>JAIZZI010000004.1:0-4800000 GCA_022606435.1 Calonectria montana
GTTTTAGCACTGCCAACGACTACATCAAATTATTAACATCTATTCACAGAAATGATGGTGTACTTTTAAAATCAGAAACTGTGGAGGATATGTTCAAACCGCAGCTAACTGATCCAAAATACTTAAAGCAATACCACCTAGGTGAGGGATCAAATCCATTGATGGGAAATATTCCCCACAAAACGAAGATCGACTTTGTACTTGGGGGAATTGTAATTCTGGATGAGCTGGACAAAGTTGGAAGGCATAAAGGTGCTATGCAATGGGGTGGAATGCCAAATTTATTCTGGTGGATAAGCCCCGGCAATGATGTTTGTGGTTGTTATTTTCAGCAATTGTTGCCACCAGGAGACAAGATGGCCGTAGAAATGTATCAAAGATTTGAGAAGGCAGTTAATACTCTCTAAAATAGATTTAATACGGAATCCAAACGTGTTGTTTGCTACCTGCAATAATTATCGCGATTATGCACTAATACAAGTACTATTAACTAAGGTAGTTAATTGTAACTAAAACAACGATATTTTAAATATACTCAAGGTAAGGTTATAGTAGAATCCATCTAATTAACCTAATGTCATCCTAGTTAAACTAATAAGGGTACATAGCTAGATAAATAAAATTAATTTCGCGCGAATTTACGAACTCCGTAACAACATCAATCCATCCATATTGTAGAATTTTTACTCTACTATTACACGAATAGCACAGGAGATTAGAGATTTTCATAATGAATCACAAATAAAGATTTCGTATTGATAACCTACCATCTATCTATCCATTCTTGTTTTTTTCCACATGACATCATTTGTCCTCGCCCAGCTGACTAATAACGCAGCACAATTGGTCTCAAACACGGATTAACACTCGCCCCGCATCTCCAAAAAATTGCCCGCATTCTTGGGCAACGGACAACAAGACAACCAGACAACAAGACAACAGCACACAGACAAAAAGAGGAATTAACCCCGACATCGATCTAGAATCTAGCCTCTAAAATGTTCAAAAAAAAACCCGATATCAAAAATTTGGCGCCGCTTCGGTCATCGGATCGTCGCAAAGTTGCAGACCAGATCATACGCGACTACCAGATTGCCATTCCAGACCCAACTGACGATGCAACATCAACCACGCAGTCGACATTGGCTTCACTTCGTAATTCTCTTCTACCAGAATCCACAGCATCTGCTCGATTTACCACACTCTCCGGACCAAACCAATCGCTAGTCAGTGGTACTGTCTATGTTGGCGCACACCCCGGCAAAGACGAGAGGATTCTCTGGTTTCAGTATGGGAAAAACTCGACGCTGATACCTACCGTTTACACACTTTGGATGAACCCCGGAATTGTGCCGCTGCTGCACACTCCAGATTTTGTCGTTGATGAAAAATTAAGACAAGGTTCAGACTTGATGGTCCCTGGCCTAATAAAACCTCAAACCGCCAAATGGGACCCACGAGCAAAAGTAGGCTCCGTCGTCGCTGTCGCCGGTATGCGGAAAGACACCGTCCCGTTGTGGGTTGGATCCTGTCAGATAGACATATGCAACCTGGGAGACAATGTCCAGGGGCAGAAGGGTGTCGCAGTAAAGCCTTTTCATTGGGCAGGAGATGAGTGCTGGAGCTGGAGATCACTCGGAAGCGGAGGCGAGGATCCACCCGAAAGTGTACAGGGCTGGGCAGGTTTAACAACGCATCGAACCGCAGGGGAAGACCAAGAATTGTTGAAGGACGCCGAGGGAGGCAGCGGCCCGGTAGACAACAAAAATGCTCTTTCATCAGACACGACAAGCCTCAATCAACAGGGGGCTAACGACGAGGAGGAACCAGCTGTGATTAACGAAGAAGCCAGAGAAAACCACCGAGAGCTTTCAACAAAGGAGATCGATGAAGCCTTCTTGCAAGCCTTTCTCTACGGAATACACAAAGCGAAAACGGAGAATGCTGGACCCCAATTTGGAATGGATTTCCCAATTCAGCCATCGTTTCTTATATCCAACATTATCCAACCTAATCTCCGGTACCAGAATCAAGACCAGTGCACTATCAAGAAGACATCATGGAAAAATGCCAAGAAGTTTATGAAGCATCTGGACAAGGCTGGGTTGGTAAAGTCGAAAGACCGGAACGGCGGGGAGACGGTTATTTTGAACATCAAATTTGACCACGAGCAAGTTATTCGGTTCAGGCCTTATAATGTACCCAGAATGAAAGCTATCGGCGCACGAACGGGCGACAACGGGGAGCAGGCCGGCGGAAATGCTTCATCGTCCAATGATTTATCTGTGGCACAAAAGGTCACAATTCAGATTGTGTATCGTGTATCTCCAAAATTGGTGCCAGCTCTCTTGCCTTCCAAGACGGAATTTTACAGTTCGCAGCAAATTTCATCCGCTTTGAAGTCATATATTGATAATCACCCGGAGTTGGACGGGCTGAATTCTTCAACCATCAAGCTTGATCCGTTTTTGGCCAACACCGTCTTAGGGTCCAATCCGAAGTACGATGACAGCAGCATTCTTGCAGTGGGACACATCTCTCGAAGCTCCCTGCAGAAACGCGTGTTAGATGACCCCTACCTCTGTCAACCTCACCACGTGATAACGGTGGGTGGTCAGGCCACATCTAGGCAGAAACCCAAAGCAGGGCCCCCGCCTCGCATTGTCATCACCGTGGAAAAACGAACAGGGACCAAGGTTGTCACCAAGGTCTCCAACTTGGAGCCATTCTCAATCGACCCGCATTTACTTGCCCCCGAGTTACAAAAGAAATGTGCTGGATCGGCAAGTGTTGGACAGGCCAGCGGCTCCAAACCGGGTGTGATGGAGATTGTCGTGCAAGGAGATCAGCGCAAAATCCTCGTCGGAGATATTCTCCCCAACAGGGGGGTTGACAAGAATTGGATAGATGTTGTAGATAAGACAAAGGCAAAGAAGAAGTGAGGCTATTGCAGATAGGTTAAACAAAAAGAGAACCGTAAAGATCTAGTCTCCCTTGAAATTAAATGCGCGCTTCATGTACGGATTAAATATAGATAGCGTAGAGTGTAATAAATTGACCTAAAAGAATAAGCTATGTTGAGGCTAGCGAATAAAAGATTAAGGCTCTTTCAATCCTCGATTTTACATCTTGATGTGCTCTAAATAGCGCAGTGTGATAGTAGTAAAATAAAAAGTATGATGGTTTGATTGAAACTTTCAACTCCTAATGCAATTTCTGTAAGCCACATATATTCTCCTAAGGAGAGGATTTTAGACATCTGATGCAAAAGAGCAAGACGTCATTGTTCGGTGGACGTTGATCAAAAAACACCAACCCTAACCCAACTGTGAATTAAAAGTATTACGAAAATAACCAATTCAAACCATCAGAAAACACTATTTTTTGACTGGCCCAACTTTCCTCCTTGTTCAAAAACGACACCTGCTCGGAGAAGTGTAACCTCGTCCCATCTCTTTGCAACCATCTGCAGGCCGATTGGCAACTTCTTTTCAATCCCATTGACCATGACCTTCTCAAAGCCACATGGTACATTCATTGCTGGGTGCCCGGTAACGTTGAAACCGCAGGTATTAACCACGATGCCTACAGCCATTTTCACTCGCTCTGACATACGTGCAAGAGTCCCATCATCATCGTGTAATTTTGGCAGCGGCTGTGCTACTGTAGGCGTAGTCGGAGTGATGAGAATATCGACCTTGTGGAGAGCTTCATCGTATGCTCGACGCAGTTCAAAAACTTTTCGTTGAGCTTTTGTCACGATTTCGGGTGAGTGTTTCTCTTTTAAATATTTGGACGAAAAGATGAGATTCATGATGCTGGGGTTCGTAGACGTCATCAAGTTGTGCATGTCTTGATCTGGTGGCCATCTCCACTGGAGATGAGGCATCTGATGAGAGAGGAAGCCCGACCAAAAATTGCCACAGGCCCAATCACTCATATGCATTCTGGTAGAGGCTGTCCAGATAGCTGGACCCAAGGTATGAAGTGGAACTGAAATTTCCTCCACTGTCGCCCCCATCGCCGCAAAATATTGCAGCGCGGTATTGCGAACACAATTTCGAACTTCCTCTGACATTTCTGGAATGTCGAAGGATTCTTTTAACAAGCCAATACGCAAGCCAGATCCAGCGCCGGGGGACTGGGCTAATTTTATTGTCGCTGGGTAATCTGGAACCTCTTCAGGCAAAGGTGACTCAGGATTCATTCGCGGATCTAATCCATCATAACCTGCCAGAACTTTGAGCAATATTGCAAGATCATGGAGATTATTGGCCATTGGCCCAAGATGATCGATCATGGGTGTGATGCTTGCTGCTCCTGTATATGGAATGAGGCCAAGTGTAGGCTTGAGTCCATATATACCATTATAAGAAGCTGGAATTCGGATCGACCCCCCTTGATCACCGCCGATAGCAAGGTCTGCTCTGTCCCCAAAAGGCAAGGCATTGTGAGGGTCGATAGCGTTCATGCCCATCAAGCAACCACAACCACTACTGCTACCACCACATGAAAAACCAACTGCCCAGGGGTTATGGACGGGACCGTTGGCAGAAGTACACGAGATTGGTGCCGCAGAATACATCTCGCAAGTAGCTGTTCCTTTGATAATTGCTCCCGCTTCCAACAACCGTTTGACTACTGTTGAGTCCATTGGTGAAATCGGATAACTCCCGTTAGCTGATTGTAATGACGGAAAAGCACCGACAGTGGTCGGAAGGCCACCAACGCAAATATTATCCTTTATAGCTACTGATCGGCCATGGAGGAGAGATGATTTGGGTGTCGCAGCTTCAATGTGGCAACGATGGCTCCAAGCGTTGTTTGCATTTTCGCTTTGTGACGGTTTCCAAAAGTGACGAGTTTCCTTGGCCACAACTGGAGCAAGATCTGGATCGATGAAATCCGGTTCATCCTGGATTACTTTATGAATTGCTTCGGCAGATTGTAATAACAATAAATACTGTTCTTCCTCTTCCTTTGATGTAAACCGGATATTCCAGGTCTTTGCTAGGTCTCTCAAATATTCTACTGTCAGGTCAGACCTATATGCAAGTAAATAGTTAGCTGATAGGTTTCAATTACGTATTAGAGTGAGCTAGACAAACCTGTAGTCGGTAGGGAGGGCTACAGTTGACATAGCTGTAAAACTTTCTTTTCCTCGTATGTGGAAATTAGCCACAGCCAATGTCTTATCTTGATGTTGCAAGACGTTTATAAGTTCTGTACACTATGCGGTATTTTATCGCAAAATTCATCCCCCCAACTGAACAGGATCATTTTGCAGTAATGTGACAGATGAAGAAAAACATTGCGCTTTAACTCTTGCTAGCGCCTCCAGCGATAAGAAATTAAACCGTCATGATGACACACCTATGTCTCAGGATTCTCATGACAGGGAGCTGTAACCAGCCGGTGATTGGCGAGGGTCATTTGCTCTGTAAGATTCCCATAGGAACTAATCGAACCGACATGCTGATATTTCGGAACATTAATAGCCGATGACATGTGGGGATTAGATACTACTTGACAAGTGGGGTCAGTTGCATAGGAAATAACCCCTAGATAATCCTGATTCCGTCAGCAATGGTCTCCCCAATAATGCATCAATCCGCCCCCATTCATGAACCAAATTCTAGAATAGTGTACTTTCCTATTTTGAATTTCGGCCAACAAGGCCGTTGGCATATTGTTAAATTTTTGTATCGTGCTATTGTTCCTGGGTTTCTTGCACAGATTTTCATATGTCTCTTTCATAAATTTTCAGGACTCCTTGCTTTCCTTCGAAATCTTCCTTTTGCATGATTCCTCTTCTCTTATAAACAATTGTCTAAGCACGGCGCTCTTATTCAGAATAAACAGCCTGAGTGAATTATCTATTTTGTTCATAATCCTAACAAGCTGTTGCGTTTCCGTTTCAAAGTTTTAAGCCCTTGTTGACAAGCTTATCTTTTTTTTTTGTTCGGTAGTTCCAAACACTCTTTGTAATAGGCCCTCTTGTCCGATTTGGCATGTTTCTTTCGACCACGTCCCCTCAGAGCTTAATTATTGTATTGGATGATCGCTAGCTGCGATATTACACTGATGCATAATTCTTGGTCCATACGACTGGGGAAATTCGGTCTGGATAGGTGTTAGCTAAGGAAGTTCGTTGAAAAGAAATTCTCACAATTGTATGCCAGAGTGCTCTATTATACCACAGAATAACATCTCCCTCCTCATGCCGATGAGCATAGATATTCTCCGGCTCTAAGACAGGCCTCATAATTCTAGAGGTCTTACGTCAGAATTTTGCATAAATTCATGGATAAATACTGGAAACTCACTTCTGCATAAAAGCACGAACTTCTTTTAAATCCTGCACAACTTTCTCCTTACCAAATGGCGCATCTTTGAGATATAGCTTCATAGCTCCTTGGCCATGTACTTGAAGTGACATCTCACCAGTAGCAGGGTTTTTCCATACCATTGGGTAAATACAAATATGTTTACGATCCCATGGCGGCAGCTGATCAAGCGGTTTCTCGAGACCCTCAGTCTCAATCAAATGCCCAAGGCGAGAGCTGTGCGCCGCGGACATCCAGACAAAGGCATGAGGTGCATACTCAATACGACTGTTTAGAACGATGTCTCGAGTTTTTTTATCAAGTAGTTCCAAAGCGCGAGAACCCGCTACCATGGCAGTTGAACCTGGAGCCACAGACATCTCTGTACCGGTGCCATCATCCCAGCGAATTGTCACGTCGGGGCCCTTGGGGGTACGGACAGCGAGTAGGCAGCCGACTCTAGGAGGGGGGATCTTGTACAAAGCTCCATCAAAATGCCATTGGTAGAATCGGCTTGCACCTCTCTCGCGATCGTCGGGTGGAATATGTGGGGGCAAGTGAAACTCCTCGTGATCGATACCCTGAATCTCAAAGCCTGGGGGGAATGAGTAATGGCCATCGGGTAGAGGGCCGCGGCCAAGGATATGGACTTGAGGTTGGACGGGAATAGCTGGGCGTTTGGGGATTCCGTAAATGTCAACACCATTGTAGGTGGTAAGTAGCGGATCAGCGCCGTGAGCAAAACCTCCAGTCTTTTCTTCGAGATCAAAACTATAATACATTAGTCAATGGTGCCTTCAGAAACGATACGACATGGATACCATGCTGTCAAGTTGTACTGCTGCTCAGGGCTTAACATTTTAGGTTGCTTCTTAAATACAAGCAGCTTGTGGCGATGCAGAGCATCATGAATGAAGTCAAAATCAGCATCCGTAAGGTTGTTGAGATCGATTCCAAACACCTCAGCTCCAAAATCGACCTTCTTTTCGGGCCCATGCTGGATCGGTACTAATTCTCCCTTTGTAAAATCGGCATGCGGCAGCTCAAAAACTTGCTTTTGAGGTTCAAGGTGGAGATTATCAACCTCTTCGGTGATGACAGCTGTGATAACCATAGTGATCCGTTGCTTGTTACGACAGGCTAGAACATGATAACCTTTTGTTTGTCCGACATGTAATATATAACGGTATTCTTGAGAGGGTCTTCCTAAACAATGTTGAGAACGCCATGTGTGAGATTTTGTGGGACCTCGGCCGAACCAAAGCTTATAACCCCGAAGGCTCGGCCGACATGCCGATGAAGTCAATCGGATTCGGACGGATGTACTCGATATGAACAGTAGAGGTCATTCGTGTGAAGAATTCTATAGCCATGATAAAATTGTACGTGCATCTTTCCAAACTAGACCAAAAGACCAAAGCAATCAAATCATAATGACTTCAAATTTTGTCCAAACGAGCACTGGAAGAAGGTTGCACTATCTTCAAAGCGGCGACTCTGTCGGTCCTTTAATAATTTGTCTTCATGGTCTAGGAGGTTCTACCAGCACATTTACACCTATTATTTCTCACATTCCCCAGTCTTTTAAAATTGCAGTGCTGGATTTCCCTGGATTTGGAAAAAGTCCCCCGTCTTCTCAACGCCCAACAGTGTCTAGCTATGTCACCGACCTACACGATATCATCGCATCTTTGCAACGAGATACTGAGGAAAAAGAGGCTTCGGAAAAGGTAATGACATGACATCAATTCAAGTTTGATGATTCATGCTGACCCTAACTAGGTCATCCTCATCGGGCATTCCCTTGGATCAGCAATTGCTCTGCACTTTGCTGCCGAATTCCCGCCTCTTGTTTCCGGTCTTGTCCTTATTGGACCTGCTCGATCAGCCTCACACATTCCAGTCGTACGACAACGAATGCTAGATATGGCGGCCAACACACGCAAAATGGGAACATCGTGGGCTGCAGAATTGGCATCAAGGTCAAACTTCGCTCCTACGGAGCAACATGATGTTGGCGACATTCCACGCAAGAAGGTTTACAATGCTGTAGTCTCTTCAGACACTGAGAGCTATGCATTGGCATGTGAGATGATGGTAGATGAGTCTCACAATGATCCAAACTATGGTGCTATTAAGTGTCCTACTTTGTTAATCGCGGGTGATTACGACATGATCAGCCCTGTGGAGATGTCACAAGGCCTTGTTGAGCTGATTGGCTCCGAAATATGCTGGGTAGAAGTTCTCAAAACGGGACATCAGCCTATTTTAGAAGAGCCCGACAAAGTTGTCAATCTCGTTATAAATTTACTCCAAAAGATACCGATTTGATACTCAGTGAAAAAAGTCTTGGCTAGCTAAATAAAAGAGGTTCTCAATACTTCCTTCGTCAAATGGTCCTAGTTCGAAAAAGCAGTCTGAAAACGCGGAACTGTTTGTAGTGGAGTTTTGTCCATGAAACGCCTGCTGGGTCGGTGTTCTTTTATCTCCGCAGAAGGCTTTGACAAATTCTGGTAGATTAAATAGTCTTCTTTTCTTGTGAGACTTATCGTCATCGTCGTTTGCTTCTGCATCAAGACTTCTTTTCCTAGCATGGGTGGATTTTGCTGATGCTTCACCTAGGAGAGCATTAAGAAGCTTGACTCCCCGAAGAGCAATCGCACTGTTATGGCACTTGTTTAGTATCTCGATAGTTTCATAAACAAGATGGAAATGCTCGACACTGCTTGGGTCAGCGAGCTCGGAGTGAAGCAAGTCGAGTATTAAGATTATTGAGGCAGCGACCGCAAACGCCTGGTATATCCAAAGAACAGGACCATCTTCTTCAGTTACAAATCTGTATTCCTTGATGATAGTCTTTGATGCAGCCAGACAAGTCTTTCTAGTGAATGCAAATGCTGGGTTTGAAAAACTCCTTGAAAGAAAAGATCGATGAATCATGATAATCTTATGTGATGAGGAGATTGCAAGTGATCTTCGCGCCCACCGCACGAAGATTGGCCAGTTCAGATCGAATGGGCCATTGCATAAATATGCCGGCCGGCTCCCAGTAGCTATAGACCTTAGCTGCTTGTCCCACTTGAGAACTTGCTGGTACTTGGTGTATAATGTATTGCAAGACATCAACCCATCCTGCAGACGGGGCATGATGATGGCTATTGATCCAAGAAATCTAGAATACCCAGCCACCGTCGGGACAGAGTCTGGAAGAGGAACGAGATCCTCATCGTGGCAATTAAGCGGTAATTCCGACTTTGAATACGAAGGATTGATCAGATAAGTATCGGAGAATGGTAAACTGAACCAATCCTGGCAACAGATTTGATGCCAGACTCGACGACCTGCTTCCTTTTCTAGATCCCTGCCAGGAATATCGTCGGTAAGTCGATGGAGACCCAGTCCCTGAGCAGTCCTGACTGAAGCTGCGAGATATGTTGACTGGAGATTTGAGAACCCGAGCATATGAGCCGACAGCGTGAGCGTAGCGATTGTTTGGAGAGAGAGAATGGAGTGGTTGGATGCAAAATCGGCTCTGTTAAGACAAGTTATTGCTGCTCGAAACCACCACTTTGAGAGAGTTTCTCTTTCAGCCGCTTCAAAACCCCATTTCTCCACTGCCAGCGATGGCAGACAGGTTATGCTCCCTGTAAGCACAGCAAATAAAAAGGCAACCCATTGAAGATTAACATCTGGGTGCTCAATGGACCCGTCATACTTGTTGTAAAAGTCTCTGAGCTGGCTTCTGAGCGATGGTGCAACATATGAGCAATGATACCACAGAAGATATTTCTCATGCCACAAGACCAAGTCCCATGTCCGTTGATAATCCGGGAGCAAAAGTTGAAGAATTGCCATCTGTGGGAGGTCACCAATACTTACGCCATCTACAGAACTAGAATCTAAGTGCGTGCTGGGAATCTGAATGTCACCAACAGGCGAAAGATGAATGACGGCTTCGGGCGAAGCCACTGGTGGCAGGTCGGGATTTTTTCGTCTGCCCCATGCCAGAAATTCTAGTATCGATGCCGCATCCTCGGCTACGGCATCACAAGATGGAGATTGCTGATTGATACCTGTGGCTCGGATCACAGCCTCAGGGTCGCTTATACAGTGTCGACGCGAGGCTGCTTCTGGGAAATTTTCGGTGGGCAATGGCGATGGGCTTGGTCGATCTTGGCTTCTGCCCTCCAGTTCGGCAACTCGGCGTCGGAGCATCGACAACTCGTCTTCATTGGGTCTTTCGATCGGCGATAAGGGTGAGTCAGCTGTTGCGATGATCTGGAAGCCAGTTGTCACGGCGACATTGACTGGTGCGTCTGGAAAAGTTCCACATGTGTCGTGTTCACCTCTTACCATCATTTTTCAGTCTCGGATCAGAAAGCCGAGCTCCTCCGTAAAGGAGCAGAGAAGGTAAGAAATTGATGTATTTACTCACCTCCTTAGACAATTGGAGCACGGGATTGTTTTCGAGCATTTTACTTTCCGCCGCGTGCAAGACGCGCAAGCGAGGCGGCTCCGAGAAGCATTCATAGAGGCTCTGATGATGATGGAATCTCTTACGGATATACTGTTCGACAGACGAGCGCAGTATTGAAGCTCGGGTTTGCATGCTCGGGGTCCAACGCTGTTTATCAGTACTGAGACGCTTCTTATCGCCATCCGGGGGCTAATCTTTGCAGGGATCAGTGGCGAATGGATGTGTTTGCAATTACTGTCAACGATCCCAAGCAACGGCTATCGAGCGGGGTTTCTCCGCAAGTTATCTTTAGTCTGGATTGAGGGGTTCCGATATGCGACCCGAGCCCTCTTTGCTGCAGTTATCTCCGGCGAGGGTGGGGAAAACAGATACGCATGTCTTGGTCAATCGCATCGCCCCAGACAAGGACAAGGACAAGCCAGAGCAGCAATCTCTAACCTGCGATCGAGGTGTAATATATTCGATGTGGACTCCAAAATATTACAAGCATGGATTCTGAACATTGCCGTTGCATGAGTGACCACAAGACCTTGATATACTTTCCCCCAAAGCTATCGACCTCATCTATCTATCCGCAATGCGTAGCCGTGGACCCGCGAGGATTTCCTCCGCAACTACCAAGATTAAGATTCGTCTAGCCGATGCGAGCAGTTGGAAACTCCCAAAGCAGCACAGCAGCATCGCGCCCCCAAATGTTTGGACCAACGCAGACCTGGATCCCATCCCGCCAGAAAAACAAACATGGACAAAGACCACTTTTATTACATACTGGTTCAGTGATCTCGTTACAATCAGTGGATGGGAAGCTGCTAGTTCCATTTTAACAACAGGTTTGTCGGCCATCGATGCAATTCTCATCACACTGGTCGCCGGTATTTGTAATTCGATTCCGACCGTACTCAATGGTGCAATCGGAGCGGATTTGCATGTTCCATTTCCAATTGCAGTTCGCGCCAGCTACGGCTATTGGCTGAGCTACTTTTGTGTCATCAGCCGAGCAGTTCTAGCAATGTTCTGGTTTGGAGTGCAGAGCGTTGGAGGCGGGCAATGTGTGACGGCAGTGAGTTGACTTGTATTCTCAAGAAAATTAAACATGCAACTGAACAATTTCCAGATGATCACGGCCGTCTGGCCAAGTTTCCAGAATATCGAAAACACCCTTCCAGCATCAATCGGAATAACTAGCCAGGGAATGATCTCATATCTGATATATTGGCTCATTCAGACGCCGCTTCTTCTCATTCCCACACATAAGCTACAGTACCTATTCAATGCAAAAGCCATATTAGTCACACCTATGGCTCTTGCTATGGTAATTTGGATCTCAGTCAAAGCAGGAGGCCAGTCTTCCAACTTCTTCTATGCACCTGCAACCGTTTCGGGATCGACTCGAGCGTGGCTTTGGCTGGCTAATCTGGTACGTTCCGTCATCCTTGACTCGCGCCGCAAGATTCGCCACTCCCACTAACACATTGGATTCAGACATCAGTCACTGGAGGGTATACAACTTTGACTGTAAATATTCCCGACTTTTCGAGATTTAGTAAAACCGGAGGAGCAAACTTGTGGCAGTTGCCAGCCATTCCATTCTTCAAAGTCATCGTGGGTATCTTTGGCATTATCGCTGCAGGCGCCTCCAAAGAAATATATGGTGAGGCACTCTGGAACCCCATTGACATTATCAATAAGTGGCAAGGGTCTTCTAGTGGTCGGGCCGCAGCCTTCTTCTGCGGATTTGTTTGGCTTCTTGCACAAATTAGTGTCAACATTAGTGCAAATGGCATATCATTTGCTAATGATGTCACAACTCTATTGCCAAAATGGTTTAATATTCGGCGTGGTGTTATTCTTGTCTCCTTTATTGGGGGCTGGGCATTATGTCCCTGGATCATTATGGCGTCAGCTCAGGCATTCATGAGCTTCATGTCTGCCTATGCCATTTTCATGGCCCCCATTGCTGGTATACTCACCACCGATTACTGGCTCGTCAAGCGTCGCAAGTATGATGTTCCGGCACTCTATGATCCTCGGGGGATTTATCGCTTTGGCTGGGGCGGTAACTGGAGGGCCTTGGTTACGACTGCTGTTATCATCGTCCCTCTATTGCCAGCTCTAGGCCACAAGGTTACACCCACCAGTGTTCCAATACCTATTGGACTACAACATGTGTTTGATTTTAACTGGATTTATGGTTTTGCGACCTCAATTGTGCTATACTATAGTCTAAACCTGATATTCCCTCACAGAGCAACCCTTATCGCAGAGATGGTTCCAGGAGATCAATTTTTAATTGAAGGTGTTGTGCCTAGCGTACAACGAAATATGGACCATAATGATGACATTTACAAATCAAAATTGAAATTGAGCCTAGCAGCAGAAGTATGATTGGGGTTAGAGTCATAGAGACGAGCGTAGGGCTCCTAGGATTGGGTCGGCAATGTTGGATTCACAGACGATTTAATAGACATATGCTCATACTAACGCCGATTTGATTATTTTTTTTTTTTTTTTTTTAAAAAAAAAACCCCCCATACAATTTTGTTTCTTAATCATAATTCTATGTAATACTATCCAACTACTTTTATGATGACTGTCGGGCTCGAGATTTTCCATCTAGGGTAAATGGTGATTGGCAGGTACGAAGAAAGCCGTGTTTTGCCGATCATAAGAGTACCGGCGTTAGACACTTCAATCAATTGCCGATCATAGGGAGGGGACTGGGCAGTGCTTCATCATGCTTGTTGGCCCGTTGGTCCGCAAGCAAGAGATTGTGATGCCAAGGCAACTAAATGGGAACAGACAGGGATATGAAATTGCGCCCCTATTCATTTTTGTCATGGGTGTACTCCCTATCAAGTGCGTGAAATGCTCTTAGCGGGCCAGGGATGATTTTTTTTTTTAAATAAAAAAGACATGAGGGAATTGCAAAACAATTAATGAAGAGCTCAGTCAAAAGAATAGGAGCTTTCGAGTGTTGGGACAGTGTTTTGTCAAGTACGGAGCAGTCAAGGTTTGTGAACTCGTATCGCCTGGTAGGTCCACATAGCTGAAGAGCAGCCCAAGACTACCCTGGTTAATCCCATTTCACTACGTCATGAATGGCATGGCCACTTCCCTTAGCCCCATAGGCTCGGCGGCTACGGAGTACTCCGTAGTTAGTGATGGGCTTCTTACACCCCTGTCAAACAACAAAAATACGGGACAAAAGAAGAAGATTTTTGAGCGCAGGCCAGAGATCAGAATCAGCAGATCGAAAAAAATCTGAACTATGTGCCATGAATATATGACGATTTGGACAAAAAACATGTTTGCGCGCATCAGTGTTTGTGCTCATAATTGACAGCCTGTTGATTTGGAGTGAAAGAAGGACGGCTGCCTGGACTGGCCAACCACATAAACTTGCTCAGGTGAGTCTGGTATTCAGTTGGTTTGGCTAATTAATCCTGTTTCCCTCCCTTTCTCTGTACCTCGGAGTTCAAAGGACTGAAACACAGCACGAGGCCAACCCTGATGAGCCAACCAGTAGCCAAGTTGGTGAGCACGAATTTAACGAGGCATCGAACTACCAATGCATTAAAGAAGACGAAAAACAACATGTAGCGCCTAGAGGTGCGGCGCTTAATATAGACCATATCTTGAGCCCTAGATTAGAGAGATTTGGCGCTTATGATGCTAAAATCCATGAAAGAGTCGACTAGAAATATATCGCGCAGTCTGCTTGTACAATAAGCATTTGATCTCTCATATTCTACCAGAGGAGCTCATTTTGATGAGGCATATATGCGACTTTCACTTAATCACTCATATAACCCCGTTACTGGTGCTGAAATATCTTCGCAAGTTGTATTCTTAACCCCAAGCAATATTTTTGTTTCAAAGCCCGTGAGTTTACCGGTACCTCTTCACAGAAAATGTGGACCATGTGCTGACTTACGAACAGATCGATTGGAGTAATTATGTCCGTTGAGGTAGCCAATTATGATAACAGGGTGGTCATGGCTACTGACCAGGACCACCATTCTTTGACAAATGGCCATCCCTTGATGTTATCATTCAAATCGCGAGATGGAATTGTGACTCCTCTGGAGACTGCTTTGAAACCCGCCTTTTGAGTCTCAAATTACTACACTTTGCACTAATACGGTTCTTTTTGTCGTCTCGAAGTGGGCGTGTGACTTGACCAATCCTGCTACAAGTACTGCATAGTTATTTGGATGCAGAAGACGCCAAGGTTTGAGGGACTTGATCAAATTAACTCATAGTTAAGAGTCTTCCTCAGATCGAACCCTCATGTTCAAAAAAGGAAAGCAATTTCCCTGCTGGTAAAATCTCCAAATTTGATTCTGAAGATGTTTCCCATACACTTGACTAGTACGCAGAGTGGCACGACCTTGTGTTATGCATAATATCACATGCTAAGATTTATTATATTTAAGGTATTCTATCAGGAATAAGCTGATTTCGAATTACGATAGTGTTAAACGTAGTTGTTACTGTTTCGGTTTTTCTTTCTGAGGAATTTCATCTTTTGGCACAATATTTCTTGCAAAATGCCTTTTTATTAGGTTGATAAATACACGTTAGTAAGATTTAATGCACTCCACTAAACCACTATGGGCTAATCCGTTCACCTCCTAGCCATGAGGGGCTTGGCAAAGTTTATTGCTGGTAATGTGCCGTTGGGAGAGCGATGTGACAAGCGGCAGACCCACCGCACAGCGTGGCTACGCCGACGACCAGCCCAGAAACTTGACCCCTGGTGGAAACTGGATTCGATTCGTTTGTTGGTCGTTTATCGGACTGCCCAAGCCTTTTTTAACGATACCCCTGACCCCGTCGATGCAATCCACTCGAATGAGCTTCCTCTCGCCCACTGACCTGACTCTGGTCGTGAAACTCCGTATGAGAGAGCATTGAAACGAAGCGGACGCATGCATGGTAAAGGAGGCGAAAACACCAAAGTTCACGTTGGTGATTATATATGTACTTGGTAAGCTGGCCAAAGTCATTTATTCCGCTGACTCCCAAATGGCTCATAAACATTCTTTTGATGATGATGTATTGCCCATTGAAGCCTCCATCGGCGTGCGGCCTTGCAAAGCTCAGGCGTCCATTTGACGTTGCAATCCAACACGGGAACAGGTTCAAGCTGCTCCAAGAAGTTATAAAAACTCTCAAATGATTTGTTATGTTGAAGCTCCCCCGCTTTCAGATCAAAAAGATCATTGGGATGAAAGACCAGCCGTTGGCTCGGAGAGATGGGATAACCTTGATCATTGTTGATATCATCATAGACTAACCAGAATGACGAATACCCTAACAAGGCCACTAGCAGCTGTAGCCTTGAGAACTCAGGGTCATTCCAACGTCTCTTTCGCGACATGAAATCGTTCGATGCATATGCATTCCTCACAAGGGGGGCAGCAATTGAATCATTCTCCAAAATAACACATTCAAAATAGCCATTGGGGCCTAGCCAAAGCGAACCTGGGGCGACCAGAGCATCATCTCCCAAATATTCCAAGCGTATGGCCATCTCCCGAGCCAAGATCTTGAGCCTGTCTGGCTCTATGTAACATGGACGAACCACCATTGGGAATCGCAAATTGGATACGGCGATCACGTAAGCTGAACCTGAGCGTCAAGGTTGATATTAGCAATGATTCAAATGAAGCTGGACGATGAATTTGGGGGGTGAATATGTACAGATTTAATGGATTAACTCTTTTAATCAGTAAATCCTGGATAGATTTTATGCATGTGACTCTGCACTATGGGGATATATCAAGAACTTGAGCGAAATGAAGATAGGTATGAGAGCTAAACAATGATAGCGGGTATTTGTAATATTTTAGAGCAAATTCAATCATACCAGAAGACTTGAGTAGAGAGGAAATGAAAAAAGGACCGCAGGAGAGGAAAGAGGTCCGTGATATCTACATCTAATCTGTGGGTTGTGGCGATAGTCAGTCACATGAAATGGTTGGCGCGTTTTTCACCCGGTCCGTCGGGTCCAGCAGCCACTGGCCATCCCCACATGGCGAAGTCGAACAGATCGACGGAAGCCACGCGTTGGTTACCATGTACCTGGACAGTGGGCGGAACTCAGGGCACCCAACCTTCAAAGTCAGGCTGCCAAGCCAAATTTTCATGTAGGCACTTTGTTGCAACCGCCTGCATATCTAGGCTGTTGATGCTACAGCTGCCCTAGCTGTTGACCTGCAGGTTGCGAATGCACGGCGAGACCCTCTTTACGCATGTGCATTTTGCCTTGCAGCGATCGCGCAAACTGCCAAGATATGTTGGTTTCAAAAATTTTGCCGAGGTCAAGTGTCAGAGTAGCAAGGCGGTTGGTCGAAAAACGCCTCAATTCGGCCCCGTTTGTTGGATCGATACTGAATTGAGAGCCCAGACTGGTCGGCGAAGCGAACGAACAGGGTATGTTGGTGATTCGTGACTAGGCGCCTAAAATGTGGTCACCAGGCGAGAAATTTGTCTGTTGGTTCTTTCAATATTACTGCATTGAGCAACGGCTACAATCGCCACAAGTTGGTCTGGCATGGCCCACGCAAAGTCCATGCACTGCGCGTATGGACTTTGGTCTGAGCGCATCTCGCTTAATAATATTTACATTTTCAGTTTTAGGTTTGTCGATTGTGGATTACCGTGGTGAAATCACTTCATCAAATAGCCAGTATGAAGAATTGAAAACCTGGCCCCGCATGCTGTTGCATCGCTCGCATCCGTGCCACATCTGTCAAATTAGCCACTAGTTTGTGTGACCGACTACGGTTAAATCAGTAGGAACATCATGCATAATATACAAGAGAAAGCAAATATACTAGACGTCGATATTAAGTTACGAACCATGGATGATCAATGTAGTTAAATGTTCCCTCAGTTGGGGATTGGGAACGGCCCTATAGGACTAGTAGAGGCCCCAATATTTGCTTGGTGCATGGTTCGAGGGCCATACGAATCTGGGTAGTCAATGGCCGTGTGAAAGCACTGCCAGTTTGCCCACATAATGATGTCCCCCTCCTCTACACTCGGGAGCATGATGTACTCTGGGCGCAGAATTCGTTCTTGGATCTTCTTCAGCCATTTTCGAATCTCGTCGACGTCTTCAATCGCTTTAGGCTCTTCCGTGAGTGAGGAACGCAAAAACATCTTGCGAACACAGATACCATGGACCATGAAAGCCTTGTCCCCAGTGGCTGGATTTACCCATACCATGGGGTACCGTTTAACAAACGCGGGATCCCAGTCTCCTAAAGTCTCAATTGGCTTTTCTAGCCCCTGACTGGCAATTCCAAGGCCATTGGGGTTTCCCCGACAGGCCCCTATCCATTGGTATGGATGTGGTGCATATTCAACCCAGCTATGATCTGCAATAGCCCTCTCCTCAGGACTCATGAGTTCGTACGTTTGAACGTTGCTGAAGAAAGCTGTCAGCCCGGGTTCGACCTGCAAGGTGTGACCAGAGCCATCATCCCAGTGAACGGTAACTTTCGGTGACATTGGTCGCTTGATGCACCGGAGAGTGGTAAACCAGGCAGGATCGCGTTCATACAATGGTGCATCAATATGCCAACGCTGGAACCTGGTGTGACCACCCTCAAAGTCCTCCTGTGAAAGCTTGGTAGCATGCCAGTCATGACTAAGCGGTTTCTTGACTGTCCTGTCGAGGATGCCATAATGATTTGAACCTTGATATCCTTTTCCGATAAGACGAACGTTTTCGGCGCCTGGAATTCCGATTACATCACGGCTCGACTACGAGGTAAGACTAATCAGCTAGAGCTTCCAAATACAATGATGAGACAAAAATAAAAAGCCTTAACCTACAGATAGAAGCCCACCGCGTTCGTTAAACGCCTTGATTGTTCCATGTGAATGAACCTGTGGTGCATCTGGGTCAAAGCGAGTGACTAGCTCTCATTGCTTGATTGGCAAGAGGTTTTTTTGACCCTTGACGACTATAACTGTCTTTTCCCAAATATTTTTTTTAAGTGCCTGCACCTCGGCATCTTGATGATGGTTAGTGAGGTCCTGTCCTTGAAACAATGAAATGTATTTACCACTAATGTTGTTCAGATCTAAACCTTCTATAACTGCACCAAAGTTTGTCTTTTTCCCTGCCTCTTTTGGGAGGGATTTCACGGTAAAAGAAGTCTGGGCGGGTTCAATCCTGGAGGGCATAGTGGTGGGTGTTGTAGAATGGCAAAATTATGAATAGACACTGTCTGAGTGGGTTGTGTGGATACTAAAAGAAAATTCTCATGTTTTTTTCTGCAAATGTCCTTGAATATTATCCGAGGCATAAGATTTAGTTTTTTTATTTCTGGCTGCCGTTTATCAAGAATGGATAACGTTGTTGCCTAAGTTATTGTGCAAGGTTGGCCGACTCCTCGGCCGAGCTACGATAAGCCACTCAATAATTATCTTGATCCGCTCGATAAGACAATGGCTAAATTGAAACTTGCAACATAATTTGGCCTTCATTGAATTGCTTAGGCCGAGGAATGTTATTCTAAAGCCATCCTCGTGATACATATCTCAGATCTACCAAGATCCATCCGCATCACGTCTCCAAGACTATCCTTGCAAAGGATACCAATTATTTGGTGAGACTGCCAATCGCTTACAACCTGCTCTCTATGAGAGATTTAGAGCACTCGTCTTATGAATGCAATAGTTTTCACTCTGTCTGTCCTCATGTTTACTGGGATAAAGAAAAGTCGTCATACTCTGCTAGCTATAAGAGACTGATCCTCGCAAACATTTTAACTACTTGAGAGTAATCAACATGCATTTTCTCCTGCGCCATCTACTCAAGAAAGAAAAGCATCTTTGCGAATTGCGACCAATTTGCTTTTGCTTATTGGAGTCTCGCTACTAGCTCTGTAGACTACTAGCTACCCTTCAACCTTTACAGCAGATACCGGCCTTTCTGGTTGATTCATCTCACTATGTCTTCTCTGCTCCTCCAGGGTTCTCTTCAGTGCCCTGTAGTGCAAATCCATGGCATTGGCTGTAAACTGTTCACCAGTTACAAGAGGATATTTCTTTTTGGGTCCCTGGATAAGCGCATCTTTGCATGGTTGGTTGAAGTAGGCGATACTGTAACGCTCCCCGTAATAATCACCGTCAGCTTCGGGTGCCTTGACTCGGTGGAAGGTACTTTTGAAACGGTCATCTGACCAGCTCATGAGAAGGTCGCCAATGTTGCAGATGATGCTTCCTGGTTCAAATACAACCCTGGTCCAAGCATCACCAGATGCCCATTCGGTGACCACGTCCCTACCGGGGCATATTTCCAATCCTGACTGGTCTCCTCGCTGGAAAAGAAGTGTCAAGAAATCCCAATCTGCGTGAGCTCCAGCGCGATGAGCAATTTTACCATTATTGACCTTGGGAGTCTCGAAATAGTGCAGGAGACGGAGAACGGTTTGGCAGTTTGGCTTGGAGATGTCATGAGCCTTGATGAAGAAGTCATCCGGGAATCCCAATCCTCTTGCAAAACACTTCATCAGCTTTTGTGAAACTCTTTGAAGAGTATGCATGAACTCCAAAGATTGCCTTTGGAATCCGGAAATGTGGTCATCTGAAATCCACAATCCATTCATATTTTCCCCAAACTGGAGTTGGTAAGATTCTTTTTGATCCGCAGCGCCTGTTGACGGTCTGATCTGTGATCGACATTCGTAGCCAACATTTTGGGGATTCCAAGCGACGCTCATTTTGGCAGATTCGGGCAGCGAAAAGAAAGCCTCGGATGTGGCAAACATGGAATCGACGTCGGCTTGGTCAACACAATGGTCCACAATGGCAAAGAAACCGACATTTTCAGCGGCTGTACAGACCTGCTCTGTAATCTGGTCAATACGCACGTCGAAGTCGGCAAGGGAAATCTAAGCACATTTTCTATATTAGCTGTACTGCCCTTTTGGATAGGGAATTGAAACAACCTCGGGGATCGAACGAGAAACATATTTGGTTCCCATCATAATTTCAGTAGACTGTAAAATTGTCAGGGATAGATGAAACAAGAATTTGCAGTGTTGAATAATACTGTATACCTACCCTATATTCTGGGTAGATTTAGTTCAATAATAGCAGGTGCTGTTATTTATTACGATCGATTGGTCTTTCACCTCGGTACAAATGTGGCTGGCAGATAGATAAGATAAGCATTGAATATCTACTTCGGCCGAGCCGAGCGATCCTTGACAGGACTAAGTTGGCCCTCCTCAATTCCTAGTCTCAAACAATGATCAATGCTGCAGTAGATTTACCATTTGTGGCATAGACCGCCCTTCAATTGCCAACTTTACCCAGATATAAACTATGATCAAGCAAAACCGAATAGTTCAAATAGATTCGCATAGAACTAGACTTTAGCCTGCCAATAACCAATGTATTTAGTAATATAAAGGGTAGGTTCTTAAAGAAAACGGTGGATCTTGGTACGGGATTAAAATAAAACGAGATGAACCATGAGGTTCATCCCCTCCAACCTGCATGAGCCATTTACTAGGGCGACGGATAACCCATCCGAATTGCCAGTTTTCGTGATCTTAGCTTTGCCCTGTAGTAATCAAAACATATAAATCATAACGAAAGGAGTGAACTTTTCTGTCTGACATCGGGGCATAGCGACCCTCAATCAAATGACACACTCATCACGACGGACAAGTTCACAACCGAAACCATGCAGATTACCGCCATTACCGTCCCAGTTACGATGAGAAATACTCTGGTGGTCGATCTGCTACGAAGCAGTCATCCATCGTGACCTGTATTAGTATTGATGATGGTATCGAGGGTTGGTCCGAGTCGGCGCCGCTTGGGAGCGACTATCTATGTAGTTCGTTCCCTGGTGAGCTCACGGCTCTAAAGGAACTAAGTCCGCATGTCCTCGGCTTAGATCCTCGGTCGCCGGCAGTTGTTGGTGCTGTAATGAACCGCATAATGATGGTTAGCACGGCTGCTAAGGCTCTCATCGACTTTGCATGCTGGGACATACTCGGCAAAGCAGTCGCGCTGCCGACCAGCACGTTGCTTGGCGGGCAATTTTCGACAAACCCACCTGCATTCTCGGGAATCGGTATCTCAGACCCGGAAACGGGCGTCAAAAAGGCTCTCTCTGAACTAAATAAGGGGCTCAAGGCCCTACGTGATGCAGCTATAGCCCTTGATATGATGGTTACTATTGATGATACGTGGGGTTGCGCCCTCCTAACAGCGTAAAACTTGCTGTTGGCGGCCTCTACGCCCCATATAAAAGTTTAAAACCTCCGTATAGTTATATTATAACACAATCTAAATTATTAGAAATTCCTAAGACTTGTTTATTGGGAGAACCATCACAGCTTGTTAATAAGACAACCCCTACATCCTAGTCAGCAAATCACGGCATCACCAACAGGGATGCTCATTAGGGCCTAATTTTGAGAGATACTCTATTCCATTATGATATGCATTTAATTAATAGTGAAGCCTTTGTCTTGAGAAAGAGAGAGCAAGTTCGTGGGCCCGGGTTAGGGTTAGGGGCAGAAAAATCCTGTCTCCAATACTATTTAGTGGCATCCATAACGCAGAACCACAGATTGAGGTAAACCAAATGCCCAAACCGCGGTCTAATTACTTGGATATCAATAGCGGAGATTTTATTATATACCTAGATCGACACATAGCTAGGGTAATGAGGAACCTGGTCGCAGCACAGCCATCTCAAACGACACTAATAGACTGCGCCACATTTCGTAAGCGCTGACTGATGTGAGTCGTTTCAACATATTAATCGTTTCATCTGGCCTGACCTGAAGAAAAAACTGCAAATGGCCATTCAATTTGAACTAGCGATTTCTTTCTTTCTTTTTTTTCAGAAGCGATATTGAACAATGGAAACTCACCCTGTTCAAATCACGTCAACCAATGGTCTGGAAACGCTGCCACCCTACGAGGCGATCGGCGCCAACAGTCAAAATCACCAATTACAACCTGAAGAATTGCCAACGCTGGTTCTTGACGGAACATTAATTTATTCCAGGTTAAATCAACACCGTCCTCTATACCAAACCAATAGTCCACCTTATGAAGCGTTACTGCCCAAGTACAACCTCCACAAGATTCGGCATAAAGCCTCAGAATCAAACGGCACAGTCAATATACGATCCCGCGAACACCACATATACAGTATTGTTTCAGATTATGTTAGTATCGGATCAAGAAGTGTCAACATTTTTGGAAATGCGGATTTGAAGACAGTCTTTCGGGAGGTACAGATGTCCCAGAGCATCGGCCCTTCCTCGTTCAAAGTTCCTGGGCATTTCAAAACCGATCGATCAACCAAGAATCGCCTGCAGCACGGGAGTGAGATTTGTTGGAGGTATACTAACGATCAAATCATTGCAATTGAAACCAAGGTGGAGCGTGATAGAGAAGGAAATATTCGAGAATTACCGCGGCTTGAGATCAGGACAATCATGGATGAGAAGACACTTGATCTGTTGGTGGCATGTTGGTGTGCGCGGCTGTGGAAACAGGCTGAAAAGGAATTGACAGAGCCAATATCATGGAACTCGAGTAAGTTATGTTGCGGCATTGGTAGCTGGATAACTAACTGATTTTCAAATAGTAAAAAAAACAATCGGGAGATATTCGACAAGGGGAAACATTTGGGGTGGGTACTAAGGTGTTTTTCAGTGTGGGATTATGAATTCATCATTTGCCCATCAACGCCCATCTTGGCATGCAATAATTTCGCTTACAAAATGGTTTGGATTTGATTCTTATTTAGACATAGTCTATTACTCCGACAATAAATTCTCAATTTGATTTAGAGGTAAGAATGAAAGAGTTTTTGATATTTGTCATTTGTCTTGCAGTCACCTTCCCATACGTCTTTACCATTATCGACAGCGTCAATGTGAGAACCGACATAGGTGGCCACCATCCCGCTTCCAAAAGCACCCTTATCAATGAATACATGCTCATCAGGCTCAACAACTTCAATGTAGTATGGATGAGCAAGCATCGCAGTCAGATCCTCAGGGCTCTCGTATAGAAACATGGCTATGCCATCAAAATCGACTGGTGTGTTTGACGCTGGCTCATCTGCGTTGACTTCAGTGGGAAGAATTTTACCCCCAACTTGTACCTAGAATACGGGTTAGCTCTTGCTCCAGAGGTGAGATGCAACGTGCCAAATGACAGGAGTCTGATATCATGAAATGGACTTGCCTGCTGGTAACGGCGGATGTTGAAATACGTGGCGAGAGGAACCACTTTAGGTGCATGCTGAGTGTCCCAGTATTCCCAAAAGTCCTCACGGGTATAGTTAGGATGACGTTTAATATACGTAATCATCTGGGTTAGCCCAGTGTTCGAATCGTGAGAGGCAATGGCCCCTCCTATTAGAGAGGCCATGATTGCTAAATTTGGTGCGAGATGAACCATTTTGGTTTACGTCGACGGCCTAATTTGACAGAGAAGGGTTGCTTGCTTAGGATAGAAGGGAACAATGAGATCAGAAACACACCCATGAATGCAAGAAATATCCCACACATATTGTGTGAAAGGCGGAATATCTCCGTTTTGCTTGTCTCTCCCTTTGCCTTAGCGCGTAGTCAGCTTGCATTAGAGGCTTTGTTGATCGCTTAGCGTGATGTGTTGGCTTTGTTCAACGTCAAGCGGAAACCAACAATCCACAGGCCTGAAATCAGGCTGCCAGAGTTTTCATTTGTTACCTGACGACATGCTGTCTTTTTTTTCTTGTTTCAAAATTCGAGGATTCCTATGTGGGCTGGTGTTTAGACTGCTCTACACTGAAGTTTATTGACGAAGTCTTGCTTCTTCCTAATCTTGCATTTGCTAAGAATTCCCCTGCGAACGATCTCTGCATGATGCAGGGGGTGACGCTCAGATATTTCGCTAGTTCTTAGCCTAGCGGCTAATTGGCTCAGAACTGTGGAAGTTGGCTTTCGCCATGGCTACAAGAACTAATCCAGGCTGTGCTACAGCCAGACTCTGCATCTCTCGTGGAGATGCGAGATATTAGGAATAGAACGTGAAACTATGGTGCACGTACCGACATTACAACGAGGTGGATTTTTATGTTCTTTTTCAGCTTCATTCTCAGCTCTTCGTCCTTTTTTCTGAAATCCTTTCTTGTAAAAGATAGATACACTCTTTTCCAGCCATACAACACAAGTCAATTGAACGCCTTTGATCGTTACACGTCTGTACCCACCACTAGCTTTGCTTCCAGAAACTGGCAATTACTACCCCAAAGACCATGCACCACTTTTGTAGAAACCACGGAGCAGCTGCTCAACTTCCCATATCCCAAGTCATCCAATTAACAGACCATAAATCCATCTCCCTAGTAAATGTCGATTTTATTTCCCAAATATTGGACGCGTCAGGCATTACGACAGAAATGATAATTGCATTGTGTCGTAAAAATGCTAGCGGAATTAGATATTGACTCGCATGGTGAGGGACTGGGATCTGAGCCATCGTTGGACATAGATGTGCAGGTATTCCTTTCCTTCCGTTTTTGGATCGGATAGCGCGGTGCGATGAGCAGACAGGTTCAGTAGGTTCTGACTGTGGTTTCGCGTTTTGTTTGTAAAATAGAAATAATAGACACCAAACTTTTCTCCTACGACAGTAATCCGACAGTAACCAAGATCATTCATCAATGGTCTAAGGCTACCGGAGAAAACGCGGTCTTTTCAAATGGAAGTGCAAATCGCGCATGACGGCTTCAAGATTCCGCTTGAGCTCTTGGATGCTGCTGGATTCGTCGTCGATTTTGGATATACTGCTGGAGTTGATGGAGTGGTCATGTCGACTCAAATCAAGGCTAATATCAACATACTCAGTTATTGAGAAACATGCTCAGGCAAAATTGCAGCTGTTTCTTGGGTTACAGTAGGTCAAGAATTTTGGTCACCTCATCATTTATATCCCGCTATCTTGGGCCCCGTATCAATATCTGATGTTTCTTCTCAGGAGAGAGACTTCTGTTCATACCAGGAGATAGATTGAATACTAGTTAGTTGTTATAGCTTGCATACGTTTTGCTTTTCTAATATTAAAAAAAAAAGCCTCACGATCATGTCGCTTCATCCCGTGGATAAAATCGCTCTAATTTCTCAGACCTCGCCCCTTCAAACGCCAGCCCAAAATTCCAAGCGATGAGCAGAACATCATTGCTCCCAGATACAAGATAAGCGGTTTGTACTTTCCCATCCCGTATCCAGAGGTAATGGGACCAGTCAATAATGCAGCTGTGATGGGGCCTGTTACAATATTCCCGACTCCCTTAGTAAATGCCATAAGGCTGTACACCGGCTGCGGATCATCTGAGCAAAGGGTCCCAAATTTTGCCCAAAAAACGACATATGCCCCAGCGAACCACCCATAAATAAGGGAGAAAATTAAGAGAGCCTCAAAGGAGCGAGCGAAACCCCATATAGTAAATGAGGCTATGGCCGAGACAAACGTAGTAATAAATACCAGAAGAAGTATGTTGTTGGTTCGATCGGAGAGGTACCCAAATCCCACTTGCCCCATGACTAACGCAACGTTATTAGCAGCGAGGATTAATGCTCCCACTCGACCGGAGAGTCCGATAGCGGCAGCAAAGGTAGGTAGATAGAGCGAGGGTATGTAGTAAGCAAACCCTTGCATGAGGTTGGAGAATACGAAGCACCAAAACAGCGGCCGCCAGAGGAAGCTGGCGTCCATGGCTCGCATTGAAGCGTGGCTCGATGCAGGAAGCCTGCCCTTTATTAGGGGCAGAATTGGAGCGACTGTGGCAAATTGTCCTACTGCAACAATTCTCAGCGTGGTGCGGTACCCATAAGTCGCCAGAAGCCATTCAAGCAAAAATGGTAGGCCAACGCCGCTCACACCTCCGCCAGCGTAAAGTACACCATATGCCAGGCCCCGACGCCGCACAAACCATTCATTCAACATACAAGTAATTGGGAAATACACTAGAAGAAACCCCATGCCATAGAGGACACCTTGGGTAGCAATCAAGCCATGAACAGAACTGGCAAAGGACGCTGCCAAGATGGACGCGACACAAATCGCAGAGCCAGTTATAGTCATATGTCTCTGCCATCGTTGATATTTCTTTACCAGTGGGGCTGCGAAAGGTGCGCCGAGGAAATAGATGCTTGTCGACACAGTTCCAATAACAGCGATGTTGGCATCGTTGGAAAATTGCGGCTGCTTAGAATAATATTCTTGAAAAACGCCAAAGGTCATGGGAAATCCTGAGAGGTCAGCTCTATGAGCTTTGCTTGACGCCATGATAAACTCACCCCATAGAAATGCTTCAATAATAAATGATCCGAATAAAAATTTCCATGCCTCGGGTCCGTTATCTGTCGGAGGCAAAGATTGAGCAGGGTGTGCATTCTCGTCGCCTTCGCCGGTAGCTGGGGGCGCTTCTTCTCGCCTTGAATGTAGCTCGATGGACATTCTAACAATTTCAATTATTGGACTTCAATTAAAGGACAAACGATGTCTTTAGTTGTGCTAAATCTCAAAAGATCAAGGTAGCAATTTCCCCCCGCATTTATCATATTCATTTCAAGCCGGTATCGCACATCAGTCAACCATAGGGCGTCCACGATGCCTAGTCTGGCTAGCTTCAGTTTTAGCCAAAAAAAACAGGGGAAGGCGCACGTCCGCCGGTGAGAAGCTGGAAGCTGGAAGCTGGGCAGGGCGGGCAGGTGGGCGGCTCCCTTGCGCGTAGTAGTCTTTCGGTAGAAAGCTGGAAGATTGGCACGTCCGCCGGGTTGCAATTGGCTGTGTGGATTATGTCTTTTGGTAGAAAGAAGTTATTAAGTATTTGATTTTTTGCTCTTGATCTTGACTGCTTATTTTTATAAATAATCCTTATTAATATTATTTAATTAAATAAGTATAATATAGTTTTAGTTTATTTTAGAAGAATTATTTTATTAAAAATTAAAATAATTATTTTTATTAATTTAAATTAATTTTATTTAGCTTTTAAAATTAAATATAATTTTTTTATTTTTATTAAATATAATATATAATATATTATAATATATATTATTTTATATTATTTATAATATATATATATACTTTAAAATTTATTTTTTAATTAATAATTAAATTTTATTTTTTTTAATATAATATTTAATAATATATATAAATTATATATAAGCTTACTATAGCACCTACTATTATAAGCCAATCTAACTACTAAGATAATCTATACAGCTAATTATAATTTAGTAAATATGCTAATCTTCTAGCTTTTTACTAAAAGACTACTATATATAAGGGAGCCGCCCACCTACTCGCCCTACCCAGCTTCTAGCTTCTTATTAATAAATATACGCCTTCCCTTATCTTAGTAATTAGATTAGCTTATAATAGAAAATACTATAGTAAGCTTATATATAATTTATATATATTATTAAATATTATATTAAAAAGAATAAAATTTAATTATTAATTAAAAAATAAATTTTAAAATATATATATATATTATATATAATATAAAATAATATATATTATAATATATTATATATTATATTTAATAAAAATAAAAAATTTATATTTAATTCTAAAAATTAAATAAAATTAATTTAAATTAATAAAAATAATTATTTTAATTCTTAATAAAATAATTTTTTAAAATAAATTAAAATTATATTATATTTACTTAATTAAATAATATTAATAAGGATTATTTATAGAAATAAGTACTTAAGATTTTAAAATAAAAATTTATATATTTAAGAACTTCTTTCTACCGAAAGACACTTCTTTCTACCAAAAGATAATTCCGAGATGTATAAAAATTATTCATTTGCCGGAAAGTTTTATCTTATCGTAATCTGTGTACCAAGCATGGTTTTAAATCCAACGATAAAATGTATATTCAATTACAGAATGACCCAGGGTCTGGTGGAAGAGAGCTCGGTTCGCACAGAAGAATCTAAATGAATGAACCGCAATTGTAAAGGTTGGGACAGTAAAAGGTTGGATGGTTAAGAAAAAGAAACAAAAAGCAAGCTCTCTCTAAACAGCCAGAGCTACTGGATTGTAGGATGAGGTAAACCCAATATATTATCTGAGGTTAGGCACAACAAAAGTGACATTCGTGAAGCATCTGTATGGCTTTTTTTTAAATAAAAAAAATAGCCTGGATTATCCATACGACTAGAGCGCATCAAGTGACATGAATTTATCAGCTTGATTGGCGATGCCAGGCCGTTACTGTAACGGTCTAGTCCAGGTCAGCCTGGGTCATAACAGTTGCATATCGCCTCCCGTGCCCCGTTAGAGGCATCTGTCAGGCGAGTTGATATCGATATCTCAGATTTCTGTGTGCTGTATGTACAAGTCATACCTTGATGGCTAGATCAAACCCCTGATGGCTATGGATCCACGTCTGTTCATTTTTGTGGAGAATTTTAGCGTTGAGGGCATTCAACCCCAAAATCAATGAGAACCTTGATAGAACGCTGAGTTTTGCTATGAGAGCAAAAGCCTCGCAATACAATTTAGAAAATTAGACATTTTACATCACAGCCTTGGACATATCATTATCAATGGCGTCTGAAACAAGAGATCCTTCAGTGTCAACCCAAGTTACTCAAACATGTGATTTAACCATTGAGACCAGGGCGCGGAGAAAGTGAGTAGTTTGGAATAGTCACTTGGGCATAACCGGAGCACTCACTTACACCATCAGGATTGACTACTCAGTCCTCTTGCTATTATTGCTCGGCCTGCTAGTATTTCAACTGGATCGCATGAACCTGGCAAGCGCACTCACTGGCGGTTTTGCCACTGACGTCGGCATCAACCAAGCCACCATCAACTTAGGAAATCAGCTAATGTTCATGGCCGTTGTCATATTTGAGATTCCTTGTAATATGGCACTCCAGCGCGTGAGCAGTCATGCATTTGCTACCCTCCTTGCCCTCATTCTAAGAAATCAATAGGTCGGACCCAGAAAGTGGATAGCAAGTCAGGTGTTTATGTTTGGCTTTGTATCAGCCATGCAAGTTTTTGTACACAACCGAATTGGATTTTTGACAACTCGCTTGGCACTCGGGCTTGCAGAATCTGGTTATACACCCGGAGCTATTTACATAATATCGACATGGTACAAAAAGCGTGAACTTGCTAAACGCGTTTCACTGTTCTTTTTTGGCATGTTTGGCGGAAATGCCCTAAGTCCTACTTTAGCTTCGGGTATCCTAAAGCTCCATGGCGTTCGGGGCATCAAGGGTTGGCAGTGGCTCTTTTTGCGTAAGTCAACGAATCCCCCTTCTGTTTCTTCTCTAAAAGACTGTAGTCGAGGGTTCATTCACGATTTTTATCTCGGTTATGTTACTTCTTTTCTTGCCCCACAGCCCAGAACATCCTCAATCCGTCATTCGACCAGGCCTCGTGCGCTTCTCGGCAGCTGAAAAGGACATGCTACAAAAAAGACTCCAAGAGAACAATGAAGATAAAGAATCGAATGACCACGGCTTGTCAATTGACTGGAAACTTGTGTGGAGAACGATGTCACACTATCGTCGTTGGCCACATTACATATCCACATTTGCAGTTTTTTCAACATTTTCGCCATTATCAACTTATTCGCCATCCATAATCATGTTAGTATGAACATTATCTACTATGTCTAGCTGCTTACTTGAACACCACAGGTCTCTTGGATTTGAGCGTACTCCAGCCAATCTGCTGGCTGCTGTCGGAGCCTCGCTTGCCCTCCCCGTCGTGTTTAGTTTTGGCTACTTGAGCGATAAATACAATCATCGTGGAGCTACTGTAATCGGGGCACAGATTTGTTATTTAACTACACTAATCGTGGCTCATCAGGTTCATCCCCACGTTAGCAAGTGGTCAAGATGGGGCCTCTGGACAGCTGTGAATGGCTTCGCGGTGGGCCATCACCCCGTCCACAACTCTTGGCTCCAGTTGAACTGTCACGAGCCTCTTGAACGTAGTATTGCAATTGCGTATGTTGAATCTATCAAATTATAAATTGCATTGACTAACAGTTTTAGCATGTGGGTGATGTTTGCCACTACCGGGATGATGGTAGGGGCCCAATACTTTCAAGCAGATGATGCGCCTTTGTGAGTTTTAGCGGTTCATCCACGAAATACAGTAAAGACTTACAGATGTCAAAGTTATCACACAGGCTTACGTACCATGATCATTATGGTCTCGCTCGGAATAACATTCGCCGTAATCCAACTTCTCATCTATGTAAAGTATAACCAATCTGCGAAAAGAAATCAGGCCGGAACATCACATCATTATGTTATTTAAATCCGCAGGTCAATTCCATGAGATATTGCTTTTTTAAAACATCATCAATATTTAATAATTTATAAGTGGCATTCCGATCACTTGAGCCACAAGCTTAGGTTGCTAAGTCGAATGCATCTCTACGAGACTTCAATTGAACTCTTATGCTTGCATCTATTCACCACTAGCCCAAAATATTTGGTTTTCAAACAATGTAAACAATGAATAAAATCCATCTTTATGCAGCATATATTGAAGAAAATCAGTAAGGCTCTGCTGACCCCCCTCCGGATAAGGAAATAGTCTCTCCACTTAGCCAGCCGTTGGAAGGCGCGCTGGAATTATAGTACAATGTATAGCCATTGCTAAATATATTGGTCAAGTCTGGTTTCTCATTAACCAAATTTTGGATTGTAGAAGATGCCGCCAAGGTCCAGTTACTTGTGCTGTCCAAAGAAATGTCAAAGTAGGCATCACGGTAGCCTGCAGTAGCGGCACCTGTCCACGAGCTGTAGAACTGAAGATCCCAGAAGATATAGCTACCGTTGTATGCAACTATATCACCTGTCAACTCTGATTCAGTTATTGAAATGGTGAGCTCTGCGGGTTGCAGGCTGCTATTGTCCTCATATGATGCGTAATGATCGAAATCTTGCGTAATTGAGGAAAAGTTTGCCACCACAAGAACTCCCGAGTCGGTTTCTAGCTCAACATCATCCAGCGTCACGTTTGCAATGACATTTCCAAACCAAAGTCCCGGGATTCCATTGACGGTCGTAAATTTCGTCTTTTGCAGCTTCAAAGCCGCGCCAGATCTCCGTTGTGCCGAACTGAAAATAGCCACCCCTCCCAAAAGACCAGCTGTGGCATCGCAATTGATGAGAGTTGCATTCCGGTTACCATCCATAAAAACTACTGGGCCTTTCTCAGACTCAGATAGCACATTCTCAGCATGGATCAGTCCAAGGGCGTAATATGTAGCGGATCCAATGCCAGCTGTCCGGGCAATAGAGTCGTACACATAGATGTCGCCCTTTGGCTCATCCCCGGAAAATGCAGAGGATCGCATCCCACCGCTGTAGAGATCGATATTCCTTCCAATAATTGTGCTATTTCCGGCAGCATAAAGGCCATGAGATACCGGTCCGCTGCTATACAGCCAGGAGTTGTTGATGTAGACAACAGTGTCGCTGCCATAGGCGTAGACATTAGCGGCTCCATTATGGACAGTAATGTTGACCTCATCCAAGTACGCAGTAGATGCATTTGCCTTGAATGCAGTATTAACCCATGACCTGTTCAATTCATGACTTGATCAAAACTTACAATATTAACGGCGGCATTGAAGCCCCAAAAGCTTGAGGTGTACAAGTTTGATGCATAGCCATACTTTAAGATTTCCACATGATCCATAGTCAAACTGGACGCATTGGTAGAAATAACAACACTCGTATCGTTGGCATCAACTGACAGAGAAACATGGTCAAGGGCGTAATCAGTTTCGTATTCATAAGCTGCAGCCACTGTGGGACAAGAATATTCATCTATCATAGTCTAATAGAGAGAATCGGAATGTCAGTTTGACTTACGTTCAGAAGGCATTACAGATGGAAATGCAACGCTATAGTCAGCGACGATTGCGTTGTCAGCTGCCCAAAACTTAGGGTTGATGACATCTGATGGGTCATTCACACTGAGTTTGGCCAAGATAACCGCAGGGAATAGAGATGCAATAAATAGTAACATCATCATGAATGATGATAGTATAGAAAAATGGCATCCAGAAGCAGGTACAATCCTGGCAGTGAAGGCTTCGCTAGGTTTGCTTCATAGACTGAATAGGATTTTATAATGACCTATATACCTAGACTACAACCCTTGGGATTTTTTCTCCGTCCCAATCCTCCATAGCCTAGGAAACGTTCGGTATGTGGAGAAGGAATCGTCATTAGCGTTGACGTTGGACACAGTTTCCCGATTCCCATGTCTGAATGCGGGGATAGACAAGGTTCCGGTAAAAGTGTAAGCACCTGGCAGACCGCAGTGCAATCGCGGGGTAAATACGGGTTTGGAATCTCAAGGTAGCATTTCACGGGTGAGTACATGGTTGGTGGATTTTGATGCACGAACACAACCAACATGATAACGAGGGGTGTGAAATAGGTCACTTATGTTGACCATGGAGGTATGAAGTAATCATTTCTAACTGACAAGGAAACATAGAATAGAAAAGTCTCCACGATACTTCATCCTAGTAATCAATGCATTACATTAACATTTCTATGGGTTGCGCAGTCTCAAATCAATATTTGAGATACTACACCGAACTGAACACCTGTCCAGATTTTCTCAATGGCGATAGAAATTATATCCAACTCGATTCAATTGCTTTCCGGTATTTAGTTGCATTATCAAAATCTCACATTCAAGCATATAATTGAGCGTAATCATGATTACGTGTCTGATTCGATCAAACCGGGTGGGTTGGCTATGTATTTATTACACCGTTAAATGAGCATCTGAGGATCAGATTTAGGAATAGTGAATCTATAATTCAGTTGAAGATAATTACAAGGTCGTGTTATTGGTCTAGTAGATTAAGATCCTAGGAATTTGTCAGCTGAGATTCGTGCATCATTGTCGCATTGCTCCATCACTTCGGATCTTTTGCCCATTGAATAAAAGGCTGTACATGGCACCTTTTTACGGATTATAGCCAGGTAGTCAATCTGAACAGGTCTATTAATTTTATTTTCGTTTAAACCGGGTGGTGGCGCAATTCGGGATCGTGGCCCACCTCGGGTTGTGGTTCAAATCGGCACTGTGGCCCAGCGTTTCAATGCACATGGTCGTCCCACATGCCGATCACGATACCATCAGCGTGGTGTCATTTTTCCGGCTTTAGATCAGTCTTCAATATCATATTGATTCCAAATGGTAACATGACTGTCTTCAGATTGGAACTATATCTAAAAGTGGAGACATCATCCCAATCCTATCGATTTGCTATGTTTATCTTACGAATATTGCAGACGATTTACAGTCTGTCTCTTGTTGAGACTTGAATTTTGTGTGCAAATTGCACTGGGCCCGCTACCAATAATACTAACAATACAAGTCAAACAAAATCCATGAGAATAAACCCCGACAAGCCTTCCATTTGATGTATCTCTCTAATGACAAAAAATAGACGAATTGTCTATAGCTTATATATATATATATATATATATTGTACCAATCCAGTGCAGGCTGTCTCATTGGCATGCTTTTATCCAGTTTTACAGCTTCCAATCGCACTTTTGTGAGGATCAGGCTGGATATGACCTGTGAAACTGATACAGGATATTCTTCCAGGTCGTGGTATTAAATCTAACACATGCGGAAAAAATGGTTTCTTAAAACTTCATTCTGAGTTGAATCACATCCAGATACACTAGCGAACCTCCCAGCCCGATTTCCATATAGTATCCTCTCGTGACTAAGCCTTTGACGCTTCAGCTGCCTCCGCATGAAGGAGCTGCATGTACGTGTCTTTCATAGTTTCCGCAAGTGACCTATACTTCAAGCCAAGCACCCTGGTTACCTTGCTTCCATCTACCTTGTACGTATCCTCAACAAAGCCTGGTCGCCCCTCGGGCATTCTGGATTGCAGCTCCGGGATCTCTGCCCTGGCTGCATCCACAGCACTTTGGTAGTTGAAATTTTGACCGACCCAGAATCTCTGTCCTCCCGCTTCTGGGACTTGATACCCTAGGACATGTGCCGCGGCTATTTCGCGCACATCGACATATCCCCCAAAGTCAAATGGTGGAATTTCCTTGGCTCCGATAATACCATACAGAGCTTGCACGGACTCGCTCAGATGTTTTGTGCTTTTCAATTCCGTCACATAGGGACCAAAAATCCAGGGGGGGGTCATGGCAACCAAGTCAAACTTGGGCTCATTCTTTTTGACCCAATCCCACATGGCTCGTTCAGCCAAAGCTTTGGAGGCGCAGTATGCAATGACTCCGTCGGCTACCGCTGCCTCTTCAAAAGTCACTGGGTTCCAATCCTTCTCGTCATAAACGTATCCCGGACGCTTTCCCTTTGAGAAATCACAAACAGAAGCATGGCTCGAGGTGACAACAATGCGGCGAACAGAGTTTCCCCACTTCTGAGTAGCCTCTAAAACGGCGAGGGATCCTTCAATTGCAGGATTCAACAAGTCTTTGACATTATCTTCGGGTTGTAAAATAAAAGGTGAGGCCGAGTGGATAATGCCCGTGATTCCCTCCAAAGCTCCTTCGTAGGACTTGGATTGGGTAATGTCCGGCACAATGGCATAGGAGAGCTTTCCTGAGTATTGCGGAAACTGACTGAGAACCTTCTTAGCAGATTCTTCACTCCTAGCAGTAGCCCGCACATTATATCCCTTCTCCAGAGCCGCGTTGACGACATGGCCACCCAAATAGCCACTGGCACCAGTTACGAGGAGGGTATCAGTCGTCATCTTTGGATTTCCGTTGCTTTCCGGTCTGTTATTCAAGTATATGAAACGGAAGTGTCTGTAGCTGAGGAAAATTTCAGAGCACACATAAATGGGTCGTTGTCCTCCAGTTTTGTACCATTCAAAGGGCGATGGCGTCCTCAGTACCACAAGAATTATTCAGCATGGATGCGGGCTGACAGTCTACCCCGCCAACAAGGATTTACAACGCCCGCAAGTCTTTACAAAATTCCTCGACATCCCGTAAAGTGGCTTACATACCAGGCCATGATTGGTGATTAACTAACCCCAGGAAGCCGATTCGGCGAGTACAACCTCGCAATAGCGTTGTAACCTCAATCAGCCAATGTTAGACTTGAGAACAGTAAAGAAAGACATCACATCTTATCACGAAATCAGGAGGTAAGCGGTATATATCAGGGGTATGACAGTCTCATGCTCAAATAATGTTTTCATTGGCTTCCGGATATTCCGATGGATTTCGAGGGCGGAGCATTGAATCCATCCCGTCTCCAATTTGAATTAGAGTGTTCCATATGATACCTAGGATGACATGGCGCGTAATCATCTGGATATTTGGCTGTTAGAGGCAGATAAGACGCTTTACTGAGAGGATATCAACTACTCTTTGGTTATAGTCAAGGGGAAACTGCTATGATAATTGGGTATGTAGCATTTCTCACTTGTAGCACTCCTCACGCATTTCCGGAACAAAGTTATGCCGTAAATTCTTGGAGGCAAGCAACCAGATGAGAAACCGTTCTCGTTCAGTAACCAAAGTAGTCAACTAGCACGCCACAACGTCGTATTTCATCATGGGGAAATTAATATAATTTTACTTTTCCTTAATCTACCATAATATCTAACTTCATAGATAGTGTTCAGTAATAATTGTTCATTGAACTACTTCTCCATTACGAAGGCACAAAAAAGCTCTAGGGTAGGCTGCATTAAAAACAGATTCTGGATCATTTACATAACTCTGGAGACGGCAATGCTCATAGTCATAATTTAAAAGTTCATATGATTTGTACCAATTAGTGAAACACGGGTAGGTCATGGTTTAGCGCTCCAAAGTATCTTGTTTCATGCTCTTATGTCTCAAAAGGGAAGGGAGAGGTATGGCAGAGTGAGCAAAAAAGCAAAATCATGAGAGAGGGCAGAAATGAGATAAAGATACTATTTATATCCATGTAGATTCCCCGTACTGCATTTTTATATTCACTCATCAGTGGTCTCGCAACCATGCTCTCCCTTCAATGCCATATCCCCTCCATTCTCCCATCTCTCTGTCATCATTTAGTCTCATCAAGAGTTGGTGTGCACGGATGATCCACCAGCGTCCAGAGACAAGAAAGGCATAGCGCCATTCAGCTAAAATGGTTAGGGCATGATTTTCACCTCGCTTGGAGTGGACCATCGCGTATTAACGCGTTTTTATTCGCTCCCTGGCAAGTCTCACTAATTTGAAGGCGGGTAGGTTGAAAATGTGAGATTTTTTTATGGGACAAACCGACTCTGGTGGGAAATACTGTCACTAATTAATGGCGAATTGTGCGTCCCCAGCAAAAGCATTTGATGCAGGCAATGAAAATCTACACCTCTTGGGAAGAAGTCAACTACCTAACGCCAAGGATTAATTGAGAGTTTATGTGATAAGTTCTGCTGAAAGCCTGGCGAGCCGCAATCATGCACTCGAAAATGAAAGGAATTAATTGGAACCAGCACACTGTGCCAATGAACATGTACATCGGGCGGATACAAGTTGACATCAAAGCTCATTACAACTATCCTCGTATTATCTATACCATACTATATTATATACAAAGTGAAGCGTATCGAAAAGACAGCATTTCAATCCTATTTACAGAATGAAGGCAAGGAGACCAGCGGCGGCAACGGCAAGCTCCCAACCACCAGCAACGCGGCCGGCAGCACCGATCACGTAGCTACCAGAGCCGGAGCCAGACTCAGTAGGAGCGGCAGCAGAGGGAGTAGCGGCAGAGGGGTAGTTGGCAGAGCTGTTGGAACCACCGTAGCCACCAGAGGAGCCACCGTAGGCAGGGGCGGAAGCGGAGGGAGCCTGGTAGGCGCCAGACTGGCTGGGCTGGACACCGGAGTTGTCACCACCACCGTAGGCAGGAGCAGAGGCAGCGGGAGCCTCGTAAGCGCCAGAGGGCTGAGAGCCAGAGTTGCCGCTACCAGAGCCGTACGAGGGAACAGCCTCAGAGCCACCAGAGGGGTAGCCAGCGCTGGAGTCACCACCGGCAGGATAGGTCTGGGCAGGGCTACCAGCAGGGGCGGTGTAAGTAGCGCCACCAGCAGGAGCAGTGTAGCCAGCGGGAGCAGAGTAACCGGCACCGCCAGCGGGAGCAGAGTAACCGGCACCACCAGCGGGAGCAGAGTAGCCTGCGCCGCCAGCAGGGGCGGAGTAATCGGCACCACCAGCAGGAGCAGTGTAGTGACCAGCGGGAGCAGTGTAAGCCTTGTCTCCAACAGGGTAGGTCTTCTCACCAGCCTCCTCGACGGGGCAGACGGTGGTGGACACGGCGTATGTCTCAGTGACGACACGGGCAGGGCAATCAGTGACATAGGCAGGGCACTTGGTGACCGTGTAAGTCTTGGTAGCATAGATGGTGGAGGTGGTCAAAGGCTGGTAGGAGCCCTTGGTGATTGTAGGGTTGGCAGCATCGTAGTAGCCGCCAGTGTGGCCAGGCTGCTCGTAAGAGCCAGACTTGTCAGGGTGACCGTAGTGACCAGACTTGCCAGGCTGCTCATAAGAACCAGACTTTCCAGGCTGACCATAGTGGCCACCGGGCTGCTCGTAGCCACTGCTGCTGCCGCCGGTGTGGTAAGGAGCCTTGCCAGTAGCGGTGGGAGCACCATAGGCTGCGTCCGTCTCATCGCAGTCGGTCTCGGTAGGGGCGGCATAGGCGGTGGTGGTACCAGTGACGGCACCAGAAGAGCCCTCATCACACTGGTAGCATTCCTTGTCGAAGAAGGCCAGGCTGGATCCAGTGTTCTCAGACTCGTAGGCCTCGCTCGCAGCGCCAGTGTAGAGCTTGCACTCATTCACACTATCGTCGAACGAGAAGGATTCGCAGTCACCGGCCCCGTAGCAAGCAGCAGCGCAGGCCTCGGTAGTCGCAGCACTGTTGTGAGTTCCGACAGCGTAGCCAGCATCGGCCTTGGTGCCACAGTCGCAAGCTCCATTCTCATCGCTGGAGATGAGCTTGTAGGAATCGCAATAGGTGGATCCGGCGGCAGCCAATCCGGCAAGTCCAGTGAGAACGACGGCGGTCTTCATGGTGAAGGTGAAACGAAGGTCGCAAGAACGAATGTAAGTTGGTCAATTGACTCTGATCAAAGTTAAGAGAAAGAATGCTCCTGTATTTGGAGGGATGGATGTGATTAAGAGTGAGGTGAAAAGAAAAACAGCAGCTCGACCCCGGTTTCTTAAATGCATTTACGGCGTCTCGTTTGTGCTCTTGCCCCTAGCTGTCTCCGCCGCCTCTTTTGGGCTTCGGGGATGCCATTTGGACGGTTTGTCTGGTGGCTGCTTTAGCCTGAGCCGCTATTGACACAAGTGAGGACGCCAATTCAAAAAAATCCCCAATGGCGCTGAAGGCTAGCGAGATGGCCAATGCTAGCGCCAGCAACCCCTGACTAACCCACTAGGATGGTAATCCAAACGGAGCCATAATTGGTACGCCACAAACAATGGCTCTCAGCTACTGATGCTGGCTGAATCGTATCACCAGGGGTAGAGTCTTTGTTGGCCAACGTGGACGAGATCATTCTTGCTTCTTGGTATCAATAAATGAGAATTCTCATAGAATAATGCCGCTCTATACATGCGCAATGAGGATAAAATTTATCTTGGCTTCTTGTGTCAATATTCGACCGCCAAGAGATGCGAAATACATACAATATTCTGCGAGTTAAATAAGGGTGGCGTCTAAGATTTGCTATTTTAGAATTATGGCCCAACAGCCCAGAACCACGTTCTGGCCACACTACAGGGCCAGGCTGGGCCAGTCGCGTGGTTACAAACAGGCCCGTCTCACCGCTAAACGTTTCCGCCTGAGTCTCGCAGCCAACATGCACAGGTCACAGACCTGTTGCCAATATCCTGCAATCTGCCCCTGGCCTCGTTCCCTTTGACACCTGTAGTCGCGCTGATGAATGTGGGCTGCATCTTGCTTCAGTGGATCACTCATAGATCCATTTTGAGAAGCTGCTCAGAAAGGCAACGCGGGGATGGAGCCAAGTATTGCGAGATTTTCCCGTCTCTTTCGCTAAGTGTTATGTTGATGCTTGGACTAAATGGACGCGGTTTGCATGTTCTCTCAATCGTGAATTTCTGGATATTCTTGCAAGCAAGCAGGCAGGCGGGGTGCTCTAAGGAAAGTTTCACTCCATCGTGTTTCATGCAACTCAAGTGCAAGCCATAAAAAGATGCATGGAACAATCTCAGCTCGGCCTTGTGTTTTTGATGAAGAGCGGCATTCTTATGGCGTACAGACCGTTCTTCAGAATGCAACCACCAAGACTGGTTATCCATGAAGCACGGACCCGGGACCTACTGAAGCTGAGCTGCTGACTCTACGAAGGATCCGATTGTGAAACGAAACAATAGCGGCGAAAAGCATGTGTACCTTGAAAGGCACAGAGAAGGGATAATAAATTCCACAATATGTCTTTTATTCAGCAGCTCATACTGAACCGAGAGAAAATGAAGCAAAGCAGGCAGGCAATCATTGACTGCTTGACTGTAGGCCACAGCGTAGTCAACACAAAGTCTCTCCAATCCCAACTTTAATAGACAACGGTGGTATTGCGGGTTAAATAGTGACTCTGGTTCGTTGCTTCAGTGGCTCATACTTGTTTAATAAATACTTTGGGGGTCTGGCGTCGTTGGACGAGTAATGACCCTACAAGTCTCGATTGCATCGTGGTCTTTGTCCACTAATTCAGCTTGCGCAAGTCAAAACTACAACTGATCTAGCAATGGAATGCCTTTTTCATAGTAGGAGTTTTTAGATTTGAGTGTTATTTGCATGGCATATAAAACATGTGGTTCGGTTCAGACTGTATACCAGGGAATGCAAGGCCCCGAGGGGCCTGTGTCCGTGTGGGTTCGGAATCATTATTCTATTTTGAGATGTGATAGGTTAGACGTTACTTAGCACCGACGCAGCTTTCCAATGTCACTCCCCTTTTCCCATCTCTCAACGCAATGAGTTCATCCATGAAGTCCTTCCTCCATGCTTTCTCCAGTCTGGTCGGATTCCATCCTAATAGCTTCCTCGCGGCTGTACCCTTCATTGCCTTGTGGCCGGCTATTGCCACCTCTGCGTATTGGGTGACCCCACCCATTGTCTCATCTGCAATCTCCTTCAATCCAACCAAGCGAATTTCTTTTTCCTTTGGCGTGTCTTCTCGAGGAAGCACTCCTGCTTCAAAGGCAGCATCGAGGCATCGCTGCACAATCTCTGTCCTCAACACTCTTCCAACAGCCGGGAAAATGATGCCTTTCTTTCCAGAGGGAAGATAGCCCACGCCGCGGTCTTGTCGTTCCAAAATGGCACGAACAAATAGAACATAAAGTTCAGCGAGATCCTCAATATGTACCCAGTCAAAGTTGGCTGTATCGTTGAGCTTGTAGCCGTATCCGCGTTTGATCACATATTGCATGCTCATTGGGATAGCCAGACCCTGCTTGTTGAACAAGCCAGTTCCTTCGCCAAAGATGCAAGGAACATTGATGCTGACTACAGGAACCCCAGTCTCTTCGGACGCTGTGAGGACTGCAACTTCGGCAGTTCGCTGAAAATAAGGCGATTTTGCATCTTCGCTCTTCAAAAACTCAAAAACAGCCTCGGGATCGGCATCATCCCACTCCCTATCTGGGTAGGCTTTATCCGTTATCGGCCGATCGGCCAAGTTCGTGCAGCCAGCAATGTTTAGCATCCAGGGAATTGGATGCTTGCCACCGACACGGCGAGCCAGCGCATCGACAAATGTGCGAGCGCCGGCGGGGTTGAAGCCGGTTCCAGTATTGATAACAATGTCGTATTTGGAAGCAGTCTCGAGGATTAAGTCGGTATCATCTAGTCCTTTCCACATGATGATGTGAACACGGTCGCCGTAGGTTTCGCGGAGTTTTTGGGCCTGACTCTCCTTTCGAATGAGCAGGCCAAATGAAAGATGTTGAAGGCTGGGTTCGGTGCTCTTGACTAGGTAGTCGAGGACGGTGCCACCGATGTAGCCGGTGGCACCGGTGATCAATATCTTGTTTCCAGTCATATTTACGACGTATAACGCTGAATAAATTCAATAGGACTCGGCATGGATAACTCGTCGTATTTAACCATCTCAGGAGTGGCGGGGCCCACCCACTTGACCCCGCGCAAAAAAAAAGTTTAGAGCTTGGGACAATGCGAGTGAGTGCTAATTACTAGCAGGGTGTTGCCTAGGTTAATCTCATGAATTGCGATAGGCTAGTCTAGATTCTATTGGGAGTTGGTGATTGAGGGCTTTGATTTGTCAGTCAAATGCATGATAGCTCAGTTCAGATGGAAGGCTTTCGTATTTTGGGGAAACCAGACTGGCGGTCTGGGTCGCTTGGTCCACTGCTGCACCAATAAAATGAACCAAAATCTCGCGCCGTTGAGCTCTGACGCACGTTAAGGCTCTAAATAAACCTCGGCACCGAGGTCTGCGTCTTTTACTGTGGGCCAGTCAATTTTTTGCATCCCAGTCTTGGGCAATAAAACGACACTTTGTAGTATTCCCTATAGGCTGGAGAGTGGCATATCCGATATCCGAATGCTATAAAATAGATTCTGAACAAAATTGCACAATCTTCGTCAATTTGTGGCATGTTTTACTAGACGGAATTGCGGCGCTTCACTGCAAGTCTGTGCATGTTATGCCCCGAGCTCAGCTGAGTTTCAACGCCAGCACGACCAGCCAACACTATTTCGCTCGAAATTGTTGAACTTGCCGCCGAGACTGAAGATGACGTACTTTTTGACCCAGAAAAAGGTATAGCAGGCTGTAGTTTCAGCAAAATATGAGAAAATTTACACTGGCCGCTGCTGTTTTACTTTTTTACTTCTATTTTTTATAAATAAATCATCATCTATCAACTATTTCTGAAATTAATTTGCATATTGTTACTTACCTCATGCAAATGGACTGGGTGTTACAATTCCACATATGTATTTCGTTCGACTTTTATATTCACCACTCCTGCTGCAGAACTTTCGATTTTCGAGATAATGGCGATAGACTGCTTTGTATATTTAATTTAATCATCACTCTTAGCAGCCTTCCATAATGATACAATAGCATAACTCTTAAGAAGAAATATGACAAATGGCTGGAAATCAATCGTTTTTCTTGAATCGACTTGTTTGATCCTTATGTAGGTGATTTTAGTTCTTAATCTCTAATTGTTGAGTAGCACTCGAATCCCGACTGCTCGATCCCACATAAAGCTTGTAAGATCCGCTCTGTAGCCTCCACTGCTGTACAGTGACATCCCACACGCTCAGATCCCTTCTTGTCAATGGGAACTTCACAGTTTGTGTCTTTCCTGGCAATAGGTTCACTTTCTGGAATCCTCGAAGCTGTCGAACAGGAGTCTGGAACTTTTCTCCAGGAATGCCCAGATAGAGCTGTGCGACTTCTGCAGCAGTGACGTTGCCAGTATTTGTCACTGAAGCTGTTGCTGTCGCAATCACCTCCCAAAGTTCCGGGTGTCCTCCCTGCTGCACCGTGATATTGGGGTGTGGAAGGGGTTGGATGCTTGCTAGTGAGTCCAACTCGACTTGCAAGTCTCCAATCTCAAAGGTTGAGTAAGACAGCCCAAAGCCAAACTCATAGCGCGGCTCAATTCCCTCTTTATCAAAAGCCCTGTAGTCAATGTAAAGACCCTCGGTAAAGTCTTGCTGGGGAAAAGCGTTAAATGTCACTGTGGAGTTGAGAAGGTGACCGTAATCTTCTTCCTTCTTCGCGACAGTGAAAGGCATCTTGCCACTGGGGCTAACGTCACCCCACAGCAAGTCAACGAGACTGTTGCCGCTCTCCTGTCCAGGCAGCAGGCCATAGACAACTGCAGTGACGTTGGGGTTGTCTACCCAAGCATCAACCACCCGAATTCCTACTCAATTAGCTTAACTCAAAGTATCTATCAAAGAACGGCGTGAAGCTTACCGGCCGAATGGATGATCACAATAGTGTTTGAGCAATTGGCAGCAACATTGTTCACCAGATTATCGCCAAACTCGTCCGTCAAACTCACACGATCCCACATTTCCGACGCAAACGAGTTGATAAAAACAAGACAGGCATCTGAGTTGGCGAATCTTGGCGAGGGGTTCTCGGATTCAAAGTCCCAGCGCAGGATTCCGCCATCCCGGGCGACCCGTTCCCGGATAGCCTCAAATGGACTTACAACATATGGGGGGGCCGCACCTCCGGATCCACCACCGACCACAAGGGTTCCGTCAAATGTGTTCCAGCCCCAGCTTTCGATATAGTTTCCCCCGTACCTAGCAGGGTCCTGCCATGGACGTCGCGCAGACGGCGCATCAGGACCGTAGATGTTTACAAACCTCGGCTTCTTCAAGGGCAGCGCCCCGTTTGTGTTCTTAACTAGAATGGTGCCAGCAGCACCAATCTTGCGGATGAGGCTTGCATGGTCGCTGCGGACATCCACAGGCTCATGCTCGTCCGTGTAAGGATACACATTGTTCTCTGGGTAGCCATTGTCCTGTCCAAGATAGTACCATGAAGCAAGGACTCTGGTAGCCATGTCTGCAACGCGCTCGGCAGTTACGGATCCATTCTTGACAGCGTCGGTGAGGTTTTGTCCCCAATAACCACCATCTGGCATGACAATATCCAAGCCAGCATTGGCCGTCGCGACACCAGCGTGCTGTGCACCCCAGTCACTGACTACAAAACCCTCAAAACCCAGTTCGGTCTTCAAGATTCCATTCATCAACTTCGAATTCTGGCAGCCATATGAATTGTTGATGCGCTGGTAACTGCACATGACAGACCCGGCTCCTTCTTTGAGGCCGTTCATGAATGGAAAAGCATACAGCTCATGCAGAGTTCTGTCATCTAGGTTGGATGATATGGCCTCGCCCAGCCCAACAGGCTCAGTAGGCCGCCGCCTCCATTCCTGCTCTTGAGCCAGCCAGTGCTTAATTGTGGCAATGACACCAGCAGACTGCAAGCCCTTTGTGATTAGGCCCATTCCTTGGCCTGCCAGGTAAGGATCAGCAGACAGTCCTTCCCAATTGCGCCCTCCCCTGGCCATTCGTCCCAATGGGCCAGCACAGGGGAGCAGGGCGACGTTTATGCCCTTTCCATGGAATTCCTCTCCCAGAGCTTTCCCGTGCTGGTAATACAGATCTCTGTCCCAGGTTGCAGCAACGTGAACGGATCCTGGAAAGCCAGAGACGAATTCCTGCGTTCGGACACCAGCAGGGCCATCGTGAAAGCAAAGGCTAGGAACTCCCAACCTGCCAACTTCACCAGAGTTTCCGATGCATCGGCCGGTATAACCACGGGTGATGTTGGCTCTCTCCTCTAACGTCATTTGGTCCACAAGGGCCTTGGCGCGTTGGTATGCACGCTTCCATCCATCACTAGTCTTCCCAGATCCCTCGGCTGAGTTATGTTAGTCGCGTTATCTAAATCAATTCATCAACGAGGAATACTGACGAGTCGGATACACTGGTGGGCTTAGTCCATAGTAAGGCAACTCAGACTCATTAGTGTATTGGCCAATGGCCCCGGGCAACAGGAGAGTCAGCACGGCCTGCTTCAAGAACTTCATCTTGTCTGAGTTGTTTACATTGAACTGGTTCAGAGGGCAAGTCTCAACAGCAGCTTAAATGAACGACTACACGGCGGTTCTCGTACCATCCTCCACTACAGAATAACCCTGCTACGGGCGGTTTGGGGGTATTCGGCCCGTCTCGGCAAAGAAATGATTGATTTACTAGAGGACTCCGCAACTACTATTTAATCATGGTTAAGCGTGCGGGGAGGTTGCACCAAAACCATGGTCAAGGTTACAAGGCCTGACTGTTAGTCAACACCCAACATTTAAGCTTGTAATTTACAGTCCTCCGCCACTTCCGGGAGGGCAATTCCAAGCGCTGGACCGGGAACTCGCCTTTATATGGGTCCTTTCCCGTCTGCATTTCCATGTTTATTTCCAAATCGCTGCTGCACAGACAGCCAACAGCAATGGGCCCTACTACCCAGGGCCAGGTTCCGTATGCCGATATTCGGACCTTTTACTCAAAAGGCCCTGGCTGTGTATTTGTCGAGTACCTCTCTTAGATAATTGTGCGCATGTCCCGCACTTTCAATAGCTAATGCAACCTCGAGTCATACGACGATGGGGGCTCCTCCACAGAAGCATCCCGCCTGACATAAACTTTCCCCGCATCAACCATGATCCTTTTTACTTGGCCCAGTTTTCGGGCCATCTTTCCCCGCGAACATTGGTCTTGATCTATTAATCATGGATCATCGCTGGTACCCCGCATGGCCCCGTCTCGGAGACAGCTGTATTCCTCTTCTCAAATACGAATCCTAGTGCGCTCGCGAGAGCTGCAGCCCAAACTCAACCCAGTCAAAATGCCAAGGATAGCTGCAGTATCGCTCTGATGCGTTCCACATCAAAGCCTGACTTACCATGGAACAAGAAGCGTCAACTTAATAGTAGCGAAATATTTTGAGGGAAATTCTTGTTGGTAGAATTTCGGACATGGTTCAAGGCTCACGGTCCGAGCGGCAATAATAATCCAAATCCCATTGACAATGAATATGCAACGCACAAACTGTGATTTTGCACAACACCACGAAAGGTCACTGGGGTGGAATCAAGCGAGTCCGTGATGCAATAGAAAACCTGGCACTGAACACCATCACTGAAAAGCGAGGATATATTCTTGAGAAAAATAATCACAAAAATGCAATTTGATTTATATCAATATTAGTTACGAGAAATCTGTTATATTGCCTATGGTGGGACAACTTCATCAAAATTCACATAAACACAATCGTGTCAAGTGCAAGGTTGACTTACCCTGTAAGATTGAACGGGCACCCAGTGCCCGTGTCAAAATGTTGACATGAATTGTAGGATCTAGTTGACATAGCGGAAAAAAATAAACTGGATTTTTCTAACAATTAGAAATCATATCCCCAAAATTAACCGGCAAGGGAGCGTTGTGATAGTCACAGATCATAACTGGAATGCTTTGACTCTCATTTAAGCTAGGCAAATTAGCACAATTCGGTGCTTGTTTTCTTTTACTCGCGCTAACGTCATAGGCTGCTGGTCCCAATGACTAATTTCATTTCTGTGGAGACGCCGCTTCCGCCAGTTTGTTGCATCTTTCAATATCCCCGCTTTAAACGCCATGAATAATTTTCCGATTTCTTTCTCCGTCTGGTGATTCAAGTTATGGATTGGAAGAGTCGATCCATTAACATGAACAAGGAAGTTGTTCAAGAGGACATAACCTATAGGACTATTCTCCACACTAAGAATCTAAAGTGTACCATCTTTTCATTGACATCTCTTCAGATATAGCATCGCGGGCCTGCAGACATCTAGTCCTTTGCACAAACATGCGTGACGGTGGTTTATTCTAAATAAAAACAAACAGGTTAGAAATATTGCACTCAAAATTTTATTTTCCTCTCCCCCCTCCTTTGGCGCCAGTAGTTTGTAGAGTCTAGAATATCAGCACATCCATTCAGCAACCATCCCCATTTTCGTAAAAATGCAACACTCGCTTCCCATCCTCTAGAGTCCCAGGGTTCACCCCAGACGATGAGAGATGCGCTGCAATCGTTTTCCTCATCAACCTGCAACAAGTCTTCACAGACCGAATCCTCATCGAACCCGAGTTCTACGGCCCTCAATAAATTGTCTCGGAAACCTGGAATAGGTATTAGGTCGGACCAGGGGTGGTGGACCATTGCAAGCTGGGTCGGTGTTGGTCGAAGTGCTGCAGGATAGCGTGCGTCAGGCATGGAGGCAGGAAGGCTAGGCCCGCTTTGATTAAATGGTGAAATGAACTCTTCTGAACAGAAGCCATTCAGATTGAAACCAAGGAGCTTGGCGTTGTGGGTGACAGCATTCAAGACATTAATCCTGATTAGGTTAGGCAGAGCCACGGGACTTGGGCAGCCGGTTGAGAAGTCCCGCATAGCCCTCTTGGCAAAGGTAAGAGTTTTTTCCTCTCTGCCGGGACAGAGCCAGAGCAGATGCTCATCGAATTCCATCTTGGGAGTCAACCGTGTAGCCCCTTCTAGGGTGTCCACATGGTTAGTTGGATTTGGTTGAGACAACCCGTCTTGTGATGTTTCTTGATTCTCTTGCCTAGCCAGCTTCCGTTTTCCTAAGCAAATGCATCATTAGTCAATGCGCCCTGATAGTTGAGACGGGCAACAAACGGTACGCTCTTTGATTAAGTCGATTTTGAAGACGTTTTCTTTGTTTGGTACTTGTTACCCCCGTCCAGTCGTCGATGGAATCCTGCGCCCCAATGCTCTGTGCCATAGGAGCCAAAGGTATAAGTCCGGTAGGCGCTGTGTTGCTGCTTGAATCCATTATTGTGGGGATGCAGATCAAGATCCAGGTTGACCGACCTGAAAATGCCTGGATTTCACCTTCATACTTATCATCTCCCTCCTTATGAAATTTCTCCACACAATTTGGCCTTATTGGATGGAGATAGCGGCGTTTAGATTTAAAGTTGAAGCTCGGCTTGGCAATGCAATACTAACTAGATTGGGAGGCGATACGTGGAATGAAATTAAACATGTCTTGGCCTGAATGGAAGTGTATTATTAATAAATCCAATAGACAGAGTTGTGATTCAAAATATGCGTAATGAAAGCAAGTGTCTATTCACAGCCCACCCCAAGAACTTTGGCACATACTTATGAGAGTAACTTGTTACACCCGATGAATTTAGCGTTTCAAGGACTAAAGCCCTGGAAAAAATTTAATTCAATGAGTCGCGTGAAAGTTTTATACTTTACTACAGAGTTGAACGTACTTGATAAAGAGACGTGTGTTATGCTTGATGAGTTTGCCAAGTAATCTGAATCAAGTTCAACTTGAGCATTCGAATGCTCACACTGATTGCTCCTCCATTCGCTGAAATATCGAATATCCAGTTATCAAAGGCTGTTTTACCATAGTTAACGCCAGCTAGACTTGCCCAGGCCCCAATGCACTGGTCTATTATCGTTCCAGGTAAATCTAAAGGCGCACTCCATGACGCGCGGAATCCCATATGTTCCGGATTTCCTCAGGAACGATGAGCATCAGATCGAAAAGGACTACTGACATATTTTAGTATTAGGTCATGACTTCTGTGGTCAAGTTCAGCTCTTAGCCTATCATCTCTTGGTATCCCATCAGACTGACTCGCAAGGTCGCCAAGAGTAACGTCGTCTTATCTGATATGTTTGATGTCGCCGTACTCATAATGCGTTGCGCGCGATTAGCTAATTTGGGAATAATTTAATGATGGGGTCGTTGAATCGTGAATCTCCAATAAGTGAGAGGATCGTTCAAACAGTAAAAACCTCGGTCACTCTTGCGACACGAAAAATAGTATTTCGGTCAACCATTTCAACAGTAACGTCGATTGGAGGCGTATAACAACGCTCGTACCCCCAAGCCAATGTGCCACAAACTTGGCGACATCCTCAATATCGTTGGTGGGTAGTGTGCTATTTGCTTCGTTGTCGCAACGGCTAGAACTCGCACCGTGCGTTCATTGAGATTTTTGGCCACCGTGTCTGAAATTATATTATCCAGTGGCGTCCCAGTGATTGAACAATGTCCTGGCTCAATTGCAATGAATGAAAACCGCCCTATGTGGCTTTGATTTATATACGATTAATTCAATTATAAATGTAAGAAAACCATTTATTTAAATATTTAAGTCATATCGGAAAAGATTTGAGTATTCAAATGGTTCAGACCGGGTTATGTTCTCCCTCATGCTAAAATGCCCTTTGCTGAGTCTATAGCGTCAGGTGCTTGTCCTGTCGGTTCCAGCAAGCTCCATTCTCCCGCTTGGCCATTATCTTAAAAGAGAATAAAGCAACTATTCATTGATGGAAGGCCACTCTTGTGCCATCTCAAGTTTGGGTCATCTTCTTCCTTGCGCAATGTCCATAATTGCTGCACTAAAACTGCCAATTGCGTCACAACGCCCAAGCCCGACCGGTCAGCAAATACCCTTAGAATGTCTAGAATGCGGTTTTGCAAAGCGGGTTGTTCTGCCTCGAAAGCTATTATCGCAATAGGCCATAGACCTGGGCAAAATGGTCTGTTGGTACATGAGGCGAGAGATTCAATATGGGACAAGGATTGCTCGACTAAAACTTGCACCTCCTCTAGCGGTCTATCTCTAACCGTCCGCTTGAGATAAATCAGTACTCCAAAGTAGTAGATATATCCGTAGTGATGCAATAAATCTTCGAGTTCCTTTCCCATGGTCAATTGTGGTTTTTTAGGTACTGAAAGAAACAGCTCGACCTCCAGGGCATCTAGTTTCTCGGAAATCCCAATATCATAAGGAACTTCACCACGGAACAGTCCGTACTCTATTCTGAGTTGATTCATATCATGGATAAATTGCAAAATCGTGCGGGGCACACCATATGCCGCCTCGAGCACGTATTGTTCTGGCTGCAGTTCCATGCTGGGAGAAAGGTCCCACAGGGCATCATCAAGATCGCCTGATAGAAATTGTGACTGAGCAAGTATCGCCATGCCCATGAAGAGTTGGTAGACTTCCGAGCCCGATTCAGACTGATGCCATATCTGAGGGTTGAAATTTTTAACCCACTCTATCGCCCCACGAAGATGAACGTGCCAAAACGGCGTGGGTACTGTCACAGCTTCGGTTAGGATACACATTAGAAGCGAAGCCAGGATGGATATGCATTGCGCCTCATTATGTGGCTGGTGGATGTTCTGACCCAAGTGAACAATGCCTAAATTGTGATGCTCCAGAGCAATCTTTTCAAGATTGCGTTTGGGATCCTGAATCACCCTGGCTGAAAGATGAAACGCCGATGCTGAGCATACCAAATGAAAGAGGGCCGTTGCCCCTGTAGATGTTGTCGAATCTGCCCTGGCTCCCTCGAGTGCAATAGGCATGAACGCCGTCCGAAGAATGTTGTGAGATCCGGGTACAGGGTTCAAAGCATCGCAAACGCAATTTGACCAGTGCTCTATGAGTTGCAATTGAAGACCTATATCTGGAATAACATCCAGGTGTCGTAAGCCAATCATGATGTTTGCTTCCAACGTATTTGTATTGCGTGAAAGCCAGTTAGACGCTACTTTGGAATGGCGTGGGTATGAATGAGGTTGCGGAAACCATGAAGTGTCGGTATAGCTTGTATCGCGGTCATCCAATTCGAGAGGGGTGTCTATTTTCTCATTCTCATTGTCGTCGGCTTCGGCGCCGGCGGATTCAATTTGACTTTCCGATAAGTTTACTGAGAGCGGGTATGAAACGTCTCGTGAGAAGCCTTGACCGAGGGTTCCATAAGAGCGAAATAATTGATCGCACAGGTCATCAGTGAGGAGATCATCTTCCAGAGGCGAATCCCGTATAGGCTGAGGGGAAACGGCCGAGTCTGGTCTGGAAGTTTCTTCCAAATTTGCTGCGCCTTCATTGACCGGGAAGTTGTTTCTTGTCGCTGATTGTATCCGAGCGGCCGATCGTTGATGAACGGAATCGTGCTTACAAAAAGTGACAATGTTGTTGGTGGGTATGTGACCCGTTTTCTTTTTGGATGATTTAGACTTGAAATTTGACGGGCTTCGCACCGAGGTCCATGATATTTTTACTCCATAGCCTTCGCAGTGGAGCTTCAAACGGCGGCATCGGTTACATGTTGGTTGTGTTTCGTCGCATTTGACGTGTTTCGCTCTGCAGGTCCAGCATCCAGAAAAGGTTCTAGCTCGGCTCTTTTGCGATAAACCCGAATCGGCGTTGGAGTCTGAGCTTTTGGGCATATTCCCAAACGCAATCTGATTTTTACTGGAATTTGACTGTAATTCATAAGAGAGGAACAAAAGTTGGATTTGACCTTCTTCCAACAGTGCAGGCCGCTGGACGAGATGACGTTTAGCTAGACTTGATTCGGAGTTTCATACCGAGCTGCTGACCCACTACGCTGGGTTTACCAAAAAGGAATTGCCGAAAGCGGCGACAATTAACGATGAGTTGCTTGGGGTTATATAATCGTGATCAAATCGCCTTGCGTGATGTAACTATTTAATGAGTGTCATGATTGCATCTCCATTATGACTAGCGCACTATCCAACTATGTGATTGCGCGACGATTGAGGCCATTCATTCCAGTGTCAAAGCGCGCCCAATTATCGGAATGATTGATGGGCTGTATATGCTCAATGGCTAATTATACTGAGTTCAGCCCCGCTAGATTCAGACAAAATCCAATAATTTCTGTTTACTTGAAAAAAAAACTGGGCTCGATTGGGGCACCAGAACCACCTAAATGCCGGATGCAACTGGCATTCAATGTTTTTATTTGATCTTCATCATTTGCCTGACCAAAATAATCAACCTTATCCTCTGCCCGGATTAAACTCCAAAAAGAAAGGACCGAACGTGGTTCGAACACGTGACCTAGAGATCTGCAATCTCTCGCTGCAAGACTTGTTAGTATGATCGATCTGACAACTGAGAAATTAGAAACTCACCTCTACCACTGAGCTATCGATCCGATTGATGGAAAGTTGGCGTTTGTATTTGAAATCTAATCACTTCACGCATTATCGGGGTGTCATTCAAGGTAAAATAATCGCGACGTCTAAGACAGCAGGGCTGCGATTTGAGGAGCCAGTTCTCTCCTCCTGAAACTCCTCAAACAATTTAACTTGAATAGGTCTCATACAACTATATTATAGTATTTTTAACTCCAGAATAGTGAGCTATGGATCACATGATGCTTCCTTTGTATATTGGAGTTGATGCACCTGAGTGTTTCATGTCATGCTTGATAGTTCGAGAGCCAATAGCTTCACCGAGGGCTTGAGGAGTAATTCTTAGGGGTAAAATTGATCAAAAGAGTTGGGATCTAAACGATTTTGATTATTTCATTGTAGCAGCAAGTTCATGTTGGCGAACCATTAGTTACGTCTGTGTTGCTTCAGGAATGTGAAGGGTGTGCGATGGTTCGTACTTTGATGAAACAGATATAGAATATCAGCGATATTCTGTAACAAGTCCAATTCCATGTATCATTTTTAGAATCCAAATGATGGATAGATTTCCTGGAAACCAATTATGCCTTGGCGGTGACAATGCACCAAAATTTCATATTCTAGCATGGTTATGTGGCGTATTAAGAACAGAAACTGGCCTCAAAACACGCCTTTATAACTCTCCAATACTCTAAATCTCTATTGTCTCATTCACCAACAAAACATCATTCACACCAGATATCCATTAATCTCACTACGGGAATTATGTGCCTCTCATTCTTCATCCAGGAGAAGATCGAGACACCATCAATGAAACCTGATGCCTTTTCAGTGGTAGGGTCTGCTCCCCGAGCAAGACATACCTGCCAGTCATCTCGTCCACAACGTCCTCCGTTTGATACCCACGCCGTCTCCAACCATGGCCCTCAACAGCGCGATGCGCAATTAAATTGTTGCAATGTCGTTCAGCAGTGCACAGCCACGGGTAGCACCGGCGCCACAATCCTCATTTGGAGGCTTCTGAGGTCGCGAGGCCGAGGGCCAGATATTGCCGTACATTAATGCTGGCAGCAAGTATCCTGGATTGCGTTATCCTAAGAACTCTTATTTGAAGTCGAGAAATTAAGTTACAGAAGCAATTGAGCCCTATTCGAGTGTAAAAATCTACAATTGATGTTTCCTCAGCACCAAACTCTTGAGTATTGCTTACTACGATGTACCTGCATACACTTTACAGCAAGCGAGTTGAAAAACCACTCGTTCCCACTGAGCGATGAACCAAAGAATCGGTGGAATGTGAAGAGGGTCTTCTTCTAAGCCTGGCAAGATATGTGCTAATAGTACAATGCCTCGACGAGTGCAAGAATCAAACATTCTACTACCCTTTTCCCCTTATCCAAGTCTGCATCCCCGGAAAGTGGCGGCACATGTAAAAACACGGCATTTCGTTTGCCATCTCCTCTTTTAGCCATCTCAACCAACGACGTGTAGTATAACAAACCGCAGACATAGTCACCAACATCGTCGGAAAGTTTCATTTCAACAGAGTTGCCATCGGGTTTACTTTTTCCCCTTTTCACGCCTGCACGCGACCCCGATATGGTTCTAAAGTTCCGTTTCCATGACTCGACTACTTGTTCTAGATCCAAGGATGTTTCGAGTCTCTCAGCGCTCCTTTTGCCCCAAATCTTTTGCCCCTCTGATTTTGGAATCACCTGGCGGTCTACGTCGGGATACTGGTGATACCCATCCCGACAAGCGCTTTGTTCTACAGCAAAGTAATCTCTCTCGACTGCTAGGCCGATGTTGAGCACAATTTCCGGATTATTATCATGGATTAGCTCAGGAGAAGCCCGCAGGAGCGAACGATATGCCGCTTTAAGAGGCTCTGGATGCGCTATAATCTGAATGCCCGGTAAAGATTGAGGTAGGCGCCTGATGATTTCGAAAGAGGGATTCATAATTACGTCTTGAAAAGCCTATTTGTTTTAGGTTAGAATTTGGTTGTTATATCAGATTGGGCAAAACTAACACCGAAGCCTGTGACAAGGACCCGCACAAGTTGATGGTCTGACATTTTGACGGATGCTGATCAATGAGTTCTGCACAGACTTTTGACTAGGCTGTGGTTACGGATAGAATATTTAATAGAAAAATGATTAAATTGATTGTTGAACGAATGTAACGCATGTTTTAGGTCTGTTAAACTTATAATGCTGGCATCTTTACGCAATATCGGTGTGTGACTCATACCGGCTTACTGCAAACGAGGCGATGCTTAATACCTTAGCCGAGATTATAATGAATCTCCACTTATATTACCCATAGCTATAAACAAATCGTACGAGAATGTGAATTTGAAACTGAATGCGTGTTACCTGAATTGACACGAATTTGGCAGACGCAAATGTATCTATCAATGAGCCAGTTATGTGACTGGTGGTTAAACATGAGCAAACTAGGTTCCTCTGAGTAGGAGGTTAAAAAGAAAAAGAGGAATAGAACCCTACTTAAGTTGATGCAGGGTTTAGCCACTGGAATATTCTTATTGTGAGGCAGTGAAGCCGGACCAACACCGGTTGAGATCGGCTTTTTTTTTTGAAGGGGGGGGGGGGGCACTGAACTCGCCTATCGCAATTTTGAAAAATATTATAAGTAAGATCTAGTGCAATGGCTACACGAAAGTAAATACTGTTGGTTCTCTAACTTTGAACCAGCATCGCGATATCGAATGTTACAGTAGTGCATCTGCTTCTAACCGAATTTTTTACACGGGGTACTTGAACTGTTCAAAAAAAGGATTTGCCCTCGTACTGCTTGTCACCTTCAATTTCGCCCTGAACTGGTTTGATGTAACGCTGATAAACCGGGGGTGGTCTCGAAAACAACAAGCTGAGTGCTGACATTGAGGGCCAAAATTCTTTCATCCCAAGGTCGTACTTGATTGTGAAGCCATCTGGAATATCAGACTCAGGAACTGGTGGGTACTCGCTATTTTTGCCAAACAGCCGAACCTTGACAGCCTCAACGGCGCAACCTTTCTGAACAACCTGTCCGTCTTTTGGCCACATATCCAAAGTAGTGTTCCTTTCCATCAAGTGTACGAGTTTCGAACCACACCGCGTCGGGAACCGCGTTCGACTAGCCAATATGCGGAAAAGTTTCCTCATTGGCACCGGGGACGTTCATCGCGCACGGGCAGTGGGCTGGAGAACGAGATCGTAGCTTTAGCGAACCACGGAGACTGAGTTCCGGATTCTTAGCCATGACCGTGTAGGATGGGTTTGAGGCCGTCAGACTGGTGCCGGAGAAAGAGAGTCCAGTCCCCTTGTAGTCCTCGTAGACACTATCTTTACCTTAAATAATTGTGGCATCCATCAGTAACATCAATAATCCACTTGAAAAGAGTACCGTTTGCGAAGTTTCCATTAGAGTCGATGGATATCAACTTGGGCGACTTCGAAGCCATAGCCTTCTTTCCAGAAACGTAAAAGACGACGGTGAATGTCCTAGTGATAAGGTGCACAGCCAGTGCAGTAATAAGTCTGTACTGAACCGTGACCTGACCAAGGTCAAATCAGAACATATAAATTTAGCATATCTGAGATTCACGATAAGACTTCTAATTGAAGACTCATACTGATTCATTCAGGCCCCCAAGACCCGATTAATCTGTAGGAATGTTCTAATACGGGCTTCTTTAAGTATTTATGAAAAAAAAAAAGAATCTAAGGAATGTACCAGTTTAGGGAAGATCTGCAAGTTACGGTGGCCCAGGCCGTAAGACCGAATTCAAAGTATATGCCAATCCAATCTCTTGTACACCATGTTGGAATGAGATGTTTCATCCTACACCAAGAAAAATGTCCAAGAACTTTTTAGTCGTAGTGATCGTATTTGTAAAACTTGAAGCTGAAAAATGTGTTGCAGAGAGACCGAATCTGTTCATTGGGTGTTATTAATTTGTGTTAAAGACACCAATTGTAACTGACCTAGTATGCCGACTATTCCTTCAAATCATCAAAGCTGGCTTGCCATACGTTGCAGTATGAGGGTATGTTCTTGGGTATGGTAGCAATTCCAAGCGGAATTTTCTCAAAGTTCTGTGGGTATTGTGTGTAAAACTGAATACTTGATAACCCAGGGACCCGATTGAGAGTCTCCTTCGTTAGAGAATAGGCGGGAACAGATGATGGCGATTGGACATTTGGGGGTCGACTGATATTTCGAAAATAGTTAAACCAGAAGCCTGGGAGTAGATAGAGTGGAATACCTTGACTTACTTTGAAGGCTCCATTCTTGAGTGGAAGTGAAGAACAGTGTGATGGGTAATTGTCAAGTAGCAAATACAATGCGACCAAAAGATATCATTAATAATAGAGCAAGGAAAAAATTGAGAAAATGCCCTGGGAGGCGATGGCGAGTGTTGCTAAATAAGTAGTGAGAACTCCCAGTGCCTGCCTTGCTGCCTCGCTTGGAGGAGGGACGAAGACTCCAATGACCCAACCCTTAGATTGCAGGATAAAATCAGGGAAATGATGCGAGATACTGTCCCTGGAAAGGTGACAGAGGTTAGGGCGCTAGCGTGGAATGGGCACCCTTGGGTGGAAATACTGATAGGCGAAATCCGATGCCGAGCAGGAAGTTTGCAAACATACCTTCCCTATTGAATCTCTCTTCAGGGAAAGACTAGGGATCTGAAGAAAATGACCCATTTCAATAGATAGTGTCACTGATCACTGCATGACCAGGTTTCTGAATTTGTACTATGTCATCAGTACCAGTGCCGTGCATGTTGAGTTTTCGAGTGTTGGACTGCTACTAGTTACTTCCTTATATTTTGTGAAACATGTTCTGCAGCTGCTTCAGTATCTTAGGATTGAGTACTATGCGTAATAATTTAATAATTTGATGAATTTTGCATTTGATCTCTACCGCAAGTTGAGGGATTCTGGCGAGAGATTCTTTTTGTAAAACCTGCTTACTTAGTTTATTTTGGAAAAGACAACGAATTGCTTTCCATGCTACAGTTGCTGCATTCGGCATAACCTTGCGGTACATGATTTAGGATTCGGGGTAATCCGGTTGATATTAACACCTTGACACGGTAGACATAATGGATTGATTCGAAAGATTATAGGAAATAGAATTGGTCACTGCAACTAACTATGGTCCAATAAAATTAATAAGAAATTTTCAGAGTGAATTTGTCTTGTCACTGGAGTGATCAAATATTTCATTCGTCACTTTTGTACCATTTTCTTGACACTGCCCATTAGACACACACACCTTGGGCTCTGGGATAGCCTTTTGGCGTGTGTATTTTGCTTCGACTTAACGGGTTGTACCCCACCTCTTCATCCGCAAGTCGCTTTGGGCGCTGGAATGCTGGTACCGAGGCACAGAACCCAGGGCAAGAATTCTTTTAGTGTATTTTCAGGTTGTCTGAGCGACTTATCTTCTTCCCGCAATATTCACACTGGATCTTGCCGGAACTATGGATGACCATGTGCTTGTTGAAATACGTTTTCCAATGAGTCTTTTTGCCCCGGGGTCTGTAGCCACATAGGCGGCAGACTAACTGATCCGACTCTGCGGCCGGGGTAGAGACCACGGGAGGACTTGTAGGGATGAGCCCCGAACAAACCGAAGGTGAACTAGAGCCTGTCTGATACGCATACGCCGCAGATTCAGGGTTAGAATAGGCCAGAGTAGTGGCAGAACCAAATGACGACCAAGATTCACCGGATCCTTGCTGAGATTTGACAGATATCGGCTGCCAAGTCATGTTTGGGGCCTCTAGCAATGAATCTGGACCCTGAGGAATGAGAGAAGTTCTACCCATACTCAATCCAGTGCTGATCTGGCTGCGGGCGGGATCTTCATCGGTGGAGTAGAACCCACCTCTGGTTCGCGATAGAGAAAGGGGTTGAGCTACTTGAGTAGTTTGGTCGGGACATGCATTGGGCCCCCGAATCCAATTGTCCATTTGAGGTTGACATTTGGAGGAAACCACATTGGCACTATTTGGAAGCAGGCTGGAGTCTAGAACAGTTTCCAAGGTAGAATATTCCATCAAGGATGGAGAATCTGTAAGGGTTCTATCGACAATTGTTGGAGGTAGTGGAAGATCCTCAGGAGACTTGGAAACTGCAGGAGGGAGCTCCTGGGCCATGATTCCACCAGATAGCTCCCATGGTCCCGATCCAGCATTTAAATTTTGAGGTATATCTCCCATGGCCTTGATTGGGGACGCTATAATTTGCCCAAGATACCCGCCCAAAGAAGGAGTAGCGGGTTCTACAGCAGAACCTTGGCTCTGCTGGCCAGTTTCTTGATTAGAGCCATCTTGGTTGATGCAACTCAGTGATGAAGCCCTTGATCCCACCCGGCTTCGATTAAACATACTCGCTGCTATTTTGAGAATCTTACTGGTCTTCTTAGGCGACGCTCTCTCGCTGCATTCAGAACTTTCGCCTTCGCAGCAGAACTTAAAGTGTTGATTGTGAGGTGCGAAGCAGTCATATCCACGGCAGCTATTGCAGTAGACCTGGTCGCTTGAAATGTGAGGGCAGTTTGGGACATGACGCATCAGCATTTTGGCATCTGAGTAATTTTCTTTGCAATTGCTGAATGGGCAGGCCCAATTCGATCTCTGCTCATGAAGCTTGCCATCGTTAACAAATATCTCCATGGCCATAGTAGCGATGATTCTCGCCTTTGCACAACTGTCAATCTTTTGGGACAAGCTGCGGATTCTAGTCCAGTCAGGAGATATTTCCAAGTGAATATTTTAAACTGAACATACGGGCAATCTAGCTGAATCGCAGGGAAATCGGATTTGGCCGAAAGCGCGTTTAGCCCAGAGGCCGACCTCAGCGACTCGACTGCTTCGGCTGAGTACGAGGGTGTTCCAGGCATCTCGGCAAATGAAAAACCCGAAGGGAATTCTGCCATTTTCTGATCTATCGAATAGTTGACTGTGAAAATAAAAAATTGGAATCAACCGTCAACTTGAAATTGGTCAAAAGCTGACACTGGCATGTGGCAGTTAGAAGTCTTTTCATATGGCCAAAAATGTCCTCGAAAAATCATAGTACCCCGCTTAATTCCCTTAAACCATCAAATTCGATACTCTTACATTAGTGATAGTATCCTATTCGTTTATTTAAGGTTAACGCGTCATCCTAGAGGGAATATCATATCTAGACTTCACCCTGCATGAGGATAAAACGACGGCTTCAACTCATGGGGGCATTTTCGTTAAGCCAACGCGAATGAGTCTGCAGAGGAGCGAAAGTGCATCCTCTCAGGGAAAAATCAGGGCAAGTCATTGAAATTGCGTTGCAAGTTGGCCTCTCATTGATCCGAATCAACGGCCCACTTGATGCAGTTGTCGGTTGTCATTGGTGCAACTGCCACAATTGCGCGAGGCAACCACCCTATTCCCTAGGGCCAGTTGCCTGAATGCAAGTCGTCGCCCAAAAGTTAGCCATGAAGCGTTTTAGGAAATGGCCGAGGAGTTGGGTCATCAGGTTGGGAGCGAAGGCCCGACGCTTCCGTGTAGAAAAGGCGAGTGCGTGTGTGATTCGCTGACATTTCCATGGCGACGACGTGGTAAATGTGCGACATTAGGAAGAGGCACCTGGAAGTTGGTCACGTCAAGTCGGTGGTCATTATGCGTGCGGACAAAATTGGATTCGGTCGTGGAGTTGGTGAAGGAGCCTCTCGCAACATTGCGGTCAAGATCAAGAAGGTGAATGTGGAAGAAAGGATACATATATATATTCCAATGTGTTTTGAACACAGCCACCGCTAGCGATAGGCCTTAGTCAAATATGGTATTCATGGGCACAAATGCTCAGCAACAATTCGCTGCCTGCCAAACATAGCCTCATCAGGCTATGGCAACACTGCCCCCGGAATTCCACTACCATGCTGCGCGAGCCAATCAACAGGATGATTCTACCAGAGAACCATAAGCCAATGGTTTTAGCGTCACAATAAATGCAAGATAGCCTGTGTTGGAAGTACTTTCATGGATCACCAGACAATCCTTCATCTGGCTGTGCCCACAATATGCAACAGGAAGGAAAAACGGGCGCGCATCATTGTTGAGCCGATGACATTACCGCTAGAGTTTGAATCAAAACACGACTGGACGACGCCGGGAGTAGGTCGGAGCTAGTAGGGGAAAACCGCGGTAGTGAAAACGCCACCGAATAAAACCATCGTCAAAGTCCAACCATTCATTGACATCAGCATTCATCATCTTTAACTGTTCCAATTATATTGCACTTTCCAAACCCGACATGCCTTCGATTCAAACCACCGACCACACTGCAACTGCAGTTGTAACCCTCTGTCTCATGCCTGGTATAGTAGGCATCAACTCTCTTCTTCGGCCGGGCCGTGCCCTATCGCTTCTGGGATTCCCAAGCCCCCCTGAGGAGGATGACAGAGAAATAGCTCATGCACTCGTGCGAATGTCTGCTGCACGAAACTTGACTTTGACTTTGACAACACTCGCTGTGTGGTACAATGCAGACCGGAAGACACTGGGCTACACCCTTCTTGCAAGTGCGCCGGTCGCCTTGATCGATGGATTCATCAGCAGATCTTTGATCGGAGCCATGGAATGGGGTCACTGGGCATTCGTTCCCGTGAGCTTGGGATTAGGCGCTCAACTAGTTGGGTGGATTTAATGGCTGTCATTCCTAATTGTCTTGCTGAATTTCTCTCTTGTAAGTCAATGGTCCTTTTATTCACACATTCCAGCAAACGCCTCTGTGCACATAATTTATTAAAAGAAATGCAGCAGCTGATAATTTTCTTTTTTCTTTTGAAAGGGTAACTATTGGTTTGCTTTTGAGCAATCCATTAAACTGCAAATATTTATTGTTCATAGAGATAACGTGTCATATTTTAATTGGAATTTATGGATATAACATGCATGCGTGCCTAATTATTGCCCAAAAATCGTGTGGTGGTTGGTTTAGCGCTAGACACGTCAACCGTGAAACATTAATCCACCAAACAACAAATAGACACGCGCTATAGAAGTGTTCCACAGCTGACACTCAAAGCGCCACTTTTACACATGATAACTAGCACACGGCAAATATTATTCAAGTCTACCCTCGAGAATACTCAATCTTTGGTATGAGACCAATCCGACGGCTTCTCAACATTTCCAAAGCTCAGATAAAATTAACTAGTTCAAATTCTCGATGGCAGCGCATCCAGACCCTGAGCTTGATGCCATTATTGTTGGCAGTGGCTTTGGTGGATGTTACATGCTAGAAAAACTCCGCAAGGCCGGTTTCAGATGCTTGGTTATTGAGGAGGCTGCTGATCTGGGCGGCGTTTGGTTCTGGAACTGCTACAGGGGTGCACGTGCAGATACTCCTGTGCCTCTTTACGAGTTTTCGGATGAGCGCATTTGGCATGATTGGAAATGGTCGGAAAGATATCCAGGTAGAGATGAGATTCGTCGATACTTTGATCATGTCGAGTGCAAGCTTGACTTGAAGAAGGACATTATTTTCAACACCCGCGTTACTGCAGCCGAATTTGACCAACTAAACAATTGCTGGAAGGTTATTGACAATTCCGGTGTACATCGCACGGCGCGCTACTTGCTCCTCTGCACCGGCTTTGCTTCTAAACCATATATCCCAGCGATTGATGGCATTGCAACCTTCGCCGGAATCTCCTGCCATACCTCAAAATGGCCGCAAAGCGATATAACCTTTAAGGACAAGCGTGTTGGCATAGTCGGCACAGGCCCAAGTGGCATACAAATTATTCAGGATGTTTCAACCGAGGTGCGCCACATGACTGTTTTCCAGAGAAGCCCAACCTACGCGGTCCCAATGCGCCAAACAACACTGCAAGATCAAGACCAAGTCAAGTCGGATTATCCAAAGACTTTTGAGCGCCGCAAGACAACATTTTTTGGGTTTCACGTTGAACCGAACCCCAAGTCCGCCGTTTCTGTGTCTGATGAGGAAAGAGAAGGCCATTTCGAACACATTTGGGGGAAAGGAGGAAATTCCATTTGTCTAGAAACATTTCATGACGTTATATCAGATGCGAGGGCCAGCGCCTACGCGTACCAATTTTGGCGCAACAAGACACTTCCGCGACTTAAAAAGCCTGGAGTAGCCGAGCTGCTCGCGCCTCCAACATCACCCTATCATTTCGGAACGAAGAGGCTTGCGCTCGAACAACGATACTACGAAGTGTACAACCAAGACAACGTTGATCTAATTGATGTCAATGTCAATCCTCTTGTCAAAGTGGTTCCGAATGGGGTTGTCACGGGGGATGGGAAACTCCAGGAGCTGGATGTGCTCATATTTGCCACTGGCTTCGATTCCGTCACTGGTGGCATCTTATCCATCGATATTAAGGGTATAGGAGGCGTTTCCTTGAGAGAGAAATGGACGAATGGAACTTTTACGCAGTTGGGACTAATGACGGCAGGCTTTCCCAACATGATGTTTTTATATGGTCCTCAGAGCCCAACGGAATTCTGTAATGGTCCCACTTGCGCAGAGGTTCAAGGTGATTGGATTTCTAAGACGCTTATCCATCTTCGAGACCTAAACTGCCACCACATCGATGCCACAGCCAAAGCTGAACAAGAATGGAGACGGCTCGTTGGTCAAATTGGGAACATGACCCTGTACTCTCAAACCAAGTCTGAGTTTATGGGCAACAATATTCCAGGAAAGCCTGAGGGTAAGTGTGACCTGAGACTACAAGAGCTGCCACTGACATTTTTATAGAGATGCTCAACTTTCTTGGTGGTTTAACCGAGTACACCAAGCATCTCAACAATGCTCTAGAGGGCAAGCTCGACCAATTCACCATATTCTGACAAGGACCTGCCTGTTTTGCTCTGGAATCTTGTAGGTAGCCTAGTATGCGTGATTGATGAAATGAAGAGAACGATTTTTGTCTCAATCAAAGCAAACACTTACTCTTGGGTCCAACATGGGCGAATGTTGGTTCTAAAACGGTGTCTTGTCACACAATTAAAATTTTGTCCCTCAATGATTGAGTGAACGTTATTGATCGGCTCCCAAGGCTGAAAAATTTGCACTGCAAACCATTTCTCCGCCGTGACACGCTTATCTGTCCAAGCGGGTTGCAAAAAAAAAAAAAAAAATTGGCACACTGTAGGGGGTTGACATAAATTTCGTGACAATTATGGTGAAGGTTAGAGACCAGTGTCTACTGACTTATTCTGTCCTTGGATCATCATTCCCTCTTATGGTGTGCCATTTTTTGCGACCCACTTGCTGTCCGAACCAACTGCCTCCGGCGGCTAGAGACTTATTTCGCAAGCATCCAAATAGTGCCTCCACCAAGATAATGGGGCTCTACGTCATGTGTGGATCTCCTACCATCATCATGGTGATGTCAACATGAACCGAGTCAAAATTTGATATCCTGAAATTGGCCGTGTCTGAAATCCGTTGTTAGAGAGTGCTCTACCTTTATGAGATGATTTGTATCAATATTTTTGGGCGTTGGGAGATTTGAGTCTGTCCAATGCGGCACTGAGCGTAGATAAATCCTAGCACAAAGGGGTGCTGCAAAACGATGAAAAGATGGGTCTTCTTGCAGTTCACCAAATTTGCTGGCACGGAAGATGAGCCAGATAAGGTACAGATTTGATCATCATCACCCCGACCTCAAGGGTTCGCAGAAATTTGACCCTCTGAATGTGACGACGAGAACTTGCGGAGGAGAAAAATTGGGACAAGGTCAAAAGGGCCCGGTCTAGCAACTCCACAACACCGGAATCCGGCCCACTAACAAGGCGTAGATGCGGCCACAGCGCTCGCAACAGCGGGCCCTGCGACGCCACCAGAGCCACCGACGATCAGAGAATTTCAACGTGAGCGTTGATCAGCAGAACCAGCCAACGCCCGCGCTGGAGATGGTCCTCCTGCTCCAGTCTTTCGGACCCTCCAATCCCCCTCGACGTAATGCCAAACCCCATCAACTGGGTCAACAACTGGGTCAACTGGGGTTCTTCAGGGTGCCTCTCGCTCTCGTCATCCTCGGCTGCGCGATAACAAACGCCAAACCTCTGCAGTTTGCTATGAGCACGATGACGAAACCGCCTTCGGTCATTACTCGGTTGTACCCACGTTGACTCCAGATTTACTTCTTGGCGGGCATTTAGCATCATGTCAGAAAAACAGCTTGGTCCAGCGTATATGAATGCTCGAGCCGACCGCGACGTTTTCCCCAGATGATCCAGAATCATAGCATCCATTTCATCGCACAAAACAAAACCATCTGGGACTAGCAAGAAAAACCTTAACAACAATAGGCTACTGTTTGTCCGCCATGGTTCACGTCGACAACGAGGCCGGCGTGCCTACCTACTGGGGCAGGACCGGCAAGGGTCTCCAGATGCTCATCACAGCCGTTGCAACCACGGACTTTCTGCTATTCGGATATGATCAAGGTGTCATGTCTGGCATCATTTCAGCACCTGCCTTTGTGCATGACTTTCCCGAAGTTGACAACGACAGCACATACGAGGGCTTCGTGACATCCATCTATGCAGTGGGTTGCTTCCTCGGCGCCCTCTTCATTCTCACCTTTGGCGACCGCCTCGGTCGCCGCAAGTCCATCTTTCTCGGAGCCACCATCATGATAATTGGCGTCATTATCCAGATTGCGTCCGTCCCGCCATCCAGAGGAGCTACGGCTCAATTCATTATCGGAAGATGCATCACAGGAATTGGCAATGGAAGTAAGCATTATCATGAACACCCTTCTTTATGTCGCCCAACGCTAACACTAGGACTTCTAGTCAACACTTCGACCGTCCCAACCTACCAAGCAGAGTGCAGCTCCTCACACAACCGCGGCAAGCTCATCTGCATCGAGGGTGGCAATGTTGCCATCGGAACATTGATTGCATATTGGATCGACTACGGCTGTACATACGGCCCTGACCCTTTTGTTTGGAGATTCCCCATCGCGTTCCAATGCTTCTTCGCATTGGTCGTGCTCGGCCTGATGACCAAGCTACCCGAATCTCCTCGCTGGCTTTTGAGCAAAGACCGTCACGACGAAGCAGCTACCGTACTGGCTGGGCTTGCTGGCAAGCCGCGTGATGATGTCGAGGTTCTGACACAGATTACTGCCATCAAGGCTGCTCTCCAGGCCGCAGGTCATGAAGGGGGGCAGACTCCCATGTCTGCTCTCGTTACTGGCGGCAAGACTCAGCACTTGCGACGCCTCCTTCTTGGTGCCTCGTCTCAGATGATGCAGCAGCTCTCTGGTTGCAACGCCGTCATCTACTACTTCCCCATTCTGTTTCAAACATCTATTGGTACTTCTCATAACCTCGCACTCTTGCTCGGCGGTGTCAACATGGTCATCTATGCTATTTTCGCAACGACCTCTTGGTTCGTTGTTGAGCGTATCGGTCGCCGCAAGCTATTCCTTATTGGTACCGTTGGCCAGTGTCTTTCCATGGTCATCACATTTGCCGCCTTGCTTCCTGGCACACCAGAAGCTGCAAGGGGAGCCGCCGTCGGACTCTTCACATATATTGCCTTCTTCGGCGCCACCTGGCTGCCTCTTCCGTGGCTCTACCCCGCCGAGATCAACCCTCTCAAAACTAGGGCCAAGGCCAACGCTACTTCAACCGTATCCAACTGGCTGTGGAATTTTTTTATCGTCATGATCACCCCTGTTATGATTAATGGTACCGGAACATCTGGCTGGGGCACATACCTCTTCTTTGCTGCCATGAACGCCATCTTTTTCCCCATCATCTATTTCTACTACCCCGAGACGGCCGGCCGCTCTTTGGAAGAGATTGATCTCATTTTCGCCAAGGGCCACCAAGAGAATATTAGCTACGTCAAAGCTGCCAAAGAGCTTCCTCAGCTTCAAGATCACGAAGTGCAAGAGAAAGCGCGCGAGTATGGGTTCGGTGTTGACGAAGAAGTCAAGACGTCTCATACCGAGCGGGAGAATGTCTTGATGAGTGATGAGAGTGTATGAACGGAGAAACGGATAAAGGGCGAGAAGCACGCATGTAAATAACGATCAATAGTTACTATTTAATTAGTACAATTTTGACTAACATAGCGGGGTGCTTCCGTTGTGTGTAAGCTTATTTTCCAATTCCAGGTATTGGTGCAAAATTGTTATGGCTAGCTGGCTCTGCCATAACCCCTGCTAACAAATGACTGATCGAGACCTACCCTATAGACTCACTTTTGCAGTTAACAAGATGTAGATAATGATGGATTGCCCGCTGTATGCCGTCATCCACGGTAGTCTACGCATAGATTGCTTCAGGAATTGCAAGATTATAAGATAATTCTCAGACGGGAAAGGTGGACACGGCACCCAAGTTTAATAAGCTAGAGCCAGCAAAGAACTAAAAGATGGTGTCCCAATTAACTGACTGAACACCATGACAGGATATCAGAAGGATTGTTTATATCTCGTATGGTTCTAATATCACTGATCACAGACAATACATTCTGATTCACAAAGATCCATTAAAATAAAGTGATTTCTAATTAAGGAGTAAATTAAACGGGTATTTCAATTACTTCCTTGACTAGATATCATTGGCCCTGCTGTTGCAGCACTTTTTCGGCGTTCCCCCTACTGGGTGAGGTTTTAATTGCAGCATTTTCCTGAACAATATAATTTTCAACCACTGCCACTGTATACGTATATTCTTTTATATTGAACGCGGGCTAAATAAGCTTGTAATTTATTTGCCGCTTTGCTGTAACAGCAACTTTACTCTATTAACGCTATCCGAGGTCTTTTCTCAATTTGCTATGTCAGTTGTGGAAGAATTCCCAGAAATGATGAGGTAAGCCTAGATATAGATCCAATCGTGTAAGGATTCCGTTTTCTTCGAAGAACACGTTTATATATTATTCAGTGATCTCGCAGGGCATCGAACCCACAGATCTGTACATACGTTGGTGGGATATCATGATGTTCTGATGGATTATTGAATGGCACTAAGAGCAGGGATTCGATTTCCGGCTTATAAACCGCTATATTGGCCGATCATATTTGGTCAAAATAGTCCAGACATAGAGAGCGTTCATATATACTCACAACGGAACGGCTATTGGAGTTGTGGCGGGGGAATTACACCGGTCTTGACTTGCTCGAAACTGACGTAGTCCGCCTGGTATTTTTTGGGAACTGCGTGCAGTGGGATCAAAGGCGCTTGGCTGAGAACAGCTCTGATACTTTGAATGGCGGTGGTCGCAGCATATGCATGTACTAGATCAAGTATCCGCATTTATCAAATGTCTGGTCTATTTTTGAATTTCTAATCTGATACCAATTTGACGCTATTCAGTCAGCGTTGTGAGCCTCTTCATTATGCCCTCAGTGTTAGCAGTGCTCGGTGCAGTGTAATCAATGGTGTATATAGAGATGGAAACACCACCATTCTCCACTATATATGTCTCTCCCGGGAGTGAGCAATCGCCATTGATACAAGTATTGACGCCAGCTGCATACGGCTTGATGTTGGCCCAAGTAAAAGTACCCTCGGTTGAATCCAGAACAGCCTCATTGACGTGTGCATTGCCAGTCATCCTTGTTTGGACATATTTTAACCCTGTCGTGTTTGCTTCCAAAGGAGGGATGTTAACATTGGCACCGTATCCTAGTGGCAGAATGGGCCCTCCTGCGGGGATACTTTCGATAAAAGTGTTGATCACTTTGAGGGACACCTCGGCAGCCCATGTGGCGGGATTAGTCTTGTTCTTGATCTCAAAGTATGCAACTTCGTCGTTGCTTGCTGAAAATGCAATGGCGGGAATGCTCCTATGAGTCGCAGCGTATCTGCAGAAACCGAATTAGCTCAGGCCGTCGACGACAGGAGGTCACTTACGCCGCTCCTGCGGTCCCTGAAACGGTCCAAACAAACGGTCCAAGGTTGGTTCCGTAGTTTGGTCCCGTCACAACTAGATCAGGGACCTTGAATTCGGCAAACTTCGGAAGTACGTAGTCAAGTGCGACAAACGTGCACGCTGCCGGTGTGCCATTGTAATACCAAATGTGACTATCATTAGGGTCGCTCCCGACCTAGCGCATTGTCAGAGACCAAAACAGGAGCAAATGAAATTTTCAACATACAGATGGAGCACCAGCTGGGATGAGATCGTATTGTGAGGGCGCAGTTAAATTGGCCTCAGTAGTGAAATAAGACCGCCCACCCTGGCCACTCTGCCTTGTTGCAGGCGCGACTATCCAGGCTACAAGGCAAGGATTAGCGATGTGCATGCTTGCCTCGGAAACAGGGAAAACTACCCACCATCATGCCCTTCTTCCTTGAGCAAGCGATAAAGCTCGCGCAGATTCCCAGATCCGAAGCCGTCGTCATTGTTGAGCAAGATGTTGAGGGACTGCGAAAGAGGCACAAATAGAGCCACGAGGATGCTGGAGAGACGCATTTCGACAGGGACCAAATGAAAGGGTCACAACTCTACTGCTTCTTCAAAAATTGTCCGTTCCGGCGGTCAGCGAAAGTTAAAAAAAAAATAAAAAATAGACAGAGGTCTCGGGGTTATGGGAGCTTTTGTACTGATAGCTACCAGCACTCATATTATGTTGTATCTTTACTCCTTCCCGACTGGGTTTAAATCTCCATGTAAGCCAAGAACAATCCCCTGCAAAACTGGCCTTATCTCCATGGATAAAAAGAAGCGTCTCCACTTTCCCCTCGGCGTTCATTAAATCTGTTCAAATCTGGCAATTGTCCACGTGTGATGCGTGATGACCGCCGGCCACTACTTGATAAAAGCTACTAGCCTTGAACTCAGATGGAACGCATTGATTGGAAGTCAAACTGAATCAGATGTTAAATGCAGCGGTTGACGAGACCCAGTTCGGCTAAAATGTATGCCAAGGAAATTGTTCATGGTCGGTGCGTGGCAAGGATACTGTTACGCCTCCGAGGGAGCTACCTATTAGTGCAGTAGTTACGTGTAGATAACTACGATATATACCTAGACTCTTACATTGAAAGGAATACCATGTGCGTGTGTGTATGTGTATGTATATGTTTTAGTATGCACCGTTCATGGCTGGTAGGAAAGCCATCTTCCATCGTATTCCATTTCTATCAAGCTTTTCTTCCTCCATTACCTTTAGGCTTTAAATTTGCATTGAAACGAGAACGCAGGATTTGAAACGGTGTAGGGGCTTAATATATGATGCGGTTTTGGTGCCAACACACCTGGAGCTCATAAGTGTGTCTTGGGCACCCAAGGAAGGACCTATATAGACCCTCTACTGGGGCGGATACAGAATAGAACATCAACATGCCTACTATATATCTTTTGACCCTCATTACTGACCCTACCTATCAATCTACTCCTTAGTTTTACGGCCTTTTTGAGCTGTTCCTTTTTCTCAGGGGAACCAAATGGCTTATGAAAAATAATAGCACCATGTGCTCGACGCGATTCAACGCATTTGCCTCCCTTATATAGTCATTGATGTCGGTTGGCGGGCCAAACAAATCATTCCACTAGTCCCATCTGGACGCGCAGACCACAGCGCTCAGAACTTGGTCTGGGTGGAAAGCAAAACGTTGCGGAATGTTTACCAAGAGATTGTGGATAGCAGTTATGCTGGAATGGCGCAAAAATGGACATTGCGTTCACTAAAACTAGGTGCTTAGCTAGTTGTAGACATCCGTGCCGCCTTTGACCGCCTGTGGGAGCTGGAATACCTTGCTGATGCCACCAATGCCAGGCGCGTGGGGAAAATATGACTCCTGATAATATACGGATAACGCCGAGTCTCACACAGCTTTGCTGACGAAGATCTTCAGACATTGGTCCAAGCGCCTTGAAAGATCGTATGCCTGTCAGACTTCAATAAAGACTTTGACCGTCATCGAATTTCCATCATCTATTAGATGCTGTTGGCCGCAGGCATTTGCTGAGCGTAAACTATCGAAGTCAAGTATCACATATTTGTGTATGGCAGATGGTGGTGATTATTTAGCACTAGGTAAGTGATGATGGGTCGAGGGCCGTATATTCAAGCACCACAAGAAATGTGATGCTTGGGTGATGACGTCATGGAAGCTAGTAAGGAATGCTTTGAATGCATTTTGATTGGGATATGTGAAGTGGTAAAAGTAGATTATATATGCCAACTTGACACGTCCTCGCTGAGACGCGTCGTGGAGACCTTGGGCTGGCATAGCACTGCGCATTGGCAGTGTTCACTTCGCTTCTGCTGATGCCGTCAACGTCATGAGTACAATTTAATTCCTTGGGCCAGTGGAGGTAGTTCACCCAGTCTCTCGGCGATAAAGATAACGGAAAGCGAGAAGTTTCTTGGTGGGCTTAGAATAAGGCTGGAGCGAACCGTTTTCACCCAAATTCATACTGGTAGTGTGTGATTGAGCCGGGTGCGATTGGTGGGGTGTAAATCGGGTATGTGCTGTGGGAGCTATTGATAGTAAATTATTCAACCCGATCATTTGAAGCATCAAATTCAGCTCGTTCTGATGGCGCATGCCATGGGGGCGATTGTTTCTCTTAGCGCCTATCACGGTTCCGCTATCGCCTCTCGGGATTCAATGGTTGGTTCTTATTGTTCAGTACTGCTCCAGCCCCGGCTCCTACTGCTGCTGCTTTTTTCTTTTTCTTTTCCGCCTTTCTCACGTTCTGACGCTCTGACATAAGATGTAGAGCCATCCTCCCACACCCCATTTCTCACTTTAGCCAATCCCTGCCTCTCAAAGTGAAACAAGCCACGCTTTTGACACCTGTAAGCGTCACCTGCTTCAATCTTGTTGGTGAAGTACAAAATGCTGCATAACTTTGGAATGGCGACGGAAATGGTCTCTCCAGTTATTGCTTGTAAAAAAAGGCATACAAGCTATATGATTGAACAGCGTGATTTGAGCCATGTTCTGCCTGGCAAACTCTTCCCATTTGTACGAATTGCTGTACGCACGGCACCCCCAGCCTATCTCGCATGCTGGATCCTCCATTTCCTAGTTTTGGAACCGTAAGGAGTAACTAGCGGCTGTGTCTCATGGGATGCGTGTGGGTGTGTCATCAAAGGCGGATGACGCGCCAACATTCGATACACAAAATGTCGGGTGTGTTTCCTACTACAAGCGCACGACTGGTCGCAGCCACGAGCGTTCTAGACCCCTAGGCAGCCCAGGAATCCTACGAAGGGACGGATTCCTTATATCTAGTCATCCCACCCTCCCCTCTCGTCCGGTATTTTCCTTGATCTTCTTGCTGTGCTTTGTATGCTCTCAATTAAATACAATCTCACAAATGAGTGACGACAAACAACCAAGCGATTCCATATACTACAACATCCCCTTTTCCAGCATGGGTGGCTGCTTGTCCAAGGAGTCCGCGAGGCCTCGTTCACGGATTCACTTCAAATCAAAATCACTCAAGTACAAATTCAGATCGCTCAAGTTCCGCGCCCGAGTTTTTCTCGGCCCCCAGAACACGGAAGTCGCCCAAAAATACCGAAAAACACGGCGGTCTGAACCAAAGGATTGGGAGAAGTTGAACGTAGTGGCAAATGATTGGGGAACATCGCAATGTGGGCGATGCTGATAAGTGATTTGGATGACAAGCAGGTATGCAAACAAAAACAGCGGAATCGGCATGATTCAAACACTAAAGACAACAGTAAATATGTTCATTGACCGCAGAAGTCAAAGTATACTCAGTATAAATACGGGGGGATTTTTACACTCACCAATACATGTAGCTGCACTCCTTCTAATTCCATCCACTCTTCAATTGGAGGACTTGACTTCCCTTTGGCAACATCATCGGCAAGGATCATCGATCTCCTGGGGGCCATGAACCTTGGACAGTGCACATTCGGGTCTCGCGATGGATAAATGCGGAAAGGATATACGTTGTTCATTAGGATTAGCATAGATATGAACTTGTTTGGGACATAAGGTCCCACCTTATTTACACTATCGCATAGCACCCTAAGCGCAAAGTGATCCTTCTTCAGGGGATGCTCACGTGGAGCTCTTAGCTAAATTTATAGCGCTTAACTAGCTGACTGTCGTGTGTGGACCAAACCTAAACACTCTTCACAGTTTGCATACAGGCACTCTCGTCAAACACAAAATATATTAAAACGGCTAAAATCACAAGCTACCAACCCAGACAAAGGGACTGATCAATGAGTGTCATCAACAAAGGGAACCAGGGGACGCAGCCATCCCCGTCGATGCGGCCGAGGACGCGACCGTGCGTGGCAGTGCCTGTGTACGGGCAAAGAAGTAGGCGTCATGTCTAATTTTCTCCTCAAAATTCGCGGTAGGCAATGGGAGAGATTCCTTGGTTATTGAACACATCCAGCCACTTCTCGCAGGCACTCTCCACTTGCTGCCATTCAGCGTCCACCTCAGAGGCGTGGCTGTGGTCAAAGGACAGAGGCGCAGCGGAGTCCAGTTGGCCCACGTGTTTCTCACACCTCTGCTTCATCTCAACGAGAATCTCCGATACCCCATTGACACCAGCCAGCATCTCCTGCAAGGCCCTTTCGATGCTCTCCAAGGTGGCAACGACAAATCCGACCTTTTGCTTCTTTGACGTGTCAGACTGTATGCTGGTCTCAGCAACCTTGCTCTTGAGTTGAGCAATGTAGCCTCTAATCTTCGCGAGGGAATTCTCTTGTCCGTCAGCAATGCCTTGCGGTGCATCCCTGCCGCCAATTGAGTAGTTTTGGGTGCGCGAAATGGTATTCAAGGTGCTCTTGAGGAAGGCATGTGGTGTCACCTTGCCCTGGCCAGCTTGGCGGGAGCGGAGAGTTTGAAGCTGGGCGAGGGTGTGGATCTGGTCGATTGCCTCATGGTTGGTGGCTGCGATGCGCTCGTAAATGGAGCGAACATTCTCAATGATGGCTGCCACAGTCACCTTGCTGCGGTCCTGTGTGTCGATGTAGGCGACAAGGTCGTTTACGTCTCTCTGCGATCCAAGCTTGGAAAGCAGGTCGACAATGGTCCGGGAGCTGTTGGATTGGATCTCCAGCTGCTGGAACAGGGTTGGGTGTGGGGAAACCACCTGGACCAGGCTCTCCTCATGGCCGTTTTGAACAACGCCATTTTGGACACCACCGTTTTGGATGCTTCGAACTGTTTCAACCTGTGTGGTGTAGGTGTTTGTTGTGAGCGGGTTTGCCGTCAGAGGGTTTACAATGGTGGTGTTTGTCGTGGTCGTGTCAACGGTATTGATCGTGTTGATCGTTTTAATCGTGTCCGTTACCAGTCTTGCCTGGCTGGTCGAAGCTGATTGAAGCAGCTGAACAGTCTCCTCTGCCTCCTTGCGAATATGTCGCCATTCAGTAACAAAAATGGCCTTGTACACAACATAACCTGTGTTTGTCTCGTCCAGCTTGAATGCGGCAGTTGACAGCATTTCGTAAACCTTTCCCAGGTTGGCATTGACCTGACCGCAAAGCTGCAACCACACCTGCGAGACATCCACCCATCGTGCACAAATGTCCCTGGCCTGGGCAAACTGGGATATCTCGATCTTGAGGTCCTTCATTTCGGCCTCGATCTTGGCCTCTGCGGCTCCCGCGTTCAAGACCTCTCCAGGCTGGTTCTGACCGTGCAACTCGCGCAGCCAAGTTGGCACCCAGACCTGGTGCTTGATGTCCTGTAGCTCGTGTCCCAAAGCACGGAGTTTGTTCTCGAGGACTAGAACATCCTTCTCAATGTCAAAGATTAGAGATCGTGCTGTCTGATTGAGCTGCGCTACAGTCTTGCTGGCAAGTCCAGTCTTGTCAACAGCCAGCTTGGACAATCCGTGAGCCTTTTCATAATGGCTTATTTGGATGCGCTCTGCCTCTGTAACCGTGACCTGTTCAATCTTTCGCGTCCAGTCCTCAAAGGCTACTGTGACGTCAAAAGTTGAGTTGACCAAAACAATGAACTCTTCGCGACCCTGGGCAATCAGAGTCTTCAAGCTGCTGAGATAGGACACTTCGGGCTGGAAGGTCACGGTGATGTGGTGCAGCTCCAGCAATGACTGAATGGTCTCTCGCAGAAACCAACCTGGCGGGACAATGGGGTACGCGGTGGTTTTTTCGAGAACCGAAATCAACTTGACTTCCTGGACGGGCTCCACAACGGTTTCTTGAACAATAGTTCTGGTCTCGACGACATTGTCGAAATCTTCACCCTTGACTCCCTCCACAACCTGTACCTTGGAATCGGTGGTGATCTTTTCAGTCGTCTTGGTCTCAACTTGGTCCTTTTCGACGGGCTTCTCAATCTCAACAAAGGAGCCTTCTCTAATAATATCTTCCTTCTCGGTAAAGGGTTGAACAATCTCGGATGGGGGGCTCACGACGATGACGCGGTCAACAGTCTTTGGCTCCACCTCGACAGGCCTGTGGTCATCTTCAGCCGCGATAACAAGGTTGGATTGGTTGAAGACAGCCAAGTACCTGGAACGACCATCCTCTGATCGTTTAATGATTCCTCGAGTGAGGTTGCCGTTGTCAGTCTTGTCTGAAATAAACTCCTCGCCCTTTTTCTGGCCCGCCGCAAGGTTGAGTCCTTGCTTCCAAAAGCGTCCAAGGGTGTCATCATAAGTATCTTCGAACTCGTCTTCATCTTCTTCAACCAGAAGCTGCAGTTCCTTGAGAAGTCGCTCAAGGCCGTGGACGCCATGGCGCCGTTTAGCAATTCGGCCAATTGGAAGGGTTCGAAGGAGAGTCTCAACTTCCTTTTGAACGGTGCCGTTTTGTGTGGCTGTGATCTCAGTCTTGGGGCCAGTTCGTGTTGGCTGGATGTCAAGAGAAGTAGATCTAGGGACCTCAGTCTCGGAATGCGCGATGGTGACATCGCCATTCACGCGAGTCACCTTGGGAGGCTCAGGCACCTTTTCCAGGCCAAGGTTGACATCAGGCGAAACCATTCCAAGATGGAGGATCCCGTTCTGCCTGATCCACTTCTCCCAGGTCTTGGGTAGCTCGGAAATGTGGCCATTGAGGCCGTGAGGCGCTTGGACCTGTCTGTAAAGCCAACCATCTCGACGAACTCCAACCAACCCACTGTCGATGGCGGTAAGTTCGTAAACTGCCTCAATCGGCTTCTTGTCCTGCACAGTAAATGTGTGGTTGACAAAGTCGGGAGTGAGGTTCCAGATGTTGTTCTCGAAATCGTAAGCAATGATGTGCTCGTCGCCGTAGACTAGCTTCTTGAACTTGACACCCGTGTTCTTGGTATCCTTTAGCTCAACAAACTGGTTGCTTGCGGTGAATCCGCCTTGTAGAACAAAGATGCGGCCCTCCTCATTAAGGATTATGAGGTGGAACTGGATCTCTTCACCGGAAGCCTTGACGAAAGGAACAATACTGCTGAGATACTCGCTAGGGAATACATCTTCCCCAACACGCTCCCACTCGTTTATGTATTGATCGGGAAGCTCAGCCACAAAGTGGTCCTGGATCTTTTGGTACTTTCTCCAGACCTCTGTGCCAACAGCCATGTAAAAGTGGCCCTTGTATGGGAAAAAGTGTATGGACTTTCGAATATCGATGTTTGCGTCATGCGGGATTTGGGAAAAGACCGACCAGGTGCTTTCGACATGTCCATCTCGCTTAGCGTTGATGTACATGATGTTATCGCCCTTGAGACCAACCACAGCCATTGTATCGAGATCGGACTTGCGGAACTTGGGAACATACTTCTGCTTGTATGCAGTGTTAGCAAGCATCAACGCTGATTGCCTTTAACCATGAATTACCACGAAATCATTATGAAGATTGGTTGCAGAAGTCACCTTTGTAGTCTCAAAGTTGCCAGTCTTGACAAGGCCAGACTTGGTCCTCGTTCCAACAAAATCAGTGACCTCGGTCAAATCAACGGCCGAATCATCGGTTACGCTGTGGAAATCCTTGTCACTCTTGGACGTTTCCAAAGACCTCTCGACATCTTGGACTGCCCTTTGAAGAGCCTTGAGCATCTTCATGATGTGTCAATGTCATCACTTTTCAGTAGGTTCGGTTTCTCATTACCTTGGATCGTTCGATGACTGAGAGCTTGTCGTAATCAGCGAGTCCATGCTCGCCAACCGACACCGGGTCGGAGGTGCGGCTCATCTGTAAAACAGACTGCATTTTGACAGGGTATATAAAAGAGGATTAAATACTTAGTAGCAGTCGTGAGTATCCGAGGGGTTGGTTGACCTCTGTCGAGCTGTCGAGGAAGAGTTCAAGTATCAAGGCGTGCATGATGCATGCTATATATCTTTTGAGCAGAAAGGAGCTGAGGCTTGGAGTGGATTCCACCTCGGCCATCTCAATGGTTGGCCTCGCCATCATGGTTGCTCCAACCTGTAGGTAGCCCATGTATTAGCCCTGTGTCCCGATCAGGTGCTCTCAGCTGGCCATTTTGCGCCCCTTACGAGTTCAGCACCTGTGGATCGTCAAATGAGGAAGAGACTATTGGAGTTTGGTGCCGCCAGTGGCTCAGCTCGCAACGACGCTGGTGGGGACGCCGGAAAGCAGGACGAGTAGCATTGCTCAGCGTCAGCCCCAGGCATAAGACGGCCTTTCCGACAGCTCGAGAGCGTCAAAAGCACACCTAATTTCAGGAGTTCCACTGAGACTAGTACTGTATTCAGGTGGCCACATTGGTGGTGTGGAGATGTATCCGATTGCCAACCACAAGTGCCTGCATCAACAAGACGCTCAGGTGTATGGGTGGAAGCAAGCAACGCCACAGTGTAGGATAAAAGGGGCCAAGACCGGGGGTTTCACCGTGTATGCCAATAGCTTCGTTCCAGACCCTCATTGTACCAACCAGGTGTCCCTATGTCCGCAGAGCGTGACGTCTATAGGTGAATATTGAGAGGTCAGAGTCAATTCTTTCAGGAAGGAATGCCTCATCAGTTCTTAGTTCTAGGCCCAAAAAGCATACAATGGATCAAGTGGAAATCATGGTGTGCAAACTAGAAAGCGAATGATGAGCGAAAGAGAAAAGAAGAAAGAAGAAACACGCTGGTGCTTACAAGGTGGCTTCGTCGCCAAGCAAATCTAGGCTCTAAATTGACATTGTGTGCCAATCACAAGCGGTGTGCATAAAGAAAATGCACATGTTATTCCTAATTTGTACCATGGATTAGTATGAGCTTTGTTTAATCTGGCCATGGGATATTACTTGTTATCCTATTGGTTATGCCCAGATGGAAAGCTGTCGTCGCTGTGCAGTTTATCAGAGCTTCGCCCAGTTCGACGGCCATGTGCCCCGTGAAATTTGAGACAAGTACGCGGCTGAGAGGTCCGCTCACATGTAAGTGAAAAAGAAGTCTACGAAGCCCAAAACGTAACTCAGACAATACGAGACCGACAGCTGAGACATGTATGTTGTTCCGCAAAGGGAAGGGCGGCCGTTTTCAAGCCACAATGAATAGCTGACCAAGTGCTCCGGCTTTAGCGCCTGTACCTGCAGTAATAGACGAATCATCTTCGAGAGCGATGTGGTAATGGACGGTCGAAGGAGCTGCGTTCAGAGATGCAAAGGGCATGGCACCAATATTTCCCCACATTACGACGGTGCGGACCGATACTAGGCTTCAGGCCCCTTTTGTGAGCCAATTCTAGCTCATGATTGAGGTAGATATCACAAACCGCAAAAGCAAAATTGATGTTGGAGTGGTGTGCAAACGTAAGCATTCACAACAGATACGCGTCATGCAGCCAGCCACATTTTGAAAAAAAGATCATGTCTTTGCCTCCACCTGCAAGAACTCATGGTTGCTCCACACATGTCTGAAAATGGGGTCACCACTTCGCACTGCGACGTTTGACTGAGAACGCCACACATGCAGGCAGATAGCTGAACGGGAATTGGCACGATGTACCGTTATGACCGCGAGCTGGGGCTCCGGGGATGGGGAAACGTTCGCATAGGAGCGGAAAGTGGGTTTAATGCTGGGATCAGTAAGAAAATCAACGGATGCAGCGGGGGACTTGGCGCAAAGCATTCTGGTTGTCATCATAATTTTGCTTTAAACATGCAGTGAAAAATACCTCTTATTCATTTCTTTTTTTTTATTCCTTTTTAACTTCTGATCAAATAGCTGCTAATTCCAGGTATCAATATTTGACGTCGAGTGTCGTATTGCGCGGGCCCTGGGGAAGGGACATTCTTTTATGACAATCCATTGCATGCCTAAAGCAAGTATCTCTGCCGCCTTTATTTGGGGATAATTACCATTCAAAATTCAGCTTTGAAACAGGAAAAAAATTATCCTTTAATCATAATTTATTCAACATGATCTACGATAGGATCCTATGATTTTCACTTTGTTATTTGATCTCTACTTATTCAGTCCCTGGTCAAATTACCCTAAAGTGACTAGAACCTGTAAATATGCCAAGAAGTTGGCATTGGGCATAAACCGTTGTGGCAAGCTGTCAGTGTAGTGCCATGCATGCCCCAGTGCGCGGATCTGTTCCTCAACCCGACGGGACGCCCGACAGAATGGTGGTCAGCGATCTGTCAATAGCTTCATGTACGAGATGCGGGGCTCCCCATAGACTATCGCGTCGTGCATGTCGCTTACGGGTTTTGCTGAGGGGGACAACCCTGCCGTTGTAAAGGGGAATGACCGAGGGAGCCAGCAAAGCAATTACACGGAATTCTACCGCTGGCAGAAGAGAGTGAGTGGTGGGAAAGCGAGAATAATTCCCAAGGATGGATGGTGTGTGTGCAGAGGCATAGCTGGATGCTCTACTCTACTACAGCTCAGCATTCTGGCCCAGCGCCACAGGGGGCACCGTCACGACCTGGGTGCTTCCCATCTGGCCGCCCCGGAATGCATAGGTAAACGTCCAGCCGCTTCCGGCAGCTCCGTGCTCGCCCTTGTTGTTCACAACAACGATGCCGCTGGAAACAGCCGGGTACTTGCGCAGCATGCGCCGAACAGCATCCTCTGCAGCCTCAGTCGGCGACATGCCGCGCCGCAGGTTCTCAATGGCCTGGTAGCAGGGCAGGAAGCGCATCATGATGTCGCCATCGCCAGTCGCACCGCAGCCGCCGACTTCTCCGTCGACGTACGATCCACTCCCCGTGATGGGCCCATCGCCCACGCGGCCGGGTATCTTGTGCGAGGCCCCGTTGGTCGTGGTTCCCGCCGCCATGGATCCGTCCGCGTGCAAGGCGATGATGGAGAGCGTGTCGTGGGACGCTTGGCTGCTGTCCTTGCTCACACGTCCCTCTGACAAGGGCGCGTAGGGTCCGCACGACGCAGACGGGTCAGGACTCACGTTGAGTCGGTAATTGGGCTGACACCGATCCACCTTCCAATCGCTGCACATCTTTGCCGATTTCTCCGTCGTCAGGTCCTCGGCCTCGAAGCCGTTCTGCAGCGCAAAGTCGGTCGCAAAATCCCCCGCCAGCATGGTATGAGACGTGAACTCGAGGACGTGCCGCGCAACGCCGATTGCATTCCTCACCCTGCGCAGGGCGGCCACGGCGCCCGACTTCATGGTCGTGCCGTCCATGATCATGGCATCCAGAGTCGTCTCGCAGTTTTCGTCTGGAGAGCCGCCGTAGCCTACGCTGCCATCGCATTGATTGCGCTCGCAGGCGGTGCAGCCAACCTCGACGGCGTCGAGGGCCGACCCCCCGTCGCGCTGCAGAGCGGTGAAAGCGGCATCCGTCGCGGCCGTAAAGTCCCCTCCCCACGTATTAATCACCATTGGGATCCCTGGTGAGGGGGTTGTGAGACCTGGGGTGGCGGCCACGGCGAGGAATGCAGATATTCGCGATGGACGCATTGCGACAGCTCTTGAGGAGAAATAACGCGTACGCCTGGTTGGGACCAAGTGAATTGATTATTGAATGTGACGAGAATGAGAGATTCTTCTGCATCACGTAAATCCAGCCTTGAGCTCATGGCCCCAGCCGGATACGGACAACAGAGGCTGGGCCCATGAGCCAGCGATAGATAACACCCAGGCACACACTAAAATCCCACCGGAATCAAATAACTCCGGCCTATCGCCAACCACGTGAACCTGTAAATAGCCGCCCGTATAAAAGACAAGTAGCCCCCTGCCCTGTCCCACGTCCAAAGCTCGTCTTATTATATTTGTCCCGCTGACGCGATTGCAAGGCAGATTTGGCTATAAACGAGTTTGGCACAACGTCGTGCACGTAGATTTACAAACGTAGAAATTGAACCAGCACTGGACCCATTACATGCTATAAAATGGAACCAGTTGCAACCATCATCCCGTTCCCCGATCAGCCCATTTGGGATGCCATTACCGGCTTCTTGAAGAATGCTGTCTATGTTTATCGTGTCGCTCACGGCATCCATGCCGCTGGTCTGCCAGTGCCCGTGGTTGTCGGCCACGACATGGAAGAGTTGTCTGGTACTCTGTCCCTTGCTGTCATTGGCATGATCAAGTTGTTCAAGCAACCTGCCAAAGTCGCTGGCAATTCAGCTGCTTTGGGGCTGATGCATCCTTGTGTCAAGATTGGTCAGGGCCTTACCGTGCAGATCACCCGAGCTCGCCCTTCGTTCCTCGACACAGATCCTCCACAGATTGACGCAAAGCAGTTCGTCGCCCTATGGCCAATGGAGCATATCATGACGCTACATGAAGAACTTTGCGACTTGATTCAACAATGCAGAGAATCCCGACCATCCAATAGGTACATCTTTATGGCAATGATGTCGCTGCTGAGGTCCACAAAGCTAACCATCTGCTTCATTATCCTAGTTGCTCTATTGAATTACCAGATCTACTCGATTTCTCCAAGCTCACTCTTGTTGACGTAGCAAAGAATGGTCATGGTGGCGCTAGAAGTATAAACAAAAGTCCTGACGAGTCAACAGAAACCAATTCGAAAGTCGCCAGTGGATTTGAGCATGCAAAGCATGAAAAAAAGCAACCTCGTCAAACACTTGCTGCCGCTTCATTGATCAACGACTTCCTCCTTGAAAGCCTCGCCTATAAGAGCATGTATGATCGTGAAGAAGAAGTTACTGAGGCACACGGTCAAACCCTGAAATGGATTTTCAACGATGCCGACATCAACGACCCTCTACGAAAGCATTTCAGCAAAGAATTCACTACGTGGTTAAAGACGACGGAGCTGGGGCCTATGTACTGGATTACTGGCAAACCTGGTTCCGGCAAGTCCACTTTGATGAGCTTCATCTCCCAGAGCCACCACGCTCAAAAGCATCTTCGAAAATGGGCCAATGGTCGTCCAGTTTGCACTGCTGGCTTCTTTTTCTGGACAAGCGGCACTCGAGACCAACGATCACAGACGGGACTATTGCGGAGTCTCCTGCACCAGTTCCTATCAGCCAACCCAGAACTTATTGCGTCCACTTTTCCGACACTGTGGCAAGATCTGAGGAAAATGACTACGAAGGAGAGAATAAATTTCACCATCGAATGGACTGCCGCAGACTTGATGAACGCGTTTCATTTGCTTCTCGATGCTGCATTGCCGACAACAAACATTTGCTTGTTTATCGATGGACTTGATGAATTTGACGGAGATCACGTTGGAATTGTCGACTTCTTCAAGTCTCTGCCACAGAGAACTCATGGCCAGCGCCTCAAGATGTGCCTATCCTCACGCCCGTGGGCAGCTTTTGCTGAGGCTTTCCAGAACAGCGTACCCAACGGTCGTCTCCAAGACCTCACACACGACGACATGTATCGCTACGCGAGAGATGAGCTCAAAAGAAACCCCCATATCCGAAAACTACTCGAGAGCAGTGCAAATTTGGAATATGAGTTCATCGAAAGCGCTGTGCAGCGAGCCGACGGCGTCTTTTTATGGGTGCGGCTTGCAATTGAAAGAATGATCATTCTCATCAAAGGGACCAGTGACATCCAAGTTCTCAGAGAACTCTTGCAAGGCTTCCCTGGAGAATTGGATGAATTCTTTCACAAGCTGGTTTTTGAAGACCAGAGTGCTGGGCATGTTGCTGAGGCTGCAAACCTTTTCCAACTCATTTGTGCTCGAGAAATTGTTGCCGACTTTCTCAAGGACGAATCCTCGACCTCTCTCACAGTCTGGGAGTTGGCGTTTGCACTTGGTGAAGAAGATGATGATTTGGCTCTGCAGCGCAAGGTGGAAGAAGCTACTCTTGATGAGATTACTTTGCGGTATGCTAAAACCGCTGCCCATGTCCAAGGTCGCTTCTCGGGCCTTTTGTCTCTTCATCGACGGCGGAGACTGGGCAACTTGCGGGTTTCTAAATTTGTTGATGGTAACCACAGAACAGAAACAGACCTTGCATTTGTCCATGACAAGGTCACTTACATTCATCGGACCGTCAAGGATTGGCTGATGAATCCGGATGGGGCATGCAATCGATTGAACCAACTTTCGAGCCCTCAATTCGACCCTCACCTACGTCTACTAAGATCTTACACTTTGAGGCTAAAGTATCCAATCGAAGAGATTGAGCATCACCGCAGACTTGACGAGTGGTATCCAGACATTGCGTTGGCCATGTCCCATGCTCGCCATATTTCAAAAGATGCCAACAACCTTCAGAGAACGTTTATCAATGAGATGAATAGCACCCTCTCTTGGTACTGGCTTTCAAAGCCCTCTGATCCACTAGACCATTGGGCCAGAGCCACGTTTGGCGCATATGAAATCCGAATGAAGGCTCCCCCGATTCGCCATCCATTCCTCTGCCTTGCAGCAAAATTCGGGTTAACAGAATACATGATTGGAGAGCTCGAAGCTTATTCGAATGAGGGTCAAAGAATCCCAGATGATGAAGCCCCAGACGTTAGGGAACCAACCCCCCTCTTGTCCTACGCGATAGAATTTCTCTGTTCGCGGAATAAAACAATCTTTCCCCTCTCAGATCCTCGACTCATTGAATTTCTTCTCAAGAACCCTTCCAAGATCAATCCAGGACCCAATCACGGATACGAAGACTTTGTCACCCACACGGCAAGAACTCCTTGGTTGGCGTTGCTCCGGCATCTCCGTGATGCTAATCGGAGAGGGTGGATCGTGAAGAACGACAATGATCCAGAGGGAGCGAAACGATGGGCAAAGATTGTACGGCTATTCATTGAGGTGGGAGGGGCGGATATAAAAGCAGTGGTTGCTGCTGATAGCTGGGATCCAGAAATCACTGCAGTTGGGGTTTTGGAATTAGTCGAGAAGGCCTCTGCGCACGTGGATGTGAAGAGAATTCGGGTTTCAATAGAAGAATAATGGAACATTTTATGTGCTTTAATAGGTAATACTTTCATAGTTTAAATTTAATTTATGTATATTCTAATTATTATCATTATAAATTAAATAATTGAATAGAGAACAACATGAAGCCAATTAATCTTTTGATAAATGCAAGGCACTCCGCAGGCGTTTTTATACCCCTCTTCTAGTTCGAATTTACACTGGGTATATCAATATTTCATCAAAAGTCCCTGCAGGAGCTTAAAAATATTAGTTATATGACAGACTCGGAAGAAGCCATCTTAAATACGACTATCTAAGTTTCATGAGGGCATCAAGGTTGTGCCATACAGAGGATTAAGTTAATTGTTTCTTGGTCGGGCAAATCATCGAAGACCATCAAAGTTGTCAAACACTATTTGTATCGCCACCTGTGTGGCCTAGCTCCTGGGAGAAATTCTGGTTGAGCGCCCCTACTACTTGTATTTAAACTAGAAATATGACAGACTCCTTGTACAAAAGCTTGCATCAAGAATAAGACGCTCTCGTATCACGCAGTATTCTCCTATAATATATTGAGATATTCTAAAGTCAAACTGGAAACAGGATGGAAAATTGAATCTTTCAAATGTAAAGATTTCATATAAAATACCAAATATAACGGGAAATATAAAATGATCGGATGACCAGGGAGGTATTATCAATCCCAAGCATAACCGTCGCATGAATGGTAGACAAGAGCGTTCATCTTAAGCAAAACTAATACTCTAGGGTAATAGAATCTTAATAAACCGAACATAGTTTAAGAGACTATCAAACTGTATCGTTTCAGTTTAGTTCCTTTGGTTGAGTTCGTTGTAGACAAAGTCAAGTGGCGAATAAGCTGGATACTTGGCTCCAGACGCAACTATGAAATCGGTAAGAGCGCTATCTGGGCCATGGACGGGAAAGAAGCTGGACCAAAACATTAGTGGATGGACCTTGGAAATCGGAATCAGCTTTGATGAAACTCACTGGGTACTAAGCGCCACTCGATCGCGAGCCAGGGCATCAACCAATTCATGCAACATTCCATGGTCGGCACTATCTATGGTGCCCAAGTTTACATGATCGGCTTCCAAAAGTGCTGTTGAGCTATTCTTAGTAGGATTGACAGGAGAAATGAAAGCATATCCTTGATCCTCGGCGTGCAAAGTTGCCTGTATATCTACAAGCGCCAGTTGGGTTTGACTATCCCTAAATGTCATTGCATTACCACGTCTGCAAAGTGGTTAGAAAACATGTTTCCCAAGACATTCTCAAGGCTTACTCATAAGTGAGAATTTGACCTTCAGTGATATTCATCGAGGCATAGTAGTGAGCTGCATATTCCGGTGCGATAATTCTAGCCCCGATGGCCACATAATCAGTCAGTCCGAATGCGTGATCATGATGATGGTGGGTTGGCTGTTTGCATTAGCCATCTGTACACAATCTTGTTTTCAAGGGTGAAAGGAGACAAACCCAAACGTGCGTGACATTTTTTCCAAGCTTTTGCTGAACCCAATCAATTACCAGTTTGCTTTGATGTGGCGGTGCATCTAAGACAATAACAGAACCATCTTCCAGCTCGATCACGGCTTGTCTGTAATCCATGTTCAGGATCCACAATCCGGGCAAGTCTTGAAAAGGCTGCTCTGCTGAAGCCTCTAGAGCTTCAAAAGTCCCGGTATACGGGCCACTCCATAGAAAGTTATCAGCATTATCTCCAATTTCTGCAAAGCTGTATTCGGAGCTTCGCATAGGGACACTGGATTCAGGGACGGTGCCGTTGCCTGGTTGGCGAAAGAACCCCTCCTCAAGTTCCAAATTAGTCAAAACTTGGTCTGCGGCATAATCTGAGACTGTGTGCTTGTTGTTATAGATTGTTTTAAAGCGCCGAGGAAACTTGACACCATCTATCTCCTCGTAGTTATAGACAAGAAGATCATGGGTAGAGGGACCAAAGAATGGGTGGTCCTCATACGAGCGTATTATATATGGCAAATCAGTGTCGGGGTCAAACAAAATAGTCAAGCCGGAATTCTCATCGTGAACTGCCCTGTAGTCAGTATACGTCTTTCACGCTGACTCCAATAGAATGGAACTCACTCCCTGGTAGTTCAACTCCTGTTGCGGTTTTACCCACACGATAGACAGCCTTTCCATTGGTAAAAATCTATCCGGTAGTTATTATTATTAGTTGTATTGTACCATAAAATCGACAGACAGTTCATTACACCCACGGTTCGTAGTAGAAGAGGATCCCACTTGTACGCCTCAGTAATTAGGTAACTTGCTAACAGTCCTAACACAGACCGTTAATATTCGCCTCCTAGCAAGGAAAAATGTCCGTTTGTAGATGGCATACCATCAAAATAACCCTCAGGCTGGGCTGGGCTAAACACAAGGGAGCTTCCCCGCAAACGAGCAGCGAAACCCTCGTCGCCTCCCTCGACGAGGTAAGAGAAATCCATTGGCTCAAGCTTGGGTCGTGCAAATGTCCAAGTTGCTAAAGATTGGTGTCAATATATCGGTGTTATATAGTGTGAGTGAGTTTTTCTCACCTCCAAGCTGAGCAACCTTGTCAATGCGCTGCTTCACATGTGCTTGATCAAATGAAAATGTCACATTCTTTCGCCCAGCAGTTGTAGCGGCTTGGTCTAAGGCATCTGCCACAATTGACAGCATTAAAGCCTTGCTGCGTAGGATGCTTGTTTGGGTTAGTTTGGATACATGCCCGAGGACAAAAATGATGAAATTCACCTTTCACCCACGTATTTTACGTTTGTTATAGCCGAAATGCTCTCCAAACCACCCAATGCAGATATTCCTTTGTTAATAAGATCAGCACTGTTCGAGAACGACTCTTGTCGCCGATCTTGAGCATGATGCCCAAGAGCACAGGTGGCAGAGGCAAGTATCGAGTGAATCAGGCGAATTGACACCATTTTGGGCAAGTTAGGGGATTGTAAGTCGAACTCCGCTGGGGTGGTGATGCGAGGGGCTTTTCAGGATTTGGAACCCTTATGATCTATTTTATACATATTCGTTCTTGCCGGTATGCTAACATTATGACACCAGTTGTTAATATTATGACACCAGTTTGATAACTCATCCATTATTTCTAATCTTCCAAATAAAGCTCCATGGAAACAGTCCGTGACAATGCATTGACCGGCGTTAAGATTTTCATCGGTGGACATAACGGTAACTTGAAAAGTGCGACGAGCAAGTGCACTGACCACAACGTCGTAAGGATGGCAGGATTTTTGAATTGAAAAGCGCCAAGCCTTTTAGTTGGATGGGACTTGGGTTTGCTAGAGCCACAATAAAGTTCAGTTAGGAGTAGCATTGACAATGTCTCGATCAATGTCGTTCGATTCGGTCTAGGCTATCCCCGATAAAACCGATATTTGATTTACTAAAAGTCTGTGCTGTCTTATGAGTAATCACATCGGAAAAAAATTTATACCGAATAGACGCGAGGCACAAACCTCTATAAGCCCCCATTTTACGTGATTGAAACTATTCCGGATCACAAGAACATCGCTTTGTATCCACTTATTGTGCATATGAGCCATGTTTTGGTTTCTTGCGGAGGGATAGGATAAATGTCGAAAATATATTCCCTAGCTCACTGCCAACTACGACCGAGTTGTTTTTCCAACATTCGACCATTTATCAACCCTTTTCTGCTAGCTAAGGAGCCCCAGAATTTATTCTCAAATCTACCTCTTTTACAGAATAAATCAAAACTTTTTGTTGAATACGTGGATGTGAAGAGAAATTGAATATTGATGGAAAGAATGAAATGACATTTTATGTGCTTTGATAGACGGTATTCTTATATATTTTGAATTTGGTTCATTCGTGTTCCAACTGCTATCATTACAAATCAGGCAACCTATTTATTTCTTAATATCCATTTTTTCGGTTTACAGTATTGATTAGTGGACGTCCTTCTGTTATCCTCTGAAGGTTTATCTGGAAGATTTCCAGCAATCGCACGAAGTATGCTCTTGACGAGGCGCTAATGTGGGGGGTGATGGTGATGTTCTTTGCCTTCCACAATGGGTGACCAGCAGGAAGCGGTTCCGGGTCTGTAACATCTAGCGCCGCTCCACGAATGACATTATTGTTGAGCGCCTCGATCAAGTCGTCGGTGTTTACAACGGGGCCTCGGGAAATGTTGGTCACGAATGTCTTCTTTTCGGCCAAAACCTCGAACTCGGCCTTGGAAATCAACCCCTTGGTCTGGTCGGTAAGTGGCGTAGCGATGACGAGAAGATCAAGACCGGAACCCAGGAACTCGTGAATTGCCTCCTTGGACCCACCAGAGAACCATTTGCTAGGAAGAAGGCCATCGGGATCACCAAGTCCGCTAGGAATATATGAATAGTCCTTTCTCGATTCAGGCGTGGGGCGAGGATGCAAGGTGTAAGCGTGAACGTCCATGCCCAGAGCCTTGGCAACACGGGCTGTTTGACGGCCGATACTTCCATATCCTAGAATTCCGCTGGCGTCATGTTAGAATGTCATTTTCAAGCCCACTCTGGCTAATCTTACACTCTCTGGGCGACGGCGTCATCCACGGGCTTTGGCTTGGGGTTGGCATTAACGCCCTGCCAGTTTTCTTCCTTTTGATACTCGTAATATGTGGTTACTAGTAGGCCATGTTAGTTGGTCCTCCCAAATGCACCCGCAAACACTTAAAACGCACAGTTGTGTTGAAATGATAGAAAGGTAGCAATGATCCACTCAGATATTTGAGGACTGTACTCGCCATTAGTTGGTGTGATTGCTTCATCTCTACAAAACAAATCGCTCACCCATGGACACCATTGGCTGTGCTGAATGGAATTTGAGTCTCGGAGAAGTAGGGGTTCGAGAGGATGTGATTAGCGCCAGCGCTAGAGAGCTGCACGTATTGGATATGGGGGGCCTTTTCAATAGTGGGCAGCACAGTCGAGGTGAGCAACAATGTCGTGTCCTTCCATTCGTCCTCAGAAAAGTCACCTCCCACCTCTTTTGAACCCCACGGTACAACGCGCTGAATGATTTCGAGATCGGGGAATTGGTCGCGGATGGCCTGGACGGACGCCTCGGGTAGGGCAACGGTCCCGAGCAGAAGAGCCTTGTGGCCCTTGAGGGTCTTGTTCGAGTTGATCCGAATCAGCGTCATGACTGCCTTTTTTTCGTTCTTGGATTCCGACGTAATCAGTTGGGAAACGGACGGATTGGTGATAAGATATACGACTCGGCGGCCGAGGTCAAGAAAGGGCAGGGATGCTCTTATCTAGATGACAAATCGCTCGACCGACACCATCCCCAATTTTAGCGTCAATGTGGGGTAAAGTGACGCCTTTCTAGGCAAGCCCAACTGGACGCACACAATCGTAACGGGGGGGTTTTCTATCAATTTGGGGCAGATGGTGTCATAATTGAGGTGGGATGTGGGATATTTGCTAGTGTCAACGGTCTATTGCGAGTAAGGACGGTTACCAGTATTGTCCAATAGGTGGGCCGCCCCCTGTCTTGTGGTGTCTTGTGGTTCGGGAATTTTGCACATGTAGGCTGTCACAGATTAAAAATAAACGCTAATGACGGCAGCACAGAATCCGATTTGGCCCCTCGCAATGCGGTTCGACATGGATGGATAATCGATCTGGATACAGTTTCCAGCTCAATAACAATTGATAGGTGTAGTAATTTCTATGATGTGTTTGAGTCCTTGGCTTTATCTCTTTCTTGAGACAAACAGAGTTGATCTCGTCTCAGGGGTTATTCAAGACGGTATCGCGAAATGAAGTCAGAATTATTAAAATTTCTAGGCAGTGGACAATCGAAGGCCAGGGTAAGTTGAAGGACAGTCGAGCGTTGGCCCAATTATTAACTCATCATGAGACGCTTCAAAGCAAAGAGACTCAGGATAGACACTGCTGTAATTTAACGACGGCTCTATGGACACGAACCAGACACAGGACCATGCTGGGCGAAATCACTCTATCACAAAAGAATATGGACAAAAAAACGCACCAAATAATTGTATACTCACTATATAGCAACATCTTGTGCCTTGTTAATGATATTTATTAAGCAAAGCTGCGTAGGTGGAAATACGTAAGCGTGAGAGTGCCTTCTAAATTTGCTGCGTCTAATGGGAGGCCTGTAGTAGTAACATAAGCAAAACTTTAAAATTCCCAGTATCAATTGATCCTTTTTGCTACCCCTTTACTGGCTTGCTTCTTTTATTAAGAGAATTATGCATTGGGTTATAGGTGTTCCACTAGAGGCAAAAGCTGCTTGCAGGGGCGCTTCCCTGCGGAGGGGGGGATTTCTAAATACCTTCATTGAAACCGAAGAAGTTTTAAGAAAGGGAAGGAAAATGAAAAAGAAGAGGAAAAGCATCTTCGAGCGTAGCGAGGCCCCCCCGGAGGGCCCCGGAGGGCTGCCAGAGGCGTTGGGGGGGCACGCTAGCGAGGCTCGCAGCCTTGCAGTCGGCACGCCCAGGCGGCAGCGTGGGCGCAATGGTATCTTGTATTCCCACTTTTAAACGCTGTGGTATTGTCACTTGCGAAACATGTCATGCACATGCCGGGGGTTGAGGGATTTCGTTGCTGAGTGCATTTCCCCAGAGTTGAGATTAACGATCCACTAAGGAACCTTGTCCGAGAAAATGCAGAAAATTTTCACCAAAAATGGGTCCTTGCCCTAGCTGCATAGTCAGAATTACATCTGCCCACACCATCAACATCGGGTGAGATGGCCGAGTTGGTTATGGCGTCAGGTTAAGGTTACCTTAACACCACTTCCTGATGGAGCAATCCTCCTGGGTTCGAGTCCCAGTCTCATCACAGCATTTATTTTTGCATTGGAAGACGAGGTTGGCGGTGTTTTTGTGGTGTTGTGCTTGGTTTCTTGGTGTTTTGACATGTTGGTGGAATTTTGGTGGCGGATGACAGGTGTGGCTTGGGTGTGGCTGAGCACGGGAGTGGAAGAATTGGATGACGGATCTTGGGCCGTATAGGTCAAGGCGATGTTTTAGTTTTTGCTCAATTTGTACGTCTTGAAATGCTTGCAAGGGTATGGCAGGCTGGGCTGATCGTTCTAGCTCTGTCACTGTTGATGTTTCTTGCAGATGATGTTGGATGCGGCATTTCTTGGTGTGGCTGAATCTCAATCGAGGGACCACATTGTGCTGCAAAAAATCGCGCCATACACCAATATTTTGATATGGTGTATCTTCAAGGTATTTGTTTGATGGTATCAAGTTTGTATGTAGACTTGGGTGGAAGGGTTGTTGAGAGTTTGGGTGTAGATTTGACTTGACTCTTCGGCCTTGGTTTTTAAAACCAACGTGTGGAAAGTATTTGCATATTTAATTAAGCACCAGCATGTTTGTTTTAAATTACGACCTACTTGATTTCATCTGAGGCTATGGATGCGATATATCGTTTGAAGCCGTAAAGGATCTTCATGGTGGGCTCGCAATCTTTCGCAGTACTCTAGGGTGGGACGAGGAAAATTTCAACGTCAAACATCGCGATGTCTCAACCTCTCCTTTCGCGTGTCCCTCTTCACCTCGGTCCCAGTGAAATGTATACTTTATTTTTGTTATTTCTTTTTTTTTTTTGTTGAAAAATTTAGTATTGTCGTATGTAATACTGTGCCATCACTTGATTGGTACGCTAGCTGATAGCAGAAATATTGCTAAGCCTTGACATGTTACCTGGACTGGATTTTCCACTCACTCCATGTTTCTACTTTCACATCAACTGACATGCAACTTGGCATTATGTGATATCAAGTCTTTGCACTATCAGAGTTTTCGTGACCTCTTGAAGCGATATTTGGCCAAACTACATATGGGTTCATGCCCAGCCACAAGCCCCGGATTTGCGGCCCTGGTTCCGGAACCGAAATGAAGCGATTCAAATCGGCGCTAGTTCCCTGCACGAGCTCGCATTGGCCTCGTGATCGATCATTTGAGGCCTTGCCAAGGCTAGTTTCGGAGACCCAGGTTCCATTCGCTTTGTAGGGGTTGCCCTTCCGAACCTTCCACAAATATGGGCCCAGCTTGATCATGGAGAAACAACATGATTCGCGGGGAAATTGTAATAGTAAATGTTGTAATTAGCCTAGATGGCTATGTTCTGACCAAATGCGTCGGATGAACGTTTGCTGTTAGTTGGTTGAAACTGATATAAAGCGTGGCGAGGTTATAATGGATTGGCGATATTGAAAACAGCATCAACAGGCCTAACAGTCCTGGCATCGTGGTCATGAAGCTATTCGGTTTTATCGCTAGTTTTGTGGCGCCTGCCTTGGCTGCCACTAGCTGGCAAAATGTTCACATCGGCGGCGGCGGTGGCTTCGTCTCTGGCATCATCTTTCATCCAACTGAAAAGGGTCTGGCATATGCTAGAACTGATATCGGGGGCATTTACAAGCTCAATAGCGATGACTCGTGGACCCCAATCACGGATGGTATTGCAGATAGCGACAACTGGTAGGATCAAGTATCATTTTTGGCGGCTCTTCATTTTCTGACTGGGTTACCAGGCACAACTGGGGTATTGACGCTCTTGCGCTTGATCCCCAGAACCCAGACATAATTTATGCAGCTGTTGGTATGTACACCAATAGTTGGGATCCGAGCAACGGGGCTATTATGAAAAGCACAAATCGAGGCGCCTCATGGAGCTTTACGAACCTTTCCTTCAAGGTAGGCGGTAATATGCCTGGTCGAGGAACAGGTGAACGCTTGGCGGTTGATCCTAAAAATTCCAACATTGTGTATTTTGGTGCTAGGAGTGGAAATGGCCTCTGGAAAAGCACGAATGGTGGCCAGACCTTTCAAAAGGTTTCTTCATTTACAGCGGTTGGGACGTATGCTCCAGACCCAAATGACCAGTACGGATACAACAGTGACAAGCAAGGTCTTACCTTTGTCACATTTGACTCAACCTCGGGAACGACGAGCGGTGCAACTTCTCGAATTTTTGTCGGCACTGCTGATAATACCACTGCGTCGGTGTATGTTTCTGAGGATGCCGGATCGACGTGGAAGGCCGTTGCTGGCCAGCCTGGTACATTCTTCCCTCACAAGGGTCGCCTGCAGCCCGATGAAAAGGCCTTGTACTTGACCTACTCAGATGGTACAGGCCCCTATGACGGAACTCAAGGCGCAGTCTATCGATACGACATTGCATCCAGCAAATGGACCAACATTACTCCCGTGTCTGGAAGCTCTTTGTATTTCGGATTTGGTGGACTCGGCGTTGACATGCAGAACCCTGGCACCTTGGTTGTTGCCAGCCTGAATTCTTGGTGGCCTGATGCTCAGCTCTTCCGGTCCACCGATTCTGGTGCGTCCTGGAAGCCCATCTGGGCATGGGGATCCAGTGGCGCGATGGACCGCTACCACACCATGGATGTGTCTCTTGCGCCCTGGATCAAGACCGATTTTCTTGATGTCGACTCCAAGTGGCTTGGCTGGATGATTGAAAGCCTCGAGATTGATCCTCACGACAGCAACCATTGGTTGTATGGCACCGGACTGACCATTTACGGTGGCCATGATTTGGGCAACTGGGGAACATCTTCCAAAGTCACCACCAAGTCACTTGCAGACGGAATCGAAGAATATTCCATCCAGGAGGTCAAGTCTGTTCCCGGAGGCACTGAGCTCCTCGCCGCTGTCGGCGATGAATGCGGCTTCACGTTCAAGGCTCAGTCTGACTTGGGAACGTCCCCAAATTCGGCCTGGGATACCCCCATGTGGACTACTGCCAGCGGCGTGGACTATGCCGGAAACAAGGTCAGCAACGTTGTTCGTGTAGGCAATGAAGCTGGAAACTACATGGTTGCCATGTCCAGCAACGGCGGCTCATCCTGGTACATCAACTATGCGACAGATACCTCCAAGTACGGTGGCCAGGTCGCTTATTCCGCTGATGCAGACACAATTTTGTGGTCCACCTCGTCAAGCGGCGTTGTGCGATCTTCCAACAGCGCGACCTTTGCCTCGGTTTCTAGTCTTCCCTCAAATGCCGTCATCGCATCTGATAAGCGCGACAACAAGTACTTTTACGCCGCATCTGGTTCTTCATTCTATGTGTCTTCAAACACAGCGTCAAGCTTTTCTCAGGGCGGCTCACTCAGCGGAGCAAGTGCCGTTCGCGATATCGAAGTCCACCCAACGACAGCTGGCGAGCTTTATGTGTCCACGGACGTTGGCATTTTCCATAGCACCAACTACGGTTCTAGTTTCACCAAGGTGTCAACGGCCCTGACTGATACGCACAGAATTTCTCTTGGAAAGGGTTCCTCTTCCTGGAATCTCTATGCATTTGGCACCGGCAGCAATGGAAAGAGATTGTACGGTAGTGCCGATGGTGGGTCTACTTGGACAGATATCCAAGGCGATAGCCAGACATTTGGTGCAGTGGACAGTGCTCGCGTGACAGGAAGCGGTAATGAGGCCAACTATGTGTTTGTAGGAACCAATGGCCGTGGAGTCTTCTATGGAAAGGTGACCATTTCGGGCGGTAGCAGCGGTGGTGGCTCCACGACTTCTTCAACCACCAAGGCATCAGTGACAACTTCCACCACACAAACCAGCAGTAAATCATCTTCGACAACTTCGGCTACTCCGACCGCCACCGAAACTGCTAGTCATTACCAGCAGTGCGGTGGTATTAGCTGGCCGGGCCCGACGGTTTGCGAGAGCCCGTACACATGCACAAAGCAGAATGACTACTATTGGCAGTGTCTGTAGTAAAACTACTTGCTTACCAACTTCGCTGATTTTCAGGTTTCGACATTTCTGATTGTAAATAGCTTTCTTTATTTCTCAATTTCTCATGCATATACTTTCTCCCACTTTACTATTTTCTTGATTCTGAAGCTATATATTATCCAGTCTACTCAATTCATGTGCTTATTATTGCCTCGGTCTTATATCCTGGAAGAAGTTTCGCTATTAATTGTACTTGGGGCATCCACAACGTCCTGTATTGCCTGAAATTGCAGGCAACGGGTCTCATCCGCCAATCTTGAAATGCCATTAGACTTGCAATTGTATGCCAAACAGCCATGTGTTTTCCCGCACCCTCCCCAAGTATATTTGTTCATTTTTGAACCTTGATTTGTAGACATTGGTTGGAGACGATGGCTAGGTTCCTAGCGTCCTAATTTTGCTGAAAGTACTAGCCAAAAGCAACTCAATAATTCGACATAAGACTATCCCTGGGATGAAACTGGATTGGCGAATACTCTCCTGTGTTACGGAATTAAATTATACGCTCATCTCAGTCCTGGAAGATCAACCTAGGGTCGGCCACCTACCTTTTTCAGCGGGTATCCTCCACTAATGTTGTTGAATGTTCCAAATCCTGACCCACGCTGTAATTTCTCATCCCATGGGGGAAGGATTCGTATTCCATTAGGTTAGCCTCTGCTGTTGATAATCTGTTGCCATTTCCAGTCAAAGATATGCCGGGCTGTGCCATCTCCGAAGTTGCATAGCTGTTACTGCTTCCTTTAGATCGAGTTCCAATATCACGGCTAAAGTATGGCCGAAGTGATGGTACGCAGGAGATGATGAGTCCGAGGTTACACTCGACGATGGTTAAGAAAACTTTGAAGCGTAATTCCTGTCAGCATTTTTACTGCATTTTTCAAATAATTGAGGGAGATGTACTCGCTGAGCTCACGGGAACCGCACGGTTGACCGCAAAGTCTTCTGTTAGTACGTAGCGGACAATAGAACACGCTATTGAAAGGATTCCGAGAAGGAAAATAAAATATATGCCAAATTTTATCGATCTTTCAACACCCAAACTGCGGAGAACAGTCCACGGCAGAATGAATACTGCCAGTTGTGCGTCAGTGTCTTAACGCTCTTCTCATTCAGCTCAACTTACTAAAAATGTCACTAGCAACGTGAAGAGACCATGCGACTTTGAAGATGATCTTATTCTTGGTGCGAGGACATGAAGGACTGGGGATTATTGTCCTATGGAAGTGAGTTATGATTTCGCTCAAATAAACACGAAGTTGGATAACACTGACCAAAAGTTTGTCACCGGGATGCACACTAAAAAGGCAGTGAGCATTGTCACAATATAGGCTAGCCCTGTGAATATTATTGTTGCCCACAAAAACATTCTTCTCTTTTCCATGAAATGAGGGAAAATGCCCAAGAATGTTGACAGCAGAGCACCTTTGCTCAGGTAGAAGGACGTAAACAGAGGAATATTTTGGAGCCAGAATATCTATGTATGGCGTGTCAGTGGCATCATATTTTCCTCCCTTAATCAAGTGTTTACTACCATGACCATTTCGCGATAATCATTGGGATTTTTGCGGTGATATCCCGTCGAGTTAGATCCTACATCTGGAGCAAGGGCTCCTATATGCATCAGGCGAACAGCGAGCCCGAGGTCTATGCATGAACAAACCCAGGCTGCAGTTATCATGACATCACTGATCATTATTCGGCGCCGTTGTATTTTGAGTCGTAGATTTAGGCGGGCCGCAATGAGAAATGCAGCAATGGCATTCAGAGTCCAGCCAGCAACCTAAGTAAACCGATTTTGTGAGCGGTGAGAACGGGAAAAGGCGTCACGCAACCGCACCATGACTGGAATTGGCCCCACACCCCGGAAGGACAGTGGAGGGGGTTCGTGGTATGTGTAGCTCATGATGAATGGGTATCAGAGAGGTTCTGATGACTGGCCAAAACTGGGCTTTCAATCGAGCTAGGATGTCTGACTCATAGCAAATCGAGAGGAGTGGCGGTAGTGGCTATCTTGATGTATGCAGGAAAGCAACCGGCTGGCAATCAATCTGGAGGTCTTGACCCGGCTATATAGGTATTTATTGTGCGGGACCATTTGCATTTAAAGGTGGCTTTTGTAGACTTTGGTGATTAACTTGGACTGAGATGGCGTTGCAGTCTAGCCGGTTCGAGACAGACTATGGTTATAATCGGAATGAATTTCTTGAGCTACTCCAGTCTCGACCAAGATGATTATTGAATTCACCAGCCTCCATACCAAACCTGGGAACGGTAGGGATGGATATCGGAAAGTTTGAATTCTGCAAAAGTCGCAGCAAAACTTTCTTCGTGGCTGGGTTATTCTATTACCACTGCGACAAAAAGAAGCCTATCAAAATTCAATTTGAGTCACGCCCTAGTGTCGTCATATCAGCCAACTATCAAGAAAATCAGGCTTGAAAATAAGGCGCAATTAGAGCGTTTTTGCTTGGACTTTTTGCATAGCTTTTGGATAAAATTGATTATACTGGTGAGAAGGCCTCCAAAAACCTTTCGTAGCGTTGGACAAATGGCGCAAGTCAACATATTTGTCCTTGGACAGGCAGATGACGAATATCTCCTCTCTGTCCGGTTGAAATATGCCTCAAAATCAAGCATCATGTTGGAACAAAACCCAGGTATCCTGCAATTAACACGTGGCACCAGTTTTGCCTTACCGATTTAAGAGGGACCAAGGTGCAGTTGAACAGCATCTGATTGGTCAAATAGATGTAAAGATGAAACAATAACTCAGTGGTTCAGCGTAGGGCTTCAATTTTTTCGCATAGCTAGCTTGTCCCCATTGTGAAGGAATTTCCCGGCAAGTCATCTACTGATGGATTTACCAAATCTCACTGTTCCACGAGTCCTCCAGCCTCTATCAATGGTATTGAACCTGCCACGACTCAGAATGACGGGTATTAGAGCTATCTGTAGATGACTCATATATATATATATATTTTCCGTTCATTGTGATCCAATGAAGCACAATTGTACACGTAGAAGATGAATGAGGAGTCAACTAGATGAGGAAACCTTCTTCCAGGCTGATCACGTGATGACAGGCTGGCCTATCTATGAGATGCGCCATCGAAGATTTATGGATCTCCAAGTTTTCGTCTGCTTCTACATGCAGGTGGACTCTCCTCTCCATTTAGGATTTCTATTCTTCTCTCGTACCATTCTTCAAAATGACCAGACCGAGAAAACGCCAACGCAACCGTGATTCAATCAAGACTGAACATGGTGGTGAGAACGCTGCAAATAATGCTTCGCTTACCACTGGTCCAAGTCAAGAAGAGGTAAAAGTTAGCTCATACGGAACGGTCTTGAGAACTCAAATTACTAATGCTGGTCTACTTCACAGAAAAATCGTGCTTTGGCAGCCCACGCAACCTGGATGAAGAAATGGCGAGAGGTATACAAAGAAGTCTCATTCATTAAACAAGCTGCCGGGTGCGCAAAGAATGTATACTCGCTGAATTAAACTCTGGGGGAAAAGAACAGCGTGACCACGGGGAGACAGTTTTCGTTGCGATTCACGGTCTCGCCGGCGAAGATGCGCCCCTTGAATCGGGTTGCCATGGAACCTACGACAATGTGGCAACAGCAAATCATCACATTATCCGTTATTTTGCAGGGAATTATCGGCACATGTTACCTGGCTATTATGAAGGCCGAGATACGGATGAGGACGCCGATGCGTTTGTGTGGGATAAAGAAAAGAAGGGACCTGATGCCGGCCAAACGTGCTAGGATTTCAACAGCGATGGGTGACTAACAATCGAATGCGACATGGAAAGCGATGGTCTACTTAAACTGCAGGTTCTAAAGCAAGCTATCCGGCACAGCTTACCAACCACTTGATGGCTCAGGTGACTCAGAATCGGAAGACGCACCAGAATCAGAAAACGATGCAGAATTTGATGATGAATATGATTAATAGTGGGGTGTTCAAATCTGCTGGCTTGTAACGAAATGGTGTAGAATATGATATGGGCTGAGATCCTTGAGTTTTGCTAAGCGACAACTGTTGCTGTGGAATCGTTCGCCTAACGGCACCTTGGATTCTGGGGTCTGTTGTCTAGTCATTAATGGGATTTGTCTTGGATTCCTGTCTCCTCTCTGGGCTCGCGGGGTAAAAGCTTACCATGGCCCGATTTATGAAACACACATCTTAAAGTCCAAGACACCATTTATCCTATTCGCAAATCAGTTGCGAAGATTAGAAACATTTCATTCCACTGTCCAATGCCGGGCCTTGCCATTCGATGTCAGGGTTTTCGCGACTCCAAGCCTCTTGTTCATTATTAAGATTAGCGCGCGAGCGTGTAGGCAGATGCATCAGTCATGGGCTTGTATGGCGATAAAGAACTATTAAAAATAGACTATGAGTATCTCTGCCTGGCTGAACAATCTTAAGTAGACTTTGCACACGAAAAGGAGCAACGAAATCTCGTGGTTTACTACCTGAACCTATTGACCCCGGCTCCCCGACAGCGGATCTCAAAGACAGAATGTGCATACCTGGGCACAATGGAAGCCACAGGAACAGGAAAAGGGGCCGCGACACATGGTATGTTGGTTTTGGGGGCATGAAACCTTCGCGCGCACCCAGGAAGCCAAAGAGGGAGGATTAATTAAGTAGCACTCTAACTCCAAGCCTCACATCACGACTGATGGTTAGCGCCCTTTTTTGAAGAGTGGGCAGAGGCGTTCAACCATTGCCAAAAAATGTTAAGCGCATAGATCTATAATGGCTTGAATAGACATCACGTAGAAACAAAACATCTCAGAGCTGTGATTGCATCACAACTGTTGCCCGCCGCCGCGTCCCTGCGCCAACACGACACAGCAACAAGAGCCCGCAGCCTCAGTTCCCGGTCAACCAACTGAGGAATTGGTCTAAGAGGAAGAGATCGCCGTGTTTTCAAGGCACCAGGAACGCAGCATAGCGCACGTGTGCCAAGACATTGAGCGATATAAGGCCTTGGAGACTGGAATGTGACGTGTTGGCAGAGCGGTTACCACTACCGCGATGCCGACTGCTAGCCGTTAATTTCTGGACCGTTGTACTCAGTTTGAGATGCAATATCTAGCAGAACAATGACGCCAAGGTCTGGTAATTATATAACCACTGTCGCCCCCCCTGGAGAGGACCCTGACCTGTTATTATATCCACATCATCCTCAATCTTGTCGCTCTTTTAGACTAACCCAATAACAGAAAATCAATTTTTGGTACATTCGTTCGCTTCATCAACGCCATAATGAGATCGCTAAAAGCAAAGATCACCGGGGCGGCCTTATTGTCCACATTCGTTGCAGCACAGGATTCACAACTAAATTTTACGTTAGCCTCGGACTTGAAGAAAACAGAATTTTACCTTTCAAATGATGACACAAACTACTTGTTGGTTAAATCTCAAAACAATCTGTAATAAAGAATGATACTAATGTTGTAGGCGAATGTTTGCACCGCCAAACGGCGACGCGAGCTTTTCGGTCCCAGCAGTCTTTCCTGAAGGCATAGAGGACGATAGTTCGGTCACAATCATCGTCAACACACAAGTTGCCAATCCAGGGGCTACCTTTGTTAATATTACCGGTACTGCATCAGTGGACAATCAAGGCCTTGAAGCCGATGACATCCCAGACGCAGACGCCAAGCCTCTGGACTTTTGCGAATTGATTATTTCCATCAACGATACCCAAATCTACCAATCCCCATTGGGACCAACGCAGGGTGATTTATTGACGCTTACTTATGATGAATTTACGTACTACGGTGGCTATGAAGGCTTACCAATGCTGGTGACTCAAAAATGCCAGGCCACGGCGTCTGAATTCCTCGTTACTAGCATTGGCTTCGAGATTCAAACATTTTCCATCACTTCTTTCGGGCTAGGCGATGCAGGTGAAGAATCCTTTACCCCTCTGGCTGACCCTCCCTCTCCCACTCCCACTCCTGTTCCCACTAAAAGACCTGATGACTCTGAGGGACATCACTCTGATGAAGGCCACCACCCTGATGGAAACCACCACCCAAACGGCGGCGGTCCTCATCCCGACAATAGCCATCATATCGACAGCCTTCATCATACAAAGGGCGCTACAACACGAGGCGGACACCATCATGCGAATGGAGGACATCACCCCAGCCAATCCCATCCTGGGCCGCATCACACTTTCAGCGCGGATGCGACAATTGCTGCCGCATCAACCCCAGCCGTAGTAACACAGGAGACTACCCTTGGCTCAGCTACTCAAACCCCTGCCAGCAGCTCCACGCCTTCGTCTACGTCTTTCCCCGAGAGTGTGGCAGGATTCAAGCTGCTCGGATGCTTTGCTTCGGCAGATGGCTACCCCTCCTTCACGCTCAAGGAGTCCAGCCCGCAGATGAGCCTCGACCGATGCATGGGTGCTTGTAGAGGTGCTCGATATGCTGGGGTCTTTGAAAGGTATGCATCTCTTAGGATTTAGACCAAGGTGGCGCGCTGACTGGCTTCAATAGTGACTGCTACTGCGGAAGAACGATTGGAGGCAAAATGAGACGTGTGTCACTCGACCAGTGTGATCACCCCTGCCCCGGTCAAAAGTCTCAAATGTGCGGCGGCCGTCTTCGAGGCCTCAGGGCTCGCCAGAACGTCCCCAGCGATGAGCTGCTAACCATTTACGTCGATGAAGACGTGGGAAGTGAACCAGTCATCACTCCCACGAGCGCAGCCGTCCCATCAGAAACAGGGCCGGCCCGTGGCGGCGATACGATCTGTGTGGAGGGCATTTGCCACACCATAATAATCGTGCTCAAGCCATTTCCCGGGGACCAGTGCAGAGGGCAAATTGTCTTTGTCGAAGACGGTCACGGTTGGATGCCAGTCCGGTGCAACAGTGGTCGGTGTGCAGGCAAGACCGTCTACAAACCTGAGCAGTGTCACGGCGACGGCTGCAGCGACTACCCGACCGTCGAGCCCGAACCATGTGATTGTGTAGGAGGCGTGTCGTATAAGCCCAAGGATGACACAGCGTCTGCGTACGGCGCTTCGCACGGCTTGCCACCCAGTACAAACTCACCGACCAGTCCTAGTAGCGCCGGCTCTGGCCTCCCTGATGCTGATCATCCCTCCCCAGGCAGCGGTGGAGATGAGGCTCAATCGATGGAAGGGAACCCTGGAGCTCCCGGGGGGACTGAAATACACAGGGTTACGGATGCACATGCAGCTTCAGAGGGCCATGAGGACACTGAAGGTCAAGAGGAGGCTGGTCACAGCTACGAGATTTACAAAGGCCCGGGGTCCAATGCAGCTCCTGAATTAGGCGTTAACCAAGGCGCCAACCAAGGAAGCCCGGATCACGGGGCTTCAGAAGAAGTGGTCGTTGCCGGGGCCTCGAAGCCTGCTATGACAGCCACGGCGACGATGATCTTCAGTATCGTACTAACAATTTACTTAATGTGAGGCACTCTCGTTTACGCTCAACCCGTCAATAGCCGTGAGGGAGACAGCTACGCCTGATGACATATATTTGCTTATGCTTATACGCGCGCTGTTTATGGATGCGAGGCCACGCGTCATATTGTCTTTGGTTTTTGATCAGTTTTATCATTGTGGGTTTTGGGCACACGACATCTGCACGCATCAAGAAACGGGCGCACCGGCGTTGGTTCCGGGGTCAAATGACCCAACTGCTCATGTAAAAAATATCTTCTAGTCATTTACGTAACTACTTGATTCCTTTGTCAAACAAGCACTGGCTAGTTTCCTGATAAAATGCTTTGCGGTGAATGGACGACCCAAGTCGCGGGTGCGATCGTGGTGTTGTGCTAGACGTGGAGCCCGCCAATTCAACGCGTCTTGGCAACATCTCGAACGTTCCAGCCCTTGAATTCCGCGGGGGGATGCAGCCGTAAGCCGCTCTAGGCCCTCTCATGCCAGACATGGACCATGGGGTCGGCCCAACCCTGCCCACCACTCGCCCACGCTGTGGCTGCTGCAGCCAAAGCGGCTCTTGCAGGACGCTGAGCGCTTTGGGCGGGGTCGTTTATTACATGTCACACGGCTAGCTATTGTGTCTTGGAAAATCCTGCTGGATGATGAAATATCAGCAGGTTTGCAAGGCCGTGACATTCAGCTCATGCGATCTTTCTTTTCCAAACACAACGAATGGAGCAATAAGAAACTTTTCCTGCCCGCTACGACATGGCGATTGGCTCATACAAATGAAGTGACCCATACGCGACCGATGAAATGTCCAATATCCAAAACACCAAGGATTGATAAAGGACTGCCAAGATTCCAACATCGGGCTTTAGGCTGGCAACCACCACCGCACTCAGCAATCTTCTCACCGCAACAAAATAAAAAGAAAAGAATGAGAAGAGGGGGGGATGGAATTATGCCACCAATAAGCGAGCGAAATAAGGCCTGGTGGCAAGCTCCGGTACCCACAAAACAATGTTCACCTCAACCATCTTGATCACAATGATAACTCCCTTTCACTATCACACACAAATGTTGCAACTTTCTTTGGGCCTCGGTAGCGACCCCACTTTCTGATCACTGCCACGGTTGATTGATATCATATACTTTCTCCTGCAATGACCGCCGCGTTGCGTTCCAAGCAATACGGAATGCTCCGTGAGATTGATGAGCTTCTGGCGGATAGCATGAAAGAGTTGGAAGCAATGAAGTCGCCATCTGAGCTGAAAGAAGAAAGACTTCTTGATGAAAACGAGAGGCTCGAACGTTTCCTGCGCGCTTTGGATTCCAACTACGAAGAGCAACGCACGGAAATGAGGACCTTCGCCGACATAGTCAAGCGTAATGAAAAAATGGATTCTGAATTCAATTTCAATAAGGAGAAGCATGACAGAATTTACGAGAGTCAACTAGACGATATTCTGCAAAACTTATTCGACAATATAGCCAAAGTGCTTGGCCCTGATGTGGTGGAAAAGACTCAACTACGCATGTGCAAACATGTTCCAAGTCCTTTGACTTCTGTTACCACACGTCTTATAAGCCCAACTAGCTTGGAAACACAATCATCTTTGAGATGCAGCGCTGAAACTGGGCACCGGGGCTTTTCAGACGACCCCATTACAATTGAGGACTCAGAAGACGAGAGGCGCGAAGCTTTTCCCCAGTCTAAGGACACGATATATGTTGTTAGCTATTCTTCCATCATATAATTTAGGTGCTTAATCGCTGATAAAAAAAATAATAGGGGAAGCGAAGGTACCCACACGAGCAAGACTCTTTGAGATCATCTAAACGTCCGCGAATGACCTCCCCAGACACTCAGCCAACAATATCATATGAGGAAGTCTTCCAAAATGGTAAAGCACCTGAGAAACATGTCATCATCCGATATCCGAAAGAGATCGGCCCTTGGTACATCCTTCGGTGTACTGAGCACAATATGACGTTCAAAAAGGACCCGTTAAAAGGAGCTAGAAACCACCTCACGAGCAGTAGCCATGGCCATTATTCAAAAAAGTCGGACCACGCAATTCAACATTTTGGTGTCAAAGTTATTGGATGTACCGATTCGTTGGCAAAAGAGAATAATGACAAAGCTCTGGAGGCATTCGCTCGTGAAACCAGTGGCAGAGAGTCGAATGCGGAGGGAAACATAAACGTGGGGGGGGACGCGACCGTCTCAAGTGAAGACGACTGGTTGGAAGCATACTGGAACCCACAACCAGTGACAAAGTCTCCGACAAATAGAAACTATCGGAGGCCAAAACCCGAAACGGACCCAACACCCGGCAAAGTCTACCAGGCCTTTTGGAGCCGCATAAATGAATGGATTCCAGTCTTGGTTCTCCCATTCGATGATCTAGGCAAAATCGGAGTTCCAGGAACACTTGATACATACAGATTAACAGATAAAATCCCAGACGGCCTCTGTTATGATCCCTCTACACAAGAGTTCAAGTGGGAACCCAATTACGAAAATGGAGGAGACTTGGTCAACAAGAGACAGTTTCCGGTTCTTTTCTTTAAAGATCCCAGTGAAGGCGAATTCCCAGAAGCCAGTGATGCCGCCTGGGTTGGGGCAGAAGATCTTCAGGATCTTGATTTTCCAAACTGCCAACCGGGCCTGGTCCGGTATTACGAGTCCGTCAAGGATTATCTCCAACGCCAGTCATTGCAAAAGAAAAATCGTCCACAAGCCATGGAAGTTCCGGAAACTGGTGTGACCTCCTGAACCTATCCCTGTTTTGAGATGAGAAGCTGACTGTCGCTCAGTGAAGCCAGTCGAAGAACCAACGTCGCCGATCGAACCGAATATGGAGGCATCTCAGCATCCGGGGCGGAATCTGAGCACAGGCTCTAGTCAAAACAGCCGACAAAGCGACTCCAATGAATACCTGCAAGATATAAGCATGAAATCTTTAAGAATGGTACAGGGTCAATCGTGTGAAGAAAGAGACGCAACCTTGCAGAAAGAGCGGCACTCGGAATCCTCCGCAAGAACTTCAAACAATGCATGTGAGAGGCGTCCAAGAATCGAACTCCGAGGCAGCATGTTGACAATCAAGACAAAGCCCCTCGGAAAACGACATGCCCGAATGAACCTGCGGAGGGCCATGTGAAGGCGACCGCGATTCGATCACGCCCGCCATCCACGCGGATGATCAAAGCCAAGGAGCCATTTCAATACAAGGCGAGTAAATTAGGGGGCCTTGCCTAATTCCAACGACCAGAGAACAGATGTTTGATGAAGTGTTAAAATTTTACCGCTGCTTGTCTATGGAAATTGGTGCAGGAGTGCTAGAAAAGTCTAAAAGGAAATCACAGATTGGACGTTTTACAGATTAATCTTCTCTCACGTCAAAAGTTACACTCATTTGATAGGCCAGGTCGTTTCTCAATTTATTTTACCACTCTTTGAAATATTCCCTGCCGTAAACTTGTTGAGCTAGAATTGTGATGCGCCAAATTCCCGCATCGCCAGGGCTCGACAGCCCTTCAAGTAGCTTGGCCTATTTCTCAGCGTATATAAATGGGCTCTGAAAGAACAACATAGTATGACATCGTTCATTGAGCTCTTCACGTCAAATTGTATCACCTTCAAAGCTCGTAGGCCCTACAACATCGGAAACATAATGCAAATAACCATTAGAATGTTTCTCCTATGTCGCTTCACAGATTGTGCGAGAAGTACTGCGAGCCGAAGAAAGGTGGGCTGGTCGGGTCGGTGTTATTTGTGACGGTGAGTTTTGGAGATGAAATCGATTGCCCCTCATTAACATGGAAATCAAAACGCACCGAGATGAACTAGAATAGTACATACCCCGCGCGAATATTTGTTGATCAATTTTCTATTTCATTGCTTTCCACGCTGGGCCGACCGGTTAAAACGAAATAATGTCTGTCCATTGGCCCCGATTCGTGCAAAATATTGAGAGTTCGGCACAATTACACCCGATGCTCAATCTACAAAAAAGACTTATTTCTTGTGACTTTAGCGACGCTGGAAATATACAGAGACGCCGGAATCGCACATGTCATTACCATACATTTCAAAATGAATTTGCTTATATTTATTTCGTGGCTCCTTGTATCTGTGCACGCTGCGAAACAACGAAAGACTTGTGTTGTGAAAGCCGGCGGCACCAATCAGACGGATGATGCCCCAGCAATTAGGCGCGCATTTAAACAATGCAACAGCGGAGGAAAAGTTCTATTTGAACCCACCACGTACTATGTGAACTCGGTCCTCAACATTACTGACCTCGATGATGTTCACATTGACATTCAAGGATATTTACTTGTACGGAGATTCATACTTTAACAGGTCATTATGCCACTAACTCTTGCATGCGTAGTGGAGCACAGATTTGCAATACTGGTTGAATAACTCTATCGAAGTTGGCTTCCAAAACCATTCAACTGCTTTTGTTTTAGGGGGGCGTAATCTTGTCATCGATGGTCATGGGGCTGGAACGTTTGATGGAAACGGCGATTATTGGTACGAGTGGATTTCCCAACAGGCAAACACTTCAAACTACCCCGGCAGGCCTCACGCCATCACCTTTAACGGACTAAAAAATTCCGTCGTACGAGGCCTTCGCTTCTTGAGGAGCCAAATGTGGTATGAATAACGAGATATCCCCTTTGTAACTCTTGCTTACCATTTTCAAGGACAATGTCAATCATCAATTCGTACGATGTGGAATTCAGTGACATATTTATCAATAACACTGGAAATCGACACCAGAGCTGTAAGACAAACCTTGGAATATCGGCATCAACATGTTGAGGTGTTGACAATTTTACATAGCCAACACGGATGGAGCCGATACTATTCAATCCTCCCGTATCAAATTCGACAACTGGACAGTCTACAACGGAGATGACAGCATCGCTCTAAAAGGAAACAGCACAGACATCACCATAACAAACAGCAAGCTGTATAATGGCTTGGGAATTGCGCTTGGAAGCCTCGGGCAATTTTACAAGCAGTACGAGACTGTTGAAAATGTGCTCATTGAGAATATTACCTTTGAAAAGACGTTGCACGCCCTGTACGTCAAGACCTGGACTGCTGACCAAAACGGATATCCTCCAAATGGAGGCGGAGGAGGTTTGGGATGTAAGTTGGCCCTGGAATCATTCATCTTCACGCCTAACAAGAGCCTTTGATTAGATGCGTCTGGCATCTCTGCCAAGAATCTCCTGTCAAAAAATTTGCGAGGCACGCCTTTTACCATATCCCAATGCACCCGTTTCAGTGGTGCACCCGGAGACGGTAACTGCACCAACTCGGAATTCCAGATTCGAAATCTCGAAGTGGATGGTCTGCAAGGCACAACCACGTCTACGCGTGTAGCAAGCTTCCAATGCAGTGCCGTAGCTCCTTGTACTAACATTTCCCTCTTCGATATTGACCTGACACTCAGCAACGGAACGAAAGCCTATCAGTATCTGTGCGGGAACGTTGAAGGAGAAGAAGGGTTTGAGTGCACTGGAAAAGCGTGTGAAGGGGGTAGTTCAACTGGAGGATGCTAAGACGAGTAGATTACAAGTGCTAAAAGCATTGCCACTTTAAGTGGGAAGAGTCGCTTGTCGGATAGTTTATATACTAAAATTTGGGTTGATACTTGCGTCAATAGAAATCGGTTTCGCTCAGTTTCCGACGGCTTGTGAACCGAGAAGCCCTTATGGCTTTACACAGGCTTTAACTCGCTGCAAAGTAGGGCTCGACACATTTTTCGTCAAAATTTTGTATTGGTATGAAACTTCCTAGGTCTTGTGGCATGTGGTTCGATAAAGTCGTTTGTTTTACATAAAGTGGAATACTGGGAACCACTCCGTTAGTAGTAGGCCGACCACCCCTGCTTGTAAACACGGTCAATGCACCATCGTACCCTGTGCTAGATAATTCCCAGATGCCTGCCCTGAGTCCCGCTACTGATGCGATGGCTGGTGACAAGATTAAGATGCAATGTATCCGCTCAGCTCGGATTACTAAACGATAACTGACGCTGTAAATGTAGACAAATATGATGATGCGAGCGGCAACTACACACAAACTGTTTCTATCGATGGGTTCCACCAGTGACGGACATGCCCAGGGTTTTGGTAGCGCGGCTGAATGCGCCGAGACCAACTGTGGTACAGTCGACACACATAGTAAGTTCTCAACCACATGAAAGAGCACGCAAGCTAACAGTTATTCGGGTTGGGAAGATACCACCATCATCCTCGATGTGGCCGATGCCAATTACATCAACACCTTGGGCAAAGGCGAAGGTGTTACTGGTGATATGTCCACCAGCGACGGGGGCAAAACGTGAGCTATCAGCACCATTATCATCCCTTCCTTTACCTTTTCTGGATAAAATGACCATCAGGAATGAACTCTTTCTTGCATTTCCTAGAATTCCATAGCCATAGAAAGCAGAGATGACCTCACTTGATGTTCAAATAGACGTATCAGGATCCCCATGACGAAAAAAAAATTGATTACTGCTGCCACTTTGACCCTTACTTGCGCATCTATATCCTGCTTGTAAAATTCATCTCGTCGCCTTCAATTTCTTAATGATGGTCCAGACGAATCTGGCTACCCCAAGGATCGACAAATATGTACAAGGTATTTCCATCTCTTTATTTAAACCCAGTTATGCTTCCAATGAGGATTCGCTTCGACTTGAGGCCGATGCTAAAATGTCTCTTTCGGCCTTGGTTGCGGGTTGTTTAGGTAGAAACCGAAACAGCAGAGGCATCACCGCGGCTAGGATGGATGCTGTGCCGCAAAAGGATGCCATTGCGGTAAAGCCAAGGAGATGGCGAGGCGCATTAGCGCTAGGCCACAAGTAACTTCCATATATCATGGAGAGGTTGCAGAACGAATTGATAAACGCAATAGCGACAGAGCGCTTTTTGGTAGGGAACGAAATGCATTCACTTGCCCAGTTTAGAATAAGAGGCAAAGCGGTGTATAGGCCACCAATGAAAGCGCACATCATAATGTACTTGACCACCGCGTTTGAAACGAACAGCGATACAAGGCAAGCAGCAACGGGCACAATATGAAGACAGGTAAGATGCCAGCGCCTGTCCTGTAGCTTGTCTGAAGACCAAGAGAATATAAGCATAGAAATCGCGCCAGTGACGTAAATAGGTGCCGTCATCCACTGGGCGGTCACCTTGGTATATCCAAGAGTCTTTAGTATTGAAGGTATAAAGTAGGATATTGTGGTGCAAGTTCCATTCAGGTTGTATAGGACCAAAAAGAGCCAGGTCTTGGGGTCGGCAACGACGGCTTTAAAGGCTTGCCATGACGTCAAAGTGCTGTTGTCGAGAGCAACATTAATCTTTTGATCATGCATCATTCGCACGTACGCTAATCGCCGTTCTTCTGGGGTGAATCTTCGCGTATTCCGGGGGTAGTCGGGGATGATAAAGAAGAGGCATAGTGAACAGAAGACGGTAATGAGGCCCTCAACAAGGAGTAGCCAGCGCCATCCCGGCATACCTCTGGCGCCATCCAAGCTTTTAATAATGGCCCCAGCCATGATGCCACCCAGTGCTGGAGCAATGCATCCAGAAGTGTAAAATATGCAGAAGCGTTTTCCTAGGGTGGCCAGGTTAGACCAAGCAAGCAGCTCGAAGCGTCAAACGATGAACCTACCGACTTCCTTTTTTGTATACCAGCACGTCAAGACAAACAAGGCACCCGGGAACATGCCCGCCTCGACACATCCGAGGAAGAAGCGGCCAACAAGAAAGCCATGCAGCGATTTAGACTGGGACATTCCGGTCACAATGCATCCCCAGAAAAACACAATAATGGACAAATAGATGGAAGGTCTAATCTTGACCATGACCAAATTGGAAGGGACCTCAAAGAGAAAGTACCCGACAAAGAAGACGGATATGAACAGGGAGTACTCTGTGGGTGTGTGAGCATCATTTTTGGTTTCGATGTGGAAACGATTACTCACGATTATCAGAGAGGCCCAGGTCCTCGCTCATACCAGCGGCGTTGGCATTTGCCTAACATGGCCATTGGATTAGATGTGACACGCTAGGGCGGCCGGCCATTGGACGACTCACAATGTTTCCCTTGTCCAGGTAAGCCAAAATGTACATCCACCATAATGTCGGCAGCAGGATAAAGTCAATCTTGCGGACCAGGCGCTTCTCCTCGGGCGTGTCTGGGACATAGTTTTGCAGAGCAAGGTCCAGCTCCCAGTCTTCTGTGCCAATGATGGGCGTTTGAGCGTTGGCCACCACCTCCGCCACACTGGACCCTGAAGGGTTTTTAGGGTGATGATCCATTGCGGTAGTGGCTAGTCGAGGCGTCAGAGATGCTTGCCAAATGCTCAAAGCTGCTAGACACAAACCCCATGCACCACAAGTCGAGAAGCAAATGAGAAATGCAAGAAAGCAAGAGGCCGGGCGACATTTTCCAGCAAATGCAACGACACCACTGAGCCAAGACCTCAGCAGATGCTAGCGGTCATCGCTAATTAGATTGACTCTATTGGTCCACCGACCGCGTGGGGAGACGGGCCCCTAAAATTTTTGCGCTAAATGGTTCAATCATGCTTCCCACAGAGAGCCAAATTAACTATCAAGGTGCCTGGAAAAATTCTACGAGCGCATTTTTTTTCTGTTTTGTACCATATGATAAACGGTGATATCGTTTACATTGCGGTAGATGTCCCCAAAGACATACTTTGCTGCCAGGACGCGTACTTGTCCAATGTTGTCTCGTCGCGTCGTTGAAGTGTTTGGCAATCCCCGACTGCCAAGAATCAGTTGACGCGTTCCATACGAGTCTTGGGTCACAGATTATCACGTACCGACTTTTGTATGGCCAAGAGCTCGGCCCGATCTTCCCTTCATGATCAAGCGCAGCGTGGGGTTTCATCAGGCAAATGCCAAGCGTGCTGTCCATTGGGCGCCTGCGAGCCGGATCCACAGACTCCATCTTTTCACTCCGCTCAGTCTGCGATGAAAAAGTGAAGAGTAAGCTTATTTTGCTGCTTCCGCAGCCTAAACCTTGATCTGCCAGTCTTCGTCTTGTTGGCCATAGAATGTAGTCTGGATCTACCGTGGCTAACTGAAAGGCGGTCTTGGGAAGCCCAAGCGACGAGACGGTCAGGACAATCGCAAACTCGTCTTACCGGGTCGGGCGAGCGACACGAATTATCGTGACAGGGGGGTATGAGACCTATATCTTTGGTGCGAGCAATTTTTAAGGTATTCTACATATACGCTCATTTAATAAATATATGATTCTGTAATTGAGATAGATGATTATTTCTTGCCCAAAACTACGCCTAGCTGACGTTCTCATCTGATAGGGCTAGAGCATTGTACTTTGTAAACCTCCCTCACACTTTTGCGCTACCCTAAAATCACTTATAATTAACCACCCACAATCAATGGCTCGGCTTTGATAGGAATCGCTTTCTACATTTAGGTGAGGAGAATAGTACAAGTTTCAAGACGTTAAGATGTTGTAACCCCCATATAAAAGAAATTGAACTTTTGAAGTATTCCGCGACCTTTTTTAAAAGGCCCTGAAATTCTTGCCACTCCTACCCTTGAGCTCTGTAGTTGCTGCCATACACTTTAAATCTTTAGAGGACACAAATAGTTTTCTTTATTGACTCAAACGGAGTGCGTTTTAATTCCATTCGGGCATCTGCAAGTTTCCAGCCCGAGTTGTTTATTGCCGGGCGTTATATCCGCCGTAACAATCCTAATTTCCTTGATCAGTCGGGCCCGTATTTTGAGTTTGCCTGAGCACTCCGCCGAATTTGTCAATCACAACCCTTTTCGGCCTGTTCGGGTTTTGAAGGGCTTTCTTGATTCATGGAACAGACTATTGGATTCAGCATAGTCTGCATTGCATTAAAAATCAGAGGAAAATAGTGTGCCAAGTAAATTTGGCTCCAAGAATTCATTTCCGACGGTGCCGTTGGAAGTCGGCTACAGTCTTGATGCAAATATATATTACATGTAGATTCCACATGTACCATCATTCAGCAACACATTCGGTTTGTTCATCGCACACCTCTCCTTAAGCAATCAATATTTTCTGAACACTTAAAAATGGCTATTAGAAAAGCTCATCTGGCAACCCTGCTATTCTCTCTTCTCTCGTTGGGATATGGTAATCCATTAGATACCAAGGATCAACATGAACTAGACACGTTGGCTGTTGCACTCCACCATCAAAAACCATACGAGGACCTCAAGTCGGATGCTACTGAGGCTTTCAAAGTCACAGGACAGAAATATGGTTACGATACAGAGTCTCAATTTATCCAGGATTCGCTTACCATAGCCGTTGAGGAGTTGGCATTCAGCTGCATGCAAAAGGCAGTCAATGAAGATCCCGCTCACCCTCGAGTCTATCGTTTGTTGGCTCCCCCTAGAACTCGATCTACAGATGGTTTGCAAATTCCTGGAGGACGATATGCATATGACAACCCAGATGCAATTTATCGAACCATTCCGATAAGCAGCAACTATAGCTATGTTATCCGTGGCCAAAGAACCGCTGGTGGTCCTTCAGATGTGACCTTTACTCTACAACGAGATGTTACATCTCAAGGGACTATTGCGGTTTTAACCAATGACGACCTCGAGGTACAAGCCGATGGGTCCTTTGAAATCACCGTCAACTCCAGTGTTTCATCTTCACCCAACCATATTCAGAGCACCCCCGAGGCCGTGCAGCTCTTCGTACGCAATAACCTTGGAGACTGGCTTGCCGAAACCCCTGACGGTTTTGAGGTTGAATTAGTTGGAGACAAGGAACTGCCCGATGCATTTTCCAACCAGACCATTATTGAAAATGCTCGTGGGCACTTTAGAGATTCTATCCCTCTGTTTGCGGACTTCTTGCTCAATATAACCCTGGCGAACCCGGTCAATGAAGTGGTGACCCCCGTTCAATCCAGCACTCTGGGAACGCTTGCCACCCAAGCAAGCTCAATGTCTCACTACAACTTGACCAGTTCTGAGGCCCTCCTTGTTCTCCTGAACCCTGGCCCCGCCACCTATTGGGTTTTCCCTGGATATACACCTTGGATGATTACTGAAAATCCCCGTGACCGCCTGGAGAGTTGGAACAGCAAGCAGGCTGTAGCTAACAAGAATGGAACATATACTCTGGTTCTGAGCGCATCTGATCCGGGTGTGTACAACTGGGTCAATGCCACCGAGTATGGTCAAGGAACCCTCATGGTACGATTCCAAGGACTCCCGCTTACATCGGATACCACAAACCAAATTGGCATCTCGGCGCAGCTGACAACCCTGGACAAGCTTCCTCGACTTCTGGGAAATCAAGTGAGATCAGTCTCGGCCAGGGAGAGGATTGCCCAAGTCAAGACTCGACAGAGAGGATATGATGCTATCAATGCTTACTAAGGTTTTTTGTGCTCGGGGGATCGAGAGTTGAGGCTTCACGAATACCTTTTGCAATCTTTTTACGAAAACGTGAGCGATGCCCTGTTTCTGTAACACAGGCTCCCTCACATCAAGGGAATACCCTCATCTTGAGGTCCAAGACAATAGGACCCTGGCCCTGTAAGCCCAACAGGACACAGTAGCCCTTACAGCCCCTTATTTAAAGAAGAAGGAAAGGTTAGAGGAAGGAAAGATCAAGCTTTAGTCTCGTATTCAATAGGAACCTGCGTTTTACCTACCTGACTATCCTACTCGTGTCGCCCTGTTACAGTTTCATTGACCGCTTGGTGCCATTTTGGTACCGTGTTCGCATTAATATATGTATTGATCTTAGAAACTCACTGGGGATTTTAGGGACATCCCAAGTATTGATTGACTGATGTGTGTTGCATGTGAAGGCGCGTGATTCTGTTCCACGACCTTGCCTGATTCGGTATAAGAAGTGTGTGGGGACCGTCTGTGTCGCCGCAAGATACGGAGACGGGGGCAGATTGGGCAATCGTTTGCCCTATTCAAACCATCCTGTCTACTTGAGGCTATTGGCGTTGTGGAAACTGAAGGGATAAGCGCGCATATTAAGTCGCGACAGATATTTCGGCTAACAAATGTATTTGTTTTGGTGAATCCTTGAAAATCAGATGCGATGACGGTGATGCTTCTGAATAGTGAGGGTTGGAGTGTGGCCATTTATTCGGGCTACTCATCTCATAATCAGTGTGATTTTCTCAATCTTGGCTATGGTCGCTCGTGTTGCACGTATGGAATTCGGAAACTGTGGCATCGGGATCGTGCAAATCCGTGTTGCCATGGCTCTTGGCAAAGTGGCAGTGTTTTTGCCAAAATCGGCCACATACAGCGCTGCGGATCATTAACCTGGCCGCAGCGCCTGAAAAATGCTGGGCGATCCTTGCAATCTACAGCGCGCTGTCGGTTGCATCACAAGGCAGGGTGGGCTTCGAACGGACTTTAAGTGGATATCATCAATGGGCAGACGGATGATTGGACCATCCAACGCAAGGGCCTTGGAGACGGCGCGTAAAAGAGATTTCAGCTGTCGCTTTCAATCTGATCACCTTTTCCATTCAACCTTGGTTATCCACTAAAAATAGGAAGCTGTGCTTTGGACCTAGATGAGCCACCCACCCACCTGCGCCCCGCCAACCATCATGAACTCGTCATTGCGTTTCGGCTCGACCGAATGATATGCTATAAGTAATGGTATTGCCCTTGATGTTTGGACTTGTTATCTTTATTCAGTCAATCCAATAGCCATCTGGTTCTGCGAAAACACTAGTGGTTCCATCGCATAATAACTGCTCAATCACTCAACCAACACACGCAACATCAATTCATTCTAGCCAAAATGGGTAGCGGTGCTTCAAAGCCTGACGGGCCTATGCAAATCGCAGACTATGTCGCCCGTATCGGATTCCCTCACACCCTGCACATGACATGGAAGAAGTCGTGGTCGAAGCAGGTTCTCATTGTTTCCACACACAAAGGATCACAACCGCTTTACGCTGCCAGCATGCCTGTCGGGTTTCCTGGTCCCACGGTTCTGTACCCCGGCGAAAATATTGAGGGCCCTCCGATGGGCTATGTCGAAAGAAAGCACAACGATTTTACCATTCAGCTCCCTGGAGTGCCTGTCTATGGTATCATGCCTTCTCAGGCAGCAATGAAATGCGAGAATCCGCATACATCTACTCGGTACACCTTCACCATGCCAGTAGGAGCCGGCCAGCACCAGCACTTTGAAACCTTTGAATGGCGCCATTCCAGTGGCAGCGAAATAAAGAGCCTTGGCCTATCTGGCACTGGCTGGAAACTAGTGAGAATAACGCCCAATGTCACATCACAAAACGGCCAAGGCTCCGGTTTTACAAGCGACGGAAAAGAAGTCGTTGCCGTTTTTGCCCCCGCAAAATCTCTATCCATGTCCATGACGGACATTGGAGGCTTCCAGTACTTTGGTAGCGGAATGTCACCCGAAATGGGCTACCACTGGGCTCTCATGGCGCTCCTTTCTGCGATTACACTATTTCAACATCAGAGCGCAAAGAACCACGAACAGACTGGCTCAGGTGCTGCTGCAGGTGCCGCAGCCAGTGCCGCAGCTGCAGCCTCAAGTTAAGGATCTTTGACGGTCGGATAAGAGCAAGAGTTGGGCGATTTGTGGTAATATATAAATATTTATGATGAGTATGAATAGCGACGGAGACGGTGTTTATTCCATGTACAATATATCAGAGGCCATCAAACGAAGACCAGACATTAGACATGGCCAGGTTCAATTGAGATAAATGAAATACCAAATCATTAACGGCTGAGTTTCACATGACACGTGAATGAATAGAAGGATGTGGGCGCCCAATGCTTGAACTGGTGGAACCTCAGTGAAAACCGCATAATGACATTTGCAAATTTAATTGCCCACACTCATTCTGCTCACAGTTTAGTGTACGCACCCCCATCAATTCTTCGAGCCAGACTTGATCGGTTAATATCCGAAACAGACTGGCACCCGGCTAGAGCCATGGTATGCTCAAACTCAGCTATGAGTATGTTCAAAGCCTTGGTAACCCCAGCTTCACCTGCAGCAGCCAACCCCCATAATGGAACTCTTCCAATCATCACACCATTCGCACCTAGTGCTAATGCTTTGAAGATGTCACTCCCTTTACCAATACCACCGTCTAGCCAAATCTGAATGTCGCTGTTGAGCATCTTTGCAGTCGTGACACACTCTAGCAAAGAGTCCAATGTCGGCATTGCTGACTCTAGCTGCCTACCGCTGTGATTTGAGACAATAGTACCTGATATTTTTGGCTGGCGACTGGACAGGGAGCTCCACATCTTCGGCCGTAGTGATCCCTTTGAGCCAGATTTCCATTTTGGTAATCGAACGCAACCAAAGCAATGATTCATCCCAAGTCAAACTTCATCTATAATTCGTCAACTTGATTGTACCAAGGAAATATCAGGTTTCCTAACCATTAATTTTTGCACTTTCTACCCTAGATGCATGCTTTTCTTTTGTAAGGTGCTGTATTAGTGGCTTTACCTTTTCGCTGCCAAAGTTTGGCAAATCAAGATGAGATGGGAGTTTGAAGTCGTTGCGGGTCATGTTGTATCGATTTCCAAGTCACGGGGTATCGCAAGTTAAAAGTACGGCCCTGTAGCCTGCATCCTCAGCTCTTTTAACTAAGTTATCCGTTGTTTTGCGATTTTTGAAAATGTACAACTGCAGCATAAACACGTTACTATCAACAGCGTCCCCAGAAGCTTTCACATCCTCTAGAGACGTCGTGGCAAAGGTGGACACGCCCATGAAAACACCCGCCTTGGTAGCTGCACGCGCAGCAGCCTTTTCCCCGTCCTCGTGAGCCATACATTGCATAGCCGAAGGTGCAATGGCCAGTGGAAAAGCCATTGTCCTCCCAAATGCATGAGCTGTTGTGTCTACTTTGGAAACATCCCTGAGTACACGAAGTCGAATTTTATACCGGTTGAAGGCGCCGCGGTTTTCTTCATGGGCTGTGCCTTCTTCTGCCCCATCACTGAAATATTCTGCCAAATTAGGTCAGAGTCTGACGATCAACATTACAATTCATGGGGGATACCGAGTGTGGCTTTGGGCAGCTTGCTTCGTGCCACCGTTTCCAGATTGCGGATACAGACAATACCCGAAAGAAACATGATCAAAAGTTGAATTTGGACTATGTCGTACCCAAAATACCGCTATACCACTGACAAAAGTGTAAAGTACCTTACATCAGGTACCAGCATATTTTAGCTATATCTGCGCTCGACAGACTACTATTAGCATGAACAGTAAAGGCAAATTCTATTCTTGCAATCTTTGGATCACACCTCCTCACCACATTACAAAAGACCAAAGTAAATATGTACTCGACTTGATTTCAAGCGTGTCAATTTGCTACCCATGGCTCATATCGCTCACAACTATCCCGAATCGACGAACTCGGTGTATTCTTTTTCCATGTGGGTGCCTTTTGCCGCCATGTTGGGGGGGATGTACATCATTGTACCCACAAATTTCGGTATCCACGACAATAGACGGCAATAGATGGCAATGGCGGAAATAATAAGTAATGCCTACCCTTGTCTCTCGCACACAAGTATTAGTGAGTGAATGAACAGCCCCTCGACATGTCACAAGACCAGCCCCCACGTCAGGAAACCCTTTTGGCCATTTTGCCATTCCCGGAACCCTTGGATTTTGTCAGTAGACTTTGCGAGAAGCACCCATGGCTTCGTGTTACTTGGGTGCATTTGACATATGGTAAAACAACATGGGACGCCAATAACGACATAGATGAAGGTAGGACCGCTGATGCCATTCTGGTCATTAACATTGACAAGATGCAGATCTGTTCAAGGGAGCCACGATTTTAACTACTCTTTCATCCATCCCCACGTCAGAACAAGCCCCCAACATCAAATTTATTCAGCTTTTATCTGCTGGGGTTGATCATCTCCTCGAGGAGCCTATATTCAACAACCACCAGGTCCAAATTGCAACCACATCTGGGATCCATGCTCCACAAATCGCGGAATGGGTTATACTTCAGATTCTAGCATTTTCTCATCATTTCCGCTACTTCGATGCCCTTCAACGAGAAGGGAGGTGGGTCTCTCATGGTGAGATACATCATTCAGAGGGACCGGTGAGAGACATGACAATCACGAGAATCGGGATTCTTGGCTACGGAAGTATTGGACGCCAAATAGCTCGCGTCTGCCACAGCATGGGTTCGAAAATCATCGCTTTTACTGCTTCTCCCCGGCCAACTTTGGAGTCACGGAGGGATGATGGGTTCTGTCTTCCTGGAACCGGTGACCCAGAGGGACTGTTACCCATCGAATGGTATCATGGTTTGGATAAGGAGTCTTTGCACACATTTTTGCGACAAGATTTGGACGTCCTGGTCGTTTGCTTACCGTTAACACCAAGATCAAAGAATTTGATTGGAGAATCGGAACTTGAGATTTTGGGTGGACGTGACAGAACGCCCGGGGCCTTGCTTATAAATGTTGCGCGCGGTCAAATCATTGAACAGCAGACATTAATTGCCAGCCTGAAGAAACCAGCTACAGCTGGTGGACTGCGGGGAGCCGCGCTGGACGTAACAGATCCTGAGCCGCTACCAGATAACAGCGAACTGTGGTATCTGCCTAATGTTATTTTACATCCTCATGTCAGCGCGCTTACCAGCCAGCATCAGCAGCGGTATTTGGCGGTACTGGAAGAGAACTTGGACCGCTAGGAGAAAGGACAGACTCCCCTTAACTCGGTAGAACGACCTAAAGGCTACTAGCCTTGTTTGCAATTAAATAGACCTTAAATAGAGCTAGCAAAAAAGGCACTCAAATAGCTATGCTATCATACTTCTTTTTAGTTAAGATATTAATTTATAAATATTGTAATATATATTATTATAAATAAACGTATTTCTTATTACGTAGGAAAGATAATTAGCAATATAGAAACCAACCTTTTTATCATATCAGTGCAGATAGAATATTTATCATTCACTATCTTGTCTAGGGCTACACGTCTAATAGAGCTTACTTAGAAATAACACCCGCGTTTAACTGCCAAGGCAACGGTGATGCTGCTGGCTTGGCTGGCCCAAGGTCACCACCAGTGCCTCGGCGATCCTTGAATTGCTTGATGTCAGAGTAATCAATGAAGTTGCCGTGAAAACCCATTCTCGATCTCAACGGAAGATGGACTAGAGCAATAGGGCCGGCCGAAACATTTGCGGCTTTCAATATGGCTAGATCCTGGCGGAGCTCGTCCACGCGGTTGACGATGACCAAGATATAGCCGTCACCCTCTGCAGCGTCGGGTGATGCAGGTACAAAGCACGGTTCCTGGAGAGTGGTATTTGGCCCAGACCACCAGGAATCCTGCTTTCCAGTCTCCCAGTCACAATGAACTAGGAGATTCCACAGTCCTCCAGGAGGTGGTCCACACTTTGCAAAATCATATGGCTTTGTCATGTCTGTGTCAAGAATCCAATACTTGGTGTAGTATTTGCCATTGTAGCGATCATCAATTCTCGAGAATTCCGCTTGATTGAGGAGAGATGTGGTAGGCTCAACCATTTCATCCAATACAAGGTTATTCAGATCGAATATATACCTGCACATCGGCGAGTTGAACTGATTTGGTGGTATCGGGCCATCAATATCAACGCCATCCTCGGGGAACCAGTGAAAGACGTTGCCATCCGCCATTGTCAAATCGAAGATTAATTTGCCATCTTGCTCATAGGTGCCTGCAACGTGTCCCTGAAAGCAGTTCTTTGTTCGCACCCAAACCATGTCCTCCTTCTTACCTCCACGGCGAGGAGCTATGCCAAAGTAACCGTAGTCGTTAGGATCCCAGGTCCAGTGATTGCCGCCATTTTTGAGTTTTTCGGGGTCCGCCTTAAGCGGGGACAAAGGAAAGATGATGTAGTTCTTGGTAAAACCGCAGTCGTGAATGTAACCAGCGAATGGGGCCTCGTACCACGCTTCCTCTTTCTTTTTACCGTCGGGACCAATTGTATAGACCACGATGTCTCGGGAAGCATCATTACCATTCCCACCCGCCTCGTAACCAAAGCAGAGAAGTTCCCCACTATCCGTGTCCAGCTTTGGATGTGCGGTGAAGGTGGGAGAAAGCACTTGGCCCTCGAAATCATACCTGCCGATGGTCTCCAAGGTAACTGGGTCGAGTGCAAATGGTGGCCCATCCTCTTTCAAAGCCAGCATCACGCCACGCCAGAAAACGACGTTGGTATTTGCTGCCGTGCGGATTACGCCTTGAACAGACTCGTCATCGGTATATGGATTGCGGTATCTTCCAAACAGACTGCGTCGCGCAGCAGACTCGGCCTTGAAGCGGTCGGTTTGGACGTACCTTCGCTTCCAGTCAACGTGACCTTTGAAGATGCGAAAAGCACTGACAGCTCCATCACCGTTGAACAAAACATCACTTTCATACTTGGGCGCGTAGTGATGGTCTGTTTGTATACTGAAATAGGTCCCGTTTATAGCGTGCGGAATTTCTCCCTGGACCTCCAATTCCTCGATGTCTCCTTCAAAACGGGTAGGTTTCAAGAAACCTTGGAAATAAGGAGTTTCAGGAAATCCTTGGGGGGAATCGACCTTGCGTCCATTGACATAGATTGGGGAGTTTTGGAGTTGGTGGGCAGCCATTGTTTCTTTTTTTTTTAGTGAGATTGAGAGTGAAGATGCTGTAAAATGTGATTGAAAGTTGATAGTACAGGAAGCAGAGCAGGAACGGATTCTGTACTGGTATATATATTAATCGCTGAAACTAGAATCTATTACTCAAATTGTGTAAAGAGCTGCCAAATATAGAGTTAGAACCCATAGCAAAAGTTTGAACGAGACAAACGCCAAATCGAAGCCTGTGAAGCTGAAGCATGAGTTCGGTTCAACAGACCCGCAAAGGCCCGATAATTTGCCATCGGCCCAATATCCCGAAGTCGCCTGTGGGGCTGCAGAAATATGTGTGTACAAGGGAGCAAGCACAGACCGGCTTTGTTCAGGACTTTAGCTTTTCCTATGAAAAGACGAAGAATTCGGAAGCGCCGGGTATTTCTGGAGACAGGTAATTAATTGTATTTTGAATGATTGGCTCTGGAAAACCAATTTACCCCGCGGTTCGGTAGATCTAGATCTTGCCACGATCCAAATATGCTTTTGCCAGTTCGTGCATTGTACCCTTCAAGTGTGTTCACTACCTACCGCTGACAATACAGCTGTATCTGGGACAATAGCATTGGAATGCTCATTTTATTACACTCTACTTTATTCTTACCAATCACATTGAGTTTGCCAAGTCAATGATGCATTCCATAAAGAGGACCGCGATCAGCTGTGATCGATGCCAAACACGGAAAACAAAGGTAATAGAAATCATTTCTGGGCGTGGTTGTATTGAAATTTTCTGACCTCATAACTTGAAGTGTCGTGAGCCTGTTCCTGGGCCCTGTGCTGCATGTCGTCAAGCCGGACTAGAATGCCAGATATCGCGGAAGAAGAGGTCCCGCCCATTCTACCAATTCTCCCAGGAGCAATTTCGGCTCATGGTGGATATAATAAAGCATTACGAACCAGAACTTAGTCTTAGCATCGAGTCATTGAGGGCGACTAAAGCTAGGCTCGAGGCCACAAAACACCTCGCGCCATCACTTGGTCCAGACTTGCCAGACTTCCAAGTCAGCACTATTGCTGGCCAAAGCAGTGTAGGGGAAATGATGAATCATGAAGATGATTTTGCATTGCAACTTCATGTTTCTTGGGAAGCTACTTCTGAGAACTTGGGTGATTGCATCGAGTTTACATCTGACTTGGAGACCTTGGATACCGAATACGGATGTCTCTTTCTGAACGAAGCAGGGACCATGCGTGAGTATTTATCGTGTTGCGGAAAGGCAAAGTCCAAGCTAATCTTGATACAAAGTGCATACGGGACCTGGTGGTGATGTTTCATTCCATGCATCCGTTGCTCGATCTATAATGGGGAGAAGATCAGAGGTCTTCTCTCTTCAAGATGACCCCAAGACGATAGATGATGGGTTCTGTGACGAGCATCCTATTTTTAAGTCCCCGGAAGATAATCAGTTTCTCCCTTCCAAAGCTGTTCTTACTAGTAGAGCCCGTAGACTTTTCGAAGAAGTTCAGCCATGCACCTGGATAATAGCGGAATCGGAATTTTACAGCAAGCTTGAGTTCTTATACAAGCCCGGTGGTACGACTAAGAGATCATGGGTTTGCTTTATTTATGCTGTGTTGGCTCTGACAACTCCAAACTCGGAGCAAGATGTGGTCACATATAACGAGTTTACAGATACGGCTACTGCTGAGGATTATTACTCTCGGGCAATGTCTCTGCTACCAGTGATACTACACTATCCGGATACAGATGGAATCCGAGCAATTCTTGTGCTGGTAAGAATATTCCTAAACGAAGCCTGATTAGTGGTGCTAACAAACCTTTCGGCAGTGTTTCGCACTTCGATGCAAGCAGGCGATTACCCCTGCATATTTATTTTCGGGTTTAGCTGTAAGGTGTTCTCAAGCCCTAGGCCTCCACTCTAACCAGTCAATGGCCACGCATAACTCTTTTGAATGGCACCACGCGAGGAGATTGTGGTTTAGCGTTTATGATGTGGAGCGCCAATTGAGCTTGCTTTGTGGAGTACCTTCGTCAATCTTGGAAGAGCATTGCGACATGACGGTACCATCTGAGAATGTGACTATACTTTTTTTCTTTTTATCTTCATTTATGACCTTTTCTAATATATATCGCAGATTCTTAGTCCAGGCGTTGGCATCCCAGTGGGCCATCTCGAGTCTTCGGTTTCTCTTTTCACCATCATTGGGCGTATTCAACGAAAGACCTGCCCGGCACCAGGAAGAAAGATTCCTAGTGCCATGACGGCGGGGGAAATAAAAAAGTGCATTTTGAATCTGACAGAATGGAAGAGAGACCTTCCTACATATTTGCAATGCAACTCACCGTCCCCTGCTTGTCATCGACGTGCAATATCGATCCTTCACCTAAAATATTGGCTAGCTCATATCCTGTTAACTCGGCCTTTTCTTCGCTGCAGCGTCGCAAGTAGCAGCTCGCAGAATAGTGAAAAGTTTAGGTTTATTGACTCAATGTCTAGTAGCTGTACTCAAGCCGCAGAAGAAATGCTCCAAATATTGAATGACATGAATGACTGTGGCACATTATCTAGCCTCTATGTCTTCGACATGAATTGTTTGGTTACGCTTGCATTCATCTTTCTACTACAGTACAGCCAGAGTAAATTGCTTTCAGTCGCTGAACGTCTCCAACGGTGCTTGGAAATTTTGGTTGGCTTGGAAAATAAGCGGTGGTCAGCACGAATGGCCGCGTCGTTGGTTTCTCTTGGAAGTTACCTGGGAGTCCAAGCCAACAGTTGCGGTTCAAATGAAGATGCCGGGCCTGCTTCTGAACCATGCTCAACATCTAGCAACGGCTTCGGGCCTGTTTCAGGGAGCCTATCAGCCTCGAGTGGAGCACTATTTGATAGGTAAGAACACCTTTAGTCACGCGCATTAACGCAGTTTTAATGGATGTGTATGCTAGGAATTACTTGGAGAAACTGCTTCCGAACTGGTTTGAGACATGGCCCTGGGAAGATGTTTCGTTGCCAGATTTTATTAACTTTTCATAAACCTCTCAATTGGTGGTTGAGGTGCATGAATCATAATAATGTCTATTCTTCTTCTTACTGCGTCTCGACCACCGCAGTGTTCCTTCACTGGGCTATCCGTTATTTTTCAATCTGTGGGCTGCCCGTAGGGTAAGCAGAAATGCTATCCACTTTTCCATTCTGAGAAAGCTCATAGAAAATAAGGAATGGGACTTTCAATCTCTGTCCAACATATACTGGAGGAAAAGGAGGATAACCCTAGAAAGAGGTGGGTTTTTTGTAGTTAGTATACGTTATGGATTCCTCCTATATGCTGCGAGTTCGATATTTTACGTACATCTTTGAAGTCACAACGTGGACTAAAGATCACATCAGCCTTGATAACACATGATTCTTTATCCAAGACGATTTTTTCGATCTTGATAGTTTCTGCCATCTTTTTGCGCTCCTCTCGGTAAAAGTCAGCCACACCGGCAGGGGTTCTTAGTGTATGCGCTTCTCCTAATTGAACAGAGATATTAGGGGAGTAGTACGCAGGGAATTTGTCGAATTCCTCATTGCAAAAAGAGTTGATGTAGGTAATTACATCGGATTTCGAACTGAAGAATGGCATTTTCTGAGCGAATTTTGCTTTGAATCTTAGTCAAGACTTTGTGGATGGATGGTGGAATCTAGAAATACTCTGTGTCTCAAGAAGGGGGGGCCTATTCTAATCAACATCTGCTTGCGGGTCCTCCGGAACCATGTCGGGTCTATACCACCGAGAGCATTGGCCCCGCCATTTCAATAACATCCGAATGACATACAAAATCCCGTTATCGGGTGCATAATGCCGAGTATTTGCAAATTGGCCACACTACAGCCTGGTTTCTTGGCGAAGTGGGTATCTATGAAAGGGGCTATATGCAAGTGGCCTCACCCCATGCAACCAAGCACAGGAATTCGGCTCAACAAGCCGATGATACCATTTCACCTTCTGTGTGAATTTTAAAATGAAACCTAGCTAAGTGATCGGTTCTTTGTATGCTTCGTTTCTATAAATCTATCCTGCGAAACGCGAAGTGCCCACTAAAACCTGCCACACCTACAATTCGTCCCCCATCACAATTCATTACAATGACACTCGAAATGCTGCAGAAAAGGGGTCTTCTCAATCAGAATGACTTTAGAGACTATGTAGAAGCATTCAACAGGGATGACTTCCCCACTTATTGCCGATACTACGCTCGCGACATCAAGGTGAGCATATCTCATGTCCAGATCACCATAAACCTGTAAGAACTATACTCAGAATTCACTAATGATAACTAGATGAATATTCCTATACTAGCCCAGAAAGACTTCAAAGGCTATTATGAATGGGTTCGGGTTGTTCATGCTCAAGTTTCGGAGGAACTGCAGCCACAAAAGATTGCTTTCGACAACGAGGGCAAATATATCGCTGTTGACCTCCATGTACAGTTCAGAGGAATCAATGGCTTCGAAACAGACAATTTTAATGGCGCTTGGGGACCTGTATACAAGGATAATGGCCCGCTAGTCCAGATGAGTCTTTGGTATCATTTATCGCCAGAGGGTTACGTGCGGGAGCTGGAAATTGTCGGGTACAGTGTTCTTGCGACTGCCAGTCGAAAAGAGAAAGCTGAAGCCTAATCATATCGCACTAAACTGGAAGTCGTTGGTTTAAAAAAACTTCCACATTCCATTAATATGATTTATTCATGGGGCAAATAACCCTAACTCGTATCTTTATTGAGAGAGCTTAGGCAACGAGGAGAACCCTCTACAATATTACACCAAGAGTATTTGGTCCCTATTTACTATCACGATCTAGCATGGAGCCTCTCTGCGGGGTACTCTGGTTCCAGTATTCTAGTGAAATAAACTGTCGGATGCAGACAATCTATGAAGGTTGTCATGAGTCTTGATGATGTCTAATTGACTGACCCAACTGAGTGACAGTAATTGAAGTACCTGGTCGTGTGGCGCCGTCGTAGACTTTCAAGACTTCACTACTCTACAAGCGATTTAAACGAAGCCGCACTGAAGCGCTATCTAGATAATTGAACAGTGCTTATTTTCTAGTCGTATCTGCGGAAACTACTGCGTTCCAGATGCTGACGGTGAGTCACGTCGTTGCGCCGCCCATACATTATACAACAGCGATTCAAATAGAAATTTCTTCTGGCTTTCAAAGCTTCTTCGCGTTCCGTCTTGCGATACAGGCAATCACGTTTTCAGAATCTCCTCGGGGGCTGGTGTTGCAAGACCGAATGAATAAAACCGTTCTGGCGGCTTTGCCTAACCTGTCGGAAGACCACTCCAAATTCCAACTCCACTTGCTGGAGATTCAGACTGCTCAGGAATTGGCTACCCGTAATGGTCCATTTAAATATAACGAGCGTATTTCCGGTTGAAGGCTCCATTTGATGAAGAACTACATTGGCAGTGGTCATCATGATTATGCAACAATGTACGGAATACTGGAGCTAATATGATGTAAGCTGGTATGCCTCCCGAATTATTTTGTCACCCAACTAATACCGCAAAAATTACTACGCTGCTTCTGTATACCAAAACAAGAGAAAACATCCCGCCACACATCACTAATTTTGGGAGGCTATATTGGCATCTCGTATTTAATCGGCTCATTCATTTCCCTGTGGACCCTGGTTACTTTGGCCAGTATCTAGTCCTTGATGATCGTCCGCGGGGCTCTCGGCCTGTTTATGATTGCTAGCATTCTTCTCTCTTTTGCAGTAGCAGGGGCATATGGTGCGGTCGCCATGATCTTTTGTTTCAAACCTTTCTAGGCATTGGTTGGCACCCAGTCGCTTGGTTTTATCCCGCAGAGATTCACGCGACACGATTACGATCAAAATTTGCGGCCATTACGGCAGCGTCAAATGAGATGACCATATTTGTGGTAGTCAAAATTACACCAATTGCAATCGGTAAGTTGTCTATATTTCTGGAGGTTGTTCACAGCTGACGCGACAAGAAAAAATTAGGTGGAAGACATTGATCATATAGTTGAAGCGGGAGGTATGAATGGTGGAGTGTCCTTAGCCAAAGGGGTCATACAATCCAACCTACGTAACGCCATCACCGAGCTGGGCTCATCGATGAAAAGGAGTCGGGCGTAGAATGAAATGCTGTACATGTTGAGTAAAGAGCGAACCTGGGCTTTAAGCTATTTAATCACAGAATTAGGATAGTCTTCATTCCAAGCAGCATGATGTCTAGCTACAGCTCAGATTGTCAAACCCTCGTGATCTAAATGAGGCGAGGTTAACAGAAGCGGATGGCTTAGGAAGTCTTTAATACAATCGATGCGAATTTTGCATCATTTAATACTTGAGATGCTTCATTTTTTGCAAACATTGATGGTTGGATTGACAAGATGTATGTATCAGCTACTCCTATGACATGTGGATTGAAGTAGTTACCCTCCATGCTGTGATTTCATGTGACGATCGAGGCTTTCCCTGCGGGCGGTACCATGCTTCGCCAATTTTGATCTACACCCTGGAAAGCTGCAATACCACTTTTTGGGGCCGTGTATGTCATGTTTGTGCCGAAGAAGATCCTTGTGGTAGGCAAAACCCGCGTTGCAATGTGCCACGTCACATTTAAAAGGACGAGTGTGAGTCCTTTGATGTGCACTGTAAAACGAGTGAGCGTCAATGTTTGTACAAAGCCAAAGCACCTCCGGAAACATACGTCAGTTGCTTCTTCTTTGAAAAGGACTTGTCACACTCGGTGCACTGGTGGGCATTAGAAGTAGCCACGGCTTGCTCATCATTGTTGCTTGATTCTTCAGGAAAGTGATTGACCGGCCATGGCTCATGCTCCACTTGCTCGTCCTGTCCAGCAGGCTCTGCGTTACTTGTGCTTCCCCAAGCATACTGCGGAAGAGGACCCTCATTTCCGGATGTGACCCAACTAGGGTTAACGAACTGAGGCGGTCGAGAATTCTGTGATGATAAGTGATAATGATCGTCTAGTCCGGATGGCCCTGCTGAGCTGTGACTAGAGATAAAAGGTCTCTACCAGTAGTAGATGGAATGGAAGAAGCCTACTGAACTGGAAAAGGCGGACGAGGTGTAAGAAAGAGCGAAAAGCTGGCCGAAAAGAGTGGCGAACGAGTTGGTGTCGGTGGGTAAGGACGGTCACGGTATTACCACCAGGGCCAACCGTGAGGAAGGAAGGAAAAAAAGAAATCGAGCAAAGACGAAGTGGAAGCGGCTTCTTATACTAATGATTGTGCACAAACCAGCACAGTGGGGTTATAGCTACATTGGTACAGTACACATGCTGACTTGAGGATGATTGGTTGAATGGCACGGCTAGGCCTCAAATGCGACTCACTGATGATGAAATCACTCCGAGCCAATGATATTGTCAGAATTCATCCAAATCCTGATACTGTTTATCAATGAAATGACGAATCCATAAATGATGAATGGAAATAAAAAGAATCAAGGGGGTTTCAGTTTACGACCTCTATGCATTCTTTTACTCTTCACATTCACGTCCGCGATTAAACAAACTCTTTGAACCAAACGATCAATATGCCTTCCTTGTTTTGCTGTGACCAAATCACTCCCTATCGACCTCAGCATCTCTCCCATGAAACCAAGTTCACCAAATTCATGGCCTGGGCTTCGTTTCCCAAAGTTGCTTCACCGAGTAGCGGCAATGATGGGATGACGGACCTCGTCAACCTTGGCACCCCGTTCGCCATACAGCTTGTTCAACAGATCAATTTTGGATCCATCGAATCCAAAAGGTACTTTATTCCGACCGATGGAGGCATCACTGAGTTCATGGAGATCGTTGAAGATGACTTGATCAGAGCCAACTTTAAGAAGCTGAACACGTATGTTTGCCGCCGTGACATTTATTTTCTTGACTGGCTGTACATCTTTGGCTAACAAAACTAGTTACAAAAACTACAAATGCCTTGTGCACAACAAATTCTTTGAGGTAAACATTTACCAGAAGGATCCATTCAATGAGCACCACTGGCGGGCCAACATTGCTCGCCCTGCTGGCTTGATTGATCTCTGAGGGTGCCTACGCAAGTAGTTCATGTTGCCAGTGTTCTTTTGTTCTCTCGTGTCGAGGATCGTTCACGAAATGCTTTGAGATGGTATTGCAATCAAATTTATCATTCTTCTATATCACTTCCACTTTAGTAAACACATTCTACTTACCTGCTAGATTTTGCGTAAACCTCCACATGCCTGTCGCTAACCGTGGTTTGTTCCCATCCTGTGATTGCACACGTTTACCGTGAATATGCGGATTTTGAAAAACTATATTCAAGGCTAGACTATTATAATTCTATTATATACTCATATCTGAAAACCGCCGGATGAAATCATTGACTTCGCCCATAGAATCTTGATCCAGGTCTCCTTCACGGCCTTTCGTCATGGGCGCACTCTCTTCGAGGAAAAGTTTGGCCAACCACCAGTACTCGTCTGCGTATTGGAAGAAACCGAGGGAACTCTCATGTATGTGTGAATACCGCTTCGTATTCATGTCCCAAAGAATTTTCCACCTGGCAAGAGCTTCACGTAGAGCAGGTTTTGCGCAAGCAAATGAGCAAGCTCCACTAGCGTTGAAGATGATTTCATGGAGACCTTGGTTTGTTAGCGGCTAATGATAGGACGGCTTTGCGTAAACGATGACATACCCGAAACCAGGATGAACAAATCCAGATGATTCAACTCGCCAAATTGCGCCGGGGATGTATCCGTCCACGTGTCTGCCATTAACAGGGCCATCCCTTGGGCAACACATGATATCTTGGAGAGTGACTGGCGATCAAGCTCTTCGCGTTGAGCTGCAAAATCGTGCCTCAAAAAAAGGTCTTCTTCACACGGGAGAGCACCAATCATTTCGTTGAGGGTCAGACGCGGAGGGCTCCGATGAAAAATAGCGTGTGACGAATCGACAAGAAATATCCAAATCACCAGCCTGCAAAAGTTGCATGGTAAGATAATTGCATCTGATAAATAAATTTGGGCATGTTCTTCATACCTTATGCTTTCTTCAATCTTCATGGTCAAATTTGGATCTGGGTTTTCGGCCTGGGGTTTGCCGCACCAAGCGGTGGGATGTCTTAATTTTGTAAGGCCAATGTGACGCGCTGCCGACACCAGATCTGAATATCGATGGAGCCGCACTCGCTTTCTCGACTCGCGATGGTTATCCCAGTGTTGTGGTATGGTGATGATGAATGCTGCTTGCAGCGGCGCAATGTCGGGAATGGAGCCGTTGGGCGAGCGTTGATTGAAGAGTCGCTGAAAAGCTGGGTGCTCAAAAATGTAGTTTTCTGCTGCATCAAGACAGTGTCTGGCCGCCTTTGCGCTTTGCGAAGTTGAAAAGAGCGCTCCGATCAGAACGATGGCAGTGACTAATGGGGAATAGGCCGTCAAGGGATTGAATGAGGATGGATGCAGGATGGGACAATGTCGATACCAATTGGCAAAGTACGACTGGATAAATGTGTCAACCTTGGATGGGCAAAAGACGATCCTGGCTGATTCAAGTAAATCGCTAGAATCATCGTCCAAACTCTCAATTCTCGAGTTTGCTTGGAGAGCCGAAATGATGGACTCTAACCGTGATTCCATTTTGCCGCCACCGCTTAGGTGATAGGGCTCACGAGGGATTAATTCATGGGAGAAGGATGCTGCGTTTGCAGCTTCACCTTCAAGAAGGGGAACTCCGAGTCCAAAACCAAGGGATTGATCTGCAGGGAACTCTTCCCAAATCCAGCTGTCTAGGATACCGCCCACATCAATGTCGAGAAAGCAGTTTGTTGAGCTCTCAAAACTTGGAACGAGGCTGCTCGCCTTTTGAGAAGCGGAAGCAAAATATTCCTGGAGCGAATCATTATGCGGATCTGTGTAGTGAAGAAGAAATGTCAACCGAAGGGTTCGGCGGGGCAGGGCGGCCGGGCTGAAATCGGTAGCTTTAAGTGCCACCTGGAGATGCCGTTGAGGAGAAGGCTGCCTCGACTGCCGGCGTACCAACTCATTGCTGTTCTGAGGTGCTCGGCTGCGAAGACACGGATGCTGTCGAGCCTGGCAGCTGGAGCAAGGCACTCCGCCATCGCATGCTCTCTTTGAGGTTGCGCACGCATCACATGCTTTGGCTTTTCGGCCCCTCTTTAACGGCGTGGGAACCGGTTGATCCTTTTTCTCATTGCATGTTTTGGAGTGCCGCCGGGCAGCATCGCTGTAGTCTTGGGTCAGCAAGGGGTCCTTCAACCCGCGTAACAGAGGCGGCCTACGATCTGGCAAATGCCGAGTGACAAAAGGGGCACATGAACTGCCGGCCCTCGCTATCTAGACACGTCACATGATGAGCCTGCGGTATTTGCACTCCTTGTGTACTCTGGGACTTACGTGTGCGCTCATGACGGCGTAGATGGGCCAGGCGAACGTACGTCGCGGGGCATTGTGAACAGGAGAACGGCCTAGCGACTGCCGACGCACTCATGACGAAGTGTCGTCACAACATGGGGGAATTTTCCGACCTTGAGGAGATGTGGATGCATGTGCCTGGATCATAAATCTCTGTTCGGCTGAGGCGGAGTCTCGTGGGGCCTCCCCGCAATCGGGAGCCATGGCCATTGCCTGGCCCGATGAGCCTAGTGCTTCAACGGGAATAGCGCCATGGGGACCAAGCCAAACGAACCATGCGCCGTCGCTCTGCCGAAAATTGGAGGAGGTGGGAGATGGCCGCCCCGCTGTGGGTTTATCCCGTCAACCAGACGCTGCGATAACTGCCGTGGCGGTGCTCGCCCAATCACCATGAGCTTATTTGATGCTGAGTGGGATGCCGATCAAAGACAATGCTGTATGAGGCATCACCACGTAGGAGAGCTGTGAGCCTTTGCGGGTTTTGGTGGTGGGTTTTATCCGGGCAACGGGTATATATAAGGGGGAGGAAAAGGAGAGGTTAGTGATGGCAAATAGCCAGCACATACAATACAATCTCTTTACCCATCACCACCATTATCATCACCGTCATTGGCACATCTTGACCCTCACCATGGCCCAAGCAAAAGAGTACGAGGGCCTCGCCTCAAAGTGGCCCGTTGCCTTTGACCTGGCAGGCTCCGACTCACCCTGCCGACTGGAGGGAGAGGTGGCAGACCTGGTAGTCCTTGGAGAGATCCCCGATGGCATCGACGGCACATTCTATCGAGTGATGACGGACCCGTTTGTTCCGCCCAACCCTAAAAACGTCCCGCTCGATGGAGACGGAAACGTTTCAGCGTTTCGGATCCGCAACGGACGTGTGGATATGAAGCTAAAGTACATTGAGACAGAGCGCTACAAGCTTGAACGAAAGGCCAACAAGGCTCTTTTCGGTCTCTACCGCAACCCCTATTCCCACCACCCCTGCGTTAGAGCCGCCGTAGACTCCACAGCCAACACCAACCTTGTCTACTGGGCAAATCACATGCTCGCCCTCAAAGAAGGTGGCCTTCCTTACGCCATTGACCCTGATACCCTAGAGACGCTCTCATACGACCCATTCGGAAATGTCAAGGCCAAGACATTTACCGCTCACCCCAAGGTTGACCCTTTCACCAACGAGCTCGTCGTCTACGGCTATGAAGCCAAGGGTCTGGCCACCAAGGACATTGTCATTTACGCTCTTGATAAGGACGGCAACAAGCACGATGAGCAGTGGGTCGAATCGCCATGGTGCGCGCCCATCCACGACTGCATCATCACCCCCAACTGGATTGTTCTCGTGCTCTGGTGCTTTGATACCAGCATCGAACGAATGAAGGCTGGCGGACAGCATTGGGCCTGGAACTACGATCGCGCAGCCACCTTTATCGCGGTGCCTAGGCGCAAGACTACCCCACTTCCCGCAGGGTGGAAGCAAGGGGAATACAGATGGTATTCTTGGGAAAACTGCATGCTGATCCACACGGGTGGCGCTTGGGAGGACAAAGATGGCCGACTCTTCTTTGAGAGCTCACGTGTGCACGACAACGCATTCCCATTCTTCCCCTCCGAGGATGGCAGATCTCCCGCTCCGGACGCAAAGGCTGATTATGTCCGCTGGGAGATTGACTTGAACCAGCCCACAGGAACCAAGGTGGTCGACCCCACCATGATTCTCAACGTGCCGTCCGAATTTCCCCGCGTCGACGAGCGCTTCTTGACGCAGAAGCATGACCACGTGTTCCTCAATGTCTTTATCCCTGAACAGACCAATGGAGCCAAGAATATTTTCCAGGGTCTCAATGGATTGGCAATGCACAGCAACAAGACTGGCGAGACGCGGTGGTTCTATGCTGGAGACAACTCTCTTGTTCAGGAACCCATCTTCATTCCTCGCACCCCGGACGCTCCGGAGGGTGACGGTTGGGTGATTGCCATGGTGGAGAGACGCGTTGAGAACCGCAATGACCTCGTGGTCCTCGACACGAAGAATTTTGAGAAGCCGATTGCTATTGCGCAGCTCCCCATGCATGTCAAGGCGCAGGTTCACGGGAACTGGATCTCAGCGTCGACGCTGCCAGAGTGGAAGAGTCTTGTCCGAGAGATGCCCGATGTTAAGATTAGCAGCGGAGGAGCGTTGGAGCCGATTGTTTGATGAACCAATTATGAATGAATGTACCTTAACTATTGTATATTTTATCGGGTGTTGTTTACAATCCCACCCACTCAAATATTATGAAGAATAACCATTGTTCAGTTAGCTATGTGCCATGATGATGATGGGGGTTTGCGGCCAATGCTCTTGAATACCTAAATTTAAAGGATCGCCTGAAAGGTAGTAGTAACAACCGATACCTAAGAAACATGGCAGTATCAGTAGAGCTGCCTAGATCAAACGCTTGTCTTGTTAAAGGTGCGCAAACACCGCCGTGAGTCTGGCATACAATTTGCCCATAATATTTCACGAGGTATGGATTCATATTGTGTAAAATCGGTTCAATTCAAGACCATGTTATGCTTTTCGTGAATAGTCCAACCAAGATTCATCAATCATCAAAAACCGTCCAGCAGTTTAGTAAAGACCAACAGTAAGGTCACCCTTGACACGAGCAGTCAAGTGCACTTCGGCCTCGAGATCGAGCTTGATACCGACGAGGAGGGTGGCGGCCTTGGCGTTGCCCTCGTCATCGGTGGCACCCCTCAGGAGCTGACCTGCCCAGAGCGTTAGAGTCGGAGGATACTGTGCTGGATAATGAATACTTACCAGCAGGCTGGGCAAGGGCGGTGGAGGTGGGGAGAGGGACAACAAACTGCTGCTGGGTGGTGCTATTGTAATGTCAGAATTAATGCAGGAGAGAACAAGAGAATTTGAAGCTGAGAATCGTTTGAACGAATGCTTCAATTCTGGCAATGAAACTCACGTGGCGTCCATTTTGAAGGTTGTAAAAGTAAAGGTTTAAAACCTGAAAGTTTGAAGTTTTTTTTTGGAAATGAAGAGGAATGAAGAGAAGATGTGATGATTGATGATGAAAGTTTAGGTTCTCATGGAAAGACTGTTCCTTTTGTAGGTGTTTTCCAGCACATTCAATCAATGTTCAAGGCATTGATGTCGTAGGACTACGGCCTCGCTCCCGGGTCGTTCCGGCCAGTTTCCATGTATACCATCTCACAAAATGGCGTTGGCAGGCTGGACTGATGAAGTGTCTGATTTGGACCCACGGAGCACGAGGAGGAATGCAGGGATCTGATCTATGCAAGAAATACGACGTTGCTTTTTTGTGTGGGCCTTCTGGACGAGTTTGGTGGCGGGTAAAGCCGCAGCTGAATCGGATATGCAATGCCACGCATCAGCAGAGATTTGCTGCGTGGATAGTTTTCGCCTGCTGCGATAATCGCGCCAGGACAACACGTACACGCGGGTCTCGGGCGGGTGAAAAATGGAGCAAACTCCGCTCACCGGCCCAAAGCTCGCCTGATCAGACCACCAATTCTCTTGTTTACCGCCCAAAAGCTCTCGCCAACTCAGTAAGCGGCCTGAAAGCTGGGGGCTCGTTGAGTGCCTGGACCCAGCAATCGAGTGGCCACCGTGCACTTTCGGGTATTCAAGGCGGTGGCAGCTCCCATGGAGGAGGTTGAACGAATCGGACGGCACAGGATTTTATTCCGGTCCCTGGGAGCATATCAGTGGCCAATTGCAACTGGTGATGGAAAAAACACTTGTGCAAGAGGGTCTCCGGAGAGAAGGCCGCATTGGCCAATATGAGCATCATGAGACGTGGCCAAGCTCAACTCTAATCTTGGTGAGTATCCGCAGATGCCCCAGCCAGAATGACTTTGGAGCCGCGGTAATAACGAGCTCGCGACGATCTCGTCCGATGATCAGCCTCTGTCATCTTTTTTTTAAGCGAATGTGCTCCGTCAAAATTGCACGTCGTAGATAGACTCATTGTCTGGTGTCGTTTCGGCGACACCCCATGATGATTCGAATAAACAGTTTGTTAGTAAGAATAGACGGCATTCAAATTGTGCCCGAGGCGCCTGCAGTCAATATAAGCCAGGTTGTTGCTGCCATAGGGTAGCCCCGCATCCAAGGTGAAATCAACATGCCAATGTAATGAATAAATGCACATTGATTGAATGCATAACTGAAGTCACGCATAATTATAAATATGTTGAATAATGGCTATGGCTAGGTTTATGTGATCGATTAAGAGATTGGATTTGGGCTATTGTGGTGAAAAACGTCATAACATATCAAAACCCAAAATTTACGTCGGGGCCCTTGGTAGCTTAGACATAATGAATGGCCAGTCTGGAATCCCCTTTTATCTGGTTTCTTACTTCCCATCCTTATGACGTATTATATACAATCTATGAAGTTAAAACTATTAGGTCATATTGGAGCGCTAAAGGTAAGACTGATGCGGTAAAAGTCAGTTAATCTCGGTCACAAATTCACATTCATCTTGATGCTGTGGCTAATTCATGAGGAACGGCCATCATTGCATTAATTCTTCCTTCACGTGCAGACTATTCCCGTTGGAGGCTGTCCACGTGCGCTCAGTTCAACGACTACGCTAATCCGATTTTGCAAAAACACGAGGCCATTAAAGTATATTGATGGAAAGCCAAATTCCACTGCCATGCTGACGACTTGGTACTTGCGGGCACAAGCAGTGTACCAAACGTGGATCATGAGACGCGATTGTCTCGTTCTGCCCGAGTCTGTCAGTACTCAATTAATACATGTGGTGGGCATTTGCTCAAGATATTGTCACTCAAGACGCGTCCTGAAAAAAGAGTCCCTTACAGATTGCCCCTTGTCTCAAACACTGCTGGCAACATGAAATGGTTATTCAAAATTGAGGCTATATTCGCTCTAATGATCTTTTGCAAAAGCTTACGGTAGGAATTGAGTATCGCAACTTTGATCAATGTCAGGAATTGCATTCGCATGGATCTCGTAGCAAGAGCCAGTGAAATCGATGCAGTCCCAATTCCGTTCCTGATTCCGCGCAAAATATTGGGGTTAGCGTTGATGATCGCCCGTATTGTGGCTGCCGACAATGAGACGCATTCCAAACCTGTGCAACCCCTGACCTTGATAATAGGCTGGGATCCTCTTGACGAATAAAAATGGTGATGGCCGATAGTATTAGAGCATAAGTTCAAGACGAATGATTATGCTACCTATCCCGCCCGTGTTTTGAGCTTTAGTATCAATAGCCAGGTAGTCAGTGGAGCTTTGTTGCAATGAACGAAACTAGATGACTAAAAAGAAGCCAGGTGTCAAATTTCAGTGGTCAAAGTATCCATAAAATTAAAGTGTGCGGCCTGGCGCCCCATGACATAACCTTGATGAGATGGATCGTGGGAGTCAAGTCTTGTTGCAGAATGACGTAGAGGACGGCAGGGCGTAGTTGATGTCTGTGTAATTGGACAGCTCTTAACTGAGTAGTCTAAAGTATGATGTTGTAAAAATTATAAATGTTAGCCTGCCAGCAGAAAATCCTGCCGATGCGATTCAGCCTTTTAGGTACCTTGATTCATCAAAGTCCCAATCCTCCCAATCACCATGAAGCTTTCTATCGCGCTTGCAAGCACTGTTTTTGTATCGGCTGGAATGGCAAGCCCTGAACGACAGGTTGATATAGGGTTTAATCAATTGAATCTCCCGACTCCCTTGAATTGGGTGGCAGGTGGCTCGTTGTATCCAAAAAGAGTCCTGAAAACGCTCCAGGCGGCCCGGGCTGATTATGTTGATGGACTGTCATGGGCAAACAATGTTCGTGAACAATGCAACAAATTGCCGGGCTGTACATCGATACTTGTATATTCTGGTATGTGTTGCAGCTTTTAACGTGCAATTAGACGCTGACGGCTAATGAAATGTCAGCAAACAATACCTTTCAGACCACCAGTCTCAGCGATAGACTTTGGGTAGGCTATCTTTTTTGGGGCGTGCCAACGACGGTGAATGACTTTATTAGATTTCCCGTGGTTGTACAAGACTCAATTGCGTACACTATATAGGAAGGTAGTTTGAACACATGGACTGTATTGGTTTAGCTTCCAGCCACTTCTCAGACGGTCGTAGATCGATGCACCTCCTTAATATACTTGAACTTGTGGGCAAATTCATGAATTATGAAGGTGCAGCAGTACAAGTTTTAATTTTGGCAGTGATATTAGGCCCTCTATTATTGAGGGCATAGTGAATTTGGTTCGTGTGCTACATACTCCACTGCGTTTTACTTAATTGTTGTCCCAAGAAGCATAACAATACAAACTGCAGAAATATTGACTTAGTTTGCAATACCATGTAAATTAAATCTCATGCTCGTAATGAGGTTGAGCATGATGTATCGCTGTGTTGGAGCATTCCGAGTTCTGCTTGTTCCGTTCCGTAAGCTCCAAACTCGCTTCTGCCCTGCCCCTCAGCGTAACTATAAGCAAAGAAATCGATAATCATGGTTAATCTTTATATAATCAAGATACGAAATAATCATCTGAATTGGAAAATTGCGGCGCATAATATACCCATCAGATGAACTCATGTTAATGAATCTCGATGCTATCATTATCCCGATCTACCCCCGATCCGCACATTTTGCCAATCAGCAAGCTATGACAGGATCGTTGCCGGTGACAAGGATTTGATTGGTTTGGTGTGTCAAGGCCCATATAGACTTGCCAGAAGACAAAGGATAAGGAAGCTGTTATCATGTACATCGTGGGAGATCCGCCTTCTTGATGGATTTTAGCTGCAGGCAAGAAATAAATCCGGTTTAACTAAAGAGTACCATGGAAACCTTTTCAGATGATTTTTCAGTGCATCTCAATTTTTATAGGTACTGCAAAATGGCTGGCTCAATCTTGGGATAAATGTACGCTGGATTATTCTCATTGTCGCACTCCCATATGTCGTATGTTACACGAGTAAAAAAAAAAGGCAACATTCTGAAATCTCAGACTGGATCAGAGGGCTGGCTTGTGCATAAAAATTGGTTGAACAGTGGCGTTCGGAAAGTGGGCCAAACTACGGAATCATAGGTCGCACTGGTTCAATCCCGCCCCAGACGGTTGCTGGCTCGAGATTAGTCTGGATCAGGTTGGGATCGGACACATTCCGCAAAAGACGGGAAGCAGAAGACAGACTCGTGTTGATTAAGTGCAAGTCTCCTTTGACTCTGTCGCACCGTCTACTAAACCATCACGCCACCAAACAACCAAAACCATGAACCGCGTCAATCTATGTCGGAGTCGATCCAAATGGGCCCTTGCATGGCAGCGAGGAGGCAGCAGAAGCATAGCAACACATAAGCAAATCCCTCTCATCATCAATGGCAAGGACATCCAGACCCCCGCCTCCTTTCCCGTCACCAGCCCCCTGACTGGCAAGGAGCTTTGGTCTCTGTCATGTGCCACAGAAACCAATGTCAAAGATGCCGTCGAAACTGCACAGGCGGCATTCCCAGATTGGTCCAAGACAAAGGCGTCGCACCGTCGCGATCTATTTCTCGCAGCTGCCGATGTGATGAAGAAGCGCCGAGACGAGCTGGGAAGCTACATGTACCATGAAATTGGCGCAAACAAGGGCTATCAAGACTTTATCTTGGGTCTTTCAATTGACGGATTAAAGGATACAGCGGGGAGAATAGCAGGTGCCGTTCAGGGCTTTGTGCCTCAGTCAAACCACGAAGGCATGAACGCCATTGTTCACAAGAGGCCATATGGTGTTAATTTGGGAATTGCGCCATGGTGAGTAAAAAAGAATCATCAGCTAAGGCCATCCTAAACTAATTGCAACTAGGAACGCACCCTACCATCTTGGACTCCGAGCCATTACATTCGCTCTCGCAGCCGGAAACACGGCCATTCTAAAAGGAGCAGAGTTTTCGCCGCATTGCCACTGGGCCATTGTTGATGTCTTTAGAGAGGCTGGACTGCCAGATGGCTGTCTCAACCTCCTTCTTCATTCTCCCAAAGACGCGCCCTCCATTATTGATACCTTGGTCGCCCACCCCCACGTCAAGAAGATCAATTTTACCGGTAGCACGCGTGTGGGGAGCATTATTGCCGCCAAAGCGGGTCAGCATCTCAAGCCTGTTCTCATGGAACTTGGAGGAAAGGCTAGCGCTATTGTGTTGGCAGATGCTGACCTTGAAGAGACGGCAGTCCATTGCATCAGAGGGTCATTTGCAAACGTGGGTTGTCAAACCAGCCCTACTGATTGAAAACTAACAATTCTGTAGGCCGGGCAAATTTGCATGTCAACGGAGCGTCTCCTAGTGCACGAGTCGATTGCCATAGAATTCCAAGAGATTCTTACCCAAAAGATGCGACAAATCTTTGGTTCCGAGAGCGACATGCCCGCAGTTGTTACTGCAACGTCGGCAAGACGCAATCGCGAACTAGTAGCCGATGCTGTCTCCAAGGGAGCAGAGCTTCTGCCAATCTTTGACTATTCCAAGCAAAACGATGTGGAGACAGTAATGAAACCCATGGTTATAAAAAATGTCGACAAGTCCATGAGTCTGTATGGAAGCGAGTCATTTGGCCCTAGCGTATCATTTTTCACATTCAAAACGGAGAAAAAAGCCATTGAGCTGGCTAATGACACTGAGTATGGACTCAGTGCCGCCGTCTTTACTAGAGATCTCGCAGCAGGGTTCCGCATTGCCGATGCCCTAGATTCTGGGGCTGTCCATATTAACTCGATGACGGTTCACGATGAGCAGTCGCTGCCGCATGGCGGAGTTAAACAGAGTGGGTTTGGGCGATTCAACGGTTATCAAGGCATGGATGAGTTTTTGTATCACAAATCTGTCACCTGGATGGACTGAGGGTGTTGATGGTTGCAGTTAATAATTAACTAGTCTTGACTTTAATCCACTACGCTAAGATTCGTCTTTTTTTTTGGGAAGTGCAGGTCAATGATTGGGCCAGCCAGCGAGTTCTATATTAATGATTTATATTAAATAATTCGAGTATTTTCTGTACCAGTTTAAATCATCTAAATTGCGTGAGAGTGTATTCACGACATGCAAAGTGTTTTTACTAATGTCTAGTTTAATCCTACGGAAAGTTTCATTGTGAATACGTCACATTCTGCAGAGACACGCTTGTAAATATCTTTGGCATTAGAATTAAAATTATAGAGAGCTATAAGGAAAATCCTTAATTGGATAAACCTCCACTGCGATTTTCAATGGCGACTGATGCAGGGTTCCTCTATCGAGGAATTTCCGATCCAGATCCTCCCAAAAGGGACATTTATTTATTACTGCATATCAAGGTGTCATTGCATCCCTGTTCCGACGCTGCGCACCCCAAATTGACGGAACGGAACATCCGTGACGGCGGAATATGGGGCTTCCCCAACCCTTGAACAGGGATCAGCAGAGTTGGAGAAGCGCAAGCCTTGTCTGGAATAAACCGAATCCGTCAGAGTGCTATGCTATTCCGTGACAGTTGGAGTTGTCAAGATGGATTGATTAACATGTAATGTTGTGCCTGCAAGTTCATCAGTGGTTCTTGAGGTTAAAGAAGAGGCCTCGCTCCGAGTCGAGCTTATCCTTTAAAGTATCATGATCGCTCTGCATATCTAGAACAAACTAGACTCTATTGTTACAATGTCTGCGACACAAAGTCCCCGTTATCTTACTCACCCCGGCTATAACGCCAAAATTCTGCGTCGCGGGACTCCCGAGTACGAAAGATGTCGTCGAAACAACCCAACTGCTGACACCCCAAGTCGGTATCCTCAGGAAATTCATGTCGCAGAGACTCCAGGGGATGTTTCGGTGGCATTAATGCGTGCCACTAAGCTCGGGGTGCATGTGGGAGTTCGTTCTTCTGGCCACATTTACAACTTGCCCAATTTGATGGATGGAGGCATCCTCATTGACACTGTCAAGCTGAATCGCCAGATTGACTATGATCCCATTACAAAGGAAGTTTGCTTTGGGCCCTCTTGTCGCGTGGAGGAGCTTGCTGCCAGTCTCAAGGAGATTGACCGCTTTTTCCCTCATGGCCACGCTCCCACTGTCGGCTCTGGAGGCTTCCTCTTGGCGGGTGGCCAAGGCTGGTTTGTCCGAGGATGGGGCGCCACCAACCAGACCTGGATCACAAAGATTGAGATTGTGGTCCCGGATGGCCGAACTGTCATTGCAAGCCCTACCGAGAATCGGGACCTCTTCTGGGCTGCACGCGGCAGTGGTCTGGGATTCTTTGGAGTCGTGACTCGCTTCTGGGGTCGCACCATCAAGACTTCTCTCATGTGGGAGCGCATTTTCAAGTTTGAGATCAATAGCGATAACTACATGTCGCTCATGAGTTGGGCAATTGAGCGAGGACGCGACACGCCCAAATATGGCACCGACCTCAATCTCACAATCGACTATCCTGAAAAGTACGACCCATCATTCACCACCGATGCAGTTCCGCCCAGTGGTAAGCTCCACATGACTCTGAATTTGTTGTGCTACAGCGACAACATTCGGGAGGCGAGAACCCTTTTGAGCGCGTACGACAAAATCACGCCAGAAGTCCAAGATGCCATGATAAAGATGGAGCCCGTGCAGAGAAGAACATTTGAGGAGGTCTTTGCTCGGAAGCGTGGATTCCTTGGTAACGCTGGCAATGACAGATGGCAGATTAACAGCATCATGAATGACCCTGATGTTCCTCTCGAACGTGTGAGTAAACTACACCCGACACTGATTTCTGTGATAAAATTACTAACACTTTTAACAGTTGCTCGAAGCAATCAAACCAGCCATGCTTGAGTTGCCCACCAGAACCTCTTCCGTCTTCATGTGCCACTGCAACATTGTCCCTGACGAAGAGGATGCTGCCCTGAGCCTGCCCCAGGACTTGTACATTTCTACCATCACTGGATGGACGGATCCCAAGCTGGAGCCTGGTATCCGCCAGCCAATGAGGGACCGTTACAGACGGGCGTTCCCTGTCGCTGTGGGCATGTACATAACCGAGATTGACGTCAACAACGATGATGCCAATGCAAGTACACACGAACGTCTGAAAGTTTCCATTTACTAATATGTGATAGACCAAGGTGATGAGCGACACTGCCCTCGCTAAATTCTTAAATATTCGTGAGAAGTGGGATCCCAACGAGCTTTTCCCCAACTACAAAACATTTATTAGGGCCCATGACAAGATTAACAAGCTGCAAAACAAGGCTCAACTGTAGTTTTTAGTTATCTGTCCAGAACAGCATTCGATAGAGGTTACATGTCTCGTATACAATGCTTAATTTTATTCTTGCACCCAAGAATTCCAACCCATTTCTCGATATTAAAATATTCAACACGTCTTCCATTCGCATCATCGTGCCATGTTATGCGCAGCGGAACCCGACAAATCTCACCCATCCGACTCATGAATAGTGTTGCTGACTGGGTATCACCCAGTGGTGACATTCCAACCTCTACATATTCCTCGTCGCAGTCGTAAAAGCGCTTGCGAGGTGCTGTCGATTTGCCGTCTCTAAATGGTGGCCAGCATTGGCCAGCACCACGGTCAATTAACCAGATGACACATTCAATTCGACAGCGAGTGATTTGGTGAAGTAATTTGGCAATAAGTCCCCGTGGGGTTGGTTCTTCGCGGAGGTGTTTGTAATGTGAAGGGAAAGCAAAGTTCCAGCTGGGGTCAAACTCGAAAATCAAGTTCATTCTTGGCTTGGATCTCTGATCACGTATATGTGGTGATCCCATGGCAAGAGACCGGAAAAAGCGCCCAAAAAGACAGTAGTGAGATGGATCATTGACAAGATGTGTAACACTTTTCAAGTCAAACTTGAGCCCATCTTCATACGGGCGGATCATTAGTTGCCAATCCCCATGGTCGGAATTTGGAATTGCCGGGGCTGTCATAAACATTGGGACCTGTCTGAGATTATTCCATAGTTTTTCACGCACAGGAAATGACAGGTTCCCACTGTAGTAATCGGCATAAATGCGGCATAGCTCTTGGTCCCACGTCTTAGCTTTCTGATGTCTTGCCATGATGCGGCGAGAGTCCTTACACGCCAGCCAGAGGCCAGCATCCCAAAGGCAAGCAGAGCGATTTGGTTTATCATTCTCGTCAAATTCTGGAATGCCTATTTTATGGCATTTCGTGGACCAATTGCCTTGAGGTACTACCTGTCCACAACTTTTTGTTTTTGGTACAGAGTGTCTGTCAACGATGCTCAAGCTATGTATGCCAGCTCGACCGTCATTGGTAGGGCGGATTGCGGCTTCCCAAATCTCCAGTTGAAGCTCGTACGGAAGATTTGGGAAGATGTTAAATGTTGAGAGAGCCATGTTGGAATGTTTTTTCGCGACAAAGACGCAAGACAATAATGGCGTGAAGATGAGAGGTCGAGAGTGGAATGGGTCATGGGGAAAGAAAATGAGAATAGAAAATTCAAATCATCTTTTATATGCAGAAACTGGCCGCAACATGAACCTTGATGATAAAATCTTATTGGTAAACTCAAAGGTTTTGATGTATTTTGACAGAGTGGCGGGTAACCTTGTGGGGCCTTTTAGAAATAATCACATGCACAAGAAAATAAATCCATGATTCAAACCCAGGACTTCGTTTACATGGCGTCTAGCTAGCTCTTGTTGTCATTGGATACGTTTTACCAGACGGTTCGAAGTATGTGGGAATGTTGGGCTAGATTTGCAGGAAAGATAGGACGGGCGTGGGCATGCTCCAACATAGAGATTTGCTAGGAACATGCAGTTATATTCTTAAGCTTTTTGGTCTCTCGAGGACGGCTCAACAAGGTCGTCAGACCAAGGGGAAGCCTTACATAGACTTTCAAGTCCTGTGGTACTTTTTCCCTCTTGCCATTGTGAATTTGGCTATGGCCATATGTATTCATTGTAAGATGCTGCATGTGAAAGAACCGTGCGGTACGGTGGTGGATATCCTTCTCACGAGCCTCTTAACAGATTAGGCTTCAATCGACCAGTGCCTGGGATCATTCCAGCTAATTCTATAACGGTATTTTATTTTCAATAGACTATTTATTTACTACTACAATAATATCTTCAATTTATATTGACAAAAGGCGGCTCATGATGTCTTCACTATACCTTGTGCAGTAGTAGCCCGCCAAGATAGGAAGGTCGTTGGCACGTTTAATCCACCAATGGCGAGACACCAACACCAGAACCACTTCTTGATCAAAGGCCATGTTTAGCGGTTCTCTAACCCCGCTCGCAACGTGGCGTGAGCGCCAATTAACTAGGGTCTCCCACCTCACATTGAGACATAAACTGCTCCCATTCAATGGTCTCGCTCCTATCCACAGTGTCGATCATCGGGTCCTAACTGGGGCCAACGAAGCTGTATAATAAGAATGGCCACTTCTACTTCACCAGCAGCCAATTCACCCTCGCCGCCCCCGGCCCCAGCGCCAGCGGCACATGTCGAGGCTGGTCCTGCCATTGAAGCCGACGATGGTCAAGACGACACCGAGTCCAGCTTGGGCGAAAGCATTGCCAGCTCAACAGCGTCAATTAGCAGCAGCATCCTACGCTACCGCGAGGAAAATGGGCGCTCGTATCATGCATACAAGGACGGCGTATACCTAATGCCAAACGACGAGCGTGAGCAGGACAGGCTTGATCTGCAGCACCACCTCTTTCTCATCACCTTCAAGGACAAGCTGCACCTTTGCCCAGCGGGACAGAACGGCCACAAGCTACACAACGTGCTGGACATTGGCACAGGAACCGGGCTCTGGGCTTGCGACTTTGCCGACGAGCATCCCGAGGCGCAAGTTATTGGTGCTGACCTGAGCCCCATCCAGAGCAATTTTGTGCCGCCAAACGTGAGCTTCCAAATAGACGACCTGGAGGAGCAATGGACCTTTCACGTGAAGTTTGACTTTATTTACAGCAGAATGATGACTGCGTCGTTTGCCGACTGGCCTCGCTTCTTCAAACAAGCCTACGACAATCTCGCCCCAGGCGGGTGGTTTGAGGTGGTAGATATTTGCCCCATCTCCAGCGACGACGGGACCTTGACGGATGAGCTAGCCGTTACCAAGTGGGTCAATCAACTCTTGGAGGGGACAAAGATTGTTGGCAGGGCTTTTGACGGGCCCTATCTGTACAAGCAGCAGATTGAGGCTGTAGGCTTCGTCAACGTTACGCAGACTGTCTACAGATGGCCGCAAAATCGCTGGCCCAAGGACCCAAAGCTCAAGGATATCGGTAAGCTTCATTTCTTCACCATCTGTTTTCGAGCCCTTTTTGTACATCGCAGTTAGCGCATACACATTGGCACACGATCAATTGCGCCATCATATTTGCTCACCAAAATTCTAGGATCATGGGTGCTCGCAAACATCAGCCAAGGTCTCGAAGCCCTCAGCGCTGCCGTGTATACTCGCGTCTTGGGCTGGAGCAAAGAGGAACTAGACCTCTTTCTAGTTGAAGTTCGGAAGGATCTCAGGAACACGGCCATCCACGCCTACTGGCCAATGTAAGTCGAATTTACTCTCCCGTGGGTGGTTTCATTTGAGTCTGACGTTCTTTAGTTTGGTTGTGTATGCACAAAAGCCAGAGTAAATCCTTGGAGGTTTATTTGCGAAGTGTGCTTTGTACATGTGGGTTTTGTAAAGAACGCGCCCTCAAAAAACTACAGTTAAACATTAGATGATGTTGTTTAATAAGATCTAAAATGACATGAAATTGTAGAATGAGTCGATTACTAAAACATCGGAGAGGGAAGATACCACAAAAGCCGAGACATAATAGAAGGTGTGCATAGGGTGACGCGAAGTCAGAATAGAAACATATCAGAATTGAGTGGCTAATTTTCGTGACCTTTGAAAGGGATGACATGATGTCCATACCGTAATTGAAGCCTTTGCGTCACTTATTCAGACATGAATCCTCTTGTTAGGCAAAGCTGCACGATATGAATAATATGAACAGAAAAAGCTTCTGCTTCTTCTAATAGGTCCTTAATACTCACATGAGCAAAACCGTAAAATTCCCAGCAGTAGTTGATCCCTTTTACCGCCCCTTCACTAACCTACCTCTTTCATCAAGAGCATCACATATTGGATCACAAGCGGGCATGCCGCCAAAAGCAAAAGCTATCCGCAGGGCCGGAAACTTAATCCCTCTATTAAGCTCAAAAGAAATTAAGGAAAAATAAAAAAGATGGAGATTAAAAGGAAAGACATCTTCGAGCGTAGCGAAGCCCCCCCCCCCGGAGGGCCGCCGGAGGCGTTGGTGGTAGTGGGTGGGGCAGGTTGGTGTGTGGCTCGCAGCTTTGCGATTGGCACGAACAGGCCGTAGCACTGGCGTCAGATCATCTTGTATATTTAAGCTGGTGGAAAGAAACGTGGTTGATGAAATATAAATTGGTGTCCACTACATAATACACCCGCATCGAGCCGAGACATGAGATGAAATCAGTCTAGTAAGGAGTCTGTTGGCCAAAGTAATCCATCAAGAGCTTGATATGCTTCGTCGTCTTGGCCACGGTATGATTACCAAACCCATCACCAAGCTCCATTACGTAGTCTGTCTCGCCGCTATTGGGGTACCAATGAGCCAATTCGCCTTCACCAGTATAACTATCGCCCTTGTTGGGGTCGCCTGTCTTGACAAAGTTGATCCAGTATGCGCTCATGGCCTTACCTATGGCGTAATCCTCCGAAGTGAATGGGTACGTGTCGGTGTTGGCGTATAGAGCGTTGAGGGCATACATGATTTCGCTCTGGTGGAAAGCACCAGAATCCTGGCCAGGAGGAGCATCTGATAAATAGGCGTTAGTATGCATTTCTCCATACACTCATCAATCTACTGTACTTACGGTCCCAGTAATAAGTGTAAATAGGGCTCTTGGCAGATAAAATCCAGTCCTTGGCATAAGCCCAAGAGCCCACCAGAGACGTGTCACGAGCAGCCGCGTTCCATGCCATGCTAGCGCTGGTCGAGTTCTCACCAGCAGGATAAAGCTCAAAATAGCGGGACGAAAGATTGCCGTATTTCAAGGTGCAATATTCCTTGTATTCTGCAACGGTGTAGTTGGTTGTGGTTGCTGCTCCACTCTCGTCCTTGGTGTTGCCAGTGATAAGTGGCACATCGTTGGCTGGACCCTTTTGCAGCTGTTCAAGGTACTTCATTGGCAACACATAACCGTCCAATACAGGTTTGAAAATGAGGGGGTAGTTGCAAGACAGCGCCGTCACCCACCACACAGTGTAGTCGCGATCACTTGAACCAATCATGATGTCCTCCAATGGCAACTTGCGCAGTTCTGCAATAGAACTAGCATTGTGGTAGGAAGTGTAATTTGTACCGTGTGCAAGTGCATTTTCCATTGTGACATATGATGTTGCCAGGCCTGCAAGGAGGGTATCGTAAGGGTAACGAATACCAGATTGGGAAATGGCGCCATGAAAGTAACCGCTGAAAAGTTCACTGTTGACTGCGTGGTAGACTTGGGATGAGCCAAACGACTGCCCTGCGATGGTGACACGATTTGGGTCACCGCCAAACTTTTCAATGTTATTTTGAACCCACTTCAGGACTTCAAGATGATCTAAAACACCATAGTTTCCTGATGTCTCGTGGCCTGATTGGGCTTTGCCTTCAGCGTTGAGCTCGGGGTGAGCTAGATATCCAAACACGTCGTCTCTTCGGTTGAATGTCACAATAACCACACCCTTTACTATATCCGAAGCGAATTAATATGTATTTTCTTCTTGTTCAATAACTTGTTAGGCAACAGTGAACGGGTTTCTCACCAGCTGTGCCACCACCGTACCACCAGGTATTGTCACTGGTTTCCTCACTGCCCTGGTTCCAAACCAAAACGGGAAGCTTGTCGCTGGAGGAGGAAGCATTGGTCCAGATGTTGAGGCTGAGGCAGTCCTCGCTGTAGCCTGTCGTGAACGGGGTCGGACAGGGAGCACCAAACTCATAAGCTAGCAAGGTGTCATTCCACGGTGTGCGCGCCTGAGGGGGTTTCCATCGGTTCTCATATCCAGTGTCTGCAGCATATGGAATTCCGAGAAACGCAGCTACATTATCAATGGGCTCGTCAAAGTAGGACGCATCGCTTTCGTTAAAGTACTTGAAACCTTTGACCGGACCAAGTGTTGTCTGGATAGTCTTGCCGTAGAGCTGGGCTTCAGCTCCAACGAGACTGGCCAGGCCGATGGCAACCGACCAGAGAAGAGACGGCATCTGAGGGGATTTGAGATGCAGGTAGTTGAGGACTTCAGTATGATTCTATCCCCCCGAATTGTCGGCTATACCTAGCAATTTATAGAGACGAGTCTGGCGATCCATCACCCCCTTTGGAACGGGGCAACAGTAACCCCAGCCCAGACCTTGAAAATATTACGCAAGCTTGACGGTAAAACATGGGCATGATGTGTGAGCTTGGACAGTCTATCGCTTTCGGTTTCCAGTCGAAAGAATGTGCGCAGTGGGGCTCCTGCTTTCTTCCCTGCATCATCATCTGTTCCACCTGATTCGCCTTATTTAACATATATGGCTGTGTAAATTATCTGTCTGTCGATCAAGAAGTCTATTTGAATAAGCAGTAAGATTTTAAAATCCAAGACAGGCTACTTAATTTGGTCGGTATTTCAACTGCGTCTTACGCCTTCCTTGTGCAGCCTCCAGTGTATTAAGCCAGTGGCCTCAAACAGTCCTATTACAGGATGATCAGATGAAATGGTCACATTATGAACTGTCATGAAATCATTTCCCATTTTCCTCGCTGCATACTAGCTTACGCGTCAATTTTCTTTGTACGTCAGTGTTTGCCGATTGTTCCGCAGTAACTCCGCCAAGCAGTGCGATTCGCACTTGGAAGCTATTCAAAAATCAAGCTTCACGGTGCGATTCGCACCCGAAAACGGAGATCCCGGCCTTGTCCCACCCACTTAACATCCGACCCCTGTCACCATGCAACTTAATTTTCAAGGGGAAATGAATTTACAACTGAATTTGGATGAATACGCCGTATCGAAGCCACATTACATAGCCCTGTTTTCGGAGTCTGGTGCCTCCACTCAGAGAAGCCCGTCACCAACCTCCTCCACACGATTCCCTAATTCTCCTCAAAGCCCATTGATGACCAGTTCTTCATAATATTTTCTCTAACATTGGTTGGGTATGATGTCTCAAAGCTGACATCTTTAAAATTCCTCTCGCCTTTATATTCCATGGGAAACAGGCAGTCCGATATCGCCTTGCCTCCTCGCATAGGTCCAACCCCATGGGACATGTATGGAGTCATGGGAAAGCACGGGACATCTTCAAAGATGTATTCGTCGTGTCCTGGTCGGCATCTTGTCACAAAGGCCCACATGATGTCCTTGAAGTTGTAAATGTCCACATCGTCTCCGATGAGCAGAATACGGTTGACAAGCATGCAGCTTTTGTCCGTGAAGAGCAGATTTCCCACCTTGTTACAGAATTCTGTCGAATTGGTTCCTAGTTGGGCAAGTTTCTTGATGTCTACCTTGAGGGCGCACCAAGTAGCCATGGTCTCGAGCGGGGCAAAGGCATCGACAATGGGAAGGTTGAGTTTCCTGCAAAGCATGAGTACTTCCTCCGAGGCCATCGACGCAGTGGTATGCTACATTCTGTCAGTCATGATGTAAAAAGAGATTATGATTAGTCTCACCGATTCATCCGTGATTCGTCCAGGAACAGACACCGGCAGGATGGCATCGTCACGATACGTAATTGCATTTACAGTAAACAAAGGATGCATGTGCTTGTCGCCCTCAAAGTGAAGGCCTAAATAATCTTCAAAGGGCCCTTCGTATGCCTTGTCCTTGAGAGAAAAGGTGCCCTCCAGGACGATTTCACTGTTGGCTGGCACCAATAGGTTGCTCAATTCGCACTTGACCAGATCCAGCGGCCTTCCGACGAGGTTTCCCACGTATTCGCCCTCAGAAACGCCTTCAGGTAGAGGCAGTGCTGCAGCCAAATTTGCCACGGGAGGGACACCCAAAGCCAATGCCCATGGCATCTTATCTTTGCCCTCCTTGAGCCACTTGTCACGAATGATGGAATTGTGCTGGCCAGAGCCGACAAGACACACTAGGCGCCTCTTGTCATGCACCATGCCTCGGAAAATGGACCAGTTTGTCCAAGAGGCATCGGGCGATTGCAACACATGCACGCCATATGACTGCAAGTACTTGCCGCCGTCATCCTGGTGGAGTTTTGGTGCTGGGAGCTGTTCGAGATCAATGGCGTCGCCAAATATTTTGTTCTGCTTGCAGGGCCCCGTCGCCAAGACGTTTGGCTTCAAGGACGGCATATGCTTTCCCGCCTGTGTCCTCTCCAAAATCTGTTTCCAGGTTGCGTCGGGATGAAGGCCCAGGTTTCGTGCGATTCGACCATATTTTTCGTTCTCGTCACTACGAAGGCTCGCGGCGTTCCCAAACATCCGCCACAGGCCATTTTTAGCGCCTTTAATATTGTTAAACAGCGGCGCTTTGGCGTGAAGCTCGCTGACTCTCCTCACAATTGCCCCAACCTCCAGGTGCGGGTCGATTTCTTGGTCAATCTCTGCGAGGTCGCCATCTTTCCGGAGGACGTTGATGAATGTGCGAAAATCGAGCTGCGCCTCTATCTCGTCGGGCTGTGTTGCAAGTGTGCTCTTGGGACGGACTAACGGACGCGACATGCCGCTAAATCGCAGGGGCGCCCCACGACGCAGGAATGAAGACATGGTGATGGCCAATATGGGGTCAAACATCACATAAATCCCATCACAACAGGAAAAGACTGCATTTCATTGACAATTTTCCAGAGATACCCGCCAGTTTGCCGACACGGTGGCCATCCGATGGCTCATTGCCGGTCTTGTGGGCGGCGCCAATCGTTCCGACCACCATTCCGGACCTTAGGAACGGATACAACATCGGAATGCGTCATGCAGCGCTATCTTGATAGACCAAGATCTGCAGATGCTAACTCCGAGCTCCGTTATCACGAGATCAATTACGCAGTGATCGTCTTGGACAGGACGACTTGGGCGAGAAATCGAACGATGGTTATAGGAACACACGTCCAAACACGCTCAACTGTGGACGGGAATCCGAATGTACCCATGCCAGCGACCAAGGCTATATATATATCATGCGACAAGCATTTCCTAGTAACGGCGCTGCCAGCAGGATGGCAGCTAGGCGGTTAATGCCCCTAGATAAGGCCAACACTGGCCATTCACTAGGGAGCTGCTTCTGGAGGCGGTGCCTTGCCCATCTTCCCTCTCACGGCCTCACCACAGACCTCCCGAGCGACCGGGTTAGCCATATTCATCAGAGACCTACACGCATCGTGATAGGAATCACGGGTGCAACAGGCGCTCCCTATGCCATTCGCATCCTCTCCCTCCTGCGCGCCCTGCAGGTCGAGACACATCTCATCATCAGCAAATGGGCATTGGCGACACTCAAATACGAGACGACCCTCTCGGAGCACGATATTCGGAGCCTTGCGAGCGTAAACTACGTATCAAAGGATCTATCAGCACCAATCTCATCCGGGTCGTTTCAGCACGATGGCATGATGATTGTCCCCTGCAGCATGAAGACGCTGGCGGCAGTGAGATCAGGGCTTTGTGACGATTTGATATCCCGCGCTGCAGATGTCAGTCTAAAAGAGGGCAGGAAGCTGCTGCTTGCAGTCCGCGAAACTCCTCTGAGCGACATCCACCTCGACAACATGCTCACTCTTCGACGAGCGGGCGCAGTCATTTTCCCGCCCGTCCCGGCATTCTACACACGTCCCAAGGACCTTGATGATTTGGTCAACCAAAGCGCGGGGAGGATGCTAGACATGATGGGGCTCTACACGAATGGATTTGAGAGGTGGGAGGGATTTCGCAAGGATAAACACGAAGCCCATTCAACAGAGACACCAGTTCAGGCTACCACGGAAGAGCAATAATATTACAATGTACATGATCCTTGTTCAAAATCCTGCATCCAAGAAAAAGCCGCTATCGTCATTCAGTGGCCATTGAAAAAGGAGTGATTCCGATCCCAATCGTAACTCGTCATCAAGTGCGGCCGTGAGCCCTGCCTCTAGTTGTGGATCAATAGACATGGTGCCAAATGGGTCAGGACATGCCAATATGGTATCTGATAGGATATCTTGCTTGCCTGGTTGAGAATCCCTCTTGCCTCTTGCCCCCTTAGTAGACTGTAGTGTTGAACGCATCCCCTCTCTCGCAGACTGAAGCCCGCCCAACTGAGTATTGGAAGGTAATATACCAAGATCCTTCATGGTCATACGCATCTCCAGCAACCGTTTTAATAATCTTCGTGAGGCTCGCGATGTTCGAGCGTGAACTTTGGCCAAATACAGCGCCTTTCGAAATGTTTCACCAACAAAGTCGGCAAAGTCAGCCGGTAGGCAGTCGGATAACAGTAAACGATGTTGCTCAACATATGCAATCAACAAAAATAGCAAAGCACAAACAGAAGCAAGAAGATGCTGGTAATAAGGGTGTTGCTTGCGGTAAATGTCCGTCGTGGCATCCAACGTCCACAACACGTTGACGACATTTGACACGAGGTCCATTGCCGGACGCAGGTGCCTTTTGCTCATCTCAATGTCTGATTCAGAAAAGAAACAAGGGCGCAAAAGCATGCTCCGCACAGACTCTGCGCGAAGACTCAACAGTATAGCCCAAGAAGGTGGGCGAACAGAGGAATCTGTATGCCAAGTTTCCACCTGAATACGAGACTCGTCGTCAATTACCTTTTTCCGCCACTGCTCCACCTGGAAGTTCATGACTTCAAATGCATCGCCATCGTCGTATTTTTCACCCTTGGCCGCGCGCGAAAGGGGCTCGCTAAACTTGTCGCTAATGAGGATAAAGGCAAGCATCGCTTTCAAGTATGGCGTTTTAATCTAGCACCCGTCCTTCGTCAGTCTCATCGTTCGGGTACAAGGATTTCTACTCACCGAGGATTTTTGTATCGAGTCAAAGGTGGAGTTCTTAAAATTCGGAGGCAGGCCCGTAGCAGAACTCCACTGGCGGTCAAGTATTAGGATGCTAGATATGACAGTGCTGGCTGCTGATCGCTTTTCTTCGGAATCCAACATGTGTTGAAGTATATCGCCATTGTGAAATCCCATTTCCATCAGCATGCGACCGGCAATTCCGCACATTCTCCAGGAAGTACGCGGCATGTCGCTGAAAAAGAAGTAGATGCCCTACACCGAGGTTAGATTTGTCTTGTGAGCATAAAAACTGCACAGCGGAACGTACAACTAATAACACAATGGTGGCATGTTTAATACTAGGTTGGGGAGAGACGAGCCTTGCGTTTACGGCATCTTGGAAACTCGACTGCAAAAAGGCTTCGGGATTGTGGTTCATGGATTCGGCCTCGGTGTGAAGGCCAATGGCAAGGGCGAGATTCAAGATGAGGAGGTCGTCTTCGTCAACACCAGAGTCTGTGCTTGCCACGGAGCCAGCGCGGCTCCCTAACCTGTTGTCGTCATACCAGTCCCTGGTTCTTCGCGTCAAATGCCCAAGGTCAACAATGGGATGAAAATCACCCACAACCTCTTGATACACCAAAAGTAATCGCAGCACCTCTTGCAGGCTCAATAATGATCTAAACTGCAAAAGGCGTGATCGATAGCCTCTCTCGTTCTGGGGCCAGAGATTGCAAGCTTGGGACCCGCCGTCGCTTGCTCTGGGACTGCCCTCGTTGTCCGAGACGGGCTCGTCGTCGATGCTGGCCAGCTGCTGGCGATGAGAGGACGTTTCGGAAATGCTTCCCTGTCGCATGTTTATCTGGGCCATGTTCAAGCTAAAGTCGGGGCTCGTGGGGCCGTAAAAGCCTCGACCAGCTCCATTGTTGGCGCTAGTCTCGGAGGGTTCGTCGGGTGACCCAACCCCATCGGCAGGTTTTGAGGGAAGGGCCCAGGAGGATATCTCAGTGGCCTCATTCGACACTTGTACGCGCGAGGCCAAGTCGTTGACCTGGTTCTGGAGACTGGCCACCATTTCCAAGAGAGTGGCCTCCCGACTACGTGAAACAGATTCGTCAGCTCTCAGCTCTGCTTGAGGCCAGACTCGAAAGAACGAGGAGGGCATACCTGGGCGCAGGCTGTTGCGGTTGGATTGCCTCATCCCTGCTGGCCGAGGCGACGGGGACCTCCCGCCACTCCTCCAATGATGCGCCAATGGCAGCATAACGACAAGACTGGCCTCGGCTTTTGCAGTATTGGCAGGGCTGGCACCCGTCGCATTTCCCCTTACGCCGCCGGCACGCATTGCATGCTCGCAGTGCGTAGGGAGCGCGTCGCTTTACAGCCTTTTCCCCCATTATACGCTGGTCGAGACGGTAAACTGCCAAAACGCAAGGCAGCCGGGTCGGGAGAAGGACTCTCTAAGCATTTATTAGGCGCTAAGACGGCCCCTAGCAGCGGGGCTGATAACTATTTTCCTGTCATGAGCCAGAATCAGCGATGCAGTGACATTCACAGGGGCAAAGATTGAGAGGCGGGGTAAGGGTCCCGACTCAGGAAAGGTAGCCGCTTGGTTTGGCTATCGGCAATGCACGCGACCCGATAGGATCAAGATTGTCAGCTGCCGATGATGCTTCGGAATGAACCCCTGTCACTGGATTCTGCCACCTGTTGGAGGTGAGTGAGATAAGCATGTTGTTTACATGGGGTTATAATCAGAAGTGGACGCGACAAAGGCGCCTGAGAAGGGGATTTTTGTAACTATATGTGTATAAATGCCATTTTTTTCGTTTACAGCTGTTATTCCCCCATTTTGAATTCTTGTAATTGTCTCAATCCATGCAAGCTCACACGTCTTCTCATGTTCCGCTGTGGCGTTGTCGGATCGCCGGGTCAATTACCCTACAGTACGCGTCGCATCAAGAAAATCAAGAACAGTAGCGAATATCTGCTTCATATAGCGTTTTTCAAAAGCTTTTGTCTCTTTGGAGATTATTCAAAAATTTACACTTTGAATTTGGCTGAATTCATACCGTCCTTGCGTTGTAGTTTTTATATGACCTCATTTTGACCAAGTCATCTCAAGTTTTCTGCTCCCAAGCCTCCGACGGTTACCCGCCCCACACTTCCCAAACGCTGCTGGCGGCCCTCTGGGGGGGCCTCGCTACGCTCGAAGAGGTCTTTCATTTGATCCATCTTCTTCTTCTTCTACTTCTTCTTTAATATTTACTTTAATTTGATAGAGGGATTTGGAAAATTTGCCCTCTGCAGGGCTTTTACCTCCGGCGATATAACCCTACCTACGATCTAACACGCAACGTTCATCGATAAAAGAGACGAGCCGGTGAAGGGGGTATAGCAAAGGACTAATTATTGCTGGGAATTTTAAACTTTACTTATATCGCCACGAATAATCTCCCATTAGAAGAAGTAAATATGGAAGGCGCCTACGCACGTGTTTACCACCTTTAACAGCTTTGCCTAAATAGTTTTGTACTTATCTTAGACACTTGTTATAACTGTCAGGTAGAATTGACAGAAGCGACATGTCCCACCTACAAGCGCCAGGGTATGCCTGCATTAGTTTCCTGGCCTCGGCCGAGCCCTCGTGCATAAGTTGCAATTGTGCACCCACAAATCATTGCATCACGTCATGAATGTTGCGAATGAAACATTTTGTGCCGAATTTCCGACACCACCTCGTTCCAGTACCATCCCGACTCTCCTTTTGCACGACGGCCATTCTTTAAATTGCTGACTGTAATGGTCTACTGGCAGAACCGATATTATGTAAAATATCCGTTTGCTGACGGATCTAAGACGGCAGCAAACTTTGTCCGTTGCGAGACATGATCTAACGTGAACGTGTTCCAAGTGTAATCATTCCGCCCACACCACGTTTTGGCCCACTCCGGCGCGGTGGTCCAGGAAGACGGCTACTCTGAAATGGGCCCGGCATTTGGGTCGGCTGTCCGTGGACGAGAACAAGATTGCAGAGCAAGATCCGCTTCACACCGATATACGGCCGATGGAAGATCCACTCGGGCTTGATGGGGCCGCAGCATCGATCCGGCTGGGCCGAACAAGCCTTTCAAATGCGTTCGTCCGTCGTCAATTGCTCGCTTCGAGATGACGTCGGGTACCTGAATGGGGCTGCGTCTTGTGCGAGCGCCAGGCTAAACCCGGGAGCTTATCATCTTCCCGTCTTTAGATCATCTCGGCACCAACCTTGCAGCTGAAGGAAGCTGCTTGAGTGCAGCATGGTTTGCATTGGGCTACGATCCACTCAATAACCTCCTCGGCGCTCGATCGGCACGGCAACTCTTGCGGGATCGTGGGTGGGTCAACCAAAGCGCAAATATCCCGACCAGCTGAATATTCCCTGCATGAGCGTGCTAGGCAAAGTGCATGCAATGAGGATATACTCGTGTTTAAGGAAAAAAGAAAATACCGAGCTCATGACTGTGTGTCGCAATGTTATGAACCTTGTACGGAGCAGTGCACACCACACCACACTACACTACCGTGGCATCAATGCCAGCGAACCCTAATTTCGGCGAGCTCGCAGAAATGACGACAGGCTTAATACAGCGTCGATCATTACATCGAGTCAGTGTCCATGGGGACTGAGGCTCTTATCGAAGAACGGCACCTGAATGGCCTACAGGTCAGCCACTTCGGCATTCGGAGTCCCACTTTGGCCCTTCACCAATAGCAGCGTTGACGCAGTGCGCCATGACGTCGGCACAGGACATGTTCTGGAACAATTCGCGACTATGCGGCTTCGCTTGAGGCCCGAAGTGATCTGCAACCCACAGACGGCAGAGACGGCAGACGACAGCGGACGTTTCGCACCGATATCTCCGTTTGATGCGGGATGGGATACATTAATAAATGTGTAGTGTATCATGATTAATATATAAGAAGCCTCCATTGCCACGAATCTGAGCAGCATCTCATCATCACCAAAAAAGTAGTCGGACACTCATCACAACACAAATACCACCTGGTCAACTTTACTACCAAAAGCTCTACCGACATAATCAAATATCGCCATTTTCATAAAGCCAAGCAATCGCATCACTCTTGGCCCATCCAGTCTATATTCATTGCACCTCGTCTTCGCAACGCATACTCACCCTCCACCATCTTCACCTTCTTCACCATCTTCACCAACATCTTTCACACCCAAAAATGAGCCAGTCTTCGGAAGCATCCTCCTCAAACTTTGGCCAACGATTGATGGTCAACGTTGTCGATAGCATCGCCAAGACCGATCCTTCGAGACCCTTTGTTTTCGTCCCAAAGTCGACCACCCCTACAGACGGCTGGAAGCCCATCACCTTTGGGCAAATTTCACAGGCCATCAACTCTGTAGCATGGGAAATTACGAAAAACCATGGCTCTGTGTCCACTGAAAAATTTCCCACTCTTGCATACATTGGGCCAAACGATGTGCGCTACATAGTTATTCTCCTGGCATGCATCAAGGCTGGGTTTCAAGCCCTATTTGTGTCGCCACGAAACAATAACCTTGCCCAAGAGTCTCTGCTCGATGCCACAAACTGCAGCATCGTTTGGCATGCCGATACCTTTGCCGATACCGTCAAGTCGTGGGACCTAAGGCGCCGAGTACATGTCGTGGAAATCCCCTCTCTCGAAGCTTGGCTTGAGCCAACGCAGGATTATCCCTACAACAAATCATTCAACGAGGCAAGATGGGAGCCAGCCATGGTTCTTCACACTAGTGGCTCCACCGGTGTACCGAAGCCCATCGTCATCAAGCAAGGTAGTTTGGCGAATGTCGATGGCATGCGCCAGCTCACAGACCTCCAAGGGGCCGAGTTTTGGTTCAAAGCATGGTCTGAGCGAAGCAAAAGATTCTTCACTCCCATGCCCCTCTTTCATGCCGCAGGTCTTGGATTGACTCTGAGCCTGGCAATTTACTACCAAGTCCCAGTTGCGTTGGGTATTGCTGAACGCCCTGTGAATGCCGACCTGGTCATTGACTGCCTACGCTGTTCTGCAGCTGATGCAGCGCTGCTACCCCCTGCCATTCTAGAAGAGCTTTCCACCACGAGCGATGGGATTGAAGCCTTGTCAAAATTGAGCTTCGTTTCATTTGCAGGAGGTAAACAATCCACCCTTTTTATGCTCATGAATCGCCGCTAATGTTGAATGATAGGCAATCTTGGTTCGCACGCAGGAGATCTCCTTGCCGACAATGGTGTTTTGCTTTGCAACATCATCTCATCAACAGAGTAAGTAGAATGCCCAAGAGTTTGATCAACAAACTGACCGTTGCCAGATACATTCCCTACCCCCTACATTTCCAAACAGACCCGAAACTGTGGCAGTACTTTGTTATCAACAGCGAGGCCATGGGAAGCAAGTGGGTTTCCCACGAGAACGGCACATACGAACTGGTTATCCAGCGTCAAAACAGAGACCCTGGTTTCCAAAGCATCTTTTACACTTTTCCAGAGTTGGACGAGTGGTCTACCAAAGATCTCTATGTTCCACACCCAACTCTGCGCGACCACTGGGCCTACCGAGGTAGAGCTGACAACATCATCGTCTTTTCTACCGGCGAGAAGCTCAACCCTGTGAGCATTGAAGACATGGTCATGAGCCACGAAAAGATCCAGGGAGCCGTCGTGGTGGGCCAAGACAAGTTTCAACCAGCCATCATTTTGGAACCCACTGAGCCATGCGATGACGAAGCTGCTGAAGCCTTGATTGAGTCAGTCTGGCCTGTGATTGAAAAGGCCAATGCAGCATCCGTGGCACACGGCCACATTGTCCGCGGGCTCGTCATGGTTGCCAAGCCCAACAAGCCCTTTTTGCGGGCGGCAAAAGGCACAATTCTGCGCAAAGCCACTGTAAATCTCTACGCTGACGAAGTCGAGGATCTGTATCAAAAACATGGTTCCCAAGGCTCGACCGAAGTTGTGGAGCTTGATTTGGCAAACGAAGAGGCTTTGACCCAGGGCATCGTCAACCTCTTTGCTGGCACAATCGGGCTTTCCAAATTGGGTGCCGAAATGGACTTCTTCAGTGCTGGCCTTGATTCTCTGCAGGTATCTAGCGCCGTTAATCTGCTTCGCGCAAGTCTTGAAGCTCTCGGCCACAAGGTTTCCTCTGATTTGGTTTCGCCTCGAGTGGTTTACAGGAACCCCACAGCAAAGCAACTGGCCAATTACCTCTTGTCGGCAATTAACCAGGGCGACGGCAAGTCAGTCGAAACCGACGACGAGCGCCAAATCCGGGTAATGAAGGATCTCTTGTCCAAGTATACCAAAAACTTGCCCGCTGCGAACCCAAACAAGAAGCAGGCGCCCAATGAAGAGTTGACCGTTGTAATCTCTGGCACTACTGGCTCCCTCGGTGCCTACATGCTGGATCGACTCTGCCGACTCGCAACGGTTAAAAAGGTGGTTGCTCTAAACAGAGGTCGAGATGGCGGCAAATCGCGCCAGCCATCCATCAGCGCGGCCCGGGGTCTTGGGACCAACTTTGAAAAGGTTGAGTTCCTGGGCTCCGACGTGACACTGCCTGATCTCGGACTTGGATTTCTCAAGTACAAGGAACTTCTTGGTACCGCAGACCGCATCATTCACAATGCATGGCCTGTTAACTTTAACATTAGCGTCGCTTCCTTTGAGCCTTCTATTCGTGGCGTGCGCAACCTGGTCAACTTTTCCGCCGCTGCAGCCAAGCCAGTTCCGATTGTGTTCATCTCGAGTGTCAGCACTGTCAAGGACTGGGAAGATGGGCAAAAGGTACCAGAGACTTTGCTAGAGGATTTAGAACTACCGTATATGGGCTACGGACGATCGAAGCTTCTTGGAAGTCTTGTATTGGATGCAGCCGCTAAGGAATCTGGTTTGCCCACGGCAACAGTCCGCGTTGGTCAGGTTGCAGGTCCCAAGGGCGAAAAGGGCGCCTGGAACCGACAGGAATGGCTGCCAACAATTGTTGCTAGCTCTCTATATCTAGGAGTTCTACCGCAATCTCTTGGTCCTTACAATGTTGTTGACTGGGTACCTGTGGAAGATGTGGCTGGCATCATTCTCGACGCAGCCGGAATCACGGCTCAGGCCCCCGCATCCGAAGTCTCGGGCTACTTCCATGCAGTGAACCCGAATGTTACCGAGTGGCCAGAGCTGGCAGCGGCAGTGAAGGAGCACTACGGTGATCGAATCAAGGAGATTGTTTCACTAGAAGAGTGGGTTGCGCGACTGGAGGAGAGTGCCAAACACACAGCGGATCTGGAAAAGAACCCCGGCATCAAGTTGATGGACACATACTCTAGTATGCTTGCAGCTGAAAAGGCAAATATCAGCCATGTATTTTTCGACATGGAGCGGACATATGCCCATAGTCCCACAGTCAAAAGACTTGGCCAGATCACCCCTAGTTTAATGGCACACTGGTGCAAGCAGTGGGAGTTTTAGGATAGATTTTAACAATAGTTTAGATTGATTCATACTTTAGAACGAATCAAGTTAGCGCAAGCTTATCATGTCAATGCAAATCCCTTTCGCGTTAGATTCCGCCAGCTGCAGGCGTTCCGATCACATCGGAAATTCCGAAGTGGATCATGATCTGCTTTATGACTTGTACGGCCTGGATTTAGATAAGACGTCCTCCGTATGGTCTAAAATATACCCCGAGTGTGTAAATATATATGTATTTATACTTTATAGATTAGGAATTAGTTGCTGTATTATTGCCTGGTAAACCATTGCAACCACTCACAATGTCCAATCAACCAGAGAGCCCCCAAAACGTTCGTCAAATGTTTGACTTGCGAGACCGCAATTATATCGTGACGGGCGGTGCCCAAGGTACAGGGTTCGCCATCACCCGCGCTATTTGTGAAATGGGAGGTAATGTCGCAGTGTTGGATATACAGCAATCGCCGGTTGAAGAATTCTCCTCGTTTAGCACGCCGAGAACAAAGACATTTTACATTCAGACGGATGTTACAAAGCAAGAGAGTCTCCAAAACGGAATTGCGACTGCTATTCGTGAATTGGGGTCAATCGACGGCTGCGTTCCATGCGCTGGCATTGCCATTGATAAGCCCTTCTTTGACCAGACGTGGGAAGAGTTTACCAAAATCCAGGAAATCAACGTAAGTGGGCAAATCTTTCAACAACCACAGGTACTGAATTTCCCAGGTTCGTGGTACATTTTTTACCGCTCAACTGGTGGCCAAGCAAATCACCCAACAAGCAACGCCTGGCAGCATGGTGCTTATTGCATCCCAATCAGCCCACATAGCTCTCCCAGGCTATCGCATGGCAGCGTACAATGCGTCCAAAGGTGGCGTCATGATGCTTGCAAAAGCGCTAGCCGTTGAGCTTGCGCCGTTGAATATTCGCGTAAACACGATTTCGCCCGGGTTCGTCGACTCTAACATGACACGCTCTGTACGGGCTTCAAAATCCAAGGCGAAAGGAGACCAGATGTGGCTAGCACCTCCTAATAAGCGTCTCAGCACAACCAATGATTTGGTTGGTGCTGTAGTCTATCTGCTGAGCGATGCAGCAAAGCACACGACAGCCACGGATATTGCCATTACGGGAGGTTTGCATGCTGGAACCATTGATGGCCTTATTACTTACGAAGCTGAAGCTCAGATCTAGTTTGAGATTGGCGTTGAAGGGGTCTCATTCATGAACCAAATAGCTGTGGGATACGAGAATGAGATATAAAATCTCGCCCAGGTTGCAATAAACTATTTTTGGACTAGCTTTGATAAGTACCCGGTCGGTGGTGTTTCCCCCTCACAAGCAGGCCCCCATTAATGAGCCATCGTTCCACCTTGTGCAGCACTTGGCGATCGGCGGGGTTAATGCCGCGGTTCCACCACACAACAAGGGGGGGTTGACCCGGAATCAATCCGGAAGGACCGTGTTAGCTTGGATGATGTAGTTCACCGTAATCAATTGGCCTTGGGCGGAAGATAGCCAGTTTCCGCATGTCATCTTATTGGACGACACCTGGGTTACTCGTAAGATCAGCGTAGGATCGCGCAAGACGGCGGCTTCCAACGTATCAGGTGCGGGGGCGACGGTTGTGCCAGGGACCAGGTAGAATGTGCCTATCAGCGCTTTTCAATGTCGCTTCAAGGGGAGTTAGTTGCACCCAAAAAACCTCTGCGTTCTAGGGAACGAACGAGCTTGTAGCTTTAAATAGGGTTGAAGGATGCTTGCTTTTGTCAAACGCGAACCCCGCGCAGTCATCCAGTTGCTCGAACTTGTGTTCTGTGTGAATTGAGAACAGCTCGCAAGCGGAAACCATGGAGTCATATGACGTGGTAATTGTCGGTGCAGGTAAGTTACCTCGTTGCTCATTGGGGTCTTACGCTGATTTTGCAAGGCTGGCATGGGCTGGCTGCTGCAAAGGCGTACGTGCAGCTTCACCCCGATGCAAAGCTGGCCATGTTTGAATCGGCCGAGTCGTGCGGCGGAACATGGTCCCAAAACCGTCTGTACCCTGGTCTCAAGTCAAACAACATGCTCGGCACGTACGAATTCCCCGACTTTCCCATGAACGAAGAGTATGGAGTCAAGCCCCTGAGTCACATACCCGGTACAGTGTTGCATCGTTACTTGACAGATTTTGCCAAGCATTTCAACTTTTTCCAACACATCCAATTCAACACATCTGTTGACCTAGTCGAGTCAAACGGGTCTGGAGGATGGCGCCTCAATGTCACGTCTCCAAACGGCCCTCGTTCTGTCGAAACGGCGAAGCTGATTTTGGCAACCGGACTGACGTCGACGCCAAACATGCCCGAGTACCGGGGCTCTGAAAGCTTTGGTGCCCCAATCTTCCACGCCAAAGACTATTGCAAGCAAGCATCGGATCTCGGAGTGATAAAAAATGCCGTTGTAGTCGGCGGCGCAAAGTCGGCATACGACGTTGCGTACTCGATGGTGCACAGTGGCGCCGTGGTGGACCTAATTATCCGGCCAAATGGACATGGCCCCGTCTGGATCTCGCCATCATTTGTGACGCCTCTCAAGAAGCGGCTTGATCAAATCCTCAACATTCGGTGGATGTCGTGGTTCAGTCCGTGTCCTTGGGGCGGCGAGGATGGCTTTCCTATTGTGCGTCGACTTTTACACGGCACCGCCTTGGGCCGCTTTCTGGTCGACGGGTTCTGGAAGCTCCTCAGTAGTGACGTTGTTTCTGCGAATGCCTATGACAGCCACCCTGAACTGAGAAAGCTCAAGCCGTGGAACTCGGCATTTTGGATTGGAAGTGGACTCAGCATTTTAAACTACGACACGAGTTTATTCGACCTTGTCAAGCAGGGCAAGATTCGGGTCCATATAGACAACATTGATCACTTGGAGCCTCAAAAGGTGGTCTTGTCATCTGGGGACGCTTTGTATGCGGACGTAGTAGTCTGCTCCACGGGGTGGAAGAAGCAGTCTTCTGTAAGGTTTGGCGATTTGGGCGAAAGGAGTCTTGGTCTTCCTTACCCAGAGGACAAGCAAAAGGCACTCAGCCAGGAGGCGGACGCAGAGGTACTCACCATGTTCCCACGGCTCAAGTACCAACCGAAGCTCCCATTTGAGCCCCCAGAGGCAGATCCAATGCGAATGTATCGTTTCATTGTGCCGCCAACAATGATGGACTCACGGAACCTCGCTTTCGCCGGAATGGTGTCCACTGTCAGCACGGCCTTTTGCGCAACTGTCCAAGGTCTTTGGATTGCTGCATTTTTTGACGGGGCTTTGGATCGCGTGCCTGGCACTCAAAAGGAGGTTGTGGATGAAGTCATGCTGCACACACAATGGGGCAAATGGCGCTACCCATGCGGATACGGTGCCACCCTGCCGGATCTCGTATTTGAAGCCGTTCCCTACGCCAACATGCTGATGAAAGATCTCGGGCTGAAGGTTCATCGCAAAAGCAACTTTATTTCCGAACTTGTCTCCCCGTACACGCCTCGAGATTTCCGTGGTGTGATTGAAGAATGGCAAATGAAAGGGAGGCAATAATATATTGATGGCTCACATCATTGACTGGGATCTCTATTAGCATGAAGATGCCAATAAGACGGTAGACCTCGTAGAACCTATAAGATAGATGACTGAGCTATTTATCTCACTACCCGCATTGACAATGAACTATTTCTGTATTCAATATCGACGCATCCCCTGGAAAGTAGCACCATGATCATGGTTCGCCGCATTAACTAGTGACATCAGCGTCACGACCTGGGTCTCATTGAATACAAGAACTTCCTAATTAGCATCCCGTTTATTATTATGCTGAATACATGTATTCAAGATTTCATTTACCTCTGGTTCAATACACATGGCTCACGCGGGAAGAAGCCATCTTAAATATGACTATCTAAGTTTTCATGAGGGCATCAAGGTTGTGCCGTAGAGAGGATTGAGTTAATTGTTTCTTGGTCGGGCAAATCATCAAAGACTATCAAAGTTGTCAAACACTATTTGTATTGCCACCTGTGTGGCCTAGCTCCTGGTAGAAATTCCGGTTGAGCGCCCCTACTACTTGTATTTAAACGAGAAATAAACGCGTGGCTCACTCAACCAGAATTTCTATGAGCTCCAAGGTAATCGTAACAAATAGCGTTCAACTACTTTATTTGGTCTTCATGATTGCCCGGCCCGCCAAGAAACAATTACAGAATCCTCGGCATGGCACAAAATTGAAGCCCTTGTGAAACTTGGATAGTCGTGCCCAAGATGACTTCCCCCGAAAGACCCTTGCTTTTTCTGCCAATGCTATTCAAAAATTGAAATGTCTGCGAACACAACAAAGGCCGGATGAGTATGCCTGCCAAGCAGCTAAGCGACTAGCTTCAGGCCTGGCCAGCGAGCGAAAAAGGTCAGCCCTATGTTTTAGTCCCATTGAGGTATGGTGCACGTCCCTTTAGGTCATAAGAAACAAACAATGTGGCGCATAATTCACTTGGCGACGGCAGAAGATTGATACGGTAGAACTAACCGAGCTAGAGGCTTTCAGCCCTGCACTTCATATCAACTAGCTAGGACGCCACAGCTCATCTCGGGGAACACTGCTGTCAATGAGCATCGTGCTCTTTAGGCTAGCGTAATTCACGTGAGTACCTATTCTCTTGGCAGTCATGCACAGCAAGTCGAGACCAGCTTGGCGTTGAGAGCAGACTCCCTTGGGTGGCGATTTATTAGTGCCAGATTGTTATTTGAGCTACCAATTGCCCTCGAGCGGACAACTCTCGCGCACCCTGGACCACACAACCTTCCACCCCATTCTCCCATTCACCATGCGGACACGTTTGGCATTGATACTATCTCCCTGGTTACTGCTTTCGGCATCGGCTGCAGTAAATCTCGAGTCGGACATATGCGTGCCTCTCAAGGGCGTCTCTGGATGCGGAGGAAGTCTCGTGGAACCCTACGGCTCTGAGCCCAAGTATTGTAACTTGTTCCCCAACCAATGGCGGCATCAAGCACTACTAATCACCTCTTAGGTACCCGCAATGGCCAAACCACCATTTGTGGTGTTGAGATTCTCAGGGCGCACGTCAACGTTTGCGCCCTCATACGAGAGGCTATGCCAGGAGGACCTGGAAATGTGTTCGTCGACGCGGCAACCCCACTATGCGGCTGTGTTCCGGCTGGAACAAGAATGGCTGCCCTCGAACAATTCTATCCAGTCTATACGTACGGTCCTATTTCACGGGACGCTCGCGACTTCCTGAGCGCAGCCAAGGCTGTTGATACAGTACGACTCTATGCTATGCTGCTTCGCCAGTCCTTTAGCTAATCGGTGACAGTGTATTATCAACGGCAAACTTGTCATTCGCGATGATAGACAAGATTCTGTGGGGAGTCAACTCGCACCGACCGATGGGTGGACTGCGGTACAAGGTGCCGATGTGCGTGAACCATGCAAGAAGTTGCCGAATGAAGCTAACCCCGCTGTCTTCAGATCAATGTGGATAGCTACCTAAAGCTTTTGACTGCCGTGTCACCATGCTATTCCTCATCAGGTTGTGACGAGAACAAGATTCGGGATTGGTATGCCAGTTACTTGGCCACGTCCCCTGTCTTGACCGATGGAGAGCTTATCCGAATGATCAGAGGCTGGTTGACCCTCTACAACACCCTCGCAACTCGGGTTTCGGATGTTGCCAAAGCATCCAAGACGCTGCAAGAAAATCTCATCAAAGCATCTAACAGCGTCTCGGCTACTACAAAGTCCATATGCACGGGTACCAACTGCAACGGGTCTACCGCCAAATCGTGGCTTGCAAAGGGTAAGGGTTTCCTGCAATAGTTTGCGTTTAATATGCTCACGCGTGATAGTATCTCAAACACTTGCGACGGTGAAAAGTGCCGAGGTCATCTCATCAGGCTCTTCCAGCGCTGTCAGTGCCATTGCAAAACTTAGGTCCGATACCAATGTCGCCATCTCATCTATACGTGACGTACCTAATCCGACATACCTGAGCACCTTATTTTCCGCAAATCTGATTACTCAGATGAGCCACGTCATTCAGGGATACGGCGGGTTTTGGTATGTCCCTATAATGGCATCAAACCTGAAAAAGGACGTTGTTCCGATTATTCTCCTCACCAAGCACATAACCAAGATCAAAACAGCTCAATCTCAGCTCAACGAGGTTCTCGCGCCAGATTGGATGAAACGAACAGACCTCTTCAAAACGGACGCGTCCAAAAAGGTGCGCGACGGATTCATCAAAATCCAAGGTACCATGAAGAGTGAGCTTAGTACACAATTGGCAACACTTGCTACAGCGCTTCAGAGGCTGGATGTAACTTTGAACCAATTTCCTCTGCGCAAGCAGAATATCGAATTGCAGTCCGGAGCCGTCTCGTACAGACGATGGAATGTCAACACGTACACAGCACCCTGTGCTTCCAAGGCTACCAAAATTTACACACAGGGCGGGTTTTCAGAGTCTACTCAGTATACCAAGATCCAGGCTTGCCAATATGGACCAGAGTGGTATTACCTGCCTGCACACCACATTCCTTATGTGAAGTGGCGATTCGTGTAATGCGTGCGAGCGGGCTCAATCATTCGCGGCCCTCCGGGTGGGGCCTCGCTACGCTCGAAGATGCTTTGCATTTGATCAATCCGGTTATTGGTTAATATTATTTTCAGTCTTGAATATACACGGGGAAACGGGGAGAGCTCATGGGAATGTGGGCGCTTTGACAGTGGCGTGGGCGTGTTCCCAATGTCGATGGTGTGATGGCAGGGTTCATACATTACTAAAATAGATTTACTGTTATTATTAGGATTTATTGTATGCTTAAGTTGGCATGTACCAAGAATAGTACTAGTCTTTTTCGTATTACTTGTTGTCGCAGCGATTCTCGAAACAGGTTACAGAATTTCCCTGCCGCTGACATCACCTCATTGCTTGGCCTGAGAACGCTCTTGGGCATCAAATTGCCCTCCTTCGTCCGCAGACACCAAAACAGCAAGAGAATTATCCGCCCGTTCTTCCAGCTCCTCAACTGTGCGGGCTTCGTCGAACACGCCCCCCAGGCTGGCCCCCCTGGAGAAGACGGCGAGTTCACTTGACTTCCATATCGGTACAGCACCTGAGCTAGCACCCACTGACATGATTGTGAGTACCAGAAGGATGAGAGCACCAAGCTCGGTGAGACAGTGCAAAAGTATCCAAGGCCATGCCACAACGTATATTGTAGTCGACTGCAAAACATCACCACTCCCCGCAACTCCACCGTCGGCTCCGCTTCGAATAGCATTACTCATACTTATCGCAATCTTGCCAAACAGAGGATCCAAATTATCCGTCTCCCAAAATACCTTGGCAGCATCTGGGCGATACTCCTCATCCGGGCCATCAGATAGATAAAATCCGTTGGGCACATCCCAGTCCTCGATATCCTGAGTGCAGTTGGCGGCGTTTAAACAAGAGGCAAAGAAATTTTGCATATAGTAACTGATTCCATAAACCGCTTCGTCTGAAACATTCCAGCCTGTTTTTTCACCTTGTTCGCGGAGTTGTAGGTCAGTCCGGGTTATGATTGAATCTCGAGGGTTATACGCAAGGCTTTTGGCAATCTTTTCAGAAAGTTGGTTGCTAGGCTGGAACTTTGAACTTTTCAGAGGTTCCCACGATTCTGGGACTCGCTTCTTCTCAAGGAGCTCTGTTGAATTGAGGCTAATCTTGCCGTTTTTGTATGCCCCTGTGTAACGCCGCACGCAGTAGTAAAGAGCACACTCGGAGGCATTCACGTCAAAGTCTGGCCACAATTTGGAAACTCCTGAAACTGGCTTTGCATCCACCTTGATGATTGATTGAGACCAAATAAGAGTTTCGATATCCTTCATGACGACTGTCCTGTCCGGGTCCGATGTTCCCATCGTGGTCATATACACCATGGAAGTATTGGGACCATAAGTGCCATCTAGGTTATTGAGATAGAGGCCATTAGGTAGTTGGTATTGGGTGCTGTTGGCTTGGGCTCTCGAAAACGTTTTATCATAGTGAAGCTTTGAGAATTGGCTGCCGGAGCTTGAAGTGTTCTTTTCCAACTTATCTGCAATGTCAGAACACCTGCTGCACACAGATAACGAGTCTACAGGCTGAAACTCGCACTCCGCTCCTGAACAGGAGAAGGATGACTGGCTTTCGACTGTTTCTGGACTTGTCGCAAGCCCGACGGTGATGGCGGCTTGCATTGCGAAATCGGCATTAGCATAGACAGTCCAGCCTGACAAGTCAATGCTTCCTTCATCGTCGACTAGATAAAATTAGTTGCATGAAGAGACCGTAAGAGTAATTTGAGAAATGAATGATAGAGGTGAGATGATAATAAGGAACCGACATACTTTGAGCTTGGATCAAATAACTTAGCAGAGGACTTCCTCGGGAATATCGAGATGCATATGCCAGATCAGCCTCGCCAATTCTTTTGACTTTAATTTGATGTATCTGAATTAGCTGCTGCGAGAACGGGTCCATGGCAAGAGCTAGGATAGTTGCCACAGCGCCGAGCCTTACAATGCCCCTACGGGAGGTCAGCTAGAGCTTCATTAACCCTCGCAGCCGGAGAGCTTACCCTCCACGAAACCTGCGACTTGTCAGAACTTTGAGGCTTCCTAGTGGTCCACGACTGGCTGCAGAGATCATCTCAAAGTCATAAAGACGCCGAGGCCTTCCAGAAAATAGGATCCAATTTCCCTGGCTCACGCAGTTGGCAACGGCCATCAGCAAAGTCGCCCTACTAGCCGTCGACAATATGGAAATGAAGGCATTCAATGTCCAGACTTTGCTTTCGAAGATGGGCTTTCTGTCAAACATGGCGAGGAGGACCACCATGGCAGCTACCATGACTATGGACGAGCCAATCGCCAATATCTCGAGAGCCCAGGGCTTCATGATGCCCCCATTGGAGTTGATAGCCATGGTAAGAAATGGACGATGACAACGATGGTGATGATTATTGACCAGATCCAGAGCCCTTCCTGTTCGATATTGGACTGACAATCCAGGTCGGCAGATTGAGCTTGAGGGTGCGACGGACAATCATATTTATTTCCCTCAGCTGAATGATTGTGGCTTCTTAATACTGAAATGAGTGGCAGCTGCGGAAGGTGAGGCGTCTTTAGCTGCAGAGCACAGAGTGCCTAACCTCAGCCTCACCAGTCACGAGCTAATTTGCCGACACCCTATTGGAGATGGATATGACTTGAAATGTTGCCATATCTTTTTTTTTGGCAGTGACATCTTGTCTACTCGCCACCGCAGTTGCTAGAAGGCTTATCCTCCTTGTCGACATTGCACTCTTCATTGTGGCAGGTTGATCGGCTTCACCAGCGACCATGTTGCGCGAGGCGTTTCTAATCTGAGCTAGCGCAGCCACGCAAAGCGGTCTGCGCTATGCTTAACAAAGCCTCAACCGCCACCAATTTAGTACATTACCAGGGGCCTCAACTCTATTTGCATTTTGGGTATGATGAGATAACACGGTTGTGACAAGTGCAACGCCCGGGTTAATACAAGGAACACCAACTACTCAGACCATTACAGAGAGACCAACTAGCTCCTAATAGTCGGGCATATTGGTAAGCGTAGTCATGCACTGATAAATTGATCAAAAATTACATGTGCAGATTATAGGCCGAGACGAAAGGATCAAACGTGATTTTGTTTTGAGGTTGGTGGTCATATTTATTGAGAAGAAGCAGGAAAGCGAAGTCACTAACAATCCTAACTCAATGTTGTACACTGTATAGCACCAATTGATTAAACTTATCATTGATTGACCAAGTCCGTAATTATCTCGCGCACGCAGAAATTGTTTTTGCACCTCAATAACGACCCATTTTAAGGGCCAACTAGTCCACCTGCTTACCCTACATTGCGCGTAATGCTTGAGATAGTACACCTCTTTACTCCCACTTCTTCTCTACATTAGTTATATCTCCAAGTGCTGGAAAACTAGTTAAAAGCTAAGCACCCCATTGGCATTCATGTATGCCTTTCGTTCTCCAGTACTAGTTGCTAAGCTTGTGTCAAACTTGAGACACCCCATCGCTCGTTTACCAGCATCAGACAAGTCATCTACCGTTCCTCTCCCTGTATGAAAAGATTCTCCAACGCCACCGGGGAAATCTGGCGGAGGGTGACTGTTGAAAAAGTTGATTCTCTGACGTTTTAAATATCGTGCATTAATGTCGCAGAGTGGTGCAACAGGGATGTAAAAGACGCTGGCGTCCCTGTCTCCCTGGTGCTCGTTTTCAACCATGTGAGCTGCATCGCAGTGCCAGAAAACAGCATCGCCAGGCCGTACCGCTGGGATGGATACAAAACTAGAAGGACTTATGTGAGGGTGTAGATTGGCCAGCAACTCCTGTCCAGCGCCCATGGCTGCACCTTGAAAGTCCGGTGAAACCGAGTCCAGTTGCCAGCCCGTTGAGGATGGCGATACAAGCGGTCGTAGGATGGTGTATGCGGTAGAAGCTTTCAAGTCCGGGATAACTCCAAGTGTGCCATTTGTGGGCTTGCAGTCCGAGAGAGACAGCCAGCCCTTCTTCCGTCAGCGATGCCAGGCCATCTGACTGGGAGCTTACCTGATATGAGCGAAACGCAGAGCACCCGCCTGGTCCATTGTACATGTCGACGATTGCTCTCAACCTTGGTCCGATTTTAAAGGCATCATGGCTTTCCCACTGACCTTGGAGGATTTCCGTGTAACATTTGCGATACTCGGTGTCCTCCCATCGCTCCAAAGAACCTCCATCCAAATGAGGCCCAAGATTGAATGACTTGTCGCCGGGCTACAGCAAAGTTAGTAACCAATAAGGCATTGAGAATCTCGGCATACCCGTCTCATTCTTAGTCTGTCGCAGTATGCAACTTGCTCATGCAAGACTACCTCATCTTGGGGTGACTTGTTCCACACGCGGTTCAGTGCGGTTTGCACCAACTGCATGTTCTTGTGAGATCTAGCTTCGAGTTGGGCCTTGCTCCAGTAGAGTTCAAACACTTGGATATCATCTGGCGGGAACCCTTTTGTGGATGGATTGGCTTTGATGTAATCCCGGACCGAGGTTTTCCAATCTAGGGCTTGTTTTTCGGAAACAAGGCCACGAACAATTATGGTCCCACACTCTTTCAGACGTTTCCAAGATTCAGGTGGAAGGGTTCCGTTATTTTGCACTATGGCATTAAATTCGACTTCGGGGACCGCCGAGGAGCCCAGTTCTCGCAGCCGTGGAATAGTCTCAGTACTGAGATGTTTGAGAAGGCGATGCCAGCTTTCCACAATTGCATCCCCGTTCTGCCCAATAAGCTTGCGTTTAAGCTGCGCAAACCGAGGGGGAAGTGCAACGTCGTTTTTCGAAAGTGACGCAAACGCATCGCCGATGGAACCCTCGGATCGATTAGTTGATGCCATTGAACTGTATCCAGATATATCGTGATAAAAGGTGGGACATTGTGAAATCGTTTGAGGTCGCCAGCGGGTGGCCTTGACAAAAATTGAGTGGCGCATATTGAACAGTGTTGAAGTGCTGACTTGGTTGCTTGGGGACCGGGCATATCATTTATGACCGACACGCCCATCGCAAGATGACAAACTAACCAGATATGGTACTTCCGCAGATGACATGAAAACTACTCCATCGATGGAACGTCAGCGGATGACGGGTTACGTGCAGGCGTTACGTGACGATGGCCTTTACGTTGCCATGAGCGCTGTAATTCTTTTAGAGTCAGTCAACTTTAAACCCAATTCATCCGCTGTCCATACATCAGTTCGCCAATTGAGGAAAAGACTGGCCAACCAGTAATTCATGACACTGGCTCAATATACCGCGCAAATGGCTTCCCGTACTTTCAACTCATACCACACTCTTCTCACCCGCCGTCCATTACTGGTTCAAAGTCTTACAGCAGGAGTAGGACAAGCTACGCTGCTGTTTCACCATGAATACTCACCAATAACAGACACTGTATGCCGTTGGCGATGTTGTTGCCCAAGGAACTTTGGCCTCCGTTTCGCCCGAGGTGACCAGCAGATGGGATTGGAAAAGAACTTCCATGATGACCGCCATCGGGGGTTTGGCTCTTGGCCCATGTATGGCCTTGTGGTATGCCCTTTTACAATTGTATCATCTCTATTTGACCATTCGTCAGGTACCGATTTTTGCAGCATCGCATACGCCTTCAAACCCAGGCCTCTAGCGTCCTCGTCAGAGTCTTTGTTGACCAGACTGTATTCGCTCCAGCCTCCATTGCTGGTTTGTATTATTTGACCGAGCTTTTACAACCCAGGAAAATCACTTTCCAAGGGCGCATTCAGGCTGCGCACAGGAAGCTACGAGAATCATTTGCGCCCGTGCTTGCAAAAAATTACATGCTGTGGCCAGGTAAGTGAGCCCGCTCTATTGAGGTGTATCAGCAACTAAAGATCTCGACAGCTGTATCGTACATGAACTTTTTCTATGTGCCATTACATTATCGTTTGCTTGTGTCAAACACGGTGGCTGTCTTTTGGTCGGCATTCTTATCGCTGGTGGTGAACAAGCCGAGGATTTGATGTTGATCGCAACGTTACGTCTTAGCGCTGACTGCAGGTGACGCGTGAGGTTACACGTAGATGCTCGGGCAATGTAACAATCATTTCATGCGAAATGATTCTCGTTATGATTATTCTCCATTTGTAAATCATACGAGTGCTCAGCGATTGGTTGATAGGAATCGACTCGGGTGTGGAGGAATTAAATGATGCAGCCAGCAGGTGCATCGTCACTGGAGCTTGCCCCTCATCACCCAAATTGAGCTAAATTATGGCTTCCACTGATCAGTTTGAATGCTGCATAGGAGAGGAGCACTTGATACAGTTTCCTCAATCTGGGGCTTCCCTCCATCAGTTCCTGAATAATTACGCTCTCTGCTTCCTTGCTTCAAAATATCTCAGCAGAGTTCCCTGGTTCTGGATAATGCATACAACCCAAAGGCATTACCTTTGTTCCTTTGGGATGAGGAAAGTGCTGCCCAAAGCGACACTAATGGCAATCACGATCCATCTTTATTCAATAACGAATTTTTTGAGTGCAAAGCATTTGCCTGATTTGTGACGTTGTCGCAAAGGCTGCGATTAAGAGACAACAGTGAATGACATCACTCAGCGACTATGTGTGTGAATTGAAATTGCCGCAGACAATACATGAAATCACAAAACGGTCAAAAAAGAGTACTAGCATTTCTGAATTGGCTGTGTCACTCACCGCAATAAACTCTACGAATGGCAACGTGACTGAAATTGTTACTCTGCGTGGACGAATCCAAAATGGAAATGGCACCCGAAGTCGACCCGTTAGATCGCAGTCGCATCTCGCAGATTCATAAGGAACTGGTACAATGTAAATTTCATGGAAGAGATTGCATTTTAAGCACTCTGCTCCTGACAACTGGCGCCGAAACGGATCTCAGCAGCATCTGGTCTAGATCAACCTGAGTTGGGATAGTGGTTTGATGTTTGCGACTCCAATCTGGTCCGATGGTGGTTCGCGGAAGAAGTCCCAAAAACCTTTCCTGCAAGAGATTCCTGTCCATTCAAGTTGAGCTATCATAATACAGATGGAGATGGGACACTGATCCCTGCCAATTCAACTACCAAAACATTCCAGGTAAGCCTCCCTGCATTTCTTGCATAGTCTAACAAGAAGTAGTCAGTGGCAAACTTACAACCCAAACATGCAATGAAAAGTGTTCAGCCGCTACTTCATCCCTTGGTCTTGCTGAATTGTGCAAGCCCGTATTGATATTGAATTGACTGAGGGTGGAACACTAGCATGAGCAAGGGAGAAGTGGCAAAAACAAGACATGCAGCCGATAAGCCAGCGCTCTGACAATTCAGCAACAGTCAGCCCAAACCCCAGCCAACTGTCCGACAGAAAAGACAGACTCTACGAATATTTCCGGTTAGCTTAGATGACTGGTGTGTGACCCTTTGCATACAAGTGGCTTGACTAACTGATGCAAGCTGCCCCTTGTGGAAACTCTGAATTTGCCTCATGGTACACCTCAGTACATTGTTAATGGGGCTGAGGGCAAAACAATACCAGAAAATTGAAGCGATACTTTGTCGCTGCTGAAGCAAAGCTGTTAAGGGTAGTGAACACACAATAAGCAGCTTCCATATTTGCCAAATGTTATTGATAGTACTGCAAGCAAAGTTTAATTTGCTAATAGCAATTGATCCTTTTATACCCCTTTACTGGCCTATTTACTTTATCAATAACTGATATGTATTGTATTGCTAACGGTAAGGCCCGCCCCTTTAGAGAAAATTTCCAAATCGCTCTATTAAAACAAAGGAAATTTAAAGCAGAGGAAGGAGAGGGGAAGGTCAAATGAAAGGCATCTTCGAATGAAGCAAGTCCCCCCCGGAGGGCTGCCGGAGGCGGTGGGTGGTGCGCAGGCGAGGTTCTCCAGTTATTAACATTTCTGGGGTTACGGGAACTGCCGCGGTGACGTGCGAGGCCTAGATCGCCGCTTTAGGACAGCCGAAATCGCCATCTACGGATCTTGCCGTGGCAGGTGGATCGTGGCGTGCATGCAACGAGGCTGAACTGAGACGAGCAGGTCGCGTGGACTGTATTGATTCGCCAGTGGCCACCCAAAAAGCGATGTCTTGTAATTCTAACCCAATCAAATCGCTCTTCTAGCTGGCGTGATTCAAACCATCGATTGACGCATCCCAGTCACACTGACCTAAGCCGTAAGAAGAACTTCCTGCACCAACGGTTCACACGGCTGGAGACTTGAGCCGCCTTTGCATGCGCCACTACGCCAAACGGCTGGTGAATGACAGTAGAGTTTCGGAATATATCACAACCTATTCCATTCATGGCAACGCGAACGCGAATGTGACTGTTTTGTGGCGCGTCCGTGTCTTGGTTCTCATTCGCTAAGGCGACATTTGTTAGTTGCGCAACTTCTCTGCACTGGAGTCATGTGGCATTTTCCTCCAACCACGTTCATCCCGTTGTAATTTCCTTACTAATAGAATCTAGACTCGCTATGAATTTCTCTGCCAAGAGTCTAGTGTGGTTGAGTGCGGCAGATGTGTTCGTCCCGTGTGAGGCTATGCCCTTGTTTCAACCATTCAAGCTAGTTATGCATCTCGCTCTGTGTATGCCTTTAGCTCAGTGTCCGAGCTGAGAACGTTTGCTGTGAGCCAACCTGGAAGAGATATTTAAAGGTAGGCTATGTGCTGTTGGCAGTCTGGATTAAACAAGCACCTCATCATCAATCACAAACAAGCAAATAAACCACTTTTATCTTGATAAATTGTCCACTTCCAGCAAAAGGTTTCAAAATGAAGCCCACATTCGTCCTTGTTAGCTTGCTGGCATCTGTCATTGAGGCCCGTCCTATGGGCTCCAGCCCTGGCAATCAAGTCAAAGGACGTGATGCTAGTGAATCTTCAGGTACCCTTGGTACCCGTCAATTGACAGTTTCCGGCGGTGGAAGCATTGGAGGCCTTGGAGGAGGTAGTGGCTCTATTAGTGTTGGTTCCGGAGGTGTTGGCGGTTCTGGTAGCATTGGCGGCAGTGGTGCTATCGGAGATCTTACTGGTGGTGGAGGAGCTAGTGGTTCTGGCAGCATTGGTCCCGGAGGAGCATCTGGTTCTGGAAGCATTGGAGGAACTGGAGGTATCGGAGGCATCATCGGCACTGGAGGAGCCAGCGGCTCTGGAAGTGTTGGTTCTGGAGGTGCTTCTGGCTCAGGCGGTGTTGGGGGTTCTGGATCTGCCGGAGGCGCTTCTGGTAGCGGAGGTGCCGGTGGCTCCGGAAGCGTTGGTTCAGGCGGCGCAAGTGGTACAGGAGGCGCCAGTGGTACAGGAAGTGCCGGAGGTGCTTCAGGCTCTGGAGATGTCGGAGGTATTGGAAGTGTTGGAAACGGCGCGAGCGGATCTGGAAGTGCCAGTGGTGCTGGTAGTGCTGGAGGTGCTAGTGGTTCAGGAAGTGTTGGTGGCTCCGGAGGTGTATAAACGTCCAAACTAAAGAGTTGTAGCACAGAAATGTAATTATGTGCTAGGGACTGTAATATACAAGAATACATGGATACCACGCTGCGCCTCGACGTAACAACTGCAAAGCTACAAGCCTCATACCTACCATCACGCTGTGCAACAATGCCTCCGGCGGCCCTCCGGGGGGGGCGTCGCTCGCTCGAAGATGCCTTGCCTTTATTAACCTCTTATTTTCATATAAAGGGTTTTACCTCCGGCGGTAGCTTCGGACAGCCAGCTACCCCAAACCTACTTACAGCAAGGCCTCTTAGAAATCAATCTATCTATTTTTCTGACCAACGACTCATAACCTCTCCATAGAAGAAGCAAAGCCGGAAAGCACCCACTATGTGGTTGTCAGCTTCCAACAGCTCGCTTAGTTAACATCTCAATTTAATTCTGAATCAGCACCATGTCAATCTAAATCACTAAGACAAATCTCAATAGAGAGCATCTTGGGCTAACGCAGTCCTGTGTCAAATAATACGCAATTGTAGCTATCGGTCCCACTTACTAGCATTTACTGTGGTTAACGAAATCTTCTGATCCTAGCCACTGCCGCATCTTGAGGCCAGTAACGGGCACTGTTCTACAAGACAGCGTTACGGCGCTATTGGAGCCACGTTTTGTAATAGAACCAATGTACCCTTTAGCCATACGCGTCTGATTGGTCTGCAATCGAGTTAATTACAATTTTACAAGAACGTATAGCCGATGAAGGCAAGGTGCAAGGTATGAAATGAATTGATGGCTTATCACTGTAATTTCACTGACTCCATGCTACCCCAGCAACTCCTCCATTGTCAAACCTAGCCCCAGGCTCACTGCAATTAAACTTTGATCTTGAGCATGAGCATACCATTCATCTACCTGTAGCAGCTTTCCTTGGATAGCCGCCTCAAATCCTTCCAAATCCGATGATGGCACTTTGACGTTTAAAGGAGTGTCATTTTCGCCTGTCGACTGAAGATTTGATTGGAAAATACCAGCGGCAGAAAATGGTAAAAAGTCCTCATAGGTGATGGGTGATGCTTCTACAGCTCCTTCCGATATCAGCTGTTCAAGCAAAGACTCTTCATGTTCCTTCTTTGTTGGCCTCTGCGCTGGCTTTTCAACACAGCGAAAGTGGATGAATATGAGGCCCTGCTTTCTCAGCTCAACCCAATCATCAGGGTATTGCTTGAAAGTTTCGGCCAAAATGGCATCAAACTGCCCAGTACTTTCTTCGCTCGCCTTTGACATTGCCTCATTCAAAAGTCTGTCGTAAAGCTCTCGGCCTTTTTGAGTGACTGCTGCACCACGTTCTTCAATCTCGCCAAAGCGAGCCCTGTGACTTGCCTCGACCAGCTCAGACTCTTTTGCATTTTCGCCGTTGTCCATTTTGAATTTGACTCTCTCTTCGAGTGCAAGGAAACTTGTCTGTCGCAACAGAATAGGACACTTACGCAAAGGAGGCCCCTCAATTCGCGACTTGACAGCCATGCCAGCACTCTGCATTGCCTGCTGGACAGCCGAAATATCCAAAGTCCGAGGTGTGAGATGGTTGACATGAGAACTCTGGAAGCAGGCAATATCGGCCAAAATTGGGTGCTCCGCTTTGAGTAACTTGTACTGGTTAAATGTAGCTGCGGCAACGGGCTGCCAGCTAAATGTAAGCAGAGCCTCGGGAATAAAAGTTTCTGCTTGTTGTTCAGTGAGTCGACCGCCTTGGAAATCTGCGACTTCCAGCAACTCCAAGAGCTTATCAGTAAAAATCCTTCTCTCGCCTAAAAGTGCCAGAGACAACTCGCGGGCCTCTGGAGCCAGTAGCTCCGGCCGAAGCAGCGTTGTAAAAACTCGAAAAGGGTTTCGGTCTAGACTTGAAACGTCATGGGGGCGGAAGCATGTGGCATGCATAGGTAGCCCAGCCACAGAAAGATCGTAATATCCAACTGGATGCATCCCGAGAATTCCAAAAATGCGCTTGACTGTCCGGACTTCATCTGGTGTGCCAAGTCGAATCGCACCATGGCGTTCTAGCGTCAGACGCTCAGAGCTTGCGCGGATAGCTGCCGCTGTTTCAAGCGACTCGTTTCCCTGGCGCCTTTCAAGTGTTTTGGCATTAACATGTTTGACAATGTTGATGAGATCACCATACAGCGGTACCTCGGCGCGGTACATGCTGGACATGGCAGTGGCAAAGTCGGTCCGGAGCTTGTCCGCATCGGCGAAGCTGGAAGGGCTTATTGTATTGGCTGCAGTCATTTTATTAGACAATGAATATCTGAGTTGCTTGAATAATGACTCTGTCAGGTTATGCACCACAATTCTGGTTAATATTTGCCATTTATACGTCTCAAACAACAGGGTACATGTCCTGTCGCCGACGTTCACGCTACGCCCCACCCACCCCGAATGTCTCCGGCGACCGTCCGGGGGGGCCTCGCTACCCTCGAAGATGCCATTGCCTTAATCTTCTTCCGCCCTCTTCTTTTCCTTTGCTTCGATTTTTTATTTTAATTAGGGAAAAGAAGGAAAGGGGAAATAAAATGCAAGACATCTTCGAGCGCAGCGAGGCCCCCCGGACGGCCGCCGGAGGCATTGTTGCACAGCGTGAGCGTCAGTGGTTTTGAGCCAACGGCTAATCAATCATGCGTCCGAATGGTGCAAGATCGTCTCCTTGCATATTGCATTGATTGAGCTTGTAGGCAGTGGTCATCTCAGAATCTTCATGTCAAATGCACTGTAAACGCGGTGACGCAGCTAGCATCGCGCAACTAGCTGAACCCCACAATCATAAAGGTTTGACCAATCGGTCCCGAGATTTTTCGCCGAGACTCATCAGTTCACGCGACAGTCCCACCCTGCGTCTCAAGCAACTGCCAAGCCTGAAAGGGAACTTTTCGCCGGCATCATTCTCCCTGTTTCATTTGCGAACGACAGAGTGCCTCTTAAAGTGTCATTGGTCTAGATTGGCCGATTAAAAAGATGCCTGTGCGTGAGTGAAGGGCCTGGACTGGCCGGTAGTGTCGAGCAAACGTCGGCTTAAAAGGACATTCGGACCAACAACTTGTGCTTTTGGTAATTTGCGCTACTTTGTCGGATGACACGCGCGAAAATTCGAGAATGCCATTTTGTCAGGAATTCGATTCACTGGAATATTCTTGATGCTTTTTCAATTTATCAATGACTACCTGACATCGCTCGACTAGCCTGTTTCGACGAAATAGGTTCTAGAAATATTTACACCCAATATTCTCTCATAGATGCGCCGTAGCCTCAATTTCAACATCCGTACCCATTGGCAACTGTTTCACCGCAACGCAGGTTCGGACCTGGAAGAGTTAGTTAGAAACACTGACTCATTGTACTAAACAAACCGGCTTAATTCCTTCACGAATACCCTGTACATATGCCTCGTTCATGGTGTCAAAGTTGGTCATGTCTGTGAGAAAAATGTTGACTTTGACCTATCAATCGTAAGCTGGGTAGACCCAAACACGCGGCGCAACTAACAAGTTTAGATAGGGAACTGCCTGCAGTGTCCAAGATGCTTGAAATATTTTTAATAATTTGAGTCTGAAGATGTTAGCTCACGCGACGACGGGGATGAGGCTTACGCGACGGCAAAGATGAGAGCCTTACTGTACGATCGCCAACCGTGCCCTCGACCATTTTGCCCGTGGCTGGGTTGATGCCTAGGCTTCCCGAAACATATACCATGTTGTCGACTACAATACCTTGGGAGTAGAATGGTTTTGGTGGCGGTGCCCCATTTGTTCGTACCTCTTGTTTCGTTGCAGTCATTTGGATAGTTGTCAAGTCAGGCTATACTGTTTTGTTTTGTGTTTGTATAATGACGATTAAACTCTGCATGCGTGTCTTTAATACAATGTCAAGTCTCGGCATTGAATATTTGTCGCTATCCTTCTCGGCGAGTTGGAAAAAGGACCGACAGCCGCCAGGGCCTGCTGTGGGGGTACTCTTTGGAGCACAAGTCTGGGGAAGGACGCTAACAAGCACCACAACTGTGCACTAATTTACCGATGTCGGAAACGCAAGCCGCTGAGTCAGGGTTGAACGACTGCTTGTCCTGCCACCTGGAAAATCTGCCTTGGCCCCTCCATCCACCAATTGGGATACTCACCATTTGTCCAGGCCCATCACAACGCAAGGAAATGTCGACGGGCAACAATCTCCTGCCCAGCGGCCGAGGCCGAGGCTTTCATCCAATACCATCAAAGATCAAACCAGTAGCGTTCATCTTCCATATCGCCATCCGTGTTGTTCTTGGCTAATCAAGAAAGGTGTACGAAATGCCACACAAGAAAGGTCAGATGTCCAGGCGGAGAGCCATGCCGGAATTGCATCCAATTGAATTGCGAAAACGAATGCTCCTATCCAAAACGCGACCGAAAGATTAAAGTTAACCAAAGGTAAGACTCGTAATGCTCGCAAGATTTTATGCTAAGCATCATCCCTAGCTACCTCGAGGATTTGATGCGTGAAATACACGATTTGAGGTCTCAAGTCAACAGGCAACCAGAAGTGACGGGGTCGGATACTGCGGTTGGGACGCCTGAAGAAGCGCCTTGTCCAAATGAACCAAGCCACAATCCCATGATTGAGGAGAAGCCCTGGTTCCTCCCAATCAAATCCACAAACCTCCCTATTCTGATAGGTGAAGTCGCCGATGCAGTATTTGCAACTCGCTTCCGTCAACTGCTGTCAACAAGGAACCTCAATCACATGCCTCGGATTAGCTATCCCGGAAATGATCAGATAATCGACCTTGCACAGACAGAATATCCTCGCCCAGCACCCAATTACATTCGGTTTCTCATCAAATCGGCCCTGAAAAGCTTGAACGGCATGTTCCACATCGTCCGGAATAGCCAAGCCTTGGAGTTGATGGAGCAATTTCTCCGCATGCCCCAATCTCTAGACTCGCTTTCCGAGTGCAAGCTACTGGCGCTCCTTGCCCTCGGCGAGCTGTATTCAAGCCGCTCTCAAACCGACGAGGCGGGCCCCCCTGGTCTTGTTTACTTTAGCCACGCTAGCAGGGCGTATGGGCTACTTCAAGAGCGACCAAGCATTGGCTCTGTGGAAGTCTGTCTACTTTTGGTGGGTTGTCCGAAACCATGGTGATGCTTTTCTAACATCTAGCAGTGCTTGTACTCTCTCTGCGTCAACAGACGGCATTCGGCCTACTTTTTGGCTAGTTCAGCTGTTCGGCACTGCGTTGTCATCGGTTTGCATTTTACTCTGCCCGATACTCAGCTAGGGGATCCCGAAACCAAGGAACACTTGAGCCGCATCTTTTGGACCTCGTATATCCTCGACCAGATATGCGCATCCATCAGCAGTCAAATTGTGTCGATACCCGACGACGAAATCTTTGCCAATCTCCCATCGCAGACGCAGATTAATGGCCACGGTGACTTTGAATACGGCGAATATATTCTAGCGAGGATTCACCTGTCAAGAATTACAAGAAGAATGATTAAATCTGTCTACGGGCGGTCGAACGAAAAGGTGCCCTTTTTGCGGCGTGTCCAGCAGTCACTACGCGACTTGAAACAGTGGCAAGAAAATTTGCCGCAAGACCTACAAGTCGACTCTCAATCCTGGGATTCAAAACCTGAAGCTTACAAATTCCTTCATCTTGCTTTTAACCAGGTGAGTATCCCGTCAATATCCAGGGCAAGGCTGATTTTTTTAGTCCGTCATCTTGGCGACCCGACCCATGCTTTTGCACCTGCTTCGAATGCAAAAGGATTTGAATGGAGCCACCCCTAATACAACGGAGCGAACGATTTCTGCCAACGTCGAAGCTTTGGTGGATGCATGCGTCAAGTGTGCTCGGCAGTCATACACAACCATTGTCGAATCTTGGATTGAGGGCTCGTTCAGAACGTTCGACTACTTTAACACACATTATCTGTTTTCCGCAGCGACCGTTTTGGCCATCTCGAGTCTCGTCGGCCGCACCGAAAATAAAGATCGGGAAGACTTTGAGGTTGCAGCCCAGCTCATCGAGAAACTTGAACATTCTGGCAGCTTCGTCGCGACCGAATTCCATCGCCACATTGAAGCCATCAAGGCTGACATGCAATTGTTTATATCCGACATTGCTCAAGCTGATGGCGGAAACACACCCGAGTCATCTCGCCTTGACGTGCCCGCCCAATCTACCATGGTTTCAGGCATGGCCCTCGCAGAACCGTCAATAGAAGCATTTCTGCAAAGCGAGGAAAGCTTGCCAATTGACATGTTTTTGGACAATGCTCAGTTAGAAGCATTGTACTGGCCGATTGAGGATGGTGCGTAGTAGGAGTATGTAGGACTGATGTCAATTCGGGCATCCATTAAAATTATGAATGCTGCATTGTTGGTCTTTATTTTGAGCGTCTTTAGTTGAGTCGTGCATTATTCTTTGAGAACACAGTACGGACTGGCCAAGGACAGGCTCCAAGAATCTTTCTCAAAACACTCAAAAAGAGAATCCCATCGTCTTTGTTGGCCTTGCTGCTATTCCCTAGCAATGAGCTTCATGGATGCAACAAAAGGCATCGACAGTCTTTGGCTATCCTGTTGGCTTGGTCACAGCAAGTGTCGTATTACTATGCATCGCGTCAAACACTGATGCCTTTATTCCATACCTTTCGGTCGGTCAGTTTATTTGAAGTATATAGGTGTCTTACTTTGTGATGGCGTGGATTGAAGCTGGCAAACTTGATCCGACAATTGGCCGGTTAGAGTTGTGGAAGATATTTATTTGTAAATTTTGGTTAATTCAGCAATCGAATTTCATTGCTCGCGAGACAATATTACATGATGACGCACTTTATTCGAATCGTTGAAAAGTCTGCTTGCAGCAGTTTGAGCGTGTCAAGTTGGCCACCGCACACCGGATTCTCTCGGCATGTCGCAGATGTTTCAGAGAGTAGCTGACCTGCGTTTTATTGCAGCAAAGATGCACCATGGGGGAAGACGTTGTGTGCCAATGGGTAGTGCAGTGAACTGGGTAATGGAGTCCCACGCATTTTTTATTGTTTCCAGTCTAGAAGAGCCGAATTAATGCGACATGATGCATCTGTGCGAATGTACTTTGACCTTTATGGTACCGATTAAGCCAATGGTGACAGTGATCTTTGACGTAGTCCATATTGTCCGCATTGTGAATATTGGACTCCCCACAACCTCCCCAAAGTCCCACAAGTTCTACTGCCTCTAATCTATCGCACCCAATATTATGTAAGTTTATAAAATCAAATAGAATTATCATATCAAACTTTACAGGCCATAGATTAGATCAGACTAAAAAAACCAAGCACCTTTTTTAAAGCAACGTCTTCGGTAGATTTCCTCACGTGGGACTTACTCCAGACGAGAACAGCTTCGCTTTACAATAGAATACATCAATATAGTGAAATATATAAACAATTATAGTATTATGGCCGGGAAAAGTCAATCAAGGTAATTGAAAACCTTCACCTCAAGGTTTTTATCTACAGTATCGTACGGGGCAAGGGTACAGGCTGCCGGCCTGCCATTTATTTTGGCAATAATCATCGTGGTGCTCCTTGGGCGACGAAGTCAGAGCTGCCTCTCAAAGGGGATACACAACAATATACACATAGTGTTATGGATCGTGGACACCTTCATGTTTGGCGTCTCTCATACCAGCGCAGCGATATTCCGGAATAGGAATAGTATCGGACAGCCACATGTAGACTTTAAAGTGATCTGCCGTTCACGTGGGACTGGAATGCGTCGGTTGCCCAGTTGTCTTTGTTATCGCCATGTCTCGATCACACAGATCCTAATCACCCGCAAGCCAAGTTGTCTCAACTCATAATCATGAGGCCGATTCACGCTCTTATCCTCAGTTTCTCAACGTCAAGCGCGCTTGCATGCTCCCCAACATCCTTTAATTCCACCTACAACGGGTATCCAAAGTGTGCGGCGGCATGCATTGCTTGCCAGGATAGCACGTATGCTGAGAAGAACTACCTGACCAATTTTGCCAATATTTGTGACTTTGAAAAGGGCGATTGTTGTCGTACGGAACATCACGCTGCCATCGTCAAGACGTGGGGTTGCGTCAAAAGTCGATGTCAAGCCAATGTCTCACAAGAAGCTTTCAACACATTTGTTGGGTTTTGCGAGGAAAAGAAGTACCCCCTACAGGAAGCAGATGTTCCAGTCGGATACAAGCTGGTGAAAGGTATTTACATGGATTTGGTCGAGAGAGCAAGCTAATTTTTCCAGATGACAAACCATTATTAACCAAGGGCCAAATCATTGGAATCGCCATTGGTGGTGCCGCATTTCTTGCTATCGTCATTGTCATTATTTTTAAATGGTGGCAGAACCGAAGGAAGTACAGTTCAAGGTCGGGCAATGGAGTTGACCAGGATATCTAACTACATTCACCATCATAAGCATGATCTATGCGATTGGAAGAAGGTTTTTTCAATACTAAAATGGTAATTATGATCAATCTCTTAGCGACAATGGTGCGACGCCCGATCACAGGAGTAAGACTGTGGAGCGCGTCACCACTTCCCAGAGCAGGTGTGCGCTTTGGACGGTAACCTTGATGTCAATGCCTTTTATTAGGAGCATCGCTAAAAGCAAGGGTAACGCTGAATTTCTACTAAATTTAGTGCACGCAAAGGCTGATATTGGAATTGAAATACCTTGTTGTCAGTCTTGATGCAGGAGTCTTTGCATTGCCTATTCGTGTGACTATTCATTTGTGAGGACGATTTTCAGTTGTGTGCCTGCATGATCTTCAATCTTGTCCATGCCAACTTACTGAATCGGTGCTTTTCTTTGTACATCCATCCATCCATCCATCTCTCCCTCCAAAATGAATAGAAAGCGAAGTCAAAAAAATATTATTCTTTCTTACACAGTCCAGTAACCTTTTGGTTAGTCCTGCATCTTTGTGCATGGTGACCTTTGGTTGCACACAGACATTGGCCCTTTTTCTTGCACGAGACTCTGTGCGACTGTTGAGATATCTTCGGTTATTTTAACCACACCTGGCTTTCAATTCACGCTCGCACAGGCATAGGTATGTCTTAATCCTTGCTTTCCCATCTATGACTCATGTCGTCAATTTGGTTAGTACCACGACATCGAGATAGCTCCACTGACAATGGTGCTGAGCCTGTGACTGACGGCAGAACCGCGTTCCCGTAGTGTCATCACTATGGGATCGTATATTCACACAGCATGCCTAAATACGTAAAGGGTTTCCTTGCTAGTCATCCAGGTGGATTAGGACGACCAAAAGACCCCAAGAACAAGACCCATGACGTGTGTGCCCGACATTTGACATCATCACCTAACCCAAACCTTTCTAACCAGGCTAAATGACTGCGATGGCTCCTCTCATCAAAATTATGACATTATTTACGGTCACGTCAGTCTACTTTTTTATTTACCATTGTTATCTCATTATATGAGTAGGTGTTTCGTTCCTCGACGATGTACTGTTCCTCTGGTATCGTGTGCGTTTAAACTGAACAATAAAATGTTGTCAGTTGTCAGCGCAACTCGTGACCGATGTAATGGATCGAACGGCATGACGTAAAAACCTTTTTGCGTATCTGGAGGTAGGTTCCAAGTGCGGTCCTTCTCGAAAACAACTTTGCTTTTCTTCAGAACACTAACAACGACACGTACTCACCATGATCAACCACCCAGCTGATGCTGTCCCCAGTCGAGAAACGCTCATCAAGGAGGGATGAAGAATCCAGGAAGAGAATTTCTCAATGGAAAAGACGGTGGATAAAGCCAAAACAGCTTCAGCCAAGATGATTGAGTCTTGGCGCGCCTGCACCAGGTGGGAAAGTTGTGGCGAGTTTGGCCATGTCGTGATTCAGTCCCGCAACTCCTATCTTGGCTATGTCAGAGGTTGTGCTTGTCGTAACCTGTTTCGACATACAACAGATAAATGCCGTCACTTCCCGCGCAACGTTTGGGACCAGGTTGACCTCGTCGTTGTTCAACGTGGCGGAATGCCGCCGCTGATCTTTCCTGAGTGGTGCCCGATCTTTTATGAGGCCATAGAGGAGGGGTATGAGCCGAAGGAAGATTTGCCACTACCATGGACTCAAGAATTCGCATTCGGAGTCGAGAACAATACGAGTCAGAGCGCAGGCAGGCACGGGAGTCGGATCCTGCCACGGCTGATTGGGCCACGGCCCGTCGAACCTTTTCTGGCATTCCTGACATTTTCCTCGCCGCCTTGAATGAGGAGGCAAAGGAAGCTGAGAGGTCCCAAATGTGGTTCGTGTCCAAGTTGCGACCATCGAGGATGCCATGGACCCTGGTCACTTACCGTGAATTGGGTCCTATCGAGCAGATGGAAAATTTTCTTCAGGCAATCAACGACATTCACGAGTATGAGGAGACCCCCGAGTCTCGAGAAGTCAAGCGTGTTGTTGATGAAGTCATTCAAGGATTCATCAACACCTATGGCAGCTGCTAGCCTCAATAGGTGAGTCTCATTTGCAAATGTCTAGTTGGACGAGGCAGAGGGCTGGGCTGACGGCCAGCGGCTGCGAGGCTTGACTTGGTTGATCGACGATCGCTAACCGGGTTGTTGAAACCCTAAGTCCATTAAGTGAGTTGATCCTATTTTGGTATTCATCATGATCGCTAATATTGACACTGGTACGGAAGAGAAAGGTCGAGCCTAATGAACGGCCCAAGTCAACTGATTTATGACTCTGACCTCCCTCTGTCGAACAATCTCTGAAGTTCCGGTGCATTTTTTTTTTCACTTACGCGATAGCCTCAAGTAGAGGAATTCAACGAATGAGCAAACAGGGTCCGAAGAAATGGTGAGGACGCGCGTCTTAGCCTGGTATTCCTTCGCAGCCGTACCAGCAGCCCATGTAGTCGCAGCCGTCAAGGAAAGGGCAAAGTTCGCCGATACGTTGACATTCACGTCCAAGATGAAAAGTACCTCGAGCGGAAGCAAACTGGTGTCCCATCCTGCAGGCTGTTGGGCTGTTTCTGGAGGAATCGTGTTACGTCTAAGCTCGACGAGAAGGCTGTCGTATATCTCCAAAGCCACACCAAAGACTGCATTCTGAGAAACGCTAGCTTTGTCTCGCATGAACCAACTTCATCTGCGGTTTTCCTGGACCGAAATTCTTTTGAAGTCGGAAACTACATGGATGACGGGCATACCTGGTTTCCGATTTGCTACCCTGTTTCGAACAGCAAAGGGCAGAAAGGTGCTCTTACCAAAGGCCGGAGGGCCACCGACGTGAGCAAACTTCACCTCTCCATGGTTGCCAACGTGATTAGAACAAACCCAGGTAACGATGGATTTCAGAGTGTCTTTCCACGTCTCCGGGAAATCCCCCTCGAAGAGACGCGCGCCGGTGACGCAATCATCCATGGCGGTGTGATGTGCCTATGTTTTGGTGAAAGGCGGTGTTTCTTGTTTATTTTTTGCAGTACCAATATTAGGTTCTGTCTCTAAATAACAGTCAGCTGTCAAGATACTGTCTGTCAGTCACTTGGTTCATTAAACCTCAGCTCCACAAACCAATATTCCCTAGTGAGCCTTTCCCAGCTTAAACATCCTGGATGTTGCATGAAGATGGTAATAGGTTAGCATACAAGAAAGACGCAACGTCGAAGACGAAATATGCACTTTGAGTCACACAATCTGAATCAGGACGTCCACTACAATGAGGAGATTAATTGCAACAACGCCTGCCTCCTACAGTCGAAACCGACTATCAAGGCCACCACTGACGTTAGTATCGAGCCCCCGACTGACGGCAAAATGAAGTTGTCACAGAGTCATAGTTTTTGGTGGCTCTAGGTCCTAGAGTCGCGACATTCATTTGATGAGAGGAGGCATCACGATCATTACCTACGGTGGGGAAGGTTTGTGGTGGGCGACCGCGTCTTATGAGCACTTGACTATTTTTTGCTCGATCTAAATTTACAGACGAACCCCATGATCAATGTTCCAACTGTGGGCTGTATCGAAACTATCGCTAATCTTTTTCACGGTAATTCCAGCATTCACAGCAAGAAACCGAATTTTCGCACACACTAAGGCGTAATGGTATTTGGTGGTTTCCTGGCCGATCTCTTTTGTATTTTTTTAACCATTTCAGTGCTCGAACTCTGGGAGATATGTCTGGGTAGCTCTCGCGTCTGTAATTATTTTCTAATACGGTTTACATCTCTGCAAAGTCACGCCACTTCACATCTGCACGCAAGCCTGAGACAGAATACAAACCATCACTCCAAAGTCAACATGTCTACCTATACAATACTCAGGCTACAAGGACTAGAGAGGGTGAGGTGTTCGCTGCGATCCAAGACCAGGCCGATATGATGTGTTGCTGTGTGACCATCCATGAGCTAGCTTAAAGTGGTCCAGAGGCGATGAAGGATGGTGTTCCAGGGCCAAACATGCAATCATTCAAATGCTAAGAATGCAGGCGCCTAATGATGTAGGCAGATTCATAAGTTCTTTCCAGCTTCGCCGCCTGTAGGGGCTTAGGAATGATAGCCGAGGTGTGCATAGACTGGATATCGCCTTGGTCAATTGGTCCCAAGCTGCTGGGTCACCAGATCGTTAGCTCAGACCACCAGCGGCCAGGGTGCAGAGTTAAAGCCTGGAGTTTCTTAGTTACATGTGGCGGTGCTCTGGCGCATTTTGGTGCTACTTTCGGGCCAATTCATCTTCCGTCGAGGTCTAATCCACGTTGACATATCGTTTTAAAACCCACGTAGACTTTGAGGCGAAGATGAGCTTCACCGGGGCTCATTTTAGACGTATAGTAGCGACGGTTAGATTGCCTTGAGGATATGACTGTAATTGTACTTGAGTTGGATCACTACTCGATCATTCAATTTTGTTGCTGTCAACGTCGCTCTATGTCACCCAAGCCCCGCGCATCCACTACACGTCGTTCAACCGCCCGCTAGCAGTTTGAGCTGCTAGAAAACCCCATCAGTGGACCCATTTGGATACATATTTAACGCAAGTGTCCCTGATTTAATTCCAAGGTCATCGGTTACCCAGACTATGTTGCAGCGATTCTGGTTCCCCTACTTGGAAGTTGTATTTCCAGGACTGCCAATATCATAAAAGCAATACCATCAATGTTGCTTAGTCTCTACCAGAACCCTTCTGCTTGTGGCTTCATGGGAAATCGATACTAAGCTAGTGGCTGATTTTATTCCATCTCGGAGATCTCTTTAACCAGCCTGCGTATTCGCTGACATCCCGTTGTCACAGCATACAAGCATAAATCCATTCCCCTCTGAGCCGGTCGCTTGAAAATGATAGACAAGCTTAATTTTATATAAATATTTTTTAAAGTTACATCGAAAGCCCCCCCGTGAGACATGCTGTGGCTCTTCTAGTTTGCATTAGTCCACTAGGCATACCCGAGGCATCACTGCGCGAGCTAAATGTCGTCTAACCTTTATCAGACAAGGCTGGTCCCCCACCCTGGCAATGTACCCAATCATGACTCTAGGTACATTTGCCCAAGGGCTCAGCTGAGTGAGTGGCTTTGTTAGGCAGACACAACATAATCAAATGATGGCCTTGGCTCTCCTGTCTGTGTAAAATGATCGAGCCACGGTGTCGCCGCCACCTCCCGATACACAGCCACCATCCTCTACCGCCGTCATCGGACGAATATTTATTCTTGTCGATACCCTCGACATGACTTATCACCATCACAAGAGAGAGATACGCCTTGAAAATGCAGCTCCTTGATCTCCCAGATGAGATGCTCCTAGCAATTGGAGGCCATCTTGGTTCGCATCGCTCAATCGCCGCCCTGGTCGCGACAAATCGACACCTCTATAACATGTTCCTCGCCCATCTTTATCGATTTAACCATAAATTCAATACATACTACTATTCAGCCGAATGCTGGGCAGCAAGACACGGACAGCTTGGTACCATGAAAATAGTCAACATGCTGAACCTCCACCATGAAAGTGATTATGTCTTTTGGGACACGGTCAAGTCTGGATCCGTCCACATTCTCGAGTTGCTCATTGACAGCAAACACCCCTCAACCCCTGTTTTAGATGATTTGTTCATCGAAGCTGCAGACAACGGCAGTATACCGGTGATGCAATATCTTCTGGACCAGGGTGTCATCATGAATAATGCGCGAGATCCTCAAGGTCGAACTGCAATTTTTCTAGCTGCCAAGGCCAACAATGTCAACGTTATAAAATTTCTCGTGGACAATGGTGCCGATGTCGAGGACCGAGACCCGAATGGTTGGACCCCCCTCGCCTGGGCCATGTCAAGTACGACGCGGGATGCAGTCAAGTTCCTGGTTGAGAACGGAGCGGACATTAATGCCAGGGGAGTTGGGGGCAACTACTCAGTTTTGCATGATGCTGCGGGTCTTGGGAGGTCAAGATGTGTCGAGTTCCTTCTTGAAAACGGTGCGGACCCGTTTATCGAATTCGATGAGGGACAGACAGCCCTTCACATAGCTGCTCTGCGCGGTCACAGCGCTGTTGTTGACTGTATTCTGGAACAAAGGGGTCCCGAAAAGATATTAGCGACGGACAATTGCTTCGGTGGGACGCCTCTTCTTTACGCAGTCATTATGGGCCACTATTGGTCTGCCTGCTCTCTTATCGATGCGTCGAGCGTCGCTGCACTCGATTATCAGGACAAAAATGGCAGGACGGCCATATTCTACGCTGCTCGATATAATCGGCTCGACATCTTGGAGGTGCTCCTAAAGAAAAACGCCAACGCCACTATCAAAGACCGCTGGGGTGCTTCCCCTATATTCGCGGCCGTTCGGAATCATAGGATTGAAGTGGCTGAGCGCCTGTTGGATGTCGTTGGCGTAGGTTGCTTTAATGAGCGAGATGAATCTGGCTATGGTATTGTCTGGTGGGCTGTAAGATGCGGCAATCTAAAAGTGTTGAGTTTATTGACCAGATATGCGCGTGAGTCCGAGTCAGATGTCGAAATCGAGGCTAGTGAGTATTTTGCTGAAGAGAGGATTATACGGTATAACTGCAAAAAGTGCTGGTGCGATATTTGCACGCGGAGCATAGCAACCCTGCAAAATAAGTACAAGTGCTCGGCCTGCTTTAACCTTCGCTTCATCATTTGCAACGACTGTTTTACAGATGGACGGTTTACATGTGAACCAGGACATCGAGAAGAGAAATGGATTCCATTCACAGAATGTGGATGTCTAGTTTAGGATTGAATCAGATAATTTTAGATTAAAAATGACTGTTCAAGTTTCTCTGTGACACAATATCCATCTTTTATAGAGACGCTTTAATGTATACTGACACTCACCCAACGCCTCCTCCAGCCCTCCGGGGGCCCTCCGGAAGGGCCTCGCTCCGCTTGAAGGTGCCTGTCACTTAATCTGATCAATCCAGACTAAATTACACACCGATCAGAAATTAAATGACCGTCAAGGATCTTTCATCTTTCTTTGTGTCTAATAGTATGATATTTTCTGATTCGATTGATTTGATGCATAAATACTCTAGGGTGAGTGGGGACTCGGAGCAAGTTTCCCCATGCAACCAGTTAGCCATCCTTATTTAAAGTTGATGGAGTTGGCTGGCCAATGGAAGCCAAGCCGTCCTATCCTATTTAGGCCAAGTCTCAAGGTATTTGGAATTATAACGACGGTTTACTTCTGTGCCACAGTAACATGGAGATTTGACGAATTTTACATCATTCACACCACAGCCATCAACGGCCAAATATTGGGACACACCACTTCCAAATGTGGTCTCAGCATCGCTTTACCGTCACTGTCCCAATACCACCCAATATACCACCCCACTCTGTCCTTGCGCATCTTCAGACCACTGGCCCAATTTTGGATCACATCGAGTCATTCCATAGCTGGTATGAGATCCCTCCAGAACCAGACTCTGTCATAAACGACAATTTCTTTGCACCTTTTGACACCACCAATCGCGCATTCTACGTCCGTGTGGTCTTGCAACTTGTTCCAGGTGCTGTTAAACGCTTAGCCTGTCTGACCGTTAGTCAAAAGACCCCGGATGGACTGCGTTTTCGCGTTACAACTCCCTTCACTCCGTCTTTCTTTTCTCCCAAGTTTATTACTCTTTGGGCAAAATGGACTGTTCAGCCACGAGTTGGGTCCGCTTCTATTCAAGATTCAACCCATAACACAATGGAGGAATGGGAACTGCGTGAAGAGGCTGTATTTGAGACTAATCGCCTTTTCATGCGTTGGGTTATTCCGAGGACGGAGAGAATACATCATACTGTATGCCAGAACATGATGGATGATATAATCAATAATCATAAGCTTGGTGGAATATGACTTTCAGAAATATTTGGTAAAGTGGCGGCTCGTCTAATTAGTTATTTCTCCATATTGAGATGGCGGGGGTAAGCATGTACATAGAAACCTATAAAATAAATTCCAAGTATCAGCGAAGTGAGCGGCATGTTGTGTTGTATATAGCTGTTTCCCTAAACGAGGTAGGAATTGTGATGACTGCTTTTGAAACGTTGGTTCCAAGGTATGCTTCGCTAGTGCTCTTGACGTTCATTAGTATTAAGCCATCAACTTCGTCCGGGGTGAAGTATTATGGCCTCCCAACTCGATCTAAATAAGAGGCTGATTGCCTTTGGATATGACCTTGAACGGCAAATGTTCGATTTCGAGTTCAATTTCCGAAACGTCCGTCTGAAAAGGCGTCTCAGTCTTGCGAAATGAACCAAGTTTTCCACTTGCCAAATATCGACCAGAGACAGCGAAGACAACAAAGACAAGACCGGCGTGAATTACTAACGCTCCGTTCATTGAAATTTATTGTACTGAGGATGAGTTACAAGTCCCGAGGCGTTTAAATGCTGAAGAATGCGTGAGGCCCGCAGAAATACTGGCCTTGAAATTCACTAACATCTATACTCTGTGCTTCCAAGTATCCTCTACAACGCTCCAATATCGTTTGCCATCATTCTTCATATGCGCGACATGACCACTATTCTCCCACTTTTCAGTCTTGACAAGTAACCCGCGTTCTTTTGCCATCTTCCAGTGGGATTCGATGGAACCAGCGGGACAAAGGTCATCTGAATCGCTGTAAATGTACGCCCGAATCGCCTCCTTCCTAACCCATTCCTCGCCACCAATGCCGCCGTTGAGATCAAAAAACGTCCTGTCAGCAGTGTTCAACATGCCGATGCATTTCGGAACCAGAAACACGAGCACTATGCCAATCGCGACCAGCAGCTTTAAAGGATAGTAAATCCAGAACGGCCTAGGAAGCGGCATGCTGAGGCTCTTGAGAAGTGGCCAGAAAGCTGATTTGGTTGGGGTACTGTCAAGGATCAAGGCGTTGATAGGCAGAGGCATGCCTGTTTCCAAACGAAACTTTCTCGCAATGCAGCTTAGATGACTACTGCCACCATTGGAGAGTGCGTGAGCCAGCAATCCTCCGCCAGATTGACCATCCAAAAGCACGTTTTTAATCATCTCAACGGCTGGCTTTGTTCTCTGTGTCAAGCTACTCGGACTCGAAAAATAGTCTGCCGACGCTGTCTTGACCAGTAGTATTGGTGAGAGTGGATAAAGTGCTTGGTAGCCGTTGATGAATTTTTGGATATTTTTATGGGATGCATCGGTCCAGGCGCAAAGAAGGATCAGCTTAGGTCCGTCGTAGAGGATTTGTTGCGGAGTTTCGCTTTCCAGCACTGGATAAAGCTGGTACATGTTGGACATGGTGCGGAATCAACCGCTGGGTTGTTTTTAGGCCTGTAGCGTCAGGATTTCTATTGGCCGTAATCATCCATACACGATTCTTTTTAGAATGCAAGACAGAAGGTGCAAGCAGATGAAAAAGTTTACAATTCATGGGACATAGTTTAATACTCTGGCCTCAATTCTCCACTTTATACCTCGGCGTTTTATGGCAATATTTCACGCGTGTTTGTGTGCACCCTACGGTGAAATCTTAATCGGCCAACCGGGAGTATATGGGGATTGGTAGATTCCTCGGTTGTGTTCGGTCAGCTATTAAACTCATGTCTTCTATTGACGTTGAATCCAGCAGACCGAGACGCGACTGGCACTGCAACGGTGCCCCTGCAACGGCGCCCCTGCAGAGGGAGAACTATCCAAACCCCCTATCAGAATCAAGGAGATTTAAAGCAACGAGAGAAAAAAAATCGAAGGAGAGAGGAAGATAAAATGAAAGACACCTTCGAGCGGAGCCAGGCCCCTGCTGGAGGCGCCAAGTGTGCGAAGCTCATAGCTTTGTGGTTAGTACGAGCAGGCGGCAACGTGGGCGTCAGGTTACCTTGTTACTCATTGATTGCCCGTTTGTGGCATTCATTTTGGGCTCATCCAACCTTGTGCAAGCCACTAACGCGCCTTCACGCGTTCCACCCACCATTGATGTGGGCCACCCATCTCTAGCGCTACTAGACGCTCGTCAGCATCAAACTATCCTCTCAAATCTCCTCAGCAAGATGAGGCTCTTAAACACCACCTCTCTCACCCTGGAATTCTTTGTAGGCAATGTCCCCGAGTACGCCATCCTCTCCCATCGATGGGAGGACGACGAGGTCAATTTTCACGACCTGCACAATGACATGGTCAGGACGATGAAAGGTTATGCCAAAGTTCAGCGCAGTGCGGAAAAGGCCAGGCAGGATGACTACAAGTACATTTGGATCGACACGTGCTGCATCGACAAGTCAAGCAGCGCAGAGTTGTCAGAGACCATTAATTCCATGTTTCAATGGTATCGCAAGGCTGCGCGTTGTCTCGTGTATCTTTCGGATGTGTCGTCGCTCGAGCATCTCGCACAGAGCCGGTGGTTCACGCGGGGTTGGACACTGCAAGAGCTGATTGCGCCGCGACAAGTGCAGTTTTTGGATAAAAACTGGAATTATTTGGGAACCAAGAACCATCTCGTCGACGCATTGCATCAAATCACGAGCATCGACCAATCCGTACTTCTCGGGAGCGACCTGACGGCCATTCCAGTTTGTAGGAAAATATCATGGGCTGCGTCGAGAGTAACCACGCGCCCAGAAGATGTTGCCTATTGCTTACTAGGTCTTGTTGGCGTCAATATGCCACTACTCTATGGTGAAGGAGCTGAGCGGGCTTTTCAACGGCTGCACGAAGAATTCATCCGGCAATCCGACGACAAACCCATTTTCGCCTGGACCGCCACGGACAAGGCGACAGATGTGCCGTTTTGGGCGTTGCTCGCGCCTTTGCCGGCATATTTCAAAACCTCGGGCAAGTATATGATTCCGCGCTTCAAGGTGACCCGTCATGGACCTGCGACGGAAATTACCAATAGAGGATTGGGTTTGATGCTCACAATGCAGCCGCTGGACGGCGACGCCTCCAATACGCAATACCTGGCTCCGCTAAATTGTTCGTGCCTTGAAGATAATCCAAGCGATATTGGTAGCGCATTCACGATTACACTTCAAAAGGTTTCGGGATTTGAGAATCAGTATGCTCGAGTGCGCCCAGATCGAATCATTTCGGTAGACTCTCGAAAATGTCAAATGTCACGCAACATCTCGCACCAAATATATGTGAGATCTAGACCAAAGAGTAGCGACCCTGCTTCAGGGTTTTGTTTCGATTCACTCCAATCGGTCGCGTTTCGGTTCGAGTCCAACTCGCCTCATGGGCTTGTAATGTATCCCGGGCGCGTCGAGGCAGCTTTTGACGCCAACTATCCCGCAGTTGAGTACTGGGACCCCGACAAAAAGGTGTATTTGATGAAATTAGAAGAGAGTTTTGATATGAGCGTGGAAGACTTTGGTCCAGTCTGCTCAAGCAATGATTGATACTTGGCCAGGTCAAATTGAACCTCACTGGTTGGTTTGGGAGGGACCCAGTGCCAGCCTCAACTGACATGGTGCCCAAAACCATCCATGACCGAGTCCATCCACAGGCCTCGTATGCGGATCCACATCTCCACATCTCATTGTTGGCTTCGAGCCACTGCCTAGCAATGCACTGGGCACTCCACCAGGGTTTGTGAGACCGTGGTACTCGTTTTCCAGAAGCGATGAAAAGGACGTGTTGGAGGAGCTCGTTTTGCCCGAGGCAAAGTTACAATTGTCATACAAGGTGCCAGGGGGTACGTCGATTGCCGTCGAGTTTCGGGATACAGTACATCAGTTCAGAACCTGCCACGAAATCCTACTTGTACATGGTAACAAATAACGAAGCTGCTGATATGCGAGATGGAGTGCCGTTGTGCCCCAGAGCGCAATTGAGCCTAGACGAGAACAAACTTGTTATTTGTGTTACTTATTGCTATATTTCCATCGTGATATTGAATGTAATTCGACAAGAGATCCTCAATGCCCGCTCCAACACCTTTGCCATGTAGCTTTATACATAATTGCTCGAGCGATGCGACCAACCATCTTCAACTCAACGGCAACCACTAGACGATATCCTATATTGCATACACCATAAAGCCGTGCTTTTTATTGCCCATCACCTCGCTGGAACCGGTTGGCATCCCGCGGGATCCGTCCCAATAGCACGGTTGCTAGTCCAGTTTCACCCCTAGCTCAACCGAGTAATTGCCAAAAATCACCCCGCGCTAATGCGAACCCCTCACAATTTCAAGTCAGGCCAGGGGATACCCCGAAATTTTGGCCGTCAAGCGACATTAAGGCCGAGTGAGCGGGTGTGAGAACAATCCTCTTTGGTGTGCAAAATACCGGCTGCCCCTCACGCTACGAGGCTTGATCGGGCATTGTCCGTCCGTGTACTGATCTACAGGGATGCAAACGACAGCCCTACAGTGCCATGAGGGCCCCCAGTAACCCCACAAAGCGCACCACGTTTCCATCACAAGAAACCTCGGACGGCAGCCGGCCGGTTCGTACCGCCAATGCGTCTCGGCATATGTTCCGTCCGTTCTCTAGATCTTGGGATCTGCACAATCTCGGCAATGCCAAGATCGTGGCGATGGTCAGGTTCGCAGGACTTGCAATGTCGAATGTCTAATTCCTGTATAAATTCAGATAATCAAATCAAATAGATCAGAACAAGGAATTTTATCACTAATTATTGAAATTCATTTGTGAATGTAAACATCTCTCATTGTTGCTGAACCTTTTTTGCAATGCCATTCACATACACGCGATCAACATCAAAGCGTCAAACGATCAGCGAGGCCTCAGTATTAGCGCTCCCGCCCGTGCGCTCGATGAAGCCTCACCGTTGTATGTTGCGTCCCAACCGCATCTGCTTAGATCGAGGCTGATTGCCGCCCCTTGAACGATGAGAGAGATAACGGTTTCTTCAATAGAGTCCTCGGCGCTTGTGCTTTGACAATAGAGTGCACAGCAAAGACTCCTCATCCTTGAATATATCAGGCGCTTTCTAACCTGCCTGCTTGGGTTCAATGACTGACCATCCACCACCATCATGGTCGCTATGCGAAATCTCAGTCTGTTGATTTGCCTCGCCTTCGCGTCTGGGGTCTCAGCAAGCATGTCCCAGGCAGAATTCATGGGCGCAATACCCGAATGTGCAGTAGGTTCTTGCCTTGGATATTTGGTTATTTCATACCTTGACAGTGTAAATTCAGCTCAAGTGCTTGTTCTCTGCTGCTGCAAACTCGACATGCTCGTTCACAGACACGGCATGCCTATGTCAGGACGAGGCGATGCAAATCCCAGCGACGAGTTGCGTGAAGAAGGCCTGCGACATTGGGCAAGCTTTGAGTGAGTCGATAGTGACTACCAAGCAGACCTAGCTAACCGGTCATGCAGTAACGCAGAACCTGACGTCCATACACTGCGACCGCCCTATCCGTGATCGATCGAGCCCATATATTATGCAATGCAACATCGCCGTGGCCATTTCTTTTGCATGCATCATTCAGCGTCTAGTTTTTAAACGCTATACAAGGCAATATTACGGTCTAGATGATTTCTTCATCTTCTTGTCACTCCTTGTTACTGTGGTGGGTATTGTCGTTGATCGCCGGGGATTGATAGCTAACGGCCTTGGTCGTGATGCATGGACTTTGCCGTTTGAATCCCTAACAGAATTTGCCAAATACTTTTTTTGGCTCAAAATTATATATTTTGTCTTGGTTGCACTGCTCAAAACATCCGTTCTACTCTTCTACCTTCGCATCTTTGTCGGAAGAAGGGTTCGTCGGGTGCTATGGGGAACAATCATCTTCAATGCCCTGTTTGGCGTCGTCTTTTGCGTCGTGGTCATGTTGGAATGCCGCCCTCTCCAATATAGCTGGCAAGGGTTGGATCCGAATCAAAAGGGCACATGTCTAAACCTGCCCGCGATTGATTTGTCGAATGCTGCAATCAGCATCGCCCTTGACTTTTGGATGCTATCCATCCCTCTCTACCAAATCAAATATCTGAAAATGCGGGTGAGGGAAAAGATTGGCGTCGCCATGATGTTCCTTATCGGCTTCATGCACGTACTTCTCTCCGCCCCAACATGTCTGGTCTAACGGATTTTAGATACACCATCATCAGCATCATTCGATTGGTCCTCTATGTCAAATACAGGTGGACTAACAATCCAACATGGCAATATGTTGATACCAACTGGTGGTCATTTGCCGAAATCAGCGTCGGGGGAATCTGCGCCTGCATGCCTTCGCTCCGCCATCTGTTTATTGCGTGCTTTTCCGATATATCGACGGCTTTCAAGAACCATGGCAACGATTTGAAAACCGGTTCAGGGCATACATTGGATAATACTAGGCACCTTGGTATCCCCCAGCCCAACACCAGCCGTTTCTCAGCATTTCATAGAGTTGCTACACCGGAGTTTATGGCTAAGCCGTTGGAATCGCCTCGCGGGAAGACCTTTGATGACTGGTTTTCTGAAGAAGTCGATCTCGTTCACGTAAACGATGTTGTACACTGTGAAATGTGTGCGGATGAAATGAACAAGAGGTGATAACCCATGTATTTATAGAAACGTTTCTTGTATAATAGCTTTGTTGGTAGAAATGTGACCACGGCCAAATCCAGTCCTATTTTCAGTGATTTACTTGACACCTTGGAAGAGTTGTCAAGACTATAATCAAGTTATATTCGTTACGTGTAATACCTGCTTTGTGCTTGAGCACCTTGTTAATGCTCCTGTCTCCAGTATACTCTAAGTGGTGGCGAGGTCTTGTGAGTATTAATATACCTGACGCCCACTCACCGCCCCAACGCCTCCGGCAGCCCTCCGGGGCGGCCTCGCTGCGCTCGAAGATGCCTTTCCTTTGATCTTTCTTTCTTCTTTCTTGGCTTGAAATTTCCTTCAGTTTTAATACAGGGATGTAGAAATTTCCCTCTACAGGGCTCGCATGGCCGGCCTTTGTCAATTGATTTAGTTTCTCGTGGTCACGATTGATGCGCTTGACAAGTGAAACCGCAGAACCTTTCTCTGAACTCTTTTATAAGACCGCCAAGCTAAGCGAAAAAACAATTAGTAGGACCGCCAATAATCCCAAATAATACGTCCACCACCATCAGTCGCAGCCCCAAACGAGAACGCTCTTTGTTAAATGATATCAGGGCCGTGTAAAAAAAATTAGCCAGGATCCAGTGTTACTTGAATAGTGAGGGTGGTACCGTACGCATACTCAAAGTGGAGGTTTGAGCGACTTGCCGCAACCGTTCGAACTAGCGTGGTTGATGGTTGGGGTTGAAGCAAAGATACCCTACACGCCTGTTCATTAACGTTTAAACTTCATTGTGATCATAACGGGGTGCTTTAATTGGCTTGTTACAATAACTAGGCGCTCATAGATTTCAGGTAATTAGCTACATCGTACCATTTCTCAAGTATTCATCTTAGGATGGCTTTGAACCGTACAACTATTTACTCGTTAATGTAAATTATGAGGTTGTTACACCATGCTAACTTGTACACCAAAACAATCTACTCCAGTCAAAAGGCATTTTGAGCCTTGCATCAATTGATATAATTCTACAAATAATTACACGGGTTTCCATATGGCAACAAAAAGGTGGGGAGACAGACGCTGTTGACTTCGGCTTAGTCTTTTTTTCGTGCTTTGTGGTTAACCCTATAAACCTGCAATTTCTCTCCAAACTCTCGATGACTGTTTTGTCAATCCGGTCATTTACACGCACTTCCAATGTAAACTGTCCAGCCTTTAATTCCAGTGCAAACGAAAGACTACACATGGTCATTCTGCACAACTTAATGCTTGCATAATGCGGATCAACTTTAGTCCGGATTAGTCACACTGAGTAAGCTTCATTCAAATCTGACCAAGCGACTCCAAAGACGTGAGGACTAGGTTGTGACATGGAAGACATTCAAGGGGAACCGCAACAAGATCAGTGCAACGTAACGTCGAGCAAATTCATGCGTAGAGACACCTTGGAGCCCCACTTCTACAATCGGTCTGGCTTGCGGATCGCTACTGACAAATTAAGGACAACACGAGACCTCTGCTTTGATGGACTGTTGGGACCAACGCACACCATGACAGATCTTTACAAACTCACCAATCACTTCCCCACATGGTTAAACGTAGTGTCGAGTCGGGAAAAGAGTGGCAATAAGGGCCAATGCGGAACCTGGGCTGAATCTGTCTGGAATGCATCGTATATGCGAAAACCGTAAACAGACAGACCAGTGGCGCATCTAATAATAGATGGCGGTGCCGATCCGCCAAGTCCGGAGCCGGCGGCTTCATTTTCTCGTATTTGGCTCGTCTAGTTGCCCCATTGGGTAGTCGACCACGGCTTCTCGCTTCTTGACTGGCCGAGTGTTGATCATGCTCCTAGTTTCTGTTAGATCAGCCACCTTTGGTAGATGCAAATGCCCGGTTCGTATGGCCATAGGGCTCCGGCCCCGCGTAGTGTAGCTGGATACATGACAAGATGCGAAAAGATCGCTACGAATTTGAGTATAAATCATCAAACCTTCCCGCTTCCCAGGAAATCATCTTCACATTATCACATAAGCTTCAAAACACCAAACAGCTTCAGCACTCAAACCTCTCAAAACCAACACTCTCAAAATGCGTGCCTTCACTACCATCACCGCCCTCTTTGCTGCCGGCGCAATCGCTGCCCCAGCTGCCACCACTCCCTCCAAGGAGGATGTCTGGGTTAGCAACTTTCTCGTCCGCAAGTGGTCTGGTATTGGAGGTACTTCCATCCAGGCTGTAACCTTCGACATCCAGACCGTCGACCTCAAGACCCATCATTGCGAAGCCAGCACCCCTACCTTCCCATCGGCTCCCATCCAGTGCAAGGAGGGCGCCCCTTACTTCTTCCAGCTGCTCCCCAGCACTGAGAAGGATGTCGAGTTTTCTCTCAAGTTCAGCCATCACTTTAGTGACGGGTAAGTCGAGGTGTTTCTGCATGATGAGCTTTACTGACATATAACTAGCGGCAAAGTGATGGGTTCTGGGGGCGTTCCCACCACTTGCCGGGCTGGTGGAAACGGCCCTACCGACTATGTCTGCACCCAATCCACCCCTGTTGGCATCTGGATCAAGTAATTGGCTAGTTGATTGCTAAAGTTAGCTGCAAACTGTAAGATGACCACGTAGCTGGCAAATAGAATGACAAGCTAGAGTACTAATTCTAATACAAAATTTCTTTCACTAAAAACCATGCTGCTTGAGTGTATAAAGTGCCTTAATCTGGCATGTCTAAATACCATCCTTGCCCATGCGCAATTTGACATTCTCTGGAGCACTGTTGTGACAGGCCAATATTCGTATGACTTGAACTAAAGACAGCTTAAGAATAGTTTAATGATCAACGTGTTCTTGTTTCCTTGACGCCTTCCTAGACATAGCTATACACAACTCCAGACTGCATCAGAGACTCTTTAATTACGGATGATGAGAGTGATTATATGCAGTCAAATAACTGATGCCAAGGTGTCGACTAGGGGAATGTGCATTAAATCCCACACACGGTACACGGAACAAAGTGGTGGAAACCCATTGGGTTTCGATGCTGCCAATGGCTCATTTTTCATTCTGAAGTTGGCCGCCATGTGGGATAACAAGTCAGGCGACCAGACTGTATAAATGGATGTCTGGCATCCTTGAGAGGGTGGCTACAGAGGCCAAGTCCTGCAGCGTGGATAACGATTATGTGTACACAAACTACGCCATTCCGTTCCAAGATATGATTGCCACCTATGTTGTGAGCAATGTGGCCAAATTGAAGGACAGTTGAAGTCGAATCATGCTCTCCACCCGACTGGTAGAAAATCCATCCCATCCCCGAGCACTATATCATCGCGGCCAACGATGAGTTTATTTAACCACCACATTTTATATTTTGCAAAGTACAAAGTACACAAATGCCCCCACATCCACCACTATTAGTCTAAATAAGCAATATATTCACTTCGTCCATCAAGCTCTTCAAGTGTTTCGACATTCTCAAGCTCATCGAGATCACCACAGGGCTAATTAATCTCTTCCATACGGCGATGAAGACCATGAAGCGTTGCTAAATCTGCGCAACCTTTTTCTTGGCCTGGTACAATATTGGAATGAGGGCGACCGTGTTTTCGGCCTGATACATCTCAGGTTGGCACATTTCTTCCTCAGAAATGTAAAGAAAGCGGACCAATTCACACCTCCAGGGTGAATTTTGACATTAAACAAGTTAACAGCTTGCAGCTGAGGTGACATTGTAGACATGGTAGGACTGAGCCATTCAATTAGGGATGGGACACTTGTCCAGATTCTGCCGAGGGACAACAATCGAAGTCCGGCAAAGGTTGGAGATTTTTTCCGCAGACAAGCATCCAAATCCAGAAAGTGGGTGGCTGTAACAGATAGAGACTCGAGATTTGAACATGATGATACAAAATCCTACAGAATTTGTTGATGTTCTCTGTTGGGGTATGCCATTTGCACATTGCTAGCGAGTGCATCTTGCGCCGTTGTGGTTCCGTCGTACCATGAATCATCATGCGTATTCCTCACGCAGATGTTTCTGTCATTTCCACTGTCGCCTGTTTGATCCATGATGCGTATGCAGAGGTGCTTGAGGCGATCCCGTGATTCCTGGCTCATGGTTCCCGCAAAGAGTTGCACGTCTCGTGTGCAGGGGATCTCCAGACGAAGATCGACCAAATATTGAAAAGCAGCTGACTTTAGGCCATATCTGACCGTGTTGGCGATTTCGTCGACCCCCTTGACATCGTAACAAGCCGCGCATAACTCAGGGTGATCCGAATAGTAAACAGCTGCTTCTGGGAGAGAAACCCTAAAGGCATCAACTCTTTGCAGCATGGCGAAAAGCTTACGAAACAGATTATGCTGTTCAGACTTGTCCAAATGCTCCGCACGCCTGATACCTATTCTGACCTTCAACCTGTCATAGGACGCTTGGTACTCTTCGACCGGCTCAGCAGCATTCAGTCGCGCCGGGTGCATTCGATCAAACGTGCAGACGTCCGTATTCTCGTGTGAATTGCCAACATTCTCATCATCCTTGCCTTCCCTGGCAGATTTTCGCACCCTTTGACGAGTCGCTTCAGGGTCTTTTACTAGATGAGCCAAACGAGAGCTCCCACCAGTGGTGTTTCTGCAGCAAAGCTGTGACGGTGTCACACCAGTCGCGAGAGACGAGGCGCAAGGCAAGCAGGTAGTTTGGATCGACGCAGAGTGGATTGCCGTAGTAAGGATTTTCGCTCGCAAGCAATTCGTATTGCGAGCGCATCTCGCTAAACGAATATTCAAATCCGTATTCGCTTTCAAGGTATGTACATGGGCCAGACTTTAGGTATAATTCGAACTTGTGTTGGGAATACCACGTATCTGCCTCAATGAACAAGAGGTGCGTGGCAATATCATGCCTAATTTCGCGTGGAAGACTCATGGTAGTGATTTGACGGAATGCTGGAATCAAGCGATGCCGTGCGATCCAACGAAAGGTTCTCTCCCCTATTTTCGCTGGTGACCTGCGAAACACGAATTGCGAGATTACAAATGACAAGATTTTCGACACTTTGTTTCGGAAAATGCTGAAGATAGGGGAGGCGCCGAGTTCAGTTCCAGCTGTCCAATAAAAGACGTCCTTTTTTTGCCTTTGAGTTGACTCGACTTCGACGCTAGATGAGTTAGTCAACCTACTATCTAGTGATGGACGCTTTGTTTTTCTTGCACTTTTTGCCCCCAAGCGAAATCAAGGCATGGAATCATTTCTCATTGCTTATTTTGCATTTTTAAATACCATTTCTCCGAAGTCAGTTGAGACCGGGGCAGTTGGAGGACGTCGACACATGCCACGAGGTACCGGCAACATTCATTTTCCGTATAATTCACCACGAGCCAATCGGTTCAAGCAATCTTACTTATCCCGCACTAGCCACTATTTACCCAGGATTTCCTGAATCATAGCTTTTCCAGGTCAATCTCTCATGCCAAACCTATTACCCGCCACGAATGGCGTCGATAACACCTATAGCCGCTAGTACCCAATCGGAGCTCGCGACATTGGACTTGTCAAACAGTCCAAAGTGGTAATGGCCTTGCCCTTGTTGGCTGTACGCTAAAATAAGCAGTTGGAGGATGGCTAGTTAGCACGGTCAGAATCAGTATGTGGAGGTTGTTGTGCAAGGTGGACAGCTACTATCATGATTAAATCGCCGAAAGTGCACCATATCGGGAATTCTACCGGGTGCGCTATGCTTATACTTGATTATTCATGTTATTTTCATGTCTAATTGCCGTCCAGACTAGTGGGTATCCTCATTCAACCCATTCAACGTGGATTGCCTCAATACCCATTTATTCACATTCTCACAATAGATACACTGGGCGGAGGTCAAACAACTTGTCCGCTTTCGTCTCTTTGAATTCTTCCTCGGGATAGAAACGAGCTCTCACATCCACTTTATCGGAAGCGTTGCCCAAAAAGAAGGCTTGCTGAGACTCGGGAAGGTGAACCTGCATGCTATAGTTTGGGTATGAAGGGCTCTGGGATACATTAGATCGAACTTTGCTGACAGAAATCGGGCCCACATACCTGATACCCTAGACCCAACATGATACGGTGGCTGTCACTTCCATTTGCAAACTTCCCTCCTACATCTGACTTCCTTAGCAACCGCTGCTAAGGAAGACGCCCGTAGGATAGCCAGAGTACTAATAGATACCCAAAACCATCTAACCTCCTGGCCGTATGGCTAGAGGGCCCTTCAATCTTAGGTATTATACCCCCCTGAACCTAGCACAAAGAGCTAGAGATGCTCTCCTATATAATAGTAAGCTTAATATTAGTATTAATATTATTATTACTATACTAATAGGAAAAAGAATAGAATAAAGTATTCCTCTTAATCTAATAGAAATTAAGGGGGAGACCCTTTAATAGGAGGATATTAAAATAAATAATTAAATGATTTTAATAGAGCTATAAGGTCTATTAAGCTCTTATTATAATCTTTAACTTAATACTATAATTATATTCCTAGGTATTGTAAAGAATAGCTATATCTTGCTTAAGAGTAAAATCTAGGTAATAGAAGCCTTTTATAAAGCCTTTAAGAATATTATAAAATAGTTTATTAATAGCTTAATTAACCTTTTAGCTTAAGATATTATTAAGGAGCTAATAAGTATATACTTTAATATGATTAGTAAGAACTCTTAGAACTATTAATAACCTTAATTATATAAATAAGATATATACTTTATAAAGCCCTCTAAATTATATATTAATACTATATTTATAGGAATTAGCAATTATAAGGATTATTAAGACCTTTAAAACTTAGGCTTATAAGTAAAATACCTATAATAATAATAATAAAGACCTATAGCCTTTTAGGCTAAGGATATTAGAGTTTTTATTTAATTTAATGACTAATTATTTATTAACTTTATTATATTTTTTAGTATTTATAAATATACAGTAAAACTACTAGGCCTTTCTCTAAATAATATTCTCTAGGCTTTAAGGATAAAGATAGGATAAGCCCTTTGCCCTTTTAATTATAATATTTAAGATAAAATCTTAAGAGTAATAAGAATACTTATTAAGGCACTATAAGCAATTAAAATTAAGCCTACCTAAAAGTAATATATTTATATAATCTTAAATATTCTTAGAAGAATTTAATTTTTTACTTAAAACCTAGAAGAAATAGACTTAAATATTAATAATTACCTTTATTAAGAAATTATAGCCTAAATAGAGCTTAAACCGGTTAATATTTACACCTTATAATATAATAGGGAAAAACTTATAGAACCTACTAAGACTATATTAGTCTCCTTTTTAGAAAAACTAAAGTATTACTTCTAGCTCTTTGAAACTAATTACTTTACTAAATTTATTAAAAAATTAGCATTACTCTAATAATATAATAACTATTAGAACTTCTACTTAATATAATATTATACTAGAAATACTAAGTATAAAAACTATAATAATAATCTATATAAAGGGGAATGCCTAATAATTAAGTATATGAATTGCTATGGCTTCTATATAGTGGACTACCTAGGGTGCTAAGCTTAATCTTAGAGGAAAAATGGAATTATAGTATGCTTATCTTAGAATAAGAAGAAGTAAATATAAGAGGTAAGTAAAAGGGAATATAGGGCTAAAAACCCTTTTATACCTAATAGCTTATTTCTAATATTAGACTTAATATTCTCTCCTCTTATAAGATTTAATAGAAATCAAGATAAGTGTAACGGTCTGGTCAATTCCCAACTGTGGTAAACCAATCAGAGTCGATATAGTTTATGTTGGCAGAGAAGTCAGGCGCATTAGGTACTTTAGAGCAATACAAGAGTTTACGTAGTGTTACATCTGGTAATAGTTAATTGTAGATTAAGATAACCAAGTTATATTAAAAGCTGATTGGTACCGTTCCTTACGGTTTGGAACCGATCCGTCTATATACTTGTCGGGGATCACTTTACCTTGGATTGTTATGATCCGGATTATTGTGATCTGGATTACTGTGATCCCTTCCGCCATGATCTCTCTAGGGTAGGTCTATCTTTATTAGTGATTTATTACATGTTAAAGTGGGTCCCTTATCCTTTTTCGCCCTGTACTTACATGGGTCATGATATGATGCTCCTCTTTTGTTGGTGCTTGTTCTAAGATTATATTTGTTGGCCTTAGTGTGACTTCTCCTGGTATGTTATAACTTGGACTTGTAATTATTCCGCTCTGTTCCTTGGCTAACGCGATATCTAGCAAGAAGGCTTGTGAAAGAACTGCTCTAGCCGAAGCCATTGCATTAGACGGTTTCAAGGTTGAGATGCTGTGTACCTGTTGTTTTAAGGAGGATTTGGAGTGTAAGCTTCTTGAGGATAAGAAGTGTTGTGGCGAGTGTGTGAAGATTGGTTGTTTTTGTGATGGGGTGTTGGTGGCTTCTATATGTGTGTGATTATTTTCTTGTGGTGTTTTGCTGGTCTTGCTAACTTTTATAGTGCGTATGTTGGTAAAATTGTCTAAGAAGTTAGAAGTAGATGAAGAATAGGCTAGTGATGAGGTCGAGTGTCTTTAAGAGAAGATGGATGAGATATAGCAAGCAATATCAGCTATAGTTTCTTGTTTGTTGTGGATCTGTAAAATCTGTAAGAATATTAAGTGTAAATAGTCTGAGACTCTTTGTTGTGGTTTAGCTGAGGTTAATAAGGAGGATAGTATGGATGAATCCGTTCTTCCTATCTTGGATGCGTATGAGGGTTAGGTGATTAGTAATATACGGTATTTAGGTACTATAGAGAATATTGATTTGGAGTTATTGGGTCTGGGTGTTGAGGTGTCTGGTGTTGGTTTGTTAGGTGATTTTGAGGGTAAGATCCCTTCTTTTGATCTTAATTTCGTTGCCTAGTTTAATATTGTTTCTTAAGGAATTCCTCTAGCTTCTTTAAGCAGTGCGTAAGGTTCTCTTGTAGTTCCCATAAGTCCCATGTTTCATCATATCCTTTCCATTTGACTTTAAATTCTATTTTCTGTATTTCCGGGTTTTCTCGCATATTGGTGATTTTTTCCACTGTAAATTCGCCTTCCACTAGTTCAACTTGCGGTTTATATCGAGGTCCTATTTTTACTATAATTATATCCTTTACTAATTCCAATAATAAGATATAGAATATAGGGTATATTTTTACATGAGGTAGTAGGTTAAGTTTATAATTATTTTCTAAAATCTTCGTTTTTACTTTATATGGTCCAATGAATTTATAGTCCATTTTCTTATTTTATTATATTATATTAATATTTTTTGTATTAAGTAGGACCATATCTCCCTCCAAGAAAGATAGTCCTTTTATCTTTTTCTTATTATAGTATTATTTCATTTTATTTTGTACCCATTTCAATTCTGTTTTCATTTCTATATATAGTTACTTAAGTCTATTTGCTTTGAGGATTGTGTTAGCATTTAGCTATCTATTAATCTTAGTTTAATATACATTAGGGGTGAATTTGAAGTTTGTGTAAGTAGGTGTAGTTTGTATACTACTATAGAACAATATATTATATACTAGTTGAGCAATCGGTAGCTTCTCAACCCAATTAGTTTGTTCATAGTTAACGTAGCATCATAGATACTATTCAAGGATTTGGTTGATTCATTCCATTTATCTATCTACCTGTAGTCTGAAAGCGGTCATTAGTTTATGGTTTAGGCCCATTAAATTTATTAGGCTTTACTAAAAGCTAAATACAAATAGTTGTCCTCTATCTAAAATGATTTCCATGGGTAGTCTATATATGCTGATTATATATCTAAATATAAGAAATATAAATTATTCTTTACTAATTACTTTATAATATAATATATAATATATAAATTTTATGAATCTATCTACTACTACTAGGATACTATTGTAATCTTTTTCTATTACTAGGTCGGTTAATAGTGGTAGTTTTATAATGAAATCCATTATAATTGACTTTTATGGTCGTTGTGCTGCTAGTAGGGGCTATAATAGTCTATACAGTTTGTATTATGGTGACTTCATTTATTTGCATATAATACATTTCCCTATATATTCCGTAATTTTCTTTTTTATATGGTCGAAAGAGTAGTCTCATTTAATTCTTTTAAGTGTTTTATTAATTCCTTGGTGTCCGTGCAGTGGGTGTTTATATATATTTTGAATTAGGTTATCTTATAAGTATTCTGGCATTTATAGGCATTTTATTCTTTCTTCCAAGGGTATTTGTTCTTGATACTGTTGGATTTTGAGTAGTAGATCATTTCCTTATTCTACTTAATGGCTCATAGTATTTGCTAATTTCTTGTTGGGGGGGTTTATAAGAAATTCCCTTTTTACGTATTATAAGAGGTCTTTTCCTATCAGGTACTAACTAATATGTGCTATGAGTGCTTTTACATTGTTATGTCTTGTGCCTATAGCTTTTTTAAAATGTTGTATTGCATGGATTTCTTTTCCCTTGGGTATTACTTATTTTCTATTAATCTATTTCTTTTGAATTTTCTTTGGTTTTATATTGTGCATTCATTTGTCGAAGGTGGGTTCTTCTAGGTTTAATAGTTCCCATAATTCTTGGTTGCAAGGCATATTTTCTCATTATATTCTTGCAATGACTTTCCTTGTAGTTTGTCCAAGTAATTTCAATGGTACTTGTTCAAGATGTCCTTCTTTTATTTTCTTGAACAGTTGTTCGCTAGTTTCGGTTTTCCCTGTGTCGAAATCGCTTCTTTGGCTTATTGCATTAGCTCTGCCATTTTCTGTCCCTTTCTTGTATACTATCTTATAGTCAAACTCCAATAGGTATTCTGTGTATTTAAGTTGTCTTTCACTCAATTGTTATATAGTTGCAAAATGAGAGATATTCTTATAATTGATATAAACTATAACCTTATGGAGGCTTTCTAAGAGGTAATATTGAAATTTCTTAAAGGCATTAACTATAGCGAGGAATTCTTTGTTATAGATCAAGTAGTTTAGTTCTGCCCCATGTAACTTGTGTGAGTAGAACGCTACTGGGTGTAATCTTCCTTAATTATCTCTTTGTCCAATTTGCGCTCCTAGTATAAAGTCTAAGGAATCAGTTTCTAATTTAATAGGTTTTATGGGATCAAACATAGCTAATACTAGTTCTGATAGTATAATATCTTGAATCTTATTAAAGGCTTATTGTATTTTTTCTTTTGTTTTCTATTTGAAGATTTTCCCTTTCTTACTTAGCTTGATTAAGGGTACTGTTATTTTGCCAAAATCTTTAATAAACTTTCAGTAGTAGTTTGCAAATCCTAGAAAAGATTATATGTCTTTTAGGTTTTCTAGTCTGGGCTAGTCTTTGATTGCTGTAATTTTCTTGGGGTCTATGTGTATCTTATTGTAGGAGATAATATGTCCCAAAAATTTGACTTCTATAGCATAAAACTTGCTTTTCTCTGGTTCAACTAGTAGATTTGCTTCTTCAAGTACTTTAAGAACCTTATGGATGTATTTCATATGTTCTTCTTCATTGTTGGAGAAGATAAGGATGTTATTCAAATAGCAAACAATAAATATATTAAGATATTCTCATAAGATGTGATTTATTATCTGTTGGAATAATGCAAGTGCATTTGTTAGTCTAAAGGGCATAATTAAGTATTCAAACAATCTGAATTTTGTTCTAAATGTAGTTTTCTATTTATATCCTTCTTTAATATGTATTAGGTTGTAGGCTCCTTTAAGGTCAAGTGCTATGAAGATTTTCTTGCCGAAGAATCTATCCTTCATTTCACTAATAAGGGGTAGTGGCGTTCTATCCTTTATAGTTATCTCATTAAGCTGTCGATAATCCACAACTAATTGTAGTTTTCCGTTTTTCTTTAAAATAAACATAATTGGGTATCTTGCTTTGAATGTTAATACTCTTATATATCCTTTCTTTAGCATATCTTCAATATATTCCTTTATTACGCTAAGTTCATTTTCATTGAGTTGATAAATGGGGAAGAAGCGGGTACTCACTCCATCCTTCAAATCAATTCCATGATCCCATATTCCATGCACTAGTAATCCTATTTCCAGCTCTTCTACGAATAATTTCTTGTATATTTAATATTATAGTGGTATGTTTTTAAGTCGTTTTTCCTCTTCTTGTTGTTTCTTTTTGTCTTTGAGGTATTTATTAAGCTGTTTAAATTATTACTTTAAGTATGCTATTGTTTTCTTGATGCATTGCATATTGCCTTAGTATTTGTATTTTATTCCTTTTAGTGGAATGCTTACTATAAGTCTACCTCCCCTAACTTCTGTTTTATTGCCCTTATTAGTAGAAGTTTGAGATCTCGTTTTTTTATTATATAAATTATTTCCATCTTCTTTTAGGATATTATCCTCGTCAAGAAATATTATCTGGCCAGTCCTCTAGTTAATTTAAGGGTTTAGTGCTTATAACTATAAGTACCCTAAAGTAATATTATGTTCTTCTATTAATAAAATGTCAAGGTTAATTCCTTGGTTTTTTCCTTTAATAAATACTTTAAGGTAATTAATTTCTCGTGTAACTTATCTATTATTGTATTTAAATAGGATATTCTCTAAGTTCATTACTATATAAAGGTCCCTTTTCTCTTTCTATAGTAACTTTAGCTCGTTCACTATTCTTAGGTAAATATAATTTACTTCTACTCCACAATCCACTAATACATTAAGCCATTATCCCTTAACTTGTGCTTTAATTACTAGCTTATTCTTTTCTTTGTAGCTTCCTATCGCATATAGAGCTTTATTCAGCTGTTCTTCTGATAGCTCTACTTTATCGTCCTGGTGCTCCGTGCTAGTCAATGGTCCTAGTTTTTTAACTATCATTCTTTATGTTATATCTTGACTTTATGTTATAGATGTACTAAACATTCTTTGTGTTCACAGTTGTGTCTATACTTAGGGTTTTGAATGTATTCTTTGGGCATTATTTCTTTATATTCCTCTAAGAGTGCAAATCCTAATTTGTATCTATCCTATACGGTGTATTAATAGTTTTTATATTATTATTATGCTACTAGGTTTTCTATGGTTAGCTTTATAGGTTTTATGGGAAAATAATTATTAGTTACTTTGGTTTTCTTGTGATGCTTGTATTGGTATTTGTAATAGTTAATCTAGGATATTTTATAATAATATTAATATCCTATGAGCATTTTTAGATCATCGGTTGATCTTAAGTTAAGTACTTTGTATTTACCTCTTAAGGCTTTTCTCATGGTTAAGGCTAGAATAAAGATACAAGCTCTACTTTCTTCTTCAGATTCACTCATAAAGTCATCTAATTTATCTTACTTTACTTTAGCTTGTTAAGTAAGGTGTATATTAACTTAAGCATATATAATTTTTCTTTCCTACTTAACTTATTCTGGGAGCTCATTTTTAGAGTTAGTTGCTTCTTCTTCTTCCTCCGTGGTATATATATAGGGTTTATTATAATCTTCTACTTCAGCAGCTATTGCTTCTTATTTTCACTAGTGTTCTAGGTAATTAAGGTAATTCTTATAAGAATATGGAATTATATCTTTTTCTTCAAACTTAAATCCTAGTTCAGTGGCTCATCGTGCATCTTCTATATTGAGGTACAGCATTCCTCCTTCTTAACTTACTTTATTCCACTACATATACTTATAGATCAAGTATGCTATATGGTCATTGTTATAATTTCTAAAGGTTAGGGGTTTGTCTGGCAAGGTTTCTCAGGCGCGTTGCTTTCCCTTGTATACTATTACAAGAGTTCATCCGGTTGTTTAGAGTACCTTAGGTTTAGGTATTAGTTTCTATATTGTTTGTCCAGTAGTATAATTATAGCTAATCCTTCTTTTTATATTATACTTAGCTAGTTTCTATTCTTAGTTATTAGGGGTTTCTTGGATTTAGTATGCTTCTTTAATGTCTCCTAACATTTAGTATAGTTAGTTATTAAGTAGGGTAATGCCTTCTTTAATAAGGTCGTATCCTAATTGAGTTATAGTTATAGTTTTAAATTGATTAATTATTTACATATACTTCTTACCTTCTAGTATATGTTAGTTCTTTTTAGGTTTATTGCAGTATCTTGTAATATAACCTGGTTCTTTGCAATTATAGCACATAAGGCTTGTAAAGTCTCTTTAAGCAGCTCCTAGTTCTATAAGTCCTGAGTGCGTCTTGTAAGAAGTGCTGTGGTTCTGCAGTTTTTTAAACGGTTTTTTATTAGTTTTGAACTTGTAGGGATTATGCGGGTTATATTTGATTACTCTTCCCTTCTCCCTCTATTTCTTCTTGTATCTTTTAAACTATTGTTGGTCGATCTTAATAACTATAGCCTAATACTCATGGAGTTCTTCAAGTCTATCTACCTTATAAATCTTATCTTTGACTTTATCCTTCAATCCTTAATAGAAGGCTTTTATAAGGGCTTTACTTCCCTATTTGAGTTTAGATGCAAGGTATTTGAACTCTATTGAGTATTCTAAATAGGATTTTATCTATTAAAGTTGCTTGAGTTTTGTTGCGGCTTCTCTTTCTTCGTTAATAGTTCCAAAGTTATCCTTTAGTGCTTATTCGAAGTTGTCCCAATCTTTGAAGATGTCTTGGGTTTATTGATCGCGTTCATCCTTCTCATTCTCGAGGTAGTCTCTTATAATTAGTTCAAACCAAATTCCTGTATCTCCTTACAAGAGTGCTCTGGTATAGTATACCTTTGCTTCTTTAGTGCTTAGGTAGATTGGGTAATATTGGAAGTATCCTTTCATTTAAGTAAGGAAAGGTACTATATTATTTGCTTTTCCCAAGAATGGTGCTGGCATCGGGGGTTTAAGGGTTTCTCCAGGGTCTCAATTGTTTATAACGGGTACGGGTATAGCCATAGCAATTCGAATGCCCTATTCTTACATTTGGGCTCTAAGAGTTATAATAGTAGCTCGCATCTACTGAATTTCGGTTGCCATTTTGGCAGTGCTTAGCGGGGTACTATAAGCAGGTCTATTATTGTTATTGCCTCCTTAAGGAGTTGCTTGGTTCTGGCGAGGGGTGGATATGTTGTCGATAGTAGAGGTTATTGCTTAAAAGTGATGCAGGTAACTTTCTGAACAAGAGCTTTTAATATATAACAGTCTGATCAATTCCCAACTATAGTAAACCAATCAGAGTCAATATAGTTTATATTGGTAGAGAAGTTAAGTGTATTAGGTACTTTAGAGTAATATAAGAGTTTATATAGTATTATGTCTGGTAATGGTCAATTGTAAATTGAGATAATCAAGTTGTATTAAAAGCTAATCGGCACTATTCCTTACGGTTTGGAACCGATCTGTCTATATACTTGTCAGGGATCACTCTACCTTAGATTGTTATAATCCGGATCACCGTGATCTAGATCACCGTAATCCCTTCCGCTGTGATCCCTCTAGGGTAGGTCTATCTCTATTGGTGATTCATTACATGTTAAAGTGGGTCCCTTGTCCTTCTCCGCCCTGTACCTGTATGGGTCATAACAATAAGCCTATTCCTACTCCCCCTCCCTAGCCCTATTCTACCTTACCCTTACCCTTACTTATATAAGTAAGGGATACCTTACTATTTAAATATAGGTAGATTAACTTAGTATTTAAGACTAAAGGGTATTAGAATATAAAAACCTATTTAACTATAATCACTTACTCTATATATTTTAGGTAAATATAGGCAAGAGTAGAGCACTCTATAATATAGCCTTTGCCCTAGTAAATAAGGGTAGCTATAATATAGTCCTACTTTAAGAGCTATAAATATATTATAAGAATGATAAGTATTAGATAAAAATGTATATAATATATAATACTTATTCTCTACTCCTTTAATAGGATAACTAAATCTATTTAAGGGTAATAATATATATCTCTAAAAGGGGAAAACTTATAGTAGATTAAATTAAACCTTTTTAAATAAGGGATATTCTTTAGATAAAAATTAATAATATTTTATTAATAAATATATATTAATATATAATAAAGAAAATAAGAACTTTCTCTTTTTTATAGTAGCTAATTTCTAGTTATTGTATAATAGTAGGTAATTTTAATATTAGAGATTTACTATAGTAAAAAAGTAATAGTTAAGGTAAAGGTACTATCCTTATATAATAGGTATAAGATAAAAGCCTTCTACTACTTAATCCCTATAATATACCTATAAACCCTAGTAGGAATACTATAAACCTAGCCTTCTCCAATATTCCCTTTATAAAGGCCACTATTAAGGACTATTTTACCATATCTTTAGACTACTTTATACTAAGTATTACTCTTTTAATTAATCTTTAAATCTTTAATATCTTAATTTATTAAAGGGTAAATAATATTAATAAATTTACCTTCTATATTAATAACTATACCCTAGTTATTATAGTCATATACTTTCTAGTAAAAGGAATAATAATAATAATAATAAATAAGCTAGATATAATAGCTATAGGCATTACTACCCTACTATAAGATACTATCCTTATATTAAATAAACTAATATACTAAGGTATATACTAGGCCCCCTAATAGATAGATAAATACAATAAGGCATACTGTAAATACATAGAGGCCTACTATAATAAAGGTATAAAAGCAACTAAATAACTCAAGAAAATATAAAAAAAGGTAATCTAAAACACAAAAAGGGCATATTAATAACAAAAAATAAATAAAATCAGTCAGCCAAATAATATTTTCCATATCACCAGGTAAACCAAAGAAACCAGCTAATTCTAGCCCTTGCTACTACAATATAATAGAAAAGTATATAAAATATAGCTTAAGTATGCCCTTATACTTAAAAAGACTACCCTAAAATATAAATTAATAAAGAATAATATTTTATGCCCTTAGGATAATAAACTCTCTAAAAATATCCTATTAAAATTAACTATATTAATTAATAAAGTTAAAGATACAATCACCTATACTAACAATACCTCCCTAAAGATAAATAGTATAATAATAGAACTACTATATACCTATTAGCCTTATATTAGCAATATAATATATAAACTATATAAAGGATACCTATAAATCAAATACTACCCTAAAGCCTTTAAGAATATAAAGATAATTATAATATTAAAAGCCAGAAAATACAACCTCTTAATCCCTAGAGCCTAAAGGCTAATATCCTTACTCTCCTATATAATAAAAGAATTAGAGAGACTTATTATAAGAAGAATTGCTTATATTATAATATATTATAAGATCTTATACCTCCAATAAATAGGTGCCCTCTTAAAGAGATTAACTATAAATCTAATAGCCATACTAATATATAAAATCAAATAAGCCCTCCTCTTTAAGAAGGTTACTACTTTAATAATAATAGATATTATAGGTGCTTTTAATATAATTATAAGAAACTACCTTATATAGAGAATGTGCTAGTAAAGATAGCTAAAGGCTTTAATAAAGTAGGTAAAATCCTTTATAATAAGCTATATAATTAAGATTTACCTTTAAAAAACTATAATAGAGGATGCTCTATTATAATATAGCCTCCCCCAAAGATCGCTAACCTCCCTTATTCTCTTCCTACTCTATATAAAGCTTATATACTATTTAAGTAATAATACTAGTATTACTAATACCCTAAGAATACTTAATATTAAGTTTTAATATAAATATACTTAGGTATAAAGATTTGATTATATTAATAATATAGCTATACTAAAAGTAAGGATAAATTTATATAATACTATTAAATAAATTAATATTAATATAAATTAAATAATATAATAAGAAGCCTAAAATAATATTAATTTTAATTCTAAGAAAATAAAAGTAATATACTTTTTATATAAAAGAAACTATAAAAAGCATTAGCTTACCTTTCTAATAAAATACAACTTAATAACTATTAATATAGGTAAAGTACTATAATAGCTAGAAATATGGCTAGATAGGAGATTATTCTTTATAGTATATATTAATAAATAAGTAGCTAAAGTAACCCTATATACTAACCTCCTATAAGATATCTTAAATATCTATTATAGATTACTATTAAGCTATATTTATAAGGCTATTAAAATATATATTAAATTAATACTTCTCTATAAAGCTAAGGCCTGGTACCTAGGCTTAGTAGCAAATAGTAAACTTACTTATATTAAATATATAATTTAAAAAATATATAAAATATATATTAAAGCCCTCTAAATTATAATACCAATATAAAAGACTATACTACTAATAGTACTTTACTATAAAAGTAACTTCCTACTACTTTATTTATTACTTAAAAGTTATAGACTATAGTTTATAGCTAGACTATAATCCCTAGATAAAGACTATTCCCTTACTACTAAAACTACCCCCTCTTATAGAAAGAAATATTTATACCTCTAATAAATTATAATTATCTTACCTTAAGTATACTGCCTAATACTACTATTATACTCTTACTTATTATTTACCTTATCCCTTTTAAAGAAGAAGGCCTTAATTTAATTCTAAAAGTAATTAAACTTCCTTCCCCAAAAAAATATAATAATATACTTAGATAAATCTAAAATAAAGAATAGAATAGGCTTTAAATATATAATATAATATAATGGATATATTATTATAGTAAGCTATAGTAAGCTTTAATAAGCTAAAGTCTATAATATAAAAGTATTTAATGCCTTTAAAGAACTAAAGAAAGTTCTTAGTCTTAATATAATATTTAGCCTTATTTATATATATCTAGATAATATCTTAATTATCCTAGGATTATAAGGGAAGTTTAGTGAATTATTATAATATACCTTTATTAAGTTCTAATAGCTTATAAAAATATATAATAATATATAAATCACCTAATGCCCTAATTATATAAATATTAAAGGGAATAAGCTAGCTAATACCTATATAAAGCTAGAATACTATAAAAGCAATAAGAGCCCTTATAATAATAAACTAATACTATTATATATCCAATATAAAGTTAAAGCCTAATCAAGGGCTAACTTTATAAAATAGTAAAATTAAAATATATTGAAATTATACCTCCCACTAGATCTCCAAGCTAGCCTAAAGTACTTTAAGAAACTTAGTCTCCCTAGATACACTCTCTATTACCTTATTATAGCCTAAACCTACTATAGTAATTTTATAGACTACTATAAATATTTTAATTATAATAATATTAAACTTAATTACTTATATAGCTAGAAAAAGAATATATATTATCCTTTCTACTATAAAAAGGTAGTGCTAAACTAAAGGATTAAGCTCTCTTCCTTTAAATTATAAGTAATATACTAAGCTATTAGTATTAAATATAAAATATATACAAAACTAATAAAAAAAAGCCATTTCTTTAACTAGATCTACCCTAATAATATTAATTAAAAAGCCTAAAATAACCTTATACTAAAATACCTACTATCTATATTCCTTTTACTTACTTCTTTCCTTTATATAATCTTTCTTTTTCTTTTAAAGGTATATATATATATTATAATATCTTTAAACTTATAGTATTGTATAAAGCTCTCCCTCCCTCTCCCTTTTATACTATTACTACTACCTCTCTTTCTTAGGCTCTAAAGGCTATAATAATAATATTACCTTAAATATTAATTACTCTATAGTATACTTAGTAAATATAATTACCTTATAACCCAAAGGTCCTATAAATAGGCCTAGATATAATATATTATCCTAGTAAAAGTTATATAATTACTAAAATAATAAATAATATTAATAAGAAGGAAAGGGAATATATAGAATTAATAGAAAAGGCTATAATCTAAAAAGAATATAACCAAAATAATAATTCTCCTATATATCTCTTATTAAAAAAATTACCCTATACTATAGTAACTATACTTATAGAAAGGAGCCTTTAGTATATTTAGAAACCTACCTATAGTTAGCCTAGTATATCTTTTTACACCCAATAGCAATCGGCAGACGCTCAAGTCTATAGGACGGAAAATATTCATCATCATCATCATCATCATGTCACTTCCATTTGGCATGCCTGCATGCCACAGTCTGAGATCTCGAATCATGATGTCTCCGCGGTTGCATTCTGGCTGGATGGGCGGGCGAATCTTCATGCGGGCCTCTTTAGCTTCCTCTATGACTGGAGGCAGAGGTTCACCAGGGCGACCAGTAGGATATCCGCTTGCGACGGGGTCCGGCGATGTCTCCTGGTCTTCAGGTCCTGATGCTTGGTGGGAACCCAGCCAAAACTCAGTCGCGCCGTTTTCCACTGTAAAGTCTACGAGCGGCACATTGGCAATGAAGTAATACGGATACATGGGATGTGCAAATGCACCATCCTTGTGTGCCTTTTGCCGCATCCCCTGCGTATTTGCCAGGGCTGTGTTGGCTGTCAGCCAATTCCATGTTGGCTTGGAACCGAGGTAACTTCATGGCTGGTTTAGTCATTTAAGCAAATCAGATTTGAAAGGCTCACGTACGCATTTGCAAGCTGCAAAAGAAAACCGTTAAAATAAATCTCTTTATCGAGGTATTGAGGATCCTCGGTCGGTGGTCGCTGAAGCAGGTTGGCTTGCGGGGTAATCAGCTCCACAACTGTATCATCAACGTTGCTGGAAGACTAGAGGATAAACCCACACTTGACGCCGTGATTATATTGCAATGACGGATCAGAAAGCAACTTGTCAGTGTCATTGCACATTTTTGTGTTGAGCTTGTCGATAATGTCGACGTCTATGACTCCCTTGAGGACCACAAGACCATCCTGGTGCATTGCGCCGAGGGCCCGACCAAGCGTCTCAGGCTGATAGCAGCCATCACGCCGCTCCTCATCCGACATAATGATGTTTTGAACATTGCCTTTCGACACAGTTTTGGAAGTATGCATTTTGGCGAGCTATCGTGATTGAGGAGTTGCTAATCGGTGTACTGGCTGGTTAATGCTCAAACATTACCCATCAATTGATGACATTCAACGCAACCTCCCAGGTAAACTCACTTTTAATGCAGGTCTCGTCATCAAGATGATAACCGGCGCTGCCTTGTACTGATAGCGATAAGCCGGCTGATTATTGTACATGAATCCCCTTGTTCCAATAGGCCAAAAGAGTGCTAGCCGGCAGAGACGGCATCAAATGACCCACTTTCGCGGGTCAATATTCCGATACTACGTAACAGACAGCGCGATCTATGGGATGGCGTGGCTCCTTGATAGTGTCGCTGGTCATATGGATGTTTATAGCTGTCTATGGTAGAAAACTCGTGCAAAACTCGGTCGGAAAGAAGCATTCTCAGTGATGCTTTTAGGTTGTACTGTCGTTCTACTAAAACATCCCGTACGCCCCCTCCAGGGTTGTAGAGTATCATGCACCAACCAACCAGCCAGTCTTCTGGTCAGATTCACAGCTAAAGGGGAAAATATGGGGCTATAATACGGCACCCATGGCACGATAAAACCGTGTTGGCTGGTGTATTCAACCAGTCCTCTCAGGGATGATACCTTATCATCGGCATAGCTGGCCCTGACCCTCACGTATCCCCAAGCTTGGGTTTGGGCTGCTTCTTATCATCCACGGCCCCTCATTTGTCCTTCACCCGATCCTTAAAAGCCGCGTGAGTATTGCTTTGCTTTTGTCTCAACGCATTGTAACCTAGCTGTGTAACTTAGTTGCATTGTGCATAAACAGCATGCCTTCTAAATTTCCAGCATCGGTGCATGTCCAGAGGGCACAGGAGGCGAGATCCACAATCAAAAATGCATTTTCTAGCTGGAGTGCCTTCAAAGAGGCCGTGCAAGTGAAGAATACTCTTGAGAGCCACAAACATGAATACGAAAATCCTGATCCACTTTGGATGAATGAAGGTGAATTACCTTGGCCCTGCAGCAGGTCGAAGCATTAACGTGGAATCTATTTTAGATTTGGAGCCGACACCTCCAGAAAAACAAAGTATAGTCTCCGATCCTCTTTACGCTTATGCGCTAACGTGGCACGAAATCAGCATGGGATTTCAAGACGTATTGTCTCTTTTATTTCGGCATATCCATTGGAAACTGGAGCCTTGGATCTGTAAGGCACTACGCCCTCGAGAGTAGTTGGAAATTAATTTGATCGCCAGACCATGGTTGGGATTGGCTTGAATTGGTGGCAAGCAATCGTCGTCATCTTCGTCTCCCAGTGCATATCCTCGGTTGCAATGGCTTTAAACTCCAGACCCTCGACCTTGTATCATCTAGGGTACCCGGCAACCTCTAGATTCGTCTTTGGCATGTTTGGTAGTTATTACTTTGTGCTTGCCCGTGCTATGCTTGCGGCGATTTGGTATGGAATTCAGTGTGAGTACCTCTGCTGCGAACTCGTGCACACAAATAGTAACGCTTATTTGCAGTATACACGGGAGCCAGCTACTTTTCAAACATGCTACGGGCTATTTTTGGGCACCTGTATGCCGATATTCCAAACCGCATTCCCGAGTCTGCAGGAATAACAACAAGCAAGATGTTGGCGTTTTTCCTCTTTTGGCTTTGCCATCTCTGCTTCTGCTTTTTCCGCCCATATCAGCTTGACAAATTCTTCGTCTTCAAAGGAATCATTATGATTCCAGTGGTTCTCGGCGTTTTTATTTACTGCATGATTGAGACAAAGGCCAATTTCGGTGGCTCTCTGGCCCGCCAGAGTGTGTCTGGCGGTTTCGGTTGGTTCTTTATGCACGCCATTAACAGTGGAATGGGGTATGTTGCATTTCCAATATTTACTTGATCTTGCGTAACCACTTTCTAGAAACACCGCTACCCTAATTACAAATCAGCCAGACATTGCACGTTGGAGTTCCACGCGCAATGCTGCAATTTACACGGGACCTGTGAGTCAACTTGCGCTGAATTGTGTCAAAGTGACTGACGCAGACAGCTTTTACAACCAATGGCCGTTACCGTTTCAGCAACGTTTGGAATTCTATCAACTGCAGCTATAAATAAGAAATGGGGGTTGGAACTTTGGTGCGTCGGCTGTTACCAGCTATTGATTCAATTCGCAAGTACTGACTCAGACGTAGGAATCCCTGGGATCTTCTGGATGCTATTCAAGACCACCACGATAGCTCTGGCGCTCGGTTCGCGATTTTCTTGGCCGCATTTGCTTTCATGTTTGGTACTCTGGGCACAAACATTGCGTGCAACATGATTGCCTTTGGTTCAGATCTGGCCCTCTTGTGGCCACGATACATTGATATGAAGCGCGGGTTCTTTATCGTTCAGTTTTTGAGTTATGGGATTGTTCCGTGGAAAATTCTCGCCTCAGCTGCCGTGTTTACCACGTTTCTGTCCGGGTATGGCCTGTTCATGGCTAGCGTTGCGGCCATCATGATTGCAGATTGTAAGTGATTCTTGTTACTTTCGCACGGCAATGCTTTCGGTGAGTTGAAGGACTAACAATCGTACAGACTACGTCATTACAAAGGGAAACGTCTTCCCCAGTCACATTTTCGACCCACGCGAATCCAACATCCATTACCGATATCACAAAGGGTGGAATCTCCAGGCATTGATTGCCTACATCATCGGCATAGCCCTGCCGTTTCCTGGTTTCGTCGGCTCATTGGGAGCCAAGGGGATCGATGCAGGCGGAAACCGCTTGTTCTACCTTGGATGGCTTCTTTCGTTCTTCACTTCCCTGGTGGCTTACTTGCTCATATGTTGTTGGTGGCCCACTCCAACCCAGCGAATCGTAAAAGAGCGCGGAATGGGTTGGGAAGAGAATGGAAGGATGATGCTGGACGGAGAGAGACCCACCGGGAGTCAAGAGTCTATACAAGGAGACGAACAGAATATTAGTGAGCAACGCGATGAGAAATGAAGCGTGGCATGAGTGGTCTACCAAGAGTTGAATGTCAGATACAATCACAACATGTTGGGCCGAATTTGTAGATAATATACAGCTGAGCCGCGGGAAAGCAGGGATTCCACATCAGTACTAGCCTTGAAATTATCGGCCTCTTTCTTCCGATGCTATCCTCATAGCTCGATAAGCCGAGGTGGAGCACTTCCAACCAGGTCATACCAGGGCGCAATGACGAATAGCTGTGCATCAATTCCGCGCTCAGTCCGACTCCGCACCTGTGAGCCCATTTGAAGGCGCCTATCCGGTTGTTTCAGACTTGGATCAATCACTCCGACAAGCATCAAAAAAACTTCATGACAATGAAATTCCTCATTGTAAAGGATTATTCCACCACTCACGCCTGGGGCGACCAAATGATAGAGTCTTTTTTCAACAACATTAATAGGAATCTGCCAGGTTCTGAAATCGTCGTTTGCAAGGCCGTCGATGGTGAACAAGTTCCGGCCTTTGGCGCCTACGACGTGGTGATTTTAACTGGAGGGTCATTTGATCTCATCAACAATGCGCCGACGCCTTGGGTTGGACAGGTCCTGGACCGTATTCGTAACCTCTCCCAAGAAAACTCTCCAAACAAGCTTTTGGGATTTTGTTGGGGCCACCAAGCGATTCATTTTGCGCTTGGTGGAAGCCTCGGTGTATTGGCAGAGGGACCTCGGGTGAGTAGGCAGGGTATGGTTTAGAACAAGACTAACGCGACCCAGATTGGCATCGAGAATATTACGCTTACACCGTCAGGCCAAGGTGTGTTTGGGCGAGAGAATTTAGTAGGTGACCATTCTGCAGGAGTGTAGAAAGCATCATTTCTCGTTCCGATATAAACTAATAAATGAACAAGGCACTTCACAAATACCATAAGCGTGTAGTCGTGGGGCAAGCTCCAGACTTTTTAGAGCTGGCACACAATAACGAAATCTTTGTGTCCAACAATCAGAAAATCCTCACCTTTCAAAGCCACCCGGAAATGACTGGTGGCATTTCACAATGTCTACTCGATTCGGATGATGGAACGTATGAAATAAAGACCGTCGCGCCGTCAGGAGTGCCATTAAAGGGCATTCACGACCTTCATGATGGAGAGCTCGTGTGGGACGGCATTGTTGACTGGATTTCCGATAAATAATTGTCACTGACAGAATATAGTCTGGAGAATTCAATTTCCACCATCCAAGTGGACCATATTGCTTAATTTGTCATAGTTTGTCTGGCTAAATATACCAATTGTGATAAGCAACCACCTGACTGTTGCCCTGCACTTCAGTATACCATGCTCGACGCGCCCCTGATTGATGGGATACTTGACATTAATTTAATTCAACTTACACTGGCTGCATGCGTTGGTGTACTACAACTTGTATCGGAACTTTGGATTCTCCTTGTCAGTAAGATCCATAAAGCCAGTTTCCACAGACTGAATTTCCGGCCCGTCTTCGTCAGCTTCACCCGTGGCCATAGCAGCCGCTGTGTCGCGGCGCTTATTTGCCCAAAACATGTCGAGGCCGATCAGCGCGGTGAAAAACATGCATGAGCCATATAGGCCGCAAAGGGCCTTGATGGCGGTCATATAACGGGGTGCTTCGTCATCATCAAACATAAAGGGTCCGATAATATTTCCAGCAGCGTAGAACACAAAGTTGATTCCGTTGACGGTCATTCTCTTTGTGTGCCCGGCAAAGTTGGCAGCAACAATGGACCAATTTAAAATAATGGCGGCACCTACCACGCCGAGAAGCCAGCAACAAGCTGTCAGTGCTAAACGATGCTCAATCGGTATCAAGGCAACTCCAATAATTCCCGCGAGCGATGGTATTTGGACGGCAATGGCGCAAATCACAGAAGTATTGCGGATATTAGAGGCGATTAGGCCTGCTGCAACGGTAACCACAAGTTGGAAAGCGCCATTCGGAAGCTGGTACAAGACAGTTTGCGATTGGTCGTAGCCAAAGCCGGATAGGAGGGCGCTCATGAAATTTGTGATGCTTGAATTAATGATTCCAATCGACAACTGCTGTCCAGCAACAAGCCAAACTCGTGGTTCCAGCACAGCTTCCTTGATCTGATACGTAAGCAATTTCCCATGCTTAATTCCGGTTTGGTTATCAGCTACTCGCCAAACGGACACGACTCTTTCCTCGTGGGAAAAGAGTTTAAAGTCGATTGGGCTTGAGGGGAAGAGGAAGAAGGCGATGATCCCAATAGTTATTGTAATGAGACCAATTGTCTAGAATAGTTAGCCCCATTACCCCGACTCATTCTAGCAACTCACGAGAAACACCAGCTGCCATGGAGCCAGGTGGGCATTATTTGTATGTCCGAGTCCCCAAGAAATACCAGCCCCAAGCATCAGCGATATTCCGTTGCATCCCAGCCAGATGCACATTCGCAGGGGCTGCTCATCTCGCGTCCAAAACATGCTGGTAATAAGCATCCATGCGGGACCGATGCCGGCCTCCAATCCACCAAGAAGAAAACGCAGCACCATGAGACCGGCAAAGTCTTTGGCACCCACCGTCGCGACTAGAAGAACTCCCCATGTGATGAGCATAATGGAAATGAATTTACCAATGGGGAATCTCTGCAGGCAAATGTTGGAGGGATAAGATCCGACCAAATAACCAATGTTGGTCACCGAGGCAATCCATGAATACCGATTGCCTTGGAGGTTGAGAGCATCACGTAGACCATATGCAGCAGAATAATTCAGTGTCTGCTTGTCGAGAAAAGATAGGAGATATATCAAGCACATCTAAGACTGTTAGGATGATTCACACGAGTCGCAGAATACTTGCAGCTGGCAAGAGGGTAAAATCAATCTTTTTCAAAACTCTCTTGGCAATTTCCTTTCTTTCTTCGGGATCCATTTGCTGAGATTGGAGGTAATAATCAAGGCCAATATCGGTGTGGTCATTGGATTTCTTTAGGGCCATGCTCCCGGTTGGCACCGTAGCATGGTCTGTAATTTCTGCAGGGTCCATTTGCCGACAAATTGAATATCGCTTGTGGTAATTCAATTCAACTGCTTGTTTTTGGATGCTGCTAGATGAGAAGCCATGGGAAACTCGTTCTATAAATTATACAACTCCGGGGTCGGGGTAACCCTCAATGGAATCTCGCACACCCTGAAGCGCGCTCTTGAAAAGCAAGGGTGCAGATAGGGAGTCAACAAAGAGCATCGGTCCATACCCCGCACCAGTCCGACAGTGAAGAGTTTCAGTGGGGAACAGCAATGGTTACAGTATAAACAGATATCTTCAGTACTAGAGTGTCTGATAGTGACGTTCATGCGCAGGATATGAGGCCAGATTCTTCAATATTAGAGCCTTCGACACTAAAATCGCCAGTATTTAGAATCGGCCAAGACAATTCATATGATTTGTATTCATTCAGTGATTGCGCGCATCTCTAGCTAGATATTTCATTTATCGCCAGTTTCTAGCTCCAATAACCGTCGCCCAAATCCGCGCGCACCCTGGTCGGCACCGGTGATCTGTCAATGTGGTTGTTATCAGCATCCCTTTCGATCCACTTTTCTCTTTACCTGGAAGCAAGCATTATATCTCTGGATAAGACAAACCAGCTTGGGCGAACGAGCAGTCGCTCGCTAAAACGCGAGCTGCAATTGCCTGCTGCTCTTTTCAGGGCGGCCAATTGTAACGGTGGCGCGTTTGTTGGACAACTCCATAATAATGTTGAATAGAGTCTGCGTATCTGAGCTGTCCGTCTGTGCGCGATTGATGGCTCCTGGAGACCCCTCTTCATCCATAAATGCGGTCAACAGGTTTGATGCTTCGATGGGCTGTTGTGAAAGTTGTTGCTGCTCAAGAAGTTGGCGCATCCGCACCAATCGAAGAGGAGAGTCTGACAACCAGCCCGGTTCATCCACACCCGGGTGTTGTAAAAGAAGATGGTTGGTGTGGACAATGTGGCCTTGCGAGTCTTGTTGAAGCTCTTGTATTCCTTTGACTGTACATTCGAGCCCAGTCGCTCCGCTGGGATCTGCAATCAAGATGTGAGCGCTTCCCGCAATTCCCAGCTTTTCCAACTTGTTAATGGCAGTTTCTCTAGAGCTAGACTCTAGCACGGCTCTCAGTCCCAGGTGCACCGGCAGCCTGGTACGATCCACTCCACGAGCCTTTATTGCATTCAAGCATACTCCGACTCCCTTTTCATTTAGCCCAATCTTTCCAATCACACCAGCCTCGGTAATCATGGAGATTTTCGGAATATTCGTGCCTGGTTGTGAGATGTGACAAACAACAAGATTGTGGCCCTGTTGCACTTGCCAGTCCCAGTTTTGCGCCAAAATCGATGACCCGGCCTCGGTCTTCAACGCCACGCTCGTGCATCCATCAACTCGGACGGGGAGGTGTGGTCGTTCAGTGAAGAGACCGAAAGTAATCTCTGTTCGCACGTTCAGAGCCAAGATATCACTGACCTCTACACCGGCACCATTTGCGATTCCACGAATCTCATCCAGATATTGGGGGCACAACCTTTCCAAGGTTTCAGTGTATTTCAAAGCCTCCTCTCGTATTTTTGGCCAGTCCAGGGAGCATGTGCTCTGGAACAGGTCTTTATAGAAGCGTAGAGACCCTTGCACCTGATCCCGCGCGAGAGATCCATGTTGAAGCCCTATCTGAAATGGTTGTCAATATGATGTTGAGAATAGCATGGATAAGACACCTACTTCATAGGACGTACCGGAGCATCGAACTTCAAGCATGATTGTTCGTGCCAAATCAAATCATGCTTCGCTATCCTTCGGTTGCCTTAATTCCAAGTTGAGTCTTTTGGTGGGAGCGATTTCTCCTCAGCCACACGTATCTTGGACAGTACGACAAGAATACAGAAAACAAGATTGGAAATGGTTCCCACGGTTGCAATCAGGTGGGTTTTTAACGCGGAAAGTAATCTTAGTGGTTGCTCTCAAAAGGATCAGGCGGGGTAAACTGAATAATCAAGTTCGTGCAATTTAGATCAGCGATGACGAAGTGGATGCAAATTTGGTTTTGTATTCGACACTTCCACTTTATTCCCGCAATCCCAGTGCTTATGGAGCACCAATCGTAATTGAACCTGATTTGTTGTACTACAACTGCGAAAGCAACAACAGACTATTGCGCGCCCGAAACCTCTATCCTTGCAAGTCCAAGCGTCACATCAAAAGTTTGCAATCATAACAGAAACATCACTTGCAATCATTGTTCATCTCGTCTCAGCTATCCAGCATTACAAAGCTTTACTCTTAGTCACGACTTGAACCTATTCAGTTTAGCCAACTCATGTTATTCCCGCATTCGCCAAAAATTGATCCTCTTTCATTGGAGGGCGCAAGTGGATATTCCTTCCATTACCAATGCCAAGCACGTAAGAGCTTTCAGCAACCTCCAGGGTTCGCAAGGTCATCTCATTAGCCAACTAGAATTGACGTGATTCGTGGATCCGGGGAGCCAGCCATTACACCCCGCAAACTTCCCCATACTTTCCATTTTCCCCAGCAGAAAATTCTTAAATTCAACAGACTAAATTCTCATGTCTAGAAATGCTCTTCTTCGTCAAGTTTTAAAATTCGAGCTCTGGGCGCAAAATGAGTGACAAGGAGAAGCGCAGCGACGGGAGTGTAACGGCCCAGAAAGATGTTTTGGCGGAAAGCAATCATGGAGAAGACCACCCCAACGCATTGGTCAATGACAAGTCCAACTTTCCTGATGGCGGTAAAGAGGCTTGGCTTGTCCTATTCGGGGCCTGGTGTACTCTATTTTGTTCATTCGGGCTCGTCAACAGTATCGGCGTTTTTCAAAAATACTACTCGCGCGGCCCATTGCGACAGTATTCGACTTCCACCGTTGCTTGGATCACCAGCGTCCAGGTGTGGACTCAAAACTTTATGGGAATCATGGTGCGTCATTCGGTGTGGAATCGATCGGTATAAACTTACAAATCATAGAGCGGGCGACTGTATGACAGATATGGACCCAGGTGGCTGATGCTGGGTGGAACGGTTCTCTTTGTCTTTGGGCTCATGATGACTTCTTTATCAAAAGAATACTACCAATTCTTCCTTGCTCAGAGTATTGTCACGTCTATAGGGTCCAGTGCTTCGTTCACCGCGAGCATGTCCTCAGCAGCCACTTGGTTCGATAAGCGCCGAGCTCTGGCCTTTGGCATTACAATGTCTGGGTCATCCCTCAGCGGCGTGATTTTGCCCATCATGATCTCCCGAATGCTCGATCGCGTGGGGTTTCCGTGGACAATACGCGCTGTGGGCTTTCTGGCCCTCGGTCTGCTGAGTGTTTCTTGCGTCACGGTCAAATCTCGACTTCCAAGCCATTCGCGCCCTTTTGTCTTGAAAGAATATTTTGATGGTCTGCGGGATCCCATCATGTCTCTTACAATCCTCTCCATGTTTTTATTCTTTTGGGGCATGTTTGTGCCATTTAACTTTATCATCTTGCAAGCCCAGGCTCAGGGGATGAGTGAAGAGTTGTCGGATTATCTGGTACCGGTTTTGAACGGCGTTAGGTGAGAAACTTGCATTGAAATGAACGAGAGCAGTCATATCTTACTAATTGAAGCGTTGTTGGGAGAATACTTCCTACAATCATTGCAGACAAATGGGGCCGGTTCAACGTTTCGATAGTAATGGCCATCATTACCGCGGCCAGTTGTTTAGCGCTCTGGATTCCGGGGAAAAGCGATGGGGCAATTTTTGCCTTTACCATCGTTTTTGGATTCTCGACAGGGGGGTTCATTTCGCTTGCGCCCGCAATGGTGGCTCAGATTTCTGCCATTGAAGAAATTGGTATACGCACGGGAACCTCGTACGCTCTGTCGTCGTTTGGAGCATTGACTGGAAGCCCGCTTGCTGGCGCCATCGTTTCTGCTTCTGGGGGCCATTACCTGGGGTTGCAGCTGTTTTGCGGCTTTGCCATTTTGCTGTCAACATGCAGTCTCCTCGTTGCTCGCTATATTCAGGTGGGATTTCAAATGGTCAAGGTATAAGTGTTGGAAGGATTATGGGTCGGTACCTATCGTTACACTACAGTTGGAAAACAGAAGCTAGATGCCCACGTCTATGTTGGACGTTTATTATTAGCCATTCCTGACCTAGAGTCAAAATCTTCAGGTTGTACACAATCAAAGACTGGATCAATCGACCACTCCGTCGCGAACATCGTGCTGCAGTCTGGTCATTAAATGCAATTGTTTACTCTGCCGTTCATATTTCGATTCAAGATTCATTTCCTGGCAACAATTGAGGTGCAAAAAGAATGAATGCTGCCTGCAGACAAAATAGGAAACATAGTGGAGTTAAACCACCATTTTTGGTTAGACAAACCGAAAAAAGAGACCGTACCGAAGCATGCTGCTACATGTGATCAAACTCAATTATTTACCCTTCCGTTAATATTTCAATCCAATTGCAGCCATTCCATATCTTCCAATCATTATTATGATTTAGCTAGCGGCGAAATGACCAACTCACCGTCACCGCTTCACCATAATGTCTTTGTCGGGGAGAAGCAGTAAATCTCTTTTCCTGTACTAGCGGGGAATTTGCGGAATGCCTTCAAAAGGAATAGTTGCCAAGAAAACTGTCCAACTCATTGATTCATTTTGGCCCGATCCAAAATGCCCAACCACCGACACGACACAATGAGTACTTTCAAAATATGCACTAAAATTAGGCTGTTGCACTACCTGCACCACCAGCCTTGCCATTTTGACTTTAATTTGTAATCACGCCCTCAAGTCCTGGACTTTCTAGGCCTATATTTAGAGCCCCGCAGTGACATTGAGTAGATCATAATTCCGTCTTATATTTGGATGTAGTTGATCAGTCAGCTGTCCAGATTAATCCTGCACGCCAACTTTATTAGAGTTATCATATACCGTGAGATTAAAAAGGAAATAAAGTTGAATACTATGGCAGATGCAGAAACTCCGCAAAGATCTAGAAAAGTGCGCAAAGGAATTCTTATATCTCATAATACCGTTTGCTCATTTAGGTATAGCGCACAGTTTTCTCACAACTGTATCTCCGCATCTCACCAAAAAGCAGTCCTACACCTCGAGAAGATCAGGACTTAAACCACTCGTGCGGACTCCGCACTGCGGAGGACATAGGAACCCGAGACCCCGAATCTAAACCCCGAGATCAATGCGATAGCGATGACAAACCTAGAGAATTGGACTAATTCAGGAATAAACGGAGGAACCGATTGCCGAATGCATGACGTACCGCCAAAGAGCCACGATGAAGAAGGAAGAATAAATACCATCACCTCTTATTCCATGACCGCCGCAAAGCTAACATTAGAAGCCAAGCTTGATCACCAATATTACACTGAAAATGAAGGTAGCAATTGCTGGAGCAGCTGGAGAGTGCGGTAGTACTATTGTGAATGGTCTTTTGGCATCAAACTCAATGAAATTTGTATTATACATTATCTCTCGACTCCCGTCATTATGATGCTAACACATCTAATAGGAATTGACAGCTTTAACTCGGCCGTCTTCTTTGCAGAAACCAGAGGTTCTTGAGCTCAAGCGGAAAGGGGTTCACGTGGTTGCTGCCGACATTGATGGGCCCGAGGATCAGCTGGCAAAGCTCCTGACGGGAATCGATGTGGTAATTGCAGCTCTCAATGCGACTGGCATGATGAGCCAGATCAAGCTCGCAGATGCTGCCAAAGCCGCAGGCGTTAAACGTTTCGTGCCGTGTTTCTTCGCGACAGTTACGCCTCCTAAAGGAAGGCTACTGCTACGAGATAGCGTAAGATAAAAGTTGACCAACCTTTCGAGAGAGTTACTGAAAGAAAAAACAGAAAGAAGATATCCTCGATCACGTCAAGAAGATTCATCTTCCCTATACTGTAATTGACGTCGGTTGGTGGTATCAGCTTAGCTTTCCTCGCCTCGCCTCTGGTCGAATTGACTACGCCATAACCTTGCCGGTGGAGTTTATTGCTGGAGATGGCAATACCCCTTCTGCAATGACGGATATGCGGGATGTTGGAAGATACACTGCACGCGTTATCACAGATGATCGAACCCTGAATCGCATGGTGTTCGTCTATTCGGATATACGATCTCAGAATGAAGTCTTTACACTCTTGGAAAATCTGAGCAATGAGTCGATCGAGCGAGTTCACGTAAGCCTATTTTTGGAATTGAAACTATGAGTTCATTACTAGCTAACAATACTCGATTTAGGTGAGCAAGGAGGCCATAGAATCTATTGCTACGCAGCCTTTGGGGCCTGACGCGATAAAGAATGCCCCAGAGCATCGGCAGGTGGTCGTTCATCAGTACTGGTACTCAATGGGGATTCTCGGCGAAAATACTCCTGAATACGCTCGCTATCTCGGATACCTCGACGGCAAGGAACTATATCCAGACTTTGAAAAGATATCCCTTGAAACATATTGCCGAGAGCTCGTTGACGGGAAGGCTGCGGGTGTATATGTGGCCAAGAAGTGGGAGTAATGCAATTCAACTAGTGCCTGCGAAAGTATGACTAAATAGATATAGCTATGCAGTAATATAACTACCTATTTCAAGAAGATATTTATTATTTAAATAATAAATTCTACATTTCAAGTACAGTTATCCAAGTTTTTATGGGGAATCAATGTTTTGCCATACAGGAGATTAATTCGATTGTTTCTTGATCAGGCAAATCGCGACTAAATAAAGGTATCGGATTCAATTTGTTTCTACCACTTTTATGACTGTGGAGCTCGTGGAAACTGTGGTCAAGCTTGCTACTTGTTTTTAACCGGACATGAGGATCCGACTGTCTCCACGAACCGCCCTTGCTTCATAGTGCGGTCACAGATGTTGATGGCTATCTCGTTTCGCTTAAAATAAAAAGATGGAGGAATCTGCGTATTCCGTTTGCGTGTCTTCTCGATGACGAAAAACTTCTTGATACAATTAGTAGGGAGCTGTAAGTCTGAAGCGAGTATCGAGATGCCGTGTGTATGCTAGCAAGCGAGGAAGCCTGCTTGTGATGTTATAGTATCAGGGTTAGACAGAGAGAGGATAAAGGATAACTACCAGTTTGAGAAACGGAATAAACCTTGACTTCAAAAGCATTTGAAGAGATGTTACAGATTCACAATCTATGAGGCGACCCCATTGTGACAACCCGTCGCCTAGTAGGAAATGTATAGGAACTTGGAAATTTTACAATTACTCAGCCCGAATAATCACTGTGCTAAATTAAAGGTCGAAATCTACTACTATCTTATGAGTAGCTTTCCCTTCCTTCATTAACTGTATCATATGTGGTAACTTGTCGAGAGAAACCACCCGGCAGTTCTTTTTAACCAAACCACGTTGCGCCAGCTTTAATACTGTATTCGTGTCCTCCCTGGTTCCAACTAATGATCCTCTTATCGTTAGGTGCTTTAAAATCAGGACGCTCGGGTTGGCCAAGATATTGTACCCAGAACCAGCAGCTGGTAGTCCAATACACATGATGACCGCCCCAACCCGGTTTCCTACGTAATCAAGTGCTGTATTGTACGCAGGCGGTGCTGTAACAAAAACACCGTGGGCTCCGCCGTTGGTCAATCGCAAAACCTCTGCCACACTGTCGTTTGCCTTCTGAATGTCGACAAAGGCGTCAGCTCCCATATTTAGTGACAATTCCCGTTTCGCGTTTCCAACATCCACAGCTATCGGCCGAAACCCGAGGGCCTTTGCAATCTGAATAACATGCACGCCAACTCCTCCACCGCCTCCGAGTACCACCACATCTGACCCAGGCGGTAGACCGGCTGACTTCACAGAGCGATATGCAGTCGCACCGCCACACATGAGTGTGGCAGCCAGGTCGTCCGGTACGCCCTCTGGAATTGGGATCGCATGTCTTGCATCGACAGTGATGTAGTGCTGGAAAGTCCCAGTGACTGCAAGACCTGTATTCCGCTTCTTCGGGCAATGTGTCTCCATGTCTCCCACGCAAAGTTCGCAGGTGCCACAGGTGCTCCAAATGGGCTTCACACCCACCCGGTCTCCTACTTTCAAGTTCTGAACTTGGGAAGTAACCTCGACAACGACGCCGCAACCTTCATGCCCTGCAGTTGTTACGCCGAATGAGCTCATGCGTGGTGCAGGGGTGTCATTCAGCATGTAGTGCAGGTCCGAATAACACAGTCCGCTTGTGTTTAGACGCACAAGGACCTCGCCCGGGCCTTGATGCAAATATCAGCTTCTCTATGACGCGTTGTAGTACCGATGTAGAAATTGGTAAGGGCTCACCAGGCTTGGGAATTTTCACATCGTTAATCTTGATAAAAAAGTCGGCACCTTCGTTTTCTACCACCGCTGCCCTGCATGTCGTTGGGATGCTCATGTTGAAAGGCTTTCTGTATTATTATCGGAGGATAAACGGGTATTGGGTTTTCAATCATGTAAAACTGGTATTAGTAGTAGGACCTCGACAAGATGGGACCTTTTTAATCAATTCACATCATATCCATCGGTCATGCGTGCGGTATCCGCATTCTATACCTAAAAAGCTGCATTAGCATGGAGGCAAATTTGCGAGTGATATCCCTCGGCCTCCGCAATGCTCGGTCTCCGCAAGGTTCGGTCTCCGTCCAAGGCCTGAAACGACCCCGTAAAATCGGCATTCATCCGCTCGAATGCCTCACAAAGCTCAAGGCTCCGCTTTGCTATTTATAATGAAATAATCAAATCCCCAAGAGACGCACAAAATCAGAAACAGTTACCGTGAATAGGGAAATATTGATTATTAACAGTCTAAAGAAATATTAAAATGCATGGCACAATTATTATGAGGCAGGTAGCTCACTAATCATCATTTCAGATGATAGAATTAATCCACGATTTCCAGTTTGGTGAAGACTTCAATGTCCAACTCATCAGATGTGTGAACCTGAATGTCTCAAATTCAACCGATTCGTACAGTTGGTTAGCCTATAGGTTCGAGATAGCGGAGGTACTACCCGTTCACCGACTCTACTGACCAACTGAAGGCATGCTGAGCTGCTAGATGTGAACCATTTGAACAGCGAAAACTTCTACTTCTTCTAATAGAAGGCCTGTGGCAGTGACATAAGCAAAACCCTGAAGTTCCCAGCACCAATTAGCCCTTTTTACTACCCTTTCACACCAGCTTCCCTCTTTTATCAAGAGTGTCATATGTTAGAGTACGGGGGGTGTTAAAGTTATAGTGTACCACCAGAGACAAAAGCTCGCTGCAGAGCCCCCCCACAGAGGGAATTTCTACATCGGTTTACTAAGACCGAAAGAAATTTAAGGAAAAGGGAAAGGAGGGGAAATAAGGAAATCAAAAGAAACCATCTTCGAGCGTAGCGAGGCCAGAGGGCTGCCGGAGGCGGAGGCGGTGGGTGGGGCAAGTGTAGGCATTGTAAGAAACACAGGTCACTTGGTAAACATAATATCGTCCTAATAGGGGTCCAATTTCATATCTCAACCTAATGTAGAGCTGGCTTGACACTTGTTCCAGCATATTGCTTTCGGATCTCCTCAGTCATGCCAGACATATCACACAAATCTGCATCATTCAGCAGATCAGATTGTGGTACCCAGCTTCCATGGATGCCGTTGCGCAAGCGAAAAGGAAGTTCAATAATAGCAATAGGGCCTGATTCGACGTCGGTCGCATTGAGAATGAGAATACAGGAAAGCTTCACGTCCCGCCTGTTAGCAATAGTGATCAAATATCCATCTCCTTCGGGTGCTGTAGATTTGGTTAGCACAGTATAATCCTTTAGTCGGGTCAACTTACCCTCTGGCGATTTCGGAATAAATGCTATCTCGTGGAGTGCAGTATGTTCACCGGCAGACCAGTATTTGTATTTGCCCGTGTTGACGTCTGCACAAGCTAGAGCGTTGTAGGTTCCGCCAACTGGGCTATACTCCGCTTTGGGATCGTGAACGCTTAAAAAGAGTTTGCTGTACTGTTTGGTGGCGAATCTATCATCGAGCTTGGGCATCTCACCATCCAGATTAACTAGCTCGGTTGGGTCAACGCGGAAATCAGTTGCGTTAGGGTCAAGCCTCCAGCGCACGTAATGGCTTTCTGGGCGTCCATCATCCTTGGGTTTGGCGCTAGGATGTGTAAATGGGTCCTCGCCTCGGGGACCAAAGAACCAGAACTAATATCATGAGTTTGACGTTCAATTTTCTAACCTGGAGCCGAGTAGTTACCTTGTTGTGATAGGTCAGTGGGGCGTCAAGATAAACACACCCATCCTCACCCTCAAATGCGTTTCCAGTGTGACCGTAGAAGGCGTTGTCGTAGTGAAACCAGCGAACGTCTTCTGGTTTTGGATTGCGCCGTGGAAGGATACCAAACGTCAGAGGCTTGTCCTCAGCCCAAGCGAAGTGCTTTGAACCTTTCTGGAGCAGCTCAACTGGTTGGGCCTCGAGGGGGGTCAGTACAAAAATGACCCAGTTCTTGGTCGCTGCCATATCGTGCATCATTCCCACATATGGGGCCTTGATCCAGCATTCTTCAAGTTTCTTTCCGTCTTTGTCGAACAAGTAGTATGCGACATCGTTGGTAGCATCTCCCTTTGCTTCATAGCCCATTGTGATCAATTCGCCGTTGTCGGGATCAATCTTTGGATGAGCGGTGAAAGTCGGAGCCGAGTATTGGCCACCGAAGTCGTAGAGCCCTACAGATTTATTGCATGAGCATTGATCATTAAGTGAATGCAAGCTGACCTACCCTTGGTGTCCAGAGAGTCCGGATCCATGGCATAAGGTTTAGAGTCTTCTTTGAGTGCAAGTAGCTGATTCTCGAAGTAGATGATGTGCGTATTCGCTGTGGAATGCACCTCGTGTTTGACGCGGACATCATCAGTGAAACGGTTGCGATACATGCCAAAAACGGACTGTCTCGCTGCCCTTTCAATGAGGAACTTGGCGGTTCTGACATACTTTTGCTTGAAATCGGCGTGGCCGTCCTTGATTCGGACTGCGTCTATGGCTCCATCGCCGTTGATGAAGACATCGTCCTCGTAAAGAGGAGCCCAAGACCAGTCGGGCATGCAGCGGTAATAGGTTCCATCGATTTCCTTTGGAATTTCCCCACGCACAACACAGTTGTAGACTTCAGCCTCAAAGCGACAAGGCGCTTCCGGACCCTGAAAAAAGGGTGACTGGGGGAAGTTTACCTCGGGCTGGGGCTCGAGGGCTTGGGCAGACTTGGCGATATCAGCCATGATACTATTGAAATATAGATAGTTTTAGAAAATAGAAGCAATGATGATTGTGAGGGTCGCTAAGTTCTGTGTTTTAGCTGGTATCGACTTGACTGATGCTGTCTTGGTCATCGCAACTAATACAGCACTTAAGTACCTTGAAGTGAGACAACCAGTAGCAACTCTGAGTAATGGCACGGCGACCGCATCGCATTTTTTCCCCGCTCAATGAGGCGCAACGGCATCAGACAGATACCACTAGATCCTGCCGTTCCTGAGCGGGGAACGATGCAAGCGCGGAGACCGCCCTCCATGGTCGGTCACCGCGTTGGTTCGGTAACTAAAATAGTCGAAAAGATTACGCTATTGTATATTTAGTATTCACTACCTCCAAGATTCATGTGATTCTCAACTGATCCTTCTTTACTTTACGATCCAAGAAAACGTACCACAACAACCATACTCCTGCTGTCGGCCTCAACTTTACCATGTTGACAAAAGACTTCATTTTTAAAGAGGCGGACGGCGTTAGTATCGCGGCTACAGCATTTTGGAAACCAACACAGACAGATACTAGCAGTCCATATGGAATTGGTAAGCAACAGAAGTCTAAGCCTGCAGCAGGCCAAGCCCACGGTTAGCTAACATTTATCAGCGTTGGGGTTTCATGGGGGGGGCTTCGTGGTTGGCTCTAGATTCTTTATCCCAGATGTCGAGATAGAATACCTGTGCGATGCGCACTATGTGGTTGTGTCGGCGGACTACCGCTTGTGCCCACAAGTCGCCCTGCACGATGTCATCCAGGATGCAATTGACGCCTTCTCGTGGTGCAAGTCGGATCTGCCAGCCAAGCTCGGCCTTGATGCTGGTATTGAAATACATGCAAAAAAGATAGTTGCATTTGGCCAGTCTGCTGGCGGCCTCTTGGCCCTGCATTTGGTGCGTGACCGCTCTCTAATTGTCTTTGAGACACACCCGCATATTCTAACGCCATGCGAATAGGGAGGACTTCCTGAGCCTCCACAAGCGATCCTCGACTTTTACGGTGTCAAGTACATCAGTGATGAGTTTTGGCACACTGAACTACCTGCCCTAGCAGGAATTCCGCCGTTCGAGCAGAGCTTTCTGGATAAGATATACGAAGGACCCATTTTGACGACAACCGCCACTTCGCTGGAGAAGACGGCCGCATCATCAACAAGCAGCCAGAACAAGAGTAGGGGCATGCCTGCACCCGATCTCTCAGTTCCTCGCAACGCCTGGCTTTTCAATGCTCTCAAGAATGGGACCCAACTCAAGGCTATCGTCAAAGATGACAATTTCAATAGGGTTGACCCAACACTCGCTTTCAAGCCCGGTTTCCCTCCCACCTTCTTTCTTCACGGCGATGCGGATTCCTTGGTTCTACCCAGAATGAGTGAAAAGGCTTTCAGAGATCTGAGCAGTCATGGGGTTAAAACTGAGCTTTCTTTGGTTCCTAATCAGTCTCATGGGTTCGATGCTGGACTATCACAAGACGATGTAGAATGGCCACATGTACGCAGGGCTCTAGACTTTCTCATCTTGAATGGAAACGCTTGAATTATTGACTAGCTATAACATTAGATAGCAATGGAGGTATTTTAACAAGCAGCTCTTACTGTACTGATAGATACCGTTTACTTTGTGCCAAACATCAATCATTCTACTTATTTCGTCCAATCACACAATGCCTAGTTAGAGAAGAAGCGGTTCCTAAGGGGACTATGTTTTCCTTCTCATTTGCATCAATAGCAGACTGGTGTGGTGGCCCATTATGATTACCTTCTTTGTTTGGCGTTACCATTCTAGAATTTAACGGGCATGACTTGTAAATGTGCCACATTTTAATTACTAATACCATCTAAATTTCTCAACTTAGCTTGAACAGTCTCCTTGCGTTGCCAGACCCAATTTGTTCTTTTTGCTCTTGTGAAAGCTCCGTGATCTCGTCAAACCATTTCGGGCCCTCTTCCATGGTTTCGTACGGGTAGTCGATGGAGAACATAATCCTGGGAACTTATTAGACTTGCCCCGTCGCTCTTGACTTTTTTACTCACCTGTCAATTCCAATTTCTTGGATTGCATATAGCAGTGCAGGTGTGCCATAATGTCCACTTGTAGTTATGGAGATGTTCTGTTATTCGCTTCATCAGCAACTTGCACGAAGGTGACTGCGAACATTTGATGCGGCGTACAGTCTTCATAACTTCCCGAAACGATTTCTTTGTCATAGGCCTCAAGGCCCCAATGTTGTAGCTCAATCTGTGGTCAATTCTCCAGAGTTGTAGAAGTAGATGCTCCCCCATGTGTCCTACAATGATCTGGAGCTTTGGGAAGCGCTCAAACACCCCATTTACGTAGAGGCCTAGTACGTGTAAAGAGACCCCTGATTTTCGTTAGGCTGTCAAAGCACTATTGATGTACGAGCCGAGTTCTTTTTACTTACCTACGCTGAAAAAGTAAGCACTGCCTCGTAGACCCATCCTCTCAGCTAGAAACTTTTTCGACACGTCCGGTGTGGTGAGGCGAGGGTGTATGTAAACGGGTACATCAAGTTCAGTAATTGCGCTCCAAAAGAAGTCCCACTCGGGTTGATCGTAAAAGACGACTTGCTCTCCGTCGGCGCTAACTGTCTGAAAGTCGTTGAGGATGATGCCGACTAGGCCAAGAACTTGAACCGCTCGTCTAGCCTCGGTCGCAGCTGTCTGAGGATCATGCATGCTAAGAGATGCGAGTCCAGCAAAATACGCAGGGTTCTTTCGGATCTCATCAGCCAGATAGTCATTTGCACGTCTCGCCAGAGCTTGGGCTTTTTCTGGGTCCGCTTCATCCTGAGGGCCAGGCGAGGTGAGAGATAGGATCATCAGATCAACACCGCTAACCTTCATCCTATCCAATCGTCTCTGATGGATATCAAGAAGATCTTTGGCGAGATCTTTTCCTTCATTAGGGCCGGCATAACCACTGCTCTTGCTTGCAAGTTCTGGAAGAGTAAAAGCCTCCTCCAGTGCCACCTTGGAGATCATAGAAACAGGCATAGTTTGAGGTTGCCTTGATCGATCTCAAAACAAATGGATCAGTAAAGTGAATAGATGAAAGGTAGTGAGTTACTTGGGTACATATCAAGGTGTAATGCGAGTTCATTTGGTGTGTGTTTAACCAATGGTGCCAGCCCAGCGTTAGCTATTGACTCTGCGGTCTCCATGCTCCGCCATCTTGACCGCTGTGGGGAATAAAGCGGTCTCCGAGTCTCGGACAACGAGCAGATTCTTTCAACCCTAGCACAGGGCCAAGACATGGCGCGATACCTTACAAGTATGCCGAGATGAAAGTAGGAATCATCACAAACTACCTGTTTATTTTTATCACCATTGACAAATCCACAACCTTGTCTATTTTGACAGCTAGAAAAGACACCACACAAACTGCAGTACGTTCCCAAGGAGCTGCTAGGAGTTTAATTGGAAGACCAACGTCAAACAAATCAAATGTTCAAATGATCCCGTAGGTTTTTATTGAAGCATGTCAAGGTTTTATGATGAATTTAAGAATGTAAAGATGATGCCTAGCTAACTGTATCTCCAAAGGCCTTTTTTATCCCCACTAGCTACAGGGTAGTTCAGATCTGCTAGCGGTTAAACCATTAAACTCGGAGAAAACACAGTCAATATTCAATTCAGAAAATAAATCTGCTCATGAAGGAAACCGTTTCTCATTCAGAGTACCTCTATTCTTCTGCAATGACACAGACACCAACTCAAAGGCGGATAGATGCTTCGTGACCTCACCTCGCTCAATCAACCTTGAGCAAGACAGTCTTTTTCTCAATAAAAGCATCCAAGCTTTCCCTGATTCCTTCACGGCCAATTCCGCTTGATTTGTAGCCTCCAAATGGCATATCAAATGCTGTTACTGGAGAAGTACAATTCACTCCCACTGTACCCGATTCAAGACCTATGGCAAATCGCAAGGCCCGACCAAAATCTCTAGTATACACAGCGGCATACAATCCATACTCGCTCGCATTTGCCTTTTCCAAGGCTTCTTCTTCCGTATCAAAGGTGTTGATGTGGACAACGGGGCCGAAGATTTCTTCCAGCAAAACCTGGGAGCTCTCGGCCGTGTCGGTGAAAATGGTGGGTTTAACGGTAAAGGTCCGTGGCTCGAAATCACCACCCAGCATCACTTGGCCACTCTTCTTGCCCATTTCCAGATATCGAGCCACGATGTTTGCTTGAGTAGCATCAGCTAAGGGGCCGTGGTTGGTTGCTGGATCTGTTGGGTCGCCGACCTGTACATTTCCGAATGACTGCTTGAATGCCGCAATGAACGCCGGAGCAATGGATCGATGAACATAGATCCTCGAGTTCGCCATGCAAATTTGACCACTGTTCCATTGAATACTGTGTGCTGTTGCAGGGACGGCTTTCTCTAGGTCTGCATCTTCGAAGATTACTGCCGGAGACTTTCCTCCCAGTTCAAAGATCAAGTTTTTCATATTCGACTTGGCGGCGGCTTCCTGAATCAGACGACCCGTGCGTGTAGAACCCGTAAAGGAGAGGGCCCGAACATCCATATGAGAGGCCAGAGCTGCACCGCTGATGTGACCATGCCCGGAGAGGATATTGACAACGCCCGGCGGAAAGCCAGCTTGAATAATATACTCGGCAATTTTGATTGACTAAGGTGGGCTCGATTATTAGTATAGGAATGTGGAATCGGGCTATGGCTGTTATGATTCACTCACCGTCAGTGGCGCCTTTTCACTGCTCTTCAATACAACTGTGTTTCCTGCCGCAAGCGCCGGGCCAACTTTTCCCGACAAAGCGACTAGCGGAACGTTCCATGGGATAATTGCTGCAACGACACCAAATGGCTGTCGCAGTGTGACGTTCAAATGTCCAGGTGTGTTCAGGCTTGATTGGCCCAGAATAGTGTATCCAGCTTCGGCATAATACTCGAAGCGGTTTGCCGCGATCAAATGGTCAGAATACCCACTGACAGGCCTGCCCATAGAAATGGCTTCTAGGTGTGCTAGTTCCTCGCCATTCTCGCGGAGGAGGACGGCAAGTCTTCTCAAGCATTCTCCTCGTTGTTTTGGTGATAGCTTGGCCCATCCAGGTTGCGCTGCCTTGGCGGCGCTAACGGCTATGTTGGTGTCGTCAATACTAGCCTCAGCAACTGGGATACCTGATTAGCATAGACACAAGTGTTGCAGCGTTCAAACTTTACCGTTTGCTACCACCTCATGGGTCCAGGGAGATTTGATTGGAAAGGTCTTTTTGTCAGACGCATCCACCAGCTATGTTGTCTCCTGTAAGGCACTGCTAATTTCAACAAGTCTTGTCGTGATCACACACCTTTCCGTTGATGAAGAGCTTCGCTTCAACTGGCTTGTGAGTGTCGGTCGTCATCTTTGCTACTGTTTTTCGCTTTACTATGATTAATCACGCCAATGATTTTATTTGATACAGAGTATTCTCATCGGCAAAAGAGGTTGAAGTCAGCTCCGGGTTCATATGATTTAGGTATGGAATTATACAGGCGTAACGGAGCGGACACCGCGCGTTCTGCGGAGGCCGAGGTCCCACAGACTAATTAGTCTGGCCCAAGCTAAGCACTTGTGTGACGTCACACGGGTTCCCCGCTATGGAAAGAGTGCGGATACCGCATTGCGATGTGGCCAAGGTCCGCTGAGCGGCTTTCGGTACGTTAACCCCTCCAGTCTTATGTTTTGTATATAATACAGGCGTCAGGTTATGCTTTGGTCTAATAGAGTACCAAGGCAACTGTGCTGTAAGAGATGGGTGGTTGATGGGGAAGAAACGACGGTTGAAAGGTCGTTTCGTATACTTGTCCCAATCATACTGAACATGTTGTAAATAATTTACATACACAGAGATCTATTCAAAACGAATTCAAATAAACATAGATAGTCTCTAAGCTAGTTGAAATTGAAGTTTGTGATTTCTTTGTCCAAGTCATCAAAATCACTTTCAAATACCAACTTACATCCCATGTCGGCGACAGCAGTTATGCCTAACTGATGAGTGGTATTATTTGAGGCTTGAGAATGACTACTTTTGTTTTTATGGTGCTTTTTACATTTTAATATTCTATATGAAATCTGTTGGAAAAGATACAGTGCCATGTCCAGTCTCGGCCTTGCTTCAGAGACTTGTGTCTATCGTAAAGAGTGACTAATCTTTTCCCGCTGCCACTTCCCCTTCCCGATAAAGGCTCACACGCACTTTCACTTGGGGCCTGACTAAGACAAATGCATCAGTCGGTGTGTAGCCTTGTCTAGATTCGGCATGTGAATCTTGAAAGTCCATGTCCAACTCCAAGAATAGGGCTGCAAGGATCAGAGTCATTTCCATGTATGCCATGCTTGAAGCGAATAGGTTAGCGGATATGAGTTGATTTTGGAAGGGAATAATTGCTCACTTCTTTCCCAGGCACGATCTTGGGCCTTTTGAAAACGGAGAAAACGCTGGGCTGTCTCTCTTGGTTTTGCTCCCATCCACCCAGCGTCCTGGAATGAACTGGTCCGGCTTTTCGAAATAGAGCGGGTTTCTGTGCAAGGACATGTTTGACACGCCTATCTCGGTCTAATAGTAGAGTTGGTTAACGTCTCCTAGTATCAAATTCGTCGTTAGAAATCCCTTACCCCGACAGGGAAAACTGTATCATGCAGGACGAACGGCCGGTCAGATTCAACCACCTGTCGTGGAATAAATCCAGAGTTTGGTGGGAATATTCTAAGACCCTCTTCAATTACCGCTCTCAAGTAAGGTAGACGTTGAGCTTTCTGGTAAGTAATCTCGTTAATGGACTTGAAGTTTGACCTTACTTCCTTTGCCAAGGTATCGTAGGCCTCCTTGTGACGTAGTAAATGCCACAGTGTTGTTAGAAGAGCGGTAGAGGTGGTGTCCGAGCCGGCAACAAATAGGATGATTGCTTCACCAAACAATTCACGATCGGGGAAAGGCTCACCAGACCCAGGTTTCTTGGCCGTCAGCAGATAGTTAAAGATGTCCTCTCTACCTGACGGATTGTGCCTCTGGTTCAGCATCGCTCCTATTGCTCTCTGCCGGTTGTTAGTCCCATGTCGAGGTTCTATCTTGGAAGGCAGCCTACTTGAGCGGGATACGAGCGGGTTGTGTACTTGTTTGAGAGTGCTCGAATAATCTTTTGCAGTATTGGCCATCTCCAAAGGGTCCCCTCCTGTAGGTAGTGTCAGATGATTTGCATTTTCTCATAAGACCGGAGTAGCATCAGCCCTGCTTACCAGGGATACAAATCTTGCCGCTTGCGCCAACCCTCCGCTGACTTTGGCCTTCTCCGTTGAGTTATGAAGGAGATTGAAACTCTCTCCAAAACAGACATCAGAAAGGATATCGATGGTCAGGGCCGAGAGGCATTCGTCAAGTTCCACGTCACCTTGCGACGCCATAACCTCACAAAGCTTCTTGGTGTGCTCCATAAAGGTAACCTCCATGGCATCGAGCTTTTTCTGCGCAAATGCATGAGACAGGATCGACTTTTTCTCTCTAAAGGCGTCTCCAACAGCGGCAAAACTGCTGTGAAATCCCGGCGCAAAGGCTTGGTAGAATGGAGACTTGTCAATGGGTGATGTCGCCGAGAATACTTTTTGCAGCCCTTCATTTGTGTTCACAGACACCGTGTTTGGTCCTATGCGGACAAGAGGGCCTTGCGAGAGCTTAGTTTCATGAGGAGCTGAGCGTACGAGTTGAACACACCATATTTCTCGTGGAGGTCACAAAGTAGCAGGTGACGAGTCCCGGTTGACATGTGGTAGGCGTGCCACAAGTCAGAAAGCTTGGCGAGCAATGGTCCTGGAATTCGGGCGAGGGGATGGAAGAAGACATTGTAAATGACTGGCTGAGAGAGTTCTCTCTGTTAGTTTGACACAAAGCAAAAACGGTTGGTCAAGCTGGGAGCATACCAAGCAGAGGGCCGCGAGAATGAGGGTAACAAGTTTTTGACTTGAGACTGGAAAATGAACCTCTAGCTTGGGTTGGAAAGACGACATGTTAGCCCAAGTTGATTAAAAAAAAGCACTCTGAGTGAGGATGAGCGGCATGCAAATTGGGTCTTGGTTGGATACTTACTTATGTATTATCGAAAGCTTGCCATTATCGTTGCCAATGCAGCGTCCTGGGGCCCACAAGTGCGGTCACCGAATCTTGAGGTGTTGGCCAAGTCGGTGACCGCTCAGCCTCTGCATTGGTTAACCGTTCCCTCTGTCCAATGGCCATGTTTCTTTTGGTAACCTTGCTCAGCCTCCCCCGCAATAGTGAATGCGGGGGGAGCCGGGAGCCCTGCTTTGGTTACTCGCCCCCACATTTTCTCCGCGTCACCGACAGATCACCATCATCAACATCGTGTTTATTCCTGAGGAGCCACTGCGTCGGCCGCCCTGCTTCTACAACCGCGTTGCTTGCACATTGCCACCCGAGTCAACATGAGCGCAAGCACCAAAGGCCGTCGGTTGCCCTCCAGTTGCGTCAATTGCCGACGCCGCAAAATCCGGGTAGGTAAGAACCATCATGTCTCCAACCAACCCTGTCCCTTTTCTGCTCTGACATGATTCTTTTGCTTTACTTGCAGCTTTTCTCTGACTGTCCCAGTGTGACAAATCATCATCGGGAGCATGTGGGAGATGTCAGCGCTTCGGCTTGGACTGTGCCGTCACCGACGAGGTTGTTGCTCGGCCTTACTACCACACGTCCAAGGAGCGATTCGAGTTGATGGCAACAATCGTTCAGCACTTTTCGCCCGACACCTCGCTCAACGTACGAGACCTTCGAGAATACGTCTCTACTCTGAAAGGTGCACCAAGCAGCTCGGGGTGTTCCCAGCCTACGCAGCAAGTTTCGCCTCCACCTTGGGTCTCCCAGCTTCCCACCATCGAGACCCCAGAGGCACAGGCTCAGTCACAAGCCGCCAGTATGACCGATGGCCCATCGCCTCCCGTGTCTGAGTGTAGCCTTGACGGTGCTTTCATTTCGGACGCAACGTGTCAGCGTCGTAGGTGACCCCCACAGCAGCCGAGCAGATGGAGATACTAAGCACTAAACATGGCCAGGTTTCGATGGGGCTTCAAGTTGCACCGTCTTACAAGCCAAGATTAGTTCATGCGTTACAAATAAATTTCCCCGGCTGGCAATGCTGCAGCGAAACCATACGCTTGACTTGCGCGATGGTGAGCCGCTCTGCAGAGTTCCAGCCCTCGTGCTTCCAGACAGAAGAACATGCGAGCGGTGTGGCGTAACCTTTTTTACCCACATTAATAGTGTGGTGTATATTCTCAGCCCTGAAACTTTCTTCAACGCTGTTGAGGCGGCATATAGTGGCAGAGACGCATCGCTGTCTGTTCAAGCCACCATTCATCTCATAGTAGCCCTAGTGAATGGGCCCTCCGAAAATTTCGAACTTGCTCGTATGCAGATGGAAAGCGTCATGGAAGAAGGCAGCCTCGAAAGTGTCCAAGCTATGATGCTAATGGTCAGTGAAAAGTCCACGTGCAATGAATCTGGCTAATGTCCTGTAGGCTTTGTACCGACTGAATCACAACCAACGGCACACCGCCTGGGTCATTCTAGGCTCTGCAACTCGCATCGCTCAGTCACTTGGTATGCACATCAGGACAACCGACGAGAGTCTGATGGTGGCAGAACAAAAGACAAGATTATGGTGGTCACTATACGAATTAGACCAGTGGAGCTCATGCATCCTTGGGCGGTATTCTGACGGGTCTATCGATGCCAAGACTGTTCCATCTCCCTCGGATGTAAGCAAAGTTCCAGCTCGGCATGTGTGTAATATCAAGAGGCTGACAGAGCACAGAGTCTTACCGCGGGCATTACTACTCCGCCCATGTACGCTTCCGCTTCAGCCCGCTTGGCACAGTTTCTGTCCTCAGCCATGAGTTGCATTTTCCTGAAGCAGCAATGCAGAGAGCAGGATGTAGATGCTCTGATCCAGGATCTGGAAAACTGGTGGGCCAGCTTACCTGAACACTTGACTAAAACAACAACATCTGAATCCTTTGCACGCGCGACGCTCTATCTTCGGCTTAGATATCATTACATCCTAGTCCTTGTAACCCGACCTTTTTTCCTCGACTCCACCCTCCAGACCCAGTCAACCAGCTACCATGCCAAGGTTTGTGAGAACAACAACGATAGAATCATCGCAACACTTCTTGACATGCAAGCGAGAAACCTGCTCACCGACTCGTTCTGGTTTGATTCTCATTACATTCTTTCAACATCTCTCATACTACTTCTCCGAATTATGAGGAGCCCTTCGTCTTCTGATCTCCAAGGCAAGGTAAAAAGCATGCAAGAGCTTCTGCAATCATTTCCAGGTAATATCCAAGCCTATGCGAACGAGAGTTTCAATCAAGTCCTCGAGGATATCAACACAGGGTGAGTCAGGTCAACTAATCCATTGCCTATCCGAGTCTAACCCTGTATACTAGAAAAGACAAGAGTCAGATTAACGAGTTCACATTTAACGCAGTAATGACAAATCTGGACTTGTGGGATGAATCAGAGTTATTTAGCTTGGATGATATTGTTTGCTAAAATAGAAATACCAGAGAAACATTGTGGCAGGACTATAAAAGCTAGAGATATAACTCGTTGCTCTAGTTTAATTACGAGGCTAGTTTAGTCATACCCTTAGGTATACCTAGTTATTAAGCTTAATTTACACTATAATTAGTTCATCGTTTCTTAGTCGGACAGATCAGGAAGACCAAAGGGTTGCTGAATGCCGTTCGTATCCGCCACCTTTGTGGCTAGGAGCTCCTGGGAGACCGGTTGCGCGAGCCTGCTATTTGTGCTTTGACTAAACATAAATTCATAATCAAATTCAAAATTAGTAGAGCAAAGTCAACGAGTCACTTTCCCAGGGACTCATCGCTGCCGAGTATTTGAGATACGTCTTTTTTATTTTTACTTTTTCTTACGATTCTGGGCCGATATATAAGTGCTAATAACGGATATGTTGCAGACACCGGGGCAAGTCCTTGTCTTCAAACTCAGGGGTAAAGATGTTGCGCATGGAATGTTATTGGACGAGCTGCCTAGTTGCGCCCAACCCGAGAACCCCGCCAACGCATCCATAATAATCACGTTATGGAATTTGATGGCACCTTCAATCAAGTGCAGAAATTGGTCAACATTGAAAGTAGGGTGAGCCCCTCGTGATCCGCACACATAAAGGCCTAAACACATTGGTAATTTCAATATTGCCCTTGCTCAGTTGCCAAAATGGACGAACAGGGATTATTATACCACTAGGCCATTCGCCCAATGAGAAGTTGTTCCACGGAACACAATGCATTGAAACCCGTTCCGAGGAAAGATTCGGATTTAGCAGACATTTCTGCATCCAGGACTGTCTTTTAGGTTTTCACCGTCAGATTGAGCATTGATTCAACAGACCCACAATCCGATCAATCACTGGCTATTCCGTAATAGAACTAAATCATGTACAATACAACCCTTGAATGATTATGCCAGCAGTACTTGCTCCCGCTTGGCGCTATTTTTTTGGGATCTCGGATTGGCAAATAGCCACTATAGTCGACGGGTGGCTGAAATTGCTTTTTCTGCTCTTAAGCCCTACAAAGCTTTTCCCAGTAAAGCAATAAATAAATAAAAAGTTGGGCGTAAATACGGCGGACTGAGTGGCTATAACCCTAGTAATTAATCGAGGTGAGTACTACTGGCACACTCATTCAAGGGTTGTATTGTATTGCAAAGAGAGGATCCAAACTCAAACTTTATTACCATGTGGAGCTCAAAGAGCAGGGAAGAAACGAAGTTGGGTTGAGGTTTACGTCATCCATGCAAGGGCCAACTTGCGCAGCAACCACACTGGCAGCCAATTAGTCGGCATTTAGTATTTCATTCCTATTTGAAACGGAACCCACCCAGCTGATTTCCCCGGAGTTAGGACAGCATGGCCCCGTTACATCCGTCAACCCACAGTAGCTATTCTGATGACAGAGAGAAAGATGATATTCATAGTTACAGTGTACTTTTCGGACATATCATGACACCGCTAGCTTATGCACCCAAGTAACACTCATGGCTATTTAAACAGGTTGTCGCAACTCGAGTAAGACATTGGCTCCATCACCCGCACCTACAATCAACTTGCCAAGCACTCTTCATCCAACTTCAAGATGACTCTAAAACTATACGATGCCCAAGCGCCAAACCCCTTTGTTGTGCGCCTCTTCATACTCGAACGCGGTGGGCTCGAGTTGGATGTGCAACAGGTTGACATTATGAACATGGAAAATCGAAGACTGGCTTACCGCACAGAGCTAAACCCTCGTGGTGAACTCCCGGCACTCCGAGTCAATCAGAATACCGTCTTGACGGAAATCACGGCCATTTGCGAGTACCTTGATGAGATTGCTACCAGCGGCAAGTCTCTGTTTGGAGAAACGGCTCTCGAACGGGCTGAAACGCGCATGTGGCTTAGACGGATGGATCTCGAAATCGCGCAGCCGATTATTTCTTGGTTCCGCAACGATCCAGCTACAATCGACTTTTACCAGGGCAACCGCATACCAAACCCCGAGGCACGAACAATCGAAAAGGTTTCCATCAACAAGGCCTTGAACCTCCTCGAAGATCAGCTCGCGGGGAAAACGTACCTGTGCGGCGATCGATTCTCAGCTGCCGATGTCCACTTTTACGGACTTGTCAAGACCATGGCTACGCTGTGTGCCCCGTGGGTGCTTGCTCCAGGAAGGAAAAATGTCGCTGCGTACTTTGAGCGAATTGATAAGCGCAAAGCAACACAGGAAGCACAAGCACTCTTTGGATCCCATGTATCTGTTTAACGGTTGGAATCAATATATTATATAGACCGTCTGTATCATTTTCAATACAATACAATCTTAGAATGACAAATACGATCGAATAGTGCGTTCCAGTACAATCAAAAGCCCCAAAGCCATCATGGACATGATTACAATAAAAACCCGGTCTGAAAAGTCTCTGTGTGCCTTGGTCGCTTTGTCAATGCTGTACATGTCCGTTTCCATCAGCTTCTCTCGGAAATAGGCAATCGGTGGATCGACAGGGTCAGCCATCCAGTCTCCCAGATCAAAGAGAGCCTTCATGAAGAGCTTTGTGAACAATGCAATGACTGGGTTTGGGTCTCCAATGTTTTGTGTCTTGCGGGCTCCTGGTGGTACAAAGGTAAGGAGGACGCTGCGGCCGACAAACTTTAAGGGCCTGGGAGCAGTTGGTTTATATAAATCCTTGGTGTTAAAGAATGTTTCCGACTTACCTGGGGAACCATAGTTCGCAAAACTGATCAATAAATGCAATTGCTGTTTCGTGGCCTTTTTGTCTCTGCTCAGGCGTCCTTTGCTCGTTGAAATCAAACCCATCATACCAGTACCAAAATCTTTCCAGTTCCTCCCAGGTTCGCGGATAGTTGATGCCCATGGAGCGTGATCCGTCCTCAGGTTCAGTGCGAAAATAGCTGGCAAGCCTTTCGCCCCAAAATGGGTACGACGCCTGTACTACTGGGTGAACCTCCTTTTGCTTCGCACCCACCGTCTTCCGAATCCAGGTTTCAAAATAGCTGAGCCCGATGATGGCCGTTTGAGCTTCCCATGGGAACGAATAGGTGCCGGGCACACGTTTCCAGATTGCCGAATGGATCTTGTTTACATCATTGGCATACTTTTCAGACTCGGCAGAACACGAACCGTAATACGCCCAGTGCAGGTTAAAGAGTTGTGTTTCGTAGTAGCGCTGATGGCCGCGACGAATCACCTTGCCTCCATGAACTGCGAGCGCTCCAGACGGAGTTGCAGTCAAGGAACAAAATATGGCTGCGTAACCCAGGGCAGTACCAAAATCACTTCCAAAAAACATCCATGCAGTACGAATTGCCTGGTCAAACTCGGTCTCGGGATCCAGCTATTGGCAAGCAGCATTAGTGAAATTCATCCCATCTTGATTCGAAAAATACCTGATCAAGATACTTGGATATCCATTTCCCTTTCCGCTCTTCACGAGCTGGCCACTGTGGAGTCGGTCGCGTGGGCTCAGGAAGCGGTCTAAACGGTCGAGGGCTGTTTTTGTATTGCTCAAACGAGTCTGTGCCAGGAGGAAGACCATTGGTAAATTCCAATTCATAAGGGCTTTCTTTTCTGGTTTTTGTATCTGTCATCTTCAAGAGTGGGGGCGTCCGGCAAAGTGTTGAAAAAGAAACGAACATCTGGAAGATTGGTGGACAAAAACGAGTGACAGCGTCGATCTTTATACACGAATACCGACATAGGGTTCAAATGACGAAATGATGAACCCGCGACCTGGTCCAAGTCTATCAGGCCCAAATACCACCGTTCCGGCGTGCCACGGGTTGCTTTCGGGCGATTAGGGTGGGTTGAGACCGGCGCTCCCGGTCTTCAAACCTCCCGCTCTGCAGTGGATATCATGACGATCCATATTAGTTAGTGGGCGAGAGCCCGGCAGTCACACTCAAAGGCTACACATTTTCAAAACTCAATCTACGCTCGCACTCGCCTATCGATGTTCGCACTCGCTTATCCTGTTTCATGCGCATAAATAGGTAAATGTCGCGTGCAAACCAAGGCCATCAAGTAGACTAAGCAGGGATCGGGGCAGGATCGGGGCAAGACCGGCTAGAGCAAATGCGAATCATCTGTATCCTATTAGAGTCACATTTGAGGCCCTAGGTAAGGGCCGAGCAGTACAGTGCATGCCTTGAAACATTGTGTCCCTGTGACCTCTTCATCGTCAACACTGCAGAACTCAACTGCACCAAAATGTCAGTTGAATAGCGAAGAAGAAGAAGAATAACAAAATACAAAGGTTCTAGAAGCTTTCCGACGTGTTCAATCTAAGATTTCATTTCTGTATTGGGCTAATCATATCCGTACAAGCCCACCCAAGTCGACACCACCACTCCTCAATGCATATTATACACCTTTTGGTCCAAAATCAACCCCGTTAGTTCATGTCAAATGGATAGAGGACACCATTGCACTACGCATTAGCGGAGTGCTTACTTCACTTTTGCCGTAACCGGAAACGTGACAGTTCAACAAACCCTAAGCCGCTACTTCTTGCAGTGTTGGCTGAGCGGGTGGCTTCCATGCAACACTCCACCACTTTTCAGGTTTTGTCACTGGTCCACCAATTGCCAATTCCACCACATCAGCGGCCTGCTGGCTATCCCAAATGCCTTCCTTCCTCCGCATAGAGCGCAACAAGGCGGCCCCTCTTTGCTGAATACCATCATCCGAGGACAGCATGCACAACATGGCAACGGAAATGACAATGTTGGAGTCAAAGGCGAAAACGGGTGCAGGGCCGCACGAGTCCCAATTAACTAAAACTTCAACCTCTTTCAACACTCTCTGGCAAGCCTCTAGCGGTATCCCGTCTTTGGGCCCTCGTAATTGCGTATAGGCTTCCCATACGGCTATTTCTAGACAGAGCAGCTGGATCCTGTAACGTTCGCTGTCGGGAACGCTTTGTTCGTGAAGTTTACTTCTCAGCGTTTTAAACCGCTGGTTCCAAAGATGAACGGCACGCAGCGATGACATGCTGATGCTGAGGATGTCTGAAGTAAAGTAGGGGGGCATGCTGTAATATCTGGAAAGGTCAAAAAACTGGTTTCTGGTGTCATCGTTCTTTGCCAAGTACAATCTGGAAACGTGATCCCTTCGCAAAGACAGCAACGATCTTACGGCATCTTGCACCGATGCGAATTGCGCAACCCCGACGCTGGGATCGGGGGTTAGGCTGAAATACAAGTCCGGGGCAATATCTTGACCGGTGCGAATGGCACCATGCATGGCGAGTGTGGCCAAAAGGTCTTCAATGTCTTTAAACAGTTTTGGAAGCTTGGGAAACCATTCGTTCTCGAGACCCTGGGCGTACCGCCGTCGAAAGGAGGAAAATATCTCTGTCCCTGCTCGGAGGTGTCGGAGCGACTCGGCTGGTCGACCCAGGAGATTCTCAATGCACACAAAGGCGATGCAGCAGATGAGAACGATGCACGTCTTTGGGATTGGCCCATCAGTGACAATAGAGTTGATGTGGTAAATGGCCTGGTTGTAGTGCACGATGCACATGGCCTCGATTGCCTGCGCAGCTTCTGCGCTGACCATGTGCTGGTATTTAAAGTGCCTGTGGGCGGCTGCGAGGGCGCAAACGGCATGTTTGATTGGCCCCACGACGTGGCCCAGCGGGAGCGCGTGGGTATTCCAGAAATCAGTCGTAAATAGGCCCATTGCAAAGTCCTGGATTGCGTAGGTGCGGACATAGTGGTACAGGTCAACTTCAACGGGCAGCGGAGACACATCCGCGGCTAGGCCTGGCGACAGCGACAGCGACGGCGACGGCGACGGCGAGTTGCGAGTGCACAGTTCCCTCGGGCGCAACACGAACTGCCGCTGCGGCTTGATCTGTGGCGACTTTCGCTTGGGAACAACCGGGTAGCCCTCGCAGCCATATCCATCCTGGGTGCATCTCGCGCAGTGCGGCTTCCCCTCGTCGCACTTCAGATGACGCCTCCTAGATACAGGTAAGTACGGGCATGGGAGGGACGGCACAGCCTTGTGGGTTACACTAACTTGCTTTTGCAGGGTTAGCTTCAATCAATCAAGCACGCAGTCACTGGGGTAGTGCAAACCAGGTCGCGCAGCCAGTTCTCACTTTGCTGCCGCTGCTCCTTGTCCACTTCTTCTTGGGCTTACTTGGCTCCATGGCTCCTGCAGCAGGGGTTGGGAAAAGGTGATTGTCCAGATCGGATGTTGGACTTCGTGCCAACGGCTTCTGATTTGGCTTTATGTGCTAATAAAGGGGGGGCGCTATGTCCCTTTGGTCGATGCCAAAGCGTTGTCAAAGAACCAATCCACATGGAGGATGCAAAATTGGTCTCGACAGAAATACCCACATTGCCCTACAAAACAGCCAATGAAAACCTTTGACAAGGCTGCTAGTGTAACCATCGGCACTTGAGCCAGGGAAATTAACATGAACAGAACAGACTGTGGGTTTGATCCCGAAGACGAGCAAGCAGCTCAATTCTCAGGCCAGCATCTTGTTTGTTGGATTATACCCAAATATTGTTCATGCAATATATCAACCGGGATCCCACTTTTTATTGAATGGCTTAGTGGTCAGTCAAGTCAACACAACACATCTTATAACACGGCAGCCGTGGCCTGCACCAAACCAGGTCAATATCTATCTACAAGAGCAACACCTCTCATGCATTTGAAAAAACAGCTTCTCCGCGAAGCACCGTCATAAATACAACCAAAGCTACATTTTCAGCTTTACAAAATTCCATTACGCCCAACTCCTTGCTATCCGTTACCTGTTTCCTTGTCTCGACCATATCCTGTGAAGACCCCATCCATGGTTCAAACGCCACCATATCGTTACAATTCTTTCTTTCCATGTCAAAGTAGAATAACACCCGTTCCTTTAGGGTCCACATATTGCCTATCCGTCCTATTCGCGCCTTGATCCGGCGATAGGTTGGAAGAATATAATTCAACGTGTGTCAAAATATGTATGTCGTATGGACTAAGAGATTCGGGGAAAATATCGTGGTGTGCCGTCACCGCAGCAGGTTTGGGACGCTCCATGGTCCTAAACCGCGCTGGGAGATCGTACACCTCGGGGAGAGTTCCGTTGCTGAGGCTAAAATCCATTGACGTTGCCAAAGAGAGGTAAAATTTCGGGTGCTTGCGAAGAATGTCTGTCCAGCTCTTTGACGACATGAGGATTTGCGCATTCGCATTGCTGGGAAAAGCATTTGTGAAGAGAAGATGATGAAATGCATCTACGCTGACCCGAATGCAATGCAGAATCCAGTCGACGCCGTTGAAGCGAGGGCGCGATAACTGGATGGCCTCGATGAGATTGACGAAACGTGACTGCCTCTGCTTCAGGACGGCAGACTCCGGGTTGAGATGTGACGGGTGGCCGGCTGTCCTCGACAAGAGCTTGAGATCGAGAATTTGAAGCGCGACGGGGAGCATTGACAAGCCCACAATGCTGAGCGGCAGGCAGTGAGCCAGGCGCAGCTGAACCAGGTTTGTCAAGCACTGGACCAGCTGAGTTGTTGCAACAGTCACTCGGTTCCTGTCTGTGTCAACATCGGCTTGGCTAGAGTCAGCAATCAGTGTTGACGATTCAACTCCAAAAATGGTCATTTCTTGGTGGCAAAGAGTCAAATCCGCCGAGCTGTAGCACTGCGTCAGCAACAATGTCAGAGTCCAACGTCGTCGTGAGGCCACTTACTGATAGTACATGACAACAATGTTTGTGAATAAAATGATGAGCTCCTCCGAAGCATCAATGGTGCCCCCCTGGCATTGGCTCTTTGGTCGCCTTTGCTGCTGCATTTGCAGGAATGAATCATACCACTCCTTCAAGGCAGACCGGCAGTTGCGGATGCGACTTGCCTGCTCGGCCTCTTGTATCGGGGTGTATTCGACATCCTCAACGGACCAATGGTTCGGGACAAGGACGTCGGTGAGAATGACGCACAGTTCAAGCTGCTTGGTCAGGATCTCTACAACCATCCTCTTGGTGCTCTTGTCGTAGATTGTCGAGTAGTGAATTTCCTCGGCAAAGTCGGAGATGTCCAACGGAGGGTGTGCCTCGAAATCAAAATCATCCTTAGTTACACTAATGTTTTTGCGCGCAGCCAGCGGCATGACGCGGTCCCGAATCATGCAACACCACCAAACGCGCTTCAGGGTCCGCCGCAGCTCCTCGTTTTCCACCGTAGCAGGCTTTGCGGCCAGCGGGAAGGAGTTGTAGCGGTCCGCCCCGGCTTCTCTGGCGTGCTTGATGGCAATTCTCAGCCAGGTCGGGGCCAGGGATTTGAACGAACAAGGCGGTTCGGTGTAGTAGCAGTGTGAGAGCAACAGCGTTGCCTGGGCCATGGCTATTGGCGACGGCTCAAAGCGAGTGTCATACAAGAGCTGGGCGGGGTCAGCGTGGGATCATGGTCGGTCAAAAAAAAAACTGAAAATGAAAGAAAAAAAAATGACTCGTCATACCTTGGCTCGCGAGTGAAAGACCGCCTTTGCTTGGTGAATGTCGTGAAAGCCAAGCCCTTCTATCAGGCTCGTGGCCACGTACTGCAGTTGATTGTTTTAGGCCCGTGAACCGTGATCCGATACTGGTGGCTCAACTCACGCTGGCAGAAGTGTATAGCATTCCGTATAAAACGAGAAGTGAGAAGCGTCCATCGATGATGAGGCCCAGGGTGGAGGTTGATCGATGAATCTCAAAGAAGTGGACCTCGTCGATGATGGGGAAGAGGGGGTGGATGTGAACAAAATACTGATGATAAAATTGGTCGAGGGCGCACTGGTCAGGAATGGTGAAGCAGCCCTGGTGGTTAAGATACTTTACGGTTGCAGACTCCATGGATGCAACGTTTGGCAAGAGGGTTTTCAGCTCAGCTTGACTAGGGGTTGTGGAGGGACATGATGAGGCCTGTGATGGGCTGGAGACGAGCGGAGGCGAGCCGGCGACGTTGATGCTCGAGAAGCCAAAGGGCGTGTGCAAGCTCTGGTTTGCAAATTCTTCAATCTGCATCTTGGACACCGTCTCGGCCCAAGCATTGGCTGAGTCAGGAGAAGTGTCTTGGACGGCGGTGACATTGGAGGAGATGGAGGGCCTGGGGGCCTCGGGTCAGCGTCATTTGTCACATCGTCCATGTGCATGTATGTATGCGGGCGCAGATCTCACCATGACCTATCACCGGCCATCAGCGTGCAGGCCTTGTCGCCCATGTTGCAGTTGACGCAGCGGCCGGTCGAGTTGAGGCGCACGCAGCGGATCTTTTGGGTGCGGCACTGCAGACAGGCCGTGGAGAAGCGTCTCCTCGACTTGGTGCGCTGCACGCGTCGCTGCTGCTGCGGCGCCTGGGCAGCAGCATCCTTGGCGGACGGCTGGGCAGGGCGCGGCGGCGGCGGCGGCGATACCATGTTTTAGGAGTCTACAGCAGCGGCTTCGGTTCCAAACGCAGCAGTCGGAGCGTCGCCATGCATCGAATCAACCAAGGACATTTGTCACGACGACGCGGTCGTGGAGTTGGAGAAAAGGACCAAGTGGAGCCGGCCTGGGAGTCGGCAGTTGGTCCGAAGGGGGGCGGAATGATGCTGAGACTGCCCCCACGCCGCCCTGGGCCGAGGCTGGTGGGGTCAGGAGGTGGCGCCATGGCCAGGCTCGAGGCCAGCCGCGGCTCGCAGGAGTCGTGATTCGCTCGAGGCCCTGTCTCGGAAATGCACAGAAGCTTAAACCCACTGTCGAAGTGCTCAGGATCGAGACGTCGTTTCGCGGGGCCCCAGACGGGCAGCACAAAACTACCGGCTGCTGGACGGCGACCCACGAGGCTGACAAGGTTGCAACCGGTTGCCGGCCTATCAAGCGAGGGACGGAGGCGCCGTGGGCTAATTAACTAATTGCTGTTGGCGCGCCTCCAACCCAACCCCGCAGGCCGAGACTGAATTTGAGTTGTCGATTAGCGAACCGCACTTGGATGAGAGGAGCTTCCACGTGGGATTCCGTCAGTGCCCAAAGTCTGAATCCGAATCCTTCTTTTTTCTCTCTCTGCGGATGCGCTTCCTCCAAAGCGGCCAAGCCAAGCCAAGCCTTACCCGGCCGGCATCACTTCCCGGTTAAGAATGACAGCCCAACCCTACCCTAGCCACCAACAACGGCAGCACAATGTAACTCTCCAGCAGCACACTGCAGGTATTAGTCACGCCAGTGAGGTGCGTGTAAAACTGTCAGTTGTTGCTCGACAGGCGGAGGAGCCTGGGTCTCAAGACACTGTCTTGCTTGCTTGCCTCAAGGTCAATGTGCGACTTTCCAATGTCGTCAAAATCAATTGAAAATTTCATTAGTTGCCAAAAAGACATCTTTTAAACTCGATACCTCAATGAATCCCGCTTTCCAGAAGCTCTCACCCAGTGTCAAGCACTCCAGCCATCAATGTGACCTGTCGGAATATTCAACGTGAAACTCTAGATGAGTCGCTACCCAACATGTCATTACCGTTCACCCGGGCTTCGCGAGCTAGCTCCATCGTGCCGTCCCCACTGGCTCTAAGAGACCTGCATTGACCATAGTCAAGCCATCCTTGTTAGCGGCTTTGGTTGTGTAGACACTCGTGGTGGCACTTGTTCCTTCATAATTGCAGAGTCCTCCCACGACGTTGAGGTTAGATCGCCCTCACTTCAACACACATTCAGTGCCCCGCTCATCTTCCATCGTCTTGTGGTCCCGAAGCTCGTAAAACACCAGAAATCTATACATCACAATAACTCGAGACGCAATGGAACTTGCAATCATTTGAATAATTATCGTATCGTATCAGCCACTGAAATGAACAAGATCCAAGAAAAGAGCAGCGCGCTTAAAATGGGGTGTACGGAAGTAAAGATGGTGAGGAGGAACTAGGCGGCAAACCCCCAAGACGCCAGACATTCTTCAACGCGGGTTGCAGGGCGCCGAGTAAAGATGTCTATAAACCTGATCAACTAAAACTTGTGTCTGTGTTCTGTGGTGTCCTGCGGGCGTAGAACGATTGTAAAAACAACCAACGGGAGCAAGCCTACCATGACGGCCGCAGCCGCTATTTTCATCTTGGCCAGCTCAGGTATATTCCTCAAGATGCAGTTCAAGAGTTTGTGAGTCGGGCTACCCAAGTCAAAACGCCTCAGGGCCGGATCAGCACGAATAACGTTCTACTGGTCCTACAGGTATTCATTGTACTGAGCAAACAATTGACATCCCTGACAAGGTCATACACCTGTGGTAATCAGGGTAAAGCCTTCCCAACGGGTTTGTCCAACTCGATTCTGCCAGTGAGCTTGGCAAGGCCATAACGGCGAAAAGCGCTAGGGTTTGGAGATCTTGCAGATTTTTATTCATCATAGGTTGGATCCAATACAACAAACGGTTCGAAATGCACGATAAAAAAACAAAAAGGAAACCATGAAATGTGGTATTATTGTTTTGACTAGATTTATTTAGACTGCAATCATGACACTCATCGCATCTTGCATTCTCTTCAAAAAATTAGTGGTGTTGTGATGCAAGCACCAGGTGGTATAGGGTAAGGTCATTATTACGCGTCCATCCGTGACCAATCATGTCGTAGCGCCTCTCCACTCCAATGATCCAAGTTTGACGGCTCCAACCATGCAAAAAGACCAAAAAATGAAAATGGCTCAAAAAGAAAACTCGCAGGTCACGGTGGGGGTCGAACCCACAATCTCCTGATTCGTAGTCAGACGCCTTGCCATTGGGCCACGCGACCAGTCGCGTTTGATGTTGGAAGGGAGCAATATTGTATGCTAAACGCCAGCCAACGTGGATTGACCAGTCCTGATGAATCAAGCTTTTCCCAGCCCACTACAATACAATCAACGCCTTGAAAAACCGTCTGTACTTATTGAGCTTGCCTGCAGCTCTCATCCGGATTCTTCCCCATCTCGTCGTTCTGTTTTGGAAAATACATGTTAAGTTGCGCATCTACGCTGGCCCCGAGCGTTTGGGGGATGCTCATTGATGTCGGGATGTCGGCGCAGAGTTCTGGGAATGGAGCGAAAAAGTCGGGGCCCATGGTCCATGAATTGAGATCATGTATGCGCCCCTCAAACACGGGCGACAGTTGAAACTGGCCCGTCTCCGAGTTGTGCAAGTATGTGTCGCGGAAGCCAAACGGCCAACGGATCTTGAAGTTGGTCTGGAACAGGTCCCAGAAGAGGTTGGTGCAGTATCGATGTTCTGCAAAAACGAAGCGTTCTCGTATGCCTGGCCTTGGACCGCGTTAGCCTACTCATCCAATATGCATGGGCATATGTACACACCAGACAAAGTAGTCAATGGCATGGGCGTGCAACAGGGCTTGGGACGGCCTGGGATTCGTTTAGCTCTGGCTTGCTATGGCATTTTCTACGTCGACCTACCTCTGCAAAAACCAGCGTGGGAGATTTGACTGTCTTGCAACGTTTGGTTCGCCGTGATACATCATCATTAGATGCATGGTTTTCAGGCAGGCCAGTCGTTCCACCGGCCCGCATCCCTTGAAGCACGTTTCATCAATCGTTCTCAACTTGCGCCACGACTTTGTCATCTTGCCTGACCGCTCGACACTGTCCCAGCCTTCAATGATGGCCCGGACAGGAATGTCGTGGCTCGATAGCTCCTCCAGCATCATGTCTTCTTTTGACAGGCGAGTGGACTTCCCCAGCGACGTGATGGCTATTCGCCACATGTTTGCCGGAGCCTCGCCATCTTGATCGGATACAGCGCAGTGGCAGCCCATCGGTGGTTGAGGGGCGGCACCATCATCACCACCGTAATCTTGTACACCGGGCGAAGCGACAAGCGGCATGAGAACATCTGGCGGTTGAAGCTGCGAGATGCCTCCACTTTCAGGGGTGAGCATGCTTGTGTCGGTGGGCAGCTTCCCACCAAGGCAGTCGAGGGGCTCTTGCAGCGGGAGAGGAGAATTGGCTGACCACGGCTGCAACGACCACGAAGCGGGATCCAGTTCCGGGCCAGCGGGGGTTGCTGAGCATGATGCAGAGAACGGGTCAATAAAGCTTTCGGGTGTGGGTAGTTCGTGAGGCTCCTCGCGTGTCTCGTCTGGTGACGATTTCCTCGTGGGGGAATCTGTAATCTGGCGTTGTATAATTGAGTTCAATGATCTCAAAGTGGTGACGGCCTTGTCCCTCTCCTTGGTCACCCGGGACAGCTGGTCCAGCAGAGACGTGGTCTGGGCATTGGTCTCATTCTGCTGGAGGTGCGCGACCATGGACTCGAGCTCGGCAATGCGGTTCTTGGTGCGCTCCCTCGCGAGCCGCTGGGCCTTGCGATCGAGCTCGCGCTTTTTCAGCCGACGAGACTCTGCCAGATCGTCTTGGCTCTTCTCGGCAGCCTGACGGTTCTCCATCCTCAACGGCAGTCAGTGCGGCGGGCGTGTGGAGCGAATAGGGATAGATTAGTTAATGTGGGGATGGATGGGATGAACACGCCTTTACAGAATCAGGCAATAAGCGGAGATGGAAGCATGGCGCGTATAAGGGCGAATCCATGTGCTTTGAGAGAAAGGAGCATCATGTGATGCGAGTCAAAGCGCAGTCCAAGCGCTGGGGAAAAAGAAAGGAATGCTCATCCATCCAGGAAAGGATTGGGCTGCCTCGCAAAGCTAAGGGCGTTGCCGAAGCCCTGACGACCAGTCACGGCGCGCCAGTTTGATGGCCCTGGATAGTATAGTGTCAAACCATGCTTGCCTGTTGAATGCCGGCAGCCATCTTTTCTTGTTTTTTTCTTCTTTTTTTTTTTTGCGCGTCTGTCTCGAATAAACCTTGGTTGCATGCCGATCGTTTGGTCGAGACCGGGGGAAGCCAGCAGAGACGCCATCAACTCGGCTAAGACGCCAGCCACTAACTAGGCTAATAAAGAGCCATCTGGGGATTGCCCCCACTCCCGGGGCTCAGTTCCGTCGAACCGGATGTCCTCCCGGCGTCATCTGTAGTTGTTGCGATTGCAAGGTAGGACTGAGATGGTTGTGGTGCGCAGAGATCGAATATGCTGACCCTGTTTGTTTCTATTGAGGAACACCGCCGTGGTGCAGTCTTGCATCGTGATGCGTTAGACTTGGGGCGGATCGAGACGGTGAAACCCGTCGGAAAGCTGCGTCGGTTGATGAGAACGTAGGTGAGAATTTGGACAATGATATTCGCTATAGCCGTATCCCGACTACAGTCTCTTGCATGTCGGTTACGGCGGCCTGGACGAGACAGGCGGATGAGGCCGAAATGTCTCAATGCTGGTCAAAGAGGTGCTCGGTCCTGATGAGATCATAACCTGACCATCCCGTTTCCCCCGAATAATCGATTATCCCCCGCGGTTGATCCTAAACGTTTGGATTGTCGCGAGAGGGAAAGGAGGCCAACACTGTGGTGGTTAGCAGAGACGGTTGAATGTACCGCTCACCGTGACCCGACTGCATCGCATCATGCGTCTCGTCGGATCCGGCAAACCAAAAGCAATGTTCACCACGACGTCAAGGCTATAAATGTTGAATTAAGACATTCATGGGTTACCTTGTATTCAGTCGAGTCAAGCAACCGGTGTGCATGACTCTGCACCCATGATCCCGAAATATTGATGGACATTTGATGCCCGTTTCGACCCAGTAAATTTGCAGGCGGCGGAAGATTGTAATAAAACCCAGCATGCATCTTTTGAAAAGTGCGATCGTCTCGGCTGGCGGAAGAGGTGGTGATGCTGGTGGTCTCGGTGAAGGATGTTGTTGAACGATGTTTGGCATGCGGTTCGAGTATCTGTGACCTTGGTTATTTGCAGGTCAGATATAGAATCGTACAGGTGTCTGTTGCCATCGAATCGCGCATTCAAAGTGTTTCTGGATTGTGTAGTAATTGTCGGGCTTTGTAACGCTAATGCCGTTTTGTGCAAAGAGGGGCTGTGGAATAGCTGTGGGCGACATGACAACCGCAGAAATGGCTGAATGGTATGGCGGTGATGCAAGCTGCAGCAGAGCCCTCATGCCTCATGACTTGCTGCCGACGATTCCAATGTTTTCCCGTAAACGCCGATAATCCCTGGTCCATCAGAAGCGCCCCTGGAATACTTGAGCTGTGATTCCACTTGCCACGTCGAAACCTCGGAGCCGCAAGACGATCCATTGGAACAAGACAAACCTCCCGCGGGTCTCGGGACATGTGTGATGAAGGGTTACGGACTTGACCGAGCCCAGTAATCATGGCCATACTGGAATAAGTATGCTCATCGGGGTCAGTGACGTGTTCCCCGCTGGCGACACCGCAGTTGATGGTTGCCCACGTTCCTAGCCATCAGGAGTCAGCGTGCTGAAGTCAGCGGTTGTTTTGTTTGTGAGATGTTACAAGAAGCCGTGGCTATTTTTATTCTAGTCGCAATGATTGGCGAAAAACAGAGCCTCTTGCGTATTTGAAGTGAACAATCAGTTTTCCTATCCGCCTTGAGTCAGAAGGGTCTGACAGGGTCGTTCTGCAGGAAGTGAAACACGGGTTGAGGAAATGGCCAAAAATGGAACAATACTGACCGTCGCATTTGGACCCCGGACATGAGGACCAATCAAGAATCGGGTGCTACCCTTTTTGCCCTCAGCCTCCACGCCACTGGACTAGTAAGAATGACAGAATCCATTTCGAGACTTTGGCAGAGGATTTATGAGTCAGAATGGAGAGAGCCAAGCTGACTCGAATTTACGGACAAATAGGATGGGTATTTCTGATACGTAAAAATTGACCTTTATAGGTGAGAAAAAGAAAAGATTAACTGAGGGTCAGTACTGCAAAGGGTTTCAACGACGTCACCACCTCTGACTCAATGCCGAGGACTATGTTCATGAAATGACATGGTGAATAACTATTCACAAATGCTCTCGGCCGAGGCAAATGTAAAAGAATTTTCGTCTTTTAGATGTCTCAGTATCGAGCCTAACCGGTCCAACGCTCAACGACACACAGTTGAGACTTGTATAAGTCACTCTGACGAGCGGTTACTGGATGATAGCCCGCCGATTGTCTCATGTGATGTTATGATGACGCAAGCACCGAATGCTCATAAATGTGAAATGTCAAATGATCATGGCATTGTCATGCGTGGTGTGATGGCTTGGAGTGAACGTAAAGTGTGTACCTTCTCCAGCTCTGATGATTCGTTCCCCAAGTGGCTCGCCGAATAGCTTCCTCATCAAGTCACTGTCCTTGAACGCAATGCTAGACGCGCAAGCTACATACCAAGAGTCCCCCACAAATGTCGGAAAGGAATACGCAAAATAAATACCCGACTTCCGAAGCAAGCATTGCCAGCACAAAGCAAAGTCTGGACACTAATCTTGCAGGGCGCACCCTGTTCTTTTCCGCCAACCCTTCCCCGCAATTTCAAGGCGGGGTAATATCTTGGCCTATGGAGGCTGGGCTTTGCCAAGTCTGTCACCGTGTCTTCTCTCAGGGATATGAGAGCGAGATAAGCGAGTGTGCATGCTGATTCTGGGCTCTGGATCGGGGTTACCATGCCTGCCCACCATGTAACCCGCCAAGCAGACGGTTTGACGGTGAAGATGCTCGAGCTTTGGCTAAGTAATCGATACTATTGAGGTTGACCAAACAGAGGAGGCTAATAATCTATGCAAACTAATAGCCGTTAGAGATCTGCGTTTCCCCATGCTTTCCGTAAACTTAGATTCATCTCCGCCGAAACATCTTCAGTCAATCGGGTTAGATTTTGTAGTTGGCTGGTGCATTATATGCGCCCCAGACACGCTAAACAAGACGAGATTAAGCTTACTGTAAAGCGAATAGCACAGCTCTGATTCGTGACCGGGTATGTGTATCCGTTGGAGGAATCCTACCTTGCATCTCGCCATTGGTTTGGACACCCGTTATCCGCACGTCAACAACCAAGCCAAAAATCCTGTTCGGGTGCCAAGTGTATTTGGGTCGCTCATTGGCGACATGATTTTGTCGCCCGCTTGCCGCACCCTTACCCGCTATGGTGAGTTGTCGGATCGCGCACCAACACTCACCCAACCAATTTTGGTTTGTCCGTTTACAAAAATAACAAATACCCGCATCCTGTGAATTCACACGATTTTTACATCATATTTGGCTCAAAGTTGGAGCATTCATCTGGTTGCGATAGTCTTGCATCTCCTTTCGCAAACCACAACTTCAATGACGGAATCAATTGCCAAAGACCCGCCCCAAAATATTGAAAATGCCGAACCGAAAGAGTAAGATGCTTGCCGTATTCTACGAGTACGTGGCTGACAGTCTGCACCAGAGGCGTCTCCCTGAGCGTCAATCTTGAGCAAGAGGCCGCTGAGCGCCGCCTTCGAACAAAGATTGACCTCATGATTATGCCAACCGTTTGCCTCTTGTATCTCTTTTGCTTCATCGATCGCGCCAACATTGGTACGTGAGTTTCGATTGATGCCTGGCGTCAGTGGCGCTGACTGGTTAGGAAACGCTCGCATTGCTGGCCTCGAGGCCGACTTGAACATGGCCGGGTACGATTACAACATACTCCTCACGCTCTTTTACGTCTCTTACATTGTATTCGAAATCCCATCAAACATTCTGTGCAAGATAGTTGGCCCTGGGTGGTTCATTCCGACCGTGACGGTGCTTTTTGGCATCTGCTCACTTGGGACCGCGTGGGTGCAGAACCTTGAGCAAGCCATGGCTGTCCGATTTTTGCTTGGTGCTTTTGAATCTGGAATGATGCCAGGTATCGCATATTATTTATCACGTTGGTACCGCCGCGCAGAGCTCACCTTTCGGCTCAGTCTGTACATTGTCATGGGGTCTCTTGCCGGAGCCTTTGGGGGGCTTCTTGCATCCGCCATTCTGACGCTTGATAGCTTTGGGAACCTTCGCCGGTGGCGGATGATCTTTGCAATTGAAGGGATAATCACAATTTGCCTCGGACTTTTGGGATTACTGACCCTGACGGACAGACCTGCCACCGCGCGCTGGCTCACCGAAGACGAAAAGAAGCTCGCAGAGGATCGCATTGCCTCGGAACGTGTGGTGCAGGGGGGCCACGTTCTTGATCGTATTGACAAGACGAAGTTCCTTCGCGGCATCATCAACCCGGTTACATTGAGCAATTCCCTCCTGTTCTTGTTTGATAACATTACTGTCCAAGGCCTTGCAGTCTTTGCTCCAACCATTGTGAGGAGTATATACTCGGACAAAACAACCATTCAGCAGCAGCTCTATACGGTGCCACCCTATGTCCTGGGCAGCTTCTTCACTCTCCTGTATTCATATCTGAGCTGGCGCACTGACCGGCGTCAGATCTTTATTATCCTCGCGGCGCCGCTAGTGATGGTTGGGTACGTCATGTTCCTGGCCTCGGCCAATACCACGGTTCGCTATGCAGCCACCTTTTTGATCGCCTCGTCCATATTTTCTCTTGGCTCTTTGACAAACAGCCAGGTATCTGCAAACGTGGTTTCTGACACGGCAAGGGCGTCGGCGATTGCGACAAATGTCATGTTTGGCAATGTTGGAGGGCTCATCTCCACTTGGTCATTTCTGCCGTGGGATGGGCCAGACTATCCGATCGGAAATGGATTAAACTTGGCTACGACGGGGTCAATTTTGATAGTCAGCGTGCTGACAATGATGTGGATGAAGCGAGATAATGCCACACGGGCTGCGAACGAACAACGAGGGCTGGATGAAATTGAGGGAATGTCACAGCAAGAGCAAGAGGACCTTGACTGGCGACATCCTTCATTCCGGTGGAGGATATAAGACTGCATCAACAAGCGTGGATCCCTTCCATCCTTCAAGAATATGCCATCGTACATAGAACCACAACACCATCAGCCTTTTACACTTGGAAAAGGAGTAGGCTTGATAGATACGCCTACGATTTCAGATTTAGATCTAACCCTACATGTTCCACGGGCCATTTTATGTGTTCCCTTTTGTCCGGAGGGAGAAATTCCCAAATTCCAGACATGATGTGTTCTGGCCAGCCGTGAATAGGCCACCCTGATTGGAGCTCTTTTAGAACAACTGCGAAATAGGCAAAGACTATAAGAGCCAAAGTGTCTTTTGCCTCTAGATAATTTAGGTAGGAGTCGGGAACACGGCATAGCCACCCTAGCGGCACCTGGACATAGGTATGGGATGGATGCATCGATCTGCGATGGTCGCTACGTCCAAAGGCGGCAGCAAAGAATGGCTCAAGCTGATCCACTGCAGTCTGGCATGTCTCTTTCAACTCGCCATCTGAAGAACCGAAAGCATCCGCCACCAAGTCTCGTAGGTGCTGCATTTGAACCCGGTAGTCGATTGGGCGAGGAGATTGTGACAACACCGTCAAGGCGCAACTTCGGGCTGGAAGGTCAGGATAGGAAGACGAGGGTTCATTGTCAAACTCTCGCTTGTATTCCCTGATGGCGTTTAAGCCGCGGAGGAAAACCATGAAACTGGATCTTCCATGGGTAGTGAAGCCCAGGTACTCACCGGGTTGTGGTCCCAACGATATGTTGTGGAGGCTGATTAACAGAGCAGACGCATACACTACCTCGTAGGTCTGGTGATTGATCGTGCCAAGAAAAATGGTTGCGCCTTGCAAACCGAGCGTATGGTAACGATCAGCTCGCGCAAAGAAATCGGCTCCTCTATCCGGCGTGCATCGGGCTTTATCTAGGGCAGCATAGCCCAGTATAAGGTGGAGGACATGGGGATAGCTGAAGCCCAACTCTAGTAATCGCACACACCAAAAGTTGTGCCCGACATCTTCCGTAGGCTGGTTGTGAGTTGTCATGAGAAAGTAGTGGTAGAGCAGTTCAACCTCGGCATATTCTAATGTTGGCTGGTCTCTTGGCGCTTGTATTCGGTCTATTTGAGCCTGCAGAGACGCCAACTGCCGCGACATGAGCTCTATCCTTGCGCCCTGGCTTTCGATGAGCTCGCGGAGATCTTGCACGTTGGAGTGATCGCCATGGCATGTAGGGCTGCTGCAAGAACACGCTGTGAGATCCAAATCGGCCGCTCTCTGGGTGAGAATCGCAAAGCTGCACTCCATGTCTCTGTGGATGCAGTTTAGACAAATGGGATGATCTTCATCGCACTTGATTTTGCGCTGCTTGCATTGTCGGCAACCAGCACGAGACTTTGTAAAAGATGGCCGGTCCAGGTCTGCACCTTTTTGATTGGGAGCCGTGTAGTTGCACTCCCTGTCTCGCTGAGCGCAGTTTAGGCACATGGGACGGTCCTCGTTGCATTTGATTTTGCGCTGCTTGCACTCTTGACACCCCAGCCGAGACTTTGTATGTGGTCGCCGACGTGATTTGGAATCCTCAACTGAGGCCATCTTGGGTGATTCATCAGTCTACGTTGGCGCGTTGAGTATCGAATACACAATTTTTGAACGCTTGCAACATGTAAGACGAATTATGACGATGGGATCAACAACGTTTCGCAATCTTGACGTGTGGAGAGGTTAGCCTCCTTCAAGCGCCCCCTGTCAACTGAACTGCCTCAGGCCACAACTGGGATTCAAATAAGCTCATTGCTGACTAACTAACGTTGGTTGCAGCCATTTCGTTGTGGTACCGAACTTGCGTCATCCCTTACAATGAGAATGAGGGACGGTGGGATTCAGGGGACAATAAATGCACGGATTTGAGGCAGGTTGATCGTTCTAACCAAGTTTTAATAGTAAGGTGAGCTAAAATGCCATGAAGGCCATCTCGGTAAGGCATTTCTGGAAGCTGTTGGAAATTAGCCAGAGCTGGGGGCACCCTTGCAGTCACTGAAACTCGTCAAGCATGATGTTCGTCTGGAGAGTGACTTGTGGTGTTACTGCGACGTGTCATTCGCGGGCGAACGGGGGCACACAAGGATGAGAAAGGCTCATGTATCCGGACGCCGGGCGCACGCCGTTCAGGGGTCGTCGGAACGCTAAGCCTGGCTGGGATGATGTTACCCTGCCCCCGCTATCCGAAGCCGAGCGAAGTACGAAATACGTGACAGACACAGGATTAGCACAGGTGCTCGCTTCGTATCTCGCTCGGGTTGTAAGTCAAAGTGCGACTACATCGCACGTCATGTTCATGGTTACCAGTTGTCCTATCGGATGAACAACATTTATAAAAAGGTGCCATTCGTACGTAGCCATAGCATTTCGTCAATAAAACCATTACACCATTGAAAGTATACATCAGCAATATGACAACCCAGTCCAACTCCAGCGGCGCCATGGAGGACCACGAAGCTTCGGCTGAGATGAACCATGGCTCATGTGGTCATCAGGACGAAGAAAACAAGTGCGATGCGCCGTGCCCGAGAGAATGCTGTGAAGAGGATACTTTCTGTGATGATGATGGGTCTTGCGCATCTCCGACGCTTACATGCTGCGACTCTAACACGGAGAACTGCAACGGTGAAACTTTTCGTTGTCATCCCCATTTCTGTTGCTAACTATATGACAGAGAAGTGCATCGCCGCTGTCGCTGCCATCGAGTGCGAAAAGATGTGCGAGAAAGACGATGCTCATGATCGTATGCTCCCCTTGGCCTTCTCCATCAAATCGGCTTCTGCTAATACGGGTAGAATCCCCTGAACACGAGCATAGTCATGATGCAAACGGCCATCGTTCGAACTCGGCATGCAGTAGCCATTTGGAAAGAGCCTTTGAGAAATACAACTCCTACCTAGAGTCGGCTCGGTGCATCTGTAAAAGCATCCTTGATGCTGGTCTGCCGGCAACCTGCTGTACGGAACAGAATAAACAAGCTGCTGTTGCCAACCACCACCATGAAGCGCAGGCCACTGGACACTCCCACTCCAGCGAAAGACATCATCATCATCACGGAATGAAGCATCGTGACAAAAAGATCCATCGAGCCACCTCCCAAATCCAGAATATTGATGAAAAGAATTCAGATTGCTGCAGCGGCCACGACATTTCTCCCCCTTCGGTCCCGAAAGAAGCTCGATTGCCTCGCTCCAAGGTTCAGGACGTGGAGCAAGACGCTGCACTGGAGCTTGTCAGTCTTATTGTAGAAGGCATGACTTGTTCGGGGTGTGGCAATAAACTCGAACGCACGCTCAAAGCTGTGCCGACGGTGCGAAACGTTCGTGTCAACTTTGTTGCTGGCAACGCCGACTTCAACATTGACTCCTCTGTCAACTCGGTAGATGCCGTCATTCGAAGCGTGGAGCGTGCGACAGGCTTTCGATGTACTCGAGTCACAAGCTCCGATACATCGCTTGACATTCTTTCTTCAGGACCTAGTGTTAAGGCTCTGGTTGGCATTGCTTTGGAGGGAGTCACCCAGGTCACACTACTAGATAAGAAGCATGTCCGTATCACTTACGACCCGACCGTTATTGGCGCAAGGGCTCTTGTGGAAAATATTGGTGACCTATCTGCCGGTCTAGCTCCTCCGCGTGATGATCCCGCCGTTTCAAGTGGGAGGAAGAGACTGTACGACCAGTTGATCAAGACATTGGCGTCGGCGGTCTTTACAATCCCGGTCGTTGTCCTTGCTTGGGGTGACAACCTTGTTGACGAAAAGACTAGAGCCTACATCTCAATTGTACTCGCAACGGTTGTCCAACTCATCGCCATTCCTGACTTTTACTATCCAGCTGTATCTGCGCTTGTTCATAGCATGTCGATTGAGATGGACATGTTGGTGGTTATTAGCATCACTGCTGCGTACCTCTACTCTCTCGTTGCGTTTGGATTCAGAATGGCCGAAAGACCCCTGGAAACGTCCGAATTTTTCGAGACTAGCACTCTTCTCATCACACTTGTCCTGCTGGGCCGTCTTGTAGCCGCCCTGGCTCGAGTCCGTGCTATCTCGGCTGTATCTCTGAGATCTCTGCAAGCCACAACTGCTGTAGTGGTCGAGAACGGCCAGGACCGCGAGATTGACGTGCGACTAATGCAGTATGGGGATCAATTCCGAGTGCTGCCGCACTCAAAGATACCTACAGATGGCTTGGTTTTGAGCGGTTCCAGCGAAGTCGACGAGTCTATGCTGACAGGAGAGAGCGTGCCGGTCTTCAAGGGACCGCAAGACAGTGTGATTGCTGGAACACTGAATGGATCGGGAACGCTTCTTGTTCAGCTCACTCGCCTCCCTGGAAAGAATACCGTTACCGACATTGCAGAGCTTGTCGAAGAGGCGGCAAATATGAAACCCAAAATTCAGGATGTTGCCGACCGAGTAGCTAGCTGGTTTGTTCCCATTGTTACCTCTGTTGCGGTCATAGTGACCATAGTTTGGATCATTGTGGGTTTAAAGATCCGCAACCAAAATGCTGGCAAGGCTGTCTCCAACGCCATCACGTATGCTGTCGCCGTGCTTGCTGTGTCGTGCCCCTGCGCGCTTGGATTGGCAGTTCCCATGGTTTTAGTGGTGGCTGGTGGCATTGCCGCCCGCTCTGGCGTCATTATCAAGTCTGCAGAATGCACGGAGCGCGCCCGAAAGGTTACCGATGTAGTTTTTGACAAGACCGGTACCATAACAGAGGGCGACCTTGATGTACTGGATGTCGACTTTGTGGGCTCTGACAAGATCGAGAGCATTGCAATCACCAAATCGTTGGTTGCTGGTAATCGACACCCCGTTTCTGCTGCCGTGACTAAATATCTCACCCAATTTCCGGCCCCAGAAGTAGAGGCAACTGAAATTCGCGTCATTCCTGGATCAGGTGTAGAAGGAGAATACAATGGGGGAAAGATCCGTGCTGGGAATTCGAGGTGGACACAAACCAGCACGCTCCCCGTTGTTGAGAAATTTACGAATGCCGGTATGACACTCCTCGTCATTACTAGAAATTCGGAGCCTATTGCAATCTACGGCCTTAGAACCCACATCCGATCCGAAGCACAGAACATTATTTCTGAACTCGGACGACGAAACATTGAGCTTCATCTCGTCTCTGGCGACCAAGCTCGCGCTGTCGAGGATGTTGCTTCTCTTGTAAACATCCCCAACGTGGCCTCACAGCGCACCCCGACACAAAAGAGAGACTATGTTGTCTCACTCATGGAGCAAGGAAAGACGGTCATGTTTGTGGGAGATGGTACCAATGATGCAGTTGCCGTGACACAGGCCGACGTGGGCGTTCAGTTTGGCAGTGTCTCATCGGCTAGTGAAGTTACCCGAGGAGCGGCAGATGTGGTTCTTCTTGCTGGCCTTGAAGGGATCCCCTTTCTTCTTGATGTGAGCCGAGCGAGCTTCCATCGTATGGTCTTCAACTTTGCTTGGTCAGCCACGTACAATGTTTTGGCTATTTTGCTGGCCGCCGGGGCGTTTGTAAACGTACGCATCCCGCCGGCTTATGCGGGATTGGGCGAAATCGTCAGTGTGCTGCCGGTGGTATTTGCTGCCTCGACAATGTTTTTAGCTCGAACCAAAGCAGTAGCCTAGATGTTACTTACCTCGGGATTATGAGGATTGCAAGTAGCTAGAGCAGTGATCTCTAAAGGTCTTAGAATTTTATACAATTGATAAAAATATAACCAAGTATAGAAGGCTTCAGATGGGGAATTTCGCCGAGATTCTTGGAATTCGGGGTTACATTATGCAAAAAAATAAATCATTGTATTCAGTCAGACATAGAAATTGCTAATTATGTGTAGAATATGTACATGATATGAAAATAATGCTCAATAATTAATGTAGGTCCTCAGTCTTGGTCCTCCTGTTCCTTTTCCACCTCTAAGAGTTCTAATATACCTCGGTCTCTGGGATAGGTTCCGCAACGAGTTCAATGCTAACCGACGAAGGGAATGGGGACCCATTTGGCGGAGCGATTGTAACCAGACCAACACTGTCCTCATACATGTAAAAGGTGGTAAAGCCCGTTTGCCCATTGACGGAGCACGATAAAGCTTGGCCGCTGCGAGCGTCGTCGCAGGTAATGAACTGGTCGCTTGTATAGACCAAGCTCTCAAAGTCGATGGTATAGATGCTATTATCGTCAGGGTTGTAGACAACATACAGATTACCCATCTTCAAGCTGTTGTAGTTGTCAAGGCTAAACTCGGTGACTGTGCCGCCGGCATTGAATCCAACATGCTCGCCTACGCCAGAACCAGCAAGTGTCGCGCCGCTCACGTACGATCCTCTTCCGACGAGGTTGAAGGAAGAAAGGACTGGTGTAGGGGTGGAAGTGCTGGTTGTAGTTGTAGTTGTAGTGTCCGTGGTTTCAGTCGTGGTGACCGTGGCAGGGGTGGTTGTGGTGTCTGTAGCAGCATCTGTAGTCGTAGTTGTCTGGTCTGAACCAGCTGCGGTTGTGGTGCTAGTCTCATCGGATGAGCCGGCTGCGGTAGTAGTGGTCTCCGCTGCATCGGTTGTGGTAGTCTGCTCAGAGCCAGCTGCGGTTGTGGTGGTCTCTTCAGAGGAATCAGCAGTGGTTGTGGTGGAGGTCTCGTCAGAACCGGCTGCAGTGGTAGTAGAAGTCTCATCGCTGGCCTCATATGCAGTGGTAGTGGAGGTCTCATCAGAACCAGCTGCAGTTGTGGTGGTGGTCTCATCAGAACCGGCAGCAGTTGTGGTGGTGGTCTCATCAGATGAGTCGGCTGTGGTTGTTGTCGTCTCATCGGAACCAGCAGCAGTTGTTGTTGTGGTCTGGTCAGAGCCATAGTCAGAAGCCGTAGTAGTGGTAGTCTCGTCAGAACCGGCTGCAGTAGTGGTGGTAGTCTCATCACTGGCCTCATATGCAGTGGTGGTGGAGGTCTCATCAGAACCAGCTGCAGTTGTGGTGGTCTCCTCACTGGCATCATATGCAGTGGTAGTGGAGGTCTCATCAGAACCAGCTGCAGTTGTAGTGGTGGTCTCATCAGATGAGCCGGCTGTGGTTGTGGTCGTCTCGTCGGAACCAGCAGCGGTTGTGGTGGTAGTCTCCTCGCTGGCCTCATATGCCGTGGTGGTAGTGGTCTCGTCAGAGGAACCAGCAGTAGTGGTAGTAGTCTCGTCAGAACCAGCAGCAGTTGTAGTTGTAGTCTCGTCAGAGGAACCAGCAGTAGTGGTAGTAGTCTCGTCAGAACCAGCAGCAGTTGTAGTTGTAGTCTCGTCAGAGGAACCAGCAGTAGTGGTAGTAGTCTCGTCAGAACCAGCAGCAGTTGTAGTTGTAGTCTCGTCAGAGGAACCAGCTGTAGTGGTAGTAGTCTCATCGGAACCAGCAGCAGTTGTGGTGGTCTCCTCACTGGCATCATATGCCGTGGTAGTAGTAGTTTCATCAGAACCAGCAGCAGTTGTGGTAGTGGTCTCATCAGACGCACCAGCGGCGGTTGTGGTAGTCTCACCGGAACCGGCTGCAGTGGTAGTAGTCTCATCAGAGCCAGCAGCAGTCGTGGTTGTGGTTTCGTCAGAGGAACCAGCGGTGGTGGTTGTGGTCTGGTCAGAGCCATAGTCAGGAGCCGTCGTGGTGGTAGTCTCATCAGAACCAGCAGCAGTTGTGGTAGTGGTCTCATCAGAGGAATCAGCCGAGGTTGTGGTAGTCTCACCGGAACCGGCTGCAGTTGTGGTGGTCTCGCCAGACGAGCCTGCCGTGGTTGTGGTAGTTTCCTCGCTAGCCTCATGTGCAGTGGTGGTGGTTTCGTCAGATGAACCAGCAGTGGTCGTAGTGGTCTCACCGGAACCGGCTGCAGTTGTGGTGGTCTCCTCGCTAGCCTCATATGCAGTCGTGGTGGTCTGCTCAGAACCGGCTGCAGTGGTAGTCTCATCAGAACTACCAGCAGCAGTAGTGGTGGTGGTTTCGTCAGATGAACTAGCAGTGGCCGTGGTGGTCTCATCGGAACCGGCTGCAGTTGTAGAGGTTTCGTCGGAACCAGCCGTGGTTGTAGAAGTCTCCTCACTAGCATCATATGCCGTGGTGGTCGTCTCATCCGAACCAGCAGCACTAGTGGTAGTCTCTGAATCGGTGGTTGTGGTCTCCTCAGAACCGGCTGCAGTTGTTGTGGTCTCACCAGCGTTATATGCAGTAGTGGAGGTCTCTTCAGATCCAGCAGCAGTAGTTGTAGTCCCCTCTGAGTCGGTCGCTGTGGTTGTGGCAGTCTCCTCAGAGCCAGCAGTGGTGGAGGTCTCCTCAGAACCGGCTGCAGTTGTTGTGGTCTCACCAGCATTATATGCAGTAGTGGAGGTTTCTTCAGATCCAGCAGCAGTAGTTGTAGTCTCCTCAGAGCCAGCAGTAGTGGTTGTCTCCTCAGAACCGGCAGCATTTGTAGTCGTCTCTTCAGTAGCACCATATGTGGTGGTGGTTTCTTCCGAATCTGCAGCTGTTGTGGTGGTCTCACCAGCATATGCAGTAGTAGAGGTCTCTTCGGAGCCAGCAGCAGTTGTCGTTTCACCAGAGTCTACCGCAGTAGTGCTGGTTTCCTCAGAAGCACCAGTGGTAGTGGAAGTCTCCCCAGAATCAGTAGCTGTGGTGGTAGTCTCGCCAACGCCATATGCGGTAGTGGAGGTTTCATCAGAACCGGCAGCAGTTGTGGTTGTCTCCTCAGAGCCAGCAGCTGTGGTTGTCTCCTCAGAGACGGCTGTGGTGCTCGTCTCCTCAGAATCGATAGCCGTGGTAGTGGTTGTCTCACCAGAGCCATATGCAGTAGTGGTAGTGCCCTCAGAGTCGGTGGCTGTGGTAGAAGTTTCTTCAGAGCCGGCAGCCGTGGTAGTAGTCTCACCAACACCATATGCGGTAGTGATGGTAGTCTCCTCGGAGTCAGTAGCCGTGGTCGATGTCTCCTCAGAACCGGCAGCTGTTGTTGAAGTCTCATCACCAGAACCATGTGCAGTAGTTGTGGTCTCTTCCGATCCATAGGCAGTGGTGGTCTCATCAGAACCAGAAGCTGTTGTGGAGGTTTCCTCAGAGCCTGGAACTGTTGTGGACTCGGAATCGGTAGCTGTGGTTGAGGTCTCTTCACCACCAAATCCAGTAGTGGTGGTTGCTTCAGAGTCAGTGGCGGTGGTAGTGCCAGTCTCAGCCGAGTCAGTAGCCGTCGTGGAGGTGGTATCCTCGCTACCATATGCGGTAGTGGAGGTTTCATCAGAACCGGCAGCAGTCGTAGTCGTCTCGTCAGAGCCAGCGGCCGTGGTGGTCTCACCAGCACCATACGCGGTAGTGGATGTCTCATCAGAACCGGCAGCAGTTGTGGACTCGGAATCCGTGGCCGTGGTGGTCTCACCAGCACCATAGGCAGTAGTGGAGGTTTCGTCAGATCCAGCAGCAGTTGTAGTCGTCTCATCGCCGGTGCCATATGCAGTAGTGGTTCCAGTCTCACCGGATGATTCACCAGTGGTGGTCTCAGTGGTGGTCTCAGTGGTGGTAGTCTCTGCGTTGTAGGCACCTGTGGTGGTGTCCGAAACAGCAACATCCGTGGAGGTCTCGGTAGAGGTCTCAGAGGTTTCAGTGGTTGTAGTATCCACATTATAAGCGCCCGTGGTGGTGTCCGAACCAGAGACATCAGTGGAGGTCTCAGAGGAAGCTTCGGTGGTGGTGGTACCTGCACCAGCGACATCGGTGGTAGAAGTCACATCAACATTGTAAGCATCTGTGGTAGTGGTATCCGAACCAGCAACTTCAGTGGAGGTCTCGGAGATCTCTGTGGTGGTAGTCTCCGCATTGTAAGCGCCCGTGGTGGTATCCGAACCAGAGATGTCGGTGGAGGTCTCAGAAGAAGCCTCGGTGGTGGTGGTGTCCGCGTTGTAAGCGCCTGTGGTAGTATCCGAACCAGCAACATCGGTGGAAGTCTCAGAAGAGGCCTCGGCAGATGTAGTGCCCACATTATAAGCATCCGTGGCAGTGGTACCAGCACCGGCAGCTCCAGTTGTGGTATCAGAAGAGCCCTCGGTGTATGTAACTTCCGCATAACCGTTGGTGGTTGTGGTATCAGCACCAGCAGCTCCAGTGGTCTCCGTAGAGGTCTCAACAGATGATGTAGTGTCAGAACCGTAAGCGCCTGTGGTAGGGGTGTCATCGGAACCACCGACAGAGGCCGAGGTAGACGTAGTGTCGGCATTATAAGCATCCGTGGTGGTGTCTGTACCAACAACAGCTCCGGTCGAGGTTGAAATCGATGTACCAGTAACGGTTTCCGTATTGTATGTCGCTGAGGTAGTCTGTGAACCAGTTGGCTGACCCGAAGGGACGGAATCGATCGATGACCCTGCTGATCCAGCTGCAGTAGTCAGGCTGGTAGTTGAACCAATCTGGGTTGTAGAGCCGATAGACGTGGATATTTGACCTGAAGTGCTGGTGGTACTAGCAGTACCAACGGCGGCGGCGGAGGCGGCGGCAACAGCTTGAGGTGATCCAACAATGATACCGACGTCGGCGATGATGATGGGCATGGCGATGTTTCCGCACAGGTAGTTGAAGACAATATTGGTGCTCGTGGTGGCCGGGACCGGATTGGTCACGATGGTTTGGATCGCGTCGGAATCATCAGTAAGTGCAGAGTACACCGTCTCGCCGTTACATAGGATGGACAGATTGCAACCAGACAGGTCGCGCTTGGAGGGAGTTCCATTGCCAGTTTTAACCTTGCAAGTCACCGAGGTGACATCGCCTGGGTTGACCTTGGGCACGATGATCTCTGGCACCGTAATGACAGCTGTTTCACCAAGGGTAGGATTCAGTTTCCTGTGTAATAAGCAAGAATTGTTAGTAAAGATTTGCTTTTCGAGCTTCGTTGATTACATACACAGCCGGGGCTCCGTCAAGTCTGGCAGCTTCTCCTCCCACAATGACGGCGTTTTGGAGGGAGGCGCTGATTATAGGAGCAGCCGAAACAGTAGTAGTTGCACTGGTAGTGGCGGTCCCAGTGACAATTGTCGTGCCGGATACCGTGGCTGTGGCTGTGGTGCTGGTGCCATCACCTGGAGGTCCAGTAGCGCTGTAGGAGAGAGAGGCAGTGTTGGTGGTTGTCCCACCAGTCCCCTGCGAAACCCCATAAGAGAGAGAAGCCGAGTTCTTACCAGTGCTCTCAGCACCATAAGGGGCAGTGCCCGAGACCTTGGTGACGCTCGAGGATTGCGAATTGCGAGGGTGTGGTTTGCAAGGACTGGCGGATGTAAGTGAGCCTGCAGCCAAAAGGCTGAGGTAAACGGAACGGAGACGCATTGATGCGGCTTCCTTCTCCCTTCTTTTTCCTTTTGTTCGTCTAAAAGAGTGTAGTATTCATAAAGAACGTAGATGTAGCGTCGTAAAAGAGTGACTAAAGCTGACGAAAAGAACACACAATGAACATGTCGAGATCCGAGAAGCAGCAATACACTTTACTTTTGTATCTCGATCTTGTCTGTGCCCCTGGTGCAGTCGACCCCTGAAAGCGCAGACCCCAAATTGGCCCGCTGGGTATTCTTGGCATTCGATCAACTGCCGCTATGGAGTCAGTCCCTGATGTCTGCACTCAAGCGCCTCACCTCCACTGTGGGGTGGCTCTCAGCCCTACCTTTAGTATTCGAATAGCCAAACTGCGCGTATTGCAATAATGCTTACCCTTTTTTGTTTTGTTTTGCAATCAAAGCTTACAACCTAACCCAACCACATAACCAGAGTCTACATTGATGCTAAAACGTTACTGCACACAACCAGAAGCATTGAGTTCTGAGCAGTGGTCTTTCTTTGCCAGAAAAGCTTCAGGCTGCTGCTGGACCATTCTGAGCTGAACAAGACAGCCTGAGCCGGACAGGAAGCTAATGCAAACCATGCGCGCATTTCCAGCGATGGCGCCAACTAATTCAGGGGTTCATGTTACCGACTAGACGGTTGGGCCCCAGAATGGCATGGCGGGACAAACCGTTGCAAAATCATTCACTAGGACAAACTATTGAAAGCCTTAGTGGTAGGTACACAATGGAGCAAACCCTCCCACTTTGAGTTAGCTGGTTGTGACGGAGCGCTTCATACCATTCCACTAGCAGTTAAGGTCCCCGCGCCAACAACGGTTCCCTTGGGAGATAAGATAACTAATAAGGCCCTGCTCAGCGCGCAGGATTATGAACATCTTGTGGTCCCCACAATGACATCGGGCTTGAACAAAATCGCTCCTTGTAACGCTATGTACCTAGATTTTCAGTTATGCAAAGTGGAGATGAGCTAGATAGTCACCGCCTTCCTCTTGAGGAAGAACCCTTGACCCTAACCCTAACCCTGGTCCTCCTTGTCCTCTAACCTTTCTTCAAAATTATGGTAATCGCCGATTTTCTGGATTACCGTCACATCAGAAATCTGTTATTTTTGACCCGATTTTTGACCTCAAAGGGCTTAGTTGCCAAGATGCTATTACAGATCGAGTTTAACGTCAAAAGATACATTTGGACACTTGCATAACTTCCTGTCTCAAGATTACGATAATTCTGGCCGAAAAACACTACTTTTTTAGGTCTAGCCCGACATTTTATTATTTCGATGTCTCCACTTCAACGCCAAAATTATGGTAATCCTGACGGCTGAGCAGGGCCTAAATTGTAGAATAGTATACCACTACTCAACAGCGCCGGCCGCACAATCAACCCATCGCCGGGCTTTACCCATGAACCACTGCGCCTGAACTATCCCTTTAATTTGGACTGTACGCCTATAGACGCCAACTAAATTAGTCCTGTGATTCTCTCAGTTGACAAGTGATGGTTCTCATTCATCAAGAATCTCTCGTTGCTCTGATTGGCCAGTGTAGCGAGTCAGCGGCCAGCCACATTCCATTAGTCCGGCTCTTCGCGTATCTGGTGGCTCGCTTTGTATTCCGAGCAAGCGAGACAATCTGGGGAGAAGGCCTATTCCGGCTCGTAGAGCCGAAGGCTCTCGCTGTCGAAGAAGAGAAGCATGCCTCCCTTGACTGATCCTGGTTCCCAAAACTTCAAATACCAAAGATCCGGATGCACTAACGATCCATCACTTGAAGTAGACTAACAGTCATGTATAATCCAAGAAACTGTGCTGCGGAAGCCAACAGACCTTCAAGCCTCATGCCAAAAAAAAAAAAAAAAAAAAAAAAAGAGTAAATATGGATATTATCTCCGACAAGGCGGAGAGGAATACTGCCCTAATACACCATCTTACGATGTTCAATCCAGCTACCGCCTGAGCAAAGTCTCGACCGTCTATTTTGGTCAAAGCGACCCAAACCAGCAGCCAGTCTAATGCCTAACAACAGGCTAGCTCATTCAGCTCGCGATAGCTGCCCCCTAGCAGTCACCAGAAGAATGTGGTACCGTCACACTAGCGCCATGATTCTTACCCGGTCCTGTTCTAAAGAAGGCCCAGACCTACTCCAAAATGAAACGGCTACTTTGGGTCGGGACGATGATATTGCACTATGGATCCACCAACAAGCTGCTTCCTGTAGAGAGTTGTTGTCAGTTTGATGACTGCAAATGAGTTCAACAACAATTTTGCACACAATTAAATCATGAACTTGGTCATTCTTGGCCTAAGTCACGCCATCACGTCTGATAACACATCGACGCTTCTAGTCCCTTCCACTCTACTATTAATTTCCAGTTAAGCACGCACTCGTCATCTTCAAACTACCGGTGCTTCTGCCCGTAGAGAACTGACAATACCATCGTCATTTCACAACTCCAACTCATTAAATGCCTTGCACTGTGCAGCGGTACTGCAGCAGGCAACGTTGGGGCAAAGATGTGTCTTTTTTTACCAACAGCGATTCCAATGGATTCCATGCGCGGCGCTACAATCAAAGCCACATTGCATCATTGACCGAATGCAAGTATAGTTCGCTGTGGCGCAGAGCTGAAACAAGATTGGGCGTGCTTCATTCCCAAGGGTCCTTTCACACGGTCGTAGTCCTGACCACCATCGTCCCCGCTCAGACCTAAGACAGAAATAGATGTAGAAGAAGGGAGTGATTAGTGTTGGCTTACATGGGCTTTGCATGGTTCTTTGAGTCCAGGGTATGTCCAGCCGTTTCAACAAGGCAAGGAGATTGTTTTCAGAGGGGAAGGGGTGCAATTTTGTAACCTTGGCTTACCCTAGACTTGGGTCTCCTCCCTTTTTTACGAGTGCCACTGGCTTTGAATTTGTTCAACTATCTTGAAGATATTTATCAAACATGATAATTATATAATCTTCCTGCATTTCATGATTGTTTTCTTTTTCAGAAGAGCAAAAAAGGACGACAAGCTATTAATTCCCTCACAAAGTCTTCAACGCGCACCACCCAAGACCGAACCTTCAGCATCCTGGTCAGCCGTCTTATTAGCATCAACACTCCATTAACTCGAAATTATACCAAGTACACTGGCTAATCATCTTTCCTACGTGACAGTTTCATTGCACACGTGCCGCCGATTGTGGGCTTCGGCATGGAAACCAAGTACGACAAGAAATCGAGTGACTCAAGCTTAGAGCAGGAATGATTTATACCCCAGAACATATATTTTAGGAGGCACTGTAATGGGAGGAAGTGCGACTTTCTTGCTATTGTTCTGGAATTGTACTTTGTTTCAATCCATCTCGTAAGTTTTATAATATTTGCTCGACATCGCGAACGGCTGAGAAGGGAGGTGTTGTGTAACGGTGAGTGTATATTTATTCTTCAGTTCTGCCCCATGCAATTGCGGACTACATTGCCTGCTGCAGATAAGCCTCCCACTGTTGGGAGATGATGCGGAAGTCGGGCCTGGCGGCTATCCGGCTCGTCGGCCCTTTAGCGGAAGTCGAAGCGGGGTGAGATATTCACCTTCCCGAGAACAAGAAAGAACTTTTGCCTCAGCCTTTCCTCTTGTATGTTAGTGCTTATGATCCAACGTAAGAATTGCCAAGGCCCTGAATAGTCGTAAAGGTGCAAGTCCTTTTCTTTGGCCTGTCGCCACTGAGCTTATCGACAACTCTCTCCTCCAAAACACCTCGCGACTCCTCAAAATGCGTCTCATTACTGATGACCGCAAGGTCGAATCTAAAAAGCCATGCATGAAAATAATCTGTGCTGGTTTGTCCCGCTGCGCAACGTCGTCTCTTCAGGCCGCTTTGGAGTCAGATGTCTTGGGCCTTGATCCATGCATGCACATGGCTCACATTGCGCCTCACACGGACCGAGAGTTGCTGATCATTGCTGCTCTCAAAGAAGAGGATGCAGAAAAGAGGAAAAAGATTCTTCACCAAGTCTTTGATGGGTATGAAGCAACTACCGATTTCCCCGGGTGGGCCTTTACCGCTGATTTGATGGACATGTACCCGGACGCGTTGATTGTCTTGAATCAACGACAAAGCGCTAGTGCCTGGGTAAAGAGCGTAGGGGATAATTTGCACTTTTTCGGCACGTCGTCATACTATCTGCCAACCTTTCTTTGGAAGACGGACCGCCTTCATTACTGGATTCATCGAACTTGTCACGAGACCATGGATCGCCAGCACGGGCCCATTAATGTCTATTCGGAGAAGTTTTACAATTTGCACAATGAATGGGTTCGCGCAGAAGCTAAGAAGCGCGGGAGGAAAATTCTCGAGTGGCAGCCCTCGGATGGCTGGGAGCCGCTCTGCAAAGCTTTGAACAAGGATGTTCCCGCTGATGGACGGGCCTTTCCTCGTCTGAATGAGGCTGCTCAGATGACACTAGTCAAACGAGTTCTCTTGATTAGAGGAATAGTATCTTGGGGGCTGCTGGGGGCGGCATTGTGGGGTGGTTGGAAATATGGACCAGAGTTGGCAAGAAGCTTATCAATTGGGTTGCAAGAGGTGCTTGCAAGTATCAAAGGGTTTTAGCTGGCTTTATTATTTTAGATGGACTGCTGGTTGTCAGTATGCAAATACATTTAGTGTTTGTGTTGTGAATAATGATTGAATGCCATTTGAGTATCTTTACTGTTGTATCAAATATTCTTCAATGAGGGAGGCCCAACCCCCATGATCCATCCAAAATTTGACAATAGTATTCTTATATAAGCTTGAGATGGACAATAAGATTATTAAATGAGAAACGAACAAGGCTTTGGAGGTGCTGGGTATCGGTTTTCATGCTACACTTGAGACATGGGGTGGGCAATACCATCAAGATAACTTCAATCAATGGGCGCTTGTCACATAGGTTCACCTTTGAGATTGGCAAGTTACACGCTTTCCATCTAATTTCTGTCGTAAAGCTCTCTTGACAGACCCTGGGTGTAGTCCTTTGCAAAACATGAACCGATATTATGAATGCCACATTGGTTAACCAGGGCGTTGGTCGAGGTCAGAAAGCTCAGCGCCGGAATTAAATTGGAAAATTCCATGAGGAACGCTGAGAGTCAAAGGTATTTGTGGGTGAAGAGGTAGTGGGGAGGAGCGATTGGTAGTGACAGATTTGGCGCGTTTTGGCGATCATGACTGAGCCAAAAACAGAGCGGACGCCTGGATAGAGTAAAATGGCACGCTTCACACGTGCTAATACAGACACCAGGCAAGTCAAAGTCAACACAGCGTGGACAAGACATTTGAGAAATGGCAAAGGCGCGGAATGGAGCGAACCAGATCATACGTCGCATGGGTCTAGATTTCTGATGGTGAAAAAGAGATGCTGGGGGGTGTCGTGGTCCAATATACGTTTGTGGATGGATGCGTTGTGGTATGGTGTTTTGAATGAAGCTTTAGGGTTACATTGTCGGCATTTGAGCGGAGAATAACTAGTACAAAAGAACAGTACCAAGCGTTGTGCATTGGTTGGAAATGAAATTACATGTCGCTCAGCCACAACGCATCTTGACTGTAAGAGGAGTCACGAGTTAGCGCGAGCCGCAGCCTTACGACCATGAGAAGTAGAAATAGAGCGAAACAACTGCGATAGTTAGCCGCCGTCTTCATGTCAACACGATGATTCTCATGACCTAGAAATGCCACGTTGTGAGGAGCCGTGTTTTCATTATTCCAGTTCCCGGCCGCTCAGCCTCCACCAATCTCGAGGTCCCCATTTAGAGACAACAGTGGCTCCGACACCAGCGAAGGCTGCCTCTTGTTGGCCTTGGTAGGGCTGACCGCGGCACGGGCTCCACTGCAAGCTGAAAGCTTTAGCGCCTCGGTTGGTGCGTTTTTAGTGGTCAGCCCCTCAAAGGTCCAAGGCTGGGCCACTAAAAACACCATGAGCCAAGGTGTGCACCTTGTGGTGTGGTGGCTCAGCCTTGGCCACGGGCGGTTTCTCAGCCAAGGCTCTCGAGTTCAACTCTGGACACACATTATGCAGAATGCCTGCGACAAAGCGAAGGATGGTGTTAAATATCATCCACCCACCATGATCTACAGACGTGCAGATACTGGATAACTGCTCTGACGCTCTCACAACGTCATCACATCACTTTGTTGTTGTTGTTGTTGTTGTTGTTGTCTCTCCACCACCACCATCGCACAATCACAATCATCATCATCAGCCTCGATGACGTCGTCGCGAGAATCAACCCCCCCTCCCTTTGACGACTCCTCTCTCAACCCCGTCCCCGCCTACACGGCCACCGATGATGCCTCCCTCTACGCTCGCATCGAGCAGGCCGCGGCCTTGACGCTGCCCATCCTCCGCGCCCCGACCCAAGACGAGCAGACGCAGCGCTACCTCCACATTGTCGAGGACCGCACCAAAGATCCCGCCAATGCCGAAGCCTGCTTCCTGGAGCGCGACATTGTGAATGCCTTCTTTGCCGCCATCGAAGCCGGCCATGACGACATTGTCGCCGACTTTGTGTCCCGCGGCTTCGTGTCGCCAGACGTCACCAGCACAAAGGGTGAGACGCCGCTCCTCGCTGCGGTGTGCGCCGGCAAGACACCCATGGTCAGCATTCTGGTGTCCCTTGGCTCAACGGTAAACGCCTTTGGTTCTGTGCCTTCTGCCAAGTCGGAACATGACTGGCAAGAAGCCATGCTTTGTCCCCAGCGAACACCGCTGCAGCTGGCCGCCGAGAGAGGGCACCTAGCCCTAGTGAAAGTATTGATGGAGGACTACGGCGCCGACGACAGCTTGGTGGCCCCCGACGGTGCCATTGCCCTGCGCCTTGCTGCTATCAATGGCCACCGCGAGATTGTCAACTATTTGCCCTCGCGACGCGCTGGTGCTTGGCTGCGATGGAAGACGGCCCACCAAAAGGAAATGAAGCGCGTGCGGCGCGCACTCAAGGCCATTGTCAAGTTTGTCTCATTCTTCATTTGGCATATTCCCAAGTGCCTCCTGTACGACCTCCCAACAGAGGTCGGAAAGGGTGTCTGGAAACGCCGTCACCGCATTGGCGCCTGGTGCAAGCGACAGGTCGTCGAGCTACCCTCTCGCATCAAGAAGCAGGTTGTGAAGCTGCCCGGTCACGTCAAAGATGGGGCCAAGGAGATCTGGAAGGGCATCAAAAAGCTGCCAGGCTATATCAAGAGGCTCCTCCTCGCTCTGTGGAGGTTCATCGCCCGCATCCCTGGCGCCGTCAAGCACGTCGTGCTTTGGCTTGCCCGAGGTGTGAAGGCAATTGGCGAATCCGTCTTCCACGCCATTGCAAAAATATTCTCTCTTTTACACACGGCCATTGCCGCCGTATTTTCCTTTTTCCGCAGCATCACCCTCCAGGACATTTGGAACGCCTTTTGCAGCCTCGTCAAGTCCGTCTTCGTTGAGATTCCCCTGGCCATGATTCGCTTCATCAAGGCTTTTGGGGAAATGTCCTACGAGGCCCTTCGGGACTTGCTGGGCTTTTTTGGCAAATGCATTTGGTATCTGATGGCCGGCATCCTTTGGCTGGTTCAGTACATTCCGAAGAAGCTCTGGCAGTGCCTGGAAGCCATGGGCCGATCCATTCGCAAGGCCTTTCACGAGATGTTGGCATTTTTCGATCCCAAGAGGATGTAGAGTACACGGTGCGTTCTTGGCGTGATACTCATTCCGAGCATTGCACGGCGTTGGAGGTTGCAGCATAAATTGGTGTTTGGGTTCATTTCACCAGCGTATTATTTACTGTCCACAGATGGTGTTTCTTCCCTTCGTCTTACAATACCCAGCTAAATAGAATAGTTGCACCATATTCTTCCATTTAAAGTTTTTTATTTTCATGTAGTGCTTGAGCTCGCTGTATGTGACAGTTCACAGATTTGTCAACGTTACAGAACATGACCGAAAACAACAGAAATTGCTTTTGTCATTGTTACATATAAATTCAGCTGATTCGAGCGGCCTCGAACCCCGCTCCTTTCATCTGTCAATCTTTCCGTCATCATACAAACGTCGTTATATCTCTTACATCTCATTCATCACAACTTTGTTCCATGACTTTGTCAACATCTGCTTCATCCATTCTTCAAATGGCCGACACCAACTCTAGCGAGGCAGGTTTTATTATATCCATGACTTGCCTACATCCACTGAACATACACATGCATCATCGGCCACGTTGTTGTCACTGCCTCCCGAGGTCTTGGCGGAGATATGCAAATATCTTTGTGTTCACTGCACCGGCTACGATGAACTTGGTCAAGTCGACTGGAATCCTCGGCCACTCGCAGAATTATGCAAGACCTCCAAGACACTGAGACAAATTGCATCACCCTTTCTCTACCACATCTTGTTGGCCAACGTTGGAAATGTCGGGGGCCAATTGTCCCCGTTATCGAGAACTCTGCGTGAAACCCCAGCCATGGCAGACCACTTGAAATGCATTGCCATTGAGAAACGGAGTTTTCAATGCTACCCGAACTGGTTGGAACTAAACTACAATGCTGGGCTTGCCAATATTCCACATAACGACGCAGAACTGTGTAGCTCTCACCCAGCGAGCTTCCACTTGCACACGGTTCTCTCTCTGGCAAAGAACCTGCGCACACTCAGAGTCATTGAGGATATCTGGGCTTGGCCTTCGCTTCGAGTAGTCTATATCCAATGACGGCGAGCAGCTGCTCTAGACCCTTACCTCTCCTCCAAACTGGCTTCTCCACAGTACCTATAATGGATTTTGCCGATAATAAGCACACATGAGGGCTTGGCTCATGTAACGTCGGTCTACTGGCAAATATATCAGGCCTCGGCTATATCATGTGGCACTCCCAGCTTAACTCAACTTTTGGTACATGCATCTAATTTACATGCACTGCAAAGACGTTTCCCCATCAATACCTCTTATTACATGCGGCAACTCACGCTGAAAATGGGCGGCGTTTATAATTCTATTTGCGATGACCTCGCTGAGGTTGACGTCATTATTACAAGAGGTGAAGATCGGGACATATGCTTCATGGTGTCATTATCCGCTGAAACGTGATACAGGAGGAACGGTAGGATGCGTTGTCGCATCAAGACTCAGCGATGCGGAACCAAGTCTCTCTATCCTAGTTACAGAAAGAGGCCAGGATAATTGGCAAGACCCTACTGTCACTAATCCCTTCTTTTGCTTCCAAAATATCCTCCCGCTTCCTGAACCGAATCCGAGGATGATGTACTATCAGGGGCAAAATGGAGCCGATAGGAACTTGATCATTCCCGCTGGAAGCATTCTTGGCGGTGGATCTTCTATCAACATGATGACCTATGCACGAGCCCGGCGACAGGACTTGGACGACTGGGATGTCCCGGAGTGGTCGGCGGATAACTTGCTTCCGTACATGAAAAGAGTAAATAGAATGCAAGTCCGTTCCTCTTCATTCTAGTTGACCTTTCATAGCTTGAAACCTACCATGGCCCTGGATCTCCAGACACACATGGTACCAACGGGCCCTTGCACATATCAAACGGTCCGTACGGCCCAACAAAGTTCCAGAATCAATTCATTGCAGCAGCCGCCAAGATTGGATTGCCAGAGTTGGCTGATATGCAAGATTTGGAGCCAAGTCGAGGCGTGCAACGGAATCTACACTACATTAACCCGGATGGCATCCGGCAGGACGCCGCTCATGCCTATCTCCATCCTAGGCTGCGAGATGGCAAGCATCCCAACCTTCACGTGCTAGTAGAACACGATGTTTTGAAGGTCATATTTGATGGCAAAAGGGCCGTAGGTGTAGAGGTGCGTGGCAACCCTGCATTTCAAGACAGCACCGAAGCCCATGCAATCAAGGCTCGCAAGATGGTTGTTATCTCTGCCGGTACACTTGGAACGCCTCTATTGCTGGAACGATCGGGCGTGGGAAATAAAGAAGTGCTTGCTCGTGCCGGCGTCAATATTGTCACCGATCTGCCGGGTGTAGGCAACAAACTCCAAGATCACAATACCATGCTGACTTCGTACTACTCGAGCTTGGGCCCGGACGAGACTTACGACGATGTTCTCAACGGAAATACCACGTTCCAGCAGCTTTTAGAGCACGAGTCCAAGATGCTGGCCTGGAACGGCGTTGAAATCACATCCAGGATCCGCCCAACTGATAACGAAGTCAACTCCCTTCTTGGGGGAAATGCGCGACAGCTTTGGGATCGTGATTTTAGCAAGACGCCCAACAAGCCGATTGGCACCATTTCAACTGCAAACGGGTGAGTGAAATAAACACCAATTACGATCTTAATCTGATGGAGCAGCTTCATTGCCGAAATACCAGAACCTGACAAGGGAGAGCGGTTCTTCACCACGACATCTTTTCTCCTCTACCCTTACGCCCGCGGCCATGTCCACATCTCGGGACAAAGTTTGGACGACGAAATTGATCTGACAACTGGAATTCTTACTGACAAAGACGGGTTTGACCTTGCCATGGCCATGTGGTTGTACAAGAAACAGCGCGAGATTGCCCGGCGCATGGACGTGTACCGCGGCGAATACTCCCCCATGCATCCCCCCTTTGATACTGACTCGGATGCTGCGTGCAAAAGGAGAAACGAGCCGCTGTCGCCAGACGTTCAGGATATTGTCTACTCTGCCGCAGACGATGCCGTGCTTGAGCAGTGGGTGCGTGAAAGACTTTCGCAAAATTGGCACGCCATCGGGACGTGCAAAATGGCATCGACCGACAAAAGGGGTGTCGTGGATCCGCGTCTGAGTGTCCATGGTGTTGAAGGTCTCAAGATTGCAGACTTGAGCGTTGTGCCTGTGAATCTGGCGGCAAACCCGGCGAATATGGCCTTTACCATTGGGGAAAAGGCTGGTGATATTTTTGCCGATGAGCTCACTCTTGAACCTGATCGTCAACGGGGGTAATACTCATGTGTTTACATTGCTTGGTCCCCCAACCGCAGTGCTGCTACCCTGGAAATTGCTTGTGGAAAATTAACGCGAGCCTTGCGGTGCCATTCAATATGAACATTGGATGCGACTGCTCACTATTATGATTCACGGAGAAATATTCATAAGAGAAAAGTCAATTGAATTCACTCTCGTATAATTCAAGACCAAGTGTTAGGCCTTGATACAAAGGGCCTGTATCTATGCACTAGATAGCACTAGAGAGAGCTCCCCTAAGCCCTTGTGATAGGCGTTGCGGCCACTATGGATTTACTGCGAAAGCCATGTCAACTCACCCCCCTTTTTCTTTTCTCTACAGGACACTTCTAGGCCCCCCTCCCATGTCTCCCGCACAATCTTCCAGTAACGCCCCGGGTCAGCTCGAGCGTGGGACACATGGGCGCTGTCAACAAAATCAACAAGGTGGAGCACATTAAATCCCTGGTCTTGGGCGTCTTTAGCGTGCGCCTCAACTGAAGGTGCCTGCACGAGCGGGTCGGCACGGCTGTAAGTATAAGATCTGTACGTTTCCGAGATACGTGTGTGGTTATTGAAGGCTCGCCCCCAAACGCCCACCCAGTCCTGACCTCTGAGAACACGCACCCAGACCCAGAGACTGCCGCTAAGTAAGTGGGCAAAGGGTGTCGAAACAATCCGCTGCAGATGGGCTCCCCGAGGAACACCATACATAACAGCCGAGGCGATGGACCAATAACCATAGCGGCCAGGGGTGGAGTCGAAAATGGTGGCGTGGGGAGGCAGTGGTTGATAGTCTTTGCTCCCAGATGTTTCGGAATAAACGTCACAAAGGTTGTAGGCTGTGCTCAGACCTGTGTTCGAAAACACATGCAGCAGGAGGGACGGCTTCAATGGAGTTCTACCGGATCTTTCCGCATCTGGATTAGCACCCAGCACGTTACGAATCACTGATGCAGCAGGTATAAGTTCTTTCCTCGCTGCAGGGATCCAGAACATATGGCGGAGGAAGGCTTTGACGACGAGGATTGTTGCCCCCGGGAATAGCTCCTGGTATTTGGTCACATATTTGGCAATGTGGCCATCATGCGCAAACGCCCAAGTTGCTAGGATAATGAGCCGTGGCTCATCCTTTTGTTGATTTTTTATTGCCACGGCTGGTGGGTTGTGGACAAAGACGGAAGGAGAGAGTTGCACAGGGTTTGGTGTTGCCATGATGATTGATATCCTGATCCTTTGATTCTTTTCTCTCTAAACAGGCGTGCGCGGTGTTTTAAACACCAACCATAGTGGGCCAAAACTCTGTTTCTTGGGCGATCGAAGCGAGTGCGAGGGAAAGCGAGGTGCATTGCGCTTTGTCTCTTTCAATGCGTGTTGGTGGCTGATGTATGTTGGTGGCTGAATTTGATGTTGTGCTCCACTCACTTCCAGTCCTAGTTGCCGCCCGCTGTTTGGTTGTTACATGTGCCGTTGGTTGAACAGACAATTCTGGGTGGATACGGCTTTCATGGGCAGCACGATGTGGGCACGAGAGAATCGTCGAGCTACTGCTTGCAAATGAGAAATTCGATCCTGACTCCAAAGCACAAGATGGGCGTACACCGCTTTCGTACGCTGCCGAGAGAGGACAGGACGACATATTCAAGCTGCTACTCCAGGACTCCAGAGTAAATACCAACATGAAGGATGATAAATATGGATGGATGCCGCTTCTATGGGCTTTATGAAATGGACACAAGGCTGTTGCTAATATTCTTCATGAAAGGTTACCAAATACTGGTAAACGTATTAAGATCTGATCATGAAATTGCGGTGTTCTTTCTTACTTTTTTCTTCTTTTTTTCTATTTGGTGATGAAGCTACAACGGCCATCTTTATATGCGTAGATACCTGTATCTGGAGCTACATATGACTGCAGCTCTCAGAAAACACCAGATCCCATCAGGAACTTGTCTGCTCAAGATTGATGTGTTTTCTTATCAATATTTTCTTCTATAATTAAGACATCACGTAGGTCACATATTCGGGCATCAAACAGCATTATGAAGTTTGAAGGGGAGGGTAGAGCAAATATTCTTTGGAATGGTCCCTCACGTAAAAGCCCCATAGGTGATGCCCACTACACCTACCGCACCACGACTACGATGGCCAAACTGGAGGCGTGCTCAGTTATCAAACATCACTTTTGAATGTATTCCTTTGACAACCGCAAGCTTGCACATAATCAGATTTATTAATAATATCAAACTTGGCCATTTTATTCCACTAATTGCAGGAAACAACAACTCAGTTTTGCATAAATTCTTCAATATTAGAAATAACCAGATTTGCCATTTCCTCAAACATTTGCCAGTCACCTTCAACCCACACAAAGCCAATCTCAATGCGGTCGTCGGTCCCCGGAAGAAATTCGTGCGTGACGTGGAACATGGACTTTTTGCTGCTCTGGAAGAGCTTTGTTTTCTTGATTTGGCAACGGAGGAGAGACTGCTCCCCTGATCCCTCCCTGGTGGAAAACGTGGCGCCCCAGGTTGTCAGAAGAAACTCGGTCGTGTTAATCACGGATTGCATGCTCGAGTTTTCGATATCAATCAGACCAGCAATACGGTTCTTGACTAGCATGGGCGCTAGAGGACGTTGGATCCTAGACAGCATGTCTCTGAGAAGTTCAGCAGCGTCGTCTTCTTGTGCCTCAAGTCTCAACGCCATTTGGTTTCGTGTTCCATCCGCCTCCAACCAAAATGAACGGCCTTGATATTGGCATTCAAAAAGTGCCGCGCCGCCGCCATCCTCTTTGAAGTCGACCAACACGCCGAGGAAGGTGAGCACATGATGAACATCATGCAGGCCGTTCTCGGCCATCTTCAAGGTTCTCAGCACTGTGTCAACTTTTTCAGGGGCGACTGAAGTCTCCAGGTCGACGCTGCTGTTGGATGGAGAGTTCTTATAACTGTATTTTCGATTTGCGCCAGTGTTCCTGCTGGAGGATGTAGATTGCGATGGAGCTTGCCTCCCTCTCTTGACGGTCATGGCTCTCCTAGGCTTCCCATTCGTTTGCTGTTTGGGCTTCTGCCCACATTTGCAATACGGCTTGCCGCATGCAGGAAGTTTCCCACATTCACAGCCATCAATACCACATGATCCAGGGCCTAGCTCCTCCTCTGAGGAATCGTGGGGGGTTGACTTGCCACATTTGCAATACGCCTTTCCGCAGGCTGGTAGCTCGCCACACGTACAGTCGTCAATACCACACGACCCAGGGTCAAGCTCCTCCTCCAAGTCATGAGGAGTCAATTTACCGCATTTGCAATACGGCTTCCCGCATTTAGGAAGTTTCCCACATTCGCAATCATCAATACCACATGAGCCGGGGCCAAGTTTCTCGGACTCTGGTTCATCGCCGTCTACATGAAGAGGTTCAGTCAGCATTTGTCGGAAACATTTGTTTGGTCGCCATCTTTTCATTTCCTTACCTCTTTGAACACTTGGCAGCTTTGATCGCAGCTTATTGGCCTGTTCAACATCTCCCCTTTCCTCGTATGCTTCCACCAGCATCCCCACAGTATCCAAGACCTCATCGTCGTTGTAAGATAGTTTGTCCAATTGACATTGGAAGAGCGTGTTCAGCAGTGACAACTCTGCTGCAAAGTCACGTCGTGCATGATATATTTTTGCAAGTTTCTTCATGGCAGAAAAGTACTCTGATGAGTCATAGTCATCCTTCAGCTCATCAATGGCAAGTTTGAACACGTGGATGGCTTCTTGGATCCTATCACCGTCTTCCAAAGCTGAGGCGAGGTCATGCAAGACGCTCCCCCGCAGATGCGTTTCACTGCAATTTTCGCAAAGTTCCAACGCCCGGTCTAGTACCTCGATTGTCTCCTTGGTCCTGCCCAGCTTCTGGTATACTTGGCCGAGGCTGTGGAGGATTTCAATGCGTGGAGCATTCCTTTTCAAAGTATCATACTCGCCGCTCTCTAGAGCCTGGGTCAGAACGTTTTGGGCGTCTTCTAACCTGTCATCCATGGTGTATAGCAGATTACCCATGTAGCACAATATCTCTGGTCTCGTAATCTCCCATTTTTCAAGTTGTGCGGGGTTACATTGGTGAATTTCAGCCAGAATCTCGCTCAAGAGCTGGAGCGATTCTTCATGCTTTTCTTGGTCATTGTACAGCATGGCCAGCATCTTGCGAGCGCGGAAGGATTGGGCCATGCGTCCCTTCTCTTGAGGGTCAAGATACTTCATCATATGTAACGTTCGACAAACCAGCTGTTCAGACTCTTCCTCCTCATCAAGCATATAGTGCACCTCGGCGAGATCAAGGATCGGGTCGATAAGCTCGCTGCTCTGGGGACCGAAACTAGCCTCAAGTGATCTTAAAGCTTTTTGCAAGAGACTCTTGGCCTCGGACCATTCGCGATCATCTCCCAGACACTCAGCTATAAGAATCTGACATCTAGCTATGTTTTGGTCATTCATTGCCAGTGCAGCCAGCATGCGTTGCAGCAATTCTCTTGCAGGGCCCTTTGCAGCATCGCTGCCATTTTGTCGAAGTAGAAATCCAAGCAGTTTAAGGTTGTAGTGGAATGCCACAACTGCATGTGGACCGCCGCGCTGCGTGGCTCGATCAACGACTTGACGGTAATAATCCTCAGCTACATCCATTTCATCTTGCTTCTCCAGGATCTCTGCTAGCATATGAAGCGCTTCGAGAGCCTCGTCGCTGTGAGGGCCAGAAATATTTTCGTGATATTCCAGTAGATTGAGAGTTAACCCTCTTGCTTTGGAAAGCTGATCCCGACTGCCTCCATCACGTAAACAACTGACCAATTGCTTGATTATGTGTTGCCTTCCCTCCATGGGTATCTGCAGTTGACTCATTCGTTCTAGTTCGGTGTATAGGTGTACTTCCCTGCGATACGATTGAGCAGCGAAACCCATTTCCATTGGCTGAGATGGGCTTGGTTGAGAACCAAAAGAGTAAGAAGTTGACTGCTGCTGTGTTGGGATTTCGCCTGGAGAATTGCTCAATGAAAGATTGGAAATCTCTCGAGATAAGTTAAACAATGGGGAGCCGTAATTTTGGTCCCTAGCATTCGCAGGATGGCGAGATGAAGGCGGAGTGGATGCCGTGGCCCCAGCAGCAGCCATTCTTGGAGGAGTATATTGTGACTCCCAAGCTCTGGGTTCCATTTCGGCTCTTTCTGGGGTCATTGCAGTGCGCCTGGCATCTCCTAGAGCTGCGGAACTAGCAGCATGGTGGAGGTTGCGATGATTCTGCATTCCATGACTCCACGCAGCTTGGTTTCCACCATTGTATGACTCCGTTCGACCCATGTCACCAGACGGGTAGTAGTTTGCTGCAAAGCTCTCAGACGGGGCTCTGGGTTCGACTGGGTTCATGTTGGCGAGGTTAATGTTGGCAGAACTCGCGTAGTGACGCAGACCAGTGTTGGTTTCCCCGCCACGCCAAAATGGTGGCCTCCCCATATTTGCGTCTCCTACAACGCCGCCGGATCTCCTTGCAAGGTCGGGCCAGGTAGAGTCGCCATTGCTTTGAGCGTACACATCTCTGCTGTCTCTGTAAGCTTCTTCAGAGCTAAAGATGACCTCAGGAATTCTGTCAGGTTGGTCGTGGGTTTCGGTCGCCCTTGGTTCCTGGCTTTGGTAGGCCTGTGGAGCGCTTTTAAGGGCTTCGTGCAGGACTTTCACGACGTCTTGAAAGGCGCCTGTAGAGCCGTTGTCTAGTTTGACCATCCGTGAGTGGTTTGCGTTGACAGCAATCTGGCAATCTTCGCCAGAGCAGTGCACCACAGCAGCGCTCCTCGTAACCATCAATGCTGTTGTAGAACCTCTCTTCCAGACACCATCTATATTCTCAACCAAGGGTGTGTTCACTGTTTCGTAAAAGGCGTAAATCTTGATCGTTGGCGCAATTTTGTTAAATGCAGTCGTGAGACTGCGAATCGGCGTTGATTCCTCGTCAAGATCCCTGATCAGGTTGGAGTTGGGCTGACCTGACACTAACATCTTGAGAGCGGCATTATTGAGACCTCCATGAGGAGTACCAAAAAATAGAATTGCTCTTACGGGCAGCTTGGACATAAACTCGGATTTGACATTCGTAAGTGCTTGCTTGATTATCAAGCCTCCAAGACTATGACCAATGAAGATGATGGGACGATCATTGATGCCTTGACGCTCGCGAAAAAACAAGAGCCTGTCCATAAATGTCTTGCTGTAGTCGATCAAAATGCTATTGTTTTGGCTATTTTGGAGCCGAGATGGATAGCCATATACAAGGATGCGAGCCTGGTTGTCGAGCTGCTTTGGGAGGTAATCCCGAAGGAAGTTACCTCCTCTTTCGTTCGTCCAAGATCCGATGGGATGACCCGCAAGGCCTGTCACAGCAATGATGCTAGCGGCTTTGTTAACATTGTCACTTCCAAGGCCATGCCATCTGGGGGTGGGCACTCACTCTACGGGATCCTTTACACTCGGTGTGTTGAAAGGAGTGAATCCTTCAAACTCGCTGTCGAGAAAAACATCAAGTCCATGTTCTGGGTCAAGGCGTGGCACTCCCTCCTTTGTAAACTCGACAGTAGCAGTGTAGCTTTCGGAGTTGAGAAGGCTTGGGGCATGCGACCGAACAATAATGTCGCGCTTATCCTCAGTGTGGAAGATGAGCTTGACGGAATCCTTTTCTCCGTATGTCGCGGGGAGATTTTCGAGACGATAATTCAGATATTTTCGTCCAGTGACTGGTCTTTCGGCCATTATAGTGAGTTGGAAATCTTGCGGCCTTCCTCGGATCGAAAATTCAAATTAGAAATATATTGAGGGAAGTAAAGGCAAAGTTCTCGGGGCAGAATTACTACCGAGTGTTATTGCCAAGTTGGTATTATAGTCGATAGTAGGATTTCTAAAAGGTATGATGGGAGTGATGGTCCAAATTCAGTTGATTAAAAGTCTAGTGTTTAAATTAATCTCAGAAAAAGACCAAAAAGCCCTCAGTGGCGATCTGATAGTTATATAGCCTCACAATTTGCAAATAATGCGAAGTGTCAGCTTCGAGCCTTGGGAGAGGGCCATGGTTTCTCCGAAGGGGGGAGGCAGTGCACGAGCGTGCCCTCTGATTATGGCGGTTGCTTCTGTCTTGGAATATCAGCCTTGTATGGATGAAAAGTGCAAGCTGAATCCAAAAGGAAAATCAGGCTCTGAGCCAAGCCCGCGTCTCGGCGTAAAAGCCTGCTTGTTGCTTTGTTCTGTTGCACATCGAAACAAGGCTGCGAATCCTGCTGCATACTCAGCATCTCCCTACCATTTTATTGGTAGTTTCATCGTACCATTTTGCAGCCCGTCAGCTTATGTTGTCCTTGTGACGCGGCCAAATATCGAGGTGTCCAGTGGGAGGTCAAACTGGTCACGTAGTCCAAATTTCCTGATGCAGGCCCATGTGCCCTAGTTAATTGCACAACGGGCGGCCTCCACGATTGCTAGGTCAGTCTTCCCAGTGGGCGTCACAGGCATCACTTAGTCATGTGCGGTGGTGACAGTTACCTGTCAACTAGAGAAAGTATGCAATTAACACTAACCTTGGATACTTCATACAAGGAGTGTATTCTAAGGATACACTTAATTTATTTAATTGAAAAATGAATAATTTCAAGCCAAATTAAATTTTGAAGTAGTGAATAAAGACATATTCACATTTTTTCTTTTCATATCTTATTTGCTAAGCCTGTGGTATAATGTACCATCCTATATTTAGGTTCCATATGACGTGATAGACCCGAGGTTTCCTAATGACGGGTTACCACCATCTATGGGCTATGCTTCTTGTATTAAGTGGTTAGTTCTTATATTAGCAAATCATCTGCAATACACAGACAATAATAGACACTCACAAACAGCCCCAAGTTACATGCCTTATATACGCTTCTGAACAGGAATCTCAGTGGTTCAGCTCAACACCAGAGGGACGGCTGCAAGTACATACGCTGTGAAATGCCTGGAAATGGGCCAACTTCTACTGAAAGTAAATTGCTGAACAGATTTTAACCAAAATTATTCCTTCGTATCAGTGAACGACGCGAATAGATGAATACACTGCGTCCCCAAAATTGTACCGTGTTGCTATGTATCGGTGGCCATTCTGCCTTTGAGTGTGTTTGAACCTCTGTTTTGTGCCTCATTGGTAGACCATGAAATTCATTGATAATCGTATTAGGTGAGGGGTTCGGTCCAGATTGCAGATAAGTGCCAATTCCGGTAATAAATCCCGGGTTTGCCGGTGACCGGCACAATATCGACCCACTCTCGTTATCCCGGAAAAGGTATAGCCAGCCAGGGTGGTTTGATGAGGTTGAAAACGGTAGATGGGGTGGTAAATAAACTGATAAGATGGATAAGTTTCATGTTGGTATTTTATTCTATATCCTTTCTCAAGTACATGAATCGTCAAATTGCTTGATGAGCCCAGCTTTGTCGTTGATACCAGAAAACAATCCTACTGTTGACAGGCACTCCCTCGCCATCCCCACAACAAATCTTGGCAAGTAAAGGACATTCCTGCTCATGGCACAAAAAGACAGCGCCGTTCAAATAAAACTATGTCCTTAACAAGGAATACATTCACTATGAGCAAGCGACTTTCATCCACGTGTCAAATAATATTATTCACTACTCAAACTCGTATTGAGGCCAATCATTGGCCGCTTTTGAGCCGTTTGGCTTACTCGCAAGATTCGGCCTCTGCGAGCCATGGCTCCCTCTACTGTTTCCCCCAATAGACCTAGCCTCGGTAGACCAGTCCATGAGAAGCGGGAGGCTAAAGTCCTGCCCCGGCAAAATGGACATTTCCGTTGGGACCACCTTTTGCTGGGCAACCCAATCCCGGAACAGCGCGTATCCATTGTCGCTCGGCCCCGATGTCGCCCCTTGGTCCTTGCCATCAAGTTTTCGGAGTGCCATCTCCAAAATTTCCATTGACTTCTTGTCCCACCTGGAAAATGTGCCACCCGACATGTACTTTAAAAAGTCTAGTCCTCGACCGCTCGCATCTTTCAGGCTGGAACTGTCAGCCGCAGTCCTTCTTGCTACAATGGCAAAGGTTGCAGCGCTGCATGAAGTGAGTTCCGTATACGATGACATTGTTGACAAAAACTCATCGCGGAGGAGCTGGCATAGGTCAATGATGTTAATGGCGCTCTCCATACCACCCTCGATAAATTCATTACGCTCCGAAGACCAGTTTGGGTTTTCGGAATCATCAGAACTGGGCTCAACTTCGTGAAAAAGAAAGGATCTACCGATGAATACGTGTACGAGATGATATAACAGGCAAAGCTGAACATTTGATCGAAACAGTGGCTTTTGGGGAGTCAAATCCCGGCAAGTTGTGGTTTCGGCAAGGTGGTCCCAGTAGCCTTGTAGTCTTTGTTTAAACTCTCGCAGAGCTTGTAATAGCGCTGTAAACTGAGACTTGTCTGGATTTTTTAGCGCCACGCTGGCATTGTTAGCTACGCATTTGAGTTGAGGCAGGGGTTTTACATTTTCTCTCGGGCATCCTCCATCATTCGCATAATGGACAGTGTCGCTATTGTGTTTGGGATCCCATTTGTGCGTCCTGGGGTCACCATGCTGGGCAGATCAACCGGAAGATCAATGGTAACCTCGAGGCGAGAAATAGATACCGGTCTGCCGTGAACGAGCGAAATAAACCTATCCAGTCAGCACCCTTGATCTAGCCAGAACTTGGGGTACGAACCTTTCCAACGTATATGCTGTCCACCAAGTCCTCTTTCTAATTTCGGCCACATGTGTGTTTGCGCCCTGCACGCTGCGGTGCATTTCATTTTGGGTGGCTATTTTGACTGCCATTCCCAGATAGTTGCAGGAAAGCCCTGCAGAGTCAAAAGGCAATACATAGACGCCAAGCAAGATGAATGCCTGCACGCTCTCCACGTTTGCGATTGCCAACACATCCGGGATAAGCTTGCATGCTCTGTTGTACAGCGCCAAGGCCAGTTCGTCGTTGACAGAGTGCTCGACACCGTTTTTCCCTTGATTCATGCGTCGCAGCCCGCCGTGGTGGCTAATTTTTGAATCCAAGTGAGAAAACTGACAACTAATGGCGCACACCATGAGGACGGTGCAGACCCATGGCGCATCTCTAACGCGCAAATCTCTGGGATACGAGTAGAAATCGGTGAGTCCTTGAATTAGCGATGCTTCGTCGAGGTAAAAGTAATTGATTTGCACAAACTCGAAAAAGATTTCGAGCAGGTGAAAGACGGTATCGGCGGGCGGGAAAAGCGACTCGACGTCATGGAGCAGCACATGGCGCGAATGGGGTTCCAGGCCCTGAGATTCTTCGCCAGAAGCGTTTGGTTCATATCTCTGCACATTTTGTCAGTCATTGCTCTTAACTCCTGATTGATTGAAATAGGAATCCCACATAGTCTGCAGCCTTCTTTGCATCGCCCAAAACTTCTTGCCGCACCCGATGCGCAAAATGCTGGTTGGATAATTCCTTGAGAAGACCTAAAAATGTCAGAACAAAAAGGCCAACAGATTCAGTGCGAGTCATAGTTACCAATCCCCGCTGTTGGCTCGGCCATGGCGGCTTGGTTTTTGCTGGTCTGAGCGTCGCCTTCTGTCGCTTCCTCAGTGGGATCCGATGATGCAGATTCCGACTGGGTTTTGACCACAGCCTGCTGGAGGTTTCGTTTGTTGCACTGCTCGACACCAGTGTAGTGCTGTACGAGATACTCCAAGTTTCGAATCCTCTCGACGTCGAAAAAAGTGACAGGGTTGAATGCGCTGGCTGCGACGCTCCCCTCCGGCGCTGGTCTCGCGATGCGGCTGCGTCTAAAGGCGTCGCTAAAGGCGCATGGCCGGTTGGATTTTCTGCATCGGTCGCAGGGCGCTCCGCCGATGCACTTTTCTTTCAGTCTCCGACAGTCATCGCACCTAAGATTTGTGAGTCGACTTCAGTTTGGTTTGCAGGGCACAATCATCCTCACGCTCTTGTCACCCTCCCAAACGAGACCCTTCCCGTGGTGAGGTTGGGAGGTGACATTTCCATCTCCAGGCGCCGACGTTGAACACAAGAGTCGAAACTGGGTTGGCTGCGGCCTGCATTCCAGGTTTCTCCGTTGAATGATATACAGATGACAAGAAATTGAATCGAAGAGGAGGAGAAGCATGGTAATGTTGTTCTAATGTAGTCACCCGTCGGTCGCGGAATCCGGCCCGGTCCCGGATCTTACCGGTCGCGCCACGCAACAGACAGCACCAAACAGGTCTTTGGTCTTTTTGGCTAGTTTAACACTGCCAGAGTTACTATGGACTGTTGAAACACCACCACATCTACAATTGACGCAGCCTTGTGAATTAAATCCGAGGCCTTAATATCGCTCATGGTGGAGATGCTTTCATCCCACTAATAGCCCCATGTGACCAATGTCATACATACAAATAAGCTTGAATGTTCGCTGTTGAGTGGCTGGCACCACCACAACGCCACACTCTCACTCTCACTCTCACCACCGACTCGGTTGATCATCATGTAAGGCAAGTTATTATGAAATTGCATTTAAAAATGCTACTTAGAGCTCAATAAGAAAGTCAGATGGATCTGCTGCTCCTCGGCTGATCCCCGAAGAGAAGCCATGCTCCACTTCTCAATGATCAGGCTTTTCATCCGAATTCATCGCATAGTCAAATATGGCTCACTCTATACGCCGTCTCAAATGCCTACTATGCGCCTACAATCGCCACTCCATGTCCGGGCCGTGCCAGAAGGACACTAGTTGTACCTGTCCCTCAATGACCTCTTATCTTTGCCCTTCCCATTTACATCTGCACGTGATGCCAATTCGACATTCGATGCATCGTGCTGAAGATTCCCGATTGATCTTTTATACATATTGTACTCTTCTGAATAAATGTGTGTTAGTGAGACTAGAATAAAAGCTCTTTATGTAGAGCTTAATGGGAATCTCGAAGCGTTTACCCAATGCTTCACGTTTGATGAGCCCATCAAGTTCGCTCCTTTCGATAGAGTGCCCAAAGGGGGAGATGAGGCGAAACCACAGAGGCTAGCCATCACAGCAAAAGTAGTAACCTTCATCTCAACAGATTTGTATATGTTTTAAATAGATTAAAGGGTGAGTTAATGATATTGCATCGAATGGCAAGGAAAATGTTCTTTTACAATATTTCGATCAATGGGTCTTTTATAACTTATGTTTCCTTGGGAACATTTTGTAGCATAATTCTAGACACTCTACATTTCACATCGTTCGGGCCAAAGCGAACGAGCCCTTTAACTATACTGTTTATTATGAAATAGAATTATCCCTTATCACAGGGATAACTGGATCATAGTACACGACAGGTCTTTCGCGTTTCATCACTGGCCTAGGATCCCAGCCAGCCGTTTACCCATGTTCAGATGTAGCGTAACATCAAGGATCTTTGATATTATAATATTAGAAAAGTAAAGGTATTCAGGACACACTGCAGGAAATTTTGATTTTACATTCCTTATCCACCCTAGTATAGTGTATGAAAGATAATATGAAATCAGGTTGGGCCAGCCTCTGGGGTACTTCAAGCGCACAGCCTCAAGTATTTGCATATACACTTCCGAGATTTTGCGGGCAAGATCGTCGGGAGGGCGGATCAGCACCCATCACAACCCATGCCATTTCTCTCAGTCCAAACCACAAGGCAATACATTAGTGTCATCACAAACATAAGCCATTTTGTCATCAATGGTTTTATATCCGAGAGCTTCAATACCATAGTCAGTTTATTCGAAAAGGAGCTTACTCTATCCAAATTTCTTTGTTTTTCAGACTTTGGGAATCGGATGATATCAAAATCATTTTCACAATAGTGACATCAATCACATCACTGTCGCACGATTAAACACAATAAGTATATGATGTCTTGCATGGTAAAATTGTCTTTTATAGTTGTAGTGACAACCTGAAGTACACAAAAAATGTCACAATTTCGTCAATTGTCACGCGCCCTTGCCTTGAGCACTCAGTAGATACTAACTCAATCAGGTTCAATACAGGAACGTACCAACAGCGAAACTATGAGCCTAAGATACGAAACAACCAACCAGCCTCCCCATTCCAATGCCTCCGGCGGCCCTCCGGGGGGGCCTCGCTACGCTCGAAGCCGTCATTGCCTTTCTTTTTCTTTCTCCGAATACATGACAATTGTGCCTTTCTCCTAGGCAGATTTGCAGTGCAATAAATCACCCAAGCAAGCACAGCAATTATCACCAAAACGTCTGGCGGAGCGACAGCCTAAAACTTCCTTTGGAGGCAACATATCAAGTCCCCGACCAATCAGCACTCCATTTCTGAATGTTTCGTCGCAGGCGTAACCATTGTGAGTCGTGGACGCAGATTCTGCTCGGATCTGGTGAGGAATCACGGGTCATGAAGTTCCTGTACCCGTGGTTTCAACCGGCCAAGCAGACGATGTCGATAGATAATCATTCTTTACATGCTCAGAGGCCAAAGCTACCAAATATGTAGCCTTTCTTATGTATCCATGATGAGTGATCGTCTCACTCAATCCCTTGCCGATACGCCCATGTGGCCAAAGGCAACACTTCCCATCCATGGTGTTTATAATAATGGCGGTCCAACCCGTTTCTCAATATTCCAAGAGCCCCTTAATTCTTAACGAGTGCTGCATGATTGATAAATAAGAAAAATAAAAAATGAATTGACCGAGGTGTGGAAATCCTGCTTCTCGTGGAATCCATTGTTGCAGCTGGTGTAGACAAATCGTTTGACGCACATGACTGGGAGTCTCCCGACCAGCCATCTCAACAGACCCATTTAGCAACCACAATGAAGACTATCAGGCACTGCGGTTAATATTGATCTCGTGTACTTTAGGTGAGTAAATCACTCTTGCTTTCTTTTCGATACACAAGACTATGCGTTTCAGTCTTCGCTGCCTTGATATTCGATACTGAAGAAGGCCGAACGCTGTCTTGTCACTTGTTTCGAGTGATTGGACAGCTTGGTCATTCTTTCGCCTGTGAAATTGAATATTTCCACTAATTCTTGTTGAGCAAGTTCTTTCAGATTAAATATTGCCGACATGAGCGATGTGACAAGGCACATTATGGGATGGACCACTCTGGTACTCATTTTTAAATCGCTGAGTTGTTTTTTGGTTGATGGCTGACTCGTGTGCAGGGTGACAACTTGATGGATGCTCTCGTCTTTATATACCCTCACCGCTTTGGTGTTGAATGCATTCGGTGCGTAAATTAATTGCAAGAGCTTTTGTCATCAAACATCCGAACGTGCCGAACTAACTAAACAAGCATGACATTACCCCCTTGGGTTAGCTATCGTGGTTCAGCGCCCCGCAACGTCTTCGGTTATCATGCATGCCCCACGGAAAATCCGGGACTTGATGAGTCCGTGTCCCCGTGTTCCATGCGAACCCCGCCAACATGCCCGACCTTGCATTTCACGCCGAATGTCCCAAAATTGTGAAACCCGGTATGTGTGTATTGATTGACAAAAGATCCCTCAATATGACGAACATGTCCACCGCCCGTCGGCACCAATATACATATTTACACTCCGGATAACGGTTTTCCCGGTCACCTCCAGGTTGCCAGTCACGTTTGCTGACCCTTGATCACTACGCTTGTCCAAATGCCTCAGTTGACATCCACGAGGGAGATCACGGACGATGGTGTCCCCACGACAATTGCAGGATCCATGGTCACTACTAACAGGTCACCAGTCTAAAAGCCGAGGCGAGAGTATTGCGGCGCAAGTTCAATCTTTTGTGCAATTTGAACTGGTCAACGTAGACGTACCTCCTCGTAGTGTATGAATGATGTTGTTAAAATGAAACACTGCAAAGCGTGAGGCTGACATTGCTTTAACAACTTACATTACTTTACGTCACTAATGACTTCCTATGTGTTGAGGTGTTGACATATTAACTATTTAAACTAGTTTTTGATTAGTAGTTTAATTAAATAAGTATGAAATTTTATTTATTAAAAATTTATTTGCAATTAAATTGCAAATAGCAAGGTCCTCGGAGGGATACCCAGATGTCGGTCATGATTAACCCGATTTGAAAAGAGATGAAACAATCTTGACGAGTTCAGTAGAATCTCCAACTTGTCCCTCCAACCAACGCTCCGCCTTCTCCATTAGCATTTCCCACGCATCTTTGTATTCCCCCAATTCCGTCTTGATAAAAACAATGGCACAACAGGTGGCCAGGATGTTGTCCTTATCAGCACTGCGGGCGACGACGTCAAGAAGTTCCAGCTTTGCTGCCACCTCACGAGTAACCCCCAATACCTTTTCCAAATCAGAATCCCAGGCCCAGTTGCCGATAAAGGTCTGAAAGGCAATTATATCCTGCAGTTTGTCGGCAGAGGGAGGAAGAGGGACGGTTTGCGAGAGGGAACGAGGAGCCGTGAACATTGGTAACCGAGGTCCAGGAGGTCCAGAAGGTGCACCAAAAGCACCCATTGGGAAACCTCTGGTACTTGCGAATCGCTGGTTACTCACACCGAGTGAACTCTTCTTAATTCCATCACTTTTCTTCGGCTGACCACTCTTAGCCATGACTGCCTGGATTCGCTGACCAATGTCGGAAGACACCCCAGCTGAAGCGGTGCGTGCTGCGAGGATTTCTTCAGCATTGTACTTGATTGGCTTGATTCTTGCGAGGCGTTCTCCAACTCTACTTGTATCACCGCAAGCATCACTCTTATTCATGATTCTGTCGATTTGCTGATTCGACACAACAGGCAAATTCGGTCGACGAGATTCATTATCCCTCTGAGCCATGACTGCTTGAACTCGACGACTGATTTCGGAAGGCGTCTCCCGCAGGGAAATGTTGCGCAAGTCGAGGAGGGACTCAGCATTGTCCGTAGTCCTCACAATCTTCTCCCTCGAATTAGACTTCGAGGCAGAAGCAATGAAACTTTCCGCTGGGTGATCTGGAGTGTCGGACTCCAAGAGTTGGCCCTTGCTAAGGTTGTCCGAACGCTTGCTCACTCGTGTGACCCGAGTATTCGCATTGAAACCTCCGGGCTTTAATTCCACCTCCTTGTGGCTGATGGGCTCATCGGCCGATTCTTCAATGCCAACGAATGAGCACCACTTACCAGCGACTTGGAATCTGACGCCAAGCCTGACAGCCTCCCGCTCCACCATGTCAGAGAACAAGCCCTCGAATTCATCCTTGAGGAGTCGGTCCTTGCTATTCTTTGCCGCTGTCGGCCATCCGCGGCCGTCTTCCAGTTCCCTAATTTCTTTGCGAGCAGCGAGCTGGTGGATCGTAGACGACTCTTTGGCAAGCTTGAAAATTGGAATCTCCAACTCCAGAGGCCCGAGCGGGCTTGTGCCTCGGAGAATAACCGATTTGGGTTCTCTTTTAGTAGAGTCTGAGAGGATGGCGTAGACTGTAGTTCTGCTGAACGGGTAGAGCTGTGGGATCTGAGAGGGAGTTTGGAGGAACTCGGGAACTGAAATTGATGGAAGATGATTGTACTTTCCAACTTTTGTGGGTGCGTCGGACACCAAATCCTGGGCATCATCAAAGCTAGGGTCGAAGAGTGAAGTGGATTCAACCTTGGCCGCCTTTTTCTCTCCATCGGCATTTTCCTGTTCATCAGATGTGTGCAAGGGTTTCTCGACCATTTCAAAATCTTCAACATCCGTCCCTGTCTCTGGTTCACCCTCGTACTTGACCTCGAGGCTATAGTCAGGAATTTGGGGTGACAGGGCAGATCTGAGCATCCGAACCACCTTTTTGCTCATCTTTTCCGAATCTTGTATCATTTGCGCAAAGCCGTTGCCGGCGCGAGCTACGCCCTCAATCATTGCAGTACTGACACCAGACCCAATACCGAGGGTAAAGATGCGAATCGAGTTTTTGCTCCGAGATACCCAGTCATTGACTAAGGTAAACAATTTCTCTTGATTTGCTATTTGACCGTCGGTCAACAGAAAAACCTCGAGGTTCATGCCGTTATGCCGCTTCTTGAATATGTTTTCCATAGGCGCATAAACTTCAGTACCCCCATAGTTGGCCTGAAAGTGCTTTACATTGGCAGTGGCTTCTTGGAGGGTTTCTTGGCCATACGCCTGGGACGTTTCAAAAAGAAAATCGTGATGACTCCCAAAACTACAAATGTTAAACCTGACACCGACGGGGAGAGATTTGAGAAAGATTTGAAGGGCGGCAACAAGGTTTTTCATCCTGTCTCCTCCCATACTGCCGCTGCGGTCACAGAGAAAAACAATTTCGGGCTTTCCTTCAGGAAGTTTGAATTTCGGGACAAGAGTTGCCATAATAGCGCGCTGATTAGGAATAGTTGGGTGAGTTTCCATGAAAGCGACGGGTTCGATATGCTGGGTGGTCATCACTTCGATGATAAAGTCCCGGCTGAGTTCGGTCGACTCTTGAGACAATTTCACGGAGCCTTTTCTCGGTGAAGCATCGGAATCAGCAATGCTCACGGAGATGGGATGAGAAGGCGACTGGATGGTCTTGATGGTTGAGCTTCCAGGCATCTCGATATCAACCAGGATGGAAATCCCCTCTTGCTCAAAACTCCAGGATTTTTCTTGAAAGAGGTCCTTTGATCCATACCTTGGCGCAATATGTGTCGGGATGGTAAAGCGTATCCCATCGATTTCAGCATCATGCCGAAGCTCGTTCAGGTAGGTAATTTTGATGATGGCCTTTTCTCCAGCGGGCATGTTTCCAATCGACATTGTAAACACATCCGAGGCATTGAGTGATTGTCCAAGTAAAACAACCGCCTTCCCCTCGGCTTTAGCGTTGGAATAGTCCTCGTTTGCCTCTTGGCGTGCCTTGACCACGCCATCGATAACGCGGTCGGCTATCGAGCATTTGAATCCAACAACTGAGACTCCCTCATATAATGGAAAAATATAACTAATTTCATCAATCGATTCATCCTCGTAAGGATTGACAAAGGTCTGTACAAGGGTTGTGCGCGAAATGTTTTCGAGAATTACCGTATGAAGGTCAATTCTGACCTGGGGGAGGTATCCAAGAGGCGTGTGGCAGCCGCAGATAGCACCTTTGTGGCGGCCTCCGCTTCCACCGCGAGTACTTTTCATAAAGTTGTTTGCCATTTTGTTGTTGCTAGAAACAAAATCCAAAGCCGTGAGTCATTCATGGGTCTAATATTCGCATCGTTGGCTCCAGGCAGCAACAATCCTTGCAGGCATCCAAATTTTCCATTGGCCGCGCGACGAAATCTGTTGCCAAGTTTTTAGCGATTAGTTAATTGAGACTATGGTGGGAATTATACAGTATTCAAAGGACAGAAGTGGCAAGCAATGCGGAATCTGCTGCTCAACAGGAAATCTCCGAGGAATAACAGCTAGCTCGTCATGCCATGATACGAACCAACATGGAATATAGTCACATGAGTGAAGTCAATCAGCATGGGTGATTGAAAGTCTGGAAAAAGGTTTGCCCGCTGTATTTGAGCATTTTTGTGACAAACTTGGAATGCCAAGCATCGGGCATCATCCGATAGTGGCTTCTCTGGTGTGACACTTGATACAATACTCCTTTGAGGTTTACACTAGTCTAAAATGCCTGTTATCCCAATGAACTACAGTCTGTGCTTACACAAAACTGGAAATATCAATTGCTTAAATTTCAAGTTTGAGTGATTGGGTTTGCAACTAAATTAAGACAAAACCAGGCCTTGATCGCATGTGAGAGCGATGATTACTCAAACCAAATCCATAATGGTCGAGTTAGCCAAGACCCTGTTACATTACAAAAATCACCAAGCTAATTTGCAAAAGTTTATACGATTATGCATCACGCCGAGACACAAAATTGACCAAAGGTTTTCTATTTTATTTTTTTAATGAGGTCATATATATACAGCTGAAGCTTCAATACCAGCTCCTTGCCCAAAGGTTTTGCTTTCTAGAAATAAAGCTACACGCTCTACGTGTTTCTTCGGTACTCATTGGAGCTTCGTCAACAATCATCTCGTACTCGTCCGCGCTTAAGCGTGGATGGGGGTGAAGCTGCGGCGGGCCTTGGTGCTGCGCTTGGCCTTGCGCTTGGTGCCGCAGCGGCCAGAGCTGGAACCAGAGCTAGAGCTGCCAGTAGCAGCAGGGGCGGCAGCCGAGGTGGCGGCAGCGGAAGTGGCAACGGCAACAGGGGCAGAAGTGACCTGACTGGAGCCGGCGGCGGCAGCAGCAGAGGTGGCAGCGGCGGAAGTGGCAGCGGCAGAGGAGACAGCGGCAGCGGGAGTAGACTCAGAAGAGCTGCCAGTGGCCAGGGCAGTGCCAGAGGTAGCAGTTCCAGTGGACTTGACGGCAGAGCTGCTCTGGGAGACCTCAGTGGCGCCAGAGATCAGGGTAGGGCCGGGGATGTCGTAGGTGCTGGTGGAGGTGTAGATGTTGACCAAGATACCGGCGTCATCAGTCTTGTACAGGGCAGTGCCAAGGGTACCGTCAGGGACCTCGGAGCCGGAACCAGTAACCTCAAGGTTGAAGCACTGGGGGTAGTTCTGGGCACCGTCCGAGTTCTCGGCCGAGTGGAGGGCGATGATCTCGTGTCGGAGCACATAGAAACCGGGCTTGATGTTGGAGGGAATCTGGACGAGCCAGCCGTTGTTGTTGTCAATGAGCTGGTCAGAGGCGTAGGTGCCGGGGCTGCCAGAGCCGTCAACCAAACCCTTCTCGCTAATCTTGAAGAACTCGAGCGAGGTCTTGTCGACAGCCTCGCAGCCGGAGTCGCTGCAGGCGGCAAGGTAGTCAATGACGGGACCCTTGTGGGACTCGGGCCAGGCGGTCCACTGGATGTAAATGTCGTCACCAGCAGCGACCTGGGCGTGACCCTTGGCGTTCTCGGCATTCTTGTGGCAGATGATGTCGGAGGAGCTGTAGGCGTCAGGGGCAACGTAGCCGTTGTCGGTAGCATCAGTGGCCCATCCAATAACGGTTGGAGGGTCGCTCTCGTAGGGGTAGGTGGTGACGTCGTATCCAGCGTAGTAGACACCGTTGATGACAACGTTCTCGACGTGGCCGTGGGCGGCAACGGTGGCAGCACCGGCCAGGAGAGAGAGAAGAGTCTTGGAAGGCATTTTTTTGACGTTGAAGAGAGTGAGGTTTTAGAAGAAACGGTTAAAGCGGGTTATGTGAATGAATGCGTAGTCCGACTAGCGGGATGAGAGAATGGAACGACTTCAATCAATGAAGCGATGAAGGGAATGGCAAAGAAAGCAAACCTCGGAGAGGGCAAGAGAATGTACAGAAAGCTGATAGAATGAGCCTGGAGAGGAAAGGGAAAAAGAAGATGTTGATGTTGGGTGGACGGTGTCGTTTTATATCATGTAGGCGCCGTAGGGAGTTGCCCCCCCCGGCTTGGCCTCTGCGTCCTGATGGATAGACGAGAGAGCATGGACGGTTGGAGACGGACCCGGGACCATGGGTCCTCGGAAGTGGAAGCCGCAGAGGTAGAGGGGCCGACATGAGGCGTCGTTTCAGCGTCGGCAAAGATGGGTCGGCCGAGCAGGGGGGTCGAAAGCCGGACAGCCGTGATGGTGGTTTGCGAGCCGGGGTAGATCGATGGATGGAACAGAAGCAAGGGCTACGTATGTCAAAGTCTTGGCTGATGGGGATGACAGCTTGGCGGTTGGAGAGGTGTTTGTTGGATGTGATGGTGGGTTGTGGAAGTGACGAGGCGTGATTTGGGGTTTTGGATGTCACTTTGTCAAGAATGAGTTACCACTTGTTGTTGTTAAGACTCAATACTCTTTTTTTTTTTTTAAAGACTATGAACAACAACAGGGCAAAGCCAACAACAGATAGACAAATATTGTAAGTCTCCCTCGACAAAGCAAAAGGATGCCCAGTCCAGTCTACTCTACTGACATTCCTTGGCATTCATCCCATCTCACTCAGGGACAGACCCTGTTGATCCAGGGGTTCGATCTGTCGTCCAGAGAATGCAGGTAGACCTGAAACCAAGAGACGGTTGGAAGAAGGATGACAAGAAAGCCGGTGGAGATGGCGCCGAGGGGCGCACCCTGTGGCTTGCTCCCAGCGGCTACAGTGGAGCTGAGTGCACTAGATTTACGCATATCGCAGCCCTGTCGCGTGCGCTCTCACTGGCCAGACGGCTGTCGAGATCCGCGGGGCAATTTTTCCGTTGGCGCGCTGGCCCACATCTGGAGATGGCCTCGTTTGAGAGCCCTGCAACCTGGACCAGTTTGTGCATTTCCCCGACAAGAAGCATAATACTTGCAAGAAATTCGGAAATAACGAGTTTTTTTTTTCTTTTCTCTTTTTTCTTTTGGGGCAATCGCTTGGCTTGGCCTTGTTGCGCGTATATGACCTCCCCCGCCGCTCCCACATGGCAGCGGTGCATTTGGCCTTTTGTTCATGATGTATTTATTAATTAAATTAATTTCCTCCGGCGATGCATCTTGGCGCATTTGCCCTTGTGACGATCGAAACAATTTGGTCGTGTCGCTGCAAAAGTTGTGCTTCGGAGCCGAACCCCCTCCCCCATTACGACACCCGTTGAGCATGATGAAACGGAGCGAGTGAGATGAAGGCACACCAGGCAGGATGCACGCGCAGTGGATGGATGACAGACAATGTTGGCATGAACCAGAATAAAGAGAAGGATTAGCGAATTTTTTTTTTTTAAATAAAGATAATGGAGCAAAAAAAGTAGGTCAACACTAGACTATGACTCCATTAGTCAGTCACCACCAACAAGAATGCGAATGCGAATACAGAGACCTGTTGTGACGTGGGAATACGTCGAGTTCGGAGCGGTCAGGCGCCAGCAGTTCATCCCAAATGCCGAACTCGATGAACCATTCATTCCCCATAATATCCAGCGCGCGCACGTATTAATACGCATTAAAATGGTTCATTTGCACACTGAGCTGTCGCTCAATGCTTTTTCTTGATTTGCCCACGAGGCTAATTTCCGCCCCTTATTCGGTTGGGCATCACATTTCGCTAGTCATCTGGCCAAGCCCAACTTGATCACGGGCAAGAGACGGATGGGAAATCCTTCTTCTTTTCCTCGACTCTGTTGAACTGACTACATCTTCATCTCCCTCACCAGAAAAACATCCCAAATCGGCATCGACTGACGCAAGCAATCAATCACCATGTCCCTACATGAGACGGCGGCTGGGGCCTCGCTTGCAGACCTGGAACAGCAAGGGGCTGTCGAGAAGAACCCTGTCAGCAGCCAACCTGCAGCTGCGGTGGTGGTACCTGCAGCTGCTGCGACAAGGAATGCCGGCGGTAGTAGTGGTGGTGGTGGTGATGATGTCAACGAAAAGTCCAGCCCAGATGCCAATGACAGCAAAGCCGACGCGCCAACTGGGCGCCTAGAGCCAAGCGACGCCTTTACCCATCACCAGCTCTTTTACATCTTTGTGCTAGACGGGCTCGGCGGCATGCTGCTGTCTGGTGGCGTCAACTTTGCCCTGGCGTACGGTAAGTCAAGTCTAACAAAAACTCTGTTCCCACGTTGCCGCAAAACTAACCCGTCGGCGACAGTCATGTACACGACCCAAGACACTGTAAAAAACCCCATCCGCTTGTTCCAGCTCCCAAACACGCTGGCGGGCGATGCCGCCGTCACCATCATCGTGCAGTGCATCTTGACTTGGTTTGTGGAAAAGGGCTTGGTGGCGTACGACCTGTCGAACCGGTCGGTGCAGGCCATTGGATTCCTGCCCGAGCCCACCGTCGCCTGGCAAAGGCGACTATTTTTTCTAGACGAAGACGATGACGATGCGGCCAAGAAGGCGACCTTCAAGACGACCCTGGCATCCGTAGCCCAAAACGCGCTTCGAGGCTTCATCCTGGCCGTCGTGGGCTTCTTCCTGTTGTGGCCCGCCTCGGTCGGCATCCTGACCGCATTCGGCAAACGAGCCGGCGGCGACTACACGTACAGCGACCGGTGGACGCCCCAGGTCTTCAAGCTGGTGCTGGGAGGGCTGCTCGGCCTGCTGACGACGCCGCTGATGGCCATGTTTTGGCTGGTCAAGGCCGGATGGGAGGCGCAACCAGCGCGTCGCAGCGCAGTCGTGTAATGATGCCACGAAAAGAAAAAAGAATGCGCTGCCACCACACAAAACGGCTTGGCGATCTGTTGCCCGTTCGTTTCAACGGGCGGGACGCCACGCGATACATCGTCTTGGCGCTCACCGAATGAAACGGAACAAACAGTTTTCGCTTCTCTCACGGGAATACGCACTCGGAATTGGACGCTGCCAATATCACCGCTGTTAATTAATCCGCACACAACGAGAGGATGGATCCCAATCTGCCCAAGAGGGGCAAGTTTTGCGGTCCCACAGCCAACCGGCTGACATCAAACCGACACAAGCGATATTGCCAACAACGTGCAGTGCTTATTTCGCATCATTGATAGAATCCAGCGACGGGCAGCTTGCAAATAATCTTCAATCCTTTACCATGGACATAAATGGTGGAAAGTTGAGCCGGAAATTATATCACCCCGGGCGGGCACTCGGGCTCCATAAGGCTGACGACGACCTGTATATCCAAAACAGGAGCTGTCAATCAGCCGATTCTGGCATCTTGGCGATGCAGCGGTCGCTTATCGCATGACTTTAGGAACGGGTTGGGCTTTGGGAATAGATTTCATCAACTGCAACACGGTTGCAGAATGAATTGACGACACATGGTTAGATTAACGGCCTCGAGGCCCATAGGCCTAAGAATAATAATAATAATAATTCGGTTGCATTCAATACGATCTCGATAAGTTGATTACGGATGTTTTAATATGTGAATAGATGGCTCTCACCAGCGCATCTGTAGTTGGTGAATGTAATAGGTGAGCTTGATTGAGAATGCCACCACTGGAGGGGATTCCGATTTCATCTTTTTTTTAGACAGACGGTCTTGATGGGTATCGTTATTTGCACTTTACGGCAAGCTTAAAATAAGACAAAGTTATACTTTGTTTATTTTAATGTGATTTGATTTTCGAATTGCTGCGTCATTCGTGCAGCGCAGTGAGATCGTGTGACAGCTTCTTCTTCAAAGTTTCCTAGAGTTGGGGTCCTTGATTAAGCATACTCGACACCACGAGTAAATATCTAATATTATGCACAAGAATCAAATAGCCTCACAATTTAAAAACACCAACATCTACGATTAATGACACATCGTCACCTGGTTTAATTCGTGTCGCAACCATCATGACGCGACGGTCACGCTCCCGGGTAGCTGAGGACCCTTGTGAGCTGTTGTGGATCCCCAACCACCGCACGTCATACCTTTGCTTCCTTATCTAATCTCGCCTTCGTCGCTCCAACAAGCAAGACTCACTCATTCATACAATGACGCTCTCGGGGTTGTTGAAATACTCCCTCGTGGGCCTCGCGGCCTCTATTTCCGCCGTAAATGCGCATTCACGCGCGGCAAACACCGAGTTCCAGGCCTTTGGAAGCCGGCAGGTCACGCGTCGCCTCGCCTCCCCGCCCACGGCCGTCAACATCTCGGTGCCTGTGGACCACTTCCACAATGAGTCCATCTACGAGCCTCACTCGCAAGACAGCTTTCCTCTACGCTTCTGGTTCGACGCAAAGCACTATCGTGAGGGCGGCCCCGTAATTGTGCTTGCCTCTGGCGAGACCAGCGGCGAGGGTAGGCTGCCCTTCCTGGACCATGGCATCGTCGCCAAGCTGGCTGAGGCGACGGGCGGTATTGGCGTGGTTCTCGAGCACCGGTACTATGGCACTAGCTTCCCCGTTCCTGACCTGAGCGCAAAGAACATGCGCTTCCTGTCCACCGAGCAGGCCCTGGCCGACACCGCCTACTTTGCTCAGCACGTCCAGTTCCCTGGCCTCGAGCATCTCAACCTCACCGCCCCCAACGCGCCCTACATCATCTACGGAGGGTCCTATGCAGGAGCCTTTGCCGCATTTGCTAGAAAGGTCTATCCTGACGTCTTTTGGGGAGCAATTGGTTCGTCGGCTGTCACCGCGGCCATTACTGACTACTGGGAGTACTACGAGGCTGCCCGTCTCTTTGCCCCTGGTGAATGTGCAACCATTACTCAGAAGCTTACCCACATCATTGACAACATTCTGCTGGGAGATGACGAGGAAAAATCACAGCTTCTCAAGGACGTGTTTGGTCTGGGCGAGCTCCAACATGCTGACTTTGCCAATGTCCTCATCCAAGGCATCTCAGGCCTGCAGGGAACCAACTGGGATCCAGAGCAGGACAGTTCCGACTTTGGCTTCTATTGTAGCAGCATTTCTACCGACGATGTTGTCTTTGCCAGCACCCGTTCCTTTGCCCCCATTGTCAACGACCTGGTCAAGGCTGGAGGCTACGCAAAGGAGGCAAAGTCGCTGACCAACTACATGCTCAACTACATCGGATACATTCGATCGCATACCAAGGCCGACTTGAGGTCTTGGTGCTCGGGAAAGTCTATTACCGAGTGTTATGTCAACCCGGACAAGTATGACAACACTGACCTGGCTGATTCAGAGGAGCGTGCCTGGACGTACCAGACGTGCACACAGTAAGCCAGCCATACTCAACTAGAAGTGATACATACTTACAAGTTCACAGATGGGGTTACTTCCAAACCGGAGCCGGAGTTCCCAAAGACCAACTCCCTCTCATCTCTCGCCTGATCGACCACGAGTACAGCACCATCTACTGCAGGAAGGCCTTTAACATTACCACGCCTCCCAACATTGAGTCTATCAACAAACTTGGCGGCTTTGGCTTTAGTTATCCCCGGGTTGCATTTGTTGACGGAGCTTACGACCCGTGGCGTGCCGCTACACCCCACCGTATTGGCCTTCCTCCTAGAGCCTCCACAGTCAGCGAGCCATTCGTGCTCATCGACTATGGCGTTCACCACTGGGATGAGAATGGTCTTGCGCCGGGTGCCAATGCTGTTGGTCTGCCCCCGCCCTCAGTCAAGAAGTCCCAGGAGGAACAGGTCAAGTTTGTCAAGGAATGGTTGAAGGAGTGGGAGGCGCAGAAATCATCCAAGGAGGAATATCCTGGCGAGTTGTAGATTAACGACCAGTTTTATATTTGTCTTTGTTGATGTAGCGAATGGATTTACCGACGTGAGCAGTGATGTACTGGCGATATTACAGACTCTTCCGATTCAACACTGAACCTGGAATACTCGATTAATTGTGAACTGGGGCTGACATTACATCCTGGATGTCTGCCGCGCTTCCCAATCTTTTTGGCAAAGAGCACACGGAAATAGGTGCCATTCTTTAGGACACATCATCTACTTACTTACCAATCTATATGTTATGAGATAAATCGAGATGCTTCCTCCCTGCATGGTTTCAGTTGATTCTATAATGTGGAACGTAGTATCAGAGGGATTTTCGGATTTTCACATCAGTCATGCAAGAGTGACTCGCTACTGGTTAATATTAATCTGATGAACATGAAGTTCCACTAAATCTCTCTCCTTTACCTAGACTGCGAATCAACGAGGATAAACAATATTAGCGAAGGATCTGGGCCTATTTTCACCTCTAGACACAACCCGCCGGGATGGAAATGAAAACTTTTTCAATGAGTAAGGATTCGAAATTGCCTATTATTGGCTTGTCGTAGTCCATCTATGTAGTGAGATTTTGGTCATTCCAGAATGTCTGGATTCGGATAATTCAGTGGTGGGCAGCTATATTCATATACCTAATAATGAGAATATTACCAAACGTCAAAAAGCCGCACTACATGGCCAATCCTCGCATATCAACTATGAGCTGTACGATAGTATCTTGGCCCAGATTACCTTCAGTAAGTGTTTTGAGGCCAGCCGCATCACGACGGAATTGTTAGAGATGGAGAGGTAAATGACGTTTGAGCAGTGTATTATTTGAAAATTAATCTAGAAATTTTTACATAAAATATCATCGCTCATGAGTAGAAAAACTGTAATCGCCTTTTCAAATCATATCATAATTCAAATGAGAATCCCATGCAGATTGTTTTGTGGAAGCGTTCCAATCAAAGTTTATATCCATTTGGTTGGAAGATGGAATTTCATTAAATAAGTTATCGCTCTCCGAGAGCTCTGTAGACAGCATTTGCCAGTCATAGAGTTCCCAGTCAATTGCATCAACATGGCCAATGCCTGCCAATGACATGCTCGTCTCTGGGGCCAAGTTGGTGGATATTTCAGGCCCCTCATACCCGCCGTTGAGACAAATCGGCGACACAGGAGTTTTGCGTATTGATAGTTGTTGAGGGTCGAGCGTTTCAACTGAGGATTGGGATTGGGGTGTTAGCGCCGGTATGGACAATTCGGCATCGTCTGCCTCATTGTCTGCGCGCGGCGCACCAGAGGACGATGCGCTGCTCAGCCCAGTTCCGGGCTCCTGGGGATGGTGATGGCCGCCGGCGCTCGTCGTTTGATTTGACCATTGCTGCATGAAGACAGCTTGGAGTTGGGCGTTGGGGAAAAAGTGGTCGAAAGCATGATTGATCTTGTCTTCGTGCCTGTCAAATCCAGAAGCGGTGTCGGAAGCGCCACGGCAAAAACGAGTGGCGCGCTCGTGCTCTGGGTTTATTCTGTGCAGGCGGTACGAGCTCGGAAGCGATTCTTCCTCCTCGTAGATGTCGCTTCTGGCCACGACGGCTTCGGTGATGCGCAAGGCTCTGCCGGTTCGTCGCTTGTGAATGGCACTGGCCATGTGGGCCGACTGGACGCGGGCTTCGAGGCTGCGGTCGCATCGTCTCGAGGCGGCGATGTAGGCGCGCTCCTGGTTCTTGGAGCCGGATGACCTTTTCTGCGGAATGCGGATTAGCTACATGAATCCCAGTGTTTTTTTTTTCCCCCAGTGCGCTGCCTTCTATAGAGTAGCAGGTCGCGCACCACGAAAGCAGTCAAGAGAAGGGAGGAATACCAATCAAGTCACTGGAATGACCCAAAAGATAAAAGTACAGGGTTTGGGTTGTTCTCTTTCAGCTTGCGGCCGAGATAATGAAGGATTTGTATTTACTCGTATGTCTTGCTCCTCAGATGGTGATGGGATGGCCTTTTCGGAGGCATTGGAATACTTTGTTCGTGACATTTGTGAAGAGGGTGGTGAGAAGAAACGTCTGGAGCCGAAGAATTTGATGTAGCAGCAGCAGCAGCAGCAGCAGCAGCGGGGGAATGGAGCACTCTCTCTTACTTTTAAGTGAGGGTCGGACAGCGAAACTACCAGCAGGTGAGGGGTTGTGGGGAGCCTTTGCTCCGGCCAGCGTGCTGTTCCATCCTGCGCGTCCCAACAAGAGCTAGCTTTAGCATGGCTATGGCTTGTTGATTGGCCGCGTATTGAAATTGCCATCGGGACGCGTCGCTAGTGTTGCACCGTTTTTGGCTCCCATCTCACATCATCCGGGATCGTCGATCCTCTACGTCATCCTCCCATTAGTCCCTCCGGGATTGTCAAGGACCGAGAGATTCTTGTTTTACAACCAACCTACCGGAGTTATTCTTTTTGACCCGAAAAATCCTGTCGTCTCCACCCACACTGAATATTCCCTTTTAAACTAATGGGTAGATCCCTTACTTTGAAACTAGCACCGGCTATCCTTCTCCACGCCTCGAGTCCAAGCTTCCTCGCCACAAAGTCCATACCACAGGGGGGGGAGATGGATAGATAGGCAGGGCGGAAGAGGGGTATAATGAGTAAAGCAAAGTGATCTTCATCACAATGTATGTTTTTAGCATGTGTCGCAAAGATATCACGTGATGGCTGAAATTTCTCACAGAAATTCATTTTCCTTCTATTTTTCCTTGCTTGATATTTAAATTTCTATTCCAAATACGCTTGCCTCAACAGCAGGCCCACATAACAAACACAATACCCGCAGCGGCTTATGCAACAGCTATTGGAGTAGCTATGTAGCTGAGCAGCTAGTTAGTTGAGCAGCTAGTCGAGCAGCTAGTAGAAATTCTCCTTGCGCAGCATTGAAAAGTTAAACTTTTATTGTGGGGCGCTTCTTTGCTAAGCTTATCTAGGGATTTCCATTGGCATGCTATTGTTCTGGCCTGTACGTAACGGAAAGGTGGCTTTATGGCAATAGTTATGAAAAGCTGCTGCGATGATTCTCCAAGTGAAATTGCCATGGCAATGTCCCGAGAAATATAAGCTAGAACCAATTACATCATGGCACAAACCCAAAATGCTTTGTAATGGCGGCAGTTTTCGCTCTGAGGATCGATGCAACAATTTCACATTACATCGGCGGTATCAATTCTTCGTAATAATATCTATCGGTCGAAATCGTGCGCTGTGCAAGTGAATGGGATGCAATGTTAGTCAGACCGAAGCTAGGATACTTGATCTAAACATTTTCTCAGGTTCCAAAAAGTTCCGCCATCAACTTTGTCAATCGGATAAAAGTGATTACAATTCTCATGTATTATATACACTCTAATGCGCACCTTCAAAATGAATTTCCGTTTAAATGAGGACAAGAGCACCGATCGCAGCTCCAGCTGCAGCAACGTATGAGCCTTTTAGGTTATTGCCCGCATTGGGAGTGCTGGTTCTGCTGGCGGCATTATTGTTCACTGATGGGGTTCCTGTTGATGCACCGGGCGCTGAGGTGGTTGCAGGAGCCGTCTCGCTTGTAGCAGCCGTCTCGCTAGCAGCAGCAGCTGTCGAAGATGCCCCAGACTTTGTGGACTTGGAAGCAGCCTTGGTGGTTTTCTCGTCGGCAGTCTCTGCGTCAGTTGCGGTGGCTAGAGATTCTGATGCGGTTTTTGTAAAGCACGAGAGGTACGAGGTAGAGCGAACTTCGGTGCCAGTGTATCCAGCGCACCCAGGGACGTTTGTCTTGGGAGGAGCTCGGCCGCCGCCGCAGTCGAGGGGATCGCAGATTTCGCCCGTGTTGGGGTCGTACCAGTGGACAATGCCATCAGCGCAGCTGCCAAATGTGTGGGTTTCACAGCCTGCCAGCGCAAGCCTGGCCAGCGCAAGGAATGGGATAATCGACTTGAGCATCTTGAGTTGTGTTTAGTGATTTGGTAGTGGTTGTCCCCAAGGTCTCGTTTATCGTGGCGTTTGATCCAGGTCGGGAATAATCTGGGAGATCCTCTAGTTATATGCACTTACAACAGATCAGTCTAATTACCTGGGCGAGTCAATGCTGCGCGTGGGAATTGATGCTGGGGAATTGCAATGTCACATTGGTCCGAAATTGTTCAAGCAGCTTTCCCAAACGGGCCTCAGTCGTGCCTGTAACCCTGGTATTTTACCGCATGGACTCGATTTAGCTCCAGTGGGATTGAGGCCAGCCCTATTTGGGGGTTAGTGTCAACGGAAAGGCTAAAAGATGACCAGATCAATTTTTCAACAGGCCTCTGAGGCACGCAGACGGGAATACGGCAGGGTAATAAACTGAATGAGGAAATGGCCGATGGAGATGGAAGTTACCGTGGAGAATCGTAGCCCACGTGGCGATGATGGAGATGAATGCAAAGAAGATCATGCCGGCATGGTTGTAGAGATGGACAGCAAGGTTCTTGAGCAATAGCGTGCATGGACGGTATGTATACTTGTAGAATTAGTTGCTTTGATATTGTTAGTCCTGATCACTCTAATGATGCAGCTATTTTATTTTATCCTGCATTAAGCCTAAGTTCTTGATCAAAGGCCACATTCTGAAAACACGCCAAAATATCACCAGATCAATGTTCAGCTGCGGTAAAGAGCACGGAATATGACTGGCCTATGCACTAGTAGCTAGTACGGCACATCAAAGAAAGCTCTTGGGATTTTTACACGTGTTTGCTATACCTTGAGATAGGTTTTAGACTGTAGATTTAGGACCTTGCTTTCTTCCAGCTTGCCGTTACGGGCGAGAGTTAGTTTCATGTTGGCAGGGTTTTCCTCGCTAAAACCAGGTTCGTTGGGCTTCATGCCAGCCCTCAACTGGTCCTCTTGCGGATCGAGTGCACGTTTGTGAAAACTGCCTTTGGTGCTGCGTATCTAGAACTGAGGCTGTGCTTGTTCCGCACTCACATCGCAGATGCAAATGTGGGCGAGAAGCCGCTGAAGTAAAAAAAGAATCAGCAGAGACAGCATCCAACCTCTCCAAATTTACCATGCCTCTGCGTTGCGACAGTAGGCAACGGCGCACAGAGATTGGTAATCCGAAAAGAGAATACACCTGGTCGATGAGATGCGAGCTCAGTTCATAGACAGAATTATCACCAGACGAATCGTTAACTCACCAAGCCAACTTGATGGTGGATCTGGGTAATAGCGGTCAATTTTGTTGATCATTGAAGATTGACGAATGAAATTTAGCATGAAGAACGGATCCAGTTTCAATCTCAGCTGCATGGCTATCAGTCTGTGGCTGCATCGATAGTTCCGATAATTGCAGGTGTAGCCAATCTGTGGTTAGCATGTGGATTCGGTTGGGCTAGTGCCTCCCACGATCAATGAAGTTTTGAGCTCATGAGGACAAGTAACTGCAAGCATCCTTGCAAGGCTTTCAGGGGGTACATCAGGCGACCACTTACTTGGATTCATCGGATCTCTCAGGATATATAAAATTGCGGTGTAGTCCCATCTATTAGAAAACAGACTCATCCATCTCATTTAAAATATACGCGGTAGTCAGCATGTCGTTAAAGTCCATTCTACTTCTCGGAGGCACGATCGCGTCTTGTGGGATTGGTTCAACCCTCCCGCATGAGTCACTGGGACGCTTGCAAGGCCACCTATTGATATCGGATACGTCAACTCCGGTGATCATACCTTTGTCTACGCCAACAATGGCAGAGCCACCCAAATCAAGTAAGTACAAAATTAACTTTACCACAAATAGCACATATGGGACCCCTTCAACTAAACTGTCCACAATAATAGATGATGATAGCTTTAGCCTTCTGGCAACAATCGCCGGGCCTTCCAAACACAAAAGACAAATCATCACCGGCAACGGTAGCGGGGTCACCCAATCTGCTAAGAACTTGGTTGTGGGAGCCACTTACACTGTGTCGTTCAAGTACTACGTCAACTTCGTTACAACATATACCTGCCGAATCCAGGCTTACCTTGGTGATAACAACTTTGGTAATACAAACTACTTTTCCAAGGCCTTTATCCTGGGCGCATCTTGGGGCACCTTCTCCGCAAATGTCCCTGCTATTGCCTCCACGCAAACCCTGAAACTTAACGTGGTGTGTGAAAGCGGCATTGCTCAGGTCTACTTCAACAGCATTGATGTGAGCAAGGCTATAATAGCTAACTCTAATGCTGCTGAATCCACTCCCGTGACCCCCAATGTTGACCGTGGCTCTACCACCACTAATGTTCCCACTCTGCTTGGTGTGAACTCCACATCCAGCGCCATTTCAGCCACGGACTTTGCTGAGGCTACTTCTGTCAGTGCATCCAAATCAGATCATACGCCCAGTGCTACCTCAAGTTCCGGACCTGTATCTATCACCACATTGATCACTTCTGCTTTGCCACCAACCTCAATTTCTTCAAACCACACGACGTCTCACGGCCTCAAAAGATGCGGACTATGATTGGAAATGGGTTGCCTTTGGGAAGTTTACTTGAACACTTCTATTTATTCCATATATTGAGAAATAAATTATTCAGTAATCTTGACCAAGAAATCCAAATGTGAAGAGCCAGAAATTTTGTCTGCAGGTGGAGTGGGAGAATATGCTCTGGGCGATGTTTATGATTTGGGGATCGTTGTTTCAAACCATATTGTTTCTGTCGCGGCTACTCTTGATCATTGTCATGTTCCAGGGCGAACAGAACATGGTGGCCTTGCAGCACATGAAATCGAACTCGAAACTGGGCCGCACAATGAACCAGGATATATAAAGCTGTCTAAGGCTTCGTCTCCTCAAGATCTTGTGAAACGGCTTTTGATACTCTGCTTGGATCAAAATGATTCTGACCGAGCATTGACCCAATTTGGCCCAGTTGATGAGGTGGTGCTCCTAGTCAGCAACTTTGGCGGCATATCCTATCTGAAAATGGGAGCTCGTCGACGAGATACTCGAACAACTTGAAAATGCGCGGGAAATACAACCATCACGAATGTTTTCTGGTTCACTTGAGACATCATTGAATGCACCGGCATTTTCGATATCACTCATCAACACCCCTACGGCAGCAAAGCAGTGCTCTTATTCTACGAAACAAATAAAATCGCTTTTAGATGTCAGGACAAACACACAAACACAAACTGGGAGTCCACGGCTGGGTCCCAATCCGTGGAGCGTGCTAGAAATCTTCAACTTATCTACCGCAAACCCGAGTCACACAAGACTGGATGACGGCAGGGATGTCAAGATCAACCCAAGGTTACTTGAGGCCACTAGGAATATAAAGCCCAAGTTAGACAGGGCAACATATGTAGCTGCTGGAAAAGGTAAGAATGAGCTTTCCCCAGACCCAGGAACCTGAGGGGGCTATGGTTGCGATTAGTTGTTTGAGAGCCGGCATGTATGTTGGATCGTTATGATCTGGAATTATTCAACAACGCGCTTACCTTTGTTAATATTCTTGAGAAGAGGGTTAAATTGTTACAAATATTCTTCTAGTAGTAGCTTGTCTGACTGCTTTCTCCCTGTCTTTAACGCATCAGACAAAGCAGACTTGGTGGCAAAGTTTTCAACTTGATCAATCTATGTCTATTCTATTGCTTTTCCTAAGCGCCTACTCAATCACCAGAGAGCTAGGTTCCCTTTAACCTTTTACGACCCCTCCCCACTTTCCATCCTTCATCCCACTAACAAAAATTTTCTGCCTCTGACCCATAAATCCCGCCCACACCACCCATCCACACCACCCATCCACACCCACCATCCCAGTACAGCTAACCCAAGCAAAAAAAATCCACACATGAAATCCCGTCAAAAAGAGACGATTCTCCGGTACAGGGAATCGAACCCTGGGCTCCGCGGATCAAGTTGATTTCTCTCAAGTTATGAGAGCGCGAAATGTTAGCCACTACACCATACCGGATTGTGTTAGGAGGGTATGATTGAAACCTAACAAGCCCGTACCATCGTAGCATGATGGTGAACCTCAGTCTAATCGAGTTTCTCTACACATTAAGCCTTTCCTGCACATACAAACCAGAGCATGTATTTCTTAGCTGCCTCTTGCATCCTTGGTGTGCCAGTCTCAATGAAAGTCGCAAGGGGTCAACTTTGCCCGTCCTGTACGGCCGGTATGCGGAATGATCATTGATTACTCGGTTGATGTTGATTTTAAAACCCCCAGCTTTGATGCACCTATTGCATATCTCAACAATGATAGATCGGCGCCGTGAAGTAACAGGCGAACCCTGTCCCTAATCGCAGCATGAGCGGCCTCGAGTCGGCTTAATTTCCCTGGGCCCGTATTCGCCGTGAACATTGCCAAACGATTGGACTAGCAATAAACTCTTCGGCCTATTCCAGAGCTGTGAGAATGTCCTCGAAGTCAATCGTCTCAGCAACACCATCTTCACCACCCTCGATTCTGCAGACTCAGCAATGTTATATTCGATCCTTTTCAAATCCTATGTTTCTTGCCAAACTCTGATCCTATTGGAACTCAGTCATTCTTTCCTTTCACCCTAGTCTGACATCCTGACCAATTAGCGCCATGTTTGTCCCCAATACTACCAGTCGTCCCCCAGCAGACATGGTCATGCCATACACTGAACAATTGATTTTCACTATCGCAACCCACATACCGTTTGTAGTTTCTTCCACCATGGGTGTACGGAAACTCCTCATCATGGAGACCTAAATTTACTCTTTGGCATGGGGGGCTGCTTTGCTTCTCAAAGGCCATCATGCTACGTATCCTGCGGCTTGTGTGAGCGCCCTCTTGCTCTATGTCGGAGTATCCATCATGCCTTTGCAACTGCGACCAATTCTCATGGAAAGCTTAATAGCTCTGCCGTCCCGAAGCAATGAGGGCATGAATACTCTGGGGGCATTACATTTGGATAAACTGTAAAGAGGTGTACAAGAAATGCACTAATACATGCACTAATATACGAAAGGACTTACCCAATCATGGAAGTCCGCTAGAGAATGTTCTTGGTAAACTACATTGACCTAATTTCAAGGACTACGGAAAGGTAAAAGGATTACATTGCCGTGAGCTGTCAAGACTTTCTTTACTCAATTTTGTTAGCATCAGCATGGCCATCGCTGCATAGTTAAGCTAAATATCTAGATATATACGAGCCTGATTCTACCTATTTCAACCAAGAAGGTGAACACTTCCAGTTCTCGGCCTAATTCACATCGCCCTCTTCAAACACGGGTTTAGACGGCCACTGGCAAGATGGTCTGGTAAAATTGACAGACAAATCAATTGGTGTGTCCTCAATGACTGTCTCATTGGTGTATTTAGTGCCAGTAATGGATGTAGAAGCTTGGCCGTTCTCTCTCCATTCGATTAGGGCCAGTAACATTGAATGAGAAGTATCGTTCCGAAGGGGTGGAAGGTCCTGTCCAGCACCACCAATAACCCAGGCTCCGTCACCACCCGTACAATGCCCGAGACCGGGGATCATGAATGGTCTGTAAAAATCCTGCACTGACTGTTTAGAGCTATTTCCCAAGCCTGAATAGAACGAAAGGACATTGCCGTAATAGAGAGGTGAAATTCTTGACGTGACAACCGAATCTTGCCAACCATGATAATGCAAGAGCTTCCCACCGCTTTTTTCGAACTCTCTCAAATCCGGAGAAAAGGCATCAGCAAGTGCACCATACGTATTAACCTTGTCTGCAATCTGAACATCTTCGTATGTGATGTCAATGGCTTCAAAGGTGGTGTCGTTGAGAATAGCATAACGATAGTAGTCAAGACCATAACCTCCTGCGACTTCTGCGTTTGTGTAGTATTGAATTCCGGTCAGCTCTGAGCCGGGAAGAATCCCCGGGAATACTAAAGTGTTGTTGACATCAACCCATCCATCGTATTTTGTCTTGAGGTTGGCCAGTTGTGGGGCAGTAAGGCACTCGCTAATATTTGATGTAGGTTTGCAGAGAAGGCTTTCGGGGACAAAGTCGCAACGTTCGGGATCAGATACAAGCCCATCGACGACTCCGTCCAAACCATCACATTGTCGCAGAACTTCATCATGTATAACAGACCACTGAGTTGTGCTGATGAAAGTATCTAGAGAACTTGGGTACTGGCCAATGCCGGCATAATCCTCCCAAGCTATCCATATTCGTCAGCAATCTTGGTCAGAAGAATCATCAAAGGTTTAAAATTGAACATCATATACCTTCTTCGTGAGTTTGCCAAATGACCGGACTCCCAACAAGAACACCGTCAAAGTCTTCCGGATACAGCTGCGCCTCTGCCATGCCTTGGCGGCCGCCTGTTGAGCATCCTGAATAATATGACCACGCTGCAGATTGCGAATAGTACTTTGCTATTATTTTCTTTGAGTGAACCACACACAAATGAAGGCCACGGTGTCCACTAAAACCGATGAGTGAAGAGTCCTATAGCATAGAATAGGTGAACGAACAAGTCAATATTCTGTTCTTCGTATTGGAAAAATGAGCCATCGTCCCCAGTAGAGTTATGACCTGTGTTGGTGCTCATCGCAGCAAATCCTGCATTGTCGTCAGCCCAAAACTTTTTAGTTGCTAAATATACTCACCTCCCTTCAAGCCTCTTGCAACATCAGGGTAATTGATGCCGCCAGCCCAACCACCGTTTCCAAGCGCCAAAAAGCGGCGATTCCAAGAAGCAAATTCGGGCATCCATATTTCAAAATGTACTGTGCTATTAGAAGAGGTGTTGAACTGAGCCGCAATTCTACAATGCGCAGGCAAGTCATGTAACAAGGTGTTGTATGAAGATACTATTGAGCTGTAAGCATTCTTTGTCTTTGTATGGGGCTTAATGAGGTAATATTGTCTAATTATATCTCACCTAAAGTCTCTCCTTGAAAACTCTCCCCATTCTCCAAATACTCTGCAATATTTATCGTCACATTGGGAAAAGATTCCGAAAAGGCGGAGCCCGCAAGTTCTCTGCATCTTGCGTTTGCCTGAACAGCAACGCCAACCAAGGACAACAAGATGAAAATTAAAAAGGTTTGCATTTTTCCACTGCTAAAAATGATCCCGGGGAGTAATCCCGAGGTTTTTGTGCAGCCTTTTATGCTTCGGACACGGCGTTAATTGACCGTATCGTATCATTAGCTTGATAACAGTCGATGTTGATTATCTGGAAACTGACAGCAGAATCGAATGATGACGGGCATGTCTGGACATCCTACACCTCAAATACCTCACTGAACATGTTCTACCATCAAACCCCTGGTTAAATTTTGATCATCTTCGCGTTAAATGTCATGGGATCGAAAGTGGGGAGAATCCACTTTTGAAGCTCAATAAGGGTAGAGAGCAAAGTGAGCAAAAGATGTTCATATGAATGATACCCTTGTTGGTGTTGATGGTAGAATGTTTCATGCTGTAATAGTCTCAGTTAAAATAATTAGTTTAAGTCGCCAATAAAACCATCGCTTGGCATGACTATTGTCTTTGATATCAATTTGATGTCAAACGATGGTTGGGGTTACCTCCCTGATGTCATTTTCCGGTCATTCGTTCGGATGATAGGAAAAATGGGGGACAGGGTAGTATCATGTCTGGGTTAGAGAGTTAGTCCAACATGAGTTGCCAAGGCTACAAATCATTTTACGGGACCACAGGCCACCTCTTAGTGGTAAATTTTGGTGATAGAAAGGATCTATCCGGGTCTCTCACGGCCGCCATTTTGCTACAGGTTGCTGTAGCCTCTGAACCTTCAGACTGAGGCTTTGAAGCATTTTGCGGAAATTCCGACCTCCCCAGTCTTATCTATCCCAGGAAATATGCTGCGCCGTATGTGTGTCAATGAAAAGCTGCATGTTAATTGATTTGAAGGGCTACTTGAGAGACTAATCCCTACTTTAGTAGTGTACGGCCGAACCATATATTTTTCCATCCCACTTTCGATATCGTCAAATTAGTGGCGCAATGTCCCACTCTTGAATGAGAGCCTTTTAGTTATCAATAAGTGATACAGTCCTGACTTGGTTACTTTCGGAGGTTGATCCTAAAATGGCAAGGCGTTTACATGGGACCTTATCAAAAAACTGTTATTTGACGGCCAAAACTATGTGCTACGACTTGGTTCACCGTACATTACGGATGTCTCTTAGCGGCTGATATCTGTGCCTGTAATCGCGATGCTCGCTTATGGACTTATCTTTTGGCCTGATCAGCTAATCGATGCAACGGGAAGCACAGATCGCCACACTATGCTCCATTCAATTTTTGTGGTCAGTATTAGACATGGATAATTGAGAGTGAATATGCATTAAAAGTAACTATTCATAACTATCAAAACCGTCTGATACAAGGCTGAAGAGAACTACATAGGCAAAACGACTTGTTGCCATTCAAGTAACGCGGATCAAATTTGGGCGTTGTGACTATAGGCCAAAATTAAATTACCCTACACTCCCTTGGCGGCCTGTTTGGCGACACTGATCATTGTCATAGAATTATTAGGAAGGCTTGTACTTTAGTCTCGCAAGAAGGTAAAAAACCTTAATAACTCAAAAGATTTTTACTTTGCCGGCTGTGCTGCTCCTCATTCTGTATTGCTATTCCAAACACTGCAACGTCCACTTATGTGACGCTGCTTGAACACAACCAATCACTGCTCGGCACTCAGTGTGGCTTCTTGCGAGGCCCTTTCATTCACAATTATTGCCTCACCTATCCATGACGATGCATCTTCAGCCGCAACCCCACAAGCTACTCCGACCGACAGATGCGAATGAGAAAGCGGTAAGGCAGGATACCCTCGTAATGGCCATGATTTTTCCCGCCAATGCGTTTCCAACCCTTCAGTGGGGCTGGAACATTGAGCCGATCGCGTGCCACCGTGCCACCCTGGCCAAGTCCAGCTCGCTTGGATTTGAATGCTACCCAAGCAAGCACTTGTCACAGCCTCGCGGTGCAGGCGGTCTGGATTAATAAATTCAATCCAATAAGGCTACAAAAAGGATTCATTTAGTTATGGGATGCATTTGAGCCTAGCTTAGTGGGTAAAACATTAAATTTCAGGACATACGCACTGTGGTCGAGCGACTTGGCCCTAAGATGGGAATAAGGACAACATTGCGACAGCGCACTAACAACGGCGCCGGCTCTCGTGGCGTAAGCACTAGTCTGTGAGGGGAGAGTTGTGACGCTCGGTTGGAAGAATCTCCCTGTTATACTTGGCGCGCAATAACATCAAACAAGGACATGAAGTGGTAATCTTGGCTGAAGTTCCTTTACATAAATTTATCTCATGTTTTTTTTGTAGACATATCGCGCAAAGCAGATCAACTTTGGATTGTGATTGCCTGCTTGGGCTGCAGAGCTATTTCAGGCGAAAACTGAAGGTGGAGCGAGACAGGGTCAAGGGTTATTGGGGACATGCCGTCAATCTGGCTGAGCAGAGCATCTCAACGGCACCATCGTGCAGTGTTTTTCCACGCCCATGTATTCGGTTCGCTGTGCAGTAGCGCTCTGTGCTACGTGGCTAGCTCCCAGTTATATAGCAGTGGAAATATATAAGGCGAGCGGGTTGACAGTTTGGTGTTCCCATGGGTTTTGCGCCACACGACAATACACTGCGACATCCAGCTCTCGCCCACCATGCAGATCTCACTCGCAGCCATCCTTGGTCTCGTGGGGACATCTCACTTTGTGCTAGCGGCTCCTCAGAAATCAGCCAGCGACAACCTCGAGGATTTGAACAACCAAGCGATTCAGGCCTTGAAAGTCGAGGATAGTTCAACGAGAACAAGGAGCTCCAAGAAGTGCTCGGTGTACAATGCATCCGTGCGACGCGACTGGTAAGCTACCAAGACACCTGTCTTGAGCATACAACTAATGAGGACTCCACAGGAAGCATTTATCTTCAAAGGAAAAAACCAACTATATTGATGCTGTGTTGTGCATGATGAAGAAGCCTTCCAAGGCTGATCCTTCTTTTGCCCCTGGCGCCCGATCTCGATATGACGATTTTGTCGCAGTCCATATCAACCAGACGTTAACCATCCACGGTACTGTAAGGCCACCTCGTTTCCCTCCATTACTCCAAACCACTAAAGATCCAACGCAGGGAAATTTCTTGACCTGGCACCGCTACTTTACCTGGGCCTACGAAACTGCCCTACGAACTGAGTGTGGCTACAAGGGCTACCAGCCGTACTGGAATTGGTTCAGCGGTTCCGACTTTTCCAAGTCGCCGGTCTTTGATGGTAGCGCAACCAGCATGGGCGGCGATGGCAGCTACGTCGCTCACAACGGCAGCCTCTCTGGAACCAACAACATCTTTATTCCCTCTGGGAAAGGGGGTGGTTGTATCAAGGATGGTCCATTTGCGGGGTGAGCAGAGTTGATTGAAATGATTTTCACAGCGAGAAGACTAATATTGAGCAGCATTGAAACTCACCTTGGGCCCGTCTCTCCCGGCATGAATGGTATGACTGCAAGTGCCACTGGACCCTTAGGTTACAACCCCCGCTGCCTCCGACGAGATCTCAGTAAGTACGCCATCGATACTTGGATGACGGCCAGCAACTTGCACAACATCACCCTCGGCCAAGCTTCCGGAAGCATCCTTGCCTTCCAAAACGAGCTGCAGGGTCGTTTTGGCGATCAATTCCTCGGAATGCATGCTGCCGGCCACTTTACAATGGGGGGCGATTCTTCAGATCTCTTCTCATCGCCTAATGACCCAATGTTCTTTTTACATCACTCCATGGTTGATCGCATTTACTGGGTTTGGCAAGCACTTCATCCTAGCAAGGCCAAGGATATTGCCGGTACTATTACTATCCTAAACACACCTCCAAGCAGGGATGCCTTAAAAACGGACCTTTTGAACATGGGCGTTAATGCACCCGAGATTCAGATCGGTGATGCTCTCAACACGCTTGGCAACTCACCTTTCTGCTACATATACGCGTAGGAGTATGTTTGATTGGTTGAGTGTGGTTGTTTGTGGAAAGACGAATAGAATTGAAGGGCTCTTGATTCCCGAGGGCCGTCAACCGATATTTGACTCGGGCATGTAGCAAAAAGTTGGACCCACCACCCCTTTATGAGTTGATGAAGAAGGGAAGAATTGATGACTTATACCTGATAGCATGTAGCGTATTGTGATAATATTAAAAATAATATCTAACTAACGATAGTCAAGTATACGTGCATCGGGATTATTTACAGGAAGTTCATTTCATAATAGCTAATTAGCTATCCTTCAGTCTATCTAGTACATTCTTGAGTTGCCTGACACTCTCTCTTCCCATTCGTTCAAATGATGCTATAAAATGAATAATTAGAGGTGATAAAGAAAATTGATTAATTTTAAATACTAACCATCAGGTGTTCCATCAAGAGTAATAGCATACCAATAGCCAGAAAGCCACAGTGTGGCCGGACTAATATGGCTAGTTGATTGACCTAGGTTTTGAGAGATATCAATACGGGGAAGTGATACAAATTCTACTATATATTAGTATAAATTTAAGCTATAGAATTCTGTATATAACTTACTATGAGAGAAGTGATAAGAATTATGGTTAAATTGAAGGGGAAGGGTTTCAGTCGTGCTGGTTATGCCTGACCCAAGTTGGGGTACAATGGCAAATCCGATGGCATCTCCGACTTCAGGCTCAATGTGGATATAGCTCTCATGAGATTCTCCAATAATGATCCCGGTTTCGTAGGAAATAGGAACACCTTTTGGACCGATGGTGGTGACCTTAGCTATCGCGTTGTGAAACAAGCGCACCCATGGGAGCCCGATTCTACCCTTTCTAAGGCGGAGTGGGTTGAGCGCCTGGTAGCGAGGAAACATCGCGCGCATTGATATACGGCAAGGCTATACGCAGTTGATAAAATAAAATATCATGAGACAATGATTGATGTAGACATGGACCAACAGCTGTTGGTAATGAATGTAAAGGAGAATGTGGAACCGAAAGTCCAGGGGTTTGAAGAATATCGCTTTAGTACTAGAATATAAGGATAAGCCTTTGCCTCTAATAGCGAAGCTTTTCTAATGGCTAACTGAGAGAATATAAGTACAAGCGAGGTCCTATTTGTGAGAGTAATGCATCATCTGCAATTGCATTGATGGAAGCACATTAGCGCACATAGATTGACACCAAACTTCATGTCATAGAGCTGCGAACGAGCGACCAATGGCAGCTTTATTGTCGCCACTTGAAACGAATCATAATTTGATTCGAAATCGCTGCGAAAAGGACGATTGACTGAAAAAGCCAAGCGGGGAAGTGCGGAAGAAAGATGCCGGTTAGCGCTGATGGCGCCTGGGCTGAACGGACCGCGCCGATAAAAGCAAGACGAGTATTCAAGACAAACATACATTACGTCTTTCATGTGCATTTCAGCTGGTGCGACCAGTGACGCCTTCTTCACAAATCACCTGGACTATACCAAGATGGTGTAGACAATTGGAAAATCGACTGCCCAGTCATTGGCCAACTCCAGTTACTGGCTAGAGCTAGACCACTAGTGATTGTGGCTGCTTATTCTTGGATTCAGCTAGCAGTAGTCAACTGACCGAGTGATCCTCAAACACTCCATAATCTTTACCATATTCTTCAACGTTTTTCTCTTTACAAAAATCCTCCCAGCGTAATCTGCCATTTCATCAATTGGAATCAAACCGAAATGCACATCTTTTATTCAACAGAAGATATTGCCCTCAGTCCAAAAGGCCAAGCCCACTGGTATCATGCCGCCCGATTGGTAGATTGCAAACATCTACGCATGGGGATGACCGACAAGATCAGAACGACAGTGAAGAGCTTTACTGACTCGAGAGATTCCGACAAAAATACTTCCATCAAGCATTACGTTCCGTATTGCAGGTCAGTCCCATCCTATACCCCGCTGCTGCGCAGATTACATACCAACATTCCGCCACTCAGAATCTCGCGTCAGCTTATTAGGAATATCACATACTTTGAACAGGAAGGCAATGTGCGGGGCATGACCCGTGAAGGAACCGTGTTATATCTCACAAAGATACTTGGTGAACTGCTTGAAAATCAAGATTTCGACCAACCCGACAACGAGCCATGGGAAGATCGCATGGCTTTTGACATGTGGGTTTCTTGGGCAATGAGTATGATTTGTGACTGGCCAGAGAACCTATTTCAAGGTCCGTCTGGGGGTGACCATCAAGGCGTCACTCTTGACGTGCCTAAGATAGACATTATAGGTCCAGCTGTGGGTGGAAGGGTAGGTGATGCGGCCAAAAAGTTGAAATACTGGATTAAAGGTGAACATCTTGTCCGTTTGCGTCATACTATTATTTACTGACTGTCTAGGCTTAAACATTGAAGCTGATAGCAAGGACCCACCAGCTGTGGCGTACTTGGAGTATGTCCCTGGAGAGGACGACTGGTTCATGAGCTAGGCAATGTATTAGCTGTGTTATTGCAGTTTTATTATGCTGTTGATTGAGATCCATATGGAATTTGAACAATATTGACTCATGTGTACTGAATTCAGCCTGTCGGACTTGGAATTTATGTCATGAGATTTTGTCATCAAATGTGGAAATATTGTTCTAGTATGAGTCTGATTTTTATGGATCGCCTCCACTTTCATTCATAATTTTCCACCCACAACATGACTGTCTTGGCATGGTTTTGATATGTTGTGAAGACCAGTGGCGCTCCTGAACTTCTTTAGTCTCTAGACTATTAGCGTTGGCTACCACTCAAACCGCAGCAGCTACACATAACGTAAATAATATAACTAAGTAAAACTATTATCAAACGAGCTATTTATATTAGACCAAGATCAGTATTGCTTAATCCGTGGGCTAATCTCCCTCCTTGTGTTTTTAAGAACTCGCCTCTAAAGAGAAATTATGACAATCACAACGGCTCATCTCAAAAGTTCTTCCTAAAGATATTGGGTTATTGGCAGGCAGAAGCAACAGATCACGTGGTAAGCATCATAGGAACCATCCGATTAGCCGGTGCAGGAGCCAGGAATCACCGCTGTACTCGGCAGTAATTACACTAGAGGGGGGAATTAAGCCACAGATGCATCCCTGCTAGACCGTCACTTCATAACAAGAAGTCTACCACCCATGTTTTTGGCATACCAATCACCAAGTTTAAGCATCATCAATCATGTCATACGTTGGCTAAGTAGACCTGAATCTCATTTGACTCCCAAGACCCAATGAAGGAGCGTGCACACCGTCAGAGCCACAAGCTTTACTACTGCCGATCAATAACTACTCTGCCGCATCCATACCTGCATACAGAATCACCGTGGCTCAACATGACACATGGTGCCACACGATCCTCAGCCCCGAGTAGATTCCATAGTCACACATCATCATCAATCTGCATTCTTATATGCCCAATTAATCAGTTTCCATTAGCCCGGTGCGACTAGGTGACCCAGCCGCTCCCCTCGAAGATGCGGAGACGCAGTCAAAAGGGCTGCCTGTTGGTGAATTGGGTGTCCCAAGAATAATCACTGCATGGAAATGACTCATAATGGCATCTGTTGTGATGCTAATTAGCGTCGAGTATGGCATCAATGGGCTAGCCAAAGCTTCCTTTTGAATGGGATCATCTTGGCGGCCACAACTTGCAAATTTCGACGGGGTGGCATCAAGTACATCCAAGCAGAAACACGCCCATGTGTAAGTACCTGTCATTTTGAATTTTACATCTAACGATACTTGACTCATTTCCCGAGTTTTCCAAATGAGAGGACCTTTTCTAATCCTCGATTGCATTCGGATGAAGCTGGAAGGGTGCAGACCCAATCTGCCGGGTGGCAAAACAACACTAGTGCACTTGGACTAAATCTTATGCTGCCATAGACGAGACCAAAGGGGGAGGGATCCAGGCTTGTGGGAGCGTGCAAGCGGATGAAGAAAGTGGAGGGCGCAAAACGACGGCGATAGGTTACCGAGAAACACATATGGAGCTGATCCTCAGACATGGGCCATTATCAACCAGGCTCTGGGGATCGTCGTTTGCTCGTTTACCCAAAAGAGCAGTGGAGGGGCCAGACTTTACGACTAGCGGAACCCTCGCTAAAAACAGGAGCGTATTGGCTTGTTTGTGCTGTTGGTGGCAGCGGTCGTGCTTGCGGTCCCGAATACTCGGGACGGGGCGCAAGCCTGGAATGGGCTTGACTAGCCCAGAGGGGGAGGATCTGGAGCACACCCTCCCGCCTTGAATAGGGTCGAGCCTAAGCTAAAGCTTGCCTGAATACCCCATGACCGGCCGCCAAGATGCCCATGGACGTATCCGACGTTAGAGTTGAAGCCACTGAAGCATTGTGCACGCCCATTACAGTGCAGAATACGGCACCAACAGAAATACAGCCAGGAAACCCTCGGTGGTCTGGTGCACCAGCGCAAATCATTTCCCCTTTCCCCCCGATCAAAACATGGCTGATCCGCCCTTGAGAAGCCCACCCAGCGTCCCAGCTTTTTCTCCATGGGTTGGCGGAACTCACCGGCCCTTCACATGAGACACGCGACAAATACAGGAGGAAAAAAAAGGAATGGACTAGATATCTACACGGTGTCATGCCATTGTCTGGTAGCAGATTGGATTTTACCGGCAACTTTATCTGAAGCCAGCCTCTGGCCAGCCTCGATAAGACCTTGACCACACTGTTGGGACTAAAGACATAAAAACACATCCTTGCCCCCCCGAGTTTGCTCTTCTCATTTCCAGCCAAGCCTCCTCAGTGCCAACTTGTGTCGGGTAATCTGACCCGTTCACAAGGCCAAGAAGCAAATCGATCCAATCCCCCACTCTATCCATCCTTATCCAAGGTACACCTTCAAACATTCTTCCAATATTATCCAGTCCGTATTTCCCAACAATGATTCACTGACTTCAACTCCAAAGACCATATCCCATTGTCGTAACAATGGTTACCAAGCAGGAATACCTCGTACGTCAAACGCCCAACGACAGGTACAAGTCATTCAATCCCCGGGCGACCACGCTAACACCTCATTGACCAGGCGGCTGAATGGCTTTTAATGGCCCTCTCCTTTATCGTTGTCGCATTTAGAGTCTTTTTGCGTGCGGGAAACCTCAAGGAGAAGCGCTGGGTATCCGAAGTATTCCTGGTCTTGGCTGTCTTCTACTTTTTGGTTCTCGCCATCGGAGACACCTATACCCAAGTCTCGGGGAAAAACCCCTACCAATACTACTACAACGACGGATATGCGAGGGTTAGTTTCAACATAAACCCCACCCTCTTTGGATTCTTCGCTAATGAAATGCATAGTGGACGTACGCAAGCGCAATCATTTTCGACACGAGCTATTACCTGCCAAGATTCAGCCTGCTGGCATTCTACTATGCACTCTTTCCCAGAACCGAAGAAACACTCTGGCTCTGCTTAAATATCTCAACTGCATTCACCATCTGCGGATTTTTAACAACCCTCTGCATTGATCTTTTTTGGTGTGGCATTGATGTGGCACAAAATTGGTTCGTCTCGTGCAGTCTGGTTACCTAGGCATTCGCATCTAATAATACTCTCTCTTAGGGCCGAATATTCTGAGTGCGCCGTATTGCGCACCATCATACCAACGTACATCATTTGGCCCATGAGCATCACCTCAGAAATCCTCGGTACATACCAAAACCACATAAACTGCCCCTTCCAACACTAACAATGTCGTCCCCAGTGTTTATCCTACCCTTCGGAATGCTTCCGACGCTAAAGACGCTGCCGAGGAGAGAGAAGAATGGATTGATACTGCTATTTCTCCTGGGAGCGGGGACTGTCATTGTCAGTACTGCACGATTTAGTCTAGCAGTCCAGAGTAATAATTCCTATGCGACATGTAAGTATCCATATACTGCCCCAAAACTGTCGTCTTCAACCTTTGTTGACCTTTGTTAGACATCATGGCATGGTTGGAGATGGCAGTACAAATCATCATCGGATCTGTCCCTGCACTTCGCCAGCTCCTGCGCACTATCTCTGCCAAATGGCGGCCTGTTGCCTAAATTTTTATATTCTTGTTTTATTCAATCAAACAAATTATAAGTGCCTTTGTTTCCAGTTTATAACATTTTTAGCCAACTTCACCTAGTTGCCCAACCATGATGTAATGGCCATTCTCAATGGCACCCAAAAAACCTTGGGTTGGAATTTTCTTTGATTTAATTAAGCGACTAAATTTTCTCATGCACTCGGAGTAACCGTATCGGTGAATGGCCGCACCTAATCGGCGATATCTGCTTATGGTTTAGGCAAAGATGACGGTAGGTGTGTTTGTCGCGTAGTATTGACACCCCAAATCTACAAATAGTTAGCACATGGAACTTTGGAAGCCTCTACCAGGAAGCAGGATTCTGAGTAAGACTATCAGAATCTTGACGCAGTCCTGAACATCAAACCACTGCAAACTAGCTTTTGAAATGATCCCTTTCGGATAAAATGCATCTGAATTACATTATGGCATTGAATTCCAAATGTAGATCTTTTCCATCAATGATTTTACTCGTGTTCTGATGGTAAGTATTCGCTGTCACTTCCAGATGGTGCTATCCGTCCTGGGACCGGTCAGCAACATGCACTAACCCAGCTAGGAACCCACTCCATGTCATGTAAGAATGCGCCTCAGCTTGCTTATTTTAGGTCCCCGGGAGGTGGCACCACGGTCAATGAGACCGTAAAAGGCCTCCATGGTGGTTTTCAGAATGCATGCTTAATGAGGTTAACTCCCTCAAGCTTCGCCACAATATTTAGTTCGATATCTCGCATATAAAAACACATGTAATTCATCTCCGCTTCTATTTTATGTACTCGGCGGTCTTTTGATTTCTTTGGGTTCCAATTTACCATGCTTTTATAGAACGAAAACAAGCCAACTAGATACTCATGTCTCCTGACGACACACGACCCAAGAAAGACAGCGAGGGAAAGACGGACTAGGTTACTGATAAGAATTCCAATCCAAAACCTCGATCTTTCTGTGAGAATATCCCCAAAATTTTTGACAACTAAGTTCATTATAATAACAGACTCAGGTTAAGGCGACACAAACCCACCCCCATCGTTTCCTCTTCGCCCAGATTACAACAGTGCTTGCGCATAATCTCCAAATATTATGCAGACGAACACTCATCAAGTCGAACCCCAGAGTAGCCGTTATTTGGCGTCCAATGTGATTGAAAATGGGTTCGGACCATTCACTGTGGCGGAATTTTCCATCACTAAATCAACGCTTACCCAGGAACGATGTTCTCAGTCGGATAGTGAATTGCTACTTGTACAGCCAACTATTGCAGAAGATTCTCTCGAAAAGTGGAATGGTTCAGCATTAAACATTGGCAGACTAGCCTTTGCTTTTCTTTCCTTCTTAGTGGCTGGCATGAGCGACTCTGTTGTTGGTGTACAAACGCCCCAACACCCCACTGACTTCACCGAGACGCTAACTTCTTTGTGCAGGCATTGATCCCCTCTGTAAGGCAAATCTCTCAACTAGGCACAACCATTACTCATTACAATGCAGATTGAGTCTTACTACAAGCTCGATTACACCACAGTCTCCCTCATATTTCTCACACCCTTCTCCGGTTACTCAATAGCTGCATTTACATGTTCTCGCATACACATGAAGTGGGGCCAGCGAGGAGTTGCCATTCTAGCACCGATATGCCACATCATCACATTTGTCATGCTTGCTTCCCATCCTCCATTTCCTGTATTGATTGTGGGAAACGCATTCAGTGGGTTCGGAAATGGTCTTGCTGACGCCTGCTTCCCTGCCTGGGTTGGGGGGATGAACAAGGCCAGCACAGTTCAGGGGCTTTTGACGGCTTGCTATTCTGTTGGGGCTCTCATCGCTCCTTTGGTGGCTACGGGAATAATTTCTGGAGCCCACCTGCCCTGGTACAGCTTTTAATACATTATGGCAAGTACTATACTATATGCATGGCTTGTGGTTTTTTTTCGAGTCTAACCTAACGTTTTTAGATTGGCCTATCAGTATCAGAACTCTGTGGCCTGGTAATCTTCTTTTGGAGATGCGATGGCGCTTCATACAGAGCTACCCTCTTGCAAAACAAGGCCGAATCCTCATCTGGTGTGCGGGCAGCACTAAAGAGCAAGATTGCCTGGATCATTGCGCTCTTCTTTTTCTTCGATACAGGCGTCATGAGTATGCACATGCCCCAAACCTCGTTTTTCTATTGGGGAGAGGAAAGTCTGACAAAAGAATTTAGCTGGTATCGGCGGCTGGACAGTCACCTTCATGCTGCGTGTCCGCGAGGCATCGCTGTATGCTTCTGGACTATCCGTGTCAGGCTATTGGCTTGGTATGGCATTGGGAAGAGCGCTACTTGGCTTCGTCAATGAAAAGTACGGCATACGAAAATGCACCATTGTATATCTAGGTGTTTGTATCGGTCTTGAACTTGTCCTCTGGTTGGTACCAAGCTTTTCTGTTTCTGCAGTTTCTGTTGGCCTTTTAGGCTTCTTTCTTGGACCAATGTATCCAGGTGGAGTTATGATGGTCACCAAATTGCTCCCTAAGAGCATGCATGTGAGCGCCATCGGGTTCTCCCTTGCTGTAGGGGGCGTTGGTGGCACCGTTTTTCCATTCATCATTGGCGCTATGGCATCTCACAGCGGTGTTTCGGTCCTTCAGCCCATTATTCTTGGCCTTATTATCTTGGAGATTGTTTTCTGGCTTAGTCTTCCGGGGTTTGGAAGACACATGAAAAAGGCAATGTTGCACTTCAGAGCCAGCAGGTTTGCAATGGCACGGGATTAAAAGTAGATGTTATTTTGCATATGTATGTCCTTCTTATTTATATAGGGGCTCTGTAATTTGTTGCCAGTCGTTTCCTCAGCGTGGCATCCCCATGAACTTTCCGAATGGAACCACAATGGGCCTATCTCGAAAATATTGAGACACGATTAATGGTCAATGGTCTCGTGGGGCATTTCATTATGCATGACTCTGGCTTAGTTTATGTAAAAAATGCCATTAATATACATTTGGAATTAAGAAGAGTGGTATGGAAATTGTGTCGTATCTTAGATTATATAATGTATGTAGCATAACTTGATACACTTTGTGGCGCTGGACTTTTGGTAGTTATGCAAGTTCTTGTCGCAAGTGATTGTGGCTAGTTAGTGTGGTGTTTGAGGGTCAAATCTCTGTTAATCTTCCCAGCACCAGTTGCCACAAGCCAGATGTGGCTGGGTTAGAAGCCAAAAATTGTTGCAGAATCAATCAGCACACAAGTGTCCTCCAGAGACGGGCCCTCCCGCGGGGGTGGCAGATACGGCAGAAACGGGCCAAGAATCCGATCCCCTTGAGCTAGTAGCCACCCTGAGAAAATAATTGGTATACGAAGTGATGAAGTAATGATGTAATGATGGCCAATGGTTCGGCACCGGTACAACGATGAACCGCAGCCAAGCTATGATTGACTGATCACGCCAGCCTTTAAGCATTCTTGTGAACTTACGGATGATGGATGCCTCTGAAAATGTGACGCGTCTTTTCTGTTTGTTTTGAAACATGGCAGAATTTGCTTACCCTATATCATATTCGCGTTTTTTTCACCCTTGAAATTCCTAGAATACATGGAATTACCACTGCCCGTGTTTATCCGTTTCAAATTTATCTTATTTGATCTTTTCCGGCGGTCAAGTGTGGCCAGTTATGGCCAGCATGTCGTACATGGACGGCGACGGTCAAAATTGGCGTTGAAGTGGACACAGACCAAACCATGGCTTGACATGGTAAGGGGTTTCCCCAGGCATGTCGATCGATCGTGGGGGAGAGTAACGAGGGCACGGGAAGGGTTCAGTGCGTGGCAAGCTACGCACAAACAGACTACGTATACCCGGATCTATACTATCCCTGCTCAGGCCTGAGTATCGCTGTGAATGCCACCGCGGTGGTGCTACGAGGTTGGCGCCTCGGCTCTGCACCACACAAGCAACGAAATACTAACGGTTGCAACCCCGCTGCGGGAGGAGAGGGACCCTTTGCGTGGGCAAGGATTGTGGAATGCTTCCTGAGTACGACAGCCATCCATTTCTCAGCTTCTTCAAGCGAGGGGGACCTTCATCCCACCATCCTCACTGTGGCTTACTTTAGCGCGAGGCCGGTTTGAGATTTGCCGGAGCCTGTGCCCAGTTGGGCTAGCATCATTGCTGTTTTACAGTCTTCTCCACCATGTCCCCACGGCCGCGACAGCCTTACGCCTCTTTGCATGTTGTTGTGATTGCGGGATTTCGCTATATATTTTAGAATGAGGCCAGGAGTACTTGCGGCATAGGCTTTGACCGCTGGAAAAGGTCCTTCATCTTGGTGCGCCGGGGAGGCAGTTTCACCTTGGCCAAACCCGCTCTTAAAAGCGGCGAGGCATGCTCTGCCGCAAAAGCGCAGACTAATAAGGCTGAATATCATCACATCACAGATGGCAAGAGCCACTCAACGACGTCTCTGGCCATGAAGAGTTTTATCAGCCGATTGCATGTCTTGATGAATAGAATATGAATGGAAATGGCTGCATGGTCATCTAGCTTTTCATAAGATAACTTTTCTTTGAGAGCCGAGTCGAGCGAGCAGACGTTCCGATGCCAGGAATGGAGAAGCAGGCCCATGTTCCACTGAAAATGTATGCCTCGCCTATTCCCTCTTAAATGGGGTCAGAGGCTGAGAGCCATCTCCTTTGTGTGAGACCGAATGATTAGTGCAATATTTGTGGCGTCTTATTGTTGCCAAATTTACACCCCCCTAGATCTTTTCTTTGCTTCTCAAGGTTTGACGTGTGACTTCGGTTCTAACTAAGGAACGGGGCAATGGAAATTTGGTTAAAGCGGCTTCTCGTATTGTCCTTTATTCATGAATGTATTTTTCTAGACGAGGGCTCTGTTTTCTTGGTGGAAGACCGGTTTCTAGAACGGTCTTCTTGTTGTAGCATCCACTGAGTAGAAAACGCTCAATGACCTGTTGACGTCTATCGATGGTGCGCACTTGCGGTTTTGAGAGACGGGATTTTGAACTTGAACATTTTTATTCATACACGTTTGCGTTTGGGAGAGCGCGCGCGAATAGGCTGCTCCGACGTTACCTGTCTCGAGGCCTTGTGGCTGCCATCACAGGTAGTGTATTGAGGAATTCCATTGTTTGTGTTCACGTCTGTCAAATTGTGCTGGTAAATTGGCGGACGTGCCACACACGGGCCTGCCACATCGGATGATAGAGGATTAGAAATTGATCAAGGTTCAGGAATTTCTTTTTTCTTTTAGCATACTTTGCAGATATGATAACTGCGGCCCTGCAAAGGTTTGGTCTCTGTCCTTGCCCGATCATGTGCCGTCGAGCGATAATTCGATGAAACATAGCACGCGTTACGTTATTGTAACCCAGTCACGCCAATCAGATTAGTGTCGAGGCTTCAGCCGCAGTCTATTCGCGGATGTAAGCACCATTTTTGATTTTGAGCTTCAGGCGGGTCAGTGTTGGTGGAAAATCAGCCACCGCAGTTTACATCCGTGTACGCGAGGCGCTGCGGCTAGCCACTTCGGATCAAGGCCGTTTGCTTTTAGTGCGCTGTGATCAGCCCTCATTTTGGATGAGACATGTTGAGGAAAACCACTTTCGAAGCTTAGTTGGTCGTGAGTAGGGCATAAAATCTGGACCCCAGATGTTGCTCCGCACTTGTAATTTCTCTGGCTACTCATCCTGCTGACGGGCCAACTGGTTTAATATAGCAGCATGCATAGACTCTACTTGGGCAATGTGATTGTGCGACAGCACTTTGTTGTTGCTGGATGAGACAAGCCAAGGCTCCGCCCTCGAAGGCGTTTGTTCAAGAGCCCGTCAGATGACTTCTTCCTGCATGGTAAGCGCTTGTTCTAGGACGAAATCGGAGCCAAGACGGATTTGACGGAATCTTTCGAAATGTGGCACGCCTAGGTCCGTCTCATCAACGCCACGGCGGTTCCCTTCCCCACCCGGGCGCTATAATTCGCTGCCTTGTCTGGTGGCTAACGCGCCATGTTCCCCTGCGTTGTGATTATTTCCCGCTGTGACCCCTCAAAAGCGGGAAGAGGGGCTGAGGGCCCAGTTGGGTCTTGAAGTTTTGCGCTTCGTGTGGAAGACCTGACCTCTGTCGTCGGTTGCATGGTGTTTCGCATTGTGGAAATGAAATGAGGCAAAGGAAAAAAAGAAAAGAGAAAAAGCAAACTGCTTCAGCTGCTTACTTTGATGAAACAAGTCCCAAAATTTAGCCGTCTTCATCGCTGCGCTGGTTGTTGGCTGGATTATCCCCAAAGTGATCGTTTAAGTGTAGGACTGAGTAGCTGTGCATGAAATGGCACACTAGGCATCTGGTCGGGGTCTAAACATACCCGCTTAACCCCTGTGGAACTAGCCCATCTGAGTCTACTCCTGGCTGTTGGCCCCTTTTAGATGCTGAAGCTTTTGATGATTAGCTCGTGTTCGATCATGCAGGGCTGAGAAATACAGGGACCTGTGATGAGAGAATGTATAATACCAAGACCCCACTCTACTTCGTAAAAGCCATGTTTATCATTTTCACGCTGCCAAGCGTTTTTCGCTCGTTCTTTTGTGTTCAACGTTCTGTCGATCATCATGAAGATCAACAATTTAACCGTCATGGCTGCGGTGGCGGGTAGCGGCCTTGCCGCCCCTCTCCTTAAGCCGATCTCGACTTTGGAATCCAGAAACGCTCTCATGACTCCCAATGACTACCACGGATTGAGGGGAATAAAACGATGTGCGATGCCGGCGGAAATCAAGTCGACCGACTATAGCCAGACAAGACCAGGAGGTGCTAGTTCGAACAAAAACGACGAGGAGGATAGCAAAGCGACGCAAGAAAGCGGTGGTTCAAGTGGAACAAAGACACCATCTGGGAGCATCACCATCGACACTAGCCAGGGGAATGACAGCTTGGATGCTGTTCAAGCGGCTCATGGCGATAGTGGTACCGACATCGGCGTTACCCTAACAGTCTCTGGAGACGGCAACAGCAGCAGCAATGATAATGTTGACTTAGCACAGGGAGGGGGTAATTCGCCGGGAGCCTCTGGTGAAGATACTAGGGGAAGTGACTCGAATGGCAATAGTGCTGCCCAGGGGGGAAGCAACGAAAGCTCTGATGCCACTCAGGCAGCTGGGAGTTCAGGGCCCAATGGCAACAATGTTACTCAGGGGGACAAGAACTCTGATGCCACCCAGAACGTGCAAGGTAGCAATGGGTCAAACAGTGGTGATTCCGATGCCACTTCAACCGCTCAAGGAAGTACTGGCTCTGATGGCAACAACGCTTCTCAGGGAGGTACCAACTCAGATGCTACTCAAGGTTCACAAGGCGATAGTGGCTCGGATAGTACTAATGCCGCACAGGGAGGCAGTGGTTCAGACAGTAGTAATGCTGCCCAGGGAAGTAGCAACTCGGATGCTACTCAGAATGCCCAAGGAGGTTCTGGATCCGACAGCACTAACGCTGCCCAGGGAGGCAATAACTCTGACGCCTCTGAAAATGCCCAAGGAGGTTCCGATGGCAACAGCTCTGACACCTCTCAAAATGCCCAAGGGGGTACTGGTTCCGACAGTGTCAATGCTGCTCAGGGAAGTGGTAGTGACTCGGACGCCAACAATTCCGATGCCACTCAGGCTGCCCAAGGAAGTAGCGGTGACAGCAACTCCGATGCTGCTCAAAATGCACAAGGGGGCTCCGGATCAGAAAGTACCAACGCTACCCAGGGAGAAGGCAACTCTGAGGCAACTCAGAATTCCCAAGGTGCAGGTGATGATAACTCCGATGCTACTCAAAATGCCCAGGGAGGCACTGGGTCAGATAGTACCAATGCTGCTCAGGGAAGTGGCAATGGTTCAGAAGGTAACAACTCCGATGCCACCCAGGCTATCCAGGGAGGCTCTGGCTTGGATGGTAGTGATGGTTCTCAGGCTGGTACCAACAGCGATGCTTCACAGGCCGCCCAGGGCAGTGGCAATAGCGACGCCAGCAGCGACAACAACAACTCGGATGCCACTCAGACTGCTGGGGGAGGATCTTCAGACAGCAGCAATCTAGATTCGACCCAGGCCTCCCAAGGAAGCGGAGGTACTGATGCTAATGGCTCCTCCCAGGATGATACGGGCTCTGGAGGCGACGTCGGCAACTCGGATGCGACCCAGGGGGTTGGTGGTACCGATTCAAGCGGATCATCTCAGGGGGGCAGTAACGCAGATGCCACCGGAAGCTCTCAGGGAAGCGGTAGCACTGGTGATAATTCTGATGCTACTGGAAGCTCTGGAGGAGTTAGCGGTACCGACGCAAATGGTTCAACTCAGGGAAGCGGCAATGGTGACACTAATTCTGGTGCCTCTGCGGGATCTCAAGGCGCTAGTGGGACTGATGCCAATTCAGCCGCTACTGGTTCCTCTCAAGGTGGTACTGATGCTACTTCAGACCCGACTGGATCCTCTCAAGGCGTTGGTGGCACCGACGCCAATGGTTCAACCCAGGGCACTGGCAGCACCGACGCCAATGGTTCAACCCAGGGCACTGGCAGCACCGACGCCAGCGGCTCATCCCAAGGTGTTGGCGGTACTGATGCCAATTCAGCCGCTACTGGCTCCTCTCAAGGTACCGATGGTACTGATGCTACTTCGGACGCGACTGGGTCCTCGCAGGGAGTTGGTGGCACGGATGCAAATGCCTCGTCCCCAGGTAGCGGCAGCACTGACGCGACCGGATCTTCGGAGGGGACGGGCAGTACTGATGCCAATGGCTCATCGCAGGGAAGCGGTAGCATTGATGGCGCCAACAATGATGCAACTGAAGCGGCCCAGGGAAGTGGACATTCTAACTCAGATGCTGCTCAAGGAAACAATGCAGGCAGCTCGGGTGCCAACGGATCTTCTCAAGGAACTGGCAGCACAGACGCTACGAAGGCAGCCCAAGGCAGCGGAGATAACAACTCAGATGCAACTCAAGCCGCCCAGGGAAGTGGAGATAACAACTCGGATGCCACCCAGGCAGCCCAAGGAAACAATGGGGGAAGTTCAGATGCCAGCGGACCCTCTCAGGGAGCTGGCAGCACTGACGCTAGTGGAAGCTCCCAGGGTAGCGGCGGTAGCAACTCAGATACCACTAAAGCTGCCCAGGGGGACGATTCAGGTAGTAATGATGCCGATGCTACTCAAGAAGCCCAGGGAAGCAATGATGGTAATAACTCGGACGCTACTCAGGCAGCTCAAGGAAGCAATGATGGTAATGATTCGGATACTACTGAAGCTGCCCAGGGAGACCATTCGGGTGGCAATGATGCCGATGCAACTCAAGCAGCTCAAGGAAGCAGTGGTGGCAGTGACTCAGATGCTACTCAGGCAGCTCAAGGAGACAGCTCGGGCGGCACTGATTCAGATGCCACCCAAGCAGCTCAAGCTGGCAGTGGCAGCAACTCAGACAGTACCCAGGCCGCTCAAGGAAACAATGGTGGTACTGACTCAGATGCTACCCAAGCGACCCAGAATAGTGGTTCAAGTGGCAATGATGCCGATTCCACCCAGGCTGCTCAGGGAGATAGCTCGGGCGGTACCAACGCAGACGCCACTCAAGCAGCACAAGAAGGAAGTGACAGCAACTCGGATGCTACTCAGGCTGTTCAGGGAAGCACTGGTGGCAGTGACTCAGATTCCACTCAAGCAGCTCAAGCTGGCAGTGGCAGCAGTAATTCGGACACCACTCAGTCAGCCCAAGATAGTGATGGAAGCAAGAATGATGCCACTCAGTCTAGCAGTGGAAGCGAGCTCAATAATAGCCAGGCGGATGGCGGCAGCAGCCTTGATGCTGCCCAGGGGTCTTCAGCCAGCGACAGGACAGATTGAAGGATATAGGTGGCAACGACCTCCGAGTCAAAAAAGGTAATCTCTTGGCGAAGTGCGGCTCTGAGGTAGGATTGGCGAATGGTGCGAATAATCCGGTGGGCGTTGTAGTTGAGAAGCGAATTGTACGTACAAGACAGGGCAAGTTTTCCAATCCCAAGGTACACAAAGTAGAGGGCCAGCTGCGATGCCTTATCACGAAATTCAGCAGGAGAAGATTTCAAAGAAACAAAATTGGTGACGGCAGTGACGAATTTTCCAAAGATGAGAGTCTGAAGGGCAATGCCCGCTCCGGAAATGATAGCAGCCACAAGAGCCACGGCTTGCATCAGATACTCCGAGGTGCCAGCATACGTGAAAAGTCTCATATACGTCAAAAAGCTAGAATATTCTTCGGTCTCTTTCACACTTGGCACCGCCCAAGTATCGTCATATTTGAAAGGAGGCTTGTCAACAATGTCTTGATGCTTCTGCACTTCGACAGGAGGCTTTGCACCCATGATGAAATACTGAAATGCTGGCCAGCTGACTTGCCCACACTTGGTTCAATGCGATGGCGTCTTGGTCGATTGATCGGGGACGAAGGAAATTCGGTGGAATAGTATGCTCCCTAAAGAGGAACTGGGTAGGAGGACGACAGGAAAAGAGTCAAGTGGGACGAAAAGACGCCTTAAAGTGATGAATGAAGAGAAGCTAGTCTATACAAAAACGAGTGTTGTAGCAAGGAGAGGATGCAAGGACTGAAAAAAGATGTAGGGCTGTAGCCTCTTGAAATAAGAAGAGTGAGTGGAGTGAGGAGAAGAGAAATATTTTATAACCTGTCCGATGTCATCAAGTCCGGTACTTGGGCATTTCGCTATCAGCCCTCAAATTCGGCTTCCACCACCACCAGGCCCCGGAGGAATCTTGCATGCCGTGGCCCCTTAATCCATGATTGGGTGATGAAAATGACCCATTTAATGATGGGTTCAACCATTGTGCGGGTGCTCTGCTCGATCAGCAAAGCACGTCGGTTTAGTGCAAAGGTCAAAGACGTCTCGGAACGGGACTTGCGGGCTCCCTGGTGGTGGCGGCCTGAGGCTAACTAATCAACCACTGTCACACAAAAATGTGACGGTACACAGTGTGCGGAGTTATGCTGCTTTATGTATCACAACTACGTCGATATGCCACCTAGTGGCTGAGATGGAGGCGTGGCTTAGCAGCCGTGACTTCGGACGCCGGCACTTGCGGCCGCCGCAGAAGCACGGGCGTGCCGCGAGTCGACGGGGCATCGATCCGTGATCCATCCTCAACTCTCTCATCTCGCCGGTGACTCACCATTCTCGGAGGCTTCAGGGACTCAGCGGCTTGCCCAACGGATTCTCGTTATCTACAGCGCTGTGTCTTCCTTTCGGAGCCCGACGTCCCCTTTCCCGAACCAGCACAATCTCAACCGCTTCTTGCTCTAGCACTTCTCTGTCCTGCATCATCGGCTCTGCATCATGGGTGGCATGCAGGACAATGCTAGTGAACATGACGAGGCTTCCGAGTCGCCGCCGGCTCTTCCACCACCGCTGCTGTCGACCTCTTACATCCCCGGTCGGGGAGCTGTGAGTGGTCCCTACTGCAGGCCTGAACTGCCCATAGCCACGCCCTGCCATTGCTAATACGTCAGCAGTGTGAAGCCTGCCGCAGCCGCAAGGTATGTACAATCCATAATATCTTGGACAGCCCGATATTCTACTCGCTTGGGTCGCAAACGTCCTGGATTCGCACCCATTGATAAATGATCCCCATGGCCTTGACCTGAGAAACTCACACGCTTCTAGATTCGTTGCAATAGAGAATCGCCCTGCTCGCACTGTCGACGCGCCAAGCTCGAGTGCGTCCAAACAAACAGCAAGCCCAGAGAGAAGCGAACTCGCATCCTGCTCACTCCTCAGTAGTAAGTCTCCCTTCTGCGACACTCTTGTTCAACCTACACTTCAGCTTGCAAGCATTAAGCCGTAAAGCTGCCATTAAGAACGACCCCTCTTACTGAACTTGAACGCAAACTCAGTGAGAAAAAAATTGACATCATCGACGATCGCCTCCATGGCGTTACCAAGCTGCTGCAAGACCTTACTGTGCATCTTTCGGCCAACAGCACTCGGCCCAACCTACTCAAGGATGCACCGACGCAAGCTACGGCCATACCAGAGCGCACCATCTCTTTCGGTTATTCTGCTTCCCCGGAGACGAGCGCGGGGCCTACCGTGGAAGGGGAGTCGTCATTATCTGCACATTCTGTCTTCGTTAATGATTTTGTGCAGAACGCTGTCAAGGCCGACTCTACACAAGGATCTACCCCGGAAATTCGAGAGACTCTTGATGCACTGTCTCAAGTTGTCAGCGCTTCCAAGAGACAGCTTGACGAATACGAGATGGCTTACTCCCATGCAAGATCTGTTCCGCGTCCGGAGCCGCAGACATGCGAGTTGCCTCCTATACACAAAGTTGTGCCCCTGATCCGCCTCGCCCAATGTAAGTGTATGCCATGGCAAATGGCCACATACCCTCAACTAACACGATCCATCCTTAGCCCAGCGACTTGCCGGGACTGGTTGGGTGTATGAATTCATCACGATGCAGTCTTTTGGCGACATATGTCTCGACGTTTTCTTCTCAGACGACCGCTCCCATTTTGACTTCATCATCGTCAATGCAGGTCTTTATTCTCTCTGCTATGATTATGCCCGTGTCGTCAAGGCTCCCCCTGATGAGAAGGAAGAATATTTCGCCTACTCACGTCTATGTCGTGAGAACCTTGAGACTGGACTCGCCAACTTACCTCTGCATCTGTCAGCATCTTCGAATGTGATCGCTGCTCTTCTGTTTGGGGTAAGTGACCCCCCGACTCCATGCCAGAGTTGAAGTTAATCAACTTCGAGACGTTTTACTGCATGGAGCTTTCTAAACCCATTCTGTGCTGGACTTTGTCGTCGAAGGCGTCCGAGTTGTGCCAGACCCTGGGATATCATCGAGCTGTTTCCATGAAGAATGAGACGCCAGAGGGGATAAGGTATAAGCACTTTCTCTTTTGGACAACGTATTATGTCGACAAGAGCCTCTCTCTTCGTCTGGGCCGAGCCTCGACTATCCCCGACTGGGATATTACCATCGATCTCCCTTCGGCACCCGGACCTGATCAACAGCCTGTTCTGGCCTACTTTGCTCTATGGGTTAGATCTGCAAGATGCCAGGGTAATATATACGAGATGCTCTACAGTCCCGACCGGATCAAGCAACCAGACAATGTGCGACAATCCAGAGTTGAGTTTCTTATTGAAAGCTTGCAGCAGTTGGAGAAAGACACCGCGGAAACCAACGTAGGCTAGCCTGAGCACTCAAGCAGCTATGTTGCGCAAAGACTGAAATTACTAACTGAGGATAGAAACATTGGATCTCCATCGCAAAAGACGTGTCTGGGGAAGACTTGATGGATTTCTTTGCCGTATCCGATCATATCCTTCGCCTATCACTCCTCACACATGTTTATAGAGCGGCCCCGAGAGCTCCCAACTCTCCAACAACCTTTAGCTCCGACTGCATCAATGCTGCGCGTGCGACACTGGAGAAGCATCAAGACGTGATGGCTATTATAAGAAAGACTGATGACATGTACTTTCAAACATATGTTCATTGGTAAGTCGTGTGGGTTTGATACATCTATGAGATTCCAAAACTAGATGAGTATCTAAGACTGACACAAATAGGACCCTCCTCTTCGCACCATTTGTGCCCTTTATTGTGATATTCTGCCATGTAATTGAGACTCAAGATCAGACCGACCTAGCTCAACTTCATGCCTTTATTACCTCAATACAAGCCGCTCCCTACGTCTCAGAACCTGCGGCCAAGATGCACAGCCTCTTCCAGGTGCTACATAACGTCGCTGCGCGCTATGTTGAATATCGCATCTCTACGACGCAGAAGGGCCAGCCAAAGGGCATGACTGAATTCGAAACTCACCTGGCCACACTTGGGTTTCCGCATGCAGGAACATACGACAGTGACTGGCAGCAGCAGCAGCAGCAACAACAACAAGCCGACTCCAGTGAGACCGAGGTTATGCCCGACTTGCAGTCAAGGGATAACGCCAATGGCATCAATCAATTATTATGGATAGGCAATGGAACGCAATTGGAAGACTGGTTTTACACTAATCAGGCATCAATGGAATTGCTTCAGGAACTGGATGTTGACTCTGTAGAGTTTTAAAAGGGGAATTGATATACTGGCATGACATTTTTGATACACGGGTATGACTCTTGCACAGGCATGACTATTATGACAATTGATTCGCTAGATTTCTGTCGACCCAGAAATACATCCTTGCAAAGGTGGTAAAGCTAACTCTCTTAATAGGCTCTTATGTCTAGCACTCAACTAACCAGGTCAATCCAACCCTCTAGAATAGGTCTGTACAGGAAGTCAAAACAAGATCTAGTTTTGAATATGGTATAAGATCCGTTCCATTGCGCCTTAGAGGGCAGCTATCTATCTGTCTATTCTCTAACTATTATAGAAGGAAGAACTTCTTTGTCGCTGTTGCTATTAAGTAGCTCCTATTGACTTCTTTACCTCCGAATGCTGGGTTGTGTCCTCTTTCCGCTGGCATGTACTCATGCAGTTCTTCTAGTTCTTAGAATAGATAGCTGGCTGTGTGTCTGGCGCTGGGATGAGGGATTGGCCTGGCTACTAGCCTGGCTGCTGGCCCGTTGGCTTGCTTCTAGCGTAAGCTTGGCAAGTGTCGATGTGTCTTTACTCCCTGGTGGTTGACCTTGCTTACGCCCTATCACCTGACTGATTGGCTTACTGGTTGGTGGGGTATTGGGATGGTTGCTTGCCCCGATAGCTAGCCGCGCTGGAATAACCTATGTAGTATTCTTGGGCCTGCTACGGAAAGTAGTAGCGATCTCGGGGTCGAGGATCTGTCGGTATGGATCTCGAGAGGTTGACTCTTGTAGCCGCCATCGTGGATGGACGTCCTACTTAGTAAAAGGTGTGTTAGAACCTATCTTCGAGTAGATGCCACGGCAATAGGGAATGCCAAGCTAAGCGTCGCGCCTTCCAGGAACAACACCAACGCAAAGAAGAGCAACGCCGACGCGAAGAGGTTGAAGAACGTGCGAGTGCATCACAAACATTGACACTCCACCAATATCTTGAAACTTGTCATTCACTCAGCCCCGCCGTCAAAGCAGTAACCGATCATTCCCTAATAACACAAGGGGATACCACAAGTCCAACTGGCCGAATCTATCCTCGACGAATCATCCCATAGGCCGACTTCCCAACAAGACAAGAAGAAATCTGGGACCAGCTCTCCTTCAGTCCCTCGTTTTGTTCCCGAGTCGCCTTTCTGTCCCGACATCAGCTAGAATACATAAGGCTCTTGCTTTATCCTGTTAGCAGCGAGCTTGGACTCTGCAACTCCCAACGTGATGCAGTGGAAAACGCGGTGCAGAAACTGGTGGACGAGACGTACAGCGATCTATCCCTAAGGAGTCGTCTAGAATTTCACGGAGAGATAACATTCGAAAGCCACATGAATATTGGCAACGCCGATGAGTCACTTTCAGAGTCTATGGAGCTAATGCTTATACATGCCGAAAGCAGTGGAGCAAAGACCCAACACCAAAACCAACCCAACCAACCCAATCATCGTCGAAAGGCACGGGGGAAGGCAATCGAGCAAACCAGTTCTGCATATATCGTACCTCTGACGATCGAATTATCCCAACAGTCGCGATCAAGTACAAGCCACCACACGAGTTGAGTCGGGACGAGATTATCACCGGTTTGGTATCAGAGATCGAGCTAGATCGCGATATAATCTACCGTGGACGATGAAGTACTCGCCACCGAATAGGACCCCGTAGATTTTATTTTTCTTCATACCCAGGCTGAATGAGCTTTGAAGGAAAGAATCGTATTGACTGACTACCCTCTTCCGAAAAATAAAGGCGTGAACCGTGCGAACACCTGCGAGGGTTGTTTCGGCGTAGCTTCCTGCCTGAGCATGGATCTTGAGAATATCCGTTTCGATTTGGGCATCCAGAGCGGCAAAACCGCCAACGACTATCAGCAGCACAGGTACCATGCAAATCATGATTGAGATGAGCTTCCACTGGCTGATGAAGGCCACAATGAAGGCGACAATGAAAGTGGCGATAGCTTGTACGAGCATGCTGAGCTTTTCGGCAATCCCAGGTTACATCAGCTTTCCATTTGATGTAGCTTGCATTGAGATGGAGCCGCTAATGTTGTGAAAGAAACAAATCTCCTAGCTCAATGCGGCGCAAAGGTACTCGTGTTGAATATTGCAGTGACGAAGGTGAAAAGGGAGGCATATATATATAGGTGCATGCGAACCGCACAATGCCGATGTAAACAAAGTAGAGTCTGCGGCATAAAAGGCGGGTTGGTTCTTGTGACAAAGGTCGTTGTAGAAATCGGGGTCGGTGGTGTTCCGACGCGGTTTTGTTGACGGCGGACGTGAAACCATCCGGCCAAGAGCTTGATGATGTATGAGAGTCGCTCAACAGCGATATATAAACTGGTCGACGACAAGGTTCGCCATGGCAAGCGCGATGTCCGAGGCGATGGCGGCGATGATGGCCATGGATTCGAGAGCGTAGTCCGCTGCTTATCCAAAGGTAAAGACTCTGCGCGGGATCTCTAGATGGCGCCATTGTCGGAGAGAAACAGGGTAATTATACAAAGAGAAAAATCAAAAATCAACTACTCCTCTAAGGGAAAGAGTGATATTTGCCGTGGGTAGTCTGATTCACAAAGAGGTGGTAGTGACTGGACACTTTGTGGCTGGACACAGGAGAGAGTCGGCTGGTCACCCGTCGTGTCTAGCGTAGTGGCAGGCATTGATTGACTTTTATACCAATTGGCGGTTCTCCCTCCCTTAGGAACCAATTTCTCTGTTACTACTTATGATAATTGAACGATTTACTGACGACTCCGTAGTCCTGGATCGAAGTAACAGCTTTCCGGCTTCAAATTCAAGGGTTTCGGGCTCCGGAGACCCAGCCACTGATGCCAAGAGGACTGCCGGCGGAGTCAAGAGAAAGGATGCTTTGATTTTCACCTGGAATGACGATGCTTTTTCAGGGCAAGAGCATTGAGTCTTCATTTCCGGGTCACCTATCCTAATTTCGCCGTGCGCCGCGCAAACAACAGGCGAATATATCTCGTCCATCTTGGGCGGTGACATATTCGGGCCCCGGAGTTCCGGACCCCGGCTACGTTCACGCAAAGGTTCACACAGCGGGCCGGGCTGATTTATCTAAACACGCCGATGACTCTTCTGACAGGAGATGGCCGCCCCATCATTCTAGCTTCGGGCTCGGAGGTCCCGAGTTGTTGGCTTCTCTGCTTTGAGTTTGGTCGTTCCATCTATTTAATAGACTACATCCCCTGACTCCCCTCGGTACAATCCTATTAGCCAAGCACCACAACAGCCGGCCAACTCATTATTTCTGTCAAGGACAATCAAAATGGGATTTAAAATCATCATCGTCGGAGGCAGCGTGTCGGGCCTGTCTTTGGCTAACATGCTTGAGAAGTTCAATATCGAGTACGTTCTTCTCGAGGCACATCCCGAGATCGCCCCCCAACTTGGCGCGAGCATGGGCCTCCTTCCCGGTGGCCTGCGTATTCTCGATCAGCTCGGCTGCTACGACCGTATCCGGGACGTGGTTGGAGACTGTTATTACCAACCAAGCCTTCGCCTCTTCGACGGGACGATATTGGACGAAAAAAAGCCCATGAGTTTTTCTGAACAGTTGGAGTACAGGTACACGCCACCCAACGTTGCCTTTTTCTTGGGAATTAACTCTCCAGCTTGGATATGCTGACCCGGGTGTCACAGAACCGGCTATCCCCAGATTTTCATCGATCGCCAGATGCTCCTGCAGGTTCTTTTCGACAACCTCCAGTCAAAAGACAGGGTTTTGACGCGGAAACGGGTTGTCCGCGTAGATACAGTCGAGGGTTGCGTACACGTTCAGACCCAAGACGGCTCTAATTACACAGGAGATATTGTTGTTGGTGCCGATGGAGTCCATAGCGCTGTCAGAAAGGAGATGTGGCGAAGCGGCCTCGAATCAGGTCCTGGACTATTTCGGCCGGACGAGGACCAAGGTTCGTAATCCCGAATTTGACCACCTCCCTATGAACTGACCGCTGACACTCCTTCTACAGGGCTCGCATCCGATTCAAAGTGCATCTTCGGCATTTCCAAACGACCCATATCACTTCCTACTACTGCTTTGCAAATCAACGCCTTCTTCGACGGTCGGAATTACATGATGCTCTCGGCGCCAGGAGACCGACTCTATTGGTTTCTATTCCAGGACATGGAGAAGGCCACTGGCAATGATATTCCTAGATTCACAAGGGATGATGAAATCATTCTTGCAAAAAAACATTTTGACGATCAGGTCACTGGTTCCACAACTTTTGGGGACGTATACAGGAACCGATTGCAAACCGCACTCGTCTCCATCGAGGAGCACGTTTTTTCGCGATGGCATTTCCGGAGAATCATCATTATTGGAGATGCCGCACACAAGGTATGCACCTCACCACCACCAGCCTCGGCTCGTAGCAAGAAAATAACGAATGCACACAGGTTCACCCCAACACCGCTCAAGGAGGCAACGGCGCAATCGAGACCTCGGCAGTTCTTCTAAACACTCTCTTGCGGAGACTGGACCAAAGTCCGCAGTTGTCCGAAGAGGATATTGGGACTGTCTTCGCCGAGGTTCAAACCAGCCGTTTCGCCCGCGCCGCGAATGCTCTCGAGCAAGGCCGCCGAACATCATCGATCTCTATGAGGGATACGCTCTCTTCCAGAATTTTCGTTCACTATTTGCTCCCCTGGTTTGGCGATCGCATAATTATGTGGCTCGCCGTTAAACATGCCGAGACCGGCCCTGTCATAGAGCGGCTGCCTCTGCCCAACCGACATGGCGTCGCTCTGCCACACAGCGGTACTGTAACGAATCCTCGCGGCGGAAAGGTTCCGTGGGGACTTGGGGCGTTTGGAGCTACACTTGTTGCAATGCTTCTCTACTTCATTAGAAGTTCGGATTGGTCGAATTTTCTTGCGACATTGTGTAGAGGGGACCTCGGTCATCTATGAGGCAATGAACAAGGATTGATCTTTCTGTATCAGTAGGCTATTTAGGTTAAATTAGACAGAACTAGATTTATTACTTCTGGTGTTAACATAATTTCCTGAACAACCCAAAGAAACTTAAAAAGTTGAATGCCTTAGTTATATGCTTTACATATTGGTAATGATAATTTTTACAGTACGGGCCAATCTCGCAGCACCGCGGTCGCATTCATAGCGATACCCAGGTCTGAGCAGGGATAGGTCCGGATACACGTATTCTGTTTTGTGCGTAGTTTGCCACGCACTGAACCCTTCCCGTGCCGCCGTTACTCTCCCCCACGATCGATCGACATGCCTGGTCAAGCTGCTTCGTCTTCTTCTTCTTCTTCTTTTATTTAACGTGGGGAGGAATAGATATTCCCAGCCTCCCAAAAGGCATAAGGCGTGCAGGAGACTATCTAAATCTAAGGAGATACTGTATATATGTAATCACCGTGTTAACAATATCCTGCAAATTAAGCCCAATAGCTACTGATGTTTGTTGCGTTGTTCCCGTGGCTCCGCCGGTTGAGCTCGAGTCCAATATTGGCTTCTTGCGGGGCTGTCAGTCCTGGGACTTTCAGCAAGTTGTCTGCTTTGTTATTGTTTTATTAGAGAGATTTGTGATGAAGGAAAGGGGAGGGATTAGGGAGAGTAGGGGTTAGAGAGGGCTAGCCTGTTCTTGGGTTTCAGTAGATTAGTCTGTCTTTGACTAGGCCTAGCTTATTCTTGGTTTTGTCCGGGTTTTCCATGGGTTTGGGCATATCTTTTCTTAGAATATGGTGATATCAAGGAAAGCTGCAAACCTTTCTGGTTGTTTGACCAGTCTGGTCCAGTATTCCCTATCGTTATAGGGCTCTGGCTTCAGCTAGGGCCATTGGGCCCTAAGTCACTGGATTTTCCGGCAAAAGACTAGATATCCGTGTCTTAATCCTGCCGCATGTACAGGCCATTATTTCTTCATGATTGAGCCGTTTGTGATAGCTCTGGAAGTCTCCATGGCTAGATCCGCAGGTCACGATGTTATGGAGTTTGTCCCGGGACAGACTGAGCTCCTTGGGGCATTTCAGAGCAGCTGCCTTGAAATCCAGGGCTTGGTAGCCCCTATGTTTCGGAAGAGCTTCCTGCTCCCGGTAGTGTCAGTCTCTGACCTCTCTGGCCTTTCGTTTCGCGCCGGCGTAGGTTGCGGACATGCTTAGGTCGTCCATCAGTATCGTGTACTCAGCCTCCCGCCTACCGTGTGAGAAGCACTCCATTCGCTACGTAATTCCGGACAAACAACCAACCCGTCTTATAAAACCATAGAATCACCCACAAGTACCCGAGATTATATCGAAGTAACTGGTGCATTGATAAGGTGTACTGCCCACCTCTAGAAAACCGAGGTCCTCCATCTGCATATAAAGTGTTTGTTTGGTATACTAGCTCTGAAATAGTAAGCAATGAACGGCTCAAAGATAATGCCAATCGGCTGAACCATTAAAACCATGCTTGTATCAAAAATGAGATCCTTGATGGGATGGCGTCCTGATGATACTACAAGAAGACTAAGTGTGTAAAATAAAGCGCTGAGACTAAACACGACAGTGAGGTGAACCAAATACGCCACCGGAGACCTCTTTGGAATATTGAAGGCGTCTACGATGGCATCACTGAAGCCCAGTACCGGCTGGAAAAGTTAGTCTTGACACGACCATCACACCTTTCCTATTGCGGGGCTCACTTGTCGAATATATCCATGCCAAAACTTCCCCCATACATTTGAAAAGGTATAGCAGAGCAAAATTGACCCAAATAATGGAGGTGAGTCCTTTTTTATTAGCTTTCTATTTGGTTGCAACGACACAGTAACATACCTCCTCTTTACTCAGCCTGAATCCAACACTAACCGCTGCAACAACTTCGAATTGGAGAAGCATGGTTGAATATACCGATACTGCCATTAAGCCCTCAAGCATTCCAATCTTCACAAGGGCGGCTAGATCCCATGCCCAGTGCTGGGGAGGTTCGATTCTTCTAGCTAGCAGGACCACGATGTCGAGTGTTAGGTAGGCCAGTGCGGCTCGGAATAATTTTAGCATGACGAATACTCCCGTACTATGTTTTCCAGTTGATATCAAGTCGCAGGACGCATTGAATTCGCGGCTCCCAAAATTCCATCCCACAGCACGCGGAGTAGACACCAGCGCAAACGCCCATCCGAGCTTCCGAACGGTCCATTCACGGGGGGGTCCTCTATCCTGCCTTTTCCCCTCCTCCAGACGCCAGAAATCCTTTTCGGGTTCGTGAAGAAGGAATCTTTCAACTGCAGGAAGGAGGAAAATCCAGGAGCCAGTGAGTCCATATCGCATAGGTCTGGTTCGGTCTTTGTTGGGTGGCCAGAGTGAGATGATGCAGGCATAGTTTGTCAAGGCGATTAGTACTACGAAGAATAAGTTTCTTCCATAAAAGGGTGGAAGTGTATATGGGGAAAGGACTAATAACGGAACGCCAATAAAGGGTAGAACATCTCGAAATAGTAAACGATTGACCCAGAGGACTGGTAATGTTGAGGTCATCTTCGAATCAGAGAAAAGGATTGGATCTGGTTTTAAATTTGCATATATTTAATTTCTCGTTCAAAGTTATTTGAAAGATATAGTTTCAAGGTGTCATGTAGTGGAATCGGATGGCATGTTCGTATCAGATCATGGAGAAGAAAATGGAGTGTTGCCAAGTCGTCCCAAAGCTGAACTGGTTAGCGCGTCGTATTGACTAATTGGGATAGAGCCGAGGGGTTTGTGCTGGCGTGTACGTCGGTGCTCTAGATAACGTGATCAATTCGCAACAATTTACATCTTCAAAAATGTGAATCTTGACTGGCGATTAACATCTTCGGCTGGGTTGGCGCCCTCTCACATCGAAGCGACTGCGTGCACTCATGTTGAGTCTATTACTGACAACAAAGAACCCAGGGATTCCAGATGCCTCCCAAGGGTCTCTTCATCCTCAGTCGGGTTAAATATTCATTGATTGCGAAATTTGGCACTGAACGCTGTTAGTATTTTATTCAGTCATGATCTGGATGCCCGTCGTCACCAGGTTTGCATTCTTCTGACCATCTTCTTCGCTGAGGCGCGAGGGGGTAAGCAAATAGCCATGGTGGCTTATGATGAGCTTGGGCCTTGCAGCAAGGGGCTGCGACGTTGCTCCCATTGGCTAACACAGCTCACTTGACCGTCCTGTTGAGGTCAGATGTGCTTATGTTAGAGACCTGCTTTAGTTATTTCCTCCCGCACTCAAGCATCACGAGACCTTGGTCGATCCACGGATGCGACAAGGCTACCAATCCTGTACTGTCGCTTATAAACAATTTGGCCCCCAATACCGAGGGATTTAATTTCTGCTCCTCATTGGAATTTTCTTGCTAATGCGATGCACTGTGATTGCTGACCCGCAGGCCACGGTTAAAGATAGTGTAGTGTGCCAAGTGAAAGAAGTCGTGGGCAAAGTTTCGACGACATTGGTTCTTACTATTTCACGGCATTCTTTTCTTCATGCCAGCGCATGCCTCGATGGTTGTATTTTAGTCAAGCTGAAACAATCAAACACGACCTATATAACTACATCTTTGCCATGATGGAACCAGGAACTAATCTTTCCAAACAAGCTACACCACTCCCAGACCCCAACAGATTACTGGCAGAAAAGGCTGTCTGGCGTGCTGTTACTCGCGGCAGCGACGGCGCAGTTCAAAATGTTCTCAAAGATTCGAAAAATAAATCCTACAAAGACAAGTTGGTCAATACCATTCGTCCACTAGGCGAAGGAGAGATACAGGACGGAGACAGCCAGAACGACTATATGATAGGCGAATATTCCCTTTTATTCATTGCAATTTATCGAAATCTCGACCAGGATGCGATATACCTTATACAACAGCGAAGTATTAACCTGACCACTCGATGCGGATACGACCAGAGGACCGCACTATTCGAGGCTGTATTGAGGGAGAAGCACGAAATCGTAGTGCAAATCTTGCGCTGTCCTTCTGTCTCTCCATCTCAGCATGTCAATATTGGAGATCGATGGAATTTTACTCCGCTACATCAAATAGCAATGAACTGCTCTTTTAGCGACGGGCCGGGGTTGGAGGTTGGCCAACGCGAAAATAAAGAGAGTAGCAACTCCAAGAATCTCAAAGAGTTACTACTGCATGGGGCAAATACCGACGCGCTAAACCAAGAGTTTAGAACCCCATTGCACGTGTTGGCAAGCCAAACAATGAATGAGGAAGCAGCCAGGTGCGTGGGGTACCTGCTTAGTGCTAGAGCAGAAGTCAATACGAAAGATGAGCTTGGTGAGTTTACCAATACTTGGCTTCCCAAATGTTTCAGTTTTCACTGTGTGATTCTCTTTGAAGTTGCCACAGTATCTGTAATTAGATTGATGCGGTAATTTTCTAACTTTGCATTCTAAACATACAAGAGATTCTCCGCTGCACGAAGCCTGCCGGAACAGGGATCGGAAGTTGATCAAGATGCTGATGGAGCATGGAGGAGACCTCGACAGCCGGAATTTGCACTGGATGACACCTCAAGATTTGTTCTATCAATGGCGACAAAGGCCTCTTTCTAAAGAGGAGCATGAGTTTGCCAAAGCCGAGTTCTTGGCTATTAAAAAGAATAAGACGACTCGCAGAAGACTTGGAAATATTCCAACACAACCAGAGCAATGTCCGGAAGAGATGAGAAAGGTCTGCAGTGAGTTTCCAGTGTACCTGAGATATCACTGGCCAGGACTAGGCTCTAAAACTGATGGCAATGACTCTATATCTTGGGTACGGACGGATATGAAAGTATCTGAGGTGTTGTACTTTCGTGAAAATGATGTTCGGGCTCATTTTGAAGAGTTCAAAGGCGGTCCGAGGTTCCTTGCTGATTGTGAAACGAGATTTACACATAGGATATTGGAATCACCAGAAACTTATCACGAAACATCAGTGAATGAGATCCAAAACAAAAACAGAGAAGAAGAGCAGGTGCAAGAGAGCCACGACTGTGAGAAATTGGTGGCTGATAGCGTCAAAAAGAAAGCTTGGCGTTGGATCAATTTTCCTTCCAACAATGTAAGATATCATTGCACCCTCTCACGTATTGAGGAATGAAAAGTAACTCAATGATCAAACAGATGACATGGATCAGGGTAAGATTTACCGAATAATTTTGATCTTATGGCACCACTTTTCACTGACCACCCTGTCGCTTCCAGGACTTCATCATCCATAACTCCAAATATGGAGACCATGAACAGGTTGATAGAAGGACGTGGCAGTTTTTTGAGAATAGCATCAAAGTTCGCGAGACAAACACTCCCAATTCACGAGTCAGAATACCCCATATATACGTACGTTCACACCCCATCAGGCATATATTTTACTATCTAAACCATGATAAAATAAATACAACGTTGGAAAATGACCATGCAACGTCTAACCTTTCCTTTTTAGGTTACTAGAAAGTCAGATTCTGGTGACCAGTCAGCAAGGTATAGAAAGAAGGGACAACCAAGAAAGAAAATCTCAACCGAAACATCCAACCTCGAGTTTGGTTTTGAAAAGTCCTCGATGAAGAACAAAGAAGACGGAGAAGAAGAAAGACGATCCAGGACCGACAGTACCGCTTCATGGAGTGATACAGACGGATTCGAAAAGTCTGGCAGCATGCTATCACTAGTTGTAGGTATACTGTGAGTAAATTCAAAGTATGCCTTCACTAATTACTATCATTTCAGATACCGTTCTTAGATATTGAAACTGAAGACCAAATACAGCAAAATAATGGGGAATTTGTAACGCAATGTGAACGCATTAGAAAACTCAACGACGCATATTTCCCCTTTACTGGAATGCATGGCGTCCAGCGTTCACAGACACTTGACCAAACTTCGTATAATATCGAAGGGGGGGATGCAGACTTGCGAAGCGTCAAAAACCAAGTCATATACAGGTGGTCCAAGAGGCGAAATGAAGAGCGGGAGCTTTATAGACGACGAGGGCCGCCCCAACAAGAACCACCATTGCGATTGAAAGAAATTTTAACGTTTGAAAAGGAGCAGTGGGAGCAAGACTCTAACGGTATAAAAACTGAAGGAGGCGGCAAACCCTCTAACCTCGGGCTTTTAGAGAAGATCTTGGCATTTTTCAGACAGCCCACAGAAATAGAAGAAACAAAAGGAAACCAAATCATACGGAGGACATTGTTAGGCACTCAACATGATTCCATCCGAGAGGAAAGGGCTGGCAGACTAGGTGCCAGTGCACCCAACGCTGAAAGAGTCCGACAAGATCCTTCTCCAAAGTGGCTTATGGTGCGGCAGTTATGGCTTTGGAAATTGGATGATAGTAAGAAAATCCCTTCTCTTTTAAATAACGGAGACACTAATTTTCAATCTCCAATGTAAGATACAATTCTCACAGCGATACCGTCTCGCCAGAACGGAATGACGGCAGACAGCCTACTAGAAACAATACGCCAAGGAAATCTAGACACACTCAGGAGTCCGGAAGCTCTCATCAAAAGGGTTTTATATGAAGCAGTATCTTTCCTTGACGAGTTTAAATGGGCAGGCCTTGGGGAACACGTGCTCGATATATTCCAAGGTGAAATTGCTACAGAGGTACGCATGGCGTCCGTTTTGGGCTATGCAGAAATTGAAACTAACAGAAAGTTTTGCGTAGACGAATCTCGAAGCAAAGTTTTATGAAAATTTCTCAAAGAGTGACTGGAGCCCAAAGGCAGTCAACGAAACAGTCCAAGCCGCCGCAAAATCTACTTGGAGAGTCAAAGACATACGCGACGAACTTCGCCTCCTCCGACAAGTCTTCGAGACGCAGTTAAAGGTTGTCGAAGAGTTTGCTGACAAGTTCTGGCCAACCAAGATTCCAGATGGAACAAACCACGATAAGGTCTCATGGAAGACCTTGAGGGATAGTTTTATCCGCGACAGTGGTATCAGAAATATGATTGAACGCGTAAAGCGGATGGATGAAGATGCTTCAACCACGTTGCAGGGCGTAAGTGCAAGCCAACATCACCAACAAGAAGCAAATGAATCTCAAGTTTTGGGTGTTTTTTTCGTTCTCTACTAACCATTAGATTTTATTCAGTTGAGTAATATCATTCAAGCAATGCAGGCCCAGGCATCGTTGAAAGAAGCGGAGGCTGCCCGCGTGATGAATCTAATCATTTTACCGTTTACCATTGTGACTGTAATTTTTGTGAGTCGGTGCTGCTGCTATGTTTATTGTTGTGAAGAAGCGCTTACGCCAGCATATTTCAACTAGACACCACTATCATTCCTGACAAGTCTTTTTGCTGTCAATACACTGAGCTTCCCGCACAATGACGACGGGGAGTTGAGACTACCTGGTACATGGTTCACTTGGCGTATGGGTATGTTTCCACAAAAGCAGTCTTGATAGGCTGTATCGATTGCTGGATGCTCTTTTTGAATTCAATCTAATATTTCATAGTGGTTGGTGAACTGGGATCCTTAATTCCACTTCTCTTGCTGGTCGTCTTAATATATCATCGACAAGTCAGTGGAGCTGGCCAACAAGCCGCCAAAAAAACGGTATATGACTGGAAATTCAGATAAATGAGCTCAATAAAAGGGTCTCAAAGTAGATAAAATTAAGATATATGAGTAGATAACGCTAATACTCTTGTAACATTTCTCTTAACTACTAATTGCAATTTTTGTGCGTGTTTCTGAAACAGCCACTTGGAGGCTCATTCATGTCGAAGGACAATAATTCCGTATGCAACACACGGCTCAAATACGCTGGTACCTGAATTAAGACACTTTACGCTTTTCTCAAGGGTATAGTGGTATTTTGTGCGTGATAAATAACATCAAGTTATGGTAATGTTTAGCTTTATCTGTCACTACGGCCATTTCATGAAAGAAAGTGCTAGTATGAATACAGTGATATGTGAAAACCAAGCATATGTTCGGGCTGCGGTATCGTAAGATCGAGAGCTAGAGTTATATAGTCGTATATGTCAATCAAAAATAAATTTTATAATAAGCGCAACTTGTGTTGACGCTGTTCGCAGCTAATCGCACATTATTAGATGTTTCCATCTAGGACAACAGCTCCCTAGCTAGCTAGGTTGTGAAGAATAACAAAGACTAGAATCATAGCCTTTCACTGTTTGTCACGGAAAGATAGCCATGTCTTAAATTCCCGAGTCGCCTTCAAAGACGTGTTTTTGCTGTCTTTCCTGCCAAGCATCCCACGTTTCGCAAATACGCTCTGCTTCATTCATGTTTGGGGTGTTACGTCGGAAAAGTAAATTTGCATCGCTCTGGCGTTCCATAATCTGCAATGCCAGGCCCTCAGACGCATGGCGGGCGATGTGGCAATGCATGAGCCAAATACCGGGGTTGTCGGCCTTGAATGCAATGACAACGAAACCACCATTGGGTAAAAGCACGACATCTCGTCGAGGAGGATTGTCAAGTTTGAGGTTAAGTCTGCTTGGTTGATACTCCTGGCCCTCCTCTTGCTGAAGAATGGCAAAGTCGTGACCGTGAAGATGAATCTGTTCATGTCAGTCAGGCCCTATAATCTTAGGGAAAAAATGACACAACATACCGGATGGGCGAGGGTTCTGATACTTGACGCTTCCATCGTCAATACAAGGTACACCTAAAATAACTTAGCACTTGACCTTGATAAACTGCCTAACAACCAATCATACCCAATCTGTGTCATTGTAGTTTTCAGGAACCACGACCCACTTTGAAGGGTACTTCTTTGTAGACTCATTCAGATGCATGATTACTGGATCGGAGTAATCGACTTGAAGCGGAGTGAATGCATGATCCCCATCATGAGCTGGCTGCAGTGAAAACTTCGCAACGGGGTAAGTGTCTTTCATGGGCGGATTATCCGCCGTGGTTAAATCAAAGTGGACATTGAATTGTTCGCCAGCTTTTGATTCCTTAGCATTTGCGGCTTTGCCTACATACCACGGAACCTTGGGTCTCAGAGACGAGTACGTCTCATCAGAACACTTCTTGCTGATGTGGTTCCATTCTTTCGACTTTGGCAGATCCGTGCTGCTTGAATTATATCGCAGGATACCAGTCTGCTCGTAGTTTGTCAGATTTTTTGTGTCGAGTCCGCAACCCTCTGCAACCCATGTTCTGATCCAGTAATTGCCGTCAGGTTGAATTTCATTCCCGTCACCAGCAAGAGGGTTGGCCTCCACGATGACGTTGTATCGCTGGCCAATACCTATCAAAATTGATGTTTTGAAATACGGCTCAATAGGTACAAAATCTGCTGACACAACTTGAAGCCAATGGTTGTCGATGGAGAAGACAAACGTGGAGTCAAAGGAAGTGTTGATCAAGCGAAGCAAATACCTTCTTGGTCGTCTTGGTTCATCAGTTGGCGTCTTCTCAAAATGCAATTCATATTGTTTTGGGACCTCGAGTGTAGGAGTAAACCCAAAGTTCTTGGCATTTCCGGCGCCGTTCAAAAGAATTGTCTTTTGCCCTGCATTACGATCCCAGAGGAGATTAAAAGCACTTTGATGGGCTAATATTAGATTGTGATTAGTACTTATTTCTTCAACTCCATATCAGCAGCCACCTACTCCAATCAGTCATGAGAAGCGGACGCTTGGATGTATCAAAGGGCGCGGAGGATGGGCCGTGGATTGTCTATACCCTGTTAATTAGCATCTCACCCAAGATACAAGGGCATATCGCATAGAGCTACAGACTAATGGGCCCTGCAAACCATCGGCGTATTGCATAGAATAGTGACTATGATACCACGACGTTCCGTATTGAGTAGCCTTGAAGGTGTAGGTAAATTGCTCGCCCGGCGGGATAGGACATTGGGAAATGCCATTGACACCATCCATATCCATCGTCTGATTCTGTCGGATTCCGTGCCAATGGATGCTGGTACCATTCACGGTATCCTTCGTGTCAGTCTTATTCAAGCTGTTGATCACCGTAATGTGGAGAGTCTATGAACCGGTAAGTTTAAACCCGGTCACGGGCCCTTTAGTGTAATACTCACGTCTCCCCAGCATGCCTCAAGCCAGGGACCGGGATATTTGCCATTGAATAGCTTTGCCTCGGTGAACGGTAAGCCATCAGCATTGTGCTCGCCATCGGTAACATTCAAAGTGTAGTATCTATCGATACCCGTGGGGATAAGTTTCTCATAGTTTGTATGGATGTTGAATTCTCTGCCGTCTTTGTTTCGGAGCCAGCATTCTCTGTTCTCAGAGATAGAGCAAGGAAACCAACCTTCCATCAAGCTGTAATCACACTTGAAGTCATGGTCTGGGTCTGTTGCGGGCGGTCTGAAAACGGGAGAACCACCAAATGCCGCATCCTTCAGGTCGCTTCCATAGTTATGCGTATTTACAGGTACCCCAAGCGGTTGTTGAGATGGGCGATAGTTGGATTCGGTCAATGGCGACAGAGTCAGCCATGTGGTGAGGTCCACAACCGTGTGCCAAAAACGGCTAATAAGCGTCATTGTAGTAGTATTGATTCTCGGATCTACCCGTTCAGGGCTCCGTAGATTATAGTTGACATGCAAAGGACCCAATTTGACGGACGGCGCTGGACCTTCTTTTCAATCAAAACGCAACCGTTGTGTTCCGCCATGAGTAAGCGGCGCTTTGCAAGGCGCTACGGATGGTGACTAACTCGGATGTGATAAAACTCAGTCATACTTTTTAGAACTACGCCTTGAATCCAGATCCGGCCAAAGCTGAACAAGCAAGGCCGGCTGAAGCACAATCAAGATGCTTGCCAACCAGTCTCGAGCAGTGATCCAAGAGTCTATCAGCCAGCCACAACGCAGAGAGCCCGCAAATAGTCGCAACTATTGGCATTAGCTGCGACATGGGGCGTGCCACGATGGGAAATACGTGCGTGAGGCACGGGAGATCCTCGTGCGTGAGACTTTGATCCCTGCTAGCATTGACTACCCTTGCCTCAGCCCACTGATAGCTCCAATTGCACCTCCCTCTGGGATAGAAAGTCCCGCAGTTCGTCCTCGTGCATGCTAGGACTCAATAGCACCTCGTACCGAGCTTGGTGGTCCATCTTTTCATCGATATTTAACCTTAGAGCTGTGCTGTCCATTTCCATAATTTTACCCCGCAGCGGACAGTTGAGTTGAGTTGGATAGTGCGGCGCAGAGGTCCAGGCCACACGCTAGTTAGTGGTGATATTGATCAAAGTGGAGAATACGCCACTCAATAGTCTCGTCACATTTCTTACCCTGCTTGGCGCTGTTCCACATTTACAAGCCTGACACTATGTACCTAATGATGGAACCAGTTTTGGCGGGACCTCAAGGCCAGAACTACGGAGTATGTAGGTTTATATTTATGTATATGGTCCATTAGGCGCGCAGAATACGTTGATACCAGGGCCATTATCTACCCCACTTACCCCTCCGGCTTGAGGCAATACAACACTGAGCTCTCATGATGTCCTTCTCTACTGACCTGATGAGCTTTGTCTCTTTAAAATCATCGCCCGTGAACATGGTAGGCAAAGATTCGAATTTTATCTCACTTGACACTCCCGAATCATCTCAGTCATTTACAAGTTCTGAAGCTGCATCGAACCTGAAGAATTGAAACAGCGCAAACCGGCTTATTTTTGTTCTGATGATAGAAACCCATCCAACCGTTGTTGGCTCAAGACTCACAGACCATGCTCAGACCCAAATCACCGAATACGAGGCAATATGGGCAAAGTATGGACCTTTTCATGCAAATTGAATGCATTTGATGTAAACCAAAGTTATCCTGACTCTTCCGTCATCCTTTCCTGCCCTTAATCATACCAAGTGCTCTCTTGGGTTCTGCAATATTCACAGCCTGAATATCCATGTATCCGTTCTTATTCTTGGATCCCAAGTCGACTTCACTTAATACGAGCAAACGGAGTATCGCCTTGCCAAAACTTTTATTACACCTCATCAGATGAGGGTGTCCTGATGTAGCGTGAACTCTGGAGTACTCGCATACATAAAACTAGCATTGAATATTCGTCCCAAAATGATAAGCTCAATAGTTTCTGTACTGCACCATCTCCCGGTTTTTTTCGCCTTCCACTAACCTGGGCTCTAAAATCCTTTTGTGGAGGGCTGAATATTTCCCTACCACAGCCTAAATTTCTACTTCCGGAAGAAATTCGGATGCTGAGCTGAATAGATTGAACTTTGAAATACCAATGCATTGTCATGGATGGCGAAAGTTTATAAGAGAGTTTAGAATGATGATGTAGTTCGCCTAGTATCCATCGACTCAAACACTGTTTTGAACAAGCCATGCTAGCGAAGCTGAAATTACAATATCTTATGGGTGAAAATCCAGCTTTCCCCCCCAGTTTCTAGACCTTGCAGAGTTTAATGCGCTTCCATCTTAAACTCATGCACATGGAGGATCCAACACCACTATCACGTATGGTGGTATGAACAGGTGGATCTTGAATTTAATTAAGCGATATCCAGCAAGATAGTTCAAAGCAGTACAACTTATGCTACAACAAAAGGTGAGATTAGCTTCTTCTTGAGCTTGATATTGGTGAAGCATATGACGTGGTTAGTTGGCAGGACACACCTTAATTCTCGCTCTACCACTCCACATTCACTGTCCATAATGCCACCGAAAACTCTATTCTCCTATTGTATGGCGTGATATTCAAGAGTTGGTTTACTAAAATTGGATGTTGGCCAATGTGGCCAAATTCCTTTGGCAGGCTTTAGGGTATGCTGATGGAACGAATCAGACCCGAGGAATTTACAACCTTAGTTAAGACTAGTAAGCTAATCAGACTTACTTTGGATTGAAAATAAAACTCCGAGTAATAGAGCATGCACTTGTTGTATCATTTAAGCGATATTATTTATATCTTGTAAGCTCGGGTCATAACGGCAATAAACAAACTCCAGGTCTCTGAATGTTAAAGTATGTAATACCTTTGACACATTAGTCGTTGAAAATTGGCAACGAAGGTACATTTCCGGACCCGAGGAGAGGATTTAGTTTCATTACTCCAACAATGTAGTAGAACGTGTGGGATCAATCCGGGTTAAAAGGGTCAATTGTTTTGTGATAATGAATTTACTAAAAATACCGATGCTTGAAACTCAATTTATTGTTAATAATGTTTGTGCCTTACAATATAGAATTGAATTAAATTGGTTTCGAACGTGTAACCAGCTTAGCAAAAAGTCTTCTCCTGGCCAGATACAAATATTTCAGGAGTAAGTATACCGGTCGCTGGGTTGCTTAGTCAACTGAATGGTATCATTGATATGCATCATTTCGCCTACCCGCGGGTGGCGCGCCGCCTAACGCGGGGCTCATGATAAAAAAGATAACGATCTACACTTGCAGCTTGGCGGTAGAGCGTCTGCAAGTGAAAGCGTTCAAATACAGGAAGAATATATAGATAAAGTGACCATTTTGCAGCTTAATATGCAGAGTTTCTGCAACTGAAACGCCGCTATCAAGATAAGCTATTCGCATGGCGGTTTAATTCCCGCCCGATCACTGCTTGAACGAGCTACACACCCACAATAAAACCTTGCAACCCCAGTCTTAATGCCCCCCCATGATCAAAGCGTAACGAGCAAAAGTGGGCGTGTGGGCCATGCAACATCTTTCATTGGACCTTTTGTTTCACTCCCATGAGAAGAGGAGAGACATTTCCTTTCAACCTTTTCGACTTTTCAATCAGAATCATCTCTTCACTTAATTTTCGGGGTGGACTTGAACTGCTCCAAACCATGCCTCAGTCGCATTCTTCGACGCCGTTGCTCCAAAACGTCGAGTCTTCTTCGCAATGGGAGGCGTCTGATGTCCAGAAATACCCCTACGGGTCCGTCCACCCAGCCGCCTCCTCCGACAGTGACGATGCGAGCGCCGACCAGGAAATCGGCGAGATTCCTCCTCTATCAAACCCCGTCTCTCATTTCGCCAAGAGTTGGAATCTCCCCCGCAGTGACGTTTACCGCCTCTGTGCCACTTTTGTCAGTTTTCTGGCCGCTGGAGCAAATGATGCTGCTTATGGAGTAAGACTGCATACCGTTCGTTACGCGTGACCCATTATCCTGACTAATCGCGAATCTTAGGCATTGATTCCATACGTAAGTATTGTCAACTCAAGATAAGCACGAAATTACTAATTGAGCCATGTGATAGTTAGAAAAGTACTATGGAATTAGCTACTTTACGGTTTCGCTAATGTTTTTATCGCCTTTCATTGGGTCTCTCACTGCCGCTGGTCTTAACGACTTTCTCCACAAGAAAGTTGGCCAGAGAGGCGTAGCCATTCTTTGTGGAACATGTCGACTGGTTGCATACGTCACCATCTCTCAGCATCCTCCCTATATGGTTTTGGTTTTCTTGTACATCATAATCGGCTTTTCAGGCGGTTTGGCTAACGGTGCTTGGAATGCTTGGGTCGGGAACTTGGAGCGAGCCAATGAGCTTCTCGGATTTTTGCATGCCTTTTATGGTATGGGAGGCATCCTTAGCCCACTCATCGCCACAACGATGATTACCAAAGTCCATCTTCCTTGGTACATGTTCTACTATGTGATGGTAGGTTTCGCAACTATTCGCAAGAAACCAATCGTGTTCTAACGTGGAATTGCAGGCTGCTCTATCAATTTGCGATCTTACCACATCTTCAATGGCCTTCTGGCGCTTTGGACCGGAGGCCTACCGTGAGGCAACTCAGGCTGAGGGTGAGAGTGAAACCCAGACAGGAATGAAAAAAGTCCTCCTATCACTTCCTCATGCTCGAGTCACCTGGCTCTGCGCCTTGTTTCTTCTGAGCTATGGCGGTGTTGAGGTCTCACTCGGCGGCTGGATTGTCAAATTCATGATGCGCGTTCGCCATGCTGATCCGTTCAGTGCTGGCATGTCGTCGGTGGGTTTTTGGCTTGGCTTGACAGTAGGCCGTGCTGTATTGGGCTTTGTTACCCCCAAGCTGGGTATAAAACTTGCTGTGGCCATTTATATCCCAGCCGCCCTTGTGTCCGAGCTCCTATTTTGGCTGGTTCCAAACTTTTACGTTTCCGCCGTTGCTGTTGCGATGCAAGGATTCTTCCTCGGCCCAATGTTCCCAGCCGTTATTGTTGCTATGACTAAGCTGCTTCCGGCTTCACTGCATATCAATGCAATTGCCTTTGTCTCCTCCTTTGCGGGCATTGGATCGGCGCTTTTGCCATTCGGAGTTGGAGCTATCGCCCAATCCAAAGGAGTTCAAGTTCTCCAGCCCATTGTGCTGGCATGCTTGTCTACGCTGCTTGTTCTTTGGTTGTGTCTGCCTGGAATTGGTGGGAAAAGAGTTTAAACACTTTACCTTTTAACGAGACTTTGAACATACACGGGAAGCGAATATGATATGTGCAGTTTTTGTTTCATCAAAGTCATCTTCAAACACATTTCTAACCTACTGGAGCCGTTGTATAAATCCAACGGCCTAATGGCAGAGGATGGAAATCTACGCAAGGAGACGCAATCTACTTTTAGGGCCAAACACAATCATTTTGTTTTGCATCCCAAGAAACACTTGGATGCATACCTAACTCCATCTTGAGCATGACCGATCACCTTAGGGACTAATGGATCAGCTTATTGATTGAGAGGTATCAGAAGAAATAAAAGATTTATAGAATATTAGACCATTCAGTATCAAGCGCCGAGGGATAACAGCTGTAGCATCAAACTAGGGAATTACTTAGAAAACCCCTAATCCAATCACTATTTTGGGCTCTACAATGCACCACAATTATCGTTTTATGCGGACCATGGTGATTTCATTATCTGTCCAATTTGTATGTCTATGATTACATAAATTTAGTGAGTAAAATGACCTAGTGAACGTAGCATAATTAATGCCGGGTTTAACAACCTAAAAGTAGTACCGGCTTGCTTCTAGATTCGGCTGGCAACTAGCCCTATTAAACAGGAGGTCTTCCATGACCTGTCCCATAACGCCTGGGTATGGCACTACAACGGCAGCGCTTTCCGCTAGTGTCTTGGCCTTTTCTTCCGCCGAAAGATTAGTCGCAAGTAACAAGGCACCCACATGCCCCATGGTCCTTCCTTTTGATCCAGTTTATCTGCGACCATGGCAATTATGGGTTTAGGTGTTTCGTAGTTTTTCGGTATTCCTAGATGGCTTCGGCTGCCTTTTTTTCTGCTTCGCCACCAATCTCTTCAGTGACGATGATACCTGTGGTCTCCGGGCGATCAAAGAACAACTTCAAACCATCAATTAGTGTAGTTCCTGAGGTTTTTGTGAGCATCTGATATTTATCATTATATTGATAAACCCAGCCCGGTGCCATGGGAGGACACAGAGGCTGTGCACTGTTACATTGCGGGTACCAGCACCGCCCTGTCCACTTTCTCCAGCAGGGCTGAAGGGCGGAATGAAACCATTCCATTTCAGGAAGTCCATGCGAGGTGGAGTTTAGGTCCAGGCAGCCAGGGCGAGATTTTGGGGGTGGACAAGCGTTTCTTCGTGTCACTATCCTCTCAGCAGCTGAGAGGGCTATCGTTTCATGTGTACCCAGCCTGCAAAAGTTTTCCGCATTAAAACTTTTATTCGGTTGCAATATTGAAAATGAAACTGCGTCGTCCATATGCTCCTTGTTTTATTTCTAAATTAACAAAATTGCATGATTTCGAGTTCGTCAACGTTGCTCAGAATCAATCAGTTCATAGGGTCCATTGACAGGCCCGCCTTCCTTTCCTTTTACTGATTCTTTGACTAGACTCGGTAATCCAAGTACAGCCCAAACCACTGCTGCAAGAACGCCAATTTCCATCAACATGGTCATAAAGAGGTAAACTAATCCGCTTCCGGAAACGGCACTGTACTTTTCGTTCCCTGAAGCGACATATGTGATTGTATATGCCATGCGAACCACCATGAACGGGATGGTGGCCCCAACACAAATCAGAGAACGCCTCTCTTTAGGAGGGACTTCTTCCCATTTTATAGCAAGAAGCATGAATAATGCTAGGGCCGAAGCATACAGTGCAGCGTACAGGGCCACCCCAGCCTGGGTGAGTGGAGTTGGCTCTCCATTCTTCTTCTGGCTTGCCAAGACGTAATCGGCAATGGAGATGCCGATTCCAGCCCAACAAATCATGTCAGGAACACGGAAATGCCATTTAGTGAGGGCATTCACAAAGGTATTTCTGTGATGGATGAGTTCAATAGGAAAAAAACGGAGGGAAATGGTCCAACTTACACTCTGCGCAATAAACCTAACAGGATATAAGTCAGGAGAACGAGCCCAAGAGACTCGCAAACGAAGACGGCTGCCCATAAACCACCCGTGCTCGCGTTGATGGTGGCGAGCCTGCAACTGGCACCTATAAGGCGAATTACGGAGAATAATGAAATGCCAAACCAGCCATTCTTGCGTTGAAATCGAAAGAGAATGCCTAAGAACAAGAAGGTGATGAAAATTGGGATTTGCGCGACAGCGATACCGTCTCGGAACTCGAATTCGCCAGCCATAATTTCGTGTTATTTCTTTTGGAAAAAAAAAAAAATTCAAATCCTGAATCCAAAAAAAATTGCTCCTTTTTAAGCTTAATGTGATGAATGCAGCATTGACTGCAGAAAACAATCACAGCCTAAATCGGTAATCCATTCGAGGCTTGGCAGATAATTACCTCTGCACGAAGGAATGCCACGCCACGCCAAATCGACAGGAACCTGGCGTCTGAAGACGGCAAGGATGACCATGGTTAAGGATACGCCAAACGTAATAGTTTTTGCTTGCTGGGACCATCACAGACTTAAAATTGGACCTGTCATGCTGTGACCAATCTTGTGGTTATGTCACTCGTTCTAGCGTGGCTGAAACGCTGCCTGTCGTGGCCCGCTGGCTGACCAAGGGCAACACTGTAAAAGAGACCAAGTGTGCGAATTTGTCGAATACTACAGTTACACTGGTCCCAACTCTTGAGCAGCGTTGATGATTGAGTCTGCGATTGTGTCGCATTTGATGATGCCTGCAAATGGTCACGGCTTACCTCCGTAAATGGAGACAAGAATCGCTTTTATCTGATTATAGCGGATAATAAGCTGAAATGATTTCTGCATTGTATTCTTCGTAGCTTGACTGCCAGTATCAAGAAAGTTCGCGCTGGTACCACCGTTATCAGCGATGGCATCATTTGTTGCCATAGTCAGGCCTGCACCATTGACCTCGTGTCCAATTTCACCGTCTCCATCTTAATGGATACTAAGCCGTATTTCTGAGCCTCCAGCTCTTCTTTCACCTCGGTCTTTATCGACATAAGGACAAAGACGTGGGTGAGCAGTTAATCACGGGACCATAATTGGAACCTTCTCCACTTTGTCCGGATCATCGGACCGAAGCCATCTCACTAGTTGGAGTTTGTACGGGCTATGTTAGTAGTTCACCTAAATTCCTGAAGTCTGGATGAGACTGAAAAAATTATCAAAGTGAATTAGATGATCCAAGGTCAATCGATACCCGAAGCGAGATACTGTTACAAACTGATCCACTGAACTGGCTCAAGGCCACCCAAAGAAGTGTAGTGTCAGCCTTGAAGCGAATGAAGCCCTTCTAGCACACCGTAGTTTATTGTATCGTCATACAATTTTCACGCGCTATTTTGTCCACCCCTGTTCAAACAAAGAAGTCCACGGCGCTGAAAATGTGGCATTTACCTCATAGCGGTAGCTATAGGCAGCACAAATAGAGTTAATCCTTGTCGAGTTTATATAATCAATACAAAGGTGCTACCTTTAACACGATAGACATATTTTCCACGCTGCAGTTACTCGCTGTCAGTCCATAATTCATACCCGAGGTCGACAGTACGACATGTATTTTCATGAGCATGCGGATTGGTGCATCAGCTTTCGTGCATAGCATTCAAATATTTCAGCTCTCTCTGATTTTTCATGTCTTAATGATCGAATCAATTAAATCAAACAATCAATTAAGACCAAGTAGACGTTCCATCCGATTCTGTCCTTTCCCAACATCCAAACACTGGTTGAAATAACCCAATATAGCCCTCCTTCGGATCATCCACGGACCACCCACAAGCGTAAAGCATGCGTGTAGGATGAGGCTTCGCGTGAGCACCACTGTGCCAATACTCTGCATGTGCAGCAGACGTCTCAGGCTTGGAGAGACGAGCTATGCCATACACAATTTGCCCTATAATCGTTTCGGCTGTACTGGCATTTGTCGTAGTTGAGTGATTTTCGAACTCTGTACGGCCTTGCTTGTCTGTAGTTGGACGCGCCTTGGAGAATCCTATACTTTCCAGGAAGTTTTTTCCTGTGGCACTTGCACCAGTGATCACTTCACCTTTTGCAAGCTCAAACGTACAAGCTGTACCCCGCTTTCCTCCAATAAGAACGGGATGACCGGCATAAAAAATCTCAATTCCCAACACCTGCTTTGCGCCGCTGGAATTTGCCATGTGATAGTAAATGATCTTGCTGATATCTCCGTAGATTCTGGAATTTGAACTCGTATCAAACCACTTTGTTTTCGGGGTGATACCATTCCATACCCATCCTGGAAATTCCAGATATTGGTGATAGTCGAAGTCGCCTTCACGACCAGGTGAGTATTGCCACCAAAGATACGTCGGTGCAAGAATTGTGTCAAGTTCTGCCCCGTATTTGGAATCAATTTCGTGGTGAAGCTGTTGCAAAACTTTGGCCTTGTTCTGTTCGGACTCAAACTCATCCCCAGTGATGGTAAGCTTGGTGTGGGTATGTTGGTCTTCCACTTCGTGTGTTACAGTCGTAGTAGAGCTTATACTCGCACCGCCGTAATAGCTATTGCCACCATAGGTTTGACGCGAGGCTTTATGCTTAATATGCTGCTTCCGCCTAGCAATACACTCCTTCTTCGCGTCCTTGACTGCAGCTAAAAGTTTTTCAACAGCAGCGGTAAGATCTTCTTCGTAAACCTCCTTCGAATCTTCACACCCATCGATTTCTTCGCAATACTTCCACTGAGTCCAAAGCGCAGATAGATATAGCGTCCCAAAGAAGACAAGGTATGGCAGAGATCGCCACGGCGATTTATCATTGATGAATGCCGGCGCGTCATGCAAAATGATATTGAGAAGCGCGGGGAAGCGTTGAGCCTGGAGAGATGCCGGTTGTTTTGCGTAGTTTTGGAGGACAAGATAGAGCCCCTGAAGCCTATCTCGGTGTTGCTGGGCGTTATTTTCGTCAATCTTTTCATCCACAAGGGCCTCCACCTTTGCCTTCATACTCTCCCAAATATCTCCTGAGCTATCTGGCCAGAATGCCTTAAGCAAGCCCGAGAACAATGAGCCGACACCAGGCACCTTGCCTACTGCTGAGCAGACGATGATTTTCATCACGCCTATAACATTATCGGAGTGGACTTCCTCGTCGGGGATATACATCTCCGGTCGATTGATTAAGGCGGCCCTAAGCACATCATGGGTCGATGCCACAGCAACAGTTCTTTCCAGGTTTTCAGAGATCATCTTGGCTTGGGAGGGAAAAAATATTGGATGAATTGGAAGTGAGATAAAGCGGATCTGAGGGGGGATTCGCAGTGTGCGATGTACCACGCACCCTTTATACTCGTACGTGTTATGAGTTGGGGTTCGCCCAGCTAGACCAAGGGTCTTGCATCGAAGTTAGACCAAACAGCCAGTCTTCATATGGCATTCTTAGTACATACAGTAACCTTTTTTTTCTTCTTTTAGTCGCATGGATGCACAGTAGTGTGACCACACCAAGGCTTAAATCCCTTGAAGACTTGAACTTAAACTAGCGAATTAACTAGCGCTGACATACAAATATGCATACAGACCAGTGGGTTGATCCCCAAATTGAGATCTGGTTTGCTCCAATTGTTTGCCCAGAGCCTCTAAGACAAAACTAGCGCTAAACGCGGACTGTCATTTGACGCTGGGACGCTGTGACTCTAAAAAATAGCATTAAAATATGCCACATGGAGGGGATATTACGAAGTTAGCTATAATGTATACCAGATATTATTAACCCGTCTTAAGACACATACTGCGAAGATACAAATTGGCTGAACTGTCTTGTGATGGAAAGCGAGAGTGTCGCCTTAAGCTGGACCTCGTGTGTTTGTTAGTGTGAGATCTTGCGTTGTTTATCTTGTGGCTGATGCTAGTCGTAAACTATTGACTCTAGCCATCTCAGCTGGAGCAAGCTAAAAACAACCTGTTGCAAGCCACAGTTTAAGAGGCTCAACCGGTCAACACCCAACATTTGGTCTTGGCGCATGTCTCAGTCAAAATTGGCCTGTTTGGCCAGCCCCTGAGCTATCTGCGCCAGCTGAAAGCTACCAGGTAACATGCCGTCGCCGCTTCCCATGGACAGTCTTGGCGTTTAACATTGTCTAGACTAGTCTAGTGCAGATGGTTGGGGCCATGGCTTGCTTAGGTTCGAGACCGAGGGCTTGGTTAAGGCTCAAGCCGGCGAGTTTCGGAGAGATCCTGAGTGGATACGACAATTTGATCTCGGATCGAAACCTCCCCTTCCATGTAATACATTTGATGCATTTATGAATACATAGCTTCTGGAATTGCAACGACCAGTGACCACGTAACCTACTGCATCAATGATGCCTATGTACGCCACAGAGGCTTATCTGTGCAATACTGAAGAGTCGGATATTACAATTCTGTTATCCGATATTCTGCCAAAGGACCCACCTGCAGCGGGTCCAACAAACAGCTCCAGAAAGGAGTGCACGCCGTGGAAGTGGTTAGCCATGCACCACGTGACTGATCAGGAATCGGGCACAGTCGTACGTAGAAAAGATACTGCAGATAGAAACCTGTATTTGTTAGTGCATCGACTGCTTTAAATTATTCCCATTTTCTATCTTACCGTGCTCTCACAACGGCCGAGATGCTGTAGCTGTCGGTGTACTCTGTGTGGCTAACGACACTACAATGTGGCTGAATGTGAAATTGGCTTGTGGCTCAGCTTGCCTCGCCACTGGGCCGTGATTGTTATAGCAGATGATGGTAGCAATTAATTTGGCATCATTTGACGCGTCAAAAAATAGCACCTCTGCTAGTTTTTCTTCTTTTTTTCTCACAAGGAGAAGAAAAGTTGACACGACCTAGTGCCCCCACAAAAACAAGGCCAATGATCGACTGTGACGTGACGTTGAAAAATAAAAGCAAAATAGGAGGCGGCGAGAGTGTCGGGTTCTGACGGCGCATCCAAGCAACACCAACGCGTTAAAAACAACAACATGGACGACCAGGAAAGAAGCAAGAGATCTGCAAACAGCCTCTCCGAGAAGACTATGGAGGAAATTGCGTTTCCAACTCCCAGCGAGGCCTTGGGCGCAGTCCTCTCGGCATCAAGACCAACCAAGAAACAAAAAATGGGCATGGACAACACATCATCACAGTCGGTATCCGACACGTATCAACTGTTGGACTCCTTTTCTACGCGTTCATATCATTCTTTACCAGCCCCCTCTCCCTGCATACGATGCACCGCAGACCTACGCCAACTAGAAAATCCCGTCATATTCCACCCCTTGAAAGACAACCCCGTTGCTCAACTGCCCCAAGATGTTCTCTCACTGTATCACCGCATACACGGCTTCGCCGTCGAGTCTCAAGGGATTATAGACTATAGAGTCCGAGAAGAAATAGAATCCATCCTCTGCAGGGAGCTGAAAGACGAGCTATTCACCAAGTGTGAGGATGCTGCAGATGATCAAGGATGCTTGGAAAATCGGGAAATTCTGCGTATTCATGAAGCAGCAGCCCACTCAACGGCGTTGCAAAGCTTGGAAACTCTGCAAGCTATTCAATCAGCAGCGCATTCGAACATGATGCGTGATGAGCCCCAACTACAATGGTACAATGCTGTGGCCATGCCATTCATTAATCACGTCCTCGTCCACGACTTGACAGTCAACCCCGGTTTTCTAGCCTTTGACCGGATTTCCCCGGTATTTTACCCTCGCGCAACAAATGGACAATCACTCAGTAATAGCACGGTAATGGACTGTGCGTTGCTATACTCTCCAAGCTTCAAGTCACACTGTGCCAATGAGAGAGCAATGCTCGACTTGATCGGTTACCGCGTCAGTATTGAACCGGAAGACCAGCAGTACGTGAACCCAACCAACTGCATCCAGTCACGCTATCGACCCATCTCTGTTCTCATCGCAGCCTCATTCTCAGAATCACCCGACCAAGGCAGGGCGAGGCTTGGAATATGGGCGGCCGCTTGGCACCGCCGCATGAGAGTACTGCTCAGCTCGGGGAGAGCAACAGCGGGTGACGAGAGACAGCGCATGATCACTCTCCCACTTATACATGTTATAGAACATGAGTGGAAACTGCTTTTTGCCTGTGAGCGGGGAGATCTCATTGAAGTGCTGTGCGATATTTCAATTGGAGATACAAAAACTCTTCTTGGATTGAGTAAACTTAAACGAGTGTTGAGTGAGCTTGCTAATTGGACAAATTCCGTATTTACGCCATGGATAAAGGAGAGATTTGAGTCTTCCCTTCAGGGCCGCCAAGGTCTGCCCCACTTCACATCAAGTTAGACAAATACACGTACCGAACTAGGATTTAGGACGGAAATGGCATGTTTGGTCAATCCCTAGCGATATACGATATGCATAGACCAATCTATCTCGCTTTTTCTCTCAATAAATCTAGCTCCGGTGAGCTGCAGCGGGAATCGGCTCTTGATATGAGTGTTATATAGGTGATATGTGGGCAAAATATGGTTATTGATCAATTAATCAACCTACTGGTTTTGTTAATGTATAGACTGTGAAAAGCCTCTCACCGCCCTTGATGTATGTGATGATTGTAGAAATATCAAAATTTTATATGTCGAGGCATTTATATCTCATTGAGCATGTTGTAGGGGTTAAGGCCTTTGAAAGCCCCAAGCACATGAAGATACGTTGTATAAGAACAAGTATAACCAACTGTTACATAATTTGGCAAGTTATGTCAATTGCACATGTCCCTTGTACATATTCCTTGCATAAGTCCCGTCGCTCAGGGCCATAAGGGCAATAAACATAACTTGTTACTTGTGGCGTTTGCACTATACCTTTCGAGTCTATTTGTTCCTTTGGTATAAGGTATACTGAGCATATGCACAATTCTAGTGCATTATTCTCACTGCCAATGAAGACTGTTGCTACATCAAACTTGCCCTATCATCTGCATCTTGTGGAGTTTGGCGCAGAGACATAATAGGCTAACGTTTATTACCCTTGCGACCTCACGCGGTCGAAGAAAAAACTAGCACACTAGCTAAGTGGATCATGAATTTATGTGCCACGTCACTCATTATGCTTAATTATTTATGTCATCCTCTCGCTTATCCCATTTCTTAGACCCCGTGTGTTTTACCATCTTGGCGCATTGTACCACTTCAGCAGCCCCACATGGTTAATGTCTAGCGCAAAGAATACCAAACTAACACCTGTTGATACCAAACTATTGACAATAGTCCCTGCCATATTTCCCAGGTCGGTCCCGTAATAGGGGTGCGGCTTGGGAAATAGATTAAACTTCAGCTGGTGCATGCAAATAAGAAGCTTCCATATATAATACCATCTATTCACCAGCTCTTAGGCAATATACAAACTTGGCCCAGCATCGCAGACACAGAAGACCAATTCCTCGCTCAATTTGGACTTCACGGCTGGGGTCATTGTCTAAACCAGACCTCCCCACCCACGCTGTTGGGTACATCCGGAGATGGTTCATCTTTCTGTTCTTGGCCTGTTGACCGCAGCCCTCGGGAGCTTGGCTTCTCCCGTACCTGCTGATGGTCGTAGCAATTATGGGGTCACTCCTCCGCAGTGTTTGAAGAGCAATGCCTTCAAAATTATGGCCCGGCCTGAAAACAAGGCCCAGGCTACTCAATACTGCAGCGCATACGTTACCAAAACACGCGTCGTCAATGTTACGAAGACACCAACAGTCTCTGTAACAAAGCCATGCAGCAAGACGAAGCAGGCTGTGACTACAACCAAAACTTCTACCACCACAAGCACACACATCTCCAACAACAAGGTTACGGAAACTCAAACATCTACAAAAACCGAGGTTGTTACCAGCAGCGAGATTTCTACTGTCACCACAGATACAACTATTACTGGTGCTACTGTTACAAGCACTGTAACTGAGTCGCCAACCTTTATTACCACCGACGCTACCTTTGTTGTTACTCAAACCGATTTTGTTTCTGTTACCAGGGTTATTACCGTAACTGATTCTACTACGATTACTGATTCTACGACAATCACCAACGCCCAGACAGACTTTGATGCCATTACTGTTACTGTCCCAACGACCGTTACGGTTGCCGCTCCTCTTAAGCGAGCTGCGACGGCAGTTCCCATATCGTGAGTTATTCAACTGAGCTCGCAAACCACATTTCATAGCCACAATCAGCTAACAACGCTTAATACAGGGATTCGGAAACCTCATCCAAGAACCTTGAAGCGCGTGCCTATTTCGACAAAATAATTAAGCCGTATGGGTCGGATGACCAGAAGTCTGCTTGCTCCTGCCTCGGCTTCTTGCCCAAGACTGTTACCACAACCAAGACGCATACGGCCAGACCTGTCACCAAGATTGTTCGCCCGACGATCTACAACCAAGCTCCCACTAAGACCATTACCACTACGTATACTCGAACAGTTGGAATGCCAGGCACACAAATCAAGACAGTGACGAAGACGGAGACTACTCGGCAGACAAGTACCATCACGAGCACCCAAACGGACGTTGTCACACACACGGAAACTCTCCAAGAATTCACCACAGTTACAAGGCCAGTACCTGTTTATGAAACCCTGACCCAGCTCGCAACCATCACGGCCGCTGTTGAAAATGTAGAAACTATTGTGGATTCCACAACCATCACCGAGCTCTTTACCAGCACAGAACTCACCACAGTCACCATGGATACAGTCATTACCGTCACTGTACCCACAACAGTGACCCTCCCCCCTGAACCAACTGACGATTGAATAAGATCAATTTCTAAGTGGGTATCGCATTGTGTGATTTTCGTAGCATTTCACGCGATTCTGAGTTACACCCAAACCTGTAAAGGCCTGTTGCCATCGACGGTGAAGACAGGGATGGAGTGATGTTGGAAAAGTTAAATGCACTTCTCGAAACTTTATTAGCACGATATGTTTCTATGTTAATGCCTGGTATAGGCTTTAACGTATACTATGTATAATAAATTAATTCGGTTTAAATAGTAAGAATGATATAAAGGACTTCTCAAGGTTGTTTATTATCTATTTACCCTTCCCAAGATCAAGTATAATATGCCAGTTTCTATATATTGAAATAACGATAATCGTAGAATGACATCTCATCAGAGCTTGGCAATGTACCGGAAAGAGTAGTTGGCAGTAGACCGAAGGAGATCAACTCTTGCAAGCCCTTTGTCCACCTTGATGCTCAAATTTTTTGTCCATGCAGCCGTGGCAAAATGCAATGAATCCTTATAGAAAGTCTGCCCGGAGTGGATCATCTGTCTCTAGAGCATTAGGGGCCTAAATAGTTTGAGGTCGTAAGCGACTAATTGGAAGAGTGCCTGTTGATAGTGGAGTAGGCTGTGCCTACAAGGCAGATTGATGGGAGCCACAACTTTCAGCAGGGATCTGGAAAAAGGAAAGCGGACTGCCTAACTAGCTTCCAATCGCAAAAGTCGAAGCATCAGGAATAGAGTGCTCTCTCGCATCAACTTTGACTGTCCTCCGCCCGAGTCAATGTGTAAATTTTTTTCTTCGGGAGTTGGAAAACTTTACAACACAGCTCGCTTCTCTCAATCGTGCATCATGCTCCGAACCGCCTTCAATCATCCCAATGGCGCGCGTCTTCTCGCCTTGGATGGAGGCGGTGTCAGAGGCATTTCCGCTCTCATCGTTCTCCATGAAATTATGAATCGGGTTCAAAAGCGGCTTCGGCTAAAAACACCTTGTCGGCCTGCTGACTACTTTGACTTGGCTGGTGGCACAAGCACTGGCGGTATCATTGGCATCATGCTATTCCGCCTTCGCATGACGACGCAAGAGGCCATCCATAGCTACAACGAGATTGCGCAGGACATCTTCAGCCCCAAGATCTTTGGGCGCGATGTTGGTTGGCTTGGTTCCGGAGTCCGAAGCGTAGTTAACGGCAGCAGGACCATTGCTCGGAGTAGTCGCTTCGACGACGTGGCTTTGAGAGAAGCGGTCGACAAAATCGTTCAACGATACGGCCTCGACGCCAGAGACAAAGAATTGAAAGGAAACGCGCCACTGTATCACCCCCAAGCAGGAAAAGTGTAAGACACCGACGTCGTTTAATTTCATTATTCTAATTCCAGCAACAGGTTCCTCTGCACAACAGCCCAAAATAGAGCCGAGACTGTTCTCATGCGAACGTACCTGCACGACCATGAATACAACAGCTCCATTGTCAACGATGCAATGAGGGACAGTCATGAAAACATCTCAATCAGCCTTGCTACCAGAGCCACCTCTGCTGCCCCGACGTATTTCCCAGAAGTTCCGTGGATCAATAACGGTAAACGTTTGACCTTTTGGGATGGGGGGCTTCTTAATAATAACCCCATCGACCAGCTGTGGTACTCGAGATATGATCTCGTACAACCAAATCATGCTCCGCCGGATATTTCTTGTGTTATTAGCTTAGGGACCGGCTACATCAGACCGGGCACTCCCTCAGACTCGTGGCTTAAGCTTGCTGGGGTCGCATCATCCGTCATGGACTTTGCAACCAACACAAACGCAAAGGGGAAGGATTTTTCACGACACATGGCGAATTTAAAGCGAAGAGAAGAACATAAAAGCAGTTTCTACGTTCGATTTAACCCGCCTCTTGGTAAGGATCCTATCAGACTGGAAGACTACACCAAGATGCAAGACCTCGAAGACATTGCTCGAAAGTACCTCAAAAAGACCGATACACAAGAGTATCTTAAGAAAGCCGTTGAATCTATTGCTTGCTAATTAAACATTATTGGCATAATTAGAGTCAATGTTTAAAAGTCTTGGTCTTATTGTAAAAAATAAATGTATAATTATATCAGATCATCTTGATTGACTCTCACCTCAATACCCTTAATCAATAAATCACGCTTCGACCCAAATATGAGTAACGGAATGCGTGCATGCCATACACTCAAGTACTACTTTGCCAATCAGCCAAACTCCTTTCTTCTCCCCGTGCCGCCTTTGCCGATGCATAGATCTGCCGACGAATCATACGTGCCTTCCTAACAGCAGTGAAACGTACTTGAATACATTTCCCATATTTCTAGAGATCCTTGTAAAGTCTATTAGCGCTCACTCAGGGTGGATTCACAGCGAACAAATTCATCCTAGCTTGGGGGGCTGGCTTCGGATAACCAGGAACCTGTATTGGTCTAGACTACTCAGGTCAGCTCTACTACCCCTCCAGTCGCTACCATCGGCGATGGCACAATGATTCTTAAGCGAGTAGACACGAGGTTTCATTTCACTCCAGTGAATACTACCCAATGCGACGTCTTGATTGGTAGGTAGCCATTTGCCAATACGCGGATATCAAGAAGTGAATAAGAGGCAGGAACACACCTCCAACCTACCTCTCAATCGGATTTGAGCAGATTAACAAAATCCAAGGCGTCTAGTTACACCCTAATATGAAACAAAATTTTGCAAAATACACGTAAGATTCATTTTCAGACTACTCAGTATACATACCAGAAAGTCAAGATTTGGGAAGCCCAACTTGATCTATCATTTCATGCCCACGATTCACCAGGCTTGGTGTCCCAATCTTCCATCTTCTCGAAGGCTTCGGCAGCAGTCAATAAGCCAGTGACACTAAGTTCAGCTGTAGTCACAATCTCGTCCTCCCCAGTCCAACTGTGTTCCTTTGCTGCTTCCCAAAACATTTGCATCTTATCCACCTCCTCTCCTGCTTTTGGCCAAATCTTGTAGTATGCTTCTTTTTCCATTTGTACATAATGAACCGTCTTTTGTTTAGTCTTAGCCCAAATATCAAGCCATTCTCCGACAGTGAGGTTCTCTACCTCTGCGAGCACGAATTTTCCCCGCGTCTTTTCAGGCTGCGACAGGATGGATTTCACAAAAAGTCCAATGTTGACTTCGGCATCTCCAATCGATTTGAGAATAACAGAAGGTGGGGTGGCTTGCATCTGGATATATGTCCCAGGATCCGCCGTAGTCACTGGAATTGGCGCAAAAGCGGCCCATCTGATGTTTTGTGCAAAAAAGGTGAACCACACGAACGTGGTTTTTGCAAGCAGGGACTTTTCTGCTTTAATATAATCGTCTACCTGGTTTTTTCCGTCAAAATGTGGAACAATGTGTGTTCCATGGCTAATTCTTCTAGTATTGGGAAGAGTAGACCAGATGTAATGCTCCAGGGTCGGTGTCGCAGCAGCAGCCTTGGCCAAATTGATGCCTTGCTGTACTTCAAGCTTGACAGCTTCCTCTGCGCCGTATTTTTGGAAGGGCTCAAAGAAGTCAGTCACGGCGAAAATGGCATAAGATCCTGCAAATGCTGCTTCCAGTGAAGCATAGTCGTTTATGTCGGCCTGCACCATCTCAACGCCAGAGGAGATGAGGTCTTTGCAAACGGTTTTCCGAAGACTCCGGGTCGTTCCGCGTACTTGGTAACCGCCATCTTCAAGTAGAGCTCTAACAATCGAGCCTCCCTGGGTACCGGTAGCACCAACAACTGTAACAATCTTCTTATGCATGGTTATGGCGTATAATGTGCCTCAAAGTGGATAATTATTGAGCTTTAATATCAGCGCGCAAAGTCGAGGAAATTTGCGAGATGCACTTCGAACATGGGAGCGGGGAAGCAGTGTACATATACATCAACAAATTATGAGCGGCATAGTGCACCGGGTCTAGGCCAGTCCATCATGTGCCATGCACTTTACGCAATGCAGGCGTTGAGTCAGTAGAGGTTCATTCGAGTTTCAATTTTTGCTTGATTGGCTCGGGATTCGACTCAAGGCCGACTATGGTCGTACTGGTGTGACTGTGGCTTTGGAGAACTCTGTTATTCATCTTGGGAAAGCTGCCGTGACATTTGCTGACCGTTGCATCTTGGAACCAAAAAGACGAGGTATCAATCCAAGCACATCCTACTACGTAATGGATCCATCAGCGGTGGTAAATGATAAACTCGACGTTGCGGGGTGCATTGTGTGATGGTGTAAATTGAGACTGAGCCTTACAGACCCCATCAGAAGGCGCTCCTCTCGCAAATGTGTCACGTCTGACAAGTGCTTGAAACACCAACGTCCCGGGTGGAACGGAACGGGATGGAGTGGAGCACAAGCCTGCTTATTATTAATTCGTGCAATCCGCGGCGCCGAGGTGATAAAGGCATGGCAGATGACAGCAGGGCGCTGCAGGGTCGTGGGAGCAGACTGCGGGGTAAACAAAACAACGACTAAAGATGAAAAGGCAAACCGAGCAGAGAGCCTCGTCAGCCGCGCCCTTGGATGAAAGCTATCGTTCGGCTTGGCTGGGGAAACGCCGAAATGACGTCGCATTCCAGCCTTAAATAAGCCGATCGCCTAAACTTAAAGCCGATCATCCTCGGTATCGCCTACTGAGATTTCAAGTTATATCTAAGTTACAACACTACTAATAGACGGCTACGGTCTTGTTTTAAAATAATACAGTTGTTTTTGGCTTTCACACACCATGTTTCAAGCCTTTGAACCGTTTTCCGTCAAGACACAATCGGACCCAGATGTTGAAATCCACGGGTTAAAGAGTGGGGATGCATCGTCCTCATCTCTCCCACCGCTTCTTCTGCTACATGGCTTTCCTCAGACACTACACATCTGGCACCGAGTTGCACCCCGGCTCATCGACAATTACACCGTCATCTTGATGGACATTCGTGGATACGGAAAGTCGTCCAAGCCCGAGCATGTTTCTGCGTACGCAAAAAGCGCCATGGCGCGTGACTGCATCGAAGTGATGAACTCATTGGGGTTTGCTGATTCATTTTACATCTGCGCTCACGATCGCGGTGCGCGTGTCGCTCACAAACTCTGTGTCGACTATCCCGACCGCGTCAAGAAGACCATTCTTCTCGATATTGCCCCCACGCTCGCCATGTACTCCAAGACCAACTTCGACTTCGCAAAGGCTTATTTCCACTGGTACTTTTTAATCCAGCCAGAGCCCCTTCCCGAAATGCTCATCGAAGCACGTCCCAGAGAACTTGCCAAGATGTTTATGGGTGGACGTCAACAAGCTGGACTGCAGATTTTCGATCCCGCCTGTTTTGAGGAGTACGTCAAGGGCTTGTCAGATCCAGCGACAATTCACGCCATGTGCAACGACTACCGCGCAAGCGCATCGCTAGACTTGGATGAAGCCCGAGAGGACTTGAAGAATTCTCGCTTGGTGCGCTGCCCGCTGCGCATTATTTGGGGAAAACATGGCGTCATCGAAAAGTGTTTTGATGCTGTCGAAGAGTGGCGAGCCGTCACAGAGCCTGGAGTGTCTGTGGAAGGCTACAATGTTGAATCAGGCCATTATATACCTGAACATTGCCCCGATGATGTTGTCTCTGCGATAACAAGCTTCCTCGTATAAGTAACAAATGATCATACAACGAGCTATTATATACACAAATGTTAGATTTTCCTAGAATTGGTATATAAATCTGTACAGTACGTTCTTTCTTGTTTATAGTACAACTGATCAACTCTTCGGGCATCATATTTCGGGATATACGCCAACCGCTTGAAGATCATAAACTACCCACTGGCCCATGGTTCTGCCGTGTTGCTCATGTCAAAAAATCTTTCAAAGCTATTAAACGAATCCACGGAGAGAGCCCAGTCCATGAATTGATTAGGAAAGTCCTGTCGACTAGGATCGAGCCAAGCCAGTCCATCGTCGTCATCTGTGTTTTCGAGACCGCCCACAACGTTGGCTTCGTTGTCTCCCCCGGTTCCATTCATGATACCGCTGCTCAGCCTCTGAGCTATCAAATCCGCCTTGGCTACAAGATCTCTCGTAATGGCTGCTGCATCGGCGCTCACGGGAAAATTTGCGCCGTAAATGTCGAATATGGCAATTGCCTTCTCAAGAGCTTGTCGTGCTTTCAAAGTGGCCTGGTGGATTGGATACGCTAGGATAAATCCAACCATGGTGATGGCAGTATTCCACTGCAAAACGAAATACTCTGACCAGCCTCCCATCAGCTCCGACTCGGATACAACTTGGTGCATGATGAGGGTGAAAGCCACAGCATGGTCAACACAAGTAGTCGCATGCCGCTCTGTAATGGGGGTATATGTTCCTGGATGAGAGTAAAAGTTGATAAATGGGCGTGTAATATTGACAATCAAATTGTGATAACTAAGTTCGAGGCAAAGCCGGTGTCGCTGAAGCCAAATGGGAGCAAGACCATCAATCTCGACTGGTGATCGGCTTGAAGAGTATGGCTCTCCGTCGCCACGTCGCCGCATCTTTAATTCGGCCGGGACATTGTCAGCCCAGTGCTTCATAGCTGGTAGTTTGGTAGCCAATAGCTTGGCACATATTTCGAATGCCTCTGGATCTGTGTAGATGCACGAAAGGTTTGATTTGCTGAGCACCTCTCCAATCTTGGTATATAGAGCATCATGAATGTCAACCATGACAAAAAAGAGCTTTTGCGACTGTATGGTATAGGACAGCCATGTGACATTAGGTGTGTAAGATACTAGAGTTGCTCCGTTAAGGGCTGCGACTTCTGGGTCATCAGATGGCACCGTGACTGTTACTTGGGTCCAGTCAATCATAAACGGACGGCCAAGCTTGCAGGAGATTTTGACATCTGCAATCCAGAGAATATACCAAATTCTCTTCCGCAGCTCCCGCTCGTGGCGAGGCATGTCTGCAGGAGGCTCCAGATGAAGTCCGAGTACTTGGGCGGCTCGAATTGTCTGAGAAGTGATGATGTGGCTCATGTTTTGAAAGGATGCGCAGCAAAGATAGACGGCCATGAAAATATAGCTTTGAATCGTTGTGACGGAAGGGCTCTCGAGGTCTGCCAGGAGCAAGGATTGGGATCTGAGATAGTACTGTCGTCCTGCAATGGTTGGGTCGTCAAGTGATCCCACACGACCTGAAGAATTTGCCGACGCTTGAGGGAGATATGCTTGTCCGTATTGCAGGCAGAGGGCTATGAGTATGTCTGCAAGAGGAGACGGCTTCCTTTGTGATCGAGATGGATCCCATAGCGAAGCATAGTGCTTTCGAAATTCAACTTCATCCAAAATGGGCATGGTGCAGTGATAGCCTTCCCAGAATAACCTAAGCATGTATTCTTCCTGGGTGCGCGTCAAGTATCGAGTGCGCGTGTTGCTGCCCACGGTTTGATTGTCTCCATCTTCTCTTGTCACGCCGCCAATACGGACGTTTCTGCTTGCACCCCGAGGTAGAAGGGTCTGATTAGAACACGGCTGTTGCAAGGCCTTGCCCAAGTAACATCCAATGCGGCTGACAAAGTAAAAGTTTGAGGCGGGCCCATAGTACGACGTCTGGTCAGTCCGAGCTGTAGCTACGAATATGCCCTCCCATTGCGCTTTGGGGGATGGGGAGAAGGTCGGCAAGCACAAGGTCTGAGGCGGGGTGCCTTGGGAGGAGATTGGGCTATCGAATATGGGACTGGACGTGTTTGATGGCTGATCTGGTGTGGGGATGGAGGCTAGATTATTGGATCGATACTTGGATAATTCCAGCTCCAATTCCTTCACGCGACGTTTAAGTCCATTAATTTCCCTGGGTGGCATTACTTTAGCTACACTGAGCTCTTACAACTCACTCATAGCCCCCCCTAATGGGGGTTTCGTACCTCAGTGCCTGTGGCAATGTTCTCGGCTCATCAAAGCCTCTGTGAGTGCATTCAGCATCTCTCTGGCGACAGGCCTTGCAGGGCTGTCCATTGTCACAGCGGATCTTTCTGGCGCGGCACCAGTCGCAAGCCCGCGAGACCTGCTTGCGAGGGCGCTTCGCCGGGACTTGGATATCGGCCTCGCTTCCCTCCGAGTATGGGGATGGCTGGGGCTCAAGGGTAGCCATGACGCCAGTGATTGGCAAAAGTGGTGCAATGGAAAAGTGCGAATTGTGGAGGAACGGAATCTCGGGCGGAGTTGCGGAGCCAGTCCTGAGCTAGTTAGTCAGCCAACGTGGCCCATGTCTTCTTCGGCGAAGTGATGTCACTCTCGAGGGATCGACACTAACCACGCCCGCGGCCTCGGTCACTCCGGTTCCCACAAAATCTGTCGTTCAAGTCAGAAAGCATCACAGATGCACGCCATCGGCGGCCTCGATTGGTTGGTGGCCCATCTCACGATTAAACGCGTCCCATTTTCATAAACATCGCTCTATATTCTCATCTATCATGTATTCTAAAACAAAGCAACCCAGTGTGTTTGTAATTGTACGCCCCGTAACATTCTAACCGCTTTTAAGCCTGTGTCTTCAAAAATTCCTCGCTGAATGGATAGTCGTTGTATCCTTCCTCCGACTTGAGGAGGTAGAAAGTAGCCCTGTTATACTTGTTCAACTCGAGACCGTTCTTAATCCTAAAGACCAAGTCTGGGTTGGCGAGGAAGTGTCGGCCAAATGCGACCAGCACATCCCACTTCTTGTAGTGTCCCTCGACAGCCTCCGCGGCTGTTTCGGGCTGATAGTCACCGGCAACGATGACAGGTGACAGATTGTTCCACGACTCGAGAATAAAGTCCAACGTCTTGCCCTTGTTGATCTGCACATCGCCACGCACGAGATGGCCAGGGTCGCCTCGAGCCTCGACAAGGGACAGGTAGGCAAACTTTGCATCCAGCTTCTTCAGCTCATCGAGCAGGTATGTGTAGAGCTCCTCGACATCAGACTTTTCGGATCCCTGGAAACCGGCGTAAGGGGAGAGTCGGATGGCCACCTTCTCAGCGCCAATGGCGTTAACAACGGCCTTGACCACCTCAAGAGTGAGTCGTGCCCTGTTCTCAATGGAGCCACCCCACTTGTCGGTGCGCTTATTCACGCCATCAGATAGGAACTGGTCGAGGAGGTAACCGTGTGCGGAGTGAATCTCAACACCGTCTCCGCCAGCTGCGACGACTCTCTTGGCGGTGTCGACGAAGTCTTGGATAGTTTGTAGAATCTCCTCCTCAGTCATGGCCTCAGGGGCAACATCGACACCGGGCATCGTCACAGCACTGCTGGATCGGTACTTGTACCCACGCGATTTCACATACTGAGGCAGCGCAGCTCGTCCCACGCCCCAAATCTGCTGGAAGAAGAAGGATCCCTTGGCGTGAACCTCGGCAATGATCTTGGACCAGGCCTCGACCTGCTTGTCGTTGTAAAAACCAGGAAGGCTAGGCTGGCCCACCTCAGCGGCAGAAATGGCTGTGGCCTCTGAGATGAGGAGAGTTCCTGGCACGCAACCACGGTCGGAGTAGTACTTGGCCATAAAAGGAAGAGGAGTGTGCTCATCGTCGGAGCGGTTACGGGTCAAGGGAGCCAGGACGACACGGGTTTGAAGCTCGGCATTGCCAACCTTCAAAGGCTTGAAAAGCCTGGATTGGGCAGGAGTGGTGTTGACAACTGAGCCCATTTTTGTGGTTGTTAAAATTTCGCAAAGGGAGATTGTTGTATTGGTGGTACGGTTGTTGTGTTATCCTCAAAGTAATCTTTGATGAGATGTTGTTAGTCAAGCCCAATGCCCAACTCAATTGTTTTGATTGATGCTGCTTGCTGAATGAGGCCTATGCTCAAATGTCGGAGAACAACGAGCCTTTTATTATTTTCGCAAACTACATGGTTGACGGGTGTTGTCGCAAGAGTGGAGTTTTCGTGAAGTCTAAAGAGCCGCGGTGCCTCGGAGTCGCGGAGTTTCGGCGAGCTTTTGCTATCGTCAACGCTGGATCGAACTAGAAGACTCGCAACAGACTGAGTGGGTCGATGGATGGCTTGCAGCGTTTCAAGTGGCCAGTTGTGGATGAGAATGGAGACCAGTACTCGCACCAACGAATCGCATTGCTTCATCCAACGGGCGGGAATCCATTTACCGTGAAAGGCGGTGACTAATCATTCGAGTCAAAATCCCTGTCGCATTATGCCCTTTTCCGCGACTCCGTTCCGAAACTCCGTTTCCAAGCTGTGAGCTCGGGTATGATTGTGATGTCAACTTTACACCACCAAGAAAATGGGCGTCGTACTTACAAATGATACATTCACGTACTGTTTTATACATGATACACCCACGTGCTATTCTATACATAATACATTCACATGCTATTCTATGTAGTATACACATAATTAATATAAGTATCATGCTTCGTACTTGGCTTACTCTTCAATCACGCAATCAAGATTCACATTGACCCCGAATAACAATCATGACTTCCAATAACTCCAAATCTTTCTTTCCTCAAGCTGGATGTGCGAACGATGGCTGGTCCACTGAAAATGAAGCAACAGCCACATGCTTTTGTGGAGCTGTGCAGCTCTCATTTGTAAGTTTGAGCCCCCCTGCCAGAGCGATTGTCCACATTCACATCATGCATGCACTCTATCTAACTATTTCCCAGCCCACACAAGGCCCGGGATTGGTCGACACCGTGCTCTGCCACTGCGCAGACTGTCGCAAAATCACAGCGTCCATGTTTGCATCCAACTTCATCGTTGCCGACACACACTTGAAACATCTGAGAGGTCGTGAAAACCTCAAGACGTTCAGCCAGTCACAATCCATTGCCTCGGGTAATACCATGACCAACTACTTCTGTTCCACTTGCGGGAGCCTGATGTACCGTGTTACCTCAGGCTTCCCAGGGCTAAGCGTGTTGCGCATTGGCACAGTGGACGACTTCAATCTCCACGAAACCAAGCTGAAGCCCAGAGCTGAGCAGTTTACCAAAACTCGCGTTGGTTGGTTGTGTGCTGTAGAAGGATTAGAGCAGCTGGAAGGCCCTGCCTTTCCGTAAGGATTGAAGAAACGAAGGTGCATGCCTTCGTTTAACACGGCTTCTTGGTGGTTTCATTTGAATTATTATTTTGTATACACGATATTAATCTATCTTTGTTTTCTTGTCTCTCAAAGTTTCCATCGCCACATACTCAGAATGCACTCCGCCCCTCATAGTCAAGTCATATCTTCAATTTCTCAATGGCTTCGTTCACCAATGCAATAGCCCCTTTATTTTCTTCTCTCACGACATGCCAAAACTTGAAGAAGAAGCCTGCCTCAGTCATGTCCTGGAGGTAGTCATAAATCTCCTGAAGAGTCTCAAAGTGCTCGACAGGGTTGCCCTGATCGTCGCGCCCATCCTCCTCTATCCAAGTATCCATCCACTCCGACATGGCCCTCACCAAGTATTCGGAATCCGAGATGATGTAGATTTCTATTAGCGAGGTATCTTGAGCATTCATGTCATAAATAATGTTCAACGCCCGCGACAAAGCCTCAATCTGAGCTCGGCTCTTTGTCTGTGAAAGGTCCGACTTCAAGCGACCATTGGCATTATATGGTGATTCGGGGCCAAAATATACGCCCCACGCTGCACGGGCTTCAGGCGTATCGCTGTCTCGGCAAGCGCCTTCTATTGAAATGACGGCTGTCATTTTGTCAAGCGTTGGTGTGTTTGCCTCTGGGTCTATGACCTGCAGCTGCGAGACATCTTTGGAGGGTGTGTAAACGACAAGGTTGTGCTCAGGGATTCGGTTGTGTAATGAGCTGTACTCTGGAATAAATCGTCCCTCAATCTCCTCACCTAATTCGTTGACCGGTGTCTCGTCTTCTATATCTGGGTCGTATGATAGAAAAGTTACCATTTCTGCGGTTTATATCGGATTTTCCAAAGGTCTTTGGGTCAATTGTGATAACAAAATGAGTGATCTGATGTGAAAAGGAGTGAGGATGAACGCGGGGTCGCTACTTTTATTAATTAAGCCACCAATATGCCTTTTGCTTTTTCTGGCGAAGGCCCCATAAGGCGATTCCATTGTACCCTAGCGCCCCTTCAGGGGAGAGGTTCACCTTGTAACCATACGAAAACTTTGTCCGGTTGACAATACAGCAGAACGAAATGCATGTGAGGAGTTAAATTGAGGATAAATAGAAATAATCCATGCATAAAATATGAATGAAAATTCCAAAGCAGTATATACCGATGATCGATAATCCGGACGAAAGGGATGCGTGGAACGCTAATCGAATCCAACTACGACTTATTGAGACAGTGGCCAGGCCAAATCCATAAAGAATCCCCACAGCAAATCTAAAGCTTGAAAGGTGTCTATGCATACGTAGCGCTGTAGCCCAGTTATAGTCTAAGCATTTGATTTATGAGATAATGATAATTCCCACCTACATTTAGTCATTTGAAATGGTGTTCACAAGAATCATTTTCCGATATGATGGATTTTTTCGGAGCTTAAAATCCACTAAATTCAGGTAAAATATTTATTTAGCCAATATACTTGAAAAGTTAAGTGTTGACGATCGAGGCTGCGTGAGCCGTATCCATTCAACTATCGTGAGCCTGCACCTAGATAACAAGCAGTGCCAGAGAGCCGAACGCAGGCCTAAAAGAAAATTGCCATAATATCAGGTACCAGTCGTCTGCAAAGGAGGTGGAGATTCATGAGAGCACATAACCACTGATGAGTGTCTTGGCTTGTGCGTGTGCCTTGTGGCTGCCCAATGCTATCTTGTACTGCCACACGGCTTTGCTTTACCTCGCTTCTCCCATGGTACGCACGCAAGGCAAATTCCCTCGTACACTGGTGATACTATGAGGTCGGTTGTCATCTCTCCCAGTGGCTAACATGTTATCATTGGGATAGATAAAGAAACAATCAAGATCTTGAATATCCAATTTGGACATTGCCTACCAGTCCTCCATGACCACAGTGGCTCTGTTCGTTCAATTGTCTCAAGGTTACCGAAAGGCATGATTCAGACTTGAGATATATATAAAAGCTGGATTAGGTGGAACAAGAAAAATATTCTTTAGATCCCATTAAATTGTCGACCACCGTGTCTTGATGCCTCATTAAACACTTTGGTGGTTGGCTCTGTCTCCGGACTTGTTTGGACAATCAGGTTTGACTCAGGCTTATTACCTGGAAAGCCATCTCAAGAATATCTTGCCTTCGTTGATAAATTATATCAATTCTACTTTTTGCGATACACCTTACTTGTTGGTTTGCTTAATGTACAAACAGGTGTATGACCATGTCGCAGTCTTTGTATCAAACCTTTCAACTTTCATCGGGTTTTTTTCTGATGTTCAACTAGTTATGATCCGTAATAAATACACGTCCTATTGTTCAATAATCCAACCTCTTGTTCGCCCTAGATTACAAAACCGTACAAACCACACAATACGCCAACCAGTACTCCAAGGCTAAACAACCATCAGAGCGTCGGGGTCAAATTGAAAGTCTTTTATCAGCGTTCTCCAATCAAGAACTTCTTGGATGGCATAAATGTCTTGTTCCCCATTTACATTCATGTCTTTATTACTCCATTCATCAAGCGTCATCTCAGTACCGTCCGTTTGTGGCACCAAAAGTACGTTGGCAGTCGATGGATTACTCCTACTCTTCGCTGCTTCCACCAGAGCAATCGCCTTTTCCTTGAGAGCCATGATGGCCATCCATTTGGATTCACAGGGAGTTCCATTTTTCATTCGCTTGTCAGTAGCCATGTTAAACTCAACCACTCTCAGCGCCCGATCAGAATGAGGATCGTTAGGGCGCACACAAAGATACCATACGACGTACAAGGTTGTCTGAAACTGGCGATAGGCTTGCATGGACCATCGATATGGTTTCAAAAGCTCGTCCGACCAGAAACTGTTGGATTCTTCAATCAGACCAACAGCCTCGAGCAAATACTCTTGGATCGCGAGACTCTGGGCATCATTGCCGCTAGACTTGTTCAGCTCCTCCCTCTGCCGCGAAACGAGATTGACCTTTCGAAAAATAAACCTTGCCACGCTAGCAGTCATCCGCTGCGCCGGCACGGCATGATTACAATGGGCAATCATCTGTTCCACCTTACCAATAGACTCATTTACGACCCGTTGTCGAGGCGACACGCCCGTGTTGTTTGTTGACGACCCAATATGTTGCAGCTTATTCCAAAGCCGCACCAGCTCAATGGATGCCAAACCCAATGTCATCCTCGTGTACCCACATCGCGGTGGTGGCAATTCCTTCATCTCGGGATATATGTCATCATCTTCGATGTTAAGGGGCAGGTCGACTCCAGCGGCGGTCAGGCTGTGGTCCGATACTGCGTTTAATCCATAATCCTCGGCCATTCTCTCGTCCAGCGCCACAAGACGCCACCAGAGACGACGTCGTATTTCCGCTTCAAAGGGCGAGAGGTTCAGAACTTTTCCATCCCTATGCAATCCGATAGACTGTGCGGCCCTAATTGCAAGGCCGTTCAAACTCCAGACGGCTCGGCCAATGTTGTACACCCGTATAGCGACCTGTGGTGGGTCTTTAGCACCGTCACTCACATCCTATTACCTTGAATATTCCACATACCATATAAATTGTAAGAGCTTGCAGCAATTCTATGGTTGGGCTCTCGAGAAAGTCGCTATGAGCAAAAGCTTGCTCTAGTCCATACTTGTATTGATGAAGCGTTTTATACACTTCTGTCTTGGGCATGTCCAGCATATCTGCCATGTCCAGCGAGAGCATTCCCGCATAGTATATGGCAAAACATAGCGCCAATGTATCTGTAGACACCGTATTCGGATCATCAATAGCCATGTATATAGTGACTTCGTCGGTGGGGATATGCAGGACCTTGGAAAGTGGATCGACGGTGTTGACATAGGCCCCCCAAAGCTTGATTGCCATAGTTTTCGAGGGAAGATAGTTGGCCAGTGGTTCATCAGTACGTTTCGCCGATAGGATTCCCATCACATTGAATGGCGATGGCGGAGTAGAGGGCTGCGATGAATGATTTTTGGGTGTTGAGAGTACCGATCTAACATCGTGCTCCTGTCTCGGTTGGTAAACTGAGGATTTACGAGGACGCGGGATTGAATACACACCTGTTTAATTACTTGTGACATCAACACTTCATCATAGTATTGAGTGGAAGATCCTTTTTTGAGGAGAACTTCTTGGCCCGGGATCATTTCCCTCACACATGGGGTCGACGACTCCGGCTGTTCAGATGGCTGCATCTTTGACAAAGTTCGAATGCCAAGTTCAGTCTTTTGCCCCTGATACACGGCCATCAATTTCTGCTCTATCTCGATGATCCGACTTGCGACATCCTTGATGGTATTCTTGGGTGACCGACGGACCGGCGCGTCGGCCTGGGGATAAAAGCACGCGTACTTTCCCCGAGTACATTGCAAACACGGTGATTGTCGGTTGCAGCGAACCTTTCGACGGTGGCATATTACACATGATCGCTCCAGTCTGCGATTAGCCGGCGGAGATGGTGGAGGGTTGGACATCTTTTGGATGTTCCTTTTGTCCCAACTAGGTACAGGATGACGGTATCTCGGTGGGGTTCCGCGTCAGTCATCAAGGCTCCTCGCCAATAGAGAGACCCCGGATTAAAATAGGACTTTTAATGCCAGTACGCTTTGAGAAACAGAAGTGCCGAATGGACTCGTTCCCTCGGCATTATAAGTTGAACATGAGGTGGGGAGTGGACGCACGGTCGGTTCGGCCTCGGTGCATAAACTAGCGCCGCGACCGAGAAAGGAGGATGCCCCTCCCAATGAGAATACTGGAATATCAAACACGGTGTCTTTGCTTATGGGCTAACTTGTCTCTATTTGGCTTCACGACACAGGTACGGTCAAGGCTGTCTTGGCGTGTGGAGCGCAATCATTCTTCATCAGCTATTTCTTGAGGGAGCGGTCGGCGTGGACTTGTCCAAAGGCTCCGCCTGAGGTTGGTATTGGGAAGTTTTTTTTAATCATCAAATCGTTTCTCTATATTTATCAACGAACCTAAAGCCAAAAAGACATCTATAATGCTATGAAATATTATGAAATACAAAAGAAGACTGATTAAACATGTTCCCCTCTTTACCAGCTCGAGCTGCCCGAGTCACAACCACCACTGCTACCACCGCCACCGCTGTCGCCTCCACTGCTGCTGCTCCAACCTCCGCCACTGCCGCTGCCGCCGCCTCCAGAATGACTGTAAGAGGACGCATAGGTGCTGTGGTGGGTTGTGGTACTGGGTGGGTTTATCGCGTAGTAGGATGTGTGGCTGGTCGTTGCTGGAGTGTGTGACACTGTCGCGTGACTGTGGTGATTGGGACTGGTGTGTGTGTTGCAATCGTCCTTCTTTTCATCCTTGCTGCAGGAGTCTGCAGCAAGTGTGTTGTCTATTGTGCTGCTGTACAGAGCCATGTTGTTCAAGTTGTTGTTTGCGTTTGAGGATGCGCCTCCAGTGCCACCACGGGCTCTGGTCCTCTTTTTCTCCTTTTCTCGCTCATCCTCACGATCATAGGATGAGTAACCAGTTGTCTTCTTGGGTTGGGTTTTGTTGTTATTGGCCGGTGTAGGAACGCTGGTGTTTTCGACAGCGGGCGGCTCAACAATCCGAGGCTTCTCTTGTGGTTCCTCAGTGGCCTGTGGCTTCTTAGACCAAGGCATGCGGATATTGAGACACATGATGAAGATCCTTTGGGTATTGTGAAGAGGTGCTAATTATTTGATGGGTGAGTTGAGTTGTTTTCGATGATGATGCTTCATCCCATGAGTGCCAGTTGCTCATCTTTATAATCCTCTTCCATCACCTAACCCATTACCTCATACGCATCATAGCCAAGGTTGATTTGGCTGTGGAGCCTAGCCTAGACATGCAGGCACCGATTGTCCTGTCAGACCACGTCCTAAACCACACGTAGCCGAGGAAATCAGGTGGTCACCAGGCTGCTAGACGGCTAGACAGCCTTGCCGATGAGCAATATTTCGGTCCTGAAAAGAGAAAGGTGCATACACCAACGTCCCATAAGTGCGGAATTATCTAGCCCTTGGTGCTTCCGCCAATGCGGCTGATTCCCAGCTCCGCCCGATCGAAGCGTGGAGTTGTCGATCACGGACGTGCCGCCTCACTTGTGCACCGCGTGCGTCCTCTGCACTGCCTCGACCGGGGCGACAAAATGGCCCAGAGCAATCAATCAACGGCCTTTGTATTCTTCTGCCTGTTTTGTCGCCTTCGAATCGTTCTAGCGCCAATTCTAGATGCTTACATCTGGAACACATTTGGATCTTTGGACATGTAAGGCTCGGAGAGAAAGCTTCACCAATTGTCGGACACGATCGCTCATTTGTCCGACTGATGACGCGCCGCGCCCTTGCATGGAAAGGCCTCCAATTCCGTCAAATGACGGGTCGCTCAACCTCACCACCCCAACTCTGCGAGCGGCATTCAATTTATTCCCCGACGCAGTAATTTTTCCGATCGCTTCCAATATAGATGCTGGCTGGGGTTACACATTTACTTGGATAGAACAGTGTAATATTTCACATGCACTCAAGAAGAATTCATTTGTGGCGGTGACAAAAGAAAGGTCATGATTGGTATCTATCGCTAATAAATCATATCCAAGCGCTCATCAATGATCATAAATTCGTAAGGTCGTCAAAAGGTCGTCGCGGCTCAATAGCTGCCGTCATGGCCGCCGTGTCCGCCCGCGTCATGCCCTGAGGCCATTGCAGCGCTGGCAGCATAGCCGTAGCCTGTAGCGCCCCAAAAAGTGGCGGAGCCATCATCGAATTGGCCGTCTCCGCCGTGGGCTGCTCCTCCATGGCCCGCCCAAGAAGGGCCGTCGTTGCGATGTGGGTAATCCAACTTGGGATAGTTGCCATTGTACCGCTGGCCTGGCTTTCGCTTCCCAGTAGGCATCTTGCTTGTGAGGGGCGTCTTTTCAGGGTCGTGTGTTGAAATACGGGCGGCAGGCCCGGTTGGCTTCTTTGACTTGCTGGAGAGGCTTGGGAAACACATGGTTGCGCCTTGCCAAGGGTTGGTCCGAGTATGTATGCTTGTGCAGACTAGCAATGCTGGATGAAGTGGTTCAATTGAAGATGGAGATCAATGTCTGGCGAGATCTCTATGATTGTTTAGATGCGGGATGAGATGGCTGGCAGCACGGGGGAATGGTTTGTTTTTATCACCTCTCGCCCATCCTCTGTCACTCAACGCCAAGCTGGTCATGGGTGGCTCAGAGGGCAGCACGAACCATCTCCGTCATCGTTGCCCCCCCTGCAAGACAACCTGCGTCCCTGTTGTGCTGAACAAGTCTTCCGAAATTGTCCTAGTGTGAAAGGCGGCTGAGCTTACCGGGTGAGTGTGATGCCCGCACAGCCCCAGTTCGCGTGCCTAACCAGCAACTTTGCCCCCCAAAGTGCCTTGTGAAGCACGATCCATGATCCCCAGCCTCTGTTAGCTGCCAGGGACAAACAAAGGCGGGAGGGGCCAACGACCCCTGCGCAAATTAGCTGCCACAGCTTAAATACGACAAGCAAATGAATTAAATTTCATCGATTCGGGATGCACTCGGGATGCTAGGCTCTAAATTGCTTTCACGTTTATTTCATACAGGGTCTGTGGCGACGAAATGGCACTAATGAGCCCAAAGGACGCATGTAATCAACAGCATAAGGTATATCCATGCCGACAACAATCGAATCTCAAATAAAATAAATCCAGATTGAACAGCTTTTTAATCCAATTTCCCCCAGAATAATGAATAATGAATTGAGTTGAAAGTGACGTGACTTAAAAAATTGATTGGGCAATCGCGGTCGCACAGCCTGGCCTGGCCTGTCACCCTGAAAAGCGCAGAATCTTAACCAAATCATCCCTGCTCGGAGTAACGCTCACAGGGCTCTGTGCAGTGTATTTCATTTCGCTACGGATGTCTCTGACACACATAAAAGGGACGACGGAGATTTCCACCTCTTCACAGGGATTTAAATATACAAATTATCATGTAGTGTCTAATCAGATACCATCTATCTGGTGATAAACGGATCATCTGAGATTCATTGATTGCTCTCTGTCAATGTTGCAGTATCCCAAATTTGCAAGGGATCGACCGTATGCTCCGGTGTTGGTGGGGTTTGCACGGTTCCAACAAAATAAACGGGGTTAGCCAGCCATGGTGGATATTTGCAGGGCCCCAGAAGACGGGAATTGAATGAACACCCACCGTATCAAATAATCTCCATCAATAGATGAATTGGTTCGTCTTTTTTCCTACAATACGCTTTCTACCCCCAATACACGTATCCCCCCTCCTTCACTCAACCGCCCCACCGAGCCGTAGCGGAGTCATTGATCCGGGTCCAGAACGCCCGTGAAGCCATCGCGCACTAACTTAGAACTAGATCCTTAGGGCTGATAGCATTTAGTTCGACCGTTGGGCTCAGTCTTTTTGGAGGAAATAGACTGGGGGATGAACAAGTTCGTCCGTCTTGATGGCGCTGCTGATTCCAAATTCCCCGTTGACGCTTAAAATTTGGCGTCTCCACCAGATTTCGCACAAACCAGTCCACAGTATCTTTTTGACATGCATGGTCTCAGTCAAGAGCACCGTGAATAGGGCGACGGGCGAACAAGGCGTTAAACTCTGGCGTGGGTGAAGAAATTTTTCAATCAAGCTTATCCGATAAATCTCCCCACAACACTATCGACACGATACCAGCTTCGATCAGATGAATGTACAGTGTTTGGCCATTTCTATCATTGGCAAATTGATCTCTCATAAAACGAATCAAAACCTAAATGCTGCACCATTTGTAGCCTAAGTGAATCTAGCACAACCTCAAGTTTGATTGGGAGGTCGAGTCGTGCATCCATGGCTCGTCGGCTAGCTCTAGGGTAAGCCTCCGCTCGAGAGTGATGTTGTTGAACGTTGAGGAAAATGTCCCTGGAAAAGCATGAATGGACCTTGAAGACATCATAAATTTAATTTGATGCTGTGATTTAATGAATTTCCTGGTGTCTGTATTTACACGTCAAAAGTTATCCTTAATATGCGTAGCGAGTACTTTAAGTAACAGAACAACCACAACAGCTTCATAGCAACAAAGTATTGGCTACTCTTGTCCAATATATTGTCATCTCAAGTGACGATATTTTTGTTGGATCTATATCAAACCACCCCCCTTCCGCTTTGTAAGCCTATTTTCATCAAGGCATAGAAAATTTTCAATCTAGACACGGTAACTCGCATGACGACTCGGCGATGGAAACAGAAGGTTTTGCACATACCATGATGCAAGCATGTTAGCTACGTTGCATCTTAGTAATACGATACTGAATAGAGAAATGGACACGTAGTTGATTTTAGTTGGCTTCAGTAAAGAAGATGATGCAAAAATGACTTTATTTTCTTTCATGGTTAGATTGGTAATCCGGAAAAAGTTTTGCACATCAGCTGGCTTAACTGATGATGTGATATAGAACCGGGACACTGAGAGCTATCATTTCTCATTGTCAGCATATTACAGTACCTGCCTATCAACTATCTAATGAGTGAATTACGGCTTGACATGTCCGCGGAGCTAAAAGTTATCATCCGTGCGGCCGGCAACTGGTAACCGTCAAGCTTTTATTGCTTTTTGAAATGTCTTTCTTGGGTGACATCGCCTGGCTTGACCGTTACCAGCTGGAATGTCTCAGTTTCCATGTGGTATCGCGGTTAAATGGTAGGTTGAGGGGCCAATCAAACATGCAGGTGCCCTGTGAGGATATCAGGAATTGCTTTGTTCTTCAGGCAGGTCAAGTTCAGCCGTTGACTAGTAGAACTCGGTTACATTTTCTTTTTTATCTGCCCTGAATTGAGATTTTGGATGCCAAACGGCGTTTTTAAAGTCTGAATTAGTGATTGCCATTTCTGGGAACCGAGTTGCTGATCATTGCTTTGCCTGCTACCGTTGGATTTCACACATATGTGGTGCTTCGCTCTGTCGATGGACTCAATGATCTTGATCTATTCTGAATTTTCATTTAATGCCTTGGAGAAAGGTGATGCTAAGTATGGTATTGATTTAGTATACTAATTCTGCATAATCTCTGCACTGTATCTTCATCAAAGCATGGCGTTGAGCACCTCCTATTAATTGAACGCGTAACGTGAGACACCATGCAACTTTTTCCAAGTGAATATTCTTATTCGTGAGTATGAGCATGGGGAATCACCATGTTGACTAGATCAGGGTCTGGGTGCGGCACAGCTTGGCTGTCTCTCGGTATCATGCAAGCCAACGCCACCCAGACAAGGAACATGTCATGTGGTGACACGCGAGGAAGAAATACGAAACATAAAAAAACAAATGCAGACCCTTGATTTATGATTACTCTACATAGAGTGTCAATTTCCCCTTTTGGGCGTCCTACGTTCGTTGTTTTCAGCCATCAATGTAACATGTGGAAGATTACTTTTCGAGTCTGTGGATACGTTGCGAATATTGGTCTGGAAGCGGAATTATTTTTGTCTAGACCGCTTCTTGGCTCGCCACGACACACGGCTCGAGAATCCGTGAGACAGGGTTCCAAATCCCCCATTCTAGGTTAGCATTGGCGATTGTCTTTGATATGATATGGGACATGCGGCGTGTGCAACATGGCCTGCAAAACGCGCACGGAGATCGATGACCATGCACGCCGCATGCTCATGGACATCTTGTTCCTGCGAGAAGGGGGGAAGCTACATGAATATCCATTCCTCAGGGCTACCGGATTCGCCTCAACACCCCGGTATCAATTGACCGTATTGGACGTATGGCGCAGTCGATGAGCAGACTATTGAAAGAGACTTTGGTAGGCGTCAGGAGCTAGAGCATCGCGGGGCTTGGAAATCCAACCCCCCCTTGCGTGTACATGGGCCACGATGCATTGCCATGGGCCTCCAAAGGGTCTGTGTGCTCGTAGCAGAGACATAATTTCTCAAAATAACCTGCGAATTCCAAGTTTCACAGCCTCCAACGTTGAGACCATCTCATGGTTGATCTGGAAGGCCCTGGTCGAGCCTCTCGCCCCCAGACTAGTACAGCCCTTGTGGCGTGCGTGTGGGGGGGGGCCTCTCTGGCGTGTGAGCAAGAAGCCCATCTGTTGATGCGGTAATTATCGAGCGTGAGCGGCTGGGTCCGTCGGATGCACCGGGTGAGGGCCGGACGCTTTGGTATAGGCTGCAGATGGGGATGTGAAGAACGGCTAATGCCTTCCTTTGTTCTGGGCTGGCCTTGCATCGTATTTCGATTGTAGCGTAGCCAGGGGCAGCTAATGCGAGCCCTCTGAGCGCTGAACCCTTGACCGGGGATGCGCTAGCTAGGCCGCTGGATCTGGGCATGTTGGGGAGTCAGCATCTGGAGACTTTACTAATGTGATCGATACGTTTCTCTGGCTGCCAGCCCTGCTCTGCTGGTTCCCTTTGCAAGGATCGACAGCGATCGGGCGGATCACCAGGGCCCAAGCTTTGCCCCTCGATTGGTCTGGGCCCGTGCCAACGGGTACTGACTGACGCGAGTCGCTCTGTAATATCAAGCTATCGACTCGATGCGGGCGAGAGCATCTGCATTGCATGTATGTACGGGCACATGTAAGACGCAGCAAGGGGTGGAAAGTTCGGAATCCTTCTACGGATTGTTGCCCGCAGCAATTCATGCAGAATCACGCGCACCGTCTCGACACGTCTTTTTTTTTTTTAGCCGTCAGATTGGGCAACGCCGGCACAGTGCAAGCTCCAACACGAGGCCTCAACATTCGGCATCCGGTAGGCGCTGGAATGAGTTGGTGGCGTGTGGCGTCGCGAGCATTCATCCCCGCAAAGCAAGCAGCCTGTCACCCCCAAAACAAGCAGCATGTTCCCCCAAAGCAAGCGGATAGGCTAGTGTGTTACAGGTCATCGGATGAGACGCCGCTAGATCTGTCCGAGGAGGGGCGATTGACTTGTACTGATTCAGGAAGCTCTTGATAGTCGTGCAGCCAACGTGTCGTGGCGACCCTTCTTGGACGGATGGCTGGAGTATAAAAGTCTCAAAGTATCTGGCTGTTCAATCAAGTAGTCACTCAATTCCACACTCAGACATTCATCTCCTCCCCCTCCCTCTTCCTCTTCCTCATCCCTTTGGCATTTTAAAGTTTGAAGGGAAAAAAAAAATTAACACAAACTATACCCAAACCCATACACAACTTCACACATCACAATGTCTACCGACGAAGCTGCCCGCCCTTTCCCCGACTACTTCTACGACGCAAATGCTGTACTCAAGGATGATGTCGAATGGAGATTTGGACGCAAGCCTGACTACTCAAAATCACGCGCCTTCTGGAAAGAGAGTGAGTATCTCTTGCGAGAACTTGCTACAAATCATATTGACCCATGTCGCAGCCAAGCAGATGAACCACAAAGCCGAGAGTCTCGAGGAGCTTGTCGAGAATGTAGTCAAGAACTGGGAGATTGAGGCCTCATACAAAGCTTACCCTGAGGAATGGCGTACCATTGATATCGACACATACACTTTCCGCATCAATGGTGGCGAGCCTCAGCCCGCCGCGAAGATGGCCAAGGTCGGCACCTACAACGCTCTCCTCACACCCAATAAGTTCTACAGCCCCAAATACAACGATTTCTCTGCCAGCCACAAGGTATTTAAGCGCATGATGCCTGTGTTTGCTTGGGAACTCCTCGAAGTCTACAGCGGCCCCCCCAAGGTTGCCTTCCGATGGCGGCACTGGGGCACCATGCAGAACGACTATAGCGCTGTAAACGAGTAAGCTGCAATGCACCACGGTCTGACGTGAGACAAAAATCAGCTGACAATCCTCTAGCAAAGGTGAAAAGGTTATTGTCAAGGCTACTGGAAAGGCCATCGATGTCAAAGGTGTGACTGTTGCCGACCTTAGTGCAGAGGGTAAAATCACCGCCATTGACATTTACTACGACCCCATGGAATTGTTCCGACAGATCGGCGTCAATCCCAATGAGGGAAGTGCCGAAAGCAAAGCTCTCAAGGCAGCCGCTGCAGGGTGCCCTGTCATGAGCGCACAACAAAAGTAAGCAGTGCAACACAACATAATGAGACATGTTATTAGGAGGGATGTTATATTATGTATTCTAGGCTAGATCATGGTAATAGCACAGCCAGTTTATTCGATTATGAATATATTATGTACGATAACAAGTACTTGAGTCCTTGTATTACTCCCGTGATTTGCTTGGCTTACATTGACAACAAACTCGTCCTTGGTCTGTGATACTCCAACATCCTTCTGGATCAATTTATTCGTGTACGGACCTCAACATTTTGCGGCTCAAACAACGTCCGTGCAATGATGGAGCTAGGACTGAGATACCAATTGATCCAAACTGATCCACGTTCAATACGGAAATAACACGAGATAAGCGGCAGATGGAGCAATCTAGGGAGAACAACAATACCTTTATTAAGTGGACTTGTAGCTACAAACTGGGTTGAACTTGGTAAAACGGTAGCCTACCTGTCTATTCTAGAAGGAGAATGGGTTGGAGATGGCATCTCGAGCTGCTCAGTCCTTCTTCATGATGAGCCTAGACGCATTTTGGCTAATGACAAAGGTTGGCGCGGCCGGGAAGCCACCAGGCACGCGGGGCAAGATGGACGCATCAACCGCACGGAGGCCCTCGAACCCGTTGACACGGAACTCGGAGTCGACGCAGTAATCTCTGTGCCCTGTAGGGCCCATGCGGCACGATGAGCTAACGTGGTGGCTAAAAGCCTCGTCCATGATGGCCTGCTTGACGCCCACTCCTGGGCGTGGCTTAATCAGCGTAAAGGGTGCGTAGGACTCGCCGGTGGCATTTGAAGACGCGTAGAGTGTGCTCGATGCCCTCTTGGATGGTTTGGAGGTCCCGGTCGCCCAGCTCCTCGAAGAAGCTGAGATTGATTTTGGGTGCGTCGCGCGTGTCGGAAGAGCGAAGGGTGAGGGTGCCCGCCTGGTTACGAGACTGCATCTTGACAAAGGATCAGAAACAAGAGGTGGGTGGTGCGTGGGCACGGGAGCAGTCTGGGTAGAAGGCGCGGAAAACCGTCCTGACCGCACCAAAGAGGAGCAAGTCCGAGTCTTCATTCTCACTAACGCGGGACCGGTAGAGCATGCCAATGGGTGCAGTACCTTCACCGTACGTGCCAGTGTGCGTGGTCTGCCACTTCGGGAGACAAGGGTCCTCATTATCCAGAGTCCAGGTGCAGTTCCCGAATGGGCTATTTGACCAGGGCATTGCAGCCTCGGCGGTGACGCTGCCCTATTTCCGAGTCAGTGGTTATTAAGGTAGCGGCAGGGATCGACATACCACTGCGGGGAGATCCACAAGGACAGGGATACCATGCTGCTCAAGCTCATCGCGGGGTCCCAATTCCACTGAGCTTCAGGATCTGCGGGGTGTTGAATGCGCCTCCTGCAACAATGACTTCCTTGGAGGCTGTGACGTTCACCGGCTGACCCGATTCAGAATCATCATAGCGTGGATTAACCGGGGACAATACTTGGCCCTTCATGTACTTGACTCCTTATGCCTTGGGCTTTGACTTTCCGTTTTGTTTGAAGAGTACACGAATGACCAGTGAATTGGTGCTGAGCCGTTCGAGAACTTGGCGTTCAGGGCTTCCACAAGGTAGTTACGTGCGCTGCTTCGCTTTCTGAACTCGTTGATGTGCAAAGGAAGCTGGTAGATGCCTGGTTTATAACGGCCGATCCTTCTCTGTTAATGTCCCTCTCCTGAGCTCTTTGATCTGCTGAGAGTCGACTTCGATGCACTCCATTTCTCTAAAGGCATCTTCCAAGCCCACAACAACACCAGGTCTGTCGGTAATGTATGGAATGTTGTTTCGGTTGCTCTGAAAGGAGACGTTATCATTACTTATGGTGCATCGCCTCAACAAAGTCACATACGTCAATGAAGCCGTTGAAGCCATGGCCTGGAACATCGTTGGAGGCATAGGCACAGTTCTCAAGCTCGATAAAGTACTGACGCATATTGCCAGTCGTCCAGGATTCGTCACCAGCCAGCTCGGGAATGTGGTTCCAATCAGCATCAGGCGGCAGAGCAAAATTTGCAACATTGGGGACTTCTTACGGCTTTGCATCGACTGGAGGATCAAGGCCATACCAAAAAGTTCCGTTGGAGAGCCGATAGGTAAATTTCGAGTCACGCAGTGCTTGGATCTCGTTCTGGTAGTGATTGACGTAGAAGGTCCAACAATGGCTGGGTCCTCAGACACGTAGTCCGCCCTGTGGTTACTCAGCTTCTGACAAATCGAGGCGATTTCTTGGCAACTTATGCGGCGGGAATGCGTTGAAGAGGCGTGTCTCCTCGGTCATCTCCAGCCTCAAGAAGGAGGACCAAGTGACCGCCACGAGCGATGTTTGCCCGGAAGATTGGTTTAGAAACAGACGATTTCTGCCAAGCACTTGATACCTACGCCAAATTTCCTCCTCCAGGACCTAATCTAATCTTTACATATTCGTAATCACCAGAATTGCGGGTGGGTAAGGCTGAGGCCAACCCCATAAGAAGGGGAAGTGCAAAGTGCTTCATTCTTTCTTGACTTTTGAAGTTTGATAGTGTTGGATGTCCAATTGTTTGATGCTTCCTCATTCTGGACGAGAGCAAGTTATCTTTATATAAATCCAAAGGATTTGATGCCCAGTGATGTGGTGACGTACGGCATTGCTCTGAGCTCTTGGCTTTCAGCATTGACCGATGCTGAGTTGGATCTGCATTTCTCTCTTTCTCCGATGGAAAAGACACTATCCAGCTCAGCCAAGTCAATGTCCAACACTTCATTTCAAGAACGAGCATACACATTCATGGTTCCAGCAGATCTAAATCCAATCACGCATCTGAAAGAATAAATTTAATGGCTCTTGGTGCAGCGCAGATCAATCCATCTGCCGTGACGCTAACGCTAAAATATGATGCCAAGGCCCGCTCCAACACACTCTGCCACGGATTACTGACACGTTTGTGTGGGTATCGAAGCTATTGAACAAAAGGTGTTTGGATCTCCGACGCTTTGCCGAGTCACAAAAACGACTTATGTCTGCTGCCGCCAACTTTCGTAGTCGTCAACACCATTCGCGAGAATCTTGATTTCATTTTCCAGCCTCTGCAACCCATCCACAAGCGTGATTGGTTTAGTGGTAAAATTCTCCGTTGCCATTCGAGCAGCGTCGGGGAGCCCTGGGTTCGATTCCCAGATCACGCATTCTTTTTTTCTTCACTTCAATTTTTGGGAATTTTTGGGTCATTGTAACACCTCTACCCTCTTTTTTGCACCCAAAAACTGGCTTGGCTGTCGTGGCGGCAGCAGGCGACGGTTTGTTCGTGGGGTTGTGTGACGGAAAGGTATTAAATAATTATGGAATAAAAGTCAGCTGTTAAAGCGAATCCGTCTCTGCATGCGAATGGTTTCTCGGATATTAGCCATTTTCAAATCGGGACTTAAATAATGCCATCTCCTTCTAAACTTGAGCTTTCATCGCTTGTTGTTTGCTGAGAATGATAGAAGCTGCCTGCCTCTTGGGCACAGTCGTGCATAATGCTGAGGACGTCAACCTCATCATCCATCAGCCAAAAGCTGACCTCAATTTTCTTGACGTCTCGCTGGGTGAGGAGCTTATGGGACTAACCACCAAAGTCAGGCAACAATGCTAGGCTCACATTTCGCTTTTGACAGTTACTTTCATCAGCCGTACCCCATTGCACATTCCCATTTCCCCAAGTGTGAAATGAGGCTGACGATTAGGAGAACAGAACGATCAAATCAAATTGAAACAGACTCTTACTAATATTTATACCCCGCACAATCAGTGTCTTTTTCTAGGCTGCAGCAATTCGCCTTGATGTTCCGTCATTCATCCACATAAACACCGCACCTGACCTATAATACAGAGAGATGCCCAACCCAGAGGACTACAGCGTTGGCTGGATATGCGCTCTCACTACTGAACGCGTGGCTGCAGAGCTCTTTCTTGATAGAAAGCATGAGGGACCCGTGTCCGTCGCCCCGAACGATATGAATAACTATGTATTGGGCCAGATTGGACATCACAATGTCGCCATCGCAGTTTTGCCGTTTGGAACATACGGCCAATCAACAGCAGCGGTGGTTGCAAAGGATATGTTGCATACTTTCCCCAACATCAGGATCGGATTACTGGTTGGTATTGGCGGCGGCGCACCTACTGCCAAGCATGATATTCGGTTGGGTCATGTTGTTGTAAGCGCCTCCCGTGATGGCAAGAGAAGTGTATTTCAATATGACTTTGGAAAGACGATTCAAAATCAATCTTTCGTAGCAACTGGAGTCTTGAATGAGCCCCCGGTATCACTCCGGGCAGGCCTAGCTGCACTAATTGCCCAACATGAAATCGAGGGCCATACAATTTCTTCAAAGATCAATGACATAATGGCCAAGTTTCCACACCTCCAGAAGAAATACCAAAGACCAGACCAAAACAGCGACAAGATATACCATAATTACATTGTCCACCCTTCTAATAAATATGCAATTTGCGAAGAGGACTGTGGTAACGGACAAGTTTGCTTTCAGCAACGAGCTCCCAGAAAACCACAGGATGACAATCCAGCTATTCATTATGGTTCAATTGCTTCAGCTAACTGTCTCATGAAGGATGCAAACGTTCGCGATAAATATGCAAAAGCAGAAGGTGTGCTATGCTTCGAAATGGAGGCAGCAGGCCTAATGAACAACTTTCCTTGTCTTATCATTAGAGGCATATGCGATTATGCCGATTCACACAAGAATGACAAGTGGCAAGGATATGCTGCAATGACAGCTGCTGCCTACGCAAACGATCTCCTTCTGAAAGTACATCCGCAACAAGTGACAAAGGAAACCAAAATTGCTGAGCTTATACAAGCGGTTCGTGATCTCGATCAAAGAAAAGAGCATACAAGAAGACATTTCTAATTATTATATCTCACTGACAGGCAGAGAGGTCCATAACCTCAAACTTTAAGAAGGAGCTGGACTTACGAGAGATGAATCAACAGGCAACCGAGTCCCGTAAACGTCTGCTTCAAAGTCTCAAATTTTCAAACATGAACCGACGGGAAAACGAAATAATGGAACTAGAAGATGCTTCTTTTAAACGAATATTTTTGTCATACAAGAAGGCAACTCGTGAACAAATTGTATACGAATCAGATCGTGGTGTGGTGGGTGATAGATCCGATTCTCCAGGAACGCCCTCTGACCCGAGTGAAGATGAGATGGATATCGCAGACTATGACTCTATTGACAGTGAGAATAGTGTCACTTTGCACAAGAACACTAACGAAATTGACACAATTTGGAAAGAGTTTGTTGACTGGCTTGGATCAAGTGACTCATTTTACTGGATTCAAGGAAAGCCTGGCTCAGGAAAGAGCACTCTTATCAGATATATCATCAATAACCAGCTCACACAACAACTGCTCAATAAAAGTCGACCTGGAACAAAGATATTATCTCATTACTTTTGGAAGATTGGATCTCCATCACAAAAAAGCACTAGGGGCCTATACAGCTCCTTGATATATCAGCTGCTGGAAGATGATGATCAACTCATCGATTATGTGCTTCGTCAATTTGACTTTGCAAAGTCGAAAAATGAGTATAATGATTGGAAAGTTTTAGATCTTCAGCGGATAATGCAACTTATCCTGGAAAAGGATACAACGCCGCTCTGCATTTTCATTGATGGTCTTGATGAGTTCGACGACTCAAATGAGCCTAATGGGATACACGGTCTGTTAAAGACAGTTGAGAAATTTCACAGATATTATTCAGTGAAGTTATGTGTTTCTAGCCGACCAGAATACGCTATAGAGCAGCAGCTTTCCAGTGTGCCGAATTTAAAGCTCCAGGAACTCACGAGACCTGAGATGTGGGCATATATCCAAGAGGAGTCGAACCAGTTTAAAGATGGTCAGCTTGATGATAAGCTTACTCATCGCCTCAGCGAAATATTTCTAGAAAAGGCTAACGGCGTTTTCCTATGGCTTCGAATTGCTATGGAAAACGTCAAGAGAGGCATTCGGTACCAAGACTGTAAATCGGATCTCATCTTACGCCTCAAGGAATTACCTGAAGACCTTGGAAAACTATACAATAGTATTTGGGAAAAGTTAAACAAGTGCAATTCTGTCTATAGAGAAACCGCAGCCGAAATATTCCGGTTGATAATGGATGCAAGAAGTTGCGAAATTGTGTGGGATGTTTTGACACAAAACCATTGCACCCGTCGGGACATATATGGTCCCACAGTACTTGACATAAAATATGCACTTGATCCCAAAGTTCAAGATGTGTCCTTGGATATAGAAAGGGACATCGACTTTGAACAACTCGAGAAACAATGTGAGGAAACGGCCCGCGATATTCAAATACGATGCGCTGGGCTCTTGGAAATACGACCACAAAAGAACATAAGAGATCTCGCGGAAAGGAACAAAACATTGGTTCAAACACTTGCGGGTCAAGTCGCTTTTATACATAGAACAGCCTTCGATTTCTTTACAGACAAGGAGGAAGGTAGGTTAATTCTGAGCTATTCAAAGTCATCAACAATCGACCTTCAGTTCAAAATCCTCAAGGGTGTTTTATGGTCAGCTCGAGCACTGAAGCCAAGGTTTGGCGTCACGTGTAACTTTGATAGTGTTTTGCGAACACTGGATACGCTTTTCATTGATCATGGCAAAGATGTTGGGGTTGAAGATACTATAACTCAACTGGTACACGTTGCGCATGAACTTTACGAATATGGCTTTTTGAAAAGGAGATTTGCCATCTATCCCAAGCCCCCGGGATTGTGTCTTATGATATGTGAACAGGTTCTGGACGAGATTACCCATAATTCATTCATTGAGAAAGCTGACGCAATGACGTCTACAAATACCATGCGGTATATCTGGAAAACAGAGTTAAACCGTTACTCGGATCATAAGAGTAAAGATATAGTGGCGCTATCGTGGAAACTATTATCCAAGGGTGCCAATCCAAATGTAATCGATCTTTCAGCCGTACTACAGGACCGATATTACGGCACTCCTCCTAGCGCTACCCGAACTAGTGCTCTATGGTCCTTCTTACTCAGTTGTGCTTTTACACGAACCCAATCCAGGGATGTGGGACAGTATCTCAGTAGTTCCTTTGTGGAGTTGGTCATAGAAATGGGGAAACTATGTACCAATTTCGATACCTGGGGACTGCTGGCATTTAGGGAACCAAAAGAAAGTTATATTGTACTTGAGGACCTTTACTCATACACCATGCATAAAACCCCGCTAACTGGTGGAATGATGCCTATATTCAAGATTAAAATTGGATTTCTTTTGCATCTTGTCCTCTCACGAGCGCTAAGAGTAACAACCGAAGAGCTAGCGGCTCGAGCAAAGGATCTTTGTGACGAAATCAACGATCGCTCGGTCCATTTACAATTCATCGAGTTTGGCGTGGACGGGAGGGAAGAAACATACAAAGTACTGAACGAAGAGGCTCTTCCGGATATTGTCCAGTTCGTCTTTCACAATTTGTACGAACCTATTTCAAGTGAGATGCGTATGCAGTTTCAGAGCCTGAGCGAGCGTACTTATGCCCTGACAAAGGACCCTAATGTGATGCAATTGGTTGACTTGGAAACCCCGTTTCTGGAAGGAGGAGAGCTCGGAGCGTGTCTACTGTAGGATTCAGGTATAATCTGGGATCCCTTCGAGCCTAGTTATGATTAGTGAATAAGACTGTTTTATTAGAGTTCAATTGCCTCTGACAAACTGGATTGCCGTTTGTTCTCACGTAATGGCTATAGAGGATTTGTCGACTGGGGAACTTGACGTGCCGACTTGCCGATGAGGGTCTCACAAAGTACATGTCATGGACTAGACAGGACTCTCTCCCTTAACTTGATGCGCACAGGTAATGGAGAGTATTGCGATTATTGATTTGACTTTTTCCTTCATCTTGGCCAATGCATGTAGGATTTCAGTGAGTACTGACGACGCTTTGCTTTGGTCGTCAGGTAGAAATTGTCTTCATGAGTAAATTTTGATTTTTAGTCTGTTAAAAAAACACAGTCTTGCCAATGACAGCTCCACGCTGTTGGGATATCTCTAATTGTACATTTAATTTTTGCCAGTCATTAAAAACATGTTTCGTGTTCATCATTTGCGTGCCTCATAGCGTTTCTTTGGAAGCGGCTGCAGGAAATTTCGAAGCGACTTTTAAATGCTCGGGGGTGCCGAGCGCGACCATTTTCTTGCCGTATGCCTTGTATGCCACCTTGCGGTCGCAATTGGTGCAATGGTGGGTGATGTTGCTGTTCCAGTGCTTTGCGTAGGGCGCGACAGCTCCGGCCAAGGTGGTGAGGAAGAGTGTGGTTGCGGTGATGCTGGATGGTTGATTGGTTAGAAAAAAGTCCAGGGCTGAAGAGGTGGAGAGGGGGTCTTGTCTTACTGTGTGACGTAGGAGGCATCTTTTTTGATGCGTGTTACAACGCGGCGACGGCAGAACGGGCAGTCGACCGTGTCCGGCTGGTCGCCGAGGAGATGTAGAGGTGTGACGGTCTCGAGGATGGGAGAAGGGCACGGGCTGGACTCGACGGGGATGAGGCCTTCGCTTGCGCGCACCTTGTCTTCGGGGACGACAACTTCGGGGAGATTATCTTCGGGCGCGATGGGGTGGAAGGTGTTTAGGGTCCTGGCGGTGCGACGACGTTAGGAAAAAAAAAGGACCTGGCGGAGGGGGGGATAGGAAAGGCTTACTGAGAATATCTTGCGACCTGAATATCTCCAGTTGGCGAGGTGACGGTGTCGTGCTTGAAGTCGAGAGTCGGTTCATGACGGTTGTTGGGGGTGCTCTGCTGGGAGCTGATGGAGTATGATGGTGGCGGTGAAGTTGGGCACGATGAGGGTGCCGACACGTCGTAGGTGGATGACATGGTTGTGATTGTCTGGTTGAAGCTTGAATGACGAGGACGATGTTTAGATAAATAACTGTCCATGGTTAATTATATTAGCTATTGACTCCGCACCATGCTGCCGCAACAGGCAATTCTGCGCAACAAACGAACCGTGGCGGGCTGAAGGATCACTGGACGTCAGCACTGCTCAGCCCTGGCGGCATCACTTCCAATCCCAGCGAACATGGCTGCTGATCCAGGGCCCATGTGGGGTGCGCTGCCACTCCAAGCCGCTGTGTGTGGGGGCCTCATTGGGCAGCTCGCAAAACCACTTCCTGTTCCAGCAGGTCAAGCCATGGATGGTGCACCCTGGACGTGCAGTGCAACTCGCACTCGCCACCTGCGACAGACAATCCCTTGATAATCCATAAACTAACAATTAACTAACTATGCCATGGATCATGATAATCTTTGCGAAAAAAAAAAAGGCTTTATATTTGCAAATCACAAAAACTATGCGACCGACAAGACGAACCACTCGCCTAGCCATGCATCGTCCACTTTAGCTGGGGCTGGGTTTATGGCCGCGCAAGACCCTCCCCTCCTTGTCAGCGCGCCTCCAAACCATTGTGCCGATTGTCCGTCTGCCTTGCTACGTCACACACATGTTAGTGAGTGGCATGCAGCAAGAAGTTCAAAGCGAAAGAAAAAAAAAAGACGGCTATCATTGTGCTAATATCTGTATATTAATTCCTGTACAAGGCGTTGTGATGCATCCGCGCGCACAACAACCCTCAATCCCCACCCAACATTACACATCACACACACCCATCATGTAGCCGTAACCTCCTTCAAAGCGGCCAGCAATATATCTGCGTGCTTCTTCTCAAAAGTGAGCATCGGTCGGAGCCTGATGGACTGCTCCCCGCTGGTTCCGACAATAACTCCACGCCGCCGCAGAGCCGCGACCACCTTGTTCCTCTGATCGGGGCTGGCCAGATCCCACGCCACGATGGTTCCTTGTCCCCTCAGATTGCCAAACGACTCGGGCTTGGTCTTTGCGAGTCCGCCAATCTGTTCCATTAGGTAAGCGCCCACCTCGTTCGCCTGCTTGACGAGATTCTTGGCCGCCATCTCTTCGACAATGGCCTTGGCCAGGATCGCGCGGCAAGGATCCCCAAGCCACGTGTTGAACAGCCTCAGCGCGACCTCGGGTCTGAACGCGGCGTCTGAGAAGTAGTAGCCGGCCGCCTGGAACTTTTTCGAAAACGTCACAATGTCGGGCGGCGACGCGAGGTTCCAGTGCTCGTGGCCCCAAAACTTGCCCGTTGCGCCGACGCCCGTTTGAACCTCATCGACGATGAAAGCCATGCCCTTGGATTTGGCGATTTCCTGGAGTCCCTTGAAGAACGACGGGGATGCGTGGTTGTCGCCGCCCTCGGACTGAATTGGCTCGACAATCATGGCAGCCACAGGACAGTGCCACGAGGCCACAATCTCCTTGACCTTTTCTAGACACCGCTGCTCCTCTTCCTCGTTTTCCTTTTGGAACTGCTCCCGAGGATATTTCAGTCGCGGAAACTGAGCCTGTGGCCAATCAAACGCGGGAATGTCCATTTTGTGCGCCACCTTTGTCCTGGTTGCGCTCAAGCTTCCAAACCCGCGCCCGTGGAAGCCCGAAGCAAAGGACAAGACGGCCAGCTTGGGCGAGCCGGGAGACTGGTTCAGCATGCACGACTTTTGCTCCTCTTCTGTCCACGAGTGTCTCTGGCGGTACCAGATAAAGGCCGCCTTGAACGCTCCCTCAATTGCATCACTGCCGCTCAAGGCCATCCACACGTGCGACATTCCTGGAGGCGCAACCTTGAGGATTCCATCCTTGAGTATTTGCGTGTAGTCGTGGCGGGGGAAGAATCCGGTGGCGGGTCGGTTTATCATGGAACTGATCATCTCCGGGCTGGTAGCTGCTGCTCGTAGCCGAGGGTTGTTGTAGCCCACTGGAATACTAGCAATTTGAGAGTATGCGTCGAGGTACGTGTTGCCATCGATGTCGACCAAGTAATTGCCCCGAGAGCTCTCATAATCGGCGACGACTGTCACGGTTCGGGCGTCTAGCACAGCGTCCAGCTCCTTTTGGGCGGCTGCCCCTCGAGGGCCCGGAACCTCGGTCTTGATGGAGGGGCCATCTGGTTCACCAAGATCGGAGCAAGATGTCATGATGTGAACGATGATGATGATGATGATGCAGTATCTATGAGAGCGAGGCACCAAAGTGACCTTGTAATGGGATGGTCTTTTTTCGCAGTCTTTTGAACACGACGCCGTTCCTGACCCCACCTCCAACACGTTGTTTATATAGACAAGTTTCCAGAGTGTCGCATGTCTCTGAGCTTGGACGGGAACATGGCTCGTGACGCCGCCATGACGCCCTACGTGTAGTCCGAAGTAAGCCGATCGTCACTAGGAGCGCGGGGTAACACTCGGCGTACCGCCCTTGTGAGCCGAAACTACGCGGCGCGGGGCCGCGAGCGAAGATCCCCTCATGCAATTGAGTGCGTTTAACTCGGACGGTGGGTCTAACTCGAAGGGTTGTGCGTGGCGAGAGCTCGGTTTGTTGAGAAGTTGCACCGTTGGCTCGCGTTTGGTGAGGGGCTCAAACCATCATCCGGCGTTGGATTGTGCGGCTGCCACCGGCAACGATGCACTGCACCCGCTTTGAGTGTGGTGCAGTTCGATAGAAAGGTAGATGTTTTCCGCTTGCATCTAATTAAGAAGCATGCCATCTACAATCTAGGACTTCAATACAAGACATTGCTGGACGGTGTAAAAAATAAATCATTATATTGTTCATTTCTCATTTAGTAATCTCGAAGATACAATACTGTTATACCTTGGTTTGGGAAGCTTTGGTACTGCTAAACTCCAATACCTTGTCATGTAACTTTGACTTTCCACAGATTCTTTGGACTATGTACATCCCTAATTCTTTCTGAGCTCCTCTTGCTGCATTGCGTCGAATCCACTCCAAATTTAAAATCACCAAATAGCAAAATTAGGCCTTTGGCGATTTCTTCTCAGCAAGCCTGTTGGCAACAAGCTCTCCCAGTTGATGCAATGTCATGTAGCGAGTAATCTCCAAGACGTTTAACTGGATCTTGAATATCTGTCTGAACCACCGCCTTAGCTCGATAGAAGTAAGCGAGTCCATACCCATCTGGCTTAGGGTGCCCTCGACATTGATATCATCATCTTGACGAAGCAACAAGTCATTGACCTTTTTGCCAATTTCAGTAGCGAGCATTTGAATGACCGATGGACTCGAGAAGGCTTCATCGGATTTGACGTCGTCGAGATGGAGGAGGAAGTGCTGCAGTTCAGTTGCCTCATCCTCAACTTGCACCATGTTTTCAGTACTCTTATTGTGATAGAAGCCCATACGTCTGTCTCTGTGCCAGTTGGACTGGTTTGTAGGATCGTCTAAATGTTTTTCTGATGACAGGCCCAAAACAATATGGTTGGCATGGCTGCGGCTTGCCCATAAAGCTCCATCTCTGTTTCCAGATGACCAAGGAGGAACCGGACGGCGGGAGTCTTGGGTAGATGAGATGAGAATAGAAGCCTCGAGAGACTCAAGAAATTCCTTTACTCCAATCATTTGCTGACCTTGAAGCTTCATGTTGCGCATGGCTTGCTCGTCATCTGCGACCATTCCAACATCTTCAATCGCGCAAATCGACACAACAGTGGCTGGTAGCCCCCTTGAGTTTCTGTATTGGCAAAATGCCTCCAGGAAACAGTTGGCAGCGATATAATTTGCTTGCCCCGGCTGATGAATAACCGCGACATTGGAGCTTGCCAGCCAGAAAAAGTCTAGAGGCTGGTCCTCAAGGGCTTTGTGCAGGTTCAGGGCACCTTGCACTTTAGGCTCGTTGACAGCAACCCAATTGTCGAATTTCATCTCCAAGAACGGTGCATCCTGCAAATCTGCAATTAGCATACTTGACTCATATCATCATAGATGGGCTCGCCTACCTCGAGGATCATGGCTAAATGAAAGACACCCTTGATAGGCACTGGTGATGCTTGAACTGCCCGATTGACATCAAGAATATCCGCGACACTTCCTTTGACCATGATGGCTGTACAACCCAAAGACTTTAGTTCAGTTACAAGCTCGCTGCTTTGGCTGCCGACTCCGGCGCTTCTGGATAGAAAAACTAGCGTTTTGGCACCTCGCTCAGCAAGCCAAATGGCTAGAGATCTTCCCAGTCTGCTCATGCCTCCTGCAAGCAAGTATGCTGATTCTGAACGGAGCGCCAAATTTCGAGCTTCAGGCGTGGATTCCAACATCGGCCCTTGATTGGGGCTTGGGAACTTCAATATGACTTTCCCAACATGTTGTCCAGTCTCAAGAAGCTGCATGGCATTGTTCACATGCCCCGCGTCAAAGACCGTAATGGGCTTCAAAGGTCGAAATGAATTCTGTCGCATGTAATCGAGAGCTCTCTCCAGTAGACTAAATTGAGGTCAGCTTAAAGGTAAAACAAAGGAATAATCGAGTCGGGATGAATTTCTTACTCTCGAAGCACCATGGGTCGGTCCTGAAGCAATCCGTTTAAATCAATACCGCAGTAAGACCGATTTTCAAGGAAGCCATACATATCCAACTGACCATGACCGATTAGATCTCGTTTACCTACATCCAACAATTTGCCATACTTGGCCACACACTTCCACGATGCACGCAACTGTTCGCCCGACAGTGAGTTGAGAACGAGATCAACACCTTGATGTCCAGTAACTTCCATCACTCCCTCCAGAAATGAGCAGTCTTGAGAGGAGAATACGTGGCTCGATGGAATGCCACACTCAGTTTGCAAGTGATTTATCTTGTCTTCGCTATCAGTAGTGATAAAGATCTCAGCCCCAATCACCTGAGCGACCTGGATAGCAGCTAGACCAAGGCCGTCGCACGCTGAATGGATCAAAACATGCATAGATTTGCGGAGCATCCCGGTGTCGATCAAAGCAAAGATTGCGGTACAGAAGCAGAGTGGGATTGTCGCCGCCTCTTCAAACGTCATTGAGTCTGGAATCTTGAGTGTAAGCTCTTGAGGAATTGTGGCATGTGAAGAGATGCCCTCGGGGGTGAATGCCATCACTCGATCGCCCAAGGCTAAACCTTCCACCTTGTCACCAACACGTCGCACCGTTCCTGAAATCTCAACTCCGAGAGGGAGAGTTGTCTTCCCAGAATGGATTAACCCGGATGTATGAGCAAAGTCAGTCAGGTTCAAGCCTGCGGACGCGCTCTCAATTTCCACATGACCTGGAGGGATGCTTTGAGGCAATGGCTGGTCTTTCCATGCGAGTGTGTCCAATTTGCCAAACTTGCCAATGCCGAGTGTTATTTTGCTTCTCTCCGATGCCTGTTGCTTGGGGTCAGGTGCACGCTGCTCCTGGTGCACTTCGTCGGTAAGCGAAAGTGGGTGGTAGCGACCGACGCAGATAGATCCATCATGGACGATGAACTCCTTGTCGTTCTCCAGAGTGTCATCACCAGTAGATGCTGAATGTATTTTTGAAATGAGCTTGATGCAATGGGATGCAAACTGGGGATCATCTTTATGAACCTCTAGTGTATAGAGTTCAAGTCCAAGTTCAGATCGAAGCGTTCGAGCAACGCCAAGGCTCCAAGCCGACGTCGGGTTTTGACAATCCAACTGGGTAGGTTGCGCCAACCACAGAATCTTGTGAGAGCCCAAAGATTTAATATGCTGTTGGAATATAGCAAATTCTGCTTTTGAAATGTTGTCAAAGAAACCCTCGTGAAGGTCTAGACATGACACGACGAGATGGTCACTGGGCACGGTGTCTTTCAAGCCACAGTAGGTCAACTCCCAACCTTGCTCCTGTAGCAACGCACTGAGTGCTTGGATGGCGGTAGTTTCTCTCTCCTCGACGCTTCTCGTCAGAAGGGCGACCTTGAATGGCAAATTCGTTGTGGCTGTGGTTGCCTGTTTCCTTGAAACCACCACGACATCTTGAGAAAATGGCTCCTCATCATTATATACCGCTGTTTCGACCCCAGTGAACCCAGCTGATCTCAACTCTGCATCCCACCTTCCCACGGATACGTATGGCTCATACAGTCTGTTGTCTACTTCACCAAGCCACCATCCTGAGAAGCACCCCCACACGTATCTTTTGGACCTCGCCAAGTTGCAAGCCTCAGTCATTAAAAGAATGCCATCTTTCCTGAGTAAGTGCTTGAGGTGTCGAAAAGATTCCCCAAGACAGGGCGTTGCGTGTATGACATTCGTAGCGATGATGAGATCGTACGAATCAGGCTCAAAACCTTGTCCCATTGGTTCCTTGCTCACATCAAGTACTTTATACTCGAGATTCGGGAAGGAGGCGAGCCTCTTTTTAGCTGCTGGGAAAAAGCCAGCAGAAACGTCACTGAATGTGTAGCGGGAATAAGATGGGAGAGTTGACATTGTTTGAAGACTTTTTAGAATACTCGCCGTTGTCGCTCCGGTTCCAGCACCGACCTCAAGAATACGCAACGTGGGCTTCTCATGGGCTAGCAGAAGGACAAAGTTGGCACAGTCGAATGTCGATGTGTCGTATATTCTTGTGAGCAGGTTATCCTGGGTGAGAAGTGCCAATGCATGGGTCTGCTCTTTGCAGAGTGCTTCTATGTTCTCCAACAGTCTTGCCACGGCCGTCATAATGTGTGTGGGTAGAGAATTATTTCGTTGATCGATCAAAGTATCCAGGCATTTTTGAATAATTGACTGCCTCTCTGAGCTGCTCATATTCTTGCATGTTTGCACTTTGCTCGCATGTCTATAATCGCTGTCTGTCATGAGGTGTATTTCTCGGTGGATCCAGTCACGAAATTTGCGAAAGTGAGGTTGAATTGGTTCAAGATTTGCGATCCTGTCCGCTGTCTCTAGAAAGAGAGGGAGCTCAAGCTCTTCAAGCATGGCCCACTCCTTTCTATCCTTGAGGGGCGGAACGATTAGTGTACTCAGGTCGGCAAAGTCAAAAGACGGAAGCCAATGCAATCTCGCAGCGGCATGTACATCGACATCTGACGAGGCGTTTTCGTCAGCAGCTAGGCGAAACTCTGCTTTATATACGCGCAGAACTATATTCTCTTGTGCTGTGCATACTAGGGATGCTGTGCCATCATCTCTCCAAATCCCATGTCCAGCGACCATCTGGTTCGTTGGTGGGCCTATCTCTATTTCCTCCATTCTGGTTGGAAGCCTGAGATCAGTGACTTTTCGGCCTAGACCTTTGGCATTGGCAACCAAAAGTAACTGGAAGCATCTGTCGATGGTGGTGGGGTGCAGGGTGAATGCAGGGTTGCTGTGCCGGTTCTCAATATCCGCCCTAGCAATCTTTTTTGTTGTGGAGGATTTGATATTCGCAAGTCCACGAAACTCAGGGCCGTAGTTGTAGCCAACCTTGGACAGAGACTGATAAATTCGGTCCGAGTTGACAAATCGGGGCAAATCTGTGGGTGGAATTTGGTTCGTATGAGCCTTTCTGTTTGTCACCATGCCTACTTGTCCGTCACAATGCTTTATCCACATTGATCCATTATAGGAGGAAATGGAGAACTCAAACATGGATGAATCTTGGCTATCAGCAAGTTTATGGGGGCGCAAGCTTGTGACTAGTTCCGTCGGCGAATCCGTTGTGAGTGTGAGAGCAACATGAGCCATCGTATCCCGCAACCGATAATTGCTCCCTTGGGGGAGGTTCTTGAATTGCCTTATAGCCTCACCCGCCATAGCGACGTAGGCGGCAAAAGGGAACACAATGCTGCCTCTGACTTTGTGGTCGGCCAGCCATGGCTCGTCATTGATATCTAGGATATTCCGCCATTGTGGCTCTACATCGCCCCCTTCGATGATTCGTGACCCGAGCAGGCAATGATTAGGATGTGGTCGAGTGCGCCAAGACTGGGAGATGCGACTTTCCTTGTAGTATGATTTTCCATGGTCCCATGCATATGTAGGCAAACCAGAAAGTGCCTTGCCATGGGAGAATAATGACTTCAGGTTCAAAGTAACACCGTGTTGATATAGTTGCCCGACGCATGACAGGAAGCACACCGCGGAATCAGACCCGCGTGTCATGGTGGAGAAGTATTCAAATGTTCTAGAATCCTTGAAGCAGATTTGTCTCAGAGGACTAGAAAGTGTTGAATGCGGACCAATCTCTAACAAAATGCCCTTGTGGGAAGCTAGCATGGTGGATACCGCAGTAGAGAATCGAACTGGGGAGGTGAGGTTGGCTGCCCAGTAAGATGCCTGGCGGAGGCGATCGCTTTCCTTGTTGCAACTGACTGAAGAAAAGTATTCTGCCCTTTTGCGACTTCTGGATTCGTGTGATTTGAGTCTTGACAATTCAACTTCGACCAGGCGCTGGTAATCGCTGGCAACAGGTTCCATGTGATCTAATTAGTCAGTTTGCCATTCCTTAGTAGTTTCCAATGAGATTGTGAGTCTTACGGGAATGATAGGCCGTGTTCACCTTCAGAAGCCGGGCGAGGACTTCAGGGTTATGATGCCGAACCTTTTGTAATACCTCTACAACCTTTTCGACATCTCCAGATATAGTTGAACTATTTGGACTATTCTCGCAAGCCACCACAACACCTTTCTCTAGGTATTTTGATAATACCTCTGAGCTCATGCCGACAGCGGCCATGGATCCCTGTAAAGATTTCTGCTTCATCACGTAGCCTCTATAGTAGGCAATAATGACGGATTCGTCCATTGACAGGTGTCCAGCGGCGTATGCAGCTGCAATCTCCCCACTGGAATGTCCAACAACAGCACTAGGTATCAATCCTAAATGCTCTAACTTGTTTACCATGGCCAGCTGGATCGCTGTGCAGAGGGGCTGCGAAAATTCAGGCTCCTGTATACGACTAGTCGAACTTGGCTTCAAAAGCTCATCTGGGTAAGTTAGTTCGTATTCTGTTGCTATGAGGGGGTCAAGAATGGAAAGTCCAAACCGCTTACCGACAAGATTCCATGACGGAGGGTGCATGAGGGCCTGCAATACACGGTCCATCTTCATCAAGTCATGCTGAAAGGCCTCATCAGTCTCAATCAAATCTTTCCCCATTGTTGGCCACTGGCCTCCCTGTCCATTGAAAATCATGAGAATTTTTTTTGATGATTCTGGAGCTTGACGAGTCGCAGAAATGTCGACAAAAGATCTGTCATCACAAATAGCAAAAGCTCTGTGACGCAAATGCTCTCTATGCACTGCCAGTGTGTACGCCACATCCAGGCTCGACGCAGGGCTGTCAGTGATCCAATTCTGATGACGATCTATCTGTTCCTTGAGAGACTTCTCTGTATTTGCAGAGAATAGAAGTAGACTTTTGGTTCTGGGAACGCAATTTTGAACAGCCAATGGGTTGTTTGAGTTCTCATGCTGCTTGGGCAGAACAGCTGGGTAATAAGAATCGACGATGGCCTTGACGTTTTATTAGTAACGAGAGGTTACAGTTGAGCAATGAGATATATAGATTGACTAACATGAACATTGCTGCCACCAATTCCGAATGAATTTATACTAATTCTTTCGTGGCGATCCTTTGGCCAGCTTGTCGGGACCAACGGCACTGTTAACTTGCACCTATCAAAGGGAACTAAAGTTGCGATTAGTATTCCGACGAGTAGAGTAAAAAAAGTCAATTGATAAGCTGCAACATACTATTTGGGTTTCCTTGATTAAATTTGATATTTGGAGGGATAATTTTGTGCTCGAGGGAGAGAACCGCTTTAATCAAGGAGCTGAGTCCTGCAGCTCCTTCAGAGTGTCCCAGATTGGGCTTGACTGAGCCGATAAAAACGCCGGCCTCTCCAAAAACATTACCAACTGCGTTAGCTTCTATGGGATCTCCTGTTGCTGTTCCAGTACCATGACACTACATTTGTTAGCACGGGGAGGAACGAAATATGCCGTGCAAATTGGTATTGAATACATACCTCGACAAATGCGGTATGTCTCGGATCAAGTCCTGCATCTTTGTAGATCTTTCTCATCAAGGCCTCTTGCGCGACCTGGCTTGGCGATACAAGGCCAGAGCTCTTACCATCACAATTAGTCGCCGTGGCCTTGATGACAGCACGTATGGGATTGCCGTCACGAAGAGCATGTGAGAGGGGCTTGATATAAACCGCATTTACAGCTTCGCCTCTTGCGTAGCCATCTGCAGCAATATCGAAACTCTTACATGAACCATCCGGAGAGAGGATACCCTTGCCGCCCATGGCTGCCGCAAATATTGGAGAAGTTAGTATGTTGCTACCAGCAACGATAGCGGACGTCGCGTCACCAGCGTGGATAGCGCGACAGGCCTGATGTAGGGCTACCAGGGATGCGGAACAGCCAGTCTTGATGACCATGCTATAGATGCGTTAGTCGATCGGAAACCTAAGCGGAACAATGGAGAACAACCTTGGACCTCTCAGATCATACTCAAAGGATATGCGGTTGGCTAACATCATGTCCAAATATCCAAAGACGTTGGCATGATCTAATTGTTGCGTATCCTTCATGTTTCGAATCACCCAGTCCTCGCCAAATGTTCCAACATAACAGCCCACTAGCTCGCCTCTGTGATTTACCTCCCCGGCATCATCAAGACACTCACGAACAACTTCTAGCAGAAGCCGTAGTTGTGGATCAGCCTTCTCTATCTCATCTTTGGTGTATGTGAAGAAGGAGGTGTCAAGTTGATAAATGTCATCACCTAGGAAGTGGCCATGTTTAATTGTGGTACCACCTTTGCCACCCAACTGGCCGCTAAACCCATCAGGGTTATAACGGCTGATGGGAGCGGGACCTCGTGTATCAACGCCATTGATCAAGAGGTTCCAGAAGTCTCTTTCGTTTCGTACATCACCGGGTAAGCGTAAGCTAATACCACAGATGGCAATATCCGAAACAGTTTGGACCTTCTGCCCCACCACGGCTTCGTAGCCCATCACAGAAATGTTGTCTTTGATCTCTGGTGGAGACATTATGTGATCTGAAATATAAATGTGGGTGTGAATGGGTATATGAATGAGCTAGGTCAAGAATTATAAACCAAGTCAAGTCAAGAATGACCGGCGTGTGATGATTATACAATCGGGATACGCCAGGACAAGACGCAGATATAAGCGTTCAGCCGCGATGCCTAAAGTTATCTCAAAGACATCTGCAAAAATCTTTCTCAATTGTAAATGCACGGGCCTGAGCAACTTTGCCGCCGGCATCCAAAAAAGAGACGGCATCATTTAGTTGATATGACAATCCGTGTTGGTGGCGACGCCTCGAGGAGCTATCTAGGGTAAATCCATTTACCAGCCTGTTGGTTAGGTTCCCCGTGACGATCATGCAGAATGGCTCCCCACATAATCACGACTCATGTCTAACGAATGGCAACATGGTTTTCTACGCATGCAGTGGCGCTCTTTCTTCTGTATTTTTAATGGAATTTTAGTTGGTTGATTTGGTTTAGCATCTTTGCCCTGATTCGATGCGCAATTAAGATCTGTCAGGGTGGGCCGTAGTTTCATAGAAGCACTATCAACGAAAGTTGTTACTGCTCAACAGGTCACAGAATACCTTGACAAGCGGGCAGATAGATCTACAATGTTACTGCTTGAGCGTCTAGGTATGCCGCCAATATTGACAATTTGGGTTACGCTTGATATTACTTCACTTGGAATCGGCCGATGGGAAGTACAACGGATTTTCTGGTAGCCGGCAAATAATTAGTCAGATATGTTGTTGCAAGCATGGACTTCTCATGCATGTTGGTTCGCAACGTTAGTACTGGCGTTTGTCGCCGACCGGCCGCTTGATAGAAGGGTTATGCTCATGACCTATGTCCACACATTAGTTCCTGTAAGATAATTGAGTAGTACTACGACGATGACGCAAGCCGTAGTGTTGCGTTTTAGATAAACCAACAGAGCCTGTGACAGCCCCACTAATAGAGCGCAAATGCATTGGCTAACTACTTTGCGTGTTGGTTGAATGAATATTTTAGGGCAGATCCTAGGCGTTGGATGATCTTCGGATTGCCGAATTGATCGTAGTACTAGCTTAGCTTACGGGCAATTGCAGGAAGCGAGCATTGCCGTGGGCATTTTCGTACCCCCCCACGACTAGACTTCTTTGTTGTTGTTCCAAACTAACTCTGTTCATTGGGTCTTTTCTATTGGACCACGTTACCATGGTTGGCTGCTGTGTATTTTTTCTTGGCATTCACGGCACGGGCCATGGGCACTAGGGATGGCTTTCGCTAATTCGGATACCGAATGCCGTCAGCTAGCAGGGTTCCGAGTAATCATTGGGCTACAAGAAATATGCACTAAGCATTTGTGCACTAGGCAGTGGGTGGAGCAACGAGAATACTCCGCCTCTGGAGTAGTCTTCAGTGCCTTCATTCTCTTTCTGACGCTTGCATATTTGTTATAAAAACACTCTCCGAGACATCAGAACAGTCCATACGTAAGAAGTCGCTGTCAAAACTTCTCGTCCCCTCGCAACCATGCACAACCCAAATTCAGGTTCTACAATCTACACTCCTTTCTTTCTTTCCCTGTTATACGATTGGTATGTGCTGGCTTTTAGCATGCGGTATTTTTGGAAATGTCCTACTTCCAAATACCTTGTTCCCCTGTATGCCCAAAACGTCTCCAAAAATCATCTTGACATCGGAGTCGGGACGGGATACATTCCGATCAAATCTTTCGAACAGAGAAGCAAACATCAAGACGATGAGACGCAACAGCGCATTACCTTGGTAGACCTGAATGAGAATTCTCTACAGTCAGCGAAGCAGAGAATATCATCTAAACATCCGAAGGTTGCTGTGAGCTGTGTTATTGCCGATGTGACTGCGACTCCTCCAGAATCGCTCCAATCACAAACATTCAAGTCAATTTCAATGATGAATCTTTTGCATTGCGTTCCGGGTCCGACAAAGCGCAAATTGGCCGCTTTCGAGCATTATTCACAGCTTCTGGATACCGATGGGGTTCTTTTTGGATGTACAGTCCTTGGAAAGCAAAAGACTGGTGTTAGGAATTGGCTAGGAAATTTCAACATAAAGCTATATAATAAAAAGGGCGTGTTTGATAATTTGGAGGATGATGTGGAGACGTTTGAAAAAGGATTGAGGGAGCAGTTTGGAGAGGTTGAGGTATGGACAGTAGGTTCGATGTTACTCTTTAAGGCGAGGAAGCCATCCAGACCGTGACCCTGCGACGTACTACAAGGGTTGAAAAGTTTGATCATATGCGTAGACAGAATTATGCAACGAAGGAGTTAGACATATTGACAATAAACCACTTCCTATCACGGACATCGCTTCAAGTCAGTGTAAGCAGGGGGTTGTCAACGTAATGGGATGGGGAGATTGGGACGGTTTCTGGATCCGAAACTTGTGTGTTATTAGAAACCAAAGGATGGCTACTACTTCTGTAAATGGGATAGCTCTGCGCCTGTACCGTAATCTCGTGGAGGGGGGAGATCAATCAGACCGCGCCTCATTTTGGTTCTTGTCTGGAGAGTTTTGAGCAGCGAATAGATTGTGCTTAACGTGGGGGCTGGAACCCCCAGCCTTTGAGCCTCCCTAAGTGGCTCTCCAACAATTGTTTCGTATTCAATAAAGTTATCCTAAATTAAGCACCCCTGTTAGTAAATGATATTTACAGTGATAGTGATACACTTGCCTTTTCAATATCCTGTTGGGTACTGGGCCTAAAGTAGGCATTGATGGCATCTCCGTCAAGGGAAATCTCCTCTTGATTAGGTGCTAATTTCACCCCTGCGGCCCGGGCAATCATTTTGATCTCCATCATTATCGGTAATATTAGCTCGTTTATGGGAGACTCGGCCAGTCGGAGTCGAGAGGTATCGAGACCGGTAATGGCACAAAGTGAGTTGTATGATGCGTTGTACACTAGCTTACGCCATCGCATGTACGCCACATCCTCATTGTACTCGCAATCGACCTTGCCACTGGCTCGATAAATATCTGAGAATGCCTTTGCGGCCCTGTCTTCTTTCTCTTTATCAAGATTTTGATTATGAAAAGCGCCAATAATTAATGTGTCGTGGTCTTGATGGAATACCACTCCTGGCGACACCTCTGTGGAGTTCATCCTTGCAATTCCTGAAATGCAAATGTTCTCGGGGAATGCTTTTATGATGGGCTTTTCGATCCCAAGTCCATTCTGGACTAGGACTACACTGGTGTGACCCTGGGTTACAGCCGGTGCAATAATTTCGGCAACCGTAGGGGGAATATCCGGGAGGTTTTTCGTGCACACCACGATGTAGTCGAAGGGGGCACCAGTTGGATTGGAAGGGTCGCCCACAATCGGTACAACCTGAGTTACTTTCTGTGGCTTAGCTTTAGCTTACAAAGTGAAGATTGGAACGTACAGTAGGTAGGTTTCCAAGACGGGATATCACCATGATCGCAGGACCAGATCTTGAACCCGTTGTCTTTGACAGCGGTGTAGTTGGATCTCAGTACTCCTGTGACCGTTGCACGGCCACCGGCTTCAAGGTTAAATGCAGTCATGGTTCCAATTCCGCCAAACCCAACCACAAGAATGTTTGCTTTTTGTGTGTTATCCATCTTGACATTCAAATTCAGCACACGGGACGGTAAGAAACAGAGGTGCTTTTTTTTTTTTTTGCTCAAAAGCTCCTAGAATATTAGGAATATGGATATGTGAGGGAAATATCCCTATTTAAATAAATTGTCCGGATGATAACAACTGATAAGATTACTTTTGACCCTTGTTATCGAAAGACATGGATTCAAAAAGGTACTATTAAACGAGCCATAAGCCCCACATGTTATCATGGTTTTTGTTGCTTTTACTGCTTCTTCGTTTGCTAACTCAACACGGACTCACCTCATCAGCCTGCATTAACCAGTCCCATCAGCTGTTCAGCTCAGGAGCAGCCCACTGTTTTTTCTGGACCTAATGACAACGGTTTCCACAGCCGTTTTTTTTTACGATGATGAACGTATGTGTTGCGCATCTGAGCCGACGTGGAGAAAAGAATGGAGCGTCTGGCGGGAAATTCCATTTTTGATTATTGTACAAGGGTAATGTTTTAGATTGTGCTGTGTCTGCGGGGTAGTCCCTCAGAGGGGATACTCTCATGTTTACATAGTTTCAATAATAGCATAACAGTAAATCGGCTAATTTAGCTGACATGCATTGTGGCAACAGACTCGCGTCCTATTGTTGTCGTAGACATTATTCGACCTAAATTATTAACACTACTAGGAAACGTGGATTCGAACCCTAGCCTTGGGGAAATTTGGAGCTTGGGCGCGGCCGATCTGAGCGATCAAGCGGGTCCTATAAAATGGCATAGCACAAGAGGGAATGAAGAGCCGTGCATGGAATACGCTGGCACATAATCTACACTAGTACTGATTAGAAATTTTTGTTTTTGGTGTGACATTTTTGGGACCCGCTTGGTGATGTTGTCAGGTGACCTAGCTTTCATTCATCTCAATGTGCTCAAAAAAAAAAAAAAAAAAAAAGCTGAACTAGAACAAAAAAAGTTCTTAGATTTGAACGAAAACTGCCGAATTTTAACTAAAAGTCTTGGCGATTAAGTCACTTTTGGTCTCTCAAAAGAAAATATACACCGATGATTTTCATCAAATACACCAAGTGCTCAAATAGGAAAGGCTAGCACATTTAGCGTGCCTTGGATTGTTTCAACCATTTTCTTTTCGTTATGAAAAGACCAGGGCCTTATGCCAGTGATATTTGTGACAATGTTGATGATGTCGACCTAGCTGCTCTGGGATCAATCCTTGCCCTAATCATGGCTCCTGATGAACCACTGTCAACCTCTGACTGTTAATCACGATATCAACGATGTTGGATTCACTGATCCAAGACCATAGAATGTCTCAATGATGTCGATTTGCTACCATAAGTAATGCATGTCATATGCTAAATACAGCCGACATGAGACCGAGCCGTCTCTGAATCAGATCCACCAAGAAAACAGAATTTATTAGCTCACATGATCGCGCACATTCTGGGCCATTCATACAGCGGTATCATTTTGTGAAGCGGAACGACAGACAAACTAAGGGGTTGGCAAAGGAACTAAGGTCGAAGCTTAGTGGGGTGGGCATGCCATGTTCCACTTCCCGTGTTTACTGCAGATCGGATGAATCTGGACCGGGAAGCTGGAATCGTGTCAGCCAAAAGAGATCCACAAGAGGGATATGTTGGGCCAATAGAAAACTGGGCTTCTGGAGTTAGTTACAGCACCAGATGGTGATTCCTTAATCGGGAATGAGAGGTCTCTTGTTTGTGGCGTAAAACCACTGGGACCAAATACCCAAACACACATTCACTCATCACGTATCACATGTTACCCATTTCATCATCTTAGGGAGCTGTGGATGCATTTAGCTCCTAAGGCTGCTCGCTAAATTATGTATTTAATTGCCGAACACGGGTCACCACTCTGACCGCTGTTTTTCTTTTCACGGTGTCACATGTTTTTATGTAATAAGAACAATAATATTCCTTATATTCATATTCGAAGTAAACATATAAGATCTAGCCCCACTCACCATGCGCAAGGTTATGGTTCCCAGTCTTGCCCTATTTCTTTCATCGCTCACCACGCGATTACCATTTTCAAGTGACATCATTACCTATCATGTGCGGCTTTGTTGGTATCTGCGCTTGTCCCTTGGCACCGGATGCCACAAATGTACACGGACACGTCTTTGACCACTATCACGGCTATACAAGCAATGGGGATGGGGTTCCGGATCGTGCTCGACAAGACACCAACACCAAAGTCAAGACACCAACTCGAGAAGATTTAACTAAGCAACTTCAGGCCAGCCTAGACGCCATCCAGCATCGTGGTCCAGATGGCTCAGGCGTTTGGGTTAGCAGCGACAGCAACGTCGGCATTGGCCATTGTCGACTTTCCATTATTGATCTCTCCGACGGTGGTGCCCAGCCCCTCCACAGCAATGATAACCAAATTCACGCCGTGGTCAATGGTGAGATCTACGATCATGATCGCCTACGCCAGGAATGCATCGATGCTCACGGATATACATTTACTGGCGGAAGCGATAGTGAACTTGTTGTCGCCTTGTACCAAATCCATGGGATTCCAGGACTATTTGATCATCTGCGTGGCGAGTTTGCATTTCTTATAGTCGATGAGAGACATGGCACCAGGAGAGTTATGGCTGGGCGTGATCGGTTCGGAATCAAGCCCCTTTTCTGGACGGTTGTCAAAGGAAATGTCCTATTTGCTTCTGAAGCAAAGGCATTTCTGCCGTTAGGTTGGCAGCCCGAATGGAATGTCCGCAGCATCACAGAATCTGGTTGGATGATAGATGATAGAACCATCTTCAAGGGAGTCAGGAAGCTTATGCCAGGCCACTGGATGGAGGTGTCCGATGGACGTGGTGTTGAGATTCACAAGTATTGGGATGCTGAGTATCCTGATAAGGTTTGTTGCGATTATTTCCACGCCCTGATGCGATCACTAAGACTAGCCAGACAAAACCTGATCCCCGAACTGTGGACGAAATGATACTTGGGGTACGCCAACGGTTAGTTGAGGCCGTCCGATTGAGAACTCGGGCCGACGTGCCAATTGGAATCTATCTCTCTGGTGGCATCGACTCCTCAACAGTGGCTGGTATCGTAATGGATTTAGCACGCAAGGAAAATGTTAAGCTTGGAAATAAAGAGACTGCTCAAATCTCCTGCTTTACAATACAGTTCTCGCAAGAGTCGGGTCATGACGAGTCCGGTAAGTGATCTAGTTTCCTTGATGGAATGGACGCTAACCATATATCTTAGCGATTGCGACCCGGACGGCCGATTGGCTAGGTGTTGACCTCATTAAAAAGAACATGGATGAGGATACGCTTGCAGGAATATTCGCTGATGCCGTATATCACTGCGAACACCATCTGTTCGATATGAATGCAGTTTCCAAATTTGCATTATCGGCTGTAGTGCAAGATCTTGGAATCAAAGTTATTCTGACTGGCGAGGGATCTGACGAGCACTTCACCGGATACCCATACTTTGCTGCTGAGTATCTGCGTGAACCAGACTTGGCTATGCCCGATTCTACCTTGGTCAAGCAGAGTACCATGCGTGAAAATTTGCACACGTCTGCAGCTGCCGAAATGGATGCTATTTGGGGCTCCGTTGGTCACGAAGCTTACCGTGGCGTAAAAGATGCCGAGGTGCTTGCAAACGTGAATGGCAACACTATGCCACAGTCCATATTGGCTTGGAGCCCTTCTAATACATTGTTTAATAAGCAAATCAAAGAGCAATATCAGCAGGGGTGGGATGCACGACAAACAATTATCGACAGTCATCTTCCTGAAGTCCAGGCCAAAATGAAAGAGAAATGGCATCCAGCTAACACGGCAATGTACATGTGGAATAAAAGCATGCTGATTAATATGATCCTATCCAGCATGGGCGACAGAACCGAGATGGCACACAGCATTGAAGCACGCCCTCCCTTCCTCGACCATCATTTGACAGAATACGTTAACTTTGTACCACCCAGTTTGAAACTGAAGTACATGACACCTGATGAAAACAAGGAGGAGGCTGCCGAGAACTTTTGGTGGAAAGCGTCTGGGTCAGCATTGCAGACTATGACAGAAAAATGGATCTTGAGAGAGGCTGCAAAACCCTACATCACTGAAGAATTATACAAGCGAAGGAAGGTGCCTTTTCTAGCTCCGACAAAGTGGAAGAAAGATGGCCCCCTCCAAAGTAAGTTTAGAAGCCTTTTGACCCCAAAGGCCGTGGAGAACCTTGGCTTCGTTGATTACGAAGTGGTCAAGGAGGCTCTTGATAGCGGTTTTGGAGATAATGCAAACCCGGTATCGTTCCGCATTCTATGTAGCGTTGCAAGCTGGGTGGTCCTGTCAGAAAGGCTTGGTGTCAAGAAGGCTACTAGAAAAGACTCTTTGGGTTTAAGAGCAGATATCGAGAGCCCGGCCACTCCAAGCGCTTCATCTTGGATATCGAGCGTGATAAGGTCCATCAAGTTGCTCAAGGGCCGGTTTATCCACAGAGGTTCCAAGAAGGATCATTTGCAAACAGGCCTAGATGTCTAGAAACCCAAGCTAGTACTTGTTGACGGGTAAATTTAATATTGGGTTTTGAATAGTTTCCCTCTCAATTGATGAGAAGATGACAGGGGGATGTTGAAGGAATTGAGCATTGAAAATTAATGTCAATAACGATGGGATCTTGCATGAAGATTATAGACAATTACGATGTTTTTAGAATATTTATGGCTGGAAAATAGACTGAATCATCTATTTCTAAACATTGTAGTTGATATAATATCAGACAGATAGGTCAGGCAGGCATTTCACGCTACTATGACATAATGCTCTAACAAACAGACAAGACCAAGAGCAAACTAACAGGGACGCATTGAAGTAGCCCGGTAGCAGCACGCTCAATCTTGGATCCAGTCAGGAGCTGATGGCGGAGCCAAAACTGGCCAGGTAGGTTCATTTCCAGTCAATCCCTTCTCCTTGAGCCTCTTGGCCCTTCCCTCGAGATAGGCAGCATATGACGGATTCGGAATACTCTTGTTGGCATCTTCCCAAAGCTCATATTGACTCTCGCCCCATACCGTCAACTGGTCCATAAAATTAGGATTCGGTTTAATCTTGCGATTTTCCTTGACACGTGCCAAGGCGGAATCGAGAGACTGATGGTGCTTCCGCATCAGGTAGGCCACGACAACGGTGGCGGAGCGCAAGACACCGGCCATGCAGTGGACAAGTAGGCTTCCATCGCGCCTCTTCTCCTCAATAAAGTCGCAGGCCTCGGGCATTTTCGCAAGAAGGTCCTGGGTTGACGTGTCGAGAGCTGGGATAAACATGTGGCAGTCCTCAGGCACCTGCGCCCTACAATCTTTCATGGCCCAGCGCGATGACTAGCCATCGGAGAGCGAGACCATGGCAGTAACATTCTTCTCAGCAAGACCCGAGATATGGTAAGAACTACCTTGGTCGCCAAGGTATAGCCCTGGCTCGACCTCTGATATGCTGGGGGTGTAGTTGCTGGACACTTGCATTGTGGTTTGTGCCTAATGAGGATGAGGATAGAATGCGAAATGATGTTTATCAGAGCGAGCTGGCGGCTTAAAATGATAGGCTCAGCTGTGTTACTGACTGTGTGGTCCACCGCCCACCCATGGCGCTTGAGAAGCTAGATGCCAGTTTCAATGGAATGGATCTGAATGTATATTGGTCCAACGCAGTTGAACGTGACTTTCGTAATGATGGATATAGAGCCATCCATCCCATCCGCCCATGTTCAACACCGGCTCGCAAGATAGCGTCGGTGGAGTTCCTGGGGGATCCGAGGCCCGCCATTAGCGGGGAACATGACCAATAAAGCGGTAAATGACGGTTTTTAGTGGGTGCACTAGGCAACAATGATCTTCATCTCGGCCAGGCGACCCGCGAAACACACAGGATAATAAGCAATTGGGAACTAGATTTTTGACTGACGAGTACAGATATAAAGTTATTATTCAGGTGCCCAGATCGATTTAAACAAAGGTGCTGCTGAGTATTGTTCGGTGACGACACAATCCCCGCGGGATCCCGTTACCCGATAGTGGAATCCAGCGGAATCCCGCGGAATTGAGGCAACCTGGATCTGTTGCCCAAGTGGGTTGGGTTGCCAAGCTAAAACTTGGGAATACATCAAACGATCCTCTGGAATTATTGCAAGTTTGCTCTGGTTCAGTTTGACAATTGAGAAATCCAACTCCGCGCTTTATGTCCTTAAAGTGGTGCCGTTTATCAGATGGGGGAGGCCTTTCTTTCTGGTGGATTGTTCCGAGGTGCGCCGGCTATTCCTCGGTATCTTGTTCGCCATAGAACAACATGAACCAAGGGATGGATTTATAATGGCCCTGCTTTTGTGTTTACATCCATATCCACAGCCATGTCACGAAAACTACATATCGCTTCGACATTGGTACCGCGCACGCAGCAGACAGAAACCGGGGGCCTGAAACGCCCGAGAAGGTCTCGAGCTGCGGTCGCGTGTGATTCATGCAGGACACGCAAAGTGAAGGTTCGCATTCTTGTCTAGATACTTGCTATATCAGGCCCTGACATTAGTACCAGTGCGACGGAGAGTTTCCATGTTCAAGCTGCGTTCGTAAGTGATCGTTGTCCGTGTCTCCCAAATGATCTGCCAACACCTCCAGGTCACTCGTTTGAGTGTTCGTATAAGGACAGGCGCCCGCATTTGATCCCGAATGGAAACTCCGAGATGACCTCAAATATATCGTGAGTCCATAATACTTTCTTTTGCCGTATTTCCGCTGATAGAGCGAAGTGGCTCGGAACAACCGTTACAACCCCACCAGACAGCTCCGATCCCCGGGGTCGGGGTCCAGCGCACATCCCCAACAGGCCTTGGTGATGCAATTCCATCGGACTCATTAGTGGCACCTCGAAATATGAGTGAAAGTTTGGACATAGAGATTCGGATTGACTCCGGAAATGAGCCGGTGGAAATCGATCACGTAAATCAGCACACCGGTGCCTCCGAGTTCTACGGGCCAGGTGGAACGTTCTTCTTTCTTTCCAAACTTGGATCTCGTGCCAAATCGGGTTCAGGAAGCCGGCGTGGCGGTCATGATTCTCATCAGGCCAACGCTGCCCCAAGCTCAGTCGCTAATCTATTGTACAGCTCAGATTATGTTTCTCCCAATTCTCGGAGACAAGTGCCTGTGAGCGGCACAGTGGCAATTGGGAGCTTACAACCCGACATTGCACTCTCGGATGAACACCCAATGATTCAAAATAATCCCTTTTGGATTGATTTCGAATTACAGATCCACCGAGAGTGTGCTCGGCTCTATTTTGAAAATCTTCATTGTGTTCACCCAGTGCTGGATCATGAGGCCTTTGTCGAGAGATGCGAAACAGATGTTTGGCTTGACAGAACTTGGGATTCGTTGGCTCAAAACCAACACAGAAAAGGTTTTCTTGCCTTATATAAGATTGTACTGGCCATCGGTGCTATAACTGCGGGAGAGACATCGCTCCTCACACGAGACCGTACAATAAAGCTACTCGAGCTCAAAGAGGGAAATGCATCTTTCAACAACCCACCTCCATATGCCCCAATCCGCGTGGCCCGCCTTTTCTTTGAGCAAGCGAAAGATCTTCTAGGTGATGTTTTTGAATCTACTTCGTTTGAAACTACGCAGACGCTTTTTCTCATGGTTTGTTTTATCGTATATTAGTTGAGGATAACGTGCTGATAATCGAAGGCTGTATTTTGTCAAAACGCCTTAAAGCACCATAGTTGCTATCTGTACAGTGGTATGGCATTACGATCCGCGCTCGCCATGGGCATCCCAACTATAAAACAGTCACATCAAGAGAAGCTCTTATGGTGGTATGATAGCCCCTGTCGTTTCACAAGTACCAAGGTACCGCTACTAACTAGAACCAGGGCTCTGTACTCGTTTGAAATGTATGAAGTCTCTGTGTTTTGCTGCAATCAGCTAATACGTCACACTTAGTGAAATGTCTTCCTCTGCAGGCCGTCAATATTTCCTCCAAGCACCCGAGTATTATGGCACCGCACTCCCAAAGGAAACCGTAATTGATCCCCAAACCAATTACAATTTTGAACTCAGCTGATTCCTGAAGCTCTCTCGGGCTCCGTTACTCCCCTATATCAACTGCATGGTTGAATTAGCCAGGGTACTGGCTGATGTTGCAGCCAACGCAAACCAACTAGATGCCGAAAGATTGAAGGAAAAATCCAGAATCGCTTTCGATCTGGAGAAGAGATTGAAGGAATGGAGATCCCAGCTTCCACCCGTGTTGCATTTTGACTCCGGTTCACTAAATGAGAGCGAGCAGATTACCAAGCAAAAGGTGGTACTAAAGATGCGTACGTAATTCAGTCCCCAACGATAAATAATGTTTCTAAGTTGATAGGTTTTTTTAATACTGAAATTCTAATCCATCGGCCTTTCTTGCTCTTTAACCGATCAGAGAAAGACGCCAGTTTATCTCGCCACCATTCATCATGTGTCAAAGCTGCAAGGGAAGCGATACGGTTTGTGCATGAAACCTATTCATTGCGACCATACTTTCGTACATGGTAGGGTCTTTTTGTTCCCAAACTAGAAATTTCCTGATCGTTGTAGGTGGTATAATTGTACATACGTCTTGGATGCCACAATGGTTCTCCTATATGTCATTTTGGCCGATGTGTGCCCTATTCCAACGGACATTGTGCTCGGCGATATTGAGAAAAGTTTAGAGATTTTCAACTCTATGGAGATGTTGGCAGTAGCTCGCCGTTGCTCCGAAATCACCAAGGAGCTGCTGAATGCAATTAATAGGGCACGAGAAAACTCCTATTTGCTGACAGAAGAGCCGAGTGGTTCCGGTTCAACTGCGAATCCTCAAGACTTCAATCCTCAAGCCGTTCCATCTGCTACAACAGGCATTATTTCCAACAGTGAAAAGGAACCAGGCGAGTCTGATAGGGATGCATTAAGCTTTGAGCATCTTTTTGCAAGTTTGGTGGATACAAACGTCATATCAAATTACCTCAACTTCGAAGACTGGAATGCCTGGTCCTATATTAATTTCGGGGATGAAGAGCGGTTGCCTAATTAAAGCATTTAGGCACCTTACTACTTTATTTGATGTCCACAACCCTAGGCTTTAATTTTGGATGATAACAATTAAATTGATATTGAATTGAGGCCCTGATTATTGCATGATGGCTATTCCAATCTACCAAGGTGTTCCAAAATAAGCGAGGTGATTTGCCTCACAGGCACACTTTCATTCAGACAGCCCAAAATATGCTGGTCAGGACGCACTAACAATCCACAGCCTTGAGAAAACCCTCCTTCATTATTGAAGAGTTTGGCCTGTTCTTCATTGACAAACTCAAAGTCGAAGTCGGCAAGCCACATTCGAAGCCTGACCTGCTCCAGGCTGGTGATTCTCTGGAGCTCTTCCAACTTCCCTTTCCACAAATCACTTGGTGGTAGGATTAGGGCGAAAGAATCGTGTTCGACAAGGTCCAATGTCGAGTACTGACGTAGATTGACATCTTCTTCACTCAATTCCTTGACGTAGGCCACGTTGATGGGTTTCAAGTCTAAAGCATTACTACGCGGGACAGACTTAATCCAAGCATGCGGAAGACGAGCCCCAATTACAAATTTGGGGGTAAATTCGGATGCATTCGGTGGTGCCCGTCCGTCCCCATAGACGTAGCCAATGTGAATTTCCAGCTGGTGCGTGTCAGTCACCACAATCAAATGATCGTCAAATAGACTCACGTTACTGAAGTGCTCTCTCTGACCCTCAATCTCTCTCGCAATCATTTCTTGTTTCTTAGGGTCATGGATAGACTTGTGGAGATTCTCTCTGGCCATTTCTATATCCTCAATGCCTGCCACCCCCAAGGCTTTGAGGAATGAAAAAATCGTTTTGCCATTCTTCACGCTTTGCGCAGAGTTAATAAGCGCAATTGGTCGCCGCTCTTCTTCGTAAGAGTCCAAAATGGACCTGTTTGCCCAACCATGATGGACTGCTGCGATTTTATAAATGAGATTGTGAGCGTCAGCAATACCCGAATTCAGGCCCAGGCCACCAGTAGGCGGGAATGAGTGAGCCGCATCACCGACTCTTAAGAGCCCATCAGTAACGTTTTGGAAACTGGATTATGAGACTTACAAGAAGACATTCCCTTTCTGATACTGCTTGGCTACCTTTCTGCTGAGAATCCACGGTCGGTAACTGAGCACATCAAAAGGAACATCTTGCCCAATCGCCGCAGACACTGTTGTGCGAGCCAATTCTTGAGTCCAGGTTTCAGCCGGGTGCTTTTTGGACTGTATATTGTCAGTAAGCAGTGGTTTCGTATTTAGGAAGTCTCACATCAAAATTGCTGATCAGCACCTGGTTTCCTCCAAGATCGTAGGCAATCATGAAACCAGAGCATGCTGGATCAGTGATCCAATGAAGCATGCCTACTCTATCTCCTACAACGGGTCTCAAGTCGGCTTTGAAGTGGATGGTCATCATTGTTTCATCTGGTAAAGTTTAGCAAGGCTCAAACATTGATTTTGGGGTGTAGACTTCTCACAACCATCCTCTCCCTCTGATTCGATTCCAAGATCCTTGCGAACTTGGCTTTTCGCACCATCACAGGCCAGAACGTAAGTCGACTGGATTTGCCAACGGACCTTCGTGGACCGCTCTTCCACAGTTGAAATAACTGCATTTCCAATCTGATGTCTTGATTAGATAATTGCATTATCCGGTGCCGGTCTTGGACTTGCCTGCTTCGATGTCACGTATGCAACATTTTTCTTGAGCTCAACATTGGGATCATCCTCTAATTCCGTTGCAATGAAATGTTCAAATTCAGGTTGGGGAATGTTGTGAACCATCTATTAGAGATTAGAAACCATTTTCTGATATTCTTCGGTTTGGTTACCTCTGGTGTACAATCCAAGACTGCAGCATCCATTCTCTCATATGGCAGTACGCCTATCCGTTCTCCACTCAGGTTTGTCAAAAAGTTGACCCAATAGGCATCATTTCTAGATGGCCCTAGCTCTCTCATTAGGCCAGTATCTAGGCCGAATTGTCGACATATCTCCAAACTGCGTGGACACACCGCATGAGCCTTTGGTGCTGCAAGACGCTCCGGGTACTTTTCAATCACGAGTGATTTAACTTGTGGTACATGTTAGCCATCGTGCGCAATGTTAAAAAGGAAATATGCATACTGCCAAACTTTGATAGCATGTAAGCAGAGAGCAATCCTGCTGGACCGCCGCCAACTATTAGAACCGGATATTCAGCCTGTAACTGCGTCTTGGCCTGGGCTTGAGAGTTGCCAACACCATTTCCGTTGAGGGTAACTGGCTCCGCAAACGACGTCATGATTGATAGTTCCTACAATATTTATGATTTTGGTGGTAAAATTCAAATGTGCTGAGTAGGGGTGCTCAAGTAAAGATACCTTTGCCAGTATTTGTAGTGCGTCGACTCTATGCGCTGATCCAACTACCCTGTTCCCAAAAATTGGCCATCAGCTTTGACAACCAATCGGTCTTTTGAGTCTTCTCTTCCGCCGAAAAGTTAGAAGTCATGGCACGTGGCTTTTCTTAATTAATTACAGCTCCTCGGAGGTCAAGCATGTGGGTGAAGGGGTGTTCCGAAAGATCATTGCTGATTGGGTATTGTGACGTGTTCCTGAAAGTAGCTCCGACAGTTGGCTTCCGATTGGCTGGTTTTCTGACTCAGCTCTTCAGTTTCCAGAGTCCGAATTTGGCACAGATGGCAAGTAGTCGTGAATATCACCAAATACATTCATTTGACGCGTTTGATAAGTGCGATTTTTTTTTTTTTTTTTTTTTTTTGAAAACCCGGGAGGGTCATCTACAAGCCAGCTTGCCATGCTCGCTTTCGGCAGACGCGGCTAGGCGGAGAAGCCACGTGCGAGCAGAGCGACACACTAGTCCGACATTTGAGGGCCCGTTAGTTCTGGTTAACCTCGATATTTCAGACGGTGCAATATATTGTATATGTAGCCAGATTGGTGCAAGCCAATTGGCTGGGTTTGGATGTGGTAATTGGTATTTCGTCAATTTGTATATCAGGCTTTAGAGCTAATTCCTTGTTCAGAAGATGTATCGGCCATCTGAAATGGCGACCAATAATAATCTTCTGAGCTTTTTAGAGCAAAAAATCGGAAAAGATTTCCATTCTCAAAATACGTCTCAAAGCCGAGACTGCGTTGGGCGAGTTGGAGCTTCAGCAAAGATCTTTGTCAGTCTCTCATCCAACCATTTAACATCTTCCATGTTCCCTGGTGGACCACCAGCCCAGTGACCCCAAATCGATGGGTAGACGTCGAGCTCGCCCACATCTGGGCTCATGCACTTGACTTCATATTCGCTGTCCTCTGGCCTGGTACAAGTTAGAGTTTGATCACATGGTATTTCAGGGATTGACTTGCGGGAAATAGAGGTCTGTCTTGCTTGGTAGAATCAAGGTCTTGGCCTTGATCGATGCCATTGCCTTTTCAAAGTCGCCATTGTATGGTTCTTGTTGGCTGACATCACCGGCCTGCCATGTTCGAAGCATCACTAGGAGGTTTTCGGGTTCCCTCTGGAGAAACCACTTCTCCCAAAAGGTCTGCATGAAATCCTCGAGATCCTTGGCTCCATATACGGTTTTATGTAGACCTTCTCGGTAGAATGTCTGCGAAAAGCCCCAACCAGCGTATCCTCGGGCGAATGCTTTGAGGCCTACTTGTTTCTCCGACTCGGTCCATGTGCAGTCCTGGCTGGCGCGCACTTCAGCAATGCCGCTGCAGCTTCCAGCTGACGTGAATGATTTTGCTGCCAAAAGGGCGGTTTTGATGCCTTCAAGGAATACCTGATTGTGCACAGATGTTTTGGCGGAACCGCAGAACGGAACGCAAATGTCCATGGCATCAGGGTATTGAGTTGCCCACTGATAAGATTGTGCAGCGCCCATCGACCACCCAAGAACAGCTCGGAGGTGCTTGATGCCGAGGCTTTCGAGCACTATGTGTTGGGCACGCACATTATCGTAGACGCTAACATCAGGGAAGGGTGCGATGTTGGAATTTGAGGGGCTGATGGATTGGCCGTTTCCAATGAGTGCAGTGATGATGATGAAGTATTTCTTGGGGTTCAATGTCATGTTCTCCCCGATAAGCCACTCATTATCGCAGATGAAACCAGAATACCAAGAGGGATAGAGTACCACAGGGAAAGAAGGATCACCAAATGTCTTGTAGGCAATCCATGCTCCAGGAAGTTTACCACCTCCTTGGAGTTCAAAGTCTCCAATGGGACACTTTTTGATATCGTCTGTTATGGACAATTTTTCGAACCCGTCCATATTGAATCGTTGGTGGATGGAATGCGGGAAATTTGGTATGGATAAGAAATTCAAGCAAAAATGACTACAATTCGGTATTCGACAATGATGATCTGATGCGGTGTGTCAAGGTTTTGGGACGAGAACCAGAGTAGAACTACTTAATACAACAACAGCGGGGTCAGCGGCCCTCCCGCCTTTTGCCGGCATAACTTGGTCACATTACGTCTGGGCCGCCGGCTCTCCTTTGACCTAATCTAACGATAGCCGTCCAAGGCGGCATGAATGCTCGCAGGGTTGATAAAACCAAGAAAAGTTTGAATTCTATCTCAACCCGACAGGGCGTGAAAGACGCGTGCAGTAGTTTATATACTAGCCTTAGAGTGGATCCTGCAACGCCCAGGACACAGCCAAGAGGCCTCTCTGGAGATCTGCATATCTCAGACTCCTAGATATCTCCGTTATCAGGCCGACCGGCGGGGCAGGGAGATAAGACATGTACAAAGGTGGGTGCAGACATGACAGGCGTGGTGGGTGACCTGCCCTTTCGCGTCCGTCCCTGTCCGCAAGCTTCCATCCAGCACGCGAATGAGCCGATCGGAGGCTGTCGGACCAAGCGCATCGTCACCCTGAAAGCGTAAGCTGTGGCGGACCAACCCCGCATCTTTAAACGCATGACCCCCGCTGCGAACAGACACGGCTCAGTGGTCATCACACCACCCACCCACGCTGTCTCATTGCCAGACATTGGTTCGGCTGGCGGGAACTCAACGCCCTCAATTGATAAGATAGCCACTGCAGGGCGTGGCAGACAGGCTGGGGTGCAGTAGCACTGTAACATGACACAATGAAATCTTGACAAACCGAAGCCACGCCGTGATTAGCCGGCATGGTTATCATCCCAAGTTGGCTAGCAGACATCATAAGCATTGTGTAAGAGATTCAGAAAGGAGGGGGCATGAGGATATTAATAAATAGGAATTCCTCGGCAATTGATGTTCCTTGCGCAACTGCACTGTGATTGAAGCTGCCAGACAAGATGCCTGGAAAAGTTAGAACCGCCCTCACCGTTGATCTGGAGAAGCCTGCTGCCGAGCAGTCTTATCTTCACGTAAGTTAGATATATCGCGCCGTATTTTTGGATGTTTTGATTGACTGATATTGTTCAGAATCGATGGCATCCCGATGGTATGGGCCCTAAAATAACATTTCTGCACGCGCACGTCACTCACCTCGCGATTAGTACCATTTTGCGGCAGCATTGATGACGGAGAGACCGTCAAGATTGAATGTCTCGACTGGACGGGTGGACAGATCGGGAACAACGACTCGGCTGACGACATTCTAAACGTCGATTTGAGCCGCATCCACTACCTCTCTGGACCATTCGAGATTAAGGGTGCAGAGCCTGGCGATGTTCTCTGTGTCGAGATCCAGGATGTCCAGCCGCTCGAGGAGCAGCCTTGGGGGTTCACTGGAGTCTTCCACAAGACCAATGGAGGTGGATTCTTGGATGAGATTTATCCCCACGCGTAATGCACATGCCATCTTCCGACACGAGATTGTTCACTGACCATGTCCCGCAGGGCCAAGGCTATCTGGGATTTTGAGGGTATCCACTGCTCTTCTAGACACATTCCCGGCGTCAAATTTGCGGGCCTAATCCATCCCGGCATCTTGGGTTGTGCCCCGTCGGCTGAGATTCTGGCTGAGTGGAACCGTCGGGAGGGGGAGCTCATTCAAATGAACACGCTAGAGCGCACGGTAGCTAATCCACCTTTGGAGCTCAACGCCCATGCTGGCGCCGCAGATGAGACTATTGCCAAGAAAGTCGCCAAAGAGGGTGCCCGAACTGTGCCTGGCAGACCAGAACACGGTGGCAACTGTGACATTAAGAACCTGTCTCGGGGTAGCAAGGTCTACCTACCAGTGCATGTGCGTGGAGCCAAATTCAGCGTTGGTGATTTGCACTTTTCACGTAAGTAATGAATGTCTATGGATTCCAGAAAAGAAAAGAAAAACAATGATTAACCGCGAGCAGAGGGTGATGGTGAAATTTCCTTCTGTGGAGCAATCGAGATGGCTGGCGTCATCACCATCAACTTCAAGGTCATCAAGCAAGGCCAAGAGCAGATGGGTATGAAGGGAGGATGCTCTCCAATCTACATCCCTGGTCCCGTGCAACCTCAATTCGGCCCCGGAAGAATTATCTATTTTGAGGTACGAAACCCTTGGTACCCTGTTTGGCTCGGTCCAACTGACAATGTTCCACCTTTAGGGATTCTCCGTCGATGAGCATGGCAAGCAGCACTATCTCGATGCAACTATCTCATACCGACAAAGCTGTCTTCGTGTCATTGAGTATCTCCGGCGATACGGATATGATGATTACCAGATCTATCTCTTGCTAAGCTGTGCGCCCATCGAGGGCCACATTGCTGGAATTGTTGACGTAAGTATTATATACATGCATTGAATCATTTCATAGTAATCTAACCAATTTCCCAGATTCCCAACGTGTGCACAACCATTGGCCTACCCATGGATATCTTTGACTTTGACATCCGGCCTGAAACGCCAGCCAAGAAGCTGGACATGAAATCCTGTCCCATCTCAAAGCGGGAATGAGTCCTGTGATATCCCTCATGTACCTATCGCAATAAAGGCGAGATTTTTCACCTGTTCCTGATAATTCAATTCTTGGGCGTGTAGTCGATGCAAATATCAGTGTGACAAAAGACCTGCGTGCTTGGGCTGCAAGTGGTCCTGCTGTCCCTAACTTCCCTCGTTTCTCTCAGAATGGTTTCTTCGCTCAAATTATCCTTTGTCTCCGGATTTTGGTGACTGGCCGAAAAGATTTTCGTAGCATAGTTATTGTAATCACTGTTGTTGTTGCAGCAGCGGTCCTTCTTCATGCCATTCTCTGCATCTTGACTGCCAAGACGGCCCATCTTGTAGCTGCGCTGCGCGTAGGAATCATCATTGGACTCATATCCACGTACTCTGACCCAAAGTGGTCGCAGAACTGGGATGGATGCACATATAACGGACACAAAATTTTCGGTGCCGGAGTAGATGAGCATATCGACCGTATCATCTGTTGGGTGAACCAAGGTTAGTGGCGGGACTAGCAGACATGGTGTGTCAGCCAATGATCCTTACAGATGTATTCATTGTATGATCGGAGACTTGTAAGAGCGGTGGTTCGTAGGATACCGCAAACTCCAGCACTAAGTTGTATCGTTAGATTCAGCCAGCTTAGTGTGTCTTAAAGTCCAAGTTTTACTCACAACACGCCTAGACTCAGTCCAAATACAGCCATCAGCTTATCCTTGCGCTTCATGTTCAACTCCCAAACTATGAAGCAGGGCGAAATAGCGAGAACAAAATCCATTGCGACAGCATAAGCTATAAGAGTTAGTCTTTAACATAGTCTCGGTGCCTCAGCAACCTGCTAAAAAAAAACATACCTGAAGTTGCGATTCCCACTTTGGAAAAATCAAGCCAGCATTTTCCTTCCACGGTGGGATTCCACACCTTGACAACAGGGATGCATTGGATAAAGACTGCAATCGTGCACCAGCTAGTGATGATCAGGATTGAGACAACACAAATCCAAATGAAGACACGGTGGCGCATCTTGACGACGATTCGTAGCAAGAAGAAGGCAACGGCGGACTTGCTCGTGAAGATGTTAAAGATGCATACTGCTTGCCCAATTATCTCGTATTTCATCGCCATCATGTAGTCGTCAGGGGATATATCCGCTCGCTTTTGACCAAGACCGTATGATGTCGCAATGGAGATCATGGCTGCGTAAAGCGCAAACAAGATCTGACATGGTTGGTTAGTGGCCCATGAGGCAAAGCAGGAAAGGAATAGGCTGCTCATACCAGAGTGAGAAGTAGAAAAAAGTCATCCCATCCGAAACTCTTCAAGACAAACTTGCGCGTGTAGACTCGCATGCCGGCAAAGCCAGCGGCGATGACAGTCTCGGTCCAAAGGGCCGCATTGACCTTTGGCCCCAGGCCTCCGTATGAACCCATGGTCAGATCGATCAAAGTGGGAACAGGTTTCGGATCTCAAGAAAATTAGATAAAACTGAGCAATGTTTGAAAATCGTATGACAGCTTGCGAAAGAGGAGCTGGGTATCTATATGCACAGCAAGGTTGTGGGTGAGGAGACTGCCCCAGGCCGATGAAAAGAAAGAATGTGCGGCTGCGAACTCCTGGCGTCCAACCGCTGGGATACCGACAATCTAGGGCGATCACTGCCTCAGCTAAAGGCTCTGTAAAGTAAAGCAGTGGCTCAGACGTTTTCAGTGATTAATGATATGTTACATCCCACGACAGCTGCCCAACAGAGCGTGAAGATCTTGTCAAACAAGGCAAATTAAGACTGGGCTGGATTTTCGTTCGCATCAGAGCTCGTGGGCCAGAATGCATCCGAGGACTAGTTAAACCAGTGGGCTTGGGTACCCGAGCAAAGCAAATCTAGTCTTGCTAGACGCTTGGGATGTGACAAAGTTTCCTCTTTTCACATCCATAAAAAGCATCAAGCAGAAACGCGACTGCATTCCACCTCTCCCACGCGGGGGGCAAAGACCAGATGGTCCGAAAGCGGAGTATATGCATGCATAGGCTTCCTCAAAATCAAGAGCTGAATCACAGGCACCAGCCATCAGGTACGAGAGCAGCGCTAAACTAGTAACCGTTGTAGAAGCAGGGACCCAAGACACCACTCATGTGCGTGAGGGCCGCCCCTAGCTTCGGGAATTTTTGTCGAGGGTAAGACCATATTCCGTCACGTATTGACCTATAAAATGGTTATTTGGATAGAGGGAGTCTCGGAAGGCCGCCATTGTCAATGCTGCAAGGGGCAACATGAGCGAATATGGTGACAACAACGCGCAACGTGTGGCGGACAATGCGCATACAGAAGAAGAAATTATGCCCACATGGACCACTGAGAGCATTTTTACATAACCACGACGCAGTATCATCTGTCAAAAACTGACATTCCAAAACTGACAGCTCACTTATACGCCTCGTAGAAAGGCCGGGATTCCCTTCCCAATTTCGCTGAAAGCAAAGTCTATCTTGGCGCCGAGCTCCACTGAGCTGGCTTTAGCGGCGTCAGGATGCCACATGTAGTAAGGATCGGAGCGGCTAGTGGCGGGTGGATCGCGCGGTGTCAACCGTTCAAAATCGTTGCACTTCAACCTGAAGAACAGTTGGCCAGGGATTCAATCCACTTTATGCGACCCGTCGGGGCCAATGCGACCCCTCAGGTAACGGACGAGGCAAATTCCCAAATTTATGGCTGATCTGCCCTTGGACATCAGGATTGGTTTCCCGGAGCGCTATGCTTTGCTCCTTTGTAATGTGGGTGGATATTCGTAGACAAGGACATGCTCAACCAATCACGAACCCTGGTGCAGTATGGAGAGGAAATCTCCGTCGGTAATCAAGATGACACTCAATCTGCACCGCGGGTTGTCACTGTTTCAATCGAAACGCCGATGATTGGCGCCCGACTCCCAGAGGAACATCAATCAGCTTACTTACAGTCCTGCCAATGAAGATGTCGTCCGTACATACATCCAGCACAAATAAAATTAGCTCAGGTTAAACATTGATAGCTAAAGTCTAACCACAAACTACCTCTCGGTCTAGATTGCTCAATAGTGGCTCAAATGGCACCTCCGTTCGGCTTCTAACGGTGGTGACGCCGCTAAGAGTAGAAACCACGCAACGGTTTCTTTTTTCTGAACGGCGCTATTGATGTTTGAGCCACGAAACCAGCAGCGGCCATCCTAATGGAGCAACCCGTCATGTATATGCAGGGGTCCCAAATCTTCTGGGAGAAGGGCATCAGGGGATGCAATGCGGGCCATCTCCCCCGGGGAGGTAGCGAGTGGGACTGTGTGCGTGGGCCAAAGTCGTATTTAATGTTACGGCTACATCGTCTACACCTCATAAAGGCATTCCAAATGTATCCGATGAGTTAGACGGGAAGGGATGTACATGTGACTGGTTATAGAAAAGACGCGTCAATTCTCCTGTCGTTGTTTTTCTGCAACTTTGCTTTTTCGGTTTCTCCTTGACGATTGCGGCCATATCCGCTCCTCGGTACGGTTAGGCAACATGGAAGACCACAGCTTCGCCGTCAAAGCGCTTGCATTAGGCCTTGCTTTGATTCTTGTACGCGTCGTCGTATCATATGTCAAGTCTCCTCTGAGGGCGATCCCCGGCCCATTCTGGGCTCGGTTTACTGATCTATGGAGAGTCATGGACTATTGGCGATGCACTCAGATCAAATCACACCGAGAGCTGCACGAGAAGCTGGGTCCGGCCGTGCGAATCGGTCCTAACATGGTCAGTCTGAGCGACCCTGGCCTTTTGAAGACTGTCTATTCCACTCGTGGTGAATTTGTCAAGGTTTGTGCACCACTCATTCGTCACTATATCATTGTAAGGTTCGCCGCTGACAAAAGAAATTCTGCTCAGAGCAACTTTTACGAGGTAGCAGATGCTGTCTCTCAAGGTCACCGCCTGCAAAATGTCTTTAGCACACGCAATCCGGCTTTCCACAGCAAGTACATGAAGCCATATCAAAAGTACTTTTCGGTTCAGACAATCCGAGAGAAGGAACCATTGGCGGATAAAACAGTCCTGTCATTATGCCAACAGCTCGAGAACCGGTTCATGGACAGCGGGAATGCTGGGAAAACAGTGCCATTGGCAGATTGGATCGAATACAGTAAGGATACCCCGCAGGCTGGACTCCGCCACGTTGCTCACCATTGCAGGTGCCTGGGATCTCGATTGGGAATTGACCTTCAGCCAAGACATGGGATTTCTCAAGACAGGTACAGACGTTCAGAGCATGATCCATACCGGAGAGATGATCATGCGCTATCTTGGATGTGTATGCAGCCATCTCGCCTCGTAATACGAACCCTAGTACATCGCTAACTGCGGAAAGATTGGTCAAATGCCATGGTTGGATAGACTGTTGGGCAAGAACCCGTACTGCCCCATCAAGTTTGCCACCTTTGAACATGCAGCATACTACAGCTTTCAGCGTGTGATGGAGCGCATCGCTAGTAAGGAGATCAGAGAGCGCAAGGATTTTCTGGACAACTTCCTTGAGGCCAAGGAGCAGTACCCTGACATTGTCGGCGACAATGAGGTTGTCAGTTACCTCATGATGAATGTACGTGTCCAGACTGCGCCGTAAAATTGCTTTTTTTTTTCAAGCTAACAAAATGGGCTAGGTGCTGGCTGGTGCAGACACTACGGCAATTGTGCTGAAGGCCATCACCTACAACATCCTGAGACGCCCTGACGTGCTCAAGAAGCTCCAGGAAGAGCTAGACGCTGCCCATCTCGACTTCCCCCCAAAATATGAGCAGACAAAGAACCTGCCCTACCTTGAGGCTGTCATTAAGGAGGTTCGTATTTGGTGCCGCCGAATAATTAATTGCGTAAGATGTGTTTCTAATATTGGATCAGGGTATGCGAATGCACCCCGTCATTGGCGGAATCCTGGAGAGGATTGTGCCTGAGGGTGGGCTCACACTTCCCGACGGCCGTGTCCTTCCACCTGGCACAAAGGTTGGGATTAGCCCATGGGTGTCTTCAAGAAACAAGGCTATTTATGGAGATGATGCCGAAATTTACCGCCCTGAGCGCTGGCTTTGCTCCCCCAATGAATCCAAGGAAGCTTACACTTGCCGTTTGAGGGCCATGAAGGATGCCGACATGACCTTTGGATCCGGCAAGCGCGTCTGTGTAGGCTATAACATGGCACTTTTGGAGATTCACAAGGTCATTACAACTTTGTTTAGCCGTTATGACGTAAGTATCTGTATCAATCGCTACTACTCGTATTGTACTAATTTGTCTCAACCCAGATTCACCTTGATCCTGCATCAAGGGAGTGGGCGCCTCGATGGTGGTGGTTTACCTTCATTGATAACATTCAAGTGAAGATGCAGCGTCGTTTGCAGGTGGTGGAAAAGGAATTGATTTAGAGAAATTATTAAATGTTATTGATACCTATCTGAATTCAAGTTCAGAAAATGAATTGATTGGTCTTTGCCCCGAGAATATACTTTGTGCCCGCCCAAGGCCTTCTCATTGTGCCCTTGTTCGCTCCATCCCACGACTTTAGAAGAGCCAGGGTCGAAAGGTAATTAAGAGCTGTCGCAAAATCTGTTGGCGTCATTTTCAGAGAAATTATTTGCAATGACAATCGGCTTCTCCATTCCGCAAGCACCGTCAAATCTCTGGATGCTTTGCTTGCCAAGAATGCAAGCTGTGGATGACGATATCTCGCAAATCTTTCCTCCGGCCGACTTGCAAGCTGCCGTGGTTCTGTCGCCTGCTGTAGTACTCCCACATGCCTTGGCCATAAGATTGCCACCCGGACTACCTCCCGCCACACTGGCCGCCAAACTACCACTCATGCCAATGCTGCATCCAAATCTTGGCGGCGCGCCGAAAAACAGAGGCGCGATGGGAATAAATCGGCCCTCTTGGCACAGAATGACACATTCAACACTGTCGCCGCATGGCTCGTTCTTAGCCAGGGCGTTGGCCACGAGAAATGTGATGATTGCGAAGGCTTTCATTTTGCTGTTCTTTCTAGTTGAACGTTAGCCAATGGGAATACTGCCCAAAATTTTCCCTCTTCCACGTACACGATTGATTGTTTCGGAAAGATCACTCCAGAGATTGACAATGTGGTGAGAAAGCAGTGATGCCTTGGAGCAAACCTTGGAGCATAGAACCAACTAAATAAATGATCAATTATCAACAGAACTAGCATTTTATAATACTATTTGAAGCTCATCTCGGGCTAATGACCGTTTCATTGAGACACCGAGACAGTAACATAGTTGGTAAAGTTCCAACACAATGAATGGCTGGAATGCTTGGTTGGCTTGCCGCCTGTCTCTCATGAAGCTGACTAAGACAGACATAAAGCAACATGAATTAAATCGTATTCTCAAATTATTATTTGTAGACTAATCCCGACGGCGATTCTCGATATATGAACTCTTGATAACATGATATTTTGCCCAAATACGTCCAGGGATACAATTAATCTGGTTAAAATTAACCATCCACTTTAATATCAAGGGTTTATCTGTCTTGAGGTTCTAGAAGCTGAGGAACGAGCGCGGAAATTATATCGGGCCTTTGTTGGACTGGAGCGCTATAATTCAGAACTCGGAGCTTCTTCCGGAACTTGGGTCATCCTTCACTGGCATCAGCCATTCTTGACCGGACGAGACATGTTATATTGCGGTTCCTCTTTTAATTCTATTGAGCACCCTTATCCTGACAATTATGCCATATACAATTGCATCAAGTATGCAAGACTGATAAATCTGTGTTCTAGATTTTAGTTTCAAAGTAGACCCAAGTTCATTTACCCAAACCTTCTTATATGTCGCCAATATCACACCACGAGAGCTCAACTACATGTCAAATCTCTATGGATTATTGTACTATGGGTTTTCAGTCTCTCTAGCTCCATAAGATTTGATTACTTTCCCTAAATAAAATGATATAAATAATAATACTGTAAACGCGGGCTCTACTCAAATACCTGTTGACATCATTTCTGCTAAAAAGCTTGCAATTTGTTGTGTTTGAATTCAGTTTCGGCCCTGGCGCATTTCAGCCAGAGCCATTAATCAATACATCTCGAAACTAGCTCAATCTTGCCCCAATACTATGTGACTCTCCCATAATTATCGGACAGTTGTATTCCCTGTCTCCAAAGGTACTGCTATCTTAGATTTCCCCGTCGAGTTGAGCTTGAAGAGTATGCTTTGAATGGACATAAAATGCCCCGGAACTTTTTATCGTACGTTTCTCAAGATTGCAACGACTGACTATGTCATAAATACCTTCTCACAATCACCGATCACACACATATTATCCTGAAAAACCAGCAACAGTAGGGGTTGATATAATGTTTTCGTCCCATCTCTTTGTCTCATCGACCTCCCGGGGTTGGGTTCTAGAACATTTGCAGGATGTAAGAACAGATTCATGTATGTTAGAAGAACCTTTTTGCATATCCAATAAGCAAAACTGGGTAATTTGCCTTCCAGTAAAAGAAGTGATTTATACGACACTTCGGTCCAGAACATTCCAAATGTAGCTGCATGTCTCAGTATTGTCGCAGTTATCTTCGGGTTGCCCAAGTGTCCAACCTTATCGCTGTGGTGGCCTATCTCTAGCCAATCATTTCAAAGACCCCTGAATAACCGAATACGAGTTGAGAGATGATCCAAAGACAGAGCGTTTGATTGGCTGAATTTGATGTCCTGTATCCACTCGAAGCGCTTGGAAATAAAATTCTCCGCACTCGAGGAATCGTCACTCAACAATTCGGTTCTGTGGTCTAGTTGGTTATGGCATCTCGTTAACACCGAGAAGGTCCCCGGTTCAATCCCGGGCGGAATCACATTTTTGTCGTTGAGACACACCATTGATATTTTTAGCCGAGGCCTAATTGAGACTTTTTTCTTTTTCGACAAAGCTGTACTGGTGTTAAAATTCATGATTTCTCTCTTCATGATCCAGGTTGTCGCTCTTGTTCCCAAAAACAGACACAACATTTTCAGGAGCCAAATTGTCGGTTTGCAGCGCGTTGTACTCGAAATTCCGCCACAAGCAGTGAATCTCAGTTTCCCTCAGCATCAACATCCACAACTATCAAAAATACAACGCTCTAATATTTATGCACTCTCACCATGTATTCAAGTTTTTTCTCGAATTCCAGAATGAAGTTGATAAATTCAAGCATGTCTTAGGGCACCCAGATACTGTAGTTGAGAATATCCTTGCCAAGATGGTGGGTCTTTTTTCAAGGTCTGGAAATGAAGGGGCTTACCCTAGATGACACTGCTCAAACCAACATCCCACAACTGTGATAAATCCGAGAGGAGCACTGGGCCACTTGTTCTTGGTAAGAATTGTTAACAAATTTGAGTATCAAAATTCCAAATGACTCATCGATAAGTTAAGGAGAAGGATAGCGGTGTGAAGTTGCTAAGACGTCGAGACGATCGGAACATACCCCGCGTTGCCCCAGGAATGTTCCACTTCTCATATCTATGAAATGGCGGGGTTCTACGATCATCTTTCTAGTCCGACGGCAAAAGAGAGGGGTTTTCGTCCGGGGTCGGCTTCCCCAGTTCCATGCATTTGTTTACCCAGTTCTGTTGGGTCGCACGATTGGCTAGTGTGGAGGAATGCACAAGCTTTTGGCAGTAGTCTCCCCAGTCAAGGGCCATGGTTCGTGGAATAAATAATTCCTTCACCTTCGTGCAAGGTATTCAACTGATGCCAACATCCGACCGATAACTCGAGAATTTTGTTGTCAAGTAACCATTAGATGAAATTAAGCATGGGAATTACAGGTGGAATTTAACCGGAAAAATGTGAATTATCTCGCTTGTGATATGTAGACAATATATAACCCCATCATGGTGCGTCTCTTTGTCAAGTGGCCTGGTCTTCATCTTCATGTTTAATTGTCATCATCTACTTCCCCACCCCTTAAGTGGTGACATATTCCATCATGTTATTCAGCGTAGCAGGTCTTTCCTTGCTTATCCCAAGTTTGGCTTGGTCAGTATATGGTTATCCAACAAATGCCAAGACACCTGCAAAAACGTATGAGAAATGTCAGAGAACAGGGAAAGCCAATGTTTTGACCGGCTGTCCGAAGCACACAATTTATGTGAGCAAGGACGATGAGAGTGCAAATTTCAGTAGCATCCAAGACGCCATCCTCTCACTACCCAACAACACGGAATCCTACACCATCTTGATTGCGCCAGGCGATTATGTCGAACAGCTCAATGTCACTAGACAGGGACCTCTCACTCTCCTAGGAGTAAGTGACCGTCCATGGAAAGGGCAAAGTTATTCCAGCATCAGTAACAATACTTCTAATGCAAACTTGGTCACTGTTTGGTGGGCTTCGGCCAACCACGATAACACAGGCAAGATTGTCGACAACGCGGTCACAAGTGTCTTGACTGTTGCACCCACGTGGGAATCGTCCAAATCCGGCTATGGTCCCACTGGCTGGGCTGTCCCAGATGGAACCCCATATGGGTCTGAGGACTTTCGCGCCTACAACATTGACTTCCGCAACAATGCAGCTGATCAAGCAGATGGCCCGGCGCATGCTGCAGGCATCAGTCGGGCGAATGCTGGTTTTTATTCATGTGGGTTGTACAGTTACCAAGACACTGTAAGTAATGAATCCTTTCTAACGATATCATGTTTGCTAACAAATCTTTTCAAAAGCTATATGTTGGCAAGCTGGGTAATGCCTATTTTTACGATAGCATTATCGCTGGCCAGGTTGACTTCTTGTACGGATATGGTACCATGTGGATTGAGAAGTCCACTTTGACACTTCGCGATTGCGGCGGTGGAATCACTGCTTGGAAAGGTACGGCGTGGTGTGTTCCTTCGAGTCGATAAAAGAGTTAACGATCATAGGGACAAACACAACATCCGAGAACAAGTATGGTGTCTACATCTCAAAATCACAAATTCTGGCGGACAACAGCACTATCGCCGAAGAGATCAAAGGCACATGCCCTCTCGGTCGCCCGTGGAATGAGCTGCACCGGTCCATTTTCATGAACACATACTTTGACGCAAGCATCTTACCTGCTGGATACATTGACTGGAATGGTGAGAGGTTTAATAATCAGACTTTTATGGCAAGCTATAGCAACTTCGGTCCCGGGTGGGACCTAGAGGCTGAAAAAGCAAGCAACCGAACCATTGTCCTTAATAAGAAGACTGTGAGCCCATACGACACTCCCAAGGATATCTTTGCAAATGAGGATGGGGTATTTGGGAGTGTGGAGTGGATTGACCACAGTGTACTTTGAGATCAACATCGTTTGATACTCCAATCACATGAAATATTCTTCTTCAGCGAGACTTGGTAACCTAGGTTGCATTAAGGCAACGTTTTGAATCCAGAATAAATTCTCTCTAATTTATTCTACTTTAATATTACTGTTGGTTTGGTGCCCTTTATCTAGTGTCCAATCCCCTACTCATGTAGCATCTTGCTACTTTTAATAGCCACCCGACTGATGCGTATTTGAGAATTTGGTATTTCGAACAATCATATTTCGGGTAGATCATCAATTTAGACACATCCCCAACCAAAACGATCCCAAAATCAGTTTGAAGTGCCTAGTTTTCGACTTGTGGCCCAGCGCATTCTTCCTCAGGTACAGAGTCTTCTCGGTCAGCCTGGTCCACCAAAGCACTGCCCGGAGGAGGAAAGTTGGAGAAGAGAAGGACTCCCATTGCTAGCACCGCGATTGCCTAGGACAGCCGTCAGTTGAGAAACAAAACTTGATTCATTTGGACTCACCGCATTGCAAAAGAAGGTAGCATAAGATTTCCCAACTGCAGCCAAGCCAGCAAATATGAAACCGAATAGGCCTTGTGTTGAGAGTGTTGCAATATTCTCAACGAGGGTAACAGCATTGAGTGCATCTGCGCGCTGAGACTCTGGGCACATCTGGGTGATTACGCCTTTGGCCGCTGGGGCTGACCCGGACCCAAATGGCAAGAGAAAAGCGGCTGTTGAAAAATGTGTTAGCAAGATATAATAAGGCTTAAAAAAGTGTTTCATACCAAAATAAATGTGCCACGGGCGGGTTGCAAATGCTGCAACAGTCGTGAGTGCTCCATCCACGACAAGACTCCATCTCAAAAACACCAGGTCAAAGTGACAGCCATCAACATCTTCTGTGTTCTTTTTCGGGGGTTCGAATGGTTCATCGGCCGTTTGCTCTCCCGCCGTAATCACAAATTCCCCTGGCGAGGTTGCCAGAAGGCCAGTCGTCTCCTCGGGATCAGTGGGAGGAGTGTTGGGTGATGATCTCAATTGACGACCCCAGGAAATAATCCGAGGGAACAGAAAGATGAGAAACAGGCTCCTCATAAATGCAAACTCGGACATTAACCAGCCATTATTATTCTGATTAAACTCAAACGCGGCTGTGGCATACATCTGAATGAGGAGCGGCGCGTAGCCAGTCGCTAGCTGATTACTTTGTTAGTTTGAGTGGAAACAATCCGACTAAAATACTTACGACGCCGAGAAAAATACCCATACACAAGAAAATGACTCCGAAATGCTTAGTGATTTTGCCGTTCTGGTGTCGCAAGCGTTGTGGCACCAAAATCTTCAATGGCGCCAAGAATCCTGAAGCACCTTGAGGCCCAGGCTTTTGTCCCTGCAGCATTGATTCAGGCGAGATGTATGGCAAGGTCAATCTGGCATAGATGCACGAGATCAGGAAAAAGACAAAGGCAACATCAAACGGAGCTCGAATGTCGATGCTGTCCCCAATCATTCCACCAGCTACCGGGTGTGTTAGCTCCAATACATTGCATCTCGGATTGAGCGACTTACTGAGATATCCAATGCCTTGACCTAGCATGATAGCTCCCTGGAGCTTCCCAAACAGGGCGGTGCGCCTGATGGGCTCGGCGACCTCTCCCGCTATAATGTTTACGACAAGACTGCAGCGCTAGTCAGCGGACCGTCTTTTTTCGCCCGATCTTAGTCTGCTCACATATACCCAGCAGGTCCACCAAAAATGGTAATTAGCTGGGTGCACTGAATGATCAACATGCCGGTCCTTTTTCCTGCGACGACTCCGAGGATCTGGGCGACGACACGAATTGCTGGAACAAAAGTCTGCATTATGAGGGCCAATCGCGGTCCGAATTTCTTGGACAGCCAGCCCGTGAAAAAGAGGTTCATAGTACCTGGGATTCATTAGACAATTTGGCAATATCTCAAATCTTTTTTTTTTTTTTTGCCTTCGTACCGCATAACGTTGTGCTCATTCCTAGAATACTAAACTGAGCTGCTGTACCAGCGGCAATCTCATCGCGGCTACATCGGTCGCCGACGCCCTGGTAGGGAGGGTGGGTATCATAGAAAGAGTCGCATTCCATAAGATGGAAAACGTAAAATAGGCTAATTGGGGTCAGTAAATGCGGGAGCTTGGCAATCGCGCAAACCTACGGCACTTGGGTGAAGCTGAATGACAAGGTGATGAGAAACCCCGCAAAGAGAACGCGGTTCTCTACGTTGAAAACGCTATGTAGCCATGATTTCAACCTGCTTTTCCCGGCCTCCTTTTTGGATAATAGAGGCGTTCTTTCGTCGGTCGTCATGGTCAAAAGAAAATATGGGAATCTAACGCCACAAGGGACGGGAAAAAGAAAACGGGGGGGCGGATGAGAAATCCAACTCTTCAGAGAGGCGACACTGACCCACAAATTCAATGGCCGGCAACGGAGTTCCTATCACGGCATAGTGGCGTCCTATCACAGTACCATTGCCGAGTGCGGTGGATTGCAGATGAGTGGGTGCACAAAGTCTAGCGCCCGTTGGGTCCTGTTAACCGACTGATGATGCATGTGAATTGGGGGAGATAGTGGGCACACAATCATATCGGAGTATAGAAGAAGCATCCGAATCAATTGGACGAATATCACGCATAGTAAGCAACACTGAATTGGCATGGGTTGCAATCTACGAAATTAAAGAGGAACATGTACATTTTGATTTCCAATGACAGAGATGAATTCATTTAATTTATGCGGGGGGCTTATTTTTATCACCGTTTTCGGCGGTGTGGAAGTTGTACGGTCGCTAGCGCCGAATCATTAACTATTCAATTGTATGCTGCATAACTCCATTCCATCTAATGTAAAACACCACTCTACTTTTCAGCCTGGGCTCTCAAAAAGTCGGCCCTGCCAGTGCTGTTGGGATCCAAGTATGGGTGCTCGCCAATGCCTACAACCCGGTTACCGAAGCGATCTCCAAGTCCGTCGTAGTCAAATGTCGCAGAGTGGAAGGCACTCCGGTTATCCCAAATGGCTATTCCCAAATGTTAGCCATCCGCGAAAAGGATGGATTGACGAGGGGGATCAATTACTCACCGATATCACCAGAGTTCTGCCACTTGAATCGCACCTGAGTCGAATGATCCTTGGCGATGAGGTCGTAGAACCAAGAGAGCAGGTTTTTGCTCTCAGTTTCTGTCACTCCGTTGATGTGACCAACATGTGCACCAATTGGGAACACACTCTTCCATCCTGTCACCGGGTTTGTGCGAATTACAGGGTGGACTGCCTTGAGGATGCGACCAACGTTGTCAGGCGCACCACGGGGCTTTTCGTATAGCTCAAAGCCCTGGGTCTCTGCAATCTGTCCGAAATGAGGCTGGAAGAATGTGACTGTCAATGACTCGAGGAACTTTTGGTATGCTGGGCTGATGGCATCGTAAACGTCATATCCAGATGCCCACAGAGTATCTACAAAGTTCATTTGTTAGCCACAGTGCAATGAGCCTGTGTGGGAATGAAATTAACCTACCTCCTCCAGTCTTTGGCAATTCGGTTAGCCGAAGAGAGCTGTAGTCGGCAGGCGTGGGCTCAAATGAGATATCAGCATGCCACAGCTCATCTGTGCGCTTAGTGACAACTACACCATCGTCGGTTGTTCTGCGGTAGAATTTGTTATATTGCTTGGAGCTAATAGTGCTGACCTCAAGATCAGTACCACCATACTCTTGGTTAGAGTTCAAGAGTGGGTGGATATGAAGGCCGGAGGTGGCTGGTCGCCCTGAAAGCTCGCCGAGACGGTGGATGAGCTTCTTTTGGAGTTCATTTGTGAGATTGTCTTGAGCACGGAAGAAGACAACTCCACGTTGAGAAACTTGAGAGAGTGTTAGAAACCTGAAATGATTATCTTGGAGTACGAGCCGGATCTCACTGGTAATGGCAAGATCGCGAATCAATTCATCTGCGTTGGGCGCATTGAGCAAGTCAACGATATTAGCCTTGGGAAATTCGGTTCCAATGGCTGGAGTGACATCAAAGGACTCGTATTCGTTCAATGCTCCCGAGAGCTGGAGAGGCTCCCGGATCAGCCCTTGGGCCTTTGTCTGGATGGGAATGTCAACGGTCTCTGTTGCTGATGGAGCCATTTTGCAAATATGTATAGATGCAGGCAGTAGAATGGTTTAATAAATGACTATGAGATGGAGTACAAAAATTGAATGGATGAGTGCTGTTTGATTTATATACGAGAGCGTGGGCGATGCGCAACGCGGGGAACGCGTCAATCCCGATTCAAGCGAGTTGCAGAACGTCAATTTGCGTTATCTTGACACCATCGATTTGGCGGAAGTCGGAGCTCCGGAGCGGTCAGTCGCAGCGACGTGCCATCATTCCGGTGGCTCATTCTCCATGACGGCACCAGAGCGTTGCATGTCGTGACGTGATGATCCAGCCAGTCTTAGGCGCCGAAATGGCGATTGCGCCATCGACACCAAATCTAAAACAACGGCTCGGCCACCACACTAGCCCCCCCCAAATACCCAAACGAGCCAGATCTCCCATATTAAATTTGCGATGAGCCAATTAGCACCCATACCGCAAAAATCCGAGATGCGGGGAGGATAATCAGGAGTCATGTTAGTGTCTAGGTATGGATTCTGTATAGATTGCGCGGAATGATTATCAATCTGGGTCAATATTTGACAGATATCTGAGATCCCTAGAATCCGTAAATAATTCATCCATGTACAGATGCATCTTTATATTCGATGACCTATTAATTAAGACTAACGTTACCCATGGGTCCTTGCCTCCGACCATTCTAATGCCTTTGACGTGGATGTCATGCTGTAGCGTAGTCAGGTCGTGCAAAATGGTGTCTTGCACTCGGTCTTATTAGTATGCAGGGGTATTTTTCAGGGCAAATGAGCATGATGAAAGCCATCACTAAAAAAACCTCCGTGCCATCACAGTCTTGCAGGTAAATCGAGGAACTGGTTGGAGGAACCAAAACCATGTATTCGGAGCCATGTATCAATATCTGCAGCTAGTCAAAAGTGGAAACAGGCGGCAGAGCTGACTCCTAGCCATAGAAAGGCTTTTGTTCCGAGATTCCCCAGCCCCGAACGCGTTTGTCTTCCCATTGTCCATCAACTGTAGCATAAGCTTCATAAAGAGCCACATTCCTATCCTGGGCGCCAAACTCGCCGTGCTGTCTTTCCTTTCCATATGGGACCGAAATAGTGAGGTTCCCTCTTTCAGGAAAGGAAAGTGTAAAGGACTCATAGTAAGTAATGTTGGTATGTTTCGATACCCACGGGTTCTTGGCCTGAATGTCTGGCAGTACCGTTACAATTTCATGGGTTCCATCAAGCTTCAGAACCGTTCCAAATGACTTATGATAGTCACCAACGGGGTTAAGTGTCCAGACACAGATGCGTAGGCCGTTTTCTAATTGGATAGGGAACCAATACCAGCCTCCCGTGGCAATTCCAATGCCCCATTGGCGATCGTACCATGATGTAGAGCGCGTAGGGTCAATCTCGTGTATGGACCCATTAATAGTGACGGTTCCAGATGTAAGCGCATTTGGCGCGGCCCATTCACGATTGTAATCGGAGCCCCAAAAGAATGCGGCGGAACCTCCGTCGTATAGGTTTGGTCCGAGAGGCTCAAAAGTAATATTCCAACCGTGGGTTTCCCATTTTCCCGTTGTCGTAATGGAGGAAAAGCTGTCTGCTGAATTTGCGACCCAACGATATTGGTCTGTAAATTTGATATCCAGAATATTGGGGTCAAAGGATACAGTTTCCCCGACTGCGAAATAGTCTGAGAAAAACCCAGACTGAAGTTCATAGACTGATCCGCCATATAAATTAGATCCTTCCGGATCACCATCCTTGGCACGCAGGCTTGCATGTGAGACTACGAGCAGATCTAGGTCCGTCTTGGTGGTGATCCAGTGTGCAACCCAATGAGAGTTGACAAAGGCAGGATCAAACTCTCGAACAAGTTGGGTCTTTCGGACATCAACAACAGGGCCATAGTGCTTTTTATGGATAAGTAAAGGTACAAACTGGTGTATTCTGACATTGATGTGATACTCACAAAGTAGTCATATTTGGTGGGAGTCTTGTTGTGAGGAGGGGCAAGCCATGGCCTTTCGTTTTGACGAAAAGAGGCAGAGGCCCCAATAGCCAAAGAAGCAAATATAGTGGTAGTATAGTGCATTCTCATATTGAAATCTGCAAAGGTAGAGTCTCGAGGTTGTCAGATTGGCTGAATTGGTGAATACCATTTCACACGACCGGCACCTGCGTATTTATACCTTTAATACATGGGCAATTAGTTTAGGCATTTGAAATCGGTTACTTCGGATATAATAAGTAACTGCGATTAGAACCTTGCAGAGCAACTAAGCCTCTGGAATTACGTTGTAAGTCTAGCCAGTTCGCACGCATCATTGCCCGAATTAGACGTGATAACGGCCTTTCGGGCGATTCCGTTGAATCATGATCCATGATCCGTGGTATAAATTCCCGCCCCCGGCACTAATGCAAGTTGCTGAGGGTGGGTCTGTCCTTTTATGGCAAATGGTTGGTCAGCTGTGGTCGCATTCAAGCGTTAAGGTTTAACAATGATGGGGAAAATCTCAGCAGAGTGCATATAACAAATTAGGTCAATCCCTCGGTACCTGGGTTCCATTAACACTTTACTCATTGGTACTATCCTGATGATGAATTCTCCTTGTGGAAGCTCTGAATCTGGCCCCATCATCTTGAGAGAGATGAGACAATTGAGGGAAATCCGCACCCCTGATGAGGATTGGACTGGGACCACAAATCGTACTAAAAGGCGTAAACTCCAGAATCGCCTCAATCAAAGGGCCTGCGGTAAGTGGTACTTTCCCTCTGAACACATTGTTTACCAGCTTATCATGGCTCATATCGTGAATGCGGTGATTGATAGAACGAAGGAAAGCTTGTAGGCGGGCTCGTGTCACTACGTCTGGCGAGGCTGGTGGTGGTGTAGAATGCAGCCTCTCCAATAGTTCGGATCTGCCGGAAAAATGTGATAACCTTGAGAGATCTACGACAATGGAGCCAGAAATCACGGGCTGCACACGGGGATCGGGGTGTTTACTACTTCGCCCCGGTGCAGAAGCCGTGCTCCATCAGTTCGCTAAAAAAGCGTACGAGGATTACATATTGGGTAGTCCGCAACCAGGGTATTTGTCGACGCTTATCCAAATCAACGTCTTCAATGCACTCACACAGAATGGGCTTACTGTTGGGTTCTCGGACCAATGGCAAAGAGAGCGGGCCATTTCGCCCTTCACCAGGAATGGCCCCGATCAACCTACAATTCCGTCATATCCGCCAAGCCTGCGACCGACAGCCCTCCAGAGAGTCGTACTCCATCATCCGTGGATAGATCTCTTTCCTATCCCACAGATGAGGGACAACATTCTGGCCGCATTGAACTATTTGGATATTGATGAGCTCTGTGGCGACTTACTCGATGTTCATTTTGGGTTAGAAGGGAAGCCAAATCTCATAGTTTGGGGAGACCCTTGGGATCCCAGGGGTTGGGAGGCTAGTCCTGCGTTTTTGCGAAAATGGGGCTGGATGCTGCGTGGGTGCTCGGAAGTTCTAGAAGCGACAAACTATTGGCGCCAAAGGCGCGGGGAGAAAATATTCGCATTTCCAACATACGGGTAAAACCCGCAATATAAATCAGAGAGAATGACCGTGGCAAAGTAGTTGTAGCATAATTGCCACACGCGTTCGGTACACCGCAGTCCGATCGCGATATGCTATCGTGGGATGCTATGCGGTGCGATAAAGGTTACTGAATTGAGCGGCATCTTTGACGTATTGGTGTGTTAAAAGGCCACTCACGTCACATGAATGAAGCAAGATACCTAGGAGCAACATCAAGAATTAACCACTTGAGCCTGCTTTTATTATATAGAGGTCTACGAAATGGAATATAATATCTTTATGGTATTTTGTTTATTATTGTCATGATATATGGCCGCTTGTTTAACATATCAGCACTCCGCAGTGGATCGTAGCTCGGGAAATCGTAGTCTGCGCGTATATTGATGGTTCTTGACTTCATAGCCACCCACTGATTACTCTACCTTAGATTTAACCATCTACAGGCTGCCACCCAATTTAGTCTACAATCGATTGTATGGTGCATTTGTACATGGATCGAATTTCTTGCCAAGATACCCATTAAGTATGCGCGAACTCAATATGTGCAGGTTGAAGAAATGCTTGAGCTTGCACGAAATGACAAGATTTATCGTCAAAGTTCGCCGCCTTCGTTGGCTAATCTCATTGCTAATGGTAGATCCTGTTGGGTGGTTGGGCTGGGGTCAGGACCGCCGAACGGCCATCAAAAACCAGGAGAGGAATTGACACTAAATTCTCCATTTTCTCCCTTGTTTCAATTCTTAACAAAAATGATTCATTTGGTAAGCTTTGGTGTTTTCTCCGTCCACGTGGCTCATCTCCACTGTGAATTCTCTCTTTTTTTTTCCTTTTACACCCATGCAGCCTCAAAAAAAATCACTTCACCAAACATGGCTTTACATAAAAGCAGATGGGAACATCTCATAGTTAAACTTGTGCTAGTCTGATTCTTTTTAGACATATTTCGCGAGCCTGACTAAGACCTTTAGCGAGGACACTTGGATTTCGGAACGACGAACCAAGATATGGGTGGCTGTCTCAGCTGACCCTCCGTCAGGACCTAGATCCAATTAGAGCCACGAGAGGGGTTAGAGGCATGAGCCAGAATTCAGCCTCAGTGAGACGGCGGGCTTGGCGCTTTTTCATGGTCAGATTCAAATACCAAGCAAAACCAACGTGGTCGCGTATCATCATGTGTGCCCCTTCCATTCATCTCGACACATCCTGCCGATCATTTGGACCACTCAAAAGCGAACATGGACGCCACGAATGAGGGCAAAAGAGACGCCGCTGAGACATCCGAAACCACCCCCTTGGATTCTATCCATTCATCACGTGAAATATGCCACAATCGCACCGCCAATGTCGTATCATCGCGAAAATTCGGGCTCACCCTCGCTGTTTTCGTAGGCGCTGCCATTACCGCCGGCACAACCTGCGCCCTCGTTCTTCATATCCAAAACCTTGTCGCCAAGGCATCCGTCTCTTCAGATCCAGCACTATGGATCAGAACTGCTCGGACCGACGGGTATGACCGTTGCTACCTAGGATGCACCAAGTGCAACGACCCGAATTACGCCTACAACGCGTGCGCCAAAACTGCCAAAGTAAACGTCACGGGTGTTGTATGCGACGCCAATCGCATGTGGAATTGGAAGGACCGCTACCCGACCGTTTGTCTGCAGGCGCTGGGGGAAATCTTCAAAAAGGAAGCATTGAGCGCCAAAAAGAATGGTTACAAGGCGCAATACGCCATCGTCATCGTGACTGTTCTTGGAGGCATGTTGGGCGGGTTTCTGGTGTATAGATTGTGGAAATGGGCAGCGGCAAGAGCAGTAGCCCGGAAAAGGCAACACCTGTGTCAAGAAACCGACATCAACCCAGATTCATCAGGAGTGCAAAAGGTAAGTTCATGTGCTCGGGTTCGTCACTGATGCATGCGGTTAGCTCACAGCTTTTACGTTTAGGACACATCAAAGCGCCCGTACAAGCTTGCCAAAGGACCCAAATTTCTACTTCTGAGCTTCTTGGCACTATTCAGCAAAGCACCAGGAGCAAAAGCATACTCTTGCACTGGATACGATGCAACACACCACCAGTACTTTACCAATTCCAACAAGACAATTTTCGGTATTGTGGAAGGCTGGTATAGTAACTGTTACGATGTCCAACACTGCGAACAGAAATGCACCTCAAAATGTGGTGACAGTGGATGCAAAAAGAGCTGCAAAAAGGTCTGCCACACTCGAACATACTCTGATAAATCCCCCAAGGATTATGTTCAGGGAATTATGTCTAGTGTCAGGGAATGCGGGTTTGAGGAGACTGATGGAGTGAGCGGTGATCCTGGTAAGTTGTGACAGTATCGCCCAGAAGTCATGATCGTAATTTGTGCTAACCTCATATCAGAAATGCGAGTAGCCAATGCGGGTATTGAGCGAAATTGGTGGGTACAGATGAGGGTGAATGGATATAACATCACTAATGAAAATGACACCGATGAGTCCATTTGGTGTTTGCATGATATAGGCAACTAAAATTGGTGTGGCGTTGGTTGGTTCATCAATATTCTTCAATTTTCGAGCGCTTGCGTTTTGTAGCTCAACTTGACAGCGAATTTCAGATGATGCCGTTTCAGACTCCAGTTCTTCCACACCCATTCTCCAGCGCCCTGGCTCACGTGAAAGGAAAAAAAAAAAAGAAAATACCACGACAATGAAGCCAGTTGAAGGAAGTCAGCAACATAAAAAATGTCAGACAGGAATAAATAGGACGAGACACTGTCTGGGGATACGGAGAATCTCCAAAACTCCGTCGGGTCAGCTGGGGCAGTGCGTGCAAGAGGTTGCGCTGTGTGCCTCTGCTCAGCCATGAGGTGACGTGGGTCAATTGTGCCCAGAAGCCAAGCAAACCGAACCACCGTGTTGGATGACATAAGCACCTTATTTGTTAATCATGATCCTCTTGGAAAGCTATTTTGAGGTCAGTATATTCGCTGTTTTCGAGATTTTGTGGAATTTTGACGCCCCTCACCGAAATCGACACTTTGGAATCAGAGGCAAAATATCGAACACTCCAATTAAATCATCATTGCGTTTATGCACTTCAATTTCAATACTTGTACCAGAAAACGAGACCCAAATATTAGGCAAATCGCTTTTTGTCACTCAACAACTACTTGCGGGATTGGCGCCTCGTCAGGCTTTTTGAGTGTCAAAATGTTGCCACCAACTTGTAGGATTTCGACTGTGGAATAGAAGGATCCGGGATAAACGAGAAGTATAATGATATACATAATTTTACCCAGCTAAATCTTACCTCTTGAATCTATCCCGAAATGGGAATCTCCGAAGCAAACCCTAAACCCTCGTCGAAAAGTTGAGAAGATGACGTGTGGAACTGGTGTGATACGTCAGTGTAAGATTAGCAGCTACAATGCCGTCTCATATCTTATGCTTACATGCCTAGCAATTAACCTTGCGGATTTTTGCAAAACTCTCCGAGTCTTACGCAGTCAGAGCCCATCAGAGCTGAGCACTGCGCTCTTGTTGGTCACCCGATGTTCACTGTCACCTTGTAAAAGCTCAAAGACCTAAGCCACGCGCTAAAGATGATGCGAGGCGCGTACAGTTGGGACGCGTATAGTCAAATCTGAGATTAATTTTGTCTGTTCTCCGCGGGACCTTCGTATCGGATCTTTCCGTAAACACCGGTGTGCTGGATAAAGATGATATGCGCGGATTGCGTGCTGATGTGTGTTGTTTAATAAAGTGGCCATCCCCCTATGCTAAATGCTCACATCAATTATCAAATCTTCCAAGTCCAGTAACGATACAGTACGCATATAACAGGGGAAAAAATATCAGCCAAGATCCAGTCTTTCCCATTAACATGGCCGACCGTAATCTCACCCGGGACGATGCTTTCGACCCAGCAAACCTTTGCAACCTCGACATTTGTCCTCTGGACTGGACTATGTACGGGTTCATTCCGTCTCTCGCTGCCAATATCGTGTTTTTGATCCTCTTCGCCCTCATTGGTATCATCCATGGCTATCTTGGTTATTGCTGGAAGACCTGGGGGTTCATGGGAGGCATGCTTGCCGGCTGTGCCGCTGAAATACTTGGGTATGTTGGCCGTATTATGCTCCACCATAACCCTTTTTCATATGAGGGATTCATGATCCAAATTGGTAAGTTTTGAATTGCCAAATTCACCCCTCACTCATGCTTGCTCACTAACCGATGTAGTCTGCTTGACCTTCGCTCCCGTCTTTTACACTGCATCAATCTACATTACCCTCTCCAAGACCATTGAATTCCTCGATCCAACCATTTCAAGAGTTAGACCGAAATACTTTTACTGGTTTTTTATCCCCTTTGATCTCGTCTGTCTGGTCCTGCAGGCCCTCGGTGGTGGATTGTCAGCAGGCACCGACGGAGTTGACGTCGGGGTAGACATCTCGATGGCAGGTCTTGTCCTTCAGGTGATTGTCCTGGTATTGTTCATCATTGTATTTTTGGATTACTTGTTGCGATACTGGCGCCTCCATCGTGCCGCCCGCTTTTCTTGGCGCATGAAGACATTCTTTATCGGTCTTTCCGCTGCTGTTGTCCTAATTCTCATCCGCTGCACCTACCGTGTCGCAGAATTACGTGATGGTTACGATGGGAAGCTTTTCAAGGAGGAAGTCCCGTTCATCATTCTCGAAGGGGTTGCCATTGTGCTTGCAGCATTTTGTCTTTGCTTTGGTCACCCAGGTCTTTTGATCAAGCCCCAGTCAGGACAACAGACCCCGCAGAGGGAGAAGAGTAATCCTGTCTCTGGAAGCTCCGATAGTAATTAGTCCTTAGCAAGCTTGATAGCTTTGCCCCTCTTATCTTACAATCACGAATACATGCCCATACTCAGTTCGATAAATTTTAGCAAAAGAATCGGTCTCCTCGAGTACAATATCTTGTATAGCATTTTCCTATTATTTAGGCGCTCAACCATAATACATAAAATCGTACATAAATCATTCCACTTCAGCCCAAATAGCCTTTAGTTGCACAATCTTCATCGCATCATTCGGATTGTTTGCATTTGCAAGCCCAGCATGCATGTTATTCATCATATGCGCCCCAGTCACGCCATCCGGCGTGTCATACCAGCCCATCGAGTTGTTTCCATAGACATACCCGTTCGTGGTACCAGTGAGGGCTGCCTGGCCATCCATGGCCGTATACTGCAGGCCCATACGACCCTGTTGCAGGGCTTGCTTGTACTTGAGCAGCTTCATGCGCTCCATGCTGTTGATCTCTGGTATGGTCGCGTTATACGTTTGCATTCGTCGAAGCCCAAATGCTAGGAATGTTTCCAGAGCTATCTGTGATTCGGGTGACCCAGGTGATCCAGCCTTGCATGTTTCCTGCCACAGCTTTCGCATGCGCGGGGACCACATTTGACAGCAAATCGGTCGCTCATCATATTTCCCCCTCCATGGCAGCGAGCTCGCAAGCGATGTGTCCGCAACGAAGCTTACGTAGCATTCTTGACAAGCCAAAGCCTCTTGATGTCCCCACCACATCCCTCCTCTACGGTGTTCAAGCCGAGGGCATGGCGATACTCCGGCCCATTTCCGAACATAGTCGGAATAGTAGGTAATGACACCCTTGTCAAGGGCTTCGGCAAAGCGACTCATGAATCGTACAAATCGCGGGTTTGCCGGAGAAAAGTTGCAGACAATGGCGGTGTTGGAGTCTCGTCGGGCCCGCTCAAAATATTGGGCCATGTCTGTTGTCTTGAGTATGCCCGTATAGCATGCTTCACATACACTTAAAGCATCGCAGCCTCCGGCCAATGTCCACCAATTACCCCCAGCAATGCCATTAGTGGTACAAGGAGAAACAGAAGTAATGCTTTCTGCAGCTGTCCAAAACACTGCAAAGTTTTGCTGATTTAGGGCGGATTCGAGTGCCGCGGCAAGCCGTATAGATGCCATGCTGCACGAAGATTCCGCAGTAAGTTCCGTCAAAAGTCCACCAAAACCAGAAGAAGGTGTATAGGGCTTAAATTCATTTTCAAACTGCGTCAAGGCCATCTTGTCAAGAAAACAAGCTTCGCAAACGCGCATCCTCTTTATCTTCTGGCGTGGAACGAACCAGTTCGCTGTGTCGGTGGGCATCTCTTTGCCTTCACATTCTGCAAGCTTCAGTCGACGTGTCGTGGTGGCCACAAATCCTTGCCAGTCATTGTTTTTCGACATCTTTTCGACAGCCCTCGTGACGTGTGGCACACACAAGTCGCATACCCATTTTTCTTGCTCGCCTTGTTTTCTGTAGGGTGAAAACTTGAGTTCAAATGCGGAGCCAGCGATGTAGTCTTCGTAGCAAGCCTCACAGGCGAGAAAGTTGCTAATGATATCGGGCTGTACTAATCCGTACCATTTTCCACCATCAGCACCAGTGCTAAAGACCCGTCCCCTGCAGGCCAGGATATTCTGTCGCTTCATCATATATGTACGAAGGGTGCTCAAATCATTTCTTTGAACTGCCTGCGGCCACATAATCTGCTTGACACGCGGGAACCAAAAGTCACAGGTGGATACCGAACCCTCAGGCTGGTTGATACGCTCAAATTGACCCGCGAGATGAGTGCTTTGTATGTTGTCGGCATAGCAGCGGCCACAGGCAAAGAAGTTGGGGACGTCTGGTAAGCGGTACCAACACAGCGAATAATCTATTGCTCTTCCCTCAGGACAAAATGCGATAATCTCATTGGGTGGTCCACTAGATCGAACCGTAGGTAAGCTTCGCGGGACATCGTCTTGAGCCCGACTGTTGGATTGAATATCAAGGTTATTCATTTGTGTAGATAGAGATGCTAGCGGATCTTGAGTCCCCAGTGGTGTTGGGGCGGGGTGGCTCTGAGGCTGCAGAGCATCATGCTGAGGTTGGTAGCTTGGAGTTGCTGAAATCTGCGTGTTCTCTTTTGATTCTGGTTGTATTTGTATGCCTTGTGCTGGAGCAGGAGAGCCGTAATTCCATTCTTGTGGGGGATTAGTCGAAGGCTGAAAAGGGGGACGAGGTGTAGCAGTGGTCGGAGTTGGCGAGGTTACGCCTGACTCCTGTGGTGCCGGGGCAGCAGCTGGTGGTGGAGGGTAATATCCATGGTGTTGTTGATACGGTTGTTGATATTGAACTGGTTGAGGTGGAGCGAGTTGGTGGCCACTATACTGCGGCAGATATGAAGCCGCTGGCACAGGCAGGTGCGGTGGAGGGGCACTATACTGCGCCGGGGTTATTGGGGAATAAACACCAGGGTGAGGGGGAAGAGTGTTTGGTGGCTGCCCTGAACCATATGGCGTGGGTTGTGCATAGTTCCAGCCTAGATTTTGCGCCTGTTGCTGTTGAGGTGGAGGAACATGGTACTGCTGGCTAGCTGGATGAGGAGGATAATACTGCTGAGCGCCCGAAGCCTGTGAAGTTTGTGGTGGATGATAATAAGAAGTAGAGGAATGCACATACGGGGCACCTTGCACTGGTGCTCCCGGATTCGCGCCATATCCATACGGCTGCTGAGGCGCATTTCCATAGCGGTTATTGTTCTGGCCTTGAGGATTCGCCAGTGAGTTGGCCACATCATTGGCCACGCCGACGGCCTCGTCGACGAGGTTTTGAACAAGCTTCCTCATGGCGGGCTACGGCAGAGGCAATGACGTGCAGTCTTGGTGGTGCGATCAGTAATGGGGTTGCAAGATCAAGATTGGCCCGCCAAAAAAGCCAAAAACCATGCCAAGCCAAGCCACTTTATTAGACATGTGAAGAGCAGCTAGGACGCCTAAATATGGCTTCCGCCCAATGTTTCACGTTTTCCGCGAGCAATTCAACCCTGGTTGAGTGGTGGCCGGTCTAGACCAGTCTAGTCAATCAGCTGAAGAAAATAGCTTGCTTTTGCCGTCGTGGGTGGCAGGCATGTCCCATGTCAAGTCCAGCAATGATTGGCGAATCATGCCTGCTTACTGCACATTTCAGCTCGACTTGCCATTTTCCAGTGCTTGCTTGTGCACCTATTTGCGGCAGCTCGGCCCCTCGCAAAAAGTAATGCATGCGTGACCCGAGAGTTCCGCACTGGCTCCTTCACGCGATAGGGCTCATGTCAAATGTGGCCGGCAAAGGCTCGTAACGCAAAGCAATACAACATAATTTGTGCAATGGATATAGTGAATATCCCTTTGCCTGTTTTAACTCCTTTATGGATATTCAGTATTGAAGTTAGCGTCAAGTGGCACGGTATGTAACTAGACACTGATTGGCCAGTACTGTTAAATCATCGCTTCCCTGCATTTACAGCTATGTTCAGGTTCTTCATGTCTCTCAGCTATTAACAGGTGAGCGCCTCTGTATTTAAAGTTGTAACATTATTTCATTTTCTTTATTTTATGTGTATCATCCGTTTCGCACCAATTTTTACCAATGAGTTTTATTTCAGGTATGCCGCCTCAAAGATGGGCACGCTAGTTTAATAGAATGACAGCTTGTGAACGAACAATGGTGGTGGACGAGATTGCGCATTTATCCTCATTATAGCGAACTATGAACGGTAGGTTGAGCATTTCCACGATGTTGCAGGTGCTGATTGAACAACCATCTACCCCAGCTTGAGACTTTGATACCATACACAGTCGGTCTTGAAAAAAAAAACATTGCGTTTATCAATCCTTTTGGCGGTTTTCTCTGGGCCGTCTCCATTCAGGAGGCCATGTCCACAGTAATCACTTGTGACAGATTTTCTACCAAAGGATTAGCAAGATGATATGGAGGTGAAACAATAAATTTCAATATACCAGTAGGAGAGACCCAAATCCCTAAATCCCATTACAGAATGCCCAGACTTTGTTGAACCATCTTCTATAAAATGGTTTCACAGCTTCTTCTTCAGCTGCGAGTTTGGCTTTGATGATCATTCTTTGTTTAATAAAGTTTTTGTCAAGGAGAAGCTGGCACATTGTTTCTATGTCACGGCGGGAGGACAGAAACCTAGTTGGCCTGGGACATGGCAGTCGGCTCCGAGCACGGAAAGCTTGGTGAAAGGAAGCTCTCATTGCCGAGTGCATGATACGATTTGCGATGGGCGCCATGATTGATAAAAGATCAATGAAATTGTGTCTGGTGCGTATGTGAATAATTAGGAGCTTGGTGGTGTGTATGAGGGAAGAAACCAAAGGCGGGGGGCTTTGGTGCAAATGGCCGTCTTTATTTTGCTCGAGCTTGAATTTGGATGATGTTGATGAGGGATGGTTTAAATTTGATGACTTGGGTCTTTGGGCTAGGGATCCTTTTAATATTGGGCTTTAATAGACTTTTTCTATCAAGGTATTGGAGAAAACATTTCCAAGTTATCACAATATCTGGTAGCTTCCTTCTTTTGGGTTTGCATTGCAAGCTGATTTGATGTATTGATGTGACTTGACCTTGCTGGATAGCTAGACTTTTGTATAGGTAAAAACTCTTTTTTTTTTTTTGCTCGAGCCCTGCACCTTGAGGGCACCTGAAAAATCTTTAACCAGCTCTGATCAATGAGGCTTTGATGTCATACACCGTAGGTATTGCTCGTTATATGTTTTCCATACTTTCTTCTATCGCTTAGACTTATTCGTGCCGCCACAGATCCATAGTATTGGAGCGGTGTGATTTCTTTTTCACCATCTAAAAGTCATATTTCTTTTCTACTTACTTAGTTTAACTCATGTACTGTAAACAACTCCTCAGAGTTATTCAAGTATTTTAATTTCTAGACTAGACGGTGTTCGCAAGGATGCAAGGATATGCATTGGGATTCACTGTCTTGGCGGGAAGAAGCCATCCTGAATATGAATATCTAAGTTTTCATCAGGGCATCAAGGTTGTGCCGTACAGAGGATTAAGTTGATTGTTTTTTGGTTGGGCAAATTATTGAAAAAGTTGTTAAACGCTATTTGTATCCACCACCTTTGTAGCCTAGGTCCTGGGAGAATTCTGGTTGAGCGCCCCTGCTACTTGTATTCAAACTAGAAATAAATTTGTCGATCATGTGGTTTATCGCCGCCTGTTCGATTTAATGCTTCTATGCGACGAGAAGTGTTGCCAAAATGACTGCATCTGTGGTGAAAGTAGTAAGCATAGTGCTAAGATAGGAATTTCTGGTTTGGTGCTGAATCCTGCACGAACCTCGGGAAAGAGGGAGGGCATCAGTAACATTTCTCATAATGGATATTATCATTTGATTGGGTTTTGTGGCAGTGAAGATGCTAAGATTGAGAGGATTATGGGTATTGAGTCAATGATGAAAAGAGAGTACACTATATGAACTGCAGGTAGTGAAATGCGCCTCCATCGCTTGCGGTGAATCAAATGATTGTAAGTGGAAAGTCTAATTTATTTTATGTTGGAGGGTATCTAATTTTTTGCGCCGATTAAGTTGTCTATATGCCATCGTATGCGATTGAAAATATCGTTAAAACTCCGTTAATCGTCTATGTATCAGCCACGAAACGAGGCCGAGTCGATAAAGACATCAGTCTTGCGCATGATTCCCTTGCGGCTTGAGGAGTCGTCGTCTGTTTCGTGATCTCTGGCATCCGAATGCATGGGTTGAGCAGATGCGTGGTACGCCCCGTTGTGGCCGTTCACGGAGCCAAGTCTGATACCTGGACCAGAGTTTGCGAGACCGTTGTCGCTCTATAAAGTGAAAGTCTGTTAGCGAGTATTCAAGCTGAGTACCGAGGCTGACAGACGCCTGCATAGCCAGGATTGGTGGTATGGGGTGCTGGGCAGATAGCAGTAGATGGCGAGAAGCTGAGTAGTACTAACCTGCCCCGGGTACTTGTAACTACGATCACGAGAAGTACCATAGTAGAATTGAAATAGCTTGCGCAGAGGAGGCAGGGAACATCCAATGATTCCCAAACTACACTCGAGATTTGAGGTGATACTGATGACACCAAGATGATCTAGATAACAAGAATTTAAAGTCAGCATCATACAAGTACAGAAAGAAATTCCATCTGGGGAGCCATACATCCTATTTCAGTAGGGTATTTTGTAGTGTCATAGTACTTTAAGTAGGGCATCCGGATGCAAGTCGCGACACTTGCAAAAACACCGAGACCGAGAATGCAAATGACGGATACTTTTCTGCGTCTTGACATTTGCAGCCCTGCTACAATAAAGAAGGGGATAGTGGCGCATGCCCAATCTGTCACCATCTGAATAGCAGACACAATGTAGCTGACAGTCTGCAAGCTGATCTTTTTCTGGCATGTTCCTCTGACAAGTGCGGCGTTAGCAAAATAACTCGTCGAGAATTCTTACTGCTCCTTGACCTCCTGGGGATCTATGAAACAATTCACAGGAAAAGCTTACAAGGCAGGATTCCATGTTGCTGCAAGCGGTTTGCAGTTGGCGAAAACGAAAATAAGAGCAAGAATGGCGACTGTGACCATGACGGCCATGTTGACGGCCATGAGAATGACAACACGTTTTCGTTGGTCAACCCGGATACAAGTAAAGCCAATAGCGCACTTTATTATGGTTGATGAGATGAAATAAAGAACCTCCCAGTAAGTCTGATATTCGGAGGCGCGTATCAAGTACATCTGGGAAGGAATATTGACATCCCGAGAGCCAACTCCGAATCGCGATGCATAGACGGCGAAGACGACTGCTGGTATGAATGGAAGCTAATGATGAGATGGTTAGCTTGTTATCGTTTGAGATAAGATGCTAAAAAAAAAAGAAGACCTGCGGCGCACTTACTGTTCCAATTACCGCTAGGTAATCTTCGATACCCCAAAGTTTTCCTGATGCTCCTGACAAACCAGCACGCACGTAAACTCGAAGCGAAACGACAACGACGCAAACTATGCCAAAGGTAATTGCGACAATTTCGACAGCAGGACCCAAGTCTTTGGGAGCTAGAGGTTTCAGCTCATAAGCAAGAGCCTGAATCTGCTCCCCGGTGAGGGAGGCGCTCATTTTAGCCGTCCGCCTCTCGTTATCGTTCACAAAATGGTCGTCGTAGCAGGTTTCCGGCGAGGGCCAGAACCGACACGCTCGCGCTTTGGTCGAATCTGATTTACGCTAATGGCATTGAAAGGAATACGAAATTGATTAAAAAGCTGCAGGAACGGAATCGGAGACATTTTCAATACTTGATAGGTCCCTGTTCGGTCTGCCAGTTCTATGCAATGAGGGTCAATCATCTCCCGTTTCGCTGATGCCGGTCTCAAGCCCATGTCTAGTGCATTCCCGTTTCTTGTCTGTCATCAGGAGCTAGGCAAACCCCACAAACAAAACGACTGCAGGTTCGTGTTGTCTCCTCTCTCTGGGCGAGTCGCGATGGGGCTGATTCAGTGTGGTGTAAGCGAGCCTGCAATGTGGACCGCAACCCTGAGACGTGGGGCCTTAGTTAGCATGCGTCATTGGTCTTGAAAACAGTGTTTCGCTAACAGTCTTGGACCAGAATCCTGGGGCGATTTGTTATTAGTTGGTCAGCTATTTCAACGGAGCCCACTGCCAAGGTTCGCTAACGACCGTTGCGTCCACCAAAATTTGAGCAATCTCTCTTCACCTCACACGACGCGCTAACGCCGATGCTCCATAGGGCAAGGGGAGCTGGCCAGTAGGATAGATACCCGCCCCAGAACAGCGAGTTTAGAAAACCTTAACTACCGCCCCTGGCTTCTGGGCTAGCCCGGGACCAGTACCAATAGCTCGGTGAGCCCGCCACCAACTGGTTGGGGCAACGGGGGGTTTTCTTCTTCCTCTTTTTCTAGAAGCAGTGATTGAGGAGTGTATAGAATTGGCCACATCAGAGGTTTGTTCATTTTCTTTCGTGGCAGCGTATCTTGAGGTGGGATTTCTTATTCTCTGCGACTCTGTGTTGACCGACTGACTCGCTCTGAGCAGAAGGATTGGCCGGGAGCGGTCCGTCAAGATCCGCAGACGATTGATGCAGCGATGAGACCAAGCTCAGATCACCAGGGGCCATTATGGGGCTTGGCACTTTGACCCACGCGACAAGGCTGGGTTACGTCCGTCGTGTTCCGAGAAATGTTTTCTCCAGAGGAGAAATCCCCGAAGAAATTGGTGAATGAAACGCCCCCGATGTATGAGAAGGGAGTAAATGTGCTATGAAATACATCAAAATTGATACAAAAATTCTCCCAGGTTCACCAAAATTGGTCCGTGATTGTGAGTGTTGGTTCCCACACACGACAGCCAACGAAGAGCAACCGAAAATCCAAACTAGCTAAATCCCTGTCTGACGTGACATCGCTAGGCTGTCGAGACGGGACAGCGTCAGGGGTCCTACCAACGGACCAGTCATGAGCTGGTCATCTGTTTCGTCAATTTGAAATCTGCAAAGTGCCATTCTCCGACCTGTCAATGCTCCCCCAGTCCATGTGTTTGGGGTTCTTCTCTCCGCTCACTTGACACTGGTTTTTGCCAAAGACGACGTGTTGCATGCATCACGGGGCGTCTTGAGAGTATCGCTACCATGCTGGGCATTGTTGCTGCCTGCGTGGCTTTGCTGGGCGTTTATCTGATTGGTAGCGCACTTTATAGCATCACATTTCACCCTCTGGCTGATGTGCCTGGTCCCAAGCTCTGTGCCATCAGCCGTATTCCATACTGGCTTGTTGCGCTCAGAGGTGATGACATCCGGTGGATGAAGAGATTGCATGACCAATATGGACCTGTTGTTCGTTTTGGCCCAACAGATCTCAGCTACACAGCTGGCCAAGCCTGGACTGATATTCACGGACCTAAAGTGACGGAGAAAGCACAAGAATTCTCCGTTCAGCCTGTCAATGGTAAGGGGCATTCAATTGTGTTGGCCTTTCTCGCCAGCCTCCATCGTTCATTTGGGTTGGCTAACATCAATGACTCCCCGCAGGCGTTCCAAGTATGCTTACGACTAATACCGAAAACCATGCTCGAATACGTCGCCTCTTTTCGCCGGCTTTCTCAGAGCGCGCCTTGAAACAGCAGGAGCCTCTGTTTCGGAAATACACCGACCTACTCATGTACAAAATCTCCGAAGTTGGCAACGACGGAGAAAAACCTGTGGAGATGACACAACTTCTGAACTTTGCGACTTTCGACGTCATGGCAGAGCTCTGTTTTGGACAACCTCTTGGATTATTGGCAAAGAATGAATACAGCCCTTGGGTCAGATCAATCTTTGAGTCGTTGAAGATGTTGCCCATTGTCTCCATCATAAATTACTACCCCATCCTCAACTTCATCTTTACCCGTTTCGAGCCAAAGTCGGTCACTGAGCAGAGAATTACACACTGCAGGCACTCGGAGGAGCGTGTTAACCGACGCTTGCAAAATGGCTCCGATCAGCCTGACGTTTGGAACCTAGTTTTGGCGGCCAAGGATGGCAAGGGACTTACATTGGAGGAAATGCATTCTAATGCCGAGATCTTCATGCTTGCAGGCTCAGAGACAACTGGTAAGTTTGATGGAAACATATCCACGACGCCTAAAATTATTTTGAATAAAACTAATGAAACGGAAACCCCTAGCTACCCTTCTGAGTGGTTGCCTCTATAACCTGCTTACTAACCCCGACAAGATGGCCACGTTAACCAAGGAGATTCAAGGCAGTTTCACAAAATTGGATGATCTTACATTGGAGCGTCTTGCTGAAATGAAATACATGAACGCTTGCTTGAAAGAAGCGCTGCGCATCTATCCCCCGGTTCCCATTGGCAGCCCAAGAGTCGTCCTTCCAGGCGGGCAACAGATTCTTGGAAAATGGATTCCACCGGATACACGCGTTTCAGTTCACCACTGGTCAACCTACAAGTCTGAGTCGAACTTTGCTAGCCCCGAAACGTTTGCACCCGAGAGGTGGCTGAAGACTGATCCTGCGTACGCTGGTGACGCCCTTGACGCCCATCAGCCGTTCGGCTTTGGGCCTCGAAACTGCCTTGGGCAGAATATGGCCATGCACGAGATGAGGCTTATCCTAGCCACTATGCTCTTCAGATACGAACTGGAACTCTGTGACGAGAGTCGCAGCTGGGCAGATCAAAAGTCCTTTGCACTATGGATAAAAAGTCCGCTGATGATCCGCGCAAAGCCAGTTGTCACGCAGGCAAGACTGAATATCTGAGAGAAACCGGGAGGTCAATGCGACTTTTTGAGCAGTACCTTGCCGACATAATCGCGTGGATTATATGTATAGGATCCCTCGTTAGCTTGGAACTTGTATTAGGCAAATTGGAGCAAAGTATCACGAAGGGGGCATATATGAATTTTTTAAATGACTAGCACATATTTGAGATCTAGAAACATTTGACCGTTTCCCATCTCCATGAACCTTTCTTATAAAGTCCTAGCACCGCTCTTTATTACATCACCGCACCCCCCCCCCCCCCCCCCCCCCCATCGGATCCGCCATTCCCTCCGATCAATTTCTTTTTCTTTTTGTTTCTTATTGCCTTCGTGTTGTCATGCGCTTGGATCTTAGTATCCTTCCACCGTAGCCTCTCCAAAAGGGTCGAACTGTCCTCGTTTACAACGTATCGTTGAACACTTTGGGATACATATTTAGAGCTATGGAAGACATCAGCGGTTAGCCTGACCTTCTGACCTCGTCAGGGTTGTTTCAAGATATTGTACTGACGGGGTAGCCTTGGATAAAGTAATGGATGGATGTGGCTCTTTAAAGGACTTTTTTACTGTGATAAAAGAATATATCCAGCTATCGCCAAAGTACCGATTGGGGGACTCGGGGTTCTTTAACAAATACCTCAAAGAAAGATGCTTTCTAGGGTGAATAATAATTGGAGGAAAGTTCCCAAAAGGGCTTTTTTTCCCCTCGGGGCCGTGGACTCTGAATGTTGCAATACTCAATATGACGGGCTATTGCTTTGCCAACACTCTTATGTGTGCCATCACCTAGCACACATCGCTTTCATTTGAATTTGAATCATCATTAATCATTTCTTCATCCCTAAACTCCCAACTAAATGAAATATACAAAAGAAATATCTCATGCTCTGTCTAGATCTTCTTCATCAAAAACTTGATCAGATACTTTATATATGCATATCCCATAAATTTACAAGCACTCGCTTGTCAAATAAAACACATTTAATATGGCTCAGTGTATCCAGTTTCCTCATGAATCATAAATCATCATCTCAGTAGAGTCGTCTTCTACTGGCTGTTCGTGTTGGTGTTTGGTCATCGTTGGAAGACTCGTCTGCAAGTTGGGGGGGAGGCGTAAGATCAGCTAAGTCGAGTTAGTTGACGAAAGTGAAGGTGAAGGGACAAGAGGACGTACGGGACCCTGAAGGGGATTCATTCTCTAGGGAAGCCATAGATCTTTCATAAACACCCTTCAGGATGAATGCAACCTTGTCGTAGTCGAAGTCGCGATAGGAAAATTTCACGAGGTTAGAATGAGTTCTGGGCATCGCAATCTGGTGATCTTTGGAAGCGCCCTGAGGCAAGCAGCTGGCTGCTGATTGTGGCTTTACGAGGTGGCGAAGAGGACCGATCATCTTGTATTCTCCATTTGCATCCTAAAGAATAATTAATTTGGCGGCACTAATAGTTTTTGGTTTGGATTCATACCATCCAGGCCGTGGGAGATTGTTCCGTTTCATAGAAGCAGAATAGCTCGATATTATATTTATCGGTAATCTCGTCAAACTGCCGCTTCTGAAGCCCAAGTATTTGTGACTTTATATCATGTAGAGACTCTACTAAATTCCTATTAGGTTGATTGGTTACCATAGGAATTAGTGATTCCATATCCACCCCGTCATTTGGGACGCCAAAAAATAGGCACGCCTTGACGCGATGGATAAGATGTGAGTCAGTATCAGATTCGGAGATGCGTATCAACGCTTCCTTGATTAACAAGCCGCCAAGGCTATGGCCGATAAGAACGATAGGCTTCTGGTTAGAAGATTGCAAGATCTTGCTCAATGCTATCTGAAATGAGCCGGCAAGGTCATCCAAATGAGCAAAGCTCGAACTGTTCCGTAGCTTGCTATGATAGCCATATATTAATGTGCGAGCACCTGGCAAATCATTCGGGAGGCTGTTATGTAGCCACATATTTCCATCTTCTTCGTGCACAAAAGACTCAAATGGATGACTTCCAAGTCCAGAAAGCGCAACAATATCCATCTTGTGGCTCTCAGCAGTGGGTACGTGGAGGGCTGTGATGCCATTAAAATGGCGGTCCAATACCAATTTGGTTGCCTGGGAGTAAATCGAATCGCGCTTCCGTTTAGCAAGGCGCCCTGACGAGCGTGTTGGCGATGATATGTCTAGTATGAATTGCCTGCCTTCCCCTAGACATTCTAGTTGCGAGGGAGGACTTCTAAAGGAAACGGTTGCTATTCCAAAAGGTCGAAGGTCCGCTGCAAGAGTGCCAATGACAGCGCCGTTGTCCTCTTCGTCCAAGGCATCGTTTTGAGTGCCACCGGAATGTTGTAACTTTGGATGACGGCGAAGGATGTTTGCCAGTCTCAACTCGTCAAAGTGTTGCGGAACATCTTGGATTCTCCATACATGGCTCCAGGGTTGAGTCGCGGAGCTTGGATCCTTTTCTCCCCCTGGGAGTACATTACCAGATTGCTCATCAGAGAGACTGGCGGGGAGTTTATTGCGATCACCCAATGCTAGAGCATGTTCCACCAGTTTCTTGATCCTCTCAAGAACCTTGTCATACTCATTGTCATGAGGGGCAAACCTGACCAGGTCTGAGTGTGCTCGCTCAATCGCACACACATGTTCAGGGCCATTTTCCCAGGAACGGCACTGCGTCGCAGATAGCTTGGTGACTATGACGGTGCTTGGTCCAGTCATCTTCCACTTCCCGTTTTCATCCTATAACTAGTTAGAACGTGTAGATTAAAAGGTATTCATATCACTGTACCTGTTGCGGCGTCGGTGACCGGTTTGTCTCGTAGAAAGTTACAATCTCCGATTGCCCTTGCGCACCAAGCGCAACATGAAAGTCTTTATGAAGGTCCCCCAGAGCTTCTGCGTTACAAATATGAGAATATTCAATCAAAGACTGATTTGAACTATACGGATTTTTTTGACCTTGCTTGGTTGTGGGCATCAATGAAGTCGTGTCCATTCCGTAGTGCGGAACTCCAAAGAATACAATACCATAAACCATGCGGAACAGTTTTTTGTCGCTTTCCCTTTGGGATTTGGATAAAAGTATTAAAACCTTTCAGATAAGCCATTGCCCAAAGTATATGTATATCAGTGTACTCACTTTTTTGACAATCAAGCCTCCGACGCAATGTGCAAGAAGAATGATTGGCTTCATGGTTTTGGCATTTGCTAATTGCAATAGTTCGTTGTAAAGTGACAACGCAATATCATCTAGGGTTCGCACACTGTTGCTTTCGACCAGTTCTGAAGGGTAGCCATAGGTCATGACACGAGCCATTGGGATATCACAAGGAATGGCATCTCTTAACCACATGTGGCTCTCACTCCGCACTTTGAAGGATCTGAAAGAGTGCTCGTTAAGGCCAGGGATAGCAACAATACTAGATTTTGTAAGCAAAGAAATTTCAACCCAGTGTTTTCACATACTCGACTTTGTGGTCTTCTGGCTTCGGCATGTAAAGTGTGGTGATGCCGAAGAATTGTGAATCAAGCACAACAGGGGCATTGTGAGACTGGTCTTTGAGTGGCAGAGACACACGGGTGTGTAAGCTTCTGTTTAGCATCGCAACCGTTGCGGTTCGAAACCGACCATGAATCTCTGTGGCAAGTGAGTGAACTTTTGGTTCGCCCCTGTCAGATTCATTCAAGAATGATTGAAAACGGTCCAGGTCCCATTCTAAAGGGATTCCGCGAGCCCGGAATGTGGTTAGAAGTTGATTTGCTGACATTGTCGATAATGATATATGTTCAGCTAAAATGTGAATGCCACGGTTTGGTCCACCGTACAGGCTCTCAGGCGCTGTCGCGTGCTGTATTCACTGCCACAATAACTGTTGTTGGCCAATCCTTTGCCTTGTGGTGCAGCGGTCTAGCACGGGCCGTTACAATTTGGACACCACCTTGGCTTACAGCTCGGTAGAACTAATGCAAAGTGCACAACGGAAAACTGTTCAGAAAAAAAATCCAGTGTATGAATTCTTATGGAGGTCAAAAGGATCAGGCGGTGAGTACGTATTGACCGTCTCCACAATCCTAGCCTATGTACGGGGTGATCAACTCAGCTAAGTGTAAGACAACAAACTTGAACATTAACATAGAAAACATACAAGAAGTCAAAAAACTGATGTGCAGAAAATTTATGGCGTGTTGGATTTATGCTAAAGAAGAAGCAATTTGTGTTGATTGTAAAATGAAGGGAACAAAAGCAAAATGCATCAAGGCAAACAAGGCTCTTTATTAATACCCCTATACACGTGGCGCTGATCTCTCTACACGTGGTGCTGAACTGTTCCTTGGGCACCAAATCTGCACCTTGTGCCCAGTCTACAACCAACCAAGTCTAAGGTGTGGGCCCGCTTAAGCATCTACCAAAAGATCGGTTAGGCTAGCAAAATAGCAACTTTTGTGATGATGGAATCACAAATGTTCCAATAATCCTGTTAAGTATAAAGTGGTAATGCATTATACCAATTACTGAGACAGATGACATTCATTGCAACGTAATATACATCAGGGCTCGTGCGCTCCTTCAACATGTGGTAAAACTCTGTGAATTCGGCTTGACACGTGGGCCCTGATACCCCTGTAAGGGCTAGTTAACTGTACCCAATGAACGATTGATCTCTTTAAAACTCATCAATGAAGCCGCTAGCTGGTTTTTTTGGCTTCAAGGAGAGAATTTCACTGGTCTGACATGGGGGATCAAGACCCACGGGGCGATGACTGAGTTTTTAGGGTAGTCCGTCACGGCTCCTGAAGCTTGATGAGTAATAGATTTTGTCAGTTTTCCAGTATAGAGATTTCAATTCTCAAATATCTTGGTTAGTTAGGGGCCGTAAAATAATTAAGCAGCTGAAGCACGTGAACTCCCGTGGCTGTATTGTTGCGAGGCGTTGGTCATGTTACTGGTATCAGCCATCGGCTGAGAATGAAGATCGGTCGCAGTCATGAATGGATGACCTTATTGAGCTATTTAGCAATAGGACAATCTTTCAACTTCGAAAATATGTTCAAGATGGTACGATCTATTGGTTTGATTGATATTTAAAAGAGTCTACTCATCAGTAGTGACCCACGCCGAGCAGATCATTCTCCCTTTGTGGCGCATATGTTGAATCACAGAGAAACCTAACCCAAGGACTCATTATGCACAGTTTTCCTGGTTTTAGCAACCTAAGTAGCGCAATAGACGGCATTGGATGCGCTAGGTGGGAAAAGAACGATAGACAAAATGAAACCCTAGCAGAATCACCCATGAGTGTTATCTTGGACTGTAGAATGCTCAATTCTTTGGTAAGACATTCACAGCATACAGAAGTCTGTGAAATCTGAGTCCAAAGTTTGAACTCGGGTGCAAATAAATAATCAAGATTGAAAATGACTACAGATTTGCCCGTTTCTGAGACAGACTCGGCGGTTCTCATAAGCAGGGCAGCGAAAGTCCCAGGTTCAAACATGACATATGCACCGCCGTGTAGGTATAGTGGCTTCACTTGGAGAACTAGTACGCTCGAGATTTGGCTTGCAGATGCAATTGCCTGAAAACTCGGGTCTCTCGATTCGCTCGTCGAGGTTTGGAAATATTTCGCCATAGCGCTTCGATTTCGCGTATCGATTAATCGGAGCGGGACGACGAAGAGCGGATATAGGGAGATGATCAAAAGATCTTGTTGAGAATTTGATTATAGTACACCTTGTGGGTTGAGAAGGGAAGTTTACATGCGAATCATAGCCTTCGTCATATCTTCCCTCCATGATCTAGGACGATTAGTGAAGCAGATGCGTATCCCAAAAGAGGAAGGGTAAGTGACTAATTTGAAGATTACCCAAATTACTCATGGAACATCTTTTAGCGGAATCTTTCCTAATCCAGGAATAGGATCCATGGCAATGTTTGAGCGATGGTGCGGTTGTCTTTAGTCTTCTTAAATCGTGTCCGCTAGTTGTAGTGGATCTTGCAATTTAGATAGCCAATAAGTTATTGACAATTCCATTCAATACAACAAGCGAAACGGAAGATATTACAGTGTTAAATAACCCAAAGACAGCTACTTAATTCAGGCTAAAAGACCACTGGTGCAGGTCCGTCCCTCACAGAAGCGCACTACAGGTTTTAACCCTAATTTTGACTAAGGCTTGGTTTATGTGGTTGCAAACGCACACCTTCTAGTAAGAAACACTAGTAGTTGTAACTATGATCAGAGCGGAGTAGGTCAGCGATCGCAGAGATACTCCATAGATGTCGTCAGCGAATGCGTTGGCACCCATTCATCCATTTTGACGCAACGTAGGGGCGAATTAGTTGGTTTTACTGGAGTATTGTCCGCCGATGTCAATGGCAGGATTTGCAACGGAAATGATTAATAGTAATCAGCAGCGCACTATGATATCTTTTCCGTTATCATACTTGAAAAGCGGCTACCTGTTCCTGCCAGATTGTAAGACTAGCCTGTTGGTCTCCAGCTTGAATAACATTATTTTGTGAGCCGCAAACTATAATGACTAAACGAATCTTATCAAATACAGAGTAAATATCCTTTGCCTGTTTTTCCTTGTCTTGGTTTCGAGTTTTCGTATTTGAATGCGCCTTGTGCTGTTCTGGGTGTGAACTCGGAGCACCAGGCGGACCTTGTCGCGAATGGTAGCCGAGGCATGTGGGGACTTAACCGAGGCATTTCCAGCAACATGATTGGCCTCTTCGCCGCGTTCATTACCCCGCGTTAGTCAAGACCCGAGATCTAGGGTCCCGCTGTGGATGGGTAGTAGTAAAGAACGGTTTGGTAGGATGAAGTGGTGTGGTAGGTTAGCCTCGTTGCATTAGTACGTAGTCTTGTGAATTGAGTGAGCTTATACCACTTGTCCGACCTGAGATAAGAAGCGTCCTACCTTGATGATATTGTTCGTAGCTTTCGCTACCAGGAATAATCACTGGGTCGCTGATTAAAACAGGTCCTCCAGTCCTGGATCTCAAATATACCTAGTTCAAGTAGACTTTAGTAGTATCATATTTTTATTCGCCATTTCTATAGACCGGGGGTTCTACTGGTGGTTGGGGGAGAAATTGACGTGTCTCGTTGGTTGGTGTCTTGGATTTCCCAATCTGGCAAATAACCGACAGGCAATCTTGCTCGCGGTTGGGCTTCGGAACACGGATTAATTAGAGTCAGGGGCCCAACAAACCTCGGTGCGGATGGCCCCCCCCCCTTCTCTCTTCGCAAGTTTCTCAGCAACAACAACACTTGGACTCAATTGTACATTCACGCAACAAAACAAAAGTTAAAAGACACAAATAACAAATGGAGGCTCACAACGATTTGGAATACTTCTCCCGTATTCCCTGGTGTCGCGCGCACATCGAGGAGCCTGGCAACACCACAATCCTATCTCCCAGCTGCAGCTCAAAACAAGACGGCGAGGATGAACTTATCGCCCGCACACTCCGCACCACGAATACTATCCGTGGTTTTTTAGCCATTTACAAATTACCAGAGTCGCCCGAGTCCGAAATCATCCGCGAAGCCAAGTACTTAATCAGCCTCCAAAATGGCTTGGCCGGCTTTCCGGGTGTTTGTCACGGTGGCATTGTCGCCACAATTTTGGACGAGGTTCTAGGACTCGTATTTAACATCAACCTAAGACATAACAAACTCCTTGGTGGTACAAAGATGACGGGGAAGCTGACCACCACATACCTTCGGCCCGTGCCGCTGCGATGTGCCCTTCTGTGCCGGGCTAGTCTGGTGAAAATTGAGGGAAGAAAATATTTTGTCAATGGACACATCGAAGATGAGAACGGCAATATTCTCGCAAAGGGAGAGTCGGTTTTTATTAGCCTTAAGCCCAAACTTTAGACGAGTGGGCCATGGTGAATGGGTCGTTTTGCGAGAGTTGATTAGACACCGAGACGTTGAGTGAATTAGAGATTTAGAAACAAGGTCCTCTTGTCATTGTGTTTGATTGAGAGGTAGATGGAACTCGACAATTAAATAGAACCAGTTACCCATCGTTTATGAGCGTTTAGTAACATTGGTTAGTGTTACACTAGCACCACCATTAGCACACATAGGGGACAGCGTTTTAACCAGGAAGAGAAGAGGTAGTTGAATTTGGTGTGTCATTTCGTCGCACTCCAAATTTAATCAAGAATGAATAGCTAATGAAAACATAATGTGACATTGCCAGCTACATTAGCACATATTCTCCAACGCATCACTGTCCCAAGATCTGCTTCAACGCATCCTTCAAAGCTACCTGGTGCCCACTCTCCTGCTTGTTGGCTTTCCATCCAATGAAGCCGTCAGGGCGAACAAGTAGTGCTTGGCCCTCTCCTACTTTTCCAAAGGTCTTGAGCTTCTCTACTGGATCTTTGTACGGCGTTGAAGATGCATTGAGAGTGAATGTGTCAATCTTCAAATCCAAGCCCTTGGCAGCTTCAATCCATGGTGATGAGGCGTCGGTAGCAAATAGCAAGAAGTTTGTGCCAATTAGCTCAAGAGAAGAGCGATGCTTTCCTTCAGCATCGACTACATCTACATGGGGGAACCGTGAGCCGGCATCGACGCGAGGAGCATATGGGTCTTCCCAAATGAGGTTCGGGTCCTGAGATTTCTCGCCTGGGATGCTGGCTCCGACAGGATAACGGTAGCCAATTTCACAAGTAATATCAGCGAGCTCCGGCTCATCAGGCTTTTCGCGTCTAACACGAGTCTGGAGTCGTGAGTAGGCCTGACGCACCGTGCCGGCAACCACTGGCTGTCTTTCAATGCTGTATGTGCTGAGCAAGGATGGGGCGGCCTTGCCACTGATGACGAACGCGAGCTTCCAAGCTAGGTTATGCACGTCCTACATAATCATTCAGTAATTCATCAGGAAATAGCGCATCGCAACGAGACTTACCTGAATACCAAGGTTTCCACCCATGCCTCCAGTGGGTGGCACAACGTGTGCAGCGTCTCCAGCAATGAAGACACGGCCGCCTTTGCTCACGAATCGGTCCGAGTTGAATCCTGCAATGGACCAATACGAAACAGAGTCGACGGTAAGATCAATGTCGTCTTCGATGCCAGAGGCATCACGGAAATATTGACGAGCATCCTTCTCGGTGACCGAGTCCGGCTTGAAGACGCGCTTGTCACCAGCTCGAGTGACAATCATGAATCCTGCCCTTCCACTATTCTCCAGCCGGAAACCGGCATCAATCTTGGGGTTCGTAATGTATGTAACTCCGTGCTTGGCTCGAGTACCAAGGTATGGAGTAAGATCTGCTTTGAAGTTGATGGAGATGCTCTCGCCGAGAAGGCCAGGGCCATCCCACTTGATTGCTTCCTTCTTTCTGGTAGCACTTCGGTTTCCATCGCAAGCGACCAGATAGCTTGTCTTGAATTTTCTGTACTTCTTGGTTGCCACATTCTGGACCACAACAATGACGCCATCCTCACCCTCCTCATAATGAACCACAGTTTCGCCGAATTCTTGAACTGCGCCAAATTTCTTGGCTTCTTCACGTAGAAGTGGCTCAAACATGTTCTGAGTGAGCCATAGGCGCTTACTGGGGGAGACTTTGGCAACCTCATTGGGGTCACTCTCCTGCATCTTGTGCAAGACCTTGCCACCAACCAGCTGCTCTACAATGACCATTCCTGCATCAAGATCAAAGTTCAGAGCGCTGTTCTTGCGCAGGTGCTCTTCCAACCCAAGTTGGCGGAAAATCTCCACTGAACGAAGAATAAACAGAGCTGCTCTGGGGTGGATAGCAGTGGATGGGTGACGATCCAGCGATAGGCTCTTGACGCTATAGATAACCGTTAGGTACGGTTCGTTTTTTCTTTTCTTTTTTTTTTTTTAATTAGATTTCTTACCCATAATAGCCCAAAAGCACACCAAGAGACATGCCAACCATGCTCGATCCGATCACAATAACTGGATATGTCTCCTTCTCGAAAGGAATATCTTTGTGATCAAACTCGCCAAACTCGAACAAAGTCCTCTTGGAACCTGCCAAGGGGATGGTATCGTCAACTTGACGAACAGAAGATGCTTCTTGAGTCATTGTTGGAGAATATGATGATTTCAGTCTACAGATGCTGCGAATGTCTGAGGAGTGATGATGATGGTCATTTTCTTCAATTGCTCGTCACCGAATAGATGTTATACTTGCTACTCTACGCCTTGGTATCGAGTTTCCGAACATGCAACAACTCTAGAGTCGATTTCCACACATGGAAATTAGACAATGCGCCTCCACCATTTGCGCGGGCTCCTCCACATCCATTCCCCGCATTGCACTCCACCCACCCGACCCCCGAAGTCCCCAACCCTCCACCCCCACTTCTCACCGGCAACGTTCTCAACCATTAGACTTTGAGGTTTGATTGTAGTGAGTAAATGCGAAATAATGGAGTCATATAGTAGTCTCACGGAACAAATTATTTAGTTACTATATTTTGCCAATTTTCCTCCCTCCAGTCAGTCTACCCACACCTACCAGAATCCTTTTAAGAACAACAACAACATCAACACAAAGACACAATGGCCATCACCGTACTTGGTTCCGCACAATCCACTTGCACCCAGAGAGTGCTGCTGGTACTCCAAGAACTAGGTCTGGAGTATGAACTTGAAGAAATTAGCATGCAAAAGGGAGAGCACAAGGTAACAACCGCTCCTCATAACAGACACCCCCAACATGGTACTAATACTACAACCGTACTCAAGAACCCAGATTTTATAAAGAATAACCACCCCTTTGGTCTTCTACCTGCTATTCAGGACGGCGAGACCAAGTTATTTGAATCCCGTGCAATTTGCCGATATCTTGTTGCCAAGTACGGCAAGGTCAGCAATCTGCTTGTCGACAATCGCAGCTCCGCTGAAGCAATCGGAAAGTTTGAGCAAGCTGCCAGTGTGGAATATTCCTATTTTGATCCATCATCCAAGACTCTAGCCTTTGAGAACATTTTCAAAAAGTTAGTCAACTAGCAATTGAGGTACTAATTTTTAGAGAACAAATCGTTAACATAGAGTACAGATTCATCGGTCTAGGAGACCCCGACCCCGCAGAGGTCAAACGTGCCACGGCTGTTCAAGATTCGGTCCTTGACTACTATAACGAACTTCTCGCCACTACCCAATACCTTGGCGGAAATGTAAGTTGTACAATACTAGATCTTTGCTCATTGAATTCTAATCTTTTCAGACCTTTACACTTATTGACATTTACCACATCCCCTGGTTCCGATTCTTTTTCGTGTTGCCCTTGGAGGAGCAAATCACCTCGAGACCAAACCTTGATGCCTGGTGGAAGAGAGTTTCTGAGCGTCAATCTTGGAAGACTGTTTCTGGTTTAATTCCTCATTAAATTTGTATTACACCTGCTTATGATTGGGACAGCATCTGCAGACTGTTCATGGAAAGAATTGAGAGTAGAATATAGATGAATCAAAAAGAATTATTTGTCACAGCACAGTGGCTAACTCCATAACAACACACAAAATGCAGTCTTAAATTTTAATATAAATTTAAAACATTTTATTCAATAGGAAACCATGAGGGAGTTCTTTTAGCTCTCGGACTGCGTACTCACTGTTGATGTTGTGATGCGAACACAAATCACTTTAGGGTAAGAGACGAGTTTCGTGTGAATGTTGTTGTGGACAGGTTTGTGCGCATTCTAACTTAATGAAAGTTATGCAAAGGATGGATAATAATTCCTCCGGGCGAATGGTTTAGTGGTATAATACTCCCTTAGCATGTTCTGTCCGAATAAACTTGGGAGTGGTCCAGGGTTCGATTCCCTGTTCGTCCAACTAAGGCGGTTTGAATCCGCCAACATCCTTTTTTGCCGTCCCCTCTTCTAGTGTTTCTTTGTAAGTCATAAAGCTAATGAATCATCACTGCTTTTGCGGCTCTGGTGCTATTTTATTCTCATTGAGCAATTGATTTTTTTCTTCGTTTTTTTTAACGAGATATTCATTAGCAGGCCAAACAAGAGTTTTTAAACCATTACTTTAAACAATTACTTGTCGAATTGCATCGCCTCTTTTAGTTCCTTTACCGTGGGGTTCCTCGATGGCCGTTGTCCTACACGGGTCAAGGCCATGTCCAGTAATGTATCCATTCGATCAGTGCCACCCACCCTCAGCCCCGGTAGGCTCTGTTTCCCCAAAATTAGCTCATAACCACCAACCCTTGCTTGATTTTAAGTTGCATGGTGTCAAAATGAGGGGAAATTGTTTAGAATATGAATTGCTTCGGCTCCACCTCATGGCGGAATGTGGGGGAGGTTCACTTCCTACCTCCACCTCCACATCGGGAAAACTACCAACCTTGTAGCACTCGTCCACATAGTCCTCCCTCCACTTCTTCCCTCCACCTCCATATCTGTCTCTCGGTTCCTCCACTGAAAATCCCCCATGATGAATGATACAGGTGCTGCATCACAGAGTGAATCAGGCTTGTTTCAGTGTGGTTCTTGTAAGCGGCGTTACAAAAGGCTTGATCACTTGGCTCGTCATGCGCGATCCCGTTAGTGGCTTTTCCGCTGACCTAAGAATTCAACATTAATTAAAAATAACAGACACACAGTCAAAACCGTACAAATGCCAACATTGCTCAAAGACGTTTGCAAGAGCGTAAGTGCCGGTATCAACTTTCAGTGTCGTTCATAATGATACTGACATACTCGTGTCTGTAGAGATGTGCTGAAAAGGCATCTCACCATCCATGCTCCCTCAACTACAAGTAACCAGTCTGGCTCGTCGATTCGTGGTGGTTCCACACCAACACACCATAGTCGAGTAGCACGGGCATGTCAGACATGCGCAGCCAATCACTTGCGCTGTACAGACCCAAAACCATGTCATCGATGTCAGGAAGAAAATCTCATTTGTGTCTGGGATCGTTCACCGGACCCAATCATTTCACCCACAATAGCAAGTTCCGATACCGAAAACCAGCAGTTTGGAAATTTAGAAGAGAGTGTACACCAAAAGCAACCTGTGCTTGACCCTGTGTTCAATGGGTCAGGTTTCGGTGGGCTTGGACATGTTCCACCCGCGAATCTCCTTCCAGTACGGCCTGCTCCAGGCTCAGGTGTGTTTACGATTGCTTTCAGGTGTGTATACTGGAACAAATTCTGACACGAGTAGACCAAATTCAAAATGCCAATGTCAGCATTCAATTTCCTGTAGACATTCCCGATTTCAACTTCCTGTCTGGGCAATGGACGCCCCGAGGAGGATCTGATCTGGACTTTTCTACACATTTGGAACTCAGTGACATTGATTTGAGATTTTTGCATGCCTACAACACAAATATCCCGTTCGAATACGGTAGCTTCTCTCCGGATCGCAATATTAATGGACCTGAGCAAAAAGAATTTTCAGATCCATCTAAGCCAATGGGAATGTCTTCAGAGTCATTTGCGAGATCGTACTGGCGGTTTTGCCCTGCTACTCGCGACCCTTCTGGGACTGAAGAGCCCGCGGAATCTAAAGACCAAGACCAATCTTACCCGGAAACCCCCATACCACTGGACCGACGGGTAACCTGCAAACGATTGAGCATGGCCGCTCGAGACAAAATTTTAATGACACTGGTGGGAACCTGCCGTCCAGAAAATATGCCAAAGGCATTCATGTCATTTCCATCGGTAGAATTACTGGATACGTTGCTCCAATTTTACCTTACCTCTCCAGTCTCTCGGGCCGACTCTTTTATCCATGCTGCAACATTTGATCCGAACCAGAAGAGCCCAGAGCTATTGGCCGCAATGGTCTCATCCGCATCAATCCTCACCATTGACCCAGCTTTAGCCAAACTTGGTTTTGCATTTTTGGAGCATGTTCGCGTTGCAATAGTCGCGCAGGTGAGATGAAACTTTTGAACACGGTCAAGAATTTGGACACTGACTGGTTCTTGGTAGTGGGAAAAGGAAAGCCATTCGAATCGGGATTTGGAGCTTGCACAGGCCTTTTTAATCGTTCTTGAAGTCGATCTTTGGAGTGGCCATCGCCGAAAAGTCGAAGTTACTGAGAGCTTCTTTCAGCCATATTTGACGCTTCTTCGGAGAAGCGGTAAACTCAGGCAGTCGTATTATTCTCGTACTACTGTCTCTGAAGCTGATGAGGGTGAAATTCTTGATGAACTATGGCAAAAATGGATCCAGATCGAGTCCTTCAAGAGGCTTGTTTTTCGGGTCATAAGACATGACACAAATACGTCCATGTCGCTCCAGGTTAATCCCTTAATCTCTCATATGGAAATGCTGATTCCTCTCCCCGAGTCACACTATCTATGGCAAGCAAAGAGCGCTTGTGAATGGAAGGCGGCAATGCTTGCCCAAAGAAGTCTCTACCCCGACCAAGTACTCACAGTAGCTGACTACGCGGACGATTTAGAAGGTGTTTGCGCTTCTGACAAGGTTGTGGATGTTGAGGTGGTGAGCACCGCATTTATGTCGTGTGTATGGGGCTTCGCGTGGGAGTATATCCAACTCAAGCTTTTCCAGAGAGATCGACCGCGACGGTGGAACGCATTAATTATGGCGTCGCGATATGACGAGATTATGAAAATGCTCAATCAGTTTCAAGTCAGCTTTGATGTCTATCCATCATATGCTGCGGAGGTCGTAATGAAACTGGAACTAATCTTTATGCATATACACATCCCTCTTCAGGATTGCCAAGTCTTTGCTGGCATGCAAGGCCCTGAGGCAGCTCGCAAAGTGCATTCGACAATGAGAGAGTGGTACAGCAGCGAAGCTGCGAGGAGGGCAATTTGGCATGCCGGCCAAATCATCCGGATTGCGCGATCAATGCCGAAGGGAACCATCAGAGGACCTTGTCCAATAATGATCTACCATGCAAGCTTAGCGCTATGGGTCTATGGATTGCTATCTGCATCAAAGCCCGAAACAAATCAATGTGCCGATATCTCCGTTGCGGTCTCGGGCCCCCAAGGGCAACCTGTCTGGCTTGATAGCAACGACAGCCCAAGTATTCAGAGGTTTTTGCAACTGGGAAGCGGTCAACCTTGCCTTAAGAGCCCTTCAAATTCATGCAATGTAGAAACTGATGATAGCGAGGATGTCTATCTATCATCTCCTGAGAAAACCATGGGTGCAGTCATCGAAATGCTGAGTGCCAGCTTTGAGGAGACAGCGAGGCCACTATTAATCGAACAAACAATTCAATTAATGAGTGGACTACAAAACATGTCAAAAAGACAGATATATTTATGAAATAGATTTTTATCTAGTGTTTTATCGTTACATGAAATACTAAAAGAAACATGTATTTATCGTCGCGTCTTGTCGAGAATTAATGAAGCGCAGATTCAGCCAGGCGCGCAATCGTCCCACCAAAGCAAGAATATGCCTTGTAGAACTATTGGAACATGACTGCAACAAGCGTCTTAAATACAATTTTCTAACTGCGGCTGGCTACGTGGTCACAGGCTGAATAGACAAATGCGCCGCACATGAAGCTAGATCGGGCTAATGCTCTACCGTTCTGGGAAATGCTGACAATGGCCCCTCCCCCCTATTTTATCTCCATAGCTCGGTATTCGGACAGTTATTAGAGTGAAGTCTGCTATCAGTGCTGCACAGCCCCCTCAGCTCGTCACATGTAGGGCGACTTAGGTATGCCTTGCGCGGGGTTAGATTGAAATTCCGCTTGCAATAGGCAGCAATACTACCCAACACACTACCTCAAAAATTGATTCTTAATGTTATCCATATATTTGAATGCCATGACTTTTCCGTAATTTGGCTGCAAGCGCCATCTTCCCCAATTTCTAGCAACAACCATGGCAGAAATCTTGTTTGTTGCCGTACCGATTGGTATACGGTGGATTTTGCACGTGCCTTCTGGAATTGTGCAAAATGAAGGCGAATGGCATAACATGTTGAGAGATTTAGAAGGAGTCTATGGTGTTATTCCTCATGCGCAGAGCTTGGTAGACGGTTTGTTGGCCGTCGGGACAGCAGTAAGTTCCGCCTCAGAACATTGCTCTGGAATCACTAAACATGTATTTAAAATAGGCAAGCATCCTAATCTGGTGGAACTTTGCCAATATGGCGCTTATTGGATTCGCCGGAGTTTTGGGTCCCTTTCAACTGCTCATCGCACTCGTCGATTTGGGCCTGACGCTGTCCTTCATCATTGGCCTAGCAATGCAAGGCACGTTCCTCCCAGCGACATATGGCGGCTGCGACAGAATTGTCCAACAAAACAATTTCTTCAAAGTTGCAAACGAGACTTTAGGTGCCACGCTATCTGGGGTGTCAACTCCGCAATCCATTTGTAGGGATTTGGTGTGGAACAGGGCTTTTGCGATTGCCGTCATGTCTGTAACAACCAACGCGTTTATTGATGGGAGATTTCGTGCTAATAATTAGTTCAATATAGATCCCTTTATTCTGTCATCACAACTGCCAATTTAACCTTTGGGTTTTTATCACTACGAGATTTTATCGACACAGCCTTTCCCGACGCCTTGACTAAATTATCCCCAAGCTCGATTATGAACACGATTCTGGACTGCATAAGAAATGTGAAACAACTGGCAGTTGGACTATATCATTGTGGGAGCCATTATGGCTCTAAGACTAAGAAGAATATTTTAATTCATCTCTGGGCTATCAGAAAATGGTCATCTACATTTTTGTCAACAATGCATGGTTGGATCAGCGGAAAGACACCAAGAAATAGGGACACACTCGATCTAGTGGTCAACGAAGAAGAGGCAGTGGGTCTGATGCCCCAGAAAAGAGACGAAGAAATACTCAGGCCTAAAGACGATGAAACGGCGACCTTGATTAACGACGAGCAAAGGCCAAAGGAAGACCAAATGGAAGGTTCAAGAAGGTGGTCTGACGAGACTGTCACCGGTGTACATGTGTGAGCCACTCAATAGAAGTGTGTTTACAATCTAGATGGTTGATTCCCCAGTTCAATAGTTGGCCAAAGTTCATAACGAAGGCATTAAAATGATTCATCGTAGAAACCCTCCCAAAAAAAAAACCCCCAGGACCTGTTCTAGGCCTTTAACCAATCACATTGTGAGTAGATTTTGTGACCGGGGTCGTGGCGGTGTGATGCATGTAAGACGAGGCTACCAGTAAAACGTAGGCACGCTTCGCTTGTTGCGCCACTCTCTTGTGCAAGCGCCGAGGGATTTTTCAACCTAATTCAAGGCAGATTTGCCAACTGTGGTCAACAATCCCTTCAGGCTACAGCCCTGAATATTTCTTTTTCCTGCCGCTCACTGTTTTTTCAGGCCATCACCAAAGCTTATCCACAAAGAACAATGCCGACATATACCGATTTTGTCGCCTTTCGAGAGAAAACAAATCCGTGCATCTCTCTTTTCCGCAAACATTTGCAACATGGAGCCTTTGGTGAAAGTCAGATTATATCCATGGATTATCCTCACAATGGACATTCGCGGGTAATGCAAGATGACCTGAAACGGCATATCAATACCACCCCCTCGGGCGCCACACGGCTTTTGTTTGTCGAGGATATCAACACAAATCTCATCAGTATTTTAGGGGAGGCGCTTGATATAGATCCCATCTTTTTTGCCGATCACATAAGTACAAACTTTGAAGACATCGAAAAAGCCCCGCCTCCACCTTCACTTGCAATCCTACCTACCGTCATTTATCAAAGAGGTTACCTCCACCTCCATTACCAGCAAGTTTTGGACCTGGGCAATGCAGAGGATTTCACCAATGCCAAGTATTCCCTCAAGTCGGGTTCAAACGCTGCCCGTAATATCCGACGGCTAGCTCCCCTGTCTGGAAGGCAACTAGCACTTGCTAGGGGATGCTGCTCTCTGTTGATCAAAAAGATGAATAATTTTTATATTTGTATGTTCTCACATTGGCATTATTCTGGTCACAATCTTACTTTTATAGGTTTGATTCTAGTTGATCCTCCTATCCGCATAGCGAGCGGGGAAATGAAGGGAGATGAATCGAAATTAGCTCTTCCGACGGTCTTGCATGGCGGATTTGAAGGTTTTGGCTCCCCCGAATCCTTCTCATCTTTCGCTTCCAGCCCAAATCCCAAGACATGGGACAAGAAATCCATGCTTCAAAGCTTATTGCACTATTTTCAAGTAAAGCCACCAGGATTCCAAACAGCCTCACCAACCATCTTGAGTCTAGGCTTTTATCCAGTGAGAATCATTCTTTCAGAGTGGAATCTTTATATACAGTTAACAAGTCGATATTACAAACACTACGAATACTCGCTCCGAGACATACGAACCCGACATCATGATGATGAAATCGTGGATCTTCAGCGCTGGAGACGTCGAAGTACGCAGAGCGAGCATAAGCTAACTCTTCTCGCCGAATTCATTGGCTATTGGGTGCATTATGAGAAGAATGAAGAGCCTTGGAACCTGGTTTTAAAGGACATCAACTATATACGAAAAAGACTGCAATTGTACAGCGAATCGCTCCAGCAGACGGTCACCACGGCGACATCAATGGTGCAAATACTCGACTCACAGCGTTCCATCCTCGAAGCGATAAGTGTTAGAAGATTAACTTTTATCGCCATGATATTCATTCCTCTCTCTTGGGTTGCAAGCATTTTCAGCATGTCCGATGAATATTCTCCAGGCAGCAAGAACTTTTGGGTTTATTTTGCTACCGCGATCCCAATTTCCGCCCTAGTTTTGGTTCTTTCAATTTTACCCTATGATCGCCTGCAACCATTGATGGAGGATTCTTGGAATGAAATTCAGCAAAATTGGGTTCAGTTTAAACGCCAACTGTGATTGGATGAACATTTTAGCTTTTTCTTGGAGCAAACTTCATATTTTCTAGTGTGTAATGAGATAGTGCTTAAATCAAGATCAGGGCTTTCTAATGCCATCCAGATTTTACAAACTAACTACAAAGGCGCATGTCCCACTCCTGGTTGACGAGGAAGCATTGTGAGTGCCAAGTAACAGTTTGCGTGACTAAGTCTCAAACCCCCCAGAAGCCTCGCACAATTAAAGTCAATTCAGGACCAGACGTGAAGAATTGAGAAGTGATTGAGGTACAAAGACTCCCTTCCGACGGTAGGAACGTATCTTGTATGCTTTCTAAATACCTATTTTTAGATCATAGATGGAATAGATAAAATGTTTAATTATTTATGACTAAGATTATCCTTGTTTTGCACGGCGGATTACATGCGCCCCCACGAGTGATGGCAGGTCCCTTTTTTTAAATGGTACGTGTACAACAGGTGGTGGGTCGCATCTACTGCAACCGATGGGGAATTGAACGAAAGCGGCCATTGGAACTGGCGCCGCTGGTCATTTCAGACGTTCATGGGTTTGGACAGTCTCGTGAGCTCCCACAAAAATGGAGCAGGTCCATTTTGGGCCGAATTGCTGACGGTCCGAAGCACCACGACTGTGATGAATACATCCTGAGCGTTGGGGATGGGATGCTAAATTCACCTCAACCACTCGATACTATCATCGTTTTGGGTGCTCCCGACACCCTTCTAGAGATGTCATCTCTATACAAATTTGTATCCATTTAAAACCCTCGCTAAATGTAAATCCGAAATGATCTACCATACAATCAGTGGGGAACAATGCTCTGCACCTGGCATGCGCCGCACAACAATGTAACACAAACTGGTACGATTAGGTGGGTATGTTGGAAGATTGGACTCTTCGAGGCAAAGACCTTTGTCCGATTACCATTGCTTTGTTTGTTCATGGAGCAATACAACTCCTCCCCGCCAAAGATGGCAAGGCAAGTTTTCAAGTTTTCAAGTTTTTTTTTTTTTAAAAAAAAAATATTTTATAAAAAAAAAACCATGTAAATGCTCTAATGTCAATTGTCAAAACTTGATGAATGTGCCCCAAAGAATTCAAAAGGACACTCATATGGCGTTTTAACCATACAGTGGCAATTAAGCCAAAGCTGAAAGTTATCAGATGCGGCATTTGTCAGGGTATTGTGGATCTTAGCCTCTCAGATGTGGCGGGCCATCGGCTTTGCAATGTAGGAAGTAAGCTACAGTGGGGAGAGGTTCAGACAAATGAAGAAGTGGCCGAGCCGCCTTACCCCTGCAGTCTGCCGATTCTCGGCGATCGCAAAAGCGGAAGGATATACAGGCGATGTTTAATGCAGAAGCATTACTGTCATGGGAATTTATTACCACAGGAACACGTATAAGAAATGGGCCCAAGAGGTGTTTATGAAAATATATAATGATATAGAAGCCCGTCAATCTCTCCAGCAGATCGACATTACAATCACTCTTATCCCTCAACTCAACATTAAGCCACTTTATTCAATCATCCGTCAATATCTCTATCAACTATGCAGTTCCTAACTGTGAGTAGAAAACTCCGATGAAAGTGTTTCAAGTTTTGTTGACAATGTGTAGAAGGTCGCCGTCAGCATTGCTGCCTTCTCCGTTCTTGGAGCCTGCGCACCCACTGCAGAGGTTGTAGGTGCCAAGCTTGTTGCCCGCGACTGCCCTGGTGGCAGCTACAGCTCATGTGTTACATCGCGTAACCTTAGCTGCGGTCTGGCTTGCTCCTCCAACAACGCCTGCGTTAGCCAATGCCCCAGCATTGCTGCCACGTACTGTTCTGCCAATTGTTAGATTGTGTTTCGACATGACCACGAGAGGGATCGTGTTAAATTCTCCAGTTGAACAGTCTAGTTGGATTATATTTGATAATTCAAATAGTTAAATCACGCCAGATAAAGCTTGTCTATTTCTACCTCAGTTAAATTTGATGTTTTATCGGGATCGCCTGTGCAAAGTTATACGATATGATTTGCAAAGCTATCAAGCCCCTCTCTCCTATTAGATTACTTACATATACGTGCTCATTCCAAATCATTGAAGACCATAAGTTGTTAAAAACGCTATTTGTATCCGCCACCTTTGTGGCCTAGCTGCTGGGAGAAAATCTGTTTGAGCGCCCCTGCTACTTGTATTTAAACTAGAAATAAATACTGCTCATTCACTGGAACCAGGCGGAATCCCGGCTTGAAAAACCACTTTAATTCACGGGTTCCACTCAATCCGATGCTGCGTCAGCATTGATATGGCATTGTAATTCATAATTCACTCGCCATCACTTAGAAGTAGCCTGGGCTATGGCTCTAGAGGGCTTGCAAATTTTGGATAGGAAATTCCAGTTACCACATGAGGTTGTCAGCAAATGATGCTCGTATTCATACGAGGTCAGGTATCGCTAAATATGGAGGCCACAGGTTCTATTGGAGCTCTCGGTCCGTCAATTGAACTGTTTATCTGGGTATCTTGTGGCTATTTATGCAATCTGGCTGTTGTGACATCCTGGGCTTCCTATCTGGGGTTGAAGCTAACCGCGGCTGGCGGGACTTGGCCATAATCATCAGACAAGTTCAACATCGGGCTTCGGTTGTGCTGGCGGTCAAATGGTCCCAACACCAAATTTCACAATTATTGTATGCGGATTTAGGGTGCATGCGGCTTGGAGCAAATTAGTTTGATCTTCCCGTTACCCGTTGCTCAAGCTAGACTGTTGGGATTAAGTATGTTGCGTGACATAAGGAGTTATTACTTGAAACTAGCTGAAACGTTCCAATACCCTGTGCAACTTGTACTGCTAAAATACAAGTTCAACTATATAAACCCGCGCTCAACTTGACTATACTGGCACTGCACAGCTTCTAGGCGAATAGGCGTTCTTTGATAATTTGCGCGAGATTCGCTTAACTGATTGTGCTATTTTTCTCATCCCAGTACAAACTGGCCTACGTATAGATTGTCAACCTGCAACATCTCTGGAACTACTCCAAGAAATGGCGGAGTCTGTGGAAAATGAGAAATACAATACAACACCCGGCCTAAGTACTAGATCAGATTTGATCCGTCTACGAAATTTCATTGCTCGATGCTCGTAAGTATCCTTGGAAGGCATTTAAAGGTTTTCAGACATGTGGAAAGAATTCGAAGGTTTCTGGAATGGAGTTTACTTGCCCATCTTGTTTCGGGCACTTGCATCCTTTGCATTACAGGTTGCTGCAGTAGCAAATTATCAATCACAAGTAGCAAATCAGCCAGCTCTTTTATCGCCCTGTACTAGAAGTTTAGTGGGTTAAATTTGGACCGAGATGCAGACGCGTTCTCCACAGAGCGATGGTTGATATATTGTGACAGCTCCCTCGGTAAGATTAGTTGTCTTTAGGCCTTTCTTAGGTTGAATTCAACTACAGCATTTTAGATTCAACGTAACGAAATACCGCAGGCTACCCTCGAATTCTAAGATGAGATCAGGCTAAGATGATGACGGTTGCCGCTTACTGCATAATGCCAATAACAGCGTGCTTCCCTTACTATTCCCATATCTCAACAATTATGATTAAACCTCACACAATTAAAAATCGGGGCAGACAGTGTCTTGCAAGCCACCAGGTATGTGTGTGTACCAGAAGATTGTTCATCGTATGGATTATTGAAACTGAGGATTTCCAGAACAGGGGTATCATAGGTAACTATCGTCAAAGTCAACTATTCTATGATTTTCTAATATTGGCCAACAAAGTTCAAAACACACGGCGCCAAATCGGTTGTGAATAATGTCCTAGACGCAATATGGCAAGGTAGCGATATACAGATCATCAGTGTAAACAGTGTATTGTTCAGCCTCAGAAAACTTTAGATCTGCCAAGAGATCTAGATCTCCGTTAGTGCACCACGGGTTGCCGTGGCGTTCATGGCGGCCTTTCGCCTTGGCATCGTGCCAAGCTGCGGGGTTAAGTTTGGATCATTGCAAGTCAGACAAATCAAGGCTAAGAACCACGTGGATGAAGGGCCGACGTGGTAGATTGTATTTTGACTCTTTCAGAAATGACAGAGGATGTGAGAAAGACATTATAGACGCTCAGGATATACGGACAGCATCAGGATGAAGCGATTTGATTACCCATAATGTTATCATGTTGTCAACAGATGCACGAATCGACGTCACAATCAGGTGGAAATGTAGGAATACACCAACCCAAGATGCCAACTACCTCCAATAACCGAGCGGATAGTAGTAGTACAAAATAATGCAGAGCAGGTGTGTAAGTTGCAAGGATAAAATCGAAGTTGGGACGGTTGAGAAACACGTGAAAATAACCCGATTTCAGGATTGGGCGAGCTGGAACAAAACCAAAAACGATAAGCCAAGGCCAGCATAAAAGGCCCGGCTTCAGGAGAGTCATGCAGGCAGACATCCCACGCACGCCTCGAGATAATGCATACATGCGACATGCGCTCCAATGATTCACCCGCTAGACGCAGCTGGGCCAGAGACACATGCATCAGCCCTCTTCATCGATCCACGCCCCGGGAATCGCCATGTCTCAACCCCCGAGTCTTGCCAGCAATGAAGCCATTCAAGGCTACAAGCACGTGCTGCGGCGATCCCGGGTCCGAGACGTAAAAACACACACGCCCCCCTCTACCCACCCAAATCCTTCAGCGAGCGAGATGAAGTATTCCAATTTCCACCAATAACTCCACCGGTGAAACCGTATTCTTCTTCATTTACGCCAAATACGAAGCCAACACGGCATCGGTATGCCCGATCCAGAGCGACGCATTGCTGGCGGGACGCACCGCGTGCATTGGCGTGCGTCGGCCCCAGCTAGAGAGGGGCATCAGCAAGCAGTCAAGCCCCCCATGTCGTCGCCATCAAGCGCGTGGTTGACGAAACCCAAGACAAGACAAGACCTCTCCAGAAAAGAGAAGCAAGACCCGTTGATCATCAGGAAATGAGACAACAAAAAAAGACGGGCTAACTAGTAGAGATTCCGCAATTCCGTGCGACAACAATAAAAAGCATGCGACCCAAATAGGCAATATTTTGAGTTTGCTCATAGACAGGGATAGTGGCATCACCAGTGAGCGTGTCATTGCTGTGCCGTCCAGCAAATTAACGGGTAAAAGAAGAAAGAAAAAAAAGTTTTTAAGCTAGCCCTTGTAAAATCTTGTTCGTACATATGCACGATGCCCAGCGATGAAAGTGGATGAACCAGATCGACTGATCGTCATGTGGCTTGCATGAGCTGTGTCCTTACTCAGAGACGCGTGCAGACAGTATAGATACCACAACTGTAGATCCTAGACAATCAATAGATCGGCACGGGTAGTCACATACCTGCAGAGTTGTCGTGATGGTAAACAAAAATGACGACTATGCAAGAAACCGCCGGTCCATGTGTCCAGGGAAGCTTATCCCGCCTCACTTACTCCAGGTTTTCAGTGGCTTCGGGAACCCACAACTAGCTCCCGTCCCTACGGCATTTACACTACAACATGCCAGGTTTAACAGATTTCGTTCACGTTGCAACTCTAAAGCAAGCGGATTGTAGTAGATGGCAATTCATGTCATGATTCATTATCCTGTAAATACTATGCTTCCCGGCCGTAGCCAGAGCCGTTATATGGCACCAGACAACACAAGACATCCAATCTTTTTTTTTTCTCCCAACAGGCAATGAATTAAAAAGGTGTGCGGGGGGTATCAACATCTGGTCGCCTATCCACAACATGGCGATTCCTAATCCAAGACACACTCGCCATTCTCTGCAAAGTTCCTCACAAATAAGAAAAGAGAAAAGAAAATCCACGACCCCACAATGGTCCAGCACCTCTAATAGTAATAAAAAAAAACCATTAATCAAAAAGTAATTACGTCTAGGCCCCACAATTATTGATGCTCAGCGTTTGCAATAGCAGCATCGACGGCCTCCTGGAGATCGAGATGGAAGAAAGGACGGTTGAGACCCTTGATAGCCACAAGGCGAGCGTTGCCCGAGTGTGTCTTGGCAAGATCCTTCTCAGAACCACCCTGGCTGTTGGTGTCGATGGCCTCGATGTCGTTCTTGACGGAGACGCGGTTAGCCTTCTCCCCAAGTGCAAGAGCATTCGAAGGGCTGTCGGCGCCGCCAAGGTCAGCAATGCTGAAGATGGATTGCCACTGGCCACCCTCGTTGTCCTTGGGAGTGCGGAAACCAAAACCGGCAGCGGCGAGAGCACGCTTGGTCCAGCGGCTCTCAATGTTGGCAAAGTGCCAGTCGACAGTTCCGGGAGCAGCATAGCGGTCAAGCTGGTTGCGAACATCAATCAAGCTCTGGACAGAGGTAACATCAACGTTGTTGACAGTGGAGAAGTCGAGAACAACAGCCTTGAGAAGAGGACGGTTGTCACCCTCAATCACCTTGATGTGGCGGGGCTCACCATCGTTCCAGGGTCGGTCCTAGTTTGAATTGTTAGCAACTTGATAATTGAAGAGTTAGATGAGTAGTTTACTTACGCCAAGCTTGCCAATGAGATCGGGGTTGGTTCGGCGGCACTCCTTGAAGATGGCTTCGGTCATGTGGTTGAGGTACTGGGTGGCGTTGGGGTAGTTGAAACCCTCAGCAAAGCGGTAGATGAAGACACCGGGGTAGGGAGACTGGACGATGACCTTGGGGTTGGAGCCATCGCTGTGGTCAAGGGGAAGGAAACCAGCGCGGACGGAGCCCTCAGAGTCGTCAGAAATGGAGCCGGGGCTGGCAGTGCCATCCTTGACATTGACCTTGACGGTGCGGACGCGGACAACACCAAGGAAGCGACCCTGGGTCTTGAAGAGACGGAAGACGACAATGGCAAAGGACATGCTGATGGTGGTGTAGATGCCATTCTCAATGGTGGAGAAGATGGTGACAATGACACCAGCAAAGAAGATGATGACCTCGAGGGGAGAGACACGCCAGAACTGGTAAACGACCTTGGGAGGAGTAATGACATCTCCGACGGCGTGGATAATGACGGCAGAGAGGGCAGCGTTGGGGATGTAGAAGAAGACGGCGGTCAAGGCGTAGAGGGCGAGGAGGACGACAATGGCAGTGATGACACCAGCAAAGGGAGTGCGAACACCAGCCTTGGCCTTGATGGCAGTTCGGGAGAAAGATCCAGTGGCGGGGTAGGCACCGAGGAAGGGTCCGAGAAGGTTGCTGACACCAATGGCGACGAGCTCCTGGGAGGGATCAATGATGTAGTTGTTGACACGGCCAAAGGACTTGGAGATGGAGATGTGCTCAATCAGGACGACAATGACAGCGGCTGGGAGCTCAGAAATGAAGGACTTGATGATGCGCTTGTTGACGACGGGAACAGCAGCGTGGGTGAAGCCGCTGGGGACCTTTCCGATGAGACTGACCATGGGGTCGTCCTTGCGGTGGATGTTGATGCCGGCGCTAATACCAACGTAGAGGAGGATGACAAAGGCGGTTCGCAGAGTGGAAATGAAGAAGAAGAGCTTGGCGCGATGGGGCTGGCGCTTGGCGAGGGTGTTGCAGGTGAAGCGGATGATGTAGAGCATCAGCAGCGCAGTGAGACCAAGGGCGGCGTCGATCTTGGTGGTGCCCAGGTGCTTGAGCGTCTCGATAATGACCTTGTAGGTAGCAGCACGGGTGTTGACGCCCTTGATGCCCATCAGCTTGGGCACCTGGCCGGCAATAATGTTGACACCGGAGCCCGTCATGAAGGCGCAAATGGCGGGCAGCGGGATGAACTCGACCAGCCAGCCGAGGCGGGCCAGGCCGAGGAAGACGACAATGGAGCCGACCAGAATGGCAAGGCACGATGCGACGGTGTGGCCAGGCACATCAGGAATGCTGTCAGCAGCGGCCAGCACAATGTTGCCTGTAACCTGGGACATGACGGCGACGGGCTGTGAGACAATTGGTCAGCTGGGCGCTTTGGAGAGTGCGGGGAGAGGCTGAAGGGCCAAGACTTAAGTAAGACTTACGCCAATGGTGATATCCTTGGACGTGGCGAAGAACCAATAGATGAGCACGCCCATGAAGGACGAGTACAGACCATATTCGACGGGGAGTTGGGCGAGTTGGGCGTAAGCCATGGACTGAGGAACCACGACGGCGCCGACGGTGATACCTGCAAACGGGGAGTTAGTGACCGTTTTTGGAGTTTTGCATTTTTTTTTTAAAACAAGCTTAAAAAAAAATATGTACTGCAGATTTAAAAAAAAAAAAAAAAAAAAAAAACAGCTTTTTTTTTTCCAACTTACCAGCAATTAAATCACCAATGAACCAAATCAAGTTGTACTTGCCAATCCATGACAGGAAAGGGAACAGCCTGTAAAAGTAGTGGGCGATTTCCTTGGTAGTGGGCAGGACATCCTCAAGGTACTCGCGCACCGTGGGCTCCAGCTCAACGTAGGAGTCGGCATTGCTGATGGAGGGAGCGCGCTCCTCAGGTTCGACGTGGTCTGCGCGTACGACCTTTTCCAGGATGGACCTGGCCTTGCTAGGCTGAGAAGCCATTGAATTGACTTTTTTTTTGGTGTCAATTGGAGGAAGGGGAGGAGGGAGCTGAAGGAGGAGGAGGAGGAATTGAGAGGAGATCTGCCTTGTCTCTCAAGACCAGCAGCAGCAGCAGACGAGGGGAGCTGTCGGGCCTTTTTAAACTGCAGGTGTTATGCTATATATCTCGCAAAAGGATTTGCGTCGGATTGTCGCTCGGTCGGTCGGGGATGGCACAGGCCTAGAAGACGTTGCCAAGTTGCCAAGATGCGCGGGAGGGGGGATGATGCGCGGCGGTGGAGGGCTTGCAGCTTAGTGTGGCCTCTGCCGTGTGTCGGTCGACTTGGCAGCCCAGTCAGTGGATGGGGAATTGAAGGGTGGTGAGAGAGAGGATGAGCTGGGAGAATCGAGGGGAGGGAACGGGGTATTAATTAAGTTTTTGCCGAGTCGGGCGGGAGCATGGGAGAGCGGCGATCCAGATGGAGTATGAGTCTGATTGATGAGTGATGTTTCTGGGTTGGTGGTTCTGGACCCTTTTCTTTGGGTGGAGCCAACGGACGGGGAGACAGACACACAGACGGACGGACAAACAGACAAGCAGAGAGAGAGAGAGAGAGCGAGAGAGAGCGTGAGAGAGAGAATCGGAGACGGACACACAATAGACAGACACCAAGAGACACTACCACCACCGTCAGTACATCCATACTGCATTGCATGTACATAGACACACACCACCACCCCACCCCCAGTCTATCATGACAACCAAAGGGGTGCACACCGGTGCGTCGGGAGTGCACCAGCGGGGAGTACCAGTACCAGCTCTCTTGCAGTTCTCTCGCAGTCTCCAACCGCGCGTACCCGACATGTATCTCTTCTCCTCGGAGCATCGCTGCGCATGCGCATGCGGACAGGGCACGGGGACCTGGCCCCCCCCGGTCGCTTGGTGCATCGAAACGGTCCAGGGTGCGCACACATGACGAACGTACCCAACGGGGAGTTTGCGCGCTGCCTCTCCGCTCCCCTCTCAGAGACCTGCGCGTGGGGTGCGTGGCCTGGCCTGGTCTGGTCTGGCCGCCGCCCCCCCGTCCCCAATTTTCGGCTGGATTGCGTGCTGGCTGGGATTCAAGCATGCCATCGTCGTCATGCCGGAGACGCCCCGGGCTTGATTTGTCCGCCAGCGAACGAGAGAGAGAGAGAGAGGCGGGGCCCCAAAAGCGCGGCCCGCAGGCGTCGACGGTTCGGGCGAAGCGAAAGAAGAAGGAAAAAAAAAATAAAGGGCCTAACTAAAAGGCGCGCGCGGGCGGGCAGTCTCAGATGAGCAACCCTCATCTCACATGCGCCATCCGCGGCTGAGAGAGGGGGGGAGGGGTTTGTGTGGTTGGCTACTTGTTACGCAGAAGCAAAAACCACGATACATACCGTATGTACAACAACACCAGCAAGAAAAACCGGTTCAGCTCTCTCTCCATGTGGCCTACTCCTCCAAGGATTTCCCTCGCTTCCCGCTGCGTTCGCGCACAGTCAATGGCCGCTGGTTGGAACGCGACGGCCCTCACGACGTTGTCGCCCGCGATGGCGCAATCGCATCCGAGGCCAATGGCGGGGAGTTGAACTGCTCAAAAGCGGGTTCTCCAGCGCGCCGGGGGCTGCTGTGGTGGAGCCTTTTTTTCTTCCTGGCGGGGAGACCAAAGTGTGTCTAACCGACCAGGATCCCTCCCGCCAGTCTGTTCTTCCTATGCTCTCTCTCTGTCGTCACCCATTCTTGGCGACACCTAACAAAAAAAAAAAAAAAACCACACATGTGTTGCCTACATTATCCAATCTGTCACACTCATGCATCCTTCTTCCCTGCTCCCTCGTCTCCAAATAGAAGGTGGCATTGTTGTTCCAGACGCATTCTTCCATTCGGCTTCCAAAAAAGAAGAAAGTAAAAAAAATTCCCCAAAACGGATGACTCAGCCCAACTACACCCTACTTTTCCCATCTCTCACTTCACCATCCCCATGAAAATGGCATCATCGCTCTAAAAATCCCCCATCCAATGCCATCCAAAACCATGGCGCCCCCTCCAGCGCCATCAATACCGCCACCTGCAAATGCCCTTCCTCTACTGCTAGCTAGCTTCCTCCCACTATCGAAAACAATATTCCTTTTTCCTTGCCCTCTCGCCTCTCTCTTCAGCACCATCATTATGTATCACACATTCGCCTTCGCATTCACCCACGTCCTCTCTGCTCTCGCTTATTCGTCAAACCTTATCCTAGCCCCCTCCAACGATGCCATTTCAGACCATGGATCGAAGCCCTCGACCGCGGCCCCACAGAGCTACCCATCTCAGCCGCTCTCACCACCACTCACAACGCTGTCGATAGTGGCCCACCCCTGCCAAGGGCGACATGCGACCGCCTCTCTTTCTGTTCCCATGTCCTCCTCCGTCGCCTTGCATTCGCGTACCTCCCAGGTACTCTCGTCGGGTCGTCGCCGCTGCCCCCAGACCCAGGCGACGCGGCAAGTGGGTGGGCGTCGTTGGCGTGGAGTAATCTGGCCACTGCCAAGATGCCATGACCACGTTGCAGCGTGATCCTCATGCAGCAATCATCAATAACGTCCCCGCGGATACGTCCGTTGCTGTCTCCATTATACGCCCTCCCAAGACGCCATGCCGTATCCCCTGAAATTGCTTCCAACAGGAGCCCAACTCTACCCAAATTGCCCTCTGCTAGTGACGCCTCACAATGGGGGTCTTCAACCCATGTCTCACTTCTTTTTTTTTTCTCCCCAACTCTCTCTCTCTCTCTCTGCGGCGTATTTACCGTCAAAGGCTACCGCCAAACCTTAGATTCTAGACCCCCATCCGTGATTACTAGTATAGCTTTCGGCAACTTGCTTGCTCTCATGACGCCGCTCCGCGCTATTTGGAAAGGAAAGAAGAAAAAAAAAAAGACTACAGCACTAGACTGCTCTACCGGGACCTAGTAAATACACTTCTTCCACATTCGGAGGGGCTACCGAGTTACGGTGAGCCAGATGTCGGCAATCAGTACACTTCCGACTTCAACATCGGTTCATCTTCCGTGGCCTCGACCGCACTCGCGTCCATGGTTCAACTCCCAGCTGTAGAAATCCATTCTGACGCAATAGACCCCGACATATTGCTCCATTCCTAGCGCGCTCTCTGTTGGCTCTAGACCCTAGAATCATGTCCCAATCACAAAAAGCTCTTTGCAATCATTCCATAACCGAAATAGCTTACCAAGGGCCGTCCCATACGAGGGCGTTAATGACCCAGCCTCACGGGTCCTCGCCCTGCGCCGTTGGAACATCGGGAGTTTCCTGTCTTGAATTTTACGAAATAGAAATCCAAGTAGGCTCATTTCATGTTTCACAGCAGCCGTCAGCTCCGAAGCACGTCATGAATGCTGTTCGTCCTATCCCTGTCGGCTGAGATGGCGGCGGCCAATCGTAGCTGGTTCCTAACATTCTGACTCCCCATGGATACAGGTCTTGCATGGCATATATGGGGCTCTCCTTGCTTCTTCGGACCGTCGGGGCTCGTCCGATGATCCTGAGAGATTAATTGATCGGAGCCTCTTGCCCGGGTGTCATCGAACCCCCACATGTTGCAAGATCTTGTGGCGACCTTGGTTTGGAGTCTGGGCTCCCCCCCCCCCTCCCCGTTCAATTTGAGGCCATTGGCAAAAAGGCCCCACCAAGTCCTAGGAGTTGACGAAATATTGCGGCGGTCTTTTCTTTCCTCATTTGAGAAAGCATGTCCTGTTTGATTCTGCTGACTGTAAGAAGAAGAAGAAAAAAAAACATGCAGAACCGCGACCTATTGGTCCGGATGAATATACGCCGCAGATCCTGTCATGACGGGACATGGCGATATATTGACGAAATCTTGAACAGGGTTCCCCCGTCGACACGCAGCTTCCGATGTTGGAAATAGCAACAGGGTTTGTGACACAACGGCACAGCTCGCCTCGGTGAAAGGCCCTGGGCTAGCGTAGGTGGGTGGAGGGTGCGGAAGTGCTGCCAAGATGCATGCAGATCTGCCCAGGCTGAGGCGCCCTTTTTACCAAGAGATTTAGTCATGGTGTGTTCTGGGGGAGGCTGCATATGCTGTCCCCCGGCCCACTCACTCGTGTCTTGGGCTCTCTCTTTTTGGGGCCATGTACCGGTACATGAGCAGCGAGATGATGGGGGGTGTGTGTGTGGGTGTTGGTCGGGACCACCCTCGTCCCTCGTCCCAGCAGTGCGACCACCCGCGCTGGTCTGGTTCCAGGGCGACGGTAATGGCCGGGCCAAGTCCTGCAGCTCGCACGCTTGTTTCGTGATTGTCCGTCTTGGCCGTGATGGTGATTTGACGCCGGATGAGCCACCACGTTTGCGCATCGCTTGGCAGCACACCTCTCTCGGATACCGGCACGCAGCAGACACTCGCTCGAGCTGGCTTCGTGATGGCTTCGTCTTCCTTTGCTTTTTTTTTTTTTTTTTGCCCACGTCTGCATGGCTAGCTCGGTGGCTTTATCAAAGTCCAGGCCAGCGGAGGCGACGAGCACATGATTCCTGCACGTTGCAATTGGTTCGATTGGGCATGCAGGCCGTCATCGAGCGGGCGAGCCTTGCCTTGTAGCCTGTGACCCAGGTGGGCGACGTGGGGATAGGCTTGCCCAGGTTGAAATTGCTCGATGGCGTCGACAGCCGTGGCGATGATGCCAGCCTTGCGAGCACAGCAAAGCATCAGCAATTTGCCAAATCACGGCCTTGCCTGACAGTCTAGATTGTCTGCCTCGCGCGGTGGCTGCCTCCCTCGTGTGCCGATATTCCGGAATTTGTCTGGGCACTGGAGCACGCCATCGAGGACGCTTCTGGGGACAAGGAGGACCCGATCTGAAGACGGCGAGGAGGGAGAGTGAGGGGCCGGCATCCCCATCCCCATCTCCATCCCCATCTCCAAACTGCCCCCAACTCGGCATGCCATCGCGTGTGCGACACGTGATGCCCTGCACCTCCCCTCAGCGCTTTTGAGTTTCAATTAAGCTTACCAACGACCCCGCACGCCTAATGGCCAGATAGATGTAGTTTTCCACATTACCGCTTTTGGCGCATCGTCACAAATTCGTGGTGTTGCGCTGCAACCCTGCAACGCATGTGGTTGAAATCGACTGTGAATTAGACGTTGATAAAAACTCGGTGCGTCTAGTTTTTCCGGGCCCAAAAACCGGGATCGGGCCGGCATAGCTCATGCTTGAATTGATTTTATTTTTTATTTTTTTTCAGACTCTCGGGGAGTTCGTGGGCAGAGAAGCATCTGTTTGGTCGGGGAGTTGTGACGGCGAAATGGGGCCTCGGGGAGTTGACGACGGTCGCGGGGACAGAGGAAGAGAGGGGAAATCTGAGCGGGCGCTCAGCGCGCATAACGAGGGAAAAAAAAATCAAAGTCGCATAGAAATGAGGAAAATCAATTGGTTCTACGATACACCGCCAGCTTGATTGAATTACTGCGCGCGCTCTTCACCCAGGCCTCGGCAAGACGATTCTCACACTACAGTGGTGATAGCCTACCAGCCAGCCAGCCAGCCAGCACACCGCAATTACCACAAGGGAAACGTCACCAAGTTTGCGCCATGTTTATTTTGGCTGAATCGCTTAAGAAAATCAATCAATAGTGAGCACCAAGTCTCCGTCAATCCCAAACTCCATGCCGTCCCTGTTCTCGCCGCAGCATCAATCCCGGACACTTGGTCTACGCTTACGCGTAAACGGGGAGTCGAGAGAGGTTGCGGCGGGGACCCCCCAAAAAAAGAAAGAAAGGGAAAGAAAAAAAAATTAGGCAGGGGAGCACAGACACGCCACGCGTTCTCGTTATATGCTCACAAGCCCACAAACAGGAGAGGGGCAGTTCGTCACCAGCAGACGTGGACATGGTATGAGGAATAGTAAGAGAAACGAGAACAAAAGTGGACCGGTAAACCCGACAAGGGGGCAAACGAAACGTAGTTAATTTATTCCTGGAAAGGAGGCATCAGATTAGAATCGAGATTGAGCGCGGCTCTGCATGTAGGGTAAGTTTGGTGATGGAGAAGATTACATTGTAAAGTCAGCAGTTTGAACGACATGTGTTGGCGTGTTGGCTATTAGGTTATAAATTTATTAAAAATAATAGGTTTTGTTTTTTTTATGTGTCTGTTAGTTCGATTCCATCAACTATTGATGTGGTAGAATATAATGACAAGCCCGCGATTTCACTCTCCATCAACTCTCAATGTGACATTACCAAACTCCTTCAACATTTCGTTTCCAGCCTCAACATCGTTCTCGATTTGAAAATAAAGACACAAGAAGAAGCCTCAAATTACATAGATATTAAATACCAAGATATGTGTGCATTTCGACCGTTTCGTTTTTTCGTTGGGGGTGCATATATTGTATAACCATGCACAAAACACATTGACCCATGTGTGCATGCACATCAATTATCCACATGCACAAATGGAATTTCGAATTGTCACCAAGTTGGAAGCACTCAAGCTTGGATAAAGCTACCATGGCATGAAGATTTCTAATCTAGCCAAAAGATCTACAAAATCCTACAGTAAAATTGCGCAGGTAAATTAAATGAGAATTTAAATCTAATGGATGATGGAATTTATTGATTAAGCTTGGATTCTAGGATTGTTGAGCACTTCTAGACAAAACCACACCCGGATGTTGAGTATATTTGTGAAGAACAGACTTCAAATGTCGACGATATCCTCCCCAGTATTGCCCTTACCCCAAGAAGTTCATTATCAGTCTTCTCAAACTTAGGGCCGCTCCTGGGATCAAGCACAGCCCGGAACAAGTAGTGATAAAGTGTCTCCAGATCATACAAGCCCTTGGCTAGGCGCTCATTAGCAACATCGGTGAGGTCATCTAGAGAGGCGGCGACTAGAGCCCATGGCCGCTCGGGAGCAGCCTTCTTTACGAGTTCAAGCAGTTTGCTCTGAAGAGTGACAAGATCATAAATATAAACGACGCGGTTTTTTGTCTCTGATCACGCACACTAGTGCATCAGCGACGCTCGATAGTCGTAGTGCTGAATTCCACATCACTAAGCACCAGTGATATTTGGCTTGTATTGGGAGAGATCCAGAAGGAAGTTGGGCTATAGAGCCCAGTCAAGGAACACAGAGTTGTAGAAAAACGTATATGTCAAGGGATTCAACTTGGATGGATATCTCAATCAGGGAGGGTATCCTGGATCTTGACCTTTTGAGAAAGACAGGAAGCTGGCGGACGCTGAGAATATGTAAATCGGATCCAAAATCAGAGGGAATGTAGTGAGTAGCGCCAGCAGCAATGGCAGCAATGGCAGCATCAATGAAGATGAGCTGAGATTCAATTGCGATGGTGGCAAGAGTGGAGATGACGATGTCCTGACCACTCAAGGCATTCGTGAGAGATTCGAGCGAAGAGCAGTCGACTTCAACAACATTGGTTACCTCAGGAAAAGTGGAAGATGAACCAGCGCGCTTGAGCACCCGTACATTAAAATTTCTAGAGTCGGTAATTCTCTTGAAGACCCAGGAGCCAAGGGATCCAGAGGCGCTGGCAATCGGTAGATGTGCTACCCGAAGATTGGCTCATCCGATTGAGTTCTGGAAAGCATTGGAAGGATGCATTAAAAATATTCATGCAGGCCAAATGCATTGTGCTTGACAAAGTAAGAATGAAAGAAACAAAGAGAGGCTGGTAAATTGTGCGTTGCGATGGAGTCACGGCCTTTGTCAACTCCTTCCAACAAATACCGTTTCGCCGAGCCAGTCTTTAATTTAGTCCACTTTAGTCAAGTTAGCACCCGTAAAGATGTCCATGTCGTTTAAATGTCCCAATACGGATAACTCTGACGCTTGCCAGACCAGTTGACTGTTGTGGGATGCACTGGCCAGAGATCCAATGACACATGGCATAAAGATATTGGACTCGTGTAAATGTCCCAAATTGGTGTTGCCTTGTGTACGTGGAACAAGGAAATTCACGACTGTATGTCCTAATTGACTTTGATTCATGACACAATGCAAGTGATTCAAGGCAGCGGACGCTCTCCATACCTGCCACTGCTTATCAAGAGACGGGGCTATTTCTGAAAACTGTACCGTGCAAAGCTCCACCTATGAATCATTGCTATAATCTTGCATCTGAGACTCACTGGCACAATGTACCATTTGGACACTTTGTGCTCAAGGGGCGGTGTGCATCAACAAGAGTCACACAAGGGTTTCGCGTTTGCAAGCCCTACCGTGAACATTGTGTTACAACCTACCGGATGTTCTTCATCACGTGCATGCATGTATTCACCTGTTTAGGATGCAGTTTGGTATTGGAGAGTGAATCGCTGTCAAACACAAAGGCACGTGCTTACTCTTTTCCCCCCTCTTTAAAATGTAATTTTCAGTTCTCGCCTTTCCCACAACCACTTCTCCAAGGCACCGATCTGGACGTACAACATCACCATGACTGCGCGAAGGCAGTTCAAGGTAAGTCGCTCGATAGCATGCAACAACTTTTTTCGTCCTGTTACTTACCAACCATAGGTTGCTAAGTCGCCATCTTCGGCTCCCCTACACCATGCGATCTGAGACTTGAGCGCCATCAGAGACTGCTACTCCACAGACATCGAGAATGGGTGGCACGCCAGGGATCGAGAGAAATCCCTTGATCCTTGTATTGTACAAGGGTCGCGGAGAGGGCGATTGACGCACCGACAACAGGCCAAACATCGGGATGTCCCCCTTTGTGGCTGCGCCATCAACGACTGGCACATCCCTCCCTGGAACAAACTTACTGGCCTTGTCACATTGAAGACTGCGATGGGGTATTCGGATCGGAGCTGGGGGTGGCACACCATGTCGCCAACACACACGGCGTCAAGCGTATCGAGTGCAGGCAGAGAGGTTGCCAAGTAGCCATCGGGTCTCAGGAGGAGATGGACAAGCGCATTCTTGAGCAGCATAGGGAAAAGGGTTTCTCGTGTCGCGACGACTCTTTTGAATGAGTCTTTCCCAATGCAACTGCCGATTTTACCGCATTTTCATCAGAGCACCCAGTTCGCATGTCTCGTTGATGGCTGTGGCAAGAAGCTTGATACCTCGAATAAGAGGTTTCGACACGACACGAGTCATCCGAACGAAGAGTTGCATGAATATTCTCACCACGAATGCAACGAGACATTTAAGACGCCAAAGGACATGCACGCACATTTTCGGACAGGCCACCCAACGGCCTGGTTCATTTCAGTGTCGAAGAATGCAACAAAGAATCCACACAACGCAAGAGGATATGCGAACCCATTTTTGGTTAGCTTATTCAGTGCCATCTGTTGACTGCAACTGGGACAGATGCAAAACGAAGTTTACATCTCAGCGTGCAATGATGAAACATACCAACATGGACCACCGCAGCAATCATTACGCGGTCGAATGGACATTTAAGCCGGCCGACGAATACAAAAGTGCCGACCACAGGGAGAAGCTCGAGCGCGGTTTGAGACCTGTGATGCAGTTGACGTGGAAGGCTCAGTCGGAAATGGAGAATTTCCTACAACTGTTCGAATTGATCCGGGATGGTCGCATGGAGTCATCGAGATTGAGGTTCTTGGACCTTGAGATCAATGCCATGGTAAAGAGAGTCTTTGAGATGGGCATGTGTGACGCTAAAGGAGCCGTCACCATGGACTGCTTGACCAAGTACAACCCTGCACTTGGCACGTCTGACGCTCGAAACAAAGCAAGCGGTTGCGTGGATGCCATGATCAAAAGGTCGGTAATCAAGCACGGCTGCACAGATGGTATTATGATGGCTCGCCAGGTTGCAGATATGCTTCGCAAGCAAGGCATAACACGAGACACTGTGTTTCGCAACCTGGCATCGCTCCCCAATAGATCTGACGGCTTTACGAGAGTGGCTAGAGACAGAGGGGAAGCATGGCGTCCTGCCTCCAGATGACCAGTGTGTCCCAGTCATTCAGTACTTTTGCTCAAACCTGGCGGCCGTTAGGTTATCGAATGGTCGAGCTTTCCCCCTCAGACTGGAAGTCATTTTTCCGGTGGTGATGGGCACGCAGCATCATCTCTACGGGAGGAACCATCATGCAGCAATAGATGCCTTGCAACTCTGCTGCATGGTCGAAGTCTTCAACATGCTATGCAAACCCGGCCAAGATCATCCTAAGGGTTGGCTAAAACAACTGCAGCAGGCTCCAGACGAGATGGGACTGCGCCAATTACCCATTCATTCCTTTTTTGAGTAGGTAAGGGAACAATGAGATATATAGGCGGAAGGAAGAAGATAGAAATGAAGAGGGGCACTGTTTCAATGTGATTGCTGTGTATTATGATAACTAGAGAAAGGAGTTGTTCTGAGGCTGCATAAAATTTGTGTCTCTTTTTTGGCGACGGAAGTGTGATGGGAATCGCCAATCATAGACCTTAGATGTTCGAAACAGAGGTGGCTAGCTGTGGGAAATGTCTTCTCTTAATTGATGCGCCTAATTTTGTATTAAAAACGTTACGTGTCTTGATCAACTTTTGTATTGCATTTCATGATATGGGGTCCCAAATGAATCGGCCCCTCTTGTGTATAGGTAAATAGATTAGGGAAAGTTGAATTTTTTTTCTTTCTTTTTCACAAAACATAGTTAAATTCAAGAAATTAATGTATGCGACCGATATCGGGATTGCAGCCACGTGTACGGTGCCTGACTCGTACATGTCGTCCAACGCCCAAGGGAATACATACTTGGATGCAAGGGCGTAGCTTTGGCATTCCCCAATCTCGTCGGTTATGTCTATGTGGGGGACGGATCGTTAATCCCGCGCCGTGCCGGACGTATGCGCTCAGAGCAAATCACAACTCCACCATCAGTCATGGTGGGTACTACGTCATGGCCAACTAACCTAGAACTATCTAGTTCTAGTTAGCATTTATAGTTATTGCCGTCTGCAATTGTATGTACAGTGCTGACCCTGCTGAATGCATAGCCGGCACCTGCGGAAAGCAACGGCCCCGCATTCGGAGCTGGGAAAAAAAAATGTGACGCTTCCACAAGCGGCCATCGGCTCTTCAAACTTTGACTCAAGTGGGGGTGACTCATGTAGAACAAGCCCTTCGGCCACAATCCCATCCATCCCTTTGACAATAACTCGGCTTCTTTAACCTGCCTTGATCCTTCTGTCCAATTCGGTTTGGATTGATTCTTCCTATTGGCACTTATTTCTTATTTTTTTTTTTTTTGCTTAGCTTGAACGCCTTTGCCTTGCCCGCACGCCTTCCTTCTCTCGTCGCTCGCATCGTGCGCCTCACACGACCAACCCCGCATTCGCAACCCAACCCAACGCAGCACAACACAACCACACGTATCATCCGTCGCGCAAATTGAGCTTGCCCTTTCTTCAAGATGCCCATGTGCGTTATTATGTCCTCTTTTCTACACCGGTACACTGTCTACAGAAGCCCAAGCTGACCCGGTGTCCACCAACATCCAGGCTCAAGGAACCATGGACGAAATACAAGCCCTTCCCTCCCATCAACCTTCCCGACCGTCAATGGCCCTCCCGGAGCATCACTAAATCCCCCCGCTATTTGGAGACAAGCCTTCGTGATGGTAACCAGTCTAATCCATCTCCAATGGTGCGTATTTCACGTTGGAAGCACGTCGGGAGGGCATTTTGGTGTTGTGTTGTGTTTGGGAGAACCGGCTGACAATTCCGTGGCGAATAAATAGAACGGAGACGAGAAATGGCGCTTTTTCAAGATGCTTTGCGATATCGGCTTCAAGGAAATCGAAATCTCCTTCCCTTCCGCCTCCCAGACCGACTTCGACTTTACAAGACGCCTGGTTGAGACTCCCGGAGCAATCCCCGATGACGTTTCGATCCAAGTCCTGAGCCCGTGTCGCCCGGAGCTGATCAAGCGTACCATTGAGGCTGTCAAGGGTGCCAAGAACGTCATTATTCACATCTACCTTGCTACTAGCGAGTGTTTCCGCAAAGTTGTCTTCAACTACTCCGAGGAGGACACTCTTGACCTTGCCGTGCGTTGTGCCACGCTTGTCAGGTCCCTGACAAAAGACGACCCTACCCAATCAGCCACGAACTGGCAGTTTGAGTTCAGCCCCGAGTGCTTCTCTGATACCTCCCCCGAGTATGTCGTCAAGGTCTGCAACGCCGTCAGGGAGGCTTGGGAGCCCTCGGTAGAGAACCCAATCATCTTCAACCTCCCAGCCACTGTCGAGATGGCAACCCCCAATGTCTATGCCGACCAGATCGAGTACTTCTGCCGCAACGTCACCGAGCGCGAGAAGATTTGTGTATCTCTGCACCCTCACAATGACCGAGGTTGTGCTGTTGCCGCCGCCGAGCTAGCTCAGATGGCCGGTGCCGATAGAGTTGAGGGCTGTCTGTTTGGAAATGGCGAACGTACAGGCAATGTTGACATTGTCACTCTCGGTAAGTTTGAGCAGTTTACAAACTGGAGAGATTATGCCCCAATATTGACCTCATACTTTCTTTAGCTTTGAACTTGTACACGCAAGGAATTTCTCCCAACTTGGACTTTTCCAACTTGACCGAAATTATCGATGTTGTCGAAGAGTGCAACAAGATCCCAGTCCACCCCCGTGCCCCCTATGGCGGTTCTCTGGTCGTATGCGCTTTCTCAGGCAGCCATCAAGATGCTATCAAAAAGGTTCGTACTTTTTTTTATTTCTTGCTGCTCATCGTATTCATCATCTGACCGTAATACAGGGCTTTCAGCTCCGAGAGACGGACAACCTCAAGTACGAGGACAGGTGGCAGGTCCCCTACCTTCCCCTGGACCCTGCAGATATTGGTCGTACTTACGAGGCCGTCATCCGCGTCAACTCGCAGAGTGGCAAGGGTGGCGCTGCCTGGATTATCCTGCGCAAGCTAGAACTGGATATCCCTCGTGGTCTGCAGGTTGCGTTTTCTAAAATTGTTCAAAAGCATACCGACGATCTTGGCCGTGAGCTCCAACCCGAGGAAATCACCGACCTTTTCGAGACGACCTACTTCCTTCACGACAACCCTCGATTCACCCTTGTCGATTACTCCATCACCCCTGACCGCTCACAATCTCCTCAACCGCCTGTTCCGGGCAGGACGCAAGATACTAAGAACCTCATGCGTGTATTTGAGGGTGTCGTTGCAGTTGACAACAAGGAGATTAAGCTCCGTGGACGCGGCAATGGCCCTATTTCCAGCATGGCGAATGCTCTAAAGGACATTGGCGTCGACTTGGATGTTGTTAACTACAAGGAACATGCCATTGGCGAGGGTCGTAACGTCAAGGCTGCATCATACATTGAGTGTAGGATCGGAAACACTAAGCAGACGGTATGGGGAATCGGCATCCACGAAGATGTTGTGCAGAGCAGTCTCAATGCCGTACTCTCTGCAGCTAGCGGCGTAAGTTGCCTCCCAATGCTATTAGAAGCGACTTTGAGTCGATCCGCTGCTTTTCATGGTTTGCACAGATTTCACTGACACCTCCACAGTTCATCACGAGCAGACCCGGAAGCCCTATCTTGAAGCCAATTGCGACTCGCCCGAATTCCCTGGACCCCAAAGATGCCAACGGACTGGCAAAAGCTGCTGCTGGTATTCCCCAGGAAGCTCCTACTGTGGTTTCTATTCTGGAGGAAAAGGTGAATGGCAACTAGAGGAAAGTATGAGATGATGAATGCGTTCCACTTTTCTTTGTTAGTTGGTCTTGTGATATTACTGGGTATAAGACCTTTTTTTATTTTAGGGATTGCATATGAGAAAAAAAAAAGCATCAAAAGTTTGAGGTTTGAAAAGGGAAAACTTGGAGAGAGATGCCTGGCCAGTCGATTTGTCGGGCATGCCACGATGCATACAGAAAGGCTGAAATGGAAGGTTTCAAGCATGCCAGGGGAGTCATTAACCAATTTTAAAGCATCGACATTGTAGTATTTGGAATTGATATTAAATTGTAAAATTTTGAATACACTGGAAGAGAATACCGGCACTGCTCTGATACAATTGCCGCGGTGATTATCCTAAAATCTCAATCTGAGACTCTTAGTGGTTCGCGGACTGCTGAATTATTACTGTTGTAGAACTTAACAGTAAAGATTGGACTTGTCGTCAAAGCGGCAAGCTCCGGCTTGCTAGCGAGTGTAAAGCTGAACATGTTAGCATTGGAATAATACATATCGACAACGGTAGACTTACATTGAGAGTATTGCCGTCACCCGTGACACCAGAACGCATTGTCTCTTCTGGTGCCATATTTTTGCTATTGGCTGTGATGGTTTTGGACTTTTCTTACTCAGCTGCGTAAGCTGCTCTCCGGCCTGGACGGTGGTGCTAGCTTTCTCTCACGCCAACCAGGTTTAAAGCCATCAGCTGCAGCGGCAGGTGCATTGTCAAGCTCTGCCAGAACAGGATTGGCCGCGCAGAGGCCGAGGAGGGAGGTGATAATTACTGTACGAAAACGCATCTCGGGGATTTACATGTAGATGGTCGTTTTGTGTTAAAAATGAGAGAGAGATATGGTGTAAAGGAATGTGAGACTGATGTAGCTTGTGAATGAAGAAAAGAAAACATGAGTAGTGAAATCGGTATTCATGTTGTGCGCCTCCAGTACTGAGCGGTTTTTAACCCCGAGAATTCGAGGTCCCCACGAACCAGGTTGAATAGCGTTAGGTGTCGGGAGCCAGGATCGGGACGCGCGGAATCCTCGCATAGAATGGTTAATCAAGTCGGAGGGACTCGGATAGCCTTGTGATTGTCAAAGCGGAATTGGGTTTTTAATTAAGGCTAAAGAGAAATAAGGTTACGGGATGTTTGGATCTCGGAAAATATTTTCGAACTAGACCTATCTGAAGCAAGAACAGTATCAAAGGGTTGACTTTACGAAGGTTAGATCACGACACTTTGGTTTGCAGTTCACAAATGAAATTTTCAGGATCTGACCGGTTGGTCTATTCGAATGAGCCTTGTTTTGTGTCGAAGAAGACATTTTCCCCTTGCACATACAAACACCGCATCGTAGGCTTGGACGCGGCTGGTCTGGCACAACTCCAAATCAGCCAAATATCTCAGATCTATTGCCGGATACTATACATGTTTCTAGCCGTGAAGAAGATGCTCAAATCCAGGAAACCCCCGTACCTATGGTTGAATTTCTCCATACACAAAGTGTCCAAGCAAGACAACCTTCTCACACCAACTCGGGAAGAAATACACAGCAAGAATGGGATAGTGGCGAATGCGGACACCCACGGAAATGATACAGTCCAGCGGATTTCGTCACTATTTGCAGCTCGAGCGGCTCCAATGTCCAACTACGGCATCGCAAATGGAACAAACGGATCTCTTCCCAACAACCAGCCCGTTAGAGTCCAAAACACTCATCTTTTCCAAACACACGCTTACCCAGATCTTTTTGGAGGGGTTACCGATCAGATTGCTCATGACTCGGCTTGGTTCGGGTGCCTTGAAAACATGCTTGATGCAGAGCTTTTGCAGAAGGAACTTGCATATGCCCCCAGAATGTCAGCGCTTCACCTGAGAGTTGAGAGACAAGATTTGGTAGGGATAGTATGATGCCAAATCAAGCTCGACGCGTTTTGGCCTCGTAATGCACCAAAAAATGACCTCACAGATCATGTGGACATGTTAAATTGGGGTGGTTTTAGTGAGGGGCTGGTGAGCGGGGAACGCTAGTCAGCGGAAAGATCGTCACCTCGCCACCAACACAAAGAATTGGCCTGTAGGATGTCTTCTGGCTGGCAATTATTTCTGAACCATTTACAAAACAGGTAATTACACCGTATCGAGCCTTTAGGCCTATCGTCGTTGAAGAGCTCGCTGATAAATTGAAATCAAAATAGCCGGGGCCGCGCAGTTCGGCTTTGCCTTGACAAAGAAGGAACAAGATTACATCATCTTTAAACGAAACTAATCTTCTCGATACAAATAACATCTTTTTAGTTCATGGGTGTAAATATATATTCTCAAAGATGATACTCGACCGCAACGAAATGTCTATTACTGGCTCCCAGCATTGTTGCAATCTTGGCCGAGTATCCCAAGGAGTTAGACCACATCATCTACATGCTGACTCTAGCAACCGACAGACTGTTTCACAAACATATGATGATGCTTTCAAAATTACGTTGGATGATGATGACCCGTTCTCACCAAGGAGCATGCCCGTCTACAGCAAATGGTTGATAGTGATTGTCGTGTGTGCAGCAACAATATGTGTGTAAGTAACAAAACATTCTCTTGATTTCAGACGAGTTCTTTCCGATACCTCATTTTGGTAATAAATATTCCTGCCACTAACCAAATGTTGAAGAACCTGTGCTAGTTCAATTTACACAACTACATACACGCAACTTGAAAAGGATTTTGGGGCAACAAGATTAATCTCTGCTGTGGGACTTTCCACTTTCGTCCTAGGCATAGCATTCGGTCCTCTAATTACAAGTCCATTGAGTGAGAATTTTGGACGAAGGCCTATCTACATCGTTTCGTGGTCCTTGTTTGTGTTATGGACCATTCCATCTGCCGTTGCGCAGAATATGACGACTCTTATTATTACCCGCTTCTTTGGTGGGTGTTCTGGGAGTGCATTCCTTTCGGTTTCAGGAGGTACTGCCAGAGACATCTTTTCCCAAAATCAGTTGCAAAAGCCGATGATTTTTATCTCTTTGGCACCCTTCATCGGCCCATCAATCGGTCCTCTCCTTGGGGGAGTTATCAATTATCATCTGCACTGGAGATGGACTTACTATATCATTCTCATATGGTCGAGCATTTTATTAATCGCGATTGCGTTTGTTCCAGAGACATTCCATCCTATTGTTTCTATATCCAAGGCCCAAAAGCTTAGGATTGAAACGGGCGATGATCGGTATTGGACACCGGCGGAGACAACCAATAAATTGCACCACAAGACTGTCGCTCTATCCTTGTTGCGACCCTTTCAGCTCTTTCTACTCGAGCCAATGTGTTTTTGTTTAAACATCTACTCGGCTATTTTACTGGGAATCCTATACCTATTCTTCGGGACACTGCCTCAAATCTTTCGCACAAATCATGGCATGAATCTGTGGCAGGGTGGTCTTACATTCCTCGGCATTATTATTGGCATGCTTTTTGCAGTCACAACAAACCCGATTTGGATCCACATTCGCGCGAGGTTGCTGGTTCAACGTCAGAAAGAAACTGGGGAATCGGAAGGCAGTGAACCTGAGTATCAATTACCATCTGCCATTGCGGGGGGTATTTTGATCCCCATTGGCCTCTTCTGGTTTGCATGGACTACCCAATCAACTGTTCATTGGATAGTACCAATTGTGGGAACTTTGTTTTTCGGTTGTGGGTTAGTAGCCACCATTTTCTGTTTTGTCTTATGCGTGTCTCGTCATGGTGTGTTCCGATCCTCAATAATGTACTGACTAAACCTTCCTCAAGAGTAATATTGGTCTATAATGGCATCTTCACATTTCTTGTAGGTCGCCATGCCAAAAGTTCCCTCGCGAAACGGTAGCGAATGAATATTGACAGATGGCAATGACAGGTAGAAGCATACAGTCAATATGCCGCTTCTGCGCTAGCCGCTAATGGCTTTGCGAGAGCCTTCATCGCAGGTCAGTCCTCGTCTTTTTCCAAAGTTAATTTGTTTCATAATGAGTTGCGAATATTGGCGAGTCGTGGAGTCAGGTGTCTTTCCTTTGCCAGTATCGCGAGGAACAAACCCGCAAACTGGAAAAAGCAGTAAGCGCTCTTGGATACTTTTCCTATAAAAAAGTTTGCAACTCCGCGAGCCGCCTCAATCTGCAGCTCACTCCCAACGAAATTTATTCCATCTTCATATTCCAGTCTCTAACGCGTTCTCAAACAGCTGCATTTCCACTCGTACAGATCCCAATGTATGACAGACTTGGCTACCACTGGGGCACAAGTGTTTTGGCATTCATGACAGCTGTAATGATGCCGATGCCGTGGATTTTCTTCAGGTACGGTAAAACACTTCGAGGTAAAAGTCGCTTTGCCATATCAGCTTGATCTAAAAAAGCAAGCGATACTGCGAGGCTGGATGACTGGATAAAACCGAGCAAGTATAATCACATGTAAAAGAAGGGAGTTGTCAATATATTTTTGATGATAAAAGCCGCTATGGTAGGGTCAGCAAGTAATAAGTATAATAACTCGCTGCCCTGAAGAATAGATGTACGCGATGTACGCGATACAGAGTGGACTCAATGAAATGGTTGAAATTGAAGCAGTGCTGGATGTTAGCCTTAGTGCTGACATTATGGACCCGGGATCCTGGCACTAATACTAGCCCCAGTTAACTTGCCAGTGGCTGCATGCATGATTATGTTCGTGAGAACCGAAATTGGATGTACCGAGAAATGGCAAGTCAATGAACAATTTATGAATTTGTTTGCGGGACAATCCCATGCAAATCCAGCTGTTTTTACATTGATTCAACCTCCTTTTCAGCCTGTTCAACTTCGCTCCGTGATTCCTTCAGTGGGCCCTCGGTTTAGTGGTTCCGAGAGCCACTTTTCCAAGGCTCACGGCGCATTTGGAGTCCCTGCAATGATGGCAAAATACACGTATATTCAAGGTATTGACCATTTCCCCGGCATTTGCAATCAATCTATCAACACAAGCAACATCTTATTCTAAACATAGCCCCTCGTATCTGCAGTTGTGACTCTTCGATGCCGAAAGAATGGGTCTGCCGGCAAGTGGACAGGGGTAGTCGTGAGGCTGCCTAGATGAATGTGGAAATCTCCGACCGTGATAATTCCCTGGTGAAAATCCTTCGGCCCCGTGCTATTCCAGAAATGAGGGAAACTGGCCGGCTGGTGGATCAGTCCAATCTCAACCCGTCAGCCTTAAAGTAGGCCAGGGCCGCTTCCTTCCTAAACGGCCTTGTTCGAGACTCGACCATTTCTGCCGAGACACAATGGACCGCGCTACCTGGCTCGATGGCCTCCGCGGCATCGCAGCGGCCATTGTCGCGACGGACCACTACTTTATGGGCGGCGTCTTGGACGCTGCCTTTAGATCGTATTGGGCTGAACCGCCCGAGGAGAACCGGATGCTCCTTCAGCTACCTCCGATCCGCCTGCTATTCGCTGCCCATGCCATGGTGCCGCTATTTCTGGTCATCTCGGGTTATGCAATCTCAATCAATCTTCTCCGGCTTCGAAACACCAACAACTCCGAATTCCTGCGTCGCCTCTCATCAGCCGTCACCCGCCGTGTCCTGCGCATCTACTTGCCCGTTTTCTGCATCGCCACCATTTCGCAGTTTCTATTCTTCTGCAACATGTACCAATGGGAGTTTGGTGATGACGTTCTCTGGGGCCGGAAACCCTGGACTGCCCCCTGGCTGCATGTCACATATGTCTTTCGCTACATGCTGGACAATATGAACATTCTTTCCTTCCAAGGAAACGGCGGCCTCAACGGTCAGCTTTGGACCATGGCGCTAGAATTTCGCGGCTCTTGCATCGTTTATCTGGTCATCCTAGGCCTGGCTTTCTGGCGGCCACAGATGCGACGTTTAGCGTTGGGACTCTTGATGGTGTATTGGTTCTATTTTGGAACTTGGGATATTTTTGCCTTTTTGTCCGGGCTGTATCTCGCTGAGATGCACGTCTTGTCTACTTCAGGCACCATCGACCAGGAGCTGAAGCTGCCTTATCAATTCCAGCAGTGTTTTGGACCCAAGACACGTTCAATTAACTTTGCCGCCATCCGAACCATCTTTTGCTTCATTTTCGGTATTTGGTTGGTCTGTCTTAGCGATGACGGTTTTCTACCACCTGGGTACCAATTTTTGACGCTCATTGAATCCTCACGGTGGGAGAATAACTGGGCAATTGTGAGCAAATGCTGGAAGACGGCTGGTTCGGTGCTAGTCGTGTACGCGATTGAAAAGTCACCCCTTCTACAGCGCCCACTAGATTCTGCGCCAATACAATACCTGGGGAAGGTATCGTTTTCGCTATACCTGGTACACCAATCCATCTACCACCTCATCCGCGACCCTGTGAGAAATGCTCTATGGTACATTGCCACTCGTGAGTCTTACCCCGGAACGGAAGAGGCTAGCAAACACTCGCTGCCGTTCGCGTTTGCCTGGCTTGCGGGGTTTGTCATTTTGTCTGTTATCAACTTGTATACGGCACACCTTTATACGAGGTTTATCGATGACCGCTGTGTGGAGTTGGCCAAGAGATTTGACAGATGGATCACTCGATTGCCTTGAGCGAGAAAGTACCAGTATAAGAATGTTAAAACTACCAAAAGCCTTTGGTTGACAAATATTCATGAGTAAATGAGTTGCTATAAGAATGTGGATTCCTACCTCTCCCTTATAAGCTATTGTGTAGTGCACTTTGATGTAGCGAAGCTAATTGAATTGGTTTATCTTTTTGATCTATTGGGGAATTGGAACACCACCCAGTTCTTTACAGTTGCCTAAAGCAGAAAGGCCTTTATATAACGTGGTTTATTTAGAGAAAACAGAAATAGGGCGGAGGGCTGTAGGAAATTACCAATAATGCTAGCAGTAATACTTTTATTTGCAGGCTTAAAAGAGGTCAATAAATAATCATTGTGAATTGATACATTTATATGATTGCATCTATGTAATGTGATCAATTTGCGCTGTGGATAGCATTCCTTAATATACTGTCAAGTTCAACTCTTCACAAGCGTCCTCTAGGAATATTGTTTGCAATTCTTTCTTGACATAGAGTGAGTGTATGGTGATGCCTCCGCCCTTGTGCCTAGGCATAATGTACATTTCAAGTCTTTCGTAAGCTAAACACAAATGAAAAGAAAAACAGATTCATATTTTTATCCAATTCATTCCATTTAATCGGCCCGCTAGCCAAGTAATGAAGGGAGGAAATGAATCTCCAACCTCATGGCCATTATACAGGGCAAAAAGTGGATTTTGTGGACTGATGCATCCAAATCAGACTATCATTACCGTTTTGAAATATTAACTTTGCGCGTGATACAAATTCAAGACAAACACATTGAAGAAAGTCGACTTGCTGACTCTTCGCACGAGAAGAATACTGTGTCTGAGACCATAAACCACGGCCTCAAGATGCCGGAAAGCCGAAAATGACAACGATTGGAATGGGTTGAGAAATGCATATCTAAATATCGTACTTTATAACTAAACTATATATATCTGATAGTTATTCCACCATGAGCCATTAGTTTATGCGTATTTGCAAGGCTGTTTCGTCCTGAAGCCATTGCAACTATGAAGTTCTTCACCCTTGGATTGTTTGCTACTACGGCTACAGCTATAGCTATAAGGGCACCTACCCCTGACGATCCGACTCCTGGGCAAAATTATACCTGTCCAATCTTGGGCTGCTTCACAAAGACGACCACCCCTGTTTGCTCTCCTGGCGTTGCGTGCCCCAACTTTATCGTTCGCCAATATGTTTGCCCTTGGAAATGCGGCGATGCCGTTCCCCCAGGATGTACACAAAGCTGCCTTCTTTGCGATCCGCAATCATGTTCCCCTGCTTGCATATGCCAAATTACGTGTGGCCTAGATCCGTGCACTGGGCCGATCAGCTAGCCACTGCGTGCTTCCGGTATGTTATGCTATCGTGAGTTTTTGAAGCTTCTAGGTTAACAATATAAATAGTTGGACAGACAAGACCTCTTGCATGATCTTCAAGTGAGATTAGTGTCAATGGTAGACGAATTCCGTATGACCCTTTCAATAAAACCCTGAGAGATTCAACCCGCATTATTAAAGATTTAATGATGTCCATTTATCGTAAATGAAGTGTATATTGTATCTATATTAATGAATATCACTTAGGGTTCAAGAATATAAACGTATTTGTATTCGAATTGAGCCATCACATCTGGTGGCACATTGTGCAAATAGAGCCTACTGGTGTGATGGACTAGAGCCCTGGGGCCCAAGTCATATTATTCCTGCAAACTTTGGTTCCTTTGCCCTTTTGAGCATCTCATGCATCTTGAACGGCTTGACTGCTGGACGAAAGTCTTGTATCTCAGACTCCATGAAAAGAAAATCCAGGAACCTTTTAGTTCTCAGTCATTGGCAAAGGCTGGGCTAAGCCTCATTGTATGTACAATACTGTATATACGTGGAAGCAAGTGATTTTAGTTCAGCGTTAGATGGAGTGAGAACAAGCGGCCGAAACATGGACATTTCACGTGAATTTACGACTTACTCTTTGCCCTGTCTACCTTTCTTCCAGGATCGTAAAGGTTCCAGTGAGGAACATCAGTCCGATTCAGTCGCATGAACTGTTAACGTGAACTGTTCAACTGTATATTGGCGTAGTCATCAATGACTTGGAATATCTCATCATGCCCGATAAGTCGAAGTGAAAGATAGCCCTTCGACAATTGAACTCTAGGTTCTAAGCATTTGATAAAATCATCTTTTCTCAGACATCCAAAACAAGCGATAATTTATGCTCACAACATCTCGATATTTGTTTGTAATAATATGTAACTCAATAAACATATCTAAAGTTAAGATTCTCACGATCCGTCATATCTTCAAACGCAGTCTCATCAGCATTACCCAATCCTTGAAGTCGGTCTCGTCGACTGTTCTCCCACGCCAAAGCAAACCTCATTAACAAGACGGAGACCACTTCAATCAGCAATACGACAATCATGCTCCATATCCCCAAAGAATATCCTGGTGCCTGGCTTTCTTTGTAGAAGAATGGGCCGGCAATGTTGCCTACACAATACCCTTGATCGGGGTCAGTTTTGAGTTTGGAAACAGTTTCAAAGTACTTACCAAGGAATAAACAAGCGGATGTGACAACCTTTTTGGTGTGGCCAGCAGTATTTCCTGTTTGTAACGAGAGGAGAAGCACAAAAGACGCATTTAGTGAGCCAGTAAGCTAATCCAGTTAGTATCATAAATATTGTCACTAAATAAACACTCACGTAGTAGCATATCAATCTTCCAATCTTTGCTTCATGTGGTACAAACCGTAAACCAAACGCCCCAGCAATGGTGGGAATCAGGAAGACGACGAGCAAAGTGCATCGATTATTCGAGGGAAAGCGGTCGTTGATAAATACGGACAGCAGGATAATGACGATTATGAATACACCATAAGGTACCTGGAGAACTGTAGTTTCAACTGTAGCAGCATTAGCCAAGATTACCAATCTAGCAAGGAATAGCACTCACGAGTTCCAAATCCAAAACCCTTTGTGATTAGAGTGCCAAAGTTTGTTGTTCCACCATTCACAATGGCTTGCAAAAATGCAACCCAGAAATAAAAATATGTCTTAAAATCTGTAAAAGCCTCAATCATTTGATAGCCCTTGAATGTTTTGTTTTCCACTCCAGTCTGATTACCACGTAGCCGGCGGATAATGATTCGCTTTTCACGGTCGTTAAAGTAACGCGTCGAGACCGGATTATTCGGTAGGAAGATGGCGATAAAAATGCCCCAGGCCGAACAACAAGCACCAATGATGAGAAACTCATACTTCCATGAGGCAAGGGAACCTTTGATATGGCCGATACCGTAGCCCATAAGGCCACCACAAGCGATGCCAATTCCCACTGCAGTATACCACAACCCAATCTTGAGTGGTTGTTCCTTCCGTGTATACCACATGCTGCAGTAAAGTTTTAGCACATTTTCCTATCTATTTTACATGGAAACTCGCCTTGTAATAAGCATAAAGGCGGGATCGGCACCTGCCTCGGCAGCGCCGCTAAGAATGCGCAGGACAGCCATGGTAGCAAAATTCTCGGAACCAGCCTGAGCCATGAGTAGGATTCCCCAGAGGAATATATTTGTCCCAAGATATGTGCTGGCTGGTAGACGCTGTAACAACAGGTTTGTAGGAATTGCCCAAGCAAGAAAGCCAAAATAGAATAGGGAAGATAACCAGCTATAGTCAGCGCCGGTGAGGTGGAGGTCCTCTTTAATCCCAAAAACCGCAGCGTAAGAGAGAGTTGTTTTGTCTACCTGTTGTACTTGTCAGCAAAAGTTGAGACGACGAGGGTCCGAGTGATCAATGACTGACAAAGAAGAACATGTACGAGACAGCAAATGATGGTATAATGATCCAGTCAATCTTTTTCACAAGTCTCCTTTCTTCTTCTGGGTCTATTTGTTCATCATCCACGCCGTCTGCAAATAATCCCAGAGCAACATCACCATTGCCAATGGCTTTCTGATTCAACTCAATATTCTCGAGGTCCTCGACCTGGGTCGTTGTAGGCTTTGCATCTTGTGTGTGCATGATTGGAGAACACTATCTTATTGAAATCTTGATCAGAATTAAGATAACTTGAGAACATCAATATAGAATGGCGGCGGCGGTGTGGTTTTTGTATATCATCTGGGGGTGGCTTTTTAATCCGTTCTGTTCCCCGCAGAATCTCGGCAAGATCGTGCCGGTTTTGCATTTCCGGCTGGGGTATAGAGAAAGGCTGGTGATTGGCTTTCACGGCTCGACAAATCGTGGGGTCTTTTCCGGTGCTGCATAACCGATCCTGGGCCGTATTTGGAGTGATGTTGTAGATGGAAATGGCACTTGACTTGGATAAGATACGAATTCACTCTCTGATAGTTTAAAGTCATCTTTTCTTCTTCGCAAACCTGGTGTTGATTTCCGCATTGAGGTAGGGCTCGCGATGTTGAACAAATTAGTCCGAGCCAAGGCTTTTGTCTCGCTGTTCATTCAAATCGGCATAGATTATTGAATATATGGTAATTATCATGCCAAGTGGTTTCTAGAATCGGAAAAGTAAAAGCCCCAGATGGTTGGCATTGGGTTTTCCGATGACTGGATAGGAGGGTGGACTGCGGGGTGCCGGCGGAGAGCGAACCGACTCGCGAGCATGGATTTCTGGCGCGTAATCAGTGAAATATCCCTTTTTGGATTGGATTTTAACAAATTCGTGATCAATTACCATACAAGTAAATGTCATTAGGAGGTTGCCTAATATGGTATCAGGTAGTTATTCATCAATGTTCACAATAATCAACATGTCAGAGAATTCTATGTGTTGGCGGCGGAATGGTTCATGAGATTCATAGACCTTTGCATACTTTGAAAATTCCCATTCGCACACATACCTTTTGCTATTTGCACACATGAAGGTGTTTGGTGAGAGTTTTCTCAAGTATTTCTAAGGCCTTTCTCAAGCTAATGATTCTTTTTATATTCATCTGGAATAATCTTCTTATTTTATTTTATATTGTTTGATTTAATGTATGTTTTATATATAGATCAATCCCTTATGTCTGGCGAATGAAAATATTCCATTTACATAGAATCTGATACAAGTTTAGATCTCTTGAACATATCGTACAGGTATATGATAGTCTAGTGTCGACATAGTTTGCCGGTCCAATGTTCGTCCGTCATAATCAGACATAACTACATGGTCACGGCCATTGCCAAGTATAAGCTGCTCCTTCGCAATTGTCTTCCATCTTGTCCACATTGATACCTGTACTGTTGCGCAATTGTCCTGTCCTTGATTTCTCCTCAGTGCAAACCATATCGAGTCGCGAGATGTAAAAAATCACCAGTAAAGCGACAAGTCGGGAGTGGAAGGAGAGGATGTAGAAGTGAACACTGCTTATCGGCTAACCTATTTGGACCTTGAACAGCATGACGCCATTTCAGTATGTTCTTGACTCAAGCGGCCAAGACCCTTGCAAATTCCACCATCAAGTAGAAAAGTATCTATTAGAGACAACTCGAAAACTAATGAGCCATTTGGTAACCATTAACTACAAATTCTCAAGTTTGACCAGAAAACTTGTTTTAGCTTTTCGGAAATGTACACTCAAATGTCTCTGGATTTGCACCACTTGCACTCTTATTTGCATTTTAACCATGAGGGATGATAACCGAGATTTACCCCAGGGATGGCGACCCATGCCAATGAGTCACTTCAGAGGCCGACCTACAAAACTCACAATTCGACGGTCACCATGAAAGCTCTTCACTAACACAATACAACATGTCAGCAATCAGCTTGACATTCGAGTCCGCCCCCGATTGGCTGCTGGAGCTACTCCAAAACCATCTACCGTTCTCATTGCCACTTCTGAGGCGACTCCAATACGCAAAATGGCCAGGCAACGCCAAGCCAATTGCAAAGGTGCTCTTTGTGTATAATCCCGACGATGGAATCCAAGAGCCTGGTGCAGCGACGAGATTTACGGCCGCATATTTGAATATCGCCGGCGGCCCGGATACACAAATGTGGCTGTACTCTACTCTTGAAGACGATGAACAACCTGCCAGCGAACAGGCCGCTCTTTATCAAGAGCAACTGGATGCCCTCGTTACTGAGAGCATTGCTTCCGCAAAGAATTATGGCCGTGAATTGGTATATCCCGGTTCTGTCCTGGTTGGAACTCTTCACTCGTCTGTTCGTTCTGTCTTGGAAAAGACGGGTCGGATCGCAAATAGACCCACCGGATTATACGACAAGTGGCTGTTCAAGGCCGAGGACTTGCCGTATAGTGCTGCCTCACTTCCTGAGGGGATGCACTGGGCCACCGCAACCAAGGATGACTGCCGTATTGTCATTTCTCGCACCGATATCCCCCGAACAGTGTAGGTTGGATTTGCCGCATCAAGAACAAATCAATAACGTCTGCATAGTGAGGGGCTTTCTCGAATGCCGAGCCTGATGATTAAGCTTGAAGACGGAACACCGATATCATGGGCATTCCTATGTAAGACAGAACAACGTGAGAAGGGCGAGGTTGCTGACTTTATCACAGGTCCAGATGGATCATTAGCGAGTCTTCACTGCGAGGTTTGATGCATATTGAATAATCTGTGGTTTCATAAGCTGACTTTATCTGGATTAGCCAGAATATCGTAGGCGAGGTCTAGCCACAATGCTAGCAGCCAAATTGTTGAGGGAAAGAACGAGAGAATTTGGTGACGATGGGTGGTCCTCGGCCGATGTTTCCCCAGATAACAAGGGAAGTCGCGGAACTTGCTTGCGCTTGAATGGCACGCCTCATTGGACTTTGAGATGGTTAGTCAAACTTTCTCGTTTAGGAACAATTATGATTGACACTAAGATAGGGTACTTTTAGATGTGACAGAGACACCTCTGGTACAGACAGATGGACTTTAATTGGAGTCAAATTCGACAATCTCCTTCAAATATGTTTTCTCATGCATCAAGAGGTGTCGTATATGCAACCATTCTTTCAAACCATTCATGGTTAGGCACGTGTATGACGTAATAAAATACATTTGTTCCTGTTTTTGACACCTGTTGAAAGTGCAATCTAAATTGCATCTCCTTCAATGAAAGAGACGAACAAGTTGAACGGTTAGCACTCTAACATATCATCCAGCCAACCCTGACTTCCCACAATTTATTGGTATGCCTCGTAACAGCACCTATTGCACCAGTGGTACATATGCGAGTCAGAACTATTTCAACCCTTTGATGGCAAAACAACACAAAGAAGATAAAATACGCCGTCCAAAGTCCCAACAACAGCCCCGGTTATAACAGCAATGGCATTTACCCTAAAGTAAAGAAATGCCATATTGACCAGCAAAGCCCGTGTTGTAGATTTACAGGCCTCGATCAAGGTCATGTACCCACGCCCGTATTGGTCAGCAGATAGAGCTGGATCCAGGGACATGATGGTCCGCTCATCAGTCCGAATAAGGGACGTTTCAACGCGCACGAGGAGTGAGTGTGCTGGGAGGACAACAAGAAATTGTTGGAGAAGTCTGAGAAGGGCAATTAGGATAAGTTTCTCTGGGTCACCCTGTCTAGGAAATAAAATGCTGTAATCATCTGCCGAATATCCAGACATGTATGAAATGGCGGTCCGTGTTGTAACCGCAAGTATCGAAAAAACAAGCATAGGAAGTGTGGCGGCTTTAAATATCTTCCCAATGGGGACAATGCGCTTCCAGAAAGGCCTGGGGCTCGGGGAAATAAGTACGGCATGCACCCACAGAGTGTGGAGTGGGATAAGAGCCAGTGGCAAGACGACCTGAGCGAGAAACCCCAGAACAAAAGGGAGCATAGCAGCCGCAACTTCGATCAAGCTAAATCCCGCAACCCATAGAAAATACCACCCAAGTCCTCGGCAAAGTGAGAGCCACTTCCGAGGCGAAAAGAGGAGGCGGGCCATGGATACGATGGAGAACCTGGCTATACAAGGCTGGAGATTATCTTGGCCGTGTTGCGGCGAAGTTCCATCGTTATCTTGATCGACGCTCTGACCGAATTCAAGCGTATCGGAATCATCTTTCTTGTTTTGCGGCGAGGTTCCTTCGTCATCTCGGTCGGCAATCTGGCTCAGGCTGAGAGGCTCGTAGGTGGGCTCGTCCAAGTTCGCGACGGCAGCTAGGACAAGGTGGACTTCGCCGATGGCGTAAACAAGCTTGATGGTAAAGCATTAGCGTTGCAAAGGACGAAGGAAATATTCACGCTTACGACAATTGCCAAAGGTACCACAATGAGGATGTTGAGGATGATCCAGATGACGGACAGAGCATGCATCTCCATGATGATAGCGGAGCGATGGTCGATTTACCTACCCTGGGAATGTTCAATCAAGGCAAATTAAAGTGGCGAAAATGGATTCCTAAGTATCCCAGCGAAGCCGTGGTACAGGGAAAAGGAACACGGCCTGTTTCTGCCTTGCGGTAAGGATTCAAGCATGGCGCTAAAATACGACCTTGGTTTCAGCCGTCGGGGCAGTGATGTATGCAGCTGCAGGTCAGCGGACCCTGTCAGCACCAACTTGGAGATGGTCGTTGTTTCGGACATTTCAGAGGTTGGTGGTTCTAGTAGTAAATGAGCCACAATTACTTCCAAACCCTCGGCAATTCTCGACAATATTTGATGTAATTGTGGTGCCTACATCTTCAGAAGTTCCAGTCCGGGTTATGCTTAGAATTAGGGGGCAGCGGCATGGCCCACAAGTATGCGCTGTCCATGCAGTCAGTACTTTTTGTTGGTTAATGTCAGCTTCATGCTTGAGGCTTAGCTCCCCAGCCAGCATCCCCTCATTCTGCCCATCCCAGCCGTGAACATATTTCTTGGAAAAACATGTCCAATATCTTGAAGCCATTGGCTGCTATCAAGAGAAATTTAACACGAGCCCAGGTCGGAGCGGAGCCATCTTGAATAAGTATCTGAGCATTGTTACTCAGAACTTTAGGGAAAGGGCATAATCGTAAACATGTAACCCCCAACTTCACGAAAACGCAATTTTCAACAGCGACCCTAAAATAGTATTCCTTGAATGAATAAAAGCCATGAGCCTGGATTTCCTTTCCGATTAGGAATATGGGCGCTCGACTCAGCCTTCAGCTAGTATATTCAGCAGATCTGTCTCAGCCTGATTTGCAAAGTCACCTTTGGGCCTAAGCGTTGTGCACTTCCAAGGTGTGGCTAAACATAGCCGCACGAATAAGCTACGCATTATTAAGAGAGTGCAATTTGAAGTGATTGTATCGCTCTAAGATCGACGGGAGGATTGGGGGGCGTATGTTGTCCATAGCTGCCAGAAACTAAATCGAGGTATGAACTGGGCCTTGAAAGCTAACCGAATTGCAAAATAAATGGCATAAGATAGTGGGCGAACAAATAACGCAACTAGGCTCGCATTCAAGTATAGGACAGGACATGTAATAATAAAAGTGAAAAGAGAGCCAAAATAAATGTATGAAAGTTATTTAATTATTTATAAGTAAATTGATTAGTATTCAATGTATCCTTGACTTTGAAGGGTAGCTTCTCTGCTGAGAAGGAAATAATACATATTGACCTAGAGTCAATGAGGCTCATAAATATAACAATGATAGGTAGATGAACAAGTTTAAGCTTAAAATATTTTTCTTCATTTTTACATTCAGCAACAGAATGGGAAAGCTGGGTTGTATGGTGTGAAAATTATGTTGACCAGCTGCACCGACCCCAAACTTGCTACAGCTACTCCTGCTTCTGTCATCTCCTCGGTTGCTCAGGGTGGCCCGAAATTGGAAAAGACTCTTCGCGACTGGCCTAGTCCAAATAAGCCACTGCAACCAAGATTTGAATATTGGTCCGTAAAGCCAGTAAAAAAGTCTATGGCTTTAATGGAGAGCATGAACAAGAATGGGATAAGCGGAACTCTTAATGGAGTATGTTATGATCCTACATCATTATCAAGAATGATTTACTGATATATCATTTTATAAGATGTGCCTTTAAAGGTGTAACAGTGAAGAGATTATGAAGTTTTCGATGGAAGATATTGACTCTTTCTAGGCTTTCACTTACACACTCGATGCAGCAGTTCGTCACTTACAGTACAGGTTGACGCGAGATGCTACTCACCCAGAGCTGTACAAAAGCCTTCCAGAATAAAGGCAATCTATCCAACAGGCGCTATTGACATTTGCGGCGGCGTCAAGATGTTTCTGCATGACCAGAAACGGTCGCTTCGGTCAAGTCCGTCGGGAAACACAAAGAGAGGATCCGACTTGCCAAATTCGGGGCGCCAAGGCACCGTACATTGTCCGATCCACCAGTCAAGACAGATGTTCTCAAACCAGAGAGGCCTTTCTGTTTGGAATGATGCATGGGATTGTGGAGAACGATGAATACAGACCAGTGGGCATTGCTCTGGAGTGAAATGCAACGTGGGGAAGAATGCAAGTAATCGTCACGAATGAGCCAGCAAGTGGGCCTGATTGGGGCTCTTGCCCACACTGAGAAATCCAAACGAGGAGCCGCTTTGTGAAGATCATGAAAAGAAAAGAAGAAGGACGGTTGCTATTTTTGACGAGGGATTTCAGTGACAAGTCAAGTGTTGATTGCACATGAGGCTTTGCTGTGTGGCAGGAATCTGTTTTTGAGATTGCTTGTGATTCGCGCAGCAGCAAATTTCTGCGGCCAGGATAACAGGGAGCGAGCGCTTTTGGACAAATTCAGGGACCATGGAGGGTTTTTTTGACTTCGTGGCAGGATTTCGCTGGTGGAAGAGATTGCTTGGCTTGCCATGTGACAGTTAGGCAACGAACAGTTGAATTGACTGATTATCGTCAATGTAGCCCGACCAACATGATTGCGAATTTTGCAGTAAAGTATCCATTGGGACAAGAAAGATTCCGCAACCTACAATGGGAATTTCACAAATTGAAGCGTAAAAACAATTGTTTGTGCAACACGAAGCTGACTGCTCACTAACAACACCTGGCCGGATAATGGGTCAGCGTCTTTTTGGTTGGCAACCTGGAAATTCCCTCGTCCCGCCCCCAAAAAACGCATCCCGTGTGCGGAGAAGCCCCGAAGCAAACTCGTCCGGATTGACATTGTTATTTTGGAGAAAAGACGCCGCACTTTACAGAACTCTTTACGCGACAACGGGACACAATCTCACTTGGAAAATCCTCGCAGTTTTTGGGTTTGTGCCCGTTCAAACATTTTTATCCGCCGCTAGTCTGCTCTGCCCAGTATGGATACCCTTGAACAGCAGTGCGGGGCCTTCCCTTACGACAAGCTCACCACCACCAACAACAGCTCGTCCTTTAATATCCGGCTTCTGACGATACGGCCTGCAGAGTCACTATTTGACATCCTCGAGTGTCACTTGGAAACGGCGTCTCTGGATGCGCCGCCGCCCTACGTGGTTCACGAGCCCGTCGACCAGGAAGATGCCGAGCTGGATCACGCAATCCTGTGCAACGGCACGTTGCTGCCAGTCTCGGAACATACCTATTTTTTCCTGTGCACATTCCGATCCAGAAGCCAGCACCAAGGTCTGGGCCCAAGTGTGTGGACGCCACGAGTCTGTCTCAACCTTGAAGATAAGGATGAGACGGCACACCAGCAAAGTCTGCTGCCCGCCATATTCCAGAAGGCCATCCAGAGGGTTTCTGTGGCGCCCTCTTACAGCTATCAGCCGCTCAAGACGGGCGACTCAATACGGGTTCTGGAGCTGGCGCCACCAGGCCACCGCAAGAATGGACTGCTGATGACCCGGATGCGGGACGTGTCATTGGCTGACAACCCCGTCTACTATTACCTAGACATTCGAGAAGGCCTCACCACGGAGGCTTGGCCGGACAAGGTGGCGCTTATTTGCAACAACAGGTTGCTCAACGTGCCGAGGCCTCTGCACCAGGTTCTCTCCATGGTCCTTTCGTCCAAGGGGCCCCGGGCATTCTTCGTGCACGCCGTGTCTGTCAATAAACACAGCCCCGAAGATGTCAGACATCATGAAACGCTTAGCGATGCTCTCATTCGCAAGCAAGCAAAGGAGGTGGTGGGCATAATGCAGCCAAGATACCAGTACATGGCGCTTCCGGATAACCGACCGCACATTCGTCTGCTCAAATTGGTACCTGCTACGTCTGACCAAGACACTGTCATTGCAGACATTTGCCATTTCCCACTCGACGAGTGCCCGCCGTTTGTGGCGCTGTCGTACACATGGGGCCCAACGAACCCACCATGGATGGTTTGCACGCGTGATGGGCGGTACATTGTCTGCACGGCGAACCTGCGCCTTGCACTTGTTGAATTACGCCGCCGCGGCCACTTGGTCGTGTGGGCCGATGCCATCTGCATCAACCAGCAAGACACGCAAGAGAAGAACAAGCAAGTAGTGTTGATGGGGGAGATTTACCGGCGGGCGGCCAAGGTGGTTGTCGAGCTGGGCATCTCGTGCTCGCGCGAGACGCACCGCACGTGCAGAGTGTACCCGGCCATCCTTATCAAGATGCTGGCGTCGACAGGGCGTCTGCTTGAGGCTGTCCGTCCCGATCGGCCGGGTCTCGACAGCCGTGAGTTTGCAAAGTTTGGCATCCCAGCGGCCAATCACCAGGCGTGGTCTGGGTGGCGGGCGATGCGATCCAGAGAGTGGTTCACGCGGTCTTGGATCGTGCAGGAGGTGGCGGCTGGGCGCAACAACAATGTCTCTGTGCTGTACAATGAGCGGCTGTACGACTGGGCCGACGTGGCCGTTGCCAACAGCGTCACAGCTAACGAACAGGTCGACCTGGGCACGTATGTGGGCAAGATGAACATGACTAATATGCGTGACGTGCAGCAGCAGCAGCAAGGTGGTGGGAAAGATCGACAACAGCAGCGGCACAGGCTGCTCCATCTGCTGGAGTCGTTTCGCAGTCTCAGCGCGACAGATCCGAGGGACAAGATTTACGCGTTCCGTGGGCTGGCGGCGGACCGGGACGACTCACCGTTGCCCGACTATGCCAAATCGGTCGAGGATGTCTACGTCGAGTATGCATCATTCTTTGTGCAGCAAGGGCTGAGCCTGCAGCTGCTGAGCGATGCGGGCACGAGTCGGTCAGAGCGCGAGCTGCCCAGCTGGGTACCGGATTGGAGCTTCAGCACATCGTGGCAGACTTTTAGCTTCTGCCGGAACGCATCCTGGGTGTCGCTGGGCGGGCTCCAGAGGGACGACGAAGCCATGCTTGTTGGCGGTAGCGGTAGTAGTAGTAGTAGTAGTAGTGATGCGGCCTTTAGGCTCGCTAGAGGCAACGCGCGGGCGCTCGTGGTGCCGGGCCATGTGGTGGATGAGATTAGCGAGCTGAGCTCAGCCGTGCCAAACACATTCCGGTACGGCGAGTCGGAATCGACGACATCAGAGATTGACGGGGCAATTCGCGATCTGTATGTGCGGGCGCAAGACATGGTGGTGGTGGTGGTGATGGCGCCCGAGGAGCAGCTGAAGGACGACGACGCCAAGGCAAATGCAGCGCTGGCTCGGCTGCAGACAACGCTGATTGGGGGCGCCAAACACAGTTTCAACCCGCTGGGAGACTTTTATGCCATGTCTCAGGTGCTGACGTCTGGCCGCGTGCGTGTTGCGGCTGAGGACACGGCATCTGTGCAGGCCTTTGACGAGAAGCTGCGGTGTGTGCTGAGCAGGCGGCGCTTCTGCCGGACCCGGGGGGACGGCATCGGGCTCGTTCCGGCGGCGGCTGAGACGGGGGATGCCATTGTGTGGGTGCGGGGCGCAAGGGCGGCCATGGTGATGCGGAGCGAGAGGGACGGAGACGGGTTTATGTCGTACCGGCTGGTTGGAGATGCCTTCATGAGCGGGCCCGAGGTCGAGGTCGAGAACGAGTCGGCGAGGCCGTGGAACGAATTGATTGTGGTATAGCGAGCTAGCGAGCCAGCCAGCCAGCCAGCCAGCCAGCCAGCACACCTAGCGTGAGTCTAGATGTCTTCCTTTTTTTTTTCTTTTTTTTTTTTTGGGTTGGTTGTTGTTTTTGTTGTCGTGGTTCGTGTATGGCATGGCAGTCAGTGTGTGTACACATCACCTCGCGCACACATACACGCACACACACGCACACACATCTCACCTCATCCCACACACACACACACACCACACACGCCACTTGCCTGTCTCGTCCATCTCGGGCCACAACAAAGGCCCGGCCCCGCCCCTCCAAAATCTAGATTTCTCAATCCCCATACTCTCCCCTCAATTGTTTTACGCCACAAAAGGCGTTCCGCTCAGCTCCCCAGGACCGGGCATTGGCCGACCGTCCGTTGGTTAAACGCCAGCTGCTTAGCGACGTCAGCCTCCACCAGCCGTGCGCCATGCCATCATAACACTCCTCCGGTCCCCTGACTCTACTTAGAGCCCGTCCCCGCGGTCAAAAAAGGAGAGGGCCAAAAACACACCGGCTGTGATTCCTTCACTTCCCACTGCCGACTCAGTTTCGCCTCTCGAATTACTCGCCAATACCCCCCTCCCCCCAAAGATGCTCGAGGAATCATCACCCGTCGTCAGCCTCGACGGCGTCTGCCCCGAGATCGTGAACTTCATTTTTAGCGTCCTGCCCACCGAGTCGCTCCGCAGCTTGCGCCTCGTCAACCATCGCTTGGGAGCAATTGCCACGCAATGGGCTTTTCAGCACATTCGTCTGGGAGCCAGGGATCTCTCTCCCGACCATGACTACTTCGCCTCGGTCGCTCAGTCGTCAACCCTTCGCTCTTACGTTCGCGAGGTCACCTGCGATACCTCGCTTGGCGCCCTATCAAACACCGCTGGCGAATTCACCTTTGCGCTCCCTAAGCGCTTCCTCAATGCGCTGCCACTCATATCTAGCTTCCGCAACCTCACGGCCGTCCACCTTCGCTTCAGCCAGCACACGAAACATGTGTACACGAACGGCTCGGACACGGAGACTGACGACTTCCGATACCGTGTGCTGGATACCGTGTTTCACTGCATAGCGGGCACGTGGTCTGCTGAGCGACAGGAGCTCATGGACGGAAAATTGCTGGGCTATGACTTTGACACCAATTACATCACGGCTCCTCCCGAGGTCTCAAACCTGGGGCCGATCCCCATCAGGGAGCTCACCATCTCCAATTTGGCCGATTTCAATGACAAGCGTCTTACAGACTCGGAAGTGTTCAAAACGGTCCTCGCGTTGCCCAGTCTGGTCGATCTGAGGGTATGCATCACCCAGCAAGTACTTGAGCATGACCAAGCAAGCGAGGAGCAACCCGAGTCGGCCCTTTGGTTCAGAGAAAAGTACGACATGTTTGAGAACCTCCCGCGCACATGGCTGTCTCCGTCAATTGCCGGGAACCTGCGCGTGCTATCCCTCTACTCGCGCGACTACTGGGGCTGGAACCCGCGGATGGATTTTCGTGCCGTGCGGCCAGGCAATGGCCCAGATTCTGGATTCCCCCAACTGAAAGTGCTGGCGTTGGGCAAATACGTCTTTAGTCACCAGTGGCAATTCGACTGGATCGCATCGCTCGGCCAGCTGAATGCTTCTGGCGGTCTTGAAGAACTCTACCTCGACCAGTGTCCCATCATGGTCCAGGCCAGGCATCAAGCACCCGCTGACTACGGAACCCGCGTCGTGGGCAAGGACGCCGAAGGAAACGACGTGACCGTCTCAAACGAGGGCTACTACCGCATCGAGGGCATGGAGGAGCAAGACACGTACGACTTTGACATCACCGAGGAGGACTTCCCAATGCGCTGGCACCAGGTGCTCCGAGGCTGGCAAAAATCCATGAAGGCTCTCCGGGTCTTCAAAATGGGCAACAGCTCGTGGAATTTCGCGCCGCAGCAAACGGTGGATGCATGGCGGGCGGAGAATCGGTTCCGAGAGGCCGATCGGGGGCAGATCCAGAGCCTCTTACATCACAGCAACTTTCGCAACTTTAACCGGCCGTCACCTCCGTCAGCACGTTACCACCGACGACGAAATAACACTCTGGCTAAATACAGGCTTGGAACGGGCATTGATCAGCACACAAAGTTCCAGGCCAGGTACGTCTACTTTGACATCAAGGACGGGCCCAGCGAGTGGTGTGACGTCTTCTGGCCGACCTCTGCGTACCCACGCCAACCCCAGCTCGAGCCCCAGGTGCGCGACAAGGATATGGAAGAGATGGCCCTCATCACGGCCACGACTGACGCCCGACGACGGCAATAAAAAAAAATGTTTTTTTTTTTCAAGAGGCGCGAAACGATGACAACGACTAAGATTATCGGACGGTTTCAGCCTCCGGATGAAACGCATGAATGACCCGGGACGGAAATAAATACTGATTTAGCGACAATACAACGTGGATGAATTATGACAACACCAATCAATAACAGTACCTTTTAGGGTGGTCTCAGAAAGACGGCTAATTTGGCTCCGGCCAGGCTTGAAATGTATTACATCATGTCTCTTTTTTTTTTCTTTTTTTTTTTTTACATCTTTCATTTTTTTCCTTTACACGTGTTTAATTATCCATGTACTTTGCATCATTCCGGTTGCATGCCTGTCAGGGCAAATGGTTCACAAAAAATAAAATTACATCAGTTTTTTTCCGAGTACACAGCCAAGCTTTTGCATGAATGTTCCATCCATCCATCCATCCATCTATTCATCTATCCATTCATCCTCTAGTGGCGCATGGTACAAGAGCGTAGAGACCCTGATCTGCATTGAAAAAGAACGGAAAGAAGAAATAAAAACATACTTTCCAGCCCCCGCGTTCCAGAAACTGAGTTATACTCCGCCCAGTCTATAGGGCCCCCCTCCCCGCGTGCTTCAGGAGAGTCGATGAGCCCGCCTAATTACCTAATTGGGTTGTACCACGCTACCGGCCGGGGGTCAAAAAGCATCCCTACTCCGAGACAGCCGAGTGTCTGATGGAAAAGCTCCGAAGCCTGCTAGAAGAGCTGCAAGGGCGTGAAGGGGGTTGCACTCCATCTGGGGGCGGGCTCGTGACGGGAGACGAGCGGATGGAAAAACATGGGCCGGCCGATCCCTTCATTTGGACAGACGTTTCTGCCCCCTCAACACTTGGCCGACTTTTGTTTCAGGCTCGTTTCCGCTGCCCCATGCAGCCCACGGACGAAACGTCTCCGTCGGGTATTATCCCCGCGCTGCTCATCTACATGCGCCTAAATGCTCCCCAAATTGAACCGCCAGGGGGGGGGGAGAGAGAAATACATATACAAAAGAATCCATTTGCTGCATGGAATTTTCGTAGAACAAAGATATCAAGCATTCTCACGCTACTCTTCAATTAACCAAGTTTTGGTTTCTTTTTTTCACTTCCATTCTGTACATTTGCATCAATTCATCATGGTCTCCTTCACTTCGCTTCTCACTGGTCTTGGCCTGGTTGCCAGCGCCTTTGCCGCTCCCAGTTCTTCAGCTCCCAACGCCTTGCTGGAGAGAGCCGGAACTCCCAGCTCTACCGGCACCAGCAATGGGTAGGTCAATGTAGTCATCGACTTGAAATACACACAATCTAATCACCTCCCAGTTACTATTACTCGTGGTGGACTGATGGCGGATCCGATGCCACCTACACCAACCTCGATGGTGGCAAGTACAGCGTGACCTGGGGCACTGGAGGCAACTTTGTCGGAGGAAAGGGTTGGAACCCTGGTGCTCGTCGGTAAGTTTCATCTTTACCAAATACCAAGACGCACGCACTAACCTGGTTGCAGCACCGTCACATACTCTGGTACCTACAGCCCCAACGGCAACAGCTACCTTGCTCTGTACGGCTGGACCACCAACCCTCTCATCGAGTACTACATTGTGGAGTCGTACGGCACCTACAACCCTGGCAGCGGTGGCACTTACAAGGGCACCGTGACCAGCGACGGCGGCACCTACGACATCTACGTGAGCACCCGCACCAACGCTCCCTCCATCATCGGCACCGCCACCTTTCAGCAGTATTGGTCGGTCCGCCAGACCAAGCGCGTCGGTGGCAGCATCACCACCGGCAACCACTTTGACGCCTGGGCCAAGTATGGTCTGAGCCTGGGTACCTTTAACTACCAGATCATGGCCACCGAGGGCTACTTCAGCAGTGGATCGTCCACCATTACTGTTTCTTAAACAGGTTTACGGGAAAGGGTGTTTTTAGCGTGCTGGATTTCAAGCATCAAGCTGGAATTTGGCAGTCACGATTCTTCATTCGTCGTGTATATATTTATGAACCACACACAAGCTGAGAATGAGAACATATTCGCTGTCAAATGTGATGAACAGCGTGATCTAAGTCCCTTTGATGATGAATCAATGAATAGTCGATCAAGTGAAGCTGCGTCCTGCTTAGACTCAGTCTAAAAGGCAACTTGCTTCCAAGTCCAGGAACAAGTAGTCGATTTACATTGACACGTTACTGGGTTATGCTAAATAGCCCGCGTGTAGAGAGACAAACTTGTAAACGTATCGGTTCTTTGAATCCTAAGATGTCCATTATAAAAGCTTTAATAATTATGCTTCACGGTTACATGGTTAGGATCATGTAGGGTATTAGTTTCGGAGTGTGGATGCCGTGTCCGGCAGTTGCAGCACCATAGGCCATGACCCAAATCAAATTCATTCGTTAAGCAGTGTCCAATTCTATCCCACTGCTCCAAATATAAACAACAATTAGTAAAATAGAAAGCAAAGGGACAAATTAGAATTTAAAAAAGTCGTCCAAACATACACCATACGAGCCTGGCAACATTTTTCACTTTTAAAGCCAAGGTTACCCTACTGATGGGGACTGGCACCGTAAATTGAGACAGGGCAAGGGACGGGGCGACCGTTTGTCAAATGAACGCCCGCGCATGGGCCATGTGCATGTGGGGAAACGTCTGAGAAGGAAATCACGTGTGGTTGCAATCGGCGTATCTTGTTCGACCTGAGCATGTCGTGAGGGGACTGGTTATCTTATATCACACACGCACTTTCCACCCTCTACTTTCACCTCGACAACTCGACTAGCGTCAAAATGGGCTCATGGGACTGTTATTGCGCTATATGCAGCGGGCCTATGACGCGGGTTCCGGTTCAAAAGAGGAATCCACCTGATGATGGTGCACGCAGCGCAGAGGCTGGTGGTGAAGTTGCAAAGGAACAAGAGTTTGAAAATTCGTGTTACGATTTGACACCAGAAGAAGTTGCGTGGCTGAAAAATTGCCGCGTGCTCGGCTATGACATCGACGCTGGCAAGTGCGTTCATACTGCTATGCCCCCCCCCCCCCTCTGTGCTTGCTGGTCCGCTTATACAAAATCTAGAGCCTTTTTATCAGGTCGAGCGGCGTACAGCGACTATGGATTCATGCACCGGGAATCTGAATCCGGCGATCGTATCCCAGACCTTGTATGCTATGGATCAGAAGATACGGAAGAGCACGAGGTCACGTTCCCGTTTCACTGGGACTGCTACCAAATCCTTGGTCTGGCATTGACAGGCTCTAATGATCTGAGCTACATTAACAAAGATGCGTTATGGAAGGCCATGATATCAGAATTAGAACAGTTTGGCGTACGCCTGAATATAGATTATCATGAACCCGGTCATTCGATGCAGATTGAATCTCTTGGGGAGCAGTTTTGGATTACCAGCCACGGTGACGAGGTCTTTGTCACTTCGCCTCTTCCAGAGAAAGTCGTGTGTGAAGGTACTCGGAGAGCTTTGGAACAAGTTTCCAGGATGCCATCCCTTGACTTGAGTCTGAGTGCACATGTGCATTCCGATCCCTTTGGAGAGATTCCTCGCATCGCCCAAGACATAATACTCGACCTTCTTGACCACAAATCGCTCAAAAATCTCCTTTTGGCCTCGTGGCGTATTCACTCTACAACACATGGCGATAATGGATTTTGGAAGATGAGGATCAAGAAACACCTGCCTTGGCTCGCTGAAGTGGACCAACTTTTCCAAACTCACGACGCTCCCGAGGGGGGGATGAAGGGTCTCTATCTCTGGGCTCAAACTGTGGCGCCGAAAACGCACACGGAAGAACCGCTGAGGGGTGTTGTTAACCGGCGTCGGATTTGGTTCGTGTGCAAGCAAATTGCTGAGCTATACGATGGGGTCATTAGAGGAGTGCTTCCCACAGTGGGCGCCACTGAGGATTAAGCCCATACACAACTTTGCTTCTAATATTTCGGTTGAGTCTAGAGGGAAATAAATACATGAGAATCGGAGGAAAGGTGAAAGCTGAAGCGCAGTTGATTAACATTTCCAAACATAGAGTGGCACGTCATGCAGAACAACGCTAAGAATGAAACAAAGATAGAATATATCTAGTGTTAAGTAAACAAATCTATATTCTTCATTCATTTAATAAGTCTTCTTTTGTCTTCTTATAGGATAGAAATTCGCGTAGGCCATTTGTCCACCACACCAGTGTACCAGAAGCTGAGGCCACATTGTCACGTGCGGTACCTGAAATCTAAACACTGTGCAGATACTTGACGACAGATGAAGTCTTCAATCGTACAAGATGAAGATTGTCGCCGAGGGAATAGTTTCCATACAAAATCCCTATTATCCTTGTGTAATATTATGTGAGTGTTGTCTTTGTATTTTTCGTATCATCTCCAAGCAGCGTGATTAATATCTAGCGTTGTCCCACGTATACATACTGTTCCTGGCTGGTGTGCCTAGAGTCCCGCACTGTATGATACCTGTTTTGCGACTTCACAACACTTTCATCTACTCCTTGCATCATCAAGTCCTGAACAGCCACCACAACTTTAGGTCTTTGGGTTTGTTTCACATCCACACTTTCAAAGCTAACAAGTGAACTCATTCTTTTACATCAGGCAATAAAACGGACTTTCTGTCGAGCATCGTCAATCGGCCTTCCCGGGACACTGCCCTTTGAATCGAAGTGGCCTCCATTCTCCGTCATGTCAACTTTTAACGGCATTACATCTGAGTTCCCTGACATCAGAAGTTCGTTTGTCCATATTCAATTAAGCACATTCAGCCTAACCTGTCTAGTCGACTACTTTCGAAAGCACACCGATGCACCACCTCCGCTTGCCTGCTTCTTGAGTCATGTGCACAGCGACCACCTTGCCGGCCTCGAGAGTCTACGATCACCATTGTAAGTGATTAATTCAGTCTCGATTTCAGTATGCTAAAAATTTAAGTGTCTATTGTTCTGCAGCTACAAAGGAAATTCTTCTGCGATTAGAACGCTACCCTTGTCGTATCAACCATGCCAAGGGGATTTTGGAAGCAAGAGAGCAAACCTACAAACACCTCGCAAAGATTCTAGTATGTGTTTTTGCACCTGTTTATTATCGATTCCTACTAAAATAGGTAGAAACCGTTGCCATTGGAAACACCATCAATCATTGAGCTTCGCCCAAACTGCCAGGTTCAAGTGACCCTGTTTGACGCCAACCACTGCCCTGGCGCAGTGATGTTTTGTGAGAAAACACTATGTGAAGATGCCTCACATCAGGGCTAACAATCTTCTTGACAGTGATTGAAGGGAATGGCAGGGCGATCCTTTACACTGGGGACATTCGCAGCGAGCCTTGGTTTGTCAATTCGATTGCCCAAAGCCCTATACTTGTTGAGTATACATCGGGAATCAAGACTCTGGACAAAATCTACCTCGACACTTCCTTTATCGAAAATATACCTTTTCAGACCAAGGCTGAAGGCATAGCGGAGCTTCTCAAGACTGTGTCTCAGTACCCTGGCGACACTGTTTTTTACATCCAAGCCTGGACCTATGGATACGAAGATGTTTGGGTTGCACTGTCCAAGGCTCTCAAATCCCCAGTTAGTCTTAACCCCCAGTGATTGCTTTGTTGCTAATGGGCCCAGATTCATGTTGACGATTATAAACTTCGGATTTACGGTTCTCTCAAAACTCGTTCTTCGGAGGCACGGTTCAGCAGCGATTACCATCTAGCGCCGGAATCCCCAGCTCTCACAGGACATATGTGTGGAAATGCGCCCCATCCTGGATGTTTGACAGCAGATACCTCCGTACGACTTCATAGCTGTGACAAGGGCAACATGTGTCAGATGGCACAGCGGTCATCTACAGTCACCATTCAGCCCGTAATAGCCCACCTGCAGAACGGAGAGAATCTTGTCGAGGCCGGCATTGGTGGTGGCGGCAATGATTTGCAACGAAATACCGAGCTGGATTACCTAGATCCGTCCAGCCTCGATGATTTACTGGAAACGTCGGTCTCCGTCTTTCGCCTTGAATAAAATGTTGTTGCTAATATTCACCAGTCTTTGGCCATCAAACCAATTGTCAGAAGAGGCGCGGAGAACGCTCAGAAGCACGTTGACTCATGCAACCAGGACAGGCCGAACTGTCCATCTTAAACAGGATATTTCCACGTTGAGCGATGAAAGCTCCCTCAAAGATTCCTTGATGCAAATTGCAGAGAAACTTGGCAATGATTCGAACCTGCTGGTCCGCTCGGAAGACGAAGAGAGCGCATTGCCTAAATTGATCCAGTTCCCCTACTCTCGTCATTCATCATATCCGGAGTTGTGCCAGCTAGTCAAACTTTTTCGGCCTCGAGATGTGTGGCCTTGCACTGCAAATGTGTCAGAATGGCTGCGTACAGGTAATTCACAAAGTGCCTCTCACAGAGACGAAATCCTAAAATCGTTCAGGAACCAGTATCGCGAACCTTTTTGGGGAATTTTGTTCTGGGAAAGACTTTGAACATGATGTCAAGATGCAAAAGCTTGCTGAGGGACAAACACCTATCGAGATGCTCAGTCAAGGTAGCAGTCAAGCTACGACTGAATTTATGCAAATGCCAACATACCTTGCTGGAAGTCCTAAAATACCCGCCATCTTAACTAGCCAACAGAACGACCCCTCACCGCCGTCATCCGATGAACTAGTCATACTCATTAATCCATTTTCGGATACTCAAAGTTCCACCTCAGCAGATACCCAGCGCGATGAGGATCCAACAAATGAGCCAGCAGGTGGCTCCTCACCACCAACCCCTCGCCGGAAGCGATCATTTGATACCTTTTCAAACGGTGGCGCAAACGATGGACCACACTCTCAGTCCTCTGAGGTAGACCCAAGCTCCTCGTTTTGCTCAGCCATTTCCGATCGGCATTCCACAACTCGTCGAGAAGCATACTTTCAGATGCTCGATAACCTAGACTCAGAAGACTGGCAATCAATCCCCCTCATCTCGACCAGCAATGAGTATACGACGAAAGATTGGGAGCTTTAGCATGTTCAACCCCCCCGCGACCAACAAACACACGCTTTTGACTCCCGCCTTGTGACAGGGCTTGTATTCTCGCATGGTGCGCAATTATCCCTTGCTAAATATTCCAATATTATTGCCCTTATGCTAATTCATACAAGGCCAGATTTTGTTTTGGCCAATGGAGCATGTTTAAAAACGCAGATTGGCCGGCGAGGGAGCTTTCAATGGCTTCGATAAGTTGTTTCGCCCAGCCTCTGGTGAACCAAAAGTTTTTACTCAGTGTAGCAAGGAAGATGCAGTAATAGGCAAGAATAACGAGTGCATGGGGTCTATGTGCACCAATGTCCATTAGAATGCTCTCATGAATGCCATACATCCATGATAAAACTGCACCTGCCTCGACGTACACGCCAGCTGAAGCAACAAGTTTGGCGCAGTCGTGCAGGCTATCGACTGTTTTGAGATAGTGTTCGAGGCTGGATGCTGGGACTTCAGACTCTATAAAGTCACGGAGCTTCTTGATTCCATCCCAGGTATCAAGCGGCAAAAGACTCACCTCTAGATTAGGTAAGCTGAGTAGATTGTTAGCAACCTGTCTCACTCTGGCTCTGGTTTAACACACTCTCTTACCCTTCAGGAAACCCGAATTTTTCTAGGGGCCAGTTGCCGTACACCAAGGCGGCAAAGTCGGATCTCAAGACGCCGGGCATGGTGGGCGCTAGAGTAGTCTTGATGCCTCTCAAAAGCCCAATGAGTTCTAGGAAATTGTGCACAGGCTCTGGGAGTCGCCGGTTGGGAACGCGACTGGGGAGGGTAAACATGTACAGCACGACGACCGAGGCAAAGCTGAAGAGGGGCGCCCACATCTCTGGGCAAATATTACTCAAGGCTGATCGAAAACCCTCGGAACCGACCGTCTGGTGGTAATCCGACAAGTCCAAGTACATTTTGCGGTTGTTGGGCATGAGATAGGCCTTGTGGGCGGCTGAGATTGCCAAAACACCATGCATGACAAAACTGTGGCTGTATCCCTCTCTGGGAAGCGTGACTCTCCAGACATGAACCATTTCTCTCCGCACCGCCATTGTTTCTGCGGCCACGGTGCAGTAATGGTGCATGAGCTCGAGGTTTTTAGCCTCGAGCTCCTGCGGAGGGAATGGCGCAATCTGATCGCCGAAAGTTGGGACAACCTCTGGAGGATCGCCTGGAGAAGGAGCCCCATTGCCTTCGGCCGAACTTGGCGTTGGGGGTAAGACATTGGGTTGGGTTGGCAGGGGGGCGGCGGAGTGGACCGAGGACTCGTCCGAGGCCCCCCCGGCCGAGAGGCTGCATGGCACCTCGTGGCGCTTGCAATTGAAGCATGTGGGATATGCTTCGTCGCACTGAAGAGCGGGAACCAGCGTCAGTAATAAAACATGAGCCCGTCTCGCTGGGACGCGGCTGATTGAAATATATTATATCATTGGGCCAACGCTACCTTTACTTTGCGGCGCTTGCAATTGAGGCAGCCATTTCGAGACTTTGTGTGGGTTCGTCGAGGCGGCATCTCGGACATGGGAAGAGAGAATCCGCGGGTTCGGATGGTGAGAAGGCGAGGGTCTTGAGCTGCAAACCTAGCTGGTGGGCGGCGGCCCTCGACTTGTATGCAATTACTCGCTGACGAAGCAATGGTGGCTGTGAGATGGAATCCGAGATGAATGCTCTTCAAAGGCGTCTCGCCAAGTGTCGTTTCGCTGGGATTGGAATAAGAATGCGAGGGGAAAAATACGTTGGCGAACCCGAACCCTCGGAAACCTCGCTCGGTCCGCGGGTTCGGCTTGCCACTAGGCCCAGTCGGGTAACAACCGTGTCGGAGCACCCCTGAAGGTGCATGAGTATCTGGGCAAAATCGTCTAGATCTCGCGTATTGTCAGCGCAGCTGCCCTGTTAGGCGCGCGCTTTCATCGAGGCTTTGCTCATGAGCAGGTCAATAGCGCGCAGCTGCGTGGGTCGCAAGCCAGAGCGCAAGGGATGACAGGATACGAAGCTAGACACATGCGGCTTGGAGTAATCGTAATCTACCCTCCTTTTCTGGGGAAGATTTTGAACCATAAAAAGAATCCAACACCCGTAGTTCATACGTCGGAACAGTTCATTCCCAGTCAAGCAGTTGTAGGAGGTGTCGCCACACTCGACCTAATTGTCCCAGTTTATCCTTTGTTATCTTTTCTCGTCATTAGCGTTCTTTTATTCGGTTTAACTTTTGATACCTATTTATTTTTCGGGTTCGTGTTAAATACCCCCCCTTCCATCCATCCTTGAGGCGATCGAAGTCTACACACAACCATGGTTTGCAACGCCAATTACAAAGACGCCACCTGGGCGTATTATCGGTTCGAGCCTTCGGTCGAAGTCAATACCCTCTTTGTCGTGCTATTCGCAATCAGCACAATACTACACGCATTCCAAATATGGAGAACAAAAACATGGTACCTGACGGCTCTGGTTCTTGGTGGTTTCTGTATGATTTGCACCTCTCCCAAGCACAATCTTCAATCGCTGACATAGGCACTTGTAGGTGAGGTTATTGGATACGTTGGACGATTGATGGGCGCTTTGGAAGACCCAGGCTGCTGGACTATGGGCCCATACATCATGCAGAGCGTTCTGATCCTCGTTGCTCCTGCGCTCATGGCCGCATCCATTTACATGATTCTGGGGCGCATCATTATGCTCACGGAAAGCGAAGAACACGCTTTGATTAAGAGGAGGTGGCTCACCAAGACATTTGTTACTGGCGATGTGATTTCGTTGCTTGCGCAATCTTCTGGTCAGTGTGCACCCTTGACAAATCGTTGATACCCACTGCATAGATGAGCCACTAACATCTTTGGCTTTGTAGGTGGTGGCATGATGGCTGTTGCCTCGCTTAACAAAATCGGTGAAAAAATCATCGTTGCCGGTCTATTCATTCAGCTTCTATTTTTCGGATGCTTCATTACTGTCGCTGCCATCCTCCACCGACGCCTGTCCAAAAACCCAACTGCCCGTGCCAATGATCCTACGATCCGCTGGCAGTATTACTTGATCACGCTTTACGTCGCAGGCTCACTCATTCTCATCCGAAGCATCTTCCGAGTCATTGAGTTTATCGAGGGCAACAAGGGTGTGCTGATGCGCAGCGAGGTGTACGTGTTCGTGTTTGACGGACTTCTTATGATTGTGGTGTTGGCATGGATGAACTGGTTCCACCCCAGCGAGATTGGCTTGTTGCTGCGCGGTGATGAGCCTATCAAGAATGGGCTTGAGCTGGTCAAGATGGGCCGAAAGAAGCGAGCAGAGTCAATGCAAAGCCTGCCATCAGTGGCTCCTCGTAGCGGCGAGGTGGTTTAAATTTCAAGTGTTGTAAGGATCGTCTGAATTATGAGCATCTTGGTGTTGGGATGTGATTTTATTTGTTTTGCTACACATTGGTTAGGTAATGATATCAGTATAGACTCGGCATGCGATTTACCATTTACAAAGAGCTATGTAGATTCTCAAAAAAAAAATTCAACATAGCAGAGAGAGTTTAGTGAGCAATGTGCAATGTGCAGGGTCTGAAATGGTGCTTCTTTGTGCCCAAGTGGTCGCATCATTTGGTTGCCTTGGCGAAGACGTTTTCAGGATCTTGCAAAACCTCGTCAACAGTTACCACGTAACTTCTCCACCTAAGCTCAGCCAAGTCTTCATTGATGGCAAATGAATAAAAAACCTTGTACAAGCCACCCCAAGGGACCCCGGAAAATGTTCATGGGTTGTACACAAACTCGATGGGGAGCAAAAATAAAACATAACCAGCCAGTCTTTGACAGCTTCTCTCTAAGCAAAAATGTGATTCCGCCCGGGATTGAACCGGGGACCTTCTCGGTGTTAACGAGATGCCATAACCAACTAGACCACAGAACCCGCTTATTGGTTGGAGATATTCTCGAATCTGCCACTTTTAAAGCAGAGGTCAGCCGTTTGGCTTGCACTGTAGTCCAAAAGTGTTGCGGCAAACCTAGACTGTGCTTAGAGCAACGGAAATTTCTCGACAGAAAATACAATCACCCGGTTCATCTCGGTTATTTGTTCCAACAATTGCTCTTCAGTTACCTTCTACATCAGTCCTCCCTCGGTCTCTCCACAATTCTTAGTCTAGGGTATGTTATTAAATTTCAAATGCGTTGCTAACGTGTGGCTTCTTATAAAGTTCAGAATCAGAGACCTTTATAAAAAGATATTGATGCTAATAAATTCAAAATTGATTTGATCTTGAAAAAAATAGCGGCGTTGGACTAACACTAAAAGTGACATTATTGTTATGAATGCGCGAGTTGAAGAGCTTTACACGGCAGTGCCAGGTCAAGTCCATCTCTAAAACCCGTACGTAACACCCCATCCCTTTATAATCTTTTCCTGAAGTTCCTTGGGATAATTACCCGTAAATGAGGCTTCCTTCCAAACTATTCCATGTTGAAATTCTTCTGGAAATAAACAGCATTTCACCACCTTGACGTGATTTCGGCCGGCCTTGAGTCCGTGTGATACATACGGAATCAAGCCAATATTCGGGTATTCATCAAAGAAGAATTCACTGGTCTGTGGTTGGCAACGCGTAGCGCTAGCCCATATGACATCCTTGAAGTTGGTGGGATCTATGTCATCTCCGACCAGGTAAAGCGAAGGAATGTAATAGCCTGGTTTGGAACCAAAAACAAGATGACCAATCTTTGTGCTGAATTCCTCCATGTTGGTGTTTAGTGTCCTTAATTCATTTCTGTCGACTTGTAAGATGAACCAAAGGCAGTGAGTTTCGAATGGATTCCAGACCATCTTGATGGGAAGTCCCGCATCCTGGCAGATGGTTAAAACCTCGGCTGCTTGCATTAGGCCCCATACAGTTTCGCTCTCCTCTGGAGCTCTTCCTGTTACACAGATGGGAAGAATTGGATCCTTTCTGTAGGTTATGGCGTCAACCTTGAATACTGGACAGGGCTTTGACTCTCCTGGGAAAATAAGGCCGTGATATTCAGCCATTGGGCCCTCGCTGGCAGTCTCCGTGGCAGAAACAACGCCTTCAAAGATAATTTCGGCATCCGCGGGAACGAGAATGTCGTTTGTCTCGCACTTGGTCACCTCCACGGGACGTCCAGTCAATGCGCCAATGAAATCGGTTTCGTTGGTGCCTTTGGGTAGTGGCATCCCACTCACCATTATGGCTGCAGGTGGGACGCCGAAACACAAAGCAAATGGCATATCTTCTCCTTTGTCCAGCCACATTTGGCGAATGACTCCAATGTCCTGCCTCGGCATCACCGGACAAACTAAAGACCGCTTGTCATTCACCATGCCGCGAGTGATGGACCAGTTGACCCAAGATCCATCGGGGCTTTTTACAATAAACATGCCAAAGGTTTGTAAAAAGTTTCCCCCGTCATCCTGGTGTAGGAGAGGCGAAGGGAGGGCCGTCAGATTGATATCGTCCCCAAAGAGTTTGAATTCTTTCACAGGACCTGATGCAATTTCCTTTGGTGGTACCTTGGGAAGCTGCTTGGTTTCATGAATCTTCCGAATAATCTCTTCTCCACTGGCAGTTGATGGTAGCCCAAATGACTTTGCGATTCTGATGAACCTCTTGCCTGGAATCTTACTCGCTCCGACTGGAGCACCCAAGATGCGAAAGAGACCTCCAGTGGTACATCCCTTTACGTTGTTGAATAACGGCGCCTTATCCTCAGTCTCGCATGCCCTGCGCGAAATGGCAGCAACCTCTAGATGAGGATCTACTTCGGTGTCAATGGCGACAAGGTCATTCTCATTGCTGAGATCTTGAATATACCGGCGAAAACTTTCAGCCGAGGATTTGTTGGCTTCGTGAGGATAGATTGTTGCACACATTTGTGACGAGTCAATAGATGATATTTGGACATTGATCATGCGTAGAGAAGTTCAATATTGTATTTATAACGAGAATAAGGAGTTTGAAAGAAAACGACAAGACTGTTTTACATAAAACTCATTACGCCAGTCTCTCGGGGCAAATTCGGTGAGTGGTTCCATCTCAAGCTTGCGTCAGTCAGCGCTTCCACTAAATTTCGACTTGGGCCTTTCAGAGACTGCGCAGGGTCAAATCGCGAGAGTCAAGACGTAATCCTTCAGAGATAGACGACGGTGAAGACCAAAATATTGATGATTTCAGAAGAAATATGTCCACTCGTACAAGATGCTCGATCGATCGGCTTCCCTTCCGACTGGCTGGTCACCTTGTCATCACGCCCTATTGACGGGGCATAAATTCCACATAAAAACCGAACCAATACGGAGACCATTTTGAAATTGCTGTTTGGTAACTTGGTCCACTGCGGTGCATTTTGTTCGGTATTTCCGGATTAAACCCAAGAGGCTGAATCTATTAGTGCTCTGGAAGGACCGAATATGCCATTGTCTCCATATATGTAAAATGACGTAGGAGGCGGGACCTTGAAGAATAATCGTAAAAGAGCCCTAGGCCATCTAATCGCTTAGTATGACGAAAGGCTTATATATATGCTTGAGTACACCAGACGGCTTTTCTTGAAAATACAAGCTCCCTCAGTAATTACTGCACGACAATGTCCCCAAGCACCCCCAATGGCAATTCTTCTGTACAGACCGGGCCCACCGGGAGAAGAAAAAGAATCATCGTGGCATTGACAGGTGCTACAGGTACTGTCCTCGGTATCAAAGCCCTTATTGCCTTGCGCCGTCTCAATGTTGAAACACACCTCATTATCAGCAAATGGGCCGAGAACACTCTCAAATACGAAACGGACTACACAACCGCAAATGTCCGCGCTTTGGCAGATCACGTTTACAACAACCACGACATGGCTGCGTCAATTTCAAGTGGATCATTTCGGGTGGACGGTATGATTGTCGTGCCCTGCAGCATGAAGACTCTAGCTGCTATTAGTGCGGGATACTGTGACGATCTCATATCCCGTGCTGCAGATGTAATGTTGAAAGAACGACGTCGTTTGGTATTGGTCACACGCGAGTGCCCTCTGAGTGGCATTCATCTTCAAAACATGCTGTCTGTAACTCAGAATGGCGCAATCATATTTCCACCAGTTCCGGCTTTTTACATTCGGCCGTCATCTATAGATGATTTGGTGGATCATACTGTTGGAAGAATTCTAGATTTATTTGATTTGGATACAGAAGACTTTGATAGATGGGGAGGATTTAAAAACAGATGAATTTTGAAAGCAAAATGTAACACCTGGGGGTGTCATGCATTTAATGCTTAATGAGAGCACAGGAAATGAAGATGAGCCTGTAAATGTTTGTTAAAATTCGCCTTGGAGGTATGATTGGTTATTATTCTATGACCTGGTGAGATGAAATGCATTGAAAGTGTGTGTGTGCTGTTTCGTTAGATTGTACTTATTCTGTCCGGAGCTAGTGCTTCCGACAAGGACGTGCCGTGTGACCAAAAGTATGAACTCTATTTATCCAAATCACGCAATTTCAAGGCAAAGGTTCCCAACCCTTGATTGATTTTCATTTTAGCAAAGGTTATTGATAAGGGTATCAGATTATCGTGAGAGCAAGAATTTGTATATGTTGGTCCTAGCTGAACCCATGCATAATCCGGTGCTTCGTTCCGCTCCAAGAAAGGGAATTGTACACGAAGCGCTCGCTCTTGTGGGTATGTGATGAGGTTTTACGCCGGTATGATTATTCAGAACCTACATCTGACCTGCCTGATAATCTCACCTTTGGACACCCCGTTACCTCACGTTTGGTGCAGCGCTGGGGCTTTTATTCATTGGGATGGTAAAAGTGGTGCATTTCCTGGATAAACCGTCCTGCCCAATTTGTCTCGAGTCATCATGAAGTATCTATCGGTGTTGTCTGTCGTCGCTCTTGGGAGCATGGTCCGTAGCGATGGCCCTCACAATCATGGCGGACTTGGCAACCAGAACGCGAATCTCCACAAACACACCGCTAGATGCGGCCCCGGGGTTGGAAACTGTCCCGAGGGGCAGTGCTGCTCCAATTTGAATTTCTGCGGTACCGGTACACCCTTCTGTGCAGGTCCGGGTTGCCAGATCTCTTATAGCAATACTAGCTGCGATGCCAAGTAACTGCCCAATGTCGAGACTTTTGTTGTTTTGCGCAATTCTGACACCATCATCATAGTACCCGGCCCGCTGGACGTGATACAAAGGATATTCCTAGAACTACCGACACTCAAGTGCCTTATGGTGGAGCACAGACCCATCCTATAAGTGCTGACCACATGGACGCTAACCGCATATATAGGCAGCTACATCAAAAGCTGCACGAAACCCGGGATGATTGCGCTCACATTCGATGACGGCCCCTACATATACACCTCTCAAATTCTTGATACTCTCAAGGCTGATAATGTCAAGGCTAGTTTCTTCATCAGTGGCAATGTTCTTGGAAGAGGACAGATTGATGACACAACGAAGCCATGGAGATCAATTGTTGAGAGAATACACAATGAAGGCCACCACGTTGCTTCCCACACCTGGACACACGAGGATCTCTCAGCCGTATCCCAAAACATACGTGAGAAGCAAGTCATTTATAATGAAATGGCCTTTCGTAATATCTTCGGGTGGTTTCCGAGGTATCTGCGACCTCCGATGGGCAGTTGCAGTCCTGGTTCGGGTTGCCTGGACCAAATAACTAGCCTGGGTTACCACATCATTCTTTGGAACATTGAAACGAGCGATTGGCTCAAAAACACCCCCGACTTGATTTATAAAAGCATAACGAAATTTGATAACGCTTTAGCGGCTGGGAACCCCGCTGTTGATAGCTTCATCTGCCTCTGCCACGATACCCAAGAGCAAACTTTCAAGGTTCTATTGCCACATGTAATCCAGCAAGTGAGGGCCAAAGGATACCGCTTTGTTACGCTGGGTGAGTGCTTAGGTGACCCCGAGTCTAACTGGTACATGGATGCTAGAAGTTCCATGTAGGCACACCGGGCTGGAGAATTGACAGAGCAACCTTACATGTCCAATGCCGAACTATGCTAGTGAAATATGATCGGAGGACATGTCCCTAAGTGGTGAATACAAATCAACACAGGCTCTCTGTTACATGGCCGGTATGACTCAAAATCATCCACACCAACCCGTCACTTTTACCATGTTTACCCGTGGACAATGATTGGTCCGCTCGGAAACGGTGCGTTTTGATTGGCCTGTGCAAGGGCTAGTCTTTGTAGGATTTGACCTGTGGATGCGCCCCAACCAAGGAACGATTGGAAAAAGCGAGTTGTCCAATAAGAATCAAGACTCTCCAGTGTCATTCTGTACTTATCGTTTCGCAAGCAGGACATTGTTATCGCAGTCAGTCTGTGTAGATTTGTGAATTGAGTATTTAATCAGATCCCTACTCTTTGAGGGTGGGATTTGAGGGACAACCTGACATCTGACCAGAACAGTCATCCAATCTGTTCATTTCCTTGCACCTGGGATCCATTATTTACAATTCGCAATGACTTTCAAAAATGTTCTTTTCATGACACCGGCGGAAACTGACCGTGTGAAAAATACGGTTCAGGAGCAGATACAAAAATGCCAAGAGCAGACCGGCCAGCTTTGGCAGCCCAGAGACGCCAAGTCCTTGGTCCAAGAAGCAATATCCACATCTCTCATGCAGGATATGGCTGGTGTGGCTTTTGGGCTGAGAGGACGGAAGGGAGATGAAGAGAAAATGGCTGCATATGCTGTTGGTCGTCCGTATTTACCTTGCACGTCCAACTTGCAAGATCTGGCACCTATAAACCTTCCCGATCTTCGCATGGAGACTCATCATCGTGGATGTTTTTTGACCCTGCGGCGAATTTCCCCAGTGGTTGAATTGAAGACCTCTTCCTGGATGGTTGCCCAGGGAGAATCTGCGGATGAGGTAACACGGTTGGAGGTGTTCTTGCAAGACTCGGCAAATGGGCAAACCATTTTGGATTTGGGGTCCGAATTCATTGTGAAAGAGCCATACTACACCCTAAACAACCAGGGAGAACCTACAATTCGGATCGACCACCCTTCAGACTTGGTTGTCTCTGTTTATAGCCTTGATCCAGATTCGTGGAGGCGCAAGGAAAACGCTACTTCACCTTATCCTAAACAGGCAAGCAAGTGGAAGGAAGAGGGAAATGCTTCTCTCTCCAAGAAAAAGTATAACCGAGCACATCTCTGCTATACCGAGGGGTTGAAAGCAAGTGCCAAGCAGAGCGAGAGAGATCTGTCTCTTCTTCATGATCTGTATCGAAACCGATCTTATGCCAACCTTCTTTTATGCCGTTTTGACGAAGCAAAAGATGATGCAATTTCCTCCCTGACTCATCATGAAGATGAGCAAGGGAAGAACCTTGATGCAAAGGCTTACCACCGTGCTGGAACTGCAGCATACGGGCTGGGGGATTTCAGAAACGCCAAAACTTATTTTGAGGCACAAGTGCAACTCCAGCCTGAAAATCAACAAGCGAATCTCAATGTGCGAAGAACTCAGATGCGGCTTCAAGAAGAAGCCAATGGAGCGTACAATCTGAAGAAAATTGTCAGCGGCCTGTCCAAGAACCGAGGACGGCCAGATGTGGCAAATTTCAAGGGGTACACCAAGGTCAAGGAGAGCACTGGGGCCGGTCGTGGACTCTTTGCGACTAGGGATACCGAACCAAATGACCTGATAATGTGTGAGAAGGCCTTCTGCCTGGTTTGGAGCCACGAACCAGAAGCATTTTCTGCGCTTACGTGTGATGTCAGAGATGACGCCGCAATTAGGGTGTTTCCTGCCGGTTTACAAAAGGCGGTGACGCAGAAACTGCTCAGCAACCCTTCTCAAATCGAAAAGGTTTTGAATCTCTTTGGTGACTACAAGGGCCTTGGAAATAGGCTCTACGAACGCGATGGAAGTCCCATAGTGGACATTTTTCAAATCCACGACATTGTTCAACGGAACGCATTTAGTCCAGGCCAGCAGACGGAAGATGAAGATATTAGCAATGCAAGCGCTGGCTTGTGGATTCAAGTATCATACATGAACCATTCCTGCGTTCCAAACGCCAAGATGGATTACATGGGGGACTTGATGATGGTTCGCGCCACTCGCCGGATTGCCGCAGGAGAAGAAATTACTCATGCCTATGATGAGACTAGCGATTACGAGGCAAGAACAGCTGCACTCTTAAAAACATGGGGATTCAAGTGCGGATGCGTCCTCTGCGTTGCAGAAGAGGCCGACGGTCCAGCGGTGCGCAAGGAACGACAAAAGCTCGAGGGCGAGATCAATGCATTTTTACAACAAGAAAAGGCAGCGGGCGCAAAAAGGGTTTGGGTCAGCAAGGCTAAGGGTCTCAAGAGGTCTCTTGATGCAACATATGATAAGGAAAGGTGGTACAAGGGTCTGCCACGCCGGGCGCTTCTCCCGATTGAGCAGTGGCTCCAGGCAGCCATCACGATGTGAGTCCAAATGGTAGATGAGTTATTATTGGATAGTAGCTCTTGAAACCACATATCAATTTTATAACAAGGTTAACAACGGAAGCTTTTGTTGGTAGATCATGATGTCGTGTTCTCACTTATTTAGTAATTTGCTATTTAACTTATAACACTGTTTCTTGGTTTATTTTGTTGATTAATTAGTTAATATATTAAATTTTAAAAAATAATTAATATAAAAATTTAAGATGAAACTTTAAAATAATAATTTAATATAAAAATTTAATATAAAAATTTAATATAAAAATTTAATATAAAAATTTAATATAAAGATTTAATATAAAGATTTAATATAAAGATTTAATATAAAAATTTAATATAAAAATTTAATATAAAGATTTAATATAAAGATTTAATATAAAAATTTAATATAAAGATTTAATATAAAGATTTAATATAAAGATTTAATATAAAAATTTAATATTAAAATTTAATATCAAAATTAAATATAAGACTTTAATATAAAAATTAAATATAAGAATTTAATATAAAAATTAAATATAAAAATTTAATATAAAACTTTAATATAAAACAACTTTAAATTATAAATATCTACTATAAAGCTTTACTTTATTAAATTAAGATTTTTAAACTAAAACCTATTATACTTTTCTATTATTAATTTAAAGTAATTATATTTTTCTTTAATAAAGTCTTTATTATTATTAAAATTATTTTCCTATAATATTTAAATCTTATAATTAATAAGCTTTATTTTCTTTATAATATTAAATTTAAGGGCTTTAATTTTATTTAAAATATATTAAAATAGTTTATTATACTTAAGCTTTAATTAATAATAAATAAATAAATTAAGTAATAATTACTTATAGAGATTACTATTAATATATCTTTTAATATATAAATGTTGGTTCATTGGCACAATTAAAGGAATAACGCTCTATAAGGCACACATATAAGGAAGTACATAACTGCAAGGTAAAATTACTATACTATAACCCCACTAAATATAACTAGCTAAAGAGATTAAACATTAATAAATTTATTACCTAAACCCCCCTAATAGCTATTATTAATCTTATTATAATCTTAATTAATTTATTTTAAACTTTTAAAACTTACCTATACTAATTAATCTAGAAAGTATATAGATATTATCCTATAAATTAATAAGGTATTAAATAAAGAGATATACTATTAAGTATTTAGTTTATTAATAAGAAGACCTTATATATTACTTAAGAAATAATATTATATCTTATTTAATTATAATAGGAGATTAATTGCCTAAAAGAGTATAATATCTTTTCCTTATATTTATTATATAAAAGAATCTTTTTATTAAATTCTATTAAAGTAAATTAATAGATTGCCTAGGTATTAAGAAGAGCTTAATAATTTAAAAAAGTTTAATTTTATATATTATTAATTATAACTTTTTTTATAATTATTATAGTAAACCCTTAAAGAAATAATACTTATTTTAAAGACTCTAAATTTATAAATCTAATTAGATTAATACCTCCCTTACCTAATAAATATATAGAATACTAAGAAAAAGTAAAATAACTTATAGAAATTATCTTAATCCTAAAGAAATACTAAGTATAAATAATCCCTTAAATATAGGGACTTTATTATATAGTCTTTAACTATTAAATATATAATATATAAAAAGTAAATATAAAGATTATATACTTTATAGTAATATATATTAAGAAAAATATTAAAAGCCTTTAATTATTTAATATATTTTAATAAAGATTTAATAAAATAAATATTAAGTATTAGAAAAAGCTAATAAAGCTAAATATCCTTTATAACTTCCTATTAAATTAAGGTATTAAAGTTATTAAATAAGAAGACTTAATTATAAAGATTATATATAATATTTTTAAATAAAATAAACTTAAATACTAAATTAAAGAAGAGATTATTAACCTTTAATAAAAAGAAAAAGAATTTAACTTTTATTATTAAGATTTTAAGTTTATACCTAAAATTATAAAAAATAAGTATAACTTAGATATTATAATATAAAATAATAATTAATAAAAAATAAAAACTTAATTAACTATATTTTTACCCCCTTAAAGTATTCTATCCCCTTAAGATATTATACCCCCTTATATAAAAAATACCTCTCAATATAAAACAGCTCTATTTATAATATTTACAATACTTTATCTCTACTATTTAATAATTTCTTCTTACCTAAAGACCCCTTTATATTAAAGGTAAACCTAATATTAAGGTACTATTATAAGCAAATGCCTAATAAGCAAGTAAATTAGCAATCTAAATAAAATATATACTAAGAAAATAAAATATAATAATAAGAAATATAAGATTTTTAATCTAAAGCTTTAAATCTTCTATAATAATTATTAAATTATAAAGATTAATAAGTTCCTATATATATATATATTTATAAATATACTTTTAGAAAATATATTAAATCTCTATTTAAAAATTATATATATTAAAGATAAATTAATTCTTTTTAATTAAATAATTATAAAAATATAATAATAATTTAAAAGTAAAAGAATTCTTAATAAGTACTATAAAAAATAATAAAGCCTAAAGATCTCTAAATAATTATAAAATTACTTTAAGAAAGATTAATAAATAATCCTTAATAAGTTTTTTAAATAGCTTAAAACTCTTTAATAAATATTACTAGAGATTGTAAAAAGTAACTTTATAGCCTGTATATAACTTCTAATAGTATACTAAGATCTTAAGGAACTTATAAATATCTATTTAAACTTATTAATAATATATAGAGATATATATTTATAAATTTACTATATTTTTATTATATTTAATAAATTAAAGAAGTTTATTAAAAGTATTTTTATACCTATAAATTAATAATTAATAATTAAATAAGTCTATAAAGAATATATAAGTAATTAATCTAGGTTATTATAATTACCCTTTTAAAATAAAGAATAAGAAAGTAATTTTAACTTATAGAAAATATAATAAAAAGACAAGAGATACTATATATACTTTAAAAATAGATACTATTTAATTAAATATACTATAAAAGAAAGGAAGAGGTATATAATAATAAATATAAAAGAAAGAGAAAATATTCCTACCTAAGCAATATTATTTATATTACTTACTTAATTAAGCTTAAAGACTTTAAGAATAAGATTAAGATTAAGAAAATTAATAATAATAAAGATTAAAAAATAATAATTATAATATATATTTATTTTATAAATATTATTAATAATATTAATAAACTATTTATTTTAATTATACTTACTAATTAAGCTATTATTTATTACTTTATATATAATAACCCTTTCTTTAATTCTTATAAAAAACTAAAAGAAAAAGTAATATAATTTATATTTAATAATTATTATAATATAAATATCTTCTAAGAGATTATCCCTAATATTAATATAGTAAAGGTATTAATAGATAGCTATAAATAGTTTATTATATTATAATAAATAATAAATATAATAATTAAATTAAATATAACTAAAGTAAAAAAGGTAATTATTATATTTAAAAGAGAAATCCCTTATTAATTAATTAGTATAATAAATATAATTACCCTATTTAAAATTATTTTATTTTATATTATACTTATTAATACTCCCTTCCTTCTATTACTATATAATATAAACTATATAAGAATCTATTTCTATAATCTTAATAATTACCTTAAAAAAGGAAATACTAAAATATTAATTATATAAAAATAAAAATACCCTTAATAGCTTTTTAATAATAAAAAAATACTTATATAGTATAATCTTACCAATAGTAAACTTTAATAATTCTATTAATAATTTAATTATCTATCCATAAATTAACTATATAAACTACTAATAAAAGCTAGCTATCCTATTAAAAGGCAAACTATTAAGAAATTAATTAAGATTTATAAAAAGTATTAACTTAATATAAAAGCACCTTAAAGATTTAAATTCACAATTTAGGATAATTATAAATTTAATTATTATATTATTATAAATATTATATATATTAATAATAAACTAATACTCTATATTATTAATAAGGCTATTATATTTAATACTACTTAATTCCTTACTAATATTTTTATATTAATTATATAAAAGGCCCTAAAGCTTTATTAAATTAATATATATATTAAACTACTTAACTAAGTAATTACTAACCCTAATAAGAGCTTTATTAGTAAAGAATTTTACTAAAAAGTAAAAATAAGAGATACTATTATATTAATAATACTAATAAAAGCATATAACTCTATTAGAAAAGTTAAATAATACTATATACTACTCTAATATACCTATAATATTATATACTAAAAAGACCTATTTACAAAGCTAGAAGAAGCCCTTTAAACAGCAATAAAAGCTATAAACAATACTACTAGCCTTAATAGCCTAATACCTATACTTCTTATATTTAAAGTATACCCCTATATAATAAAAGATTCTAAACTATTATTTAATATAGTAAAATATATAAAAGCTATTTATAAAATAATAATAAAAGTAAGAAAGATTAATACTAAAAGATAAATAAAAGATACCCTTATTACTTATAATAGCCCTAATACTTTTATTATTTTAAACCTATTACTATAATCCCAAGTTTATATATATTAAGAAAAGAAAGGATAAACTAGCCTCTATACTCTTATTACAATTAAAAAAGAAATCTATATTATTAATAATATCTAAAAACCTTTAGAATTCTACTTAACTATTATTAAACCATTCCTTAAAGACCCTAATAATAATATACCCCCTTTAAAACCAATAATTATACTACTAAAGAAAAATAAAATAAAGAATAAAGAGAATTCTATTTATAAGCCCCTAATACTTAAACTAATAGAAAAAAAAAAAAAAGAAAATAATCTTATAAAAATCCTATTAATATACCTTAATCTCTACTATTTTAAAAAAAAGGTAAAAAATAATCCTATAAGAACCCTATTATAATAACTAATATATATATAATTAATTAATTTAAAAATAAGATTAAATATAATAAAGTATTTATCTTAATTAAAGAGAAAGCTAATTTAAAACTTATATTAAAACTCTAAAATAAGAAAATTATTAAGACTCCTAATAAACCTTTTAAGGCATTAACTATAAAGAAAATTAAAGAATTAATCCAATATAATATATTTAAATTTATCTTATTTAATATAAATATATATAATAAGATTAAAATCTTTAAATTATATATTATTAATAAAATTAAAAGCAAAATTACTAACTTACTATATAAGAAATTATAATTAATAATCTAAGGCTATATTAATAAAGGTAAGGAAATAATATTTACTTAATTATTAATAATTTAAAGATATAATTAAAGGTTAATTTTAATATTAATCTTATCTCTTTTTAAATAAGGTATCTCTCTCTAATTATAAGATATTATATAAGTATATATATAATTAAAGATAAAATTAAACTAGATTATCTTAGTATACCTTCTAACAAATATTCAATACTAGTACCCTAAGAATATAATTATAAAAGTAATTATACCACTCTATAGAATATTAAAGGCAAAAAACCACTAATAGGCTATATATAATAAATACCATTTAAAGAAGCTTTAAATAATTATATTTATATTTAATCTATACTTATTAATATTATTAAAAAAAAACCCTAGCTTTATAATTATTAAAATACAAACTAATAATATAATTAAAGCATTAAATAAGATATTCTTATAATTAAAAGAGAAGAAACTTATAAAAGTAACCTTTAAAGCTAAACCCTAAGAAAGATTAATAATTAATTAACCCCTTATATTTAATAAAGTAATTATTACTCTATCCAATAATAATAATATAATTATATATTAAAAAGGATAAAGCAATAAAATCATACCAATTAAAATAAAAGATCCAATTATTATTAAATAATAATATATAAAATAATAAGTATAAAAGATATATATAGCCTCTATTTACTAACTCAAGGCATATTACAACCTCTTAGCCACAATATAATTCTAAAAATTAAAAAAAGCTTAAATTAAAGCCTTAAATAAATACCTTAAATAGTAAATAAATAACCTTAAATATAGCCTTATATTTACCCTACTTAATCTATTAATTATAAAACTATTTATATTTATTAATAATACCTTTATTAATAATATTAACTTATTTTTATAATTAGAATTTATTATAATTATTATTAATAAATAATTAGATAATAGAATATTTATAATAAATAAAAATATTATTTATTATAGCTTAATTAAGTACTAAAGAGTTATATAAAGTATTTTAATATTAAAGATTTATAATATAATTATAAATATAAATATTACTTATATAATCTCTATAACCCTTAATTAAATTATTAATTAACTTAAAATCCTTTATATTTCTATAATTATATATATTAACTTATATTCTCTCTATAAATATCTTATAAAGTTAAAAATAATAAAAAAGAAATATTTAATAATTAATATTATAGTATTATAATAATTATATAAATAATAAAAATTATATAAAATTAGATAGATTAATAAAGAAAATAATTTAACTAATATCTTTATAAAAGGAAATTTAAATTAAATACTAAAGCAATTTATTAATAATAATAATATAATAATCTAAATAAAAGATTAAATTATATAAAATTAAATATAAAGATAAGATTAATAATAAGCCCAACTATTAAAACTAAAAGTAAGCCCATTAAAGCAGCTTAAGCCCAATTTATAAGATTAAAGAAAGAAATAAAAAAGAAAAGAAAAGGAATAATATTATAATCTAATTATTAGGACTAATTAAAAGCACTTACATTATTCCTATAAAAAGAGAAAAGGTCTAGTATTAGTTCATTAGCACAATTAAAGGAATAATGCCCTATAAGGCACGCATATAAGGAAGCATATAACTATAGGGTAAAATTACTATACCATAACCCCGCCGAACATAGCTAGCTAAAGAGATTAGACATCAATAAATTTATCACCCAAACCCCCCTAGTAGCTGCTATTAACCTTATTGTGACCTTAGCTGGTTCATTTTAAACCCCCGGGACTTACCCACAATAAATAATTAAGATTATAAAGAATATATTATTAAAAAGATATTATATATAAAAATATAAAAATATATATTAAAATTTACTATTTTAATAGAAAAAAGCTATTTTAAATATAATTATTTAAGTTTTTATAAGAATATTAAAATTATATTATATAGAAAATTAAATTAATTATTTCTTAATTAAGTAAATTATTAAAGATTATTAAAGTTATTAAATATTATTTATATTACTATTTATATAGCTTAGCTTCTAGAAGAAATTCTAATTAAATGCCTCTATTACTTATATTTAAACTAGAAATAAATATAATATAAAAATATAATATAAAAACTTTATATTAAAATTTAATATAAAACTTAAATACAAGAATTTAATATAAAAACTTCATATTAAAACATTAAATTCATTACAAAGGGATTACAGTTATCAAGGCCTAAGGCACTAGCTAGGTGCCTAGTATAAAGGCAACAGGAAGCAAGATCAAGGGCATCACGTGACCTACTTACAATAACATTAAAAGGGGCTCTCTTTAGCTTAGTAGATAGAATAATGCAATCATTATTCGTAGTAATAGACCTTATAGTAGTAGCTGTTATATTTGTGACCTTAACTGTGTTATCCTTGACCCCGGGACTTACTTACACTTAATATAAAAATTTAATAAAAGAATTTAATATAAGAATTTAATATAAAAATTTAATATAAGAATTTAATATAAAAATTTAATATAAAAATTTAATATAAAAATTTAATATAAAACTTTAATATAAAACTTTAATATAAAACTTTAATATAAAAATTTAATATAAAAGTTTTATATAAATATTTAATATACGAATTTAATATATTTATTACTTAAAGCGCATTTTACACATTTGTAAAATTATACTACTACACTCATACTGTTCTTTTAACTCCGTTACTTTAATATCAAGTTTAGGTCTCATCTCTTTTAATTCCTTAATTACCTGTAACATTCTCTCCACAGGATAATTAGTTTCTAATTCCTTAAACAGCTTAGAAACCTGCTCGACCTGCTGCTCGAGACTTGCAAGGCTCTCTCTAGCCTTACTAAGCTTGTCGATAAAACGTTCTCTCTTCTCTAACTCTTTAAAGATTGCGCCAGCGTTGCAGTTAAGAACATCCGTCTGCTGCCGAATCGCGAGAGTCCCCCCAACCATCTCTTCATCTCCCCCTGACACCCCGCCGGCTTGAGTTGCGTTAAACCCTGTCTGACACACGAGCGACCCGGCGAGCGTGGTAACAAGGCGCTCGGCAACAGGAAGCTGCCCATCCTCCCATGTGCGCAGCACGACCCGGGGAACCAAGTCCATGGGTGTCCCCAAGGCCTCAAGCACGCTAGCCGTAAGCGCCATGGGCTTGTTTATGCCACGAAGCCAGCGATCTGGGGTGTAGTCGGCTAGTCTCTCGTACAAATTCACCGAGCAGCCGACGTACAGCGGACTCTGTAGCTGGCGCACGTTGGCTGCGGCGCTGTCTGGTATCCGACGTCGCGTCGACTCTATGAGTGCCTCCACAGTCTTCTCATCGCCGGGCCTATCCATGAAGCGCGGCTCAGCCCACGTCCTTTTGGGATCGTCAAGAATCGTGTCAACTTTGACAACCCAGTCCTTGTCGGCTCTTTGACTGGCAGTCATCGACCCTGGGTCCCTGATGCCACGGGCCCCGTTGAGATAACGCTCGAGTCCATGAATGAGGTCTCTGAGCTCGCTCACTGTCAGGAACTTTCCTCCTTCTCCTCGACGGGCGAGTCCGATGGCATAAATCCCACTACACTTGAGCCATTTCTCAGGATCAGGATACCAGTTGACCCCTTCGTCATAAGCCACTGTGCCAGCAACAATCGACTTAATGACGTCCTTGCCCATGCTCAAGAGGAGGCAGGTCATTTTCCAGTCATCTCCCGCATTGCCCTCAATCGCTCTAGCCGTCTTATCGATGCTGATGCCATACTTCTTGCACCGCAGGTTGATCTTGAGTTCGTCTGCTAGACGAGGCAGCTCTTGGTGAAGTTGATAGAGAGACTCGTGGTCCTCAATTGCGTGGAGAAGACGGAGCTGGGAGGCGCCGCCGGGCATCGGCATCTCTGAGGTCGCCATCGTGTGCGGTGTTGTTTGGAGGTTGTCTGGAGAAAGTTGGCGGGTGCCTGGCACTGTAGGTCTTGGGGAGTGCTGGGTGAGATTCGGAATCATCCACGTGAAACAAATTGCCATGGATTTAGAATCCGCATTGCAGAGAGTCAAAATAAATAATGTGAGACATAAGGAGGATAATTACTTGCAAGCCCTCAAATAAAGCGCATGGCCTCTCTTCTAGTTGGATGCTTAACCCTCCCATGTATGACTTGAAATAAATCCACCCAGCCAACGACGGTCGCGAACAACTGCTTGCACAACTCATCTTTGTACCACAGGAAAATTATGATCTAGCATAACACTTCATGCAACGTAGAACTTTTCCCCTCAACACACACACACACACACACACACACACACACACACACACACGCGCGCGCGCGCGCACGCTTCACTAGAGCATACACAACCGTCGTCACAAAATGAACGATATTCCTAACAGCGCGACCCCTTTTGAGGGAGATTTTCCGTTTACATGGAGGAGTACACTGAAGGCTATTGCAAACTGGGCTTGTTCTGCTCATGTCGGCCAGGGAGATGTTAGGTTTGGGCATGTGGGTGGCCCAGCAGCCTCCGGCAAGAGCACATTTTTGCCTTTTGCTGTTCGGAACAGAGTGATCAAGGAGAATCCAAACATGCTCGTCATTCATGTGCTTCCAGAGTACAAGCGCGATACGGTTTTGGAGGGGCGCAAAGGGACCTGGTTCTTGAAGGACGAGGAGCAAGTTTCTGCAGATGCAGCGTTTGACTTGGCGGTGGAGACGTACGAAAGCCTTCTGCTCAAGCTCAAGAACAACAAAATTCCTCCAGTAACTACCAAGCAACCTGGGGGATGGGACATTCATGTGCTTCCGCTGGAAGTGCTCTTCATCTTGGATGTTGATGTCGACATTTCAGCGAGCTTTGCCCTTGCCTTGACGGCTGCAACTACATGGGCCTCTGGTACAGCTGCGAGGAGATCGCGTGCAAAATTGAGGGTGCTCACCATATCCTCTAACCCCATTCACCCGCTCGTCGAGATTCTCTTTAAAATTCCATCGGCTGGACCAGTCGAGACTTTTGTGCTTCCTGATCTCCTTGACATACCGCAGGTGGTGGAAATTGATGCCTCCAAAGGGACTGCGGATATTTTGAAGACCGTGATGGATAAGGTGGACGGCCTTGGCCAGAATTCTTCTCACACGATTCTCTGGTTTTGGGATGAACCATCAGATGTGCCTCGGGGTTGGAAAGTGATTGACAAGGATGGAATGCAGCAGCTCCAACCGGTCGACCGGAACGCGAATGGCAAAAATCGCATTGTGTTCCTCGATGCAACGACTCTGATGGCTGGCAGATTGGAGGGATCTGACTACCTGCACCTGGTTATGGGGAGTTCCCGTTGGCGCCGTATCTTTGACCGCGAGACCAGCCACGTCCTCAATGTCAGAGTAAAACTGTGCGAAAGTGAGGAACGTCGGATGTGGTCGTGGGCATACAGGACCGATCTATCACTGGACAAGGTATTTGCATACGAATCGGAGGCTATGACGGATCCAGTGCAGACGCACGAAGCCGATGCGATGTCGGGACAGGTTGCGACCTTTATGGTTGGGATCGCTGATCTCTGTAACTGGTCGAATAAAGCTAGCTGGGCGATGCGGTCCATTATCGAACTAAATCCGTTGATCGTATACGAAGCTCTACGGCAGATGGAGCAATCGGGTCTGATGAGAGTTTCCGGAGACTTACGTACGCCTAAGATCAACCTCCAAGAACCGGGGCTCTTCTTCAAACTACTTCCCTTGGCCAACTCCAACGTGCATTTAGCACGTCTACTCACTGAGCCCTCGACCTCTCCCAACGTAGCCCTTGCCAAGGTTCAGCTGGCGGCGCTGATGAGCGTCGGCGTACAAAATCTCGTTGTGGTGAGCGGTGAGCTTATCAACGCTCATGAAATTCTTAGGCAAGAGCCTCTCGCAGGATCGATGGCGCAGCTGGTTAGGACAGGTTCGTTGTGGATGGTGTTGTTTCTAGCTGGCAGAGCTTGGAGCAAGTGCGGGGGACAGTTGAAACAGGATACCATCCAAGTGATGGGGAAGTCGTTGTCCATCGTGGTCTCAGCGGTGATGACCTTGCAGGGTATTGTTGGCCATATGCAGGACGTCCTCCGGAAGCACGGGGTTGCCACAGCCAAGGGATCTCTGAGCGAGTTTGATGAGGCACTCGATGAGAGCGAGACGGATAGGTTTGTGGGCGACCTGGCCAAAGCCTTCAGTCATCAAATTGCGGTTGCGACGCGGAAAAATGGTGTCCTTGAGCTGCGTGATGTTGTCTCAAGCAAGCTGCTTGTTTGTCGCGGAGCTGCCAAGAGCTTCGTTGACTGGGATCATGTTTTTAGCGTGGCTGGCGAGTTTGCATTGGGATTCTATACTGGGGCGAGTCGGACGTATTCAGGGTACACTGCCATTACAGATTGGAACTGGATCCCGTGGAATGTTGCCGAGACGTGGGCGACGATATTTGGGGAGGCCACGCCCAGTGAGCCTATGCAAATTGACACCAAGGACACCACCGATCGAGCGGATTTGGAGAAGGAAACCACGGGACCACCGCCAAACGCTCCCAAAGGCCCTAAAGCCTGGGACGGCAAGGCTGCACCACCCGCAAGACAGTCTTTCCTGAGTCAGAGAAAGCGCAGGCGGAATTAATTAGCCTGGCGATCCAAAGAAGTTCACGGGGAGTAGCTCGTATCTCTCAAGGTCGATGACGGGGGAGGGGTTGTTGCATCCTTCATTTTATTTTGGGTGCAAACCTGATCGAAATCATGACGGTCATGTCGTCCGAGGCTTGTGGCTGTAAGTTGTCAGCTGTCTGATGCACCGTGGTTTTCTAATATTTGCCTCATAGGTTTGAGTGGAAGTGATTACAATCATATTTTCCGTGCATGGTTGATGGCAGAGACTCGGTTCGTATGCTAATTGATAAGGTTTTTGGCGCAAGCTAACAATTTGTTAGAGATAGACTAGTAAATCATGGGTTGATGAAAGGCGCCATGATCCTGTGTCGAATGGGTTGGCATCCTGGTAAGTTGATGGACAACTGGTGCTGCATTTTTCTAACATTGTGCCAGACTCCTATAAACCCTTTTGCATGAGAGCCACCCCTTCATGTTTTATGCCGTCATGGGTTTACTTCATCTTAATACAACGATGCCGGGAAAAGGCGTCGCTCAAATCCCGCTCAAAGTGCGGCAACCTCGACCGGATCACGAGACCAAGGAACAACAGAGTGCGTTCCAGACAGGGGGATCAAGAGCAGCCTGTTCAAGATGCGGCTAGTAAAGCTGCTGCGCGCAGTAGATATTGTAAGAATGCCGTATGGGGAAGGAGAGCTGGGCTACGGAGGCAACTGGCTGCTGCTTTGTTGTGCAGAGAGCAAAGTCCATAATCTACCAAATCATTGACCCAATGCATCACTCTTCTGCATTCAATTTTGCATGTTGGCAGGTACCTTGTAGCTTCTAGACCACAGCGTCTGTGAAGTCACTGCAAGTCACTGTCAGTCACCTGTATTTGTGCACAAAATAAATCTCATCCACTCCAGCAAAGCTTCATCCTTTCACAAAAACACAACACCCTTCGCACAACATGTCTGACCTCCGAAAAAGGTTTACTGGCGACGATGCCGTATACCACTTGCATCACAAGTTGTCCACCGAGCCTCCGATTTGGGTCAAGTTCGACGATGGCTCCGAGAGCAGTGGTCTTGATGCGCTTGTTCAGGTGGTCCGCCACACCCGTTACCTTTTGAAGGACCCTCGGCTCTCGGGTGATGCGGACGAGCCTGATGGGGTCTTGGATTACGCTTGGCGGGACTTTGACCCTCACCTTTTGGACTCCACGAGGGGAGGGCATGAGGAGGCAGCAAGAGGACTGACAATGGAACTCTTAGGCTTGCCCGATATCAACACTTTGAGGTTTCGGGAGCTCGCAGCGAGCAAACTCATCGGCTTTAGCCTATGGTCGTCTCCTGACTGGGCAGCTTGCATGGTTGTGTCTCAGCAAGGAGGATCTGGATGGGAACAAGTGGAGGTCTCGCCCATGGAAATGGCAAAGCTCAGCCTTGTCATGTTGGACTGCCGCAAAGATGAAAAAACGCGCCTCCAGGAAACCATTCGCGCATGCTTTTCGCCACGCCACGATAAAGAAGCGATGAGAGCTGTGCTCCCTCGCCCTGTCGAATTTGTCCGAGTCGAGTATCACAGCCACGCGGTGTCCCCTCATCCTTTGAAGGAGTTGCGCCGCTTTACGATGATGGCAAATTCTGAGGACGAACATGAGTACAGGCTCGTCGCTGTTGTGCGAATGCGGGACGAGACATTGGATCGGGATCTGGTCCGCACTTACAGGCGAATGGGGCATCCAGTGATCATGGCCTCCTTTCAGGGTATCACGGACAACGACTGGACCATTTCCGACGCTGGTGGTCATAGTTACATGCTCTTTTACGCGCGTTTGGATGGACCATTTGATGAAAACGCTCCCGAGGTATACAGTTACAGTCCGCAGGATGCTACCCAGGACGAGACGCTCGAGGCCTTTTTTGACAAGATGGATTTGCCTGGAGTTGGATCTCTGAAAAGACTGAGGACCATGTTTCCTCTAGAGAAGAACGAGAACGAGGCGCGTTTCTGATAGATTGCGGTGCTTGCAGCCAATGAGAGAAGTGAGGCACACGGGGTTTGACGAGGGCTACATGGCGCTGGAGATGCAGCTGGGCTTGCTGGTTACGGACAGGAAAGGCCATTGAAAAGGGTTGCACAGGTTTACCAAGAGTCCAAATTTCAATCTCCTTTTCATTGTCACGAGATGCCTAGCTCATATACCCAATCTCTCGCTCTACTGCACAAATGCATTTTTGCAGCATCTGATCTTGCGTGTTTTGTTACGAAGCTCTCTATTGACGCAGACCTTTCAGCACTGGCGTGTTGCGGCGACCATCTTTTTCAGACCAAGACATGCAAAGGCCTAGCAGTGATCCAAAAGGGTAGCAGCGAATTGACAAGCCAAGTCAATAATGTAATTAACCACGCGGCGTGGCTCAGAGCCTCTACCATGGCTGTCGGTGCATTGACCGAATGACTTCCTCGCGCCCATGGCCTTATCTCAGCATCCTTCGTTTGACTGTCATCGTCGCTGTCTTGCAAATCGCCTTCAGAGCTTCCCTTCGAAATTGCACAGCGGTAGTCGGTCCTCTCGGGTGGCCAATCCTTGGAGCGACCAAGTCATTTCTGCCAAGTGTTAGCGTTGTTGTGCAAATGAGTGTGGACAGCTTACAGAGGGAAGCTTACTGTGCGATTGCTTCAAACAGCGGCAACTTGGCGGAAGAAATGGATATGCAGTGCGTGAAATGATGTGTGATTGGCACAAAGAGACGGGTGGCAAATGCGAAGACGTGATCGAGGGTATTCAAATGCAAACGCCTTGAGGATACACGAGGTGGATCAACAGTAAATATCGCGCAAGTGAACAGTATGACACGGGATTCGGAAATTATCTGTACTTGCTTGTGTTAGTTCCTGCTAGAAAATTTGAATTGTGAAACCCACTTAGTTGAACAATGACCATAAATTGAATAGCCGATGAGTCCTCGTCAGTGCCGAAGCGATCCAAAGAACGGTCGACTGGTGCAGAAATAAATGGCTGTTGAAAAACTACCCACAATTCCAACTGTCAGCAAAGTAAACATGCCGGATCGTCTGGAGACGTACTGAACCGTTTGCAAAGAAGAAATGCCGTTGAGGGATGTCAAACAGATAAAAGGGCCGATGCAGTACAGCTGAAGATTGGCATGGGATATATTCAGGGTCATTCTGGTGCCAACCAATGTGGCAACAAAAAAGATGGAGGTCTGAGAGCTGTCGCACAAAGAAAAGGACCGATTCGGTGCAACTAAAAGTTAGCATAGACAAAGACTTCGGGTCATACGGACACTTACTGAACAGCGGAAAAGGCATGTATTCTGGACAAACTGACGCGAGGGGCAATTTTGCAGTACATATGGAAAGTCGGGAGAGTTGTGCGCGCTCCGAGTGGCGGTCACGATCGGTGCCCTTGGCGTAGTTCTATGTCAAGATTAGCAGTCATTGCAAATTTTTGGAATCACCGCCTCAACTTACCCAGACATTCATTGCAACAAGTCAGCTGATCACCCGCATCACCCGTATCTTGCCAGACAAATCCCCATCGCCAAACTTGGATCCTCTGATCAACTCAACCGTCCTCAATCGACGGCGATCGCCATCAAACTCGACCCCTTCAGACGCCAACATCCCCATCCCCATCCACCTAACCAGACATCTCAGAATCAGACTGTTCAGCATCCTGAGCTATCATTTTGAAAGCAAACTTCTTCATACTAGCAGCCTTTGCCAGCATTTCTTTAGCCTCCTCAATGAGTCTCAAATCCTCATCGGACCTTGCACAACGGGGGTGTGATGGCCGCAAGTGGGATACCACCACATTCGGGTTTTCCTCCTCCTGTCGCAGGGCGGCGCTCAACTCAGGAGGCATCCCAGAAAATGTCACCTTGGCGGTCTCCCAATCGGCCGTAGCAGGATCCGCCTCCCTCCTCTCCTCGTCCTCTCCCGTATGAGCGTTGTCTTCGTACACGCCATCGCCGACGTCGTCCTCGAGCGATTGAGCAAATTCTGCCGTCCATGGCAACATCTGTCCTTCCTCCAGAGCATAACCGTCATGGATGGCCTCGTACATGATAGGGTACCAAGCAGGCGAGGCCAGGGGCGGCATACCCGCACGCTTGAGAACCAAGAGATCGACCTGATTCTCGATATCCAGAGGAAAGAACTCACAATCATCGCTCACATGCCCCCGTTTATTGCAGCAAGCACAACAGTTGACATAACCATTGAAGGATTTCCAACAGTCAATTACCTCATGGCCCTCCTGGCTACAATTGCCACAAAGTTTGGGATCATCCTCGGGCGCAGGTATCTGTGGAGGTGCCTTGGCTTCCTTTGCTCCCTCATCTTTCTGCGCTGGCGCAGCCTCCCCCATCCGGACATCTCCTTGCGCTGGCGCGGCCTCCTCCACCTGGGCCTGGCCATCTCCTTGAGCCTGGGGCGCCTTCTTAGGAATCGCTGCTTCTGCTGCTGCTGACTCCTCCATCTGAACATCCTGCTCGGCCTGGCGTCTCGACTCAGCGATGGCCTGTCGCCTTGCTTCAGCCTCAGCCCGCCGCCTGGCATGACGGCCTGTCGAAGTGGACGGGGCCTCGTTTTCGATGCGAAGCCTTGCGTTTTCACGCGACAGGTTCCAGTCAATGTCGGCTGCTATCCGACGCTGTCCACCTCCCTGGGCTGATACTTGACTGGCATCGCAAATATACGTGAAGAACTGTGAGGCCTCAGGGTGAGCCCTCGCGTACTCGTCAATCGTTCGGCGGGCGGAGGGGATGTTGTCGGTGAGAGAGGCCATCCCGGATTCATTGACCTCACTGATAATATTCATATGCGGCCCACGGCCGCTGCTGTTCCTGGCAGATATAGCAGGAATCTGCGCTTGCCCCCCAACGTAGGGGTTCATCTCCGACGTCATACGCGGCACTGACGTGAGTGTGCCGTGAGGAGCACCGGCACCCTCCGTGCGAGGCCCCGAATGTCTGTTCCTGCGTCTGTTCCTGTTGGCGTTGGCCGGAACAATGCCACCGCTTCCACCACGCCCAAACTGGCTCTGCGAGGTTTGGGCCTGAAGTCCCGCACCTCCAGGGACAGGGCCTCTCTCACCAACTGCCCGTCCCCCGCCACGGCCACGTCCTCCGTAGCCCCATCCTCCACCTCGACCCCACCCTCCGCCTCGACCCCATCCTCCGCCTTGTCCACCAAGTCCAACTGGGCCAGCTTGAACCTGGTTGAGCCCCCCCTGTCCCCCAGTCTGTCCCTGTCTAACCACCTGCTGAAGCTGGTCCAGCTGCCGCTGAATCTGAATCAGCGTCTGCTGATCCAGTCCGCCCTGTTGGCCAAGGGCAACTTGCTGACCCAAGCCACCACTCCCCGCGCCAACATCAGAACGAGGCTGTTGAAACCCGCCTCCAGCCCCAGGGAACCCTCCTCGGCCACCTTGACCGCCTTGACTGGGAAACAACCCCTGAGGGTTGTTGTTGTTGTTGTTGTTGTTGTTGCTGGCCATTGTGATGATAAATGGCGATGATGATGGTGTTGGTGATGGTGTTGTCGCTCTGGGCTGTGCTGTACTGTGAATGTTGACAAGCTAGACTTTGTAAAAATTAATTTCAAAGTTGTATATTGATCAACAATGTGTGACAACTGTTAGCAACTGGCCAAATGCCAGCCGGAAACGGAATCACAACTTGGGGGAAAATTCAAGCTACACAACGAGTGTTTGCCAACTGCCAGTAAAGTTAGTTAACGAATTCCTGAAACACGGTGCCTACCAGAAAAATTTCAGTCAGGATTTTATAACTAGCAACACACTCATCACCAACACCAACACCAGTACATCACACACACCACCATGTCGGAACCAGTTTTTCCTGGGCCCAGCCCAAAAGCCGCTGAACGACGAGCCTTTTTAAAGGCATGCTTCGATTTCATCCAGACGGGATGTGAGAAGAGGGTGGAGGAGTTGGAGGAAAGGGCCAGATGGAATGTGGCCAAAACGTTCCATCAACAGGGGCTGACCCAGGTCAACCATGGCCTCTTTTCATACAAGGTTGATGAGGAACTTTGGGGCTTGTTTTTCAAGATCTTGACACCGATGCAAGAGTGGCCATGGGACACACCCAAAGAGGATCCCAAGGTGGGATACTCTCGCATGTACGCGACACTGCGAGAGAAGATTTTACAGGGGGGGGACTACAAGTTTGGCGTTCGCGCCTTGAAAGACGATACTGCCGACTTGTTTGGGGAGGGTTCGGAGTCAGGGGGCAATCAGAATGTCCCAGAGGATGCGGGCAATGCTCGCCAAGAGCCAGCTCGCATGGCTGAGCCTCCCAGGGGTCCTCGTTGGCAACCAGGGCCCAGGAATGGTCCCTGGACTGGCCCATATAGAGGGAGAGGGAGAGGGAGAGGGTACCATCGGCAACCGGTTGCCAAAAATCGGCCACCCCAGGGTCCTCCCAAGTCTAACCTGGCCAGATCGTGGCGACCAGATGGAGGTCTTGACGTGGGGTCCAAGAGTGCTGAGATGGAGCAGCGATTGGAGAAGGGGCTTAAAGAGCTCAACATCAAGGAGGCAAAGGGGAAGGAGAAAGAGCAGGAGGGCAAAATCGTGGAAGATGTCCCTCGCCAGAGGATCCCTTCGCTGAAGGGCCATGTCCACCAAGGATTCTGGTATCCGCTGGAACCAGAGATTCCAAGCCTTAAGGAAAGGCAAAGGGCTTGGCACGCCCTGTTCACGCAAGCGGAATCGGAGGACATCCGGGGGATTTTACGCTCCAGGAAGCCGATCGATACCGTGTTCTGGGACGAGCCGTTTCAGCTGATGCTCTCAGAGGAGATGGACTTTGAGTATCTTGTGACGGGATTAGGAGGCTGGGCCCTTGATGCCTTCAACTCGGGCTACCTTGGTGATCGCGTGAAGCTCGCCTGGCGGTATCTGGACCCGATTCCAGAGGAGGCAGAGGAGGTTTACGAGGTGCCCACCGACATGCCTCTCGCAAAGATAAGTCGGTGTCTTATTGTTGGGTTTTGGGGAGGCTCTTGGGGAGATCAGGACCCAGTTGACAGCACCCGCGATGGTCCCCGTCGCGACTTGATCCAGCTTTGGAAGTGCGTTACGGACTGGGCGATGACCATGGATGCTGCCTACGCCGTGCCGCTGCTGGATGTTATCATTATGAAAAATGATGACTGGCCTGTAAGATGTGTCCAGGGCTACCAAAATGATAAGAGGTCGGTAGAAGCGGTGATGCGAGAGCGGAGGAAGAGCGAGGAGATTGTCCAAGACATTCTCAAGCGATTCCCAGACTACGAGACCCGAATCAAGTTCTTGGGCAATTGGGTCGTCAATGGGCAGGATGGGCCAATCACGGGTGCGAAGCGCCTGTTAAAGTTCGAGGAACGGGTCCGTCTCATCATCTTTGTGTGGGCTAGGACAGTCATGGGGAAGAAGGAGGGTTATGGGCAGCTGGAGCTGGCGATAATGACCCTCACGGAATTCAAGCAGATGACAGGTGTCAACCTGTAAATTGTTGAAAGATGGGAATGAAGCATGGTCGGAGGGCCGCTAGCCAGGCAAGTGCCAATGGTCTTTGGTTTTCAGGGATTCCAGAGCCTCGAGTTGGCCTGTTGTTTTGATTCTTCAGTGTGCAGAGGTCGGAGCTTCAGTGTGCAGAGGTCGGAGCTTCAGTGTGCAGAGGTCGGAGCTTCAGTGTGCAGAGGTCGGAGCTTCAGTGTGCAGAGGTCGGAGGGCCGATTTGCTTGGGGTTTTTGAGGTTGTCGAAGGGATGACTGACGGAGTATAACTTGACTTCACCTGCTCAGACAACCGCACCAGTGATGAGACGCACACTGCAATCTGAGGTCGGTTAATATTTTGTCATTGCCAAGCCTTGGTTGTGGTCATATTGGATTTTGTGACATCGCGCGACGGAGAGTGAATGATCTGCAACATGCAACTCAATGACTGACAAGTCATTTGTTCCTTCGCATGCAGTCACTAACAATCTGTGGCCCAGCTTCAAATCGCGCTCCAACGACCGCCGACGAACGAGACGATCGAGTGAATATGCTCCACGAAGGAAAACATTTTGGTTAAGCAGAGGCGCGAATTACGTAGGGGTGGTTTGATGGATTGGAAGCATAATGTTTCAGGCGTAGCCATGACCTTTGTCCTTGTAATCCATCTGCCAGCAAATTCCAACGAATAAAAGTCAGTTAGAATTCCAGTTCTCATGAGCCTCGCCCGTTGTGAATGATGATTGCCGGCGTATGGATGAGGAGGGGTTTGTCAGTTGCCAACAGCCGCATCCCGTTTCTATCCATCCAACTGCTCTTTTTTCTTTTTGCTTCTCACATTCTACTTCACCACTACATCACGCTCCCATTACGTATCTACCGACATTCTACTTTTACTCAATATGCCTAAAGGCATGCAAGGTTTCCAGCCTGGTCACACCCTTGCGCGGGGACGACCAAAGGGCTCCAAGAACAAGAAGAAGAAGGCTAGCGGAGACGCCCAACAATTGACGACAAGACAGAATCGAGACAGTGCGCTCAGGCCACAGGTCTCGACTACGGAGGAGAGGGACGTATTTGACGAGAACGGCGGCGGAGAGGGCCCTGGTGAAGGTGCGAACGCCGAGGAGGATGTCGCCAGCAACAACGGCAATTACAATATGGAGGATGACTTCGGCACGGGCGATGGTGGAAATGAGCACATCGTCTCTCGAGTGGTTAGCAGAGCGACCAGTGAGGAGATCAATACATCCAATCCCGACTTCTCCGATGCTGTGAGGGATAACAAGGAATGGATGCAGAGAAAGCATCCCGAGATGGCCATGGAAGACTTCTTGGCTTTGCATGAGCACGATTACGACGAGCTTTGGCGCGAGGAGGATGAGGAAAGATTACAGACGTGGTGGGAGGATTCGCTGCACAAGGCTTGCGTCGAGGCCGCAACTGAGCAACAAGCTACCCTCTGCAGCATTAGCTTACGCCTACACAAGGTTGATCCGTTCGCTTTGCTGCGATTGTGGGTTTCACAGAGGGACAATCCTGTCGTCAGGTGGAACGGAAGGGAGTACAGAAACCCACTGTTTACGACGGCGTTTTGTGAGAAGCTGTCTAGGATCATTGTTCACCCATTCTTTACGGGCCTCGGAAGTCTTAAATCTATCAAGAGAGTTCTTTTATGGGCGATTCGGTGCCGCACCAAGCACTGTGGAGTAGGATTCGATCACGAGACAACCTGCTTGATCCTCAATCGGCTCGACGCGGACAGATCCACACCAGAACGGCCTATTTGGAATCGCTTTCGCGAGATTTTTAAGAAGGCCCGCTTGAACAAGTTCATCCCATCTTATGATGCAATACTGATGGAGATTGTGGGACGTAGAGTCAGTGAGCTAGCGTCTGTGCAGGAGGACAACTATGGCCTGACGGAGCAGGATCTGGAAGTTGTGATCGCTGCTTTGGATGAGATGAGGTGCAACACCTCCTCGTTCCTTCCTACAGTCGAAAATGCCTACAGGGTGTATGTGGCAGCCAATTGTGATGGGTTCCCTCGCGGTGAGGAGGTTTACAGGGTTCAAAAACACAGCTGGTTGTCACTTTTGCGCAGATCCATCATAAAGAACCGAAATAGAAGTGTCGCCAGTGGAAAGACGGGGGAGGACATTTACAAGGAAAGTGACTGGTCACCTTTGAGGTTGCATGAGGTGGAGACAATGGAACAGAAGGTCCGGCGTGAGGAAAGGCTTCGGTTGGAAGCGGAACAAAAGTATCGGCAGCAAATTGAGCAGCTCCAGCAGGAGATGGCAAGGCTTCAAAAGGACAACCTTCAGAAGGAGAAGGAAAGAATGCAGATGGAAAGGATCCAGCATGGCATGATTGAGATGGAGAAGGCTCGGAGGAGGAAGGCACAGAAGGAATTGGCAAGGCTGCAACAGGAAAACGTTCGGCGAGATGAGAAATTCCGGATGGAAATGGACAGCCTTCGCAAGGAAATGAAGGAGGAAAACCTTCGGAGAGACGAGCGTGAAAAGAGGATGCTCCAGAACGACGACATGCTGAAGGAAAAGCTGCTGCAGATGGAAAAGCAGCTCCAAAAGGCTGGGGAAAAGAAGGGACAGGAGCTTGAAGGCGGCGACAGAGATGGCAATAGTGAATCGCAGAGTTCTGGCGATGAATTTTCCACCTTTCCCATGCCCACCCCTGAGGAACTTCTCACAAGCGACAAAGTCTCTGCAAGCTTGCCAGGCACTAAGCGGGGTGCCGGAGAGCTCGAGGAACGGCGAGGAGTGGCAAAGAGGAGAAAGTTGGACCAGTGGGCAAAGCGGACTCAGCTTTTGGTCAGCAAAACGGATAAGGGCACCAAAAGATCTCGTGCCGAAGAGGATGACCGAGCCGACAATGGCAAGAGGATAAGGGCGGACCCTCAGGAGCGCGCAATTTGGTCTGTGCCGAGCGATGAGGCGCAATGGGCCTTCCAAACGCAGTCCGCGTTTAAGATGGTGGGTGGTACAGTCGCGAGTCAGCAGCCACTAACAGAGAAGGAATGGGTGACCGAAAAAAGATCTCAAAGGCTAGAGCGGCGCGCGAGAGAGCTCCAGATGGAAGATAACGAGCGCTCAGCTGAGAAAGAGTACACGTCTCTAGAAGATGGAGCTTCACAGATCAAACCCAAGTCTGGCCAAGAGTCTAGGCCTCCAGCTAGCCAAGCGGAGAAGCCAACGGAGGGGGGAGGCGTCGAGCCTGTGGCTGGTCAAGGAGACAAGGCTCAGGAGGATGACAGCTCACGCGTTGAACGCACTGGGGGTCAAGTGGTTGAGGCACCTGTCAATGAAATAAATTCATCCCCAAAGGAGACAAGTGGCAGCGCAAGCAATGTGGCTATACAGGAGCACAAGACCTCTGACGAGAGAGAGTCTGGCTTGGACATGTCGTTCTGGGAAGCTAATCCCGAACTTGACAGGTTAGCCAAAAGTCTCAAGCCGACTTACAGGTGGATTCCTTTAAAGCCATAAGGACGGAAGGGTGTCCCGTCTGAGAGGGGTAGAGTTGTTATACAACAGACAGTTTGTTAACATGACGGGATGACGATTACAATTTGTATGATCAATTGCGCAATTGCCCTGGAAAACAGGGTTCGTTAGACTTCCCCAGGCCTCTACCACATGCGAAGATCCTAACAATAATAACAGTCTGGAATATCTCCCTCGACGGACGAAATCTCAGACGATTGACTTGATGTTACCGACAACGACTTGATCATTTAAATACACAAGCCACCACAACATCATGTCTTATTCCGTACCAAAACATGTTATAGGCAACAAATCGATCGCCTGCACATTGCGCACACTCTCGAAATGAGAGACAATCCATGTGCCGCAACGCAGAGTCGCTATGCGTAGAGACTTACTCAACGTACATGCGAGTCGTGACATTGGCCCACCGACGCAACCAGTTGAGCCTGCATAAAACGAAGACGCATCACACACGAGGCAAGATGAATGCTGCGTCCGACATAGAGCCAGCATCCGCCTCAGTTGTATGTTTGTTCCCCCATTATTAGAACTTTGCTGACGCGTTCCAGGCTCCTTAAAAAAAAAAGACCACCATGATACTCTGACATGTTTCAGCATTTCCATTGTCAGTAATAAATTGGCGTGTCTCAAAAGCCATGGACTAACTCAACCCAGGACAACAGATTCATATCCCGCTTCCGCGCTCCCAAACCAGACAGGTAAGTCACCCCTCCCCCAATGCTCTGCTAACAAATCCGATAGACTTCTGACACAATGGCGCCAAAACACCACACACCAGAAAGACGCTTTCAAGTCATGAACAAGAAGTAAGAGTCCTTTGACAGTGGAAAACGTGGCATGTTTACTAACACCTTCAGTTTTTACATGTTCTACGCTCTATAAGTGCCAAACCGATAAGTCACCCCTCCCATCTGCAGTGCTTTGTTAACACAGCCGAAAAACGCTTACCAGTCATCTGGAAAAGGTAGCATTCACCAAACAATATAGAATGGATCACATTTACTGACAATTGCAGCTTCTGACAGGTCCTTTTATATGCTCGAAGTATCGATGCCGAACTGTGAATAATGCAATGAAATGATTTCACAAACCGCCGGTACCAAACGATTAATAACACAACACGAATCTCGACTTGAAGATGTTCCGCGATAAATAATACAGACTCGAAATGATGACAATTCCGGGAATCAAACCGGCTACTGATCGAGTTCATCTGTGTTCGAATCGGTTGATTCACCTCCGGTGTGTTACTGTATTCAGGTTTGAGGGGTTTGGACTCGGCATTCTGTAGGATATAATCGATGTTGGTAATCTTTAAGAAGGGACAGGACAAAGAGTAATGCGGCTTGGGGAGCAGGGCAAATTAGATTGAGGAAAATGTTACGGACCCATCATATGCAACCGCAGCGTTGTTCTATCAATACCTAATCAACATTTTGATCCTTGGTACTGAGAAATGTTGCTTCTTTTTGCTTGGACCTCATCGTCCGCTTGTTAAGTATGGCCTGTACCGGCTGCTGAACTCCTTCTACAGATGCACAGAAATCACCACTCTCTCAGCACTCCAAGTGCCTAGTGAATACTCTGCTTAACAAATGTTAACAAAGCTATTGGGCTTTATTTCAGACCAAGATTGGAATGTGTAGGCAGGAAAAACCTACCTGGAGCCCAATTAATTCGCACGCACCCAGAAATATCACGATGGAACTCAGGTCAAGTGCAAGCTTCATTTTGGGCGAGGGCGAGTTTGCGTCCTCTAATAAATTAGGAAAATTTGATTTATATTTCATTTGATGGCCCGACTTCGCGCATTTGTAATCATCAGCTCTAAATTGTCTCTCAGCTAAACTCATGTCCTCATAGTCGTCTCAAAGTCTAGTCTGCAGGTTAGGTAAGACACACATTGGGTCCAGGATCACGCACGTGCTTTTCCTGTCAAGAATTGTTAGTCAGCAAACTACCAACTCACTGATTTCTACCGGTTCACCTCCTTCGGGAGGGAAGATCAAGCACCCGCAAGGAGACCCGCTGCAAGTGGACCGAGTTATGGCTACGAGAAACACAAGCCCATCGTAGCCCGCGCGGAGTGTTGGACGCGTCGCGCGGTGGCGGGCGCTTAGTTTGGGTATGAGGCTCGCAGGTCTTCAATTGCATTGATTGTGCCAAAAAAAAAAATTAACTAGTCGGTAGTTTCCAGTTTGCTTGCATCCTTGAGCAGGCAACGTGAGCAGGAATTCACGGACGAGATTTGTGAGCAACAAACAGTCCAGTTGTTCCCCGTGCAACAACCATTAACTAAACGGCAGATACCGGTTTGCGTCTGCGAGTAGCCAACGTCAGTGGTGGTGATTCACAAACCACATTTGTTTCAGTTTGCATCTCTGAGCAGGTAACGCCAAAAGTCGCCAATAGACTAAGGAGATTTGTTGCAGCAAACACTTACGCAACCCGCAACCCGCAACCCGCAAGTCCAAGCCGGCAAATTCTAGTTTGTGTCTTTGAGCAGTGACTCACAGACCAGATTTATTGGCATTACAGTGCACTCGTGGCACAAGATCAGTGAACCGCCGGAGGGGTCTAGTTTGCATTTGAGGAGGTAGCACGAGCAGCGATTCACAGACCAGATTTGCTGCCGGCTTGTTTGTTCACTTGTCCCACCAGCACGTGCCATGCAGCACGAATGAACCAGCCCGCAGATTCCATGGCGCTCGTGAGCGCGGAACGTGAGTATTGATTCAAAGACGAGATTTCTTAACAACAAACAGTTCACTTGTTCCACCAACACGTGCCATACGACACAAGATTGAAATATAAAAAGTCGACCGACGGGGTCCGAAACCTTGACCTCAATTTCTCCTCCAACATGTTTTGCATGGCGGAAGGGCACAGGCTGCCAGTCCGCCATTCCCATTCAGCGATCAAGCCAGAGGTTCCCATCCGAGCGGGGGCTACTCATCTGAACGTAGGCTTGTGATTTCTCTTTACTAGGTTCAGGTTTGATTGTCCACTCCATTCTGGTTGAACCACACATCCACGCCATGACTGAACACAGCGATGCCAGTTTCTAGCGAGACGGGTTCGGCAAATCGCTCCAGGATGACTTCAACTACCCATCCTGAGATACTCCCGCGAATGTGGCGTTTCAGCTCATGAGCTCGCAGTCCCACACGTGGTCACATTGGTGACGGCGGCGTAGTTCTGTCCACCGCGGACAGCACAAGAGGTATGGCCCTTGATCGAATGACGTGGTTCTTCTCCCGATTGCTCACATTGCATAGTGAACTGAGGGATGCGGCTGGCCTTGACACCGGGTCTGACAAGCACGGCGGTGGACAGAGCGCCACCTGCACCCTTCCGTCTTTTTTCTTTCTTTTCTTTTTACCTATACACAAGTCTAGCTATCCGGCAACTTATTGACAGGTTTGTGGAGCAGTGAGCTTAGTGCACCAGGCTCGTGCTGATTCTCTAGGATGACAATTGTGTTGTTGATGGTGATGATCAGGTTAAATGAGGTAAGACACATTCGGTGCTGTGAACCTGGCCATATTTGATGCTTACACCCGAGATCCAGACAGACAAGCGAAGACGAGCGATGAAGCTGGCATTGACCAATGACTTCACCGCCCTGAATAGGTTGAAAGGAACCTCGGCATCATCATCTCAAGGGCAACTAGCTGGCCTAACATTTTCTTTCGGTAGTCACCGTATTGCCTGATTGCACGACCGACTTCGAGTGAACAAGCAACATGAACAAAACGGCAACACCAACTCTCGGCGGCGTCTCTTGCGGCTAGTCTAGGGCTCTCGTAATGCATCGATGCGTCCTCGCACAAAAAAGATCCTCAATCACCAGGTGTGGTAGTTGTGGCGAGCTTGGCCATTCAGTGCCAGAATTCGCACCTCGTGTGCGTGAAAGGCTGCGGTTGTTGCAACCTGTCTCGGGATGCAACGGACAAGTACCGTCACTTTCCGCGCAACGACTAGGGCCCCTGTCGACCACACCGCGGTTCACCGTGGAGCTATGCCGCCACTGAACCTTCCTCAGTGGCACCTTCACGTGAGGTCATAGATAAGGGTTATAAGCTCAAGGCAGATTATACCAACCCGTTGTGGCCCGCGAACAGTAAATACTTGGCTTCTAGCTGCGTTAACAGCTCACACACATAACCTTTTCTTTTGCAACACACAATTTGGCATTCCACTTCCGCTTTCCAACTTCATCCAACCTCAACAACGACAAGTCGAGAACATGCTGACCGCAAAAGTCCCAGCTCCTAGGATGTTGATGAAACAACCATGGGACTTGAACCGCCTGAATTCGTCGCTCAGCTCCAAGCAATGCTGAGCAACGCCGGATAGGAACCAAAGCGCAGGCGGGCGAGGTGATCGGATCCCACTACGGCTGATTGGTCCACGGCCCGTCGAACCTTTTCTAAACCCTACACACTTTACACAAGCGAGGTCATTTCACCTCACACCAACGTTGTTCTTCAGACAGTCATCTTTCCACAAGACTCGCAAATTTCTAGCAACCATGTCCGACACCCCAGTCTATCCGGGCCCTGATCGAGGTGAACAGACAGGTTCGAACTCATGCTTTTGGGGACACAATCTGATGCCTGTGTGGCCGTGGAACAGGTGGGAGCAAAACCGGTGCGGGATCATCTCGTACTGATGCAAGACCGCGGGCTGTCTGTTGTTTGGTTGGTAAGAATCCCCGGCGTTTTGCAAAGACTGCTAGTGTTGACAAGCTTTTTACAGCAAAACAGGCGACGGTCAAACACTCAACTGACTGGTCCCTACAGCAATAAATACGAAGAGGAGGTATAACGCCGCCAGCTTTCCCACGCCAATGCGGATATCCCCTGGTATCGTTTTATTTATCGTTGCGAAATCCTTTGGTAAATCTCCGTTTCATTTTTATCTTGCACATTCTAATCTCTAATTTTACACAGAGACCGACTCCGTTTCTTGCACGAGGCTCAATATACCGAAATGCGTAAACACTTTCCTAATTAACCACCCAAGTCGACGAGGACGGCCAAAAGGCTCCAAGAACAAGACCGTGGTTTGATGTGGAGATATTCTGCGGTTGGCCTTTCCTGAGTGGTACCCCATCCTTTACGAGGCCATAGAGGAGGGATAGCTGAAGGCAGACTGTCCCAAGCCTGTCGTGGTCTGCAAGCAGCAAATAGTTGGCTGCTAGCTGAATTGATTGACAGCAGCAACCGAGCCACTGAAGAGAACGAGCGAAGCCAAGAAGCGACCAGCAACTCGACCAAATTTTGACCCTACACTGGCCTCTGAGTTAACTAGTCAGCGAATTCCACTACATCACTTTTTCTTTGTATGAGGAACTTGAATAGACATGGTCGACACGGCGTACATGGTGGAGGATGATTCAATAGGCCCTTTTCTTGGCAGTTCACAGTTTGTAACCTGTCAAGTCTCCGACCTCGACCAATCTCCCAACAACATTTCCCGATATTTCGCGCAAGTCGCAGAGAGAATGGTCGGCCTACGGGTTTTCCCACACGAGAACAGCGATATGAGGGATATAGCCAGTGCTTTGCTAGGTGATCTATTCAGCAATCACCGAGCTGGCCGACTCTCTGAGTTGCAGGCTGGAGGACATGTGGGCAACTGGTACTGTCTTCCGGACGTATATGACCGGGGCCTAGCTGCGGAATCTTTCCAAGGAGAAGAGGAATGCCCGTTCTGCGGTACTGGAAACTGCCTGATTGTACAGGTCATGCTGGTGGAAGGGGAGGGAGCGCTCAAGATCAAGGTCCTGTGAGCTGGGTGGGCGGGCAAGTCTGGGCAGGCAATGGATAGTTGGTATCCTGGGGTCTCTGGGACATGCCGTTGGACTTGGGCTTGACAGGAGTTCAAAGCCGTCCGTCAGGATGTGGATTTGATGATTATGACCGTCATGTCGGAGGTGGGAGACTTACGATGTGGTCGGGTGGAAAGGAATGGCTGTGAGGATCCCATTGTACACGAGGGCCTTTTGCGAGAGCCTATCTCGGATTCTTACCCATCCGTTCTTCGCCGGGTCAAGAAGGTCTCAGTCCGTTGCGAGGTTTCTTTTGTGGGCCATACGTTGTCGCACCAAAAACTGTCAACTTGGATACCAGCACAACACAACTTGCGGGATCCTCCATAAACTTGATCAAGATTTGTCCCCACCTCGACGACCTATCTGGGAACGCTTTTGAGGGCTGATGGAGGAGTTTCGCAACAGGGTGATCATCCCGTCCGAAGATGCAATCCTGATGGAAGCTGTAGGCGCTAAAATGAATAACCCTACCTTTGTGGACGAAGTTGACAAAGACTTGACCATGCAGGATATTGATGTTTTGATCGATGCTGTAAACGAAATGTACAAGCAGTATAACACCGCGTGAGATTCGACCGGGTCGATTGGCAGGAGGGAAAGAAGCGAATGTTAGGTCGAGGGATCAGTTTTAAGCGTAGGATGCCTAAATGGACTCGATGTCGGGGGTCGAGGGAGTTGAGGGGCTGCGGTCGATACTCAGCAAGCTTGAGACCTGTACTTGTTGGATTGGGAGTCGGCTGAGTTCATTTGTGATGGCTTCTTTTAAAGGCAAGAGATTTTTGGGTATTCACAAATCGTATTAGTATTAGACAGCCGAAGAGAAATGCCGACAAACCTAGCGACGTGCAAGCTCAACTGACTAATGTCTACAGAGACGACCCTCACAACCTCTTACACCACCGCAAATGGCCACGCAGCAATCTTTAAGTAACCAATGCCATGAGTCATACTTCTTTATGCCAAGGCTTGTGTGCCTCCGAGTTTTTGTTCACACCTAGATAAAGACATTTTATTATTACATTATGATTCATATCATTGCTTTAGTTCATCTCAATTCATAATACCATTTGCATTTGGATTAAAGAATAAAATATTGCCAACTATTGGCGTAATACGCGACCCAGGCAATGCACCAGAGTGTACAGTGGTAAAACGTTTTTGCACAAACACACAACAACTTATTCACCATAAAAAAGCATCCAGCTGAAAAAGGAAAACACTGTTGATAGGCAAAATGGTGGGGAAAACCAAAGCGGCGCAGTCAAGATAATTGAGTCTTGGTGCGCCTACACCAGGTGCAGAATCTATAGCAACCTTAGCTATAGCAGTCTTAGCTGGCAATCTGGCGATTCGGTAGCTTGGGAACAATTGACTAAGGGGCTATCTGCTCCAAAGTTCAAGTCATAAAACTCAAGATTCATTTCGCCATGCTTTTGAGCATCTCTAGTTAAAAATAAAAATAAAAAAAAATGTGTCCCAGCTGCCAGAACAGCTGTCACCGGATATTCTAAGCCCTATACCACTTTACACAAACAAAATCATTTCTCTTCACACAATCATTCCTCCTGTCACAATCAATCTCTACACGTCCACAAAGTTCCAGCCATCATGCCGAACGGTACAATATTTCCTGGTCCCAATGCCGGGGCCGGAGACCGAAGAGTGTTTATGGATTTTATTTTTGACATGCTGCTTGCGGGATATGAACGCATGGCGAGGCCAACAAGGTTGGCAATGCTGGAGGAGGAGGCCGCATGGATTGTGGCCATGAGATTCCACCAGCAGGGGTTGACCGAAGTCAACCATGGAAGATTTCTTTACGAAGTACAGAAGAGACTCTGGAAGTTGGTCCAAGAGACCAAGCCGTCGCCGTTCCCGTGGCCATTCAACAGGCCAGAAGATGATCCCAATGCCGGGCCTTCTCAAAAGTACGCCAGAATCAGACGGAGGATTTTGAGGGAGGAGAGATCGGCCACGCGTTCCGTGACCGGTGATCAGCCGGTGGTGGGTGGAAGCGATGCCCAAGGCGGAGGAGGAGACAGTCTCACATTGGGTTCTGGGATGATAACCAGCAACCCTCAATCGCAATTCGCCGGCTTGTCAGTGGCCGATCAGGGTCATATGGTCGCCCCAATCACGGACATCAGGGCTTCTGTGCATCAAATTGTCAACAATTTCCTTAGGGAGCACCCCGAGGTAACTCGCTACTCCGTGATTGTTAGGGATGACGATGCGGTCAGGGCGCCCGTGGGAGGTGGGACACGTCGGGCGGTAGCGGATATGGACTTGAACTTGATGCGTGAGAACCGGAGGACGCGTATCGCGAACGAGGCCCCATCCACCTCAACAAGTCGTCGCGCGAGGCGGCTGGCCAAGCTTCAAAAAAGGAAACTGGCCTCTGGTGAGACGACCACGCCTCAAGAGGGTGATGGAACTAGACCTGTTGCACAATCGTGACTCAGCCAGCCGATGTCGAGAGAAGAGAAACGGCGGCGGCAGACAGAACTGCAGCAGTCCCATCGTGAGACGGTTGAGTGGGCTTGCATTTTATTCGCAATCTTTGTGCACGTCGATTTTACATTTTACCAAATCACCCTGTGTGACCATTGCTTTTCTTGTTTATGATGAACGGTCAAGTAAGTACGCTTATGATCCCAAAGCTTTGACCTACTGACCATCCAGGCCGTTCCACCAGGTTCCCCTCCTGAAAGCCATCTTGTCCGTGCAATCCTTCTCTAGTAAGTTCTTCACGTCGACTCACCTGCGCAAGCTGACATCCAATCAGCGTCATGATAAGAAAAAGCACGATATCCCCGCCTATCCGCGAGTAGCTTCAGCAGTGAACCCAAGCCGACTGCAAATCCATCTCTCGTTGTCCGAAACGGTTTGCACCTATCAAAATAGCTTTCGGCATGAACTCTCTGCTAATTATACCTAGCCAAGTTCTTATCGGCGTGCTACATCAGACATTGCCGCCCACTGCGATTTCCAAACTTATTCTCATGGCTACACGGCGTCAGTTCTCGCATTTGCAACATTCCTCGAAATTTCGACAAATTTTCACACCGATGCAGAACAAAAAATGCACCTCGTGCAGCATTGTCAATTGCGCGGGTGACGATTCGGTGACAAGTTGTACGGAACAAGTCTAGGCAGATCAAGATGCGTTTTCACGGATATCCAAGAGAAGCTACGTCATTAGTATTGATAGCTCACTAGCCAAGAGTTTTATTTATTTTGAGTTTTGCGTTCTGGGGTGGACAATAGCATTCGCACCCTCCGACGAACCGACGATTGCTTTGATCGCGCAAGAATTTGAGACTTGATTATCCCGGTCCTGATTTGAAGAGTTAGCCATACACTTTGAAACGGAATGGAAATGACCCTACATCCGTCTCTTCATTTTTGATTTCTTATTATCCTTGTGCCATTCTTGCATCAACGACGTGAGTGATCTGATGCTATTCGAGCGCTCTGCAATCATGGTCCGATTTTCCGCATTTACAACTACATTCCGACAAGACTTGGACATATCATCGCTTGATAGCGAGATGCTTTCGAGGGTGTTGCCGAGATTTTTACACTCGGCAACAGTATCGGAGAGAATCGTGGCAATATCTTTCCCCTGCGATTCTTTTTGTTCGGTACCGGATTGTAAGTCGGGGCTGATTTTATGCAAGGCGTCAATCAATTGCTGAACGCTTGTGGTCATGTCTTTGAACTCGATCGGCACATCTTTGAGGTGTTGATAGACCTCGGTAGATGTCACCAATATTTGACTGCTGAGACTGAGGAGTTGCAAAGCGGCCGTGACGGAATTTTGAGACTCGGCCATGATGAAATTATAGTGCATGTGAGAGAATTGTTGCAGATTCAGCGATGGGGCTGACGTGGCTTTTTATTCCACCATGTGCTCCAGCTATCACTAGGTCGCTCTAGTCCTTGCCGCTTATCCGCCTTGGCAGTTTAGGCTGCACCTGTCATTATTCTCGAATGTAAATGAATTATTGATAGTGTATTAAAGTGAGCAATTTTGTGGTGATGTACCGGGGATAAGTCACGGCTTGATTTAATGAATCCACTAATGTAACGGTTCGGCTTTTCTGATTCAAATACACTACAGTCGCGGTTGAAAGCATCAACCGAGCAGCAATAATCTTTTACCATGTAATTCTACAAAACAATGCCGATAGCCATGAATGTACTCCTGTTCTAGAGGCGTGGTCCTTCCGATTTTTGTTCTTGATCAGCGCTGCCCCATTCAACAAACCATGCTCCGACCATTTGACCAACATTTCCACTTGCAAGACAAACTAATCCAGCTTATTCCAGCCCAAGTGGAAACTGGTCTTTGAACAGATTCCGAGGAGGAGTACTTTCAACGGCCATGGACTTACCATGAATTTTTCGGAAGCCAATCGTGTACCACCCTCGGTAGCAGAAAAGAAGAAATATTTCGCGAAGAAATGGTACTGCATCCCCAATCCGTTTTGCCAAATCTATATACCAACCGTTTCGCCGAGTCAAACGTGAAGGGGGGTCATAATCGTAATGTATGGTTAATGAAAATCTCGTTAGGGTGTGGAAAGCTTGGAGACCATTCATTAAATCCTCGGCAATGTGCTCCTAGAATGACATTTTAAGTTCAAGTTCAAGTTTAAAAGGGTTTTTGGACACAGTACTCACTCTAGAGGTTCTTTCCGAGTCGCTTTCGAAAGGAAGCCACCGTAAAACTAGGCAACAAAGGTTCTTGAAGTCGCATGACAATTTTCCCAGAATACCATGACCCAGAACTGGCAAGATTTCAAATGTGTCATTGATCTCCTCATGCCAATGCTTTCTACCCAATCGAACAGCCAGGCCCTCGAGTTGTGTTTGGCATGTGATATGATGGTATGCAGAAGAGGAAATTGTCCGATCAATCTCCAACCTTTTGAGCGAGCCAGAAACGCATTTTTTGATGACGGCAGAGGCGACGCGCGGGTTCGGAAGAACTTCGTAACGGGGGGGGAGATGAACTTCAAGGTGATGGACATTCCAGTTGTTGAGAGCGGCCAAAGCCGGTTCAAAAGCATCTGACTGGGTCAAAGGAAGATTTTCAATGCGCAAGCGGAGTTTGGAAAGATTCTTCATTCGATCAACGCATTGACTGATGTGCTTTGGCAGCTTCTCGAGATGTGTGGGATTGGAGCTAGGAAACCGTTGAAGTTTGACGCGATTCACCACGATCGTTGCGGAACTAGCTACAGGTGAGTGATGATCATCATGGTTACAAAGAAAGAATTCCACCTGACGAGTTCGAATACATCTACCGTACTTGTATGGCCTGGTTGGCGAAGAAACCTGGGTAGGGAACGAAACGTGGTGGGACTGCCCTGGAATTTGACGTTCTTGAAGTGATGGTATGCGAAGACGGTGCGATAATCTTTTGACACTCGAGTCAATGCATCCAACGAGCGAAAATCGCAAAAGGAGGCGATTTTGTCGCGTAATTCTGGCGGCAGCTTCAGGACTGTCGGGTGGGAGTCCATGGTTGGTGGTAGTTGTACAAAAATGGGACCGCAGTCGTTGCGCATGCAATAGCAATATCGAGATGGACCGAAAGCTGGATCAAAGTCCCGTTTTCAGCGAGGTTCGTCGGTCCAAGAAGATGGAAGAGAAGTGTTGAAGAAAAGCACTCTGCTTTGCGGACACCATGTTGGTGGTGAGATGACTAAACGCAATTTCGTGGTGGCAGCTGCCAAAGAAACGGTTGGCACTAGCAAGTAAAAACAACGTGTGGATCGTTATCGAGAATACATATCTTTGATAAAAAAAAATCATCATATTTTGATTGCAATTCGAGTCGACACCTCTCTTGTCGTTGTTGTCAATCGTCACTCACATTGCGGGCTAGATGGGGGTCTATAATAGTTGTCATCGGCGGTTGCGTTTGGCATTTTTGGCTGGGGCAGCTGCATGTGCCAGCGCATCCAATTAAATTCGTCCTTGACGCAGAAATAATCAGCTGTTTGGCGTCGAATGAGGCGGTTCGCATCATTTTTCCCCTTTCATGACATCGCCGTCTCAGCATCGTTCTGACGTGGGATCCACCGTAAGCAACGAAACATACCATGCGCTTGTAAGACGTCTCTAGCATAAAAACAAAGCATGCATCCAAGTCTTTTGTTGAAAATTTCCATCATGAAATATCTTCTCTCGCTCTCCCACTCAAAACTATGCCACCAAGCACAGCTCCCCTCCGAACCACCCGACACCATGTCCAAGGGCTTGGTGTCGCTGAAGGCTTCACAACCGATTCGGACACGCTCGTGCAAGACAATGGCCTGGAAGAAATGCTGACGCTGCTTCGTTCTTCGCCTAACATTGGAGGCGTCACGGCAGAGGTCAAAATCTGGAATCGTGCCGAGTCCTTGCTCGCACGAATGTGCTCGGCGCGGTACTGGTTTGCCTTCAACATTGAGCGAGCTTATCAGTCTCTCTGGCGCTGTGTAGGCTGTCTACCAGTCACCATGGATGCTTGTCGAGATGACCATTCAGGCAATTTATCCATTTACTCTAATTGCCACCGTCTTTCACTTCCTCTTTGACACCTCGGACTCCTCCCCCTGGCGGCCGATTATCTGGCTTATTACCATGTTTGGTGTCGCTCTATTCAAGTCTGCCCTGGCTGTTCTCATCGCCAGGGACTTGTGGCTGCTTCTCTTTAGTGTGTATGGCTTCGTGTACTTTCTTATTGGTGTTTTCGCACTCATCCCATCAATTTTCCCCTACTGGCAACACTCTCTGTCTCTATGGGGCTCAAGAAGAAGGTTGGCGGCTATCGACAATGTATATGCGTTAAATGAGTTGGTGCAATATAGCTATAGATGTGGACCATACACAGCATATAGATAAAGCCATGATTAGTTTTAAATAAAATCTTTCAGTCATCATTTTAGTTAAACTATCAGTGACATACTCGAATCTATTCACGTATCATGGGGATGAAATAAATTTCTACACATCAAAGTTCATTGAGAAGAAGAATGATTGTACGGCCGTGGTTAAACTTTTACACTACCATTGATCATCTTCTGTATTCGTTCCTATTTTTCTTTTAATATAGCTCTTGTATTATAATAGTTGTTGGAAATGATATAGTCGATCGTTATGTAAATGTCACTAAATTACTTTTGTAGAAAACTTTGAACATCTTTGAATCAGTCATCGGCAACCCTTTGACTGCGTTCCTGCGTATCAGAAAAGCACAGTGGTGCAAATGATGGTTCAACCAACAATAGACCATGGAATTTTAGCTTGAGATGATGTGCCTATAATTTTTCCCGCAACCAAATCAGTGTGGTCGCAACTTGGTACTAGTTATCGATTCCTTTTCTCAATCTTTATTTTTAGAACAGTGTCTCGAATCACCGGCCTTCATTCCCGGCCACCTAAATTCGAATTTAATTGGTTCCTACTGTGTCTCGGCGAACCAATACAGCCAAGACCCCTATTATGTACAGCTACTAGGGCGCCACTCTGGTTGCCTCTTTGGTTCGCCAAGGATCTACTTTGCTTAATTGGCCGACCAGGCTGCCTTTAACCAATCGGTTGTACCAACAGACATTATAGGTATTGATCACCTCGTGGCCATATTGCTCCAGCCCTTTCAGCCCAGTCGGCCCTACTCCGTCCGATCGGCGAACCTCGGTCGAAGGGCGAGGCTGGGTTTTCCCCGCTTCATTTTCTTCCGTCATTTGTCCTCTTGCATCTTGTATCTCTTCATCTGTCCCCTTGCTTCAAGTATCGGAGCCAACAAACTCCCGCATGTGGCACCTCACTCACTATGACATCCGCACGGACAAATCTTGGGCCTCTTACAACCGAATTCAGACAACCGGAAAGTTGTCGAGTGGCCATACCAGGATGTAACAGCACTTGCGTGATTGGATGGGGGGGCCAGACTTGCAGCGATAACCCGGCCAATACTCAAGGCGTTCAAGATAATGTGGACTGTTGGCCAGAGCGCAATAATTCTTCCCTTCCAACCAAAGACGCCCTGGCTGGATGGGGATTCTATTCACCCGGTTTATCATGCCCAATCGGCTATGCAACCTCGTGTTCTGCAACCGGAAGCGTAGATGGATCATTCACATTCCAGTTTTCTCTTCAAAAAGACGAGACAGCAATTGGGTGCTGCCCATCGTAGGTGCTCTTAAAACCTGATACAGCGGGTTGTCTAACAAATTTGTAGGAATTATGGGTGCCAATATCATCTGGGTGGTCCGCAAGGGCAAACTTGTTTCAGCATTGTGAAAACCGGATCAATAACAACCGCACGTTGCAGCACAGGAAACACTCTCGATATTGGAGTTATGGATATACCAGCAACGATAACTCAGACAGCATCTGGCACGGGAACAGAGCTTATAATTTCAGAATTCACTGTTTATGCACCTCTGATCCAGCTTAACTTCAAGTCAACAGACATACTCTCTATCACGGTGGCTGAATCATCGGCTAAATCCTCGAGCAACATCATCAGCTCACCAATTGACCCATCATCGCATGCAAGCTTATCAACTAGTGCAAAAGTCGGCATCGGCATCGGCGCAGGTGTCATTGTGCTTGTAATACTTGGGGCAGCCTTTGTTCTTCTGCGCAAACGGAGGGCGCCTAAATATAATACTGTTGAACAGACACAACGAGAATACCGAAAAGCAGAGCTTCAGGGGCAAGAAATTCGGCTTACCCGAGTAGAGCTAGATACCCCTGTTCATACAAATGAGCTACAATGAAGGAGGCGTACGTTTATGAACTAAAAAATATATAATATAGTCATATTTTGCTAATCATGACCGCATATCCCGTCTTCTAATACTAGAAATATTTAATACAAAGATTCAAAAACCGTTCAAAGATTAATACAAATGAAGTGGCTTTGATATCAACGCTGTGCTTAAGCAATGGAACTAAAATCAGTGGGGTAAAGAATTGCTCCAGTTTACAGAAATCTCTTTTCCGCTTCCTCCTTCAAAGCTTTGTTGAAGTTGTCCCAGTTATCTGAAGAGAATTTCTTATTCCTCCACGGCCAGAAGAAAACCATCAAAACACCACGGAAATCTTCGTGTTGGATGAAAGTGGTGCATCCTGGGTTGACCTTGCTCTCGGAAAAATGAAAATAATGCGTTCCGCTAAAAAGCCCAGCCATGGATCCTATCCAAGCAAAGCATGAGGGAGTGTTTTCCTGCGCCTTTTTAGTCAACGAATCAATGAGATAAAACAGAGCAAGACTCACTTTCACTGATGGATTAAACTTCATACCATGCATGTTGACCTTGAGTATATCACCTGACTGCAATTCCATCGGTTTCTTGCTGGAATCAGCTGGTTCGATGTCCCACCCTTGCTGCCATTGGTCTTGTCGGGCAAAGTCAAGGAACTAATTTTGGTTAGCGGTGTCATTTGATGGAGCAGGAACGGGTGGCGTACGTACCACTTCTCGGACTGTTGCAGGAGTCGCAAGAATCTCAATCTGCGCACTCATAGAAATGTCGGGACCCATGTTTGATGGAAGAAAAAGATGAAAATCGAAAAGAAAATTTTTATAAATTTATATCTTGTTTTTTCTCCTTGTTTAATGGCTTAGTAGGCCTCTATTTGATTTTCTTGGACCACCATAAAGCCCTTCGTCTTTATACTCACTGGAGATGTCTGTCGCGTCTGATTCGGTCGGGACGCTTGAAGTGGGCCGATCCCACCGAAGCCGATGCGACACGGGTGGGATGCCGAACAGGCCGAGCAGGCCGAAGTGTCCGAGATGGCTGCTAACTAGTTATTTCAAGGCACCAACATCTGTCACGTAGTAGGTGAGGGCTCCTACCATTAGTACATGTAATAGAGTAGCCGCTACTTTTCCCAGTGAAATAGTGGAATAGCGGAATAATTGAACGTGACAACCCCAAGCAGGCCCAAAATGAGATCAAAACAACGCAATGTTATTTTCGAGAGCGCGCAAATCAAATAAGCCAGAAGCCCTTGACTACGGCAGCTGCGGACCAAAGTACAACAACGTTTACTTGAGCCCGGTTGAATTTTTTTTGGTTTTTTTCGTGCGCTAAAACATCCATCACTCAAGGCTTCTATTCTACTACATGGCTTCTCATTAAATTGTGTGGAAATGCAACTTGACCCGAATAATTGCTCACCTCAACATACCTTGGTCCAAGCCTGTATCTACTTGACCAAAACAGCCGATTTGTAGCAGCTTCAAGCTCAAGCTTTGCATTTACACATGTTAGACGAGATTACTTTGGGAAATTGAGCAGCAGATGTCTCCACGGCATAAACGCCATTGCGAGTGTTGTTGAGAGAAAGAAGAGAATCAGGCTTGGCACTGACTGTCGATTTCTGCCTGCTCTGACCGCCCGCGGCACTGCCTCCCAGCGCCTAACAAAGGCAGTAGGCTAATGATAGATAGCCTCATCGAATCGTAACCACGGTTGGTCTTAAAATGGAGACGCACCAAGAGCTCCCACGGTCCCCGCCTGTCTGCGTCCTCTGCCAGCGGAGAAAGGTCAAATGTGATCGGAAATATCCTTGTAGTAATTGTATCAAGGTAGGTCGGCACCTTGGTTTGCCTTGCCTCCAACGCAGAGCTGGGTTGCATTCCAATCCAGTACTGACCACCTTTCAATGGCTAGGCTGATGAGTCCTGTATCCCTTGCCCCCCTCCCCCGCCGCCACGCCCGCGACGAAATCACAAGGTGGCGCTTCAAGCCCGACTAGAACGTTGCGAGCAACTATTGCGAGAATGTCAGGCCATAAACGTACATTCATCACCACCAAAAGCAAAAGACCCAGAAGGCAGCCTACCAAGGGGCCACATCATCGTCGAAGGTGGATCACTAAGCTTCACTGATAGCTCTGTGCATGGTTTATTAAAAACAGAGGTAAATGGTGTATGCCAGCCATCTGTACCACACTAACCCATACGCCAGCTGCAATCCATGCGAATGGCCCTTGATATGGATTATTCCAATGCTCCATTTTCCCACCTTGACAATGGTGGCTTGCCCAATCCTCAGGACCTTCGTAGCCTGCAGCCAACACCAATACAGGGCCTATACCTATGGCAGATCTTTGTCGACCGGGTTCATCCCCTTACCAAGATACTGCATCCGCCAAGCCTGCAACCTCGTTGGATCGAAGCGGCCAATGGCTCAGTTTCGCTTTCTCCAAGTATGACGGCCCTCTTCTTTTCCATATACAACATTGCCGTCATATCCTTGACAGATGAAGAGTGTATCAAGACTTTGGGGGTACCATGCAGAACAGCATCTCGGAATTTTGCCACGGGATTAAAAGCAACTCTAACAGACCTCAACTTCCTCAAGGGGTGCGATCTCACAACTCTCCAGGCTTTGACCCTCTACCTTGTTGGTATCCTTTCTGTAACCCAAGTTTCGTCCCAATAGTTAATCATATGGTCACAGATTGCACTCCAAGGATCCCATGATCCCCACTACACTTGGGTATTCAGTGGCGTGTGTATTTGCATTGCACAAAGATTAGGACTCCATAAAGATGGTGAGCAGCTGGGTTTCCCCCCCTTTGAAACCGAAATGCGGAGACGACTCTGGTGGCTGCTCTTCATCCTTGATTTTCATTCTGCCGTTGGCTCCGGCCTAAGTCCCTCCACACCGCCACGCGGCGCCGACTGCAAAAAGCCTAAAAATTTGAGTGATGCCGATATTCAGCCTGATGCTGTCGAGTTCTTCAGAGAGAGACAGGGACCCAGCGAGATGGTGGCGTGTTTCCTTTTTTATAAAATGGGCGAATACGTAGCCGATTCGGCGAGTATAAACGCCACCGTGCACCATATCGAAGCTAAAAGGATTGGATCTGTACCACCGGATCCAGTTCACTCGGCGAAGATGGAGAAACTAACCAGCCAAATCAATAATGATCTCACGGACATTATTGCTAGATACTCAGATCCATCCAATGGCCGCATTCACACATTGGCAACGCAAATACAACATGCCATTGTTTCCAAAATGAAGAGAATGGGTGAACAGCCTCAATCAACAATGGTAGATGGGTCAAGGATCACGGAGCAAGACAACTTGTTCGAGCTTACTATACATATTATTCAAGACGTTCTGGATAGATACAAGGTCCTTCAACCAACGGGCTTTGTCTGGTTCCTCAAAACCCATTTCCAGCTTGATATTTTTAGGTTTCTCGTGGGGCAGCTTTGCCAACGTAGCTCTGGGAGTCTGGTAGAGCAAGCTTGGAATATTGTCGGAGAGTTGTACCGATTTCATACAGAGTTCCTCGATCTCTCTACCAAAACCTTCCACGAGCTGGCCACTCTCGTCCTCAACGCCTGGAGAACACGATCAAATTATCTTCATCAGGTTCTAGGAAGCATCCCCGAAACTCCAGGCTACATTGAACTGCTTGAAATGGGAATGAGCAACAGCATCATGTCTCTTTTGCCAATAGAGAGCTCAATCGGTGGCCTAAATCTGAATGAACCGGTGCAAAACTATGAAAATCTTCTAGATGACGACAATTGGCTCACAATGCCACAGGAGGGTTTACATGGTTTGGGGACATAGAAAGTCAGATTTTACTTGGCACATGCTTAAAACTAATATATATTTTGCCTTTCGTGCATCGGACTTTCTGTACCTATTATCCCAAAGCGTGATGGCCTCTCAAAAAAAAAAAAAAACAATGCATCTACGACGGAAACACACAAATGCCTGCGCTCCTACAACGGGACTGCTTTGAAGCTACAGGCCAATGAAATTGCACAGGGACATGACCTCAAGAACCCACACGTCGGAGTGTTCAACCTCGCCGACGACAGCAAAGACCCCGGACAAATATTTCGGCCAATTTGCACCAACACCCGTAGAGCCGATGACAAAGAGTGACCCACTAACTAGTCTGTAGCCATGCACAAACGGATTGATGGAACGGTGATTCATGCACCAAAGACGAAGTGCTTTCTAGCGTTGGACCATCCTACATAGATGGGTAATATCGCAGGGTGTGGGCTCTAAGCTTTCGCAAACGTCAACCTTCATGTGACGGTTGTTGCATTCCACTGATTTCAATTTGTATGTGATATCGCAATCTTAACGTGAGTAATTCTTGCTCTACTTTTACGCTACTTCATTATTATTTTCGACACGTGTCAGTTTCCTTGCTTTGAAAAATGGCTTCTCTCACTCTTGTAGTTCAAATTTTGGCCTTTGTTTCAACAGTCAATTCTTGTAACTTTCGGTCTGACAGCCTAGACACATTCCTAATACTTGTTTTTTTTTTTTTTTTTTTTTTGCCTTATTTTCAATATCTAGCATCCATCTCGAGTCGTTCAAGGCTAGCAGCAGAAAAATGATGCACATGTCGCGTTGTAGACTGTGAGCATCGGGGTCATTGATGCAAGAGTTCGAAGGATGTAAGATCCAAAAAAGAATTTTGTAAACATGACTCATTTTATTAGGTGTAGTAATGTACATGTAGCTAGTCTATCAAGGAAATAATATGTGAATCAAAGCACTCGCTGGTAATAATCAATATCAAGGGTGACAATGTCTGATTAGTAGGTAATCATGGCAATCTTGTTGAGGTATTTGGTGTCGTTTACGAGAATAAGATTCTGGGCAAACCACTTGCCCGCATCCTCCCTCGAGATGGTGTATCCAATGGCAGTCGACTCCCGTCCAGTCTTTGGGTCCTCGATGCCGGCGCGGATCTCGGTGTCTGACTCGCCGTTGACCAAAAGACTGGCGCGCACAATGGTAAAATCCTCGCCGCTGTCGGCTAGGCTGTCCTCCATGATCCTCTTGTCCTCGTGAGGCACCTTGAGCATGACATGGTAGAGCGGGATCATGGCGTAGGGGACGTCGCGGCCGTGGCGCGACATGCCAGTGGTGCTGCAGGCGATTATGCGGGGCTTCCCGGTAGCGCCCTCGCTTCGGGCTGTAGCCAACACTTCCAGGAGAGTGGCCATGCCCTTTCTGCAGACTTGGGGGTCGTCGATGGTCATTTTAGACATGATGGGCTTGCCGCCAATTGTAAAGACAATTGTGTCGACGAGGTTGCCATCTTCCTTCTTGATGCACTGAGCGACGGCGTTGGCGTCGTGGGCGTTACCCTGGACGATGCGCAGGTTGGGGGCTGATCCGGGGGGGGAGAGTTCGAGAAGCTTGGAGGGTGTGCGACAGAGGGCGATGCAGGTGTGGCCCTTTGCAAGAGTGTGCTTGAGGGCTGAAAGGCCAACGCCGGTGCTGGCGCCGAAGAATGTGACTGTCTTGATGGAGCTCATGCTGAGAAATGGGGCCAAGTCAAAGTAATATTATGAAGGATGTTGAAGTTTGTAGTTGTTGTAGTAGTTGTTGTAGTATTTGTTGTTCTTGTGTGTTTATTTGAATGTGTGTGACTGATGCGAATCATTTTTATTAGACTAGGGAATAGCAATGGTTTTATAAGTCTCTCTGCAGTGAGCCCATCCCAAAGCTGAAAATTGGTATTGGTGGTGGTGGTGATGCGATGCGACAACGCACGGATCCCAGGTGCCGACAGCAGACCGACCTGGCCGAGCTTGCGCGAGACAGGGGGCCCCGATTGGGACTCGGCCATGGATTCTCGCCGAGCCCCCACGAAAGCCACTGCTAGGTGTGCGCCACTAAATCACCTGCGGCGTGGCTGTTTGTCCGAGCTGGTTACAGCATTTCCTTCTAACGTGGGCCATCTCTGAATACATCTAAACCTTGTCCGTTTTGTCGTCTTGTTGGCGAGGAACCCGATGAGATGGCCTCATAAGACTGTAGCATTTAGTTGGATTTTATTTGCGTGTGTTTATCCCTAGTGCTTCGTGCAAGGCAGACACCGTCATTGCCAAAATGAGGCCTGGCAATGTGCCCACAGGTCCTCCCTGTTTAGCCGCGTTAATAATAGTAGCTGGGACTCTCGCCTCTTCGCGCCATCAGCCCTATGGTCCTTTGTGAAAGAATGCCATGCCATGAACCAGGCCTGATGCAGCAGCGCAAAGCCGGCTAGAGGGCGTGCGAAAACCAACGAGACAGACACACACTGCGCATCGCTTCTCAACCTTTTTCCACCATGTCCATGTCTCAGCCAAGTCCCGACACGGGCGCCTCCGCTCCGGCCTCCGTGTCCGAGAAAGACGCGAGCTCGTCCGCCCCGCCAAGGCCGCCTGCGTCGTCCGCGTCCACGTCTACGTCATGGGCGCCAAAGGCACGCAGTTGCGTCGTTTGCCGCAGCCGCAAGGTGCGCTGCGACAAGCTCTCGCCTTGCTCCAATTGTCGCCGCGCTGGCATCGAATGCGTCTTCCCCTCCAATGACCGTCCCCCGCGCTGGGCCCGTCGCCTCGAGCGCATCACGGGTAATGCTGCCGCGCCAGCCAAAGCGCCCTCACAGCCCGCGGCTGATCCACACGTCATGGAGAGGCTGCGCACCCTTGAGAGCCTTGTCAAAGAACTCAGCGGCCAGCTTGAGCAGGTAAACAATACTGCCGGTTCCGCCACGGGTCTCTCTTCCAGCGCTGCATCCCCTAGCAGCTCTGCCCATGACCGAGATGTGGACCACACCATGGGTATGTCTTCCACTACCGCCGCCGCTGGAGTAGAGAAGCATTTTGGACGCCTGGTGCTTCAAGATACAAGCCGAAGCCGTTACATCAGCAGTGGCTTTTGGTCCCGGGTTAGCGATGAGGTATTTGCTGTCCCCTCCGTTACCTGCTTTCGCCTGCTTTCACTTGCATCTCTAGCTAACAACCAAACAGATCGAGGGCCTGAAAATGGACACCCAGGCCCTTGCTGGCCAAGGTGATTCTGACACCTCTGATGATGAAGACTCACCAGGAAAAGCGTCATCTACACAGGAACTCGATCGACCACCCTCAGAACGCCATGCATTCCTATTCGGCCACAGCTTGGGCTCTGGCACTGACCTGCGCGACTACCGTCCACTACCATCACAGATACCGTTTCTTCTAGACGTTTTTTCTGAAAGTGTGAATTACATCATACATATCGTACATATGCCCTCTGTTACCAAAATGAGCCGTGAAGCCCGGGGCACCAACCTATCACCATCCAACGAGGCCCTGATGTTTGCAATCTACTATGCAGCTGTTACCTCAATGGAAGAAGACGATGTATGTTCAGTTCAGGTCCACCATGGGCTCGAAAACAAGCTCACACTTTTATTCAGGTCCTGACAAACTTTGGCTCTACAAAAGCTGAATTAAACCTCAAATATAGACGCGGCTTGGAGCATGCCTTGGCAAAAGCCGATTTTCTCAACGTCCCTGACCTTGTTCTAGTTCAAGCGTTTGCCATTTTCCTTTTCCTGGGTCGCCGTCATGACAGTCCCAGATTTATATGGATGATGACGGGACTTGCCATCCGCATGGCCCAAGCCCTCGGCCTGCACCGAGATGGATCTCACTTCCCGCATCTCACACCCTTTGAGATTGAGACGCGACGGCGGGTTTGGTGGAATTTGTGCATGCTGGATGTGCGAACCTCGGAAGACCAGGGAACAGATCTCACCATCACCCTTGACAGTTTCGATACCAAACTCCCACTAAACATCAACGACGCCGACATTGAACCCGAAACCAAGGAGACACCCCCTGAGCGCGATGCAATCACCGATATCACCGTTGCCCTTGTAACCTTTGACATGTGTGATGGTGTGAGGCGGATGATGGTGCCAGCTGCCAAGGGAGGTTCGAGTTTGGAGGACCAGGGTCGTCTTCTCGACGAGATTTACGGCAAACTTGAACGTGGCTATCTTCAATACTCGACAGAAACTGGCGACATTTCCTATTGGGTCGTCGTCATATGCACCCGTCTCGTCATATCCAAGATGACGCTCATTATATACCTCCCCACACTATTTTCTTCTCCCAGCGAACACTTTTCAGACGAAGTGCGAAACAAGCTGCTGGTTTGCGCCATAGAAGTTGCCGAATACAACCATGCCCTCAACTCTGAGCAAAAGGCTCGTCCATGGCGCTGGATCTACCAGACATACTCCCACTGGTATGCAATCGTCTACATGTTGCTTGAGATTAACCGTCGCCAATGGTCGCCCATTGCTGAACGAGCTTGGATCGCCCTTCATAGCAGTTGGCTGATCCCAGCTCAACCGAAAACGAACAAGAACTTGCGCATGTGGGTTCCATTGCGGAAGTTAATGGCCAAAGCCCTCCACCATCGCGAGACGCAGCTTGAGCAGCTCCGTGCTAACCCGGAAGCGATTAAACTGCGCGAGTTGGCAGACCAAGTAATTCGGACTCCAGCCAGCTCTGGTCCTTTTCCACCAGAAAAGAGCGAGCAACTCTTCCGCGAACACTGGAACAGCCTCTTCTCGGAGATTTCCAAGGGTGGTGACGCTGGACCCCAAGCGTCTGGAACACTGGATACGAGCCCTCCTCACCAGACTGCTGCAGGGCAAGGATTTGGTACGCCGCAATCGAATCCAGGTCATGAATCGACTTATGGACAAATTGGAAGTTGGCAAACCCCAGGTTTCACGAATCCTTACGACTTCGAGGCAGCCCGAATAAGGAGATATGACGCACCTCAGACGGCATCCACCCAAGACTCGAGTTTTGGTATGAGCATTCAAGGTACGGGGATGGCCTTGGGACAGATTGAGGGGACATCTGGAGCTTCCATATCCCTAATCCCGGAGGACTGGTCAGGCGGTCGCGCGATAGGGCCAGGTTTCACACCATGGTTGTGGGCAGATTCGGATTCAACAACCGACGTGTTTACAGGGATGGATGTAAATATGAATGTGGGCGCCGAGGTCGATTGGAATAACTGGCTAGAGTTCGCCAAGGATATGGATTTAGATGGACCAAATGGGGCTAATGGGAGCTGAAGACTTGGCAATTGTCAAAAACTTGCACATTATCTATTAAAAACTGTTATTTGAAAGCCTAATGAGATGTATTTTAAACCAAAGAAAATGAATTTCATCGTCATGGAGCTATTGTCGAAGCATCATCCAGATGCTGTGGCTGTGGCTGAACCTCACTCTTATATACTATACCCCCAAAGAAAAGCGACCCGCCTTGTAATTGCTTCTGAATCACTTCCCCCGACTCCTTGTCTGTGAGTTGGAACGGATCGATGCCAGCGGAGGTCATTTGTTGTTTCATGACATCAGCTAGCTCGATTATTCCCCTCCAGCCCTTTGTGATATCCGAGGCTGTACTGGCTTTATTGGATAGGGGAAGTCTAGAACGAGCTTTGGCCCACATAAGACAAATTCCAATCAACCAGATGGAAAGCGAGATTAACATGATAAGAAGTTGTATGAAAGAAAAACCCCACTGGTACAAAAAGTCTTCCTGTACAGTTCCAGAGCTGTTAGACAGTGCTTCGAATGATGGTTCTTACTTTCAGTAACTTACTGCGCCCTCTGCAACTGGTTGACATCTTCCAGACCTTTTTAAGCTCTTCATGGTATATGTATCGCCGTTGGTAGTACCAGTTAATGCGTATGATGCGTTAGACTCATCTCGGAATGGGTATGAATCTTTATTATTTGGATCTTCCCAATCCCTGCCGAAAAGAGGACGATTCTCATCAGGGCCCAGAGAAGTGATATCGGGAAAATAAAACGCAGATATGTTCAGTGCAGGACTTGGAAAATTTAATACCCATAAATGTTGTTTTCAATTTGCTTTCCCCGCCGAAGCCATAGTTTGAGACATCTAGAGAGACATTTAGCTACTTGGGAGGATTAGCAACTTCTCAGCTTCTTACATCGCGATACGTTGCTTTGAAGGTAACAATCCCGCTTGTCGTTGCTTGTATTTCGAGAATCACGATAGGTGACACACGAATCTCCATAGCTACCTTCAGCACCGGTTAAATTATTTTTGTCTGCATCCATATCAATACTTGAAAAAAATTATTTCAGATTCCTCTTACTTATCGGGCTTGGCTCGAAAGGCACCAGTCGGTTGTCGCCAAGGTTAACCCTATCGCCGTCATGAATAACATATGCGACAGGATAGAACCCGGAGAACTGATTGAGATCTCCATTGCTGGCGCTGACAAATGCCTTATTCGCGGTGTTATAGCCAGTCATGGCACTAGCTAATGTGGAGAAGGCGACCGAAAACAGGGCTGTACATACAACGAATGTCATTGTAATTTTAGAACCAAGACCAGGACCTCGCAAGAAGTCAAGGAATAGTCGACAACAAACGGTTAGCGATGGTTCCTTATATAGGAAGACGATCCAAAATGTATTATAAGTTGCTGGTATTGTGACCATCGATGTGGTGATATAAGCACCTATTGCCTTCCAGGACAAATAAGCCATAGCAGCTTGGCCTCCACGGCCAACGCACTGGGGATAAGGTCAGTCATCCGAATGTTTGGGAGCGGATAAATAAACATACAACGTCCCACACCACATCAATCAATTTAGCCTGTGCAAAAGAAAACGAACCAAAGGCTAAATTAATCTGGAAGAATCCATCTGGAGAATACCAGCTATAAGGGTTTCTGGAAGGATTGAAAGCACCGCTTGGTGAGCAGGATTCGTCAAAAGTAGACCATGTAGTGCTCCAGGCAACCAAGATTATGGCCGCACTGGTTAAGGCGATGAAGCCAACGATGCTGCCAGCGTAGGAAGTACAGATGATACACTTGCGCAATACTTTTCTTCTCCTTGAAGACTTGGGTGATTCTCGACGACGGGGTAGTATTCGTTCTTGGACCTGGTTATGATCGATTAGTGGTGACTCCATGACCTGCAATTGACCAACTTTTGATGGTAAATCAAAACGACGCCCTTAATGGCATTAAGATACAAGGTAGTGAGAATTAAGTGTATCATGAATAAAAGAGAAATACGGCCTTACTCTTTAACATATAGTGTGGAACATGTGTGAGGTTGTAGTGAATATGTTTATATTGTCCTCTCTATCTATGGTGTCTGGGCTTTAGGCTGTTTAGTAGAGGGGTGTATGTGGCTGACTTAGCTACTAACCCTTAATACTACCCCTTAGCCTAAAGCCTTAGATATATTATATTATTATCTTGGCTTTTAGTTTTAGATTAATTTTATATTAGTTTTCTTTTTAATTCCCTTAATGTCCTTTTAATATTAATTCCCTTTTATAGGTCTTATATATAATTATATAATAAATTGTTTATGTTTTTTAGGTAGTAATAGCTTTATTATTTTATTTATTATTATTTTATTTATTTTTATTTATTTAATTATAAAATATTCCTTTTTAATTCTATTAATAATTTATTTATATTTAATATTAATATATTTAGTTTAAGTACTATTATTTTTATTTAATATAATTAGTTTAGTATTTTAGCTATTTATAATAAATATATTTAATATTATTTAAGGAAACCTAATTTCCTATAGAATATTAATAATCTAAATTATAAATATATTTATTAATATTAAGTTTATAAATTTAACTTTAGTAAAAGAGAATACTATAATTATCTATTTCTTTAACTTTTAAAAAACCAATCTATTACTAATAAAGATAATATATCTAACTATAAAAAAATAGATTAATAGATTATTTATAAAAGATATATTTATATATACTTTTAGTTTTAAATTATAAATATTATATTGCCCTTTAAGTTAAATTATATAATTAATTATTCTCTTAATATATTAGAGTAGATATTTTATTACTTTACTATAGACTTTATATAGATTTTTATTTACTTTATATAGTTTCTATATTATATATATAATATTAGGTCTAATACCTATTAAAAGGTAGTTTAGGCTTTTAGTATATTAAAGCTATTTCTTTATAGCTATTATAATCTTTATTTCCTTTTAATTTCTTAGAATCTTGACTTTTAGGGGCTAGGGTAACTTAATAAAATTAATAGTACTATTATAAAATTTTTTAATAATTCTTTTAGTATATTTCTACTAGTAAATATAAATATAGCTGTGGGTAAGTCCCGGGGGTTTAAAATAAACCAGCTAAGATCATAATAAGGTTAATAGCAGCTACTAGAGGGGTTTAGGTAATAAATTCATTGATATCTAATCTCTTTAGCTAGCTATATTCGGCGGGATTATGGTATAGCTATTTTACCTTATAGTTATATGCTTTTTTATATATGTGCTTTATAGGGTATTATTCCTTTAACTATACTAATAAACTAATATTAGACCTTTTCTCTTTTTATAGGAATAATATAAATGCCTTTAATTACCTTTAATAATTAGATTATAATATTATCCCTTTTTTTCTCCTTTTTATTCCTCTTTTTAATTTTATAAATTAAGCTTAAGTTGCTTTAATAGGCTTACTTTTAATTTTAGTAGTTAAGCTTATTATTAATCCTATTTTTATATTTAATCTTATATAATCTAATCTTTTATTTAGATTATTATATTATTATTATTAATAAATTGCTTTAGTATTTAATTTAAATTTTCTTTTATAAAGGTATTAGTTAAATTATCTTTTTTATTAATTTATTTAATTTTATATAATTCTTATTACTTATATAATTATTATAATATTATAATATTAATTATTAAATATTTTTCTTTTATTATTTCTAACTTTATAAGATATTTATAAAAAGAATATAAGTTAATATATATAATTATAGGAATATAAGGGATTTTAAATTAATTAATAATTTAATTAAGGATTATAAAGATTATATAAATAATATTTATACTTATAATTATATTATAAATTCTTAATATTAAAATATACTTTATATAACTCTTTAATACTTAATTAAGCTATAGTAAATAATATTCTTATTTATTATAAATATTTTATTATTTAATTATTTATTAATAATAATTATAATAAATTCTAATTATAAAAATAAATTAATATTATTAATAAAAGCACTATTAATAAATATAAATAATTTTACAATTAGTAGGTTAAGTAAGATAAATATAAGGCTATATTTAAGATTATTTATCTACTATTTAAGGCACTTATTTAAGGCTTTAATTTGAGCTTCCTTTAATTCTTAGAATTATATTATAGCTAAGAGATTATAATATACCTTAAGTTAATAAATAGAGGCTATATATATCCCTTATACTTATTATTTTATATACTATTACTTAATAGCAATTAGATCTTTTATTTTAATTAATATAATTTTATTACTTTATTCTTTTTAATATATAATTATATTATTATTATTAGATAGAGTAATAATTGCCCTATTAAATATAAGGGGTTAATTAACTATTAATCTCTTTTAGGGTTTAGCTTTAAAGGCTACTTTTATAAATTTCTTTTCTTTTAATTATAAGAATATTTTATTTAATATTTTAATTATATTATTAGTTTATATTCTAATAATTATAAAGCTAAGGTTCTCTTTTAATAATATTAATAAATATAGGTTAAATGTAGATATAATTATTTAGAGCTTCTTTAAATAATATTTATTATATATAGCTTATTAGTAGTTTCCTACCTTTAGTATTTTATAGAATAGTATAATTATTTTTATAATTATATTTTTAGGGTATTAGTATTAAATATTTATTGAAAGGTATATTAAAATAATCTAATTTAGCTTTATTTTTAATTATATATATATTTATATAATATCTTATAATTAAAGGGAAATACCTTATTTAAAAAGAGATAAAGTTAATATTAAAATTAGCTTTTAATTATATTTTTAGATTATTAGTAATTAAATAAATATTATTTTCTTACTTTTATTAATATAGTCTTAAATTATTAATTATAATTTTTTATATAATAAGTTAATAATCTTACCTTTAACTTTATTAATAATATATAATTTAAAGATTTTAATCTTATTATATATATTTATATTAAATAGAATAAACTTAAATATATTATATTAGATTAATCCTTTAATCTTTTTTATAGTTAATACTTTAAAAGGTTTACTAGGAGTTTTAATAATTCTTTTATTTTAGAGTTTTAATATAAGTTCTAAATTAACCTTCTTTTTAATTAAGATAAATATTTTATTATATTTAATTTTATCTTTAAATTAATTAATTATATATATATTAGTTATTATAATAAAGTTCTTATAAGATTATCCTTTATCTCTTTTTTAAGGTAGTAAAGATTGAGGTATATTAATAGGATTCTTATAAGATTATTCTCTTTTTTCTTTTTTATTAGCTTAAGTATTAGGGGCTTATAAATAGGGTTCTCTTTATTTTTTATTTTATTTCTTTTTAATAATATAATTATTAATTTTAAAAGGGTATATTATTATTAAAATCTTTAAGAAATAGTTTAATAATAATTAAATAGAATTCTAAAAGTCTTTAAATATTATTAATAATATAGGTTTTTCCTTTAATTATAATAAAAATATAAGAGCTAATTTATTCTTTCTTTTCTTAATATATATAAACTTAGGATTATAGTAGTAGGTTTAAAATAATAGAAGTATTAAGACTATTATAGATAATAAGGGTATCTTTTACTTATCTCTTAATATTAATCTTTTTTACTTTTATTATTACTTTATAAATAGCTTTTATATATTTTATTATATTAGGTAATAGTTTAGAATCTTTTATTATATGGGAGTATACTTTAAATATAAAAAGTATAAATATTAAGCTATTAAGGCTAATAGTATTATTTATAACTTTTACTATTATTTAAAGGGCTTCTTTTAGCTTTATAAATAGGTCTTTTTAGTATATAATATTATAAATATATTAAAGTAGTATATAATATTACTTAACTTTTTTAATAAAATTATATACTTTTATTAATATTATTAATATAATAGTACCTCTTATTCTTACTTTCTAATAAAATTCTTTGCTAATAAAGCTCTTATTAAAGTTAATAATTACCTAATTAAGTAGTTTAATATATATATTAATTTAATAGAGCTTTAAGGCCTTTTATATAATTAATATAAAAATATTAATAAGGAATTAAGTAGTATTAAATATAATAGCCTTATTAATAATATAGAGTATTAATTTACTATTAATATATATAATATTTATAATAATATAATAATTAAACTTATAATTATCTCAAATTATAAATTTAAACCTTTAAGGTACTTTTATATTAAGTTAATATTTCTTATAAATCTTAGTTAATTTTTTAATAGCTTACCTTTTAATAGGATAGCTAGCTTTTATTAATAGCTTATATAGTTAGTTTATAGATAGATAACTAAATTATTAGTAGAGTTATTAAAGTTTATTATTAATAAGATTATACTATATAAGTATTTTCTTATTATTAAGAAGCTACTAAAAATATTCCTATTTTTATATAATTAATACTTTAATATTTTCTTTTTTAAGGTAATTATTAAGATTATAAAAATAAATTCTTATATAATCTATATTATATAGTAATAAAAGAAAGGGAATATTAGTAGATATAATATAAAATAAGATAATTTTAAATAAGGTAATTATATTTACTATATTAATTGATTAGTAAAGGGTTTCTTTTTTAAATATAATAATTATCTCTTTTACTTTAATTATATTTAATTTAACTATTATATTTATTATTTATTATAGTATAATAAATTATTTATAATTACCTATTAATACCTTTATTATATTAATATTAAAGATAATCCTTTAAAAGATATTTATATTATAATAATTATTAAGTATAAATTATATTACTTTTTCCTTTAATTTCTTATAAAAATTAAAAAAAGAATTATTATATATAAAATAATAAGTAATAGCTTAATTAATAAGTATAATTAAAATAAGTAATTTATTAATATTATTAATAATATTTATAAAATAAATATATATTATAATTATTATTTTTTAATCTTTATTATTATTAATTTCCTTAATTTTAATCTTACTCTTAAAGTCTTTAAATTTAATTAAGTAAGTAATATAAATAATATTACTTAAATAGAAATATTTTCTCTTTCTTTTATACTTATTATATATCTTCTTTCTTTCTTTTATAATATATTTAATTAAATAATATCTATTTTTAAAGTATATATAATATCTCTTATCCCTTTATTATATTTTCTATAAATTAGAATTACTTTTCTATTTTTTATTTTAAAAGAATAATTATAATAGCCTAAATTAACTACTTATATATCCTTTATAAACTTATTTAATTATCAATTATTAATTTATAAATATAAAGATACTTTTAATAAACTTCTTTAATTTATTAAATATAATAAAAGTATAATAAATCTATAAACATATATCCCTATATATTATTAATAGATTTAAATAAATATTTATAAGTTCCTTAAGATCTTAGTATACTATTAGAAGTTATATATAAACTATAAAGTTATTCTTTATAATCTTTAATAATATTTATTAAAGAGTTTTAAATTACTTAAAAAACTTATTAAGGACTATTTATTAATTTTCCTTAAGGTAATTTTATAATTATTTAAAGATCTTTAGGCTTTATTATTCTTTATAATACTTATTAAAAATTCTTTTACTTTTAAATTATTATTATATCTTTATAATTATTTGGTTAAAAGGAATTAATTTATCTTTAATATATATAATTCTTAGATAAAGATTTAATATATCTCTTAAAAGTATATTTATAAATATATATATATATAAGAATTTATTAATCTTTATAATTTAATAATTATTATAAAAAATCTAAAGCTTTAAATTAAAAATCTTATACTTTTTATTATTATATTTTATTTTCTTAATATATATCTTATTTAAATTGCTAATTTACTTACTTATTAGGTATTTACTTATAATAATACCCTAATATTAAGTTTACTTTTAATATAAAGAGGTCCCTAAATAAAAAAAGATTATTAGATAATAGAGATAAGATATTATAAATATTATAGATAAAGCTATTTTATATTAGGGGATATTCTTTATATAAGAGAGTATAATACTTTAAGGGGGTAAAATACTTTAAGGGAATAAGAGTATAATTAATTAAGTTTTTATTTTCTATTAATTATTATTTTATATTATAATATTTAAGTTATACTTACTTTCTATAATTTTAAATATAAACTTAAAATCTTAATAATAAAAGTTAAATTCTTTTTCTTTTTATTAAAGATTAATAATTTTTTCTTTAATTTAATATTTAAGTTTATTTTATTTAAGGATATTATATATAATCTTTATAATTAAATCTTTTTATTTAATAATTTTAATACCTTAATTTAATAAAAAGTTATAAAGGATATTTAGCTTTATTAGCTTTTTTTAGTATTTAATATTTATTTTATTAAATTTCTATTAGAATATATTAAGTAATTAAAGGCCTTTAATATCTTTCTTAATATATATTACTATAAAGTATATAATCTTTATATTTACTTCTTATATATTATATATCTAATAGTTAAAGATTATATAATAAAATCCTTATATTTAAAAGATTATTTATATTTAATATTTCTTTAAAATTAAAATAATTTCTATAAGTTATTTTACTCTTTCTTAATATTCTATATATTTATTAGGTAAAAGAAATATTAATCTAATTAAATCTATAAGTTTAAAGTCTTTGGAATAGATATTATCTCTTTAAGAGTTTATTATAATAATTATAAAGAAAGTTATAATTAATAATATATAGAATTAAATTTCTTTAAATTATTAAGCTTTTCTTAATATTTAGGCAATCTATTAGTTTACCTTAATAGGATTTAATAAAGAGATTCTTCTATATAATAAATATAGGGAAAAGATATTATATTCTTTTAAATAATTAATCTCCTATTATAATTAAATAAAATATAATATTATTTCCTAAGTAATATATAAGGTCTTTTTATTAGTAAATTAAATATTTAATAATATATCTTTTTATTTAATATTTTACTAATCTATAAAATAATATCTATACACTTTTTAGATTGATTAGTATAGATAAGTTCTAAGGGTTTAAAATAAATTAACTAAGGTTACAACAAGATTAATAGCAGCTATTAGGGGGGTTTGGGTAATAAATTTATTAATATCTAATCTCTTTAGCTAGCTATATTTGGCGGGATTATAGTATAGCTATTTTACCCTGCAATCACATGCTTTCTCATATGCATGCCTTACAAGTGTAACGGTCTGGTCAATTCCCAACTGTGGTAAACCAATCAGAGTCGATATAGTTTATGTTGGCAGAGAAGTCAGGCGCGTTAGGTACTTTAGAGCAATACAAGAGTTCACGTGGTGTTACGTCTGGTAATGGTCAATCGTAGATTGAGGTAACCAAATTGTATTGAAAGCTGATCGGCACCGTCCCTTACGGTCTGGAACCGATCCGTCTATATACTTGTCTGGGATCACTCTACCTTGGATCATCATGATCCGGATCACCGTGATCTGGATCACCGTGATCCCTTTCGTCGTGATCCCTCTAGGGTAGGTCTATCTCTATTGGCAATTCATCACATGTTAAAGTGGGTCCCTTGTCCTTCTCCGCCCTGTACCTGCATGGGTCATGACACGATGCTCCTCCTCTGTTGGTGCTTGTCCCAAGACCATATTTGTTGGCCTTAGTGTGACTTCTTCTGGTATGTCATAACTTGGACTTGTAATTATTCCGCTCCGTTCCTTGGCTAACGCGATGTCTAGCAAGAAGGCTCGCGAAAGAACTGCTCTAGCCGAAGCCATTGCATTAGACGGTTTCGAGGCCGAGATGCCGTGTACTCGTTGTTTCAAGGAGGATTTGGAGTGCAAGCTTCTTGAGGACAAGAAGCGTTGTGGCGAGTGTGTGAAGATCGGTCGTTCTTGTGACGGGGTGTTGGTGGCTTCCACATGTGTGTGATCATTTTCTCGTGATGTCTTTGTTGGTCCTGCTAACCCTTGCTTGTGTAGTGCGCACGTTGGTGAAGTCGTCTAAGAAATTGGAAGTAGACGAAGAGCAAGCTAGTGACGAGGTCGAGCGTCTTCAAGAGAAGATGGATGAGATGCAGCGGGCAATGTCGGCTGCAGTTTCTCGTCTGTCGCGGATTCGTAAAATCCGTAAGAACATTAAACGCAAACAGTCCGAGACTCTTCGTCGTGGTTTGGCTGAGGTCGACAAGGAGGATGGCGTGGATGAGTCTGTTCTTCCTGTCTTGGATGCGCATGAGGGTTGGGTGATTAGCGATATGCGGTATTTAGGTGCTACGGAGAACACTGATTTGGAGTCGTTGGGTCTGGGTGTCGAGGCGTCTGGTGTAGGTTCGTTGGGTGATTTCGAGGGTGAGATTCCTTCTTTTGATCTTAATTTCGCCGCCTAGTCTGGCGTTGTTTCTTAAGGAATTCTTCCAGCTTCTTCGAGCAGTGCGTGAGGTTTTCCCGTGGTTCCCATGAGTCCCATGTTTCATCGTATCCCTTCCATTTGACTTTGAATTCTGTTTTCTGTGTTTCCGGGTTTTCTCGCATATCGGTGATTCTTTCCACTGTGAATTCGCCTTCCACTGGTTCGACTCGTGGTTCATGTCGGGGTCCTGTTTTTACCATGATTGTATCTTCTGCTGATTCTAGCAACGAGATGTGGAATACAGGGTGTATTTTTACGTGAGGTGGTAGGTCGAGTTCGTAGTTGTTTTCTGAAATCTTCGTTTTTACTTTGTATGGTCCAATGAATTTGTAGTCCATTTTCTTGTTTTGTCGTGTTGTGTCGATGTTTTTTGTGTTGAGTAGGACCATGTCTCCCTCCGAGAAAGATGGTCTCTTCATCTTTTTCTTGTCGTAGTATTGTTTCATTTTATTTCGTACCCATTCCAATTCTGTCTTCATTTCTGCATGTAGTTGCTTGAGTCTGTCCGCTTCGAGGATTGCGTTGGCGTTTAGTTGTCCATTGATCTTGGTTCGGTACGCATCGGGGGTGAATCCGAAGTTTGCGTAGGCAGGTGTGGTTTGTATACTGCTGTGGAACGATGTGTTGTATGCTAGTTGAGCGATTGGTAACTTCTCAACCCAATTAGTTTGTTCATAGTTGACGTAGCATCGTAGGTACTGTTCAAGGATTTGGTTAATTCGTTCCGTTTGTCCATCTACCTGTGGTCTGAAAGCAGTCGTTAGTTTGTGGTTTAGGCCCATTAAGTTCATTAGGCTTTGCCAAAAACTTGACGCAAATGGTTGTCCTCTGTCCGAAATGATTTCCGTAGGTAGTCCGTGTATACTGATTATGTGTCTGAACATAAGAAATGCGAATTGTTCTTTGCTAGTTGCTTCGTAATACGGTATGTAGTATGCAAATTTTGTGAATCTGTCCACTACTACTAGATGCTGTCATAGTTTTTTCCTGTTACCGGGTCGGTTGATAGTGGTAGTTTTGTAATAAAATCCATAGTGATCGATTCCCATGGTCGTTGTGCTGCTGGTAGGGGCTGTAATAGTCCGTACGGTTTGTGTCGTGGTGACTTCGTTTGTTTGCATATGATGCATTTCCCAATGTGTTCCGTGATTTTCTTTTTCATGTGGTCGAAAGAGTAATCTCGCTTAATTCTTTCGAGTGTTTTATTAATTCCTTGGTGTCCGTGCAACGGATGTTCGTGTATGTCTTGGATCAGGTCGTCTTGTAAGTGTTCCGGCACTTGTAGGCGTTCTGTTCTTTCTTCCAAGGGTATTTGTTCCTGGTGTTGTTGGATTTTGAGTAGTAGGTCGTTTCCTTGTTCTACTCGGTGGCTCATGGTGTTTGCCAATTTCTTGTTGGGGGGTTCATAAGAAATTCCCTTTTTGCATGTTGTAGGAGGTCTTTTCCTATCAGGTACTGGCTGATGTGCGCTGTAAGTGCTTCTGCATTATCGTGTCTCGTGCCTGTAGCTCTTCTGAAATGCTGTATCGCGTGGATTTCTTTTCCCTCGGGTATTACTTGTTTCCCGTCGATCCATTCCTTTCGAATTTTCCTTGGTTTCGTATTGTGCATCCATTCGTCGAAGGTGGGTTCTTCCAGGTTTAATAGTTCCCATAATTCTTGGTTGCAAGGCATGTTTTCTCGTTGTATTCTTGCGACAACTTTCCTTGTAGTTTGTCCAAGTAATTTCAATGGTACTTGTTCGAGATGTCCTTCTTCTGTTTTCTTGAACAGTTGTTCGCTAGTTTCGGTTTTCCCTGTGTCGAAATCGCTTCTTCGGCTTATCGCATCGGCTCTGCCGTTTTCTGTCCCTTTCTTGTGTACTATCTTGTAGTCAAACTCCGATAGGTATTCTGCGTATCTGAGTTGTCTTCCACTCAATTGTTGCGTAGTTGCAAAATGAGAGATGTTCTTGTGATCGGTGTAAACTGTGACCTTGTGGAGGCTTCCTAAGAGATAATGTCGAAATTCCTTGAAGGCGTTGACTATAGCGAGGAATTCTTTGTCATAGATCGGGTAGTTTAGTTCTGCCCCATGTAACTTGTGTGAGTAGAACGCTACTGGGTGTAATCTTCCTTGATCGTCTCTTTGTCCAATTTGCGCTCCTAGTGCAAAGTCTGAGGAATCGGTTTCTAGTTCAATAGGTTTTGTGGGATCAAACATAGCCAATACTGGTTCTGATAGTATGATGTCTCGAATCTTGTCGAAGGCTTGTTGTGTTTTTCCTTTTGTTTCCCATTTGAAGATTTTCCCTTTCTTACTTAGCTCGGTTAAGGGTGCTGCTATTTTGCCGAAATCTTTGATGAACTTTCGGTAGTAGTTTGCAAATCCTAGAAAAGATTGTACGTCTTTCAGGTTTTCTGGTCTGGGCCAGTCTTTGACTGCTGCGATTTTCTTGGGGTCCATGCGTATCTCATTGTGGGAGATAATGTGTCCCAAAAATTCGACTTCTGTGGCGTGAAACTTGCTTTTCTCCGGTTCGACTAGTAGGTTTGCTTCTTCGAGTGCTTTGAGAACCTTATGGACGTGTTCCGTGTGTTCTTCTTCATTGTCGGAGAAGATGAGGATGTCATCCAGGTAGCAAACGACGAATACGTCGAGGTGTTCTCGTAAGACGTGATTTATCATCCGTTGGAATGATGCAGGTGCATTTGTCAATCCAAAGGGCATGACTAAGTATTCGAACAATCCGAACTTTGTTCTAAATGCGGTTTTCCATTCGTGTCCTTCTTTGATACGGATTAGGTTGTAGGCTCCCTTGAGGTCGAGTGCTGTGAAGATTTTCTTGCCAAAGAATCTATCCTTCATTTCGCTAATGAGGGGTAGTGGCGTCCTATCCTTCATAGTTATCTCATTGAGCTGTCGGTAATCCACAACTAATCGTAGTTTCCCATTCTTTTTCGGGACAAACATGACTGGGTATCCTGCTCGGATGTTGATACTCTGATGTATCCTTTCTTTAGCATGTCTTCGATGTATTCCTTCATTGCGCCGAGTTCGTTCTCGTTGAGTCGGTAAATGGGGAAGAAGCGGGTACTCGCTCCATCCTTCAGATCAATTCCGTGATCCCATGTTCCGTGCACTGGTAATCCTGTTTCCAGTTCTTCTGCGAATAATTTCTCGTATATTCGGTATTGTAGTGGTACGTTCTTGAGTCGTTCCTCCTCTTCTTGTTGTTTCTTTTCGTCTTCGAGGTGTTTGTCAAGCTGTTCAAATTGTCGCTTCAAGTGTGCTATCGTTTTCTTGATGCGTCGCGCGTCGCCTTGGTGTTTGTGTTTCGTTCCTTTTGGTGGAGTGCTCGCCGTAAGTCTACCTCCCTAACTTCTGTTCCGCTGTCCTCATCGGTAGAAGTTTGAGATCTCGTTTCCTCGTTGCATGAGTTATTTCCGTCTTCTTTTGGGATGTCGTCCTCGTCGAGAAACGTCATCTGGCCAGTCCTCCAGTTGATTTGAGGGTTTAGTGCTCGTAACCATGGGTACCCTAAAGTGATGTCATGTTCTCCCATTGGTAAAATGTCGAGGTTGATTCCTTGGTTTTTTCCTTCAATGAACACTTTGAGGTGATCAATTTCTCGTGTGACTTGTCCATTGTCGTATTCGAACGGGGTATTCTCCAAGTTCATTACCGTGTAGGGGTCCCTTTTCTCTTTCCATGGTAGCTTCAGCTCGTTCACTATTCTTGGGTGAATATAGTTTGCTTCTGCTCCGCAGTCCACTAATGCGTTGAGCCATCGTCCCTTAACTCGTGCTTTAATTACCAGCTTGTTCTTTTCTTCGTGGCTTCCTGTCGCGCATAGAGCTTTGTTCGGCTGTTCTTCTGATAGCTCTACTTCGTCGTCCTGGTGCTCCGTGCCAGTCGACGGTCCTAGTTTTTTGACTGTCGTTCTTCGTGCCATGTCTTGACTTTGTGTCGTAGATGCACTAAACATTCTTCGTGTTCGCAGTCGTGTCTGTACTCAGGGTTTTGGATGCATTCTTTGGGCATCGTTTCCTTGTATTCCTCTAAGAGTGCGAATCCTGATCTGTATCCATCCCATGCGGTGCGTCGGTAGTTTTCATATTGTTGTCGTGCTACCAGGTTTTCCATGGCTAGCTTCGTAGGTCTTATGGGAAAACAATTGTTAGTCACTTTGGTTTCCTTGTGGTGCTCGCATTGGTGTTCGTAACAGTTGATCCAGGATATTTCATGATGGTGTCGATGTCCCGTGAGCATTCTCGGATCATCGGTTGGTCTTAGGTTGAGTACTTCGTGTTTGCCTCTTAAGGCTTTTCTCATGGTTAAGGCTGGAATGAAGATACAAGCTCTGCTTTCTTCTTCAGATTCGCTCGTAGAGTCGTCTGATTCGTCTTGCTCCACTTCGGCTCGTCGAGTGAGGTGTGCGTCGACTTGGGCATATGCAATTCTTCTTTCCTGCTTAACTTGTTCTGGGAGCTCGTTTTCGGAGTTGGTTGCTTCTTCTTCTTCCTCCGTGGTATACGTGTAGGGTTCATTGTAATCTTCTGCTCCGGCGGCCATTGCTTCTTGTTTTCGTTGATGTTCCAGGTAGTCGAGATAATTTTTATGAGGATATGGAATTACATCTTTTTCTTCGAACTTGAGTCCTAGTTCGGTGGCTCGTCGTGCGTCTTCTGTGTTGAGGTACGGCATTCCTCCTTCTTGACTTGCTTTGTTCCACTGCGTATGCTTGTGGATCAAGTATGCTATGTGGTCGTCGTTACAATTTCCAAAGGTTGGGGGTTCGTCTGGCGAGGTTTCTCGGGCGCGTTGCTTTCCCTTGTGTACCATCGCGAGAGTTCGTCCGGTCGTTTGGATTACCTTGGGTTCGGGTACTGGTTTCCATGTCGTTTGTCCAGTAGTGTAATTGTGGCTAACCCTTCTTTTCATATTGTACTTGGCCAGTTGCTGTTCTTGGTTGTCAGGGGTTTCTTGGATTCGGCATGCTTCTTTGGCGTCTCCCAACGTTCGGTATAGTTGGTCGCTGAGTAGGGTGATGCCTTCTCCAGTGAGGTCGTATCCTGATCGGGTCATAGCTACGGTCCTAGATTGGTTAGTTGTTCGTACATACTTCTTACCTTCTGGTACGTGTCGATTTTTCTTAGGCTTGTTGCAGCGTCTTGCAATGTGACCTGGTTCTCCGCAGTTATAGCACGTAAGGCTCGTAGAGTCTCTTTGGGCGGCTCCCAGTTCCATAGGTCCTGAGTGCGTCCCGTAAGAAGTGCTGTGGTTCTGCAGCTTTTTGAACGGCTTCTTGTTGGTTTTGAACTTGTAGGGGTTGTGCGGGTTGTATTCGGTTACTCTTCCCTTCTCCCTTTGTTTCTCCTTGCGTCTTTCGAACTGTCGCTGGTCGATTTTGATGGCCATAGCCTGGTACTCGTGGAGTTCTTCAGGTCTGTCTGCCTTGTAGATCTCGTCTTTGACTTCGTCCTTCAGTCCCTGATAAAAGGCTTCCATGAGGGCTTCACTTCCCCATTCGAGTTTGGATGCGAGGCGTTTGAACTCCGTTGAGTATTCTGCACATGATTTCGTTTGTCGGAGTTGCCTGAGTTTTGTCGCGGCTTCCCTTTCTTCGTTGACAGTTCCGAAGTTATCCTTGAGTGCTTGTTCGAAGTTGTCCCAATCCTTGAAGATGTCTTGGGTTTGTTGGTCGCGTTCATCCTTCTCGTTCTCGAGGTAGTCTCTCATGATCGGTTCGAACCATGTTCCTGCGTCTCCTTGCAAGAGTGCTCTAGTGTAGCATACTTTTGCTTCTCCGGTGCTCAGATAGGTTGGGTAATATTGGAAGTGTCCTTTCATTCGGGTAAGAAAGGGTACCACATCGTCCGCTTTTCCCATGAATGGTGCTGGCATCGGGGGTTTGAGGGTTTCTCCAGGGTCTCGGTTATTGACAGCGGTTGCAGGTGCAACCGTAGCAATTCGAGTGCCTTGTTCTTGCATCTGGGCTCTAAGAGCCGTGATAGTAGCACGCATCTGCTGAATTTCGGTTGCCATTTCAGCAGTGCTTGGCGGGGTGCTATAGGCAGGTCCATTGTTGTTGTTGCCTCCTGAGGAGTTGCTTGGTTCTGGCGAGGGGTGGACATGTTGTCGACAGTAGAGGTTATTGCTCAAAAGTGACGCGGGTAACTTTCTGAACAAGAGCTTTCAACGTGTAACGGTCTGGTCAATTCCCAACTGTGGTAAACCAATCAGAGTCGATATAGTTTATGTTGGCAGAGAAGTCAGGCGCGTTAGGTACTTTAGAGCAATACAAGAGTTCACGTGGTGTTACGTCTGGTAATGGTCAATCGTAGATTGAGGTAACCAAATTGTATTGAAAGCTGATCGGCACCGTCCCTTACGGTCTGGAACCGATCCGTCTATATACTTGTCTGGGATCACTCTACCTTGGATCATCATGATCCGGATCACCGTGATCTGGATCACCGTGATCCCTTTCGTCGTGATCCCTCTAGGGTAGGTCTATCTCTATTGGCAATTCATCACATGTTAAAGTGGGTCCCTTGTCCTTCTCCGCCCTGTACCTGCATGGGTCATGACAACAAGGCATTATTCCTTTAACTATGCCAATGAACCAATAATAGTATTAAGGTTAATTATACTTAAATTAAAGATTAAGGAATTATTTTATCTCTTTAAGGTATCTAGTCTTAAAAAGGTTATTAATCTTACTAATTATAATCTTAATTTTATCCTTAGTTAATACTATAATTACTATATTATTAATATAAAATAAAAAAAGCACTTTATTATCTCTTTAAAAGATATATATTTCTAAGTTTAATAGTATAAATCTAATAATTATAAGTTCCTTCTTTACTATATTAAACTACTAAGCTAAGGTAATTATTAGGCTATAAAGTATATGGTTTAAGTAATATACTTTATTTATTTTATCCTTAAACCTATAAGGTTAAATAATATAGATATCTTTCTATACTAATATATTAAGAAATGCTATTATAATATTATATTAACCGGTTTTATAATTAAGTATAGCTATAATTATATAAAAGAGCTAAATTAATATAATATAAGTAATTATAATATATAATTTGCTGATAGTATAGTTATTTGCTTTTATATCTTTATAAATAATTTATTTAGCTTGAGCATATACTTTTCTAATTTCTAAATATTTAATATTATATATTTACTTACCTTAGATTATAATAGTGCCCTTTAAAAGTTTAATAAGATCCTATACCTTTTTCTTTATAAGGCTTTAAAACTATTTCTCTTTAGCTAGTCTTTATATAATATAATAGTTATCTCTTTTTCTAATTTATTTTAGTATTTTAGATATATTAATTCTTACCTCTTTTAATTAATCCTAGATAGCTAATATAATAAATACTATATTAATTAGTTTATTATTAAGGATTTTATCCTATTTATAGTAATTAATAGTAAAATTAAAGTATTCTTTCTTTATATATAATTATTTTAAATAATAATTCTTTCTTAATATATTCTTAAGATTAATATTATTATTATTTTCTTTATTCTTTTTATTACTTATTTAAATATATTATCTTTATATAATATTAATAAAAGTAAAGTTAATTCTTTTTTAATAATATTATTAGAGATAGTTTAGAAGGTTATTTTATTTATTATTATTAATTGATAGTATAAGGAGATTAAATACTTTAATTAATTATATTAAGGGCGATTTACTTAAGCCCTATTACTTAGAGAATATAGATTAATTTTATTTATTTAATATAAAGTATAGAAATTTATTTAGTTTAGTAGATATTTTGGTAGATCTTAGGTATAATAACTTAATTAATAATACTTGATTATTAATATATAGATTATTAAATAATTTAGTATTCTCTTTTAACTTTAGAATATTATTATTATTATAATATATTTTAAGTATTTAGCTAAAAAGTTCCTTTTATTATAGGATTTTATTCTTATTATTAATATTATAAATATAAATAGGAGAAGGAGATTAAGAGGGATTAAGTAAGCCTTTCCTAGTATTTTATATTATAATCTTCTTAGTTTATATTTCTATTTATAATCTCTATTAACCTTTAATATTATTATTTATAAATAAAAAAGGTTATATAATATTTAATCTTATAAATATTATTTAATTACTTTTAAGTATCTTAGGATTAATAAGTATTATTTTATATTTGATTTTAATTGTATTTTCTTTCTTACTTTTATTCTTAAAGATTTTATAAAATCTAATATCTTAGGTATAAATAATATAATTTTCCTTTAAAATCTAAACTTAGTAAATATAATCTTATATACCTTCTATACTAATAAAAGATCCCTTTTAAGCTCTTAGTATTATTTTATATGCCTTTAATGCTTATTTTTAGTCTTTTTCTTAGATCTTAATATAAGTGGTGTATCCCTAGGTATATATATATTGAATATTTAGGTTATAATTAACTTTAATTACTTTATATATTGCTTGTAGAGGTGATTTGTTATTTATATTAATTAATATAGGTAATTGATTAATAATATAGGTTATTATATTTATAAAATATATCTATAGGAATTCTGGTAGTCTTATTTTAATATATATAGTCTGTGCTCCTTTTATTAGTACTTGTCCTATATATTTAATTTTTCTATTTTATTGCTATAAATAAGGTAATAATTTGTATATTATAATTTCCCTTTTATATATTTAATTTATTTTTTTACTATAGAACTTTAGAATATTATTAAATCTAAATATTTAGACCTTATATCTCTTATTATAGTTTTTAATAGTATTTATTTAATACTTTAATATTTTTAGAACTTTATTTTTAGAGTATAAGAAAAGGAGCTAATAATAGTTTATAAAGATATTAACTTTATAGAGATTGTAATTATATTTACTATATTTAATAGGTTTATAGTTAATAATATCTTAATATATATATAAAAGGAACTATTTTAGTTTTACTAGTAGTATTTAATTAATAATAGAATCTATTTTTATTATATAATAACTTTTATAATAAAAACCTTTAATTATCTCTTAATTAATCTTAATCCTGGCTTTTTTATATATTATAAGTACTTTATTTTTATTTATATAAGTAAGTTATTAATATATTAAGCTATAGTTTATTATTATTAAAGTATTTTTTAAAAGTATAATAAAGTTAAATAAGTATTTTAACTTTATATTTATTAAAAATAAAATATTATATTTTTAATTAATTAAGAATAATTTTACTCTTATAATTTTAAGATAAAGTTTATCTCTATTTATATTAAAACTAATTTCTTTATATTTTAATAATTCTAAATTAATTATATTTATTATTATAATTAAATAGAATTGTACTTTTAGTAAAGTAAGGATAGTATTCCTAAGTTAGATTTTAATTAATTTATAGCCTTTAATAATTAAGCTACCTTTATTATTAGAAGTTATTAGGTTTATTTTATAAACTTTAGCTAAGAAGGAAAATTACTTTTTATTATTAAAGTAATATATTAAATAATTAAAGTTAATAAGTATATCTTCCTTAATCTTATCTTTTAATATCTTTAATATTATTAATAGCTTTTTTAGTATAAATGGATTTTCAATTTTAACTATTAAAGATATTATTTTACTTAATATATCTCTTTAAATTAAGGCTATTAATAATAATATTACCCTAAATTTCCATCTAGCTATAATAATATTAATATTTCCCTTATTAATATTATTAAAAGCATTCTTATCCTTAAAATTATTAATCTACTTCTTCTTTACTTAATCGAGCATTAAGTAAGAGTTAATCTTCTAATACCTTAAAGTTAAGTACTAAATACCCTTCTTTATAAGATTATAATTATAATATATATCTTTATCTATAAACTTTATTATATACTTTTCTTTAAAAGTAGTTTATTATTATTTAGGTCTTTTATTATTAGTAATTATTGCTATATTAAGACTATTATCTTTCTTAATATTAACTTATTATAATAAAAAGCTAATTATTTTCTTCTTTAAAATCTTAATATCTTTATATATATTATAAGTTTAGTTATTATATTAAAGAGAGTTTATTTTCTTAATTCTATTTATTATAATAATAATAAAGATCTTCTTAAGTATTATTAGAAGTTAAGTGGTAATATAATTCTAATAGTAGTAAAGTTTATTAAGATAAGTATTTAGTATTAAAAATTTACTTTAATCTAAGTAAATAAATATTATTATAAGATTATAAAGTTTATTTTCTAGTATATATAAAATAATATATTTAACTTTATTATAAGACTTATAAGCTATATATTCTATTAGATTCTAGCTATCTTAGCTTATTTTCTTTATTATACTATTTAAAAGATAATTAATTAGAAATACCTAAGCTTTTTTATTTTCTCTTTTAAAAGTTACTTTTTATTCCTTAAATATAATATTTAAAGGGATTAAATTTTAAGTAAAATAGTTAATTACTTTTAATATATTAATATTTATTTTAAACTTAATTTACTATTTATTCTAGTAATTAGTATCTTTTAATTTCTTTACTTATAATATAAAAGTACTTATTATACTATCTCCTATTATAAATAGGTTTATTTATTATACTATCTTAATATAAAATATTATTATTAATTTTTTTCTTTTTTTATTACTTATAATACTATTATTCTTTTATCTTAATATTTTCAATATCTAGGCATTTTTATACTATTATTAGCTAATTTATAGTCAATATATACTAAATCTAATAATATATAGGGTATAATAAGATTTAAAGCCCTATAATTTAGATTATTATAATCCAATTTAATTAAATTACCTTAGTATATTAGGTAGTTTTTTTAATTATATATACAATTTCAATACAATATAATACAAGAATATTATAATTATAATAATTTTAGACTTCTTTTTCAATACACAATAAGCACAAAGGCTTATAACCTATAGAATATATATAAGGTCGCAATGAACATGTTTATATTGTCCCCTCTATCTACAGTGTCTGGGCTCTAGGCTGTTTGGTAGAGGGGTGTGTGTGGCTGACTCAGCCACCAACCCTCAACATACAGCCACATGCATGTCAGAAACAGTACTGCGGGGCTGTGAAATCAGGCTGCGTTCAGCTGACATGTGGGCGCACTTTGTGGCTACTAATCAGGCTATCTCGTTTATTTGGTGGCTGCAAGGTCTCTAACAGACTAATTAGAAGCATAATATTCGCACTTTCTGTTCCACTAACAATGTAGGCGCGTCTTGGTCTCAGGTCCGACAGCATCTAAGCCATCCGGCCTTGTCGCGGGGTGCTTTGGGGTATTTTTAGCAGCAGGTGGCCCGCTTCGCAATTCAAATGCCCAATGACTTTCCATAATTTGGATTTCTCCAGTGTTGTTCAATTGTTGCGTTCCCTGCCCTCTTTCAATCAAATGCAACGTACGCCATTGTTGGAACCTCGACGATGACAATGAACTTTGGTCTCCGAAGGTTACATCGAAGCTCTTGATGTGTCAATTAGATAGTATGTTCCTAGTTCGGGAGCTTCCACCGACGTCGGTGCCCACTTTGACTGTTGATCATGATGATCATAACCGTGTCCCAATGGCGCTTTAGCCAGGTCTGGCAAAGGCAGAAGCAGTCAGATGGTCCCATTACCTAAATTGAAGATATTTGTGCATGAATAGAGCTTGACGTGGTCTGTATTGAGCTGATATGATCGTCTTATTACTGAACAAGACAGGTCAAGGTATGAACGTTATCTATTGATTGCGAGAGAATAATTGAGTGAATCATGCAACATTCAATAATGGATTAATATTTTTGATATGGATTATACACCTAAATGATTCTAGGTTTCGCTGTCGTTGGCTCAACGTCGTGAAGCTTAACGGACCCAGGATGTTCCTCAATACCCTCCAACCTGGGCTCAGCAGCCTTACCCTCGAAAAGCACATCAACTTCCTCGAATGTTCTGCCCTTGGTATCTGGAAATAATCATAGTACTACTGCAAAAATAGGATATTCCACAGGTAATTCATCAGATAGTCTCCCAAGACAACTCTTCGATTGCAATGGGGATGCCGTAGGTCATCCAGTTCCAATTAGATAGCCGATGGCCCGACTGACTCCGATACCATTGGCTCTCTGACTGTATTTGTTGATTTCGGGTGGATACGAGTAGTTCAGAAGCATCCTAATGTTCAAAAGTTTAATAATCACTGACAATAGCTTATTTCCCTACTATCTCAATCATTAGGCCCTAGTTTACAAGGCAATTATAAACTTCAACGAGTGGGACTCTGGACCCGAAATTTATAGAAGCTGGTGTGAAAGTAACAGGAACGAGGGTAATGGAAATGTAGCGTGGCTTGGCGACTATTTTGGATTGAAAGAAATCTACACTCAATCAAATGAATCTAAAACCTACCTTACCTCATGTGGAAGTGTTCTCGCGAGGCTATGCCGATTTCGTCAAGAGTGTGGATACATCGCGGACTGATGCATCAACTGACTTATTTCCGTCAGCTCCTCTGAACAAAACTTGAGAGCTCTGTGACGACATCAAGGACAAATTTTCGTTGTGATGGCTGCGTAAATCCACGAAAATCTCCTGGCTCCCTGAAATCTTCTCCCATATGGGTAGTTTGATGTGGAATATCGCCTGTTGCATATCCAAGATGCGCAGAAAAACGATCGCCAACGTTATGGTAGTGGCAGTGTTTCCAAGGTGGGTCGACCTCAAAGTCAAGCGCAGCCACAAAGACATGGTTGGTTTGAGTGTTTAAGTGAGGTAGACAAGGACAATAAATATCCATGTCTTCCGCTTGAAAGTTGCATTCCAACTTCATTTCATAATCACTTCATATCACGCGCATTTTGCAAAAATCAAGTCACAGTACCATTTCTTCGCATCTTCAACATGGGTAACGGTTCTTCAAAACACGACTCCATGCATGTACCAGACTGGGTTGCCAACATCGGGTTCCCCCATACTCTTAATCTGGCCTGGAAAAGTTTATTGTCCGAATCAGTCCTAATTATTTCAACCTCCAAAGGATCTAAACCGCTTTATTCCGCCACCATGCCTTCAGGCCATAATGGCCCTACCATCCTCTATCCCGGGAAAGATATCAAGCGCCATCCGATGGGCTACGTTGAACGAAACCACAATACATTCACCTTTACACTACCTGCAGTCTCCGTCTACAACCTCAAATCTTCAAGAGTAGTGATGAAATGCGAGCATCCCTGTTCAAGAGTTCGGTATTCCTTTACGATGTTGGTTGGAAACGGCCGGAAACAGCGTATAGAATCCTTCGAGTGGCGACGCTCGAGTGGAAAAGAAGTCAAGTCTGTTGGCAAATCAAGCTCGGGATGGAAGCTTGTAAGAACAACACCCAGTTCAAAAACTAGCAAAATGTCACCTCGGAATAAATACGAAGGCGGCGCTTCCGCACACTACGGTCCCAGCTTTGCGAGCGACGGAAAAGAAGTTGTAGCTGTCTTGGCCGAGGCTAAATCTTTGACCCTTTCATTAATTGACGCTGGGGGATTCAAGTATCTTGGTAGCGGGGCCATGCCAGATATGGGATACCATTGGGCTCTAATGGCGCTCCTCTCTGGAATTGCACTTTGTCAGCACCAAAAAGCAAAGAAGATCCAGGAAGATGTTACTGTCGGTGTAACAAACGCGGTCCTCGACATCGTCACTGCATAAAGTTAAAGGTTTTGATACTTTGTTGAGAATAAAAAGACATTGAAGAGTTTGAAATCAGATTGCCATGATGACATTTAGCTAAAATACAGAACGTTCACATTGGAATAGAACTTGTGCGTGCGGATGGTTTCGAGGTTCGTTCATTAAATTATTTACAGAATCTGGGGTTGGATATTAAGGAACTCGACGGTGGGCTGCTCGACGATCCCTTTTGAAATATCAATTTGCAAGCAATACTGGCGTAATAAATAATGTCCACAAGTTTCAATCATAAATATGTTCAATCTGAAAGCTAACCCGTCTCCTTTCCACTTTCCTGTCCCATTTATCACATGGCTGCATATTAATTTGCGGCAGTCCAGAGAGCCGGTCCAGGATATGGGTAGCTACTGTAGGAAGTGTACAGGTTGAATAGAATGCCCTGCTCAGACCTGCTATAAAGACCAGTTCCAACAGTTCCACCTGTCGGGGCAACAGTACCGCTACCTCCCACCCTAAGATTAAGGCACTGAGGATAGTTCTGCGCACCATTGTCATTCTGTGCACTGTGCAATGCAATGATCTCATGTCTAAGGACGTAATCTCCCGCTTTCAGATTTCGGGGGATCGTAGTGGAGGTGGAAAAGTTGTTGGCGATGAGAGTGTCAGTCACCCAGGTTGTTCCGCTCACAATGCTGTTCTGGCTGATTTTGGACCAGCTAAGAGTGCCAGCAGTAGTCTCACCTATCAGTTTAGGTTATTAAGTACAATATTCCAGTTTGCCATACGAAAAACACGAAATGTCAGCGTACCATTGTACGGGGCGATGTAGTTAATGATGGGGCCTTTGTGGGATTCGGGCCACGTATTCCAAAAGAATGTTATGGTTTCACCAGGGTTAACGTTGATGAAATTCTTTCCAGCAGTTGCGCTCTTGTGACATGCAATGTCCGCAGTTCCATATGCTGCAGGCTCGACAAACCCATTATCCTGATTGAGGGAGTCCCACCCTGCTGTTACCGGGTATTGGCCGTTCCAGGCCCAATACCAAACTGGGTCCGACCCAGCAGTCCAGACGTTGTTAACTTTGACGCCTGCTACGAAGCCATGGGCCGATGCAAGTTGGGGGATACACGCGGCAACGCCGAGTAAAGTAGTGAAGGATCGCATATTGAGTCCGCGGTTCAAAAATTATGATTTGTGCAGGATATTCTCTTGCAGATTCCTGTTACTCCTTGGTAATTTGTCCACTTATTTATACCCTCCCGCACATATACGTCCAGGGCAGTCACACGTCTGCTAAATGGGTTTGCGGAACGATGATTGCCGTGATTGACAAATCCGGCCCTCACAGCCTTTGAAGAATATGGGCTCGTTAAAATAATATAAACGAATTACTTCCATTTGGAAATGGCTGTTTTGATTGATTGGATGAGCGATTAAGCTTAATGGAAATCTTCCCGTCGGGCCGGACCCCGGCATTCCGATTGTCTAAATCTCGACATGCCACTTGCTTATATTATTTTGTCACAAGATCATATCTGCCAAGCCATTTGAACAAATTAATTTGTCACAATATAAGTCATTATCGCCGTGGGTGTGATACGCGGAGCATCTTGTTCCACTTCCATATCTGGAACGGGTGAGACAGGAGCTCTCACATCAACGCCAACGTTCAATAAAACGTCAATGTAGGTACTCCTGGATGTTTCCCAAGGCTAATCAGAGGGAAAGTTTCAAATTACTACCCGGTCAGTGAAAGGCGTATGTTTGTATCCAAGGCTTTATTCAATTGTAAAGATCCGCGACCACCAATGCATAGCATTACAACCTGATGGGACAATTTTTGAGAGAAAGCAATTTTTTATCCTTCCTATTATTATTTTTCAAGTTTAGCCTAGCAAGAGTAGTGGTGCTAGCGGTTCATTTCTGCCGTCAATCCGAAAGTTGTTCAGGGCAAGCTGGGCTAAGTTCTCATCATCACCAAAGCCAGCATCTGGGACAGTTCATGGACACAGAGAATTATCTAGCATTTTAGTCAAACTATAGAGTAATGAAAATGAATTTCTATTAATCAAGCAATATCATCTATTTGGTTGGAAAGGAATTGTTCCCCTTCCAAAATTGTAGTACTGCTGTGGCAAATTCCAACACCCTTCACTTTCTGTGTTGAACATAGCCTTGCTATTTGTCTGACATTCTAGGCTAATACTGGCGGCTAATTTAAGTTCATCAGTCTTCCAACAAGTATGTTCCCATCGCTGCCAGCCCAGCATAACCCCCTTTCTGGCGAATTACTCGGAGCATCAACTGGCGAAAGAGCTCCAGTCCATCCGTATTGATCTTTTCCTTGTTGAGGGCCAAGAATATGGTATCGAGACCCTTGATCTGCATTGAAACGGGATTCCATTCCCCCCAATCCTTACTATCAAGAGCACGGGCAATAAGATGGGCAAAATGCCACCAAAGGGGAAGCACAATTTTACGAATAGGTGCCTTGACAGATGGGTCACCTTTGCTCCCAACTGGTGGCTTTTGTCGCTTTAAGACGTTCATGGCTAGAATAGCACCGTAAAACATGCTCCATTGCGGCGAGCGCAGCAAGATCCCACAAAGATGCAGCTCCAGGGTCATTTGCGACGTAATGCACTTGTCCCAGGTGCTCCAGTAGACCAACTACTGGCGAAAATTTGCCCTCCGTCTCTCCGTTGATAAAATTGAGGAATGTTTAATGTTTCGTTCCAACCAATTCCAGTGTCTAGAACCAGCCGCTTTGACCTTTGATGAAATTTCAATGGGCAAAATCACTGGAATATGTTGCCTATCCTAGACTTTCTACCTTGAGATGCATTTTAGATCTTTTGTGATTTTGTTTCGCAGGCTCACCTTACCCTACATGGATAGTAAAGTAGAGTAACTTGCTAGCACACGTAGTATTAATAGCATAGGTCGGACCATATTCGGCAAATCGGAACAAGTCGATTTTACTTACATAAAGCCAATAATAGCGAGATACCCGAATTTCCCAACTCGGCATATACAGTCCGGGGTTTACCATATTGTTATTGTGGAGTGTGACAGAACTGGATGATTCTGCGGGGAGTCACCGCTGAATTGAGCTGCGTGGGCAAGGAACGATACACCTGCCGTACACAAAAATGGAGCATATCAAATTCAATAACCCAAGTACCGGGTCCAGGACGCAGGCCAGTCGACCTTGTTTGGAGGGGCGTTAAGCCTGGCGTGGATAGCTTGCGGCAGCCACACCGTTAGGAGGTGAGGGGCGTACACAACGTCAACCCATCTAAGAGTAGCTTATTGGATCTTTAAACCTACGAAAAGATTCCTCCAGTGGTATTTAGTACACAATGAATGTCCTTGTCAGGCACACCAACACATTGTTCCTTCAATTGTACGGATAACACTGACAATGAGGACGTGTGAAAATCGAGATGACGACATCAATGTTTTCACCCTTCTCCCTGTCCAATAACAAAAGGGTAAAATCCCTTGTCAATTGGGGCCCAGTGCCGTTGGACTCCTTTGTCTGATGGCTATTGCGCCGAGACGAGACCTCGCGGGAAGAGGTGCCGGACGTGGACCAGTGCTTGGGATGGGGACTAGGCTGAATCTGTCGAGAAGAGATTTTTTTCTTCTCCTCTACGGCTTCCAGTAGCCGGGGCCAATTGCGAAAAAGGCCAGGGCAATCCGGCATGCAGCCAGTCGTTGAAGGGGACGATGGGGAAAAAAACACAAAGCTGCGTCATCTAGATGGGGAATGTGTACGTGGAATTCATTTCCCCGAGAGCGCCCCACAAATTGTCGTCCAAGAGGACCAACGCTGACGAAGCCATACGCGTATCCACTCTGATGGAAAAACGGCCTCCTTCAGCCGCAGAGACGCGTGGTTTTCTGCGTAGACGTTTCCGAAAACATGCCTGTATTCCCAGGGTTGGCGTGCAAGTGAGAGCTCCAATCCTTCCAAACCCCTGCCCAACATGGTCCTTCGTCAGACTCGACCTGGGACGAACGATGGAGGCCCATTTTAAGTGGACTCATTGTCGCGCAGCCTCCCCGTCCCTGAGAGGCGCTGCTTGACGTAGAAACTATTCCTGGACCTTGGTGACGACTGAGATCTGCCGCTGTCGCCCGTAGCCCCTTGCAGAAGAATATTGATCCGCTATGACCCTGGCATCTCTTGTGCTCGTTGATGTATATAATTTAAAGCGCGCACACTTTAATGCTTGCTTTGTTTCCCAATTGACAAAACAATACCAATCACTCGTTTCATTGCTATCCTGGTTTTTTTTTTTTTTTTTTTTGCATTTTTGTCACCAACTTGCTCCAGATACCCAAAAATGCATTTTTCACGAGTGTTAACATCTCTTTTCTTCGTTACTGCCATGGCATCCACAAATAACAAAAGAGCATATGATATCCAAGAAGAAGGGTTCATTGTTAGACGCAGAGCAGTTCCGATAGCCAACAAATTCGAGGAGCGCGATACTTCCAGCACCGCAACAGCCGCCGAGGCCACCACAACAAGCGAGGCCGCATCTACGTCTACTTCTACCTCATCTTCCTCTTCCTCGTCTACATCTACCTCATCAAGCTCCGCAAGCTCCTCAAGTTCGTCGTCTTCCGCTTCCGTCGCATCAACACTCTCTACTTCTTCAACATCTGCTACATCAACGGGGACAGCTTCTTCCACAAGTGGAACATCGACAGATGCCTCATCGGGAGTCTCCTCTACAGCCACCACGTCGAGTGGCGGCATCTTGTCAGGCACCGCCTGTTTCACTACCACCATGAAGAGCACCACCACTTGTCAAACCGTCTCCAGCAATGGACATGTTTCGACACAAACTTGCGTGTCAACCGAAGTTGAATCAAGCACCTGCGCTGCCAGCATGATTTGCACCACCAATACAAGCGGAGATATTTGCATGGAGGCTCAACCCATTCACACCGGTGGAATTATTGTGGCCATTGTTTTCCTGAGTCTTGTTGTCGTCTTATTCGGCGGCGTATGCTTTGCAAGCGCCAAGGCATCTAAGAAGCAGAAGGCCTTGCAGGAGCAGGCCGAGGCGAAGGCTCTTCTTCGAAAGGCAACGGTTAGGAAGTAAGATATTGTATATATACGTCGGGCTACGGAGTTGTCGGTTGGAAATGTACTAGATAATGACTATCATGACAATAGACTTTGGTTCTCTTTAAAATTGTTCTTACGCACAAAAGTGTAGATGGCTCAGCATCTGTGTCTATTTAAGTTCCGTCAAGTGTACGCAAGAAACAACTAAAAGAAATTAGCATTGATCAGAAATTCTGACAAGAAAAAATAAGAGTTTGTTTTGCAATGAGATTGTTCGTTGGGCAATATACACTCCTCCAGATGCAACTATGAGAATATCTACGCTCACAACACACATCAGCGATCGAATTGAAATGTACCTTCAACAAAGGGCTGATAGCAGAGATGATACGTATGTGTATTTAAATCCTGACTTCTCTTTCTTGCTATATCCATACATACATTCATATTGATTTTGTTTCAGTCTAAATTCGCCTCTTTTCAACAACCCGAAACCTCACAGCATACCACTGTTTGGGAATTCTAAGCTTCCATCACCTCTATGGGCTCTATTACACCATGACCTGTCACCTCCGTAACTAGGGAAGCTGAGTTGGAAGGCATGTCGCGGGATTCAGCCTCCAGTTTTGAAGCACCAAAGTGTACACCACAACTGCAAGGATGGGATTCAAACAGGACACGGGTTAATGATGCGAATCTTGAATATATGCAGATTAAAAACTATGTTTATAACGCCTTAATACTCGAAATATAAGTTTCTCACAAGATTTTGTATTTATTTGCTTCCCTGCTCTTAATATAAATCACTTGACACTGTTAATCATATTGTTTAGGAGTACCATTCATCATGGAAACAATAAAAGGACAAATTTGCATCCCTCTTGAAGAATCGGCACTTTCAAGGTGTTTCTCGTATTTGAATAATATGAAAAAAATTCTCATGTATTTTTCCAGGGATGATAAGAACTGGCAAGCGTGCTTAACACGTTTCTTTATTATACGAGTTCAATACAGATCGACTCATCCAAACAGCAGGCATATACAATCATATAAGCGCGTCAGGACCCACCAAGCAGGGTATTGCGGGATTGGAAAAGATCACGTTGAGAGCTCATCTACCAAACCCAAGTAGAGTCATGGGATTGGGATTCTTTTCAGACTTCTGGTTCATCGACTTTTCGATCTGCACATTCATAAATTCAGAAGTCATCAGTTCTCGTCACATGAGTTGCATGGATTACATCTCAAATAGGAAACAGAGAGCTACTGGCTGCCCCATCCAGTGGCTATTTCGCTTCATTATTATTCTTCGGGACACAGGCACTCATGAACATATGCAGAGCAAAGTCAATCCGTGGCATAATTTCAAGACACAAAGTCACGATTGGTCCAATTGGGGTCAGGCACGACGCAACAGTGAGCCGTGAAATCCTCAACTTTGTTATAGGTCTGCATTGAGGCTACATAAGTTCCAGGTTATGAACCAGCCAATCATTTCCAATCTGGTGACCTATCAACCGATGAAATGTGGATATTCACAAAGCTTAAAAAATTTTTTATCCGCGTAGATGAGGCAAAGATCAGACGCCAAGGCAGTGAAACATGAGCTCGTAGATTTGAAGAAGCCGATAGCTCCGGCCACGGTCGGCGTATTTTGACCATGATAGAGTGCAAATCCATGCCTGTTTTGATTGAGTTGACTGGTTGTCCCTAACTAGGGCTAGCTTATCGTGATTACGCATTGTGATTCGCAGCTTTGGCAACTAGTGGCTATGTGGCTAACTTGATGGAGCTAGTGGGATTCGCTCCCGACAACGGCTATCGCAAATCGCGATGTCCTCCCAATCGGGAAATGGTTGCTTGGGTGTGCACTGAATGTAATATAAAACCTTGATAGATCCCCTCAGTAGTTGGGGACATCAAGAACTTCTCCATACAAATCATCTCTCATCATGGCTGTTCTCACTTTTGTTATGCAAAGCCAAACCCCAAGGCTATCTCTTGACACAGCCTCAGTCTCATCCGACGAGGAGAACTGGGTTTCACCATTCCGACTTACTGCTCGTTCGTCGCCAAAGGCTATCGAGGCCATTGGAGACTTGCAGACATGCTTCCACAACAAGGCCAGCCGAAAATGGGCCATCGAAGATTTAATGTCAGCTTACGGCTACAAGTACCAAAACTCCCAAGATGGTACCCCTCAAGATGTGCTGGAGCTCCGTTACACCAAGGACTCCGTGGGATGCCTTACGGTGGACCGTCTGTTTACACGTCCATCTTCCTCTGCGGCTTACATCGACTTGAGTCATCTAAAGGAGCTTGATGAGAAAGCTCCTGTCCCCAAAAAACAAAAAGGTGTATTTGACAAGTGGTTGGGAAACACTCCTCTTCCTGTCATGAAGAAGCACCTCAAGCGCATTCAATCGGAGCAACAGTACAACCCGTTTGTTCCAGCAGTTCTCATTGCATTAGCACAAGACTGCTGGAAAAAGGCAGAGGATAAGGATGCCGACATCCAGGTACGTTCTTCCCTATTCAACCGCCCCTTCCATTGCTAATATTGGAAACAGGTGCATGTTGTGACAGCTTCTGATCAATCCCCCAAATGTCTGAGGTCTTACTCAGCTCGTTTCTCTGCCGCCGCTTTAAACAATTCTCGTGGTCTATTCCGAGCGAGCAAGCACGATACGCTGGAGATTTCGTGCCGCGAAGTCCCACTTTCGCCCGCATCCGAAGCCATCTCGATGCTCTCAAAAGTTTTCAACAGTTACGAACGGGCTTTCGATCCTCAGCTCGCCTACGACAGCACGGAATCAGAGACAAGCGAGGACGTCAAGCAAGAGTACGAAAGCACCAAATCCGGTGAGAGCGACGACTCTATGCACATCTATGACAGCACCGAGTCGGAGGGAAGCGAATCCGGTCTCGAACTCGACATCAAAACTGCAATTGAGGGGCTCTGCATAATGGAAGCGAGCATGATGATGATGACTGGTGCGCTCGGCGATGTGGAGACGTAGCAAGATAGGCAGTGGTTGCGGGGGTAGAAGCATGGATGGTACGGATAACTCCTGGGGCGAATCGGATATTTGGAAAAGTGATTGAACATGGTATGGGTGGTAATACGCAACACCTAGGTTGCAAATAATGCGGGCGAGTGTCAGTTATGAGTTATATTGCATTTAGTACTTAGCATGTCTAGCGGAATTGTTTTTTAAATTGCAACAAAGCTCTCGCGAGGCTATTATCTCCCAAATGATGATTATTGCGACACACGCCGTGACCATGTACTGATGTGTGTGTGTGTGTGTGTGTGTGTGTGAGTGTGTGAGTGTGTGTGTCACCCAGTCCCATTGCCTCAGCAATAGCCCTCGTTCTATCGCCACAACGACCAGGCAAACCATGGAAACGAGAAGAGACTAATAGGACCCTGCATTTATTGAGCACGACATCAGCTTCGGGATGACGCCGCTGGTTGACAACAATAAATTAATTCACAAGTCGTGGGCCGTTCCGCTGTTAGCACCGGCCGGGACGGGGCCACGTCACAGTCACGCCGTCGCTCGTCGGGGCAGCGCAATGAGCACGGATAGAAACAACCAAGCAGCGAGATGAAACCCAAACACGGCTCAACAGTGTGGGAGCTATGGCCCTCGGGCACCTTTGCAAACGCTCTGACCATAGGCGATGCCCAAGGTGACGCACCGCTAAGCTGCATTCGTTCGCAGGGAAGCATTTCTACAAATGGAAAGGACCCTGAAGCCGATAGCGCTAGCACCGGAGGTTTTTGTTTTTGCTGACCCGTTTCTAATGTCATTGCTGCGTCAAGATGATTTTTGGTAATTATGACAACTGACACAAAGCTTTGACTTGACTCGAGACACGTTGGCAACTATCAAAAGCACAGAAATTGAACATGTCACTAAGATGAGATTATGAACGTAGAATCATACCATAAAATGTCACCTTCTAGCAGGAGTTACTGACGCGGCCATTGTCCGTGTGGAAGCTTCCGTGTTGACGCACGCTGTGCAGTCTTGGGTTGATTTAGACACGACCAAAGATAAATGCTGTAATTATAGGTTAAAAAGATAGAGGCGTTTATATTGCTGCTACTCAAATGTTAAAACACCCTTCCTCGGCAATTGTTGGTGCAGTACTCGCAGAGTTGAGCTGGCTCCCATCGCGAGTAATTTGATGAGCAGAGTTTGTGTTAGTGCGGTTGAGAGCTGCTGCCGAAAATAGCGTCTTTTAGCGTTAAACGTGGCGAAATCCGTCTGGGCTTGGTCTAGGGGTAATCACGATGAAGAATATTCAGCTCTACATTGCGCTCAATCAGATTTGTAGGGTTGTTGGTGTTTGTATTTCACGAATTCGAGTCGAGTTGCGCAGCTTACCCTAGAATGTGCATTGAGGGGGCCAACTGGGGCCGGGATGATTCTGAATTGCAACGACAGCAATTGGATGGGGGGGGCCCAAGCTTGGCTAAGGAAAAAAAAAGGCAGCCACTAAATAACTAGTTCATCCCCAGGCTTCGATTCGGTCTCGGCCCCCTGCTACGGGGCCGCGAAACAAGCCGCTAATTGGGTGCAGGAAGTTTCAGCGCACAGGAGGGTTGCAGGTGAGCATCCATGAAACCACAGAGGGGGAAACCGTGAGCTGAGATGGGGGAGCTGGCAAACAAAAACGCACACAGGAGCGACAAGGATACGGGGGGTTTGAAACTCGGCCTGCGACTCGCGAGCCCTCAGGGCGGATTGCACCGCGATAAGACTACTGCAATTGTTTGCACTTAAATGGGGGGCAGTTGGGCCTCGCCACCACCGGCACTAACACGACCAACACCAGCAAACACATCCTTGCGCCATGCCGGCTACGGCATCGTCACTCTTCAGTCGCCATTAAGGCGCTTTTCTTTTTTTTTTTTTAGCCCGGCGCCGTAGACCTTTAGTACTCGTCATAATCCATATCGTCGATGCAGGCATCACGATTCATTCTCTCTCTCCTCACCTCTTCCTCACAACCATGGCCCAGGAAACAGAAACGCTGTCCGTCGTGGGCGTCGTCCTCGACTCAATAACATGGGGACGCCTCTTTGGCTACGGGTTCCTTTTCATCCTCGCATCCTTTATTGCTGATACAGTCTCTCAACCTCGATATCCCAAAGAACTGCCATGGATGGGCCGTGGGGGCGGCGGCATGTTGGCCAAGCTCCGGAACAGCTGGTCGTTCTTCACGAAGCACCGCTCATGGATCCAAGAGGGTTACCAAAAGGTGAACCCAGCTCACCCAATCCAATCAAAAAAAAAAAAAAAAAAAACCTGTCGCTGACTTTTTGTGTGTAATTAGTATGGCCTCCAGGAAATGGCCTTTGTGGCTCCCGCCTCCATAGCCCGTCCAGACGATGTCATCCTCCCACGCTCCCAGATCGCTTGGATGATGGAACAGCCTGACCATGTCCTCTCCGCCGACCGCGCACATAGCACCATCATGCATCTGCCGTACAACTTCCTTGGCCATGATCTCGACCACGACAACTTTGGCTCCCGAGCCATGCACAAGTACCTGGCCCGCCATCTGCCAGGTCTCATCCCAGACATTGAGGACGAGGTCAACGCCGCCGTCCTCGACGTCCTCGGAACCAACACCGAGAATTGGCAGAGCGTCAACCTCTGGCACCTGTGGATGACGATAGTGCCCCGCGTTACCAACCGAATGCTCGTCGGGAAGCCCGTCTGCCGTAATGAGAGCTACCTCAAGGCACTGGTGTGCTTCACCGATGCAGTCATCCGCAACAGCTTCTTGCTCAACATGTTTCCCAAGATCCTGCACCCCATCGTCGGACGCCTGGTTTCCATCCCTAATTGGTTGCACTGGAGGACAGCCAACAACTTCCTGGGGCCCCTCATTGAGCAGCGTCTCTATGACATGAGACAGCAGGAGCTCGGCAATCCTCACTACAAGAACTGGGTGCTCCCAGAAGACTTCCTGACCTGGGATATTCGTCTTGCCAAAGCCGAGGATAACGAGTTCGAGCTTAACCCTGCCGTCATATCTAAGCGCATACTCCCCATCGAATTTGCCGCCATCCACACCACCGCTCTCACCGGCCAGTCGCTCATGCTGGACCTGCTATCGACCAGACCGGAAGAGGCTGTTCTAGACACGCTCCGCGACGAGCTCATGGTCCAGAGACCGCCATCGGGTTTTTGGACCAAGGCTAGCCTGATCTCCCTAACGCGACTTGACTCGGCCATCCGCGAGTCGCAGCGCCTCAGCAACTTTGCCGCCACGCTCGTTGAGCGCCAGGTGGTTGCGCCCGACGGCCTACGCAACCCAACACTTGGGTGTACGATCCCGCGCGGTGCCTTTGTCACCGTCAACCTCGAGGGCACTCACCACGACGACACTCTCTACCCGAATGCACGGAGCTATGATCCCTGGCGGTATTCGCGAATCCGAGAGGACTGGGAGCAGAAGACGGATGAAGAGCGGGAGCGCAACCCCGGGGAGGGTGTGCGCGCAAGGGGTTTGGGCATGGTCACAACGAGCGATGCACATTTGGCCTTTGGCCATGGAAGACATGCCTGGTACGTTTTTTTTCGCCCTGCGATGATCCCCGTTTGCCCACCGATGAGAATCCGAGCACTGACAGTAGTAACACTTGCAACAGCCCCGGTCGTTTCTTTGTTGCGCACGAGCTGAAGCTCATCATGGCCGCGATTCTTTTAAACTATGACATGAAGTTGATGGACTACCGACCTCAGCCCCAGTGGTTCGGCGCCACCGTTATTCCACCATTAGAAGCTTGTGTCCAAATCCGTCGCAAAGAGAGAACTGCTTAATATTTTCGCATCCTCATAATAATGTAAAAAAAAATAAAAGAATAAAAAAAACCATTGGAGAATTTCCCCAAGGTGAAGACTTCGGCGTATGCCAAGTGCTCTTGGGAATTCTGACATTGACGCCACCTGATTCTGAACTTGGGCTCTCAGAGCTGATGCGAATTGCGCCATACAATGGATCGCGTCGCAGCCCTCGCTACCGAGCTCAGGAAAAACATCAGAAGGATTGGTCTGAAATGCGCCTATGTAGATGACTTCATTGCACAGCTGTGGGCGTTGGTTTGTGGGGTTGGATATTTATTCCATTTACTACGCGATCGAACGTCCTTGACATGCCACGGGGAACGAAATGTAATGGCATGCCACATCTTTGTACATCCTGGACAGTCTTCTTGTTTATAAAATGACGCTACGTTGTAATTATCAAGATATTTACAGGATATGCTCTCTGTGCATCTCATCTTCTCCATTTTTTTTGTTGCAACTAATCACAGGTCAAATCCAAGTCCATCGGTATTACCCAAAAATATTCCTCCCTTTTGTCCCTCTCGCAATATGGCACCAACATCAACTCTTCCACCCGTGATATACCGCTCGCTGACGCCCAAGTTGACTCTTCTGCTCAGCTCTTCCCGCAGCTGCGCTCGCAGTGCTCCCATCTCGGCCTTGGTCAAAGCTCGCGCCTCAGCTTCCTTCTTGCGTCTTCCACCACCGCGGCCGCCCTTGCCACTGCCGCCGTCCTCAAAGTCTTCAGAGTCATACTCCACGCCAAGTTCCTCGGCCGCGTTGCGCAGCCACTTGTCGTCGCTGTGGGCCTTCTCCTTGGCTAGGACGGAATCGGCGATGCGCTTAGCCAGGTCAACGCGAGGCTTGAGGCGGGATGCCATTTTTCGGTCCACGGGAAGAGTCTGGATGAAATGTTCACGTTTGCCACCTTGCTCGGCATGCACCTTGCCGGCCAGGCGTCGTGTGGGCAAGACTTCATCAGGCGAGCAGAGAATTACACTGATACCAGATTGGTCACCACGAGCGGTTCGTCCAGAACGGTGAATGTATGTGTCGGCAGCGCGGGGCACATGGTAATGTAGAACTTGGTCAACTTCCTTGATATCAAGACCACGGGCAGCAACGTCGGTGGCAACGAGAATCGAGTTTTTCGCGGCGGTGAATCGTTCTAGAGACCGCAGACGGGCTTTTTGCGCCATCTGCGAATGTAGAGGAAGAACAGTCAGGTTGAGGTTTGTGAGAAGTGGTGTAAGACGGCGAACAGCTGAGATGGAATTGGTGAAGACGAGCGTCCTGCGGCCGGGGTTCAGAAGTAGAATGGTGTAGAGGTAGAGATCCTAAAATCGATTGTTAGTTAGTGCTGGTGCTCTTGCTTGGCTGCCGCGTTGTGAACACTCACCTTCTCCATTGCACCACACTCAATTAGTCCCTCGCGAAGACCCGAAGCCATTTGGCTTACGGGGTTAACATCGATGAACTTGGGTTCGCGTCGGAATTTGAGACATTTCATCAGGTAGGCCATCTTTTCATCATCGTTTCCAGAGGAGCTTCTGATCTTGCCAGCCAGTTTGGTCTGAAGATCCTTGTCAAACGTGGCTGAGAAGACTAGCGTTTGCCGAGTTGCAGTTGGTTGGCTGGCATTGTCTTCCTCATCGGAGCTCTCGTCATCGTCGTCCTCGTCGGCCTTCTTCTTTTTATCCAGGGCACCGATAATATCCTCAGCCTCCTTGAACTGGCCGACCTTGAAAAGTCTGTCTGCTTCATCCACCACAAGGAATCGAATCTTGGAGAATTTATTTTGCAGGCTGAGATCACCATCCAACACCTCCCACAGTCGCCCTGGCGTTCCAATAACAATGTCTGCCTTTTCCAATTGGCGCTGCTGCTTTTGAATGCTCAGACCACCGGTGACAACACACACATATGGCGCAGTAGGGAGGCCGTCACACAGGGCCTTTAGGTGATCGCCCAACTGCTTGGCCAACTCACGGGTCGGACTGAGAACCACAGCCATGGGGCCAGTCCTTTTGACATCCTCCCGCTCAACATACAGCTCGAGCCACTTTTCCACCATCGGGATACCAAAGGCAAGCGTCTTTCCAGAACCAGTCTGCGCCTTGCCAATGACATCTCCACCGGCCACAATTTCGGGGATGGCCTTTGCCTGAATTGTCGTGGGCTTGGCGAACTTGAGTTTGGCGATTGCCGACAGGATGCGCGGTGACAGGTTCAGAGGAACCCAGGCCGCCATGTCGACTTCGTCTTCTTCCTCTGCGTCGGCCAGCGCATCGAAGACGTTGCCCCGTGGAGTGGACTTTTGTACGCTTTCCTGGGCCTTTGCCAGCTGCTCGTCGTCTTTGGAACCCAGCTTTTTGTTCTTGTTCTTCTTTTTTTTGTCATTGTCGGCCGGCTTGCGCTCTTCCTTGGTCTTTGCTTTGCCTTTATCTTGTTTTTGAGTGCCCTTGCTCTCCACGCCATCTTCAGCACCGCCAGCTTGGCTGGGATCGAGATGCTCGCCCTCCACAGGGTCGTCCCCAAATCCTTCAAAAGAGTCGTCCTTTCCGGCATCGTTGTCGTCGGTCGCAGCGGATTGCTTGTCCTTGTTGTCGGCCACTAGGAACTGAACACAGTCACCATCGCGGACAATGTCCACTCCCTCAATGACCTGCAGGCCGCCAAATTCTTCCTCGCCAACGGTCTGCCAAGCTAGGGATTCGGCGTCGATAGCGCGTCGAGTGGCACTGGAGCCCTTCTTGTTCTTTCGTGATTGCGGCTTCGAGTTTTTCGAGCGTTTCGGGGCGGGGTCGGAAGAGGTGGGAAGCTTGCGCTTCTTGGACGGAGGAACCATTGGACCTGTAAATCGCCTTGGATTAGACGATATAGTTTTCAGGTGAGATTTTAGTGGTTCTGTTGTCTGGAATCACGTTCTTGTCTGAGTGAGACTGTCCAAGTGGGATGAAGCTCACAAGACGAAAGGGTCACTTTTTTTTTTGGTCGGCTTATCGCTTATCGGACTATAGCCAATCAGCACCAGCATCGCCACCCCACATGCTCATCACTAGTAATTGGGTTGTTTCACTTGAATGGCCATGTAGCGTGTCCCTGGTTAAGTCAAATAAGACCCAGAACTAGTCAATTGGCATTAATCTTTATTTTTTGTACTCCTTTTATTGCATCATTAAGCTTCTTCATGGCTGATTTTAGGTTCATGTTTTTGGTGGGAGTCATGACTGCCCCAGTCCAACGTTGTTTCCGTTATTTGTTCTCTCTTCCCAGGTCTCTTTTTCTATATTATTATTATTTGGACGATATGCAGATACCATGAAGCATCAAAGGCGACCCGGAATTTCTGTGGTCCACAGTTTGTAGCTTTAGCAGCTAGACTCCTGTTTATAAATTCTCGTCAGCTAAAATGTAAGCAGAAGAATGGCCCGTGGTATTCACCATATGAATTGTATTGGAATGCACGTCAGCAAATTGATAAAAATTGTTCCTATGTATGAAAGAACAACATAGATAATTTTAATCCACAGAAATGCTCGTCGTTTTCGCATAAAATCTGGAAATATTTGTAGATATGTCGTGAGGAGAGCTGCTTTGCAGAGATAGACTGTTTAAAAAATGGAAAATAAAATGCCCAAAAGACCTGGATAACATTTAGTATCAACGTCGAAATTGCTTAGGAAGAATAAAGAACCTTGAAAACCAGGGCATATCTTGGGGTCGGCCCGTAAAACCTTTTAATTCGCCGCAACATGCGGCCCTAGTGCACCCAGATGCACTAGGTAGACGGCCAGACCTGTGGTCACACACCCAGTACACCAGGCTATCACTATCACTATATCGCTGATGAGCAGTCGACGCTTTTGTATTTTCAATCGCAAATAAAGACGTGCAGCTATAAGGCCTACAGCTATAGCAATAAGAATCCATCCTACTACCTAAAATGTGTGAGCCGGCGGTACGTCATTGGATGCGGAGTCTTACTAGGATAGGAACCGGCCCCGAGCTTGCAATGATGATAATTTTCTCGGTATTTTGTCCCAGTAGTTAATTGCATAAATAAATTGAGAAGGAAGAAGGAGATGTAGGGTCAAGAAATGCTGCTAAGCATACTAAGAACTTATTTTATGTAACACAACCATAGCGATAATAAATCCTTGAGAAATTTGAGTTTACTCTTCACCAAAAACACAATCCATATGAATTTTTCACAATGAGGTTATATCAACTGACTTTGCCTCAAGCTTTATAATTTGACTTACTAGCTCAAATGTAGACTGAACCCATTCCAGTTGGCTCCCTCTCCGCCAATCTCACGGCATCCCGGAACAACCAAGTTAATGGATGTAACAATGTAACAGTTACTGTACTACTTGAAAAATGGTTCTTCTCGGCTGATGATTATGACATGTGATCATCTCTAAACTAGCCAGAATCTAATAGAAGGTTGTAGTGGCTTTCGTAAAGTCCAACCATAACAATCCAGACTGGGCATTTTAAATATAAAAGTAACTGGAAGAAGCCTCTATCAAATTATTATGGAATGACGTTACTCGCGTCATGACATCCACACATGCGTCCAGGTTGATGACTAGAGAAGCCGCACAAACTTTTGGCACTATCAAACAACAATATCAGTATCAGACCAACCAATAAGTGCCGGCACACCAGACGAATCAGCTGAGCTCCGCACACCTATAACAAAGGTCTGTGGTGGATGGTGTGCACTTAGACCGTTATTCGCATGGTATCATATCAATTCGCTGACAGCGGCTCAAGGTAGCAGTTTTCAAATTCAAAAAAGTCTTAGGTTCAAGATAATTCACCTTGATCGCTGATACAAATCTGATAATAGACTCAAGGATAGTGCGCACTGTAGTAGGTATTGATTTGAAGAATGAAGCAGGAGGTCAAACGGCAAACTAAACAATATTACACACGTTCAAGCTTTTATAATACGTGTTCAAAACACATCAAAGATTCCCCTTCTCACAAATTGGACCCTCAAAGGCCAATGCAACTTGGGTGTCCTACATGTTAGTCATCCCGTAACAGCAAACTCGTTTGCAATAACTAGAGCTGCGCTGGAAGGGTTCATCTTCACATAAAATAATGCATTACTGGTGTGCTGATTTATGAGCTTATTAGATGGTTGAGATCCAATCACAAAGCTTGGTGGACAAAGAAACCTCGTGGCGGAAATAGTTTTATTAGGGTTTCTATGAGCGTAATGTCTGTAGTCCCGGGACCGTCGCATATGTCCTTACTGTCCACCCAAACAACTGCTCCCTTACTTTCGAATTCGTCCTCTGCGCGAAATGGTTTGGTTCTGTATTTGGAGTCTTTGCGGAGTGACCAAGAATGACCTGGGGAACCAGTCAGGCATGTTCTTCTGAGACCCGTGGTTCAAAATCATCTCGCTAATGGCCTCGCCGCACAGCCACGCGAAGCACATTCCTTCTCCGTTGAAAGCAGCAGATGTCCATTCTGCGCCATTGGAAATGTTCTTAACGGCGCGGTTTGTCAGAGCCTCGGATAGTTGGCCTACGAATGGCATCCCATCTGGAGTCATTCCTTCGATGCCGGTCCAAACACGCTTACTGCGCCCAGGCCAAATGTCGTTGCTCAGAGTTTGAGGGAAGTCAGTTCTTTCCTCGCCCCAATTATCGTATCCAAAGTAATTGGGAAGTGCACCATTAAGGTAGGAAGCCAATGTATGATCAGGAAGGCCACTGTCATCCAAGGAGTTCGCGTCAGCTGCTTCAATGCCGCCACCACCGCCAAACATGTACTCGTCATTTCCTGGAATCTGAACTACATAGTCAAGGCCACTACGGAAGAGAGACTAGGCACGTCCACCAGGCTGACTAAGGTTTCCGATGTAAGGTGGCCATTCGCCCGCCTTGGGAAGTCCTGTTCCACCCAGCTGGGCGCTCATATGCAAACGGCCACCAGTGATGTTACCTCGGAGACCAGGAACTAAATGTGGCGTCCAGGCATTGGCGGCATGAACAACGTGACGCGTCAGAATTTTGCCGCGACTGGTGACAACCTCAAAATTATACAGAGCCGAATCATCAGCAACAGCGTTCACGGCAGTAGCTGTGGTGTTTGTATCTAGAGAGAATCCCTCGTACGTGTCTAACAGGAACTTTTGAGAGTGAGTGACAAAACGGTAGGGCCAAATGGCACCGGCTATTTTAGGAGTGCCGGCCAAAACACCGATCGTTTCCGGAAGTAAAGATATCTAGACGCTGAGTTAGTAATCTGGGTGCAACAGCTGGATGTGAGTCTTACCCTGCGAGCTTCATCTTTGTCAAACTTGATCCACTCTCTGCCGATTTCGGGGATTTCCTTGAGCAGAACGTTCCATTGCTTCACAGCTTCCTCCCAGCTTGTTTCATCGTAAAATGCATCAATGCTATCCACTGCACGAGCTTGGGCAGCTTGCTTCCCTTCTTCTGGAAGGGAGTCGGCAGCTGATATCAATGCATCAACGTGAGCAGCACGAAGTTTTGTGACTTTGACTGCGTCCTCGGAGGAAGTAACCTCTTTAATAGCCTGGTATTCCGAGTACGACGAAGGGCGAATGTGACCTCCGTTTCTACCCGTAGCTCCTGAGCATGACTGTCGTGCTTCGAGCATGGCAACCTGAAGATTTTGGGTTTCATTGAATCTGTGAAGGAGGTGCCACGCAATACTGGTGCCAGACATTCCTGATCCAATAATGACAACATCTGCCTTCTCCGGCAACGTCTCGGATTGATGGTCCGCTACATCGTCATTCGGCGCAGTCTGCCAATAAGAGATGCTGGGATTCCGAACAGGCAAACCAGGGTCTTGAGAGAGAGTCCCGGATACAAAGGGCAGAATAGCAACCGCGTAGAATCTCATTGTTGATGCTTTTTAAAAGAGATGTAGAGAAACTGTTCGGGTGCCCAAAAGTCGAAACAGCATGACTGCTATATATAGGGAACAGGATCGAAATAAAAGAGGCTCGGAGCTCAAGACGGATCTGGTGAGCTGCAGCTAATCGTATCTGCAGTCTCCCGGCTCACAAAGCTGGCAATCAACAGGGTACAGTGCGCCAATCACAGTAGTAGTTGGAGAAACAAATGAGTGATAAAAGCTGATGAATATGATAGAACCCATTGGGAGAAGGATGGGATATTGGTTACATTGCAAATTAACTGCCAGATAGAGCCAAGGGCGCTGAATGTCGATGGGGTAGATCATCATCATGCATGGGCTGAAATTCCGTGATTGGCCCAATCGTATTTCGAGCCGGGCGCATGCATGGACTGGACATGGCAAGGCTTTGTTTTATCATGCTTAAATTTCGCCGGGGCTAACTAACGCTATCGAAAAAGGCAACCGGTGCCGCTATATTTATCAATCTGCCACATGACAAAGTTGCGAGAATTGTGAGTTGCATTCTCAAAGTCATTCGAACGACCCAGAAATAATCTTTTCTGAAGGGTCAAGTCAGTGCTAGTTAAGATGTAGCTCATGACCCATCTAGATGCAGGCTGCCAGCGGATCTGCGGAATATACTCTTAGAGGGAAGGGTCATTGTCCATTTTTAGGGCACATTTAGCTCATGGGTTTAATAAAAAAGAAACATATATTCTTCAAGAAGCTACCGATGTTGCAAAGGAGGCATCGCATACGACTTCAAGAAATGACGTAAATCATTATGCCAAATATCTCAACAACTTTACACCTCAATCGAATGTCATATGTACAGCGACGAGACTCTTTAAGGACTATGAGGAGTCTACTCCTCCAACGAAAAGCATACTTGTCCCAATATCCCCGACAAATGGCTTTCTATGGTAGCATGCCCGATAATTAGCCGAAACCACGAAAAGCAAGGACTCCGCTCCCGAACAAGGAATCACAACAACACGGCTCTGCACAGATGCAGGCTGATTCCACTGAACTAGCGAGCCAGTCCATTGGGCTAAAGCGGCCCGAAAACTCCCCAGCGACCATGGGGGAGACGCCACCCCATGCCAAGAGAGTTTTGGTTCCAAGAGCGTGTCAGCGATGCAAGACGCTACGCCGGGGTTGCAGCGAGTTTCGGCCATGTAGAAGATGCATCGATGCCGGGTTAGGTCACCAATGCGCACCCTATTCATCTACTCCCTCGACAGGTCAATCCCCGCCGGCTCTGCTTCGTTCAGGCCCTGGTAGTGGGTCTGATGTGGTCCAAAGTATGGCCGAGCTGGTCCCCCCACTCGTTATCGACTACTGTACAGAGCGATTCTTCGCCCGGCTTTATCCAACTATCCCCATTCTAACTCGAGATTATGTCGCTCACCTGAAATCCGCTGTGGGGTCTCTTTCAGAATGCAGAGTTGAGAGCCATTGTGTACTCGCCGGCATGTGTGCCCAGGTGCTGTTGCAGGCCGAGGAAGCCGAACACTTGTTTCCTCAAGGCATCATCTCCGAGAACAATGCCACGTATGGACAAATGATCCTGGAATCCATGTTGGTGGTCCATCAGATGATGCCACGCAATGTGAAACCGACGCTCGACCAATGTCTTTTCGTGTTTTTCCTCTATGCCTGTCAGGCCAGGTTATCACACCACAGCCAGACATTTCTATTTCTGCGCGAGGCTACGACTCTTTTCAATTTGTTGATATTCGATGATGTCGATGCTATGTTTCAAGATGTCGCACGCAACTTATTTTGGGTCCTACTTATATCTGAGAGGTCACATGCAATTCGCTATCGCCGTCCAATCACTCTCCAGGTCACCGCCGAGACACCGGAGCTGGACACAAGCGACACTTCGCTCGTCGGATTCTGGAGTCTTGCAGCTCTATTCCGGCCTATCGATACATTCTTTGTTAGCCTCCTAAACGGTGAAATTGCCGCTATGCCGCCGTCCCCTGAAGCGGTTGATCGCGTTGAGACGGAAATCAATACTGCTCTGAAGCCAATGTTGGAGCTCCATGACACCCAAAAGGCCAATCTTAGAATTACCCAGCTCTGGCTCCGCATCACTATTTGGAAAATGCGGTTACGTTTAGGTTATCTCAGCGAGACGACCCATCAACATGGCCTCTCATATCGCTACCCACTTGAGGTGGCGAAAGACCTCACTTTGTCAACACGGGATCTCCCCATCAACAATATCAAGGTGCATGGTGTTGGGGTAACTGAAAAGCTTTATGACATTGCATCGACCACCGTAGACGTTCTAGCCCGCGTTCCGGTGGCGCCGCCGAGCCCACAAGGCCTAAATATCGGTTCATCATTGCAAGACGACTTGATATTTATTAGGCACCTCATCACGCAGTTACCGAGTGGTACTATCTATGATTCCCTATTAGAAAAGCAAATACAGCAAGCACTTCCAACCACGGGCGCAGACCCAGAGGATGAATCACATTGAGACATTGCGAGGGAACTAAAATGAAACACATTCGATGCAAAGAGAACGAGGCTTAGATCTTAAAGTTTCTGATTGCTATAAAGTCCCATTTTAAAACTTGTCCAATCCTTTTTCATCGTCCACATTCTTTGGCTCGCTCAGATCATCGTGATAAGGATCGATATGGGTCTTGGAAAACTTTCTTGCTGGGACACGCTTCTCAAACAACATGTCCAATTCAGCATACGTGCGGCCCTTGGGTTCTGGGAGTCTGAAGAAAACCCAGACGGCAGACAAAAGACATGTGCCAGCCCAGAAATAGGCGGTGCGAGCTCCCCAGTTCCAGGCACTTGATGAAAGTTGGTAGTTGGTCATGACATTCACGAAAATGTTGCTGGCATTGTACGCAGCACGAGCCATGACGATGGTTTTGGCTTTGAGTCTGGTAGAAGATAGCTCTGAAATCAAGCAGTATGTCACCGGGCCAACGGTGAAGTCATATACAAAGGTGAATACGATCAACATAGCTCCGATGGCCCAGAGAGACCCGTTGTCTTTGGAAAAAGACAAGGATCCCACTATGACAAGCAAAATGAATTGGGAGCAAAGACCAGCAAAATGGATTGTTCGTCGGCCAACCTTGGACATTAGAAACCAAGATCCAAAAGTGCCTACCATACCAAGGGCGTACTGAGCCATGGAAAGCGAGAAGGAGTTGCCAGGGTCCATCCCAGCTTGTTTCATGAAATACGAAAAGTAGCCCATGAGGTTTTGGCCGCCTAGGGTCTGCACAAGCCAAATGCCAACAACAATTTCGGTTCGACGAAGATCGACGCCCTTGAAACAGTCCCTGTATGCGGTACCAGATTGCATATCCTTCTCCATTTCATTGGTATGTTCAATCATAGCAATGGTCTCGTCAGCATTAAAGTCAGGCTGGTTACGAGAGGTAAGCCGTATGAGAGACTTCTTAGCTGCTGCCCTGTTTCCTTTACGCACGTACCACCAAGGGGATCTGAAGAACAAGGCGAGTTAGCAAACTATTCCCCGTCTACATGGCGATTGAATACTTACTCAGGCGCAAATATTAGCCCTGCAAGGATGGGAACTGGCCATACCCACTGGACGCCAAATGGAATCTTGTAAGCCCATTGGTCATCTCGACCGACAGAACCCTTGTTGACAGCGGCTGCGAAAAATTGACCAATGACCCAGCACATGTTGATGAATGTCGTAAGATACGGTCGAAGCACCATGGGGGCAACTTCTGAAGCATATGCTGGCGTCACACTCTGAAAGGCGCCCCATGGGATTCCTAGCAAAGGTATATTAGTTTCCAAAATGAAGATTTGAGTTGAAAACAAAAGGACGCGTACCACACAGAACCTCTCCCAATACCAAGATTTTGATATTGGGCGCAAAGAAGAGAACGAATACAAAGGCAATCATAAGAACCAGTGATCCAACTGTAGTCATTTTGTATCCGTACCGATCAGCAGTCCAGCCAGCAAGAATTAGCCCGATGATTTCACCAGCCCGGGCTCCATTGGATAGACCTGATTGCCATGCCGCCGAGATTTGGTACTCATCATTGGCAGCGTTGTACTCGCCAAACTTCTTGTTGAAGACAGGCGACGCGTATAAGTTACCCAAAAGGGCTAGATCGTAGCCTTCCATAATGAGCGTGCTTGACAAGAGAACTGACCAGGCAATGGCCTTGGGGTATGTTTTGACAGCCTGCCAGAGGCTCATGCTGCGCTCAGCATCCGCCGCAAGCTTGGCTTCGGAGGTGAGCACGTTGGTATTCACCATCTCTGCATGATGAGCGTCCACGCCCTTTCCGAGCGGCGAATTGGTTTTAGTTTCGGCCATGTCGTAATGAGGAGCTTAGTACTTAATGAGTCAACGCTAAAGGTGAGATGAAATGATGCTGAAAAAAATTGATATCTCGTTTATTCCGGGCGACCAAGAAGGTCTTATATGTATGTCTGGCCATAAGCGTGCCTTTGGAAGAATTTTAGGCCATGAATTTCAAAATACAAGTAATGAAATAAACGCAAATCAAAAGAAGCTTAGGTCGTAGTGTCCCATCAATTCAGCCGCCCCGGTCCTGCAGGAAATGATGTGAGGCGTGACCTGGGGAAACGTGGGGATGGCGAGGGGTTCGCCTGGGGGTGACGAGAACGAATTAATTTGATTGGGCAAATTTCTTCACTCGGCAACAAGAAGCTTGCCACCATCAACAGGAGACTCCGCGACAAATTTTGTCTGAGCGGAGATTCCGCCTCTCATGCTACCTTTCCGAACAGGGATATCGCGGTGTCGGCTGCAACCTGATTGGCCAGTATTTAGCAAATGGTTTCAATTAGCTGATCCGAATCAAGGGCGGAGCATCGGCGCAACATTGACGATGATGGTAGCTTGGCAGCGGAGACTCCGCTGAGAACAGGACATAGTTAGCTCACGAGGTCTAGCAATGTTGAACCACTTCCTCGAAATCTATGGATGATTGCATGCAGTTTCCCCACAGCACTCCCCACACGACCGAAGTGAATGTGATGTATTAAAAATGGTTACGAGTAAGCCAAGTCAAATATCGACCTGTCCTCCCGGTCAGTAGCATTATTATTCTTGATTTAACCTCCCAACCACGCGAAAATACCCGTACCTCGGATCTTTCCATTCTTACGCACGGCCTCGCACAAGTTCCCAGCCCACTTTTACCACCAGCAATGGGATCTCTTGTCTGGGACGAGGAGAACCGATGGGTCGGTAAACAACCGTGGTGGAAAGCCGCCACTTTCTATCAGGTCTATCCGGCAAGTTTCAAAGACTCGAATGATGATGGATGGGGTGACCTGCCGGGCCTCATTTCCAAAATCGACTACCTCAGCGACCTTGGTGTTGATGTAGTTTGGGTGTCGCCTATTTTTGATAGCCCCCAGAAAGACATGGGATATGATGTTTCCGACTACCAGAAAATATACGAACCCTACGGGACAATTGAAGACGTCGATAGACTAATTGCTGAATGCCACAAGAGGGGGATGAAACTGATCCTCGACTTGGTCATCAATCACACTTCGATTGAGCATGAGTGGTTCAAGCAGTCCAGGTCATCAAAAGACAACCCAAAGAGGGACTGGTATATCTGGAAGCCTGCTCGCTACGATGAGAAGGGCATTCGACATCCGCCGACAAATTGGAGAGGATACTTTGCTGGTCCTACATGGACGTGGGATGAGCACACCCAAGAATATTATTTGCACCTCTACGCGCCAGATCAGCCTGACCTGAACTGGGAAACTGAGGAGTGCCGCGAAGCCATATACGAAGATACAATGCGGTTCTGGTTGGACCGTGGCGTTGATGGCTTCCGCATCGACACGGTCAACAAGTACTCAAAACGACAAGATTTTGTGGATGCCCCCATCACTGACCCAAACTCATCGCATCAGCCAGCTCCAGAAATGTGGTGCAATGGCCCTCGCATCCACGAGTTCATCAACGAAATGTACCGCAAGGTTCTTGGTCGCTATAATGCCGTCTCCGTCGGTGAACTTTCAAACACTCCCCATCCGTCGCAAGTCATCCCGTATGTCTCAGCGGCAGCGGAGGAGCTGAACATGGTGTTTGAGTTTTCCATGATTCGCCTGGGAAATGGAAACGGCTTCGGTGCCAAATACATTTATCGTCCCTTTAGTCTGTCTACACTCAAGTCCATCACGCACAAATGGCAGAGCTTTATCGAAGGCACTGATGCCTGGGCAACGGCCTTTTGCGAAAACCACGATAATGGGCGAGCTGTGAACAGGTTTGGAGATGCATCAACACCAGAGTGGTGGCTCAAATCCAGCAAGACCATTGCCGTCTGGCAGGCAACTCTCACGGGAACCTTGTTCCTCTACCAAGGTCAAGAGATTGGCATGACAAACATGCCCGAGTCCTGGGGCATCGAAGAGTACAAGGATATTGAGAGTAGCAACTTTTACGCCGAGGCCGTTGAGTCCGGCGACGAAGAGCGAATTCAGGCCACAATGCATGGTCTGCGGATAATGGGTCGTGACCATGCCCGCATCCCGTTTCAATGGAACGACACTCCCAATGCGGGCTTCACGGGCGCCCACGCGAAGCCTTGGATGCGAGTGCACGATGACTACAAGAATATAAACGCCTCAAAACAAGTTAATGATTCAAACTCTATCCTTAATTTCTACAAGCAAGCCTTGAAAATGCGCAAGCAGTACCAGGATGTGTTTGTATTTGGTTCTTTCAAGCTGCTGGATCCCACCAACGAATCCGTCTTCGCCTATCTTAAGGAGAGTCCCACCTACATCAGCGACCAAGATGGACCAAAAAGGAGAGCGGTTGTAGTTTTAAACATGTCTCAAGAGGAAGCACCATGCTTGCATGTTTGCGAAGCGTTGGGTTGCGCGCCTGGAGAGGTGCAATTGCTGTCAAGTACAGCAGAGCAGAATGCCACAGACCACAAAGGGGGGCAACCGGCGCTAGCGGGCTGGGAAAGTAGAATATACGTTAATTTTAGTACAAGGTAAAAAAACCTGGCGATGCTCAAAATATCATCTGCCTCTTGGTTACAATACAGGCACATAAACCTCACATTGTTCATCTGTATGTGTTATGTGCATAGCTTCACCACCGGTTGCTTCTTGTGCGAGGAAGGATTTCTGATAAGCTACTTGTGTTTCGATGGGACACATATTTTCCTGTGGGACACATGTTTTCCTGTGAGAGTTCTTATCTCAGATTGCCAGTTTTCTCACGCAACGACATAGCTACGCAAAAATAAAAGCAATATCCCAAAGAAAAACTATAATGACCCGTCACCATTTCCTGGCGAGGCAAAAATCTTCCACCAATCATTTTTCATGTACCGCTTACAAAATATTACCTCTGGTAAGAGCCCCTGTCCATCACTCTTTTTAGTGGCCGCTTAAGATATCTCAAAGTGAAATAAATGGTCCGGCAATGCGTCAGCAAAGTTTTTTTTGGGGGGGACGAACCAATTGCACAAATCCAGCAAGCTAGTAGTAAGCGTCGTGATGAGGGGCAATGGCGATTCAGGTATACTCTCGGCAACGACGGAAAGACTTGTTCTCAAGTGCATAATGCGATGTCTGATTCACACATAATTCTTCTCGTTGATTGGTAGCAAAGAGGATTCTCCTAGATTCTTTGTGGCTTAACTTGTACGTCACGGTGCATCACTGTCCAGTCATCGCCAAGAGGCATGCGTTTTTGGTCGTATCATTGCGTCACCATGATTAGCTCACGATAAAGTCGTTACATCGTGAGAAATAAATAAGTTACGTCTTGAATGGTGAAACTCTCCAAGATATCGGAGACTAAAACCCCCGCATTTCCTGACTTTGGCCGTGACGCTGTTTCTTCTTCTTTTTTTTTTTTTTCCCCTCTCACTTTTTCCTGTGCAAATTGCCAAAATGGAGCCCCATATGCCTTTGCGCGAATCGCTAGTACGTCATCAAGTAAGCTGTATTTCTCATAATAATTGATTTAATATGGACACAAACTAATACCCGCGGATGCTGTAGCCTCCAGATGAATGGAAGCTAGAGCAAGGCCTAGAGCCAGCACGATTGGGCATTCGTGATCAGAGCAATGTCAAGGTTCACACAGAGTCACCAAGAGACTCTCATTCAAATTCAGCTGAGCTTATAGTCGATGATGATTCTGATGACACAGATCTCATTGTCACAGAAGAACGAAAAGGATGGAAGGGCTATGTTGAGTGGGAAGACTACCCCGAGAAAAAAGCAAAGGCCCATCAGCGATTTACTCGGTTCCGCTTTCCTCCTCCACCCGAGTTTCAACTTGAGCCAGTTCCTGCAACTAACCCTGTCCTTGACGGCACACGTTGGAAGTTGTGGCATAAGGCTATAGGCGGTGCTCTCTCCAATGTGCCAGAGGAGAGCTGGAAAATAGTGCTCAAGGGATGTTTGAAACAAATTGTCTGCTTTAAGCTACAATGTGCTAATATTCTTACAGGAAAAACATCCTGACATGCTTCATCTTCTACAGTTTCCATATAATGGAGAGCCGCCTAAAAGTCTTCTTACCAAGGAGCCAATCACCCCCAATGAGCTTTATTTCGTCCGTAATCATGGTGGCATCCCCGACATTGATCCTGAGGCGTATGATCTGCGAATTGATGGACTTGTAAATGAACCAAAAATACTATCGCTCAACGATCTACAAAATGAGTCGATTTTCCCACGCATTTCGAAACTCGTCACGATCCAGTGCAGCGGTACGCGACGATTGGAACAAATTGTCGAGTATGCTGGAGAAGGTGACGAGATGATCAATGCGCCGTGGGCTGAGGGTGCAATAGGTACGGCTAAGTGGACAGGCATCAGCCTCAAAAAGCTCATTAAATACTGTGGTGGGACCAAAGAAGGAGGCAAGCACGTCGAGCTATATGGAGCGGAAACTTACTTTAAGGGGGGCGAGTGCATGAACTATGTTGTTTCAGTGCCTTGGTCCAAGGTCAAGGCAAACGAGGTACTTTTGGCGTGGGAAATGAACGGCAAGCCACTGCCAAAGATACATGGATTCCCTCTTCGAGCGGTTGTCATGGGGTATATTGGCGCGAGAAGCGTCAAATGGCTATACCGAATCAAGGTCATCGAGACACCCAGCCGAGCTCCGGTCCAGAGTAGAGAGTATCTCTACTTTCAACAGCAATGCGGGAAGCACAATCAGCTACCCACAAGTAAGTCTCAGTCAAACTCGATATACGGTGACTTGTAATCTAAGACATTGAACAGTGGGTATTCAAATCCAAGAGATGCCAGTCAGCAGTGCCATCATGACGCCATGGAATAAGGAAGTTGTCGTTCACAATGGCCAGATTGAGGTCACCGGTAAAGAGCTCTCTTTCCAACTGAATAAAATCTATCCCTAACTCTATGACAGGTTGGGCTTATTCTGGTGGTGGTCGTTGGCCGGAACGCGTGGAAGTATCTTCTGATGGAGGATATGTATGGTACCCCGTTCCACTCGAGAATCTGTCTGCAAAACACAAGTTTGCCTGGAGAACTTGGTCATGCTCTGTGCCGTGCGACCATGAGGGGTGGACAGAGCTTGTGGTTCGCTGCTGGGACAATAGCCTCAATACTCAACCCATGGCTGTGCGTCACAGCTGGAATTGGGGCCTGCATGTCACCAGCAGTTGCCATAGGGTCAAGATATACAGCGTCAATGCGAGCCGGGAGGCGACAAAGAAAAGATTGGATGAGTTTGACCGACGCGGAGAAAACTTTATGCCCATCACTAGGCCAACCGAATTCCGGACAATGGCAATGGAGGAATACGAAAAGGCGTGGCTTGCCATGGAGCCAAGAGATGTAGACGAATAGAATAGCGTGTTGATGATTAGGATGCTTTTCTCTGAGTATGTGTGGTCAAATAAGGCTATCTCGGTTTCATTTCCGACTAAATTGACAGCCGTGCAACAATTTATAAACATGACTAAATATTTGGACATTCTTTCAAGGCGCCGCGGTGCTACCATTTACAGTTTCTTACGGTTCCTCTTAGTGTCTACTGAAGCCAACTTTGTGATCACGGAGACTGGCGCTCGAACACGAAATGCGTGGGAATGCACACTGGAACAAATTTTACCAGATCTACCTAATTGAGTCCGAAAAAATAATAATCCGTTACCAAGCATCACTTGATCATAAATGCATCGTGATCGGATAGAAGTGGAGCCCAATCAATCCCATTGTGTGGAAACACCAACACAGCTTAACTCCCCGATCATGATGCGAAATAAGTAGCCCAAGAACACGCAATTCCCCACTTAACCATATTTTCTTCACTTGTATGCCAGATTCTTCACCTAAATTGACTGACCAACTCGGGGTACCTCATATTGACCAGCGAGAAGTGGCCCACAACGTAGTGAGGATAGCCCATGATGTAAATTCTTGTCTAGAGACAAGCATGAAACAGCACGATATGATATTATCCAGCCAAACGGGCTTTTATGATGCTTATCCTCTGAAGACTGTCTTTCAGCTTGATTTATTCCACGGGACGTGCTGTTGTGATTCACACACGTGCCAACAACTGCAGCAACATGTGGCTGGTGCCCCACTTCGCCTCAGCCCCACCCAGCCCAGCCGAGCACCAGGCACCAGGTGCAACCAAAGGGTTATAGGGATAAACTACTGCTCGTTCTTTCGCCTTCGGGCATATGGTCTATTTGAAACGATACAGAGAAGATGTAAGTACAATATGAGGTTCGAATCCCGCTCGGTGACAATATACTAACAGCTCAACAGTAGCATGGCCCCTGCACTAAGGATGACACGCTTATCAAAGAGTTGCTTACGATTTTTTTTGCACTTTTTGGACGTCTTTTGAGCTGTAAATCGTCCCTTTTGTTTCTTTCTATTCCTTTGTTCATGTCCCTTTTTTGCGATCTACTACGTACTACGGGTGCACTGTCACACCTAACTTTATGCAGTCTGCATAAAGAACAAACTCTCTTTCTCTGGCACAACAGCTTCGTTTTTTACCACATGACTACAAACAGCTCTTCCGACCATCGTGGAGATACCTTTCAATATTCTTATACCATGATCTACGGAGTAGTCAGAATGTGTTATGTCTGGTCCAATCGAATATATCTACATTGTTCCCTTTGCTCCTCTCAGTCCTTCGACGACCACCTGCATACACTCCGATAACAAGGTGCAACATCCCCATTCTCGAAATCATATAAACCAGTTCTTCAAAGACGACGATTCAACAGCGTGTAGCAAGCTTTCTGATCGTGAGATTGCTCTGATGGATTACAAGGCGGTGAACTTGAGTGTTGGTGCTCCATATTGCGTGGCTGAGGCTCATTTCGGTAGTCTAGTGAACCCCTGCAGCACGGCTGCCTTGACCGCCCCAAATTCTATCCAACCTCAAATCAACCTTTCTGGACTGTTTGTATATAGCTGAAAATGCATCTCGTCGATATTATACCACTGCTCTGAAGCAGTAAGAGGAATATATAATGATTGAATTAACATCTTCCTGATTCCAAACAGGCGTCTATTCAGGAGTAGACGCGATATACCCCTGCAACCAGCCTAGTCACTGGCATAATTTCGTTTCCCCTTCTTCGCTTCGAGCCGCAGATCATTAAACGTGGCTCATGTCAATGACCCATTTTAATCTACATGCAAGCCTCGGATGAAGCCCATGTGATGCCTCAAGTGCAACGAGACAGATGCTTCATCACCCTACACTTGATTTATAAGTAATATAATGTTGATTGTGGTCTAAGACTCGAGGCCAATGAGTTGGTCTATACGTATACTTAGAACCTACTTGATACTTGGATGGAAAAAGGATAAATCTCTGAAAATACTGAATCCCCATTCGGATATGCCCCAGTCTGAAATGTGGTCATTTTCACGTGGTCCAACTACGACAAGATGTTAATCAACTAAGATTGATCCAAGTTTCATCTTCACCATTCCACTAAGCGTCACGAGCAGGAGCTCAACTCATGTTCTAAACTACTTCGATGTACCTCTTGAATTCCCTACAAAATGTTAGTCACTCACACCTTCAAATAACTTTTTGATCATTTACCAGTCGGTCACAGCCTCGCGCCAAACTCGCAGCTCATGATGTCGAGAAATCGAAAACGCATCAACGAATTCGTCACCCATAATCTCTCTAGCTGTACTGTTCTTCGCCTCAAATCGTTCAAGCGCTTTTTCGAGAGTGTTGGGAAGGCGTTGCGCTTGTTGGTTCTCGGAAAGCTGATTTGTTGGGGGAAGCGTGATATCCTTCTTCTGCTGCATTCCTCCAAGTCCGGCCTTGAAAGTGGCGCTGAGAGCGTAGTGAGCATGTAAATCAGCACCCGGGATCCGGACTTCGAAGCGAGTGGCTGACGGCTTGCAAATAGGAGGAGCCACTAGCCGAATGCTGGAAAGTCGATCCTCAAGACCCCAGCCTAGAGTGACTGGAGCCCAGTAGTTCTCCACTAGGCGTTTGTAAGAGTTGATGTTTGGTGCCAGAAGCGGCATGATGTCTGGCAGAGCGTCAAGGAGACCAGCAAGAAACCATCGACCAATATCGGATAGGTTTGCAATATCGGACCACTCTGCTGTTTCATCCATCGTCTCTCTGGCAAACAAGTTCTTACCGTCAAAATCTGTAATTGATATATGCATATGACCAGAATTTCCTGGCATTCCTTCCATAGGTTTTGCCATGAAGCATGGAGTCACTCCGTGTTCGATGCCAATACATTTTGTCAAAAGTCTACATTGGTTATCAGCATTGATCAAATTCTTTATTCTAAACTTCCTTCTTACTTGAAAAGCGCGACGTTGTCCGCCATCTTTCCGAGCGGTGAGACAGCCAGCGCCTAATACCCTTGTAAGTTACGGCCGGGTTGATCCACTCGTGAATACTTACAGCCTCGAAAACACCAGGGCCACTTTCCGTGTGCCAACCTTCCATCGGACATTCCATTTCCAAACTGAGGTCATAAATTTCGTGAAAATATTTCTTGGACATGACTGGTCAAGAATCACTGTAGCCAAATATTCCGTCGGTTAGCGGTCTCAAAGACCCCGCGCAGTTAGATTTGAGAAATGCGGCCAAATTTCGCCTCTCATCCCCCCGACCGTAACCATCTTCGTTAGGTGTCTGGAAATTCATAAATCCAAGTTCAACTACATGTTTTACAGTCAGAATTTATGCAACTGCAATTTAAAGAGGAAGAATCATACTTCCTGCGTACGCTTTCATCCCAGCCTCGCCAAGTGCTGCCTCGACTGACATTGTCATGCTTCGGCCATCGGCGCACACTGGGACACCGTTTATCGAGAAGCGGAGCAGAAATAGCGGGATGTAATTTTCAAATGGTAATCTTCTCATTGACTGGAGATCAATTTCTGCCATTAGATCTGAATAGCCACCCTCTGCACAGGCAATACTGGTTTCTGTCGTGAACACCACGTCGTGCATGTCCCAGCCGAAAATAGCAGAACTCATGCCAAACCCACCTTTGAGACTGGAGATGAACTTTTCTTTCGACATGATTTTTCCTCAAAGTATACCGTCAAAGTCAATACCAGCTACTTTGACCTTTGTATCATTGACCAAAAGCTTTTCCATGGTGATGAGATAGCTATCATCATCATGTTGTCTATAGGGGGGATTTTGATGAGAGCCTTCGATGTCATTGACTAAAGAACCCATCTTGAATTTCGTTCATGAAAAAAACAATTGAGCAAATAATAAAGTGGGATTTGTACACTTGCGGGTTGCCCGGATTTCTCGCCGTTCCTTGGGACATAGAAATGGAATAACAGAAGGAATGATTGATTGAGATAGTTGAGGGCGGCATGATAAGAACCATCTACTGCCTGAATAATTGGAAAAGCCGATAAACCAAAGGAGAATGTTATCCAATGACAACCATACTGTCGCCAAACCCCAAAGCTGTTTCCCATGAACCGCGCGCAATTGCGAGGCGCTACCTCGATGTGGGTGGGCGGAAAAGGACTCCGCTTTGTTGCGGGTTCTACTTTGGCTGCTCATTTTCCGCGGTTGCCCCAGCCCCTTTAACCGCGATGACCCCCCATGAGCGACCAGGGTGACAGACCGCGACAGCGAAACGCGGAGGCATCCTCCTGTTTACACTGATAGTTAATTTTCGACGTGACAAGTGTCTACACTCGAGCAGACTACATTCGATGGACAGGAAATCTTCCGCGTCCATGGCATGGCCTGTGGCATTGCTCATTATACGTCAAGTTTTTGATGACACAAGCCATACGAACATATCCTGGAGGATACCAAACACAGATGGAGATGAATGTTATCACGAAAATACTTCTTTTTTTTCCCTAACACTGGCAATGGTTTACCAGGTCTTATTTCCGTGTTCGTTTAGCACTTGCCTCACACGCTGTGCATCTTGAAGATTGAACAAATGAGTGACATTTTTATCATTTTATTCAGGGTTAAATAGCTACTATTGTTCTATGCCTGGTTTTCCTTCACGTGGTAGCTCTTGAGTTTGACGAAAGCATCAAATCCTCGCGGCCCCAAGGTGCATCCCAATCCAGACTTCTTCCAACCAGTCCAGGCGAGATCCTAGAAGTAGAATAAGTTAGAAAATTTGCTTTTCCAATGCGAAAATCCAAACAATAGATGCACTCCCATTGGACCTACAGGGTTAGGATAATCGCATCGATTGACAAAGACAGTCCCCGCATTCAGTTGCTCAATTAGGTCTTCTCCGCGCGCAATGTCTTTGGTCCAAATACTCGCTGTCAGACCATAATCGGTATCGTTCATCAATTTAATAGCCTCTTCGTCATTTGACACCTTTGCTACAGGGATTACTGGACCAAATGTTTCCTCGCGCATGACAACCATGTCATTGTTCACGTTAGTCAATAGGATGGGGGCTACATAATTGCCGTCGTGAGAGGCTGATCTAAAAGATGCATTATCGGGCGTAGAGTCAATAGCTCCTTTGGCCAAAGCCTCATGAATCTGTGCGTGGATACCTTGTTGGGCGGCGCGAGAAATGACTGGACCAACCATGGTCGAGGCATCCAGTGGATCACCCAACTTGTACCTGCAGAGATGTTAACTTGAAAAGTTGAGATAGTTCTTGGTCGCAATTTATGACTTACTGCTTGATTTCATCCTGAAGCTCCTTGACAAAGGCGTCGTGAACGTCGGCATGCACATAGATGCGCTCAACTGCACAACAGCTCTGTCCAGCGTTGAACACAGCACCATCCACAAGTTGAGCGGCCACATATTTCAGGTCGGCGTCGGGCCTAACGTACGCAGGATCGTTGCCACCCAGCTCCAAGTTGACAGGAATGGTCTGCTTTGCCACAGCCTCACGAATGGCTAATCCTCCGGCCGTCGACCCAGTAAAGCTAACGCATTGTACCTCTGGGAGTTGAGCCAAGTTTTTGAGCATAGCGGGATCACCGGATTGGATAACTTGAAGGACATTCGTTGGAAGTCCAGCTTCAAGGAAAATCTCGGCAATTCTCTCACCAACCAGGGGGGTCTGGGGGGATGGTTTGAGAACAACAGTGTTTCCTGCCAGGAGAGCTGGAACCAAAGCATTGACGATAATAAGATATGGGAACTATGGAAATGTAAGCATCTGTTCTTGCACCTATCATTATTTCTAACTCACATTCCACGCAAAGACAATAAGAGTAGGTCCAACTGGAACCTTCTTGATGCATCTTTTGAAGCCGGCTTCCGGGCGTCCAGGAAGCGGCGCCAGTGCTTCTTCAGCGATGTCGAGCAGATAATCGGCGCGCTTCTGCATCGTCTCAATTTCTTTATGACTATACGAAATGGGCCGCCCCATCTGCTCAGAGAGCTCTCGACCAAGCGCCATTTTGCGTTCTTGTATCAAAGCGAGCGCTCTCACGACGATAGCTCGGCGGTCTGCGAAAGACGTGTCCCTATATTTCTCAAAGGCTTCTTGAGACTGACGCAAAACATTTCGGGCATCTTCAATTGTAGCCTCAGGAACCTCACACACGATTTTGTTCGTGGAGGGAGAAATTGTCTTGATTGTCGCTGTCATGGTGAGGTAATTGGAGTAAGTGACTTGATGCAAGAAATATGATGAGAAGAATAATGCAGCAATGATTAAATGCAGGGTTAACCAAGTGTCTTTAAATTTAAAACTTACTTGTGGTATATCTCGGTTTGAACAGCGCTTGCTACAGCTCGTCTGCAACGGCGTTTTCAGCGCCACTCTGCATAATCACTCGGGGACTGTCGTTGAAACACCGCCAGCAGTGCGCGTGGCCAACCATGTCTCGGTTAGAGCGCGGTAATCACAGATCTCCTCATCTCATTCAAATTTAGCCTGACGATTTGCAATCTTACATCTGAACTCAAGTCCAGTCCCACATGAAACGACTCGCATGACCAAAATCCACTTCAGCGCAGAACCGCCTAGTATCGTCCAATCCTCAGCCAGCATTTCCGCGCTTTAGTAGGCCTTAGTATGCGCAAATTATTGGACTTTGCGGTTGATTCTGATGTTAGCCGAGAGAGACACTATGATTGTCTTGTAAATGCGCTCTGATTAATCATTTTGTCGGATTACTTTACAATCTCCAAAATACTTAACATAGGCTGCTGGCAGCAATAATTCATCTTCTTTACCCTTGTCCTCAACAATCAAGACATTGTCACCACAAAGCTTCTAAGTATTGGTTCTTACTACCATCTTATTCGTTTATTTTACATACCACTCATAAAATAACAGTAAACATGGTCGGTCGACTCTCTGGAAAGAATGCCATCATCACCGGCGCTGCGGGGTGAGTATCCTAAACTGTCGATTGTACAGACTGGTCCTGCTAACAAAACAAACAGCGGTGTTGGATTGGAAACTACCATTCTCATGCTACAGGAGGGCGCTTCTGTGCTGATGACCGACATTAATGCTCAGACATTGGAGAAGGCCCTGGCCAAGGTCAACACCGTCGTCCCTAATCGAGAGGGCAAGATTCAAACCCAGGTGGTAGACGTATCCAAAGAGTCCGATCTCGAGGCCGCTGTCAATGCCATTGATTCCTGGGGTGGCGTGGACGTCATGTTCAACAACGCCGGAATTATGCACCCCAAGGACGGCGATGCTGAGGAGTGCCCTGACAGTATTTGGGATTTGACAATGAATATTAATGTCAAAGGCGTATGGTACGGCTCTAAACACGCCGTGCGATCGCTTCGAAAGTTCGGCAAGACCAAGGGTAGCATTATCAACACGGCGAGCATGGTAGCTATTGTCGGTGCCGCTACACCCCAACTTGCATACACAGCGAGCAAGGGTGCTGTTCTCGCTCTTACTCGCGAATTGGCCATTGTTCACGCCCGAGAGGGTAAGCAACACAACTATTTGGACGCTTTCTGCTCAAGCTCTGACCACGACTTAGGATACCGGTTTAACTCCCTTTGCCCTGCTCCATTAAAGTCAGTCCAAGTCATTCCAATGATTAAAGCCCAATGCTTACCAATAGTAGCACCCCCATGCTCCAGGAGTTCTTGGGCGATGACAAGGCCAAGAGATTTCGCCGTGAGGTCCACTTTCCCACCGGACGATTCGGAGAGGCCATTGAGCAGGCTCATGCGGCTGTATTCTTGGCCACCGACGAGAGCAGCTTCGTGAACGCTACAGACTTTGTGGTTGATGGAGGATTGACCAAGGCATATGTAACCGCAGAGGGCCCAGCCACCGTGCCTCCCAAAAACCAAGGTCATTGATATAACAGTGTACGATATAGTCAAGATGATTGGTATATGATGATGGTACAAATTCCATGCGAAATGTTAGGCAAATGAAATCCATACTTGGTTATCCCTCATTACTTTCCAAATGATCCATGGACTTTGCTCTGCAACCGGCAGCGCCCAAATATGCTCAAGCAGCCGAGAAGTGGCTTTCATGTTGCCAAGTCCAATCATAAGAAACATGATGTCCAATCTCGATCTTAGCTCATTTCGTCTGTCTTCATCTGTAACGCAAGATCCAATGACACCAAGCGCCCAGCAAAGACTTGTATTGATCCGAGATGTGGATGGTAGTTGTCTCAAATGTTCAAATGCTTGATCTACCGTGCTTTCAATGCTGAGTCTAAATGGCCCACCTTGCTCTTCTCTTCCTGTGAGTGACGTTAAGAGATACAAATGAATCGCCTGTTTAAATATTTCGCCACACAAGGTCACGTCATTTCCCAGAAGCGATAAGGGCTGAAAATAGAGAACCTGCATTTGTAATGTTGAAAATACCACGAAATCATCAGTCGTGGGAAATTTCGGCTCCACATCAGGACCTCTCAATTTCTGGCCAAATCTGAAGATTTTAGGCAGAAGTAGAAGAAGCTCAAGCCAGCAGCCACACAGCTGTCCAATGTAACCTGATTGCACCAATCTTTCTCCGTGGTGCTCCATATCCGAATTTAGGAATGGGGTCTGGCTTGTGGATGGATCAACTGAAATCATGCTTATAGAAGCCGTGTATATGTAGTATTCGATCACGAAATCCATTAATTCATTGTCGGTAGTGCGGGGGTTGGAGAGAAGGGTCGATAGGAGTGGACCAGCTCCTTTTATGTGGTCGAAAATAATGCCACGGGGGTCTCCCTTGGCAGTCTGAAATAACTTCAAATCAGCATTTACCCAGGTCGATTCGTGACAGACGGGGATTAAACTCACCTCAGTGAAACACATGATCAATGCACCAACTACAATCCATAGTGGATTTGTTTCTCTCCCATTGACATAATCTTGGATCGACTTCCCGAATTGATGCACAGCCTGATTGTAATATCTATTCGCCATCTCAAGCTTACTTGCATCTTCCATGGCACGATGGGCAGCACTCTGGCAAAGGACAAGATCCAGAATTAAACCATTTGCAAAGGAAAGGGGTATGAGCTGTGAGATGAAAGGATTGACACTAATTGACCCGTTTGCCATGCTTAAAGCGGTTCTCGATAGGTAATGGCTGAGGAGATTAAGTGATGGTTCGTTCTGACAAGGAAAAGGGAAGACGCTCCTCGGGATGGAATCTATGCTAGATTGGGTAATGAGTGAGCACTCCTGGATAGACCTCAATGGTTCAATTATTTCGTCAGCATCGCAGAGCTCGTTTTCTATGCCGAATACATCTTTGTTTCCACTCTCAGTGCTTTCGGTCGAATCGTATAACAGTGTTGGGTTCCTCACTGTGCGAACTGCGTCTGATGACGAATTTGCAGCACTTGAGGTTGGACTGGGTGTTGGACTGGGGGATTGGGTTTCGTTATCGGCTAATATATATGTAGTCGGGCCAGCCGGCTGATCAGCGACGGCATCAGCGGCTGGGTTTGATGTCGAGGCACAAATGATGGTATCCAGGGGCGCGGTTGCCGGAGCTATGAAGACATGCTCTCGTTCTGGTAACGGTTTGATTGGTATCGGTGGTGGTTGGGCTCTTCGCGCTGTTTGCGCAGACGTCGGCCAGCGACAATTCAATTTGTTTCGCTTGCAGCCGGCACAAACGGGCTTGACCTCGTCGCATTTCTTCTTACGGCCACGGCAAGTAAAGCATCCCGTTTTGACGCGGAAAATTGGCGGTCGCCGGGCAAAGTGAGGTCTCGATAGCGGTTTAGCGCTCATTTTATCGTACGAACAGCGCTGCTGTGGTTCGATTAGGCAGAGGTTGCGGGATTAGAAAAACAAAACTCATGAGGCTTTCAGCAAGATAAGCTCAAGAAATGGTCATGATGCTTGGATAAGAACTGAATTTCACAGGGAGCGAGCATGTGCCCATGATTCGCGGGGAACGCTAAACCTGTTTTGTCACGAACTGTCAGGGGCGAAAGCCAGCCTTCACAGTGTTATCATGACGTTTTGAGGCTACATTGTCTCAACAAGTGATAAAGAGTAATTCAAGTGCGGTTCCATCTCCTTTTTTTGTGGATTGGCATATTTTTGGTCATCTTGCATTGACTTTGAGTTCTCAATTGCTATGATTCAATTCTCGCACCATTGGCATCTTTCCTCAACGAATACAGTATCATGTTCTCTCTCTTCCTGTGGGGCAATTCATAGAGATAGCCATTCTACTCTACAAATTGATTTGAACACTTGGGCCCCCAGTTATTTCTATTCTGGGCGGATCGATCTGCGATATGATCACATGGCTCTGCTCCTCAAACTCGGTTCCGTCAAGATTCAGCTGTTAGTTTTGCGATGAGGCCTATCCCTGCAGACTCCAGCGCGCAATTTGTCATCATTGGTCAGAAGCTGCTGACTAGCGCAAACGCTATCATACCATCCAACTCACGGGTGCCATAGCGGCAAATCTGATCAGCTTAATCCATACCTGTTAGAGCCACATCAAGTCCGAAATCATGTTAAATTGCATCTCAGAAAAAGTCCTACAGTTTGACGGAGTATCATTTTGGGCCGATATCGCCAAGCCTTAAATCCGGTACTCTTCCGTGTAGTGACAACCTCACCAATATGGACTCACCGCCGAGTATAAAGTGTCAATGCATATTCCTTGTTTGCGATATTAAGACTGAATCACCATATTTTTAAACAAGTTCCTAATAATTCCAGCTACAAGACGGCAATTGTTACACTGAGCATGTGCACTTTAATTTACTTCAAACTTACCCGGGAGCAACTCCAACCTCAAACTTCGGACTTACGCCCATCAATCAACAAGTGCTAAAAGTTCTTGTGTGTTGGAAAGAATGATGTAATTTAAATTGCGGATTAATAGGTTTTATCTCGAAAATAAACTTTCTAGGCTTTTTCTCCCGATGCATACAAACAGAAATACATATTCAACATTCTAACATCACAATGACTGATGCAATTTCATGTGCAGTCGTTCGTTCTATGCGAAACCCTCCGCTCAAAAAGAAAAAAATACATGAATTCGATCTTTAGTTATATTCGTTTAATAAATTCTTTTTATTATTAAAAAAACAAAGTGATTGACTTCGAGGTAAATGCCCAGGGCCTCCACCACGGGAACCACGCTGTTTCAACTGAGACATCGATTCAACGCCAGCGTAGATTCGACACTATATTAGATCAACAGCGAAAAAGAAATGGGGTTTTACTCATCTCCGCTAGTTAATTATCGATTATGCACTCCTGATACATCCCTTGTCTTAAGGCCGCCAAATTCTGCTTCATGCAGATCTGGATCGTCTCGTTATTGGTAAACTTAAGCGCATCAACAAGAAAGGCATTGCGGGAACAACTATTTTATGCATCCGTAAGATTTCATGTTATGAATATCAATAGGCGCGCAATTTCGCAGCCGTCGCCTGATATGACTCCCGCCAAGTGGGTCTTTTGCGCGCTTGGGGTCTAATTCTCACGGCGAGATTCTCTGACGGAACGTCTTTCGTCTATCGATCCACTATTACCCGTGGTGATAGAATAGCTTGTAATGATCCAGTAATTAATCCTATGCCTTATGATTCTTTATCGTGACATGCCGGTATTAGTAAATTGGACTAGAGAGTTGTAACGGTGCTGACATGCGCATCATCATCTTCCAGAGATTCTTGGGCTTATCAATAAAAGCGTTAACATCTAATTGACCTTATGGTGTTGCGACGCTAAATTTACCTGACTCATATGAAACGGAGAAAATGGAAAATTGTCGACCAAAAGGTAACTACCATATGAGAAGAGAATTCACTTGGGTACGCAGTATTATTTCATGATATCAAGTTGTGATAACGCCAAGATAAGTAAACAACACAAAGTCATCTACTATTAATAATAATGTCCGCTATCATACCATATTTAACATTAACAAGGGGATGTTATCTAAGCTCAAGCCCTTGACCCTAACCACCATCACCGGCGCGGAAAGATGCGCTATTGGCTCGGCGCAGAACCATGCCACGTCTAAATTCCGCTATCATCGGTTCCCCATGGGGTATGTACGACCCCAGAAGTCATTATCTAGGCGGTCCCAGATAAAGCTTAAGCATGGGCCAGCATAGTAGATAACCTGTCTGCCTCAGGTGGTGCAGGCATATAGAAGCGGCCTCCGCTGCTGCTTCTGTTTGAATTTGAAACCACTCCATCTCTTTTCATCCAAATTTTTTGGCATAACTTGATTCAAAATGGAGACCGAGAACAAAGAAAGAATGCAAGATCTCGAGTGTGTCAAGTCGAACAATGGTATATACGCTTTCCTGCCATGAATCTCCTATTTGCTATGCTAACCATGTGTTAAGTTGGCCAACAGGAAGAATTGCGAAGAAACTTTTCATTATGGTCTGTGATGGGCATCAGCTTCTCTTTGGCCAACTCTTGGTTTGGAATCTCGACGGCGCTGGTGACGGGCATCAACTCTGGAGGCCCTGTCCAATTGATCTACGGAACGATTCTAATAACTGTGGTGTGCACTGCCATCGGGGTGTGTTTGGCAGAACTGGCCTCTGCCATGCCAAATGCAGGCGGGCAATATTATTGGACCAGTAGATTGGCAAGTCCTCGATATGCCCGATTTGCATCATACGTAACGGGTTGGATATCCTGGGCCGGCTCTCTATTTACTTGTGCGAGTATTGCCTTGGGGGTTGGAAATTTAGTACTGGGGTGTATCAAGATGGCACATCCTTCCTTGTAAGCATGAAGGTTTACATGCAAAACAAGAAGTTTCATGACAACTAACTCCCATGGGATTCCAGGTCCTTGAAACCTTGGATGACTTTCGTCAGTTACCAAATCGTCCATATCACGTGTGCGCTTTTCAACATTTCAAGCCGTGCTCTACCCAAGGTGACTTTTGTTACCCTTTGGACATCTATCATATCCTTTCTAGTCATCATCCTCGCCGTCCCAATCAAGTCGCCCACGCACCAACCTGCGAAATTCGTCTTTACCGAATTCATCAATCGAACGGGCTGGTCAAACGACGGAATTGCCTACATTGTTGGTCTCATTAACCCCAATTGGGCGTTCAATGGATTAGATTGCGCGACGCACATGGCGGAAGAGGTGTTTGAGCCGGAACGCATCGTGCCTATTGCCATCCTGGGGACCGTGGGCATTGGGTTTGTCACTGCGTGGCTCTTTTCTATTGGAATGATGTTTAGCATTCAGGATTTTGACAAGGTGTCTGATACGGCGACTGGAGTCCCAATCTTGGAGCTGTTCTATCAGGCCCTCAACTCCGAGGCAGGAGCTATTATTCTTTGCTGCCTCATCGTGCTGACAGGGTGTGGCTGTCTGATTGCTTCACACACTTGGCAAGCTCGTCTGTGTTGGTCTTTTGCAAGAGACAACGGACTTCCTGGTTCAGCTTATCTTAAGAAAGTACATCCTTCGATGCATGTGCCGATGTGGGCACATTTGGTTAGCTGTGTTATTGTCAGTCTGTTGGGCTGCCTCTACTTGGCGTCATATACCGCGTTCAACAGCATGGTTACGGCATGTGTGGTATTGCTCTACGCTTCGTATGCCATTCCAGTCGTCTGTCTACTTCTCAAGGGAAGATCGCGCCTTGCTCGTGGGCCTTTTTGGTTTGGAAAGGTGGGGTTGATTTGCAACATAATCCTCCTACTTTGGTTAGCATTTGCCGTTGTGGTAAGTTGAATCGACATCTGCATACAAGGTGGCTGCGTTGCTAAGTTCTTTGCTAGATGTACTCGTTCCCACCACAGCGACCAACGACGGGAGGTAACATGAATTACGTATCAGTTGTGTATGTGCTGATCAGCCTCGTGTTGACTGGTTGGTGGTTCTGGAGCGCACGGAAAGACTACAATCCAGAAATTGTGCATTAGCTGGTGGTGACTTGCAGTAGATCGAATTCATTCCTAGTTGGTAGTCGGCAATCGGTACTAATGATGCAATGAGTCTAAGTGCGGAGTTTGGAAGGATGTGGAATGGAGGATACGGACATGTGAACTTCCGTTGGGTAAACGGAAGCGCTCCGCCCCGGCCGAGGATGCCCGCGACAAAACCAGAGTATACATTCTAGACCAATCAAGTCGCTCCAAGATGATGAATGCTTTGTTTTTCTGCGTCCGCTGCTCATTCCATCCCTTACCGCTCCCCAGCTGAACGGTGTGGCGTAATTGGTGGACAGAGCTCCCCGCGCTAAGAACGCCTCTGACGCAGGGATGGAGGTGCGGAACGGCAAATTTCCCGAGGTTTTACTGACATGGAGCAAAAGCTTTCCTTGTGCTACCCGGGATAGCGTCGAGGATAGCGCCGCGCGCCGGGCTGGATGTGAAGATAAACAAGAAGACGTGAAACTGTAGAGAAATGTATCGCGTTTAGCGAACACAAAGTTCCGCGAGAAGAAAAAGAAGTGGCGGGTGTCAAATGACCCTTGAAGCGTTCGTAGCTCATGACTCTGCTGCGAAACATTTCCAGATAGGCGTAGCTTCGCGCTTTTCTGTGCCAATGGGAACCCGACGTTCCGGTCAATGTGTGAAGCCGTCTCACTCACCCCATCCATGCAGAACACACATCGTCTGCATAATTGCAGATGACCATGGCCATTCGGGCCGGTGCAATGCCGGGCAAAGTTGCTCACTCATCGGGGGTTTGTGGGCTTCAAAACACCATGTTCACAACGGAGGGAGGCTGGTAAACATAACAACAAGCCAGTACAATCTCTCATCATCCGTTGCTGGCTAAAAAAAAAAAAAATTCCGACTTAGACTAAGCTCAGAGCTGGCGAGATTGGACTTGGAGAAAGATTGCGCTAAGCTTTTGTGGCTTGCTAAGCGATTCCAACATGCTGGGAAATTCTTGGCTCGCGTTGAGGACGGCGCATCGATCGACAGCCAACCCCATAAAAAGCCAGATGAGCTGAGCTCGTTGACATCTGAATTAGGGGGCTTCTGAGACATCTCCTACCAATTTTAATCTGAGGTCATCTCCCTGGCCTGTCTCTCGTGCATGTTGCCCATCTGGCGGGGGGTCACAAGCCGTCAATATTTTCCACTTTGGATGGAGCTGGGGCCTCATGGCTAAGACGGAGCGGCTTGTGTGCGAAGCCTAACCTAATCATGGAAATCAAGGTAGCGGGATCAACCGGCGGCTGCGCATAATTGGGCTAGTGATTAGCCACAGGAACAGATTACAAGCCGTCTCGATTGCTCTGCTTCCGCTTTGTACCACGGCTCATCGCGTCTTCTTAGCGTCGCGTGAAGGAGGGGGGACCTTTTGCTTCTTCAGTCACATCCAAATACCTCTCATCACCCCTTCACTCAAAGTCGTCAGGCAAAATGACCGCCAAAGCAGGTATCCGTACTTTGCGAAGAGTTCTGACTGGCTATGACCGGGAAGAACAAGGTCTGCCTCCCTCGGGGAACTCTGGCAATGTCACCGGAGGCGGCGTATCCAAGGCATTGACCGTCACCGACGCAGCCGCCCTCGTTCCCCTCGAGGACAAACTTCTCATGTTTCGTTCACTGACGGGCATCGACACCGTTCCCGCTTTGACATCCGGCGCACATTCCGTACGCACAGCACCCAATGTCGGCATCTACACCCGTGTGATCCGCGCCGAGCGCAAAGCTTCATTGAAGTACTCGACTTTCAGCTTCATCGTCAACACCTGCCTGGCCACCCAGATTGTTGTGTCTGCCTGTGTCACGGCAATTGGCGCTGCCAAGGGATCATACCAAGCCGTCACGGCCTTTGGTGCCATTGCTACCATCATGGCAGGCATATTGACCTACTTGCGAGGCTCAGGCCTGCCGAACCGACTTAAATACGACGAAGAAGAGTGGAGGACTGTCCGTGAATACATCGAGCAGCGGGAACGTGAATTCTGTCTGGCAAATTGCCCACTGGATGTGGCCGAGGAGATTGAGATTGTTGAGGACATGTATCACAGAGTGAAGGCACGACTGGAGGCCAGCCATAGCCCCGGAGTCCAAAACGGTGGTAGGGGCCACGAAGAAAACGGAGAGATCAGGAGAAATCGCTCCGTTGCACCCCGAAATCGAGACGGTTCTCGGCAGCCCGAACCCAGGCTCCGACCTCCGCCCGTAGACTAAAAGAGATGAGAACAGAGGTTGATGAGTACGGCTGACACGAGTGTGTCAATAAAAAAAATTGGTGAGTACCAGTGGTACAAGTGCAAGAATTTAGAATGCTAATATGGGGTGTCTAGGTATGCCGCCCATTCGTGATATGGTGATGCTGGCGAAATCTCCATCCTCAAAGCTCTTGGGCAGTTCGATATGTGCTAGTGTAACATACATTCGCTGTCCTACACGGACCACTGACCCGTTGCCCAGGGAGAAGGCTTATATCACAGCTCTGAGGTTGTGAGACCCTTGTTCGTATTCCAAAGTGATCACTAGTATTGGGTTTGGCACTCGCACAAGATACGCACCCCAATACCCTCAGCGATGCAGGGCAGCTTGAATAGAAAGAAAGTACAACATCATTTTGCTGAGAAAAGCCACTCGCAAATGAGCCCCTGAGTGTGATGGATGTTGCTCGTCATGCGGAATGGTTGTGTTGATTCTCTACTATCGGGTTGTCACAAACCAAATAAAAATATGATTAATATATTGAATTCTGCTTCATTCACTGCTTTTATCCTTGATACAGAATCGACCAGGCCTATTTCCCCGTGACAGATTAGCAACGGCGAGCAAAAGAAGTTAGTAGCAGCACATTCACTAACATCAATCATCAGGACATTTTATCGAGTTGCCGGTTTATTTTAATTTTCAACGGCACATGAACAATGCTCCAAGGTCACTATTACGTGATGTTTCGAAAGTTTGACCCTAGATGCTCATAATGAGCCGGCTAGTCCTATAGTGGCACTACCGCAAGACTATCTAGATTGAATGGAGGGTCGCTACCCAAAACCTCAATCGTATTATCCATTCCGCCTCTGAGTGACACAACCCAAGGAGAAGCGTCTTGCCAATATCCCCAAGACCCAGTGCTAGGTAATGTGATTGGCACATCTAGTACACCGTTTACTATTACACGAACACCTTTGGGGTCCATGTCCCCAGCAGAATACCGCATCATCAACCTATAGTTACCGTCGGCGGGTGCGGCCACATCTGTGAATGTTGCCCTTGCCGTGGTTGAGCGACGGAAATCAACAAAGCCAGTTCCAGAGTATCGAGGGTGGTCGCTGTTGACAATGGCAGCTCCACTTAGGGTAGCATCCTCGCCTTGGTAGCATGTTCCCTGCAACGTGGTGACGCTCAAGGCGTCGATTTTGGGCGCAGATGTGCTGTCAGCAGTAATGACCACACTATTGACGCCTGCTACCATGAACACTGTTACAGGTGCTGTGTCCACCCACTGCAGGTCTGCGGGAGCTTTCCTAAATTTAAATTTCGACAATGGGGTGCCGTTCACGGTCACAGTCGTAGTGGTCCAGGGGTTGGCACAATCTTGTCCGTATCGCATTGTCAAGTAATGCGGGCCAGCGTTGTCTGCGAGTACTTCAAGGGACACAGAGGCCCCAATGTTGCCGTTGAAGTCAACAAAGGTTGTCTGCGCGTCATCATTCACAATGGCGCCTCCTGATAGTGTTCCCGTCTCCGCTTGCACGGTCATCTGGGTGGGAATGGCCAACGGGAAATATGTGAGACGTATGTTCTCAGCGCCAAAGGGCACCAACGTGATGCTTACAGTCTTCTCGCTAGTCACTGCAGGGTACGGTGGCTCGGCAGCCAGGACTGGATTTGAAGTCAACATGCCCCAATAGCCCAAAGTCCGGGCATGTGCCTTGATGTAAACCGGGGTTGTGCTCTGCACGAACGGATTGCTGGGCATCTCTCTTTGATGAACGGTTATACTGTCCTCGGGGTTTGTCGGATCAATTTGTAAGGCGTATCTCCAAGGTGAATTTGGCTTGACCTGCCATGTTCCATAACCAGGCAGGAGATTCACTCCAGCACCCAAAGTTTCGCCACCTATGAGGGGATCGGGGCCAAGCCAATCCTCGTCAATCTGTAGAGAATACACCAACGGACCCCGCTCCACGGCCACTGACTGACGCACCCAGCGTGATGTTTTTATAGACATGGGGAAATTGACGATGACCTCATCTCCAGTTGACCATGTACGATTGATGCGATAAAATGAGCCTGCCACCGCACCTGTTTGCAGCACGTTATTCACAAGGATGGACGGCTCTTGTGTCCATGCCGGGACACGAAGAGAGAGGGGAAATTTCACATGCGAGGGCATGGTGAATTGTAACCGGATCTGCTCTTCAAATGGATAGTTTGTATCAGAAATTACACTAACAGGCACTCTTCCTTCAAGCCCTAGGTGAGTGGTAAGAGAGCTGGGTCCATAGGCCATAGCTGCCAGCCCGCCATCAGGCGTAGCAGCCCACATGTGCTTCACGTAGTATGGCCAGCCCATGTGCATATCATAGCGACAGCATGGAAAGTTGGAGGCCACGCTAGGAGTGAGAGCTGTCGGGTTGTCTTGCTCACAGCCATGCCAGCCGTAAATGCTCTGAACTTGGTTTGGTAACGTATAGTACTGGTGGGCAGTGTAGTCTTTACTTAGGGCTCCGGGAAGCACGTTGAAGGCCAACTTCTCGAGGTGATCCCCAATGTTGGAGTCGCCCAAGATCATCTGCGCCTCTTGGTCCGCCTGCATGCGCTCGACAACAGCGCACAACTCCACGCCAGTCGTGGATGAATCTCCCGACAACATCTCGCTGCCAGAGATGCCGCCGTGGACTTGTCCATGTTGGCGCATGGTGTGATGGGTGCCAAGCAGGTACGACCTACGATGATAATCGCTGTCGGAACGCACGGAGCGGATGACGGGCATCTTGATACATTGCTGCACATTGACGTTGTGTTTGACTTGAAAGTCGCGGCCGCCGTCGTAGGTCAGGAACTGGTTGTGGGTGTAAATATCGGCCCAAGGGTAGGCAGCCTGTTCCATATAGTCGGACAAGGCCAGCAGCCAGTGCTCATTGGTTTGCTCATACAGCCAGTGCACGCAGGCAATCGAGTCGCCAATGCGGGCACGCCCCCAATGCGTGGGTGGATTGCTGGGCGCCGTCTCCCACACGAGGCGGAACCATTTCATGAGAGCCGGAATGACACGGTCATCGTGCGTGGCATCGTAGTAGTCGCGCAGCGCATAGAGAATGGGCATGCGACCCCACCAATCTTGACCATCACCAGCCCGCTCCAACATGGGTGGGCCGAGGAATCCATCACGGCCTGTGTTGTCCAGCGTCCAGTTGAGCCACTTCTCAGCTTTGGCAATCAGGGCGCGATCGCCGGTCACGTATGCCAGCGCCACGAGGCCCTTGATGTAGTAGGGAGATATTTCGGCCCAGTTGCCCGCGTCAATATCGCCGCCGAGCCAGGCGCTCCGGGGACCAAGATCCGTGTAGAGCTCCTCAGCGCGGCCCGTGGCGCCGTCCACCTGCATTTGCAGCTGCGTGGCCAGCCATCCAGTTGCCTTGACGGTGCCGATAGGAAGAGGACGATATGGCGGAGACAACAGCGGTGCGTTCTTGTGTTTAGGGCCAGCTTCGTAGCCAGGACTCAGCTCATCATGGCGACTACGGGACCCCGGATTTGCGGGCCCACGCCGAAGCCAGCGGCGGAGGCTCAAGGCGACGCTGACCACAACCACGCCAACCCAGCATCTCAGCATCCATGCGGGGTCCATGTGCCGGTTGAGCAAGCCTGGAATTGCACCCTTCTCAGCCATGACACCATGCTCCATGGTCAATTTCGAAGCCGTGAAATACTTGTCGATGGTGGAATTGTTTTCATGAGTCTGCCGCCATCAACATTGGTCGTGCACTGTGTCGCACCATCCCTGGAGCGGGGTGAGCGTTCCGCTTCTTATACGGGTATCTAGTGTGGTCTCGTGACTTGCGACAGTGGCGTATGTCGCAAAGTCAAATCCTTGCGAGATGAAGCAGCGTGCTTGATCTTCAAAGTCTTTTAGCATGTTAATACGCATGATTTCTTCATTTGGACCTAGAAATCGATATGAGGGGCAGCAATGTGGAAGACAAGACCGGGATCGTTTTTGCTAGGGCTTGGGAATACGTTGAATGAAGGAGCGCAAGTGACCGATAACCAAATGATCTGAGAAGCTGCAGCCCCAACTGATTTCAATGCACATCACGGGAACCGAGCGATCTCGTTGGGTGTTTCAAACGAAAAGTAGTTCAGGAGGCAATTAAGGCTTAACAATTTCCAATCATGAAAACCACCAATTCTATAACATTTAAACCAGCATAAACCTAATAAAAATGGAAATCTAGGCTATCTCAGTCCTTCTAACATATGATACGTTGCAATCCATCGTCGCCCATGCGACATATCAACGTTGCCAGCTGTCATTCTCCGAATCCATTTACACGCTGGACCAAATAATCATTCCGCCTAAAACATCTCCATCCTTTCCTTGGTAGTTTTGGAGTAATCATCAAGTAATTGCAGCCGGTGCTCGGCAAGACGGCATTTATTCTTCGGTTTTCGATCATCAGACTCTCTCGAGGTTGCGGCAACTTGATAACATTGGTGCAAATAGCTTAAATTTGTAGTTGTACCGGACGGGGGGTTGGAAGTAGCATAGAAGGGGTTTTAAATCCTGAGGAAAAGGTAGGCCATGAATATATCCTGCCATATCACTGAGCTTTATCATGGCCTAGCTTTTCCTCAGGATTTTAAATCCCGTATATGATACCTCCAACCCCCCCGTCCCTCCACATAGACGTGAGTAGAAACCTTTCAAGACGCTTTCACCATAAATCGTATTCTGTGCAGAAAATAGTATGCTCGCCCTTGCGTACTGGGAGCGACACAATTCTCTTGAAACGAAATCCGGCCTCTCATTTTAATTTCTGCACAGTTTTATGACTCATGGTTTCCTGTTCCTGACTAGTTAACCACGTACGCCTAGGGGATTCTCACAACCTCGGTCCTTTGAGAATGAATTTGGTTTTTTTTCTTTGGCGGTCGGCCTTTTTTCTGTCGTTTGCATGTTTCAAAATGAAGTCGAAATTCCCTTTTTGTATTGAATTCTTCCAAATGGGTTGTCCTCGGACGGTGGCAAATATAGGTGTAGCTTCCCACACAATTATTATGACGACTGAGCCTATCTTCTCGATCGACCTTGCCACAGCAGCATCGAAATTTCCACCGAGTAAGGTTTCTTAGGTGGGATTTGAACGTGGCTCGGTCAACAGTGCTTCTTTTGCCACAGGTACAATACCACGGTCCCTGACAAATAGGTTGGCTGCGATCGGTTTCCGGAACCTTGGAGCACTTGTCGCATTTGCATCGACAGAGTGGGTATTGATGGGCGGATTCCATGTGTATTCTAAACTCAAATGTTAGCGGTTGGTTTCAAACTGAATGGTGGAACAGATGGAATTACTTCAAGTCATCAACATTTTCAAAAAGTTTCAAGCATCTTAAACAGTAACAAAAATATTGATTTTCAAGTAAATTAGACAAATTAGAAGGAGGTCCAATAGGTAGCGCGGAAGGCGTTGGGTCTGCTTCAGAACTGGGCCCTTGTGAGGTCGCACCGAAGTCGACATTGTCTAAATCGAAAATAGGCTGTTGGAGGGGGTTTTCGGAGGATATTTGATCGTAATTGATATTGTCGAGGTCGGGGTTATAGATAAGCTCTGATTCAAAATCGTAGTTGAAGTCATGGGCGCCAAAAGACGCCCATTCCGGACTTAGATGGTTGCGATCAACAGGACCACTGAGCGACGGCACCGCAGGAACGAGGCATGGTTGGAATGATGATGACGCAATTGCGTCTACATCTTCTTGACTAAAGAAAGGCCAGATTTCACTTTCAAGAGAGTTTTGCTCGTTTGTTGCGTAATGTAGATGTTCATCATGGTCAGGTCTTTGAATAGCAAGTTCTCGCGGAGCCTAGGTCTGAGCTCCGCGAGCGTCGAGTTAAGAGAATGAAGAGCCCAAGAGCCCTTGTGAATTATGCCGGGACAATAGCCTAGACAAAATCACAGGGATTCGATGTATGTTTTGGGGTAGATGTATTTAAAGAGATATTGAACACCGTTCAATCAGGCTTAAACGGGAAAAGAGTAAGGTAAAGTGGATATTTTGAATCATAGGAGAGTGAGAATGGCTGCCGATCGAGCAGTAGCCCATCGATCGGCAGCCAGCTGAGAACGAGTAGTTGACGGACAACAATCTTTGGTCGGAATCTCCTCGTTCTTTTATCATAAGTTTCCGTGGAGCAAAGTCCCTGACGATCGAGCAGTAGCTCATTGATCGGCAGCCAGTTGAGGAGGAGTTGACGAAAAACAGTCTCTGACTGAAATCTCCTCGTTCTTTTATAGCAAGCTTCTGTGGGGCAACGTCACCTGCTAGGTTTATGGGCCAATATTTCAATTGGTCTGCTGAATTAGGCATAGCATGATGCGTGCTGATTTCAGGCGCCCCATGGGCCTTTTTGCTGATTCGCCGATGAATGATAATGCCTGAGGTTCAAATCTGTAGTAATCAAGATAAAAACACCGTCTATCCAATGATGAGCTTAATATGGTTGCGTTCAGAATGCTTCCCCTGTCTAAAGTAGTGTGGGTTTGTGCCAATAGTCTCATAGGTCGCTATCCTATGTCGTAATGATGCGATAAGGAGTACTGGTTCAGGCAATATCCATGATAAAAAGAGGCTTGTGCAAGCACATCAAATCTCTAAACCCGAGGATTCTGTCGTTATTTGTGAATGTGACTGCCTGTCATGGGTTAAACAATGCATCACCACTCCTATAGTGACGGCCATTGCTCTCTCATCGTTCAGCCTGATCAGCTGTTTGGAGGCATTAACGCTAACAAATTCAACCACCATCTCAACTGGGAACTGGGGCCCGGGCTTTAACCGGCTGACCACGGACGCATCAGTGGCTTATTATTAGTCCTTTTAGGCAACACTAATCGTTGAATGTCATCTCCGATAACTCGAATTTATTTCTTCATCTATCGTTTGATTTAATGTTATCTCTGCAACTTTGCCATTTTGCTTGAACTATAGTCTTGAACTTTGGCGCAAGTGAAAGACTGGCGATGGTAACGCACGCTAACCAAAAACTTGCTTCCCCTTCGAGAAGCAAATCGGCCATTTTTCACGCCTTTGGGCTTTTACTCTTCGCTGCGTCATTTTTATGGCTACCAAACATCACCAACCCCCGGCACGGCGGATTTGGCGGCTCATACAAATTCCTGACTATTATCGCACTTACCATGTCCACAGTGACATTTGGACTTGGTTTTCTAGCCGACCTTACTCTGAGTGGAAAATTGTTCAATCTTAAGAATGCATTTTTGTTATGCGCGGCACCACTCGACCTCTTGGTCAGCATAATGTACTGGGGTCTTCGTCTGATCAATAAAGATCTCGTTTTGCCTTCTGGGCACGAACTTCCGTTCATCCGGGATCTTGGCTTCCATGCAATTCCAGCCATTATGCTCACTTTGGACTTTTTGCTACTAAGCCCTCCCTGGTTAATTAAGTCTCATCATTTCATGATTATTGGTTTATCATTGATGATTATATATTGGACCTGGATCGAATACTGTTATTCATTTAACGGATGGTAGGCATCGAGGCTTTGAAATGGGCAGGACTGCCAGTTAACCTTTCTCTAGGCACCCTTATCCCCTCCTTGAACTTCTTTCTCCTTGGAAAAAGGGTCTTCTTTGTCTCATCACTGGAAATATGATTGGGGGCAGCGCCTTCATTTTAGACGGGATACATATGCGCGTCCATGTAGCTCGAGATACTAAGATAGACAGAACTAATTTACAAAAGGTAATTTGAATTTGAGAAATTTGACATCGGTCTATGATAAAACATAATCACGCACTTTCGGTAGTATCTGTGCCGAATCACAGGTGACCAATGCCATGTACCCTACGGCGGGATCCAGCGTGAGGTGATTAATAGACAAGTCAGAACTCACTTCTCCAGTAGCCAACTCTTTCGCAACCTTTCCCTATCCTGAACCCTTTCCTTTCATTACATCCCGCATATAATACGGAAATGATTTGCGTTCGCGGCCTTATCTCCCGAATCTACTTAGCCGTCTCACCAAAGGCCATGTTCAGCTGTAAGACAATTATGCCGAAATATGATCCCGCACGTCAGCACAGCGCCTGTCAAATTTCATCTTGGTGTCAAATGGAAGGCAGATGACATACAATTTGCAAGTGAGTACTATTTTGATTGGTGGGCTTTCTCCCATGCCGATGATGTTCAGGGGTGGCCAGGGGGTGCCAGCGTCAATGCGGGGAAATTACTGCACAAACATGGGTTGGGCGGCAGAGGTTTATTGGGAATGATCATCGAAGTCCACGCCAAGACATACGTAATATAGGTTGGGTAATTCGGGAGATCCGGTAGGATAATATACCGAGAAGGTATATGGAGTATGAAATAGATCCACATTGCCTCTAAACATGACAGCGCCGCCAAGACTATATAAACACCTATGAATCATGGAATAGATTCATGTCAATACCCTAAGCAACAAATACCCTTTCGTTACAGATATATATTCTATTTTGAATCTAAGCATAAGCTCGACTGCTTGCGAACAAATTTCGCAAGTATGCTAGCCCTATTATTCATTTCTTTGTTCATCGCTCGTTGCGCTGCCATAAGCGTAACCGAGTCGAGCTCCAGTTATGTGATTGACACAGAGTCTGAGACTGGATTCGCCGTCACCGTGAGGACCTCTGATGGTTCTTTGACCTCAATCAAATACGGGGGCACAGAATATCAGTACAGCTCTACTTATAGTCATATAGCCTCCGGTCTGGGATCTTCGAACGTCTCCTACACGACTTCGGGGGATTACGTCATTGTTTCAACTGTAACGAGCGGTGTTGATTTCAATTTAACTCATTACTATGTATTTGCTGATGGCCAAAATCACATTTATATGGGGACCTATACAATCGATGAACCAGAAGTCGGCGAGCTGCGTTACATTGCCCGCTTGGTTGGCCTCTCAAACGCCTACAAGAATGGCATTGTATCAGATATTGCGGGAGGCACAGCTATTGAGGCATCAGATGTTTACTTGGTGGATGGTGAAACGCGAAGCAAGGTGGGAAAAGACTCCTCACGAATTCCCACAATCCATTAACATTTGGCAGTTCTACTCCTCGGAGCGCTTCATCGACACTGATACCTACTGTGCCTATGATGATGATGAGACTGTGTATGCATGTTGGGTAGCCAGCAACATCCAAGCGTTTGAGAAGAGTTCGGGCGGACCGTTTCACCGTGACATAAACCTCAATCTTGTGTCGTCATACCAGTCACTGACCTTCTATATGAACTCGGGTCACGTGCAAACAGAGGATTACAGGATGGGTTTCCACGGTCCCTATACCTTGGTCTTTGGTTCAGCTCCCCCAGTGGCGTCTGACATTGATGTCTCGTTTTTCGATGATCTTGATGGCCTAACAGGGTATACTCCCGCATCTGGTCGCGGCTATGTCAAGGGCACAGCTTCAGGAACTTCGTCCAATTTCCCTTCTGTTTTGCACTGGTATAATGACGACTACCAATTCTGGTGCAACGCCAGTGATGACGGATCCTTCACCTCGCCAGCGATGGTAACGGGCTCCTATACCATGGCCTTGTACCAACAGGAGCTTCTGGCTGCTACAACGACCGTCAGTGTGGCAGCTCAGTCCACCGCTACCGCAAGTATCAGTGCTACTAACGCCATCATTACTGCGTCTCGAACCACCATTTTCCAAATTGGTGAATATGATGGAAAGCCTGATGGGTTTATGAATGCCAATCTCCAGTTGCGCATGCACCCTTCAGATGCACGCATGTCAAACTGGTCTATTGGTACATTCGACGCTGATAACGATGTGGCTTCTGCGTTCCCTATGGCGATATTCAAGGACGTAAATTCACCGCAGGCGATCACATTTACCCTGGACGATGATTTGAATGAAGCTGCAACGATCCGTGTAGCTAGCACTTTGTCTTACAATGGAGCGCGGTCGCAGGTTACGGTGAACGATTACCAGTGTGGTGTACCAACTGCACCGACAAAAATTGATAGTAGAGGTCTCACTAGAGGCGCATATCGAGGTTATGGAGATGTCTGGGAGTGTACAATTCCTTCTGGAAACATCGTCGCCGGCAAAAATAACGTTTCCATCTCCGTTGTCTCCGGCTCATCTGGCGATGAGTGGTTGAGTCCGAGTTTTGTGAGTTGAAAATTTTGAACCGGCATGTTGAGTATTCTAGTACTAATCGAAGTGCAGATTTTGGATGCAATTGAACTTTTTTACTAGCTTGAAGCACGAGGGCCAGATGGCTATATGGACAGCATTTGGAATTGCTAAGATACATGTCATATCATGTCGTATCCGACAATGTGCTTCCCAATGATAGAGGATAATCTCGGTTTCTATTTTAAGAAAGCTCTAGTGCACTTTGTTGGCATTCGCGTATTGTATAGTAATAGCAACGCCTTTGGACCGAACGTTCACTTGGTAGAATGTCAGTATGGTATTAGTGCTTATGAAAAATACTTTAGTTTTATTCATCATTTGATCCCAAAATACTCTATCCTAACGGTCCTTAGCCTTTACCTCGTCGGACCAGCGGCAATGAAAGAAAACAAAAGATAATCCTTCTTGTCAGCCAGCATATTCTGAAACGGGAAGACTCTCAGTTGGGACCAAATGGCTGAACTCGGCCACCTCGGAAATTGCGCTCTTGACGCAGATTAGCGTGGGGGTGAGCACCCTCAAGCAAATGTGCCCAGCCAATTTCCAACCAATTTTTGGCCTCGGCAGTGAGCATGCTGATCTAGTGGTCCCCAATTTAGCGTACATGATGCAAGGATCAACTCTAAACATGCTGACCATTCGCGCGCATCCAATGACATTCGGACATAAAGTTCCCGGACAGCCCGGAGCTTCCGCTACTGTTTCCGATCTTGCACCACAGATACCGAGACTGTCAGTTATTCATTCAATGCCAGCATTAAAAGCCTGCATGATGCCAAAATATTCCCGACGTACGCGTTTAAACTCTGAACACGATACGTAGCCGGACTTGATTCGGCCACGGACCTCAACATGACACGCAATTCGTGTTGCAGTACCAAATTACAAAGCAGGGTGCAAATTATGGTTAAATATCTCAAGGCCCCGGTTTAAAAACATGCATTCAAGTAAACTTACCCAAAGACTGTCTCAATTTTCGAGTAACTTCGGCATAAACAACCTCCCTCATAATGGCAACGTCTATCAAATCACACGTCACGGGCGTGGTTTTATTTTTGGCAATCCTCTTAACGATTCAATTGGTGGTATTCAGATACTCGCTTAACCAGCGACATGCGAACCTCCCATCACGAGTCGATCATCCTCTACTTGACATTGAAGAACCGAGGGGCCCGTTAGTATAAATGAATATCTGTGTTATCATCACTCTACGCCAAATTCCCACAAGCATCATTCAACAATGCCGATTCAAGTATCAAGTTCTCGTTCAAAATATATCCATCTAAATTATCGTTGTGGGGATATCAAAGGCCTTTCCAAAGCATGGGGACTTTGAGCGGGCCTTTGGAAGATCACACTTGATAATAACGCCTAAGACTTTAAGGGAGAACACACATCTCAGTCCACGCGGGCTGATCTCAATTAGGTACCTGGAATTCCCTCGAATATCTCAGTCTGTGTGTTTGCATTCAATTCATCTTCTTGTCCAAACCCACTAATTCCCGGCAAGAATGAACCGAACAAATATTCTTCGATCGATGGGAAAGCTGTCATATCGTTTCCTAGACCCAGAGTACTGGCGGGCGCGTCAGGACCAATACCCTCAAACTCGCTCCAAAACTCGTTGACATTGGCTTGGGGGTCTTCTTGATGCCTCGACGGAGGAGTGGCGGAATCGATAGGTTCTCCGACATTACGAGCCTCTGCTGGCCCAGTTTCAATTGGGCTCTGGCCTGCTGAATCGGAAGCTACATTAATGCTTGATGAGGTATTCCGACTTGCATCGCGTCGATACCAGAGCTTTCGCAGCATCCGGCTATATCCGTGGCAAATATGAGATTGGATGGACGAGGCTTCTTCCATGACAGAAATAAACTTGAGCCCTAACTTGGTCACTTCCCGGCTCTCATTGATGGTCTGGAATGCTCCAGCGCTCTGCGCCTTGTGGAGGAAGACTGCCGCATATACACCGTATCTAAAAGGTTTTTAGCTGGAATACTTATGGTTTTGTCTTTGATTCGGTTATTTCGAGGGTACCAACAGATGATAACGTGATGGCAAATAACACAGTACGCCCCGCGGATTAAGATCATTCATCAACTTCAACAACTTTTTAGCCGCTCTGATGGCGTCGAATATGTAAGGGCCATCAGGGGATAGCATGACCCCGCGGGAGAAAAGCTCAGCCAAGGGTCGTTTACTTGGCGGTCGATCTCGTTGCAACGGTATTCGCGGAGCCGATGTCCTCGTAATAACAGCCTGAAATGCAAATGCGTTTACATATAAGCAAATATATTCATATATCAATAGTACCGTACTCTTGACATTGGAGGGCACTTGCATGTCTTGCCACTTTGCTTGCCAGGTTGTTGCGGAACGCTGGAATTCATCTAGGTAGCATGGGTAGTCTCCGTCGTAGATCATAGCAACAGTCCGTTCCGTTGATGAGTAAAGTATCATATGGGCGTTGTACAATAGTTGCGTCAGTTCAAGTGTGGCTTCTACCACAGACGCATAGTCTCCATCGTCGGCTCCGAGGGCAGGCTTGAGGCTAGGAAAGTCATTGGCGGTAAATTTCGAGGACATGGACGGACCACGCGACCAGAAAGACTGCCCTAGGCGGACAGATATCTGGCGATCTGCAAGGTACACAACTGGACGAATCTCGGTTAAGGTCCATCCAACAGGAACCAATTTTTCGCGCATCACTTACAAGTCCATATGAGTCGTTGCTGATTCTCTTCCTCGCGATGTTCTTTGCTAATCGCGTTTCTGAAAGCAGTTCGATCTAAGCGCAAAAGATAGCCTTGTCGCACTGCCAGACCGACAAGTGACCAAGCAGTTCGATCTTCACTGAAAAGGCTCTTTGTAGCCTCCGAAGATGTTTGCTGTATTTGAATATGAGGCAACCATTCCGCTAATAGAAGCAAACCTTCGACAGTCCTTGGTGTTTGGGCCCAGGGGTGTGCGAGAAGCACCTCAAGAAGTAAGCGCTGGGTATGATCCCAACAATAACGATGCGTCAGCGATTGGTTTGGTAAATCTCTTGAAGCAATTGTAAGGAGCACCGTTAATAGAAAGTGATCAGACTTTTGTATCTTTTCCATGGCCGATGGTCCCAGTAAGTATCTTGGAACAATGGGGCAGTAAGGATGATACTTTTGTGCGAATCTGTTTTGGTTTCAGCTGATTCGGTCATGATTTGATAGGCCGGGATAACCAACATGAATAACAATTCTGGAAGAACGCTAGGGTGCAATAAACCTCTTTGGAATAGCTCATAATCGTCAAGGACCATTGTCGATGTCGCTCCTTGACTCAGAGCTCGATCCTCGCCCGAGCGAGCCAGAATTTGCAGCGCGTCAGACGGGTTTCTCAACTCCATGCATAGATTCCCATCTCCCACCTGCCCCTCGTAGTCATCGTGGCCAATATCTGAATCTTGGATCGGGTTTGGCCCTTCGGAGTCTAAAACAGAATCTGAACTAGGCAATCTAGAGTGGTTGTTGTCTGTTTCTGGGGAAGCCTCTGAAGGCTCCTCTGCTCGTTTGGATTGTCGCCGTGGTCTAAAATTTCTTCCTCGTCTCGAGGCCACCAAGACACACTCGCTCCCCGAGTGATGACATGATACGCAGGGAGGCTTCTTCGGCTGACCGACACCATCGCTGTGTGAAATCATTAGCTTTGCTAGTTCCTTACAGCCCAAGGATATTATTGTTTACAGGTTACATTTAGTTTTTCGCTTTCGGCATCTCAGACATGCCTGATAGGATCTTTTCCCTGTTCCGGTTGTCATGGTTAGGTATTTCCAAAGAGTCGGCAACGGGCGGGTCGTGGAGAAATCGAGCGGGGTGCATTCGCCGATGGTGAATTATTATCTTGTTCCTGATTCGGCAATCATCGGCAATCGATCTAGCGGCATTCTTGTTTCTACGCAAATCAACTTGTTTGATCAGGCCAAATTCGGATGCCTACATCATCAGTCATTAATAAAAAGTCATGAGAGGGTGAACAAAAAGCTTGATGCAGATTTTCATTGTCCAACGACGTGGACACTGGCTAAACACTAGCGGTCTTCTAAGCTTTGTACCATTCGCTTCTCTCCCCTTCACAATCTTGCCAGTGATGAATGGCACAACGTTAAAAACTCAAGGGAGACCTTGGCGAACATCAGAGCGCTCATTCAAGCCCCAGGCCTGACTGCTATCGTCATGGACAGTTGCGCGCCTCATGTCTCTCCTGTACTTGTATGTAAAATCGCCTCCCTCTGCTCTGTGCATCAAGCAAGTATTATCCCATATAACCATGTCTCCAACATTTTGCCACTCAACCATGGCGCGATACTTGTCTTGCGTTGAATGACTAAAAAGCTTGTCAAACAGTGCTTTGGAGTCGTCAGGCGTCAAGCCCTCGATATGGTGGATATGCATAGCAATATACAAGTTCATGCGACCAGACCTTTCATGTTTCTGTACAAGCTTATGGCGACTCATAGGGTAATCTGTAAGATCGATATTGGCGAAATACTCTGGAGCAGCCACCTTGCGAGAGTGCATGTAATTGTGGCAAGCAATGTAGTCCTTCTCCAAAAGCTCATGTTTGGTTTCCTTATCGAGATCATCCCATGCAGTCCTCGTATCACAAAACTCAGTCCTGCCACCGTATCCAGGAGGGGGCAACTCATGGGTCACCAGGAGAGAATAGCCAGCCCGGCGTGGGTTGAAGCTGGAGTCGACGTGGAATAGACTGTTGCCCTTATTGGCTTGCGCACGAGGGGCGGTTGGATCGGCAATGGAACCGTCATACTCCATATTCCCGACGTCAAATAGTTCATCATACTTTAGGCGATTTTTTCGGCCCGCCTTGTTGTATGGCTTGACATCATCAAGATCCCCAAATTTGCGAGCCAGTTCAATGTGAGTTTCGTCGGTGAGGCCAGTCTTTCGAACGACGACCACTCCATACTACGGTCATAATGTCAATGTCAATATACACCATCAGCAGAGAACTCTTTGTATTATTACCTTGATTACCAACGCCTTGAGAAGCTCATAACTCTCCTCAGTGACACCGTTGGTGAAGTCAAGGCCTTGGACCTCAGCGCCGAACCCAGGCTTGAGTTCCCTGACTTGGGGTCCGTTTGGAGCCAAGGTGGCAGTCGCAGTGGAAGTAGTCATGGTAATAAATGTTGAATGTCCTTAGATGAACAGGGTCTCTCACAATAAATAGAACAGATAATGGATTGAACTTAGACATCAAAAGTGGTGCAGATCTGATCTTTAAATATTTGTCCTACACAGCAACATCGTTACAATTTCCCCGCATTTTTCACCCCCAACACCAAACTGAGCGCCTTTTCCAATTGGCGTCGTTGAAAATCAGCCGTAAATATATCTAGGTTAGGATCGAATGCAACAATCAGCCCCCAGATCGACGACAGGAAGCTGATTTCCGTAACCACCGGAGCTTGTCCATTGACTCGTCATGCATTACTACCATTGGTCACTAAAGTCCCCCATGTGCCGAACATGGTGTGCGAATTCATTCGCCGTCGCCGATAATCTCACACCGAATGCCGCCCGTTGCCGAATCGGGGCCATGGTTGTTCCCGACCATAGCCGACATTCTCCTGCAGGCCGGCATGATTGATTAGCAAAGTCTAGAGATGAAAACATCCAGTTTTCGTACCACAGAGCTCCTATTATGGGAAGCATCCTGGCTCCGCGCGTGTCAAGCATGCGGATAGGAGTTGCCAAGAGTCAGCTAATGGCTTGCCTACTTAGTCTGGTCTGGAGGTCTTGTCTAAGGATAAAAAGGTCACCAACTCATAAAAGCATGTTAGTTTCAATACGAAATTCAGCTGCAAGTTTCAAAAAGTTAAAGAAAAGCAACATTAAATACATTTGTTACCCTCTTAGATGGTCAAGATAATTCGCAATTTCCCTTCAGCTTTACCATCTTTTTACGTCAAATACTTTTCCATCATCGACATTCTAGCCACCATCCTCCGACCTTGCCAATCTGGATCCAATAAACTTTTATCCCTCAACCTCGATTCAGTTGTTTCTGTTGCTGCTGCCTGCACCTTATGGCGGTCTACTCCCTGGGACTATAAACAGAAAGGGAGGGGAGGTAGTAAGCACCTGGGTATCTAAATCCCAAGACATCTCTGGGGTTTGCTGCTCATTTGATCCGTCCAGTGGCACACGGCCTTTGGAGTTATACAGACCTCTCTCATCCCCATAGGTCCAGTAAAACGGGTCAAGCTCATCAAAAACGGCCAGCCTGGATGATCGGCGAGCCATGCCCGATTCGTGCAATTTCCAGCAAGTATGTAACAGCTGGCTTCTATGGACATGCATTAATTTGATCTCTCTGAGGTGGGTTATTCCTTCATCTTGCAATGCTGTGATGCCATTTACGACGTTTATCCATTGATTCTCAGGGCGGACGGTGTCGAAGTAACAATACTCGATGATCAATTTATCAAGTGTGGCAGCATGTCGACGAAGGAAGGCCAAAAGAGGTTCGGTTTCAATCTCGCCGCAGCACAACGTAAGATTCCTCAAATGGCCGAACGTCAAGTCCTCTGGGATTGAACGTAAAATGGACATCATGTGGTACTCGAGAAGCAACTCCTCCAAATGAGGCATTGCAGCAAAGATACGACCAATGTTCTCTCGATACCCTTTATCGTACACTCTAAATGTGTTTCCGTGAGTAGCCCCGACAACGAGATGGAACTTTGCAAGTTTTGGTGCAGCCTTTAATCCATTGACTAGACGATCCGAGAACGGGAGTGCGCGGTCAAATACACCAATGGGGATGCCTGGCGTATATGATGTAGTCAACAGGTCACGCGACGCATCTACTCGAAACTCCTTCAATGTTTTCTGTACACCTTCATGTTCTAAAGCCTCAAGGGCCATGAACAGGATTCGGCCTGCTCGACTGATGGTGCAAATGTGTCGATCGTTATCGAGTATAGCCATGTCGTTATCGAAAGCCAACCTGGCCATGGTTAAAGGTTCACCATCCTACAACAATATGATGAGCATTATTCCCGCATAACTTTGATATGCTTAATTTACCCGTCGTTGAATATCTGTCCCAAGGGTTTCCCAAGAAGATATTCGCGAGTCAAGTTCATCTGAAAGATAATCCATGTGAATTGAGCTTTTCGGAATCGTGTTGGACGGGCCTGTTTCCAGCCGCCAATCGCATCGTGGTGTGAATTGAGGACGTTCTTTGCGACGCCTTGCAAAGCGTCGCCACTTCTTGACAGTTGGGCTGGATGAATACCAGCTTTGTGCCCCGGACTCGGGCCTTTCATCGGCCGTTCGATTGGTGATGGTGATACTTTTGAGGCCCCTCATCCGCGGCAAAGCTTCCTTGAGGGCTTCGAGATCCGCCCTGGTCTCTCTATTTTGGTGATGGCCGTCACATATGGATTTGAGCAAGCAAGATAATTCCCAGTCTGGTGGCATTGGCCATGCTCGGCCTGGATCGGCCAGGAAGAAATCGCTAGGGGGACGTGGCAGTATCCGATTACGACCTGGTCCTCCACTGCACATATCAACCTGGAATTTCTCATAATCAAAGACTCTGGGAGACAGAGTAGTGTCATCAATAATCAGCTCACTGACTCTAGAAAGAATGAGCGGGTTTGCGGCGACGAGTCGGAACACGTCCAAGTCAAGAGGGTGACATGACAGGTACAAGGTAGGAAAGAGGTATGGCGATGCGACTTGGTTGAGAGTTTTGCAGCATGCCCGCACTGATTTGATATCTCGGCGACGGAGCCCAGATACGATGGCGTCGAGAATCTCTGGCGGGAGTTTGAGCAGCTCCATTGTCACGGTGTGTCTCTCTTGAAGAGAGTCAAATGAAGCATGGTAAGTACTGTTTTACGATGGTCCGAACCAGCCCTTTTATGTGGCAATTTCGAAAGAGGGGGAAAGGCAGCAAAATGCAGTCTTGCTTTTTATGAAGACCAATAATATTCCCATGTTAGCAATGAGAGGGCCCAATGTCTCGGCGGGCTGAGGGAGAAGCAGGATTTTTCGAGGTACACAGCAGCGCAAAAATCAAACTATTGGCGAGTGGCGTTAAAGCTGGACTTGTGATCAGTCAAGTTGGGTTACATGCTATGTATGTGTGACAGTTTTGCTTCTGCTGATAGCCAACACGTTCTCCCAGTATCCGCACCACAACCGCAAAATACGGCCAAACAAACAAGACGGCGAAAGGAGAGAGGAGGAAAAAATTCAACAATGGCAGTTTGCAGTCATAAATTCGAGACGGATCCAAATTAAAGGGGACGCACATCAATTGATTGTGACGTGACAGTAGACGTGGCGGTCTACCTAGACGGCGTGAGGTGTTGGTGCTGTTGCACAGCATTTGCTTTTTTTTCTTACGCCAAGGCTGGCCGCCAGAAAAGGAAATGGAGGTGAAGGAAATCCGACACAGTGCAAAAGGGCCACCAGCGAGGTTCATTGTTGGAGGTACCGCTTACCTAGCAAGGGAGTTCATATTTTGTGCATTCCGGGACTCCCTTTTGCTGTCCACGACAGTATAGCGCAACATGGGCCGGTATCGGACACGCATAGTTAGTTATTCAGTCCGCCAAGTCAATTAATTTTATCGTGTCGTTGTAGAAAGCAACGGGGCGCTATGACCAGTTCGTTCGGCCAGCTGGGGGCGGGAGCTAGCTAAGTTAATAAACACACCACTTATTGCCAGTGCCTGGCCATCACTTTTTGAGGTTTTGCATGTGCTTGTCGCTAGTTATAGCTATAGCTAGATATGGTCCTTGCAGCGTTTTGCTCCTCTGGCCTAGCAAACGCACGACTGCAACCCCGGCGCGTCCCTCAATACAATACAATACAATACAATGCAATACAAAACAATACACTCCCGCCAAAATGTCGGTCAATCTGGCTCCAAAAATAAGATGCAATCTGCCCTATTCTCATCTTGGACCATCATTACGCACATATCGAACCACCAGAGCTCCGCGGTGGGTCGAGGCATGCCACCTTAATTGGGGGCAGATCCACCCAGATCCCTTATCAATCAGTGACCATCGCCAGTTGTCCCAAATTATCCCATGCAGCGCAGCGCTAACCAGCCACCGCCACAGGTCGGGTCGTGTGTGTGTGCCATGCTCCGTGGTCGGTCCTCGACGCTGGCAGCGCCGCCCTGCTGTCGCCATTCGTGACCTTTGATCTACACCACGAAACACTGCCTCGACCTGTAATTATCAACCCGTCAACAAGCAAGAGTATAGCATGCATCATCTTCCGCGAGAGATCATCGACAAGACCGTCTCCAACTTTGCACAAACCGTCTTCCAGCCCTATTTCCCGTACTCCAACGCATGGGGCGTCGATGATTTCTGTTGGGATGTCCTCGTTCGAGGCGGTGGGCCACGTCTCGCCAAAGGCCAACCGGTGCCTTACCGACTAGAGCTTGATCACGAATCGCTCTTCAGCCTCCGCTTGGTCTCGCGCAGCTGGCATGCAGCCGCGACCGCATTGCTGGAAAGGCATCACTGGTGGATGGTCAACTTCGACTCGGACGCGTCCCTCCAGAAAGCTGTGGCGTGCTGCGATCCCACTTCCAGACATCCCGCTCGAAGGCTCAAGGTACCACCCATCTGGAGCGCTACCCTATCTGACAGGCGCTATCTGCAAGGCGCTGCTCGAGAAGTAGATGCCCGCGCGCATAGAGACCATCTTTTTCGCCAATTATTCGACAGTCTTGATGACGTCGAGGCATTCAGTCTGTCGCTCCCTGCCGCTTCATCCTGCCACAACGCAGCCATCAACATCAATGAGTGTTACGACATCAAGGCGCTCAGAGAGACAGCCGCCACAATTCAATACTGCCTCCAGACAAGTGCCTTTGACCATCTTACAGATCTCCGGCTGGAAGTCCCAAGCACCTATGACGTAGGGCAAATGACGAGCAGCCTAAGCGGCGAGGCGCGAAGCCATCTCAGGCACCTTTACATCAAAATCATGGATGCCACTGGATGCGCGGGGAACCATCAATTCCTTCAATGGTCTGATCTTGAAGATGGAGACTACGATGGCATTACCGATTACTACCCTTCGCGCGGCGTCTATGGTTATCCCGTCAGCAACCGACAATGGGAGTATCCAAACAGAAAGCATCAGCACACCATCTGGGACCTGGTGTCCTCATGTCCAAACCTGGAGTCTCTGGGCATTGACGGCACCCATTTCTTAGATCTTGACCAGCTGCAGTGGCAAAAATCGCCCACATCCAAGGGGTTGCGTGTCCTCCACTTGAGTCGCATCTACATTAGAGCTTCGTCATTCGTCGCGCTCTGCCGCCCCACAGCCGAAAATGAGCCATCCCGGCTGCAGCGTCTCAACCTCAAAGACGTTAAAATGTACGGAGATGGTGGTAACTGGGGTGACATCTTCTCCTTCTTGCTGCACGAATGCCAGGATCTCGAATTCGCCAAGCTTTGGCTTTTGACCTACTTCACTGACCACGTGCACAATGTCTACCCCGATGCGTCTGAAGATGGTGCTTTGCTGAGATCCTACGCCGATGAAGACAGAATGCCACTCCGTCAATTGATTCAGCGACTTGTCCACAAGGCTGGCGGCTTGCGGCACTGCACCGAGCCGATGAGAGAAATGGCGGAGGAGATGGACGTAAGAGACGATGACAATGATTTCTTTTTCAGGGCTTATTGAGCGCTTTGCCATGTTGGGAGTTTCCTTATTTTAATACACGGTATCGACAAGTGTCGAGCCATACAGCACTTCTAGGACATGTCTTTTTTTTTTTTTTTTTTTTTTTACTGAGAAAGCTTCGGATGTTAGGATGAAAGGATGAAGACGGAAGACTCATGTAAATCTCTGTTCCAATCCGGGGAATAATTATCTTATAATATCTCGCCCATGCGGTACGCTTAAACGTTTGCGCGATCATTTTCCTTTTCTAGTGCAAGAGAACAGAGCCTCTAGCCACAACCAAGACCAGAAACTTGGTGTGTTTGGGCGCGTTGGGCAGCAAGATTATCTCCGACAACCCATGTATAACAAAGCAATTCAGCTCACCGAACGGTTGCCTTTTCTCGTAAGCAATCCGCCTAGTCATTCAGCCTTTTTACAGTGAATTGTAGCAGCCGCATGTGCGCATATGGTTCGCCTGGCTTCAAAACCACATCCAACGAAAAACGCATCTGCGCATTTCGCAACCCCGCCCAGCAAGAGGCCTCACCCGAAATCATACAAAATGTCAGACGTCCCTGTCATTCGACAAGCCAAACTTTTTCCTCCTACACAGCCTCCAAATTCTGCATAAAAAAAATCGTCTCCTCTTATCTTAGGACTCAAGCCTCATGCATGCCTTGCATAAGGTTGCTCTCACTTCTCGCGCAATCTTGTCAGTATTCCCTATGCTAGCTATCACAATAGTGCTAATCCCAGACTTTTCTCAGACAAGTTGGAATTCTTCAACATGTGCTAGCCTTACCAAAGTCTAATCAAGGTTTCCTTTTGGATACCAAAAACGACAGCCACATTTCTTATATCCAGCACCTAGCCTGTTTCCTAGGTATCTCACCACCCTGTTTAGAATACATTCTATTCCTCAACGGGGGAGTGTGTGCGTGTGTCTTTATTCAATCACTCTGGTATCTATTTTCACCATGGACTCACCCATAATGGACTCTCGCCGCGTATATTCTCGCGCTGCAAATTTTCATGCACTAGATTCTCAAAGCTTGGATTGTCCGACACCAGATTCTCTCACGCTGAATTCTCACGCTGCAAATGATCACACACTAGATTCTCAAGCCTCGGGTTGTCATACACCAAATTCTCGCATCATGCACTCTTGCACCACCAATTGCCACATACTGGATTCCCAGGCCTCGGATTTTGTTACGCTGGACTCTCGCATCGTGCATTCTTATGCACTGGGTTCTCATGAGCTGGATTCATTCCCGTTGGATTTTCATACACTGGATTCTCACCCCTTGGATTCTCATGAGCTGGACACTATTTTCAAGGACCGTTATATTTTAAATTCTGGTCGGACCATGGACTCTCCTGCTATGGACCCACATACAATGGAATTTCCCCAAGGAGACCATAACCAACCCATTGGCACTCAGGACGATAGACAGCCGTCTACATTTACCGATAACTTTCTTGAGATTGTGAGTGTTTGAGCTCTTACCTTGTGGGGATCACGAACGCATGTTACACGCTCTATGGCCTCGGCTTGACAGCCAAACCCTTGGAATTGTGGTCTTATTAAGTGGAAAGCTCCTCCCTTAATATCCTCTATCCTTGCCATTGGCTTTGATCAGTACAAATTCTTTCCTTATGAAAAATTCTATGGTCAATAGCTATCCAAAACGGTCCTCGTCCTGATGAGTAGCACTCCTTGGACAATGAATCTGCTCAAAGGAGCACTCTTATACTATCTGAACGGATGGCAGCTTTGAGAAACCTTCTTTCGGTTCCCTGGTTGGTTTCCTTTTTCTCGACACCAGAATTTATTGGATAATGCATATCTGGACGGGAATATCCATATTTTTCGCATTAACTAAGGGCGAAAAATATCCGGACCAACAACTCTTCACTCAGAGGTGCGAAAAGAGATCAACCTGACCTATTATACCAATGTTATTACGACTATAAGCAACCAATCCAAACTACCCATATTTCCTTGGACGAAGAATCTGAGTTATCAATAATCATCTTACCTTGAAGCATTTTTCTTTCTAGAGGCACACCAGAACTCTAGTTTTGGAGTGTTCCGTACACCTGTTTGCATATTTCTTGGTGCAATCATCTCACCTAAAAATATTGGGGGTCAGCGTTCTATTCAAGCTTATACGGTCGGATCAAAGAAGAGAATTAAAGGCGGGGATTGTCGTTTAGCATCAGAGTGCATTCATGAAATGCGTCTACATTCGCTTCCTACTTGTTCGCATGAAAAACCATAGTGACCGCCCAGATCCTCCGGTCACTTTGGTGTTGCATGATTTACGATCCACTTCATACACCGACTGGGTGAAATATGGCGCATAAAAATATCCTTCATCGACTTTCCGTTCTTGATTAGGACAACTTATTGACCCAATTGTTGCCCACCACCAATGTTCTTCATGGTATGCCAAAGCCACTTTTCCTATCAGCAAATCTTTCTTATGCGATATATCTAACATGAATCCAAGAATAAATACGCGATTGATCATTGCGGCGTGGCTATCCAGTCTTTTATTGAAATACATATTTCAATCAGACCAAATTCTATCGGTCATTGGCGAATATTAGCGTTGCAAGAGGGGGATTCAGCACATGATGCTACGTTGTCTTTTTATGCTAACATGAGGATCAAAGCAGCCTTCGATGACTAGCATTACTAGTCAGATCAAACACAGCCAAGAATTTGGAGATATCGGTGCCAGCAGTAACAAAAATCTTGGTTGGTCTCCTGGGTTTGTATTTATCTAATCGGTCATCTCAATGTCGTGATGCTTACTAAATTAGGGCTACAACCGATGATTGCGTGCAAGCTCTAGACAGTCTCGGCGAAAGTCATATAGCAGATGATGCAAGCACGGGTAAGGGAAGTGACAAGAGGTTCGCATGTCCCTATTATAAAAATGATCCCAAGGGGTTCAGAGGCTGCAGACCATGTGTCGGGCCCGGTTTCACAACCATCTCCAGACTCAAGTTGGTCTTTTTCACCTACGGCAAAGATTGCATGACCATACTAATTATTGTCTTAGGGAGCACTTGTATCGCAAGCACGCTGCACCAAAGCATAGTTGTGGTCGCTGTCATCTCTCATTCAAAACTGCATCGGAGCTCTTAGAGCACCAGAGATCGCAACCAGCCTGTCCAACCAAATGTGAAAGAAGACAAAATGGCCAAATGACGGCATATCAGAGATCAAAGTTGCGATCAAAGAAGCGAAGTGATGCTATCTTGACAGAGGAAGATAAATGGACTTCTATTTATCGCATTCTTTTTTCGGAGAATGATCTCGCTAGTATTCCATCACCATGTAAGCCCCCTTTAAATCTAAGCCGAAACCAGCGGTTCAATACAGCTCAAGCTTACAAAAATTACAGATTACCTTCACATGGACGATGCTGACTCTGCGGACGATAAAGCCCTATCTCAACGTGCCTATGAAGACTTCCTCGAGCAGGATCGTCCCGTGGATCTCGTTGAGGAATTGAAACGAGACATTCGGCAAGCACTATCGCTCTCAAGGGACAAAATAGTGCAGGAGGAGGAAATTTGTCGGATTGCCTGGAGACTTCCCATTCTGACCCTTCAGCGATACGCGACAATGGCTACTTGACAATGTATAGATTAACATTTGTCAATTCTTCTTGATTATCCGGTGTGGATTCCGTACCCTCCTGTGAGTTATTTGTGGTACTTTTGTGGTTTAAAATGAGAGTAGAATAGTCACCCTGGTTTACGCCGTTCCGGTCGGAGTTTATAAACCCAGGGAATCCATATAGCAGTTTTTGTGTATTTAGATCCAAGCAAAAAGTTCTCTTGTCATGCAGTACAAATCAAATCAAAAATTCTCTAATTTGGTTTCTCATCATCTTTTACCGGTCGATAGATGAAATAGTCAAACTTGGCCGACTTCCCTCCCCCGTTCAAATCCGAACAAGCCATGCCGACAAATGCGCCAGTGAAATTGCCATTCGCCCCGCGACCACCACATTCGTCCGAAAGCAATGATGCGTCAAAAACGGGTCCAAACTTCTTAACTTCTGCCTCCCCATTCATTGAATAATGGAATTGAAGCTCAGGCCCGCGTATAGTTAGGGCTAGCTTTACCTTTCCAGTGCTGGGCAGCTGGGCAGATTCCACAAGAGGCGTTTTTAAGCTTCCAGCAGGGTAGGATTCCTCAGAGCTCATGATGGATAATATTCGTTGGCCATCTGAATCCGCCGTTACAGTAAGGTAAAAGAAGTTGAAGCGGCTGTAATATGCCGTCAGGCCAGCAAATTCCCTGGGATTTGTTGGCAAAAAGTCAACCATGGTCTCAGCATCGTACGAAAAGTGTGTCTGGCGACGAGCCACAAGCGCCTGCTCGAACCATGATCCGATAGCCTCGCGGCCAAACAGTGTGAGCTCCTTTCCAGTTGAAAAGATGCGGTCAGGCTCTGGTGTTCGAAGCCACTGGAAATCGATGGGGAGCCCTGTCTCAAATGTGTAGCGCCTTTCTTCCCAGTGGTTCCCCTCGTTTGGCGTCCCGGGAACTTCAACCTGGAGCGAGGGTACCGGTCCATTTTTGACATAAAGCCAGTCTTCATCCCAGTATGCTTCTTGAATGGCAGTCTCTCGTCCAAGCACACTTCGTCGGTGCTTAGTCGTTGGGCGACTGGTCAAATGCACCAAGTAGGTTTTACCTTCTGGTGTCTCGACAACATCACCATGTCCTGCCCGCTGCAAAACAGAATCAGGTGCATCCCTGGCACTCAATATGTGTTTCTGTGGGTGCAGCTCATAAGGACCCCAGATATCACGAGAACGAGCAAGTGTGCAGGCGTGGTTGTACGAAGTGCCTCCTTCGGCAGTCAACAAATAATACCATCCATTCCGCTTGTAAATATGCGGTCCCTCAGTGATTCCGAGCTCGGTTCCATCAAAAATCTTCTTCTGTGGCCCGATCAATTTTCCAGCTACGGGGTCAAACTCCTGCAGAACAATTCCACAAAAGTGAGGTGGATAACGATGGTCTCTGAGCTGGTTCACAAACCACTTTCGACCATCATCATCATGAAATAATGACGGATCAATTCCGGAGGAGTTTGCAAAGACTGGGTCCGCCCATGGCCCTTCGATGGACGGTGCGCTGGTAATATAATTATACAAGTCCCAAAACGTGCCCTCTTTCCGCTTGACATCTGTGTATACAAGCCAGAACTTGTCTCCATCATGGGTAAGACAAGGGGCCCAAATTCCTCCGCTGTCGGGGTCTCCTCGCATGTCAAGCAGGCTCTTCCGGTTTAGCGGGCGGGTAATCAGCTTCCAGTTGGCCAGATCTGTAGAGTGGTGGATCTGGACTCCAGGGAACCATTCAAACGTCGACGTAGCGATGTAGTAATCAGGTCCGACCCTGACAATTGAGGGGTCTGGATTGAACCCAGGGAGGATCGGGTTTCGTACAAGCGGCATTATTGTATTCTGTTGCCCAAAGTCGTAGATAAGCAGAAGAGGAAAAGGTCTGTGGGTCACTTGAACAACGTTTCCAAGTTGCGATGCGAGGTGTTTTATCTTCACATTTACGATTTATACTAAGCGCGAAACGGGGATTCTTAGGTCGAGATATAACTAATGGTCATTCGCCGGGTCATGCACCCAGCCAATTACACCAGTGCTCACAAAGTAGGAGAAAGAGGGGGAAGCTACAGGTGCAGAGAACAACAGACTACTGGTCATTGATGAATAATATTCGCATCTTCATCGACGAATTAACTCCAAGTAACTATGCCACGATACGCTTCACTTTGAAATTAGTGGGGTGATTCGTGCTGTGTCCGCGTTGATCACCACCATTGTTGCATTAGCTCAAAAATCTGCGCGGAGTGTCGCTCATACACTCACTGGTGGGGCGTTCGCGGAGTGTCGGTCAAGAGGCACAAAAATAAACCGATTCAAAGAGATAGAACAAGTCGCAATCACCAATTATAGCCTTCATTGAAATCCATAAATCGCAGGAGTAAACAAGAATAAATATCCAATTAGGCGGTTCGCCTTGCTATAGCTAGCCGTACTAGCAGGTCAAAGGCTCAGACATCTATAAATAGGCTAAAGCGCTTGATAGTTGCTGTTGACAGAAGGATATGTTGAAACGCTTGCTTGGCGAGGATGCGACTTACACTTTTTTCTTTGGCTATTGGCACACGCTTCGCAGAATTTTTGACGGGAACTTGTTCCAATCAAACGGTAAAGTTATCTATGATTCAAGACAACAAAATTCGAACGAATCAACCAAAGTACTTTCCACACCTGAATCACAACCAACAGGCCTTAGGAATGGAGTGAATAACAAACAAGGAGTTAAATTATTCCCGAGTAGCTCACAGTTCCCCTACTATATAATACCCTAGTCAATAACCACAAGCGAGGTCCTCCTGCCCTCTGTCTCGACAAGCTATTCTGCCTACTCCAACCACTGCAAAAATGCCATATCCCGATAATTGTCCACCATTTCAACCTATCGACAAAGTTATAACGGAGGCGCTAGCCTTTGTAGAGTCGATTCCTCGTATTGCAGAATCCGAAATGGTGACCCTTGTCTACTTCAAACCAGGGGGAGGATTTACCCACGTGTCAGAACCTGGAGACAGCACACGATCTGATGAATTTTTTCGAATGATCTCTGCCTATTTTCCTGCTTCTTTTCAATTCACGGAAATACTCCAAGCTGCAGCGTTTCTTCAGTTAATCAACTGCCTAGCCGGATGCCCAAAACTTTGGTTGGATTACCCTAGCTCAGGGCTTCTTACGTTCCAGTCCCACGATAAGATGATACTAGACCCGGTGGCCCTTGATCTCGCATATGAATCTCTAGATAATCTTAAATCTGTTAACGAGATGAAGTCCTTCCTTCGGGGAGTACCCCACATTCATCTCGAGTCTGCTTCATCATGGCTATCCGATGTCAATATTCATCATCACGCGGCCAATCAGAGGAGATGGTATGGTTCGGACGATTTCCTGGAATTATGGGGGGTTTAGTGTCTTCAAGGTCGTCAATAATTGACAGCTAGATTACCATAAGCTAAGCGTGTTTATAATTCTATCCCATTGAGTGCAGATAACATTCAATACCCGTGGCCATCGGCGCTTCATATTTGCATCTGTCCAGTTTATTCATTTGCGTGAACATATATAAGTCTCTATGCATATAACCTATACATAGGGAACATTTAAGTTGTATTAATTGAAATTATAGCTGAATAAGGCAGCACAGCACGTGTGCAATATGCATGGCCTTGGAAGAGGCAAACCATTGTTCAGTGAATAAAGCAATTTTCATTCCATATCATGATTCCCGACAATACAGGTTATAACAAATAAAAAGAATTAACGAAAAGGCTTTTTCTCAGTGAGACCTAGCAATGTTGCTCACTTTATGGCTCTGGCAGTGAATGGCGCAATGGAGGTTTGACAAAACCATGATATTTTTAACCAAGCGCGCTTAATCCTTCACAATGACTGAGGGTACAATCAATAAACAGTAGTAAATGACACGCATATATCGCCTTGCGATTTTCTTCTTCTTTTTTCTAGTCTTTAGATAGGCAAGGGAGGACTTGGGTGGGTAGGGCCACCATATTCAGGATAAAGCTAAGCAGTATCGAGACTTTTTTTTCCCTAACTCAGGCCGCCACATTTCAATAGTGCGAGACTAGCGAACAACTATTTGTTACTTGCATTTTATGGGACTTTGGCCAAAAGAAGAAGCCACAAGCGAAGAACGCGCGGTCGTGACCAAGTTCCAAGTCAGAACTTGAAGATTATAAACATCACCCTGCTCGTGCTCCTTTTCCACCAAGCACCCTTCACTCCTCCAAATAAACCGTTAAAATGTCTTTCAGTCGTTCCTCAAAAGATATCACTCTGGATGCCGATGGTCACACTCTTCGAGCAAGTTGCCGTAACAGAAACGGAGATTACCACTCATCTCAGCTAGACCTGAATGAGGGTCTTGGCATCATAGACCGAGAATTCAAATGGAAAAGTTCAAATTTCAGCCATTCAACAAGGAATGTTCAGCTCAACGGCACGATTCTTAGCGCTGATATAGATCGTGATGGTGGCTGGCGCCATATCGAGATTAATCTTGATGATGGAATCGTGAATGTCCACGGTGTTCTTCACTTTTACACCTCGGTCGATGACGAACCCCATCTGGGGGAGGTTGGACGCGCATTGGCAGAAAGGTGGCGTGGCGTGAGTTCTTATCTACTTCGAATATCCAAGATGTGTTCTAATAGCGCTGTGCCAAATACAGTGGTAGTGGGTTGGAAAGGAATTCCGCCCAGTCAGTCGATGTCAGATTCTCACCCGCTATTTTGCAACAGCTGTTTTAAGACCAACGGCCGTATAAACCAGTTTAAAGAAAAATGGATTTCTTTTATGAAGTCCTTCCATCCTAAAATGTTTTTATTTCTAGATGAGTTGTAGTGTGGATGATTAAACTCTATGTGCATAAAAGAGAATTGCTGAGACACCACATTTATGTATTAAAATCCCACCCCCGGCATTTATTTTTCCAGATACACATCTGTAAGCCATTTCGCACAAACGCTGTGCATGAAGAAAACTCAACTGCGTGAATCCGCATTAGAGTTGGACAAAAAAGATGAATGTGTAACCTGCCTAGCCTTAAAGACTTTAGCAACGTCATATGTGCAGAAGCCGATCCGCGGGTAGACACTCTGGTGCGACGCCAACGCTGGCACATTTCTGTCTCTCTGTCTTACAAGCAAACCTACCCAGCCAAACAAGAGCCAAACTGGGAATAGAGAACGGGAGAAGACATGACAAACTAACTCAAGCCATCCTGCCAAATTCATGAGTCCAAACTCCATAAATACGTACTGGTAACACAGAAAGTTAACGGAACGAGTGTCAAAAAAAATGGCTTTGGGTACATATACCACCCAAATGGCCCTCCAGCAGCAAGTTTGCTCCATCCACGTCAAACCAGTCGGGTGGCCTCCATTATCACGCGACACCACAAGGTGAGTACAGACATTGTGCCTCAAGAATTAAGTGGTTAATAACACTTAGGTCCTCTCTATTGCGGACCTTATTGCCTGGTTAGTCGACATTTCCCTTTCAGGAGGTGCATCACGGTCGACATGGCCTCCAACCCGAGCTTCCCCCCCTTTCGAACCGTCAGTCAGGTCCGAGCTGCCACCCTCGAGTTTTTGTCCACTCTCCAGTTGATCTCTCCAGAATTTTGCGTCACGAGAGTCTACTTCGGACCTGATGGGAGGCTCGAATGCGACCTGACGCCCCGGAACGATCCCATCGCTGCCCTTCTGCACACCGTCTTAGCTTTGCAACATTCTTCCACACTTTCACATGAGAGCCTGTGGCACTTTGGAGCCTTCATTTCCATGGCAGGCTGCCTGAACGGGTGCGCCTCCCTGTGGCTCAAGGATCCGAATCTGTCCTACGCTGACGGGCGACCGGTTCCGCTCGAAGACCGACGCATCATCTGTCCCCGCACCCTCATCACCGCCGACACCCATCCAGGGGAGAACTTGGTCTCGGTCGGCCACATGATCTCATTCTTTCTGAGCGTTCCTGACATTCAACTGGAGCCTGGCCCTTGGACTTCTCTCCCAGCTGTCATTGTTAGCGAGGAAGCAATGTATAACTTTTACAGCGATTAGGTCAACCGGAAATGACTGAGGGGGGTTAGCCTCACATGATGTGCATATCTCGAGTCTGGCAGACCGCCAGAAATGAAAATAGTACTAGTCACGCCGTAAAACCAATGACGACGTTTAGATTACATACACACTGTTTCGCAAAACCTTACCATGCCCACCAACCAAAGTGAAGAATTCCATGTTATGTTAAATCTACAACTCATGCCAGACGAATACCTAATTAATATGTGAAATTGATTGGTTCATTGGCACGCTAGCGGTCTGGGCTACTTGCGATCGCGTCAAGCCACTCCAGCAATGATGGCAACCCACCTCATCATTGGCATGTTGGACTAGACACGGCTATAATTAGACGGGATAAACGATGTAAATAACGAAACGATTCATGAAACATGCATACTGCACAGCGAGCTTCCTAATAGCATTATTAAAATCGCCCCAGATTCAACGTTGCGCTCATCAAGTCCGCCTCAGCCCACCAGAATGGTCCTCGAATGCCCAACCAAGTGGCACGAAACCTGTCAGTTGGGAAGCAGACTAATAAGGTACGCTATTTATAGACATTGGGGCCTTGAATCCACCAGTCGCTTCAATGACATAAAGCGAAAAGACGAGGCCCTACCACAGTCTCAGAAAAAAAAGAACTGGCCCAATCCCGTGGCGCCCTAGCCCAACGCCTCGTGCCAATGGCTTGCTCAGCCCCAGTGTCCAAGTAGCAACTTTTCAAATCCAGACTCTAGATGCGAGACCCGAGCTCGTATAGCTCCGGCAGTCTCTGGTAGTGGCTGAAAACCTCTCCAATCACGGCAGCTCCAGTTAGTCAAAAATCAAGCCTCATTATATGCTTGTCTTCACCGTATGGTCAGCTGGCACTGAGGCGCGTGCGGTGCTTTCTGTTTGCCCAGCTAGACACACTCACGACTCTAATTCTGGAAATTGAGCTTTTTTAATCCAGAGACATCACCGTAACACATGTGTATAAATACTCCAAGTGGCAGCCATCACTCCAGAGTGTTTTTTGCATTCCCATCATCAACTCAACTCAACCTTCGAGCTTCTACCTCATATCTACTTCAAACACTCCCACCCAACCCGCTTTCAAAACACCAAGCATTCACAATGCAAATCAAGAGCATCCTCCTCGCACCCCTCCTCGCCGCTGGCCTGGTTTCAGCAGCCCCCTCCAAGCCCGTCACATTTGAAGTGGTTGCGATAGCGCCCGGCAGCGGCTTCCACCTCTTCCCCCTCCAGGCCAGCGGCGGCGGCTTCGGCTTCGGCATCAAGGACGAGAAGGCAGTCTGCTCAGCCAAGTCGGACAACACGGCCACTTTCAAGCTCGTCAACGGCGAGCTGCAGCTCTACAAGACATCTGGAACCCCCCAAAGAGCGTGGACCGACCGCTCCGGCATGGGCGGAGGCGTCTTCGTCTACGTCAACGGCGACGGCATCGCCAGAAACGGCCAGCGCACCACATGGAATATTGACTCCAACGGCAACTTGGGCTTTGAAGGCAGCGGCCTCATTGCTTGTACGGGCACCAGGGGAGGATGGTATGTCATGGTGGCCGATCATGGCCGCCCCGGTGACGTGTGCACCCCCTTCGTCGCCCGCACTATCAAGACCGACAAGCCCAACAGCTGCACCTACTCTGGCGGTTCTTGGTAATTCCAGTTCTTTTTTTTTTATTTCACCTCTTTAATAAGACCAACGGCATTACGATGATGGAAGCGGTTATACATAATAGAGCAAGTTTGGTTGCATACATCGGTTAGGTCAGACGAAATTCTTGGCGTCGCCAAGTTCAGAATCGGTTCCATCGCCTCGAGGTTCTCATATCAGATGTATATAGTTAATGACTACATTATTCACGAATTTATTCATCCTTTCTGTTGCCTAAATGATAATGTATGAATGAGCGTGTCTTCTGCTTGGGCTCCAAGCAAAGGAGAACGAAAGATCACACCCGTTCTCAGAGACACACGAGTCACTAAAAACACCAAGAAACGAACGGAAAAGTCAAGGTTCTTATCAGATAACCCAAGGAAAAATAGTCTTTTTGTCTTCCGTCAAAGGAGTCCTTATCAAAGGTACAAACGATAATGCATCACTACCCCAGTTCCTTTCCATTTCCAGTCCTTTCTTATTCCATGACCATCTGCGTTTGCCCACATCGCAAATACGAATACATACTTTAATACATCCCAACAAAACCATCATCACGCTTATCTCATCCACGTCTACACAGACGCCGAAATTAGTGCGCTCCTCCTCGAACCCTCTTTGCTCCTCCTCCAGCTTCTGAGTCTCCTCTCTGGCGCTTGGTACCGGGTTGGAAATCGCCCGCTCCGGGGTTGAGTCCACCACGACCACCCCGAGCACCGCCTCGACCTCCGCGGCCGGCATGAGTAGGTCCGCCTTCCTGGTTACCACTTGCCGCTCTTTGGCTTGGTGGCACATACGCGCCACCACGACCACGGCCTCCTCCTCGTGGCATGGGGATACCTGACCGCACCGGTTGCTGTCCTTGTTGCTGCCCTTGCTGCTGCTGGGCTTGTTGTGGTTGCGCTGCCGCTGCCGCCGCCGCCGGTGTAGCTGCTGCTGGTGCCGCATTATTCGTAGCCCCTTCGGTCTTAACTGCGAATGGGTTTGGTGCTTCCGAGCTGGTTGCGCTCGTAGACACGGCAAAGGGGTTATTGCCCTTTGGTGCAGGAATTCCGGTAGATGCTCCCTGGGCTGCTTGAGCAGGAGTTGGCTTTGTCGCATTAGCAGGTGCTTGTGCCGGCGCGGGTGTCGAGGGGACCTGAGCAGTCTTGGCAGCAGAAGCAGCAGGGGATGGCGACGGAGGAACTCCAGCTGCTTGGGCTTGGAGCTGCTTAGCGGGTGTAGCCTTGGGCCCTGCTGCAGCTGGTGTAGCCGGAGGAGGCTGAGCAGTCTTAGCGACCTCCCAAACCTCAACGACGGGCTTCTGAGGAGTCTCGTTTGCAGCCTTCTCTACAACACCGATCTTGGCCTGGGCACTTCGAAGCTTGTTTTCTGCCATGTTAATACGGAGTGTTGACTTCTTGGACTCCATGAGCTGTGCTTGTTCCCTTGCCGAAGCAATCTTGGTCTCGTATTCTGCCTTCAGGCTTGACTCAAGCTCGGTCTTTGCCTTGGTAGTCTCTACTTCTAGCTTCTTCTTGATGTTGGCAGCCACAATGTTCTTGACAGTAGCATTGGTCGACAGGAACTGTCGGATGCCAGCGTCATCCAGCTGAGTGAGATCGGGTGCACCAACTGTGGCAGGAGTTGCAGGAATAGGTGCATCAGTTTTGATGGGGGTTGAAGGCGGCTGTTGAGCTGTAGGGGCTGGTGCGTCGGCAGCCGGCTTGGCAGATGCGTTCTCTGCCAGCCAAATCTGTTTCTCCTGCTCAAATTTGAGCTTCAGATCCTCGTCCTTGCGCTTGTATTCATCCTCCATCTTCGAACGCGTTTCCTTCAACTTATTGTTCAAAGCGTCTCGCATTCGATCCGAGCGCTCCTTCACGGTCTGTTGAATCTTGGATTCGAGTTCAGCAGCCTTATTCTCAGCTTCCGCAGCCCGGGTTTCGGCAGCAACAATCTTCTCTTCCAAGCCCTTCTTCTCCTCATCTGAGATACCGCCAGCAGACTGGTCTCCATTCTGAGTCGGCTCAGCGGAGGCGGGGGTCTCATCTGCAGGCTGAGCGGGAGCCTGGGCGCCTTCCTGTAATTTCTTGGTTGCTTCGTCCCGTTCAGAAATGGCTGTCTGAAGCTCACCTTGAAGTGCCTCGAGTTGTTGTTCAGCACCAAGCTTCTGGGCGTTGACAGCCTCGAGCTCTTTCTGAAGGTTGTCAAGTTGCTGCTCCAACTGTGAAACAATCTCTGCGGAAGCAGATGCTTCTGCTGGTTGGGCAGCAGCGGGAGCTACCTGGGCAGGTTGGGCAGTCTGAGCAGCCTGTGCTTGTCGTCGGAGCCCCTCAACCTCCTTTCGGAAGTTTTCGATTTGCTGTTCAAGCACCGACTTCTGCTGGCCTGACTCTTCGGCCTGCTTCTTGACATCATCAAGTTCACTGGTCGTCTGGCTCAGGGACTCTTGGAGTTGGTTGACTCGTTGAAGGGCCTCATTCTTCTCACCCGTCAACTTCCTTGATCGATCCTTGAATTGCTCAACCAGCTTGCCACGGGTTGTGGTCCAGTTGTTGCGCTCTGCTTCCAATGTAGACTCAAGTTCGGCGACCTTCTCGTTAAGTGGCTGCTCACCTTGCTTGAGAGCATCGCGCTCAGCTTCCAGACTGCTGATGGTCTCCTTTAGCTGCTCCATTTCGGCAGGGTCAACACGGCCATACTTGGTGAGAATGCCCTCAGTTCGCTTTTGCCAGCGGTCGCGATCCTCTTGGATCTGTTTAATCTCATCCTCCAAGAAGCCCTTCTGCGTCTTGAGCGTGTCGATTTCTGCCTCTAGGGGCTGTACCCTGGCCTCCATCACTTCAATCTTCTGGTTCTTCTCGGTGATCTGATCCTTCAGCTGCTGATTCTCATTTCGAAGAGTCATGCTGCTCTCCCTGTAGAGGTTGAGTTCGTTGAGCTTTTCCATCAGATCTTGATGCGTCATCGAGGTTCGGCCGCTCTGAGCAGCTTGAGTTCGTTCCTGGTCAAGCTTGAGACGAGCCTCATCGAGTTGTGACTGGGTGTACTCAAGTTGCTGTTGAAGTCGCTTGGCCTCTTGGGTCTTCAGATCATACTGCACTTCAAGAATTTCCTTCTCGCGGCGCAGATAACTGTTGAGTTCACGTAGACCCTCAGTGGCATCGCCCAGAGGAACAGGAGACATTGCCTCGTCACAATCGTCATTGTCGGTTCGCGTCTGCTGCAGCGAGGCGACTTGCGATGTAAGCGCTTCTAGCTGCTGATGAAGAAGTTTGTTCTGGGCATTAACATCCTCGCGCCGGGTCTTGAGCTCGGACATTTCTTGCTCCAGCTGCTGTCTGCGATCCTCCCAAGATGTCTCGCTCTGAGCAAGAGCCACCTTAGCAGACTCAGCCTCAGTCCTGAGGGAGGTTGCTTCGCTCTTGAGCTCGTTGTACTCGACACGTAATTGCTGAACCAGCTTAGCGGCATCGGCATGCTTGACAAGCTCTTGCTCGTAATCTTGCTGGGCCTTGGTGGCAATGTCGGCCTGAGCACGAAGATCCTGTTGGTGATATCGTGTAGCCTCCAGGTGGCGAGCACTCTCTTCCTTGAGTCGGGTCACTTCCTCCTCGAGAATTGCCTTTTCGTCATCGTATCGTCGAGCGATCTCGCCTTGCGAATCTCGCAGGCTCGATAGCTCGGTGTTAGATCGGGAAAGCTCGGAAGACATATCCTCAACGCGCTGCCCAAGCTCCTTAATCTTGGCATCCTTCTCTTCAATGAGAGCTTCAATCTCCTGACGGTACTGCTCCTGGGAGCCACGGAGGTCCTCCAGGGCCTCCTCGTTGGCCTGGCTCAGCTCCTTGAATTGATCAGCCTGAGCCTTGGCGTTTTCAAGGTGGGTGTTGGCCATGTCCAGATCGCGCTTGAGATCAGAAATCTCAATGTTAAGTTCCTGGATTTCAGCCTCAAGCTGCTGCTGCTGTTCATTAGCCTCGACATTGGTGCCAGGTCTGGGTGTTGGTCGGGGTTGGAGACGGCCAGCTCGCTCCTCCGCATTTCTCAACTCGACAGAGAGCTCGTCAACTCGGGCTTGCAGATGGTCTCTGCTGGTTTTGGTGCTGACGTGCTCTTCGCGAATCTGGCTAAGACTTGTCATGAGATCGTCGATGCGCTTCTGAGCTTCCTTGGCTTCGTATTCCTTCCTGAGTTGCAACTTCTTGGTCTCTTCGGCTTCGTAACTCAGCTTGCGTTGTGTATCGCTCAACTCCTGCTCCAAGGTCTCAATTCGAGACTGCGCCTTACGGCGAGCCTCAGATTCAGTCAGATTTCGTTCGTTTTCGAGCGACTGCTGAGTAGCAAGGAGGTTGTTGAGTCGGTTCTTCTCCTCGATCAGACTCTCGTTATCCTTGCTGAGTCGGTCCTGTATGTCCTTCCACAGCTTCTTCTCAGCCTTGAGGTTGGCGGCTTCGTTGCGCATGCTGTCAAGTAGGCCCTTAGCCTCGATAAGCTCCTCGACCACCTGTTGGGTTCGAATGTCCTGCTTGGCCGCGGTCTCGGAGAAGGATTGGTTTCGCTTTTGAAGCTCGCGGTTCTCACTCTGGAGAGCCACATAGTTGCTGTTCAGCATCTCGCGTCGCTCATCTCCAATTCGGACATCGCCATGCAGCTTCACATTTTCGGTCTGCAAAGAGTTCTTCTCGGATGTGAGGGAATCGACCTGAGCACGCAAGTCCTTACGCACACCATCCTGCGCGTCTCGGAAACTGTCGTACTCGGACTGAAGCTTGCGCAACGCCTCGTTCAACGTCTCGGCCTGTTCTGCAGCCTCGATGCTAACCAGGGGCAGACGGCCGCTGCCATCCAGAGAGTGTCGCATCATGGATGCTTCGTCTCCGTTGACACCCCGTTGCTGGAGAAGTCGTCGGAACATGTCCCTCTCCATCTTGTAGCTCTCCATGGTGTTCTTGATGGACTTGGCCTCTTCAGCCATGTGGGAAAGCTCCTGCTGCAGCTTCTCGACCATATCATGGTCCTCCTTGGCCTGGTGCTTTGCGGCCAGAGCCTCTTCGCTCTCCAGCTGCTCGGCAAGTTCTCGGGTGATGCGCATCAGCTCCTCGTTCTTAGCCTGCAGGGACTTGACGTCCTTGAAGACGACCAGCTTTTGGGTGATGAACTGGTGAGTGTCAGACATGTCAGAAAGCGCCTCCTCAGAGATCTCTCCTTTCTCCAGCTGCTTGAGACGGAAGGTCTCCTCGTCAGTGAGCTGGTCCATGCCCTTTTCAATCGCATAAATGTTGAACACGAGCATCTGGATCTGGGTTCCCAGATCTCGGAGCTGAGTTCGCAAAATCTTAGCCTCGGATTGTGCTGTGGCGAGCGCGCCCTCGGCCTTTCGAGCTGCTCGGCGAGCAACATCGCGCTCCTCAAAGCTCTGCTGAGAGAGCTCAGACATGCGAGCAATCTCGGTACGCAGAGTCTCTGATTCGATTTGAAGTTCCTGGATTTCGGGGGCCTTGGCCTCAAGGGCCGTCATCATATTATCCAGCTCCTCGGACAGTTGCTGGTTCCTTCGGCGCTCGCTGGCCAGCTGGGCCTTAACCTGATAGAGTTGGTCGATGGCCTGCGTAGCAGTGATGGCAGACTTGCTGCGGACTGATCCGGGAGTTGCAAAGGGAGAAGCGGCTCGGCCGATCAGCAATCCATTTGCTCGAGGGGTCTGGGGGGTCGTCGACTCGACAGGTGCTGGACCGTTTTCAAGTCGCACTTGAAGTTCGTCAATTTCCGTCTCGAGCTGGCGGATTCGCTCCTCCATCTCGGTTCCGGCTTGTCGCTCTTGCTCAAGCTCTACTCGGACGCGTCGAATCTCGTTTTCGTAATTATCCTTGAGACGCTCCTTTTCAGCTTCGAGCTCACGAACACGTTCCTGATGCTTCTTGCTGAGCTGGTCAGACATGTCAACCAATCGTCGCTGATCTTCGAGTTCCTGTTTGTAGCTTTCGACGGTCGAGGCAAAGGCACCCTCCTGCTTCTGGAGCTTGACGAGTGCATCTTCCGCCTTGGACTGCATGGTTTCGAGTCGCTCGCGCAGCTGCTGCTCAGTTCGCTTGAGGGAATCGATCTGTGATTGGATGTCTTCGTTTTGTCGTTGAAGTTCAGCAATACGAGCGCCCTTTTCCTTGCGGTACTTGAGGCCCTCCTCGCTCTTGGTCTTGAGCTCATTCTCGAGCCATTCGCTATTTTTGCGGGCCAGGTCAAGTTGCTGCTGCAGGGACTCTTCTCGGTATTTGGCGCTGTTCAACTGGCCCTTGGCATTCTGCTCAGACTGCTGGAGGGCAGTGACTTCGCGGGCAAGCTCAACATTTCGCTGGTGCTGCTTGGTGAGCTCTTCCGACACGGTCTGGTCACGCTTATTGTGGGACTCGATGATGCTGAGATTTGTTCGGTTTGAGGACTGGAGCGTCTCAATCTTGTCGTTGAGAGCCTTGATGTCAGCATCATGGTCAGAGTTCTTTGCCTTGAGCGTCTGCAATTCGTTCTCGAGAGACTGGCGCTTGGTTTCTGGTTTAGTGGGTGCGGTTAGCAGGTGAAACATTTTCGGGTGCAGCAACACCCCGCCAGCACAACCTACCTTCATCCTTCAGTTGCTGTCGGGCCTCCTCGACATCCTTGAGGGCCTTGTCGGCAGTGGCCTTGAAAGTCTGCGATCGTGTCTCGGAGCTGCGAACAGCGTTTTCCAACTCGATGTCGGTCTGGAGCTTCTCAGCGTAGAGGGTGTCAAACTCGTGCGCCTTTGCGGCCACGGCCTGCAAGAGAGCGGTGACAAGATCGACGGTCGGCTCGGTCGTCAGGGTCGCCAGGACGGGCTGATCGAGGCCAAGATGGCCTGCGATGTAGCCGATGTCGACATCTGCAGCCGCCATGGTCGTGGATCGTTCAGGTCGAAAGCGCGGCTCTCGTCATTCCCGCAGCGGCGTCGTCACAAGGCTAAGGGTACAAAGGGAACAACAAAAAAATTGGAAATGTCGTGTTTTTTTTACTAATGCAACCTCGTCGACTTGTCGATTGCGCGTGCGCAGCGGCGAGAACGGGCGAGGCTGGCAAAAGTTGCGTGTTGGGTGAACAGAGCACAAAGGAGTGAGGCAGAGAAATTGGAGCTTCGCGCCTGAACAACCAGTCCACTGTTTTTGGAAGCAACAATCGGTAAAGCCCAGCTGTGAAGGAGCAACGGTGCACGGGCCACTAGAGACCACTTCGCGCCTTCTGATGTATCCACAGGTGCGCTGGTCGGCTGTGACGCGATGGTACCTGGCGCTTGTCGCAACAATGTTATTCCGGTGGATTCTTGGCAACTAGCAACTGGCAACGCGGCTAGGTCACCCTACAGTCAAAGGAGCATCTGCAGCATCTGAAATACGTTGGATCAATTCACAATAAGCAGAGATGTCTTTTTTTTTTCTTTTTTTAACGCGCATTTGTATTTTTCTTGTAAATAAAAATACTTCTCTATGTTTTTTTTTCTCCCGTGTCATCGTTAAAACGGTTGAAAAAAAGGGCTAATGAAAAAACGATGTAGTAGTTAACAAGGTGAAACACCCCAAGACATTTGCTTTATGGGCCATGTTAGCCTTTTTCCAGCATTGCACAAGTCAACAATGTTGATGAATCAAAGACACATTCAATTGAAGTACGCCTAGGCTGATGCCCTTTAATCAACATCTGAAACCCCCAAAGCTGGGTTGGATCCTGCGCTGCTTCATTTCCTCAAGGCAGTCATTTATAGGTGACAAGCCTCAAATCACAAGCCCAGTTTATCACTTATAGTAGGAGCACGGCTAGCCATAAACATCGTGCAAAGACCACGCTGTTGTTGAACACTATTTTTTTATCGCCACCTTTGCAGCTTGGAGCTCCTGGAAATGCTGGTCTAGTGAGCCACTGCTTATTTAAACTAGAAATAAACCAAACATTGTCCAAAACCCCCCAAAAATGTAGCATCTCATTCATCCAAAAACACTCGCTGGTCTGAAACCCCAACAACGCCGGCTCAGAATAAATACACCAAATCTCATACAAGCGCCCAATGCCGTTTCGTAAATCTCTTTCTAATACAGTATTGACACAAGGCTACTCCCCAGCCTTATTTCCATTTACCTACATTGGAATCGAGTTCGTAAGCTTCCACCGGCCCAGACTGCCACCCGCCCTGCCCATATGGCTTTTGTGCCGCTGGTGCAGGATTTGCGGGAAACTCGTACACGGGTTGCCCATGAGGCGTTTGCGGCGAATGTCCATTTCCCCACCCCCCTGGACTGGGCATCTCGTGAGACGTTATTGGGGAAGGCACATAACCAGGTTGGCCGTATGGTATCGGCGGAGTGTAGTATCCCTTGGCTGGTGGGGTTTGGGAATTAAACCCGCCCATCTTGGCGTGATTTGGAGGGAGCTCCGTGACATTTGGCATCCCGCCAGTTGGCTTCACCCCGCCATCTAGTTCCGGCCTATAATTATTTGGGAGTTCAGATGTCCCGGGCGATTCAAAGGGGTTCTGGGGCTTGGCCTCGCCCATGTGGGTGTTCCCCATTAGCTCCGGCTTTCCGTTATATTGGTATTGATCACCTCCGGAATGACCTCCGAGCTGTTCTCCGTTCGCCTGACGACGCTTTCTTCGCCAGAACAAAAAGAAGGCCACGCCGAGACCGATGACGGCAACAACACCAGCAACACCAGCCGCAATTGGTACAATGCCGACTCCTTGCTTCTTGTCGTCAGAGGATCCCTTGGACGAATTGCTTCCAGTTTCCGCCGCCCCTTCTTTCCCTGTCTTTGCCGCACCAGTTGACGCACTGCCGGTGTCGGCGATTGAATATGTTGGGGCAATCGACTCAGAAACTGCGGCAGTGACCTTGCCGCTTGCCGCGCTGCAGTAATAATCCCAAACGGCGACGGCAGATGAAAGTTCGGCGATGGCAGTACTGTCGCAAGCATACTTGACTTCGGTTGTCAGAGAGGTAGAAACGTCGGCTGACATGCCTGATTTTATGCACACGCAGGATGCTAATTGTTCAGGACCGCTGCCGCATTGCCAGCTTGTTTGCTAAAGTGTGTTAGCATGAGATGGGCTCACGGGGCAAACAGATACTCACGCTTTGAACGGCATCTGATACTGCGCTCTGGGCACATTTCGGCAGAGACTTGAACTGAGGCAGTGCGGTGATGTAGTATGTCACTTAAGAAAAAAGTTAGGTAGGTTCATTTCCCTGAGAAAGCCAGACAGGCAACTCACTCTTTCCAGGGGCGCCAGACGGTGCTGCAAAATGCGTGGTTCCCTTATTCATGTTGCAATATTCGGTATAAAACTGTTCCGCCGCGGTAGCATCTTCGTTGTTGGAGCATGATAGCTTTGCCGATTTGGAAAGGCTGTCAGTAATGGCCTTTACCACGCCGCTCTTACTACAGACGCAGGGGGCAAATAGTTGCGCTGCCTCGGGGCATCGATCTGAACCAGATCCCATCACCACTTGGGACACTGCAGACTGCGCACAAGGAGGCAGGTAAGCCATTTCGGGGAGATCCGTAATGTAGGCGTTGACTATGTTCGTCGTAGGCGAAGAAAAGCTGAGGGTCATCTTCTCTTGATTGCAATATTGGCCCATAAACATTGATGCGCTTGCCAAATCATCCGTAGCAGTCGTGCCGCAGCTCCAACTGAGAATATCGGTAGAAAGAGACGAGTAAAACGTCCTGTAGTCGGCTGAGTTTGAGCACACACACGATTGCAAGCTCTTTGGAGAATCACCACAAGCCGTGTGCGAGTACGTGAGGGCAAAGACATCGGCGGATATGGCCGTGGCAGCACAAGGTGCCTACTGCGGTTAGCATTCATCACTGGGTATCGGTGTAAGTGAACAGTCGCGTACCAAGAGGGTGTACATGTCAAGATCCGTCACGTCCATGACATCCTTGGCCGCGACGGCGAGGGTGGCCAGGCCAATTGGCAAAGCCAACCTCTGGAGGCCGTGTAAGTGACGCATGGCGGAGAATGGGTCGTGATGTTCAAGTATAGCAACGCGCCAACGACTGACACCTGGACCAAGCAATCACAGTCACAGTCACAGTCACAATACGAACACGCGGAAGGAGAATTCTAAAGGAAGAAAGAATGGCCAGCCACGAAGCTCTCGTGCAAAATGCCTTCACGGCTGGCAGTGGGGGAGCTGGAGCGCGACCAGGCAGGGCTGGATGCAGCTGGCGGCGAGCACCCCTGAAGCTAGTCCGCTTGTCACCAAAGCTGAAAAAACTTGGCTGCATGTCGTTCCGCTGCAGACACGGCTTGCTCCATGCTGGCGTCGTGAACTGCTTAACGTCGCGGGGGCTTAATGCAGGAAAAATCTTGAAGAAAAATGAACGACTCGATCGGGAATCTATCGTCATCATAAATTGGGGGTTTTTTTTTCCCTCTTCTGCATCATTTTTGACAATGCGGCGCAGAGCCCGCAACTGCGAGCAAGGGCTCAATCGTCACTTGACGATAATCCGTGGTGTTCTTCCTAGCGTGAGGAGAAGAGATAATTTCCACCAGGCAGTCTGGCCGGTGGTTAGTTCATCCGACCATCCCAAATCTGACTTGTCGGGCCCAACTTATCAAGTAGCACTGGCAGCCCTGACAAAAAAAAAAAAAACAGATGGGGCCTATGAGTCCCTCACACGGCGGCTCCCGTTAAACATGCATACGCGCGCATTATGGTTATCACAAACAACACGCGTATCCGGTGCGTAGGGCTGGCCGACCCAAGACTTTTTCGCTTGTTCCTGCTTCATGAGGGACCCAGCCCGAGACAGCCTGCGGACCTCTCGAGATCCCCTCGCCGCGGGTTTCTCCCACAAGGCATTCCCGAACAAGACAAACGCAGCGCCACCTGGAGAAATCCGCCTGGAGCACCCGCGCGCCCATTGGTCGGCGGGGTGAAATGAGAGGGCGACCTGCAGCGAGGGGCTGAACTGGACCTGTGATGAAACAGCTGGCGCCTGCAGCTTGACTTGACTCGGAAACATGGAATTCTCCCCCGGACATGAGAAACCGGAAATCCAGGAAAAAGGAATGGGAACAGGAATAGGAATAGGAAAAGGGAGAAGTGTGTGTGAATCCGGCACATGGCCGCCCGCCGAAGTGAGTGCTCACTTGTTCCGTCTCAGTCGCATGCGCGAATGCGTGTGACGGCTTACTCACCTGGGCATGCAAACACGTGGTAGCGCTCGTGGGTCGCTTGAATGCCGACCTCAATACCGGGACTGCCATCCCCACTTGCTCGAAATCGTTAACCTAGCGAGCCTATTGTTGGTCGGTGAGTGTTTTCTTTCCCTCATGATGCACACTCTCCGCCTTTTTCAACGTTTGCATGGTCACACCTCCATGGGCAGTTGGGGGGCACGCGCGATTTTTTTTTTTTTTACTTCTTTCTTGTGATGCAAATTCTTTGATTCGTGGCAGTTTATTTCTGTCTTGTTGGAAAGTAAAAAGTAAAACTCTGCTTGGACGTGTCGTCACCGTTATTACAATGTTGCTACATTTAATTTAAACGCCATGCTAAAAAGACCCAAGCCATTTTTTGCTGACATGTGTGGTCAACCTCTGTATTGTCCCGTCCGGTACCCCGCCCAAAAATAACTCCATAACTCCATGCTTTAAAACAAATATGAAAAACAAATCCCAGTGTACCCAAACCAAAAGAGGTAATTCAATCGCGACCCTCCCGATTCTCAAGGCAAGGTTGGGGGGAGGTGGGGGCCTGCACATGGGGCGGCAAGGCGATGGAACTCATTCGTCTCCGGACCGCGCTGGCGTAGGCGTTGCGGGTGTTTGTAAACTTGGGGAACTGGTATCGTGATTTGGTCGGGGGAGTGGATGGGCCGAATGGAGACTGGCCGAATGGGGATGAGATCCTGTCGGGGACCTCAGGGATTGGTGTCTGAGAGAGGGATGCCTGAGTGGGATCCGTGACCCTGCGCAAGGGAACCTTGGAGCTTAGACCCTTGCGGATCGAGTGAGCAACCTCGGCGACGGATGAGCGGCGAGGCAGAGCGGCTGCTGGCTCTTCCTGCTCGGCGCGCTCGATGGATCGGATTGAAAAGATGGATCGGGTAGATGAGATGGAGCTGCCTCGTGAGCGCACCGGGGTCGAGCAGTCGGAAAAGGTAGTCTCTTGGCTGGTGGCGGAAACCTGTGAGGCTCGGCGTATGGGCTCGGTATCCTTGAGCATCTTCCATAGGCCGTGGCCGAGATCATCCCAGATGACTACGGCTTTGAAGAGGCGGCGGCAAGCCTGAGTGCCCTCAGTCTCGTTCAGGTCGGCAAAGGACCACAGCTCCCCGAGAGAAGGGAGCGTGTCTCGCACAATGGTGATTTGCTCCATCTGGTCTCTCCAAATGGAGTTTTCAAGGAAATCTTCGAGGAAATCATATGTCTCATCCTTGGTTGCCTCCTCTGCCTCAAAGGCCTCGCGCTCGAGAATAGCCGACTGGGCGCGCTCTTCTTCCTCGCGCCGTTGTCTTCGTTTCTTGCCGTCAAAGAGGGAGCCCTTGGCTGGCGCAGAGCCCTTGGCTGCTGTATGGGGCATTTTTGCGATAATCCTCAACCTGGTATATCTGGTGTGGTTGGCGAGGCTGGCGTGTTGTGTATACTTGTGGGTGTGGTGGTGGTGGCGGTGGTGGATGGTCGTGTGGGCATCAAGTGAGCAGTAGAGATATGAGCATTGGTCGGCAGTCCTGTGGCTCCTGTTGTCATTTGTCGATGATGAATCGTTTGATGGGGTCGAATGCTCTTGGTGGGAAACAGCAGTGACAGAAACCCGGCGGTATGGGACGCCTGGGATTAATATGGTTTTTTTTTTTCGACAACAAGCTGGAGGTGTCCTATGTCGGACATTCAATTGGGCGTCAAACTCAACGGCCAACCATTTACAAGGTTTGCCAAGGCGCCGCCACCTAGCTCCGGGGCGCTTGTGGTGGCCCATAGCTGCAAGGTTTGGGGGGCTTGACTTACTCGCATGTGCCCAGCGGGTCGGGACCCTTGTGAGAGGGCTCGCCGACTGTTTCCGACTGCCTGAATGGGACATGTGGGAGTGTGTTGGGCGGATGGTGGGCGGTGAGTGGACAGTCTGTGGGAGACAGGCACGCAGACAAGCGAGGTAAAGGGTTTCTCCGACGCGTCGTATTGACCCAGACCATTGCCACATAGCTGAGCTGAGGATTGCTATATGGAGCTTTACGCGCTGGACCTCGACTCAGCTGGCGATGGGGAAAGTTTGGCAGAGGAGGGGCATGGGGGGAGGGGGGGGAGGCGAGGGTATCGCGGCATTGCCACTGTCAATTCAGCAGCGGTGTTGGCAGCTCCATCGATAGCCTCATCTACACCGACATGTCTCACTCACCGTCACTCTGCCGGCAGCCAGCGGGGGGTCATTGGGGGCCCTTGGGGGGCCTGCTATGGGGATTCTGATCGGCTATTCGCACCAGTGCCAGAGCCGGACGCTGCCCGACTGACCCCGGCCCGCGGGACATCTCTGTCGGTCGAGTGGCGGCGCTGCAATGCACGATTGCCATTGGAAGATGTAGATCCTGGGGCTGGATTGTCGGCGGGCAAGGCTTGGGCCAGTGGCTGGTGGATTTTGGTCCGGCGGGACCCAGCGAGCCCCCCAGCGAGCCATCGCCAGCCAAGGCTAACAAGCTGGCAAGCCCCAGCATTTCAGATGCCACATTCCGACGCGGCAGAGGCTCCCGGCGCATATGGCGCTGAGGGCTCTGTGCGTCCGGGGAACCAGGACAGGAACCGTGGGGCAGCAGCCCCGGACAGCCGGTGCCTGGGTTGTACTGCCGGCACTGCTCCGACCCTAGGCAAGGGTCTGGGGGAGATGGGGATTGACCATTTTGACAGCTCTTAGCCGCGCACGCTGCGCTTCACACCATCTTCGGATTCGGTCTTATCACGGTCGTCGGGTGATTACGGTGCGTGTTCTGCCACATGGCACAACGCCTGGGCTAAGGCTGAAGAGAGGGTTGTGAAGCCGCGTCTCGTGCTCACCCCCCCATGGTGTTGTTGTGTTGTGTTGTTTGCTCGGCCTCGCCAACCTCGGGTCGCCGACTTGTTGGGACGCGTTTTGCTTCGTCACCTGGATTGTGGGATGCGGCAAACCTTGGCAGCCCGGGAGGCTCGTGTGCTCAGCAGGAAGAGGCGTCTATCTTTGCATGCTGAAACAGGAACGAGGAGCCTGGCGCTAGAGGCCGCATGCTTTGTGCTTCGCGGTCGAGAACAAGCATGCCTTGTAGTCACGGGAAACTCCTTTGCCCATCTGGGATGCGCAATCTGCTGAAGCTTCCGGGGGGGGGAGGGCCTGGGATCCTCTGCGACGCCTCATTCATTCCCACAAACCGACGAACAATGCAAGACATTCGTGGGAGCGTTGGCGGCCGGGTCAAACTCAAATATGCGGGAGCTACATTCCAATCTCGTCGGGGATCTGCACCCACAGCTTGTCTCGGACCGCGCTGGGTCTGGCTAGGAGGCTGACGACTCTGTGGCCTTTGGCGTGCTCACTCAACGTCACCCGCGACATGGGAGAGCGTCATATCATCCGGGACAGCGCCAGGAGCTGGCAGTGGTTGCGGAGCGGGCGGGTCCGCAGACGGGGGGGTTGCTCGGCCGTGACGAGACGCGGCAATGACGTCGAGGAGGGCCTCAAGCATTGCCAATTTGAGGATGCCAAGGGGCCAACGAGATGGAGGTGGGCAGCTTGAATCATGGACAGCCCTATCCCCGGCCGGCCGGGTCGGGGGTCGGGGCGGGGCCAGCTTCCCAAAGTGTTTTGCATGTCTCTCGTGCTTTGACTTTGCATTGTGAAGCTGAGGCTGTCTAAAATTGGCCTGGGACACACCTCCATTGTTGTGTGGCTTCATAATTCTATTGAGCCACATAGTCGGCCGCGTAGTGGGGGCAGCTTCAATGTGTGGCTGAATACTTGGACCCTATTTGCGACGAGAATGCCAGAATGTGAATACACCAGTTATTGAGCTCGACAACTATTGAAATGAGAAGCAAACAAAGAATACCCCGCACAGCCAATGACATGTCCCAGAGCGAGGGACTGGGTGCAACACCTGTGTTACTTGAGGCATGGCGCCTGTTGATCAACTAATCAAAGCGGTCGACTCAGGCAGGCCCTTGCTCTCGCTCGATGTGTTCGCATAGTGATGCAACAAACAATTGCAGCCATGCCATGGCAAACAACGAAACAGGCTTCGCCGTCGCCATTCTGTTCTATTGTTTCCTGATGCACCTGACGCAAGCCGCAATTTCCGCTCTGGGCGCGATTCTAGTCAGAATCCCAGCAACTGCATGCACCTTGCTTGCTTTTCCGTAACAAAGCAAAACTTACACCAACACCAACACCAACAACACCACGGCAATGGAATCACCACGACGTAACCCTCCTACGCCTCCAGAACCCGGCAGAACTCGCTACGACTCAGGCTGCCAGCCTGCAATGACGGAGCGCATCGTCAACTTTCCGCCCCCGGTCGTGGCAATTGCCGTCTCAACATGTCATCTGGCGCTATCCATGTTGATGGCGTCAAGGGACGCCGTCTCCACTGTTTCCCGAGACCCCGTCGCCATTATCGCGACTATCGATGGGTTTCTCCATGCCCTTACGAGCGCACCGCCCTGGAAGGTGTCGCACGCCGTCTTGATTCTCTATTGCGTCTACAGCGTTCTAGTCTACCTCTGTCTCTTCGTGCTCAACGCTTTTGTCCGCATATTCTGCGCCTGGGTCTCATTCAACCGGGCCCTCCCGCATCTCCTCCAGGAATGCATCATTTCCCTGCTTCGCCTTGCCGCCGTCCTTCCACCTCTCCTCCTGGATGGTTTTACTCTTCTGTTCGTCATCGCCGCATTCGGCTCTATGGGAGTTTTGCATGGAATTCCCATCTTGCGGAAGCTCTTGCACCGAGTCAAGACCCTGGTCTGGGGGAAGGAAACCACACATAACGTTTTTCCGCCCTCGCACACCAAGAATGGGCACCTGGTCAAGCCCCTGGGAGCTACGTACGTCACCGTGTCGCACAAGGCAAGGCGATATTCATTCAGCGTCCCCCCGCAGAAAAAAGTTTTCTTCACCGACGATCAAGTGCAAGATAACATCACAAATCTCCACCTCGCCCCCGGCAGCTCCGTCAATGATAACGGTGATCATCGCCTCGTCCTTGCACACCAGGCTCGAGAGATCCAGCGCCTGCAGGAATCCCTCGATCAGGCACTACGCCGCAATCGTGAGTTTAAGGGCAACGGAGCGGAGATGGAGGGGTGCCGACGGGACCTAACTACCGAGCAAGCCCGATTCCGCCTCCTTCAGGCGCAGCTCCATCAGCTCCGCACCGAGATGAGTACCGAGGGGCACCCCCTCGAAAGGAGCTATCGTGAGTCCCAAGGCAAGATCCAGATGCTGCTCCTCAAGCAGAGTCAAGCAAAACAGGAGCGGAACGAAATGGAGAAATCATCGCTCGGCTTTATCGAGAAGATTACGTGCTTGGAGAAGCAGCTCAAGGGCATCGACAAGGTTCACCAATGCCAAATGGATAAGTTGCGGCGGAGGCTCGTCGCCGCCGAAGCCAAACTGGCCACCACCGAAAAGGAGGCTGCGCAGTATCGACAACATCGCCGTTTCTTCGTCGACATTGACGATTGTGACGGCGACGAGGAACTCAAGTCGGCCGAGGTTAGGATTTGCCACTGCTCAAACTCCGAGCCGCGACGCGAGGATAAAGGCAAGCAGCGAGCGACCGACGTGATGATATGAGTGGCTGGGCCCGAGGGAATTGGTGATCTGATGATCACACAGGTACTTTTTGAAAAAATCTACATTTCAACCGTAGCATGGCAAAATCCTTCTTCCCTCCTCTTATTTTTTTTCTCCCTCGGCTCATTACTTACCCATAAGGATCATGACAAAAGAAAATCATCCAATTCCCTCAGCCCCCTCTAACTTGAGTAGGTTGGTATCCCGTTGTCGTATGGGTCACTGCCGCGCTGAGGCGGCACACTTTCGGCCATGCATTTTGCTCACGATGATGTTTTTTTTTTTTTGGTCAACGAACTTTTTTTCCTTTTTTCCCCGGTGTCTTACGAAGACTTTTGAAAATTACAAACAAGGTTTATTGCTAAAGCATGTGACCGTCTATCACAGAAGGCCAGTCAGCAAGCGCCCATTACGAAAAAGTGAGGGCATCCGCAAAAGCTTGACGCCCCCCAATTGAGCATTGATGAATTTTTACATACCAGGCGTCGGCATAAGCAAGGGAAAATGGCACTTCTTGGCCATGATCATTAGACTAAATGTACTTTTTTTCTTTTCCTTTCTCGCATCACTTTTCATCATTGGCTTATGGATTACGTTAACTGGAAAATTACCGAACCATGAGATGGCTGTGCATCAAACTCAACACAAATTCGCAGTGACAATGACCAAAAGTACCAGAACAAAGAGGTAGAAATAGAGGGAGAGAAAAAAGAGTAATACAAACAGAATGTTAACAGTTCTATTGCAGCGACGTCATTTCCATTTCCCATTCCATCCCACAATTCCAACCCGACTCCCCTTCCGTTCCTTAATAACCTCATGCTGGCAAGAAGCCTGCATATTCTTCCATGTTCCATCCCGATTTTCCCTCACCAAAAAATCGCGGACAAAAAAAGACAAAAAAAAAAGTATTCCTAGACGCCATTTTAAACCCATCCCCTTGTACTGTTGTGTTCTAGGTTTCCTCGCCAAGGGGACGGTAAAAAAAAAAAAAAAAAAGAGAAGAGAGAAACAATGCAATGAAACCAGAAAATGAGATGGAGAACAAATGTTATGGAGAGAGGCGAGGACAGTATGAGGTGGGAGAGAGGTATTGAAGTTGAGGTGTACAAATTGGAGATTGAATTGAAAAGTTCAAGATCCGTCTAAGTGCCAGCAAAGTATGTGCTTGGAGGGCAATTTTGATTTTTAAAACTTGTCGTCTTCATTACTCTGCGCCTCCGTATTCATTCTTTTCATTACCCCTTCCTCCTGTATACAAATCGCATTCTCCCCAAAGTTCCTCCCCCTTCTCCAACCCAGTTGAGGCTCAACGCGTTGATCTAAGCACCGGGGTAGTACATCTGGAAGTGGACCTTGCCCTTGGATCCCTTGTTGCTGTTGTTGTGTGGAGCACACTTGGAGCTTCCGCGGATGCTGGCAAAGCTGCCGGATGAGCCCTTGTCGAGGGCGTGCTTGAGAATGAGGCTCACGTCGACGTCACCCATGGCGAAGACCTTATCAGTACGATCCGTGGCCAGAGCAAAGACGCAGGACTCAGACTTGAGGATAGGAGTGTAGGTAATCTTCTTGCCGCCAATTGTGACGGAGCCACCGCCGCCGTAGCCATAGTCTCGCTTTCCAGCGCCCGAGCCGTAAGTAGGAGGAGAGCTGCCAGCACTGCTGGAACCACCACCAGGGCTGTAGCCGGAACCAGAGCCGGAGCTAGAACCAGACTGGGTTCCAGAGCTAGCACCGCCGCTGGAGCTGCCATCGGGAGAGTAGTCAGAGCTGGAGCCAGAGCTGCCGTAAGTAGGAATAGAGCTGGGAGTCGAGCTGCTAGGTGATCCAGCTGAAGAACCACCACCGCTCTGCTTAGAATTGGAACCAACGTTGAAAGTGCCGTTGAAGGTGACAAACTCGCTGTAGAGCGCAGCACAGGCTTCCCAGTCGGCAGGCATCAAAGGGTCATCGGCAGTGGCATCGGTGTAAGTGGGATCCTCACAGGCCTTCTGGTGCTTCTCAGTAGGAGTCCACGAGACAGGCACAGCAGACTTGCTGGCAGTGGCAGTGGCGGGGGAGCCGCATGTCTTGGTGGGAACGACGATGATGTCGGCGCCGGTGCCAGTGGGAGGAGTGTTGCCAGAGGAGTCGGCAGAAGAAGCAGCCGCGGGAGTAGACGAGGTGTAGGATGGCGGCAGGCCATAGTCAGGGTTGGGTGCGGGGGCGGCAGAGGCAACTCCAACGAGGAGGGCCGTGAAGGCGGCAACGGGGACGGCGACAGATCGCATGTTGGAAAGTGGTTTTGAAGTCGAAGAAGAAAGAGCAGTAAAAAAAAAAGAATAATAAAATATTATAGAATAGAAAAGAAGAAAAAGGGCGAATAAACTGTTCCAAGCGAACGACTTGAGGTGAGTGAGTCTGGATGGGAAGAAGCCGGCGAAGATCTAGCTTCGTAGACGAAGTGGGAAGGGTTGTTGGTTTTGAAAGCGCTGGGGGTGTGTTTTGTTAATGAGCGACAAGTCCGTAGGCGAGCTAGGTCCTAGGAAAGGGTGATCAACACCTGCGAAAGTGAAGCCTGGTGAAGATGTGAGAGGATCCTCGTGAGGTGTGGAGATGGGAGACACGAAGGGGAAAGAAGGCAAGAAGCGAAGGGGAAGGGATGCACGGGGATGATAAACACAGCGGCCGAGAGTGAGCTCTCACCTGAAGGTGACGTTTAAGTGTGCAATCTAGAATCTCGACGAGCAAAAGGCCCGTGTGGTTGCATGACCTGGTTAACGGCGCCCCCTTTCGCTAGCGACCGACTGACTTGCTTAGCCGGGGCTTAAAAAAAGAACAGTGAGGTGAGCTGGTGAGATGATGGGTCGTTTCAAGTAGAATGGGACAAAGTCGGGGGAGGGGGGGGGGCGTTTTGCTAGCTAGCACCCACGATGCCGCTGCTCTGCTGAGCCGAGGGGTGCGTGTGTCTGTGTGTTGCCAGCAGAGCGTCCGTGTACATTGATCGAGGCCAAGGCATGGAATCGGCAATTAAGGAGGGCCCAGAGGCGGATGCAACGCATTGCGCAGGATGCAGATTGAGCGAAATCAAGACGAGATGGAATTCCCATCCCTTCATACGTCTGGGAAGCGTGGGATTCCATTGCCAACGGGATGCCGTCATGTTGCTGGTTGCGCCTGAGTGCGTGCGTGCGTGCTTGTTTGGTGTGTCTGTTGGCGACAGACCATGAGCGAGCCAAGCCAAGCCAACCATGATCGCACAGCCCACTAGCCGGAGGGGCGGCGCGCGCCAGAGGAATCTAGGAGAAAAAAAAAGGGCACTGTCACTAAGTAGTCAGGCACCAGATGGCGGTTTCGAGTTGAAGGGCCTGAGACAGATGGGCTATTGCATCCTTGCCGTCGATCCGTTGGCAAACAAGGCCACTGTTGCAAGAAGAAGAAAGCGAGACACGAGACACGAGGCACAAGGCACGAGAAACGAGGCAGAAGAAAGACACGCACGGCATGATACAATGGCAATAGACAAGCTTCAATTCCTGACTCTCGCTCCATTCCATCGACTCTGACGATCGGGTGCAGATGCTCCCCCGCATCCTGCCATGTGGTGCAGCTCCCCCATCTCTCTCTCGCGGCACAAAGTAAGATTGCCCCCCCCCAGGCACAGCTGCACTGGAATGGCCGGCACCAGGCTAGCCGCATACTCAACCTGACGCCGCCATTGGCCCTCCGCTCAGGTGTCGGAATTTTAGGCTGGCGCGGGGGCCCTTCTGTTTTCCATGCATACAGTGGGGACTCCAGCTGCAAGGTGCGGCCTGAACCCAGCACGCATTCCAATAGCGTTACACCCTCGCCCTCTCTCCCCTGTAGCTCCTCCGGCGGCGGCGGAGGTGGCGGCCCTCGACGTGCTACCTCCCCTGGCTAATAATGGACCACCAGCCAGCCTGAGGAGCCCCCGGGAATGGAAACATTTTCGTTTTCCCGGCAGCCCAAGCCCTGCTCTGCTCCGCCAAGGGGGGCGGCACCACTGGCTCGGCAGCGAATACCGAGTAGTGTAAATGGTCACGGTGGGCTTCATTATTTCCCTTCTGAGCTGCATGCAAGCCTCACCACCACCGCTATGACACCTTTTTTCCCTTCTTGTTTGGTTTGGTTTGGTTTGGTTTGGTTTCCTTTTGGTCTGTCACTGTCCCAACAACCTCAACTGGGCCCTTCGCCCCATTATGTCCATCGCCACAATCCATTCAGGTCCATCCCGGGGATTCGCCTTGGCCTGCTACCGCCCAGGCCGTTACGAGGCTTTGCCTCTGCTGCTGGGTGGTCTGCGCCCGGTACGCGCAGCCGGACTGTGGTTCGTGGAAGTGCCGGGCTTGCTTTGTGGGAGATCATTGCTGCTTTTTCTTGTTTGGTTTTTAGGCTTATCTGGCAATTGCAGGCCTGGGATCGGCGTGCGGGATGCCGGGGTGCATGGGGCATGCATGGTGTGCTGTGCTGTGTGTGTGCGCCTGTGTGTGCTTGGTCGTGGGCGTACTAGCTTCCGGTGGTTGTGCAGAAACCGGCGGGAAGCACTTCGGTGAGAGCCACCGCCTCAACGGCGCGAATATAGTGCTAATATTTGGTGAATAGGGGAGAAGGTGGTGGATATGTCGCTTCTCCCACTCTCTCGGCAATCCATAGGGGGGGGGGAAACACCAGAGAACATAGACACAACACAGAAAAAGAGACAGAGACAGAGACAGAGAGACAGCTTTTTGGCGTCCTTGGCTTGTGTGTCAGATGTCATTCTCAGGCGACCCTGCCGCCGCAACAGCCACAGATAAACCTTGTCCTTGGCTGTAGCAAGTAGACGGAGCATAAAGTGATGCTCCAGACCCTGCCTAATTCCCGTGGCCGGAGAAAGGACGAATCTGCACAAGCCGCCAAGGGGTGCTACAGGTTGACAAGGCCATTTCGGGGGAGCCCACTCTCAGCCCTCCACGCCCATCCGGGACATGCATAGGCTAGTTACATGCAGGAACACATTCGCCTGCATTGCCCTGAGCTGGCCCTATTCCCCAAACTGTCCAAGCTCGGGCCCGGCCCGGCCTGGCCTGGCTAACAGCAAAATGAGGCACCCAGAGAGCTTCGTCCAATGCGGTCCGAATCCTGGCCATTCTCACCAGATGGGGCTTGAAGCTGCAATCAATAGTCTGCGGCGAAATGTTATGTCTCGCACGGCCGCAGCGAGACGAAATGGGAGAAACGCAGAGTGCGCGCCCCCGGGATGCGCACCCGCGTGCTGGCAATGACCCTCGCCCAGCCTGAGACTTGTGGGCGGGTGGAGATCCCGTTGAAGCTTGGAAGGAAAAAGAAGCGTTGCAAGGGCTTGTTTTTTGTTTGTCTTCGGCAGTGGATCGGCCGACCGGGGGCAGATCAAGAAATCGGATCAGCAAGCAGGCCCCCCAGCCAACTTGCCAAATGCCTTGTTGGTGGGTGGGTGGGCTGAAGCTTTTCACACTCGCAGGCGCCGCTGCGTGTATGGCAGCTTGGCACCGCAGCTTGACATTGCACACTACAGCGAAAACACATGCTAGTCTACACCGAACACAACATCGAGAAAGGCGGATGGATGAAAATAGACCAATTAAAAGGGCACAGGCAGTGGGAGGTTCCGCAGGCGAATTGGGATCCGTGGCCAAGACCCCTTGGGGTCCAACTGTCCTGTCCTATATTCCGGCGAAACAACCATCAGCGTCCAAGCCCCGATATAGTGTTTGCCACATCGGCATGACGGCAAGATGAGGTCACGCTGTGTCGGCTGTATCGGCGAGGGCATTTACAAGGTGGCTTGATGCTGGATTCATGTTGCTGCTGGTGGAAGCCAGACGATGCGATGCGTTGGGACGAATCCTCGTGGGCATGACCATGACCATGGCTTGTGCCATGCGTGCCTCTCCATCCCCTCCACTCTCCCCCAACTCAGCTCCTCCGTTTCATCCTTTGGCGCTATCACCAACAAGCCACCAACTTCACCTCGCCTCGGTGTCGTCCCTTTCGCTCTCTTTCTTCCCATTGCGTGTTCGTCCGATGTTGCAGCCAACATGGGCCGCATTTCCGCAACAGCCACGGCCTGCACGAGACACAGGAATCGCTTGCTACCAGCTAGCCTTGCAACGTCCCACCAACCAAACGCCTCGCCGCATCTGTATCGGGTATTAAGGGGGGAATCCAACCACACTTGTCTCAAGTTGCCTGTCTGCGTCTCGCCTTTTTTTTTTTTCCTTTCTCTCAGGGTGCACTCGCCCGTTGTTTGGTCCCTGGCTGTTTGCAGCTGGCTTGTTTCAAAAGCAAAGGCAAAAAAGCAAAAGAAAACAAATCACAACCACGCTCCTCCATCCAATGGTGTCACCAATACGCAACCCGTAAAATAGTGGCGTAGCAGTAATCACGGAGGGCACGAATGAGAACTATGAGACAAGCATTATCGAAGATTCATGTTTCAAAGCGACACGCTTCACATTCCTCCGTTTCGTTCACCAACAATAACAAACCAAGTGGCAGAAATCATGCCACAACCATTCTGAGAGTTGAAAAAAAAAAAAAAAAAAAAAAAAAAAAAAAAAAAAAAAAAACCCAAGAAAAAAAACACATGACGAGGAAAAATGAAACTGGTCCAAACTCATATTGTTTAGCTTGCATTTATTTATTCCGGATTTACTTAGTCTCATGGCCTTCTTCCATTTATTCTTAGGCATTCTAATTCGTGCCATATGTGGTGCATCCTGTCTAATCACGCGCTTGGCGACCAAACCAAGGCCGGTCCGAAGGCTAGACCCACCTCCATCAAAATGGGGGGATTCTCTCAGCCCTTGGTCCTGCTGCTGAACTCTGGCATGCACAACAGAACAGAGTCGTGGAAATTAAGCTCTTCCGCTGGGGGCCTAGATTGCGGGAGACCCTGCCAACAACGTTGGGCTGCACCTTATTGCAGCGGCCAGTCGAACTGCTGGCCCTGCGTCACAAGCTCTGACATGCGGCGTAAAAGGTCCGAAAACTGGGCGACGGGCTTGAGCGCTACGGCAAAAATATGCCGTGCTAGCCTCGCCCAGCTGAGTATTAATCGTCTTTGGAAATGGCTACCTAGTAGCGGAACTGCAGCGTCTTGTGCTTTGACACGGCTAGTGCGTATCGCTTCGTAGTGTGGACCGGACCCATGTCAAACCAATTAGTCGACCTTGGGAGAAAGAAAATAAAGAAAAAATAAAGAAGAAAGAAAAGTGCCTTCATTTTGTGCAATGTCAACTTGTTGAATCCAAGTCGGCTCTGCAGTCTGCTTGTAAAGCTTCCAATGCCCTGAGCTACGTCATGTTATTGCCCACGCCCTCCTATTTCAATGGTTAGGGAGCCAGAACCACAACTAAATTCGTGCTGCGAGAAGCACCAGAGTAGGTTTCTTGTTGGGAAAAATGGCTCGGTCGGGCGAACAGCTTGTCTTTAGGGGGGTGAGGCAAGTCGCCCATTTGGCTGTCTCCAGCTCCAGCTGGCCTTCATTACAAACACAGAGACGTGATCTACAGTGTTCTTTGGCAGCCAAACCAATGTTAATTGTCTTTAAATTAAGTACTCTTGCCAAAGTATCAATATTATTAATTACTCTCGTCCCTAAGGTGACGATTGAAATAGTCATTTTGAAGCCGATCTCATGGCGGATGTTTGATGGTATATTTGTAAGATCCGGTCAAACATTTCTGGATGCGAATATTGCAGCAACAACAACAAGCCGGTCGGTCAGTTCCTGCTCCTCCCCACTATACAAAACCTTCTGGTTTCTTCTTCCATGGGCATGAAGTCGCCAAAACTATGTCTGGCGGATAATTAATATCATCGTCAGAAAATATTCATATGGTGGTTGACATAGTCATTCTCGTCTAAAACGTGATTATCATGATAGAATTTGTGATAATTTATCGAAACAATGGCATATATGTAAATATCGTGAGATTAAGAGGTTGTGCCTTGTGTCGAGGTACCAAAGTCAACTATTATTTTTAGGCATGAATGCGGATGAACATGATGGCAAACACAAACCCCGATCCTAGCCAATATCTATTGTGGGGTATTTTATTTCGCTTTTCCTAAATCGCGAGGCGATTGGCGATTCTTTCCTCTGCGTCTTTTGGATCGTGTATTTCCATGATGTAAATCCCACTCCGTAAAAGCCCGGTAAGTGACGAGATAATCTAATTTACTCAAAAAAAATTCAGTGTTTGAAAGACCCATAATATTTCAAGACCCCTTTTATTCTCTCGAACTCTTGTGTTTATGTAGACTTGGTATTCACATTAGGTGTTTCACTTCGATGTACGAGCCAAGTAGTTTACTCGCCATCTACGAGTTGAATGCAAAAGTTCATTTGACCAAGGGAATCACATCTGGCCAAAAATTAGCTCCATGGTATATGAATGGATTTATACTTCGAAATAATAAATATTCAAACACGAATTTTTAAAACCAGAGGCAAAAGTACAAAGGGGTTGCTCTGTGAGCCTTCTCAATGACCTTACCCTATACCAGCGAGAAATAACATCTACCAGTAGCTGGATCAAGTGTCACAAGTAAGCGATTGGAAACCTCAATGACTATGGGAAAATGGACCAATGGTGGCGCACATAAATCCTGAATAATGTTGACACTGTTGATCATTATAAAGCTTAAAGACTATTACAGCATTCATTATCCTAGGTTCAGTGCCATGTTTCATTTCGATTACTCGACCACCATCTTCAACTCACAAATCAAACAGCAGCCAACCACAGCCCCCAAATCATTGCACTAGAATACATTAAGGGGCACATAGGTGAGATTGGGTGGCAACCAACTAAAGATGCTTCAACCATGACGTGGTCAAATCATTGACATAATTACATGCCCTATCCACACCCCAAGAGGTTTTACTCCCATTAAACATTTATGCTGGATAGCATTACGCACCGGTTGTGTGTTGATTGCTTCTTTTTAGGGCCAATACCTGAGTTGTGCGTCATGGATTCTAAGTCGTTTTTGTGAAGCAAGTCCGCCCTATCACTTATCTAGCAGATAGGATAAGACACCGACTCCGCATTTGCCGTGGTAGTGACAGATTTGAATGGCCAATGAAACCGTTCCTGGCCATGTGTACACTTTTCACGCGACATTTCTTTTTTTTGGCAGCTTGACACGTCTCCATTCAGTCTTCTTTTCTATTGGATATGTCGGCGATCCTACTCTAGCCTAGTCGGCATTGCAAGAGTCACTCAATGAGCACCAAAGTCGCGCAGCGGTCAGCGACGTCGTTTTGGAGTGGGAAAAATATGATTCGTGTATTATAATCGTAGAAATATAATTCTGGGTTGAAGCGGAAAGGCTGGCGGGCATTTGTGTTGCAAAATCTGACCAGTATCAGAAACTATAGTCTGGCTCTTTCTGCTGAAAAAGGAGAAATTTTTTTTTTTTTGAGAATCCTAATACATGGGTTCTATAATGGACATTTTTAAACTCTGTGAGACACTGCTCGTGTTTATAATGTACGAAAATTGCCTGACTTTGGATCATTTGGCTCTGCGCCTCGTGTGCTCTGCTGGAGCTATAGCTGCTCAGTCACTAGTTAATGGGCACGTGAAAAATAAGGTCTGCATTTGGGCGAAACCGAGGAGCCATTGTGAACCTGCAATCCTCCTAAAGGAAAAAAATATAAATATTATACATATGATTTTATATTTGTTTGGATCCCAACCTGCCTACCGGGTACCTAATCCATGCTCATGCCCATATTTACGCGTCCTGGCGACCTGTCAGGTAGGTACGTACCACAGCCGCGAATCCACCACAGCTTCCCCAGTACGGGTACCTACCGTTGCAGCACAATGTTTTTTTTTTTTAGTGTCTCAGGGCAACTAATTGACGGAACTAGGCCTTGCTTTGGGCCCTTTCCCCTTACCTGGGGGTTTAGAGTGGAACCTCGTGCCAAAAACGCGCCAGCGCAGCACAGGCGCGTGTCACAATTCAACTCCAACAATTTTGGCTCCATCACCATCCTCGCACATCATCGCGGCATCACTGTCATCTCCAATCGCGCCGTCCGCCACCTGCGCATCGTCGCGTCGCCGCACATCCGACTCTCCCCTGCATTGATTCCCTCGACGTCGCCGCACACGAGCCTTGACCGTCCCTGCCTGCCACCACCTCGTCCCCGAGCGACTGCTGCATGCGGTTTCCCCCGCCATGCACCTCATCAAGCCGTCATGGCTGAGCCACAGCGGCGAGCAGAAGGACTTTGAAGTCTACAGCTGCACTGTTTCCCCCGATGGAAAGCGCCTTGCGACTGCTGGCGGCGACGGCCACGTCCGCATCTGGTCCACCGAGGCCATCTACGAGTCGAACATTTCGCCCGACAGCACCAAGCCGCGACAGCTCTGCCACATGAGCCATCACCTCGGTACCATCCACTCAGTCCGTTTCTCCCCTAATGGTCGCTACCTTGCCAGTGGTGCCGATGATAAAATCATCTGTGTCTATCACCTTGACAAGGGCCCTCCCGCTGCCAGCTTCGGCACCAGCGACCCGCCTCCCATTGAGAATTGGAAGACGTACAAGCGTCTCATTGGCCATGATAATGACGTTCAAGACCTCGCCTGGTCCTTTGATTCGTCTATTCTCGTGTCAGTAGGCCTTGACTCCAAGGTTGTCGTCTGGTCTGGACACACCTTTGAGAAGTTGAAGACGATTCCTGCCCACCAGAGTCACGTCAAGGGCATCACCTTTGATCCAGCCAACAAGTTCTTTGCCACAGCTAGCGATGATAGAACGATTAAAATCTTCCGTTTCACCTCCCCGGCCCCGAATGCCACTCAGCACGACATGGTTAATAACTTTGTCCTCGAGACGACAATCAGCGCCCCTTTCAAGAGCTCACCTCTTACCACCTACTTCCGACGATGCTCTTGGTCACCCGACGGAAACCACATCGCTGCCGCCAATGCGGTCAACGGCCCCGTTAGTTCAGTCGCCATCATCGAACGAACGCGATGGGATAGCGAGATCAACTTGATTGGTCACGAGGCACCCACTGAAGTGTGCATGTTTTCCCCCCGACTCTTCCATACCTCGAAGCCCGACAAGGATGCCGCTGCCAACGGAGATGGTGGGCAGCTTGTCACAGTCATTGCCTCGGCTGGTCAAGACAAGACACTCAGCATCTGGAACACCAACACTTCCAGGCCTGTAGTTATTCTCCAGGATCTGGCGGGCAAGTCGATATCTGATCTGGCTTGGACGCCTGACGGACAGACCTTGTTTGCGTGCAGTTTGGACGGAAGCATTGTTGTCGCCAAATTTGGAGAGGGGGAGCTTGGATGGGTTGCGCAGCCTGAAGAAAACGACAAGGCCCTGCAAAAATATGGTGTGTCTCGAAAGGGAATGGGTATTGCAGAGGATGTTGATGGCTTGATGTTGGAGAACCAAAGCAAGGAAGGCGAGTCAAGAGCTGCTCAATCCAGAATGGGTGCTCTTATGGGCGACTATTCGGAATCCACAAAGGAGTCGACGCCAACTACCAATGGCACCAAGGGAAGCAAAGCTGCTCCCACAAATGGCCAGCCAGCAGAACCCGAGAAGAAGCCAGAAGAAGAGGCCGCAGACAAGGCCGCAGAGCGTGTCAAGGAGTTGAAATCAAGAGTGACTGTTGGCAAGGATGGCAAGAAGCGAGTTGCCCCATTGTTAGTTTCATCTTCAGGAACTGGTCAATCATCTTTGCCCCAAACTCAGTTGGTTGGAACGACGACGAGCAAGACAGCACAGAACGACGCACCACAGACCATTCTGGATCTCACCAAGCCGTTTGACGGATTGCCCAAGGGAGGTATCGCGTCTATGCTACTCGGCAACAAGCGGCGAATGGCTAGTACCGAAGCCGAAGACGAGGAGGAACCCGCTGCAAAGCGGGCTTCTTCAGGCCCGACGCCTATTGTCACTAACGGCGCGGATGGCGTCGAACCGGCCGCTCTTACACCCGTTCAGAATGGCGTCGTGCCCACTCCGGAGTTTCTTCGACCCGCTGTTCTAAACCCCTCGATATCCTTTGCCCAGATCAGACTTGCTGTCCCACGGGTTCGATCTCACATTCTTCGCCCCTTGGAGCGTGGAATTCTCCAAGAAGAGTCCTCTTTGGAGGAGGCATCCAAGATTCCTGAGAACATTATTCTCGAAGCCAAGAATGAAGCTAACCCACGAGATCCTTCACACGTCATGGTGACCAAGAGGGGTGCGTTGCTGTGGGAAGAGTTTCTCCCAAGAGCCATCATCTTGGCGACGGCTAATAAAAACTTTTGGGTTGTCGCATGCGAAGACGGATCCATCCATGTCTGGACACCCGCTGGTAGAAGACTACTGAATCCCATGGTGCTGGAATCGCAGCCCGTCATTCTTGAATGCCGTGACTCTTGGTTGCTCTGCATTACTGCCATGGGCTTGGCGCACGTGTGGAATATCAAGACCCAATCCTCGCCCCATCCTCCAGTCTCTCTTGGCCCCATCCTGGATGTCGCCACGACATCTCTCAACCAGCACACAGCAACGCCAGGACCTGGTGTTACGTCAGCGCACCTGAACACCACTGGACATGTCGTCGTCACCTTGACGAACGGCGATGGCTACTACTACGCCCGAGAAATGTACACTTGGCAACGACTGAGTGAAGCTTGGTGGGCGGTCGGCTCTCAATACTGGAACTCCAACGACTCGTCCATCTCAGCTCTACAGTCCACAGCCGTGGGCTCTACTTCCAAGGATGGCAAAGAAAAGGCCACTGTTTCTTCTGGCATCATTCCCTTTTTGGAGCGCCACACAACCAATGAATTTCTGCTCAAGGGTCGGTCGTACGGCTTGCAACGTATCATCAAGATGCTTATCCAAAGGAAGGAGGCAGAGAACCTTGAGAGCAGTGTTAGTGTCGCCCACTTGGAGAACAGAATGGCTGGAGCTTTGCAGTTGGGCGCCAAGGAAGAGTTCCGACTGTACCTATTTATGTATGCAAAGCGGCTTGGGGCTGAAGGAGCTAGGCAGAAGGTGGAAGAGCTCCTCAACAGTCTTATTGGGGGAATCCTCGAAGAAAAGGACAAGGATGAGGATGAAGACGAGGAAGCTGGAACAGGATGGTTCAGCAAAGAGGGTGAAATTTGCGGATGGGATCGCAAAGAGCTTCTCAAGGGCGTAGTGATGATACTCGGTACGTTAATTCTGTATACAATGGCAGCCCACAACAAGTACTAACATGAACAGGAAAATTCCGCGAGTTGCAACGGCTAACATTGCAATATGCAAGGGTCCTCGATCTTGACCTGGAGGACGGATCGGTGGACGAGGACTCAATGGATGTCGAGTCATGAAGAGGGCGAGGGTTGTGACGCAATCCGTGTATCAATACAAGAGGGTAGGACATGGCCTACCGATGGGATAAGGCCGGCGTTGGGGTTTAAGGGACATCTTGAGGCGAGACCCGGCAGCGGGCTGCGTGTTGGCATAGATTTAGCTTGTTTTGGATTTCATTGTATTAATGAAGAATATTCATGACGCACTGCAAGTTGCGCAAGAGGAAGATTGTGCTGTGGGCTGTTACATGGCACGTGAAATGTTGGGGGCACGACCACGACTGGGGGGCGGGCTTGGGCTTGGGCTTGGGCTGATGGTGTTTGGTTGGCCTGGTGTTGAGGTTTGTTGTTATTGGTGCTTGGAGAGTATGACCGAGTCGAAGCCGTCGTGGGACTTGGACGAGGTGCGTATTCACCAATGCTCCCCGGGTCATGCGACTGGGAGATCGGTGCAACCGAGAGCAGCCTGGCTCGCTTCCCGCTCCAGCAGTTGTCTCTGTTGCAGAGAACAGAGCAGCTATCGCAGACGGGCCGGCCCAGGCGGTCCGCTTGTTACTCAGAAACGCCCACTGGGGGTTTGTGTCTGTGTCCTCGCCCACGCGAGCCACCCAGATGGACGAGGACGGGAGATGTGACGAGTGATGATTGCAGCATGTCGTCGACTCAACGCTGGCGCCGCGGAGGATCCCGGGAACACGCCAGCCTGCTGTCTCACCGAATGCCATTGTCCAGCGTGCACTCGATGCTTCGCCAACCCGTTTCTGTTGAGGATAGAGATAGAGGCAAACGTGAGGGCGTGGGTGAGTTGGCGCGATGTTTTTTGTGCACCCGCCTTGCACCTGCTCCCAGCTGCGTCAGTGACAAGTGAGCGCCCGCATCGCGTCCTGAACAATAAGGCCCGGATATTTAACCCATCCCCTCATCATCCCCCTTCACATGTTTCTCACCTTTGCATCTCTGAATTATTTCTTCGCTGACTGATCTAACTTGAACTTCGACTTGAACCTTTGTCTTCGTCTTCACTTTCACCTCACCTTCAACGCCTACTTTTCTTGTTTTTTTCTTCTTCTGCACCTACTTCGGTCTTCATTTGACATTCCCTTGTTCAACTTCGAATTTCAACTCTTCTTCTTCTCTCGTCCTTATTTTGCACTCCTTCAAAGACTGTCCAACTCTTGGTGCGTCTTGACACGGCACTCTTGTTGTCCAGACATTGTTGCCTTCGCCCACATTTTCTTCCTTCACTTCATCTGTCTTCAATCATCTGCACAATACATACTCGGCCCAGTCTTTCCTTGCACTTCCAGGCCTCTCTTCCTGCCACTCTCACTTCACCTTTTGTCCATCGTGATTGAAACCTCACCGTCACCATGGCCAGGCACGGGCTCGTCTTGCCCCCTTTATGGGCGTGGATAAGCCTCATGCTCTGGGCCTCGACCCTTGCCCATAGCCTGGGTGTGTCTTCTCACACTGATCCGCCCCCTCGAGCAGCCCTCGTCTCCCTCACCTACGAACGTGACCTTCCCGCCATGCTCTCCTCTATCCGTCAGCTCGAGGACAAGTTCAATAACCTATACCAGTACCACTGGGTCTTTTTCAGCAACGGCGAGCTCAGCGAAGAATTCAAGCAACAGACTTCCAACGCCACAAATGCGACCTGTATCTACGAGGTTATTCCCCACGAGAACTGGAGCATCCCAGGTTGGATCGATCGTGCCCGTCTCCCTGCGACCTCGTCGGATGGCACCAAAGTTGGCATTGACTCCGATATGCTCCCTGTGGATGTCCGACAGAGGCATCGCTGGAATTCCGGCCTCTTCGCCCACGAGAAGCGGCTCAAAGGCTATGATTGGTTCTGGAGAGTCGAGCCAGGCGTAAGTGACATGTCCCGTGGGTGGGAGACGCCACCGAGCCCCCAATGGCTAATAGGCAAGCTAGGTGCAGCTCACTCGTAACATTCAATTCGACGTTTTCCGGTACATGCGGAACAACAACATTACCTTTGGATTTCATCGAGACGCTGCAGCTGAGTCGAACCTGCGGGCCCTGTCATTCCGAGTCAAGTCATTTATTGACAAGTATCCCGAACTCGTCCACAAGGAAGCCGACATCTCGTGGCTCTTTGACAACAACCCGTCGCTCGAGAATGGCATGGAAATTACGGCTGAGAAATCATCTGCTCATGGGGAATCGAACGGGCTGGGACAGCGGATCAGCTAGGAGGACCGCTCCAGTCTGGACGACGATTCGGTAGCTGATGTGTTACAGGCCTCTGGCGAGAGTGGTGATGATGAAGGCGACGACATGGTGTTCTCGCTGGCCGAGTCCTTGACGTCTTGGCTGAGTGGCATTTATGAGAACAGCCTTTACCCCACATTTGAGATTGGATCTTTGGCTTTTTTTCGTAGCCCCAAGCACATGCTATTCTTTGATCACCTGGATAGTGCGGGGGATTTCTACTACCGCCCAGTCGGGGATGTGCCGGTGCACACACTCAGCGCCAGCATGTTTCTCCCGAAGCAGAGTGTCTGGAACTTTGGAAAGAAAGAAGGGCGACATCGCGCTCATCACGAGGACCGCCCCAGCCAACCAAAGGCGACGCCTGATCCCGACATGGAATCCGAACATGGCACACAGCTGTACTTGACTGGCACGACAGCTTCTGGAAGTGACACCCGTAAGGTGGTGCTGGACTGGTTTGCGTTGTGGGAGGTGATTGCTCGTGACCTGCAGAGGGAAGGGGCCAAGCCGGGACTGCGGGCGGGTAACACGGTGATTGACGAGCGCAACTTTGCTCTTCAAATGCAATCTCTTTGAGATGGGTTGTACAGAGGCACAATATTACGAGCTGAGATAAGGATGGGTGGCAGGTCTAGGCGGATGACGAGATGATGGTTGAACGTGTGATGTGTCTACACTACAAGTAGTTGGGTGCGACGTCTCGCAGGACGAGAAGCACAAAATAGACAGTTATAGCTAAGCATTGGAGTTTTGCATGCAGCGGTGAGGAGAGGGTGCGTGATTGACTGGGCCGTGTGCCCCTGCCACTGCCATTGACACCACCCACCTCTGCCTCAGCCTTTTGCTGCTGCTTCTGTACAAGTTAGCATGTCGTTGGATGTGACACAGACGCCAATGCCAGCGAACTCGGGTCACGCACGTGTCGACGGGAGGGCGGCGCGGGGTGTTGATGGGCAGGGAAGGATGGCGTGGATATGGGGGAGGGGGGGCTAGGGTGCCTTGCAGCCATGGGAGGGAGGCATGGCAGTCCGCGGACATGTATGCACATGTACATGTAAGATGGAGGACTGCAGCGGAGACATGAAGCGGAGAAGCAAGGCGTCGAGACAGCGGATGGCGCAGGGTATGACGCTGGTTTTGGTGCGACGGAAGACTTGGGGAACGGATGAAGTATGAGGGAGGCGCTGATGATGACGATGTTGGTGGTATTCCAGGCCTGTTTTTTTTTTTTCCCCTTTACTATTTGTGCTTGTTTATTTGTGTATCATTTTCCTGTTCTTCTTATTTTTTTTTATTTTGCGCCCAAAAGTGACTAGTAGGGCTGGGAGGCGAGAGGTCTCGTGCCGTCGCGGGTGAAGTGCCAAGGTTGGGAGCTACACAGTAAATGGTTAGGCCAGTGATGCTTGGCGATGGTGGTGCTATCGGTCGGTTGCGGTAGCATGGGAGGCACGTGGTGTTTTGAGGGGTGATGGTCGGCTGTGGGTGATGGAATGTAATTGTCAAGAGCGCATCATATAGTTGACACATACGAAAGAGAGAGAAAGAAAGAAAGAAAGAAAAGCACATACACACCCACGCACACGCACACACATACGCGCACACAACCAAAACCAGTAATGAGCAGCCTGAATACAAGGCAAATGCGGTGAAGTGAAGCGAAACCTGTCATTTCGCATTGCATGCAGCAAAAAGGGATGGTTCGTGCCGGAGAGCAAGGTGAATACTACCCACCCTCAAGCAATCCCAAGTGCCCATGGCGCGCGGGGATCGTCTGGGGGAGAGCAAGAAAGTGCGGGGGGAACTAAGTTAGCGAGTCCCCCGGAGCTTTTGATGGATGGCGATCGACGCCGGGTCGGAGGCGGAGGGTGTGACGGACGCTGGGATGCGTTACCGGCTTGGGCGAAAGGTGCCGACTCTTCCAAGGGCGCCTGTCAAATGACGGCACTTTTGCGACGGGCTCGGCTTGTGCGACGGGCATGAAGCTCGCGGAAGCAGCCTGCTTGAGCGAGTAAGGCAGACAGGCTGCGCGGATTATTAGCTGGGTTGGACATGGCTGGTGCATGGGGGTTGCATTCAAAACGGGATACCTCTGGGCCGCGTTGGTGGCTGGAACAAGGCACTGGGGACCAGGGCCGAGGCGAACTGCTGTCGCCCGACACGTGTAAATAATGCGCCCCGGTTTTGGTTGTCCTGTCACCGCAAGAAGGTGTGCTCCGAGGGACTGGGAGCGGGATGGAGATGCATCATGGTCATGGGCCACTTCTATGTCTATGTCTATGCCTACGTCCATGACATGATCAAGGGTCGAGTCGCACAGTCGCGGGTTGAATGCAGGCAGCGCGCCCACAACGCCACCTTCAGATTTAAACATTAGTGAATCTACCATCGTCGAAGCGAAACAAGCCTGGCGAGCAAAGCGCCCTGGGGCATGGGATAGCTGATGCCCACGGCCAGCGCAGCAGGACAGGGATCAGCCCTGCATGGGGCCAAGAGAAGGATGCAACAAAGAGCAATACAGTGCTGACGGCTTCAGCAGGTCATGGGTAGCTCGGTGCCGAGAGCAGCATCATCACCGCCCAACCCGACAGGTCATGCATTCTAGATTTGGTATATATCGCTCTCGCGGGGTTTTTTTTTTCTGGGCGTGCGTGCGGGAGTGTTTCCACCTCTCTCTACCCCGTCCGCTTTTCGTATCTCGTAAAAGAAAAAGACACTCGAGCCAGCAAACCTGCGAGTAGGGTCACGCACATGAACACACACAGGGCCCCAAAAGATAGACTTTGCGCTCTGTCCAGAGATCGACGACCTTGGTGAGGCGCCACAGAGCGGGAAGAAATTGGCGGGAGGTAAGGAAGGCTTGATCACGATGGCACGGCAAGCAGAGAAAAGAGGCCAGCTCTAGCGGCGGGGAACAAAATGATGAATAGATTTGACAGGGGCTAGGGTGGTTTGGGGCGTATGTAATGGTGGGAGGAAAGGCCCTTGATGTTTTTTTTTTCTTTTTTCTTCTTTCTTGTTGCGGTGTCGACGGATAGTGGTGAATCATGGAATAGAGGTGCTGTAGTGTGTGCGTGTGTGGTGTGTAGGACAGGGGAGCATCTGCTCCACACCCCTGTTTCGTCCAACTCGGGAACAAAAAGACGAAAAAACCGGGGTTGGTTGGGCACTTTAAGGGCTTGGCAGGGCTCTGTATTTACGTGACGGGAACTGTCAGGAGTTGCAGAAGCAGCAGCAGCTCTGTACGGGAAACCTCGGCTATTATGAAAAAAGACCAGGACAGTGCTAGCTACGTGATGCCCTGGAATGCAACGTGTTGTGAGACGCCGTCTGTAAGGGGGTTGCAAGGCGTCGACGACGACTCATGACAAGCAGACAAAACGACAATTCGGGCGGCTCGCACTGGCTGCCCGCCGCCACTCGCGGTTCTGGCTTGGGCTGGTCAGCGACCCGAATACAGTAGGGCCCACGGAAAGCATCGACCCCTAGCGTCCCCCGTGGCCCTAGTGGCCCTGGCGGTGGTCTCAGTGGAGGAGGAGGTGGTGGTGGTGGAGGGAGGGGGGGGGGAGGCTTGAGCTTGAGGGGTGGTGGGTTATGGTTGGTTATGGTTATGGGGAAAGGGAAGGGGACCCAAAAACAAAACTCCACAGGGCAAACCAGACCAAGCCAAACCACAATGCGGCCAGCCGACCGCCGCCGCTGACTTACCGGTAGTGCATACATGATTCTGGCCGCCCCTTGCTGCTGGCTGCTGTCTCTTGTCCCCTTGTCCAACTGGCCCAAACTCTATATTTCTTCTTTCTTCTTCGTCTGCCTAGGCATCTATCTGTTCTGCGTCTCCCATTGAAAGCCCCGTTTCTTGTTTCCCGGCGTGCAGCAGTGGATTGGTTAGCTCGAGCTTTGCCCGTTGTGCGCATGAGAAACACTGAGCTCTCTGCTACCCGTCTGGTCCTTGTCGGGGGCTTCCCTTTTGAGCTTTGCTCCCTCAGTCCCCTCTGTCATTCGCCCTCCACCATTGCTACTACCACCAACCGTCTTCTCTTTTTTCTTTTTTTTTCTCTTGCTCCTCACCATTTCAACCTTTCCCTCAACCATACATCCTTTCCTTTCCTTTCCGTTTCCCCTCTCATTCCTCGCCGCGACGGTCTACCTCTTTGTTCTGCTGTTCTGCTAGCTCCTCGCCACTTCACAACACCCCCGGTCGCCATTCCCCCTCCAACCCACCACCGCTGGTGAAGAAGCACTACCGCGCAAATCGACATTCAAGATCAAAAACTGCTTGGCTCCCGAGCCTTGGCAGCACTACGGCGTTGCGATCGCAGAGGAGCCCCGGCCTCGTCTCCGAATAGTCGAACTCGGTTCCATTTCACCTCCCGCAGGCCCGTGGCGTTGCTGTTGACCAGGCCCCTACATTTCCCTCGACATTCGTCCCCACGATCGCAAAACGCCTCTGACACGGCCGTGACACCAAAAGCCGGCGAGACGAGCAGGCCCCAAGGCCCTGTCGCATAACTCACCCGAGATTCAGTCGCAATCGCATTCTGCGTGTGTTAAAAAGCCTCGAGCTTCGATCCCATCTCAACGGCATTTACAAATCGTCATCACCCCTCTCTCGCCATTCGATCCCCACACAAGCTTCTCGCTTCGCCTACGTCGTGTGCGTCATGGCTGTTCTCAACAGACCCTCGCGCCCTCCTGCGTTGGCCTCCGGCACCTTTTTTGGCCTCTCCAAGAAACAATGGTCACTAATCACGGTATGGTCTCCTATTATTGTTTTATTTTTCATTCGTGCCCTGGAGGCTCAGCCATTGCCTCATTTCTGGAGCCCGTTTACTGACATGGACGTGGTGCAGTTGACCTTTCAAAACTCGGCCCTTATCTTGGTACGCGCAATCGCCCATTGACCCCTCCACAGGGCCCTGTCATGTCATGACGCTGACCTGCCAATGTTGCATCTAGATTATGCACTACTCTCGTGTCATGCCCCCCTCCGGCGATCATCGGTATTTCACCTCGACGGCCGTTTTCCTAAACGAAGTCATCAAGCTCGCCGTCTCGCTGTCGCTTGCCATATATGAGACATCAAAGACACTGGCCCCCACCACGCCCGCCACCGTTTTGTTTGAACAAATCTACAACACCGTGTTTGCCGGCGACGGTTGGAAACTTGCCTTGATTGCCGCATTCTACACGTTGCAGAACCTTCTGGCGTATGTGGCTGTCGGCAACCTCGAAGCGGTCCACTATCAAATCCTGTATCAGCTCAAGGTATGACCTCAGAACCGCTATCCCCAATTGCCCCCTCCAACCACACGGCGATCAATGTTTCGGCCAAGATCTTTCTGTTTCTTGTGTTATAAGACAAAATGACTGACAGCTGCCCAGATCCTCATCACCGCTCTTTTCAGCGTTTCTCTTCTCCGCCGACATCTGGGCCCCAAGCGTTGGGTCGCTCTTATCATCCTGACTACCGGCGTGTGCGTTGTCTCGCTGCCCCAATCAAATGCATCGTCAGGCAACTATCTTTTACACGACATGACGGACCACTTCTTCCCGCGCTCCCTGCATGAGCTTGGCCATGCCCCGGTCGACGTGGGCTCGGTCGGCAAGTTTGCGAAGCGCTCCGCTACCTACCAGGGCATCGACCATGATATTCCGGCACCGGACCCTTTTATGGACTACTCTGTTGGTTTGACGTCGGTCTTGGTTGGCGCCTCCGTCTCTGGCCTCACCGGCGTTTACTTCGAGAAGCTCCTCAAGGAGAGCCCCACCCAGGCTAGCGTCTGGATCCGCAATGTCCAGCTCAGCTTTTACTCGCTCTTCGCGGCCCTCTTGGGTGGTGTCTTTTGGCAAGACGGCAGCGGCATCAGCGAGCATGGCTTCTTTGAGGGATACAATTGGGTCGTGTGGAGCGCCGTGTTTCTGCAAGCTGCAGGCGGTCTGATTGCCAGTGTCGTCATCCGTGACGCGGACAACATTGTCAAGAACTTTGCGACCAGCATAAGCATCATCATTAGTTCCGTTGTCAGCGTCTTTGTATTTGATTTTGAACTTACCTTTACAGTAAGAAATTTTTTTTTTTTTCTTTCTTTTTCCCTTTTGCGTTTTTTTATTGGCCTCTCTAACACGTTGCAGTTCATCCTGGGTACATCTCTCGTTCTCCTCTCCACTTTCATATACAGCCGCTCAGATCGCAATCGCCCTGCCCCAATAAACATTGCCAAGTTTGAGAAACCAGCCATTGAGCGTGTATTTACTCCCCGCGGATCCACGACCACTAGGATGACGCTCTCGCCCTTCGACAACAATGCTATTGGCATGACCACGAGCCGACCCAACAGCCCCATGCTTCCCCGGCAGCCAAGCCGGACCAACCTGAAGCGGGATGAGTGATTCGCCCTCTCCCCTGGCTACGAGGACGTGAGAAGCCCACTCACCAAATCCTACAATTAAACCCGAAAATTACGCCAGCTGGTTTCCATGCACACAGAGTCTTCTCACTCTGCGGGGGATGCCACTTACGAACTTGCAACGATGTCATGACATGAAATATTTTTTCTTCCCACATATACACAGAGAGACATATACCTATACACTAGATATATCCTAGATGTTCTCGGTACATTTTTTTTTCCTTCTTCTTTTTGGACAATAGGAAAGATGGAAATTGGGGTCTAGGTCTAGAAGGGAGCTCCCGCCGTCTTGAATATTGCTGTGCAGGTCAGGACCGAGGGGTGAGCCAGGACGCGGAAACCAGATACCACAAAATGCGCCAGTCGTCCATTGTTTTATTTTTATTTTTGGCGACTTGGATGTTGGAAAGGCGAGTCAGGGGAAAGAGACGTATCTGATGATGGACGCCACGGCATTTTGAAATTGTTCTTTTTTTCTTTCTTTTTTCTTGGCGATTTAGAACCATAGGGGAACTCGGAGCGGTGCTCAAGCATGGGTTCTCATGTCATTGGACGGGGTTCATCGGACGGAAATAGATGTCTATTTTTGCTTCCTAGCTAATACTGCATCACATTTCAATTGTTTATGTGTATGTGATTGAATAGCCATTTCCCGGGGACGGCGGGATGATGTTGCTCATTCCTTTCTTGCCCCCACAGCGTCGATGCGTCATCTCCATTAACTTCTAGTCATCCCAGTATACTATGTCTTATAATCTTCTTTTCGTGTTTTTATTTTTTTTTTCCTTGTGGCAAAAGTGAGGAACTTTGGGGGAAGTAGTCTATATTCCTCCGGCTATCATGTCATACGGTAGGCCCAATTACATGATGACTTCATTAGTGACATCCTGGATCAATTGTTAGTACGGAGGCGGGTTACTTGCAATGGAATGGGTTCAACTCACTCGTCGTAAATCCTTGAAAGGCAGGCAGACGCAGTTCTGGACACGGACCTCGTCACCGACACTGCAATCCTTGCCGAGAATGGTGATGCTCTGCACCTTGACGCCGTTCTTGATGATGCTGGTGGAATGGCTACCCACGGGGGTAGGTGTGCCCTCAACACGGGCCCAGGCACCAACACGGCTGCCCCAGCCGATGATAGAGTAGAGGATGCAGGAATCGTGCTTGATTTCCGAGTCCTCGAGAACAATACTCTCCTTGATACGGGCACCGGCGCCAACGGTAACTCGGGGGCCAATGCTGACGTTGGGGCCCAGCTTAGCGGTGGGGTGGACGTCGGCGGTAGGGTGGATGAAAACAGGGGGCACGATGTTGGCGCTGGGCGGGGCCAGCTCGTCGCTGCCGGATTGCGAGGCCTTTTGAAGGTACAGGGCGTTTGCGGGGACCGCAGAGCCAGCAGTCTTGATTTGGCGCCAGAAGTCTTTGGTCTCGTACACAAAGAATTGCTTGCTATCGGCCATGTCACCGAGGATGTCCTGCTCGAGACGAATGACTTCGTTCTTCTTGTCGCCCTCCTCGTCATCGACATCGGGGAGGATGAAGCTGTTCTCGAGGTTGTCGGACGAGGGGTATGAAACGAGGCGCGGGGGTCGGTCAAGGCGGCGCTTGATGGCGGAGCGAATTGAGGGGAAGATCGCTTCGGTGGAGAAGAGGTAGACACCACAGTTGATGAGGTTGCTAATGCGGGATTCAGGTTTCTCGACGTAGTGCAGGACTCGGCGGGTGTGGGAGTCGGAGACGATGCAACCAAAATTGGTGGCAGCCTCGTCGCTGACACGGGTTCCAAGAATCACAGCCTCGGCATCCTTTTCGATAAAGAGGTTGAGCATGTCGGCAAGAGGGAACGAGCAGCAGACATCGGCGTTGAGGACAAAGAGACGCTCGGGGCGGCCCTTGAGGATGGCATCTCGGAAGTGGTAAAGGCCACCAGCGGTGCCCAATGCCTCATACTCGCGCAGGTACTTGATGGTGATGGCTGGGAACTCTTTGGCAGAGTCCTTGATAAAGTCACGGAAGACGGACTCGTCGTAGTAGCCGATGATGTAAACCTCTTGGATCTGCTTGTTGGGGACGCGGGCAATGGAGCTCAGGCAGTGCCAGATGATGGGGTGACCGGCCACCTCAAAGAGGGGCTTGGGAACGTCGAGAGAGAGGGGACGAAATCGAGTTCCTCTGGAGGGGCCGCCGACCTGGAGAGGAGAGGGTTAGCTGAGGGCACCCAAAAGTGTTAAAGGGAGGTGAAGCTATACCAGGATAACGGCCTTGGTGGCACCCTCCTGCTTTGTGCGATGCGCCAAAGGAACCTGGAGCGACATGGTTTTGAGTGCGAGGGTTTGGAGGGAAGAGGGGAGAGAACTGCGAGAAAGAAGCGTCGCAAAGGACGGTTCTTGGAGGAGTTTCGGTTGTTGAGAGGTTGTGGAAAGGTGGTTGTTGGCCTGTTTCGAGGGCGTGTCGTTTGGCGGGGAATGTCAAGGCGGTCACTAAGACCGGGGTGCCTGAGCTTGCGCAACGTGGGCAGGAAGCGGGAGGATATGCGATTAAGCGGAATGAGGGAGAGCTCTGAAAGCTGTCAACTTTGCGAGTGGCGCTAGAGGGCCGATTAGTTGAAGACAACGAGCAACACCGGCATTGAGGATGAGGGTCGGGTTAAAAAAAAAAAAAACCGACTTTTTACTGCAGATCTAAAGCATTGAATCAATTCAGGGGAATTCCACTTCTTCTCGTCAACTCTGGTGGGATTCTGCAGCCACACCAGGGTCACTGTCGCATCGCATCCAAGCAACGTGGGGACTGGCACAGAGCGAGACCCTGGCTTATCAAGGTGAAGAATCCAAGCTCCACGGGTTTATGCTGGCTACACCGAAGGTGAGTCTCGCTCTCCAATTATCTGCAGTGCATGCCCAATGGCACCCCACCCGGCCCGCCGCCATCTGAGCAGCAGAGCCAGCTTTAGTGGCTGTAGCGCTCTGTTTGCTGAGTGGCAAGCCCACTGACGTTGTTCCTGGCTCTCACTGGGCGCCGTTTTGCTTTTCAGGGGTCGCTGCCTGGAAACGGAAACCGCACCAAGCAAAAGGCCCAGCCACTCCAATTTTTTTTTATTGTCGATACGTACCCTCCAGCACTGGCTCAACTCCTGGTATCATTAATTTCTGTTAATGTAGAAGGGAATGCAGCCCCAGATATACGATTACGCAGGCAATTTATATTTATCAAGCCAATTGAGGGAGATTATTTGGCCTCTTATTATCTGTATATAATTTTTGTAGATTTTTTTCAAGGGTCCCATCAAGCCCACAATCACGTAATCACGCCTCGCCCCTAACACCCATTATCGTCCAGCAGTGTTGCGCATGAGCCTCATGCGCCTAGCCAGTGAGAGGCAGCAAACATCAAACACTCGTCCCATCACCTTCACTCTTCAGCCGTCTGCGTGCGTATCGTCACTCATTGTCAACAACCAAACTCGATTCTTCATTTCCATCGTTTCTATTTTCTTTGATACCCTCTATTTACACTCTCTCGCCTTCTCTCTCTTTCTGTCTTGTTGTTTTGTCCTTTGCTCCCCTAAGCAACCGTCGCATAGAGGAAAACCCAGCACTGTCTGCCAGTGCCAGGTGCTTGACCTGCAGCCGATTCACTTTCATCGCCCCAACATACAAACAAACTTGATTCGTTTGTTTTTCATCTCATTTTTCTTCCGCTGAACCCTAAACCATCACCGATGTCTTCTGAACGCAGACGTCGGGGGGGCCGCCCCCAGAACCCAAGCCGCAACATCATCAAGCAAGACCCTGAGTCCTTCACAGAAGTCGGCTCAGTGCACGGCTCTGGAACCACCAACCCCAACCCGTTCAGAGGCACCTCCAGCGCCTCCAACTACGACGGGAGCTCGTCTATTCATCCTGTTGAGCAGCCCTTTTATCGCCACGGGCGCTCTGATGCTCGTAAGTTCATTTCATCGCCACCCTTCACCAACAGCATCAATAACATACTAACCCCATCATAGCCACGCCTAGTGAGCGCATGACAGAGCCAGAACCTCTTCTCAGAGAGATGAGAATGCGCCCGCCATCTGTTGCCGTCGCTCCGACGACTATTGAAAGCCCCATCAGCGCTGAGCCTAGCGAAAGCTTCTTCCACACGTCCTTTCAGGATATTGGCAAAAAGCTCAAGGCATGCAATGACACCCTCGGCGAGCTCCAGCAACTTGGAGTTTCTCATGATGTTCAGCTTCCAGAACTCGTTCTGGTCGGTGACCAATCCGCTGGCAAATCAAGCTTGATGTCTGGTCTTGCAAACCTGGAGCTGCCTCGCAGTGAAGGCACTTGCACTCGCTGTCCCCTCCACATTCGCGTCTCTCGAAACAATGATTGGTCTTGCCGTGTCTGGCTCAGGAGAGAATACACTTATCAGCCTCCTCACGATCGAGACATTACCGAAAACGATGTCACTGACCAAGATCCGTTCTTTCCCTGGCGAAAGTTGCCGGTGTCGAAGGTGCATGAATTCAAAACCATGCACGACAAGAACGAAATTGAGGATGTTCTCCGTTGGGCCCAGATCGCCATTCTCAATGACGACAAGAGTCATGTGCTCTTCATTCCCGGTTCCGGCCCGATTGCCATGAACACATCTATTGACCAGGCCGCTGACGAGGTCACTGCCAAGTTTTCTCCCAACATTGTGGCCCTTGAAATCAAGGGACCTGAGCTTCCTGACTTGTCGTTTTATGACATGCCCGGAATCTTTCAGAACCCTGCTGATGCTCGCGATGACTACCTCGTCAACGTGGTCAGAAACCTCTCAAAAGACTACATTAAACACCCATCGGCCATTATTCTTTGCTCGATGCCTATGAACAGTGATGCCGAAAACTCGTCCACTTTTGGGCTCACTCGCAAGCTCCAAGCACTGGACCGAACCATCGGCGTGCTTACCAAGGCTGATCTCATCCCCGAAGGTGGCAACCATGAACAGTGGTTGTCCATCATGCGAGGTGAAGCACACGAGACTGGTCTTGGATATTTCATCACTTCCCGCCCGAATGGAAAAGACCTTGACGAACTCAAGGTGTGGGAGGAACACGTGTTTGAAGACCAATCCTTTGAGAGATGGCCGGCTGCATTCCACTGCTTTTCTGAGCGATGTGGTGTCGAGAGACTCAAGGCGTTCCTGTCCGAGCGGCTTGGGGAGGAATTTGCGAAGAAGTAAGTTGCTACTTTAAGTGCTTTCAGACCATGTGCTAACGTTGCCTTCCTAGCCTCCCTTTCATCAAGCGCACATTGAAGGCCAATCTCGAAAGAATCAACACCCAGCTTGGCAAGCTCCCAGAGCTTCCTCAAAACGTCGAGCTTGAGGTGAAGTCTAGTGTGATGGAGTTTGGTGAACATGCCCGATCAGAACTCAAACCTGCAGAGTTCTCGAAGCGATATGGTGCCTTGCCAGACAACTTTCGCGATTGCCTACTTGAAATGAAGCCCAAGTTTACGCTCAAAGATGCGACTGATATACCAGTCATGGAGATTTCGGACGACGAGTCTGATGCTGCCTCGACTGTCACGGTTACGCCCACCTCCAAGCGACGAACCATGGTGCCACCAACTACTCCAGCCAAGCGACAACGTCTTGATCAAACTGCCGCCGCGAATTCATTCAATAACCACAACGGACAAAACGGTACAAACGGATATATCAAGCCAGAGGATAGCCGTGGCAGTGTTCCTCCTAGGCCTTCTCCCGCTGCCCCAAAACGACCCAAGTTTGCTGAGCCGTTCACCAGGTTCAGCGAGGTTGGACGAGGCTTCCGAACATTACGTCAGGTTCGAGACGAAATCAAGATGAAGACCCGAGCAGGTATGCCTGACATCATCACTGAAGAGGTCTACAATGACCTATGTCGGGAGGCGATGCAGCCTTGGCACGGGCCCATGGAAGCATTTTTGGATCAAGTTATGCACCTGCTTCAAAACTTGCTCGATGCGGCTCTCAAGAAGTCCTTTGATAAGCTTAGCAAGCGTCTGATTTATCAAGAGTGTCGGAAGTTGCTCAAGGAGTATCTGGAGGACCGTCGTATGGAAACCCACACTGCTCTCGGTGTCGTATACCGCCTCGAGACTTATGGTCTCTTCACTATTAACCGGGAGGCTTTCAGCCTGTGCCGCAAGGAGGAAGGAAATCTCTTGACACGTTTTCGTCATCAAATGCGGATGCAGGCCGCTGGTTACGGTACTGGTCAGCCACTCATCCCATGGGAGAGCTTGACCGATGAGAAGCGCACGCAGGATGAGAAGCGGCGTGAGGCTGAACTCGCTAAAATTGGCCCCGATCCGTTTGAGCGGGAGCTAGATGTGGTAGCCTACGTTAGGGGGTACTATCGCTTGGCGGCCCTTCGCTTCGCTGACGCTGTCGCTCTCCACATCACGAACGGGATGATTCCCGAGATTCAAAGAGAGCTACCATACTACCTCGACGACAAGCTCGGTCTTCGAGGTCCAGACGCCGCGAACGTCTACGAGAGGCTCATGGCGGAAGATCAAGCAACAGCGACGAAGCGCCAGAATCTCAAGGGAGAGCGAGAGAAGTTCGTCAAGGCTCTCGCCAGCATTGAGGGGCTGGAATCGGGTGATGATTGCCACGACTTTTCTCAGATGTCCCAAGATGAGCCTCAAGACATTGACGCCCTTATGAGCGGTGCTCTTCAAGATGACGAGGCTTAGTAGCCTTCTGGTTTATTTTCTTCATTTTCTGTTCTTGACTGCACGGTTTGGCTCGGCTGGTTCAAGGGCTGACTGTACGAAAAGTTTGCGGCACGGATTTTGGTTGGTTTCGACTTCTTCTCGTATTTTCTTTGTTTTCCCCATGATTGTGTGTTAAGTGGACATCCACGCTTGGGGTAAATGTGTATTACTGCAATTGGTTTGATTTGTTGAGTGGACTTGGTTCTTGCCTAAAAAGGCGCGCCGCAGGATTCCGATTGAGGACATGGAGGTTTCCCCACGATTTGTGGTGTGTTGATATCGCCACCATGGCTTGCACTTGGGTGAGAGCTGAAGGTAAAAGGGGTAATGGATGGACGGATCGGTTAAAAGGGGATCTACAAACACCCCGGGTATGTACCAGGAGGTTGTTGACAAGCATGGTACCATAGACCAACCAGTAAAATGTTGTGCGGGTCATCAGACCTTTTAGGTAGCTGAGATGTAATGCATGTGTCAATAAAAGCGGAATAGCTCAGTAGTAGCAGGCGAGCCGAGATCCGAATAAGTGTGGCAAGTAATGGCCGGCCGCGTAGCATTGATTGGAAAGAAACCGGCACACGAGATGTCATTTCGATAGCCTGAATGCCAAGGAGATTGGTTACATGTTGTGCCGCACCTGATGTGGGAGGGAACCAACGATGGTGGCGCCTAGAGAAAATCGTGCCATACGGCCAAACTGAGTTGGCATAATATCAAATGTTAATTGGATTGGTCTTCGCTCCTCGCACGCGAATAACAAGACTCAGCTAAAGGATGAGGAATGATTATTTGCAAGAAGGTAGTGTCGTCGGCCAGCTGCGGCCCGGACATCCGCCATTCATCGCCACGAAGAAGCTTATTTAGCGGCACCCATTCGTCCGCCTTGCTCAGTGGCATCTAGTTGAGCAAATGAACGCCAAATCAAGTGTATGTAGTAGAGGATAGGCGGTACGGTACACTTTGGGGTAAAGGACTAAGAAGTTGGGATATTTGTTGATGCCATTTTGAGGCATGGCACACGTGAAACCCCGCATCCAGCTGCTGGCGTATGCATTTTATGTATGACTGGCTACAATTATTCGATTTATGGTTTATGAGCTTACAAGTGGTTGGGGGTGACCCGTTACAGCTAAGTGATGCTTTAACGGAGGTCTCTTCGTTGGCTCCCACCATGCATCAGCTACATGTCGAATAGCAAGCTCTTTTTTTTTTAATAAAGATTTTATAGAAGGCATTTCTTAATACAATTATATTCGCGGCTCGAGGTGATGTTGATTTTCGTTGTAACTCCGGGTTGCTTCGGTTCTACGACTATGCAAGCTCAGTCATGCCCAGCTATCCGCCATCTAAATGAATCACAGAAAAAAGGTTACATTACTAAACTCTTGGTCTAGTATTTCATCGCCAATCATGCATGAACTCCTTCTGGACACTTAAAGGGCTTGAGAGGAGTCCGCAAGACTCCGAATCCTACCCCTGCACCACCAAATATTGGTATTTGAAAGCATGTCCAAAAACCCCGGTTGAGCAGTTGTTGAATCAAGACAGGCCAGCACGGAAAGGATAAACCCTCAGCCGCTATTACAAATATTTAGCCCTGGCAGCGGGACCATCCCGCTGCCAACAAGACGCTAGTGGAAGAACTCATGGCGTTCCTAATGCTGTCAGATTGCTGTTCGCCGCGACGCATCTGCTCCCGCCTGACTCAGCTCATCGTTGGGCTCGTATGTCGGCTTCGTTCCCGCCTCTCCGCCTCCAGATCCACTCTCGGCCCACCCCCCCTTTGGAGTATCGAGACACCCTCACGTTCAGCTTCAGTTCCAGAACATCACCAAATGCATCAGAGCCAAAGATAGATTTCCCGCCGAGTCAGCAGCACGGTACCGTCGAGATGGATCATCGTGCAGGTGTTCCCGAGAGGACTTGTACCCAGCTTCTCGGTACTTGCAAACATTATTCCCCATGTTTCGCTCAATGCAACATCTTGATCTAGGAAGATGCTTGTTTTGTTAAGCTTATCCAATGGCGATAAGGCGCCTTTAATTGCCAATCGCCTCGATTCCAGTCTGCATGGAAATTCTCGTCATCATCAAACATGACTAGGGTGATGTGATGGAACATCTTAGGTCCGCATTGGGCCATTGTTCACTCCCGCAGTAAGCATCGTAAGCTCAAATACCTTTCGCCGTGACACGTCCGGTTGGAAGCATCATCCTGCTCTCGTGCCTTAGCCAAGTCACCGGCTCATAAGTGTAGGTCTATAGTGTCTCTTCACGTGCATCAGCTTCACTCTAATCCAACCGTATTGGTAGCGTAGCTATACGGATGGTGCTTGACCAATCTCGCCTCAGCACCCATGATCGCTTTCGGCCCTGTCATCCGAAGCCTGCCTTGGACCCTGACGCGACACCATGGCCCAGCCATGTGCAGCCTCGTGTACAAAACTTGGGGCCCTAGGGTTAGCGCTCCGAGAATCCTGAGCTAAAGACGGGTTTGTTTGCGACAAGTGCCGAGGGAAGACGCGTGGGTGCCGTGAGCTGACTTGATTTCGTCTTACAGTTTACGGGTCGCACCGATTCTTGCAGTAACTAGTGAAGGCCCATGGCTGGTGATTGAGCGCATAATCGACACTACATAGAGCTGGGTGCTGTCCAGCGCGATCCCCCCCCCCCCAAGCTAATCTAGCATCGGCCTTATTTCTGCATGAGTCTCGCCGTCCGGGGACACGAGGGATTGTGCAGCCGAACCAAACAGCTTCCCCAGGCGAGACCGATATTTGAGGTGGCGAGTGCACTGCAATCATCTCGTCGACCCCGAAGAGTCGCTGCACCAGAGTCACTTCAAGATTTTGGTTTCTCCCCACTGGGTCGGCTGTCGAGTACCACCAGCGTGGGTGAATAAAGGCTGAATGCGGACCATGTACCAGGCAGGCATCGTGCCACCCTCCGAACAATAAAAGTCGGGTTTTGGACCAAATGATCCGGCATGGATGCCCGCACGGCAGGCTTCAATTGGGGGCGCCCCAGCACACCACCTCGACGACCAAATGAGGGGCCAACGGTTTTTGTATCCTCCACCTTTTGGACCCGCTCTCCCCAGGTCCCCCGGAACCTTGCAGGTCCTCCACGTTTTAGAGCCTGTTAGGGCCAGTCCAGCAGATCAACCCGTTGCTGTTTTCGGGTGCGAGGGAGGGGAAGCCATCAATGTATTGGGTGGATGAATCCACGGTCCTATTTTGCCGGTTTTCCCACCAAACTTGCAAGGATGGCTGGTCAGGCCGCCCCATCTAGCGCTCTCCGACGTTACCTCAGGACCGCCAAATGCCACACCATCCTTGGCCAAAAGTAATGTCAATTGCAAGGACTGTAGCGGTGGGTTTATTCACACTGCTGAGGCTCTCCTTGGTCATTTTTTCAGCTCATGGATAATGTACTTTTGTGTCGCCGCAGCGCCAAACGAGTCACATTGGCTCAAAAGCGAGACGGAGGATATGCCTGTCGAGGACCATGACCGCTTCGTTTTACTCACAAACTCACTTCAGCGTGCGGTCGCAAAAGAAATTCCATAGCAGCGAGGTATTTTATTAGGGTCCCTGAGATGCAAAAGTCAAACCTCTCTCAGCCAGTTCTGGTGTCATATCACGGCTGGAGCCGACGGACCGGAGTCATCACCCACAACGTATCGTTCGCGGTGTGGCGTCTAATAAGTGCTCTTAAAATTGTGTGCTCCTCTCGTTCGCTCGGTAACATACCACCCCAGGCTTACGACCTGAAGGATCTACGGTCCCTTGGACAAAGCCGTGGCTCACTAGCCATCCTTTGCCTGCAGGTCCCGAGCTCATGATTTTTTCCGGTCTCTGCTCTAGGGAAGCCCGTGAAACCGGTCATTGGAGTCACCCCAACGTCTTTTATTAACCATGGAGGTAGACACTTGTGCCACTCTGGTGAGAGAGTAAGTACCCTGGTCTGCAATGAGCAGATCCCGGCAAAGATCTTGCCTCCTCTGAACCCTTGACATAGCTAAACCAGGTAACCTTAACAAACATGGGACTTTCAAGCTTGTGACGGTTACAAGATGGAAAATGACTGTTGTCTGAAGTTGAGCATCCCTGCCCGCCTTTCCGCCCCGGTTGACACTAGGTCTACCACCCCCCAGGTCGGGGCTCCCCCCCGCCATTCCCGATGTGTCGTCCACACCCATTCCGTCGACATCTGGTAGCTCCGAGGGTGGCCAGACACAGATGCATAACGGAGCTCTTGCAGCAAAATATAATATAAGTGGAACAATGATCCCCTCTGTCTTGGACCTTTTACCTCGTCAATCTCCATCCACGAGACTGCCCCTCCATTGTCTCATTGTTTGGGCGCTCACCTCATCCGTCTTTGAACATTTACCCCATACTTGACCCGAAAAGAGTCGCTTCACAATGGGTTTGCCAAAATTTCTGACGCCCATCGGCGATCGCAGGAATGGGCACGACTCTGGGCAGACCAGCGTCGACATTACTGCTCCCGATGCTACTCCCAGGTTCGAAAAGGTCACCTGGTACAAGGAGCCTCATTTGCGAAAGCTGTACATACTCAGCATCTTTCTGCTTGTCGCTTCTGCCACAACCGGATATGATGGTATGATGGTCAATACCAGTCAGCAAATGGACAAGTGGAAGGAATACTTCCCCGAATACGAAAATGACAACAAACTCGGCATCTTGATCAACATGTACAACATTGGTTCCATCGTCTCCTACTTCATTGTCCCCTACATGGCCGACCATCTTGGCCGAAAGCCGACTATTATGGCTGGATGCGTCATCATGATTCTCGGTGCCTTGGTTTCTGCCTTTTGCAACGGTTATGGAAGTATGTCCTTTTCAAACCCCACGTTCAGCCCGTTCGTTATAGTAGAGCAAAACAGAAAATATGTGCACAAACCCAAATTTCTAACATTTCTTGTCCAGTGTATATCGCCGGCCGATTCGTTCTTGGTTTCGGCAACTCTCTCTCACAAATGTCTTCCCCCATGCTTCTGACAGAGATCTGCCACCCTCAACACCGTGGCCCTCTCACAGCCGTCTACAACTGTCTATGGAACATGGGTTCTTTGAGTAAGAAACCCCACCCTACACAATTTTGTTCATTTCATTTGCTGACCCGTCAAAGTCGTCTCTTGCATTGGTTGGGGCACTGCCTCCATCAACAGCGACTGGTCATGGCGGTCCATCACCTTTATCCAGGCCGTCCCCTCCATGATTCAGCTTTGTGGAATTTGGTGGGTGCCCGAGTCACCTCGATTCCTTGTCAACAAGGACAAGGCAGATCAGGCCCTCAAAGTTCTCGCCAAGCACCATGCTGGTGGTGACGAGAGCAACGCCACGGTTCAGTTCCAGTTCCGCGAGATCAAACAGGCTATTGAGGCCGACAAGCAAGCTCAAACCGCCACCAGCTACCTAGATTTCCTCAAGACCAAGGGAAACAGATGGAGACTGGCCATTATTATATCTTTGGGTATCATCTCGCAGTACTCTGGAAACGCCCTGTTCTCCAACTACATTGATATCATCTACGAAGGTGCCGGAATCACAGGACAGAACAAAAAGCTTGCTGTAAGTCACATTCTATGCTCACAAGTAAGCCAACGCTAACATCAGTGACCCGTAGCTATCCACTGGAAAGACCATCATGGATCTGTCCATTGCCATTGGCGCCGCCTTGACTGTCGACAAGATCGGTAGACGCCCTCTTTTCCTCACTGCCATCTCAGGAATGGTGTGCTCCTTTGTCTGCTGGACCATTGTGGGAGCAGTCTACGAGAACTCTGCCATTACCGTCCCCAAGACGGATGCCAATCAGAGCGGTATCGAGTACACAAATAAGGGATCCGGCTATGCTCAGATTGTGTTCGTTTGGATCTTTGGCATCTTTTACGATATTGGTTTCTCCGGTCTGCTCGTCGCCTACGCCCTCGAGATTCTTCCATTCCATCTCCGAGCTAGAGGAATGACTGTCATGAACATTACCGTTCAAGCTATCCTTGCCATTGGAAAGTGAGTTTTTCCCCCGATAAACACCTCTTCAACACAATTTGCTTACATGACAATAGCCAAACCAACAAGATTGCATGGAAGCAACTTCCCAACCACTGGAACTTTATGCTTTTCTACACCCTCTGGGACACTGTCGAGCTCATCTTCGTGTGGTTCTTCTACGTCGAGACCAAGGGCCCCACTCTTGAGGAAATTGCATTCATCTTTGATGGCAAGGATGCCGTGGTTGAACATATTGATCTCGCCCAGGTTGAAAAGGAAACCCACCTCACTCGCACGGAGGAGGTCTTTCGGGAGAAGACGGCAGCCTGAGCAATGAGGGCTTTATTATACCCAGTGTCCATTAGTGCCGGTCATGCTTTATCATATGACGATTAGGAGATGTAATAAGTTAAGATGATATCAGAATATTGAACAGATACATATTTTCCACTTTAAACCTATGTTGTCTAAAGATTGGAGTATGATGTGCTCTCTCTACGGTGATCGCTCTGTACAATTTCTCTTTTCACGCATGATGTCCTAATAGTATGGACCATCTATTTACATTCTCGCGATCAAATTACGATTGACAGATTCCATATATCCGATTAAAAAGTCCTCTTAGGGCGATACATCACTGGCGCGGGAAATGAAGATGCAGGGGTGTAGGGTAAATAGCATGCGTGTATTAACTCTGGTACTTTGTTTGACGATGGATTTAGGCAAATTGCCACAAAAGATGAGGCTTATCGGCTGTAGGCTAAATGAAAGTGTGAATAATTAGGGGTCTGGAAATAAGCTAGTTTCAGGTCTTTTAACTCATTTTAGGCGTCAGTGAATAAAGTTCACTGTACTCCTCTACCACGTATTATTTGAAACCATTTACACCGATTCTCACACCAAAGGGAGGCGTTTCGAAGGTCATGTAAATCACAGATGATGCTTAAATTGGACATAAAATATAATTTGGGAAAGAGTGATAGTACAGAAGCTCCATTCAAGTTGGCGCAAATTCGAGCGCGGTAGAAGAGGCGGAAATTCACCAGCCAGGCTTCCGCCCTAGTGCAAGCCACTGATTTGAAGCGGCGACAAAACGCTTGTCTTTACGGCTTACTTCAAGTCGCATCGAGGCAGCAGTCCAGTGGAAATATTGAAAACTGAGATAAAAAAAGTTTCCTAATAGTTCTACTGTGCTGTCTCGATAATAACAATAATATCTAACTGGCCGTGCACATTGCTGCGATCTTAGCTTCTATTTTGACCGAATTTCTTCTTGTATTTAAAAATGGCCGCACTGGTTAAGACCCCTCCCTACATTAGATTCTCAGCCTTTATTACGTAACCAAGGCTATGAAAATATGCGGCTGAAGAATTGGGTTGGCATTCGTGATTTTTCTCTAACAACTGATCAGCGTCGGGCGAGCTTCATCTCACTTCTCATCATTCGCTTATCAAATTCAAGCGAAGATGTCTACGAGTGATACACATCCCACTTCAAGTTCCAGCAAAGACGAAAGGGTCACGAGTGAGACTCAGCGGCATGTGCCATCTGTGCAGCCCTTTCAGGCCATCACGGGAAATCAAGTGGGCAGTATCCGTGCCGATGGCTCATCGAGAGTACACGTGGGAGACAATCATTACTTCGAAAGTGATGGGTTGAAGAAAAAGAAGCACAAGGAGCTACTCGAGTGGCTGTGCAATATCGATCCCTCCCGCTTGCACAATGCACTCCAGGCTAAACATGAAAGTGGCACGAGCGCCTGGCTGTTACGGGACAGCAAGGAGTATAACACTTGGGAGACATCTCCGAGCTCTGTGTCATGGCTTCATGGATAAGGTACGTCTCTGGCAGTTGCTGCATTGTGGCGCCATGACTTCGCTAATAGCTTATACATCTAGCTGGCTCCGGAAAATCAATGCTAAGCTCGTCTGTTATTAAGCACCTAAAGGACCCATGCAAGTCCGACCTCGGCACTACGCTCGCGTACTTCTTTTTTAGCTTTAGTGAAATACAAAACCAAAATGTGACCACGATGCTTGAATCAATCGTAAAGCAGCCTTATGCTGCTCAACCCGATATACCGGGACTGGCCCAAACCTTTAATTAATATAAGCAGAAAGGAGAGCGTTCAGAAATTGGAAGCTTTGAGAAAGCCCTGAAAGATATCGCACACGAGCACTCGGCCGTATTCATCGTCGTTTATGGCGTAGATGAGTGTCCAACCTCAGACAAAGAGCGGAAAGGGGTCGTGGACACGCTTCATCGCATCATTAATGGAATAGCAGATGGTATGCATGTCTTTTTAGTGAGTCGAAAAGAGCCAGATATTATTGCAGCAATGAGCAAACCTCCATCGATCTAACAGAGAGCAATTAAGGTTTCTCAACCACGACATCAATCTATTTATGGATTCAGTATTCGCATCCCCAGACTATAGGTCGTGGTCTAATGATGTAAAAGCCAAAGCCAAAGCTAAAATCTCATCAGATGTGAACTTGTACTCGCACGCGACAGGATGTGCCGTGAGTTCAGCGAGCTCGGTCGAAATTCCGCGGTTTCTGCCTGATAATAACGCCGGCATGGACGGAGGTAGAAGGTGGGAAACAGGGGACTGAGCTCCATCAGGCAGCTGGAGACCTGGGTTCCAAAAAGGCCCTCTTTGAGCTGCTTTCGAGACGGGACGCTGATGTTAACGCCTATGGCGGGAGGGACGGATACCCGCTCCAGGCGGCTTGCGCACCTCATCCCCATCTCCAAGACGTTCTTTGCGAAGCTCAAGTGGAGCAGTTGCTTGGCCGAGGCCCTGATATCAAGGCACGAGGTGGAAAGTACGGCAACGCACTGCAAAGGGCGTGTGCTAACAGACACTACGACAGATTACGGCGCCAAGGTCAATGCCCAGGGCGGTCATTTCGGAACAGCACTACAAGCATGCGCTAGTGAACACACAGGAATAAATGGTATCAAGATTTTGCTAGGCGAGGGCGCCAAAGTTAATTCTCAGGGTGGCCATTTTGGGACAATGTTACAGGCAGTGTGTGCAAATCAAAACTGCGATATATAGTTATAATGTGAAGTTCTTGCTGCACTGGGGCGCTGATGCGAACCTCCAAGGGGGAGAGTATGGCAACGCGCTGCAGGCTGCTTGTAGCTGCGGTCACCTCGACAAGGTCCTACATCAACGCTACGGGCGGCGAGTTTGCTGGGACACATAGACAATCTCGACGAATTTCATGATAGCACTTTGTATGAAAACTTTTCAAGTTTCCCAAAGGAGCTTCCGCGCCTATTGATAGAGACAGGCGCCAATGTTCACATTCAAGGCAGTATCTTCGGTAGTGCTTGGCACGCCGCTGCGGCGCAGTGGCGTCCCCAGTTTGACGACGTCCTCGATCCGCTGCTCAAACATGGCGTTAAAGTTAATGACGCTCGAGGCTTCCATCACTCCACTGCCCTGTATGCGGCAACAGAAGGAGAGAACCAGACGATCCGCCGTATCCGCTTCCTGCTCAAACGCGGTACTGATATCAACCTTACTCGTGGAAACCACGGTTCTCCGCTCCAGTCAGCATGTGCGCGCGAGGATGGTGAAGAGATATCCCGATTCCTGCTCAACAATTGTCGCAATATTGACATCAACGCCCAAGGGGGCAAATATGGTAGTGCGCTCAATGCAGCCGTTGTCCGGGGCTTCTGGGACACTGTCGAGGTGCTGCTGGAGGGCAAAGCAGAGCCTGGAAAACAATCGCTGCCTTGGTCAGAAAATAAGTGGCTGGCTAGCATCCGCCAAGAGCGTGGGAGGGGGGCTGTGGAGCGGTATATCAGGTTCCGCGAAATCAACTGCAATGGATTGGGTCATCGCAGATGGTCAGTTCGCCGTAAAAGGCAGACTTTGCGTAATAATAGTTGTAATCCCTCTTAACAATCGCCAGCTTTCGTTTAATAGAAGAAATGGATCATTAAACTCGGAAGCAAGGCAAAAACGCAGTACCTACTTTGTGGATCGAGTACACCTCCTCGACTCCCAAACTCACCGCATCTGATTCAAAACTGCCTAAAGCGTGCATGTTGCACGACGCCTCAGACCGGCATAGATATATTTTGGGTCCAGCATTTAGATTCAACTTTTCAATCATCCGAAAGAAACCGCATATCATGCGTTGGAATTGATTTGAAACCGAGAACATTGTCAAATTAACTACCGGGTAGTCATGAGTGAAGAGCACGAACGAATTTACATTGTCAACATAGGCTACTTGCGCGCAAATGATTGGCAAATCAGGAATATGGGTATATAAGTCTACGAATGTAATGAGGCGACTATGTTATCTGAAAATATGAAAGTTGGTTGGAGGAGGTAAACAATTGCAGGGTGAGTCCAAATTTTGACATTCGCAGAGGAAGATGGATGCTGCTATGTATTCGTCCCATTAGAGATTACGACGGGTAGAGACAGTGGAAACCTCTATATTACTAAATAATATTGCTTAAATTCAGCCATAAATTACTTTTACTGCTCTAGTGACTATCTAGGCCTTGATTGGTTTGAAATATTGGAAATCGAGCTAACCCGCCCGACGAAATGTCTATAAAATTGATCACACATCACTGATACTAGATGGGAATGCTTTGCGCATACCACACTGAATTTTCCTAGAATGCCTAGTAATGGAAAAACCAAACAATCCTCTTACAGGTGTTGATTTTTCTGATATTTTACAATGATCAATCTCACTGTGGTATCTCACCGCAGTTCCGTTCGCCTCAACTAGTTTGGGCCATTATTTATGCAGCAAACCGTAATTCTCTATAATTATGGCCGTAGGCTCAAGTCCTCGAATGCTTTTACCAAATTTATTGACCTAAAAAAGTTCCTGTTCAAAAAAAAAACCGACATTGACTGTCGTATTTCTTGTTAATTCATCTTCATACTGGGAAAACCAGTCCCACATTCTTGGAAATAGGTGCAGATCTAGATTCATACTTTGAATTTCATCATCGTAAATGCGTGAGTGAGACTCTAGGCAACATCTGATCGAGAGCGAATCTCGGTCGAGTATCGTTTGTTGGCGGGCTCGACCAGCCGGGTTGACTCGTACATGGCGACGGGAAGAGTGAAGGTGTAACATCTAATTAAAACTACCCCCAAACGACGCCAGAAATGATTACAAGACAGGCACCCCAAGATCCAGTGTCTTGGAGAGCGGTTGGTTTAGTGTGTTGGTGGGCCACCCGCTCCCGAACCGGCGGGTCGGTCCGCCGCGGCTCCACTTGTAACCCGACGCCGTTGGCTTGGGAGAAGATGAGATGCTATTTTGGTATTTTTCTATGTCTTAGCATGGCAATCGCCTTGCTTGTTGGATTCTGGGTGTCTCCTTGGTGTTTTTTAGTCCCACCTGCACCGCCGTTTAGCAGATGTTCTCGACTGAACAAGACTTTCCCGCTATTTTGGGGAAAGGGGGCGAACACGGCTAACATCCGCAGGTATAGATCATCACATACGGCTTAATAGTCATGATATACCATCCCATACGATTGGTTTTTTTTTGGCAACACCATTTGGTCGTACCTGTCATGGAAAAGCTCCAGGGTAGCAATCATTTTGGGAAGCTAGTCGTTCCATGATACCTCTGAAATAAGGATAGCCTGGCATCGTGGGCTACAAACCAGAGGCCGAAAAGGTACACAGGCAGACCTCAGAGTGTTACATCAATCGCGCCCCGCCCCGTTGGAAAAATACAAAACAACTACCATCTTTCAATCACTCATTGTTAGAGTTGACGTTCGCCCTATTGCGGGAGTGGATGTGTTTTTTTTCTTTCTTTTTTTTATATTTTTTTTTTACCAATCGACCCCTTGGGTTCACAGTGACCACTTTTTGTGAGAACAAGGGCAGTCCCTGGCTCGTCGCCAGGCCCTCACATCTCTTGCAGTCAGGGTTCCCACTAGTCGGAATTACGCCCCCCCCCCCTCAGCTAGAAAGGGAAGTTTGGCTGGCTAATATTAATACGAGTTTTGTATGGGTGAAAGGTGCTAGGATACAGAGATAAGCCCTAGTGAGCCACTAGCTCAGGTATGTACGGAATATAGGATACGGAAATTTCGGGCGGAAAACGTGGTTTCAGACAGTCGCCGGATTGGTGGAGAGCAAAAAATAATAAAAAAAGAAAAAGTCGGAGGGAACTACTCCCCTCCTCCACAGCCTTATATTCTGGAAGAATGGAACGTGGCGTGATTTTTGCTCCTGCAACCTCTAGACGACGATGGATGCAGGGGCAGATAAGCACAAGGATCCAGCCATGTGGTCAGGGACGACCATCCCGGCTACTCGGCTGCCCTTTAATTATTATCATCATTTTTACTATCTCTGGCTCATAATTGGACCAAACTCTCGTATCAACGGAACTCTCGGCGTGGTGGGGTCGTAGTCGCGAACCAAAGAGGCATGCATCCCTAATAAGATGAGCCTGGCCAAATCTTGCTGGTGGACAAAAAGCTTAAAAGTGGCCGGGGCAGTTTTTGGTGCACACTCCGCCAGCTGTGGGAATGAGACACATTCCGGCTTAAGAGTCTGGCCCTGGGCAAATAATATCTTCGTTGAAGCGCTGCTGTCCGCCTGCCACGAGAAGAATCCCGCGCCTTTTTGGGCGCTCACTTGGTCTCCCGTTTTGCGAAGCCTCACGAGCATGCCACAGTGGATCTCGTTGATCAGCAGCGTCAGCCAGAATTGGGGGGAGTGGGGATGGGCGCCATGCTGGACCCCTGTCTGCCGTGATCTCCCGGAACAGAATACGTTGGAAGGGAGATCTATGGCCAATCCCTGGTAAATTGGCCACGGAGTACGGAGTAAGCATGAGGGAAGAAGTCTTTTTTAACTTGCTTTGGCCTTCAAATTCCAAGTTAACACACACACACACACACACAAGTACAGTGCACAGTTTTGCTTAAGGCTTAGAGAATTCGTCGTTTGCTCGCTGCGCAACAGCGTACAAGCAATTCTGCATATTATTTCGTGGTACATACTAGTACATCGTAACCTGCTCGGCTCGCGTATCTGCTCCTTAACTTCCACAGGCCTTGTTATCCGGATATCGCCCAAGATGAAAATGTATCTGTTCCCATCCCAAAACATCGCGCCAACCCTCCAAAAACGCCATTCTCGATGGTGTAAAAAAAACACCCCTCCCAAAAAAAAACTAAAAAACTCGTCATAGTAAGCAATACAGGTCCTCGCGACCGTCTGCTGTGCACTTGATCTGGTCGCTTTGCGTTACGACTCTTGTAAAATTTTTTTTTCGTTGCCCTCTTAGTTTCCCTTTTTGGCTTCTTCCTTCTTCTTGGCCTCGACCTTGTTCTCCTCTTCTTGCTTGTTCTTCTCCGCGATTGCTTCTGCCTCGTATTCGGGCGTCCATAACATGGGACTTTCGCAAATGTTGTCGCGGGCGAATGAACGGTATCGCTCGAGAATATCCGTCTTGTCCATCCCTCCGCGCTGGCTGCCAAAGCTGTAGTGAACGGCGATTCCTCGACCATCGGCGACGGCATCTGGAAATAGTTAGCAAAGGTGTGTGTCTGGTTGTGTGCCAGATCAAAACTCACGTCGTCCAAGCTTCCTTGTCATGGTACAAGAAAAGTGATTCTCATCGTCCGACTCGATAGGCTTAGCAGCATTGATGTCCTTGCCCATCATGGCGACGAACTGGATACCCATGCGGTCGTACTGGAAGTCCCAGTTGCCAAACTTGTATTGCCACAATGCGTCCTTCTCGAGGTTCTCGAGGAAGCTCAAGTGTTCCTGGGCACCAATCTTCCACTCGGTCCAACCGCGACCATAAGGATGGTATTCAGTCTGCTCAATGGGGGTAAAGTCGAGAATGTGTTCATGGCTGCCTTTGTGAAGGGGCAGCCAGCGGTGTACACCATCCTCTGAGGGCTCCCAGTCTCCAAGCTTAAATTCCTCCAAATCGGGACCCTCCCACTCGGGCAATTTTGAAGGGCGCCAGTCAAAATCGGTGCCAACGATGGGCGATGTCTTGTTGAGCTCTGGGAGGTAGGGTTTGACGGCACCGAGGTTCCAGTGGACCCAGCTGAGTAGGGGTTGATTTACGACATTGGCGGACACGATGTAAAATTCGGGATGCTCAACCTTCTTCTGAACTAGAGAGGGGATAAGGCTGTCCTCCATGAAGACCTGAGAGGTGGGTTAGCCGTTGTGCAAGAGTAACGGCGCTTGGACTGTGGCTTACAATGTCATCATCAATTTTGATGTACAAAACGTCATCTTCGACGCGGTCGTAGGATTGGCCAAAGCCCGAGGAAAACTGATTCATGTTGGACATGTCCTCGGTGGCAGCCCATTTTTCGTAATATTCAGGCTCGCTCATCAGCATGCGGTTAAGGAGAGCAACGTCCTCTGGGGTACCAGTGCGCTCGACAAAAATGACACTGTCCAGCATTCCACCATTTTTCTTGAGGTTTCGCTTGTAGAGCATTAGTCAATTGCTGGACTGCAAAGGGCGCACGAAACAAACCTTTAGGTAGCAATCAAGGATTGAAATGGGCTGGCGGCGACCGAAGAAAACCAGGGCCTTGATGCTCTTGATGTGGCTGGGGCGCTTGTAGTCCCAGACGCTGGGTAGCAAGTGGCCCTTGGAGGTCCAGAATCGCGGCTTCGTCTTGCCATCGCTTTCGAGCTCGGAGGATGAGGCGGAACTGGTGCTGGCCTTCGCGCTGCCGTCTTTGCTTGATGTGGGCTTTTTGTTGTCGGCTGTCGCGCTGGGGGCGGGGTCTTTGTTATGTGACAGTAGAGAGCTCGACGAGAGTGTGCCGGCGATGTGTTCCTGCTGGCTCCAGACCAAGAAGCCGAAGAGCATAAGAACCAGCACGCTGCCAGTCACGACGTGACGCCGCGAGTAGGTCCTGATTGCGAGGACCATGATGGGGACACTAGTGATGCTTTGGAGACGAGAGAGCTGCGCAGGAGGGAATCCAGTTTGATGACTCGAGGGGCGAAAAAATCCCAACAAGGGAGGCGTGAATGGACAGGTGTCGGAGTAGACGCTCGATATGTGTGTATCCCTTCGGTGGACAGGCGAGGGAGTAAGCTGGCGGCGAGATCCCAACACGGGAAATTCAGATGTTTAGAGACAATACGGCTTGGGTGGCATGGAAATATATATGGAGCAATGGGCGATTGGTGGTGGTGGCTACTGGGGAGGGGCGCCTACAGGAGCCGCCCTAAGGTCCGCTCGGGATGTGCGCGAAAGGGGTGTCCGGGCCATGGAACCGAACTCGACGACATGGACGAAAGCGCGGCAGAACCCAGTGTGGCTGAATGGTCTGAGTGAAAGCGTCGGCCAACATGCAAATCTGCACATGCACATGCACACACACCACACACATACAGTCCAGTCCAGTCCAGTCCAACCCAGGGCCCACGCTGCTAAGGTTCGAAACGAGAAACTACTGGCAAACTACTGATCGCCGCCCATGTCGTCGAGGGGCCTCGACGCCGCAAGCGGGTCTAGCTGCTTGCGCCACAACGATTCCATGCCCAATCCGGCTGCTGGGTTGCTTGCTGAACTGTCGTTGAACTTATGAGATGCTCAGTTTGGGCACATTCAAAGGTGCTCCAACATACTGGCGGTTGGCGAGCCCGAGCCGGTGAAAATAACTGTCCGCTGTCCTCACCGAGACCATGGGTTGCATCCTGCGAGCTGTTGTTCGGATCGCAGCCGGTAGATGGCTTTCCAGACGATGGGGGATTGGCTGCATCGTACTGGTGCGACAACCGACCGGGGGGCCCAGGTTACACTGGAGACGGGATGGCGCCGAAGAATGCCAGACGATGAGCACAGCCTGCTCCGTACAAGTCCACTTTGGATACGGAGACCAAAACCGTCCGGCACTCGTTGCAACTGAAGAATTGCACCGAAGACGCAGGCAAACGGTCGCATCGAGAATACGATTTTTTCCCCTCCCCCTTTTCATCCAACCATCGTCGCAAATGTGAAATGAATGTAGCAGCAGCTGTCAATGTGCAGTCGATTGATCCACGCTCAGCATCCCAGACATCCCCTGGAATGTAAAACGAGGTTGTGTGTGACGGGCATGCGAGGGCCGTTTTTAATTTTCTTTTCTCTCACAGACCAAAAAAAAAGTCCAGTCCGGCCACGAGACAGACAGACACATGCAGCCTCCCCCGCCTCAACCAACACCACGAACAACCAACACGGCCGACCCAAAATCGGCTTCCCTTGCGCATGATACGAGCGCGGCCAGTTTCACCCAAAGGAGCCACCCGAGTGACGTGACCGGGCACCAGCACCAGCACCAGCATCCAGAAGAACATCGCATCGCTGCTGGGCTGAACGAGGCGCGCAGTGGAGCTCGCCTGGCAGGGGGCCTGGCCAGCAGCACAAAGCTTGGCTTTGGCGCTACTTAATTAAAGCAGCTGAGGATCCCTCCCAAACTCAGACACGCTATCGGTCCTGTCGCATAACATTGGCTCATCCGAACACAAGCTTTTTCTTCTCGAGCCCCTTTTCGTGCATCGATCGTGATTGACGATGAGTGCCGAAGTAAGCCAATCTTGGCACGGTTCCCCTCTTTGTCTCCGTTTTGCATTGAGCATCATCATCTCGCGACGGTGGAGTAGAATATGTAACGGAACGCTCAGCTAATGCCGGCGATCAAAACAAAGCCTCGCGGGATTTCAAACATGGCCTGGCAGCCATGATGCAGATGGTGTCATGGCCGTAGTCCTGGCGCTTTTTTTCTCCGAAATGTCGTCCTTCCTTTTTGTCCTTTTTAACCTAGCCTGCTGCTCGAAATCGCCCGCTTAAAATGGCCCGTTCTTCCGGTACCCACCATGTTGGTTCCGCTAGAATGTGCCACAGTGATGGAAGGAAGAGATCGATGCCCGCACTGAAGGAAAAAAAAAAATACAAAAAAAACCACAAATGAAAACCAGGCCAAGTATCAGGGTCGCCAAGCCACTAACCCCTCGAGCCAAAGAGAAAATTAAATAAAATAAAGAAATACGTAAATAGCAGTGTCAAGACTGATATCTTGGCCTTACACAGAGCTTCAAAGATGCTCATAGCGTCTGGTCGCTATGACGGCCGGTCAGACATTGGTTCCGTGACATTCCGTTATGCGAGACATCGACACAGATTGCGCCGAACAAGGCGACGCCCGCTGAGCTGAGGCGCGCGATAATGCACACTGCCCGTTTGGTACTCGGGGTGTTGTGCCCGACTAACAGCTGCATGCAACCATCCTTGTTTGGCGAGATCAATAGCTTGTCTTTATGCTTGTTCCGCATCGAGTCGGCTGCTTGTTACTCCGCACATTCCCAATTCCAAAGCCGGCGCGCCAGTGCCGCAGTCGCGGACAACCGAGGAGAGGTCGCTTGTAGAACAACTGGGGGGAAAATATCCCCTTATTAAGATTAGTGTTATCTATCCTAGCTATATCAACTCGTGCCTGCTTATTTGACATATTAATCAACCTTGCTTTTCGACAAATCATTGCACGCGTCCTTGTACAGTAATGGCTCTCCGGGACCATCTCCCCGCTCCAAGGTCATCCACACTCGACAGACGTTCCTCGTGATCCACCTCTTTTTCATCTGGCATCGTATTTACCATCCATTTCCGGCCTATCAACTATCAATCCTGGACTGGGCTCGGTTTGCGGCCTCGTCATGTGATTTTCCCCTCACATCAAAAGCTCACCACCACCCTGGGAGCTGGGCATGGCTCCTCCGAACCCGCAATTTGCGGCCCTGAGTGGGCTGCGTCGCGGCGGGAGTAGTCGCCGTTTGCGTAGGTTTCGGCGCCTTGCCTCCGTAGGGGCCCACAGTCATAACTACCGTGTTGTACACCGTCTGGACGCTGGTGGAGATGGGCATGAGTGGGCACTCTGTGTGAGTGGCGGTGTCGGCTTCTTTGATTGCCGGCGCATAGTGGTCCTTGGCGTTGCCACTGTTCTTGAAACCGTACATTTCATCATCGTTGTGGTTGTCGCTGTCAACGCTCTTGTTCTTTTTGCCGGCGCCGCTGTTGGGGTTGACGATTTTCTCATAGTTGTTACCAGAGCTGTGGCATGGTAGGCCGCTCTTCTTCTTGCAGGTTGACTTGCCCGACTCCTTGTCAATGATGATAATCTCAACGTCAGGCTGACCGTTGCTGTCGATGGCGGTATTCGTAATGGTCTGGTATTGCTTGGCGGTTTGAGTCCTGGTCCGAGGTGGAGAAGTTACCGTGACAGTGTGGGGAAGCTTGACAACTTCAGTCACCTTCTTGCCATTGTTTAAGAAGATGGTCTTAGTGCTGGGTTCTGGCTTGACGACGACGCTGTAATCCTCTTCATCCTTTTCAAGAGTGTTGGTGCTGGACGTGGGCTTAACAACAACCGTGTAGTGCTTGTCTCCCTCTTGAACTGTTCTTGTTACATAGCGACCTGCTGGCTCACTCACTATTTTGACCGAGTCCGATCTATCAGGGTTCTTCACCGTAATCGTTTTGACTGGGCTATCTTGATCATAGCCTTCGCCACCAACAGTGACGGTAACGTATTTTCGGGGCGGCTTTCCATGATCGCCTTTAAGATCGACAATCTTGGTGTTATCGCCTTTGCTACCCTTGGCCACTTTTCCACTAGGAGAGGGTGGACCAGAAGTGATGGTCACTGTCTTGGCGTACTTGGTGTTTGGCTGATCGGATGGAAGAGCAACGGCGGTAACCTCCTTTATAACAGTATGTTCCTCGAAGTGAGTCACGTAAATGGTGTTTCCGGGTTCAGTCACAGTATGCTCAACGGTGACGGTTTCCTTCGATGGTACCCCGTATGGTGGCGCATTGATGGTAACAGTGTGAGGAATCCCAGCCGGCTCAGTTACTGTAACGGTTCTGATGTTGCTTTCAGACGCACCGGAACCGGAGCAAGGGCAACACTCCTCAGCTTGGTTTCGCGCATGGAGCCAATCAAGTTGGGCCTGGGAAAAAGGCAACAGAGCCAAGACGGCCCAAGGAGTAATTCGAACCATGGTGGTTAGGTTGAGGTAAAGAAGATAGAATGTTAATTTAAAGAGATAGATGATTTATCTCGGGTTAGACTGTCGTCGTAAAGAGGAATATGGGATGATGAGAGAGGAGGAAGAGTGAGATGAGAGCTTGATGTGATAGGGACAGCAGTTAGATGAGGCGATGTGATGGAATACTTATACAAATTTGACTCTGTGCCTATTTTTACGTTGAGAGGATCAAATTATCACTTGCTTTAGAGCAAGAGTCAAACAAGTCCGAACAGTGGACATTGTCAAGGGATCACGATTCGGGGACTGAAAGGGAAGGAAGCCTAGGCAAATTTTGGCATCGTGCAGCGTTGATTAGCTAGACAGACTGTAAATCACGGGCTTCCCTTGAGAGTTGCGGGTCGAGAAAATGAGGGTTAAGAGATTTCATCTCTCTAGAGCTCTACCAAGTGAATAGTCCTTTACAATACGCGAATGGAAGGGCGGCAAAGGAAGGGGAAGACAGCGCCCCAGGGCAAGCAAAGCGGATCTCCGCCTAAGGGCAAATGACCCAATAGGGAGGCACATGGTCACAGCCAAGGGGACAGCCCAAGGGAACTGCAAAGGGTCGAGCAATAATTGACGCCCCTGTAGCAAGGGAGAATCTTGGTGGGTGGTATCGACCCTGCTCAAAGGCGAGACATGACACGAGTTTGGACAAGGGAGTGGTGCAAGCCACATGATCCGAGTTTAAAGCAAAGCTTTTGGCATTTGGTGGTGTCAACGACGCATTCACATCGTCAGCCCAACATCAAACTCGCGAATGCGCTATGATTGGATTGGTGTTGTTGTCCTGTCGACCTCACCGACCCAACAGCGCGGTTCGAGCTGACGGTCCGGGGTTTTCCCGATGCGCTTCAGCCACCCCACGAGGATCCACCAGGTAATCTCGTGTGAAGCTTCACTGCGCGACCGACGACGAGAGAACACAATTATCAACAGACTTCAGACGATCCTGCGAGCATCAGGCCAGCGACACCGTCCCATCACCAGGAATGCCCTTGACCCAAAAGCATCCCTCATTCACGACTCCATCCACCACAATCCGTCCCCGACTGCTATGAACCACTAGGCAAGCCTATCATGGGAAACTGCACGTCATCATGCCTGGGCCAGCGCAAGAGCGACGCCTACGACGAAGATGAGGAGAACCGCCTTCTTTACGACGATGCCAACGGCATGCAATATGGAAGCTTTGGCGAACAGGGCATGACGGAGAGCGACACGCTTGAGGCCCAACGAGAAAGCGAAGCCCTTCAGAGAGTAGTGGCCAAAACATCAAAGTACGCAGGAACCGATGAGTGGCGGTGTGGTAAAAACGCAATAGCCGAGGATTGGCTCGCTGACATGTTTTCTGCAGCAATATGGTGGACATCTTCGAGATTGCTCCGCAAGATAACACAGCCCGCGGGGCGACGACGCCATTTGCATACGCCGGACAAGGCGCACGAGTGGCCCGGTATCAGCATCTAGTGTCGAAACTGAACGCACAGGGCGATGGCCCCGCCGCTGGCGTCAAGGTTGACTGGCTACCCGAGGATGAAACGATTGAAATGCAACGCAACGGGTCGGCCAGTATTAAGACCATTGAGGCCGATGATGGACCCCTCGTGGGGACCTTCGCCGATGCGGCCGCGGCCATGCAGTGACGACGACCATGATCTACTCCATTCAGATACAGCTGAACTCACCGACCTTGTTTTTTTATCGCTTTGCTGCAACAGCGCGGAAGCCTCATCTAAGATTTGTATGGCCCTCAGGGGTGGAGAAGGAGTGGAATAGAAGAAAAAGAGATGATCTGTTATTTGTGGCATGACAACGGCATGGGTCGGCGGACTCACATCATTCTGATTTTTTGCCTAATATTTTTTTTCGTTCTTCCCCATTGTGTGTTTCCCCCTCATTGCATTGGTCTTTTGGACGACGGGATGATGCCATCTGTCTAATTTTATATTGGCTGAGTGTATGGGATGGGTCACGTCGACCGAGATTATTTTTTTTTTTTTTACACTGGCGCATTTCTTCTCACGAACGATCAGCAAAACACACAAAGCGGCAAACGAAGCCGAGAAACCCACCATATATCCGTACTAGTTAAGCCGTCAGTTGCCAGTCAGCAAGTGGACAAGGTTTGTGTGTTGGATTGGAGGCGACTCGATACACGGGTCGATGCGGGCGTCTATCCCAGACTTGGGACATTTCTTTGTATCAATCATCACGTCTATTTATTTATTTGTTTTTCTTTTCCTTCCCCCCTGTTCTCTTATCTGTGTTTGACCAAAATCCTTTTCCTTGATTCATGTGGGCACGGAGGAGTGGACTTGTACAAAACAGATACACCCAATCGAATTTCACAGAATTTTTTTGACCACCCGTCGCCGGGCCCAGAAGGAAGAAGAAAGAAGGCCAACGTGACCTCACATGCGCTATTGTCATTCATACATGGGACCTACATGGTTCTAAGCCCGAAGCAGAGACGAGAGGAACCCACCCCAGATCGCTCAACCAGCCTGGTTTGATGCCTTTCCTTGCTGGCGTCGTTTTTGAGTTTTTTTCTTCTTATTTGTTTTTCCATCCATGTCGCACTCCCGTTGCATCCGATTGCTCATATGAGGGTCACGAGTCGCGGTCGACCGTGGTGTTGCAATACACGCGAGCCTCACGGGATGGCAATGACACTCCCGCTGGGTCACCGAGGCCCAAGACCAGACTAGAAAGCCCTCTTCTGAAAACCACGGCCACCGCCCATTTAGCATCAGACACGTGCGCAGACTCACACTGGGGCGAGGTGAGTGGGGGGGGACCCAGACGACGCGGCGCTAGCCTCACGAGAGAAAGGAGAGGTGGCCCTCTCAGCTTTAGCCTGGCCATCGGCCCTCGTTTTAGATTCATTTCTCCGGCTTCGGCTCGCACCGTTGATGGCGGCGTGCATGGGCCCATCCGCCCTGTCAAGTAAAGACATGTACCGCACCGCCCTTGCCCACGCACACCACCACTCATACTGCCCTGTGGTGTTGGTGTGGAGGGCTCGACGAGAGAGGCCAGGCTCGTAGAGCAGTACATCGGCACGCACACGGGTACATGGCACCGACCGAACGACTGACCCTGGGCTCCCCGGAAGCTCGGGAGCTGGGCCTGCGAGCACGATCCCGCCCACTTACCAAGCCTTCGGGTTCGCTATCCTAGAGGCTGGATCCTTTTTTTTTTTTTTTTCTCTCTCTGTCTCGCTGCCCCTTTGCCTTTCCCCCCTTCCCGTCGATTCCCACGACTTTGGGTCCTGGTCGCTTCTAGCCCGCCACCGCGGAACCCCTGGGGGAGCTCTGACGAGCGGGCGTGGCACTCCTTAGGCCGGGGTTGGCGAGCCCGGTGGACTGGGTATGGTGGGTTTTGGAGGCGGGTGCGAACCCGAGGCGCTGGGACGCATGCTTGCTCGGCCGGTATCGAATTTCTTTTTTCTTCTCCTTCGTCTTCACCTTTGCTAGCTATGACCTTTTTTTTCTTTTCTTTTTTTTTTTTTCCAAGTTAATTATGGAGCCCCTTGGGTCCAGCATCGAATTCCAAGGCACCCGGTATCATTAGAGATGGGGACAGTTAAACTAACGCTCTCCATGAGGTCGGTATAGTAAGTTTTAGCTTCGCGCTGTATAGTGATGAAGGATATTTTCCCACTTCCCTTCTCCTCCTCCTCTTTTGCTACTGTGTCCTCAACCTGGGGAAAATACGCGTCTGAAACCCCCCAGCCCTTAGCCGCCCCGACACTCCAGCCCGGCTCAAATACCCTCGGACAACCAGGAGGGCCTGTCGGTGTGTCAGTCCGCCGCCGGGGCCGACGACCAGGGCCCCGAGCACGGCGATGGGCGGGCATGACGCAGACCAGGGCGCTGATATTAGTGAGGCACGGCAAAGCAAAGAACGGCCAAAAGTTAATAAAGCAGCGGCCCAAATGAGCCCACAAATCACCCCCGGCCGCGGCTGTTAGTACTATGGGCTCTGCCGCCTTTTCCTTGCCTCGCTTGCTCGCCTATGGCTCTAGTTGCCTCTAACTATGCCAGACGGATGACACAGATGACGATTGCGCTTGCCTTTTTCAGCTGCAGGGTTGTTCAGTCGCTAGTCAAGTTTTGCTCTGTCATTTTCCTATTCACCTCTTTTTTTTTTCCCCCTCCTCTCATATCGAGCAGTGGTCCACCGCCCTCCTCCACTCTCCAGTTGCTAGCACCAGGCCTCAGTATATCTTCCCTTGTCCCGTCTCATCTGTCAAGTCAACTAGTCAACCAAGCTAGTCCAGTCCACGCAGCACCTCCACCCCCCCTCTCCCCAGCAAGTTAGATGTAGCCAGGGCACCCCCCCCCCCCCCATCCCACGCCATGGATCTTCCCGTCCTAGGGCCACTCACATCTCACTTGTCTTCACTGCCTGCCCGGGAAAGGGCTGCTGTCAAAACCCTGACAGGCCCACCTTTACCCTCCCCTCCCCTCTCCTCCTCCGTCTTCAAATCCTTTCCCTTTAGGACTTTACATATAGTTCCTATCCGTCCCCTCTCTTTCTCGTTTTATCCAGTCTGCACTGCTTCTGTCGACATGCATGGCTAAAACGGCTCCACGGCCCCTTTTGATACTTGATGGGGGCGCGTCTTTCGTGGATGGGGCCGGCACCATGAAGAGTCCAATCGACAACTCAATGGTGATGCAACTTGCGACTTCATTCTCCGCCTTTTTTTTTGCTATCCGGCTTTCTTTTTGCTTCTTTCACTCTACATATTCTTCTCGTGGTCACCCAACCATACACACACACACACACACACACACACACACCCTCTCCACCTACAGTTATGTGTGCCTTGGTCATAACAGCCCCCCTCCAGATACTCCACGATAGTGGTGACACAAAGAGACCAAAAAAACAACAACGAAATAACCTTGTTGATTGTGCTCAGGCTAGGTAGGTAATCACACAAAACCTCAACCCACCCGCCTCACGACCATTGCGAAACTGGCCTGGGATACCTTGCGTTGCCACATGGGCCGCTGTGGCTCCCATTCGTCAACCTTTGTGTGACTGAGCTACATACATACATCCAGCACTCCGATCCCCGATAAGCCGGCAAGGGGGAGGGATCGCACCTGTTTATGCTCCCCGTCCGTCACAATTACGCCGCACCGGGGGTGTGGTGAGCTTGGGGGCCCAGAAGAGGGAGGGGCAAAGCGCGCCTTGAAGGCTCCGCAGACACCGACCGTCCTTGGCCTGTCTGCCTGTCACTGCTTCACTTGTTGGTCCCGTCCCCTTTGCTATTCTCATTCGCTCGATTCCGTTTAAGCTAGGTGTGTGTGTGTGTGCGCGTGTGTTGTTTGCAGTTTGCGTCTTACCATCTAGTATCCCAATCGGCACCTTGATCTTAGATCCGCCTTTTTATTTTTATTTTATACCCAGTCCCTCCCTCTTGCTCCCCTCCCCCATCGAACCGTTTCGTTTGCTTCTGCCGTCTGCATTGTTTCCTGCACCGAACGAACCCTACTCGGGCCATCCTCCGATCCCCACCGTCGTCATCGCCGCCGCCGCTGCTCCCGCATCGAACCTCGTCCCCGGTCGTCTAAACAAGAAAAAAAAAAACTTGGCTTGCTTTTTCCTCTCTCCCATTGCCTTACAGAGTATAGCACAGCACACACGCATCTCTCTCTATCTCACTCTCTGCCACTCAACTCCTCGCTACTCTTTCTTGTCTCTTTTCCCACCCCCATTCTTTTTCTTCTTCCCCCCGTTCCCCAATCCCCATTCCCCTCCCCTCCTCTCCACCCCAGCCATGACCGGCACTCGTCCCAACCAGGCATTAAGCCGCTCCCCCCCCCCGGCTGCCGAAAAGGAGGGGTAAGCTTTCACTCCCTCTCTCTCGCCTTGTCTTTCCCTCTGGGACCTCGTCATCGTGCTGCAGCAGAGAGAAAGCTGGTCCTGATCATCTGGCATGGCATGGCGCCTGGCCCACAATCCTGCGTCTGACCCAGGCTGCAGAGCTCCGCTCACGCCCGCACACGTTGACACCCCCTCTCTTTGCTCTCGGGTTTCTGCCGCTTTACTTAAATTTTTTTTTCCCATTTAAATGTCTCCTCCCCTCGGTTGTTGTTGAGGAGGGCCCAGAAAAAAATCACAAAATACTAACCGTAGAAATTTTTATTTTTTCATGTTTATCAACCTTGTTCAATTTCTCTTTTGGCGGTCTGGTTATGAATAAAAATAAAGGTAACTAATAAGTTTCCTCAGAGAAACAAATAACTTCCACAAACGAGTGCGGCAAAATGCCTTGTTGAACAAGATGATGCGAGGAGAAAAACACACAAGAAAAGACTTAATCCTTCCCTAAAGCTAATGCCCATGGATGCCCATCATACAAGCCCAAAACCCCCAATTCAAAAAGAAAAAAAAAACCATAAAAAAATAAACCAGCAGAATGACCGAACCGTCCATTCCCAATTCCAAACCCCATGGTGCAACCCTTTTCGCACCTTTGCCTCTCGCAAGAAAACAACCGTTCACTGGTCGGTTGCTGCTGAGGGGCATTTCCAAGAAAGAAAAGGAAGAGAAAAAAAGAAGAAAGGGAAGAGAGGAAAAAAAAAAAAAGAAGTGTCCATTTTGAAGCCAGAATTGAAATCGTCTTTCCTGCCCGATCGTCTCCATTCACCACCACACCCATGTCGTCCCATCTCATAACCCATCTTTGTTGATCTTTTCTGTCATATGAGATGTTATCCTTCTCACCTTCTGTCTCATCCCCGCCGTCTCCTTGTCAATGCAGGGGCATCCCCATCCACGTCATGGTGGTGTTCGTGACAGTCTTGGTCTCGTTTCCGGTTCGTTTTCTTTTTTTTCTTTTTTCGTCCTCTTTCGTGCCTTTTTTTTGTTCACTTTTTTTCGCTTCCATTTTTTCCCTTTTCCTTTTCCTACCCCTCTCAAATACAAGACATTTTTGGGGCAAATTTTGCCCGATCCTTTCTATTTCTCACGCGGAACAGTCCTCGGACCTTTCTGGGACGTCCTGTGAGCCGTTTTCCAGTCTCCCCGCCGCGCGTTGCTCTGGTGGTTGCCTACCGCATTGCCGAAGTGCTTGCCGTAGTTGCTGGTGCTGGATAGTGGCGTGATGCCACCACTGTGAATGCCGTATTTTTTTTCTTCTTATTTTTCTTGCGGTGTCCATTCCATGCTTGCTTACTCGCTCGCTTGCTACTAATGATATAATGATGCCGAGTAATGCTGATGACGCTGATGATACTGGCGGCCGTTACTGTCGTGATGTGTGCTTGTCTCGTCACTGGCAAGAAATGTTAGCCTAGCTGCTCCCCTACCATCTCTTGACCCTATTCCCGTCTTCTCCGTCATCCAAGACTGCGCCCCCTCTTCTCCTTGTTTAAGGCACCCCCCTTTTTTTATTCCCTCTTCTCACCCACACCTAAAAATGCACACCACACACGCACACGCACCATACTCCGCAGTGGAAAAAAAAAAAAATCCTCATACATGTCCAAGTGATGAGAGTCTTTTATCGTGTTCATCTCTCATCTTCTCAATCTGCCCCATCACCACGGCCATGTCGCCGCACGTTTTTTCGATGGTGGCGTTCCGGTTGCCCTCGCGCCGCCAGCGCATGACATCGCGGTACATCTTGTCGTAACGGCGCTGCTTCTTCTCTATGTCGTGACAGAGCTTACACACGTCGCGTTCGGTCTTCGTCTCGTAGACTAGTTTTAGCCCGCATGTCTCGCCCATTCGGTATTCCTTGTTGCACTGCTGTCGGAAATGACCCCAGCGCCAGTAGCCGCACGACCAGCGGGTTTGTTCAAAGTAGCACATGGTGAGGATGGTGTTGTTGTTGCTGTTGTTTTTGTTGTTGGGTATCAACGACGGGGTTCGCAGAATGACAACGAGAGGCGGTTGCGATCAGCGGTTTTGGTAGGCCCGACTGACAAGACGGGACGGGACGGCAGCATAAGAAAACAAACAAAACAAAGGCGGAAATATGCCCGGCCAAACGAGAGGCAAGCCAGGGCTTGAAACAAGACGGAAGTGACAGGAAGTGATTCGGCGATGTGATGATGGAGAGGGATATGACGGAGTCTGGTTGGGCTTCGATTTAGTTTCGACGACGTTGGCCACCGCTTCGTTATTCGACCCGAACGGTTATCTGCGCAACCGAGTTAGTTAAAGGTTAGCCCTTCCCTGTTTCCTTGTGTCTGGCCATGACTTCCAGCACCCGTGTTGAAGCCTCATTTTTTTTTAACCCGCGATACTTTTTTTTTCTCCTTGTGTTTCCTTGCACTTTTCTCACCCTCATTCCCTTTGGACTGTGCCGCTATGCAAACCACCCGACTTTTGCATCGTTCCGGGATCATCCCCTCTCCACTTGCATTCCCACTTCCCACTCCGCTCCCGCGCTCCCGCTGCCGTTCCCGTTCGGCAACTTTTTTAGCTTGCGCCCCTCCGCCCGGGGGGGTGGCCAGTGATGACAAATGGGAACGAGCAAAGAGGAAGAGAGGGAGAGAACAGTAGGGGGATAGAAGGGAAATAGGCAAGTCATGGGAGGGGAAAAAATAGAAGAGCGGGAGTGGCAATGGGGGAGCAGGGTTGAAAAAAAAAAGAAAGAAAAAAAGGAGGGAGGGAGAGAGTAGAAAGAATTTAAAAGAAAGAAAAACACCAATGGGAGAAACTAAAATAGACTAGCATTGAATGGGTTGTAAGGACACCAAGATAAAAAACGACAACAACAATACAGAGGGAGGAAAGAAAAAATACGTCCAGATAGCCGGCGTGAGGCCGTGCTGCTTGCTGACGGGCTAGACTCACCACGTGCACATGCACTTGCTCACACAACCAAACGTAAAAGGGTTGGTAACGACAGTGCTTAGTGGGGGTAATCAAAGTATACCGTCCCCTTGTTCCTTGTGAATACCCTTCTTCTCTCCGGCAAGAGGTGATGTGGAGAGGCGTTGGCAACGGTGTATTGGGATACCCCTGTTGGTTTATAACAAGGTTCGTGTAATTGGTTGTCGAGTACAAGACGCCAGAGAGAGAGATGGGAGAACAAGAAGCGACGAGAGAGGATGGGAGGTTTATAAGGATGATGGGTGCTGCTGCGACAGCGAGGAAGGGATTGGCCGAGGCTCCCTATTGGAGAATAACAAGGAGGAGGATGGACGAGAGTTGTTAGAGGTTGATGACGGGTGAGAGTGGTAGCAACCCGTTTCCTCTCAGCGGCGCTCGCTCGCTCGCTCGCAGGCGGGAAAAAAAAGAATCAGGAACAAAAAAAAAAGGGTTGCCGTAGTCTTTTGTCTGGTATCCGATTCCCCTCTTTTTCTGCTCTTTTTTTCCCCCTTTTCCCTTTTTATCTCTGAATTCACACAAGGGATCGGTGAAAGAGAAAGAGAGGGAAGGTGGGAGGGCGGGGGGGGGGCCAAATAGAGGGGTGAGGAGGCAGGAAGGATGGAGGGGCCGTGTGCGAGAGAGCAAAGAAGCGTTTCCGTAAAGAAAGAATAAAACAAAATACAGAGCGGATGCTGTATGAAAAGCAGGAAGAAAAAAAAACAAGAGACCGAAAAAATTCCCGGGGAGGACCACGGAGACAGGTCGCAACTTATACCTGTCGTCGGCCGGGGGAGATCGATCGTCGTGTGTCCAATCCGTTTAATTCTCTCCCCCGGCTTTTGCAGCACCTCACAGAAGGGGACGGTTTTTTCCCTTTGGTCACTGTTATTTTTTTCCTGCCCACAGTGGGACGAGCAGCGCGACCCAACAAGCAGCCCGTTTTGCAAAGGCCGGCCTAGGCCAGCGAGACCAGACCAGACTATTGCATTATTTTTATTTTTTTTATTATTTTTATTATTTTTCAAAATCTCATCCCCCCCCCTTCTTCTCCCTTCCTTCTACTCCTGCACCGTCGGTCTGGCTGCTTGCTTGCTCGCCCGCCCCCCTGCGGGATAAAAGAGGGCTTGCTTGGGACTTGGATACGTGGATTGGGTATCCGTACCTGATGCCCCATACTGGCTGTCCCATCCCCATCCCATCCAGTTCACACCACCACCACCACCTCTCTCCACGCCCACTCATATACATACATACATACATACATACATACATACATACACACATACATACATAACACACATACATGCCTACATGCCTACATGCCTACATACATGCCTACATACATGCCTACATACATGCCTACATACATGCCTACATACATATATGTGTTTGTCTTCACACATTCATATATACATCCGTTTTGCTGCACCTCGCACGCCCCCCCCCCTGGCCCTGTCCGCATTCCCTGCCCGGCCGCCATGCGACACCCCCGTTGCCGTTGATGTCTCTGCCGGGGCAGGTGGATGGCCATGTCCCGTTCCTGGATCCCTGGCATTTGCAACCTCGGGGTAGGTATATACAAATATACTCGTTTCTTATTTCTCTATTCCCTTCTCCCCCGCCCATTCCCTTGCCTTGTCCTAATGTACGACAAGCCCCTAGCTTGTACCCTAGCATAGCATAGCACAGCATAGCATACATGTTCCTCGCACACGTGATGATGCTATATCGTCACTGCTGGTCTTCTCCCGCAACGTCTAGCTCCCTCTAAGCTTCCATCTAGCAGTTCTAGCTCGTTTTTTCTTCTGCCAGATCCCCAGTTTTGGATCCATGTCCTCGAACCATTCTTCTTCATCTTGGACCCAGGTCCGGGTCCCGGCTGGTCCTGTTCGCGTCCAGAAGGGGACCTCTTTCCACCCCCCCTGGTGGCTGATTGCCACGTTGATGGCCATGGCTCGAGCATCGAAAAAGAAAGGAAATTTTTAGGATAATCATCAATAATAATCCTGAGACCCAAACATCACTCAATGCTGCAACTCTTTCACACCACTCATCACATGCACACTGGCACACGTTTGCATTGGCACACACACAGACGCACACGGTCGTACACATACATACACTGGCACATACACACACACACACACACACACACGTATTAACTGACACTGCACACGCCCCTAGCAATAAAAGAAAGAAGGAAAAAAAAAAGAAGGGAGCAGCACAGCAGGGCAATCGTGGGATAGACGCCACCCCTGCTCCCGCACCCCCACACCCGACTCGATGTGTGCTACAAGCTGCAGGTCAATCAATAGGGCGAAAGAGAGGCAGTGGCCGCGCAGGACGGACAAGCACCCGGAAGCAAGGAGAGGAGAGAGATGAGCAGGGCTGACGGGAAGGCGAAAAAAAAACCGAACAAATCATAGCAGGCCAAAACAAACCACCCCTTCGGCACCTCTGGGACTAAGGCCATGGGGGAGGGGAGGGGCCAAGCAGGCTAGGTAGGGGCGTGTGATGGACCCTGTCTCTTAGGCGCACGTCTAAGTCATTTGTTCTATGCGTGCGTGTGTGTGTCTGCGCGTATGGTTACATACCATGTTCCCAGGCGGCCAAAAAAAGGACCATCCCCGCTTTCTGTTTGACTGGGAATAATTATCTCTTTCTGCCAAGTTCCCAAAAGGCGCCCCCATCACCACAACCACCACCACCACCACTAAGGAGGCAGCATATGTTAATTTTGTTTTGGAGGGTGTAAGAGGAATCGCACCCCGAAAGAAAAAAAAAAGTAAGCAGGAGAAGAGATGAGGAAGAATGGGAAATTGAAACAAGACGGAAAAGAAAAAGAGCATCTTTCTTGACTTTTACCGTTGGACTTTTTGGCTCTCGGCAATACTTTTTTTTTTTTTTTTTACCGCTGCCACACACGAAAAAATCGCCCACACCCCTCCCCTAGCCCGGGAAGGGGGAGGGGGGGGGGGTGGTCGTTTCTCGCCCACCACGCCCATGGACCCCTTCTTGGAGGGGGGGGGCCGTTGAGCATTGCACCCGGTATCCGTATTTGGAAACCGAGAAACTCCAACACTAGAAACGAGCAAACGAGACAAAAGAAACAATAAGAAAAAAGGGCTGGTCGGGGGCCGGAGGGAGAGAGAGGGAGGGGGTGTGGGCAAGACGGGGTTTCCATGCATACAACTTACAGCAACTAACTGATTAGACCGGGTCACATAGTCGGCCGGGTCATGTTTATTGCCCAAGGAGACAAAATCCAAGAAGGAAAGAAAAAAAAAAGTTGCCTCCCGGTGTCTATCCCGCTGCGGGCCTGTCTCAGCGTAAATTTTATGATTTAGCCGCTTCTTCTTTTTTTTTCTTTCTTTTTTTTCCCCCCTCCTGTTTCCCTCAAGTCGTGGCTTGCATCTGTTTCTCTTTGTTTCGGGGGTGGTAGGGACCCTCATCGCGTTCGTCGTTCCCGGCCCCGGCCCAGCCCACATCCACTTGCTCTCAAGCATACGGAGACGGAGACAGACAAAGAGGGAGAAAAAAAAATTTCACAAATCAGAACTTCAGGATACAGACAAGAACTACGGCGTACATAAGGGGGTGCCTCGATCTGCGGCCTTTGTGGGGCTTCATGGTTCGTCCCGAGGACGGACAAGTGTCAAGAAACAAGGAATCCTGACCGCTCACACACTTCTCTCCAACATGTCTTTTTCGGTGAATACCAGGGCTGTGGTTCGCTGACATTCCGGTGTGTCTGTTGCGCCTGCAGATGTGCGTGCGTCTGCTGCTGCAGCGCTTCGTGCTTCGGCTGCCTCTGCTTCACTGAGGCGTTCAACCACAGCCAGGCATCATACAACCCCGATGGAAATAGACATGGCTGCCCATGACTGGGTGGCTGGTCTCAGCTTCTCGTCCGAGTCCATTTCACGGTACTATCTGCCTCCACCGTTTTTGGAACCTCCGCAACTCTGCTACTACGACGCCCAGCCGTGTCAATACTAGAAGCCGCCAAAGTCTAAAGCCCGAGGCATCACGTTCGCCCTTTACATGGCCAAAATGGCTGCTAAGAACATCTACACCATCTGCGGGAGCCCCCAAATGCTCTTTAGAGAGTGTATCCCATTAACTTGGGGGCCGATGGCATTCAGCTCTAAACGGAAATCTCATCGGGGCGATGCGTACCCCTTTTCCGCTACGGCTTCCTGTGGCAGGGAACCGAGCCAGAAAGATGAAAATAAACCCCAATTACTCTTGGAGTCACCCTTTTCTCAGGCTTCTACCTCTGTTAAAAAATCTCATAGGGTCAATTGTGTCGGGGCATCCTGGCACGCTCTCTTACATCTGCTCTGCCCACCGCTCAGCTGCGAGCGACAAAAACGTGCGGTTCGACCAGGAACAACTCAGCCCGCAGCTGCCCACGTTGATCATGGTGCGTGCCCAGAGCTCATGGCCCCCGAGGCGGGGGGCCGCGACAGTAACTCGACTCGTTGGCTACCTCATGCCCTGTTCCCCCCATATCGCAAAAAGTAACTGATCAATGTTGGGCTCATCCTACATCATGACCCATGCATTAGCGTCCAGAAATAACGAGCCTCGTTCTTTTCACGGAAAAAGAGAGTCCTGCAGTGAGAGAGCACAGGGTGAGCTGCCAAGGATCAAAAGCCGAAATGGTCCGGATCAGACCTCTTGCGTCTGCCTGCAAGGTCTTCCTGCGGCGAGAGATAAGAATACAGGGCATTTGCATGATTTTCGTGCATGGCTTCCGGCTCACATGAATCGGTTAAACCGCCGCCACTCGGAGGCGACCCATTCGCCTCGTCCAGGGGTTGTTGTGTTTCCTTAGACCGTCATCGTTGTCATCAACTCAACGGCAACACTCCTAGTTAGCCAAACCCAGGCCCGGCCAGGCACATTGGCCATACGACGTGGCAGTCTCCCTCTGGCTATTTTGAAGAGCCCGGTCTTTGCATCTCATCGTTTCCCCATACGGGGCTGAATGGCCGAGCCCGGACAGCTTCCACTCCTGCAACAATGCATACTACTATCTGCCACTTTTCACAATGCCACCATTCAGCCTCCGCGGCCGCCTCATTTACAAATTGGCCCCTCCTGTCAGTTTCTGACTGGGGGGCACCGGACCCAGCCTGTAAGCAAATCCCTGATTGAATGATGATGCATCCAAGAAGCATAATGTCGCATCGGAGAACCATCCAGCCCCCCCCGCGCGATGGACCTGTTATATTTCTGGAGGGGGGGCAGTTTAATCAATGTCCTCCCTGGTATGCATCAGGTTGAGCTCTTTGCCACTCTATCCAACGAAGTTCCGGGGTTATACAAAGCAATGTGAGATTTTCCTCGCACCACACTACCTTAGGGTCTCATTAAGCTGCACGATCCGTCAGCTCAAATCAGGTATTCCTCGCGCAGGGGTGGCAATAGGAATAAGTAAGGAAAAAGAAAAGAAAAGAAAAGAAAAAGAGAAACGCAAAAACAGAGACATGGCTTGTGAATTGGGGACCAGACTGCTGCATGTCGCGCACGGCAGTGACATTTAGACCAATAGCGAAATGACCTGTCACCGATCATACATCTAAATGAGGCGCGGATCCCCGTACGATCTAGGGGATGGTCAGTAATTATGGTCTTCAATGGGGCCTGGAACAATTACAGAAGCATATGGAAAATATACCTGTCTGGATTCAATCGGCAACGTGCTGGGAACCAAACAGAATTGACCCCCCGGCAGGCAGCTCCAAAACGTCGCCCCTCCCCATTTAGCCCCCCTACCCACGGCTGGGACAAAGGTTCGCTCACGGGGAAACATTTGGAGCATCCGAGAGTGCTGAGTTGGCCTTCTGCTTCGGGAAAAGCTTGCGTCTTGGGCGGATCGAGTCATCTGTGATGACTTCACAGCCCGCATGAGATCACGAGAGGCGAAGTGGAGGAGGGGGGCGGAGGATCAAAAAGCAGAAACCGTTCAATCTCGTTGGGCATTGTTGGGCTCAGCTGGGTAACTTGGCTCATTGTTTGACGGCGGTGGCTGGATGTGCCAAAGTGTGTGTGTGTGTCGATGCATGTAAGTACATGCGTCGTGCGAGAGTAAGATGTGCGTGTGTGCGTGCGTGTGTGTATATCTGCGGCTGCGCCAGCACCTGTATGTGTGCGTGTGTGCATGTGTGCCCGCTCGCGGCACGCCTGTGTCTTGCTTTTGCCAATGCGTGCTTGTTCGGGTGGGTGGGCAACGAGATGAGAACAGAGGCAGGGGGGCGTTTACAGCTTGCTCGTCATCGCGCCGCAAGCATGCCCAAGCAAGCAAGGAGTGTGGCCAGCCTGGAGGCCATCACTTGTCATGGGCGTCACCAAACGCTCATCCAAGTTGCTGTTGGCCGTTCTCACGGGCATGCGCCCCAATTGACCCTGGATAGAGCCCTGAAAGCCCGTTCCTTGCAAGGCGAGACAGGACCAGATGTTCGCTAAAGACAGCCCAGTCTGGCGACCGGCCCGGCCCGCTTTTGGGCAGTCGCCTCAAGGTTCAGTCTTCTGCGAAGCATCCACGACCAGGACTCATGGTGCGTGAGCCGAACAATGGTTCGGCACATCCGAATAGGCGCCATCCAGCAAGGACTAAGTGACAAGAGGGGGCAGCGGCGGGCGAGGGGTCCAGGGAGGGATCCGCAACCTTCTTCGCCCTCGTAACCCCCCATCCCCCCTCCCCAGAGGGGCGTTCAGGTCTCAATTGGGGAGGCAGCGTCGCGGCTCAATTGTCAGAGCAAGGTCCCATATGTGACCTTGCCCTGGTGGTAACCGTGAGCAGATTTGGAGGAATTACATTGCACATCGTACAGCCTGAAAGGCGAGCTGCATAGGCGCGCCACGGTCAGATGGGCAGCGCCCAATGAGCCCCTGGACCACCAGAGGGACCCAGGCCTTGCAGTTCGAGCTCGTCCCGGATTTCTGGGTTGCTGCAAATCATGTCTGTCTGGTAAAAACGCTGCATGAAGCCTGCTCGTGAGCAACGGGTGGGAACCACCGATCGTTCCTGGGGCCATTGGGGCATTCCGATCTGTTCCGCGGGCCTACGAGCAGATGGGGATTGTCAATTGGCCAGCACCGACTCCATCAACCTGGTGTCGGGAGCGTCATTCCCCCCGTCTAGGTGCCAGGATCGCTTTGGAAGCGCATTGTTGGGAGTGATGGGAGAGAACTCGCGCGCGAGCGGTCGCAGTATCGGCGGAGGGCCCACTTCCAGCTCTCGCCCCAGTTCCTCCTCCCCGTGTCCGTCGCCCGAGACAGGACGAATCGTAGCGCCCCGTAAGCCCCAGCCGTGTGGGGGAGACAAGTGACAAGGAACCGACAGGGGCTGGGCGGGCTGGAGCGGGTTGAGGCTGGGTCTTCCCGTGCGGCAGACATGTTTCCGTTGTCGCCGCATGGGCGGCTCCCTCCCACCCTGATTGGCCGGGGCCGGGATCACCAAGCGTGGCCATCCCTGTGGTAGCAAGGGCGAGCGCGCCATGCCAAAGTACTTGTACATCCAGCACATAGGGCATCGCGCATGCCACTGAGTGTGCAACTGACAAAAGTGTGCTGTCCCCGCGCCCAACCGACCACCATGCGCGCCAAATGGGAATCGAAAGTCTTACCCGCGCTCGACATGTGATAATGAGTGGCGCGCTCGCCCTTGGGTTACCGGTGCACCCAGGATGACACCGCTACCAAACTTGGATAGAGCCGGGGCGGGGTGAGGGGGAACGAGGCTCAGGCAGCTGCGTCTCTTTGACAAGTAAAGTCGGCGAAATACTGCAGTACGAAGGCGGCAGCAGAAACAAGGCTGCTGCAAGGCGCTCGGATATCGTGCCATAGCCCCGTACCACAACGCCATGGACGCCCGTCACAACCAATGTGCGAAAGCCGTCAAATCACAAGTGGAGCGTCACACCGGAGCTCCTCCATAGAATGCTCCCTCCTGGTGTCGGCCGCATGGCACACACAGAGGCTGCGAATACTGTCTCGGCCGAGGCGCCGTGTGTGTGTGTGTGTGTGTGTGTGTCTGTGTGTGTGTGTGGTGACGCCGAGGGTGGTCCAACGCCCAACGGCGGAGCTGGCCGTAAAGGGCAGCGAGGTGTTCCCCAACCTTGGCCCAACACAAACCGACCAGGAAGGCCAGGCTGCCCTCTCAGCCTGATGGAAGCCAGGGAGGCCTGGATTGTTGAAGCCTAATGGATGCTAGATCGAGGCACAGGAGATGGCTGCTTGAGAGAAAGCGTGGTTGTTTGCAAGTGGTCAATTAGGCCGATGGGGGGGGTTTCCCCTGGCCCGTTCTGGCAGCCTTCTAATGGCAATAGAGCCAAATCGCCAGACGAGGCAAGGCAAGGCCAGGCAGTGTGGGACAAGGCGGCGACGGAGAAAAGTCAAAAGCCACCGGAAATTTTGCAACACGCGATGTGATGGGTGTGCGTGGTACATCCGTGGGCCCGTCAGTTGCGAATGGGGCAAAGGAACAGTCCGGAGCCCGGAGCCTGAAGACACTGAACACCAGCCCTCCCTTGAAATCTCTCGGCCTTGGGCCTGGCGATATGGCCGCAGAGTCGGGGTGGATTCCATTTACACGTCACCATGGCGAAGGAAGAAAACGGCGGCATGCGATGTGATGTGATGTGATTGTGTGACACGACATGATGCCAGCAGACGGCCGCCATGATCATCTCGGTACGCGCGTGCGGATCGCATGCCCGTGGAGAGGATGGGTATGGAGGCACGCATGGATGTAAAAGGCGACATACAGAAGGCTACGTCAGTCAACACAGAATGCTGAGCTGAGAGCAGAGCACTCCGCGTACAGCCATCAGCATTGGGGGTTTGGCAACATCGACGGGCATTTCCGATCATGGGTTCCATCGATAGAGGCAGCATTAACAGCCGGGCGTACTTCTCAACGGGCGAGGTCGCCTTCGGTGTCAGTCGCAAATATGCAGAGTTGAGCGGCCAGTGGGTGCAGTGCTGTAGCAGCAGGGACGTCCGTCGATCTCCGCATGAAGCCGGCGGCCAGGTGGGGATAGGCCTGTGCGGTATTGTGTCGATTCGAGGTTTTTGGGGAGGGGTCGAGGGGCATGGTTGAGGGGCTGGGGGAATTGCAGAGACATGTTGTTGTCGTCCATGATGATGGCTGATGGGCATGAACCAACGCACGGCTGGTCGCTCATGGCGTTGTTTTGTTTTGGGGAAAGTCACGGGTTGTTTTTTAGTCGGGCCAACAACACACGAAGACAATAGTCTTGCTCGGGGCAGAGAGCGGAAGCAGGATGGTGGCCTCAAATCCGGCCTTGCTGAGGAGGTCCCATGCTGTGCCATGCGATGTTCCATACTGCTGCTCCGTGCTGCTCCATGCTGCTCCATGCTGCTCCACGCTCCACGCTCGCACCTCGCACTTCGCGCCTTGCTCCATTCTAGAGCTCTGCCATGGCGAGCACACAACGCCGGCCGCGGAAGCAACAAGGAGGGAAGGAAGACGCAGCCACACCGCCAGGATGGGCAGACATCGCAGCTCCACTGAGGGCTGTTGCAGCAATGCGAGCAGCCCACAGCGAGGAAGAATCGGTATGCACGTCGAGCTTCCACGCATACCTCCCAGAGACAACCCCTCTGGGGCTGCTGCACCGCGCTGGCTGGGGGGATCTAGATCAGTCCCAGAGGCAGGTGTGATAGGGCACCAGGGGGTGTTCAGCGTTGGCCAGTTTTTGGCAACCAAACTTCAAACTGACAGGATCTACTCCACCACCACGCGCTGCGCCACCATCTTTACGGGCGGTTAGAAAAAAAAAATTTGGTGCCAGAAGACCAGAGTCCAAAGTGGAAAGCGTGGCCGAGTGAGGATTAGGCCTACATCGAGCATGTTCGCTTCCCCAAGGTCTCCAGCCCTAACAAATCCACCAGCCTCGGCAGTCGGCTACGGAGCATGGAATCGGACTGGGTGGGAATGTTGGGCATTCTCATCTACGCGGGGTTGGTTCTGGTCGTTGACGAATTCCCAAGGCAGCCTTGGCTTTTCGATGTAACTAACACGGGGAGACCAGGGGCTCGTTGACGCGAGGCTACAGGGGGGATCCATATAGGTCATGCCGTTCCGTGCCTTGTGCGACCTGAAGAAGAAGAAGAGGAAGCAAAGCCGCAGACGAAGACAGGTGTTTCTATTTTGAGAAACAGGTGGTATTTGCTCGAGAATTCCGACCACAATGAACCCACGGGGCTAACGGTGGTGCTAGAACAAAGCCGGGGAAGATGGCAGGTTGAGCGGAGCAAGCGAAATGGGGCCGCTGTCTCAGGAAAGAAAAAAAAAAAAAAAAAAAAAAGAGCTCCCAGAAAAAGAAAACAAAAGATTGGAAAAAAAGAAAGAAAAAAAAGACCAAACGGTCAATTAGGCATGAATGGCGTGGCTTCTGTTAGTCTTTGGTTTCCCCTCCCCCTCACCCCATGCTAACGCCCACATAGTTCAAGATGCCCGTCATGGTCAACAGATTGACGGCGGAAGCATTAAGCGCAGCACGCCCCTTGCGTCCACGGGCCGAGATGGGGGCGGTTCGATTAGACGTTTAGTGGCATTGGCTGTTTCAGGGAAGTTTCCGGTCGGCGTTTCAGTGCCTGGGCCCTTGAACTGGGGACCCGCCAACGGCCAGCGCAATGCGAACACAGAACCAGGGCGCACGCAAGTAATTACACGGTGCAGTGAATGGCACCACTCTTTTCTCTTGTCTCGGCAGGGCCCAGGCATAGGCTAAGTTAGGCCATCTCTTCTTATCTGCGAGCAGTGGCCATGATGTCATTCAGTCTCCCGCGTGCGAGGCCAAGTCGGCCTACATGCAGTTATTCACCCTCGGCTTAGTGGCGATTTGACATCGAAACCTGACATCCGGCTAGTTGCCCCACGATCGCCAGCTAAGCGACGGTTCCCATGTCGGCAGTGGTCTAGTTAATTAATGAATAGTGGCATAATGACGGATGCAGTGCTTCTTTTTGGAGGCTGCACCTCCGTCACACGCACACGCACACGCACACGCACACGCACGCAAGACTGCCCCACCCATCTGCCCACTGGCGCCCTGTGCTGTGCCGATGCCTGCGCCTTTGCCCTGTGCTTATGCCTGTGCCTGTACAGACGCATACACGCCGCCTTAGTAGGATGAGTATGTGCACTCTCGACATGCCCCGTGCCCCGCTGCAGCCCTCCGGCTCCCCTCGTTGCGTTGCTCCCCCACCCTGACCCTCTTTCGCGGGTCCAGCTGGCTGTATTGACCCGTCACACCTTATCTCAACTGGGAACCTCACCTCGAACCCCCATCCGCCGCCTATACAGCCTATGCTTGCGCGTGCATCACGCTTGCGCTGCTACTGCTGCTGCTGCCATCGCCATCGCCATCGTTCATGGTCCATCGTCATCACCGCCTAGCCATCACCGCCATTGACACCTCTCTGAGACAACGAGCGCAATTCCCCATCAAGCAGCGCTTTACACACGCACGCACGCACGCACACACACGCACATACACACACAACAAAGTCCTCCCGTCCATCATCCACCAGAGCAGAAGCAAGCAGCAATCATCATTGTACCCTGCCGTTCACCCCCGTTGCCTGGACCCCACGTTTTGCTCGCCCAGACCCCTAACTCACAGAGCAGCCGAGAAAAGAGCAGAGAGACATCCATCGGCACTTGAAACACTTGCTCACACTTTCGCCCCGGGACTTCTGTCTCTACCTGCACCGCATCGCATTGCGTTGCGCTGAGCTGCGCTGCTAGTCTGCCCGTCTGTGGGTCTTGTATTTGATTGAACGTTTTTGCAGGACACTCGAGTCATCCATCTACACGCGTCTAGTATCACACCTCTTGACACCAAGCAGCACGCAGCAGCATCGTAGCCCCGCCATCACTCCTCCTTGGCCCTGGGCTGTTCGCAATCGATCCATCCGTCTGATCGCCTCTCCATCCTAGACTCCCTGCACACTCTGCTTGCCTTCATCCGGGCCCACTGCCGCCTGGTCCTGGCCGCCGCTTCCGCCCATGTTCTGGCCTCGCCCCGTCGACTAGACTCGGCCACATATCGTGGCCTCTCTCTTCTCTCCCTCCTCCTCCTCCTCCTCCTCGTACTCCTCTTGACGCGCCAGCTGTCCGCCTCTCGCGTTGCAGCTAGCCTTGCACTGCTCTGCACTACCCCGTCGTGGTCCTGTCGTGTCACCATTGCCACGGTTCCGCTGACCTCGAGACTCCACCTCAACTTGCACCCTTGGCCTCGTTTGGATCTCTAGGTCCACGGCCAGAACCTGTCCTGTTCCCACAGATAGACCCGACCCTGCGGCCTGCCGACACCCCCGACCAACCGTCGCCGCCGGCGTTTCGGCTTCGCTGCCGGTCCGGACCTACAACGGGTTCCGTGACGTCTGCCGCCACCCGCCGCTTCTGCCGCCTCTCCTCCCGGAAGTGGGAACCCTAGCATCCATCTTGTTCCCTTTGGGAACAGACTTGTCTTTGCCTGTCTTACCACCCTCGCTGCCCCTAGGTGCCCCCATCCGTCTCCTGCAGTACCTGGGCCCAGACACTAGATCTGTCATGGAGCCTGCCGCCACCCGGACTAACCAGCTCATCTCGCAGACGCACCGTCTGTCACTGTCATCGCCTCGCTCAGACAGCCCCGGTAGTCCTAAATCAGCCCCTGCTATGGTTGCTCTCAGCCCTGCGACTGGCTCGGCCACTGATGCCCAACCCACAGCCGTCGAAATGGCCCCCATCTTGTTGTCACGAGAGGCTGTTGACCCAGCCCCCTCAGATTGTGATCCTTGCCACGGCATTGGACACTCGTTCGATCTCGTTCCAAGCGGAGCCGTCCATCTGGATGACTTGCCGAATGAGGTGCTCTTCCACATTCTAACCTTTTTGGATGTGAGCGATCTCCTGTCAGCCTCTCGGGTACGTACATCTATGAGCCAGTTGATTTACCGTCGAGCCTTGTTCTCGTTTGGTTGAAACTTCCGAGCTGGAACGATGCCCCCCTTCTTCTTCTTCTTTTTCTTCTTGTTGTGTGTACTGGCGAGATTTCAAAATTGACGGGAACCTGTCACCCAATAGCTAACAACAACTGCAGACGAATCACTTGTTCCGTGGTCTTTCACGCACCCCCATCTTGCATTACTACCGCCTACGCCGGGCTCGCACAATACTCCCGCCTCTTCTTTGGTCACGCCCACCGCTAACTGACCTTGTCTCTCGGTCCATTTTCCTAACACACACATCGGTTGTGTCGCGACGATTGGCCCGCTCTCTGGTATCCATCAGACTGTCTCGCCGTCTCGCGTCACGGCCCACTGCGGCGTCCTTAGTTGAACGCTCTGTGCTTCCCAAGGAGTGTGTGCCCGGCCTGTGTGGCGTCCATGTCGCTCCAGGGCTGGTGGCAAAAAAGTTGGCCATTGAGAAGGAGAGAGTCAAGGACGGGTTGCGGCAGTGGATTGCATCGAAATGGCGGGGCAAGGTAATGGAGCGCGAAGAGGGAGTGAGACGCTGGGAGGAGAGTCGAGGCATCGGCAGAGTTTGGAGGCTCCGTAGGTTTTGGGAGCGTGTTAGCCGCGGAGAGCAGCTGGCAACGGTATAGCTTGGTAAGTTTCAAGGTTTGTCATGGTAATGATTGTGATGTGATGGCCGTGATGGCATGTGTGAAGGGATGACTGCGATATAGGGGAGTTTTTGATTTTGCGCTAGCAATTTTCCGTCTGTTTCTTGTCGATTCGGCGCAAATGTTTAGGGTCGGCATATTGATTTCGCAATGCTACGGAGCCCTGGTGGCCAGCAGACTCGGATACATGTTTCAAGACGACCAGAGAAACAACAGAAGGGCATCTGGAGAAGCCGTACCCAAACAAATGGGGCAGGGCTAAACAGACAAGGCCATTGATTTGTATAATACATTATGTAGATGTGTTGTTTGTGCAGCATGAGCAAGGACCGCATACATGGCGGCTTCTCCTCCTCGGATCTTTGGCTCCTTTCTTTTCAAGTGCCATTCATTATTATTTTCCCTTCAATATATGTCACCTAATTGGTGTGAAACCTAAACCCGTCCCAGTCATCGTCTTCTTCGTCCTCGTCGTCGTCCTCATCTTCCTCTTCTTGTATAGGAGCGGTCACGTTCTCCTTGCCGTCAGTCGTTGGCTTGACAGGTGCCGTCTCCTGGCTGAAACTCTCGCCTCGTTTCCTCAGGGCCTCCCGCTTCTCCTTGAGACGCCGCACTCGAGCCTCGAGCTCTTCCATTTCTTCAAACTCTTCCTCCAACGCTCGTGTGGCCTCTTCCTTCTCATCTTCCAGGTCCACATCGGCCTGTGCTCTTCGCTTCTCTGCTTCCTCCTCTGCAGCTGCGGCTGCGGCTGCTGCCTCCTCGGTGGTCATGGCCGGGGCCGAGACAACAGCATCCTCGTCGTAAGGCACCGACGCAGCTGCAATTTCGGCCTCAAAAGCTGCCCACTCGGTCTCGTCAACCTGCTGGGCCGCGGAAGCGGAACCTGATCGGTCATCGGTGGCTAGACTGCTAGGCCGCCGTGAAGGGAGGGAGGCTGTGTTGGAAGCAGTGGCAATCTGCGAGGTGATGGGGTTGCTGATTCCCCCCGGAGTGGACGCTGAGGAACCGTCGCGGTGCAAAGGCGTGGCAGGCCGTGAGGGAATCTGGAGCTCGACACCCTGTGACGGCGTCGTCGACGTCCTCCGGGCCAACGGTGGTGGTGTCAGAGTCTGATCTTTGTCGCCATCTGCCACGGCCGACTCGGGCCTGCTCCGCTTGCGCGGCTGGGCATCGTCCATGTCGACGTCGCCGCTGCCGCTGCCGCTCTCATCGCTCTCGTCGTCGAGCTTGCGCTTCTGGGGCTTCGGCCGCTGGACATCGGGACCGCCATTGGCCTGGGCGGCAGCGCGCAGCTTGAGGAGGCGGGTCTTGTGAGCATCGCCTTGGATGTGGCTGTCCCAGAGCGACTCAGTCTTGACTTGCTCGTGGCACAGGGTGCACAGCAGCTTGCCGGCCTCGGAGTAGGCTGCATGAGGATGTTCGATACGACGGGCCGCGCGCTGCTGGCGCAGGAGGGATCGGACGTCGGCCATGGCGGGAGCGAAGGGGGGCACACAGACAAACGCAGGGGGTGGGAAGACAAAAAAAGAGAGCAGTAGGTCTGTTCAGAGGCACGAGGATATGGAGGGGCGAGAGTCAAGGCGGAGGCAGGCGGGGGGGGGAAGAAGAGAGAAGCCCGTTGACTGCCAATCAATGGCAAGAAGAGGACCAGGAGGAGGTGTTTTCTTCAGCAGGCGGGCCTATGGCCTTAGTTTTGGCGCTGCAGAAGGATGGAGGAATGCAAAGAGGGTATATCGAAAAGAAAATTAAAAGACAAGAGCTAAGGCGGCGTTGGTGAGATGATGCTCTCACATAGTGCAGTAGGTGAGCCGTGTCCGAAAATTAGCCGGCGCAACGGACGGGACAACCTTGGAGTTAGTTGTTGGCCCAGCAAGGCCAGCATTTTTTTATTTTATTTGTGTCTCCTTGTTTTATTGAATTGTGTCCGTCTCCCTGGGGATTTGCATTCATCTAACGCTGAGTGGTATTGGCATCGAGATTAAAAAAGAAAAAAAAAAAAAGGAAAAAAAGAAGAAAAAAGAGAGCATTAAAGCAGTACAATTGCTGTATAAAAACCCCAAATCCACTTTGAAAGGTTGCGTATGCTCCGTCTCTCCACGTGGGGATTTATAGACCCTGGCACAACCTGAGCAGCCTTGCACAAAGGAACCACCAGCGGTCTCGGTTTAAGCTACCCACTTGTGGTGCGGCGCCACACTACACTACCACTTGCAACTGCACCGCCGGCGGGTCCCCCTGCTGAACATCTTCATGAGGTGAAAGGGTAGGTAGGGTTCATCATCGCCCACCGCCTGAAAAATGGCCGACCAGCAAGAGGGCAACGCGCTCGCCGCCACCTTTCCCAACCCGCCGTCCTTCTGGAAGGACTTCACGCCCGACCGTATCGCCCGCATCGACGGGTTCCGAGCGGCGCACATCCAGCAGCACGGCGGCGATGCCGCGACGACGCGCATCCCAGACCTGCCCGAGGAGCTAACCAACCTGCAGCCGCCCGCGGAGCCGGCTGACGGTCGCTGGAGAGTATTTGGGGATCAGTACATGGTGAGGATGAGTCCATTGAGTCTTTTTTTTAGGGCCTCTGTGAGCGTGCTAAATGCTAACCCTGCCTGCCCCAATCCTCCAGCTCGACGACAAGCTCCCAACGCTCGAAGAACAGGGCATCACCAACCTCCCCTCCTCGTCGCAGTCCGAGTCCAAGGACGCAAAGCACTTTGACCGCGCCCTAGAACTCAAGCGGTTGGCCAAGTCGCTGCTTCTCAACTTCCTCGAGCTCAACGGCGTGCTCTCGCGCAACCCGTCGCACGCCGAGGCCAAGGTGGCGGACCTGCGCACCCTCTTCATCAACTTCCACCACATCCTCAACGAGTACCGCCCGCACCAAGCCCGCGAGTCGGCCATTGCCCTGATGCAGGAGCACCTGGACCGCACCCGCACCGAGACCATGGCCATCCGCGCCCAAGTCGACAAGGCTCGCCGCGTGCTCGACGGCCTGGGCAGCCTGAGCGTCCCCGATGTGCCCCAGCCCCTGGGTGCTGGCGGTGACGACGAGGCCGACTGGGATGCCGCAGCCCTGCAGCGAGAGAAGGATGCCTGGGCCGCCACAGATGCGCTGTTTGCCTAGGATAATGCATTGCGTCTGATGGCGACAAATTGACGATGTGCCACGGTGACACGAGAAGGGCAGCCGAGGAGACACTTTTGGGTTTTATCAAGCGTGGCGTTGAAAAGTGCCAAGCTTGAAAGCCGCACAGGGTGCACCACACCTACCGCGACCAGGAATTTCAAATCGAGATCCCTTCTTCGCTATCCCTTGAGGCTCAAGGATCTACACTTGATTGTTATATGCATGGATTATGACAACGGAATCAGGAGTATGGCTGGGCCAAAGAGCCCTACGAGGTGTGGTCCCTTAGCAGTAGAGGGACGACTGGGGAGGAAGCAACCTTAAATACGAGATACGAGGATGCGACAGCATCATGTAGCTGTAAACTGTCGTCTTCTCCCATCAACGGAGACTACGGAGAGGCGCAGAAGAAACAGCAATAGTAAACGAGTCCACGTATGGGGTTCCATAGTGCGCGCAATAGACAAATGTTCATGACACGTTCAATTTCGTCATCTATCGTAATAGACGGTCCCCACGTATAACAACAAAACACCCGTCACAACTCCTTCTCCAGTCAACCTAACACCCGTTTGCCTTGTAAATCTGCCCTCTACAAGATGGTGCAGGGGATGCAGCAGCATTCATAGTCGCCGCACTCGATGCAGCGCGTCTTGCCGCCCGTGGCTTCGGCGGGCTTGACGATGCTCTCAGCAATGGACGTGGCCGAGCTACCAGGACCGTTGCGGTTGACGAGAGAGTTTCCGGATGCGCAAGCCATCTTTGAGAGATTTGCTTTTTCTCGGAGGGGATCTCTCTTTTTATTTCCTTTCGGTTGTTGTGATTCGGGGTGACTGTCCAAGACATTGTGTTAGAAGCAGCATGATGAGGTCATGGGCTGGCGCGTATACTTGTGCTGGGGCGGTGTACAAGCGCGCGTCGCAACGAGGCTTTATGTATACGAAGTGCAACCCAAGTAAAATAAAATTAAAAAAACACTTACAGTATGATTTGATATCAGTGGGGCTGTATATGGATGAATTGGATTCAGTTCAACGTCAAGGGTTGTGAAGAAAGAAGAAGAAGAATAAAATAAGGAGGAATGGAAGCATCCAAGGCCTACAGCTTGTGTTTTGGGCAACGGTAGTTAGTGCCTTGGCTGGCCTCGTTTGCGTCACCACTGGCGGGGGTGCTTATGCGCTACAGGAACAAGCTTGAACAAATCAACTAAGGACAGTCAGTCCGGAGACCGGCGGCGGTACAGCCGCGGTAAGCAGCAGGTCGCAGCAGTAATACGAAGAGGCTCAGGGAAGAGCGCACCCAAAAAAAAAAAAAAAAAGAAAGTGGGGGAGGGGGACGCTAAACGCCAAGCTGCAACAGCTCTTGTTCCTTTTTTTTTTTTTTTTACCACAGTTAAAGCATGAGAGAGTTGTCCGGAATAAAAGCTATCTCAGGGGCAGCAAATGGTGGCAGGATCCATGGCATGGCACATTGAATGAGCCGTTTATACATGTATACAAAATATATAAGTATATAATAATAAATGAAATGAACAAATAGAGAAATGAAGAAATGAAACAAGGGAGGCACTTTGAGAGTAGTAAGCTAGTGCAAGGCGGGCAAAAAAACTGCTAGCCTCCCTCCAGGTACAAAACACCACCAACAACTTTTTTTATTTTTATTTGGTGAAGCATTATTCCAGTCGTCAGCTACTCTTGTGCTCTCGCCTCTCTTGTCTCTTTCCTCCGCAAGCTAAGCTGCTTTACGTCCCGGGCCGGCTTGGCAGACGAGACGGGAAGCAGATGCATGTTCTAGCGTTTCACCAACGGCCAGAAAGTCGACCACCTGGTCGGGGGCCTCACTGCTTGCGCATGTCTATATACGTACAGCACACGGTTTCTTTTTTTTTTTTTCCACTGTTGTTATTATTGTTGTTGTTACCTGCCAAGGCGTGCCTGGTACCATTGATTACACGGACCTGTGGCCGAATGCAAGGCAGAATCACACACGCTGCTGAACCAACAGTTTCCGTCGCCATGGGTGCGGAGCTTTTCGGGCTTTCTTTGTTGCATGCACATTAATTACGGTGCTAGTTATGCTGTGTGCCGTGCTCGACGCAACTCCAATTGGGTAATTGCATGTTTTCCAACTCGTCGAGTCATGGCATTTATTCAAAATGGCTAAAATGAAATTAAAATAAAATAAAAATAAAAAAAGCAACGAATTCATGTAAATCAACCCTTCGCTTAGAACGGGACTTGTTTTGAGGCCCAACAGAAAAAAAGGAAAAAAAAACCTGCACGTCTTGCCTCACCGTCGTCCATGGGACAAGGAATCCGGCTTCCGGATGGATACTGGTGATTAATTTTCCACCATTTGCACCACGATTAGCCGTGGACAAAGAAAACCCCGCCAGCAAGCCGCTGCCATCTCCACCTCTCTCGCATCCTCTGCCCGATTCATCTGATAAACCCCTTGCCTCTTAACCCATGCATGGGTTGCGGCCGCAGTTGCTACCACTGCTTCACATTGCACTTCACAGCCGAGTCAGCCATCACCATTGTTATGAATGCCAGTATGTCATAGTGTCAAGTTGATAGCAATGTTGAATACTCTTGTCAGATACATATAATAATAAAGCTGGCCCACAAGACCAATCCATTTCTTTTCCCACCCTCCTACATTGTCCTCTTGGTTCATTGGAATCCCCCAGACATCATGATAAAAAAAAAATCTCCAAAACACCACACACCATGTCCCATCGTACAACGAAGAGAGCATCCGTAGACTACTTGAAAGATCACAAAAGCCACCTCCGTCAAATCACACAAATATTCTACTGTAATCTCCCCCCATCAATGCACATGTCCTGATTCTGCTGCTTTTCTTTCCGCGCTCTCTTTCTCTAACAATGATCCTAGGTGTTGTAAATCCTCTCTCGCTCGCGGGTCCCGGTCAAAGATGCCCTTGATCACTTCCCACTCTCTCCTCGACATCTGGAACGCTTGCGGTAGAATAAATTGCACTGTCGGTACACCAATCAACGGTCCAAGCACCTCTTGAGCGATGGCGTGTCCCGCCTGTTGCGCCTGGTACTTTTGAGCCTCAGACATTTGGCCTGGTGTTACTGCCGGGGCTGGAGGCGTTACTGAGGGTGTGGGTGCCACAGGTGCAGGTGCAGCCGCCGGTGGTCGAGTGTGGGGAGGCTGAGGGATAGGAACCGGTGTTGTCGACTGCAAGTGCCCGTGAAACGGTTGTTGGGGCTGAAGTGGCGAAAAGGCGCCCTGAGGAGCCTGGGGAGTCGCAGGTGAGATGGACGGAGCCGTGATGGAGGCTGTCGAGTTGCTTCGCTGTGCGTAACCTGTGGGAGTTGGCGTGCTGGGCGTATTCGGTTCCTGAGCTGGCGGGATCGAGTCCTTGATCTGCTTCAGCTGCTCAGGGTCGTTGCGGTATACAAATACTGCCAACAGCATAGGCTCGGTTCGCGTCTTGGGAATCTTGTTGTCGACAAGATTCAGCATAAACTCGGGGTAGTTGTCCTCCCCAGCTGGAACTGGCACAAGGTACGTGTCTCGCACATTGCCCACCACCTTGTCGCCCACCACTCCATATCGCTTTTTGCTGACAAAGTAGTCGATGAGGGCGTTAAACTCGGTGTAGGCTACGGGCGCCACCGGTGTGACATTGACAACAATGATGTCCGTGAGGCTGCTGTACCGAAGACTGCACAAATACTCAATGGCAGACTGCTGAGGAATGCGACCAGCAACCGTCATGCGTTTGGGAATGAGTTTGGTCCATGGTCCAACGGTTCCAAAGTTGGCCCCTCCAATGTGCTTGGCCGTGGCAGGGAAGTTGGCAATAGAGCTCATGGCAACTGAGCCACGCCATACGACATCGGGATCCTGCGTCTCTTCTGTTGGTGAATAAGGTGGCGAGTCGTTTTCTTCTTGTAGCATCCGATCTACATCAAGATCCACACCAGGGCCGATGGGAAGCGCTCCCGGGGCTGATGGCCTACGAAGTTGAGTGCTAGTGGGAGACTTGACGCTTGAAAAGACCTTTCCAATGTCAAAGTTTGGGTTGCTGGGTGAGTGCTGTACTCCTTCAGCATTTTGAGCTGGGTGCGACGCCAGGTCAATCTTGTCTCCTGCTGTTGGTTCGTTCTTGACCGTTGCTTGGCGGCGAGGACCAACTGGTTGAGGCGGCGCATCACTGTTAACAAATGTTTCGTCATCGACGACTTCTTCGCCCTTGTGTGTCCTGCGGACGCGAGGGCCAGTCTCTGATGTGTAAAGGATTGACTGCTTTTCAGCCTTTGCCTTCATCTCAGCCGTTTGCCTTTGCATCTCGGACGAAGCAAGCTTCTCCGACGACATGACGGCCAAGACAGAAGGCGACATGGTCCCACCGACCAGTGCGCTGCACAGTTCGGGGTTGTTTTTGAGGTTGAAACTCAGCGTCTTAATCTGTTGACCGTACTCCTTCATCCCCTTTGTCACAGGATGGGTATCAAACACGGCACGTTCGATCTGCAGGGCATAGGTTTCAGACATGGATTCGATAGTAGTACCCTCATCGAGCTCGAGGTCACCTTGCTTTTGCATCAATGTGAGGGCATGACTGATGGACTTGACGAGAGCCTTTGCCGGTCCAGTCCTCGCAGTGGCCAGTTCTGATATCGATTTGGCGAGATCAGGTGGTGGCGTGTAGCTGGGAGGTACGGGAACACCAACTGATTCATTCTCCGATACTCTGCGCACCTTGGCAGTCTATGAAAGGCATTAGCTTCAGCTCAAATAAAACAACAAACAACACATAGCAATATTTGTAAAGAAAAAAAAAGTAATACATCAACATACCTTTCCCTCGGTATCATGGGAATCTTCGCGGGTTTTGCGCTTTCCTGGTTTTGGTGCCGGTTCCTTCTTCTCCTTGGGTGGTTCGGGGGCGGGCGAGGGCTTCGCCTTGGTACCAGAAGACTTTTCAAGCTCTTCCTTGGGGTCGCTATTTCGCTTGGCTTTGCCTTTCCTGCCTCCCTTCTTCTTCTTCTTTTCGGCTTCCTCCTCGTGGGCTTTGCGCCGGGCCTCCCATGGCTTCTCCCCCTTGGCGATGCCGTCGAGAAGCTCCTTATGGTCTTGTGGTCGGCACTGCTCGCACCAGTAATGCTCGGGTATCTCGTCGTCGTATGAGCTCACGCCAACACAGACGTTGTGTTGCCATGCGCCGCATGTTTCGCAGGCAATCCATGCCTCTCCCGAGTCTTCGTCCTGTTCTGTTGCTCCACAGACGCAGCGGATAATCTCATCTTCCTGATCATCGTCCTGCTCTTGCTCCTGCTCCTGCTCCTGTTCTTGTTCCTGCTCGTGCTCCTGCTCTTGCTCCTGCTCCTGCTCGGTCTGCTGCTCCTTGGCCTTCTTAGTCTTCTTTGTCTGTCGTCGCTTGGGAGCTGCTGTGGGCTCTAGTTCGTCAAATGATTTCGTGTGCTGGCCCTTGGTGGCGCGCACCGATCGGCGCGGTTCGGCTTCTCCTGAGTCGACTGTGTTAGTTGGAGCGCGATTCGTCTTGCGGCCGTTCTCCCGAGCTGCGCTACCACGAGGTGTGTGGCCAGTTCCGAGGGGCGCATCATGGGACGGCCTTGAGGGTGGCTGTCGCTTACCAGACATGAGGGCGATGCGTGGTGGTATTGTGGTGATCTAATTTCTGAGGGATGCGCAGGTGCTTGGGCAGAATTGACTACTGTTGCAGCGAAGGGCGAAAGGGCCGTCTGATCAAACAAGCATTGGATAATTACGGTAGGCAACTCTAGCAGTCACGACTAGTTCACGGCGAACCCTTCCCAGCCAAATCCGTGTGTGAAGTCTCCTCCACAGCTCTGTTTCCTGGTGAGGGTCAAAGGCAAGCAAGCAAGCGATGCCGCCGATAAGAGTCGCGGGGCCTCGTGGCAATGTAGACACCGTTGTCGCGTTGTTCGAACAAGGTGCGCAAGCTGTGCAAGGGCAATGCGCGAGGCTGCGGTTGGTGGTGAGGGTGGTTGGACGCGCCCGAGTGTGGTGAAAGCAAGCTCGCGCGGGTGGGGGAAAAATAATTGGCGTCGCGTGCACTGTCACTTCCCGCAGCAAAGCTCGGCTCGCAGAGCGTTGTTGGCAAAGGCGGTGGGGAAAAGTGGGCGACGCAGGAATTTCTGCACTCGAGGACGAGAAGGCAGATGAGATGAAAAGCCGCGACAGAGGCAGGACAGAGGCCGGGCGATGCCGGGCGTGGGCTGGACGCGGTGTTGATGCGGAGAGGAAGTGAAGTTCGAAGGGGGGGAGCAAGCTTGTGCTTGTGCTTGTGGAGGTGACGAAGCACCTGCCTGACCTTGGTTGGAAGAATGTCACCACAGGATCTGCATTCTACATGTCCCCAGCATGTGCAGCGCAGCAGGAGCACTCGCTTTACTCAGCGGGTGCGGTACCGTGGTACTTGTCTCCCGCCACACAAGGTGCTAATTTGCAGGTCTCGCCGTGGGTGAGGGTACGTGCGGGTGCTGTGGCGGGTGCGCCATATCCTGGTACCTCGGGTACTCTGCTCGCCCGTTGCGGCCGTCACACTCTGGAGTCCTAGATGGCTGACGAATACCTGATTGTGGTCGCATTCTGACCTGGGTCATGAGGCACCAATCTGCATCGAGCAGCTTCCAGCAGAAACGCCCCGACAGTCATGGAAGAGTCACGTGATGTGCCACAAATCACCACATCGTCAGCGCCGGAACAACTTCGGATCACCAGTCTAGAAGCCCTTGAGCCCCCCTCATCTCAGCCTTGTCAGCCTTGCATTCTCAGACCCCAGTTCCTCCCTCGTCCATCGGTACGTAGCTTTTCTTCCAGCCTCAGGTATCCATTCTGCCCGCCCAGCACCTCCAGCCAGCAGTGAGAGCTAACGCGGCGCGGCTGTGGCCTGGAGCTCAGTTAGACAACGACGTAACGAATCTCAACTCCAAACCCGCCCAATCTTTCACCCCCAGCAGCTCTCTATTTCGCCGCTCCGCCAACCTCGTCCCGAGCTCGCTAATTCACGCATCTGTCTCCTTTCACTTCCATAGTCGACGCTCCATTTTTTTTGCCATGTCTCGCCGTTACGATTCCCGAGTGCGTTTGCCCGCCGCAGCTGCCCCAGCTCCAACCCCATCCACCACGAGAGCTCCCCCACGCTGACCGCTCTCGCAGACAACCATCTTCTCACCAGAGGGCCGACTGTACCAGGTCGAGTATGCACTAGAAGCCATCTCTCACGCCGGTACCGCCATTGGCATCCTCGCCAAGGATGGCATCGTCCTGGCTGCCGAGCGAAAGGTCACTTCCAAGCTGCTGGAGCAGGATACTTCGGCAGAGAAGCTCTACATCCTCAACGAGTGCGCCACACCCTCCACCCATTATACCAATGCAGTCCCCAGTACCCCCCGCTAACAGCTTCGCTTTCAGCAACATGATCTGCGCAGTTGCAGGAATGACCGCCGACGCCAACATCCTCATCAACTACGCCCGACAAGCAGCCCAGCGCTACCTCCTCACCTACAACGAAGACATCCCCTGCGAGCAGCTCGTACGCCGACTCTGTGACTTGAAGCAAGGTTACACCCAGCACGGTGGTCTTCGACCTTTCGGTGTGTCCTTCATCTATGCCGGCTGGGACCCCCGAAGACAATTCCAGCTCTACCTCAGCAACCCCTCGGGCAACTATGGTGGCTGGAAGGCCACAAGTGCGGGAGCAAACAACGCAAGCGCCCAGAGCTTGCTGAAGCAGGATTACAAGGAGGACTGCACACTGGATGAGGCTTGCGGCATGGCTGTCAAGGTTCTCAGCAAGACAATGGACTCTACCAAGCTGAGCAGTGAAAAGAGTAGGTTATCTTCCAAAGTTTGGTTTTTTGTTTTACTTCTATACAAACTAACATGAAAATTACAGTCGAGTTTGCGACGGTGGGACAGACCGAGGATGGCAAAATCTACCACAGGCTGTGGAGTGCTGACGAGATCACGGCGTTGTTGAAGAAGCATGACCTGGCCAAGACCGAGGATACGGAGGAGAAGTAGAGACAATAGAAATTTTTTGATAGATGACGAAAGGGGACTTGGGCTGTCCTACATCGCCCCTGTAACAATAATATCATGGAATGACCAAAACGAAGTCGAACCAGCGCCGCCTAGCACCAACAGTATGCACCTCCCACGCAATGCTATGCACAACGAAAGACAGTATATTGCCCAACACAGGATCCGGTGCTTGTTGAGTTATACCGAACCTGAATGTCCAGCCAGGTGACTACCAATCCTAATATCCTGCATCAGCTTCATATATCTCGTGATTCGTCCAGCTCATATCCTACATCGGTCCCGGCCCTAGCCTCTTCATCGTCGGTAACCCGCTGCCAACCTGGCTGGGTGTCCGTTCCAGGTCGGGGGTATGGCTCATCGCATTGTGGGCTGGAGAGGCGAGGCCAGTGTCTCCGGTAGCTCCAGTATGCCACAGTCATGCCTAAGACTGAGCCGACGCAGACATCGTAGACATCGTGCCTATAGTCTTCACATCTCGAAATGGCAATAAGGGCAGCGCCAATGAGCGGCATGAGACACACAAGGGCCCTGCTAAGGTCGCGGCCACCAGCAGCATATCGAAAGATGTGAAGTTGGCCTGCAAAGAAGAGACTGAGAAATCCTAGGCCAGCAAAAGAGAAGGAAGAGTGTCCAGAAGGGAAGGACCGCCACCCATCTTGGAGGAGGTGGCCATCGGGTGTCGTGCAGACGTCGATGGTGACAAGTGTGTTGGCCATTGTGTCCGCGGCGGGCTTGCACCGGTCTAGAAGATCGGGGCGAGGCCGGCCAACGGCGTTCTTGATGATGTCAGTGATGAAAGAAGTGAGCACAATAGAGATAGCAAATGAGAGATAGGTGACTTCATGCTTGGCAGGAGACGACCGCGCCCAGAAATTGTAAGCGACGAGGACGCCGAGCGGTACAAAGAGAGCGTAGACAAAGTTCATGGCTGGGAACGATAGTAAGTGAGATGTTCTACATAGTGTATCTTGATGCAGAGCCAGGGTGAAGGGGGGCTCAGAAACAACCTACCAACGGGGACACGCTCATGCTCTGCGTGGGGGTACGAGATTCTAAGGTCATTGATGAAGAACATTCGGTGAAATGGCGAAACAAAGAGGATAATCTGCAATAGGTTGGGGGACGACCATCAGCCATGCTGCAATCTCTCGCCAACATATAGGGCGCCAAGCTTACGAGTATCCATCCTGCCAACAGCACGCCAAAGCCTACGTAATCAGGTGCATGTGTCGTCTGTTTGAGAAAGTCAGAGAAATGATCCGTGAATTATATGGCCAACAGACCTTCCAATATCTCTGTAAAAACGCAATCGGCCCTGTGGCCTTGGGAGCGTTGCGAGTTGGCGCCATGGAGGGTATAGCTAGCTAAGGGAGTTGCAGGTGAGATTCTGAAGCGGCTGCTCGCGTGACATTGAGCACAGAGGATTCGAGGTAGCGGAGGAGAAACGAAAGGCCAGGATACGGGTGCGTTTGGCTGCCGGCTGATAATTCTTGGTCTATTGTTAACCAGAGGCCGGGCAAGCCTTTCAACCTTGAGTTTGAATGGTTAGGCTAAAAGAGTGATCAGGTGGATGTTGAGATGTATCCCCTGAGCTACAGAAGACCCCTAAAATGTCCAAGCCTAAGGATCCTTGCAACATGGGTACTATGGGGTAACGGCTAGTCAGGCAGGTTTAATTATGAGGCAGCACATAATGAAGAAGGAGAGAGAGAAAAGAAAAAAAAGCAACCAAGGAGTTTTCTCTCTTTCTCTCTCACTCTCTTGCGGAAAAAACTACACAAAAACTAAATCAATTATTTTATAGGCAGATGTTTTATCAAACACGCCCTCTGTTTCACTATTTCTCGACCCAATTCTACGTCATGCAAGTATAGGGTAGTGTCATTCATGCCCCGCTGCTATTGGCCCAAGCTCATGATTTCTTTTCGACGTCAACACCAGCTTCAATACCATCCATCATCCACACCCTGACGCGCCTTCGTCTCCCGCCGCAGCGCGACCGGTTTCCTTTGTCGAGTCTAAAAAGAAGGGAAGCCATCGCCTATTCAATGCGAAACTAGTCTGCGACACCTCACAATGCTCAAATCCACCCACAAGCCGTCTGTGGCTGCCCTGGCGCCTCTACCTCCAGGATGGACCGAACACACAGCTCCCACCGGCCACAAATACTACTACCATGCCGAGACAAAAGAGTCAACGTATAAGCGGCCTGGCGTGGAACCTACCCCTCAACCTACTCCTGCCCCTGCTCCCGCATTTTCTCCATATGGCGCCGTGCCGAACCTCGCGGACCCCAACGTCGCCAACGCCTACATTGCGCAGTTCAACGCTGTCCAGCAACCCCCGAACCGTGCTCATCGCGGCGGACACGGTGGTGGTCGCGGAGGATTCGAGGGCCGACCGAAGCCCCAGCCTATCGACAAGCCGAGGAGGAAGGAGCCAATTCCAGGCCACGAGCCATGGATTTTGGTCTACACCAAGTACTCGCGACGATTTGTTTACAACCCCATAAAGAACCAGAGCTTCTGGCGCATCCCGGAAAAACTCATGCCGGGCATTCTGGAGCTCGACAAGGCGCGCATCCGCAAGAAGAATGCGGTTGATGAGCCAAATGATGAGCAGAAGTCCAAGGAGCGAGCCGCAACTGATATCCCCCAGGACGACGATCAAGACGGTAGCGAGTACGAGGAGGTTGAGGTCACAGATGATGAGGGTGAAGGCGATGACGAAGACGGAGAACACCCATCTAAGCGACAACGAACTGCAGACTCGGAGGGCGAAGAGGACGGAGTGGTGGAATTTACAGAGGCAGACATTGCTGCGCAACTACAAGCGATGGGCGAGCAGTACGGCCTAGATCCGGGAGAATATGATGATGGCGATACCGAAAACTGGCCTGAAGGCGCTGAGGGCGTACCCTTGTCGGAAGAAGACGCCAAATACCTTTTCAAGGATCTTCTCAACGACTTCAACATCAGCCCCTATAGCCCCTGGGAAAAACTCTTGGAGGAGGGCAAGATTATAGACGATATACGATATACAGCGCTTGACACAACAAAGGCGCGCAAAGAGTGTTGGGATGAGTGGACTCGGGAGAAAATCGCCGAGCTAAAAGTGCATAGGGCACGCCAGGAGAAGAAGGACCCCCGGATTGCCTACATGGCATTCCTCCAAGAAAAAGCAACACCCAAGTTGTACTGGCCTGAATTCAAAAGGAAATACAAAAAGGAAGCCCCAATGAAGGATTTGAACCTGTCCGACAAGGACCGCGAGAAGGCATATCGCGAGCACATTAGCCGACTAAAGATGGCACAGTCAAAGCTCAAGTCTGACTTGACTGCTCTGCTTAGGACGCAGCCTGTTCGTGAGCTCCATAACAGGTCTTCGCCAACCACACTGCCGACGCAGGTTCTCGTCGATATCCGCTACATATCCCTTGAGCCCAAGATCCGAGACCCCCTAATTGAGGCCTACATCAGTACCCTGCCGCCACCGCCCGAGGACCTCGATGCCGCAAAGGATAGCGAAGAGAAGCAGAAGCAGCAAGAGGCCAAGGCGAAGCGACAGAAGGCACTGGAGGAGAGGAACCGGGCCGTCGACGAGCAGCGCAGGAAGCGCGAGAGGGATGTGGCCGTGAGCAAGGCACGGTTGAGAGAAGAGGAGAGGGAGATTGAAATGGCCATGAGGGTGGGTAAGCAAGGGTTGCAGAGCCAGCTGGCTGACATGCAGCAGAAAGAGGCCAACGATTCTTCGTGAGAAGAGTTAAGGGGACATGTAATGTGATATTCATGAATCTTTAGACGTCTATAATCATTCCAAACTGAAGTAAAAAGAAAAAAAATAATACAACAGACCTAGGCCCAGCCAACCCAGCCTATAACCCGTATATAAAGGTCAGTTTTTTGTCCGCATATCTCCTGTCATCCAGCCTCTCGTTTTCAATCTCCTCGTCGGTCATCTCGGCGAGCACGGCGACCTTGTGCTTGTTCACTGCAGCCAGCATGAAGCGGTATGAAAGGTAGCCCACAAAGGAGACGACAAGGAAGCCCATCGTGACGTAAAAGGGCAGCAGGTACTCGGGCGCGTAGCGGGCGCGGTACAGCTGGGAGCCGATGACGCCGCCCAGGTTGCCGAAGCCGTTGACCCCCAGCACCAGCGACCGCTTGCCCGGCTCGGGCGTGTTGCCGATCAGCCAGGCGACGGTCAGGGGCGCCGACACGTAGATGCCCGAGAGCATGACGCACAGCGCCAGGTACTTTGCCGTGAAGGACTGCAGCGTCACGGCCAGCGTCAGGCCCAGGATGCCCACCAAGATGCCGCCGGCGATGTGGTAACCACGCTCCTGGACGCGATCCGAGTTGAAGGCAAACAGGTACAGGCCGATGGCGCCGCAGACGAAAGGGGGAACCGTCATCTACGAAGAGGAGAGAGAGAAATGTTAGCTCTTTTCTTGGATCTTGTAGTGTATGACATATATAGAGAAGAGAATTGATTGCTTTCTGCATACCAGGTTTGCCAGGATGGATTCATATCCAAGACCCTTGAGAACCAAGGGCAAGAAGACGGAGAAAGCGCTGCTGGGGACGCTGGCGCAAATGTTGAGCACAAGAACGGACCACAGCTTCCAGTCCTTGGCCGTCTCGATAAAGTCCCTCATGCCCAGGCGGTCCTTCTCCATGCCGTCCTCTTCGTACTCGTGCTTGACGTAGGCGGCCGAGTCCTGGCGGATGCGCTCCACGGCGAAGAGGCGCTCCTCGGGGTGCAGGAACCACGCCGTGCCGGGGCCTCCCGGAAGCCATACCCAAGCGACGAGGGCCAAGAAGCACGTCAGGGTGCCTTCGATGATGAAGAGGTATTGCCAGTTTTTAAGGGGCCCATCGTGGAGGTGGAAGACGCCGTATGCTAAGAGTTGGTTTTGGATGTTAGAGTGGCATCATACAAAATGGAGGGGTTGAGTAGTCTGCAGAAATAAGAAAAAGAGAGAAGAAAGAAAGAAATTTAAAATAAAATAAAAAGGACTAAAAAAAAGGATGCTTCTTAGTTCGTACCGATAGATCCGGAAAAAGCGCCGGCAATGGCGTATTGTCCGTAAAACAGGGCGAGGCGAACACAGAGATCGAACCGGGTGTAATACGAGGAGAGGTATGCCACGGCAGTAGGGTAAAAACCTGCCTCAAAGGCGCCGATGAGGAGTCGAGTAGTGATGAGAGCCCCTGAGAGGAAGAAAAGAAGAGGAATGAGTTAGCTTTTGTTGAACGGCACTACAACGTCGATTTTTTCTTCTTCTTGGTAATGGAGTTTCTCACAACACCAATTGGAAGGGGGAAGAAGTAGAAAAATTGTAATAAAAAGAAATACATACCACGGCCCTTGATGTAAGCCTGGCCAATGGTGACAGCACCCCATGCAAACTGCGACGCGGGGGAGTTAGCAACCGTTTCGAAATGCTCCCACGCGGGACCCGGGCGATCACTGTCGCCTCGAAAAAAAAAAAAAAAAAAAAAAACTCACCATCATTATGGGAATCCAGTGCCGGGCTCCGATATAGCGCCCCACAGCAGCCGATGCTGGCTGGAGCACGACAAAGGTCACATAGAACAGGGACACGGCCTCGTTGAGATCGTCGGATTTGGCGCCAATGTCCTTTGTGAATCCTACAATTGCGTCAAGTCAGTGAGTGCCCTGAAACTTATACAGCACAGACCAGGGGGATTTCTCATCACCTTGCGTCTCTGCATTTCCCACGTTTCCTCGGTCCAGGCCGTTGAACAAGTACAGCAGCGAGAGGAGGGGCAGCAGGGCAAAGTCGATCTTGCGGTTGACAGCTTTGCTGCGTACAATATACTGCTGCGATGTAGATGGTGAAATATCCGAGCCGGAGACTCTGGACTCTGTAGGCTTCCCCACCTCTTGATCCATGGTGATGATATCGTGTGAAACCTCAAAGTTTCCTCTTCCCCGCCCTGCTGGGTTGTTGGATATAGGATGGGATATATAAGTAAGCACTTTGCTTTTTGTACAAGAACAGCAGGAGCAGAAGCAAAGAGCCAAGAGGTGGTAATGATCTAAGGGAGAAGAAAGAAAAAAAAAAGCAAGGGCTTTCCTTGGATGGCTTCCCCGGGGTGTTGATAAGTTCCGTGATCTTGGTTTTTCTTTTCCTGTAGTATCCAGAGAAACTAGACCAGAAGACACGGACGTTTTTGTACTCTTCTACCTCTGTCTTCATCAACCCCCAAAGACGATTATCAGGCAGAGCCACCTCCTGCCCCGTCCTGTCTGCCTGCGTCTTCCGGAGCCCCTGCTGTGAGAAAGGCGACAGGCTCCAATGTTCCTTGCCAGGTGGAGGAGGAAGAAAGAGGAAAAAAGTGCCGTGCCTCTTTTCGATGATGCATCCCTCTCCTCCTCTCTCCTCACACACCCCTAGCTACATGGTGAAGCCAAGAGAGCCTCCGCCCCCATCCCCCTGGAGTGGGAGGGGGCTTCTCTCGTAAGCGGGGCTACTTGAGATGCCGAATCGGCCGTTATTTTTTCTTCACTAATTTTTACTTTGGGGGGGGGGGTACATGGCGTGTGCTTCCGTGTTTTTTTCTCTTGTTTTTTGCCTGAGAAACAAACTTGGTGAAACGGGGTAGGGTAGTGGTGAAATCAGATTCTTGATGTGCCGGGCACGCTAGTACACAATCTCGCGGATGTTTTGTTTAGCCGCCTCCCCCCCCATCTCTAAAAGCTAAAAATGGGTTGATTGTGATTCTAGACCCTGGGAAAAAGAAACAAGACACGGCAGACGTGATTAGGCTTCAGATCGCTTCACACGTCCCGCTGCTGCTCGATGTTGGAGGGTTGTCCAGATTGTCGGGACAATGGCGGGGGATCCAAGGTGCCCTGATCAGCCTTGAGTGAGGCAGATTCTGGACTCGGCGAGTCTCCCTGAAACCTGGGTGCTGGGTCCTGCTAAGACGGCGGACTACCCAATCGATGGTGTCGAACAATAAGCAGCGCGGGAGCAAGTCATACCCTATCACCCATCTCCACCATGATGGCTCAGCAGGGACCACGCTCCTTCGGCTGGACGGGCGCGCCTTGCCAGCAACACCCTGGTCCCCTTCATGACCTCATGCCGCCGTGACTTGTCTTGGTTTTGATGCGTTGCAGTCACATTTCACATTGTAGGCCCAGATCGGCGGTTCCAACCCCTCCCCTGTAGGTAGGGCTGTAAGGCTGACGACGTACGAAACCCCCGCAGCAGCTGCATGAATGAATTCGCAGTGCATTCCCCTAAAGGGAGTTATTCGAGGTTTCGTTTTAGGCTTCTGATGTCATTTAAACAACCGCCCGGTGGCTTCCTGTTCCGTGTCTCTAGCGGTGGTGCCGCCCCGGCGGTGGTGTGAAGCGGCCTAGAATGTTCTCGACTTTCCCTGACAGGGCCGCTTTCCAGAACGACGGCGCTGAGCTGGACAGGTTCCGGGGCTTAGAGCCTGTCTGTCTCGCAGTCGCGTGATGCAGCTTTTCCTCAACGGGCGTGCAGCAAACGCTATTCAACCTTAGTGGCACCTTAGGCCAACCCCTTCATTCAGCTCATCAACAAGTCCATCCAATTGTTGGTCGCAAAACAATCCCTCGCGTTCAAGCGGTCAGGTCCATGTCCTGACTTTGGTGCGTGCTCTTCTAAGACCACTCCATGCCGGGAGCTAAAAGCATAAACATCTTGTCCAAAGGATGACAACTACAGGGATCCCTACCCACCCTCTGCCACCTCCACCTATTCTTGAAGCAGCGGCTCCTTCTCGATTAGGAAAACAAGAGGAGCCGGGGAATAATCTTTTTTTTTTTTTTTGAGTCACAGTTTCAACTCCCCGAGTCAAATACGAAACTTATAATCCGTATATGCGTTGACAAACTAAAGTTGACTAAAGAACCGCTCCGATACCTCTCTGATATCATTGGCCTTTTGCTTAATTCCCTCGGTGTCCACGACCCCGGTCTCCGTTACGTAGTAGTCAATCAAATCGGATGGCACCCATTCAAAGTAGATGTTTTTCACCTCGACTGAAGCGGTCGCGCATGGCCGCAACTCCATCGGTTGCTTCCACGCTTGGGTAACCTCTTTCGCGTCATTTTCTTCTGGGGCTGGCGGCTCAAAGGGTAGCACTTTTTCCTGTTCCGCGAGCACAATGATTTTAACTTTAGGCGAAATATGCTTGGCGACCAGGACGGCAGGCAGCGAACCGGTTTTGTTGCTCACGTTGCCTGTGCTATCAATGAGATCGGCTCCGATAAGGACGAAATCGACATCGTTTGAAGCTGCGCCAACACTCGCATCGGTGTAGATTGTCACGTTGGATTTGACGATGGCGTTATTGGCACATGTGGCAATGATGTCTGCCATCTTGGCCCCTTCGAAGAGGGGGCGTGATTCGAGAATCCGGATATCCATGGGTGCACCTCTGTTCTTTAGGATGTGGGTGAGACCGGAGATAATGGTCGAGCTGCATGAGAGCGTGAGAATCTTGGGTGATGCACCTTTTGACATGTGCTCACCAAGAAACTCTTCAAACGAATCGCCGATTTTCAAGCTGGCAGCTTGTCGTTGTTGACTGTACCGTTCGATATCTCCGATAATACCATCCATTGCGTTTTCCAGTGAGGCGTCATGGACCGCCAATCTCTCGTCTATAATCGCCAAGCTGGAGAGGACAACACTCAAGGTGGGTGCACCCATGCTCTCTCGTCCATTCTTCCAAAGGTGCCAGGCGGAAAACCTGACATTTTTCCACCACGCCTGCCGTGAGCTCGTATCAAGCTGTCTTATGACGTCGATGAAGATGTTCAATGCCTTGGATGCGAGCTGGCGTGCGCCACTCTCGTGGTCCCGCTGGAGGGTAATCAGGCCATTGCCTAGAATGCTCCCTGCCTCATCGCCGAGATCAATATTGAACCAGACCCTCCTGAGGCTCTCCAGGATGCGAGGGACGCCCTGGAACCCGTCTGATTCGTTGATGGCCTCTGGGTCAAACCAGTCATATGACTCGTGCTCCCAATCCAGCTGAATGCCGGCCTCCCCGAGCCCGCCTTCTTCAACAGACTTAAGCACGAAGCCGAAAGGGTTAATGGTCCACTTCCTGCCTATGGATTCATCGTCAAATTTGTACGGCTTCCCCTGTCGAAGGAGGCGCAGCGACTGTTCTGTCAGAGTCGTCTCCTCTTTTAATTCCCTCCAGGCAGTGGCAAGTGGATTCGGATCCGTTTCGTCAACACTACCCGACACTGGGGCATATTTGTGTCTGACAGGCAACTGGTAAGGCCAATGAATACCAGAGAAAAGAAGGGTCTATGCGACTTCCATAGTATCGGGGAAACTCCCGACTTACTGATATGTTCGCACCTTGTCGCTTCTGCGGAAGAGTGCCACTTTGGGTTTCTTGGTCACGTCACCATTGGGAAACTGGAAAATAAAGCACCCAGCCACCATGCGGTGCTTGAGATGTGACATTCCGGTTGAAAACCCACGTGGCTGATAAGTTTGAATCGGAGATTTTAAACGAAGCAAGGTTGGCCGACCTGTCATAATCTGAGAGAGCAGGAGGGTGATGATGTCGTCGTCAGCTAGGCCCGATTACAGTCAATCCATGTGCAGGAGCTATAGCTCCAGGGTGGCTCACTAATCCACTACCGACATCACCTGACATGCCCAACGCTGACCACATTGTTGCATCACTATTTTCTCACAGCTACGATTAGGAGAACCAGTCCATAAAAAAGGACGAAAGCGGAAAGTTGAAAGGATATATTATGACGTATTAATTATGTGAATCTCGTTGATGTCCGAAAATCACCACCGCCCTTTGCCAGCGATTAAACTCGTATGCCGTATTACATACACACCCTCAACTATTAAATAAGGTAAGCCCCGTACGGCTGCCAGTCCTCGTCTATCCAAGATACCAATTCATTGTATAGTGCATGTCCATGTTCAACATGGATCGGCTGCTGTAACAGCTCTGTGCCCATCTTCTGGGGCCACTCTTGGTTCATCTCCATGGGGGCGCTTATTGGCGGTTGCGGCACCTCGACTGGCTGGTCTATCGGCGCTCGATGTCGTTGCACGAGTACTCGTAAGTCTCGGAGCACAGCCGCGCAATCTTTCCCGTAGTTGCTGCCCACCTGGCTCTCCTCGTCGAACCTGGTAATTACAAACTCGAGATCGTGGTCCCTCGCTTGGGCGTCTCTCGAGGCCAAGTCTTCGGTGTACAACAATTCCCGAAGCATCAGGCAGATGGCTGCATTGAAGATGAAGTGCAGACCCGCTTGTAGAAGTTTCCGGGGATGGTTGAGAGCTAGAATATGACGTGCAAGAAGGACGTTCTGTTCTGCTGCACAGATACACCTCTTCAAGAGTGCAAGTCTGGGATGGGTGTTCAATGATGACTCTCGACTTGTCAGTCGCTCTGCAAATGTCTTTTTGACGGCGGCAAAAAAGACTGGACGGATGGTAAGAATAATGAGCTGCAATTGAATTGCAAATTAGTAACCGAGTTCGATTGGATTCTAGCAAGAAGGGATAATTGAAGAGCTCGTACCTGGTTGTATCCCATGTGCAACAAGCAGCACGCAGGATCATCGCTCAGTCCAGTTTCGCAGAGCTGGAGTATAGGAGGAAGACTCTCTTGCCACTGATCCAACATTCTGATGGCGTCTTCAGGTCTTCTCACAGGCCCTGTGTTGTGGTCCCAAGGCGAGACTTGGTACGTATTGCATACTATATAGCCTGATATACGTGAGAGCTCGACATGAGCCTTCAGACCAGCCGCCGGAGGCATCGACCTATCGCGAATAAGGTTAGCATTCACTGACTGAGAAGCAAATGATACAAGAATATGCTTCTAAATCAATACTTACGGGGCATCGCAAGGAAGCGGTAATCGGATCGCATCATCCATTATGGTAGGTGGCCTCCCCATCAAGCAACTCAACCAGCGGTCCAGCACATACAGGGTCCAGAAGATGCGCTTCCCGCTCTCATCAACCCAGCCTCTGTGGGCGCCATGCATAATGCTGATATGCATGGCGTTGCTGACACACATGTACGCAGCGTCCCGCCGGTTCATTTCGATCAGATAGAAGCCCATCAGCGCTAGGGTCGTCACGTCGCTAATGGTGAAGCGGGTAATGTCGAGCGGATTCCCGAGCAGGATGCAGGCCCGACTGAAGTATTGCTCGCTCATCCCGGGATGCTGCTGCCGCACCGTCTCTGGGGTCGTCATGGCCTGGGACGCGACGGCGAAGGCCGTGTGGTAAAATGCTAAGCTGCGGTAGGCATCAGGCCTCTGCTGGGGCGAATCCAGAGGCGACGGCGGCGATGACAGATCCCCCCACCAGTAGATGCCGCCGCTGGGCCAATTGCCGCTGCCGTCCTGGATGAAGTATCGAAGCTGCCCAAGCATGAGTTGCATTTCTGAGCGCAAGGGCAGCCACAGCGGGTCAACATTGCGTTCGTGCAGGGGACGTGAGTCGTAAGTTTGATATCGGCCCTGGCTAGACAGAAAGGCGCTGCCATCGGCGCTGGGACCGCGATCGTGGTAGGCGAGCGGGAAGACCCTGCCCATAAATTCCTTGAGGTGGTCGAGAAAGGTGGCGCCGCTCGTCTCGCCAAGGAAGCGCGCGTGGCCGTCCGGATCGTGGAGCAGACGGCCTTCGGTGGACGCCTGGTCGTCATCATGATGGTGGTGCTGTTGGTGGTGGTCACTGGGGGACTGCTTGGACGACGATTGGGCCGCCGGGAGAGGCTCTGCCGTCGGCGAGGGGCCAGCACATGGTGCCGCGGGGACTGGCGAGACTATACCTGCAGTAGGAGAAGCGTCGTTGGCGTTGGGCGCAAGCAGGGCGAGCACATCGTGGCGTCTTGAAGTGTCGGGTACCGTATCCCGGAGGGCTCTCTCTAGGAGATCAACCTTGCGACGCAGATCGTCTAGCTCGGATCGGGGAACCGAAACCTTCTCGATGGTGGTCGGATAGACGCATTCGCGCTGTGAAGAACGGCACGGACGGCACGGATGCTCGCCCGAGCACTTGACTCTGCGGAGGTTGCAGGCGTTGCAACTTTATCATGACGAGAGAAAGCGGTTCAGTGGGTGGTTTTTTGATAGATAGCAAGCAGCAGCAGCAACAACAACAACAATCATTGGAGGGGAACGGACACAATGCATAACATCATCATCATCATCATCATCATCAGCGTGACGAATGGCATGATCCATTGACGATTGATACGGAGTATACAGATGAAACAGTGAATGGAGATGGTGATAACAAAAACCAACTTACGCTGTCGCTACGCGTTTGCGATTCTCGGGAGCCACCTTGTGGCGGCGTGGGTTGACGGGTAGTCTCTGCGGCGGTTGCCGGCCACCGCCACCGGAGCTTTCGGTGCCCTGTCGCATCATGCTGTAGTACCCGAGTTCCACTTCATGTGGCACTCGCTTTTCATTACTTATTTTTTATTCTTCTTCCATCTCACGCTTGCTGCTCTGGTGGTGCGCCGGGATTTTGGGCCCTTGATGGGTGGAATGAGATGGGGACGGCGCGTAATGCAGGTTACGTAGGCGCGCGCACCACGAAAAGAGGCGGGATCTGTTTTTGCCGAGAGTATCCGAACCAGACCTCTGTTTTTTTTTGTTTTCGTACGGGCTAGAAGAAAACAAGAGATCAAGGGGGAAAAAAGTGTCAATTCAGAACTGGTACATGGGTGAAAGAACGGGTCCTTTGATGGAGCGGAGAGAAAAGAGGAAAAAAAAAAAAAAAAAAAGACGCCGGTGCAAGTCAACCCACCCCAGCCTTTCAGGGTATGAAATGGCACTGGACTGGGGGTGGTCTGTCCTCAGTTTGGGCATCCACCTCGCCCATCTGTCGTCCCGTCGTGGGAGGAGCCGCACAAGCTTAACGGGCTGGTGGCGTGCAAAGAAACGTTTTTTGCCCCCCTCCCTTCTTCTTATTTTGAGTGGTTTACCGCTCTACAGATCTGCGCATGTCCGGCTTGCCTCCTATCGGTATCCTGCGTGTTTCGTCTCGCCTGCGCGCCGCTGAGGTAATTTGGTCTCTTGGAACTTGAATGCTACCCAAGGCTCGTTTGTGTTCCAATGGGGTCATTTCCCCCGAGCCCTCATTTAGGCGGTTGTGCACGAACCTGGTACATTGTCATTGTGTGCATGTGTGTGTGCATGTGTATGTGTGTGTGAGAGTGCCACACAAACAGCACACAAACGTGCTGTGTGCATTAATCTCTATACTCTAATTATCTCTGTGTACACACTGTACATGTGTAGTGTGCCATAGGCGAGGCGAGGCGAGGGTGGGGATAATTATAGCACAGCGCAGCGAGCACAGACTGGCAAGGCCCGAGCCGTGAAACCCGAGCCGAAGTCGGAACACAAGGGATGGAGATGCCGTTTTTGTTATCAATCAGTGTCGAGTAATCAATCGGCCATTTCATTCGCATAACCAACAATGCCCCGTCTTTAACTGGGGGTGGGCGTGTGGATTGCGCAGAGAGGAAGGTACATCTGTATGTAAAGACGAGGGAAAAAAATTTAGCTGCTAGCGCTGCGACTCCAACAAGATCCCCATAATTTCTTCTTCGTGCCCATGACGATGGGTTTTATGCCGCGCCCGTCGCAGAAAGAACGGGGATAACTGGGAACAAGGCATGGGGGGCGCTGGATGGGGGCAATGTCGGTACACGACTTGATTCGGTCTAGCATCAAACTGCCCAACAACTTCCTGGTCTGTCACCATGTCGGGAAACAGGCCAATTCGTTGTTGACGAGAGAAGAGGAACTGCTTGCTGCATCGGGGACATTGAGCGTGCATGGCCCCTCTTCGGCGTCGCGTCCCCCCGCTCATATGTGCAGCAATGGCGGCGCATCTGCAATTTGTACGCATCGCCCATTCACAATCTCGCCAGTGATCCACGTTGCCGCAATACACCTCTTCCTCTCAGGAACAATCCACTTCACGTATGATCGGGATCGCTGAAACAAGCCTTTTTTTTTTCTCCTTCCAGCTAGGAACCGGCTGCAAGTAGAGCTGATCTGCATGCCCCGCAAAATCAATCACCTCAACACCACGAAGCCAAGGTCCCGCCGAGGCTCAGGTCCCATCCGGCACTCCCTGATGCAACAACACCTTGCAAAGCTTCTGGGGCCGTTGCAGACCGGGGATGCCTGCAATTGTTTTCAAAGCAAGTCGGTGTGACGTGATTGCTCAGCAGCTCTAGCTGTCACCCGAACCAAAATATTTGCATCATGACTTCGAAGTCATGACATTTCGTCCAACAGCCACAACATCAATTGAGGTCAATCCGATTGATAAAAAAAAAAGAACATCTTAAATTGCTTCGCGAACCCAAATGGGGAATAAATCATATCTAAAGGAAAACAAAGAAACACCAAACCAGATTCCACCGTTCTGGTGGCACATGCCGCCAGTTTAAATATACCAAGGATATATGTAAAGGGTTTCCAAGCATCAAACCTCTCCATTCCACAGACCAATCAACTTCTTATACTTTTACTCTCCCCCTGGGTACATTATACATCCGCTGCTAGATATCATGCAAGTCGTCAAATTGTGTATTTACTGCTTGAAGATGTGGTTGACCATCTCGCCCGATCGGGTGGCAAGAACAGACAGGAGGGTGTCGCTCAGCTGTGATAAAATTGTTAGCACATGTTCACTCAGGTTTGCGATTGATAGGATAGAAAACTTACACCGTGAGTTCCCTCGTTGCAGCCCTGCAGCCAGACACCGGCATCATCGGCGACGGTGCCAGGGTTGAACTTGACCTTGTAGTTACGGCCAACAGCAAGCTTGCGCTCACCCTGCTCAGTGTCAACGTTCCATCCGGCAACGGGCTTTGTGAATTCGCTGCTGCGGGAGATGGTCTTGGGGAGCATGGTCCAGGTGTCCTTGAGGATGCCAATGTGCGCGGTGCGCTTGTAGCCAGTGGCGGCGACGACCAGGTCAACCTCGAGGAGCTCCTCGTCGACGGTGTCAATGAAGCCATCAACGGACATATCTTGAACCTTCTGAACACGAATCTCGAGCTTATCACCCCTGTCGTCAACGCTGGCGATCTCGCGTCCAGCCATGATGCGGTGTGGCCACTTCCTCTCATCAGTGCCGAGCACGCGTCTCTGCTCGTACTGGTTCTTGTAGAGTTGCTCAATGAAGTTTAGGCGCACAACGCCATAGTTGGTGGCGCGAACCTCGTGGATGAAGCTCTCGCGGGAAGCGGCGGTTCTGGGGTAGATCTTGTCGACGAACGAGGGGTCAAAGATACCGTTGACGCTATAGTCCAATTAGCATTGACCACTAACACACAGTCGCAAATGCTCCGAAACTTACAAGGGCGAGTCGTCACTGGGTCGGAGGAACTCCTGGCGCATAATCATGTAGGTCTTGGAGTTGGGGAACTGGGTCTGAACAGTGTTGAAAATCTCGGCGGCGCTCTGGCCGCCACCAATGACGGCAACGCGGGGAGCACTGTTGCCATTAAGGACCTTGGGGGAGTATGTGGCGAACTGGGATGAGTGGAGAACGCGGGGAGACTTGAGAGGGAGGCTCTTGGGCATAGAAGCCTGGCCACCAGCGGCAACCAAAACATGACGGGTGCGGAAGTTCTGAACCTGGCCAGTCTTGGCGTTGCGGGCCTGGACGTTGAAGCTCTTGACGGCACCAGCCTCCTTGTCAATGGGGGAGATGGAGAGGACCTCGTTGTTGTACTGGGTAAGGTGGTCGAAGAAGGAGCTGCACCAGCGGAGGTAGTCCTCAAACTCGGCGCGGGAAGGCAGGAAGGTGTCCAGGTTGGTGAAGTCGATGAGACGGCCGTTGCGGTGGACGTAGTTGAGGAATGTAAACTCGGAACGGGGGTCGCGGAGGGTGGCCAGGTCCTTGATGAAGGAAATCTGCATGTGGGCGCCGGGCAACAGCATGCCAGGGTGCCAGGCGAAGGCGGGCTGCTTCTCGAGGAATAGGACCTTGGGGGGGCGGCCATCGGCAGTCAGCTTCTCGCCAGCAGCGAGGGCATCGTTCATGGCGATAGCCACGGCGATGGAAGCGGGGCCGAAGCCGGCGCAGACGAGGTCGAACTCTGAGTCAAGAGGAGAAGCCTCGAGGTACTTGGAGCGCTCGTTGTAGACCTTGGCGCCGTTGGAGGCGCCATTGGAGGTGCCATTGGAAGAGCCATTGGAGACGGGGGCAGCTGTGGTAGTGCCATTGGAGCCGTTGGTGTACTCAACGACGGGCTCAGAGCCGTTGGTGAGGATGGGGACCTCCTCGGAGCCGTTAAGGGAAACCTCGCTGTGGGGAGTCATGATGGCGACAGAACAAGAAGGGTATCAAGATTGAATGGGTATAAAAGAGCAGGAGTAAGGAGAAGAGACAAGCTGCCTGTTGAAACTTGAAGCTGTCAAAGTTCGTTGAGAGGCTGTCGAGATAGCGTGTAATCCCAGAGGCTTGGAGTTCACGAAGAGGAAGGGAACGGGGAGGTGTTCTCGGAGGAGGGCAATTAATATAGATATACCGGGACGGAGATCACCGGCTGGACGGGCAATTGATCAAACGACTTGCTTGCTTTTTGGCCCCGGGGAGTGGCCAGTTTTTGGACACGGGAAGAAGGTTGCAGCGCCGGAGGGTCGGGCAGGGTATGTGTGTGTCGAGGATGAAGTTGGAGAGGGCCGTTCCTGGATGGGGTATGAGGGACGGGTAGGGGGGGTGTCGAAATGGATGGGGAGGGACTCGCACAATTGCGGTTCAAGAAAGTATCTTTTCCTTGTCGATGGGGTTCTTGAAATAAGGTCGGCAGTAAGGCCTTGGCTTAGAAGAGAAGGGAGAAGATACAGACACAAAGCCAAGAAGCAGGATGAGGTGGGAGAGACGGCCATTTTTGTAATTGCTCGGGGCCAGCGAGCGCATCCAGAAGGAAAGCCCAGCGCAAGCCCTCTTTGGCAGCCAGGCGACACCGGCCATGGGGTTTGCCGCCTCTGCAAAAATTAGTACAGAGACCCCATGAGAGAGAGGGCTTCGAGAGGCTGCAAGGCTGGGCGGGACGGGCGAGCGAGGTCAGCGAGGTACCTTTGACGCATGGCACGAACCGACAAGACGACACGACAGGGCATGACAGGTACATGGATGTGTTGATGGTGCGGATGATGGAGACTAGTTGGGACGCAGCTGGCTAGAGCCAAGCCGGTCTGGATGTCTGCCGGCCGACCAAGGTCCGAGAGGACAGGACGAGGTCATCAGAGGGGTGCAAGAGGCGAGGCGTTGTGTAAGAAGAAATGGCGGCGCGGCGGGAGGGCGTGGAGCCAAGGAGGAGAAGCGAAGCAGCTCATGACTGGATAGAGCAAAAAAACAAACGAGACGTAGGTCGTACAGCAGAAAAAGCAGGAAAACAGAGGTACCACCGTCTCCAAGGTGGAGAGGCGAGGTCATGGAGGGTGGAGAAGTCATGGAGAGGAGGGCGTGGGAGGGCTGGTAGGGATGGAGGGGGGGAAATGGAGGGGAGGGGGCGGGTCTATCGATTATCGATGGGTCATCATGGGCATCGTCAACACAGCCATGACCACTGCGGTGTCCGCGTAACAATGTGCTTTTAGTGCGTGGGCGTGGGAGCTTGATGGATGGAACAAGGTGGATATAGCTGGCGGTCCTGGGTACCAGGCAGGCAGGTACTTGGATTCAAGGTACTCGCGACTTTGGCTGGCTATAACTAGGTGGTTGAGTTGGAGTAGTATAGGTAGCTCGTGCACTATGGCTGTCGCCTGGCCCCGGCGTGTTGGTTCAGCCATAGGGCAGAGCAAAGAAGCCAGAATATGGCATTGCGGTAAAGGCCATGAAAAAAAAAAAAGTGTGTCTTCATCCTGGATGGTTCCCGATGGTTGGTAGGTTCCGGCAACTCAACCGACACATGCCTGTTTGCCCACGGGTCCCACGACCGCACAGCTCTTGGCTTAAGCTACGTCTCCATCTGAGAGGCGGCTGCGTGGGAGGACAAAACATTGGGCCAGAGACCACAGCCGCTCAGGGTTAGCAGCACAGTACATGCACCAAGCTGCCCCTCCGCAGGAATAGAAGCTGGAAAAAAAAAAAGAAAGCCGGAAAAAATGTCGCGCAGTCAAAAGATGTCTCCGCAGCCATGCCCATGGCCATTGCGAGTTCTCGTCCTCGTGCTTGGTCGACGGCGGCACAGTAGGAAGCACGGTTGAGACGAAATAGGCAATGGGAGGGGCGCGAAGCAGGCCACGAGCCACTGAGGATAAGCCTCGCCCGTGTCTGGGCTGCGTGTGTAATTGTGGATGCGTGGGCGGATGTGGAGATGGTAACGTGGGTGGACGGTGGATGCGAGAGGGATGTAGGATAGGCAAAGGTAGGCATAACTAATTGGGGCACCGTGAAGTCCCGTAGCGTAGCCCCATTAACGTGCTGGGTGCAGCAGCAAGTGCACTCAAAGCTAGAACAACTAAGAAAACCCACCCGTCATCTCCGACCGGCATCGCATCGGCCGGCTCACAATGACATCCAGCTGAAGGTGTTGCTTGCCCACATGCTCGGGAACGGAGATGGGGAACAGATCCAGTCTTTAGGCCCTCGGGCGTCTTCCAACCGGGGGCATAGTTTGGCTCGTCATGGCAGGGTTTTGCAATGCAACCAGAGCCTAGAGAGTGGGTGGATGAATCAATCAATCAATATCTGGATGGGTGGGCATGCTGTACGACAACTCCGAGCACGATGCAACGCTTCAACAAGGCCTACACACACACGCACACAAAACAAAACGCCCTTATGAGCCATTGAGCCTCGGCCATGTGCCACAAGACGTCTAGACATCTTCATCAATACACTAGTAAGACCAGGATAGCCGCCGGGGTCTCATCTGGCTGCCCACGCACTTACCTCCCACGGCGTGTCTGTTGCAGGGCTCAAGTCGACGAAAGGGATATACCATGTATTTACTACTGCCGACATGCCACGGCCACGACCATGGTCACGACCGACCTGCTCCCTACAGCTCTAGCCCTCACGCATACCGAACGAATCATAGCCCTGGGTTCAGTTACGTACTACCTGGCTTTCCTTGATGCCAGTGGTGACCTAGACGGCCCGTCTGTGCATAGACAGCGCGCGCATACGTACGCGGCTCAGAGGCTGGCTGTTCTGTGTCATGTCCAGCAACCTGGTCCGTACCACATCCCCATCGTGTGTATCTCCCGGGTCCTGTTTGCAACAGCAACGAGATCCTGCACCTGACATTCTGTTTCTGTTTCTGTTCTACCGGTTCCATGTCGGTCGAGCATGCTAGCTCGCTTGGCTCCGGACACCCCTGCATCTTTGCCCGTTTGTATTACCCATCCTGTGACGCCGTGTGTTACCTCGTTCGCCGCATCTCGCTGGCTGGCCTGCTTTACTTGCTGACACGGGTGGGGTTTCCCAGCGAGTGGCAGACAAAGGCTTGGGTCGCGACTTTGGGAGATCCGGACCAGTGGAGTGGGGGTTTTTACGCTTGCAAAAGTAGGCGGGCAGGGGTATCCAGCGGAGGGGGAAGGACAAGAAAAAAAAAATTCCAGTGAGTGAAGAAAAAATGGTGTGACCTCTGCGATGATCTTTGCTGGGTCGATCAGATAAGATTGCGAATTTTTAGTCCAGGGACGCCAAACCATGGACGGCCCAGCGCCGTTGTCACCGCGCCACAGGCGTGTCTCGGCCCTGTCCTGGACTGGTCCATGGGCCCTGCCATCCCTGGAGCGGGCTTGATAGGCTGCTAAGTCGTGCGGTACATACCCGTGTATTCGAGAAGTCCGAGGGAAGAGAAACGCGGGCAATCGTAAAAGCACTCTGCCGCTCTGCCACCCACGCCTCTTTCACGTGAGGCTGGACGCAGGAGCTGCATTTCGGAATCTATAGCAAGACCCTGGCAGGACCCTGGATTGGCCCTATGCATGAAAGAAAGAGAAGAAAAAAAACCGACACATCCCAACTTGTGGTCCAGGCGACCAAAAAGTCTATCCAGGATCTATTACCGAGTACGGAGTAAAAATACATAACAAGTACCGTCGCTGATGGGACACACGACTGGCGGTATGCGTACTCGGGAAAACAAGCGCTTTAAACGACGTTGCACAACTCTCCGACCGCACTGGCCATTCGATGCACTGTCCACTCCGCGGTGGCGCGCCGATGACGGCACTTGCACGAACCGCCGAAACACCACAGAGTCATTAATAGCACGACAGTGTGGGAAAAGACATTAAGCAAAAAAATAATAAAAAGACCGGCGCGAGCGCCAGAGGAAGCCATGGCATTATGGCGCGAGCACGGGGGCGGTAATTCCGCAATGGAGGGGGCAAGGAGGCAAAAAACGCACACAAGTCGCTTGGGAGAGGTGCGACTTTTGGGTGGCGGGTGGGGATGAGGGAATTATCTGATGATCTGATAAACCGGATCTGATAAGATCGAATTAGCCTAACACGCCCAAGCCAAACGGAGTGCCTGCACTGGATGTTGCGACAACAGCTAACGCACCTGCGCACCTTACAGCGCAACGGAGCAGATTTACCAGGACCCAGCGTACGGAGCACCTCCTCCCTGCAACTTATGCTAGCGCCCTCTGGGGCCCAAGTTTCATGGTCTAGAAAATGAATTTACGCATGCACAGGACTGGAGTGGTTACTGATGAGATGCGCCCCAGACACCAGGGGTCCCGACCTATCCTCCTCGGCCAATGCGTCTCCGCCCTGGCATCCCTGCCTTGGATGCTTGCTTGCAAGGTACCCGATCTACGGACAGCAAGAGCCGAGAGGGGAACTGAACGAGAGGCGAAAATTTTTCATTCCTTTTTATCTGCGATTCTACTGGATGAATTTGTAACCGAGGTGTTGTGTGTGTGTGCGCGCGCGTAGACACAACAGGAACCGTTCGTCACTAATTATTCATTCCAATTGATCATGCGGCCCTATGCATCGTCTCTACTGACTAAATCCACAATATTTAGCACCTTCTGGTTCACCAAGTACAAGATGCCCTCCGTACGCGCATGCATTACAGGGAACCCACCTGAGACACATTTTGCGGACCCCCAACGACTCCTTGAAAGGGCGCACCTTTACTATACGTAGATGGTAAATGCATCGTGCATTTGGCGCGTTTTGGGCCATGTTCCTTCCAGGCTTGCATGCAGGCATGGCACGACCCTGCTTGGGGATGGGGGCCAGGGACTCAACGCCGCGGAGGAAAAGTAGGGGGAAAAAAAAAAGAGGATGTCACACGTCACTGACTAGTAAATTCCGAGCAAAAGGATGATGGTTTTTTTTTTTTTTTAAAGTTCAAGAGAGGATTTAATTGCTTGGGCGTGAATGGTGGAAGGCCTTGTCTATGGTTCGATGCCTGATGATGAACTAGGACGGTCTCCTCCGTCTGCGAACAGCCTCATGTTAGTGAGCGTTAGTAAACCATCATGACCCTCCCGATTGCTTCAGCTGCCACCTTTAGTGCTATCAAACTCCGTTCTAATCCCAAGCTCCCACCGCTCAACCATCCTGCCAGTCCTCGCCATCCCGCGCTCAACTTTGCCCACCCCCTGTTGCTCTCTAGTTCGGCGAACCAAGCCACCGCACCCACGAACGGCAAAGGCGGTTCTTGGGGAGGGGCGATTTACGTACAGAAGTATCCCACGGGATGGTCCACATCGGCAGTTCCCATCACGGTAGAGATTTGCAACTTTCCGAGGTTCTTTGGCGGTTGCGTAGCCTGGCCTGGGTGCATTCCTCTTCAGGGTGCTTGGCCAACTAGCCCTTGTTGGGAAATAAAAGAGACGTTGAACGGGAAAGGTGACAAAGTTGGGCGCGCCTCGAACCATGCTGGCATGTTCAAACACTGTGTCAAGGAAGGGAAAAAAAAAACAGAGTTCGGAACTGCTGCTTCTCGTCGGCTCCCGGGCCCAACTTTCAAAAAATGCACTACAGGTTGATCGTTGTGATGCGCGCTACGGTGCGACTTTACTCAACGGAGCAGTTCGTACATAGGTAGCATCGCGCTGGAGACGCTGCGGAGTTCAAATAAGCGTGGAACGTATCGAGTGATCGATCAGATAGCTGCTACACGACGTACCTGCTTTGGTCTGAGGTGGTTTAATTGGGCTGGTTAAATTTCCATGTAGTATTCGCCTTCCTTTGGTTGCGTTTTCTCATTTTCCTCATCCACCGCTGTAAACTGGTTGCTGTTTAGGTTAGCTGACTGGGATTTTCCTCCGTTGAAGCAAGACTAGGGCGGACCGTATCGGCTATCGGTGGTGGCTCTGCGCCCAATCTCCCCCAAGCTGTTGTCCGGTAGCTGTGCGAGTGCACTAAGAGCTCTCTGTTAGGGGCCCGGCTTGGCGCTACTAGGCGCTACGTAGGTACCTGGCTACTGAACTGCGTCCAGATGACCCGCCAAAACATGGACACCTGCTGAAGTCGGATCAATGTGGGTCCCCCGTCCCGAGTGCAAACCCCACGCCTGCCCACTTCTTCCCACAATTTGCCCACGTCCATAGAGCCATAGCCCACACCCAGCTGGTTACCCACTCGTCATCATCATCTGGGACTCCTCTTCTCAACTCCAGAATTCGACATATACGGCTTCCTGGGCCACTGCAGACTGGCTGAGCCGCACCGAATAGAGGCGCCCAATGATCCTCGTCGAGATGACGGGTGCTTGCTAGATCCGATTCCAAGACGAGAAAGGCGCCATATCGTCCCACCCCATTTCGGACGACGGCGTCGCACGGCTTGGCTGCTTGCCCATGTACTATTCCCATTCCCGACACCCCTCGAATCGTCATCCTATGTCCTGTTCGTGCCCATGACTGAAACTTGCAGTACAGAACCTCCCACGCACATCCCTATATCCCTTGCGGCCACGGACCCGCCGCTATTCCGGTTCCAAAACTCAGTACCGATGCCTGTATGCCACTGCCACTGCCAATGCTGCTCGCTTCAACCTTCTCCTTCTTACTCCGCTTTCTCGAATCCACGCAAATCTGCTGTTACGAGATCTTGTCCTCGGTCTTCAGCTTCTTCACCTCGGAGCACACCTACTTCCGCACTTATGGCCACTTAAACACCGCATTTTCTCTCGGTCATCCGAATACGCACCAACCCCTCGGCTCACTCACCAGCCAGCATCCCAATTTTTTTTTTTTTTTTTTTGGCTCATTCCATTAACCTTTCTTTTCCCTAGTCTTCTCCCCCCCATTTTCCCTTCTAGATTCCTTCAGAGCACGTCTCCATATTGTGTATTAATCATCCTTCTTGTTCTATTCCTGTACCCTTAGCTCCGCTTCCCCCACGGAATTTACGGGTTGGTCCAATCTCTCGCTCAGTTCCTCCTCAACCTCTCTTCTTTTCTCACCTCAACTGGCGTTGCGCCGCTTGTTTTCTCCTATGCCTCGCGTTTTTGCCATGTGCCGCGGCTTGATTTGATGCGCTCTTGCATCGATCCCCCACGAAATACCCATGCTTGTAGGTGCCCGCCGCGACAGCTTCATATCCAAGCCATGTCTCTTTGTCCCTGCCCTCGCACGTTTCCTCCACCATCGGGATTTGCTTTTGCTGTCCTTGCCGCTGCGGCTAGGGCTGCAGCCAATCCTAATCATCCCCTTCCCTTTTCTGCTGCCTGCACCGACGAAACTGCTGGATGATGCTGGTATTGATGAGGGTAACCTTGTCGTTATCGTGGTCATGTCTCCCGGGTAGCACACATGAACAACATACATTCCGGCGCAAGCACACGCCCCTCCTACTTCCACTGTGCCCGTCGTGTTCTCCCGGTCGCTGCCGTTGTTATACGCAGATGACTATATCGAAATTTTTTCGAGAGCATCAGCATTTGGCCCCAGCCTCTCTCTCCGCTTGTCGTGGGAGAAAATCCGGGCACCCACATTCACCCACGCAATCCGTGGACAATGTTCATCAGCCCCGCACCGGACGGACGCCGACCAAGGTCATGCCTTCGGCAAAAGATCAAAACAATGAGCAAGATGCTGGCAATAGGCCTGGTTACCCCGTGTCAGACCATGATCTCGCTTGTTCGCTTATGTGCACTTCATCCCACGCGGAAGTGACCAAGCTGGATGGACACTGCATCCCATGCGGCTCGTGAACCGAGGCGTCCTCGCATTAAGCCGTCGCCGCCATGGTCTTTTAGTTATCGCCGGTCCCAAGTACCACATGCGCACGTACTCGGTACTCAGCCGCCTTGAAGCACTTGGATGGAGTCCCAGAGCTTTTTTTCTGAGACATATTGAACCCTGGAATCCTTGGAACCCGTCGAAACAGACAGGGATTAACCAACCTTGATCGGGTTGGTTCGTCGATCCTAGGCTGCTTGGACTTGAGCTGGTTGCCAAATCGGTGTCAAGGATCCAGCACAGGCCCCTCCCGCCGTTGCCCGCAAGGCGAGCTTAGTTGCTATCTCTGGTGGTGGGTTTTTTTCCCCGACAAGTCCAGCAGACTTTTTATCCAGCTGGGTAGCGTTAGCGCCTCGGTGAGGCTTCGCAACTTAGGGGCTAGGCGGCAATCGTGACGCCATTGTTGGTTCATGTTAAGGCCAAAATGCGCCGTCCTAGGCCATCGGAGCCACCATCCCACGCTCATCCCAGCCTCGCCGTGATGCTCCCCACGGCTACACGGGCACACCCCACGACACCATGACACGCCGGCCTGCCCACCCCAATCAAACAGGCTGCCGTCCCGGCTCACACTACCCACGCGTGCACCCGACCGGTTGGAGAAGTGCCTTGTCTCACCTGCCCACTCCCCCCCCCCTTCTGCACACCACCGCCCGCTACTTCCTCTCATTTGTTGTCGCCGTTGTCGCTGCTGATCTACGCTGAGTAATTCCAAGACGCTGACAGGCTGGCTTAAAATTCCATGACATCCCTCTTATGCACGCCCCCCGATGAAGTGAACCACGCTGTGCAGCCTCCATACCCGCTCGGACGAATCATCGCAGCTCCGATTAAAGCACAGCTGACGGCTGTTCACTTTAGAATCATCCCTATTCGTGGTTGCAGTCTCCTCACCTTGCCTTGTCATCCGTCCATCCCGCATCTTAGCCCCGCGTGGTGGAAACGTAGAAGCAGCCTGATGTTGGTCCACCCAATCTGAGCTAATGGCGTGGTTGCCGACCTCCTGTGCCCCGGAAAGAGGCGCATGACCGACTGCAACATTCCCCAAAAGGGCCTTGTTTTCTGCATGCACACTCCGGCTACTATTCCGTACTGCTATCGTGGATGTTGGTGGTTGTTGGCTCTATCCGCACCGATTGTCACCCTCGCCCGCAACCTCGCCACTCCCTATACCTTCATTCTCGTCCTCTTAGAACCTTATCTGTTACTGCTGGTAATCGTCATTTTCCTTCATTCTCGTGCCCCTAATACACAGCAGAAACATGGATCCTGCCGGTTTGTCTATTCTGAATGAGCGTGCCAGTAGGCTGCCTGGGCCGGCTCTCTTACACCACCTTGTCAGCCCACCCAACACAACCACAGCGCTGGATTATATGGGAAATGGGAAAAGGGTTTCTTTCAATTACGACCAACTTCACGATGCAGCAGATGTCCTGGCCTCGCGCATAACGAGAGCCGCAGGCGACATCCAGGGTCAACTGGTGATTCCAGTTCTCATTCACCAGTCCCCTCTCCTCTACACCGCCCTCCTTGCCATCCTCAAAGCCGGCGGAGCTTTCTGTCCCCTGAATATTGATGCACCCCCTGAGAGAGTAAAATTTATCCTCAAAGATGTGGATGCAAGAGTTGTTGTGGTTTCTCGGGAGCTTCGTTCTGGAATTCCCCCGGATGTCAGCTCCACCATTATTGTGGTAGAAGACGAGGACTGTATCGCAGCCCCCCCCCCTGAATCATTACTTGAACATCGAAAGCCCGTGCCAGAAGACCTGGCATATGTCATGTACACATCAGGATCAACAGGCACCCCAAAGGGAGTTGGCCTCTCCCATGACGCGGCCACCCAAGCGCTCCTTGCGCATGATAGGCACATTCCATCGTTTTCTCGCTTCCTGCAGTTTGCAGCTCCCACATTCGACGTTTCCGTCTTCGAAATATTTTTCCCATTATTTCGAGGATGCACCCTTGTCACAGTGCGCCGGGCAGAGATGTTAAATGATCTTCCCGCTGTATTACGGACGATGGAGGTAGATGCGTGCGAGCTGACCCCTACGGTTGCTGGAAGCTTGCTCAGAAAACGAGGGAACGCTCCAAATCTAAAGGTCTTATTGACCATTGGTGAAATGCTAAATGCACCGGTTGTGGAAGAATTCGGAGGTGACGATACCAAACCCAGCATGCTTTGGGCAATGTACGGCCCAACTGAAGCCACTATTCACTGGTAAGTGGCTTGACAAACTCTGCGAAGCCACTAGTCCTAACTTTGAGCCCAGTACTCTACAGACCGCATTTTCGGCCGACTCGTCAACAGGGAATATCGGAATTCCTCTTGATACTGTTTCTTGTTTTATTGTTGAAGAAACTGAACCTGGGGTAGCAGAGCCTCAATTTAAGGTTTTACCCCAAGGTGAGGTGGGCGAACTTGCAGTTGGTGGATACCAACTTGCAGTTGGCTACATCAACCGCCCTGAGCAGACTGGCTCAGTCTTCATTGAAACACAATATGGTAGAGTATACCGCACAGGAGACAAGGCCCGGCTTCGTCAAGACGGCAAGCTGGAATGCCTTGGCCGTATTTCCGACGGTCAAGTTAAGCTTCGTGGGCAGCGCCTTGAGCTTGGCGAGGTGGAGCAAGCCGTCCTCAGAACGTCTGGTTGTCACAGCGCAGTGGCTGCGGTGCTGGGGTCAATTCTGGCGGTATTTTGCGCAGTTGATGCAGGGGTCTCTGAAGACGCCATTCTAAAAAAGTGCAAAGATTGGCTACCTCAATACATGGTACCGGGCGAGGTGATTTTGATGGAGGAATTTCCCCGACTACCAAGCGGCAAAATCGACAGAAAGAAGATGAAAGCAGACTATGAACGGCAAAAAACAGAGATTCCAGAAGATACTACAGTTTTGGAGCCTGCAGATGAGCTCGAAGCAAAGATCATTGATATTGTATCTGATGTGTTGAATTTCAAAGTCAACACATCTACTCTACTAGCTGCATCGGGCCTTGATTCCCTCCGAGCAATCAAGCTGGCCTCCACTCTCAGAGAATCAGAATTTGACCTAAATTCTACGAAGATACTGGCAATGAAGTCGGTCGCTGATATCGTATTGGCCATTCGAAAACAGCCGGTTGCAAGGCGGACAACTCTCGCAGAAAGTGACGTGAGCCTCTACGGGGACCTGGCCAGCATCATGACGGCCAACAGTACAGTGTTGGAAGAAACAATGAGAGACCTGATTGAAGATGTAACTTTCTGTACTCCTCTACAACTGGCGATGCTAGCAGAGACATCTCAAGGCTCTGTAGCTTATTGCAATGAGATCGAGCTGGAGGCTTCAACAGACTTTACGGCAACGCAAATCTCAACATGTCTCGAGGAATTGGCTCAAAACAATGAGATACTGCGCACTGGTTTCTTAGCATGGGATGACAGCTTTGTTTCGGTGCTCTTCAAGAACTTGCGGTCTGAGCAAATCAAAATCGTGGACGAGTTCCATCACGACTTTGGCATGCTAGAACCCCCAGATTATCTAAACCCACTGCGGGTACAGATCCAGCGTGAATCCCCAGATGTGGGCCCTCGCCTCCTTGTTCATATTCATCACGCAATCTATGATGGCTGGTCAATGGACATTCTCTTATCTGATTTGTCAACTCTATTATCTGGAGGCTCATTGGCTCGCCGTCCATCCTTTCGAGACGTTGTCAGGTTCTACAGGGGCATAAAGGACCAAGATGCTGATGATGGAGCGAGAGTATTTTGGACTGAGCATTTAGTTGGATGGAACAAGGTCCCGTTCCCAAAGCTAAATGGCAGAATCGACAGAAAAAAAGAGATCAACACCAGTCGAATTCAACTAGGGATCTCAAAATCTCAAGTTGATCATGAGATTCAGAATATCGGCTGTAGTACCCAGGTTCTTTTCCAAACCTCTCTGGTGCTTTTGTGGAGCAAGATCTTGGGAGTGGAAGATGTTATAATTGGCTCTGTCACATCTGGGAGAACAATTCCAGTCTCAGGCGTCGAGAGGATCGTTGGACCGTGCATTGCATCTCTACCGCTACGGATAGACTTGAGCGCGATGGCTGCAAATTTGGACATTTTGAACAGCATACATTCCAATAACCGCAAAGCAATGCAGCACTGCATGCTTTCCTTGTCAGAAATCAAGAAACTTGCCGGTTTACAACCTGGTGAAAGTTTCTATGACATTCTGTTTGCGTACCAGGAGTCTCTAGATAGCTCTGCGCGAGCCCACAATATTATCAAGGAGACTAGACATCTCGACCGTCTTGAAACTCCAGTTCTTTTTGAGGTGGAGCCAACCGGAAGTGGTTTCGTATTGCAAGTCACCTATCGCCCAGATGTCATTCCCTCGGCGTTTATTGAGACTATTGTGGAGCAGTACGAAGCAATGACGCTGCACTTGCTTGAGAATATTGCAAACCCTATAAAAATGACGGCTCGAACTCTCAATGTCCCTTCGTCAACATATAATATTTCTCCAAAACTGGACGAACCAATGCTTGATCTGGCCAGGGGATTTGAGGCAGTAGCCGACAGGAACCCTTCACTCGATGCCATTCGCTTCGCGCGGCAGCTTTCGGGGGAACGCCAAATCACAGTCATGTCATATCAGGAGCTCAATGAGTCTGCTAATAGACTAGGATGGTATCTGAAGGGCCAGAATGTCGAGGTCGGCGAAGTGGTTGCGATAATTATGGATAAATCGCCTACCCTGTACACCTCAATCCTCGCTACTGTCAAAGCGGGATGCGCATACCTTCCAATTCTGCCTTCCACGCCTGTTGCGCGTATTGCAGAGATTCTGAAGCAAGGAGAAGCAAGACACTGTTTGATTGACAGTTTGTCGTTTTCTTCGATTCCATCTTTCCCTGGCACTGAGCTGATTAATGTTGATTCTGCATCTGTCGCTGATCAATCGAGCGCCAATCTTGAGACCCCGGTGGATGTCTCTCGCCTTGCCTATGTAATATACACCTCTGGAACTACTGGTGTGCCGAAGGGAGTGGCCTTGCAACAGGAGAGCATAATCTCTCACCTCTCAATCTTGAACGAGCTGTACCCCACGAGTTCAAAAGGACAAGGCCGTCTTCTTCAAGCATGCTCTCAAGCCTTTGATGTGTCTGTCTTTGAGATATTTTATACTTGGCTTGTGGGTATGTGCCTCTGTGCAGGCACAAATGATACAATTCTCGAGGACATCGAATACTCTATTCGTGAGTTGAATGTGACACATTTGAGCATGACCTCAACCGTTGCGTCCCTTGTCGACCCCCGAAACGTTCCTGACGTGGAGTTCCTGGTGACAGCCGGCGAACCTTTAGCCAAGTCAGTTCTAGATAAATGGCACAAGCAGCTATGGCAGGGATATGGTCCCTCTGAGGTGACAAACATCTGCACTGTCAAGAAGATGACCTCCGGGGACAATGTGGAACATCTGGGACACACCTTTGCCAATACATCCGTTGTTGTCCTTCCCCAAGATAGCCTTGAGGTCTTGCCTATTGGATGGGTTGGAGAGTTTTGTTTTGGGGGACCTCAAGTTGCTCAGGGCTACCTCAACATGCCAAAGTTGACAGCAGAAAAGTTTATCCAACACCCCCAGTTTGGCAGGCTTTATCGATCAGGAGACATGGGCCGAATGTTGCCTGATGGATCGCTAGTCATTCTTGGCCGTATGGATAACCAGATTAAGCTCAGAGGTCAGAGAATTGAGATGAGCGAGATCAATAGTGTGGCTGCATCCACCGGCTTGTTGAGTTCCGCAGTGACAATACTGGCTCGGCGCGAGAACACAGCATCAGACCAACTGGTCCTATTTTATGTTCCAGAAAAAGGCCAGGCAAATTTCCACGAGATGAAGGTAAATATAGAGACTCACCGCTCTATCTTTGCCATGTTTCAATCACGATTACCCGCGTACATGATTCCTTCATATCTCATCCCGGTGTCAACTATCCCGCTTGTTCATAGTGGCAAAGTGGATCAGCGACGGCTTCAGGCATGTTTCGAGAGCCTTGCATCACAGTATCTTGAAACCGCGTCGGCTTCTTCGCAAGAATCTCGCGATGAAGGTGACTGGACCTTAATGGAAACCATTGTTGCCGAGACCATTGCAAACTCAACTAAGTCAGCAAGAGAGGATGTTGGAAGATGGACTCCTTTGGCTATGTTGGGAGTTGACTCAATCTTCGCTATTCATCTAAGTCGTGAGCTAGGCAGCCGACTGGATAGACGAATAGCTGTTTCCGAGATTCTTCAACACCCAACTGTCGCACAACTCGCTCGCCATCTCTCCACAGATATTCGCAGCGAAAGCCAGAACCAATCTGTAGAATTCTTTTCTTCTTCATTTATCAAGACGGTGACGGATGCGTTTTCTCGAGAAGGGAAGGTTGTGGAAGATGTATTGCCCTGTATGCCTTTGCAAGAAGCAATGCTATCCCGCGGCCACAGAAGTTACTACAATAAAGTGCTTCTGCGCTTGCATATCGAGTCAGATGCTATAAAGTCCCACTGGAAGACAATGACACAAAGGCACGAGATCCTGCGGACATGCTTTGTCACCACATCAGACTCCCAGAGAGCAATTGCTCAGGTCGTTCTCAAAGAGTGGGATATTCCGTGGATGCAGTTGGATGTCAAGGATCCATCATTTGATGGCGCAGTTCATGATCATCTCAGAACTCTCCCAGAGCCAATTGACTCGCACAAACCTCCCGTGTCTCTTGCACTATTGCGGTATCGGGGATCGGCATTTCTGTCATTCATCTGCCACCATGCTCTTTATGATGCTGTAGCTATGGAACGGCTTTTGAAGGAGGTGGAGGCATTGGCTGGGAGAGCCGAGCTTCCGTCGCCCGTGTCATATCAAAGTTTCTTGCGAGCGGCAATGGACCTACCGGCGGATGTTGGAGAGTTTTGGACCGAGCACTTCCGTGGCTATCGACCTTCGAGCTTGTTTGATACCATTGCCAACGAGATGAACCAGTCAACTCACACTACATCTCTAGACTTTCCTCTACTAGAGCTCCAAGCGCGTATACGCACTCTTGGAACATCCCTGCTTTCTGTCTGTCAAGCCAGCTGGGCGAACGTACTATCCGTGGCTCATGAAAAGACGGATGTTTGCTTTGGAAACGTCGTGAGTGGACGTACTCTGGACATGGAAGGACTTGACAGACTTGTTGCTCCATGTTTTAACACAATCCCAGTCCGAGCAGACTTCTCTAGCAACTGGAGCAATATTGAGCTTGTCAAACACTTGCAAAAACGCAACACTGATATGTTGCCTTATCAATTTACACCCCTGCGTCTCATCCAACGCAAGGTCAACAGAACTGGCAGGCATCTGTTCGACACACTCCTGCTGGTCCAGAAACCACTACAGGATATTGATAGCAAAGTGTGGACACTTGAAGGTGATTCTGGAGATATGGATATTCCTCTCGTCTGCGAAGTTGTTCCATGTCCGAGCATCAACTCTTTGGTCATCAACATCCATCGTGACATGAGCATTATAACAGGCGATGTTGCTACCGCCTTGGCCGAGGCATTCAAGTTCGTCCTTAAATCAGTCCTCAACTCACCACATGCTACCTTGATGGATAAGAGAAGACTACCCACAACCCTCGGCCCAGCACTGAATACCCTCAAACCGCGACAGGGGAGATCCGAAGTCCCAGCTTCTGCTCAGCATGATGATCAGGAATGGAACGAGCTTGAAGTTCATGTGCGTGGAGTTTTCGGGCGTCTTTCTGGGGCTTCTGAAACCCAGATTCGTCGACACACCACCATATTCCAGCTTGGTTTGGACAGTATCAACGCAGTCCAGATCGCGTCCATCCTACGCAAAGATGGTTTCAATATCTCTGCGTCTGACGTCATTGAGTGTCCTACCTGCGGCAAGATAGCAGCAAAGCTACTTGAGAATTCTGCTCGGAAGGATCCTGGGCGGCTACAGGCATACGACTTTGACAGATTTTCACATCGGATTTTTGAAGAAGTCCGAGAAAGACTGCCAGGCGATGCCCAAATCGAGGCAACCCTACCTTGCACACCTGTTCAGTGTGCGATGGTTGCATCCTTTTTGCAATCCAGTGGTGATCACTATCTGAACGCAGTTCGGTTTGAGGTCAATCAAGGCGTTACGGTTGATGACCTGACAAGAGCTTGGAAATCCCTGCAACTTAGTCATCCCATGTTGCGAACTGGCTTTGTCCCAGTTAACCATGATGATGCCTCATTTGCCATGGTAAGGTATCAGCCAGGATCAACATCACTGCCAGTTGAGACTCAACGATTATCCAACGAATCTGATTTGGACCTTCTACAGAGAAAGAAGGAACTCACCAAAAAGATTCGAGACTCACTCCAGCTTCCACCTTGGAAGGTGATTTTGGTTGAGCAAGACAGCCAAGTTACTATGAACCTGGTTATTCATCACGCACTATATGATGCACCATCGCTTCAAGGAATGCTTGATGAACTGTCAAGGCTAGTGTTAAAGCAATCGCCGCGAGGATTCTTGGCTATTGAGTCGGCATTGTCGACAATTTTGGATAATTCCCTCGGAAACAAAACCCAAGAGAAGGAATTTTGGGAAGCCAAAGCCAGTCAAACTGTCGTGAACAAGTTTCCTGTAATGACACCTCTGCGTATTGAGAATAGGGCTGTCCGGACAGAAGAAATCACGTCCTCTTTGCCTTTCTCCGAACTCCAACGAGCAACACAGACCTCAAACATCTCTATTCAGGCTGCTATCCAGGCTGCCTGGACCCGAGTGCTTTCCTCGTATCTTGGCGAGAGTTCTGTTGTCTTCGGTGTGGCGCTTTCTGGCAGGACTACGGATGAGACTAAGAATGCGCCATTTCCTTGTCTTAATACTGTTCCTATCGTTGCTTGCAATAGCGCATCCAACCATGAACTTCTGGATTATATGATGGAGTATAACCAGCACCTACATAAACATCAGTTCTCTCCCCTTGGCCAAGTTCAACGGTGGTTGGGTCACCCAGTGGGTACCATCTTTGACACTCTCATTGCTTACCAAAAGATGGACATCGATGGACAGTTCGCAGCTCCATGGAAATCCGTTGCGGATGAAGCAATGGTTGAATACCCCGTTTCCATTGAGATAGAACCAGTCGAAAAAGACCAACTTCGTCTGTGTATCACCTATTACACTGATGTTCTTCCCCAGCCACAAGCCAAGTTATTGGTTGGGCAATTCGATCTTGCCCTTGCGCATATTGCTTCGAACCCTAAGGGCCATGAGGATGAGATATACAACAATAAACCTCAGCTCTACTCGATCCTTCCAGCAGTCTCACCGACTCTTAATGCCCCAGTTCAGCTTCTCCATCAATTCGTCGAAGCTGGGGTCATTACGAATCCAGACAAGATTGCGCTGGAGTTTGTTTCTGGATTCAAGGGTGATGCTCCAATCAGCCAGCAATGGACCTACAAGGAATTCAATGAGCTAGGCAACAAGGTAGCAGAAATGCTCAAGGACAAAGCTGTGCCCGGCAGCATCATTGCGATTCACTTTGACAAGTGCCCCGAAGCATACTTTTCCATCTTGGGTATTCTCAAAGCAGGTTGCTCTTTCGTCGCGTTGGATCCGACAGCTCCAGTGGGACGGAAACAATTCATCACCCAGGATTCCAAGGCGCCTTGTCTTTTGACCACCGATCCTAAGTCTCTTGGTTTCGAGGTTGATTGTATTGTTCTTGCTATTGACAAGGACATCCTTGAAGCCTCTCCTGCACCGGAGACCGAATACAAGCCAGTAATTTCGCCCTCGGACACTTGCTACTGCCTGTATACTTCAGGTACTACAGGTACTCCAAAGGGTTGTGAAATCACGCATGACAATGCCGTGGAGGCAATGATGGCTTTCCAGGAACTCTTTAAGGGTCATTGGGACGCCGATTCGCGATGGCTCCAGTTCGCATCACTGCATTTCGATGTCTCTGTTCTTGAACAGTACTGGAGCTGGTCAGTGGGAATTGCTGTCGTTGCTGCTCCAAAGGACCTGATCTTGGATGACCTTACCGCTACAATCAACAGACTGGACATCACTCATATCGACTTGACACCTAGTTTGGCTCGCCTCACACACCCTGATGAGGTGCCCAGCCTTTGTCGTGGAGTGTTCATTACCGGTGGCGAGTCGCTCAAGCAGGAAATCTTGGATGTATGGGGTCCCAAAGCTGTCATCTACAATGCATACGGTCCAACTGAAGCGACAATCGGCGTGACAATGTATCAGCGGGTCCCCGTCAATGGGCGGCCCAGTAACATTGGACCGCAGTTTCCAAATGTTGGATCGTACATATTCCGGCAGGGTACCGAGATTCCTGTGATTCGAGGCGGAGTTGGTGAATTATGTGTCTCGGGTAAGCTTGTCGGAAAGGGTTACCTGAACCGACCAGAGCTCACCGAAGAGCGCTTCCCCACGCTTAAAGAGTTTGGTGACAGAATCTACAGAACTGGAGACCTCGTGAGAGTGCTTCATGATGGTTGCTTTGACTTCCTTGGCCGTGCCGATGACCAAGTCAAGCTTCGTGGACAGAGACTCGAGATTGCTGAAATCAACCATGCCATTCGAACTGGGGTTAGTGATATTCATGATACAGCCACTATTGTGACACGACATGGGACAAGCGGCAAAGATGTGCTCGTATCCTTTGTCGTCGGGCAAAAGATGAAAGACCAAGAGCTCAAGGTTTTTCAAGATGATAATGGATTGGGATCAAAGGCCAAAGAAGCCTGCCGCTCAAGACTTCCAGGCTACATGGTGCCGACTTACATCCTTGCTCTACCCTATATTCCATTATCATCTAACAATAAAGCTGAGGTGAAGGAGCTCAAAAAGTTATTTTCTGAGCTCTCACCCGAGGAGCTCATGGAACTCTCTCACGCCTCTACTGCGCCTGTTTCCGTCACCGCAGTGGAGACTTTAGGCAAATTGATTGAGGCTATTGCGGAATTTAGCAAAACAAAGCCACAGGATATGAACTCCTCAATTAGCATCTTTGATGTTGGGGTGGACTCAATCACGGCATTGAGACTCTCTGCTCTTTTAAAATCTCGGGGCTTCAAGTCCGCCTCGCCAGCTGTGCTTCTGAAGTATCCCGTCATTGGCGACCTGGCTAATTCTCTTGCTAAAACCTCCACCAATCAGCAGGAAAAACTCGTCCGGGAAGTGAAGCAATCCATTCAATCTTCTGGACACAGGTATCGTGGAGTAGTTTGTCGCAGCCTTCGCGTCAAGCCTAAAGACATTGAGTATATTGCTCCCTGTTCGCCTCTCCAACAAGGAATTATCTCACGAACCATGACCATGGAGCCTCGCGACGCTTATTTCAACACTTTCGAATTGGAATTACAGCAAAATACTTCAAAAGACCAATTGCGTGCTGCCTGGGATGAGCTGGTCCGGTCTGAGGCAATTCTCCGAACCTCTTTTGTGCCAACTACAAATGGCTTCATTCAGGTGGCGTTACAAAATGGTTCACCTCCCTTTGATGAAAAAACCTTTGAAAGCAATGAGACTGTTGGCGACTTTCTCAAAGAACAGAAGCAACTCTGGGTCCAACAGAATGCCTCCACCATCTCCACACCTTTGCGAATAATATATCTCGTGACCCCCGATACTAGGAAGCTCGTCATTCAGATTTTCCACGCTCTGTACGATGGAAATAGCTTCGACATTATGATGAACAAGCTCGCAGAAAAATACCACGGCAAAGAGACTCCATCAGGCCCATCTTTCCTCGAAGCTTTGAGTCGAGGCCCATTGCTCAGATATGACGAGTGCAGGCCATTCTGGGAGCAACATCTGCAGGGTTGGTCTTTAACTTCTGTCCCACAGCTTGGCCAGCAACAAGATGAAGTGACAGTGACGGCGGTACGAGAAGTTCCCGCGAAAGCGCTTGAACCTGTGCGATCCTCACAGAATGTCACTCTTCAAGCAGTGTCAATGGCGCTCTGGACTGCTACACTGCAAAACTTCTTGTCCGGGCCTGCTTCAATTGGCATCATTGTATCTGGCAGGGCTATTAATCTACCCGATATTGAACACACGGTCGGTCCGCTCTTCAATACCGTTCCTTATTACAGCGGATCACTCCAAGGGCAGACCTGGGCATCACTTATCCGCCGGTGCCATGAATTCAATACGGCACTACTGGACTTCCAACATGTTCCTCTCAAGAACATCCAAAAATGGTGCTCGGGTGGGAAAGCATTGTTTGATAATCTCTTTGCGTTCCAAATTGAGACTTCTCATGAAGACGAGCCCAAGCCCTTTAAGATAATAGACAACCATGGCAGTGCGGATTATCCGCTGGCGCTTGAAGTTCTCTCTACATCCAATGGAGGTCTTCGATTTACTCTTGTCAGCCAAGGCCATATCGCCACTCCAGAAACCCTGGAAGACTTGCTGAACCAACTCGAGCGAAACATTAAGCTTATGGAGGAGACTGCTGAAAGCGAGATACCCGTCACATATGACCTCGCTTCAGCAAACTACGCGGATACTGCTGAGAAGATCACTATGCCAACCAGTCAGGTTCAAGACTTCCCATGGACAGATCGAGCCCGCTTTTTGCAGCAAGAAATTGCCATCCTTGCCAATGTCACATCCGAAGATGTATCAGAATCAGTGACGGTTCTTGAGCTTGGACTTGATAGTATTGATGTCATCAAGCTGTCCGCAAAGTTAAAGAGGCAAAGCATTCACATTACGCCATCGCAGATTATGCGCTGTCAGACAATTTCTAAAATCATCGAGGAATTGAGCAACTTGGACTCTTTAGAATCACAATCTGACGGTGAAAAGACCCAGCTCCAAGATGTGAGGCACAAACTGTGGCAGATGTTGGAGCAAACTGGCGCTGAGATGGATAAGATTGAGTCGGTTCTCCCACCAACACCTCTTCAAGAGTCCATGGTTGCAGGGATGATTCAGTCAAACTTTGCATCTTACTTCAACCATGATATACTTGAGATTGCCGATTCTATCGACACAACGACACTCGAGCGGGCGTTCCGCGAAATCGTTCAGAGATTACCCATTTTGAGAACCGGATTCTCTGAGATTGAGACTGGTGACTTCGAGATGGCCTACTGTCAGGTCGTAGTAAAGTCAATAGACTTTAAGATCAAGCATATTAACCTGAATCAAATGGAAGACGTGCACGAAATAACTTCTAGGGCGACTCATCTTGCAAGAGATGGAAATGGAGAGAAGGATTTGTTCCAGATAGCCTTTGCCTCACTGGGGCCGCGACGGTTTGTTGTCATGTCAATGGCACACGCCCTTTACGATGGATGGTCCCTTAGCCTGCTATTTCAAGATCTCCAGGCCGCCTATGAGGGAACACAAACAACAAGAACTTCAGTGGAGGCATTCCTTTCTCGGATAGCAAATGTCGAGGGAGTAGAAGCAAAAGAATTCTGGGGTCAATACTTGGAAGGGGCAGAACCTACGATCATCCCCAACAAGTCCCTACAAAAGACTGAAACGAGCATTTTGCAGAGGAGAGAGCAACCCTCAGGCCTCAGCCTTAACGACATTGCATCATTCTGCAAAAAACAGTCAATTAGCCTCCAGACCCTCTGCCAAGCATCCTGGGCTATTACGCTTGCCCAGAACGTGCAAAATTTGGATGTTACGTTTGGGGTGGTTGTATCTGGCCGCGACTTTGACGGAGCTGAAAGTCTTGCTTTCCCCACAATGAATACCATCGCGCTACGGTGTATTCTATCTGGATCGCCATCGGCATTCCTGCGATACCTCGAAGAAAGCATGGGCGACATTAGAGAATTCCAAAACTATCCTCTTCGAAAGGCACAACTGGCCACAAACTCGGGTGGGCAGGGATTATTTAACACCTTGTTCATCCTTCAAAGGTCGCCTGGAAACGAAACAACTATCCCTATGCTCAAGTCGGTTGACGGGTTATCAGCAACTGAATATCCCGTTTGTGTGGAAGCCGAAGTGCTTGCTGACAGCTTAATTTGGAGAGTGGCTTGTCAACCTGAGTACTATCCTGCCCAAAGTTCCCAGGGACTAATCGACAACCTTGACTCCATTATGCGATTCCTGATGACTTCAGAAGCTTCAGATATCCTCTCGTTCGAAGACAAAGGGGTGTCTATCTGCAACATGCCACCAATCGAATTGCAAGATAGCCTACAGGACGAAGAAAATAAAGAGGAGCCAGCAAGTCAGAGCCAAGACTGGGATCAACTCTCCTCTGAGATACGAGAAATCCTCCATCAGATGTCCAATATCCCATTGGAGTCAATTAGACTGTCAGATAGTCTCTATAACCTTGGGCTTGACTCTATTAGTGCTATCAAGGTCTCCTCTCTCCTTCGCAAAAAGGGTGTCAACTTGAAACCTCAGAACCTCATCCGGGCTGCCAACATATCAGAGATGGCTGAGTTTGCGAGAAACGTCGAAGATGAAAATACAAAGGTCGCTCAAGCCTCTGGCGTTTGGGAACCACCGAAGGAGGTTGAAATCGACAAGCTTCTTGCTAGCTTTGGCATCCTGAAGGACCAGGTTGAGGTGCTCCCCGCACTTCCGATGCAAGTGTACATGCTGAGCGCTTGGGAAAATGCAGAAGGCTGTGTGTTTTACCCCGAATTTCCTTGCTCAATCGAGGGTGTGGCGAGCTTGGAAGCAATTCAGGATGCGTGGGACAAGCTCGTTTCAGAGACACCCCTTCTGCGAACATGCTTTATCGCCACTGAATCAAATGACATCCCATTTTTGCAGTTGATCTTGAAGGAACATCGAATTTCTTTGAGCCAGACTCCACAAGATGGCACAGTCGACATGTTGCTTGATCCCTTAGTGCGACCACGTGTCGCAAAGAAGGATGACGACTCTTGGTCATTCCATTTGAAGATTCACCATGCGCTCTACGATGGAGTGAGCCTTCCAGCTTTGCTCCACCGGTTTTCGGAACTCCTTGGTGGTTCCGCCGTGACAATCGATTCTGGAATGATCCACTGGAAGCAATTTACAATTGCACAGGCTACCCAGACCGCCCGCGAAGCACGAAAGGCCTTCTGGACAAACTACTTGCAGGGTAGTCCTCAGTCAAGTCCCCAACAGGCGTCCCCAGTTGATGTCAAGGAGAGAATCTCAAAAATCGAAAAGTCGGCCATCCCAGACCTCTCTAGCACCCAAAAGATTGCTGCCCAGGCTGGTGTTTCTATTCAAGCTTTGTTCCTGGCAGCGTATGCTAAGATTCTGGCTGGGGAAGAAAGTACAGCCGATGTAGTGTTTGGCATCTATCTCGCTAATCGGGCCGCGGAGCATGGTCTTCCGCCAACTTACCCAACACTCAACCTGGTTCCGCTGAGGGTAAAGATTGCCGAGGCTCAGCCACTCGTCGATGTTGCTGTCGCCATCCAGCAAGATATTCACGCCATATCTGCAGAGGGTTGTGCAGATGTTGGTCTTTGGGAAATCAGCAACTGGACTGGCGTGAATATTACATCATTTGTCAACTTTCTCAGCCTCCCGCACGAGCCTGAAGAGGGCAGCGGTGAGTTGCTCAAGCTGATGACGGATGGTGGTGCAGAAGATGCTGGTAGCGACGGCCCATCACTCCTCGCATCATATAAACAACTACAAAAGAACGTGGTTAAAGATGACATTCCTGTAAGTTGCCTTTTACAGTCATACATGATGCAAAAAGACTAATAATATTTTTTAAAATAGATGTCAGTGGATATTGAGGCTTCAGTTCATGAAAGTGGTCTTGATATTGGTGTTTTTGGGTCAGGTCAGCAAGTGTCAGAAGAAGAAGCTGCGAAATTGATCTCGGAGCTGATTTTGCATCTTGAGACGATTGGAAAATAATTAGAGGGCAAGTAAAGATGAAGGCGTTGGAGGGTTTTTTTTTTCTTCTTTTGTTTCTCTTTTTACTTTTACTTCAAGTTCATGTTTTATTCAAGAAGCATATTGATTTCAATGCAATGCAAGAATTTCAGACCACATTTAGACCAGAACCACGAACAAAGACAGCTCCCATCATTTTTACGCCCAATGAATGCTAAAAAAAACAAAAATAAAAAAAAAACAGTTGACGCTTAATACATGCATGCAATATCCATAAAAATTCGCATTATCTGAGAAATAATGCAAACAAATCATGATTGTAAAGATTTCCCAAAAAAAAAAAGATCCATGTTTACACAGAATATCCTAGCATTGACTGGTCGGGGAAGAGAATAATGTTTGCTAACCTCACGACTTCCGCTTCTGCGTGAGAGCCCGAAGAAGCACTCGTCAAGCTCTTTGTTTCGGCATCATCCTCGTTGGGTTTCGACCTGTCGCTCGGCGGTGTCCCGGCCCGCGTTGCGGCAACTTCCCACGGTACCAGGCCCATGGCTTGCAGCGCGGCGGGGCCGCCGACGCTGGCGATTTCCTTCTCGCCGGGCCGCGTTTCTGCGTCTTCCAGCACGGCCCCGCGGCCGGTGGAATCAAAGTCCGGACCCGGGTGGCCCCGCTGGAAGGCCTTTCGCTGGCGCGCAAGGTAGAGGGCGTTGGTCTGGGTCAGCGGGGCTGCTGGCACGTAGACGAGCATGCTGACGTCTTCGTTGTCGTGGCTGGGTGTTTTGAGGCCGTAGTTGTTGCTGGAGAGGTAATACGGCAGGTCAGGATGCCAGAAAATGTAGTCACCTGGCTGCAAGGTAGGCAGCGTGATCATGCTGTCTCGCAGATGCAGATGCGGATGCCAATGCTCCGTGATCCTTTGGGCGTGACCGGGAACGGCTCCGTGGATGATGGAGTCGGGATCCTTCTCGAGCTTCCAGTTTTCCGGGGCCAGATACGCCTCCCACTCCGGTCCGCTGCGGGTGTCGGGGGGAGGTTTGTGGGTGCTGAAGAAGGGGCGCAAGAGGTAGTAGGCCGTGGCAAGCTTGGGAGACGGTAGCAGCCGGACCATGCCGGGCTCGACAGTGGAGAGGGCCAGCACGCCCTGGAACATTCGAAAGATGGTGCAGGCTCCGTATCCGTTGTAGAGGTCCATGGTGGCAGCGACCCGGCTGGAGCATTCCCAGGGGTCGTGGTTTTCCCAGCGTCCGTGGAAGACCTGGCTGTAGGTGCCCGCGTGCTGGTAACCGTCGGGCTCCCACCGTTCCAGCGAGCCGTTGTCGACCTGGGCAATGATGCCGGCGGACGACTCGAGGGCGCTGATCCAGTCATCGGCCGATTGGGGAGGCTCGAGGGGAGGGACGTTGAGGCCGTGCGACTTGCTCTCGCCAGCGCCGTGCACGCGCAGACGGTCCACGTACGTGATTGGCAGCCGGGTAACAAGGCGATCGTCCGGGGTGGTTTCCCAGAGGCCCATCATGAAGCGCTGGGCGCTGAGGACGCTGGGGTGGGCACGGGCACGAACCTGGGCAGGGGTCCAGAAGAAGTCGAAGCAGGCGGGGTCGTGCTTCTGGGCCTTGGTGTGGCTCTTGCTGTTGAGATAGTCAATCGTCTCGCGCACTGCATCGTCGGCATCGGGCTTGGGCATGACCCTGCGCAGGACGCCGACTCCGTAGCGGCGCAGGTCGCGGCCGAAGCGGGCCGTCTGGGTCGGGTCGTCAAGGTCGGCGAATTCGATGGACGGGATGAGGTGTGCGCCGAGGGACTCAATGTGGTCAACCTCGTCGCGGAGGGCCTTGAGCAGGCGGGTCCAGCTGGCCTCGAGCTCTGCTTCGTGGCCGCGCATCAGGTTGCGCTTGATTCGAGCAAAGCGCGAGGGCAGGGGAACCGGCTTGGGGCCCCAGAAGGAGAGGACGGGGGAGTCCTTTTCAACGGCGGCGGCGGTGGCAGCAGCCGTCATGTTGGCCGAAGCCGACGAGGGCTTTGACGAGAAGCGCGCGCCGGCTGCGGCTGTGGTGTTGGTGTTGGTGTTGGTGTTGGTGCTGGTGTTGTTGGTGGGAGACTTGCGCATAGGCGACGAGGCCGACGACGTAGCCGACGACGACGAGTTGTGCGCCGCCATGGATGCGAGCTTGGCAATGTCGGTGGCCATTGGCGCAGTTTCGGCAGACAGCATCTCGGCCATGGTGGCGGCGGCCGTTGGCGGAGGGGTCGCTATTCCCGCTGTGAAGGTGGTTTTCTGCGACGAGGCGATTGCGGCGGCCACGGCTGCTGCCAGCGTTCTGGTCGAGGTTGAAGCAGGCGCCGAGAGGGTTGGGCGATGGCGGATTTTGGAGACGCGGCCGGTCTGGATATGGGGTGAAAGTGCGTGGGTGCGCGAGTGCGCCGGAGCCGGAGCTGGAGCTGTAGTAGCACCAGCACCAGCACCAGCAGTTCCTGTGGAGGGGGGATGCAACGGTCGTGTTCTGCCATGATGGTTCGATGAGGGGTCTGGGCTGGCAATATTATCCGGACGCACTGAGGAAGCCCTGCCCCGTCTGGCAGCGCCATCTGTTGCTTTGGGACCGACATTTTCTGACTCCACGCCTTCGTGACTCTCGCGGGTTGGTTTTGGCACATTGCAAGATGCTCTTGTGGTTTCTGCTGCAGTCAGCGGCTCAAACACGACGCTGTCCATTGCGTCCATGTCCATGTCCATGTCCATGTCAGTGTCAGTGTCCATGATGCCCCCGCCAACCCCAGCTCTACGTTCCTTTAGGCCCAGGGCATGGCCGTGTTCCACAACCGCAACCGCCGCCGCCGCTCCAATGGCCGAGGCCAAGTCACGCGCATTGTTGAGTATGCCCGGTGGTGGTGCCGCCCCTTCTTCGGGCTGTGGGGGGACGTCAACTGAGGATGTCGCCATGGTTCTGCTGTTGTTGCTCGCGTGCAGTTTGTTAGTTAGAAATCCACCTCCTGAGGGGGGGGTCCGCCTCTGTATTTTAGAAACACCGGGTTTGCCAATAATGGAGTTGATTCCGGAGATGAGATTTCGATAAAATAAAAGAATCAATAAAAAAAAGAGAGAGAAGAAAACTGCAAAATAGTCCAAGGTAAAGGGGTGCAATGCTTGCTGCTGACCGTTGTCTAAACCCTCAACATGTGGAAAAAACGAAATATCTATCCGTAGGTCAAAGAAAACAACAGCTTATGATATTGACCAGGTCTCTCAGGCTTCTCTTGGGATCCCTTTTTGACTCCGAATAGCGGCAACACTCCTACCACAAGGCCAAAGACGGGCGGTTGACCGGACCGGGCTTTTAAGAGAGCCGCCTTTTTCGCCTTCCGCTGTGGTTATCAAGACATTCCATGGCGCCATGGGGCGGCGTGTGGATCTTTCAGCAGTTTCGGCCCTGACATCCGTCAACCCAAGCCTTCGGTCCCCATCGTTCCGCCCCGAAATTCCCGTCTCGCCCCCACAAGGGAGCCACACCCTGCGCTCATGGGTGGGCGGCTTTGCGGCCCATGAGCCATCCCTGGCATCTCATCATGACCCGCCGCCGCCGCCTGTCATCATGAGCATGCCCTCGCCCTCGCCCTCGCCTTGGACCAGTCATGGCCAGCCATCCAGACCTACCATGCTGCATACAGCGTCTCATCCGCTCGCAGGCATCGCTTCCCCAAACCAAAAACACCCTCTCGACCCATAACTATTTGTCGGGCCTCCCGACCTACCTACATACATACGTACATACATGGCTCACTCCCTTTTGACGTGCGGCACTTCCCCAAACCAGCAGCCATCTGCAGCCTGCGACGCCCAAAACCGGGGCATTGACACATCGCGAATGCATGCCATCCATTTAACCCCCTACCCTACCCTACCCTCCCCTACCAGCAGCCCGTGCGTGCATCTATGTATGTATGTATGTATCTCTCTATCCAAATCCAACTGTCTCACGTTTGCCACTTTATCTCCTAATTAATTGTTTTTTAATCGTCAGGCTGGTCAAAGATAGGAGAGTTCACCCATGCTGCCGAGGTGCGGCAGAGCTGGATTTGACCTGATAACGCCAAACTCTCTCCGGCCCGTTAACCCCGCCTGCGATTCACACAGAGTTGAGTTAGCCCCAGCCAAGGTACCTAGACTACCCGCTCAACCCGTTCCTAGCCCCACAACGAGGCAACAAATTTATCCGAAACAGCCACCACCAGCATGAATCTACATTTCCCAACATGCTTCTTCACATTCACAATTACTTTCTTCGGGATGTGTTCATAATTATGACATTGGTATCTCGCTTTTATTCAATCATACTATCATACGTTGGTCCGCACCTGGCAATAATCATGCACGCGGAAATCATCTATGGTACATCAACTAACACTCTCATGCCCATTCCGGCCTCATAACGGAATAAACAAAAACAACACCTCATCAATCAATCCATCGCTTACAGGCGGGATCGGTCTCCAAGCTTCCATCCCTGCTCCTGGGCAATGAGCTCAGCAGCGCGCTCGCCAGCAGCCAGAACAGTAACCATGGGGTTGACGGTGGGCATCTCGGGGAAGATACCGGCGTCGACAATGCGCAGCTTGCCAATGCCTCTGACCTTGAGGCTGGGGTCAACCACGGCCATGGGGTCGTTCTTGATGTCACCCATCTTGGTGGTACCAGCAGGGTGGTAGACGGTGTGGGCGACACGGCGAGCGTACTCGCTAATCTCCTCGTCGGTCTGAACCTTAGGTCCAGGGGCGACCTCGCGCTTCAGCCAATCCTTGAAGGGGGACTGCTCGGCAATCTTTCGCGCAGCCTTGATACCGGCAACCAGAGTCTTGGCATCGTAGTCCTCGGCGTCGGTGAAGTATCGGAAGTCAAGAGCAGGCTTGACCTTGGGGTCGGCCGAGGTCAGGTAGATGCGGCCGCGGGATCGGGGACGGGGGATGTTGGGGGTCATGCAGAAGGCATAGCGGTCGGCGATAACGTCGTAGCCGAGACGCTCCGTGTTAAGGCAGAAGGGAATCTGGTAGCAGTGCATCATGATGTCAACTGCGTCGCCGTCGTTGCCGGCAGCGTTCGGGGGCTGGTATCGGAGGAAGACAGCGGCGTCCGAGTCCATGGTGGTCTGGTTGGCGGGAACGGGCTTGTTGAGCTCCCACATGATGATGGTCTCGGGGTGGTCGAGCAGGTTCTCACCAACACCGGGGATATCCTTGACGACGGGGATGCCAAGTCCCTCGAGCTGGGCCTTGGGTCCGATGCCAGAGTTGAGGAGCAGGCGGGGGGTATCAACAGCGCCGGCGCAGAGAATCGTCTCCTTGCGGGCCTTGAGGGTGTAGGTCTTGCCACCCTGGGTGGTGATGACAACGCCAGAGGCCTCGTCGTTGGTGACCAGGATCTTGGAGACGTGCGCCTCGGTCAGGACCGTGAGGTTGGGTCGGCGCTCGTCACCACGGAGGATAGGGTGGATGTAAGCGACAGAGGCGCTGCTGCGGCGACCGTTGTCAGGGTTGTACGAGATGGACAGGAAGCCGGCGCACTCGGTCAGCTTTCCCTTCTCAATAATCTCGTGGTTGAAGTCGACGACGGTGGGAATGCCCATGGCGTCGGAGCAAGACTTGACCCAGTCCTTGCACAGCTGGTTGCGATGGCGGGCGTGGACGGGCTGGATAGAGTTGCGCAGGTTGTCGCAGTGGCGCATCATTGTCTTGAAGTCCCAGCCAGCGCAGCCCTTCTCGACCCAGCGGTCCATGTCATGCTCAAAGGGACGGAAGGAGATGAGGGTGTTGTGAGAAGAGCAGCCACCAAGGACCTTGGCGCGAGAGTGACGGATGTGGCTGTTGCCTCTGGGTTGCTCGGTGGTGCCATAGTCATAGTCGAGGTCGCCGCCGAGCAGGCTGAGCCACTCGCGCAGGTCGAGCACGTTGTTGAGGTCGTAGTCGGAGGGACCAGCCTCGATGAGGAGGACCTTGGTCTCGGGGAGGTAGCTGGACAGGCGGGAGGCCAAGACACAGCCGGCAGTACCACCACCGACGATGATGTAGTCGAACAGGTCGACGGGGTTGGTGGGGAGGGACTTGGTAGTCATGATGGCGGTAATTGGGGCAATTGCTGAGTGTGGAGGACCAATCCTTGTGATGAGAGCACAGTCAAGAAAGTTCCTGCTGTGTTCGTGCGAGGAGGAATTGAGGATGAGGATGAGGATGAGGAGAAGAAGAATAAAGAGAGGAATGATTCAAGCCCAGACGGAGGATGAAGGTATTGTTTTTGAATGAAGAGAAAGAGACAGACGTACGGAGAGAGGCGGCTCAAGGTGGGGGTCGGGACCGATCGAATGGACCAGCGGGCAGCATGGCATGGTATGTATGGGTGGCATCGCGACACGGCACAGTACGAGGAGGACGAGGTACCTTGCAGGTACGGGGATTGGCTAAATCGGGGAAAGTAGCGAGATTCGGCAAGGTAGGTGAGGCATGCACGTACGTACAGTACAGTGCATGCGCAGGAGTAGTGCCAACAGCCGGAGGTGAGTGATGGTGGGCGGACGGGCTGATGGTGCGGGTGCCGGGTGCTGGGTGCTGGGCTAGCGACCAAGGCGGGTGGAGCATCAAATCAACACCAAGCAACGTGCAGTGGGCAACCGGAGTTTTTGCAGACGGTGGTGGCGGGGCGGACGGTGCAGCAGAAGGGGAAGGGGAGGGAAAAAAAGGGATAAGATTTTCACCGATATTTCCCTAATTTGGCAGTGGGAATGCTGTGCCCAGAGCTATACATAGATTGGCTTGTTGTTGTAAGTCATGAGCCTGTCGGTCAGTCGTCTCCCTCACACTCTCACTCTCACTCTCATTCTCTCACTCACCGAGGACGGTATGGCTTGCCACACATGGATGGCTCTTCTGCTTATCTGTGGCGGCGGCATTACCCCTCAAAAGCGAGGAGCTTGGACCAGACCAGACCAGACAGGCATGGGATGAGATAGCGTGCAAGGGATGCCACAGCCAACAAGGCCGACAGACCGTGAGCATCTAGCAGCAGCACTCTGTTACAGTTTGTAGGCTTGCTCGCCAGCCCAGGCCGGACTGCCAGTGCCAGGGTCAGCGTCGCTGCTCGTACGGTTTTTCGGCAGGGAACCCACCACGGCGCTCGGGCGTGGCCGTCTGGTGGGCTCCGTCGCCGTTGCCTCGCCGCCGTTGCCGCGCGGCCGTCAGACATCCACACTGTGCCCATCTCGGAGCGCCTGGCCCCTCTGTACGCTCCACCGCCTGCCCGGGCGACCAACCACCGTGTCTGGAGGGGGGGGCACAAGGCTAGTTAGTGGCTTTCCGTTTCGCATAATGTGGGATCGAGGCGCAGGGTGAGTGAAAGATAGCAACTTTTTTCTTCTCCTTTCCCCTTCTTTTCCTTCTTTTCGCTTTTCTGCCCTGCGACGACCGTTGTAGGCAACGAGGCGTTCCCCGGACGGCGAAAGCTGCCAAAGTGGGACAATGAGGCTTTACGGTTGCCGCATTTGGACTAGCCCCGGTTTCCCTGCCGCCATGCCTCCGTCCCCGTGACCGGCGACGGTATTGAATTAAAGGCCTATCTTCCAAAAGATTGTGCATTGGCTTTGATAGGGAGGAAGAGAGATATTGAAAAAGATAGATTAGCCAGATACTCCCTGTCTGCCATCCCGTCCCGAAGCGACACATGTACGTGCAGTCATGTGCCTCTCTTCTTGCAGAGCGTTTCTTTTTTTTTTGTGGGTGATGTGCACGACAATGGTGTAATGCACCGTATTAAACTGTATTATACTGTGCTATGCAACGCTATAGTGAAGAAAAATTCTGAAGAAGGAAAGGAAAAGAAGATCCCCCCTTCACAACACCTAGCCAAGCGGGCCAAATGACGTAGGGTTGCCCCGTTTCTCAATTCTTTGTCTTGTTCTCCATCAATCCATCCCCCTTCTCCGCCTGACGCGGGGCGGAATGCCGGTCTAAACCGGTCGCGCGGGAAGGGGAGAAGGGGAGAGGAAGGTTGCTGTTGGGTTGGGCGCGATCCGCCGTTGAATACCAAGATTGGTGAATTTCACCGGCTGTTTTCCTAAAGCGGAAAGCTTAGCTTGAAGCAAGTGAGACATTGACAGCAGCCTAGAACCCGAGGAAGAAAAAGAAAAGAAAAAAAAAAAAACAAGAAACTGTCAGCAACATTTTTTTTCTTCTTTCAGGGTTTTGGATCAGCGATTGACCCATCGTATTGGTTGAGGGATCGTCATATGGCGAACTCCGGTTCACCTTTCCCAGGTGCCAGGTGCCAGGGTCAGGGTCAGGGTCCCATGGAGGGAGCCGTCTGTCTACAGGGGGTGGTGGGGACAGCCAGTGTGCGGATAGTCCTTTTTTTTTTGTCCTTGAGCCGAAATGGGGGTTTCTGTTGGTTGAGAAAGACAAGAGGAAAAAAAAACCCTCCCGTCTCGGACACTGCGTTGTCAGTTAGTGTTGTGGGCGATTGGGTAATGGGGTTGCGTTTTGGGTCTTTGTTTATCCCTGCCCACGGGGTCCCCCTCGAGTTTATGCCATTAGCTCCAGTTGGAAAGCGGGCTTTGACGTTTGAGAATGATGTCGTCGTCGGACCTAAACCGGGCTTGCAAAAGAATGCCCACAAACCGGTTGTCTTGGCCAACAAGGTAGAGCTAGTTGGGAGTTTGTGGTCTTTTTTTTTTTTTTGGTTTTTTGGTTTTTGCTCGCCTTGTTTCATGCCGCCTCGTTCACTTTCATCTAGCTCGCTTAGCTTTTGCTATCGAAAGGCTACATACTACGCCCAGGGGGGATTCGAACAAGGGGGGGGGAGAAGGCAGCTACTACTACTGCAATCATATCTTGCTGGTCCATTGCCTGACAACCAAAACGGTGTGGCGAATCTCTCTTTCAGGCCGACATAGCCGTCCCAGCAACGGAGCGCTGGCCAAATACCGGTAGAGTCGCTTGTCCCGGAGACGGTGGTTGGCATGACGTGAAGGGTCCACTGGGCGACCCCGCAATCTGTGCGCTAGTGCCAGTTTCCCATGCGGCGGCGAGTCGTTCCTCTTCATGTCATTGGCACCCTCCCCTGCCAACCTCGTTTGCCGAGCTTCCTACATACAGCTGCTGACCCAGGGTCATGGATTCCGACTGATAGCTTTTTTTCTTCTTCGGTTCTCTTCGTTTTTTTGCTGCTGCTTGTTGGCTCTGCTACTTCTGCCTTGTCTTTTTTTTTTTAATGCCCAGGGGTCTCAAACAACGACCCCCCCCCCCCTTCCTCGTGGTCTGACATTGGCATTCAGATGCAATGTGGCCATGACCCCCCCCCCCCCCCGCCCCCGCCCACTCTCCCGGGCCGGTCCTCTCTCTGCCTGGGCTGCTGGCCTCTGTGCTGACACGCGCCTGAAGATATCGATGTTGAATGGCGAGCCAGGCTGAGAGGGAGGGCGTCGTTGTTGGCACACAGTGCAAAGTAGTACATGGTGGTACTTTCTAGCTCACTACTGCTACCCCATGGCTTTTCTCCTTTCAGCTTTCTCGGTGCCATGCCTCTTTAGGCAAGCCAGCGATGAAACTCTGCGCACCCGTGTAAGTCAAGACAACACAGCATCAAGGGGAGGGAGCATGTGGCCATGGCAGCAGACGTCCAAGTTGCAAAAACCCATGCTAATCAGTTGTAACGGCCGCAAGCTGACTCGTTTATCCGGCCTCTCTCGGTTTTCGCCTATCAGTCTCAATTGCAGCATCATGAATGCCTCGTTGTCTGCTGCCGCCTTTTCAGCTCTCTCGGCGTGGGCCCCACTTTTGGTAGTGCTCGGCAATTGAGCGTGATCGAGATAATGATGATGTAGCTCTGAGCTCTGTTTTTTTTTTTTTTTTTTGGCTCTTCAACAACTCCCCGATCGTCCTCATTGATCAATTGCTGGACCTTGCCTTTCCCAAGCTGGTCCATGCCCTCGTGCGCCAGCCAACCTCCATTTTTTGTCCCCATCGAATCTCACATCTTGCTGCTGCTGCGCCTAAGAGAAAGCTTCCCCCCCCCGTAACTAGCCCCTCCGCCTCGCATTGCATGCCGACCACCAGATCGCGTTGCCTTTCCCGATCGGTTCTAGGGCCTCCAATCTACATTGCCTATCTGGGAAAGCGCCAGGCCTGCATCTGAGTACAGTGCGCGGTTCGGAATCTCGGTATGCGCCCCTCCGTCCATCGTCATCGGCCGCCAGCCAGTGAATGTGAGTGATAGTGTCTCTTCTCAATCAATATCCTCTCCTTCAAGAGCTCGCTGCCGTCGTCTCTCTCTTGAAGCCATTCCCTCTCCTCGGCCATCTCCTACCTTTCCCCTCGTCCCCAATCGCACGATTTCCCAGCATCATACCATCATGACCTTCACCTCCGAGATCCACACCTTCCACTCCGGGCGACCTCAGCCCGAGTCGTCGTCGTCGGCCAACACCTTCACTTCGGTCGATCCCAGCACCGCAAAGCCCCTCGCAACCATCTACACCACCACGCCCGCTCAGCTCGACGCGACCATCGCTGCCGCCCAGGCTGCCTTCCCCGTCTGGTCGCAGACCCCCGCTCCTCGCCGCGCGCAAATCCTCCTGCGCGCCGCTGCCATCCTCCGCGAGCGAAACGATGCGCTCGCCCTGACTGAGACGCTCGACACGGGCAAGGCCTGGTCTGAGACGTCGACCGTCGATGTCGTCACCGGCGCCGATGTCCTCGAATACTACGCCCACCTCGCCGCCGGCAGCTTCCCTGGTGAGCACACCCGCCTCAGGGCCGATGCCTTTGTCCTGACCAGCCATGAGCCCCTTGGCGTATGCGCTGGCATTGGCGCCTGGAACTACCCCATCCAGATTGCCCTTTGGAAGTCGGCTCCCTGCCTCGCCGCTGGCAACTGCATGGTCTACAAGCCTAGCGAGGTGACTCCTCTGCACGCAAACACGCTGGCCCAGATCTACATCGAGGCCGGTGTGCCCCCGGGAGTCTTCAGCGTCATCTACGGCGACGGCCCCAGCGCCGGCGCTCCCCTCGTTGCTCACCAGGGCATTGCCAAGGTCAGCTTTACCGGCCAGGTCAGCACCGGCAGCAAGGTTGCCAGCCAAGCCGCCAAGGACATGAAGAGCGTCACCATGGAGCTCGGTGGTAAGAGCCCTCTTGTCATTCTGCCCGATGCCGATGTCGATGAGGCTGCCGACGTCGCCATGGTCGCCAACTTCTTCTCTACTGGCCAGGTCTGCACCAACGGAACCCGGGTCTTTGTTCCTGACACCCTCCTGAGCAAGGTTGAGGAGGCCCTTGTCCAGCGCTGCCGTGAGGGCATCCGCATGGGTCTTCCCAGAGACGAAAAGACCAACTTTGGCCCCATGGTCAGCGCTCCCCAGCAGGAAAAGGTCAAGATGTACATTGACCACGGCCGAAACGTCGACCGTGCCCGTGTGCTTTACGACGGTTCCGAGGAGGCCCAGAAGGTCTTGCCCACTGCCGATGGCTTTTGGGTGCCCCCCGTCATCTTCACCGATTGCAACGACGAGATGCGCATCACTCGCGAGGAGATCTTTGGCCCTGTCATGTGCATCCTGCCATACAAGACCACAGGCATGGACCGCGAGGACTGGCTGCCTCCCCTCATTGAGCGCGCCAACGACACCCCCATGGGCCTGGCCGCCGGCGTCGTCTCGTCCGATATCAGCGTCGCCCAGGAGGTGATCCAGAAGCTCGACGCTGGCATCACCTGGATCAACACATGGGGCGAGTCCCCCGCCGAGATGCCCGTGGGCGGATGGAAGATGAGCGGCCTCGGCCTGGAGAACGGCATCGAGGGCATCCGGGCCTACATGAGGACCAAGAGCACCCTGGTGCAGCTCGGCAAGGGCGCTTGCAAGGGCGTGTTTTCCAAGCTGTAGACGATGTGTTTTTTTTTTTACGATACCCATGTAAAAGGGGAAAAATGAATAGCATGTTTGATGATAGATTTGTTTTTTTATGGTTCGGGCTTGGTTAGTTGGTTTAGTCTAGCATGAAGCGTACAGAGCGCTGTATGATATGTGCGCCGAGTGTCAATTGCCGTGATGCAGACACATGACGCGGCGAAAATAAAATTGACTCTCCTATTTTTTGGTAAAACGACTAAATTTTCCCTGTGTGATGGGTGTGATTGATCAATGTTGCGCTGATCATGACAAGAGGTTGAGCTCATATGACCGACCATAGGGTAGCCCCGCCAACTAAAACAAGTGCAACATGATGACTTTGGAAAAGCGTTTAGATACGCGCTTATTTAGGATCTATCTAATAAACAAGGTTAAATTTTTATTCACTAGAGCCCGCGTAGTCAATCTTATTAGACTGGTAAATTAAATTGAAAGAAGGAAAACCAGGCATCATCTCATGTTTTAATTTACCAATAAGGCGTAAGCACTGTGGATGAGACTGTCATCTTTAATCCATCAATAATTCTCGAATCCTCTCTAGTCCCTTCAAGTCCTTGCTTTGAGCCGTTATACCCCTCTCCTCATCCCGTTCCGACATGTACGGTTTCTCAAGCTCCACCAGCCATGCGTTGTCATCGTCGTCTATCGCCACATTGTAAGCCTCCACTTCTCCCCAGACCACCCCTATGTCATGCAATGCCTCGACCGTCGTCTTAATCTGCTGCATCCACTTCTCGCGCGACCCTTTGTCAGAACGGCGGACGTTGGTCAATGGATCTCCAGCGGCCGCGCGGTTAACCAGGTAGCCAAACATATTGCCCTCGTCATCTAGGACAAGACCATAGAGCCCCGCAACGCGCACCTCGGGACCAAAATTGGCACTGGCGATTTTTGCGTACACTTCCAAGTCATACTTTAAGTTTCGCTTCATTCTCGGTTGCAAAAGGTAGAAGTCTTGCCCATTTACCCGTACCTCTTGGACATGAAGGTTCTGTAAATCTCGATTCTCTTCCCACGCCTCGTCTAAGACTTGGATTTCGGCGAATCGAAAGGAAGGATAGGTGGTGGGGGGAAGGGTGTGGCAGACATCATGGTGGTTGTCGAAGTCTGACGTTTGCTGGCTTTTGGTTTTTCGGTTTTCCACGGGCCCTGGGACGAGCTCGTCGTCAACTGCCCCTAACTGGCACTCAAAAGAGTCTTGATGGTACACTTCGGCCAAGGTCAAGGCTGTAGCGTCAGTTGGCGGCGGGGCTAGGCTCTGGAACATGCCGAGGTATGGACCGACTGCCCAGTCAAAATAGCCATCGCGGATCGCGGGACTCATGTACCTCTTCTCATTGTCCAAGTCATCTGAACTGTTGGAAACATTGCCTTCACTGTCATCGCCTTCACTGTCCTCGTCTTCGTCGCGATAATAAATGGCTGATGTATGATCCAAGAGCTCCTTTAATCTGGCCGGCGAGTTTTCAAAGTTAGACTTGGAGATATTGATAAAGAACAGCCGCCCGTTGATGCGGATACAGAGGGTATAGCGGTATTCACATTCAGCATCAACTATGGATTTTATCCAACAAACGATAGTATAAGGTCGATTGTTCGGTGGGAACCAATGCCGTCGCATGTTTAAAGTGGAGAACAAGGCAATTCTGAGATTGGAATGCAATGAGGAGTCATACAAAAGATTTCAACAGCCTGAGAAGCTGTTTCGGCCTCTCAAGTCAGTCATGCAGTTCATGGTAGAGGAACCAACATATCTGCCTGAGGCATGGGGGCTTTCGTTGGGCAACCCCCGATTTAGGCAGCAGTCTGATTAAATGGCGAGGGTTGGGAACAACAGCCGTGGTTTCTGTTTTACTTTTGCAAAGGTTAGAAAAGACATGGTCAAGCTTCTGTTGGCCAGTTCCTTTATGCCCTTTGATGAAAATTTCACAATTTGTGTGAAATGCCATTTGTTACTTTGCGGTGTGTGCAACTTATGTGGACATAAAAAAAAATCCATCTGAGACAATATTGACATTACTTGAAATTGCCATTGGTTGGGATCAACAACATGACTGGCACCAAGTTGTACACGGATGAGGGTTGACGCAATACGAGTGTTTAGAGTACGACCAAGAGGATTTAAGTACGGTATTCTCATACTGCCAAAACGGTGGCTCTACCGTTTGCTGGTCCGCATTTGCCGAAGTGGCAGAACAGATTGTAAATGAGACAGGAGAAGAGATGAACCTAAGAAAAGAAAAGAAAACCACCCAATGAATGAACTGTACTTGGTGCTGACATTGAATAGCATAATTTTGGGACTTCATTATGTTAAGTTAACTAATACCCAACATTTTGAATCCTAGCTGCTCACATGAGCACCTGGGTCAGACTGAGTGGGTTCCCCAGCCAAGCGCACCGCCACTCTAAGCAAATGGTCCTCGTCAGCGACTAGAGGGATTTCGTTGTTCCGTATGTGTGAACAGCCTCCCGAATTTCCGATTCTAGGGCTTCCATTTTCATCCTGGGGGCGGAGCCAAGTCTCCTTTGCCCTAAGTTACCCCTGAGCCATGCAGCATGTCTTGGGCTGGGGGACCCACTCGTCAGGCTCCCCAGACTGGTTTCGTTACCTCGGTATCCTGGCCACTCTGGACGGGAACCATCTGACGATCCAAGGATCTACGTAGATCTTATAGTTCTTCTTGCAATGATTATTTGGACTGGTATTTTGTATCGGCTTTTGCGAGTGCTCTTTTTCGTATATAGCCAACAAGGACCAGGATGGAGTATGGGAATATTAACATATTTTTAGCGTCAGTCTGTCAAGTTTAGTGCACAATCACAGGCTTTACCCCAAGCAACTGATGGGATTACTAGATCCGATCTCATGCATCAAAATTTCCCTAGTACCTCGGATGTCGGATGATTGACCGATGATGAAACTTTAGTGACCCCAAACGTGTTCGTCGACTGTGGTGCACTTCGTGTCACCAGACTCACCGCACAGCGAAGAAGCCAGGCCTCACCGACTAACGCTGCTACCAGACGGAACTCCACCGTGGTTCGCCCCGACTGCTCTGCTGGTGGGGTTTGATTGGCCTCACTGCGCCCACCGACCTGCAGTAGCGACAGCCCTGCTTTCCAATTGGCGACCAGAGGAGACACTTATCGTAGTCCTGTAGTGTCAACTAAGCAACTATGGGGCGCCCGCCCACAATTTGGCAGGGTGAGGTGTTCCACAACGCACTATTGGAGGATGCCCGGTGGTTGGAGAGAGACGTGGAAAGAGAGACGTGGAAGGATGACAAGACTGCTGCGAATTTAGGCACGAAGATAGCACATGACTAGACAACCCAAGAGAGGCAGCCCGAATAGGAGCAAGAAAGGGAACATTGCAACTTTAAATATTTTGAAATTCATGATCATTTCTCATCTGGACACATATCCAAGAAGAAAGAAAAAAAATAAATCCAAGTTCGGCTAGCACTCTTCACTGTTACCCAGGATCCCAGACCGACAGTTGCCAAGCGGCGTCGCTGGAATGCCTCACTTCATCAACACTGGCACTTTGTGCCTCGAGTCCGGGGCCGCCTTCCCTAGCAAGTATGCAATTCTCTCACACACTTGGCGAAAGGATGAGATGGAATATGAGGACATGACCCCGAGGAACACCCAATTTTTCCTGCGAGCAAAGAAGAGGTGTACCAAGTTGCAATTTGCAGTGCAGATTGCTAAAAAACTGGGTCATGAGCACCTCTGGATGGACACATGCTGTATCGACAAGTCTTCCACCGTGGAGCTTTCCGAGGCCATCAACTCGATGTACAAGTATTACAAGAATTCAGGCTTGTGTATCTGTTACCTCGAAGATGTCAAGACTCGCGAAGATCTCCCAAAGGCTCGATGGTTCACCCGTGGCTGGACTCTGCAGGAGCTGATCTTCTCACCTCACATCCAATTCTTTGGTGCTGAGGGAGTCTACATCGGCAGCAAGAAGTCACTGCTTCAGGACCTGTCATCCATCACTGGTATCGATGCCAGCATTCTCACCGGAGAGGTCCCACTCGAGAGTGTTAGCGTTGCGCACAGAATGTCATGGCTGGCTAACCGCAAGACGACGAGACCTGAGGACATGGCTTATTGCATGCTTGGTATTTTCGGAATCACCATGCAGATTTGCTATGGAGAAGGAGACGAAGCTTTCCGAAGACTCCAAGCACGATTGCTCAGCGAAAAGGACGACCACAGTCTTTTGGCCTGGAATGGTCCCCCCTCCCGATGGGGAGCGATTGCGGACTCGCCCCGTGTCTTTGCAAAGTCCTGCGCTTGCATGGCCACGAATAACCTCGAGTTCACCACTCGGGCGCAATTGAGGACAGACATGAGCGGCGTCGGGCTCAGCACAACGCTCATCTGCTGGATGGCCGACCCGACCGACTGGACCCGATGGTACGCCATCGTGGAAAACGTTTGTGGAACGCACCCAGACCAACCTGCACATGTTATTGAGCTCCGGCAACTCCACCCTAGAAAACTCCACTTTGTACGTGTACATAGCGAGAGACACCTCGTATACGGCGACCCTACGCACACGCTCCAAAGTCAGATCATCTACGAAGAAGAGTCATTTCGCAGTGGTAAGTCTGACAAGGCATCTTCTCCCAAAATTGTTTAATACATTTGTCTAACCTGTCTGCAGGGCGTCTTTTGAAAGAAAGCCCTTATTACTATGAAGGAGTGCGTACAAGTGCCTCATATCCAGCTCCGGGTTATCCAACCATTGAAAATCACCCTTGGCAGGTCGACTTGTTGAATGATGATCACGGTAAGGGTCTTCCAAGTCCTGGTATTTTACTAAAAGCTAACTTGTGAATGTAGGCAAGAGGTTTTACAGAGCCGACATCTGCCCCAGGTATCGGGACATTGTGATTCGATTCGCAGACCCATCCACCAGATTTGAGGACTCTAAACCTACAGACGACGAAGACGAGGACCAAGAAACGGAAGTGAAATTTGAGCCTGAGCGCCTGGCTTCATTCAACAAGAGGCTGTTCGCGTGCGAAAGCAACGAGGAAGCTTCCAACTCAATACAACCTGATCAGAACTCTGGCTTGGAGGCGAAAATCACCGGGACCAAAACTGAAATCTACGACATCTTCAAAACCATCATCGATGACAAGGGCTACATGGTCGAAGATGACTGGTTCCTTGTCGTCGACACTCAGGGAACAGAAACCAAGGAGAAAGGGAGCTGTAGAAGTTTCCTGGGAGCATTAAGGAACAAGCTGTAAGAGAGCGGAGGGAAAGAGAGCGGGCGGAATCCACCCCCAACATGCAATACGACACTATGATGGGGGCATGACTTATTCTTTTTTTTTTACGACATCTAGCGGGCCAAGAATGATGTTAAATCGGGCCATGTTTTACACGACTATACAGAGCATTTCTTTTTTTTACAAGATTGCATTTTCGATCAATAGACACAATGTATTATTACACCTAGACAATATTTGCACTTCTTGCTGCATATAAAAACATATTATTTATACGATTTTTTCTGAAAAAAAAACAAACAAACAAAAAAACTTCCATTGCGATAATTGAGATGTGGACAGCTCTGCAAACATGACCACCCCGTCTTGGCCCGGTGCGCTCCAGGAATATGCCACCACACAAAGAGTTCGGTGGTTAGCGGCCGTGTGAGGGTCATGATAAACCAATACGGTACAGATTCGATATCCACTGGACTGCGTCATGCATCGACGACATTGCGGACTGGAAGCGGTTTCAAATTCAGGCCCTATTTGCTACTTGGGCTCACTGCTCGCTGGGATGTGATGCATCGACTGAAATAGTTTGCGCGATAAAGAACCAGCACCGTGATTAGCAACACGCACCCAATTGTTGGCCATTATCCAGTTTTAGGTTTTATTACGTGCGCCGACTGTCGGACGCTTGGTGCATCGGCTTTGTCAGCGAAGGTGATTTGTAACCAGTGCATCCCGATGTGTTGCATCTCACGACGCCATAAGCAAGCCTCCATTGCAATAACCTATAAAAAGCGTGCCCTCATCTTTTCGATGGCTTCATGAAAAAACTTGAATTAAATCGCGCTGCATGAAATCTTAGGCAAAGTGACAAAATATCTTTGCTCCACGGCCAAGACTAGCTGATTTGACATCAGCGCTTGCACTGCTATTTATCCTATTTTCCCCCTTCGGACATAATTAATTCTACAACTGGCCAATATTTCCATTCTCTAGTCATAATGAAGGCACTTGTACTCACCCCGCCTACCCGCCATGTGTCTGTACGTGAATTGCCTCGTCCAGTTCCGACCGTGGGCGAGGTCCTCATTCGCGTCCATGCCATAGCTCTTAATCCCGTCGATGCTCTCTATGTATCTCATCCGATCGCAACTCAGGAATATCGAGTCGTTGGCACCGATTTTGCAGGAACCGTTGTCGATGTTAGTCCAGAGCTGGCTGAATCTGCCGATCAAAGGACTAAAATTGGGACGCGAGTAGCAGGCTTTCTTCAGGGAGGTATGTATATGCTTCCCTTCTCTAGTATTCATATTTGACGGAAATTTTCCATTCGGTAGACTGACCCGAAATGCTGTAGCTTGTTCTACCAATGATCGCCCAGGAGCATTTGCAGAGTACATCACAGCACCGTATGATTTAATTTGGCAGATTCCCGCTAGCCTTTCGTTCCAACGCGCTTCTTCAATCAGCATGTGCGGTCTTACAGCAGCCCAGGGTGTTTTTTCGCGTTTGGGGCTCCTAAACCCTTTTAGCACTTCCGAAATTTCCGAGTCTGAGGAGCAGGAAATCGAAGACCCTATCAACGTGTTAATATATGGCTCGTCAACTTCTCTTGGCTTGTACGCAGCTCAACTAGTCAATCTATCGTCCAAAAGCTCTGGTCTCAAGATTCGCCTAATCGGGGCTGCCAGCGCTTCAAAGCATGATCTTCTCCGCCAGAGGCCGTATGGGTATGACGCTCTTGTTGACTATCGTGACCAGGCTTGGACAGAGAAGGTGCGGGAGGCAACTGGCGGCAAAGGAGTGGATTATGCCATCGATTGCATCTCTGAGGGCACAACGGTGGAAAAGATACATAGCACATTTGGCCCCAGAGGACGGTTCGCAACCTTTCGCAGTCCTGCCGGCGGTCGCTATGATGTGTCGGAACTGAGAGTGAAGCCCATTTATGGCGCAGTTTGGGAAGGACTTGGTGTTGAGATTGGCTACAATGGTTAGAATTTGAACGTGTCCTGGCACTTATGTCAAGATTTGCTAACCGATCCACTCAGGCCAAATCATCCCCGCCAACCCAAAGGCAAGGCAGTTTGCTACAAAATTCTTCGAGTTCTTGGGTTCGGGAGTCAATGAGGACAAGGTAATCCTTGAGCCAAACCCAATAAGAGCCATGCCGGGAGGACTGGAGCGAGTCGTGCCTGATGGGTTTACATTGCTTGGGGCGGATGGAGTGACTGCGAGAACTGCTGCTTCTCGAAATGAAGATTATATGCGACCCATTAGCGCCGAGAAGATGGTTTATGCACTGGAGTAAATTGAGGTGAATCGGAAACGGAATGTTGTTAAATTGTACCACCTCTCATTGTGTTTCTCTAGGGTTGAAATATGGTGGTTTGGAAGGATATTGGTCAGTCAGAACTATTATTGGTACGATGTCTAAGCTCAGTGTAAGAATTTGAACATTGGCCTTCGAATAAGAATGGCATCAAATTGACAAGGATACATCTTGTGAGAGGGAGCCACCGAAACAAGGCACGTTATTTCATACTGACAACGAGTAGTAATTATGCATTACCTCAACACTAAGCCACCACTTTCATAGTCCATCCCAGCCACCCGAACAAACACATACGACCACAGCCCTTAGAAAATACTGGATCCCGTCTGCTCTCCGAGAGTCAAGCTGAGGAGCGCCTGAGTAGTAGTTGGGTCGGTGACGACCAGCGAATGCCGGGTGTTGTATGTTTAACTTTTTGCCTTTTGGTTTATTTCTAGAGTAAAATATGGTGCTGTTATATTATTCATCTGTATGGTGTATCGGCTGGGAACTACGGCTGAGATGCATTTACATGTGCTTTTTGTGCGAATGACATGTTTCCGAGGACCTGGATTATTCAACGCCAATAACAGAGGGAAGACATAGAGTGCCAAGGCGATACCCCAGACTAGCGGGAATTAACACCACGGAGTCTAATTTCACGATGGATGCATCCTGCTGGGCCACTAAATGTTGTTACAATCTATGTTGAACGCTGGGACGGATTCGTAACCATAGGTCTCCAAATAGTGGGCTATTAAATGAATTATACCACCTGAAGAGGAAGCCCAGTGGTTGAGTGCCTTCGATGGCAGCAAAAGTTTTTATTTCGAAAACCTAAGGCCCCTTGAAACCTGGAGGAGACACCCCTGTGAGAAATGTCCCCACAGATGCCTCATAGTGGCACCTCACTATGACGAATCCGTATTCATGCTTCCGAGACCTGATTTAGGCCATGTTCACAAATTTTACCCGCCAATGGCAATCAAGCGCATCAAGAAACTGTCGATCTTGTGAGCTTAATCGCTGCGCCTCGGTCACGTACTACCCCGACATCTCCTCATTAAGTCATTGTACCTGTAGCCGCGCCAAAGATGTGTTGCATGCAGTGGGTGAGAGTTCTGAAACCGCGCATAATACATTGGCCATATAATCCCGAGCCATGTGTACTCACTTTTGCACGCTCTGTAGGTCGACTCTTTCTCTGCAAATTTGAACCAAAAACTAGGAGTCAACAAGGAGATATTAAAAAATGCAACTCATTTCAACCCTTGTTGCTCTCGTCTCGGCTTCTCTCGTAGTTGGGAGCCCCACGCCTCGCCAAGCTACATCTTATGATGGTGGCTATCTCATTTCAACCTTCACTGATGCCAATCCCAAGATTCAGTGGTACCTGTCCGATGGAAATAAGGCATCCGGCTTCAGATTCTTAAATGACGGAAATGCGGTGCTTGCATCAACTGTTGGAACAAAAGCTGTGAGGGACCCGTACCTTGCAACCAACTCCGATCGATCTCAATTTTTCCTACTTGCAACTGGTTTGTGGAATGCCCCCAATCCCAATTAAATAACAGTCTAACAAGTTGGCTAGATCTTGATATCAACGCCGATGGATTTTCCTGGGACAAGGCAACAAGGCAAGGTAGCCGAGGCCTTGTTGTTTGGTCTTCCAACAACCTTGTAGATTGGTCCGAACCTTCATTGCGGATGTATGTAACCCCATTCTATGCTTCGAAATCTCAATTAACATTTTGTTTAGTATTGAAGCTGATACCGCCGGAATGGCGTGGGCTCCGTCAGCTGTCTGGGATGATGCCACACAGCAATATTACCTCTTCTGGGCCTCTCGCCTTTATTCCACTTCCGATACACAGCATACCGGAGTTGCAAACCTAGATCGGATCCGTTACACAACAACAAAGGATTTTGTAACATTTAGTGAAGCAGCAGACTATGTGGCGCTCGATGACACTCCTCTAATCGACCAAGAATTCCAGTATTTGGGAACGCCTGGACACTTTGTTCGGTTCTTGAAGAACGAAACTACTCTGCAAGTCTATCAAGAGTCTACTACTGAGGGCTTGTTCGGAAAATGGACCCGAAAGGCCGGATATGTTCGCAATGAAAGCCCCAGGGAAGGTCCAGCATCATTCGCCGACAACACGACGCCCGGTCTATACCATCTATTCCTAGACAACTATAGCGAGTATGTCGGTTTCCAAACCTCTGACATTCTATCTGGTCAATGGACGGCGGCATCTTCAGGTCAATTTCCCAGTGGAATGAAGCACGGATCGGTGTTGCAACTAACCAAGAAGGAGTATGATGCTGTTGCTGCTAAGTACCCTGCATAGAACTAGGATTACGAATAGATTTAGCACAAAATAAACCACCAAATACTTTCCAACAAAAGAACTTGGTGTTTGAACTTTTAGTAAATCATATTCTATAATCCAATGCCACTTGCCACAACCTTTATCCCAACGCGTGGTATCTAGAGGGGTTTTATGTAGATTATTGCGTCGAAGAAAATACAAATTTGTTTCTTTTCAGCCAAGGAGACAAATAAATAAGCCTTACAATCGAGGAATTAATCTCGATACCCTTTTAGCATATGGATGTCCACCTTTGATGACAAATTGATCGATATCAGACGTGTTAACATAGTCTGGATTGGCATCTTTCATCAAATCTGACATTCCACACAAACGCATGGCGGTCTCGATTTCGTCCCGAAGTACTGCAAGAAGGTCAGTGAGATGAGACATCATATCAAAGAGAGGATCCAAAGCTTACTGTTTACCGCATGTTCAACGCCGTCTTGTCCATAATTGACAGAGTATACAAACGGCCTACCAATGCCAACAGCACTGGCACCGAGACAGACGGCTTTCACCACATCGGAACCTCTGCGAAAGCCTCCATCAATCAATACAGTCAGAGCCCCAAAAACCTCAGGGCAATTCCGATGCAACTCCAGCAAGATTAGGATGGAGGGTGGAGCTGTATCGGCGGCCCGTCCGCCATGGTTACTGAGCACAATGCCCTGGCAGCCCATCTCCATTGCTAACTTGGCGTCTTCCCAGCGTTGTACACCCTTAACAACGATTGGTAAGTTGGTGAGTTTGCGCAGCCACGCAATATCATCCCAGTTCAAAGATGGATCAATGAAGGAACCGGTCGACCGTGCCAATCCCGCGCCTTTCCAATCCTTCTTGTTACCAGAACCTTCGTTCTTGGCTCGTTCATCGTCTTCACGCTTTGACACCACCGGAAGGTCCGCTGTGACAAAAATGGCCTTGACCTTTCCTGTTTTTATGACTCGCCTCAAAAGATCTTCTGACTTTGCCCGGTCTTTATTGACGTATAGCTGTAAGAAGGCGTGGCGCGGCGTAGCCTCAAGAACTTCTTCATGCGGGTATGAGGAGGGCGTGGAAATGCACTGGACTATGCCTGTCGCCGCCGCCCCTTTGGCTAAGGCCACCTCGCCCTCTTCTCCCGCAGTTTTTACTGCACCAGTAGGAGAGATAAAGACGGGGATGCTCAAATCGCATCCAAATAGGCTCGTCTTGGTATTTACTATGCTTACATCGCGCATCACCGTCGGCCGGAGCCAGATTCTCTTCAAAAAGGACAGATTCGCTTCACGCGTGATATTGTCATTTGAAGCACCGCTAATATATGCCCAAGATTTTGCGGGAAGTGCAGAGGACGCCATGCGTTCAAAGTCATGCAAGTTGATAAGCTCTCCCAACGACGGCTTCTTGTCGGCGCTTTCCGGCGTCTTGTTGCGTTTGGTCATGATTGCACTTGGATCGCCGACTTTCGATGCATCAAGTGATCCGAGGTGAAATTCAATTTTGAGAGTCTTACCAATCAGAGACGGCGAGTGGAATCTGTTATATTCCTCGGAGGCATCTTGCCCAGCATATTCGTAGATTACTTCACCAATGCGTTAGCAGGCTTCTAGTTCATAAATGCCATGCGGCTTGGATTGTATACCTTCAGAGCCGCCAGGATGCTGGGAAGCGAATTCGGTAATATTATAGACAGTGCCATTCACAATGATCCAGATATCGTCGGGTTTGTTATGTAGAGCAATTTCATCTGGGGAAATGATGCGAGACATGTTTGCTGCTAAGAGAAATGTGGCTGCCAATTGTTTTGGGGATTTGTGAAATGCTGATTAAAGTCTTGAATTTGATTGAGGAATCGCTTCCCCCATGGGGTACTGCGAACCTTGCCTAGCGTGGTGGCTAAGGTGAGGGGAAGGAAAAGCTCGGCTGTTTTAGTCGGTTTGTTCCGTCGGAAATGATTGCCGATCCGATTGGTGATGCGATTATTCAACGAGCTAAAGAATGAAAATGTCAGATTACTGTCCACAAAATTGGCTATTATATTTGGCATGTCTGGGTAATTAGAGACCAAAATCTTTCTGCAGAGATGAGTTACTGGGTCGATTTATTTATGTTTCCATATCTGCCGCAATCCTCAATTAGGCCTTGAAGATTTTGCCTAGGTTAGAAAACTTGCTGTTTTTGGAACTACAATTTCCTCCTTATTATGAAAGTATGTCTTAAAATTCATAAACTTTACATGTCTGAACATAAATCATTACGTGCAACCTGGCTTGGAGAGTAAAGAGCAGAGAGAACGGAACAGCTCTAGGGCATATATCAAATACGGATTCAGAGAATATCTAGATTTGACACTTAAAACAACCCGTTGGAATAACCTTTCCATCACCTGGCTTGGATAAATATTTGCGTACTTTACTTTGTCTTGTAGGGTGCTCAAATGGGCTCATCTCTAGGTGCTTCATTGACCTAATGGACTCCGATCAACAACATTGTATTGTTATTTGGAACATTGGAACCCCGGGAAGGTGATTACATTACGAATTACCATGATTCCCCCCCATTTTCTCTTCATTCTCGGAGTCTGTTGGCAGTTTAATCTTATAATTTATTACTAATTATTAGTCTCGGGTGGCTGGGGTGTTAGTGCTCAGGCTACCCACCCCGAGAGCCACATAACTTCTGCATAATTCACAGGATTCACGAACATAAGTATACATAGACCATTGCCAAGGGTGGAAGTAGTTCTCCATCCGCACCTGATTAAAGGCGGAATTACTTGCACAAGGACGGAAGTACCTGCACTAAACCGTCGCATTTTTCTTATCACTACCAACACGTGGCACTTAATTGACCGCTGAAGACAACTAATTTTGCAGCTCTTTCCCTAAGATTTTGAAGTGCTGGTCCTTCTGTTTGTTGATCCATGAAACTCCACCCTCAATCATAAAAGCCCACCACTCACGGCATTTGCCAATTCTCATCAGCCAAAACATTCTGCTTGTATTGTTCTTCATTTAAAGACGATGAGATCTGAAACTGTCCCAATTCGACGCATTGGAAGCGATGGCCATGCAGGCATCCACAGTACCGTTGGTCGTTTCCTTATCCGCGGGGAAGCAAGTGGAGATGTTGTATTCTCCGATACCCCGATCAGTTTCATGATGGGCGTGCACCCTGAGACTGGCGTCGTGATGGATAAACATCACCCACTCCTGGGAGAATCCCTCAAGAACAGAATTGTGGTGCTTCCTCGGGGCAGAGGGTCATGTGCCGCCAGCGCGGTGATCCTGGAGCTGCTTTACTTGGACGCCGCCCCTGCTGCGCTTGTCTTTCACAAATTGGAAGAAATTTTAACATTGGGCGTCTTGCTTGCAGATGCAATGTTTTCCAAGTCTATTCCTGTGTTGTTGATAGAAGACGACCAGACCTGGAAGAAGCTGGCGGAAGCTAAATCTGCTAGAATTACAAGACATGGAATGTTCATTGAAAGCGAATTTGTATCCCTCAGAGTACCTTACGAGCATGGGGTTTCAACTACACCAGAAGATGAAAAAATGATGCGGGGAGAAGAATGCAGCCGAGCCGCTCAAATCGCCATGGAAGTCATTGTGGAGTTTGCATCGATTCAAGGAGCAAAATATCTGATTGATGTCTCCCAAGTCCACATTGATGCTTGCTGCTATGTCGGAAAGACTAGCTTGCTTGTACCTGAACGTTTGCTGGAGCTAGGAGGGAAAGTTCTTGTGCCATCTACTTGCAATTCTCTGAACGTTGATAAACAGAGATGGCAAGCTCTTGGAAGTGACCCGCAGCAGTCAATTGTGGCCTCTAAGATTGGCGACGCATATCTGACCATGGGGGCCGCGATGAGCTTTACTTGTGCTCCATACCTGCTCAACAGCAAGCCAAAGTCTGGAGAGCAAATTGGATGGGGAGAATCTAACGCGGTTGTTTTTGCCAACAGTGTTCTTGGGGCGCGTACCCAAAAGTATCCAGACTATTTGGATGTCTTGATTGCTCTTACCGGGCGAGCACCAGCCATTGGCTGCCACTTGGAGGATGGGCGCCGCCCACAGATTCGAATCGAAGTGCCCCAGTTAAGCGGTTTCGATGATTCATTATTCCCGTTGCTTGGTTACCATATTGGATCGATTGTCGGAGGTAGCATACCCATAATATATGGCATGGAGAATACCATGCCTGGTGTTCCAGACATGAAAGCATTCGGCGCTGGATTTGCAACCACTTCCTCAGCCCCAATGTTTCACATAAACGGGGTGACGCCAGAAGCTTCCACAGTAGAGATTCCGAAGGATTTGGAGAGTGTGAAAATATCTGTTAATGAGTTGGTTGGAACATGGAATCAGCTCAACAGCGCAAAAAACGATGCCGTCGACATTATCTCCCTGGGAAATCCTCATTTCGCCTTCGAAGAATTTGCAAGACTGGTGAAGCTAATTGAGAACAGAACTAAACTACAACAAACCACTCTTATAATCACCATGAGCCGTTTTGTACGCCAAAAAGCAGAGGACTCGGGTGATTTAGCCAAGGTTGAAGGCTTTGGGGCGAAAATTATTACTGATACCTGTTGGTGTATGCTTGAGGAGCCAGTCTTTCCGCGCTGCGATGGTAATATTATAACCAATTCGGCTAAGCTAGCACATTATGGACCTGGAGTGACCCAAAAATGCTACCACTTTGGCAGTATGGCAGATTGTGTTGAAGCAGCATGTTCAGGGAAACGGCCTGCCATAGATGTCGCCCCAATTTGGCTCGTTGACAACGGTATTATGGTTTAGGACCTATGTATCTAAAAATCTCTTGAACTATTAAAAAAGAAATAAAAAAACAGAACGGAACTTAAGATCTTAAGGTTTTATTTCCTTTGTTAACTTTGGGCTGTTTAGTTCTGATAAATATTAGACAGATGGGATTGGATAGATGAGCAAAGCCCAGTGGTTTGTGATTGAGAATTCTAGGCCGTACAAAAAAAAGCTAGGTTTAGCCTTTAATTTGTCTGCTGAACCTTTGATCTGAACCGAAAATGTGCTTGTGTTTTATTACAGCTACAAGACCAGTCAAGTAACCAATTGATCCGATCGACCAAGACCTAGAGATCATGTTCTTGATCTCGAAATGAAAACCGTGAAGCTTTAGATACCCAATTACACAAATCTCATGGATGTTCCCACAACAGTCTTATCATAAATTGATGTCGGAGGTGCCGGGGTCCTGTTCTTAATGGAATCGCTCGCTCGATCCTTTCACATACGACCATACCCACTAGAGAATACTGGATCCCGTCTGCTCTCCGAGAGTCAAGCTGGTGAGGGGTGGATTAGTAGTTGGGTCGGTGACGACCAGCGAATCCCCGCTGTTGTATGTTTTTTTGGACGTTTTTTCCGCCCCTTTTCTTTTTTCAAATTTTTTTACCGCCGTGTCGCGTTTTGAGGCCGGTGTAAGGAAAAGGCGTGTTTTCACAGTATGATACTGCGTATAAATAATATGTATTGCAGTTTATGCTAAAAGTCCATTGGATTTGTATTGTTTACCGAAGCAGAACGGCGCAAGCCACTGCAATCTACGTTGGGACCGACTGGAAATTGCTGTCCCTCAAAGTTAATTTGAGAAATACGCATATAGATTAATCATGGGTATAAAACCTCAAGCTATTGCACTACTCGGCAGGATAAGAGATGCGTGTGATCTTGCCGGTACAGCCATCAGTGACCCTAATACCCACGCCCTGATGACGTTTAGGGCATTGAACATACGTTTTTACATCAAACGATCCGGCGGCTTTCCCTGGCTTTCCAGCAGCGGCGGTGACTGTTTGGGAACTCGTGACCGACGAGCCACTCAGAACTTGAACCTGAACGTTGCCCGTATTGAAATGCTCGCCTTTGACCTCCACCATCCATTCCGTTACCCAGCCGCCAGTGCATTTTCCGTGCGGGCAGCCTTCTGGAGTGCTGATCCAGTAAGTGTTATTCCAGCAGCCAGCAGTTACAATGTACGGAGTCTTGGTCTTGGCGTATTGATCCACACAAACGCGGCTTGGACCGCAAACATCCTTGTCTGAGCAATCCGCATTCTTCGTGCAAGAATAACCTATAAAATGTAATCAGAAAGGGCGATGTAAACAGAAGGCCACATGAACTAACCAATACCATGAGGGGCCCATGAACAAGTCTTTGTGCTCGGTAACTCAGAGCATAACCCGCTGGTGCAGATCATTTGCCCATCACAGTCGTTGAAATTAGAGCATGTGCTTCCTTTGTAGAATTTAGTAACCATATATATTGTGCTGGTTATATGTCAATGAAAGCTCACCAAGTGGCTTTGCGACTGCCTGTCCCAAAAGAAAATAGAATAGAAAACCTGATATCAGGTTCGAAAAAGTCAACATCATTTTGATTGTAGTTGAGATTTACGACAAAATCAAAGATACTCGAGAAAGGTGCAGGTGAATTGCCGAAGAAGAGAATGGAATGATCGTTTGGATGAGCTCCAAGGTTGACCGCATCACTATTTATTAAAAGTCCGATGTCTGAGGTGGCCACTACCGATATCTGCCGTGGTCATATAGAGCCACGAAAGTATCTTTTGTTCAGCCTTACCAGGATGGATGCCACAACTCACGCGCCGATTGGCTATCCGCTATTCCATTCCTTTGAGCCACTCCGGCACCCAACGGAGGAATTGGGCCTGAGATAGGTTAGTTTTTGAGGCTGACACAGCCACTGAGTCTTTGAATCAAGCATGTGGCTGCCATAGCGTGTTACCTGGTACCATACACCATAATAGATGCCGTCTAGCTTACAGTGGCTTGATGACGGCGCAGAATTCTTTGAAGGTAGATGCCTAATACACCGCTAGTTGTCCAACTGCCTAAGCTACTGAGAATAACAAACCTGGGGAGAACGGCAAAATCGGCAAGTTAGACAGTCCTAAGTAAATATGGTGAGTCATTCGGTGTCATTGGCAGTCTATGGGGCTTTCTGAGGAGAAATCCATACATGATATGTGGCGTATTATTCCCAGACACTGAAGGAGTCAGGTTCAGTCAGGACCTAGAACTTGCGGTCAAAGGTCAAAGCCCTCGTGCCAATTCTTAAGGAACGTCGATCATTTTTCTTCAGAAAACCAGACAAAACTATAGATTTCTTTTAGTGGCCGACGGCACAGAAACGACATACAATAATGCATACTGGCCGCTGATTCAGAGGTGCAAGTAGCCATGATATGCGTGTGGACGAGCTGAAGGGGCTGGGGACGGCTGAAGAGCAGGGGATCTCAGCTAGAGGAATAATTGGGCTGTGCAGGTCATGGGTTTTGGTATGTTACAACAGTGACCAATGAATTGCGGCCAGTGTCGAGCTAGCAAGCAGCCTAGTATTTAACAGGGAGCTCTGCCAAACCCAAACAGCCACTCACGTGAGTTATTCAAGTTGTTTCCTCCCAGCAGCCGTTTGTCAATTCCTGATTAGGTACTGACATGATTTAATGTTTCATTATGAAAGTATTGAACAGTAATAGCCCCTACGGTGATAACACCTAAAGCTTCTTCCTAGGGACGATTTCGGATAAACTTAGGCCTTGATATTAGATCATTGCTATTGCATGGTGAAAACAACTGGTGCCTTCTTGTTTACGCCGGCTTGGCAGAAAACCTAAGTTGTGGGGTTTGTAGCACTGCAATATGTGTGCATTTGAGTGAGCTGCAAAGAGAAGAGACACTGATGCGTTTTAGTCTTGGACATAGAGTTGACAGTATTGTTGTTGAGGGGTTTTCGGTGTAAAGTTAATTTTAATTACAATAATTTAGCCCTCCGTATCGGTAGAGACGGGTTATTTCTAGCGATGTGCGCTGATGAGCCTGGTAGCGTGAGTGCCCTGAAAGGACGTTAATCGTGGCTTGTTTTCGTCGTGACGGTGCGGGGGTGGCGTTGAGATTCTCGGAACAGCAACCGAATTGAATTAATAGAACAGTAAATAAGCTCAAGACTTAGTTATGCCGAAATTTTTACGGTTCCTCATGGAAGCCAAAATTTAAGCTGTGTGGTCTAGTGGTCTACATACAAATCAGTATTTCCGCAGTTTGCTCAAGTGAGTTGGCAATCGGTAGGACGATAGCATTGTATTATTTTGCTGCATAGAAGAAACCCATTTTAAGCGGGGAAAAAATGCACAGGTCTGGAATTGGAATCATATTCACCCGGACAATGACCGACCGAAGGCAGCTCCGCGACACCCATGACATAAATCCACGGGAGCGGAGATGGAGGATAACTATTGATCGGACCACCATCCCAACTTCTCCACTTTCTTAGGCCGGTCTCTCTTCCATCGTCACGAGGGAAGGCTGGACGTTTTGGGTGTTTCTTGGCAAAGTCCCGCGCCATTTTACTTTCGCTAGTGTCGTTCAAGCAATGGCCGTGTAAGTCTGACTCGGTTCTGCCCGCTAAGCGACACCAACGAGGGTACGAGTCTTGATCGCTACGAGGGATCATCTGCAACCATCCCCTGCAATCATCAGCCCATAAGAGCGACCAACGAGTCTTTACCGAGGAACAGCACTCGCTCAACGCCTTTCGCTCCCCTATATTCGATTCAAATCACCACCATGAACAATTTGAGAGCCAAGGTTCGCACCAGTGCTAATGCACTGCAAGCCAAATTGCCCTCTTTTACTTATGGTGCTGTTCGAGTACGGGAACAAACAAGAGGCATCACCACTCGCCAGGCCCGCTTCAAACTGAACACAGGAGCTAGTATTCCTGCGGTTGGTTTCGGGACCTTTCAAGATCCTGACGCCCAGGAAGATGCAGTTTCTCGTGCTCTCAAGGCAGGACTTCGTCTGATTGATACTGCTAGGGTGTACGATGTCGAGAAACAGGTGGGGAAAGGCATCAAAAACAGCAATGTACCTCGAGAAGAAATTTTCCTTGGTACAAAACTGTGGTGCAATAACTTTCACCCAGACGACGTTGAGAGGGCCCTTGATGAGTCTTTGGAGGACCTTGACACGCCATATGTGGACCTTCTTATGATGCATTACCCTTGTACCTTTGCTAGGGGAGAGGATAGATTCCCAAGAGATAGCAATGGAAAAATGATTCTGGGTAAGACGAGTTTTGTGGACACGTGGAAAGCTATGGAAAAATTGGTCAAAACTGGCAAGACCAGAGCCATTGGTGTGTCGAATTTTAGCAAAGGAGAGCTGGAAACATTAATTAGAGAGTGTTCAGTGGTAAGTTGCACATGAATCACAAAAGGAAGAAGAACTGTTGATTGACAGGAATGATTCTTAGGTCCCGGCTGTTCACCAAATGGAGGTCCACCCATATCTTCAGCAGAAGTCCTTTAACGAATGGCTTCGTGCCCAAGGGATTCATGTTGTACAATTCAGTCCTTTAGGAAACATGAACGATTTTTACCGCTCTACTGGATGGAGCAAGGAAGTGTCCCATATGAAGCGTGTTATCGACCAGCCATTGCTTCAGGAGCTTGGTCAAAAGTACGGAAAGAGTGCTGTGCAAATTGTCTTGTCATGGGGAATTAATAATGGCCGTTCTGTGATTCCTAAGAGCACAATCGACTGGCAAATCAAGGAAAATGTTGAGGCTGATTTTGAGTTGGATGCCGAGGATATGAAGGCAATCGAATCATTAGACATTAAAGCAAGATTCAACGACCCGAGTCTTGACTATCAGTGGAGGCTTTACAGTGATCTTGAGGGTATTGAAGGTACTAAAGATGGAAAAACACACTGAATTTGGTAAATGGAATCCTCCAGGTTGGAAAGCCAGGAAGAAATTATCCAGAGATGCATCTAATATCCTTTAAGCATAAAAGAGAAGCTCTGGGGATTGGTTCTATTACCGTCTCTAATCATACTGCTATGATTCCTTGCGATCAGTGCCTGAATTTGACTCCTTTGGCTTCTTTGGCTTCTCTACTAGTAATCTGGCTACCAACCTGTACACAAATTAGATCGGAATATACATACCTTTGCAATTGCTAGGAACATGAAACAAGACCGCATTTTAACCCTGTCCTGCCCTTAGACTTTTGCTTGAAGATTTGTCCAAGTAGCAGCGCTCACAGGCTTGATGGTCTCTTGAAACCTCACCTCCTTTAACGGGAAGGATGTGGTTTCAAGACCCGTAAACGTGTCGAATGTGTACCCAATGTTCACCTACACCAAATGTTCTGAGTTGATAAAAGAAGTCAGTCAAGAACTGGGTCTCACAGTACCGCATGAAACCATCAAAACTTTATCACCTTATTTTGTCATCTATAAGACTTTGTTTGCTACAGACTGACACGGCTACACATACGACACGTTTACGAGTTCTGCAACCACTTTTGTATAAGGCGGGCGCGACCTCACTCCCCGGGTGCTAGAAAACCCAGCGAGAAAAAAGACGAACATATCACTCGCGGTAGACTGTTTACATCAAACCGCGGTTGTATGGCTTTCTGTCATAATGTTTGCTACCATTGTGGATCAAATGATCAGGCAGTGAATAGCTTATAGGCTGCAGCTTATATGTTTTGACCTATTTGACTCATTGCTAACGATCTTGTAGATATCATAAAGCGATGTTAAATCGAGTAATTAAAAGAAGCCTAATCCAGCTAAACCCGAAATATTTGCGCTTAGACCTTTTCGGAGCTCTCAACATGATGTGATCGAGTCATATCCTCTTTCACTACTTCACCCATTGCATTAATTTCCTCCTTTAGCCTTGCAAATGTTTTTTCGGCGTCCCATGCCCAAGGTGTTGGCGCCGCAAACAAAAGATCCATCTCTTCGAGAGTGCGCTGGTTAGACTCGGGATATAGAGCATACACTTGAAACGATATTAGTATACCATGTCATAATACTTGTTTCATTCCCCGAGACTAACCAATTGGAATACTCAAGATGTTGACGGCACCAAAGATGTACATCATCTTTTCGTTAATAGCCTTGACAATGTAGGGGAGTAGTAGGGTAAGCGTGCTGCGAAAAGGTCAGTGACTAAAGTAACAGAATGTATGCACTATGAGATCCTACCCATTCCCAATGCTCCATCCTACAACACCCCATGAGTTTCCTTTTGCCCGAACGTGGATGGGAAAGATCTCAGCCGGATAAAGCCACGGGACAGTAAGCCAAGTAGCACCGAAAATAAAAGTATAGAGATAAACCATTGATGCCGCAGCGGCTCCCCATTGGTTAGCGACGCCATCGTTGCCATCCGCTCTCGCATTGAGTCCGCCACGTGACAAACCGCCAACAAGAAACATGGCGATGGCCTGCCCAACAGATCCCCAGTATAAGGTCCATCTGCGCCCGATACGATCAATGGTGAAGACGCAGATTAAGGTGGAGAACATATAAAAGATGTTGTTTAGGCCTGCCACCCACTGAGTCTTATCAGCACCGAAGCCGGCAATTTGAAAGATAGCTGTGGGCGATATGTTAGAGATTTCGAGACGTAATTTCTGACGAAGGGGTGTTTTGTGACTTACTTGGCCCATACATGGTAACCCCGGCTATGCCTGTCCAGCATTGAATAATCTGTAGCCAGACAACGAGTTGGACTCGGCGACCGGTATGTAGGTTGCCAGAACCGATGTTGAAGAGCATGTGGATGTAAGATGTTCCCTCAGAGCTTTTTTCAAGCTCGATAACGTTGCGAATATCATTGTACTCAGCCTCAGCCACACCGGCGTCCTCTCCCTCTGTGCCTCGAAGGCGTTCGAGAATGTAACGAGCCTCTTCATTTCTTCCAGCCTTAATGAGCCACCGAGGAGATTCAGGGAATGCCCAACAACCTAAAAGTAGTAGGATGAGAGGAAGAATTTGAAATGCAATAGGAAAGCGCCAACGGATTTGGGATTCGCCATTGTCAATGAAACTGACACCGTAGGCAAGCCAATATGCTACCACCACGCCAAAGATGTTTAAAGTAAACTCCATTGCAATAAAGGTTCCCCGGCTGCTATAGTCAGAAAGCTCAGAAGCCCAAGCCGGAACGATTCCATTTAGAATACCAGTCCCAATACCGTTAACGAAACGAGAACCCAGCATCCAAGATGGGTTCATGGCGGATGATTGCAGGGAAGCTCCGAAGATGGCCCACACTGCTCCTAGACCAATAGTCCCGATTCTTCCGTATCTATCTCCAAACTCTCCACCGGCAAGACAGCCCACAAGAGTGCCGAGATAGAAGATGGCCATGATGCCTCCTTGGAGAAGCGTCTTTGTGATGACTGGGCTTCCATTTTGGTCAACGTGACCCAATCCCATGCGAGAAATGTAATCTGCACTTTCGTTGACACCACCCATGAGACCTTGGTCGTAACCTGATTCGTGCTGTTAGACTCGAGGGAATGAGGTCCTCATAGATACCGCGGTGAAGCATGATTGGACGTACCAAAGAAGAAGATAGACATGCCAGCGAGGGCATTGACGGCAATCAAGAGTGATCTTTTCTGCAGCCGGGATGCTACCATCCATGGCCCAGTTTGATTTACTGTGAGCAATGCCATGTTTCCTGATGGAGTAGTGAAATGATGGTATTCAGTGTGTTCAGTGTGTACATTTTCTTGCTCAAGATTAGGATTAAGGACTACACACACACACACACATATATATATAGCCGGTGATTTGATTTTCTACATCATGACACATGGGCACCATCGCAAAGCTGCGACAGGGGTTGCCCGCTACAATCAACAGGAGACTCAGGACATGGCCTCAGCGTAAAGTGGCGATGGACCGCGACCCCAGCTTTCGCTCGAATGCGGGGTCCGGGGTCCCCGGATCATGCTGGCCCAACCCAATCCAAGACACTAAGATCAGTTGGGAGCCCTCGAGACGAGCATCCAAATCCCTCCCTGGGCTCGGCTTCGGGGAGGGACATGGTCTGATGCAGAGATGCGTAGTTCTAGTGGCCGGATTTCAATAGACCACCAAAATCGAGACCACTTGATCGATGGTATGGTAACGGGACTCAATCGGATGGATGGCATCGGGCTTGCGACATCGTGACGTGTCGATTCCATTGAGGAAAAGAAATTGAAGCAAGTGGAGGAAGGTCCGCTTGCCTAGGTGTCAGCTTCCGCCTGCGAAAAATTAATCGACACTCTATTATGAACCCAGCCCTAGGCGGAAGAAAATAAAGAGGACCGGTGCCCAAGGTTCATGAATAAAGATTGGGAAACTGTTTGCATATATTTGGTCATATTTTATTTCATATCAACGCGATTGTCCGTCTAAATCATCCAGTATGCCTCTCTATCTTCCCAAAAATCTGGACGCTCCTGTGCTGTCTCTGTTTTCACTTACCGGTAAAATCGCCATCGTCACCGGTGGATCCAGGGGAATTGGCTTGCAAGTCGTCACAGCGCTCGCAGAGGCAGGGGCAGATGTGGCCTTCATCTTCCATACCAGCACGGATGCCGAAGTCGTTGCCGTAGAAATTGCAAAGAAAACCAGCCGCAGGGTGCAAGCCTACAAGTCTGATGTAACTGACCGGGCGATGATTGCTAATACAATCCAAGAGATCGTTGATACATTTGGAGGTGGTCGCCTTGACATTATGGTAGCCAATGCTGGCGTATGTCAAAATGTCAAGTCACTGGAGTACAGCGAGGAAACCTGGAGTTTTATCAACAAGGTCAACTACGATGGCGTCATGTGGACGGCTATCCCGGCTGGTAAAATCTTCAAAAAGCAAGGAAGAGGAAACCTCATCATCACGGCGTCTGTTAGTGCGGGTCTGGTCAATGTACCTCAGACACAGGCTGCGTACAATGCATCCAAAGCCGGAGCTTTGTTACTCGCAAAATCTCTTGCCGTGGAGTGGGCTGATTTTGCCCGAGTAAATTGTGTTTCTCCTGGTTATGTTCACACTGAGAGTAAGAATTTGATTCATATGACGCGGAAAGTCTTATTGAAAGCTCTCTAGTGATCACAAAGCAACCCGAAGAGCTCATGAACAAGTGGTTGAGCATGATCCCTGGCGGCCGTACCTGTCAGCCTCCTGAGTTGAAAGGAGTAAGGAGCCTAGGTTTAATTCATTAATGCATTCAGAAGCTGACTGAGAATAACAGTTGTATACCTTTCTAGCTAGCGACGCCTCTACATATATGACTGGTTCTAATGTTATAATTGACGGAGGATTTACTCTGCCTTAATCAGAGAGAATTATATTGAATATACGAAAGAATGAGAGTTGAAATGAATTCTGTGCACTTGTATTGAAATGATAGCTTGCTTGTCTCTTAGTATTGTGTAAGGCAGAATGATAATGTTCCTCAATTTAGTCTATCATCTAAGCAAAATTTCCAGAGGTGGACTTTGGATATTTGAACTACGAAGATATAGCTTATACTACTGCCTCTCTAGAGGAGAGGCGGGGGCTTAACTTTTTACTCAGCCCGGCGGGTAATTGAGAATTGGGAAAGAAAAACCATAAAATGTAGGTATGTCATTTAAAAAGGGTCTTGATAAACATGCCCTCGCTTCGAGGGAAATCTGTTTTGCGGGGCTTGTTTTTTGACGTGACACTATTAATCCTAGTACAGACCCGTTGCCCGGAGTTGACTGTCAATAATCCAACAGCGATGAAGTGATTGCCTTGCTATTTATCGGAGACTGGCAACAATTTTACCTGCATTTTGAACTTTAAACAATTATTATCTCTTAAATTCGCGTGATGGTCTGACCCTAATTTAACTATTGGGAAGACTGGTTGTTGTTTTGTCCAAGGGAAACTTTTCGGCTTTATGGTAAAGATATATACTAGGTATACTGGAAATGGGGAAAATATTGTGCAATACAGTCGCCAAAATGACTTCCCATATTATAAAGCCAATGTTGCACGTTCTTTTCTACGTTCTTGTGTGCGTATTGTGCAAGTTATGAACATGGTGCAGTGTGAGTGGGGCGCGTTGGTGACGACTCTCTACCACCAACCAACACCCCTTCTCCGCTTTTCCCCAATTCAACACCTCAATGAACGGCTGGACCATTTCTTGTTTTTTTGTTCTCCAATTGCTGCAACCCCTGCTTGATAATTTCAAGCAAGAATGGGTATTTAGAAATCTAAAAGTGTGAACAGAGGCTTCATAGTCAATATTCTGCCATGGAAGAACCGCGTCGCTTCACCCGTGGTCGTTTGTCGCGTGGCAAAGGATTAAGAAAAACAACCGGATGGTAGGCATTGCGATTGTGACATCGAAGGGATCTTGCGAAGCCCCAAGAAATTAATATTAACACAATATATAGCTGGACGTGTCGTCGCCGTCGTGTCAAGTGCGACGAGGAGAAACCACGCTGCGGAGGTTGTGTCCGCAGGAAAGTCCATTGCGACTATGCACCAGCAGCACGAGACAGAAATAGAAAGGCCAGACAACATCAAGACCAAGAGCTGGAGACGAATGAACTGGATACTTCGAGCCAGACAACACAGAATGATGATGGTGCACAGAATGTAAACAACGACAATGATAACAATGATAGCGACAACGGCAACAACAATCACGGCAGCAGTTTCAACGCCACAGAAATACTAACATCTATATTCAACCAGCCACATATCGAAAACCTCGGTGAAACGATAACGACAATCGATATCACGTTGAAGCCTTCAGAATCCACCCAAAATAACGAACCAATCGCTTTTCCGGCCGAGGATGATGTTCAGGTGGACAGTGCGATGAATAATGATCAAAGTGATATGACCAGCCAATCTCTGCATTGTTACAATGGAAAGCCGCCCGATGCAATATTCGCATCGCAAGAATATTCTGAAATGGGGGGCTTTATAGAATTCCAGTCCGCTGTGTACAGTACGGCATCGTCAAATCAAGTCCAACCACATACAACACCACTCCCTTACACGGAAACACCTGATTCGGGACTTGGGGGTGGTGCAGAATCCTTGACCTCAAGATGGCTTGATCTGCTCATTTCAGACGCGACTCTCATTTACGGACCCTTGCCGGAATTCCAGTTTGACCCAAATGGCCCAGATATCTTTGGAAACTCTGTAGCACAGACGCCAGAACAGCCTGACAAGACACCAAGTAATGGAGGGGAATCTGCGACCAGTGGTATGCAGATAAGCAGGCCAGTTTTATCCAGTAATATCTACTTGCTAGAACCTACTTTCTACATTGGAGAGCAACTGCGTGAGAAAGAACATGCCTGGCAAGCAATGGAACCAATTAACCTGCAATCAAATGAACACATTTTATTTAGACATTTTACCGAGCAAATTAGTCAATGGGTGAGTAAGGTGCTTTTGGGTATGCTAAGGTTGGAAATTATGTAAAGAACAGGCATGAGGACATTTTATTAATTACTCTCCTTAGATGGATCTTTTTGAACCGCAGAATCCTTTCGGAGCGCTGGTTCCTCACTTGGCTGTACGTCGATATTGCACAATTTATTTAATTGCACACTCTAAATAATCGCAGTTACGGAATGTTGGGCTCATAAACGCAATACTGGCTCTCTCTGCCCGACATCTCTGTATAGTGAATCGCGATTCCCCGACATCTACCTCTGCGTTCCAACCCGATCCGAACGACACTCTAAGCTACTACTACAAGGCACTACACTACAGCCAAAAGGCCATGCAATATGATACCTACCAAACAAGCCTAGAGCTATTGGCTAGTGCCATTATCATTTCGTCTTACGAGATGTTGGATGGCTCGAGCACAAATTGGGAGAAACATTTAAAGGGAGTCTTCTGGATCCAGCGCTCTCAGGTTATTCACGGCGACTCCAATGGTTTGAGGCAGGCTGTTTGGTGGGCCTGGTTATGCCAAGATGTGTGGGCTGCATTCCGCGAGAAGAGAAAACCATTTACTTTCTGGAAGCCGGACCGTCTTCTTGTCAATTTGAGCCCTTATGAGCTCGCCGCTCGAGCAGTCTACAACTATGCTGATGTAATCGGCTTTTGCGCCCAAGATGCTTCACAAAATACTAAAGACGAGGCTGCAAAGACCCACGAAGCCAATCGCCCTCTGCAACAACTAGAGCAATGGAGGTTACACCTCACCGTCGAATTTTGCCCCCTTCCCATGTCGGATGTAGAAGGCATGCCTTTTCCACGTGTATGGATTCAGTCAGCAGCTTTCGGTGTGTAAAGGCCATTTCCTCCAGTGCAGCAAACGAGAGCCATACTTACTCGCCTTTCTAGGAGTCTCTATGCAAGTTTATTATTGCTCTCTAATATTGTTACACCTACATCGGCCATGGTGTGGTGGCTTGGTCGAATATCTGGATAGGCAGCGGGTTTTAAAGAGATTGGCAAGAACTGTGTGCGGTATCGCCAAAACTTGCACTGACTACGCTTCTAGTATTATGTCTTCACAATGTGTGTTCATAGGTATGGAAAGCCCGTCCCTGCGTTGGAATCATTTACAATTCTTAATACATACTGCCAACTAACATAAATGAATAGCAGGAATGGTGATAGAGGATAGCGTCCAACGTTGTGAGATCTTGGAACTTCTTGATGCTTACAGCAAGCAGGCCGGGTGGCCGAGCTTTTCACTGGGGCGTGAGTTGGAAGAAATTTGGCGAACAGAATAAACAAGCAGTTGGCTTATACTTAAACAACGGCTAGCCTTGAGTTTTATTGAACCGGTGCTTTGCCAGCCGACCCGATAATTTCCATCCATTCCATAGTTTGGCTCACCACCTTCTCCACACCTACCTCCATCAAGCTTGTATGGGTTTTCATGTTCGATGCTTCGGATCGGAGATGAGAATAGTAGTCATCGAGAACAGCTCTGTTGACATTGATCTTGGTCGCTCCCGCTTTTATACATTGTCGCATGAGGTCGGGTGAAAATCCGTTCGTGCCGTGAAGGGCAATGTATGCTCGCTTGTTCAACTGTGCCTTGACCAAAGCAAACCTAATCAAGGCGAGTTAATGAATTTTACTCTTTCATAGATATGAAATGGGTACGAACCTCTCAAAGTCAAGATTCGGTCCTTGGGGACCATATTCGCCGTGCACATTTCCAAAAGACGGGGCTAGGGCGTCCACTCCTGTCGCGAGGAATTGATCAACTTCCTCCGGAGTTGTTTTGCTTGCTTCCAGCCCAGCTGTATCCATAACACCATCCTCTCCGCCTTCGATCCGTCCCGGCTCTGCCTCGGTCGCGATTTGCTTGGCGTTGCAGTACTCAACCCATTTGGCTGTCTTGCGGAGGTTTTCTTCCTTTTCGTAGTGTGACATGTCAACCATTATGCTGTCAAACGGTAGGGAATCGGCTGCAAGTTTTATGATTTTTTCATCTTGCGCATGATCAAGATGGACTGAAATGGGAACAGTAGCACGTCTCGCGGCATCGGCGGCTGCTCGCACAAGCAGGCCATCGGAAAATGTGATGGCCCATGGGAAGAACTGGAGGATAAGAGGGGACCGTGCTTTCTCAGCGGCCCGTACAAGTCCAAGAATTTGTTCTATGTTATATGCAATAGCAGCTATCACTCCGTACTCTCCCGCCTCAGCAGCTTTGAGGATTTGAAGATGGCAGTTTTTTGCCTTCCATTCATTTGATGAAGCCATAACGTAGACTGGGGATGATAGAGTTTGCAACAATTCAAGGAGGCAAATGATTCCTTATGTTTACAAACATCTTCTCTCTAATTTATTAAAACCTTCATCTCGCGTTTATGGAGATTTGTAACGTGTTAGCCCCTGATGGGATGTGTCATTCTGCAATGTACAAGTTGGCGGGCCCACTTCGCTTAAGCAACCGTCGTCCCTCGTACCGAGGGTATGCAATGGTCCGCTCGCCAAGATTGGTTAGCTCGTGGCTGGACACTCCAATGATCTTTGACTGGAGCAAGCATCGAATTGACGACTGGAAACAGGTCCAGTTAGAAAGTATCTCATTATCAAATGAAGTCTCGCGGCCGTATCCAGTTTTATTTTTCTTGTTCTTTTTTCTCTTCATTTTATTTCTTTGCAGAAACCTTGTTTGTCTAAAAATCCAAGGAAAGTTCACTTTAGGATTTAACAATGTCAAATACTACGGCTTACGTCGAAAATTGGCGGGTTTATCACGATGACTTCAGAAGCATCATATGGCAGAATCCAGTAATGGAGATATTGCTCCAGATTGACGAGTACCCATTTGCTCACGAAGCTGGCGTCTTTATCTCACAAAGAAATGAGCTGTTTATTACAAGCAACCAATTCAAGGATGAATCTGGGCAAAAACAAGTAAGAATCTCAAAGGTTTTTCTGGGTAAGGATAAAAAGACCGTGAGTATAGAAGATATCGAGTGTAGTTTGATCCACATGGCAAATGCCGGCGTCAACTATGAAGATGGTATCTTGTTTTGCGCTCAGGGTTCGTCAACGCAACCCAGTGGCCTCTTCAAAATGCAGGCTTCGCCTCCTTATCACGCGAAAGAGTTGTTGACAAGCTACCTGGGGAAGCCGTTTAACTCAGTGAATGACGTCGTTATTCACAGCGATGGCAGCATCTGGTTCACAGACCCATCATACGGCCATGACCAGGGGTACCGTCCGCGGCCGAGTTTACCCAATGCCGTGTACCGGTACGATCCTAGAAATAAGTCCATCAGGGCCATGGCGGATGGTTTTGGAAGACCAAACGGCATCTGCTTTTCACCTGACTATAGGACAGTATATGTGACTGATACCGACAAGATGCGCGGATCATGGATTGATGAGAGCAGAGCTGCCTCGATGTGAGTATGGTCCCAGCAAAATCTTCGTCGCACCTCTGTGACAAATTTTATTTAACCAATTGCCTCTCTATGAGTGTATACTAACCAGGGACAGATATGCATTTGACATAATTTACCGCGGTGGGCAGCCCTTCCTCGCAAACCGCCGCCTATTTGCCCTAGCAGATACTGGCATTCCAGATGGTATTAAATGCGACGTTGTAGGAAATGTATATAGCGGCTGTGGAGATGGCATTAATGTTTGGTCTTCTGGTGGTATTCTACTGGGCAAGATTATCATCCATGGAGGTGTTGCCAATTTTTGTTTTGGGACGGAAGGACAGCTTTTCGCCCTGAACGAGCACCGGCTTTGGCGTTTACGGCTCAGCCATCACGTCAAAGGAGCTTTGCTTGGTCTATAAAATGGTATTATATTTACGACGTTGAATTGTTTTTATTTTTGTCTTCATGCCTATACCGGCGCGTTTGTAGAAGAGCTTTTAGCTTTGAGTAGACTGCTTCGGAGAAACTTGCACGTTCAATATTTGTCGACCCGCATTAACACCTCAGTCGTTCGTCGTCACAAGCTCTCTCCTGTCCGCTGCTAAAACGACTGTCTATAACCATAAACTTCAATTGGATGGATATGATGGTGCTGAAAGTACAATAGATTTTTATTTCGGGTGTTGTGGCGCAGGTGGGTAAGAGCCTACGGCATAGCAGTCGGCAATTGATAGGCAAGGTGCGGGGTCAATGCCGTAATTCCGGGGCCTTTATTCCATCAAAAAGCAAGCACGTTACGCCTCCTCCACTATACATCCTTTGCCTCTCAATAAAGATATTATTGCCTTGACAGAAATAAACAAAGACATGACTATTTCATTCGAGCATGAGTCCTTGCACTCGATCCTCACGGGCGTTGAAGTCGCAACCACTGCACATTTCCGAGGCATCCCTTATGGAAATGTGACGAAACGATTTGCTCAACCTCAACCTATCACGGCTTTAGACAAAGAATTAGATTGCACTAGCTACGGGTTATTATTATTTTTCAATTTCCTTTAATTTCGGTCAGCTAATTGACATGTTGAATTTACAGTCCTCGATGCCCTCAAGTCCCTGTCGACGTTGGTCATCTACTTCGCATACCAAATGACCATGCACTCCCAGTTGAGTCTGAGGATGAGTTTGCATGCCTAAACTTAGACGTGGTGGTTCCAAAAGCACACCTTTCAAGTTCTGGAGAAAGACTGCCGGTTCTTGTGTGGATTCATGGCACGTTTAACCACTTACTGCTGTCATGTGGGAACTAACAAAAAGCAGGCGGCTCACAGGCTGTAACATTCGGAAGCGCTGCTTCGGAAATTTGCGGTATACAGCACCCGGCTCAACTTTTCCACAACCACTGACACAGTGAACATAGATGCAACGAAGATTGTTACTGACGCATTGCGTCAACAAAAGCCCATCATTGTAGTCTCCATTCAATACCGTCTTAACATCTTCGCATTTGGCCACGACACAAATACGTCAAATCTAGCCTTGAAAGACCAAGCTCTAGCAATTGACTGGGTACAGAAGCATATTTCCGGGTTTGGAGGCGATCCGGTAATTAGCCTTGGTATCCTTCAAAGACAATTTGACTAATTTCTGGTTTAAGGGTCGAGTCACACTGTATGGAGAGAGTGCAGGGGCTGTTTATTGCCATGCACATCTTGTTTGCAAGGCCCCTGCCAACCAAGTTATTTTATCCTCTGGTTCGCTGTATCTATCGCCTCCCCAATCACAGGAACGAGCTTCAGTTATGCGCCAAACACTAAGCAAACACCTACAAGATATTGGAGGATTCACCTTGGAAGATGCACCGGTGGCTAAAATTATAGAGGGACTAAAGAATTCGGGGATTCAATCCTGGTTTCTTGTAATGGAGCCCCGACTCAAAGACTGGCAGGGAGCTATTGGTACCTCGCCAAGACTACTTCTAAGTGATATGCAAGACGAGGTATAACCACCAAAAGATAATTCGCTTTGGTATATGCTAATGCCTTGCAGGCAGTGCTTTGGCGATCCGGTATTTGGTCAACAGATTCTAGTGACATAGTGGCTGCCTTCGATTTGGCAGAGGAATCAAGTCCTGAGCTGAAACGGCTCTACCATATTAACCCAGCCAGACCTTCTTCATGCAAAATTGGGGCACTTGACTTTCTCAACGATTATAAATATGTTCTTCCTATTGAAAGAATCGTGAAACATTGGCAGGGCAACCAAAAGCAAGTATATCGTTGCGTTGTGGATGAAAATAACCCATGGCAGCCATCAAATGGATCTCATCATGCCATCGATGTAGTTTTCCTTTTTGGTGGCCTTGATCTCTCCTTCTCAAAGAGTGCAATGAACACGGGAGAAAACATGCGCAAGAAATGGATCGAGTTCATAAACATGGAGGAACCCTGGCCTCAGACATTGTCGGCTGCTTTTGGTCCACACGGTTTATATCAGCAGCTTGACGACATTGACTTGAAATCACGCAGAAGAATGGCTGAAGTGAGGCGTCTAGGTCAAATGGACTCTGCCTTACTGGACAAGGTTTTTGTGGCCCTTGCAACGGGCAAACTTAGTTTATTAAACTAGACGTAGGAGCCAAGATTCGCTAGTTAAGGGTAAAGATGTCCGCTCAAAATGAAACAGTGTAGTAGACAGGTGGAATCCGCCGGCGATGTTCTTTTTTGGGGATGGTGGGTGGATAGGCACTCGGAGCGGAGGCCGACCCGATGTCCCAAATACCCCGCATCCCAATCGGGACATGGTCAAGAACGCGACACCACCATGTTCTGCGAAACCGATAAATAAACCATTCATTAGTTCAACTCCACTAATTTCCGTTATTGTTAGACAGATCGCCTCGTTGATTTGCTCGTTAACCTTAATTTTCACCATGGAATTTGCCAGGTGAGTCGTTGGCCAAGACGCCTAATACATGCTACGTTTACACGCTACCAGGAGCTAACACTCGTCCAGACTTGGTAACAGTGGCCTCAAGGTCTCCAAAATCATCCTCGGAGGTATGATATTTGGATCTTCCAAGTGGGAAGGATCTCCTTGGACGCTTGATGAAGAGGAGGGCCTACAGCTTCTCAAGACAGCCTATGACAATGGCATCAACACCTGGGATACAGCCGACACTTATTCAAATGGAAAATCAGAGGAAATCATCGGAAAGGCTCTGAAAAAGTTCAATATTCCTAGACAAAAGGTTGTCATTCTCTCCAAGATATTTAACCCAGTTATGGATGACGAATCAAGGCCTCCAAGCGTAAATGATGGGCCACTTGTCAACCAAATGGGACTAAGCAGGAAGCACGTTTTTCACGCTGTTGATCAGTGCTTAGCCCGATTAGATACGGATTACATTGGTAAGTGACCAATCTTCCGCCATTTCCAGTGATTTGAACCTTTTTTATTAACTCAATAATTAGACGTACTCCAAATTCACCGTCTGGATCGAGAGACACCACCGGAGGAAATAATGAGAGCACTTCATGAAGTTGTTCAATCCGGAAAAGTTCGTTATATAGGAGCTTCTTCAATGTACACCTGGGAGTTTGCTCGGTTGCAGTTTATAGCGCGTTCCAATGGCTGGACTGAGTTCATCTCAATGCAACCATTCTATAACCTCTTGTATCGGGAAGAGGAGCGAGAAATGATTCCCTTCTGCCGTGCCTCCGGTGTGGGTATTATTCCGTGGAGTCCAATTGCACGAGGTCTACTTGCACGACCACTCTCCAAAGACAACGACGAAGAATCTTCCTTGCGCAGTCGTTCAGACAAGAAGAAGGACGCATGGTTCGCAGATGCAAATCTGGACATCGTCAACCACGTGGAGGAAGTAGCAACCAAGAAAGGAATCAGCATGGCCCTGGTTTCCACGGCCTGGGTTCTCCAAAAGGGGTGTTATCCGATCATTGGGCTAAGCTCTGAGAAGCGTATCAAGGAAGCGATCGAGGCACTGAAAGTACAGCTAACAGCAGAGGAATGTGAATATCTCGAGAGTGCTTATAGGCCGAGAGCTATACAAGGCATGTGAAGAAGATATTGGGGTCCTCGTAGTCTTAGATAGAGTAAATCTAATTAATAGAGAAACCAAATACACCTCAACTCAAAAACTGTACATTTGGGCCTCGATAAATCGCGTATCTTTATCCCAAGTTGTCGGCATTCAGAAGTCTATTCGTTCATGATCACTACTCAACTACTACTCGCTTCTAGTTAGTAATTGATGGTAAAATACAAAAAGACCTCTAACTACATAGGCAGAAGCCAGATACAAATATTATTAAATAGACATACTTTGCTCGACCAAAATCGTACCCCGCGCCTCATACCAGATATTCAACATAGCAATTTGAGAGATCAGTGAAGACGCAGCTGAAAGTAAATCTTCGCAAAATCCCTATTCAAATTTAAGATGTTTCAATACTATTGACGCCATTTCCCGGGTAAGAAACCTGTTCCTTTATCCGCTGCCCAAGCACAATTTCCCACGGTATCGTAAGCCACGACAATGACTTAAGCTCGCTCAGCTGTCTCAATCATGGCAACATGTCCCTTCTCGGACTTCTCATTATGCAACAATTCCTGAACATCCTGTCGAACCTTCTCCTCTTCGGTCGGGTAGGCGCGCTTGAACATGGTCCAGAGTGAGTGCTGGAACAGATCGTCCATAGACTCGATACTACGACCCTTCAACTCAGGTAGACAGAAATAGATGAACACAACTCCAACGTAGGTCACCACAGCAAAGAAGAGAAAAGATCCGTATCCCATAGTGCTTAGCATGTGTGGGGTGGCCGAGGTGATTCCATAGTTGACGATCCAGTTTGTGAACAAGCAGAGGGCCATGCAAACGGATCGGATGCGGGCAGGGAAGATCTCGGCGGCGACTACGTACGGGGCGACTGAATGGCCAAACGACCAACCAAAGGCATAGAGGTAGATGCTATAAAATGTATTAGAAAAGCCGTTTCGTCACTGAACTCTGTCAGACAGGACATACCAAATGATACCAAAGATGCCGCCACCGGTAGTGCCACCGCCAGCTTCAGGATTGGCAAAACGGATGAAGAGTCCAATGTAAAGCATGGCGCTGGCCTGGATCGTGGCTCCAATCATGAGCGGCAGGCGACGGCCGACTCGGTCCACAATGACGGAAACGTATAGAATAGTCGTGACCAGTTTGACGATTCCATAGACACCAGTTGTAAGAAGAGAGCTTGAGCCCGACGGTACACCAATCATTGAGAAAATTTCGGGAGCAAAATAGTTGATAGAGTCTGTACCAGTGAGCTTGTGGAAGAGGAAAAGCATGACAGCTAGGAAGAGTCGTCGCCGATTGCTCGCATTTGTGGCGATTTCCCGAATAACAGTGACGTAGCTGTAGCCTATGGGGTCTTAGTTAGGCTCGGCTTAAAGAGTCTATGTATTGGCTTACCTTTAGTTTCACTTTGCTCGATTTCTGCCTGGGCAACAATTTCCATGTACTCCTGGTGAACGTAAGGGTGGTCGGCAGGCAATCCCCTCAGCTTACACAAGTTCCTAAGACCTTCTTCATGCTGACCCCTGGAAATAAGAGCTCGGGGTGTTTCAACGACAACTATGAGAGTTTTTGTCAGCATCAGTCATTTAATGATACAAATCTCGATAGGGATCATACACCAGATCAAGGCAAATAGAAAGAATCCCGGGATGAGCTGGATGCCCAGCGCCAACTGCCACGACTTGTTGTCATTAAGGTCATGCTCCGGCCAAGTGCTGACAGCGTAGTTGATCCAAAAGGCAATGGCCAAGGCAAGAATGATCATCAGATTATACGATGTGGTGAGAGATCCTCGGATCGACTTCGGAGAGTTTTCTGCCAGGTACTGTGGAGCAAGCTAAAAGTTTCGATAGAGTAAGTAGTGGTTATCAACCTGTGTGCCCGGAATTCACCCACCATTGATGTCGCACCAATAGACACTCCAGCCAGAAGTCTTCCGGCGTATAGGACGTTGAGGTTGGGGATTTCCTGCATGGCACATCCTAAGAGAAACAGCGCTGCCATGGCTGTGACAGATTTCTTTCGGCCGAGGAAATCTGCTAGGGGCGCTGCGAGAAGAGATCCGGCAGAACCTCCAGCAGCCACTATTATTTCTTTGTGTGAGAATCGAACCCGAGAATTTAAAATCGTATCGACTTACGCATTGCGGCAATGTTTCCCTCTGTGGTAACAGGTTAGCTTTCTGGGTTGTGCACAAATAGACAAACTCTCACTCACCTCTGCTATCAGCCTCCGATGCGCTCAGTTTGTCAAACCCAAAGGCACGGCGAAACGCTGGGAACGTCATGATACCGCCAATGTTACCCTGGTCGAATCCATAGGAGCAACCGGCAAAGGCAATTGTCACGCCCAACAACAGAAGCTGCTTGTTGAAAATTTCCTTGGGGTCCTTCTTCCAGTCTGGAGAAGCCCAGAGCGAGGTTCCGCCACCCATGGTTACTTTGAAATGCCTTGCGAGAGAAAAAAAAAAAGCGTGGATGGTTTGAAAGAGAATGGGATTCAGATTGGAGCAGTCGCTGCCGTCGTAGTATTAAACGGTTGTCAGGATCCGAGGCCCATAAATATACAAAACGACTCCCATCAGCACTTTTTCCCTAAAACTTCTTTAAACCCCATGGGGTTGCGGGGACCTGCTAAACAAGGTTCCCCGCACCCGAAGCTTGGTGCATCGTTACATGTCTAGGCTTTGCACCGTTTAGTTCCCCGCCTCAGATCACCAAGCCTTGGGTGTGCTTGTCCCCATGACTCGAGAGGGCTAGGTTGGAAAAGGAAGTGTCGGACACAAGTCCTAGCTGCGGAATAGCATTCGCTCTCGGCAGTGGGGTTGGAGACCCTGCAAGCAAACGACAATACGACGCCAAATTTGGCCTGCGGGCGAGAACCCGAAGCCATACAATGGTCTGTGCATCTCCTCGGGATGGCACAGTTGGGATAGCGCCAATAAAACAAGCACGCTTGATCGTTACTGGAGTTGTTATCGACAGATACAATCACGGGTCTATCCTCAGTATTCAGAAGGGATACATTCTAGACCGTCAAGATGGCTACTCCAACTCTTCACACGTCGCCTCTTCCCGCATCCACAATCCAGTCTCACGCCTCAAACCTCCTGGTGTTACCAGATAAGACAGTCCTCTGTGCCTGGTTTGGAGGCTCCCAAGAAGGTCTTCCGGATATCTGCATTTGGCTCTCTCGCCAGGCACCTGGCTCAAAGTCTTGGTCTGCACCGGAGAAAATTTCTTCGGACGTCAACCGAAGTTGCCAAAACCCCGTCCTCTTTCGTGCACCCAACACGGGCGATATTTGGCTGTTCCACACCTCGCAAGACTCTGGAAACCAGGATGGCGCTGTTATCATGGTCCGCACGTCAAGCGACAATGGGTTGACATGGTCCACACCACGATACCCATTTGAAGGTAAGACTGGTACATTTGTTCGCCAGCCTATTAGCATTCTCAAGGATGGTACCTGGGTCTTGCCCATCTTCTACTGCAGGTCTACTCCAGGCCAAAGGTGGATCGGCAATAATGACATTTCCGCCGTCTTTTACTCTCGTGATGAGGGCCAAACTTGGGGCGAAAAAGTTGTCCCTGACAGTGTCGGTGCGGTGCACATGCAGATAATCTCCCCTAAAACTGAAGGGTCTGATTACATTGCCTTCTTCCGTAGTCGCTGGGCCGACAATGTCTACCGGTCAACTTCGTCCGATGGTCTCAACTGGGCCCCCCCAAAACCTACTGTCCTGCCCAATCCGAACAGCGGGATTGGCGCCGCACGGCTCCCATCTGGTAACATAGCAATCGTGTTCAACCGATCCGCCTACGAGCCTCATCTGGACAAGCGCGAGGGCCTGTACGACGACATCACACCAGAATCGGACACGCGCCCCAACCAGGAAGCGGTCAATGGCAAGACAGCCATTTGGGGCACCCCAAGAAAGACATTAACAGTGGGCATCTCCAGCGACGATGGTTTGACTTGGGAGGAGCGGGTCCTCGAGGATGGTGATGGACACTGCATGACGAACAACTCCAAGGATAAGACAAACCGAGAGCTGAGTTACCCCAGCATACAAGCGGAGCATGGAGGTCCTGCCGCCCCCGTGCATATTGCATTCACGTTCTATCGCCAGCACATTAAATATGCAAGAATCGAGGGCATCGAGCAATGGGTACAGAGTGCATAGTGTAAAGGGCGAGAGGAGATTAGTATCTTAAAAGATATTATCCATATTATTTCTTGTTACTACAAACCCAATTCTTGTAATGAATAAAAGCAGATTTTAAATAATTGTTTTGAATGTGGTTATCTTTTGTGTGCTGTTGTTCAATTGCAAGCACATAATTTGCATTGGTATCACAGTGCGCCGTTCACTGGTGCACTTCATGCATCTCAGCAATCCAACTGTCCAATGATGATGCAATACAACAACTAGCAGTGATCCTCGGAGGATAGTTTCCGCCAAATTTGATAGGTCATGTATGATGATTAGGTCAGACCCTAATTTCTCGCCTCGCATCAGCATCATTGATCTCTCCAGCTAGACCATGGGATAACCCCAAATTCAGAACAATCATGGTCCCAAGGATCAGAAATGAGATTCTTTAGAATTGTGCAATAATAGTTTATCTAGAGTATGACCGAATGTGATTTCCTTGGCTCTCAAACAGCAGCCTCGGCCATCTCGGCCGTTCGGTGGAGACGGCTCGGGCTACACGGCCGATGTGGGGGAAGACAAACTCCAGATGGGATGAAAGCAACTTCAACGGAACGGGAAAAGAAGACCCAATCGTGCATCTTCACTATTACATTCGATGAAACAGAATGAGATCAATGTAGCAGAATCCAGATGATAGATTTCCAGAGCCATTGTTGCTAAAATGCACCTTCAATTCGTGTTTATGTTTGTTATCTGTGTGTAGGTCAGCCCGCTGCCGTGTGACAGCCACTCAACTGGTATCATGACTATCACCCAAACAGAAAAAGACAAGAGAAAGGGACAAGACAATAATTAGACGCCTGAGCAGACTTCAATTACTTTTCTAGAGAAGAAATCGTCGCAACAACATCAAACTAGGACTATTGGTGGGTATCGATATCATCAGAGACGTGGGCGCCTACTCCTTCGTTTCCCATCTCATACATCAGAATGGAAAAATCCTCCAGATATGCAAATCATTTCAGTCATGCACAACATTATGCATCAGCCTCCTTGGGTGCCTCAGCCTTCTCCTTAAGCTGTTTCACCTCCTCCTCAAGCGCCTTGTTCTTCTCAACAAGCTCAGTCTTCTCCTTCTCAGCGGCCTTTAGATCACCCAGGGTCTTTGTGAAGAGACCCTTGGCGGCAGTCTCAGCGTCCTTAGCCTTCTTCTCAGCAGCCTCAGCGGTGGAGAGCTTAGTCTCAGTCTCCTCCAGCTGAGTCTTGAGAGCGGCCTCGGCATCCTTGGCAGCCTTGGCCTCGGTCTCGGTAGCGGCAATCTTAGCCTCAGCCTCCTCAACCTTGGTCTTCAGGGCAGCCTCAGCGTCCTTAGCAGCCTGGGCCTCAGCCTCGGCAGCGGCAATCTTAGCCTCAACCTCCTCCAACTTGGCCTTGAGAGCGGCTTCGGCGTCCTTGGCCACCTGGCTCTCAGTCTCAGCGGCAGTGGCCTTGGCCTCAGCCTCGTCAACCTTGGTCTTGAGAGCAGCCTCAGCATCCTTAGCAGCCGACTTCTCGGACTCAGCAGCGGACAGGCTGGACTGAAGCTCCTCGACCTTGGAGTTGAGGGAAGCCTCAGTCTCCTTAGCTTTGGTCTCGATGTCTACCTTCTCCTACAAGACGGTTAGTGTCAAAGTTGATAACGGAGTCAATTTGGAAAGAATCTCACCTTCTGTGAAGATGCGAGGTCTTCCTCAGCCTTAGCGGCCTTGGACTCGGCATCTGCGAGCTGCTTCTCAAGGGCAGACAGCTTTGTTGTCTCCTCCTCGTGGGTCTTCTTCAGGGCCTCGAGCTCCTCCGTCACGGTCTTGAGCTTGGCAACCTCCTCCTCGTGCTGCTTCTGAGCAGCATCACGCTCCTCAGTCACAGCCTGGAGCTTGGAGGTCTGCTCCTCGAGTTCCTTCTTCAAGGTCTCGTGCTCATCGGTCAGGGTCTTGAGCTTGGCGACTTGTTCATCGTGCTCGGCAGTCAAGGTGTTAAGCTTGGTCTCAAGCTCGGCGGTCTCCTGCTTAGCCTTCTCGAGGGCAGCAGCGTGCTCTGTCTCAAGCTTCTTCTGGCCCTCTTGTGACTCAGCAAGGTCACTCTGGGCCTTGGCGACGTCGGCACGGTACTTCTCGACCTGGCTGTCCTGGTCGCTCTCGGCAAGCTTCTTCTGCTCCTCAGCGGCAGCGAGTTCCTTCTTGGTGGCCTCGAGCTGCTGTGCAAGGTCGTCGTGAGCGGTTTGCAGAGCAGTGGACTTGGCCAGCAAGTCAGCAGCCTCCTTCTGGGCGGCTTCGAGCTCGGCAGCAGAGTCCTTCTTGAGGGTCTCGGTGGCCTCCTCGAGGGACTTCTGCTTGGCCTCAGCCTCGGCCAGCTCCTTCTTCAGGGCCTCGAGTTGCTCGTCAGAGCCAGACTTTGACTGGTCGTGGGTCTCCTGGAGCTCAGACAGCTTCTGCTGGGTCTCGGCGAGATCCTTCTTGGCGGCGGCAAGCTCAGCCTCAGAGTCGGCCTTGAGCTTGTCGTGTGTCTCCTGCAGGGCACTCAGCTTGGACTCAGAGTCGGCCAGTGCCTGCTTCTGCTCCTCCAATGTTGTTGTGTGGGCGACGAGGTCGCCCTCGAGCTGGGAGTGGGACTTCTGGAGGGTGGCCAGCTTCTGCTCCGACTCGGTGATCTGGCTCTGGAGGGTGGATGCCTCACCCTCGAGAGAGGCCTCGAGGGCGGCGCGGCGGTCCTCGGCCTCGGCCAGCTGCTTCTTGACGGTGGCGAGCTCGTCGGCGAGGGACAGCTTCTCGGTGTCGAGACCCTGGATCTTCTCCTCTAGCGAGCTCAGTTCAGCCTTGGCGGCATCGAGTTCGCGGGCACGAGCGGTGGCAGCCTCCTCGACTGCACGCAGCTGCTCGCCGGCACGCTCGGTGCTGCCCTTGAGCTCAGCCTGGAGCTGTGCAATCTGGGCCTGTGTCTCGCTGCTGGACGACGACGACTGTGACTCCAGGGCCTTTATCTTCTCGCGGAGCTCATCGGCATCCTTGGAGATGCTGTTGTACTCCTTCTCCTTCTTGGAGATGTCCTGCTCGAGGACGGCAATTGTGTCCTTCTGGTCGGCGAGCTTGGACTCGAGAGCCGCCTTCTCCGTCTTGGTGAGGGCAGCCCCACCGCTACTGTGGTCGAAGACGGAGAGGACGTTTCCCATGTCGAGCGTCGTGGGTGTAGGGTGCGGTGTGGAGGGATGCGGGATGCGGGCAGGGCAGATGTCGACGAGCGATATCCACGGGTTTTGTTGTTAGGAGCTAAGAAGCCAGAAAAGCCAGAAAGCTTGCTTGCGTCAAGCCTTGTCCCATCCGGTGAAAATGTTTTTTCGCCCGCAGCAGCCCCCTCCCCCCCCCCCTCCCCCTCCTCCAAAAAAGCCCCAGCCAACCCCAGTCAAGTCCCTTGTTGTCGTCGCCTTGGTGATAAAATGACTGGCCGCCAGGGCCGTGCACCAGCAAACCTGGGCCAAGTGGGACACGGCCAGGCGGCAAGCTCAGCGCTTCACTGGCGAACTCGTCCACTGACGGATACCTCGGCTGCAGCTAATTAATCGCTGTTTGAGCTCTGACCCCCACTCCAGCCGCCTGTGACGAGCTTGGAATTGGCACGAACTACTGGCTCCCTTGTGATCATGACGCCAAAATCTTGGCCCTCGAAAGACGCCGCGGCGCTCGCTAACGTGAGCAACCCGGGACCCGCCACCCCCCCCAACCCGCCACCCCGCACAGCGGGATTTTCAGGTAAACACCACCAAAATCTAAATTCAACACTCCGCAATATCTCATGCAATAACAAACCAAATTTAAATCTGATTGAATATTCTGAATCTCCGATGCCGAAATATACAGAGAGGGAATTTTCAGGAGCGATAAAGGATGCTATCGCGACAGGAAATATCAAGGCAGCAGCAAAGCTATGGAACATACCACGTTCAACACTTCGAGACCGCCTCAAAGGAATAGAATCAAAACCTTATGCGCATGCACACGAACAACGCCTTTCTCCTATTCAAGAAGAGTCACTTGCTGACTGGGTTCTAGCGCAACGGTCTCTAGGGGTCGCTCCAACACACAGTCAGCTTAAGGAATTTGCTCAACGCATCATCCAAAAGACAGGCGATAATCGACTTCTAGGAAAGAACTGGATTGCTGGCTTTTTACGGCGAAACCCGAGGGTCAAGACGATACGCTCCAAAGCTATCGATCGCGCTCGTTTAGAGGCTGCCTCTCCCGAAAATATCGCAAAATTCTTCGAGAGACTCGCTTCGCCTGTTATCAAGCGGATCCCCCCCAATACCGATATAATATGGATGAAACGGGTATCATGGAAGGCAAAGGAGATAATGGATTAGTTCTTGGAAGTGCCGACGATGATTTCGCCTCAAAAGACACCCGGATCGCGTGTCTGGACCTCTATTTTAGAGGCCATCAGTGCAACAGGTGTCGCGTTGCCACCACTGGTTATTTTTAAAGGATTATCGCTTCAACACCAATGGTTTCCACGAGAGCTAGAGAAATTTGATAATTGGATATTCACATCATCGCCAAATGGTTGGACTTCTGACGATATCGCATTGGAATGGCTCAGACGTATCTTTATTCCATCGACACAGCCTGCTGAGCCTCGCCCACGCCTCCTTATTGTGGATGGCCACGGCAGTCACGAAACGATTGATTTTATGTGGGAATGCTATATTAATGATATCTTCATTTTATATTTACCGCCACATTGTTCTCATATTCTTCAACCTCTTGATTTATCGGTTTTTTCCGTCCTCAAGCGCACTTATCGCACTGAAGTCCAAAAACTCATCCAGATCACGGATACCACCGCTTTTGGCAAGGTCAACTTCCTCAACTGCTATGTCAAGGCAAGGCATTAGCTATGAAGCCGGAGACTATTCGAGCGGGCTGGAAATTAACAGGGCTATGGCCAATTTCTATGCGGCAGCCCCTAAATAATCCATGGTTCATTGAACGGCAGCGACAGCGCGAAAAGAGCAAAATTCACACGCCTCGCGCAAACCGGAAGAGACCATTAGACCCGGAAATCACAATATTAACGCCTGTTCATAGCAGCGAAGTCCGGAAGGTGATGGAAACACTGCCAAATAAGGAGGAATTTGGACCTGAGGCACGACTCCTCTTCCGCAAGGTCGGCACAGCGCTGGATAAGCATCTCTTTCAAATTGCAGAACAGGAGCAGCGCATACAGCTATTAGAGGCACAAGTTGAGCATTTACGGCCCAAGAAAAGGAAAAAGGTCAAGTTGGGGCCAAATGAGAAGTATGCGACCGTACCGACCTTGTGGAAGACCCGTGAGCAAATCCGGTCAATTGAGAAACAATATGTGGATGATATTAAAGAGAAGAAAATCAGCTACGAGGACCACCTTGACGATTTTCAATTGGAACTAGATTTTGTGCCCGAAAATTGAAGTTATTTTGTGTTGCGAAATGGCGGTGTTTATTGTGTTCACGGTGGCGGGTTGGGGGGGGTGGCGGGTTCCGGGTTGCTCACGTTAACCTCAATCCCAGCATTGAAGAAATTTCACAGACCAGACTCGCTCCTATGCAATCACCACAGCCATTTTATGCACTGCGTCCTTATCTCGTGGCCCTGCATGGCACTTGGGTCTGTCAATGGCCCAGAACCCACCCTAGTCTCTCTCACCGTAACTCTGACCAGGGACCATTTTTGTGGTCTCAGACGGTTGTGCCGAGAACGCTAGTGACGGATCATCATCACACTACGCTCTTTCGTGAATGGAACGGAATGGCACCTTCATGATTCAATCCCTTCTCATCATCAAAAAGCACTGTCATCTCCCGACCCGAGTCAATGGCCGCCACATATGGTGGCATTCCGCGCCGGTTGATGCACGTCACCTTTTGCTGGCTTGCTTGCTTGCTTACTTACTATCCCTACAGACGCCCGTCGTTAGGCTTCATGCAATTCGCGCATGGGAAATGAGCATTGACGAGCATTCCATTCTTCCATGCTAAATACTACCATGCCACTTGGTCCTGGAATGAAATGCAAACCAGTAACAATGCATCCGATTCCTTCTTGGTTCTAGGCCACTGAGCTACGTAACTGATCGCTCTGCTCGTGCCCAAGGCTCATTCACGCTGCTTGCTGAGCTGGCCATCTCCATCCATCCATCCACTTGATGTTTTAGCGCCTGCTGCCAACGATGCCACCCTCTCTGCTCTGCCTTAGACTACCTGTGCTTTCTAGAACGTTCGCCTGTATACCCAATTGCCACTGTCCGCTTCATTTCTACCCAATCTAACCGACGCCATTAGCCATCCTCACCGCCCACATGTGTCAATCAACGTTCATGTCGTGTCGTGTCGTGTCTTGGCTCCAGCTGAGTTCCGAAACTACCCTGGTACGATTATACCCACTACAAAATGTGGCATCGCGTCATCAGCTCCTCCAAAGTCAAGCTGGTGAGGGGTAGACTAGTAGTTGGGTTGGTGACGGAAGACAAAATGCATGTTGTTATTCATGTTTTTTTATTCTTTGGGCCTTTGTATTCTTCATCCACCCTTAATTACGAATTGCTTTCGTCCAGGCGGTTTATTGCCAGTCAAAGTGGAATTAATTGTGCGGTTCCGGCCAATGAGGGGTATTGTTGGCTGAATTGTACCTGGGTCCAAACCTCATGCCACACGTGTTTCGCCCCACCATGGCAGAATCAGTTTATTCAAATAGATTAAGCACAATATATTTGAGGTAGAAAATACGGAAGCTTATCTAGTTTCCTTGTGCGGAAAACAAAAGATTGGTTATATTAAATTTGATTATTTGCAATTGGTTTGTGGTATGTTCCTTTGGTGCTACCAGTGCATTTGTCTTTTCTTCCATACGTGGTGTCATGACTGCATTAGCCCCGTTCATTACCACAAATAGTTTGACTAGTCGTCTTATAAAGTATAGCCCATCTCAAACTATATCTTTTCAATAATAGAGACATTCTCCTATGCAGATTTTCGTGGACTTTGGCAAGCAAAGATGGGCTACCCTATAGGACCTCTCGTAAGGAGTCAAATGGATTGGCATGGTTTCAAGGGCGCTTTTTGACGTTTTTCTTCATTGTAAAAGACCTTGGTAATGTTTTTATTCGGCCTGGACCTGTGCAATCCAAATGCAGCCTAATCAGGTTTGCGAACTTTAAACACGGCGCTACAAAGGGTCATCTAATTTAGGAGTAACTGCGGTAGAACATTAATATATGACGCCTCTAAACTTACAACGAATAGCTTACAATCCCTCACAGCAAATCCATGGCAAAATAATAAAGGAATATGTATATCGGAAAACCGTTATTGAAATCGTAGTGAATGATTGTAATACACTGTAGATAGCCTCAGCAGTCCGGCCTGACCAACGCAGTAACGGCTGGATCAGCCCGGCCTACCCCGAGCTGCGTACAGCCCGATTTTACGTGAAAATGACGGCAAAAGAGGTAACGAGATTATAATTCCTTTACAGAATCTGCCGTAAGCGACCCAAAAACCATCCGGGCCGTGTTGTGATCAACGGGATCAACGGGTCAACGCGGCTTCGACAGTTGGAACAGCTAGTTAGAAATAATATCTATAAAGATAGCCTAGATAGACCCTTATATCGACAGAGCGAGAGCTCCAACGTGACCTGTGGCCTCCATATCTGGTGATAGTGATGCACCCGAAAACCATGGCCTCAAAAGACGCCATCGACGGGTGCATTATGAAAATGATCCAAGTATACTAGGTGGTGTAATGTTCGTGATGGAGTAAGTAGCTCTATGAAGGAGCACCGTGGGCCTTTAAACCATTCTGATTTATGCATTTGTTTTTTATCTATTTCCCTTTGCTTACTTAAATTTTGTTCATTCAGAACGGTCCTCTTATTCACTTAACTGTCTCTCTATATTACTCATGTGTAAGCCATGGTAGCTAAAGCATAGCATATCACAATGGTTATGAACAGCAGAACTATTGCCATACTGGTAAATAACAAAGATGATGGACATCAATTATAATAATAGAATTCACCTCCTCAGAGAAAGAAGAAAACTCATCCTTGAAGAAGAAATGTTTTTAATTGGACAATGATCGCGGCAGAGTGGTGAGTAGTCCACGGAAAACCCGCCAAGAGCGCTCACTACCGACTAAGCCTATGTACACCCCAAAAAATGCTCAATACATATAGCCAAGGAGCAAAAGATTTTCCATCTGGATTTAGACCGAATAAGATGATCCCTAAAAGCGCAATTCTGAAATAAGTGCCGACAACACTAACAGTGCATATTTGTGTAGCTTGTGTAGTCGCTCTGGGTCGGGGGGGCCAAAGGCTCTGTCTTCAGTTTGTCGTCCTTGACCAAGATCTTCGGTTCTTGATTGAGTGGCAGTGATTTCAATGCTGGAGAATTGAATTAATCCCTCACGAGTTGGTGGAACCTGCTGTTCATCCGTTGGCTGAGCGTTGATTGTATTATTAGGTGTTAGAGAGGAATCCTTAGGAGCCAAAGAATCGAGTAGTTCGTCTACTAGCTGGGCATATGTGATGCCAATACTGGATGGCTAAGAAATACCGTTATCGGCTATCACAACCTGCTGCTCATCGATTGGCTCGATGTCGATTGAATCGTGCGTCGATGATGCTGGTGGAGGGTCGAGAAAAAAATTCATGATTTGAAGAACACCTTGTTGGAGCAAGTCTCGGGGTAGGGGTAATTGGTGGATGGGGAATGTTCATGAGATAATGCGGGAGGAACTGGTCCCTCCGTTCTTTCTTGCTGGATAAAATTGTTGACGGTTCTTTCTTTTGTACGTTTCTGATGGGGATCTGTCCGAACCGTTTGGTCTATTTTGCTTCTTTTTCAACCACGATGAGTAGACTGACCTAAGAAGTTTTATGTCCTGGAGTAGATTTGGACAAGAACCTGACTAACTGCTAGAATTTGGCCAACAGTCCATTTTAAACCGACCGCCCTGGCTTCAATGTCTTTTTGTGGGCAAAAGAAGCCAAAGTTAAGTATTATGCCCAAGCAGTAGCCTGAATAGAATACGATTCATATGATATCATATATGAAAGACTGGCGAAATTCGAAGAATACAGCCTGAGTGGTTCGTCCGAAAAAGACTAACTTACGCAATATAGTCACCTGACGAGACTGCTGGATCTTGATAGCTTCCTGTTCCCAGAAAACAGCTGTCCCGTGGTTAAAAGCTGCTCTGAAAAAATGTTCGACCCGGATAGCAGTCTCCAAACAATTCAGCGACTCATCCATGTGGTGAGACCCTGGCGAATTGGAAGAGGGACCCAAAAGACCGACCCGACATGTAATGGAATATTGCTAAAAAATGATTGAGTTCACTTGGAACTTCATTGTTCTGCTTCCTTTGTCGTCATATAAAGCACGAAGAGTGTACCACTAAAAACTATAACTTGTCGACATAGGATAGCTGCGCAAATAGAAGCCAAAAAGCTTTTTCGTGGGAAAATGAAGGGAGGCACGCTTGAGGGGATAATTACTTCGTGTGGAATATTTATGATTATTATCATCTTATCAATAACCTATCTCTGTAATGGGAAGGAAGGTTATTGGTGGACACATCAAGAAGAAGAATCGGAGGTGACCAATATGGCTTAAAAGAGTATCCTAAGTCATATGAACCAGGGATTCTGAGGTTCTTAGATGAGCACTGTCATTGACTAAATATAATTGTAATTTGTGCATATATCATGTATTTATTGCCTTTAACTTTCTCAAATAGTGATAATTTAGAGTAGTCCCTGGTATGACTTGAAACCTCTACATGTACTAGAATTTGTGCTACTAGCTCAATGGTATTTTCCAAGGCCACGCTTATCTACAATTCATTCTTGGGTGACAAATTATTGATGTAAAATCTAACATTCAGTTATTGTAAACACTCCAGAGGCCACCTAGCAACTTGAGCCATCCGTTTTCCCACATGAGTTGGTGTCAGAGCATGCAGAACCGCAACCATAGTTGATCTGGTTGGTAGGTGTGTCCATTGTCCAATCGCCCATGCACTGCGTTGTGGTACCATAATTGCATCGATGACGGCGGTAGCCCCGCTGCCTGAGAACCTGCTGCTGGGTCCAAATGGTATGGCATTTTCCGTCGTTCCACGTACAAGCCGTGGTATCGCTGGCAGTAACGCACCGCGACTGCTCATTTGTAACCTGCACGCTCAAGCCCATAGTGAATCCCTCAATGCTAAGTCCCACCTCAGCACTGATTGATTCAGAGCGACTTTGGCAAACTTGGTTTCCATTGAGCTTGGTTGCGACGCAAGTCTGCGTTCCGGTACAATAAATATCGCCGGATGACTTTTGCCATGGGAGCAGCTCAATTGAAGCATCAACGACAAAGTAGTCCCACCAGCACTTTCGGACTTTAGGAAACACGTAGGGATGCGTGATGCCGTCAGAGGTAGCGTATGTGCCTTGGCCGTCGGTGTACGCGCCAGAATAAGTCTGAGACGTGTCGTCACAATTGGGCACCGCATCCCTTTGGATGACTGACGCAGTAGCCGGCATCCAAGTGAAAAATGCACCGGAGGCGATGAAAGCGTTCCAGAACTTCATTTCGAGGTGCGCGAGGGTTGAAATGTTTTGAATGATGTTTGCTAAGGGTGTTTAGAAGGGTTGAATAAGAATGATGGCTTGATTGAGATTCAACCTGTTGGATATGGAATGTCTATCCCTTTAAATATTATTTTATGACCCGAGGAATAGAGGAAAGCTTGAGGGTGCTTAAAGGCACAGTGAATCGTGGTCAAAAGCTGAAGGCATTAATGCATGGTGGATGGGGTTTTGGGCCAATGGTTGATGCTTGATAATGCGGATAACGCTGTAGGATTTGGCAATCGTCTAGAAACTTTTGACCAATGTTTCGATGCATTAGCGGAATGACGGGAATGGCAGGTCATGCACTACAGAGACCAAGGGAGCACAAATGATTGGCGTGCGGTCGTGCGGATTGAACTGTGCCGAGGGTTTATTGCTTGAGTAAAGTGAGTAAGCAATTACACGATGATCATTCTGATTGATAATGTGATGTTTTGCAGCGATACCCATGGTATCAGCGCGTCTATCAACACAGCCCTAAGCACTTCAAATCTCTCTAATCCTTTCTGAGCAGGCTGTAAATGGTCATAATGAGATACAGTCCCATTTTTAGATAGCGTCTGGCGCTTAGCTTCAAGACTGCATATTCTAGTGGGAAAAGCTGAAGCGAGCTGGGCTATTTTCAGCACGCCGCGTCGTGGCGCAGACCCAAACGGCCCGAGCATGGAAGAATGGCAGTTGCTAGCGCCGTTTTGTTGAAAATGTGCTGCTTGAGTTCAAAGTGGAACCAGACTCACGCCAACAGGTAGAAACTCGCTTGGGATCGTTGAATTGCGTACATAACAGAGCTTCTCAAACCGGAGGTGAATTGTCTGGGAGGTTAGCGGTATGCTCAATTGGATGCAAGGTTGCCTGCATCCTTTCTGTCTTAGCACTTTCCACTTGTCACTATGGAGTTGGTGCCTCTCGTGGTGTTCAAATGCACCATAGAGGGTGCATAGGAACAAAGGATGCATCGCATTCCTTTTCAGAACAATGAAAAAAAAAGTATGGATTGGGTTCATATTGAGAAAAATGACTATCTTGGCCCACCTGGCCATCTTGAGCTCATTATCATGAACTGAGATTACCTGAAATATCCTCTCAATAACTTCAAAATCATCGTATTAGAGGTATAGAAAACGACAATGAGTGCGATTTACACTTGAATAATGCGTCCTGCTACGATTGAATATTTAAATTGGTAGAGAAAGGATATTTATTTTATTTGCAAAAATGTCAAGGCCATAAATTGACAACAATGTTGGAGACATGTCTGGATGGTGTGCAGTAAAAATTGCTGGATATTGGGGAAGAGCTTGGTCCAGTAACGATGTAAAAAATATCGTAAAATAGGTTTATTCTATATGACCCACTAGGGAAACACCCACCCGTTTCTGGGAGAGAAAATCGTACTTATACTTAGACCTTACAGCGTGACTTGACTTGGGCGAATCATGCGTACCATACCACGGTCACAGTCAGCTAGACACTGGGAAATTGTGAAGTTCATGGGACCAAAGTTTTTCATATGTACATCAGTATTTTATTATGGTCATGAAACATGAGTGGTCATAAAGACATTCTAAGGGATCAGAGAAGTCACGAGAGAATAAACAGCTTATGGCATGATCCTTAGTTTCCAAACACCGTCAAGCTGTGCTCCCTCATCCAGCGCATACCCTCTTCTCGGTAGTTGTCCGACTCGATCGAGTTTTCCCCGAGATCAAAGACAATCCCCTTTCCAGTGGCACCTTTAGAAACGTCATAGCTTGGCCAAGTGATTCCGAGGTCTCTCTTCTTTCCGTTGGGATTGAGACCTGTAAAGAAGTTGACCCAGGCTGTTGACATGATCTTGGAGAGGGCCTTGGCTTGCTCGGGATAGGTACCATTACCTCCAAAGGGGTTGGTCTCGTATCCGTCTCCGTTCAAGTTATGGAATACAAAGGCGACCTTGACAAGGGAAAAGAAATTGTTAGCGTGGCAACTGAATAGTACGGGCTATGATCATGACTCACTTCTTGGAAATGCGTGGCACCATAAACAGGAGTCAAACCGTTGACAGTTACATCAAACCGATAAGTATAGCTAGTAAGTCCATGCTGCGACCATGAGATGCTGGATCGGCGTCTCTGATACTGCATGAAGAGATCACCCCAAAGGGCTGCCGTGCGTCGATATTGTAGACCGAGGGTCGTTGCGTATGTGTCATTGGGCTGAATGATGTAGGGCCATGTCTTCAAGGATGGAATTCCAACCTTTTGGTCATTGGGGTACGCTTCCATCAATTCATCAATGAGCTCATCAGCAGACTTTCCAGTATGGCTGGTGACATCAGCGGGAATAATGGTTGCAATGGCATCTCGCATCTCCGCATCTGTGTTGACGCCACCACCATTTGGACCCCTGCCGGTGCCAAATGCACTACCCTCATCCGAGTTGGCGCCAATGAGAACTGGGATCTTCGGGAATTTTCCATTTTGAATTTGATTGGCGGGATAGTCCGCAATGAAATCATGGTCCAGAACGGGTGGCCAAGGTCCCACCGAGCTGACGTTTAGTGCATAGTTAATTTCGTCGAAGGGGGCTGCTTGGAGACAGGCAAGGGCCTTGCCCGAGCCTGCTAGCTGGGAACAGGATGATACGTTGCCTACAAACTCATTGTATGTAGCTTGCATGTCACCTGTCGCATTGAAGCCGCCGGCAAAGCGGTTAATTGCACCGCCAAAGCCAGACTCGGCGATGGCACCGCGAAAAAGGCCATCATCTCGACCTAGAATATTGTTAGTACAACTTATTATTTGATATAGAAATTATCTTACCGTTGTATGCCAGCACTTGGGCTGACACGCTCTCGGCACCGGAGCTCTCTCCAAAGATTGTCACCTTGTCAGGGGAACCACCAAAAGCCTTGATGTTCTCGTTGACCCAGCGCAGAGCCAGTCGCTGGTCACGGAAACCGTTGTTGACAATGCCAGCATCCTCTGCCTCGTCTCCACAGAGGAAGCCCATGGCGGAGAGGCGGTAGTTGAGGCTGACACCAATGATTGGTGTGCCTAGCTCTACGCTGCGCTCAACAATGAATGACAGATTGTATCTACGGTCAGCGGAGCCACCCATGTAGAGGCCACCTCCATGGATCCAGACAGCAACGGGAAGATGCGATGTATCCTTGATACCAGAGGGTCGGACAACATTGAGATACAAACAGTCCTCAGACTGCGCGTAGCCAATCTGGTCAGAGCCGTACCCGTAGCAATGCGGCGGGTACGTTGTGGCGTCACGCACGCCATCCCAAGACGAGTTTAATCCCTTGGCCAGAGTGAAACGCTCCGGGACCTTCACGGAATCAGCATTGAACAATGGTGATCAAGTGTGGGTGACCTACCTGCGCGTACGGCATGCCAAGGAAGAAATCCTGGTCATAGTTGGTGCTGTACACACCAGCGTACGAACCGTTCTTGACGGATACTGTTGGGGTGGCATCCCTAGACGGAGGAACTGCTCTGGACACCACAGACCCAACAATTCCGAGGCCAACAAGAGCAGCTTTAGAAACCGAATTCATGGCTGAAGACAGGAGATGGACTTGGCAACAGGCCCTGGACTAATCAGACATCTCCATCGCTGTACAGTCGAGCCTCATATATATTCTATCAAACGGCACAAATCCGGCTCATTCCCTACAATATCAACTAGGTTTCTCGGTCATTGCTCGGTGCAATTGATCGGTCCCAATCGCATGGATCAACTCATATGTCATTCTGTTGTGGGTTTCCTAACTGTCCTCTGTGAGGTATAACCCACCCCGGAGTATAGTTTCTGCCGAGGGTTTAATCTTGTTCTCCGCACAAATGCGACCCCCGCCCCCGCTCAGCCCATGACTTCGGGCCTTTTCCCCAAGGAAAATGGGGTTCTGGTTTCCGTCACCAAATTTGGGCGAATCACCGCTGAGTCCGGTTTCCTGGCCCATACGTTTTTCGGGAGCTAGAGCTGAGTTGGAAAAGCTGGGGTGCAGTTCCGTAGCGCATCGTGACGAGCATCGCCCGAACAAGATACCAGGACCGCGTCAACCAGCAGCAGCTGTGGTCATGTGGTCTTTTCTTGTGGATTTATATCCGGCGCTGCATGATACCTTGGGCTTGTTAATAGTGGATCAAGGCCCTTTTATGGCAGAAGGTCGGTTTTTTATTTCCTCGAGTTGCCGCCGTCTTCCAAGACTTTGGCCTTGATTGATGGCTCCACACGGGCGTTGGGTCCTGAGCTTCGGCTAACTTTTCTTGAACCCTGGAAAATGTTAACCTGATGCGCGTTAGTCGGCCATGCTCTGAGACCTGACCTCTCTGAGTCGGTGGAGGATTGAGGTGGACTCGACAGGACCGACTTGTCAGCTCACCACTGCCCACCGGAATGAGTGAGTCTTTTGATGGCTGATGGGTACTGCAGCACGCGTTGGCGGCGTTGCTTGGCACGTCACGGCAGTGGAAAGGGAAGATGAAATTGCATTGACTTCTTCTGGGAAAGTCGGGTGCCTTATAGCAAGCATTTGAATCTATTCTGCTTCACAAACTAGCCAATCCAGGGTCTTGGCACATCTAAGACATCGCGATGTGATTTGATGCAAATGGTGAATTGACTTTTGGCCGTTTGTTGGTCTGTGTTAAGAGGCATTTGCACTCCACATTGGTCCATCAAGTTGTCCGCGTGCTAGTGGGATGGAGACTGAGTAACCCCACCATCACCCTGTGACCTTGTTATAGGCGAATGCGATCAGCGGCTTCTTTGTTTTTCGTTACCAAATTGCCTCGTCCACATTTTAAGCCAGCCGCGAAGTGGATAGGGGACCCCGCCCCCAACGTTTTGTCAGGGATATTCGCAATACCTTGCAAAGGCTATTCGCCTACGGTTCCCACGGACAGTGCCACACGATTCAGCACTTGCCTGCCTACTTGGCATGGTTCAATGCGACGCCTGGTTAGAGCACATAATTATTGGCCGCTTCAGCCCCCCCACGCAGCATTTGAGAGGTTGCCGGCCGTTGTGACCGGCACCATATCACAAATGCGACTAACCTGTGCCGCTTCCTCTTGCCTCTTTTCCGGATATCATTTTCTTGCGATTCTGCAATGAGCCGACCGTTCCGTTTCTAACAGACCCTGGTGGTGAATATTGGCAGGCACCGCTCATATGAGGTCTCAACAGATAACTGATTCGTCATGACTTATCGAATTGAGGAATAATAGCGCTCATATTCCCGCAACCATTGCGCTAATTATTGTTCTTTCTGGAGATTCCCGCCAGTTTTTTGTATTTTCCTGAAGGTATGGTTGCCGACTCATCCGGTTCTGCTTGCACCTCATATATGTCACATTCAGTCTCCTTGTTTGAGAGACATGAGCCCGGATTCGACTCATTCTTCAAGTTGGACGGGTTTGTATACAAAATCTCCTCCTCTATCATGGATTTGGATTGGCTTAATTTGAATTTAAGCCGTTGCTTAAGGTGTGATCAGTGTATTGCAGATTATGCACGCCCTTCCTTAAGCCGCCTTTATCAACCTATCCGCCAATCGGCTTACGCTGACCATGTGCTTTACGCGTATGAGGATTCCTCCATCCCGTGCGCAAATATGATTATTAGTCCGCATTCATCCAATATCCCCATAACGCTGACATTACTCACTGCAACGCCGTTTAACACTGCGACAATGCTTTAAAATGTATGGGGATTAGCGTTAAACTCATACATGCTTCTGGGCAATACAATGGAGGCTTAGAAGAATTATAAAACTTTGCACTCGTGTTAATATTAACAAATTGATTAAATGAGAAAAAAGAAATCATGGCGGAAGGCGTAAATGCCTCGTAAGCCACTACCGGAACTGTCAAGGACTGACTCCAAAGAGGTTAAAACAATATATATTGTGGCTTTGAGCAAGAAGACGCTCATTGAAAAAGTTGGCTGCACTAGCTTTGATTAAGAAGCTGTAAATTCCTACATAGCAGGTACTTGCAACCAGGGCCCTGGTCCATATCAGATATGAAGAAATGCTAGGTGTATCATTCTATCCACTTTTTTTTGTTTCTAGTTTCATGACTGTTAATTACATTATTCTATTATATTATTAGTTATTCTCATCTCCCAAGCTATTATGACATCAATGTGATGGCTTCTTCCGCCTTGCTGGAGTTTCTTTGCTTGGATAGGAAGCCAAGACCTCCAACCCTTGAATTCGATGAAGAAGTTCAAGATTAGGTCCAGTATACCGTCTATGTCCAAATGATATCCAATAAACTGACATAAATACGCTGATTGAAGCAATAATGATGCCCGTGTAGTTCATATTCTGCATCGACACAGGAATGGAAGAGGGAAAAGAGAAAATGACAGCAAAGGTGACGATATACAAACAGGAGATGATTGCAATCGGCACGAAGACTTTTTGTGTCATTCGGAACCACCCCGGCAAAACGTATCTGCGAGCTGTAATAAGATATGGTAGAATCGCGCCCAAATATGACAAGCTCGTAAGTATCACAAACGAGCCCAGAAGGGCGTTGAACGCTGTCGATGAAGCCAGATAGATACACCCAGTTAATGTATTGATAATACCACAACAAAAAACCGCATTGAATGGATTTTCCCGCTTCGGATGAATCTTACCCAAGCATTTTCTAAAAGGGATTGCATCATCTCTTGCTAACGTCCATACAATCCGGCTGCATGTGAGATAAGCGCCGATGTTGGTGAATATTTCTGGAATGACCATTGCGAGTAGTAGTCCCATCGTCCCCCCTTTTGTCCCAGTAACCTGGAAATATACTTCTTGGAGTGGGAAGATGGCCTTTGAATGGAATAGCTTCTCAGGGTCATTAATGGCGTAAAATATTGCAATTAGGAATCCTAAGGCCGTAACAAAACCGATGGTCATCTGAATTGCGATTGCCTTGGGTATATTTTTCTTCGGTTTGGGAATTTCTTCTGCAAGATGCGTCACGCAATCTGGTGTTCCAATTGCGTATGCACCATTCAACATCCCAGCTAAAAAAACGAAACCGTCATTCCGGTAGCCAGTCAAATTCACCCAGTCTTTCCAGACGAATTCACTTGGTGCATGGGCTCCCTCCTGTCGAGGTAGAAATATACACGTAATGATGATGACCGAGAAGCCAATGAAAATGAGGCAGGTACCGATATGCGCAAGATGAGGAAGGGCGCGGTTGGCAAACATAACTGGAAAGCAGCCCAGCCACGTGAAGCACAAATGTACCAGAAATGAGTGCCATCGTTGCATTTGGTATTCTGGATTAAGGAGTTGATGCATTGATAAAATTTGGTTGGATAGAATCGAACTCATGCTCGCAGCACCGAACGTCCAACCAAGCGCGTTGAACCAGCCAGCGTACCAACCAGCAACTCGACCATATTTAGGCCCACCAGCGACGGTGGCCCAGTGATATACTATTGATTGTTAGGAATATATTGATTTCTGTCGCGTATTGTACTTGCCTCCGGATGAAGATGGAATGGCTGATGCAAGTTCGGCGATGCATAATGATATCATGCAATAGAAGATTGATACAGCAATTCTGTTGAATTAATCAGTATCCAGAGCCGCTCTATGTGATGTTGGCAAGTAGATAATTCTTACAACTCAAAAATCACTCCTGGGGCACCACCATTATAGAGTGCAAGGACCTAAGAGAAAGTAAGTGTCATGGTGTTTAATGGAAGTGTGAGAATACTTACAATGCTACCACCAAGACAGGGCCATGTGCATCCTGTCATCAAACCAACTCCACATAAACTCCATAGATTGAAGCTCCTGCGAAGTTGAACAGGACCTATTAATGATCCGATCCTTGGTTTGTCGACATTGTGTGACGACGCAGACATTGTGGTAAAATTTTCACAAGCATGAAGGTTTAGAAACCCGGATAACGACCCTAGTTAAATTTTATTCTTCTTTTTGCTGTGGAAAACGCCAGTCAGCAAGGTGATAATACCGGGGGGAAAGGATGCAAACAGACAACCCAACCTTTCAGGGCAATGTATCTGTCCCAGGTGATCGTAACGACTGGACTCGGAGGACCAAATGTATTCAGATTCGGAATAAGTAAGTATACAATGGCCGGAATTTGTAAACAGATGGAAGACAAGACATTGATCGGGAAACAAGAACACATTGATCTCGGGCCGATTAATCACCACCATGGGATGTTACAAATTCCTTCTTTGGGAGCCTAGACCAAAGGGCATACTCTCAAACTGAATTTAATTCAGAATGAGTTCCCTGATTATCAATTGGGAAGAGGGTGCGTAAAACAGATAAAGACCCCCAGGTTGTTGGCTGCCGAGTGATGTTTTATTCACAAAGGTTTTCACTAATTGGTACGTACCGAATGCGGCCAGATAAGCAATTTCATGCAGCTGCCATCATGCTCAATGGCCTGTTTTCTGGTTGGTAGATGTGGCAGCCTAAGGTGAGACATGATAATGGAGAGCTGATAGTACATTCCTCCCTACGTAAAATCTCAGCCACCCAGACGCCGAAAATTCCAATGATCTGCAAGTTGAAATCCTCTACATCGCGTACAAACACCGTTGCCAGGCCATCAGCCTTAGAAATACAATAATACGTCATGATTTATTATGAAGTAAACGCGTCCTAGTGCATTTAGCGATCTTCTGCCGGACTCTACAGTGAGTAGTAACTAGTTTTAATATTCAACCGCTTCTTAGACGAAAGTGAAAATAGGTGATGCGCGTGGTTGTGCATTCAGTAATGATAAGAACTATTTTTGTTTCTGGAAGCGATTATCCAAAATTGATTGATTTGTCACGCAAGACTTTGAAAGCATTTCAACTGAAATGCTTCCGCTTATAGATGGATGTCATGCGAAAAGTGGGCTCATATGCGGAGCATACTCACGGGTAATTTGATACGGAAGATGATTAACATTTTTTCCTTTCTATTTGTTTGATGAGCTGGTACTCATGGTAGGAAGCATAAGTGACTATAATCGTGGCTACAAGTTGAGAAAATTCTGGGTTATAATATTTGTCGCGATCCCTTACTCATTTGATACATGCCAAATCGCCAATGTAGGAAAGGTTTAGTAAGGGAACATGTGATTGACATTATTTCAATCTGCCTAGTATTCAAATATCTCGTCAAAAATCACGTCATGGGAGTGCTAAATCCGGTTTTGATTATAGGGTAGGCTGACTATGGAGTTTCAAAACAACCAAAGTGCATTGCTAAGGGGGGTAGTTTCGTATATTCTCCCCAGGAAAGCATGAAAATATCCAATTCGACATTTCGAGGACGATTTATTTAAAATTCCACTTAATGGCTTTAATATTTGTGTTTGCTATGCTGAAACACGTCAGAGAGACTTCACTCCAACGCTGTTTGACATGTCTCATGTTCTTTTCTTCAGGTCCTACCAAGGAACTTATTACCGTAACAGTGATGAGTGGGCTGTCAGCTAAATGCTGAGTGAATACGAAGTAAACAATATTGTATCCTAGCAGCCAAGGAGTCAGTGAATTAAGTATGGTTCTAAGCAAATGATGGAAAGGATGATCAGACAGTGACCTTGTATTCTGGGTGGACGTGATCACTAATGCGGCTGGTTAAAGTTGCATGCAGGCAAGGGTCCATTTGAACTGTGGATATCCGCTGATAATACCGAAGGAGCCAAAAGTAGAGATAAGGCGCACTGGTCCGCGTGTCCCCATCACATATCCATTTCAGCTACCAATTATAATGTCTGCATATGAACGTGGCAAAGGGCCTTTCGCTTGAGGACAAGTCTCAGTTTGCCTGTAATTCTTAGCCAATCAGAGCCTGGTTTCTGTACTGGGAAGACTCCGACGGCCCGAGGGATAGCGATCAGAACGAGAAGAGCAAAGAGGGGCAGTACGAAAAAAAGTGGCTGTGGAGGCGTCTGGACACTATGAGCGGAAATACACATTTTAGCAATTCTGAGGTATTTCGGTTGTGCCCCACTGAAACGGTCAAAACGGTCGAGCTGGTCTACAAAAGAGGATTGCTAATCCTCATTGGGACATATCAATATCCAGCTTGGTAATACGTAGCGTGCCTGAGAAGCTATGCGTATTTGAATTGGGTGTTTACCCTGTCTAAGGCTGTGCGTCACGAGCAAAACCAACACACGCGAGGTGGCATGGTGGCCGTTAGTAGTCTCGGATCATGGGCCTAGCAAGTGCAATCCTTTAGTGGAATTACTCTTGCTTCTTCTCACTGCCCCATGCAGAATGTTGGTTGAGGTTGTCGAAAGTGGATTCCAAGGATAGTCGAATCGGCAAGCAGCATCTGCGAATCCAGGCGATCGAGCACCAAAGAAGCACGCACGTGGGTACGATCTCACACTCTATTTGGAGGAGAAGTGGTGGTTATGGTGGAGTTGAGAGCCCTGTTAGCTCTTATTACCGGTCGCCAAGGCGGGAATATCGGGAGGGTCGATGCCACGACCTTGGCGACTTGGCAAGGTCTCGGCATCGAAGTTCCGATTGACGTTCCATGGAGGCCAAAAATCTCATGGAGCGCGCGAGATAAGCGCAAGGAACTAAAAAAACTACCATTATGGTTAATGGAAAGGTTTTCTGTAGGCTTAGCCCGGTGGCTGGCGCTGTACGACGCCTAATTGTGATGAACTCCCCGATGGCATTTGCTCACACGAGCACAGATGTCGCGTCGCAAAGTGATGTAATACCGTGGCTTCTGACCGGGTTTCCCAAAACCCAAGCGCGGCTGAATGCTACGCCCCGGCGTCTTGGCGTGTTCCCTGGTTCCGAGTGGTTGTTCCCCTACTTCTCTTGCGCCGACCGCGATTTGGATCCAGCGCCAAGCCGCTATCTCACCTCTCTCTGTCACTAAGTGTGGCCCACTGGTTCGTAAGCCATCGACATGTTGCTCGACTCCACAGGCGTTGGCAAGCGAGTCTTTTACCCCGGGGGCATGGGCCATATGAGTCGCACGTTCCATTCCCCTCCCCGTGAGAGACCCATTTGCAGCAGCCCACGTGCTGGCGTTGGGACATCGAGTTGCTCCCAACCAACTCGGCCCGTCAGATGTGGCAATGTCCAGAGGACTATTGATTAGGTGTAGGGTGCTCCTTCGGTGACCAAATGCAGAACTCCTTCCGAAATAGAACCAACTCTTCGGTTGCAAAGATGCCTTGGACGGCTCTCGGACGATGCTGATTATCTATTGAGAAGCGCGTAGACATATAAATGCCCACCCCTGTGATTCCGTGCTTCTCTTGCCATTCTCCTTGTAGACCACATCAACAAGCCATCGATCGGCTCCTCGACATCGAGTACTGACTAGACGCCCCTGCTCGGCGACAGTGCTTTTATCACAATGACGCTCTCTCAGTACGATTACATTTTCGGCATCGGCACATGCTTTGCCTTGCTTGATGCTTTCAACAACGGTGCCAGTATGTTACCAATTCCCACTTGCTCGACGCTTATCTTTGCATTACTAACGCACCCTGCAGACGATGTTGCCAACTCTTGGGCCACTAGTGTCTCGTCACGATCCATCTCGTATCGATGGGCCATGGTTCTAGCTACCATCTGTGAGATGGTTGGTGCCATCGCCACCGGTGCCCGAACTGCATCTACAATCAAGGATGGCATTATCCCCATTGATGCCTTCCAGGGCAATGCCGGCGTTCAAATGTTGGCGTTTGCCTGTGCCCTCGCCGCTGCGTCTTCTTGGGTCATGTGGTGCACTGCCCATTCAACCCACGTCTCCTCTAGCTACTCGATTATCTCGGCCGTTGCTGGTGTGGGTGTAGCTACTGCTGGTGCCTCGAATGTCCAATGGGGATGGAATAAGGGTAAGGGTTTGGGTGCTGTTTTCGCTGGCCTGGCTATGGCGCCTGTCATCTCTGGCGGTTTTGCTGCCTTCATTTTCATGATGATCAAGCTGGGAGTTCACGTTCGCAAGAACCCCGCCGCCTGGGCTGTGTATACCTCCCCTTTTTGGTTCCTCGTTGCTTCAGCCATTTGCACAATCTCTATCGTTTACAAGGGTGCACCTCAGTTTAAGCTTGGAGAAAAGCCAGGATGGTGGATTGCTTCTGTTGTCATGGGCACTTCTGTTGGCGTTTGCCTGCTGTCTGCTATATTCTTCCTTCCTTATCTTCATGCTCTGGTGGTTAAGAGAGACCCTAGCGTTCGCTGGTACCATATCTTTGTGGGCCCTACTCTTTGGTCTCGACCTGCACCTACCGAGGGTGGCGAGGTTCATATCCGCAACTACGCTGTTGTTCAGGAGGATGAAGCCGATTCTTCTTCTGCTACAGGCTCTACTGAGCAAGAAATTATCAAGGAGGGCAAGACAGAAGCCAATCCTGTTACTGACAGTGCTACCGAGCTTTCTGCCCTCGAAGGCTCTCAGGCAAGCTACGAAGTCCTCATGGCCCGGGCCAAGCAGCGCTACCATAACAAGCTTATGCAGAAGAAGGGACCTCTTGGCTGGGCTATGCGAACTCTTCGTGATTATCCCATGGGTGCTGGTTCCATGTACGAACTCCACAACATGAAGAGATTCCTTATCCGCCTACCTGCCATGATCGTTTGTGGTGCTCTCTACGGTGTCAACTACGATATTCATGCTGCCCAGACCGGTGTCACCGGGACCCCTGAGGGTGCTCGAATGACTCGTGTATACAACCACGCGACCAAGTACTCGAATGATGTTGAACACGGCTACTCCTTCATCCAGGTTATCACTGCCTGTACTGCATCCTTTGCTCACGGATCTAACGATATTGGAAACTCGGTCGGTCCTTGGGCCGTTCTTTATAGCACTTGGTCAACTGGTAAGGCTGCTGAAGCCAAGGCTGCTGTACCCATTTGGCAATTGGCGGTTCTTGCCATTACTCTCTCTATCGGCTTCATTACCTATGGTTATAATATTATGAAAGGTAAGAATACATGATGCTCCAAGTTTATTCAATTATTCACATACTGATTATTCAATAGTTATGGGTAACAAGATCACTTATCACTCTCCCAGTCGTGGTTGCTCCATGGAGATGGGTGCGGCTATTACTGTGCTGATTGCTTCGCAATATAGTCTTCCAGTGTCCACCTCGATGTGCATCACTGGTGCCACTGTTGGTGTTGGTCTTTGCAATGGGACCATCAAGGCTATTAACTGGCAACGAGTTGGCCTTTTGCTATTTGGTTGGATCATGACCATTCCCATCGCTGGTACCCTCGCTGGCTGCCTTATGGGCCTTTTCCTTAATGCTCCTCACTTCGCGTCCTCTTAAAAGGATCAGCATCCGAAATGTCAATCGGGAAAAATGCCTGGCTGCGAGACCAAACATCAACTTATACTCTATACCACATTTATCAATTAACAGATATACTCTCAACGTATTTCTTCATATTTATTAATAAACCAGTCGACTAAACCCTCCATTCACTTATCAATATATCTGATTCATCGTTTCTAGTCTTCTTTTACCTCCCTTATTACCCATGATGGTCTTGAAAAGATCTCGACCATGTACCTCCATATTTAAAATGGCCCAACACCCTATGATCCGATGACTTCTGACTGCATTTGCGTAGAAGAATCAGTGCTACCCCACAAAGCACCCCAAAATATCTAGTTAAGAGTCGGATGAGGTGACAGTTTCCCGCCACGTCGATCAAAATATGACGACGTGAACAATTATTTCTTTCGCATATCAGCCAATAGGATTACCGCTTCAGCTACATGAAGATCTGGGCAGTTCAATGATTTGAGCGTTTTTGCTGTTTCCGGTATTTGCCAAAGCACCAGCCCCTCATTACAAAGGTTGTTATCAATCGCCTTCATACTTGCTTCGAGAATATCGGCCATTTGTTGACTGTCCCATATACCCTCTCGTATTTTTAAAGATCGTCGAATGTCAATGCACCTCTTCTGGATGGAGGTCTCACAGGCTGCCGAACAGAGTGTCACAAGCCCTGAAACGAGGTTTCCCTCCAACATAAAGATGGGGACAGCTTTTGGAAGACCCAGCGCAATCATCTCAGCGTTGCGCAGGATTTCTTCACAATCTTCTTGAATATAACCATCGTATGGGCTGTTTGGCCTCAAATAACTGCCAATAATGATTGTTCTAAGGATACTGCCCTAATTTGATGCCATCCTAATTCTGACGGTATTTCTCCCACTGTTCTCTTTTGATAAGCATCAAATCGGGCGCTCCGTTCATAGAAACGGCGCTTCAAGTCTTCAAATTGTATTTCTTTCAGTGGAATTGGTCGCAGGCGAAGTCTTTTATAACAGTGGCTGGTGGCACAGTGAGTATTTTGCAGTGAGCCCTCGGGCTCGTCATCAAAAATGACTTCATCGAAAATGACTTCATCGAATTGTTTCTCTAAGTTAGTGAGAACGTCTTCTGCCTCCGTAACAGAGACAAAAACAGGTTTTGAATCGTTAGTACTATTTGACTGATGTATCAAGGATGAATGCAGCGGTAGCATTATTTTGAGTATAAAGACTCATATGTTGACTTAGTCGTGTAAATATGTCCGCTATGGCTGCAAAAGACTCCTTTAGTTCGACAGCTACTTTCTGATTTGTGTTGTTCGTGGCAAACAAGGTATGGTAATAATTGGAGACATTCAAAGACGAGAAGATTAAGACAGCAGCCTTAAAATGACGAAACGATTCATGATACCGACCATGAAGGTTCTCGATGCATATGAATATTATGCAGCATTTTAGAATCACCTCTATTTCAGGTAAAGAAGGCTGCTGAGTGAGCAACCGAATGCTCCGTATTGCTTGGTTATATTGCCGAATTGAATTTTCCCGAAATGCAGAGCAGGCTTTTGATGCTGTTAAAGAAGAGGCCCGGTCAGAAGATTTGAAATATTTGTGTGCACTACCAAGCGCGCATATGGCATGTTTGATGGAATTATTTGAATGATATAGCGGCAGAATGTGGTTGTTCCAAAACTTCATCGAGCTTATCGAGGTTACCAGCTCATCCAAAACATAGGTTCGGACATGGTAAAGAAGATGATGGTCTTGAGAGGTTGTAACATCGTCTGAAGGCTGAATGGTAAGGATTGAAGCCGGTATGATTGCGGAGACCTGTCCAACAAACAATTTTGACTCATCCGGACAAATTATCTTGGGTTTCCATCTCTTGGAGATAAAGTTGACTTCATAACCCTTGCAACGGTGACCAGCGTCCTGGCACCTCTTACAATGCGGTTTTCTCTCGTCGCGTTTGACATGGCGCGTTCTGCGTTGATTATTAATGGTGCATTCCATCATTGCGTACACTTGACTCACTTGCTAACCAAGCTGTTAGCTGAGCATTTACTTCATTTGAGAGGATACATACCAGCTCTTACAACCAGTTCTTAATCTTGGGGCGCTGGCTCTTGTACACTTTTTCATAGGTGTCGTCATCGCGGAAGCCGGATTTGAGAGCGATGAACAATTATCCGAGACACGGAGTTTCGGGGTATTAAGATTTTTGGGTGAAGTTCAATCCACCGAATTTTAACCCAAATTTAAAATACTTTACAACGCCAAATAGATCCTAGCCTTCTTAATGGCTAGGAGTGGCCTAGTCGCTCTTGGCTACGACCGCACGGTCCTTGTTGCGATATTGTAGTTAGAAAAGGAGGCTCGTATTGGGAGGGCTGCGTGACACTGCACCTCATTATGATTATCGTCAAACGAAACGCAGGACAGAGAGCTAACCCAATTCATCCCAGTTTTCCATACACTAGAGACGAGTCCAAGAGAACGCCCAGTACAAAAGGGGGCTAGGAGACCTGTGTATTGAGGAATAGCCCGTGCCAATTTTGGTGCAGCTGGGGTTAAATCAAGGCAGTCGTGTACATACATCAGCGCACCTTGTGACAATTTTTTTTTGACAGCATTAGCGGGAGGGATTTGAGGATTAATGATATTAAGATAGTATATTATGTTATTATGAAACTTGGACGGGTAAAATATTGTAATTCTAGGTTTCGCATGAGACTATATTATGGCAAAATTCCCTGTCATATTGAATTCTCAGCAATCTCTTACACCGTTTCGCTCTCTAATCAATCACATCCACATATCCCCACTCCGTAAGAAGTAAAAGAAGCCGCGACAATTTCCCTAGATGGAACCGGAAGATAATTTTCTCTATGTCGAGCGCAGATATAGCTAAAATATGCTGGTACCTGATGTAAGGTACTTTACACTTTTGCCAGTGGTATAGCGGTATTTTGGGTACGACAGTTATGAGCCCGGGAGGCCAGCAATAGCAGAGCCTGTAACTTCCACTTTAAGCAAGTCCAGCAAATAACCCCTCCAAAGGTCAACAGTTCTATTCACAAGAAGGCCGGGCCCACACAGGAGCTAGGAATAGGCCAATAAGGATCAACTACTACTGCACAACGAGAAATCAGCCCTTAGGCAACTCAAGCAGGCCTAAGAACTGGGGGGTGTGTCGAGCGCAGATATAGCTAAAATATGCTGGTACCTGATGTAAGGTACTTTACACTTTTGCCAGTGGTATAGCGGTATTTTGGGTACGACACTCTATTTAAAGCATTGCTTTCCAGTTTATAGTTGTTTCTTCTGTTGGACAGTAAAAGTGACTACATGGTTTCTGAGGGGCCAGAACCACTAAGCCCCACTGAGCCGGATCAGTTTACGGTTTATGTTAGCCAAATTGCTACAGGGGCCCTCATTTCTATCCAAGGCTCTGATACTATTAGTCTTATTTGCCTCGTCATGGTTGGGATTACTATTATATCAAGTGATGAAATCTCTAGAAAGTTCACAGAGAATCTTCCTCGACCCATACAAAAAAGAGAGGAACTTGAGATGTTCCACTACAGAGGCTCCAGCTTTTGTATCATTTTACGGAAAGATTTCAGTCTTGCCTGGGTTGGAGATGCTATTCCTGAGAGGCGGAGGAGCAATTTGCCAATTCGAGGTGCGTTAGCGTTTGCATATTCAAGTTGATGTTTAAAATGGGTTAATATTCCTGGTGTTCATATGTCTGGACAGAATGTATGGCAGAATTTATGGCAGAAACCCTTCCATTCGAGATGAATTGTGATAATATTTCTCCTTTCATGATCACCTCTGGCATTTGAGAGCTGTAGGATACGTTGAAAAGGCACATGCCGCAGTTTGGCCTACCCAAAAACCCACAAGCAAAACCAAACAGGCGTAATAGTGGGTCTGTTATTCTGCCTGCCTTGACCGCCCAAAGTTATAATGAACCGGGGGTCATTGTATTTTCTCAAATCGCGTTAAAAAAAGAATGAATGGAGACCTTTTACACGATGCTACATGCACAAATTTAACATGGAGAGACCATCATGTCTGTACGCATTGAAGAAGACGGGGACAGGCCATGGGTTATTCGCTGTTGATGAAATTAAGGCTGGCACAAGGATTATTCAGGAGGAGCCAATTCTCGCGATATCGCGCGAAGAGACCTCATTGAGATCCGAGCATACATGGGTCCCAACGAAGACTGGTCAATTGCAAGCCGAAGCGCAATGTCGCCTCATGGAATTGTATCACAACCCGAAAAAACTGCAAGAATTTTCCTTCCTCCAGGGTCAGCCGTGCCCTGGCACGAATCTCGACTCGGCACTCGTTCTGGCTAAATTCTACACAAATGCTGCAACCCTGACATCGGGTGGAATGCAAGTAGGCCTCTTTACTACTTTTTGTCGAATGAATCACTCTTGTACACCAAACACAAGCTGGGTGTACGATGATGCCTCAGAGATGATGGAAGTGTATGCAGTAAGAGACATCAAAACCGGAGAAGAAATTACGGATACATACACTGAGGTCGCACGGTCTCGCATCAGCAGAGCAAAAGAGTTGGCAAACTGGGGTTTTTGTTGTCAGTGCTCTGCATGTGAAGGGCCCCAGGCAGTGGAACACGACACACGGAGGTGTAGGATAGGGCAAATCAAGGGGATTTTGGAGATTTATCAAGACCGAAATAAAAATAAGGAGAAGCCTGTCTTTGCAGAGATACCGAAGACTGATATAGAGGCTCTGAAAATGGCAGAGGAATGCGTTTCGTTGCTGTCATTGGAAAATCTAGTGGAGGACCTAGGTATTGCACATGGATGGTGTGCCAAGTTTGCACGGGCAGCCGGACTTAAGGACGTTGCTGAAAAGCACGAGGAAAAAGAGTTTGAAATACTCATTATAACCACTGGGGAGTACATTGAATAAATATAATTTTTTTTATCTCGAGGTGCCTGGCAACTTTGTACAGCGATCAAATTGCGACAAAACGAGAATAGTGATCTCCTGTCCTGCATAGCGGAGCAATGGTGCGGGACGTTAACTCCGGGTGATCAAGGCAACGTAAACCGGAGATAAACAATAGAAAAAGTACCAAAATGCTTCAAAAGCAAAAGGGGATAAGTCAGCTCAGCTCGTCTAGTCTCATAAGTCCGATCAGTTTCGGCACCGAATCGGCGAAATGTTTACACTAGCCTACATCTCAGCTCCCAATGGGCTTCTCATCAGAACAAGCGTAAAATGGATATAAACACCTGAAAAAATGACCGGCTGTTCGTCGGTTTCCTTTGGACACGATTAAAAGTGGAATGAGTGATTAAGGCTTTTTGCCCGTCGAGTATATCCATCTAACTTCTGGGATATGCTGAATCATGTCATCAAATACTAATGAAACAAAGGCAAAAAAGGATCAGGGCCATGAAAATGACCAACATCGTAATGATAACGAAGCAGCAAGTTCAATTAATACCCCCCAATCACAAAGGGAAATCTCCGTCATGGAAAGCAAAAGTACTCCAGACAGAGAACAAGGAGCATCGCCAGACGTCACGGAGTCACCCTACACGGTTTTCATGCATCATCAGAAGGTGGCGATCCTCATCCTTGTCTCGTTCACCGCCATAATATCTCCCTTTTCAGGATCCATATATCTGCCTGCTTTGGCATCTATTGCACAGGAATTGGATATATCAATATCTCTTGTCAATTTGACAGTGACGACATACTTGGTATGTGTCTCTTCCATCTCCATCAGTATCCCCAAGACTCGTGCTCAACTCTCACTAGATACTACAAGGCATTGCCCCGTCTTTTATTGGGAATTTCTCCGATACATACGGTCGTCGACCGGCATACGTGATCTGCTGCATCATATATCTAGCCGCCAACATTGGCTTGGCCATACAGGATAGCTACCCTGCCTTACTTGTTTTGCGGTGCCTGCAGAGTTGTGGGAGCAGCGCTACGATAGCTCTAGGAAGCGCTACCGCCGTCGACATGGTGACCAGGGCCGAGCGTGGGAAGTACCTAGGATACACGAGTATGGGAGTTACTCTAGGTCCTGCACTCGGGCCTATCATCGGGGGCTTGCTGGACCATTGCCTTGGATGGCGGTCGATATTTTGGTTTTTGACAATTCTCTCTGGGTTTCTTTTCTTCTTGGTCTTCATGTTCTTGCCCGAGACATGCCGGAACGTAGTTGGTAACGGAAGCGTACCACCTCCTTGGTATTGTATATCTGTTGTTGGGTACTTGAAACTTCAAAAACGGGGGAATTTGGGAGAAGATGTTGATCACGAAACCGTGAAACCGGCCCGTCGTCGTCCAAATCCTTTCGCCGCTCTCAGGTTACTTGGAGATAAGGAGGTGGGAATCCTTCTCGCTTTCGGTTCCCTCATGTATGGCGGGTACTATATTGTGCTGACGACTCTCTCGACTCAACTCGTCACCCGCTTTGGATATTCATCCGTTGTTGTTGGGCTTTGCTACCTTCCATTAGGCGTGGGGAGTCTCAGCTATCGCTACACAGCTGGCTATTTGATGGACTGGAATTTCCGACGCCACGCGAAGAAGAAGGGAATGACTATCCTTAAGAATCGCCAACAGGATATACCCAATCTTCCAATTGAGAGGATGCGCTTAGAGATCTCATTGCCTCTTGTGTACCTCTCCTGCGGTTTGATTATGGCGTATGGATGGGCCATGGACACTCAATCATCACTTGCCGGTATTGAGATTTCCCTTTTTTTCTGCGGTGTTTGTTTCTCTGGCGCTCTCAACAATCTTAACACACTCATCGTCGACTTGCATGTCAATCAACCAGCCACAGCTGTTGCAGCAAATAATTTGACACGATGTCTTGTTGGTGCTGGGGCTGCAGCTATTGCCTCACCATTGATAGATCGAATAAGCATTGGTTGGACGTCAGTGTTCGCTGCCGGAGTTTGGGTCTTTTTCAGTCCATTATTATGGCTGGTAATGATTAAGGGACAAAAGTGGAGAGAAGAGGAGGCAGAGGATGATAAAAAGGAAGATAGTAAGAAAGTTAAAGAGGAGGGGATAGCCACGAAATAACTATCAAGCTTGAGCTCCTAAAAAGAGAAAATTACCACATCATCAACGATATAGAAGCTTCATTTATGTTAATTTGCTTCATGAAGTTGGGGGGCTAGATCTATGAGCGTGGCCTAGCCATCAATGTTGCAAATCAAGCTTTTCCAGCAATGATGGCAGCCGCTTGTTCAGCCAATCCATACAGTGGCCCCTTGGATATGAGCGTTGAGCGGAACAGGGAGGATCGATGCATCGACCACCCTCAGACCACCCACACCACGAACTAGGAATTCTGTTCCAACTACCTTGTCCGTGGCACAAGTTCCCTTCACATACCATGTAGTGCCAGCAGTCATGGCGAGCCTTTGGTTAAGCTTCTCATCATCAATTCCGGAAAGCTGAAGGAGCTGTGGAGGTCGCAAGGCTCTCATGGCGAGGATGACTTCGGGAAATAGATATGATGGAAAAGCTGGCCAGTGGGAAACGTTTCTATTTTACTGGATGCCGCACAAGTGTTATGCACATATGGGAGGTCAAAAAGCATTGGATCGTCTCTCTGAAAAATATTTATTTCATCGGAAACTATTCACCGATGTGCATATGCCATTAATATTTTTAAGCAGGCTTCATGTAAAACATTACGCTGGTGATATCTTCTAATTTACACAAAGTTTACGAGTGCTCATTTGTCCAAACCCTTTGATATTTTATGCGCTCGCAACAGCGACCTTGGTCACCAAAGCCAAGATGCCGGCGGCTGTGATAGAGTCCTCAGACCGAGTGAATCCTTCATCAAAGGGAAGACGCTCGTGTTCTAATGCAAATATGTTAGCACCCCGTTCCGCCAGATTCCAAGACTGAGAATTGAGCCTACCAAACATAGTCTTGACCCATTCGGTGACAGCGTCGCCAGTAGTGACATTGCCAAAGATGGACAGGTACAGAGCGGTCTCAATGAAGCTAAATTGAGTACCTGAGGCGTCCAGTGAGAACTCTGGGTTGACAGCAGCAGCTACTTGAAGGCGCTCCTTGCGGGCTGTGGCAGCAGTCTGGATCGAGATTGTTTCGTTTGTGAAGTGTGAGGCTACTGAGCTCCAAATGGTCTTGTTGAAGCTGTGGTTGTCACCGAAGTATATATCGTTGCGACTGAGACTGCCATCGTGTTCAATGGCTAGGACAGTTAGCTTCCTGTATCCATGCCATTTAATGTGGCTGTTCATGTCTTACCGCCGTGCTTGTTGAGGTTGTCCAGGTCAAAGGTGACATTGTTTCCGGTGGCCACTGCCTTCGTTCCTACCAAGGTAGTGGCAGCCGGGTCTAGGTTGACGGAGTCGGTGAATGCGGTGATGAGGTCGGACATGGAAATGTTCAATCCATCGCGGGGGAGGTAGCCGTGGTTCGCCAACGAGTTCACCATGGGGCAAGGACTGCGGCCTGCTTCAGCGTTAGCACTTGTGAAATTCTGTCATCGGTTTGGTGCACTAACGGTCGGATGCGCGAGGGGCCTTCCACTCATAGCCACTGGGGCAAGCAGCCAAGGCCGCTGAGAAAAAGAGAGCGTTCACGAACAACATGATTGATTAGCAATACAAGAAGCGTAGATGGTGAAGAAACAACAAGAGAAGCTCCGCCGGACTTTTAAAAAGCATTCTTTTTCTTCTTCTACGCGCACTTCGTGTTTATTGTTATGAATCACTGCTAAGCCGACCCTGGTCCCACATCTCTGTCAAATGCAATTAGTTCCCGTCCAGGATCGACGCCCGAATAGTGATCTTATTTTTACTTTTTGCAGAAACTCCCATTGCCTGTTGCGATCAGTCCGACCAGGATGTTTCGGTGAGTGCCCAGAACTGGCGCGGAAATGGCTGCACAACGGTCTTGGCCGCTGCAAGATCAGGGGGGACAAGGATTTACACGAGCCTCATCACGGGCGGCGCGCCAATGAAGGGGATGGCGATTATGCTTGCGTAATTGCTGAGACTGCCAAGCCGAGGCTTCAGGGTCCGATTGTCCGGGCTCCTCCCAGGGAGCGAGGACGGAAGAGCGAATCCCGAGACGGCAGTACGATCGCACGTGAGCAAAGTCGCAGAATCTCCGTCGGTGATTGATGGAATGTGACATGCATGTGATAAATGCCGCCCTAGTCTATACGGGGATGCATTAAAAAAATTGGGCGGATAGCCGTTGTTATCGGACCAAACATGAGTTTTAAGACAGGTTCCGACAAAACCTAGAGCATATAAAGTCAGGACATATCAGCCGCACCGCGGTTCCATTGCGGTTTGTGGTAGGTACCTAACAAGACAACTGGAAAGAAAGTCCAGTGGTCAATTCAGCTCTCCGACCAAAGGTCACACAAGACCATATTTATCGCGTACAAACGACCCGCCCCTGAATGGGGCACCTTTGACCCTGATGCCCACCCAATTATCAATTGAATTATTACGTAGCCAGCCAGGATATCACCTCACAACCCACTAGAGCGGTTTCGGCTATTTTTTTCTTTCTTTCTTTCTTTTTTTTTTTTAGGTGTTTTCGACGAGCCCAGGATCCTTGCGCTCTAGCGTTTGAGACCTCGTTCGTGCTGTGGATATATGATCATGGAAGGCGTAGAGCATACGCGGCGAGACTCAAACATGCCGGGCAACGTCTCCACTGCATAAGACACCAGTGAAGAAGAAAATACGTCTCAGTATGAATAAGCGACTTCTGTAGCATTTGAACTCGTGCACTTACGCTCAGCATAGCTACCCAGCAAGCCTCGACCTAAACGGCCGATCCTGGCATACACAAGCTAGGATGAGTATGGCCCCTGTTCTACAGCGGAGTCACTAGTCCTAATCCTTGCCTTCCATGATAATCATAAGATTGCCAGGGTACTGAAAATCTACGTTAGGATAATTTCTATCCCTAATCAGCAGGTATTATTGTAGCTGGTGCCACCATCAGCCTCGGCACCTCACCGATACCATGAATATAAACCATAGCGCTGGCTTATACTTATTCTTCTTCGCTCAAATGTCAACAAAAATACTATGTAAATTGATCAAAAATCATCGAACTTCATAAATGCGTCGTGCAATAAGCTCAAACAAGATTATACGTGAAAGCCACGGACCATTGTAGATGCTTATCCTCTCCTTTAAGAGGCAGCTCTGACTTACTCGCCCAAGGAGCACCTCAATGATCACCACTTCTGCAAAGCGCAATAGCGGACCGGCAGCTTGTACCCCTGCGCCATATGAGACCAACCAAGAGAAAAACTTGAGGTGAAGGTTCTCAATGGCCTCAATCGACTTCTTGCATACATCCATTAGTCGATATTTAGTGTATTTTCTCAAATAAAGGTAGATATCCCGTGAATAATAGGTTGAAATAAGGCCTACGCTACAAAGAAAAAACAGTCTGGCCCTTTCGCTCAAACCCCTTGGTGGATCAACTGCAAAATGCCCCCACTTATCTGGAACGAGGTCAGCCTGCATCAAGTGTTCGTTTCCCAAGAGAGAATTGACTAAACCGTCATCTCAAGATGATCTCCAAAGAATATGCTTCTTTTTCTAACTTCATAATACTGAGCTTTAAATCTATGGTCGTCCAACATATTCCGATCTAGTCTTGTTTGTGGCCTCGCATCGAGGCGCCATGTTTTGTCCCCATCTCGCTTACCCTAGTTGGGATTAGTTCAAATCGCGGTCTACTCTCGCAATGTTCTTTCTTGTGATACTCCAATCGCATATAACATTGCTAATAAATCCGTCATTCCAACTGGCTCATCTTGCATTTTCTACACCCATCGTTGATATTACCTACCACTTAAAAATCACAATGTCTCCCAGCGCTACAGCTAACCCCCCCACTAATGGGGTGTCTCATGAGGAACCTACGCCTTTTCTCAATACTCAACCAGGCCCCGACCATGATTGGGTAGTTTCACTCAAAGGCAAAGTCATTGCTATTACAGGGGCCAACCGAGGTATTGGGCTGGGCATCGCTCAAGTCTGCTTAGCCAACCATGCCGCCAAAGTTTATAGCCTCGACTTGTTCGAGCCTGATGATGAGTTTAAGAAGATTCAACAAGCCAGCGCCACACGACTCGATTACGTCAACTGTGATGTGACATCGGAAGAGAGCATACAAACTGCTATCAACACAATTGTGGACAATGAGGGCGCCATCCATGGCTTTGTTGCCAATGCAGGAATGACAAAGCATCAGCCAGCTCTAGATTTCAGCCGAGCTCAACTGGACCAATTGTTCAACTTAAATGTTTTTGGAGCCTACTTTTGCGCGACAACAGTCGCAAAGAAGTTTATCGAGCTCGGTATCAAAGGCTCTATCGTATTTACCGCCTCTATGACTTCGTACCGTCCTAATCGGGCAGCACCATCTGCACCTTACGGCGCTACCAAGGGTGCCGTGAGAAATATGACACATACTTTGGCTATGGAGTGGGCACATCATGGCATTCGGGTTAATTCCATTTCTCCTGGTTTTGTCAAGACAGCCATGACATACTTTGTTGACCAGGCACCGGATTGGAAACTCAAGATGCAGTACTATGGGGGGATGCCGAGATTGGCGGACCCTAAAGAACTAGGAGGAGCATATGTATACTTGTTATCTGACTGTGCCAGCTATACGACCGGCATAGATATTCCAGTGGCTGGAATTGTTGGTGCCTGGTAAGGGAGGCGAAGTTATTTATTGCTATAGTCGAGAGTCACATGTAAGGAGACATAACTTAACTGAGCGGGTTTCCAAGTATATACAAGTTCTTCTGTACCGTTGCTTTCAAAATTGATGAGAATCTCATTCAATGCATACTCATTATTTTTGGGACTTGTGCGAAGTTGCATTTTTTCCTTTTTTTGGAGAGAAGATTTCCTTGTCACCAGATAATCCATTATTTAGTGATATTATATGATTCCTGTAAGTGGAATCATGCTTTGATGTTAATTATGCCTGTTGTAATATCAATTTTGACTGAGATTGAAGCTGGTGTTTAACGTACCAACCAACTGCGTATAAGAAGCCCACCCCTCGTTTCGAGGACAGAGCACAGATGCAATCACTATTAGGCTAAATTGCAATGTCACAATCAACACTACCGCAACTTAAATAAATTCGCTCACTAAAAATTAAATGCTATTTCCAACTTGTCGAGGCTGACGTTGGTGCAATCATGACGATGTGCGCCTCGTCTCGAGGCTAGCACCCCGCCCCCTCCTCCCGACGGACTCATTAGCGTGGTGGGTCTGGGTCTCGGGTTAGATGGCTACGGAGAAAGCATCCCGATTCTTGACGATGTGGTTGACCACAAAGAACGTGTTGCATCTGTGTGTGTGTACATGCGTCAATGCAGTGATGCCCAAACGGGGCAGAAATGGGAAGTGGCATGTAGCATGCAAGCCCCTTTTTACGAGGGCGATTTGAATTATTATCTATCTATACATTGTAAACTTGTCCCGCTGGGTATAATCAACTAATTTTTAAAGGCACCATTGGTCAACTCGTCTTCTTGGTCGTAGTAGACCTGGAACTCGCAGTAGCAGATTTCCGGGTCGCTTTCGACGTCAAAGTTGTAATTGGCCTCCTCGTCGGTGATGAGGACCTTGGGGATGCCGTTGGCTGCAGCAGCCTCGGCCAGAAGCTGCACGCGACAGCTGTTCTCCATCGACGTGTACAGGAAAGCGGCCTCATCGACGGTCCCACCAACCGTCAGCAGACCGTGGTTGCGCAGGATGCAGCCCTTGCCCTTGGGCCCCAGGGCGGCAGCGATGCGGTCGCCCTCCTCGCTGCCCAAGACGACGCCGCCGTAGCTGTCGTAGACGCTATGGGCGTCGCCGCGGAATTTGCAGGCGTCCTGGGTGAGCATCTCCAGGCGGCGGCCGAAGATGGACCAGGCCTTGCCGTAGATGCTGTGGCAGTGGCAGATTGCGTGGGCGTCGGGGCGGGCCTTGTGGACCGAAGCGTGGATCAGGAAGCCGGCCGAGTTGGGCGGCTTGGTGCGGTTGCCCCCGATGACGGCGCCCTCGAGGTCAACCAGGATCATGTCGCTGACCTTGAGCAGGCCGAAGTGGCGGCCGAGCGGGTTGGTCCAGAAGGCATTGGTGAACTCCGGGTCGCGCACCGAGATGTGGCCGCTCATGCCCTCGACGTAGCCCATGCGGTCCCAGTGGCGAAAGGCGGCGGCGAGATGCTCCAGCTGCCACTTGCGGTGCGACGCAAAGTCTGGGTGCCGCGGGATGCCCGCCAGCACGACATCGCCGTGGGACATGGCCTGCAGCGACGTCTTGTTTTCGAGCTCGTGGCCATGGTTGGTGTGAGATGCCTCCTTGGGCCGGATGCTTGCTGTGCCGACCACCTCTGCTGCTGCTGCGGGGCTGCTGGTTGTTGTTGTTGTTGTAGCTGTTGCGGAGGGCGCCATTGTGGATATATCTTATTTTATGGGAGATTTCAAGTCTTGATGAAATTTCTTGGACGTTGTGGACGGCTTCATAATCACGGAATGCATCTCTCGTTAAATATTTCCACATCGCCAGCGCCTTCCTCCTCATCAATAGCGCCCTCCATTGACAACCCGTCCGTCTTATCTAGATGGCTGCCCGATCCGCTGTGATAGGTGAGTTACCACTTGGCGTCCGTCCCTCGCCCGGTCCGGCCATCGGGATTACGTCAGGGTAGGTAAGGTCTCGGGAAATGGTCGGGAAACCAAGAACTTTCCTTCAATTGAAGCAACTATTGTCAATGTGTTAGAATATGCATTCAGCTCTAACTGATTCTATGTGTAATTTAAGGCAGTATAATTCATTACGTGGCCAGATTAGAAGCACTAACTTATTTGACAAGAGACCACGCAAAACCTTTTTCGTAAACAATATCGTCCCGAGAGGGATCTCTATATTTTAATTAACCAGTCCGACCACTTGGAGCTCTACCCTACCTTCCTAACTGCTTAGTGCCTCACAGTCAATCCATCCTCATTCTAAATACCTAGAAGATCCTATCCTGCATGTATCACTCAGTCCGGCCATTGTCATTTATTTATTGCTGGCTGCAATAATCTTATCCGCCATCTCCGGTAACGTATCAGCAACAATCTCCATCTCACCAAAGATTTCAGGCAGCGCTTCGCCTTCCAAAGCGGTGCAGTACGCCGTGTTAAATCTGGAAAAACGTCAGAACATTCGAGAATAAAATCAGACTTTGCTAGATCTCTTACCCCACAGTCTGTGCCGTCGATGCATCCCAAAGGTGTGCGGCCGCAAACCAGGGTTTGCATCCATCTGCCGAGAGCTTCTTCAAGATGGGTGCATAAGCCTCAGGGGTAGGCTTGGCGAGACCTGACGAGTCGCAGGACAGGATGTTATCAACTGGCATGTCGACACCTCCTCGGGAGAAGTAGCCACCCACGCGAGCAAGATCTCCTGCAGTGAAACACCACACAGTGAACCCAGCCTCACGGAGCTTAGCGACACACTCGCTTGCTCCCTCCCTGAGAGACAGCTTCTTCCACTCATCAATCAGATATGTAACATCCTCGGAGCTGGCGAATGCGCGGGGGTCCTCGATGCCTGCGTAGTGGAGACATCGGTAAAACAGAGCCTCAAAGACCTTAAAGAACACGACATATCGTCCAGACATGGAAAGATATGTATACTCGCGCTCAGCTACCTCCAGCCAACAGCATCCAAGGAGCTTGGGCTGAACGCCCCTGGCGCGGAGACGCTCGCCAAGGCGCTCATCAATTGCTTCAAAAAGGTGCTCATAAGATACGAGCGTGCCAACAACGTCGAAGACGATATTCTTTGGGGCAGACATGGTAAACGAATAATTGAAATATCTCAAAATGGTATAGAGCGGACAGGGCTGACGAATGAATGGTCTGAGGAAGGAGGCTTCCGAAGCAGGGTCAAGATGCCCGTACCCAATATATGGCTTCTCACAATCAACGTAGACACAACGCCACTTTTTCTCTCCCCGCATCCATACTCCACTCTGGAATTAGGTAACTGCCCCGGAAGCAAGACCGAATCTTTCCCGGCAGCACATTACAAATTTCTGCCGGTTGTTGGTATAGCACCGGCGTTGAGGGGTAGGTCGCCGGGCCGGCCATTTCATTTGGGTGTCTGGTTCTGGAGATCCCCACAGAATTTCCAGATGCAGTAGCTCTTATCAGATACTGGCTGGAGGTGAGGGGTACTGCACAGAACACGTCATCTCGTATATTTCGATACACTAATCGGCAAACCAAGGCCGTAAACCTGCGTTTTCGGATCGACTACTATTAATGTTCTAATTGTCCTTGTCCATGACATGTATGAATTACACTAGCGGCAGGCTTGCATTAGTTGCGAGGGGCTGGAAAATTTAGCAAAAGCCACGCTGGCGATTTTCATATTTTAAATACAATCAAAGCATGATTCCTGAAAAAAGAAAAAAAAAAGGAAATGATTGACGGTTAACTTGTTCCAACACCCATTCCCCTGGTTGGATGAGGGTAGCCTGTATGGTTTCCCCGCATCCTGTTGCCGTTTATCCTGAGCACCTGAGCTAGGGCGCTAGAACTAGGCACCTTCGGGATCAAAAGTGCGGCCGGCGATACCCCTATCTGGACAACCGATGCGACGGCAGCACTTCCCCCTTTACCGGGGTTTCGAAACAATACTGGGCAAACTCTCCACTGTCGGCTCGGTTAGTTAATTTTTCTCATTTCTTATCCCCTTGGGATGCAATCGTTATCGGAATAGGGTAATAGATAGAGAAAAGGCCCGCTAATCTACAAGTGGAGCAACAGCTGTAAGTTCCCCGATACTACATACGCACGACATCAGAAAGGAATCTTTCGAGTACTTTTAAGTTATCTGATCCTGCAAACCCCCTGTACCTTGTAGCAGGAGCTCCTCAGCCGGATTCTGACCGGCGCTCCGGTTACCGGCCCGGGTCGGTCAGTCGACGAATTAGGTCTCGAAGGCACATACACAATTTAAAGAGCTGTCACCAACCTCAACTCGACAAGTTGGTATCCCCCACGTTAATTCCGTAGTACACGGTAACTTACCTAACACCTGCACTGCACAATGCCTCTTCCAATTAGCAACCCCACCAAGTCTTTCTGGATCGAGGGGGCTGAGTCACCTCTGAAAGACTTTCGCTCCACTGAGGAGTTACCAAAAGAGACAGACATTGTCATTATCGGTAGCGGGTATGCAGGAACCACGACGGCTTACTGGCTGCATAAGGTAGGCCGCGCAGGATGATGCAACGTTAAATGTTAAAAAAAAGAAATTCTAACAAGTAAAAAAAGTATACGCAAAATGCAGCTGAAAAGCCCAAGGTGCTGATGCTTGAGGCCCGAGATATTTGTGGATCTTCCACTGGCCGAAATGGTTGGTTTCTTCCTTATCTGGAAATGATTGATACTGATGTGGTTAATTTAGGCGGGCAATTGCGACCTCATGCCTACTCGCGCTACACGCCCTGGGCAGAGCGATTTGGGCCTGAAGGGGCGATGGAGCTGATTAAGCATGAGATGGCCCATCTCCCTGCGTTTAAAGAACTAACAGCCGAGGAAGGTATTGCCGAAGAGGTGTGCCTCAAATATGGGGAAACATTTGATGCCGCCATGTCAGACGAGGCATGGACCAGATTGAAGGGAGCATATGAGCAGATGAAGAAAGACCACGGAGAAGACAACGAAGTGGTTAAAGTATGCCGGCTTATTGAAGATCCCAAGGAGGCTGAGGAGTTTACTCAAATGAAGGGTTGCGTTGGAGCAGTCGTGCACCCTGCAGGCCAAATGTGAGTACTCTCGGAAGTTCCGAAGAGATACCCAGGATACTGATGATTTACAGCTGGCCCTACAAATTCGTCCACGCTGTGCTTGGAATCCTTCTCAAAGCGGGCAATCTGAATCTCCAAGCGCATACGCCAGCAGAGAGTGTTTCAGAACGCGACGCTGAAGGTTGGATCACAGTAAAGACCCCAAGAGGGAGCGTGCGAACCAAGGCAGTAATGCACGCGACAAACAGATGGACATCTCACCTCTTGCCCGAGTTTGAGAAGCTCATCCTTGCAGACAGGGCAACGCTAGCGGCTCTTAAGGCACCCGAAGGCTTCATCAAGCACACCGGTGCTCAACATTGGGACAGCGTTGTTAATGTCCGTGTACCCGCATCACATCGTATTGGGTGTAAGAGCTAACATTCCTAGAACTATCATCTTCAACTTCCACCGCCATACAACCACATCATTATTGGTGGAGCGAGACCTCTACTTGTGCATTACCCAGAAAAGTGCTATCTGAATGACGAGGAAGACGTCAATTTTGAGGGTGTTCCCGAGTTTTTCCAACATTGGCCCGTGAGAGATATTGCTGGCTGGTCAGGAGGCAACCCTCCAGAGTTTGCAAAGCCCGTTAATGAGGGTGGTTGTTGGTCAGGTGGTGAGTCTTGTTACGCACCCAAGTCAGCACATTGCGCTAACAGACTTTGCAGTTGATTCGACCAGCATTGATAGCTTTCCATTTGTGGGAGCCATCCCAGACCGCGATGGTCAATTTGTGGCGTCCGGTTTCAACGGACACGGTAAGCTTTTCACATTTGTCTTATCGGAACAAAAAGACGCTAATATAAAAGCAATAGGTATGCCACGAGTTTTGCTCTCTACTGCCCATATTACACCCCTCATCTTAGATAAGCTAGGTGTCAAGTATACAACTCCATCTCTTGTCACACCATACCCGCCCATCTCAAAACCTTTCATCCTCACCCAGGAACGAATCAATTCCCTTCAGAAGTCGGACATTCCGGCTATATTTGCAGAGAAGAGCAAGAATTTATTGGAAAGTGCGAAGAAACCGTTCTGTAACAATCATCAAGCTCGTCCCAATCTTTGAAGCAAGAAAGCATCTGAGGGGGATTGTTTAGATATAGGCTGCATACTAGAAGCATTATTATATACGGCGCATAAATCAAATTTTTATTTACTTTCAAATATGATGCGGCGTTGCGATCCTCCACGAAAATGCTTGAATGCGATAACCAAGTTGACAGCATCATTTCTGCTCGACATGAAATTCCAAAACCAAAAAAATGAAGAAAATAACATCGAAAAGCGTAACGAGTACCATGCAAATATGGTGGTTCGATTCCTCGTTAGTTTCTTGGAGAAGCGGATCGTTTGTATTTGCTGTGCAACTTGATTAATCATTTTTACTTACTGGACTGCACGCACTCCTCGAAGCTCAGTGCGGATTTAGAGTTTGCATAGACACGCGTATCACAGGAAATCCTTGATGCCAAGAAATGGATTTTTCTCTTTTTGTAAAAGAATACGAATTTGCTCTAAAACAACACTCTCATTACTACATAAATTCTCCTCTGACCTCTCAGTTTTCCTGGTTAGTCTGAGTCTGGGCCTTGTTCGGCACCCCCACTATCACCTCTCCCGCATCAAGATCCGTGTCGGCAGGTCTTTCGGGAACCAATCGAATGAGGAATACCATGCAGGGGATGGCAATAATGAGTACTGCGCAATTAACATAGAATGGGATTCTGGGATCGGAGGAGTCGTTGGAGTTGATGGCATATGAACAAGCTTGGCCGGCGGTTTCGAAGGCACGGAAGAGACCGCCTGTTCGGGAAGAAGATCCGACATCGGTGGAAAATGTTCCAAGAATCCAGTATAGAGAAAGCTGAGTCCAATATCCGGTAACGAAGATGATGAGATAGGGAAGGTATGCCTCTGCCCATCTTTTGCCGTGCCTGTAGTAGTGAATAGGTCAGCATCTGTGCAAAGATCCATTTAGAGTGAAGCTTACAGCTCATAATCCAATGCGGCGCTCTTAGTTCCAAATTTGCTGTATTCGATACCGATCCAGATGAAGCAAGCGATCTGAGGAATGACCCAGAAACAGAAAGAAATCCAAGCTCGCTTTGTCTGGGACCAGCGCGTCGTATCCAATATCTTGCCGAATGCAATGACGGCAGGGATAGTGATTGTTGCTAAAAAAAAAAAATCACGATGAGTAATTTTACAGTAAATATAGTATCAAGTTTACTCACGGACTATGAGCGAGGACAAGGCTCGCGCACGCACGGAGAAATGCAATGACAGGTAGGTACCCATGGTGCCTCCGTAAAAGAAGGAGTAGAAGGCTGGGATAAAAACAAGCCACGTCTATATCGTAGTGTAAGCCATGGTTCTGGCGATATAAACAAAATGTTTATTTTTTACCTTTCTACGCTGGATGTGATTCCACAGCGCTCTGAATTCTTGCTTCCAGCTGATGCTGCCAGCCATGGGGATCCTGGTTCCATCACGGCGTCGCACAAGTTTAGTAGGCGATAGAAGCAAGGCCCAAATGACACCAGTGCATGCTGTAAATTAAAGTTTGTGAGAATGGTGGATAATTGGTAGGTTTGGAGGTGAACTAACCAAAACCAACAAAGATTAGATATGTAGACCATGCAATGCCTCCTGCGGAGGACCTGGAGTAGTTAGTGGAAAAATTGATGGCCCCACCGATAACACTTCCAGAATTTCGCATGGCGGACCAGATTCCTGGGGTAGTTCTGTTAGCACGGCGGATACACGGGAGGCTTGCTTGGCATCTGGAGGCAACTTGCCCAAGTAGAAACCCCGGTCGTTCTGGTGAGGGTACGACAACATGGCGGTTGTTTCGGCGACGTAGAGGAAACCCGAGGTAAATCCTCCCAGAATCTGATGGATTTCTCAATTAATTCTGAAGAAATGTGGGGACTTGGAGGGAATTAAAATTTACATTTGAGAAGAGCAGATACCAGTCGACGCCGTAGCGGACATTCACGTAGTAGGCAGAGTTTGACAAGGGCATGGCCAGGGCAGCAATCAGGCAGGACCATTTAATGCCAATCTTGTTAATCAAGGGGCCACCGAACAGCGTGATGAGGCACCCGGCGGCGTAATTCAGGGCATTTGCCAGGTTTGCGAGGTAGGGACTGGAGAGACCGCCGCCTCCCAAGTTGGAGATGGCGTCGTTCATGGCTGGGCCAACCAGCGAGAGGCTATGTGCAGGTTTGCCGTGTGAGCTAATATTCCGGATTCTGTGGGGGAAAAAAAGAAGAAGAAAAAGAAAAAAAAAGAATTCAACTTACGCTCCAAACAGAATCATCTGAAACAAAACGCCTCTGAAGAACTTTGGGAAAAACGAGGCGCCGAGGTACGCCTCGTCGATGTCACCGTGCTGGCCTCCATTCTCGGTGTAGCTGTTCACGTCACTCGTCTCAGCAGTTCTGCTGTCTTTTTTCGTCTGTGAAGAAGCCATGACGAACAAGAGATGGACAGGTGCATCACAAGGTATGGTACGAGCGCAGAGTGTTTAAGGGCATCCATTTTTATATGCATTAGTATTAGCCCGCCTGCCATTCGCCTGGTTGTGTGGGCTGGGGGGGGATCCAGCGCAAATTGACGATAGTGTGATCAGGGCGAAGCACGGACGGTGTTGCTCCCTGGCCGGCCACCTCGACTGGCATAGGCGAGGCTCGAGGCTGCGAGATAGGTTGGAACGGAACCTTGCAAATAGGCCTGACGGGGTGAGTGGCCGGTGGCCGGCACGCGGGACGTCCCTCGTCGGACGCCGGGCCGGCAGCGAAAGACACGGCCAGAGGCAGCCTGTGGCGCCTGTAACGCGGCGGATAAACCTTGGACCGCTTGGTTAAGCGGATACCGACTCCCTGTTGTCTACACCGCGCGTGCTCTTCTTATCAGCTGCGCTCGCTCCAGGATTAATTGTTTTTTGATAGCGTCCCGGGGCCGGCTGCTGGAACACGCATCGACTCGCTGTTTGTTTGGGAAATCTGCGCCGACAGCGGGCCATCGCCTCAGTAGGACCGACGACCCCCCGTCGCCCACAGCGCCCGGATCACCATATAACAGGCATCACCGAGCTCTGCGTGCTCTGCTCCCACCTATCTGCCATATCGGACACCAACAACGCCTCCGCTGACAGGCATTAACACCATGACGCCTTCCCCGCTCCCCGTTGCGACCCCCACGATCTCCTTCTGGAGGTCATCTCCACACCACCTGGACGATTACAGGTCTACGCCCGATGTGCCCACGCTCGTCGATGTTGCTGTCGTTGGCGCCGGCTATGCAGGTGTCTCGACCGTCTACCACATCCTGGACCTCTGCAAAGCCCGCAGCACCGCGCCCCCGAGCATCCTGATTCTTGAAGCACGTCAGGCCTGCTCCGGGGCCTCTGGTCGAAACGGTAACTATGCCACGTCGCTTTTTTTCGTAAAAAGGCCCCTAGCTCAAATCCTATCTTATCGCAGGTGGCCATCTGAAGCCAGACCCTTGCAACCGCCCTGCAAGTCTCGCCGTGAGCCATGGCTTTGACGTCGCCGCCGAGTGTGCATCGTTCGAAGCCCAAAATCTCGCCGCCGTCAAGAAGGTTGTAGAAGATGAAGCCATTGATTGCGACTTTGTCTACACCCGTGCCGTTGATGCCTTGATGTCGGATGAAGTCTGCAACAAGATGAAGTCCGGCATCAAGATGCTCGGAAAGGCTGGGATTTCCGTTATGAACGATGTACATTTCGTAGAAGGCGCGGACGCGGAAAAGGTAAGCCGGATACCGCGCCAATCTCCTTTTGACTGTTTCTTTTCTCTTTCTTTTTTGTGCTGACGGAAACTAGCTGTCCGGTGTAAAGGGGGCCAAAGGTTGCATTACATACTCCACCGGCCATCTATTCCCTTACAAGTTGATCCTGTACATGCTTTCCAAGGCCCTAGACGCCGGTGTCAATCTCCAAACGCACACGCCCGTCACCAACGTCACTAAAACTGCCGATGCCGAAGGTTATTTCACGCTAACGACCCCGCGTGGTACAGTCCGGGCCAAGAAGATTGTGCACGCAACAAATGCTTACACATCCTCCCTGCTACCCGAGTTTACTGACAAGATTGTGCCAGCGAGGGGCATCTGCAGTCACATCAAGCCTGCCAAGGAGCAGTCTGCGCCTTCTCTAAATACCTCCTACATGATTCGCTGGACAGATACCTATTACGAGTATCTGATCCCTAGACTAGACGGCAGCATTATTGTGGGTGGTGCCCGCTCTGAGTTTTACCATGAATTGCCAAGCTGGTACAACAACGTCAACGATGATCAGTTGATCGAGCCGGCAAAGAACTATTTCGATGGATACATGCAACGCGTGTTCCATGGGTGGGAGGATAGCGGTGCTTACACTTCCAAGGTGTGGACCGGAAGTGAGTGAACCGAACCAAACATGTCAGTATGACTACTAAACATGATATCAACAGTTATGGGCTACTCGTCTGACTCAATGCCCCACTTGGGCCTTGTTCCGGGGAGAAAGAACAACTTCATCCTGGCCGGGTTCACCGGTCACGGCATGCCGCAAATTTTCTTGTCTGCAAAAGGCATCGCTTCCATGGTGATTGACGAAGTTGATTTCCAAAGCACCGGAATCCCAAGGCTTTACGAAACCACACAAGCCAGACTGGATAACCCCCAAAATTCCATCATGGATGGGTGGAAGGCAGCCCAAAAGAAACGAGATGCGTCTCGGTTGTAATATGTACCGAGGCTACATTTTCACTATTCTAAAAGAGAGATGGATCTCAATGACAGAACAAAGCTGGACCTACATCCTTTGATTAATAAACTCCTTTCATGACCCACCACACAATGAAATCTGAAACCGTTTTGTGTCTGTTGTTGCTTTGCAAAATTGCGCAACTACTTGTAGGATCCCAGTGGAATAAATTCAATGTGACATCAGCTTTTCCACGCAAAAGGCATCCCGCAATGGATCTTCTTTTTATTATATACGTACACCGCAAGGCCGAAGGTCCCGAGTCCATGGAAATAACCGGACAATCGAATTGATTTGGCAGGTCATGAAATAAGGTCTGGACCTATTGAGCCAAAACACCCAGAAGTAACTTCAATACATATCCCAAATCAAATGCATCAGCGCCCCGTTATTTCTATCAACTGTGAAACAACTAACAGTTGTGCGAATACGAATTCTCGAATGTAACTTACCCTGTACAAGTCCAATCATGTTTTGATCACAAGTTCTCAAGAGCATGAGGCAGACTATTTATCCCATTTACTGCCCTCCTGACTTTCCTTGACCATGAATAAAAATAGAACTCCCTGAAAGATTCCTGCAACTCCTTTTTATGGTCCATAACTTCATACCGTTGAGTGAAAAAGCCTTACGCGTTCATAAATGGTTGAATATCTTTTTGCATAAAAACACCTTGATGGCCCGGACTAAAAATTCCACTTGCAAGTTTTGAGCTTGACGCAAAACCAATCCCAATGATGCTTACAGCAAATTCTTTGCCCTAGCCCTTGCAAAATTCTCAAGGCGGGATGAATGACTAAAATTGGGCTTGGCTCAAGCATAAACCCTGTCCTCGTGGTTCTCACATTTTGACGTGTCTTTCATTCAACCGAGAAAAATCACACCATTTCGCCCTAGAACCCCACGCTCCCCCCACTGGCCCCCATGTGGTGTCTGCAAAACTGTGACAGGGGCTATAGGGATTATTAAGGGCACATGTCCACTCTCTGCAAATCCATTGTAATAGTGATCTGATCGATACGACCCTACGTGGTGTTGCTGTTGAAAATTCGCGGTCAAAGAACGGGATGGCAACAATTAAACCGGACCCTATCGTGGAGGCAGATGATGCGGTTTGTTTTCTGATTCTATGCCGGAATGGCGCCGACTGATTGCCTGCTGGCCTTCAGGCAGTGAATGACCGAGACTCGTCTTTGGAGGAAGCCGTAAGACTGACCGGTTTGAGACATCTCTGCATGTGAAAATAAATTGACAGCACCGTTTACACAGGATGTTGCTTCATCTACTGCCAGTTTGAACAGTTCCATCATCGATTATCGCCGTGAAAATGGGAGGACATACCATCGGTATAAGGATGGAAGTAAGAGCTTACCTCAATGCCGCACGGGCTCCTTCTGATACGTGATGTTCCACATCAAGAGTACAACATTCCCAACGACGAGATTGAAAACGAGAGATTAGACAGGTATATCCAAATCCAGTCAGTAAATATCGTCTAAAGAAACCGAAGATTTACAGCATCATTTGTTTCTTCTTACCTTCGATAACAAACTTGGTCTTGCGCCACCAAACCAACCTGGTGTTAAAGTAGAGAGAGTTCTTGACGTCGGAACTGGGACGGGAATTTGGACATTGGAGTATGGGGATGATCATCCGGAAACCGAGGTTAAGGGACTTTTCCCTTGGTGAGACCTGATCTAATATTCTTCAAGGTCATCGGAATCGATCTCTCGCCTATTCAACCCAGCTTGTATGACTCTAAATTCTAGTAAACGCGCCAGTGATTGGTTTCTTATCAACTGGAAATTAGTGTCCCACCGAACGTCAAGTTCTACATCGACGACATCGAAGAGCCATGGTCGTATCCGAAACCCTTCGACTACATCCACTGCAGAATGATGACATCGAGTCTCGCCAACTGGGAAAAGTTTCTTCACGACGTTTTTGAGTATGCTGGTCATGGAAATGAGCATGGAGTGATATCAGAGCTGACCTTGGAAGCAATCTCACACCTGGAGGCTATGTCGAATTGCAAGAGATCGACCTTTTTGCCAAATCGGATGACGGTACCCTCAAAGATGACAGCGCTCTTGCCAAGTGCACGAACCTTTTGGGAGAGGCATGCAACAAGCTCGGCCGACCGTTTCAAGATAACCTCGAGCTCAAAGAAATCCTCGTCAAGTTGGGCTTCGTCGATATTGTCGTTGCCAAGTTCAAATGGCCAACCAATTCTTGGCCGCGAGACAAGAAGTACAAAGATCTCGGGGCATGGAACAAGGAAAATATGGCGACGGGATTAGAAGCCCTAACGATGGCACCTTTTACGAGGGCACTTGGTTGGAGCAAGGAGGAGGTAGACGCATTTTTAGTGGAAGTGAACAAGGACCTCAGCAACAAAGCCATCCACGCCTACTGGCCGCTGTAAGAATACGGCTCAAAAGTGTCATATTATGCTAATGGGTCTGCAGATACTCGATCTATGGGAAAAAGCCCGAAGAGTAGTATAATAATTCGAGGAGAGTTTTATTTGACAATGTATTTCGTTTGGACGAATTCAGTAAATGAATCATTTCCAGTATTATTCCACGTTAATTTATTTTTCGTCTTTGTTCATATTCAATCTATCTTCTGATATAGAAGGTGCCTATTTTACTGAGAAGAAAATGGGTAGATCACGTCGTTCTCCATTATATGTCATTATTCGGCTCATAAATCATGATATATGTACTATCATACCATAATTTTTGTGAACTCACATGTACCCTGTATATTGACGATTCAACTTCAGCGACTATATCAAGGTACGAGTCAAATGCGACTGAACTGAATAGCCAGACTATCACAATAGTAAGCCTCCAGAGTTCTTTTTTGTTCCCTTGTGAGTATTCTGTAGAATGCAGTGATTTACCATCTTCTTTGTAAGCAATCCATCCAGTCACCCGAAAGTGTTGATGACGGCTGAGATGTAGCCCCGCTGCCACCATTACCGGCCTTGCATTTCCCAATCAGCCGCATTTTGTCCATCGCACAGGCTCTTGTAAGTGGATGGCCTGGTGGTGGTGCTGTGGGGATATGATTGACAGCTGTTGCCTTTTGTTATGCCCGCAAGTTGCATAAAATGGCTCGGATCAGACATTCATGAAACAAATGCATGTCTAGACATGGTTCAACAAACTCAAGTTGGTGGAAGCATGGGTATATTGCATTTAATAACTACATTTGAGGATTTATTCCACAAGTTTGCCCATGTATCCGACAAAGTACCCGTTGGTGACTTTTATCTCTTGACTTAGCCATCCTATAACTAAGGCAATCACAAAAGGAAGGACCGCAAGTAATTTATCAAGACACACAATTCAATTTAAGCATATTTCCTGTCATCAAATCCCACTTATGCATGTGTTTTCCGTTTGCGGGTGTCGGAAAGAAAACCGACAGGATGGCCTTCGGATAAGCGATATCGGAAACTGAGCCACGGACAAAAATCCTCACTTTGGTCCCCGAAACAAGGATCAAAACTACTAAAAAGTACATTTCATGTTCGAAATTCCCTTTTGTTTCTTTTTCATTTCTTCAAATCTAATCTAGTCCCGCAGGAATTCAGGCACCATGTCATCTGAACGTACATTTAAACTAAACTCAGGCCATTCCATCCCTGCAGTTGGATTAGGCACATGGGTAAGTTTAAGAAATTCATCGACTCAAGGCAAAGTAAGTCTAACTATGGGCAGCAATCGGCTCCAAATGAAGTTGCACACGCCGTGGAGTATGCTTTGAAACATGGGTATCGCCATATTGATGCAGCAGCCGTCTACGATAATGAGCAAGAAGTCGGCGCTGGTATTAAAGCATCAGGCATTCCACGAAGCGAAATCTTTCTGACATCAAAACTTTGGAATACCCATCATAAGGGGCCTGATGTTGAAGCTGCACTAGATCAGTCACTGAAAGATCTGGGCACTGACTATCTTGACTTGTATCTGATTCATTGGCCTGTTGCTTTCCCTAGGTCTGAGAAAGAGGGAGTTAGGTTTCCCATTGACCCTTCAGACAAAGGTGTTCATGTGATTGATGTTCCTATTGAAGAAACATGGAAAGCCATGGAGGCTCTGGTCAGCAAAAGAAAAGTCAGGAGTATTGGTGTGAGTAATTTCACCAAGGAAAAGATTGAAGCGATCCAAAAATTGTAAGCTTAAAGCGGTCAGAGGCTAAAATCAGATACTGACAAAATTTTCAGTGCAATCATTAAACCCGCTGTCAACCAGATTGAAGGTCATCCATACTTACAACAGCCTGGTTTATTAGAATGGTCTAAAGAGCAAAACATTTTGATCACTGCTTACAGTCCATTGGGGAACAATATTTACAACCTGCCGATGGCTATAAATGATCCTGAAGTTATTTCGATTGCCAAAGGGCTCGGAAAACAGCCCGCTCAAGTTCTTATCCAGTGGGCTGTACAGCGAGGCACTGCAGTGGTACCAAAGTCAGTTACGCCATCACGCATTGCAGCCAACTTCGAAGATTTTGAATTGCCCAAAGATGTCCTCGAACGGATTGCGCAGCTAGACAGGAAGAGCCGCTACAACATGCCGATTCGATTGGGTGTTGACATCTTCGGAGAGCACGATGCTGTAGCATTGAAAAAGGGCCGGGAGGATTGGATTGCGGCACAGAAATAACTCAATAAAAGATATTTGGAAGTAGAGTTAGATTAAGTTATAAATTTAACCATATGAACTATTATGCAAATCTGTTATTGTTTCTGGACCTATTGGTTGAAATGTTTAAAACTGTTCTCCGAGGAATATGCGTGCCTTCTAGAAATGGAAGCCGAGCCCGAATATCTCCTAAGTGTTGCATATTGTCCGAATGTATGTATGTGATCGATCGACAACGTATGTTTGCATGAATTACCCCGCTCTAAGTCCCGACGTCGGAGGAGTCCTAATCCGAACCGGACCGCATGTCCGTTCGAATGTATTCCGTAAAAAGTCCGCTTTTTTGGCTGTGGTACTTAATGCCTCCAATTCGCCCATTACTGGCAAAGGGTATTGTCGCTGCTTTTTTTATCACAACTTTGAGAGAACCATTAGGTTTACAAACGACTTTGCAACATGGGTAAGATAACATCGATCGAATATTTCCGTGTGCCACCACGTTGGCTGTTCGTCAAGATCACCGACGAATTCGGAAATTACGGCTGGGGAGAGGCATCGCTCGAAGGACATACCCAAGCTGTCGAAGGATGTCTAGATGCCTGGATATCACAGTATACTGGGATGGAGGCCGAGTAAGACCCTCCTAAGGAAACGATGCAATGATTCAATTAACAATGAGCTAGTGACATTGAGCATATATGGCAAAAGTCTTGGAGAATGGGTTTCTATAGAGGTGGTCCTGTGCTTATGAGCGCCCTAGCTGGAATTGACATTGCATTATGGGATCTTAAAGGTTGGGCTGATTTGTCATTACCGGAGCTCCATTAACACTTCTTTAGCTCGAAAGCTTGGGGTACCCGTGTATGAGCTCTTAGGAGGCAAGGTTCGAAACAAACTCAAGGTCTATGCTTGGATTGGTGGGGACCGACCTCAAGATGTTGAGGCTCAAGCGTGAGTTTAGACCCGATTCCTTATTTAACCTTCATTTTCTAACGGTCGCGATAGCCTATCTAGGAAAGAACAAGGATTTACCGCCGTCAAAATGAATGCCACTGAAGATCTTGGCTGGCTGGACTCGCCCTCTGCTCTTGATGCCTGTGTCGAAAGGGTTAAGATGGTAAAGTCCCTTGGTATGGATGCTGGTGTTGATTTCCATGGTCGAGTTCATAAGCCGATGGCAAAGCAATTAGCTGCTCTCCTGGCCCCCCACAGGCCTCTGTTTATTGAGGAGCCTCTTCTCTCTGAGCATATTGAAGGCATCAAAGCTTTCTCTCAGAGCGTTACCTCACCAATTGCTCTAGGAGAACGCCTATACAGCCGTTGGGATGTAAAGCCATTCCTCGAGGCTGCGTGTGTTGACATCCTGCAGCCCGACATCTCTCATGTGGGTGGGATCTCTGAGCTGAGGCGCATTGCAGCCATGGCAGAAGCATACGATGTCGCCATTGCTCCTCATTGTCCACTTGGACCAATCGCGTTCGCCGCCAACATCCAAGTTGACGCAACGACACCAAATTTTGCGATTCAGGAAATGAGCCTGGGAATTCACTATAATACAGATGGCTACGACTTGCTTTCGTATGTTAAAAACCCGGGAGTTTGGGACGTCAAGGATGGCTATATAAACCTCACAAACGCGCCGGGATTGGGCATAGAGATTGATGAAGCCAAGGTCCGCGAGCTGAGTAAGAACGCGGAGCCATGGGTCAGCCCGGGCTTTGTTGGACCGGGGGGAGAATGGCGGGAATGGTGATTTATTATTAATCTCGTATTCTTAGCGACCATCCCAACAATTTGCCCCTGCTGAACTAGTACAATTTGGAAGGTTGCTGCTAATTTCTGGGGAACTGGGCCTTGACCCGGCAGTGGTACCCCGCGTGCACGTTACCCCGCGGCTATTCCGATGTTGTGACGGAAATGCGGTAAAACTACCAAGTTGGACATTTTTTGAAGCGCCTTTTCCGATCCAATTCGTGATTTGATTGCATGGCCTCCGCAAGTGATTCCAGAATGCCCGGCCACAACAGCGACAGCCGGCCAAAGGACAGTCGTGAGGAGGTTTCTGCCAAGGTTCCCTCTAAGCAGCGGAAGCCACCGCGAGTGAGGAGTAGGGCGAGCCGGGCCTGTGATCGGTGCAAGGCGTAAGTTTCCAGCTTTGAAGTACCAGAAGCAGACACACACGTAGAAGCCCTTCTTGTAGCCCTGTGGATGACCATGGTCCAAAACAACCGGGTCTCGGCTGCAATTGGGTTTCATAATTATCCATTGGCGTCCATATACTAACGTGAAACAAGTCGCAAAACTCGATGCTCGGGGAAGTATCCCTGTACCGTTTGCTCTCGCCTCGACCTTGACTGCAAATACACTGCTCTGTATCGACGCGGCAGGCTTCCTTCGATTGAGATAGACAAAGATAACCACCCATCAGTCTCACCTGGGATTTCCGATGAACAGCTAGAACGCCCAGACGACCTGAATGGGATGCTGTCACCCCAAACCCAGGATGACATTTCCATTCATACAACAGCTCAGAATCAAACTCTTCAACCGCCAAAGCCGGCTCCTGTTGAGCTCACGTCGCAGTCATCGCGTAACTCTCCAGAGCTCGCTCAGATTGACCAACAGGGCCACTATGTCGGGCCCGCTTCTGGGGCCTCATTCTTATTACGAATCCAAAGAAAGTTGACACAGGAACAATCGTCGGCCATATCCGATGCCTCAATCTTCACTTTTGGAGATGTGCCTCTTCCGCACTTTGACCCTCGTTTCTTGATCCTGCCACCCCGATCCGAGGCAGAGTCTTTTGTTCAGAGGTACTTTGAGTTCGCCGCAGCCACTCATCGTTTTTTGCATCGCCCTACCATCGAGGCATGGCTTCAGGAGCTGTACGAGACTAATGGAAATATGAAGGACCAAGGGTCGGCGAGGAGTAAAATTGCACTGCTGTTTATGGTGTTTGCCCTCGCAGAGACGTATCCTAATTCTAAACCTGGAATGGTGGATCCAGTCTTGAGGTATTATCTCATTCTTTCTGGAAGACCATGGTGCTAACTGAGATAGCGCTCGATTCTTTTCTGCCGCCGAAGATCAACTTTCAGGTGAAAAAGGAGCAATACGACTCACAAGCGTCCAGGCCAGACTTGCCCAGTGCCTTTTCCTTCTCTCGCATTCACGACTAAACCATTGTTGGAGTTTGTTCGGCACTACGGCACATCTCATGCTGGCATTAGGCATTCATCGTAAATCACGCGGCGACCTGAGTCGTGGACTCAACCATGTTGATTTAGAGTGTCGAAAGAGGACCTTTTGGTGCGCTTACAATCTTGACACCTATCTCAGCGCTGCACTTGGCAGACCTCGGACATTCCATGACGACGATATTGACCAAGAACTTCCCCTTTGTTTGGACGACAATAGGATATCCTACAGGCAAGCAACCGCTTTACCGACAGCAAATCGTCAATCTGTCATGTTTGCATCAATCGCTCATATAAAGTAAGTATGCAGCTAATCTTTCAGCAACCAGGACTAATTCAGGGTAGACTGTCTCGGATTGTGGCTAATATTCTTCGCGACTTGTATGGTATTCGGCCGTTATCGACAGAAAGCCAACATAAACTTGCTGATAAATACGCGATCGAGATCAAGGAATGGCGAAAAGATGTGTCTTATCTTATGGACACGTCGAGTGTTGACCCTTCCCTGTTGCAACCAATATTCCTTCGCCAGAGAAATGTTCTGAACCTGGCGTGCTGGCATGCAGAAATTCTAGTGCACCGGCCTTTTCTTTTACGAAACTTTGCTAGCCTAGCCAGGCTTGGAGACTCTAGAAGCAAACCTAGTGCGCAAAGTGATCAGCGAATAATTAATCATGTCCAATCTTGTTTCCGCGCAGCAATGAACATTGCAGGTAAGATAGACGAGCTGAATTCAAATTCACAGTTATACAACACATTTTGGGTACGTGGAGGAGCATCTGCAAATTTTCGAAGTTGACGGACTAACTTGGAGCAGTTCTCTCATTATTTTGCCTTCTGTGCTGTTGTGGTTCTTTATGTATTTGCTATCCAACAACGGTACGAACCAACAGAAACCTATCTCCCAGCGGTTGAAGCCGCTATCAAATGTCAGCTCCAAATTACATCGATTGCCATACGTGGATCGTTAGCTCAACGATATGGAGTGGTTCTCCAGGAACTAAGAGCAGAGCTCTTGCAGTATAATCCCCGTCTAAAGGAGCAGGTTTCTCGGTTACACAACAGTGTAGCCGAATCGTCGGAAGTACTAATGGCAGGGAGTGATTTTCCCATAGAGAGCTCCGGTGCCATCGAGCCTGTGACCCTCGAATCTGATCGAATTGGCATTTATCCAGCCACTGACGGAACACAGTTTTCGATTGACCAGGATGGAGGGCTTGGCTTTGCGTATAGCAGCCCGGATAACCTCATCCTCCAGTTGACCGGTTGGGGACAATTTGACTCCCTGGTAAGTATTCCCTTTCATCCCCCCTGCCTACGGTTTAAACGGCAACTTACTAACATCAATATTATCTAGGCTACCGGAGGACTAGGTGATCTGCAATCGATATTAGGTACTGGGAACTTGGGAAACTGGGATTTTGATATTGGGAGCAATGTGGATAATGTGCTGTGAAGGTTACAAGAAATAAATGAGTGGAAATTGCGACAGTTATCCTTTCTAAACCGCGTTATTTTCCGTAATAAATGTAGAGTGGTAATAAACTATTATGTTCGCCAGGCGATTCAGTTTCATAACAATTTTCATTATTCCCAACCGAATAACGAAATTTACTACTCAACAACGACGGACACGGGTCCACTTCTTCTTCCCTAAAATGCCCCAAAGGTAAGACTGATTTTTTTTCCATGGTATTTTTCATGTCTAGTTGTAAATCTGGTGGAGAGTTACACAATGCCGCTTTAAAGCGAGGTTGATAACCGCTTTTCCGCTGCTTTTCCGAAGTGAGTGTCACGATCTCACTGCGAATCTCTCGGCTATACATTGAAGAGGCTAGCTCATCAATTTTAGATTTGATAGTAAAATAAAATTCTAGGCATTATGTTCACTGTTTACTGATAAAGATGATTAGAATTGACAATGTGACTTCAAGCATCAACAGTACCCTCCCATCCATCGCCTGCTCCCAACATCCAGTTTACCCCAACAAGACGTAGTTTATTGGCAGCAATAAATTTGACGGGATGGAAAAATCGTCTTTGTACGAATTCTTCGCCTCCTACATCTTCCTTTGAAAGCTCGAGACCGCTAGGCTCACGAAATAGTAAAAAGAGGTATCGGTGGGGTTTGGAGCTGTATACGGCTCTCATCAGCATAACTGTCATTAACCCATATACAAGCCAAGGAACAATAGAATGCTTGCTAATAATATTTACAAGTCTATGTACTTACTCATCTTTGGGGCCTGGTCCAAGATACTCCGTGACCGCTGGTTGGGTCAACGTAGCCGAATGAACATCCTCGCCGCACGGCTGCAATGAAGAATGAATCCAGTGACGCCAGAAAGCGAATTTGGGGTCATCGGGAGTTGGAGCATCTGGGTCAATCAACATTACTAAATATTTTTCATCTTCCGTCACATTATCGGTCTATATGTGTTAATACTTTTTCTCGTTGGAGTTGGTTGATACACTTACCTCAGGACGAAAAGCAATTTTTGGAGCTGATTTGCATTCGCTTGAACGGAATAAATTTCCATATGCAACCTGCTTTCCCCCAAAGTCTATGGTGAGCTCAGTCGTTGGCTCAAAGTTTGACGGTATAATCTTTTCTGCAGGGCCTGGAACCAGCTTTGCCTCTTTCAGAGACGACAGAATCTTCTGCTTCAAGTCACCGAGTTCCATTTTGAGAGAGGAATCCTATTTAGGGATGCGGAACGAATAATATTCTAATGTACCAATACCAAGAGGGCTAGGAGTTTTTTTATAATCCAAAGCGATTTGAAGAAGGTTTCGTGATTAATACCATTTAAAAGATCATAAACTCGTGATATGAGTGGTGGAAGAACTCGTACGTTCCCCGCGGGGCAAACCCCGCACCAAACTTGCGATCCCGCGTTCTGTCACACCACGTATACAATCAGATGCTCCCGGATGTACCGCCACATGTTTCCTGATTGGTTGGAGATGTAAAGAATTATGGGAAAACAGAGTACAGAAAGAGCCACTATCGACGTTTTTCGCTCTACCATCTCCGCAGCTTAGTCTACAGCACGTGTTAGCTGTTGTAAATCTCGTGATATGGACAAGACGACTAGATCTGGCATTCTTTTGAGTCATTTATTCCTTTGTAGTCTTTCAATACTCAACCGTCGTATCATTTTTAAGTGTCTCTCCATGCTCCTGGGTCAGGCCACGAATAACCAATTATGTGCCATATTTGCTAAGACAAACTGATGGTAGTGTGGTTTCCCACTTTTCTTCACATGGTCTTCAGGTGTGATACTTCTGAAATTATTTGAATTTCTTTCAGAATGCTCTACACACATATCTCAAGGCTTTTTTATTTGCCTAAGATGTAAATATTTAACTCGTGTTATCTAGTCGCCACCGAGAAGCTCATAGACTCAATATCCAAGATTCCTCATTTTTGAGCGGTACGCCATACAAGAGAATACTAGGAAGTGAATAGCATAACTTTTAAGGATAAACACCTAAATACACTATCATATTAGGCCCCCAAACCGGGATTATCTTCGAACTTCAGTCAAAAAGCTCCATCGCCGTAGGTAAACTTGTCTGTACCGTTGGGCAATGCCGAGACACAGGACACTCCGTAACACACTAAGCCTATGGCATTTTATAACTCCTTAGAACATGTAGGCTATGGTGAAACACGAATATTTGGACAATCCTTGTTAACAAGCGACCTCGATTTAGACATTGCCGCCGCCCAAAAGTCGATCATTCACTTTAATGCTCCTAGTATGTTCAAAACAATCTTTCTCTGAACAGTTAGATAATCTAGGATCTTCAGTTTTTTACACTATCAGGGCCGCTTACGGTGCTAATATAAAACAGTACTTATCAAAGTCACCATAGCTTCGCGTTCGAGATAACAGGATGAAAAGGCCTGAAATACTTGATCAGTTGATAAATTGAGTGGGAAACGAAAACACGTGCAATCAGAGATTTCTGGCTAAACAGCCATAGGCTGACATTATTTTGATACTTCAACGAATTTGGGTGTGATATTGCCCAGCCTCAATTCGACAACCAGTCAAGAAGCATACTTTAGATTGACTTGTTTATTTCCATACTTGCGTTCTTGATTCTCCATTTCTATTCAACCTGACTTCTGTAGTAATTCCAGGAGTCAAAAGTACGTGTAATTCAGCCCGGAGCTACCATAATGGTTAGGCTTGCTAGGCCGCCTTAGCCCAAATATGTCTGCTTCGAAAATGAAAAGTAGCCTGCCGCACATTAACAGTACGTTGAGGCAAAGTTCCGGCCTTCTTGACAGCCTTGCATTTTCCAAATTCAACCCCCAACAGAAGCAATTATGTTCCGACCTCCACATCATCAGGTGGCTGGCTGCCTTTGATTTTCTCCGCCCATGCACCAAGAATCGCGAATGATGATTGTTGGTGGAACTCCTTCTAAGATTTCTCCCCATACCACAAGACTGCCTTGTCCAGGGTCAGATGGCGGCATCGTATTTTGAATTTCGGCAAAGCCACCTCTGTAATACAGGAACGCAGCCCTGGTCATTAGACCAGGTCATCACGCATGTGTGAGTGGGTGCCAACAAAGTTCCTCCTTGCTAATAACACCAAAGAGAGCAGGCACAACAGCTTCCGCGCCACCATTCACCTATCCAAGGCTTTTTAGCGATGCATGGAGTGATAATATAGCGTCCTTCGTCACACCAAGTTGTCGGAACCAAGCCTAGGGCGTCTCCATCGTGCAGATGCCACCAAGGGTTCTGACGTGCTGTGGGGCTATCGACTTGGCCATAATGAGGAGGGTGCAGTGCCAACACACCTGTTCGCCGGTCGCAATTGGTGCATTTATGGGACCCTTGAATGCATACATAGATAATCCGCCAGTATTCAGTTGAAGAAATAGGAAGGGTGACGCATTATCGTTGTCAGAGGCTATTTTCTCCCACCTCAAAGTAGGGGCTGTTTCCCCGGACCCATGCTGGGGTACATAGATTCGGATCTGCAGCACCCACACAAGCTCCTGTCTATTGGATGGGTGGATTTCACATTTGCACTTGAAGACGCCATTCGCACTGACAGCATGACTACTTTAGTATGAACGTAATACAGTATTTTATTTGGCAGCACATTTTTCTAGGGAGGAGCTGCATCAGAGCTGCAGCCTGGATTATAAGCACTGAGAGTACCAAGGATTTATTACAGTGCACACGGCCCCCCATGTACAAACCGTAGGCCCTGTGTACCCAATACCACCACATTGACCATATCGCACCACACCGCCAGTCTTTGGACCACAAACCATCCCTTCTGCGGTGGGATCTGGCAATTGAGTAACCGTTACTGTTACTGTCCTAAAACCCGCAATTGTAGGATTCGATAAAGTTGGCGATATCGATTGTGAACTAGATTGTGAACTAGATTGCGGGGTGGAAGACTGGATGGGCGGCACCCCAGTCTCAGTCTGTCCTGGGGTGGTGGCGCTAGATGTAGCGGTTGCCTGAGTGGAACTTTGAGGAACGGTGGCGGACAGCCCAGGGACAATAACTGGACCAGGGATGGTATAGGACAACGGGGTGGTGTAAAGATTGAAAAGAATGCCGGGGTCATCGGCTTTGTACAAGGCCGTGCCTCTAACACCGACTGGCGACAGAGATCCTCCACCAGTAACTTTAAGGTTGAAGCATTGAGGGTAATTTTGGGCTCCATTGGGCTGCCCACTCCCATGGAGTGCAATAATCTCATGCCGGAGAACATAATTTCCTGGTGCAAGATCAGAAGGGATCTGAACAGTCCATGAGAAGCCATTGGATATGAGCACATCTGCGGCCCATTTCCCATTCTGAAGAGACATGTCGATTAATCCACCAGCACTAATCTTGAAAAAGTCCAGCTGGGTTTTATCGACATCCTCGCAGTTTCCAGGGCACTTTGCCATATAGTCAATGACCGGCCCCTTGTGAGATTCGGGCCAAGTGTTCCACTGAAGATTTATCTTGTCGCCTGCTTTAACAGTGACGTGACCGCGGGCCGCCTTGGCACTCTTATGGCAAATAATGTCAGGGTCACCAAATTTGCTGGGTTCGACATAACCATTGTCGGTGGCGCCAGTGTTCCAGCCGACAAAAGGACCGAGGTTTGGGTTCCAAGAAAATGCGGGTGCATCATAACCTCTATATGCAACACCGTTGGTGATGAGCCAATCCACATGCCCGTGAGCAGAAACAAGAACCGCTGAGTATATAATAGCGACGATGGTGAGGAAGTTTGGAGAATGCATTTTGCAACACGTCATGCTTGTAACTCGAAAGTCAAGACACAGGTTAGCGAGTCGAACATCAGCTGGGCACCTCTGTGAAGAGTTTATATATGTCTAAATACAAAAGTATAATACTCCCAATCGACTTTTCTTTTTCTTTCGTGTTTCTCAGAAGAAAAAAACCGGCATGCCAAGTAATTATGGAATGAAGGCATGAAACGCAAACTAGCCTAGAAGACTCAATATTGTCCTCGTGCCATTACTTCTCAATACTCAGCCAAGCACGTTTTTAAAAGTATTCCGCCGTTTATTCCGCCATTCGCTACGCGATTCATGTAAATGCCTGGAGGTTGCGAATCACAAGTAGCCGTTCCACAATGGCTTGCTATGTCGCGTGGCAATGGCGGAACGTTATAAATGCTAGCAAATGTGGACAGAAATGGCTTCAAAATTCTATTTAAGTTTCAATTTACTTTCAAAATAGGCGACAAATTGGGTTGGCCACGAAGGACTGGAATCTTGAACAACCTCATTTAACCTTTGGGCTTCAAAGGTCGAGACCAGGCCAGGACGTTTCCAAATATTACCATGCCCCGCCAGTACTTTAGGCCTAGTGGAAATCATCGAGAATGTGAGTCTAAATAAAAAGAACTAACGAAATTTAAAAGGATACTGGCATGTGATTAAACTCGCGATGATGTGCAACGAATTGTGGTAGCGGGTTGCCAAATGAAATCACTGCGAAGGCCCTGTTTTCTAATCATGATGAGAAAAGAAACCTAGAAAAAAAAGATAGATAAACAACTAGCATTAACAATGAATGCATTGTAGCTGTTCTCACATGAACAATTGGTCTGCGTAAAAATTCCCCTCTCTATGTGTGCTCTAGGGTGAGTGGACAATATTCCTGAGCACTTTGTAATTTCACAAGTAAACTGAGGGTATGCGGCTAAAAGTGTAGCGCAAAAAGATTATATGAATAGTATTGGCATAAATTGTCCCATTAGCGATAAAGTTTTGCTGCGTCAATGCTACTACGGTGTGGGAAGTACAGCTCCCTTTACTGCTGGATTCTCGGCCGTTACCAAGCTGGAGAGGCAAAAATCCAACAGTGAGAAAATGAGAAAAAATACAAGGCGTAACATGGACAGGGATTGTTCTCACGGGGATTACTTGGGTGGCTGGCGGTTAGCTGGACGCTAAGTTGTTTCACTAGTTCGGCTGATGCTGCGGTGCCCCACACAGGGGAAGAAGAACAAAAGGAAAATTAACCATGGGAACAGTCGCATTCGGAGTAGCCAAGAGATCTAGGGGGAGGAATAGTCGCGATGTAAATGGCTGCTAAACATTTGCATGCACATGCCAATTTCTTTCTTCTTATTTTTCTCTCCTTTCTCCCAACAGAAAGCACACAGTACATCTAGACCGCCTCGGAGAAATAAAATTCGGGTCACGTAATGGCGAAGGAGCTGAAACATCCCTGAGTACAGGGTCATGTCACCCTCCATCACTGGTTCAACAAACTGCCTTAGCCGAAATTATCAGATGGCGGAACTTGCACACTTATGGTTAAAGAAACGGCAATTTTAAGCATTTGAATAACGTTGAATAGCGACATCGCATATGCGGATAAGCTTAATTGTAAGAATCGCTCAACGTCTTCTCGACCGACAGCAGTCGCAAAAGGGCGGTTTTGTCTGGATTCCACTTTTTTTTTTTGTTTTTTTTTGGATATTGAAGATGCGATATTCCACAGCTAATTACTGGAGTTGGGAGGTTTGCCAATATCGCCAAGATTTATAATCAGGGCTTGATGTTTGACGCGTAAAATTAGAAAGGGATGCGCTGCAGCCTTAACGGAGGCCGTGGAAGCCGGCAGTGGTAATGTTGGATTTGTTTCTCCACTATTCGCATTCCGTGATGGGGCACCAGCTTTCGTCATGGAGATGGTAGTTTGACGCGAGAATTGTACGTGCCTTTCTTCGCCTTCGTATGAGACACGAACATAGGGGATGCTGGTGTGGCCTGAAACAGCATACGTGATCAACAATTGGCAGGGATGGCGCCATTGCAACCCCCAAGGATCGGATGTACGGCATGGAAGGAAGATTTGCGTTCTCTTTTCGATTTGTTCCATTTCCGTTCCTATTCTCTTTTTTTTTTTTTTTTTTGATTCTATTCAAGCTTAAGGTCACAAACATGATGCATCTGCAGATGGCGAATATCATTAAGCGATGTCGTACACAGTGGTTGAACGCCCGGGCGTCTAAACGCCCATTGGCGGGTTTTTGTGGTCGAAACGGCTTCTGAGGCCTGCCATTGGCGTAAAAGCGAGAGTCGCCAACACCACGACCGGGTTATCCCCATCTGATACAGTCGTCCCATATTTCAACCCCCCTTCTTGTTTCAATCTCGGTGTCTATCCCAGGTTGGATGTACCCCCGCCATCTCAAATAGGCATGGTGGTTTGCATCTCCCGCGATGGCCCTCTTGCTGGCGACGACACCCCGGCGACCTTGGATGTGCTGTGGTTGCATTTTCAACACGGCTTTTTCTGTAATTGGTGCACTTTTTCGTTGTCGAGTTTCCCTATGGCATTTGCTGGGCCACATCCCCACAACTGCTCCTTAATCCGGGTGACACCAATATCGGCGTACCTCGATGATTGAAACAATGGATGAGATGGTTGAGGATATTTTGTATATAAGACTTCAAGACTGGCATCCTCAAGTTTTGGTTTTCTTCAGGACAGACATCAGTCTCCCATTGCCAACTTTCGCCCTTCAATCTTCATCTTCACTTCGACTTTACTCTTACCTTTCGGTGGACTGGTTCCCCTCCTTGTATTTGTCTACTTTCACGAAAAACAATCAACCAACCTTTAGCCCAAAATGAAGTTCACCCAGCTCGCTCCTCTGGCCGCCATCCTTGGCCTTGCCACTGCCAGCCCCACCCCCACCCTCCAGAAGGTTGATCGATCCATCGAGAAGCGCGCTGCCATCACTGACGCTTGCGACATTGGCTACGCTAGCACCAACGGTGGTACCACTGGTGGTACCGGTGGAACTACCACCACTGTTTCCACCTTGGCTCAGTTCAGTTCCGCTGCTGAAGCCGATGCCAAGGCTGTCATTGTTGTTAGCGGCGCCATTTCTGGCTCTGCCAAGATTCGAGTTGGTTCCAACAAGACCATTGTCGGCAAGTCCGGTGCCTCCTTGACTGGAATCGGTCTGTACATTAAGGACCAGACCAATGTCATTGTCCGCAACCTAGCTATCAAGAAGGTTGTTGCCGACAACGGTGATGCCATCGGCATCCAGAAGTCTACCAACGTTTGGGTCGACCACGTTGACCTGTCTTCCGACCGAAGCAACGGCAAGGACTACTACGACGGCCTCCTTGACGTCACCCACGCCTCCGACTGGGTTACCATCTCCAACACCTACTTCCATGACCACTACAAGAACTCGTTGGTTGGTCACTCCGACAGCAACTCTGCTGAGGATACCGGCAAGCTCCACGTCACCTACGCCAACAACTACTGGTCCAACGTTGGATCCCGTCTTCCCTCCGTCCGATTCGGCACCGCCCACATCTTCAACAACTACTACGCTGATGTCGAGACTTCCGGTGTCAACACCCGCATGGGTGCCCAGGTCCTTGTCGAGTCTACCACCTTCTCCAACGTCAAGAAGGCCATCACCAGCGCTGACTCTGACGAGACTGGCACTGCTGCTGTTAACGATGTCGACCTCGGTGGCAGCACTAACGATGCCCCTACTGGAAGTGCCTTCTCTCTTCCCTACAAGTACAGCCTTCTCGGCAGCACCAAGGTCAAGAGCTCCGTTGTCGGAGCTGCTGGCAACACCCTCTCTTTTTAAATGGCTAAAGGTCCTATGTGAATGAAGCGAAGTTATGAAGTTGAAGGAGGATTTTTGCAATGTGTATATAGTCTAGTACATAGTCGGGTACATATTTACTTTTATATATATGCCTGTTTGGTGGCGGCGCCCCAAATCTATTTCTGGATCATAAATAATGAATGGGATGCTCATAAACATGCACAGCTTTATAGAAAGTCTCTTGTAGATTGCATGGAATCGTTAAAACTCCATGGGTACAGTACACTGCTTCGTTATTCGTACTGTGTTTGTAGCTACATTGTGTGTACTGGAATGACTGCGTAACCCGTAATTTAACCTTTCTTATCATCGTGATGCACCTGGTGGTGCTTGATTGCGAGGTATGAGCTGTCAAGATTCTGAGCTCCTGAAACCTTCCTTTATTGCGAGAACTATGCAAAAGCTCCTACAATAGACATGCCGAGTGCTGTTCATTATTAGCATACTGAAAAGGAGCAATGGGATTTTGATAATTACCTCCAAGGAGCACCCAAAAGAATGCAGCCATCTTCTCTTTTTTGTCCTTCATTCCATGCTCAGACATGAAGTCTTCCACCAACAAGTCGACCAGCGCAGCATAGATCAGCAAACCCGAAGAGCTGTAATGCTTTAGCACCAGCATTTTTTAGTGTCCTATGGAGTACTCACATTGCATTAAAAACTCCAACAATAATGAGGCCAAATGCACTTTCGGGATCGTAAGCACCTCGAGTTAATAGGCCAATGGCTTGTCCAATAGGAGCGGTGGTGCCGAATGCAACAACAAGAATCCAGGGACGAGGGCTATTTTTGGGGTACGGCACAGCAGCAATACGAGCTCCAAGACCAAGGCCCTCGAACATTTGATGAAACAAAATTGCGATAAGCAGGACAATGAAGCCATCAACAGTAATCGAAACGGTCATTCCCACAAAGACGGAATGGAAAAGAATACCACATTCAAGCAGGGTGATATTTGTAGACATCTTTTTGAACACACTAGGGTCGACAGTTTGTCCTTCCTCATCGAAAGAGAATGCAGATTTCTCCATCGTGAACTCGGCAACGGGAGTGGCAGATGATGGAAGCTGATAGGATTTGATCATTTCTAGCATCTCAGAGCGCTGGTAAATATATTGTTCGTAAAAAACAATGAACCACGCAGGCATAGTGGAGCTCAATTGGTCATTTCCAGTGTCGCCCTTGGTCCAATTTGATTGAGCCGCGTACATCTTATTTGTCATCTTTTCGAATTCGATTTCGTCTTCAAGCATTGAATCCATGGTCTGTGTTCTCTCAAGGCCTTCCTGCGGCGGGGGAGGTCTCTGTGGAGGCACCAATCTTCGAGAAGTATTTGCTGCCGAGGGCTCTGGAAGGCCATGGCTATGTCCTCCAGTCTTTGCGTTGAGATACATCTCAATGACAAACAAGATGAACATAGAACCCATCATAATGGCTCCAGGAATGGCAGGATAGTCATCGGTAAAGAGGCTGGGAAGGCAAGGGTTCATGAGATTACCGAATGCAGTGGGGAGAAGCTATAGGGATGGTCAACTACTGTGAGGAGATTCGAATGAGACTAGGTGAACTCACGTGAACAAATGCAGTTGCAACAAGAACCCCAGTGCCAAAGTGCTTACAGGCAAACAATGCTTTTGCCAGGGTCTTTGAACGTGCGTACTTTCTAGCAGCCACCGGAAAGCCAGCACCTATCATTCCGTCAGAAACCCCTTGCTGTGATTCCGTGTATTATGGGCGTGCTTACCGATTAAAGATGCTATCAATACCATAACTTAAATGTCTCTTTGTTAGTCATTGCCATGGTTTAATGTGGGTGTGGGGTCTTACAAAGAGCGGCAACGTGAAGGGGGAGATCATATTCCTCAGCAGCATCTCCTGACTGACTACCGCACTGGGGTTTGGCTGATTCTGCGGAGTCCATGGTTGTAAGTGGTTAGGTGTTTGAGGCAAAGAAGAAGGGAGGAATCTTTGAGGGGAAATTATAAATGATATAATGCAAATAATTTTTCACATCAACGAATGATTGTTTGGACCGGCCTTGACAAATACAAAACAAAACAGGGATGGAAACAGCAGGGAACCTGGAAGAAGAAGAAGAAGAAGCCACCGCGATCCAGTCGACAGTGATGAACTTGATGAAATGGTATGAGTGACCGGTTATTATGTTCTTGGCCCGGCTTTAACAAGCCTGGTCAAGTAGCAATCTGGAGTAGCGAGTGTGACGTGTCTATTTGACGCGCGACGTTAGTAAAGCCCATGTCCTTGATCAAACCAAGATCTGCAACACTTGTACCCAAGGGGTTGTTGATACTGCAGGTTTGTACAAAAATAGAGGAACAACTCCAGAAAGTTTATCGCGAGTTGTTCACAATGGACTTTTGTCCGGTTGCTACGCTGAGCTGGGCAGGTTTTGCGACAGTGCTGGCGCCAAGGTGATTGAATGGGACATTGGACCGCACATTGGTTGCATTGATACCGTAAATATGATAAAGGAGATGTAACAATACGTTTCCTTTGATATGTGCTACTACCTCCAGTATGCAGCTGGGTGGAAAAAACAAAGTCCCTTTGCAACCGGAAGTGATTCCAATACTACACCCGAGGCTAGAAAGGAAGTTGGAGGTGCTCCAATAATAGAATAAACACTCCGCATTGAATCTCTGCTAGCGAAGTGAACATTACTAAGTGATTCCAAACCACAAGAAAGCAAGGTGTGGAGGGATGCCGAATGATTGACGATTCAGCAACTCTACAAAGTGGAGCACTGCAGCAGCTGTGACTATAATATTGCTTTGTGCCAAGAGATCGCCTAATCCATTCAAAAACTTCCCGAGCACCGGAGAGGGCTAATGAAACACACGAACATCTTGGCAGCCAGACCGGGGTGGCCCACATCCCGTGGCCAAGACCAAAGAATGTCATCGTTTGTCAAGGAGAGGTTCGCTGATGCAAGATGATTTGAAATAGTATATCCCGGACCCCAATGATACGCGTGCAGCTTTCTTCATCACAACCTTAACCCCAAGCTTGTTGTGTCGTTTCAGGGTGCATTTGAGATTTGACAGAAGTGCACCCATGCGTTCCATTCGGCAGTTGGCTTGCGATGCTATTGGCATAGGTGCCGCCAAGGAAAAGAGGGTCGGACAGGCGCCAAAAAGGAAAAAAACAACAAAAGCACGACGCTGCAGCAGTCTGATGCATGGTGTCCCGGAAGTGTTGTCGGATTTGAGTCAAGACCGTTTCACGCACGGCCCGAGGGGATCCGGAGAGGTTAAATTCCGGTATCTGCGCCTGTTCCAAGAGCCGCTGATCCTGGTTTCACATACTTCTCCAGTACGTAAGCTGAGCATGAAACGCAGAGTTGTAGTAGATACCATTGGGGGAGCGGATCCGCTTTTTTTTTTTATCACCCCATGGTCAAGCAGGCGAGCGGCGATGAAGAGCGACGCCAAGATGATTGAGAAAATACGAAGCTTTGCCCGAAACCCTTGGCCGGGAACGAGCCATTCGGGAAGGAGGATGTGCGGTGATGAGTAGGATTCAGTGTCGAAAAAAGACGTCCCGCGGAGAAGTCGGGGTTGCGACGGCGCTGCATATACTGTCACGGTGCCATTGCGGCCCAGCACGCCTCACCTGACGACGCATCTCCGTAAATTGACAATGGCATATACCCCTGCACGGAAGTTGGTTACGGAGGCTGGGTTGTAATTCCGAAGACCTCAACTTCCGAAGATGGTGCGGATTTCATAGTCCATTGACTATTTGCTTGCGTGGACAGCTGTTTGGGTGCTCATGATGGTGTCTTGGCAAAGGATGAGATGACGGCCTCGTATGATGTGTCGAACAAGTTTTTGCTATGAACTATAAAATGGATATGTTATTGTGGAAAAGGATAATCGATTACATTGTTTAAAAAAAAACATAGCAGTTATATAAAACGACCGCACTCCTTCTATCCTGGAATCTATTCCGCCCAAGGAGCTCTAAAGATCTCCAACTGATGGGAGATCGTTGCGCAATTCTATCAATATTCTTTTTTACAAAGGAAAAGCTTCATCTAATGCGAAATGAACACCAAAAAAACGATCCTATTTGTGATTCTCTCCGGCCTGTATTCTCCACAGCTCATTATACTTTCCTTGCGTTTTGAGCAATTCAGCGTGTGTGCCCTTCTCGATAACGACTCCCTGGTCGACTACCAAGATTTGATCGGCATTGACGACCGTTGAAAGGCGGTGCGCAATCAAGAATGTGGTTCTCTGCTTCTTTAGAGCATCCAACGCGCCTTGGATAGCCGACTCCGTGCTGGTGTCTACAGCGCTGGTGGCCTCATCGAGGATGAGGATGGGGGGGTTCTTCAAAAATACTCGGGCAATAGCCAGTCGCTGAATCTCACCACCAGAAAGCTTGACACCTTGCTCTCCAACCTTGGTCATGTAGCCTTCAGGGAAAGTCAGAATCTTGTCATGGATGGCTGCAGCGCGGCAGGCCTCGAAAACCTCGTTGTCTGACGCATAAGGACGGGCGTATCGAAGATTCTCCATGATGGATGCGTTGAACAGCAGAGGATCTTGTGGAACCACTCCGAAAGCATCTCGCAACGAACTCAAGGTTACGTTTTGAATATTCTGCCCATCAATCAAAATCTCACCAGAATCGATGTCGTAAAAGCGAAGCAGAAGTTTAAGAATGGTCGATTTACCGGCACCGGTCGCACCGACCAGAGCCACGGTCTGACCTGGATAAGCCGAGATTTCGAGATTTTTAACAGAAGGCCTCTTGGGGTGGTAGGAAAAGAAGACATTGGAGAACTCGACATGGCCTTTAGCGAGGCTAAGTGGCTTGGCCCCTTCCTTGTCGAAAACGGTCGGCTGGGTCTGCAACAGGTCAAGCAATCGCTCTGCATCAACCAGATCGGACATCAGGTAGCGATAATTGTGGGAGAGAAATTTCAGAGGGTAGATCAGGTAGTCCCAGTACTGGATCAAGAAGACGAAATCTCCAGGCGAGGCTCGGCCATGGGAGATCTCATAAATAGCCAAGGCGGACAAGACGAAGAAAGTCAAAGGCGCCATGCCCTCGAGGACAGCCTGGATGTAAGCGTCACAGATTCCCCACTTCATATTCGCAGCCATGCGCACATCAACGGCATCACGGAAACGGCGCCTCTCAAAGCCAAACATGTTGAAATATGTGACCGTTTGCCAGCCCTGGATTGCCTGGTGCATGACCCTGGCCTCTTCTCGTTCAGCCTTGGCCAACTTGCGTCTATTTTCGATGTTCCAGTTTGAAGTCAACACCTCCAAGGACAGGAATGCGACAGTTGCAACTAGCATTGCAAGCGCGACAAAAATGTTGAACTTTCTGTATAGCAGGCCAAGCGCCAGGATCAAGTCAATGAATGTCGGCAGGATTTCGATGACGGCGGTTTCCAAAAGGTTCGTGAGGGCCTCTCCCTGCTCCACTGCCTTCATTACTTCTGCGGAGTCTCTCTCGGAGTGAAATTCCATGGACAGACTCATGACGTGGTTGAATGAGGCGTTGGAAATCTGGCGGTAGGAAAATTGCTTGATTGGGATCTTAGCCAGGGCCTCAATCAGGCCCAGACCAGAATCATCATTGATGAGGTTGAGAACGAACCAGATAACCAAAGCTGGGTACGGGTTTTGGTGTCCCAGTAGCTTGTCTGTTACGATACCGAGTTGTCGCGGGACGAGAATGTTCAGCACTCTCCGGCCAGCCAAGGTGAACATGCTGATAACCAGACACATCTGGACTTTCCGGTCTCTTCGCGGGATCAAGTAGGGTGTAAGAATGGAGAAACCCTTGAGATAGCCAAGCCAACCGCCGGCTTCTTTGAGTTTCTTGGCACGGAGGCGTTTCATTTCCGCGTCTTCATCGTCGTCACTACCGTACTCAGACCCATCCTCGACATCGGTTTCAGAACCATCAACGGAAGCTTGGGTACCGTAGCTGACCGAAGTGTGGGATTCATTTCGGGCTTCGCTTGAGAGAAATGGCTGGGCCTCTTCTGCTGAGGCGCCATCATTGCCCCGGGCCTGGGCCCGACCTGCGACTACGAGGAGACACATGGCGGCTAGGATTCGGATGCTATGGATTACCAAGAGCAGAATTGGTCTCCAACTGTACAGCGGACGGGTCGCAGATATTGCAAGTAAAGGAGCGTCACAAAGCACAGTTAAGAGGGCTGTGCCGAATGCTGTGCGCCATGTTGTAGCTTTCCGTAACACGACGGCTGACCATATTAGAGCAAGAACAACAGAATAGAAGAGGCGGGATTGGTAGAGATCAAGGGCATATTCTTGGCTGGCAGTGATGGTGGCATCGGCAAGATAGCAAGTGACCAGAGCACTGCACAAGAAGGTACTTGAAGGGCGGCTCATCGGCTTGCCGCTCCGACCAAGGAGCATTGCACCTGCGACAAAAACGGTTGCAGCGAAGGCTCCGCTGTAGTGGAGGTATTGGGAGGCTGGCGAGGGTGGCATCAGGGCGGTGGAGGTAAGTCGCGAGTCGCGAGCCGCGAGGGGAACGAGGAGGCGGGTAGACATTGATGGCTTTTGGGAATCATTTTGAGCTTCCACAGGACTCGATTTATAAGTGAATTCGATCGACCTCAGGGTCTGTCTGTGGAAGTAGCTTGTAGCTTGGTTCGCAGTGGAGACACAAATTAACTAGCTTCTGGAAGCCGGTGTTGTTGACTCACTCCCGGACCACAGCCACTGCACCAAGAGCCAGTGTCCAATCAGAGGCGCGCCTTCGTAAACCTAGTCCATCGCCACACTGTGGCACTCTCTCTTCTCCGCCTTTCCTGGCTGAGCGCGTATCCAATCAGAGATGCGTCCCCGTATACCATGCCGATCGCCATTCGATCTGTTACTGTTTAGCCTCGCTTCTCACTGGATACGCCGTACAAAGCAGCAACGCCCATCATGCAACACTGGCAATCCACTTCAAATCTATGCAATAAAAAAAAAAAAAATGTCCCTTCTATGTCCCTCCATGACTCTTCTAAAATGAATCAACCCCACACTACAAAAGACCCTTGGTGTGTCAGAGTCATGTCCCTTGCTGACACCCCTTCCAGTTTGAGCACCCCACCATGCATCATCCCGTCCTAAAGAAGTGCACTGCCGCACTCCATGCAGCAATTGACAGAATCATCACGCGTGAAGCTACTCTTCATTCCAGCTATCAAATTAAGCACGTCACGTTGCTCATTTTCTTCTGCTTCTTCTTCTTCTTCTTGGTTCAACCAAACCATCATTTTGTCACATGTGTCAGACACCTCCATACAGATCTCTTCCTGATTCGTCCAATGATCCATTCAGACTCCATTTATGACTCATGTATTGGCAAATATCTCTGCCCATACTAGCCATGCATAGTAAGCAACGTTAGGCAGAGTCCTGTGCAGTCATGACAAGCGAGATCAATGAGCATCTCGCACTCCATGCTACTCATGTGAAATATTCCAAGTATTTATATACATCCTAAAATGCAAAGGAAAGGCTACATCCCCTTATCTTTTATACCCATCTTGGTATATTATCAAGACCATACAAGACTCAAAAACCAGTGCTTCCTAGGGTACAAGGCAGTTAACCTTATAGTAGCTGTGTATGGCGTTTCAATGAGACAGGTGCAAGATATCAGGGACAATATATTGACAGCAAGTGAGATTCGTAAATCTGCATAACATGGTGCCAACGCCTTACAGATTTGTCAATGTTCGAACCGCCTAGCAAACTCATATGTCACAAAAGAATTGATGTAGTTTTGGTTTTTAGAATCAATGGCTCTTTAGCTCCATATTTACCATCCGCAGGTTGATGATCTCCCAGAAGCCTGATCCACACTTGATATTGATGAGAATGATCCAACTGCTTGGAGCAGTTCCTGAGTTTAACCACTCGGTCAGAGGCCAGAAATATCCAACACTAGTGGGGATTAATATCCACAGAATTAGCAACTAAAAGCTCCACACATTTAATTGTATCCAATATAAGGGCAAGGTGAGGAGTTAAGGAAAAGATTTTTTATTGGAGGATACATTCACTCCACGTAGCTAGGTCCTATGTTTATTTTGATCTTTAGTATAACTGGGTAACATATAGAAAATCATAGCTTTGTTTGGCATTGGTTTCTTATCCACAAGGCCATCTTATGAAGCCTCATTTCCGCTTCTCGCCGCCTCCGAGTCTGATTCTTCATCCGCCGAGCCATATTCAGACGCCTTGCTTGACTCGGCCTTTTCAACCTTGGGCAGTTGGCTGATCAAGGACGAGAGGATAGAGCTAAGTCCTTCCTTGACACGCGGGTTCACGGCCGCTTCGATGCGTGCTTCTAATTCATGAATCCTCACTTCGAGTTCTCTCCGTTTTATTTCGTCGGGGTCTGATTCCTCCTCCTCAACATCGTCGTCTGCCTCGGATATCTCTTCTCTTGAAAGCCCGTCACCAAAGGCCGTCTCGAACGAATCCGCCATTCCTCCATCTTTGATTGCGAATACGATTTCTTGAATGGTTTCCCACGTCTCCTTTTTATTCTTCTTTTTCCCTCTGGCTTCTTTGGGCAGAAGGACCTTTCGCCAGGCTGATGCGACTTCATTGACAGGGTTTCCGTATGCTCCGCAGCCCCAAGCTCCCAGGACGAGATGCGTGATGCCCTTCGCCTGTGCAACACGCATCACGACTCTCATCTTTTGCAGAACCAGTTCCCGATCTTTCTCGTTCACGTAGACGCCGAACCCCTCGCTGTTCCGGTCAGTCTCGGGGCTCCGCAACATGGCCGCGCTGATGCAGTCCACAAACCAGCGATCCTTCTTGGGCAAAATCTCATCCGCTCCCTCATCTCGAAAGACGAGCACGTCGGGAGTGTACACTGCCCCTAGCTCTGGCAAACGATAGAACTCGTCTTTTAGCGACGGAAGTAGTGTTGTTCGCATACACAGAGATTCCTCTTGGCTGCCAGCACCGTTCAAAAACCCACCACCCGGGGACAGAGCAGAAGCCATGTTCAGGATGGCAACTTTGGGCTCATTTCCCGGGGCTGCATTCTCCACAACGAGAGAGTGGGCTGCAGTGAGCGTGTCAGCTACCCGAAGCGAAAGGCGAGGACCGGTTCCAGCGGGTGCTTTCGAATCTGGCTTGTCTGCCGTGTCTTTGGTCTTTTGAGTAGATGGCGGGTCAACACACAATTCCACCTGTTCAATGCCCTTCCGCGCGCGCGCATGTGTTGGCAGCAGAGATGGAATCAGCTGGTTTATCGTGGCTTTAGCCTTCTTGGCGCGAGCCTCTTTGCGAAAGCCCGCGGGTGGTTGGCCGACTGAGGGTTCAGTTCTTCCCATTTTTGTGAGGCTTAATTACGTGGAAAATTTGGATGGAGGTTCAAGATTTTGGCGTCGCTGGCATTCATGACGCCTGTGATTAGTCGATGTCGCTGATTGTTTAGCGGGGCACAATTAGAACGAGAACCCTGATAGCTTTGGGTGATTGATTCAAGATTCCAGCCTTGCCCTAAAATACATTTCTGATTACTAATTTAAATAGAAAAATCCTCTTCAGCATAATTCTTCATGCTTTCTTGATATATTGCCTCAGATATCGTTGGATGTCAAGTCCCGTCCGGTGTCTTGGCTGATCCCCACATTCGTATGTCAAATGCTCGTTCGTCTTGGGGAACCACTATTGCCTCGCATTTGGGCAAAGGATTCTAGGACAATTTACCTCATAGTAAAATATTGGACATATAATGCGTTAAATAAAGATTAGATGTTGAGGACCGTCGCAGGATGGCGGCTGTGCGCTCCATGGCTCTGTCCAATTAAACAGGTAGGCAATCGTACAGTTAAAATTGAGAAACATAAGAATGAGTTCAACGAGGCAATCAAGGCACTTAGTATTAATTTGAAGAATCCAATTTAGTCGATTTCTGCCCTTTTATAACACATATAGTTATTCGAAATCGTCGTGGTCGTGTTGGGCCCTAAATTTTGGTCCATGATGCTGGCTTGTTAGTTTATTCCGAATACTATCGTTGCATGCACGCATACTTTGGAGTAGTGCAACTTTTCTCTTAATCAGCTCAACTTTAATATCGAAATACAAACCCTCTCACAACGGTCTTTGCACTTATTCAGGCTTATGAATGTCACTGAATACTGCTCTAGGTGAGGCTCTTTTCCTCTTGGACAACTAGGTGGTCAAGTGATTGACAAAATAGATAGAAACTCAATCAGGTTGTAAATAAAAACCTAAATTCTATCCTTACACTTGCTATGTGCGAATCCGGATTGAAATAAGGTAGTGGAGAAACTGTAAATCCTTGACTATTTTTGGGCAGTAGTGATAGAGGCTCTTGAGTGTAAATTATTTTTATGGCTGAGTGGAACCTGCTTCGGCTAAAGATATTGCGACATGTAGGGAAATACCTGTGGTACCCCGTCTTTAATTTGTATCTAACAGAAAAGTGATTGCTCTAGGGTATGAAAACAACTGTAACACGAAAAAATGCCATTCAATAAACATTAAGCTGCTAAATGTTAGACCATTAAATAAATTCAGGTCGAAGAGCCCATATTCCCTCTGGGCTCTCTCTCTTACCCGATGGTATTGGCAAACGATCGGTAAGCGCTAATATAAGAGCGTCCAGAGGGGTTCGTGGCGGGCTGGAACGTCGTCATTCGTGGACCAACTTCCGCTTCATTTTTCCGAATAGGGCATTCTTGGAGAAGTTGGTGTTCCTTCTTTTCCACCAACTTTTAGCCCGGCTCCACTTCCCGAAAGAACACTCCCACGCTCAAACTACACTTGGCAGTGCCCCCGGTGGTCCCGACACTATTATGTGATCTCGGTTGACATTCTGACGAGACCGAGGTGATCTACGTTTTTATCATAATCAATTCTCAGGTATAATATCCAAGCACTAGGTCATAATGGAGGGCCGAATACTATATATTACTGGATAGCACAAAAGTGTTTCTCTTGCGTTTTTCCTTCCCTCATCTCAAACCACAAACGAAAATTCATTTCTGAATCACAATGTTGGTCGCCAGTACAATTGCTTCTTTGGCTTTATTCGGCAATTGCGCTTGGGCAGCACCTCCTTCAACCTACCTTGATTGGAAAACTTTCGAGGCCAAAGGTGTTAACCTCGGCGGATGGCTCCACCAAGAAGCATTCATCGATCCTGTTTTCTGGGCCAAGTATGGCGGAGATACTGACGATGAATGGGATTTTTGTGTGGGGCTTGGGTCTCGCTGCGGCCCTGTTTTGGAGCAGAGATATGCCTCTTTCATTACCACAGCCGACATTGACAAGCTCGCTGCTGCTGGTATCAACGTGCTTCGAATCCCCACGGGATATAACGCCTGGGTCGAGGTACCTGGCTCGAAACTGTACCACGGGCGCCAGGTTCAGTTTCTCCGCTCCCTTTCAGACTATGCCATCAACAAATACGGCATGCACATCATTGTCGACATCCATTCGCTCCCCGGGGGCCTCAATGGAATGGGGTTGGGCGGGAAAGAAGGCGGATACGACTGGTTTCTCAACGAAACTGCCCTAAAATACTCATACCAAGCTGTCGATGCCGCTCTTGAGTTTATCCAGTCGTCTAATTATCCTCAATCATACACGCTCGCGCCCATCAATGAGCCGGTTGATAATAGAGATATTACTCAATTTGGAACACCCAACTCTCTCAGTGATGAGGGTGCTGCTTGGGTTTTGGACTACTTTAAGGGTGTATTGTCCAAAGTTAAAGCTGTGAATCCGAAGATCCCGGTCATGCTCCAGGGAAGTTTCAAAGGAGAGGCATATTGGGCACCTAAATTTGATAAAGATGCGAACATTGTTTTTGATGAGCATTATTATTACTTTGCTGGCCGACCCGCCACCTCTGAAAACCTCCCCAGCTTCCTATGTTCAGATGCTAAGGGATCCCCGGGAGACGGCAAATTTCCCGTCTTTGTTGGCGAGTGGTCAATTCAAGCCGCAAGCAACAACACGTTTGCCAGTCGTGCCACCAATCTCAACACAGGCCTGGTCGCCTGGGCCAAGTTTACGCGGGGAAGTGCTTATTGGACATATAGGTTTTATGGTGATGTTTCAGTTGATGGTGAAGGCGTGCAGGGTGACTACTGGAGCTATGAGGACTTCATTGACATGGGTTATATTGGAAAGACGCCGGAAGTGTCATGCACCTGAGCGTAGACGATTGCAGTCGACAATTTTGGATTAACTGAGTGTGCCGACACGGCAGAGATGAAACTAGGGCCTACGTGGTAGGTGTGGAGTTGCAGTAACTATTTAGTTAATTGCCTCAATTCATGGATGAACACCCTTGTCCTTGTCTCCTCCACAATCCGTGAGGAGGTGTATGCCTCGGCCCCGCATTTCCCCAGATTGTGAATCTCACCCCAAGTGTTGCATTTTACCTCTTAGAAATGCTCCACACGTTGCATCAAATCGAGGTTTGGTAAACCAGGCGGGAATGCATGCGCAAAAAGAACAACGATGTCCACTAGTTCGGAACGCTCCCTTGCCTCGGTTGATTTGACCTGCGGCATATGTCAACGTCATTTCAAGAGGCGCGACCATCTTGCACGCCACCTTCGCGCGCGTAAGAAGCACAAAGCTGGTTGATGCAGACAAGCAGAAAATTTAAGGGCTAATTTTGCTTACAAAGATACTCAGTCGAAGCCCTATTCCTGCAACTACTGTCCCAAGTCCTTTGGAAGAATGTGAGTGACAGAGTACATCGGCATCGTATCATCACTGACAAATCACAAAATAGAGATCTTCTGAAGAAGCACAAGCACGGCCATGAAGGCTCTGATGAAGTGGCGGCAGGTTCCTTCAAGGACCTTCGAGTGTCCAAGGCTTGCGACCAATGTGCCTCTAGACACCTGCGTTGCTCGGAACGTAAACCGTGTGATCGGTGCACAAACACCGGGGTTCAATGTATCTGGAAGCCCTCCGCCGACTCCGCGATACCCTCTGTTCATATGAACCAGCCTTTGCTGCACGAAGAGGCAACGGTGCCGTTAGATTCGACTAGTTTAACGGCTGATCTCGTTACTGATCAAGTAATGCCCAACCTACTCTCACACACTTTGAGTTCATCGAGTGAGTTTCCCAGTAACGAGTTCTTTAATTGTGTTACTTAATATCGAATGAAGCAATATGTGACAAACCCGACTTTTTAGCGACTTCTGGGATAGATTTTAGTTGTGATATTGACACGCCGGGCAATCCGATCTCGAACCTTTTACCTGGACCCTGGTCATCCTTACCAGCCTTGGACTTTGAATTGACGACCATTTCTGAGCTCACAGATTTAGATTTAGGATTTATAGGTGTTCATGATGCTACTATGCCGTTCGAATTTGTCGGAGCCGAACTCTATGAGCAAGAAGACGACAAACAGGCAGCCGTAGGAACAGACCTAGAAAGACAAGCAGAATTCCGTACGAAGGCATTCCAAGAATCACATTGGAGATTCTATCCCAACAAATCAGATCATTCCGCAGCGGAAGAGCACAACTTGTCGTTACCTTCGGAAGCTATCGGTTTCAACTCTCTAGAATCCCAACTACCGTCAAGTGCGGGCGTCATATTTCCAAAACTTAGTGTCATCACCAGGGACAAGATGCTCACGACCGTCTTCAAAGGTTGCCAGACTGACAACATATTGAGGGCTGCGGCCGCACTTCCACCAGTCAACATGCTCAATTCACTTTTACAAGTTTATCTGACTTCTCCCATGGCACAAGCCGGATCATTTCTTCATCTTGCCACTTTTGACCCTAATGCTAAACGCCCCGAGTTAATTGCAGTCATGGTTGCATATGGTGCGGTTCTCACCACAGTCCCTACTTGGGTCAAGTTTGGATATGCATTGCAAGAATGCGTGAGAGTGGCGATACCTAAACATGTTAGAATTATTGTCACTCGCAAAGATGGCGGAACTTTGCTAACAACTGAGCTAGTGGGAGCAAGATAACATGCTTGTGAGAGACCTGGAACTCGCACAAGCATTTATAATCAACCTTGAAATCGGGATTTGGAGTGGACACAGCAGAAAGGTTGAGATTGCGGAGGCTTGCTTCCAACCTCTTCTGACAATGATAAGGCGCGGCGGAAAGCTGCTCCAATTAGCCTATCAAGATATACCGCTAAATGGTGAAATGAATGATTCTTCGATTGAGGATGCCTGGAAAGCATGGGTTGACAGGGAATCATGTAAGCGCCTTGTCTTCAAGATACTACAGCACGACTCCAACACTTCCATGGCACTCTTGGTCAACCCTCTTGTATCCTACGCGGAAGTTCAGCTATCAATTCCCGAAACGGATCGATTATGGAACATAGCAACCCCTCAAAAGTGGTATTCTGAGTTGATTGCTCGCGGAAGTTCAAACACGCTTTCTGTTGCCGATTTCTTGGATGACCCAGAGACTATAGCCGCCGCTAATGAGGCGATAGAGCCTCGTATTGCGACCCTGGCATTTCTATCCTGCGTGTGGCGCTTAGCCTGGGAGTGTATTCAACTAAATTCACTCCAGATTCGCCGTAGGCGATGGGACACTCCTGTCATATCTTCTCGACGAGAGGAGCTTTGTAGGAAACTCGAGCTATTTCAGGATAGCATAAGACCTGACTCTCCCGAAAGATATGATATTACGATGAGGGCAGAGATTATTTTGCTACATCTCCATACGCCAGTTGAGGATGTACAAATATTTGCCGGAATGCAAGGCCTCGAGCAGGCTCGCGCCGCTTTCCCATTGATACTTGCATGGTCAAAAGCTGAGATGGGAAGAAAGGCCGTTTGGCATGCTGGACAAATAATTCGAGCAGCGAAGTGTTTACCCAAAGGATTTATCCAAGGCCCATTTGCCATCATGGTTTACCATGCCAGCCTTACCTTCTGGGCATATGGACTGGTCGCTCAGAGGGAGGGCTTGAACAATTCACAGGAAATGCATTCAATGGTAATTCACGGGGATTTTCCTGTCGTTTGGCTAGACGAATCGCAAAATACAGCTTTGCAGAGATTTTTACTTGTTGGCGAAGGGTGTCCATGTATTCGAGGGTTCGCACCATTTGGCACTCAAGCTAATGTCCCGGTCGAAGTCTCGCTATTGAAGCCAGATGAGGTGATGGAAGCAACAATTGGGATATTAAGATCCAATTTCATCGGCATGGAAATGCCATTCCTGATCGACAAGCTACTTCAGTTGATGGTCGTACTTCAACAGTCATGCCAAAGTAATGCAGCATGCGAGTTAGAATAAAATACCAAAAATAAATTTGCCCATTCGCGTCATTTATGGCATCTCCTTTTTGTAATAAACAATTTGTACCGCTCATCAGAGCAAAAAATGCCGATACAACTACTCGTGAGTCTATGGACAAGATGTTAGACGTACAATGATGATGTGCAACGAGTCCGCATCATTTCGGGGTAGGGCTCCAACGCAGTGGGGTTCAACGGAGACTACAGCCCGAAGATCATAGAGCTACATGCAATGCAACTAGTTCGAGTGGGGTATCCTTACTTTCCCGACCAAACTTTGCGACCTCGGGTTAAAGTGCGTCGGACTAGGTGGAGCCGAGACTCGGGATGAGGTGGGGGGGATCCTGAACAGGGGCTAAAGCTCGTGAGCTACGGTGTCGACCAACCATGGCAATGTGAGCGAATAGCCATGCTAGCAGATCGCGGCCCATTACCAATTTTTGATTCGGAGAAGAAAGCCCCGACTTGAAACAAGTATAATCAAGAACGTAGGACAATTGGTATAACTGCCTCAAACTAGTAGTCAATGTTCTAATATGAATTAAGACTCCAAGCAAGTTCGCTACGTGGTCGACACCTGGCATCATCTTGGCTTCCTACTCCCTTCAAATTGGATATCCGCATGTATCATTCGAGGTGTCCCAAAGAGCAGCAGAGCAGCATTGAATTGTCCATATCATCGAGATGCCATTAGACCTTCTAGTGAGGTTCGCCCGAAGTTCTCAAAAACGCTTTAAGCCTAGAAATGCGATACTCTTTGCTGTTTTTGTCTTCGCCATGCCCCTAGCAAATGAGAGTTTTTTGACCATTCCATTAAAATTAGGACTTATCTCAATCTACTTCTTCTTTGGATTTCAAGACATCATGCTATGGTGTGTCGATCTATGATTTTGAGAATACTATAGCTATACAGAGCTGCTCTAAGTAGTCCTGAACAGCTCTAAGAACCCTTAAACAGCCCTAATAAGTCTTAAGTAACATTGACAATAGATTATGTGAATAGAGAGGGATAGGAATTGTCTAGATTCGTGTCATAGAACAATTGCTGTTTTAGTAATCGTCTGATTTGCACAATTCATAACAGGTTTGCACCGTTAGTCTAGTCAAGATATAGCTCTCTTTTTTCCAGGATAAATGAGGCTCTTGCTGACCTCAAGCTTTCCACTGAAAATTTATATTTACACCTTTACCGGGTCAAAAGGCCCCGCTTAATGTGTAGTCTACGCATGAATATTCCAATCGTACTACTCTCCGCAACACCTCAAAGCATGTAATCCATAAACTTTGCATTGAATTTTGTCATTTTATTTCTTATGTAGAGCATGTAACTGCTTTCGCAGACCTTCGCGCTGTTACATTTATTAGCTCAACGGGCATTGCAAAGGCCGAGTCCACCACTCAGATCTGGGTTTTCTTCGTTATGCACTACATTTTATCCAGTCTTCTCTTCTCTCAACATCACCAATCAAACACAGTCAATATAGCAAAGCGGTAAAGACGTCCCGGTTAGGTGTGCCGCGACGCCGAAGACGGGTGCTAGCATTGCGCCGATGAGGTTGTCAGTGGTGTCATCACTCATGCAAGGGCAAGGGGGTCTGCATTTATGCTAGGCAATTTCTGTAGGATGTTGCACAACTGGACCAGGGAATAAAAGTGGGATCAATAAAGGTTGCCGATCCCTGTCCACTAGTTCAGCCTGTGTTGTGAGTTCGGAGCCGATTCGGCTACAGCTCCAAGGAGGAAACATCCTTCACTCATCCCAGAAACCTGTGCAGAGAATTCTGCTGACTGCATCATGGAGACAACAAAAGTGACCCAGCGCCACACGCTAGCCATTAATGGTCTTGAAAAATGGAATGCGTAAGCTCCCGCTCCTGGAATTATTTATTGGGATGGTGTGATGACTTGACCCACGGTGATGTGACGGGGAACGAGGGGAACAAAATTATCCCTCCCCCCTTGTACTGCTCTCGTGGCTACTGCGTAAGCAAGGCACAACCGCATTAGCGTAGCCAGCTTGCGATCCAAATTTCTTTTCAAGATTCTGAACAAGTAGAATAGTAGTCAGGTCCGTACGGAACTCGGCACCTCACAACTGAAGTTAGAGCAATAAACACGGCTGGATCTACCCGATCACTGACCATTGCATCCATACGGCCCAACGTTACATGCCGCTTAGCCAATGCTAGAGCCTGTTCTGTTTCTTTTCTCGTATCCAGGTAGGTGACCCCATAACATAACCATGTCGGAGATTTCCTTCGCCTCCGCACGATGATGATCTGTATAGTGGGGTTTCTGAACGATATATAGGGCCTGCCTCTCATCTTTCTCAACGATAACCCTCACTGCTTATTCACTCGTTTAATTTGCCAACCCAACGCTTCTTTGAAGCATATTCAGTCAAAATGAAGGCCTTCACGTCCACCATCCTCGCTTCTGCGTTATTCAGCGTCAGCAAAGCCCACCCACACACCTCGCCTCGATTTGCCTTGATGCCACGTGAACTAGGCACTGATTGTGGTGAGGGATACGGTTCTTGCGCTCCTAGCCAATGTTGCTCCGAGTCCAACTGGTGTGGCACAACTGAGGACTACTGCGATGGATCCAGCTGCCAGTTGGACTACAGTGATGGTTGTGATACCTAGTGAGCCTATCTATAAAAATATCAAGCTTGTATCCGCAACTAAAAAAGGTACAGCACTAAACCCAGTGGTGAGAGCACGGAGAGCATTGCCCGCACCCAAGTTGGAAGTGTTCCCTATGGTGAGTTGTGAATGGCGTATCTACGTTGAATCTATTTGAACTCATCCCAAAACCAGGTTCTATTATCACTGGATGTACAGAGACCGGTGTCCTGGCACTAGCGTATGATGATGGCCCTTATGAGTACACCAGTGCTATTCTCGACGTCCTTGAGGAGTACAATGTGAAGGGAACCTTCTTCATCACTGGAAATAACCTAGGCAAGGGCCAGATTGACGACACCTCGCTGGCATGGCCTGCCCTGCTCCAGCGCATGTACTCGAGCGGCCACCAGCTCGCTCACCACACATGGACGCACCGAGACCAGGATGAGATCAACAGCACTATTCAGCGCACGGAGATGATTTACAACGAGATGGCTTTCCGCAACATTTTTGGATGGTTCCCTACCTACATGCGCCCCCCGTATCTGGACTGCAGTTCCAGCACCGGTTGCCTTGGTCTCATGGACGAACTCGGCTACCACGTTATTACTACTAATCTCGATACCAAGGACTACGAGTACGACTCGCCTTCGTTGATCCAGACCTCCAAAGATCGATTCTCCGCTGGCCTTTCAACTGATACCTCAACCGCAGGATATATTATTCTAGCTCATGACGTCCACGAGCAAACCGTTACCAACCTTACAGCTTACATGATCACCACGGCCCAGGACCGCGGTTACAAGATCGTCACTGTTGGTGAGTGTCTGGGCGATCCAGAGGAGAACTGGTACCGTGATGCATCGAGCACCAACTCCACCTCGACTGCCACCTCGACCGCAGCGAGCACCACCGCCAAGGCGGGTAGCACATCCACCAAGACGGGAGCTTCTAGCAGTGCAACCGCGTCTACCGGGGTCACCATTTCGCCCAACCAGCTGTGTGGTGGCAGCACAGGCTACACTTGTGCGGGATCTAAATATGGTGACTGCTGCTCCTTCTACGGCTACTGGTAAGTTGTGTCCCGAACCCGGATAACCCGGCACATTGCATGCATATGCCCCACGTCCTCCATACCGGGGGGATGCGTTTTTCGTAAAGGGATCAGCCCCTGCTAACTCCTGTTTTTCTGCCTTGTTTTAGCGGAAGCACCGATGCTTACTGTGGCACTGGATGCGATCAGGACTTTGGCTCATGCAACTCGGGCTCGACTGACATCACGAACACCACGAACGGTCTTTGCGGATCCACGTATAAGGCTACGTGCGCCAACTATGGCACCAAGACTTGCTGTTCTCAATACGGTTACTGGTATGTGGAACCCAAAGAACTCCTCCCTACGCTTGCGTGATAGGATGCAGACTGACTCGTACTTCTCTATTTGCAGCGGCAACGATACCGCTCACTGCGGAACAGGTTGCCAGTCCGAGTACGGCACATGCACTTAAAGCGCAAATTCAGCAACAAACTACTAATTAATTTCTTCCTTCGCATATTCGCCAATCACTTTTATGCAGCTATTCATGGTCAGAACGGACTGAGTTTGTTGTGTGTATTCTGCCATTGGCGAGCTTTTTTCTCTCGGAGATGAAACGGATTGGTGTAACAATTTTTAATGAACTGTTTGCGCTTTGTTCATGCCTTCCGGGTGCTGATCCATCATGCTGTAAATCGTATACACTTAGATAGTTAGCTGCTGTTAGCCAGACCAAAATTTAGTCTTTGATTTACAGTGAGTCTGGTGCCTTATGCTTACCGTTCTCAGCCAACTTTATCGAACAGGATGGTCCAAGCAGCTGAGGTGTCGTTGGCCAGACTGTGGTGCCTGGACAGTTGATGACGAGAGCCGTCTAATTCCCGCCGTCTTTTCCGTAGCGGGGTGCTGTGTCGATCGGGTACTCCACCCCGCCCTGGTGGTCCTCCACAACTCGAAGCTTTTCCAACGTGTTGAAGGATGGTGTGAAGGCTAAACTATGATTAAGCGAAGCAGGTCTAAGTTCAAGAATTGGAAGAGAAGACAAATCAAAACCCCTATTGGCGGACAGAAGTAATAACTCTTATGAAAGGGGAGGCTGAAACGCTTGTCAGGCCTTCATTTTGCGTTCCTGTAAGCCAGGTACGTCATTCTGCGCAAAATTCTCAGCAGCTCAACACGTGTAGTACAAGCCATCTCCCCTGGTTCCTCTAATACGAAATTTTGCACCCTCACCACGTATCCAGGTCGAATGAGAGGCGGCTGTGTCCTGAAAGAAACATTCCGCTCCACCATCTTGCCATCTCACCTACGCTACCGTGCGCCACCCCGCACTCAAGCATACGCGTATGAGCAACAAGGATTGGGACTGGATAGGTCTACACACCTCGTTCATTTTTTTCTCTCTCTTCTTTCTTTTCAATGTGAGATCGACGTGGACCTGGCCTGGGATCAAGGTTGAGGCCACGCGAGCAAAGGACGTACTTTTTTTGCAACATGACAGAAGATTTTGACGCATACCTCGGAGGTTACCCAGTTAACTGGAAACGATCAGTGGACTGATCAGTTGTGATCAACGAAAAGAAGTATTTTGAACCTAAATAGGATGGTATTGGACCCCAGTGATACGCTGCAAGATTTGAAGAGTAATCGCCGTGCAAAATCACGCAAATAACATTACACTTGGTAGCTGTTTGCAACGGTGGTGAGCTTTTGGGCCCAAAACGACACCATTCTAAGGCTTGATTCCGTGGACAGCGACCCTTGCCCTGCATTCAAGCTGACAGTTAGCGTCTTCCGCTTTTGGCACACCGCATCTCGTTACACGAAATGGCCGTACTGTTGTCATCCGCTAACGGAGAAGAGGCCTGTTTGACGCGTGTCAGTCCGTGCAAGATCGCAGGATGTCAGCTAGCACGGCATTCACTCACCCTGCCACAGTGGGCAGCTGTTTTAAGCGATGGCCGAGCCGGGGTTTTCAACGCTCGCGCTGGCCGGCGCATCTCAATGTGAATCTTTGCGGATGTCACTGCAAAACCTGTGCATCCATGCCGTTTCCAAACCATATTCGGGTGGGACGGCACAGCTGAGGTTTCATTGTCCGATCGACGCTTTCATCCCCAGTGGGTCGCAAACTGGTAGGGTTCGAAAGACAGACTACTGCACTGCACCTATCTATAATTAAATTCATAAATATTACTAGGTAGGCATTATTCATGCAGTGCATCGTACCAGTATACGCCAGACAGTATGATCAACAAGGTACGCGAAAAGAATCCCACACTACTACAACGTTACTTTGCACTCAATGTTAAGAACGTGGTGGTAGAAGACATTGTTCGTCAATCACAGATGACAATCTAGCTCAAATTTTATTCTAGTTCATGAAACCTTTATTTGAGCAGAGGCGACACTCAGTGATGGCAGGATCCAGTAATCCCATGACCTACCAAACAGTATGGCACAAGGCGGGATGGCAGGGAGCAACGCTCGATCTCCATCTTGGATAGCGTTTGGGCTGTGTGCGACAGCCGCCTTTTAATACGTGTTAGGATTGACAAAGTTTTCCAATTAAGTTTTGACAGTATCTCAAGGCTTTCCGATATATAACACCAATTAAAATTAATTGTAAAGTATAAGATGCTGATATTATTATTAATACTGCTAAGAATTGCAAAGAGGCACGGGATTGTGCCAAAATTTCGCGAGACAGGTTGAACTCATTCGCATTTTGAAGTGAAATAAATACTGAGGTAAACCTAACAGGTAAATTTAATATAATACTCATTTTACTTAGGTTGATTGTTTGTTGGTCGGGCGAATGAATCATGAAGACCACACAATTATTGAACGCTATTTGTATCCGCCTCACAGCTATGTAGGGCTGTAATGTGTTTTACCCCTCACAGGTCTCCTAGTCACTTCTCCTCTTTTCACCAGTCACCGCTACGGCAAAATATCCAGCAGCAAACGCAGCCATCGGGCTTACCCTGTGGCACACACTTGTATACAACCCCGCTATGTCCCTGACCTAGTCGGCGTTACACCAAGCTTGCTATTTGTTACCTTAACTGAGCCCGAATAATACAAATATAAATTATGTTAGTTTTTTTAACATAACAAATAGCAAGCTCAGCTAGAAGCTCCAGAGCCACAAAGGGCAGGTATAGTTTACCCAACGAAGGAATAATTAACTCATATGACTTATATCAGTCAACCCACCCGGTACACCTCATAGAACTTTTTTCACCAAGCTGCCTCACAACTTCCCTTTTTCGTTCATTCAGACAGTGACGTGAGTCACGTGGGATTCATAGCGACATAAATTTCGTTGGGCCAGGTTTCGTTTAGATGTTTGTTGATCCTTACATAGCCAGATATTACACATAACACCAGCTGCTCGGCTATCAGTATACCCTTTGCTACAGTCCACTAGCATCTGATATGGCGTCCAACCCCTCAACGCTCCTCTGGGGCGGTCGCTTCACAGGTCAGTGAAATCGGCCACCGCGACTCCCGTGGCGACGCATGCTGACAGGGTCACCCTCCAGAGAATATGAACGACCTCATGGTCATCTTTAACGAGTCGCTCCCCTTTGACAAGGCTCTGCATGAGGCTGATATCCGGGGCTCCATCACCTTTGCCAAGGCACTGCGTCAGCTTGACCTGCTCACCGATGAGGAACTTCACGAGATCACCACGGGCCTTGAGGCTGTCGAGAAGGAGTGGGCTGACGGCACATTTGTCATCCAACCTGCTGCTGACGAGGATATCCACACGGCGAACGAGCGTCGTCTAGCTGAGCTCATCGGCCCAGCCATTGCTGGCAAGCTTCATACAGGCCGCTCACGCAACGAGCAGATCGCTACAGACATGCGCCTTTGGGTTCGAGCCCAGCTCGATGACCTATCCGAACAACTGCGCGCCGCCCTGGCTGTTTGCGCCGCCCGCGCCAAGGCAGAGATCGATGTACTGATGCCCGGCTACACCCACTTCCAGCGCGCCCAGCCCGTCCGCTTCTCCCACTGGTTGCTCTCTCACGCCACATACCTCATGGGCGACCTGCAGCGGCTCCGCGGCGTCCGTGACCGCACCAACTGCTGTCCCCTCGGCGTCGGCGCCCTGGCGGGGAACCCCTTTGGCATCGACCGCAACTTTCTTGCTAAGGACCTAGGCTTCTCCTCCGTCCACCCTAACAGCTTAGCGGCTGTTGCAGATCGGGACTTCGTCGCCGAGGTCCTGCAGTGGTCGAGCCTGCTGATGGTACACCTTAGCCGCCTTAGCGAAGACCTAATTATCTATTCAACAGCCGAGTTCAGTTTCGTTCAGGTTGCCGACGCCTACAGCACCGGCAGTAGCTTGATGCCGCAGAAGAAGAACCCCGACAGCCTCGAGCTAATCCGGGGCAAGGCCGGCAGGGTCATGGGGCAGGTCCGTACCCTTCAGCCCCAAGTGGTAGATATGAAAGGGCTGTGCCCTGAGCTAACTGTTGACAGGCATCTGGCTTCCTTTCAACCCTTAAGAGCCTTCCGACCGCGTATAACAAGGACATCCAGGAGTCAGTGGAGCCCCTCCTCGACTGCGTGAAAACGGTTTCGCACTGCCTGCGAATCACCGCTGGCGTCCTGAGCACGCTGCAGATCGACTCTGAGAAGATGAAGGCCGCCCTAACGGCCGACATACTCGCCACCGACGTCGCCGACTATCTAGTCATGAAAGGCGTGCCCTTTCGGCAGACACACCACATTGCCGGCGCCGTTGTCCGCAAAGCAGAGGAGAAGGGCGTCTCCATAGCTGAACTGGAGCTGCTGGACCTCAAGCAGATCTCGCCTCAGTTCGAGGTTGACATTGTCGACGTCTTCGACTTTGAGAGGAGCGTGGAGAGGAGGTCTGCCCAGGGGGGCACGAGCCGGGCCTCAGTATTGGGCCACATCTCTTCCATCGAGGCTTTTCTCGCCGGGAATTAAACCTGCCGACTAAAGAGGGCTGCCGCTAGACAATGCCTGGGCAATGAAGTTCATTTTTCTTCGTGTCTGACTAGAGGCACAAATAACATCGTACACGAGAGATTTTATGTTATTGTATTGCTATGCTACCTATTCGGCTAGGTTATATTAATCCCCGGTTATAGCCGTTGACCCTCGCTCGCAATACCTTTTCTTTTGTGAAAGTGCTATTAGATAAATGTTGTATGCCAAGCAACCAAGTCCTTGCTGTTGTAGTCCTGTGGATAAACTTAGACGAAAACCTTGATCTGAGTGGCGCTGGTGTTAAACCCTTCAGGAGAGAGGTATGCAGATTGATTGGTCAGTCGTATGTGCTGTACCCCTCGTTGTTGTATTGCTGGGTTTGTATGAGACCCGGTGTGTGCACTACATGTGTATTGACAAAAGATGACTCGACGATCTACCTGACCTCATTGAGGCTAGCTATTTAAAGGGGAGTCCCTGCTACCAGGGGGGTCTACATAGACGGATATCCCACCCAATTTGGGGCCCTGCGGGCCCTCCTAAAAGAGCCCTCACTCCGGGGATCCGTTTACTCAAATGACTAACCCGGGCGCTCGAGGTATCCTAATGCCCTTTGACCTGTGACCATGACAGTTTGCTATGCTGATGCAAGTCGCTGCGTGGTCTGTACGTTGGCCGGCTGCGCAGTCAAGCCAGTTCGTCTTGTCCCCAACTAGAGTTCCTACACCAAACCTGGTAGATTGACTTAATCATGCCCATGGTGCTGACTATTACACCACAAGTCGGGGGTGACGAGATATGGTAGAGGCAGAGGATTGTTTGGAGGATCAATAGGGGCACGGTCACAAAAGTGCTGGACATTTTCAATTTCATTGCTGCTTCAGCGGTCCATTGTAGTCGTGTTTCACCCGTCGACCTGATCTGCGATGCTGCCTCATCAATCTCTACCCACATATCAATCGTTCTCCATGTTTGTCCTATTTCGCCCACGTAATAGGACCAATTGAGAGGTTTATGGTGCTGTGTGTGAGATAATGTGTCTCTTTGATTAATATCGTCATTTGAGCGTCAAATTCGTTTTGTATTCAGACTATGTAGCACGAAAGATTCGGAATGCCTCTAAAAATTCGAATCAATCAATTAAGAAATCTAAGTCTAGGAAATGGCTATCTCTGTTTTCATATTTTAGAAGTTGCCACCTTCATTCCCTGGTTGCAAATAGACATGCATACCCATGTTAGTGTCAATGGTTTCAATATGTGGATAAATTTTGGTGATATAGTAAATAATTTACTATTTAACTCAATTAAGATGATTAGTAATCCAATTGCATACGTTGGCTTTTTTAGACCGAAATTGGCTTCCAGTGACAGATCTGTTCAAAAGGAGTTCAAAATGTCTTAAGTTTGGGACGTATATGCATGCTAGTTAATTCCACCAGAGCAAGGCTTCTTGTTTTCCATCCAAAAACAACATTTTCGTCTGTGCACCTCTCTGCTTTTTGGTGCTTATCTTATCGTCTCAAAGTACCATGGACTGACCGCTAAAATTTCTTGATGCGACCCTCCCAAGCGAGATAGGCTCTGTCGACATATTTCAAAGGTCCGCATATATCACCAACTTTCCCAGTGGTACGGTGAAATTAATTGTTAACAGTATCATCCCTGCAGAAAACACGGGAAATGATAATCACGATTGGTAGATGCTTGACTTTAGATGCTATCCCAGCGGCACATACATATCTTCTGTGCATAGTATTCCAATGACTTCCCCTTCCATGCTCACGTTGAGAATTTGATCTTGCACAACCTGCCACCGGAAGTACATCTGACCCTGATCATCTAATTCGGACAAGATGTCATCGCTCACCTTGTTCCAGCCGATTAAATCTGTTTCTTCTGGCAACAAGTCCTGAACTGTTGCAAAACTACCACCTTTGAAAAGAACCAACGACACAACACCCTCTGTTCTTAGATTGGGGATAAATTCCATCTCGAGACTCATTTGGGCAGATTGCATGCTTTCACGATAGTCCTGTACCACCATTGTACGGGGTTCAGGGATCCGTTGGCGCATAAATGCATATAATCCAGCGAGAGATGTGCCCTTGAAGCCTGACGCTGCAGTGTTGACTAGGAATTCCGCAATTAATGGAGTGGTTGATTTGATCTTTTCCCAGCGTTCAGCGCCAAAAAAGCCGACGAGGTATGCTTTTGGAAGCCAAGACATGTCGTTTCTCTTGTTTGGCATATATTTTGTCTGGTACCGCCTTGAAAACTCTTCGGAAAATTTGAGGTCTTTCAAAATGTTGCTGAAGGATTCCTCCACCGAAGAGAAGGACGGCTTTAGGTGCTTATTTTGATACTTGGTCGCTCTAAACTTTTCAATCTCTTCTCTCGCTACTCTTTTTATGTCTCTTGTTACATTCAAAGCGTTGTCGTCTTTGAATGCGTCATCTTTGTATTGGAGCTCATTGATGATGTAGCTGTATAAACAGTCGTCTAGGTATTCTTGAAATCGATTATTTTGGAGCCGTATTGCTTTCAAATCCTGTACAGGGATTTTGGAAGCCATTTCAAGAAGTCCAGGTCGGTTCCTGTCGCAATTTTCCTGCATCGCTAACGCCCGTATTCGATGCAGTACACGATGTTGTCTGATTGCTTCCGCTTGTTGGCTAAGGTCGCGCAACAGTTGAGAAGGGTGAATTTTTCCATCATCTTCTCTTTCAAGGGGCAATTGGGCTACATCTGTGGATTCTTGCGTCTCCGTGGCGAACAGCGCAGGCTTCTTACGTGCGGGGGTTGTAGAGTCGCCGTCTGTCTGATTCAACCCCCCATGGCGGGAATTGAAACCCTCCTGGCCATGCTCGGCAGAGGATCGTTTGCGCTTTGTTTGGTGGTGCGGTTGAGGGGAGCTAGTTGGAGATGGTGGCTGGGCGGCCACGACGGGTGGTGAGACGTCGGGTGCCATGGCTATTCTACGTACATAGTTAGATAGAGATAGACGCCAAGATAGAGATGCCGTCGGCTAATAAAGATGACAGGGCAGGGAATGACGAGTCGCATATCATCTGATATTCCCGAGATGCCCTGTGATCTGCCCGACAGGCAGCCCAGCTTAGCGATCGCTGTGCCGCACTGGGCTCTGGAGCTGCGCCCCCCGGCTGCCTTGTGCTACAAGCCGGTCGCTCACCGGCCGTGTGGCTCAGCCAACCATGGCTCAGTAGTCAAGTTAAGCGACATGTGTGTCTTACCACGAACAGCCGTGGCTGAAACACCGGTCAGTAAACAGAGCCCCGCACCTCGCTGGCATTCGCAGCTCATGGCGAACCACGGCGAAAGCATCCTTCTTGACCTTTCCACAAAAACCGCCATCATGATGCCAGATAACCCAGCAGGGCGCAGCGGCGACCTCAAAGCCATGGGCATCGAGCCTTCGGAGGACGACATCCAGCAAAAGCCGTGGAAATACATTGGCTACCAGGGCTACTCCAACTTTATTGCTTCAGAGGATGACCTGGCCATCTACAGGCGCTTCAACGCTCTGAACACACGTGTCGCCCTGCGCCTGCAGGACGAGATCGCCGCCCTCGAGGAGGAGCTCAACCAGCTGGACCAGCTCTACAGCCAGAAGGAGGCTGATGATTTTCACAATGGCACAATCAGAAACGACATGGGAGATCGAATGTCCGTCTTGGAATCCATTTCAGACAAGCTCTACCGCTACAGCAAGTCCACCGCCATGATGCCCACATAATTTAGCCGCCACCACTAACTCGCGATGCAGACAAGTTCATGCTCCAGCAGTCAAGCATCAAGAAATACTCCAAGCCCAAGTTTCAAGATGTGCGGAGCTTGCGAAACTGGCACTTTAACCACGACTTGATTGCCATAGCAGACGAGGAGCGCAAGTACCTCGATTATGAGGACGATCTTATTTCCATCGTCCAAAGGGACGAGACCCCTCTGGCCCAGCTCATCAACAGCTCGCCTCGCCTGCACACCATGAGATTCTGGAACCACAGAACAGATCAACCGCAAGGCCATTCAGACAAGCGCAGCAACCTATTTGCTTCTACTGTCATCGTTTTGATCGGCATGGGTATGCTGATCTCGCCAATATGGGTCCTTGCAGCCCTAGATGACATGAAATCAAAGTTGACTGCCATCACTCTATACATTCTATCATTTCTCATCATTCTCTCCCTCTCCATGGTATCCAAGCCGTTTGAGGTACTCGGAGCCACCGCTGCGTAAGTTGACTCCCCCACGATGCACTGATCAATATTCAAGGCAAGTCGCTCATTGACATCTTTACTACGCTATAGATATGCCGCCGTTCTTATGGTTTTTATTCAAGTGGAGATGCAAGGGAAATTTATTACCCATTAGGAAGGGATGCGCGTAATGCATCTCATTATTTAATATCATTACGAATCATTAGGAACTGTACATGTGGGAACAATCAGCGGATGTGGGAGGTCGATACTAATCACCAAAGTTTGGAAAACCACGGTCCGCAGTGTATTGTAGCAACCTATCTCATTGAAGATGGCCATATTTCCCGGAAGATATCGGTGGATCGTTTGAACGGTTCAAGTCGGATATCCTAATTTCTTAGACTTTTAGGTTTAGAATAGGCAGCATTGCCTGCTATGGAGTAATCTGACCACTGTACGTAATGTCATTTGAAATGTGTCTATTTGACCAGTGATATAGCCAGATTTACCTTTAGAGATGTCAACTTGTTGCTTCATCATGCCCATCTTAGCTGGTAAAAGATTTCAAAACGTATATCACAAATCATTTACCATGATACTTGACAAGTGCATCACTTTGATCTTCTTTAGGTAGAAAGCCTGAGCATCGTTATGAATGAGTTTCATCACTTATGATATATAATAACAAATACTTGTACAATGCTTAATATAAATAAAAACAAACGTTTAATAATCGGTACATGGGTATTCGCTAGTAGTACATGCAATCATAATCATGATTGTACGCCAATCCATTCGGTTCCTGTGGTCTTGTGGAATCCACAGGACAATTACATCCTGCATTAGTTGCCAACAGGCTCATATGCCCCCTGGTTTCCTTGGCTACGTAAGCTTCGCTGCTTCCTACTCTCAGCCTGCATCCTTAGGCCAAAGACAAGGGCCTCGATGATTTCTTTTGGGTTCCACATCTCCAAGAGGGCCCAAAGACCAAGAGGTCCACCCTGGTAGGTTTGAGGCATGTATGCCTCCACATCTCCGGCTAAGGGCCGTTGGGCATGTTTACTTCCGATAATGTAAGGTCTGTGCGAGTATGCATAGTGGAAGAAGATGGACAGCGGTACCATCTCGATGCAGACGAGCAGAGCTGGAATTCCGATGTTGTAATCAGCCCAGGTCATGGTATCGGTGGGATCCAAGAGTCCCTGGTCACGTAGAATCCAAAAGATGATCTAGAGCCAGATTAGTATCGACCGCTACTTAGTGACCACCGGCGTTGTATGCTTACACCCTCGACAAAGGTTAAAAAGACAACTAGCTTGAATGCCACAAATTTGGCCAGAGGCTTGTGATTAGCAAGACTGGATTTTAGCTGCATAAAAAACTTTAGCACGGCTAGAACCGCAATGGCAAGTGAAATCTTGACGGCTGCGTTCAGCTTCGGATCGTTAGTCTTTGCAGATAGCTCCAAGTCGGTAGTATAAACTTACCCAGGCTCGAGCAAAGTGTATACTACTCTCAAACTGGCAGTAGACGCCAGCTGCTTGAGTAATGTCGGTCAAAATTGCGACCAGCAGCGCCACAACGGGATACTGAAAAATCAAAAGCCACATGCGCTGGTTTGAGTGTTAGCACATGACGAGCTGAATCGATTGAAGCTTTTGTGGCTTACTCGGTACCACTCGAGTCCATCTCGTGCCCCCTTTGATGACATCTTGTTCTTTATTTCCAGTGCGGCGAAGAAGACATCTCTGTGCTTTTCGCTTGGCGAAACAAACTCGCAGAGCAGTAGGAAAAAGGTGCTCAGGCAAATGGATTGGATGAATTCCTCCCAGGGGTAGATGTATACTTCGGCTCGGGGAAAGCAAACGCTCAAGAAGGAAATGATGGCCCAAAATGGAATAAGTAGAGATATTCGCAAGATTCTAGGTATAGCATGTGAGTACTCTGATTCTTGATGCATTTAATGCTGGAATGGCCTACTTGATCTGTTCGTTACTCTTGCTCATATGAGTCGCGTGGAGGATCATGAGAATAAAAATCACTACACAGGCAAAAGCTGCACAGCTGCCGGACAAGATCATGTTGAAGGTGTGAAAAGACATGTTGCCAATAAAAGGCTTTGATGCATCTAAAAGTCTGGTTAGCCATTCCGTCGAATAATGCAGTAGAGTATCGACGCGCCTTCGGCGAGGGATTCTGTAGGACAGACATGTTTATCTGAATCAGAATTGCTTCTGTCAAATAGTGATCTGATGTCCATCATATATGATGTTTGGAATAAATTGGAATAAGTTGGTTCCGCAGAGATAAAGTGTGAAGATGTTGCTGTTTTGTGGGGAGCTCCTGATCTGGCAATGGATTGATGATGATGATGGGGAAAATGGTGAAGCAAAGAGAGTCTATTCATATTTATATATTAGCTCTGTCCCATTTGGAATGCGCCGGATCTACAAACGCCGACTTTCCAAGCTTCGAATTGATTTACGCATTGGATTAGCGTTGTGGCCGCAGCAGTGATGGGATGTGCGCCAAGCCACCTCAGCTCGCATGGGAACGGCATTTCACATCCGGCAAGCCCCGATTTAAGCTGATATGTGACTGGTCGGGAAACGCGATGTGAGTTCGAAAGGACTTCCAGATTGGGAAAGGTCTCTCTGATAAGGCTGACGGGACTTTGGGAATCAGGGGTTCGGTCTACCCAGGCAACCCGACTGATCATTTTCTACTCATGTAATAGTCTCACTTCTAACAGGAATCAGGGTCTATTTTTCAAGCATTTTGAGCTAAAATTGCATTGTAAATATTTTATGTGGTAGAGCGTCGCAATGAATTCAACACCAAGGGCGCTCGTTCGCGACCGCGCTAAAGCCAAATAAAGCCACCATGGCGGTCACGCCAGGCCGCTCCCTTCTGATGGGCGGCATATAAATGGCTGGTATCCATCCATCTCTGTCAACGCATCCATTGCGATGCCAGAAAGAGCCTCTGTGGGAACCTTTCTATTTCCCGGGTATTTATTTAGGCCTTGCAATATCCCGATCTCGCTAGCCATTCTCAATAATACCTTTCTCGCCATAATCCTGTCCTGCCTTGGAACAAGTGGTATCATGTATGTGTTGGCCAAAGGCCACACTAACCGCATGCCATCGATACCACCCGTTGATGAACTCTGGTTATGAGCCGGCGAGCAGCCGCCCCAGGATTTGGGCAACATTTGAACAATCTCCCGCGATGCGCAAGCGATAGCGTCTCGACAGTCTCTGCGACGTTGTTCTAGCATGCCGAGCTGGAATGGGGAATCCGGCGCATGCTCGACCAAGTTCGATAGCAAAAAGATGTGGTAGTTTAGTCTCATTCGACATGTTCTCCATCCGTTCAAATAGTATCGCCTTGCCGGGTCTCCGCCATTCTGATCCGATGGCAAGGAGGCTAGTCGGCACAGCATTTCCATCTCAGCTCCATCAAACTTACATAGAATCCCCGGGTAATTTGCACAAGCTTCCGCAAATTTGGAATTCATAACAAAGTCAATTACGAGAGACATTATAGAGCAGGCTGTCGTGATAAACTTGGTGACATTGTAGTACAATTCTTCTTCTGGATCCATGTACTCTTGGATGGCTTCGAGCCACTCTGAAAATACCGCTGGACACGAAATGTTAAATAGAACGCATTGGTTTTGCTATATCCAGTGTTAGAATGTGTTCCCAGAACAGTTGATAGGCTATATTGAGTACTATTATGTTGTATATTCCCCAGAATATCTCTCGTCCATAACGAGTAGCCAAGCTTCGAGCTCCCCTTAGTCTAAGAAGGCCAAATAGCCCGGTAGAGTGTGCGTGCCAGGCACTCCTCTGATTGTTTCCTTGTGCAGCAGCTCCAATGAGCAGCTACTCAATAAGTCAGCTTCAATGCAGATGGAGAAAACAAATATAGAAGCTGACCTCGTAGTTTCCTAGCAACCACACTGTCGCAATCGTTGCGTCATCTTTGCACTTGACTGGATCTGCTATAGCGAGTGATACACCTTGCAGGGCCTTTCCTAAATATATGGATACTTCTTTTTGATCCTTCAGGGCGTGACAGCGGTTTATCATATATCTCCTGGTGAAGGCATGGCTTGCGAGAATAAGCGGGTGGTTCTGGGGCACGTCCTGAAGCAACCTGGTTAAGAATGACGCAGAAGAGAAGAAGTCTAGAACTAAAGGGATTGAGTGCGATGTCCAATGTTCGGTAACGTCGGCCGAGAGGGATAAGAAAGATGGCATCAGCCCGTCATGGGTGGGACGTATCAAGGACGACTGGTCTGATACGCCACCAGGGCGTGGTGTAGTGGAATCGGAGGATAATATTGGTAATTTTAACTCATGTGGATGCTTCTTCGTTTTCTTTGTTCCAAATGTGGTGGCATCATTATTGCGAAAAACGACTTCTTTTCCGTCCCGGTATCCTGGACAGGGTACCCCATATTTGATGCATCGCCGACATGAGGGTTTGGCAAGATCGCACTAAGCAAGGCATTTAGCATATCATGTACGATGGGGGGAGGTTTTTTTGGATACTTGCCTTCACTCGCCTCTGCCAACAGAGATGGCAGTTAGGACTTGGCTTTCCAGTGTTAACCATATCGCATTCACAGTCCCGCTCCGCTTAAGAGATGATTGAATACTGGGGCCAGCTGTCGTTTCTGTCTGTGTCAAGGTCAGATCTACATTCTGCAACAGAAAAGAAAATGTAGATGAGATGACGTTCATAAGTGCTGTGGATCGGGCACCCGAATATTCCGGGTCTCCGGCACCGCCGCAGCACAACTCAACGGTGGCTGAGGTGGGTGACAGTGGCCGAGTCGTATTGCATGATATACGTACGAGTGCTTTGATTTTGAGCGATAAGAGGCCGCCAGAAGCTTCGTTGTTAATGGCGGCTGAGCGAGGGGCGGCCGGCAAAGACGGCACGGATTGGATCCTCAATCTGGCGCCCCACACCAGGTAGTTGAGCGGCGATGAATCCAAGCAATGCCACGTATTTTTCAATAGGCCTGTAAAGAAACCGACTCGGCAGGTGAATTTAAGCATATACCAGTTTTAAAATCTTTAAATTGATGGCGTTGATCCATTTCTACTTGCTTGTTGCACCATGTTTAGGGGTGCTTCACCTCCAACGAGGAAATGACTGGAGGCGTTGGATCATTTAACTTTGGCCGTATTTCAAAAATAATGGAGATAGGTTACATTTCAAGCATGAATCAAAAACAATATGGTCTTTTTCGTCTTGTGAAATCGGCGCAGCCAAGTACCAGATCGATATGATTCAGATCAAACAAACTCGATTGAGTCTCTTCAAGCCTTCCCCCCCCTCTTGAGGGTACTTTACACTGAAGAGGTGAATTTGAGTGGCAGGGTTTCCCACCATGGGGTACGTATATTCCATGCTAACACCTCATTTTCCGCCTAACCCACAAAAAAGATCATAAGAAACGACAGAAAAGATAGATGCAGGTACGTGAACTGTGGACAAACAAGTTTCAATTATTATGAAAACTTTGGCGAAGGAACTTTTTTTTAAAAAAAAAAATTAAAAATTAAAAAAAAAAAAGTGAACAGAGTCTCAGGAAGTCACCTCTGGCAGGGATTTCAGTATTCATCCATAACTGAGGTACCTATCATCAATTGCAGACTCTAATTGACTCTTCAGAGACGCTGCTAGTGTTGTCGAGCGGTTTTGTCCCACAATGCCTTCAGCTATCTGCCAGGACTCTTAATACAGGGAGGTCACAAAGCCCTGGAACTAATAACGCGCGCAGATGTGGAATGCAGAAAGCCGTGGTATGCAAGCGCGGCCAAGCGCCCAGGACGAGAGTCTCTTAGGAATGCTAGGAAATTTTGAGAATTTGCGTCGGAGTGTTTCACTGCGATTGATTTGGCGGATCTGTCTAATCATTCAACCTAAATAAGACATAGATCATAAGCCCTATTGGTGAATCTTGGGATCTACTTTCATTCCGTTATTTACGGGGATTAGTGAGACCGTGGTATAAATATCACCGCAAGGACCGCTGAAAATTGCAAACCTGCGCCCTAAGGCAAAATCTGAGCCCTTACTACTGCTTAACTCTTGTTCTTTGTTTGCTTCGCAGTGATAAAATGGTTCATTTTCTCTCTTTAGCGATTGTTATAGCTTGGGCGGTACCGTTGATTGCTGGTAAGCGGATCTGTCTCACATCTACAGCAATCATCACCACCCCCTCCGAAACCCCAACCACTCCTTTCTCTGGCACGGCTTCCGCCACTTCCACTACAACCCTTGCGCCCCCTCCATCCTGATCTCTGGGCAAACTAGCTTGCAAGTACAATCAGCTATGAAAATTTTGTCGCTAACTGACACTAAGTTCTCTGATCACTAGATAACACTCCATCTTATGACTAGACGGCCACCTGTGGGCAGAAAATAGTTTCATCAGGCCTTTCCATGAGCGAAATCGCCTCCTTCGCACAACAAATCCCATCTTGTGATCAAATAACATAAATACCGGCTTTCTCCGCAATAAGCTACAATAGTATCACTCAAACTTGCTTGCAATATAGTTATTCACAAGATGTTGAGATGACTCCAGATTCATTTTTAACTTTGGTTGAAATTTCTGGTTGTTTGTTAATTAATGCACTGGTGGATTCTTAAGGAAGGAAATAAATCAAAATTTAATCATACAATTGCAATTGCGACATTTTCTTCTTAGAATTGACGGTAAATAGCACTTGAATCATGGTCAACGACAAAGTGATATGAGCCAACCCAGGGATGTCAGGTTAGTGCATACCAGTGGGAGTGACCCGTGCGTCAGCCTGCCAAAATCGCCAGCTTCGACTAGTCACGTGCCTCCAGCAACTACCCTGTACTACAGAGAGAAGTAGTACCAGGTATTTAACTCATCCAGATAGACATCCAAATAGCCCGCAAGCACACACACGTCATACTTCAGAGCTATGTAGACCACTAGGTCTTTGTTAATCTCGCAGATGACCTGTCAAATCTTGAAAATATCCAACCGTCCGTGTCTTGGACAAATCAGCGCGCACACTGTCAATGGCGTCGCTAGCTTACCTCATCAACTGACTGGACTGTTAAAAATTTCCTTTTCTGCTTCTAGAGTGAATGGAAAAGGTGGGCTAGAACGATCCGATGTCAAGGACGGCTGGCGAATGACCACACTAAAACCGTCGCGTCCTTGATAGCGGTTAGGCGGCCGCCACATGACATGCCGCGTTGAGCGGTGACGCGAGGACGTCATTGTCCTTGGAAAACGGTCGAATGAGAACGTTTTATCGAAGGCTTAGAGACAAATGGTGCCTGGCGTCTTGTTGGCCAACGGTGCGCTTTCTCCGGAGCAAAGCTGTGGCAATGCAGATCCGAGATAACCGAGAAGGATCGAGGAGAGAAGATGGATGTCCGCGGTTCGCCACGAGGAGCGCGAAGCTATCTCAGGAGTGCATTCATCCCAGACAAGGTGCTGGCCCAACCAGCCCAGCGATGATAATTGACGGGGGGAGCCAAGCTCTGATGGTGGTGACGAAGTATTCGGATCTGGAACTAGATGCTGCTCTCGTCACCGCAGGACTTGCAATCCTTCCACGTCTCGAATCACGAACCCTGCCCTCGCTCTCTAGTTCTCGTTCTTCGTTTGTCGCTTCATGATGGTTGTACGCCACGCTTTCGTGGGACAGCCCCGATTCGCCCCAACGCCGATGGCGTCCCACTCCACGCGGGATAGCCTCACTGGCCAAGCCTGATCCTCATCACCAACGGCAATTTCCCCCGAGCCCAGCGCAGGGATCTTGCGACAAATCGCCAGCGGACCCGCACTGTGCTAAAGCCCTGAAGCGTCTCGTGGCGCCATCGAGATTGAAAAAAATGCCGCTTTGCTCTGAAATGGGATTTTGTGTCTTGATGATCGTGTCGCAGTGCCGGCCGCTACCCCGCGTTCCCCAGAAACCAACCCCGGGATGCGCTTGGCCATGTGGATCGTCTAACGCCATCCTTTGCCTCACAGATGATACGGCAAGAACAAGGGCAAAGGGTGTTTCGACCCACTGAAAGCAACCCTGTTCCGCTCTCTTTGCATTTCTTTGTCGTTTGGCAGACAAAACCTCCTCCTTCTCCATCAACTTCTCCTGGCTGCCCGGCCGAGAAACCATGTCGAGTGCCTCCAAGGGCAGCCTTGCCCGGGGGTCTCCAAATTCCTACGATGTCGATTCCGTCATGGTCATTGTATGGCCTCCACTCAATGCTGCCCTGGCGTTCACGCTAACAAAAAATTGCCTAGGTTTGCTCGACTCTGGCCTTGTACAATGCTTTCGAACTCCTGGGCCTCATCTTCATGACGTTTAAGCGTCGCAGTGGCCTCTATTTCTGGAGCATTTCTTTGGCATCATTTGGCGTGATTCCCTATTGCGTTGGCTGGCTCACTGTTCACTTCAACCTTACCCACGACTGGGTTGGAATGATTATCGACTCGATCGGCTGGATCCTTTTGGTGTCTGGACAATCCATGGTGCTCTATTCACGATTACACTTGGTTCTCAACGACATCACAATCCTTCGCGCTGTGCTCTGGATGATCATCACCAACGGTGTCATTTGGCATACATCTATAACCGTTCTGTTATTTGGATCCAGTTATAGTCCAGAACCGGCCCGGGGCAGCTTCAACTCAGTATTCAACGTCCTTGAGAAAGTGCAGATGACGTGCTTCTGCTTGCAGGAGTTCATAATTTCCGGGCTTTACATATGGAAAACGGTCGATATACTCCAAACTGCGTTCGGCAGCAAGCGACGCTTCATGTGGCAGTTATTCACCATAAATATTGTTATTGTCGCCATGGATATCGGCCTGCTAGCCATCGAGTATAAAAGCCTCTTTTTGTGGAACCAGGGTGTGAAAGTCGTTACTTACTCTATCAAGCTCAAGCTCGAATTTGCGGTGTTGGGCGAGCTCATCGAATTTGTCCAACATCGTGGAGGTAATAGCTCTGGCGATCCCACCAATCTGAACACGTCCGCGTTCGTCGAACCTACTGCAAACAGGACCCGGCCTGGTGACAGAAAGTCACGGTCTGAGTACGGGGCCGAAGTAATGCATTTGGACGATGTGCCATCGAAGAGCTCTGTGCCCATGCCGGCTTCAAGGAGATTTGGGGCTCCAAGAAGAGACCAGGACGATATTAGAGTGAGGACGAGAACCGATGTGGACCATTCCACGTTGGATCATGAAGATGACGAAAGCACAGATCAACTTTACGATATTGCTGTGCAAGAGATATCAAGAGCTAAATAAATCTCATGTATTATGATAGAACTAATATTTACTTAATTATATTTTCCAATCTCGGGTTGTATCAACCAAACACCCGGAATGGTGAGTTAAGTTAATGGGAAATGAGACTGCCTTGTCGATTAATGAAGAAAAAAAAGAAAATTTGTACAGAAGTACGTACATATGGGCTTTGTGTAAACAGTAAACATTATTGCTTCTAAGATCTTGGCTTAAAAGAAAACCAACTAGTCTTCTTTATAGGACCTTTATTTTTACTTTCAACCAAGACCACAACACCTATGTTGACTAGCGGCTAGCCAGACACGATCTCACCAGCTCCGACTTTGCCACATAATCAAACAGGGTTGGTCGCAAAAAGAAATGGCAGGCCTAAAACCTGTAAAAGAGAAAAGATCATGTCGGTGGAGAGGCTCGAACTCTCGACCTTTGGATGTCCCTGACCTGGGGTCAAGTCATATTATAATATGAGACCAACGCTCTAACCAACTGAGCCACACCGACTTGATTTGCTGATGAGATCCTGGGCGCTGAGGTCTGGTATGATAGAGCATGGCAAAATGAACTCGAGCGTTATGAGCTGGCTCAGTCAACAGAAGTACAAGAGCGGCTGCTGATCTCATAATTACAATCGAAATGTCAAATAAAAGGACCAAAAGTAAAGATTGTGGCTTAAAGTTGTAAATAAACTCGTTGTCAATACCTCCAAGAATGTGAAAGGATTGTTGGCCAATAAAATTTAACTTTGATCAAGATTCCAGGCGTAAACTCAGTCTAGATTCAAAAGACTTGGACTGAGAGACTCTTCATGGCTTAGGTCAGAGCTGAAGTCTGAATTAATTCAAAGTCGAGAATACTCGAGGTAATAGCTGTTCCTGTATCTGCTGCGCAAAATTGCTCTTCCGTGTAAGAATATGGCTTGTGTCGTACAAGGTATTAAGTTGATTATTTCCGCCCCTAGAAACTTTTGTGGGGCCCGCTACTTGTTTTTTAACAATAAATACGTAAGAATCTCGCTGCAAGACATGGCAGTATCTCTTGAAGACCTAAAAAGTGTAGAAGCATAAGATAAAAGACGGTTTAGGTGAACTTCAGGTCGCTCAAATATTTCATTCAATTTGAATTTAATTTGGATAAATACAATTTGCTGTCCGAACGTCGCAAGGATTCATTCTGGATTCCTGCCTAAACCATCACGTCCAATCCAGCCTCCCACATTATTCCTACAAACCAAGGACGCTTACAGACGGTATGGAACGGTCAGTTCACCGGGAGCCATATACGTGGGAACCTTCATCTCCAGAGCCTCTCCAGAGTATCCCAAGTCCTCAGCCACGAGCATAGCAGCCTTCTCACCGATGAGCAGTGCAGTAGAGTATCTATCTATTGTTAGTGTCTTCACATTCTGAGCTTCAAGATGTGCTACTCACGTGTTGCAGCCGACGTTGTCGGGGCAGATACTAAGATCTGCGACCTTGAGACCCTTGACTCCGTGAACGTTCAGGCGCTCATCCAAGACACCATGCTTGACGATGGAGTTGCCCTCCTTAGGTGCCATAGAGCAAGTTCCCAGGCTGTGCCAAGTGCTCTCAACGTGGCGCTTGACCCAATCCTCAACAGCCTTGATGTCGCTGTCAGAGTACTTGAGCTCTCCTCGAGTGTTGACCTTGTTGGAGCTGAGGATGTTGGTACCAGCCTTATTCTCAGCCTCAGGGAGAGGGTTCGACCAGCTACCGTGGCCAATGCCAGCAGTAAGGTTTCCGGGGAGGGCATAAGCCTTGGTGGTAGCAAGGTCCATATCATGAGCGCGGGCGGGAGAGTCATAGTCGAAGAATGGGTGCTTCTTTGTGTTAGTATTGTAGCTATTTCAGATAGCGACTCATTGTACGTACCATGTTCTCAACCTCACCGGCATAGGCGTCCATGCGGCGGGCAGTCTCTCTCGACTTGATGTATCCCCAGACCATGGGGACCATGTCTCGCTCATCGTTCATGAAACCGGCATCAAAGTCAGGGGTCTCATAAGGATCGGCGCTCTTGATGTGAGTGCTTCCTCGGGAGAATGGGTACTCGAGGAAGTGGAACATGGTGAAGAACTTTCCAGCGGGCCTATTCAGTCAGTATATCTTGCCTTTGGAAACTTGGGACTCATTGTGATAAAGCTTACATCAACATGTGGTCACCCTGGTTACAAATTAGTATTGTCACATATTGCTGAGTAGAATAAATTAACTTACAAACCAACCAGCAATGACAGAGTAGTGCATAACTGGCTTATCGGGCTTGTTCTCGAAGTAGCTCTTCCACCCATCCTTGAAATGGGGGGTTGGCCAGCTCTCGAACTCCTTCAGTTCCTCCTTGGTACTATTTCTCAGTCAGTACCGTAAATGTTATTACTTTAGGTAGGACTAACGGTCGGATCTTGACACCTGCCTCAATACCGTTGGTGGCAAGGGGTCCAGTTCCGTTCTGGTGCCATTGGTCAAACACACGCTTCTGAACCTCGGGGTCACCCCGCACGAAGTCATCGAAACTCTCCGTGTCGGGCTTGGCTCGGTATACGGAGAAGGTCAGGCTTAACCAAATCGTAAGTCTACTATCCATACAAGTCATGTTGATAGAAGGAAAGAAGGCTATATGGCCCTGTCCTCTTAGATATACTCACTAATGATCCTGGAAGTTCTCTCCGACACCGGGGAGGTTGACAATGGGGTTGACACCAGCAGCACGGAGCTTCTCGGGGTTACCGATACCAGATCGCTGAAGGATCAAGGGTGAAGAAAGAGTTCCGCCCTATTATTATTATTATTATAAGATAAGAATCAAACTGGGGATGATTGGAAACGTACAGAGACGACGATCTGCTTGCGAGCTCGGAAAGTGCGGTACTGGGGCTGGCCGCCAACGGGCTTGACTGGGACTGTCTGGACAGCGACAGCACGGCCATTCTCAAGGATGATCTTGTCAACCTTTGTGCTGGTGGCAAGATATAAGTTGCTGTGGACAGCTCGAGTGGAGTGAATGTCTATAACGATTATTAGTTGCGTTCATGAAATTAATTGGGTGTGGCGTCTGACAAGCATGGGCGGAGTCGCTTCGACGGCCAGTGTCGCGGTTGATCCACTTGAGCCAGTGCTCAGCTCCGTGGCCGGTGGTCAGATCCTGAAGATCATCGACGATGGGGATTCCTTGAGTCTCAGCGGCTCTGAGGAAATCCTCCTTGATTGGGTAGGTGTAGTTGCCGAATGAAACCTTGATGGGACCCTCGAATCCGTGAATCTCCTTGTTGCGGCAAGCTCGCTGATATGTCTCATGCTTCCTCATAAGAGGGAGCAGCTGCTCAGTGCGCCATCCCTCTGCCTGGAAGTCGTCGCTGTCGGTGTTAGTTAGAGTTGAATTATGCTACGGGTTATCGCTGGCTTACTCTGTGACGGAAAGTTAGTTTCGTTACACTCAAATTGCGGCTAGGGATGACAAACAATCAGAGGCCGAAGCACGGGTGTACATCATGAAGTTGATGGAAGAGCCACCACCAAGCACATGGGCAGCTGGGACAACAGCCTTTCGGCCACCGAGCCACTTTGAGGGTCTTGACTCATAGAATGAAGCAGTCTTCGAGTCAAGCTTCATATTTCGAGGGTAGATACCGGGGCGGTAAACCCAGGGGTTGTTCAAGTTGCTCTCACCGGCTTCGATGAGAAGAACCTTTAGGTTATGATCGAGGTTGGCCAATCTTTGTTTACAGTTAGTGAGATTCTATCTAGCATCACCCATTGAAAACATGGGCCTTGAAGGATGCTTTACCGGCCGGCAACCACACAACCACATGATCCTCCCTTGATGAGAACGTCAGTAACGCCGAAACCCATCTAACAAAACAGCTGTGACTTACACCACAGACGATGATGTCGAACTCCTCTGGGAGCAGACTTGAATGCTGTGACAGATTGGTAGCCATGTTGAAGCCAGTTACTAAATAATGATGATAGTTGAGCGTCTTAAGTTGACGATGTAATAGATTGAGCCCCTTGGGGTGCTGTGCATCTTTAAGTATGCATGAAGACACGCCGATACTTACCATTAATCCGGATTTCCATGAACCCAGATACCGAGAAACGACCGGGAAAACGCCCTAGGATTCGACTTGGCAACGCAACTGGCTCAACTAGGTATCATCAAACACCGTTACTGCATGCAAGCCCCTCTCAACACAACTGCGGGCACCAATGATGAAGGACATTGTGCTTCAGCTAGAGTTCAAAAGTGACGTTGGGTATCATTCCCGTTGTGCGTGAGGTGCATCAATGTTTTTTCCGTGGTGGTGTGCTACAATTAGCTTCAACCCAGTGATGCGGGGGAAGCTATAGCTCGAGGAAGCGTAGCTAGGAGCTATCCCAAACCATCTATCCGCAACCCGAATAGGAGTTCCCGTGCACCATTTTTCTGAACTTAATACAACTAGATTTCGTATTCGACATCAATTCAGCAATACGTGTACTTTACATCATGCATGCAATTGTGAAATGTCATTCTGACACCTCTTGCTGCCAAGCCGTGAAACGATATCCGAGAGAGCATGTACAGCATCTTTTGAGCGCTGCGCGTTCTAAGCGTCGACAAGATGCCCCATCACATGGGCTGTGCCGGGTAAAATGACTGAGAGGGACCAATCTCACTTGTCGGGGTGCTCCCTGATCGATCTCTCCGGGCCATCCGTGCGGGCATCTCGAGGGCTCGGGTGCTGAATTGGCCAGTGAGGAAAAACAACGAAAATACCGACACTGCCGCTCGTAATCTGATTACGACCATCCTTTAACGCCAAGGACCTTCATTGCAACGTTTACCCACAAACGGCCGACGCGCCGGCCCAATGAAAGTCGCGTATCATGCACCCATGTTGGTTGTTCTGCACCCCGGATTACATTCAGTGTTTTGAGTGCGGGGGCAGAGAGCCGATCCAACGATCATCTCCAGTAATAACTAGACTTTCAACCCCTCACCGCCCAGGCGCGTCTTACGAAAGTATGAATAAAACAGGCATCCTAGCTTGGCAATCGAGATGATCCAACCGAGGGGAAGAAGTATCAGACCACATTTCACTTGATCCTTACTAAAATTGTCGACGGTTTATGCAGGTTGGGTCCCGGTCAACCTGGACCACGTAACACCGTGTTCCCCGATTGACTAGCCCTTACATGCTGCAGTTGGGGTGCCTCAATGGGGAAGTTTGGGGTCCCATAATTACAACCTGTGCCGAATTCCAGGCACCGTGTTAGGGTGACAGTCACAACGATGCTCCTCCGTGCTTGGGTCGTTGCGCAGGTAGGTCTGTGGGTGTAGAGCCTCTAGGCGAGCTCTCCCTGTCTCCTCCCCGTAACAGGCAAGTTTCACAGTTTTGAACTCTCTGAGCCATCCGTCAATTCCCAGAGTCCAACACCACAACCCCAATTCGGCGTGTTGGAATGATGGAGGGTAGTACTATGCAATGGTAACCCATGGGAAAAGCCAGCAAGCATTGTCTCTTTAGCCTTGCAGTTTCCTGGTTCACAGGGAGCAGATTCTGGCAGCACACCCTCACGCTTACACGTACATTCAGAACAAGTCAAGTGCTAGGTGGCTTCGGAAATAGTAACGTCCTGTATCATGCATAAATAGTCACCACATGGATAAGCCAAAAGCGGGGAGAACGGCAGTATCTTCCAATAAGTCTCACGTGGACGCTCACGTGAAGGCTTTGCGGGGTCAGCTCGCTGCTCCCACTGGTGGAAGAACATTGCCGCTTTGCTTCGGTTTGATGAGGGACGGAGTGGGGAAGGGAATCCCACATCGTCCCCCACACGCCCAGGAAACGGCCAAAGAGAGCTTCATACAGCAGCGGATATGCAGTTGCGGATAATTGAGGAGACGGCTATGCGTGTTGAACAGAATTCAGTAGGGCCCACAGATAGAGAAGTCGTATCTCAATGTCTGAAATGGAGATCTTTGCTTCGAAGGCAAAGGATACAGCATCGAGAGTCCACTGCATGACGCATCAGCTTCAACTTCCAAGCCTCCAAGTGCGGGTGGCGCATCTTGTTTAGTATTTTGCGGAACCGCATGTCCATTCCGCAATCTCCACATCCCACATCAACGCGTCGCTGACAAGTAAGACTAACCAAAGCTCCGACCTCATCTGCATGTGAAATCGTTTCCGTGCTATAGCCCCAATGTCCCTCCCACCCGGCGCCACACTTTAGCATGAGAGATACCCCCACGTTCCCACCCCCCAACTGCTACCTTGGAATCTTTGATCCTGTTTTTGGCCTAAGAGATGCCTACAACTTCCTCTGCCAAGTCGCTAAAATCCTGCATCGAACCGTTGTGTTGTAGATCAAGATCATCTTTTTGAGAGGGTTGGCTTCAACGAAAATTGGTGTCGATCTCCATGTCCAAGAGGTGGTGGCAAAGACGATGCGGCCCCTAGCAGCAGCACACCCTCATCCAGCTTTAGTGAAGTTGCTGATGTGCAAGTCCCTCGATCCTTCACGGTAGGATTACTATTCCCGTTTAAGCGAATAAGAAAGACTATACCATTCTGGATCCTGGAAATGAATCATCTTAGGAATATCTCGCTACCATTTACGTTTTCCTTTTCAGCTTCCTTCGTGGAACCTCTCTGTGCTTTATGGATCATCATATTGAACATAATAGGATGCTGACACTCCATGTACTTATTTATTTCTAGTTTAAATACAAATAGCAGGGGCGCTCAACCAAAACTTCTCCCAGGAGCTAGGCCACAAAGGTGACAGATACAAATAGCGTTTAACAACTTTATGTCCTTCAATGATTTGACTCCATGTACTATTGACATGGAAAATGGCAAATTCCTCCCGTCCCGGTTATTAATTATGACAGATATAAACATCATGACCGATGCGGTTTAATATCTTTTTTCCGAACCAGATGGCTTTAAAATTGAAGAGCACTTTCTATCACGTTCAGCGTGCCGGTCGTCATGTTGCATGCGGCGCTTCGTAGCCGATGATATACCGAATTATAAACAAGGCGCAAAATCACCGAGCGCTAGTCTTTCAAGCCACCCGACTTAGTGTTTCGGCGAACGGCGTCCGAACCGCCGCACAGGTTGTGCAATAAGAGTATTTTTCACAGCCGTCTAACTTCTATAAAGGAAAGAGCAAATCGTTCGTAGATTTCACATTAAATTCAATTAATATATTCATTAACCACCTCAATTACGCACAATTGCTTTTTCACCATGGTGTCCACTTCAGGTCCCAAAACATCGCTCTTGACTCCTCTGGCACGTCAGCTTCGCCCCTCACCAACCCTTGAAATCAATGAGATTGTACAGGAGCGCCTGAAACATGGGAAAAAAGTTGTTCATCTTGGATTTGGCGAAGCTACGTTCCCCCTCCAGCCAGATGTAGTTGAGGCCCATCGAGCTGCGAGCAACGTCACGAGCTACCTCCCAGTAACCGGATTGATGAGTCTAAGAGAGGTGAGGATTTGCCATTATTGAAATTCTTTTTGAGAGTAAAGACTTTAATATGTGTTGGATATTTTTATTAGTCTATTGCCCGGTTTCAGTCACGTCGTCTAGGATCCACAATTACACCACAGCAAGTTGTCGTTGCACCGGGGTCCAAGCCACTCTTGTTTGCTTTATTCGATATTCTTAATGGAGATGTACTCCTTCCAAGGCCATCGTGGGTAAGCTATGAACCACAGGTGATGCACGCTGGGAAGCAGCTTTTTTGGGTTGAAACGGACGAAGAGGACCGTCACACAATAACCAGTTTGTCTTCCACCGTGATTGCGGGCATGCCCTAGTTTCTGACAAAAATATAGAATCGTCGCTTGAGTCATCGTATAATAATGCCGTTTCTAATGGTGGCAACCCCAAAGTCATGCTGATTAACAGCCCCTCTAATCCCACTGGGCAAGCATTCTCAGACACTACCGTGGAGACCATCGCTAGGTTTTGTCAAGAACACGACATTCTCTTGATAAGCGATGAGATTTATTCTGACATCACTTTCTCGGACGTTTATCGAACAAGTCCTTGCTCTGGGTCTCGTTTCAATGCTGGAAAAATGGTGTTAACGGGTGGACTTTCCAAGGTATGAAAAAGTAAACGAAGCTAGGGCTCTCTAGTCTGACGAGTATTAGACCTATTCCGCAGGCGGTTGGCGAGTAGGATTCGCAATCTTCCCAAACACAGACGTCGGGAAGGCATTGCAAGCAGCCATTCTGGCATATGCTTCTGAATGTTGGTCAGCTGCTTCGGCCCCTGCCCAGAAGGCAGCCGCAGTCGCATTTGACACAAGTGCTGAGATGGACTTGTATCGAAGCCAGGTGACCATTCTGCACAAGCAATGTGCCCTGGCATTGTATCATGCCCTGCATGGCTGTGGTCTTGCTGTTGCAGAACCAAAAGGTGCCTTTTACCTTTATCCCTCGTTCCACCCGTACAGCAAGCAGCTGGAAGCTCTCGGGGTCATGACCAGTATCCAGCTATCAAAATGGCTAATTGAAGAATGCGGTATTGCCGTTCTTCCTGGCTCAGTTTTTGGAGAGAATGATCAGGGCTTGATTGGTGGTCGATACCGAGTGCGCATGGCAACCAGCTATCTCTTCTTCCAAAATGAGCGTGAGAGATATGGAAAAGGATACGAGCTTCTCTCATTGGCTTCAGAGAGCGACAACACCGTGAAAGCAGCATTGCTTGGCGAGGCCATTGTCGCTATCCAAGACGCAGTAGCAAAGTTGAAAGCCGTGGTGGTTTAATTGCAGCTCATCGAAGGTAGCCTCTATCCAACAAAATATTGCATTTCATCACAGCAATGAGAATGTATTTTCTACACAAAACGAATTATTCTTTAAATCTTTATATAAACTGATTCAAGGTGTGCCAAATATGATCAGAAAATGAATTCTTGTGGCTCTGGAAATATGTCCCAAAATGTTTGCATCTCATCAATGCCGAGAAATTCCTTGAACAAGTCAAGGTTTTCCCAGTCTCCAACTGCGTTCATTTCCACATCAGTAGATCCGCTTTGGGCTATATTCTCCTCGAGTAAAGAATTGGGTAACATGCTGGCGTTTTCTAATAGCCCAGACCTGTTGGACAAATCTTCTACTGGCTGAGTGGTCAAGCTTGATGATATTATGCGTAGACTGTCATTCGCCAAATTTTCAAATTGAGTGTCCAACTTGATTAGTATATCCTCATTCCAGCGCTCATTCAGAATGGCTAGACAGATGGAGCATTTTCTGGTCCAGGCCGGAAAGTCAACAAGAAGAAATGGTAGGCCTGTCTTCGAAGCTAGCTGACGAAATCCGGTTCTCGCCGTAATTAACATTGTAATTCCAGCAAATAAAACACCTTGAACCAGCATCCAACTGAGGGGGATATTGCTGTTACGTAGGATATTTAATATGTTGTCTATGTAAGCGCCAGCTGACCGAATACATTTCTCGAGGGATGGAGCAAGAGGTCGAGGACAAAGTGGGCTTGATCGATGGAGCACAAAGGATGTGCTGTGATAGAGCCGGTCCCAGTAGCTTGAATTACATTAACTCCTGTGAAGTTTGTTATAGAAATTGGCACTGTACCTATACGGATATGGCGAGGCCCCTCCAGGCTGATCTATTGGGATCTCAGACCGCCACTTTTCGAGTTCGAGTTGAAGTGAATTAATTACTTCTTTTTCATCTATTTCGGTGCCCCCAGTTGTAAAGCCTACGCAATAAACCTTTGAAATGATTCGATTTTGGATTTGCCTGTGTTTGAAGTGATGAATACCAAAATAGGTCTCATTGTTCTTTTCCGGCATTCTTGCCGTGATGTGTTCTTGGCCAATGGAGGGTGGTCGGCCCAGGTTGTAAGCAAGTTGAATTTCAATTGCATAAGCTGTCCAAAAGACTCGACTTCTCTCATCGACTTCTTGTTCCGATGCGTTGCAAATACGAGGGGAATAGTGCAACCCAATTTCAGTCGCCATCTATCTTGGCATAAGTAAAAGATCTTCTAAAGTTAAATGTGGATAATTACCCGTATTGCTAGGCCTACTAGTTGCCATTGATTTGACTCTATCGGTCCATAAGAGCTGTAGATTGAAATTAACAAAATAGTTTGTATAGTAGAAACTGTCGGATTTAAACATTGATTGTTTCGATTGAAGTGCTGGAGCGCTTTGGAATATAGATGTTCCGGGGGTGTCTCTTGCTCAATATTGTATGGAGTGCTCCCTTGGGCTTGTAACTGCTTTTTGGTGTTAGAATAATTTGTTGCTCCAAGTGCCATGACAAGGTAGAAGATTGTCATCTCGGCATTTCCCTCAAATCCAAGCACATTCTCCGCGGAGTGTGTCGATTGAAGCTCTCTGCATCTACCTACTAATGTCCTCAAGGACTGGAGATTTATTAGTGGGTATATGGGATGAATCCACATCTCATATGATAATAGAAGTAGCTGAGAATCCTTAGCAGAGAGTTTGGTGGCATGTTTGGGAAGGCTGGCCGTGTCTGCTATTCTGTCTGCCGCGGGAGAAATGTGAAAATTTTTAGATGAATCCCGATTGAGAGTAGACTTGCGTGCAATAGATGCGGCATAGGCTACAAAGAAAGCTCCACTTGAGGGACCAAGATATCTCATATCTCCCGTAGCGTTGAGGGCGACTAGGGTAAGCTCTGGTGCATAGGTTCCCAATTCTGGGGATCCAGCAGTTTGCAAGACTTGGGGTGGGGAACTAATACCACTATCGGGAATTTCCGAGCTTGATGCTTGAAGATTGGAGCCTGGTGTACTACTCGTAACTGGCTGAAGTAGAGTGCCCGTTGGCATTCCCTTGCAGTCAATTCCACAGTGTTGAAAAATCTGATCTTCAAGCCATCTTACTCGTTCAGTAACGTCTTTTAGATTCCTAGGATGTTCAGTGCTGGAATAAAGGAGTGTATAATAGCAGCAGAAGCTTACTGCAGCTGGTCACTCTTTCTAGTTCGTTTATAGGGTTCACATGGTGTTCCCGAAGTAACGCAGCCCTGGCAGCCTGGATATCCAGTACACTAAGCACTTAATTAGTAGAATTATGGATGAATTTCTGGCCCTAGACCTGCCTTTGTTTTCTTCTTATGGCAGCGAAGGCACGCTCGAGTGAGTGTGCTCGCCATGGTAGCAGGCGGAAATACTGGCTCAAGATTCAACGAACAATAGTTAAAGCGTATACTTCTTCCTGGATAAGACCTAGACCTGCACGTGGTTGAAAGACAGAGAGATTAGACTCGACACCATCTCCAGAACAAACGGCGGGTTTTCGCCGTGTCAGCTGAGCAACGCCCGTGCATTATTGGTCCCCTCATTGAGAATTATGGGCCCGGCCTTTTTTCGCCGGATGAGATCCGAACTAAAGAGGCAGAAGCTTGCAGGCAGATCTTAATGTCTGAATTTCAGCCTCAAGTATCAACGGCACGGGAGAGAATAAAGTCTCAGGATGCATCCCTTCTAGCACTTTACCGTGGGTTCTCTCGATTTATGCTTGAAGATCTCGAGCTTCACCCATACTCGTGTGGCATGAGTCGTTCTCAGCGTAAGAAGTTGTCCACCAAGGTAGCATTTGAAATGATCATGGTAAGCCGGCCCAATGATGCCAAATATATTCGCAGCTAACCAATTTCAGAGAAATCAAGCATACTAAAATATTGTCAAACATTTGTTTCCAACCTACGTGCGCTTGTCCATTCATGCGTATGTTCCCTGTGCCATCTCCTACGCGTTTGTTTCAGTAAACTAATACTGGGTCTTTCAATCATAACAATGCCGATCCCAAATTTGGTATCCAGCTATATGACTCCGCTGCCGTCCGAGTTGCCGAGAACCCGTCCCCAGAAGGTATCCCTATGACATCTGGCGATCTCCTGCACATTCCCACACCATGGCACAATTGTGTTGTCGAGATGGAGTGGAGCGACTTCAGTCTGGTCACCAAAGCAAAAATCCCCCAACAAACCATCATATCTATTGTGATGACAGGCAGTATTTCCAAACGGAGCGGAGCACATTTCGTATTAAAATAGCCGAGCCGTGCCATGCATATTACAGGTTCGTCAATTGTCGAAGAGTCACCAGTCGTCGAAGAATCACCATTTTCACCCCTACCGTACAGAGATCATTATCTATGAGGATATCTGCTCCATCAAAGTTCTATCAACGCATCGTCCAGATGATTGCATCTGTTCCCTTGCTTATGTTACTAGGGTACCTTGTCATGTATCGGTTCAAGATATAAGACGATTCTGTACATCTTAATTTCTTCCCACACATTCACTCAAGCAAGTCTAATTTGGGGGTTTTGTATCACAGGCTATGGTAGTTTATACTTGTGGGTTCGTCCCGGAGGGGTTTGAAGAGACGATTTACATCATCATCATCACAATAGGCGTAGCCTAGCAGCTGGGGGGGTTGAGAGGTCTTTGTATTCAAATAGTCTGATCGTTCAACTAGCTAGCTGCGGCGGGGTTGTGGTTTTTATCCCTCTGAGGGGTCGGCCGCGGGTAATCGTATCGCCGGGGCCCGGCCGGGCCCCTTGCCGGGCCTCCTTTGGCAGGCCCTCTCTTTGACTCAAAGGGCGTTATTCCTTCAGCTATACTAATAAACCGACAATACTATAGATTCTAGTTAATTGAACGAATTAATTATATCATGTCAACGCAAAATGTATTTAGCAATGCAAATTTTAAGTCAATAAGTCATGTCATGCAGTATGATCTAATGCCATTTGACGGAATCTATATCTCAGATTCTCATTTAACGCTTGCTCTATTTGACAACACTTTTGTTGAAGATCTCCAACAACCGGATCCCTTCACTATCTGCAACCTCGCCGTTTGTTTTTATAGAGCCATGAGGATGATATGGGAAAGGACTTTGCTCGTTAGCGATTTCCTAATAAAAGTCTAGAAACCTTTGAAACTTACCCATACTCTGGCACAAATGTAATGACAACTTCTTGATCCTCAGCTGCGCGATGGTTTACGATTCGAAGCCATAACCTCTCAAAAAATTCCCTCTCCGCGGTAAACACAGGGTTTGTTGGTTCTGGGCATTGGGAAGATTGAGTGGTGCCGATGCGAGTATGGATATGATGAACCTGTAAATGAGTTAACAAAATCGAATCATCAAAGTGAGAAAGACAAACTCGCGTGAGGGATAACGCGATCAAGTATCTGCCGATCCTCTTCTCCAACATCAAGTAACCTCTCGCAAACAACAACCCAATGCGAAAAGTCACCGGTAATTCGTAGTCTGCATGAAAGCGTTACCATTACCAACTGGGAAATAAAAGAGTCGATAAGCATACTTTGGAACTCTTTGCAAAACATAATCGGCAACATATGGGTTGAACAACCCTCTATTGCGATGAGTTTCATGGCAAACGATACCCTGCAAACCTAACTCCCTGTCGATTGCTAGAGTATTTTCGAAAAAATAGACTGCTTCGTCACGGGTCCAATAGTCGCTGTAGCACGTGGTTAGTGACGGTATGGCCAAGTTGGTAGGTATAGCATATCATACGCTCCAGACTGTGCATTGATCCTGACAGGTCGTAAAACTGAAGCCAATTGGAGCTGTTCTCGATATGTCTTGAGGTGGACATCAGGCACTAATCCCGTTGGACGCGGCCCGATGTACCGTTGCCACGAAGTAAAAATTCTAAATTCTGTTTGCAAATGTTCAAAAGAGACTGGTTGAAGTCATTGTAACTCACGTCACACTGATTTCCAAACCAAGTTTATCGCAGAACTCCCGCAAGTCTACGAGATTCTGAGAGTTCAGGCCGTAGATGACAACTTCTACACCATCTGTAACCAAGGGTAATCATACCAGAATATTAGTTTTTTGCAGGATCGAGATTTAAATAACAATCAATCGGGAAATCACGCACCATAACCTTGTTTTTTCAAGTCTGGGAACCAATTCTTCCAAGTCTCCAACTTGTCTCCTGGTAACACACCCCAGTTGGATCGGAATCTCTTGATCACAGCCATCATGAATTTGGATAATTGGTACGGGTAAAAAGTCTCGAAAACCAAATAAAGCTAACTTAGCATGGACTCTTTCAGCACCTAAATAGTCCACCACTTCATCTAACTTACAGGGGAGCAAAATTGCCCTTTTCAGATCACTGTCCCCCACGGCCCCACAAAACGACCCAATGCCCCCAAAGCTCCCCGCGGGCTTCTTCCTGGATTGGTCTAGTCTCCTTGTGGCCTAACGAATAAGATCGTGCACTTTGTGTGTTTGTGGTAGAACAAGCGGATGACGAGACCGATCTTTCGGCTATAGACGGACTTGCCTGCTGAACAGAGTCCGACTGGTGCGACCGGACGGGCCAAACATACTCCGCTCAAGTTGGGCTTTTTTTTTATTTACCAAATTCTCTTTCCTCACAGCTGTAAACTTGATGATACGGCTGTGGGTGGTTTGGTGATGCAAGAAGCATAGCTTGCTGGTAAAGGATAGCAGTCTCCAAGGCTTGTGCATTCATGATCTAGGAGTGTCCGAGCCAAGAACTCAAGACCACCCATTCATAATCGTTCCTCGCTGAATTTTTGGCTGGATATGGATGCGAATATCAAAGCATGGACATGATTCCTACCTGCTGAAGCCGGTGGTCTGATACCTTATCTCGGCAGATGAGACAATATCGAATGTGATCTCCCGACATGCAAATTTCTGAAACAAGGGAAGGAATGACCCCTCGAATTTTTTCGACAGATGAGGCACACATAGGAATTTAAGGACGTATGTTTAAGACAAAATCTGTTATTTAAGCTCATCTTGCCCCAAAAGCCAGACTGCAAACGTCATATGTATTGCTTACCCGACTTGTTTTGTACTTCGAAACCCACAACCCCATTTATGTTAAGACGACATCGAGGAAACCGTCATACATTTGATTCAAGTCTTACACAAGACCCAGCAGCAACGAAATAGGCCCGATGCATTCATTCTTTATGCGCCACTTGAAGTGACGATTTGCAAGTTGATCTCCAAGCAAACATGTTGGCCCTTACTCGTTACTTTCTTACAGGCTTAGCGATTGGCATATAAGAGTCGTGCGAATTACCTCTAAGATCTCTTCTTAAACCACCACCGGCTCCAAAACCAGAGACAACCCACTCCGTTCATCTTAACCTATCTTCATCATGCAGTTCAAGCTCGGTTCTTTCATTGCAACTTTGCTCGCTTGTCAAGCGACACAAGCCACTCCTGTTGTAGTCCGAGAGACACAAGCAATTGCTCTCACAGTTGACGATTTCGTGGGTTTCGTCAACACTGTTACCCAGAAAACTGCAAGCACAACCAACATTTTGAACGGAATCACTCCCAATAACGCCAAGACCCAGCTCCAGGTTTGTTTTTCAACTGGTTTATAGATTTCGCTCCAAGTATTAAAGTCTCTAGGCTGCTTTCAAAGACATCCAGTCAACTATTAAGACAGTTGACAGTGCCAAGACTCAGCTCAACGGCGTTCAAAAGGCAAAGCCTAATCCAAATGAGCAAGTTCAGATCTGCAACGCGTTTAGCGGAGTATGTTCAACTACATATTTTATCTCTAATCGATGCTAACTCCTTCAAAGTTCTTCGATGGCGAGAAAACTCTCTTCGCCGCTTTAATTAGCAAGAAGGATATCGTCAAGAGCACACCTGGTATCCCAGCAATCGCCCCTGGGCTGCGAACCATTAGCACTGCAATTGACCAGATTCCCATCAATTTGCTCGGCTCCATCTGGCCATGCGGTGTGGAGGTTGGAAAGAGTGTCAAAGGTCTGAGTGATACTCTTAAGCAAGCTGTTAGCGCCTTTTCTTAGGTTAAACTCTGTCAAGTCTTGGATTCACAACTTCCAGCGACCGGGTTCTCGAGATGGGCCACATAGCAAGTTAATGGTTGAGGAGGATCATTGAAAAGGGCTTCGATTGGATCATGGTCCGCATTGCAGCTAAAAATAGCCAATGTCAAGTCAATCCCAAAATCTAAACAATTGAAATATACTGCCAGATCTTTCTGCAACTTGAATTTTAAGATTCTCAAAAAGAGTTGTGCAATTAAATTGTTATTGAACCATACGGATGTATCGACCCGTGTGAAGAAGGTTCGTCTAAGAATAACAAAATTTGAGATGAAAACCTGCCCGCAGTACATGATCTCGAGGAATCTTGCAAAGATTCATGACTATTGCTGATAATATACACCTACATAGAAGAAGCTCAACCTCCTTCTTTGCATTTTATGGATTTTCCCAGTTAATTCCTGGTTACGCGGTGGTAGTAGTCCTTATCAAAGTACGGGTTTCGTTTGTAGCCGCTACCCAACACTTCCTCAATCTTGATCGCCTTTTTCAAAGTCGTGGAAAAGGATGCGCGTGTGCCATTGGCTCCAGCTCCAGTGTTCTGATACTCTGCATAAGTGACACCAGAGGTACGGTTGTCAGTCTTGGACCAGATGGTCCAGCCTGCCGAGTTGATGGCAGCCGACATGGAAGTCTTCTGGAAAATAGTGCTTGATTCGTTGCCCCAGGGTCGGCCAAGATAGAAAGCACCGTTTGGAACGGTTTGGTTTGCTCCAGCAGCAATATCACAGTTGTTGAAGACATATGTCGAGTTTCCGCCCAGTTTATTTCCATTAGCTATCAGTTTGTTAGATTATAGACAACCAAATAAAATAAAACGCAAGGTGAGTTTGAAACGTACCAGTGACATAGCCCACTTTGTTCAATGGCGTCGACAAGCGAATGTCGATTTCTTCAAACCAAGCTCGTGATCTCTGACCAAAGATGAAATCCGTGACACCCACAATCTCATTCTTAATGTAAACTTGGTTGCCTTGCTGACTGAGCAAAGTGTCTTGGTAGCCAACAAATGAACAGCCGTAAAAGCCGCTGTCCGAGTAGGCACTGACAGCTACGGCTTGGCTGCCATCACCATAGGTATTCTCAACATTGACATTATAAAGTCTGAAGCCGCTGGCCTTGATTCGAAGAGTTGCAGTCTCATCATTGGTCAAGTTGTAGGCTTGAGACAAACCATATGAGATGGTAACGGTGTTCGAAGAATAGGTATAATCATCCGTGGTGGCGCCGTAAACACTGAGCTGTGCGTTTCGCTTTGGAACAAGAACCTGCTCCTCGTATTTTCCGGCCGAAATCTCAATGCACTGAGCAGTTGTGGAGTTGACCGACAACGAATCGACTGCGGCCTGGATGGTAGAGAAATCGCCCCCGGATTTGGCTACCGATACACAACCCTTCGGTTCACGTCTGGCCGAGTGCGAGTGGCGATGGTGGGCCGAAGCCAATGCCACGGAGAAAAGGCTACAGATGGCAAAGAAGTTCTTCATGATGAAATTGCAGTCCTACCGAACTTTTGGCGTGATGTCTCGTCGACAAATGCGGCGGCATAGCCACTTATACTTTTACTTGCACGGGCGCCGTTCGCATGGATTAATCTACCGTGCACGGTTTAGCAAAAGATTTAGCGTCCCGCGAGATTACTAAATTAGCATGTTGATTAATTACACTGCGGATGTCACGGAGAGACGAAACTCAGATACAAATTGTGGTTGCAGTATCGTCAAAAAATCAGTCATCAATCCCCATGGACGACGTACGCAAAAGCAAGCGAAGCGACGTTTCAGTGCCATCGCCAAAAAGTTTTAATTCAGCAAGGAGAAATATTGGTGGAGATTATTTTTCCTCGGAGCATGAAACACAAAATCTCGAACCTTGACAGGGATGCTGCAAGGCCCATCCCGAGCTTCGGGCCTCCCGGAAGCAACGGCAACGCTCCCCGCCCAACATGACGCTTCAAGGAAAGGTTGAATATCATTGAATTAGCAAGTTGTAGGCGATAAATTGATGAGATATGCCAATTCAAATGATCATCCATTCAATAAACAGTATGAAATTCCTACAGAATGAAAAAATGACAATGTTCTAGAATGAATCCCCGCATTTCCAGATCCTTGCAAACATAGGTGGGCCAAGTGTGTTTGGGACTGAGTATTTTGAGTTTGCGTAGAATGATGAATGGGGTCCAATACCAACTCCATGGGCTGACCCATGTAGGTTCCTTGTAATTTCTTTATCGTAAACGATTGCGGTGATGGCCCACTTCATGGCTGTTTATTCGCAATTGATGAATGTGCTTTTTGCTAAACTTTCCGTCTCTAACACACGGTTGCTAGCTACCAGTGCCACTCTCCAAACCTGATATACAATCCTAACAGTCAAAGCATCTGATCAGCTTGGCAATATCCAGTATACGTCAGAGCCAACCTAACCGATGCTACTGTGATAGTGTCGACCACACGTAGGCAAAGTGCCTAGCTTGATGAGCCCACGTGAAAGTGTCAACTGGCCGGCCTATTTTCTATTAATGTAGGTAATAATGAGGCAGTTATTTCATATCATCAAGAAATTTTGAAATTCATTTCAATTCTTTCCGTTTGGTGGGACTATTAATAGCCTTTGCAATAATGGCAGACTCTCGTCTCATCATCATACCCCTATTCATCCCAGCTACAATTAGGTTGTTCTCTCGAATAAGGATATATAATGACCTCTGCACATATCTAATCAATCTCAAACTTCATCTAACATTGGTAAGGACCGCCGCGCCTCGGTTAACCGCTGTGGATGCCTCGTGTAACCTTACATAATATACAAACCACTCCATTAAGGAGGCTGTACCATCTCTGTAAATCTTGCCATTATGTTCTCTTTTCTTTTTCATAAGGAGCTATTTTATCAAATTTGCACAGTCCTTTCCCTTCTGTGCAATTTGGCCCGCACCTTGAATCCTTGCGGCTTTACGAACCAAAAGTTGTTCGTTTTCCAGGTTCCATCAATACCCCCGTCGAGAGAAAACTCAAAATCTCGAAGTATTTTTGGAAGAAGCTTTGACATCTCGAGCATCGAGACATGTCTGCCAATACATGTCCTTGAACCGAGACCGAACTGGTTTAGTAGCAGGATGTCAGCGTATGGTGAATTAGCTTGATGGCTCACTCTGAAGACTCACAGGCATCCAATGACGGTTCATGAGAGAGAGGCGGTCCTTGTCTGCCTCAAGCCATCTCTCTGGTCGGAAAACGTCGGCATCGTCGCCGAAAATTCGAGAGTCACGATGTTCAACCCAAGTGTTGATACCAACTATTGTCTGCGGTTGCAAATGTTAACAAGGGAAGTAGGTGAGCAAAATTAAGATGATCAGACTTACTCCTTCTGGGAAATAACGCCCTGAAATTGTGGCGCCTCCAGACGGGACGACGCGTTCCAGTGGCAGACCAGTTGCAGGGTGGATACGTAAAGCCTCCTTAATGACAGCTTGCAAATACGGCATCTCCTGGCTCTCTGAGAATTTCGGGAAATCCGAAAGTTTTCCCCGTGCTGAATGTTCCTGAATCTCGTCCTGAAGCGCTTTGAGACAGCGAGGATTTAAAAGTAGATGGTAGAGAATTGCTGACAGGCTAATGGCGGTGGTGTCGGAACCGGCGACCATGTTTGCGGTCAACCCTGTCAGAATATGGTAAGGAGTAAAAGTCTCGGGATCATTCGCGTGCTTGATATAGAACTTGGTAAGAAAGTCCATCATTCCGGTAGAGCTGTCGACATCTTCAGGAACCGCCTTGGGATTGGTTTGATGCTCTTGCATCCTCTGCTTCGTGAAGCTGATGACGAATGCACGCCCCGCACCCTTGCTTCCGGCCAAGTAGTTCTTGATGTCGTACAAGTAGCGATGAAGGGTAGGGAAAATACCAATCAAGGTAGCATATTCCAGGTGCTCTTCCAAGGCGCCAATCACACCACCGATGTCGTTTCCTTGATCCAAGAACCCGAGTCGCTTTCCATATGTGACCATGCCAATAACATCAAAAGCATAGCATTGAAACCAGTGCCCCATGTCGATCAGTATGCCGGAGTCTGCCATCTCTGTGAGACGCTGAGTAAAAAGACGGTTGCATTCATCTACATATGGTTCGTAGTTGATCATTGACGTCATTGAGTAAGTTGACTGATATAATCTCCTTGTTTGAGAATGATGCTCGATTGAACGGTCGCTGAAAATGGTCCATTGACCTGGGGCAGCCCAGGTCAAATACCAAGCCGACTTTGCGAATTGGCCTCCTAGTCCGTAAATGATCCCTGCGGCATTCGGATCGTTTATTGAATAGCGGTTGGGGCCATAGCGAACGATTGAACCTGATTGCACTTGTCAGCAACGCCTCATGAAACAGTGACACTACCGTCTTTGGAATGGCCAAAACAAAGCCAACAGGGTGTTTTCTAACCATATTTTTTGTGAAGCTCTTGATTCGTAACTTCGAATTTTCCCTTCTTCACATTCCAAAAATACCAGAGGTCGGTGAACCGTGCAAAGAGTGGCCCACGGACTGATTTGAGCGGCGAGCTCAAGGAACGGGTGATGAAAATGACTACCTGGACAGCAAGAACCAGCAGACAGGCCAGCGGGATCAAGATAAGACTAATCATGATTGAAAAATCGAAAGAAATGGGCTTTAGTCCTTGATTTCCATGCCCACCGATCTATTAGAAATCCGGGCGCTTTATAATCTGGGGGAATCGCGGGGTACTCGGGAAATGGGGGGGGGGTGCGGATCTCGGGGTCGCGGGGATCTCGGGGTCGCGGAATTGGCGTCCGGGTTCGCTTCTCTTACTGGTCAATCCAAACCAAGGTCTAAACTCGAAGTAGCATTGTATCAAAACCGAGTCGGACATGAAGTACAATTGGCTGTGTATTCTGCGCTAGTTCCGAGCATCCGAACCCCCCTCCGGGGAAAATAATACATCACACATGATTAGTGCTTTTCAGGTGTAAAGGTCTGGTTAGATGTGTAGTCCTTTTTCCCACCCTAGGCACCCCAATTGTCCAATAAATAAACGCCCAACTTTATTCGTGTATGAAAGACCTCATCCATGACACAGCGGCTATCTTCCCCCGTACCATTGCCTCCCTCTCCCCGGGCCTCGACATGTCTCCTCTCACCAAGCATGCGTGCTCAACACCTGGAAAATGACGATATTCAAATGGCACGCCATTCTTTTGTAAGGTTTGAAATGCGTGCTGCTTGAGTTCGGGCGAAAATGGCCTGTCTATCTCCGGAGCCAGGATTTGCACCGGTACACCTACACCATCAATGTCTTCCTTCGTCAGCATTGTTGGATGCCCGGCCGTGACGCAATCTACCAAGGGCGGCTGATGTTCTCTCGCACCAAGTCGAAACACAGCCCAACCGCCATAGCAATAACCAATCGCTGCAGTCTTCTTGTGCATGGTCCGAAGGGCTTTTGCACATTCGAAAAGCAGCGGCTCACGATTTTCACGGGAATTCCGAGCCTTGAAACCAGGCATGTCGACCTGGTCCCATTTTCCTGCCAGGAGGAGCTCCACAGACAGTCGTTCGCCATCATACATGTCTGGAACATAGACAGTGGCGTCGGCTTGTTGAGCATAGTGATCGGCTAAAAGGCGACTGTTGCGGAATGACCAACCAAGTGCATCTGCGATGAACAAGACAGCCGCATCCTTGTTATCTCCGGTAATGTAAACGTCAGTGCCTGCAATTTTATCTTCACGCCCTATCGGTTGTCCCTCCCATTTAAATCCTTTGAGGCAGCAAGAATCAAAATCCATCGTGGCTTGGTCTGGTTTTTGGGCGATGAAGGTGGAAATGAGAGGGGATGGGGGGGTAGTTGAATGAAAAGGACGTAAGCAAAGGAGTAGATGGCAAGGGAGCATTGCATCTTGACATCAGCACGTTTAAAAACTCGGAGACATTATCACACGTGGGATGATGATTTACAAAAGTAGAAATGGCCGGCAGGTGGCCAAAAATTGGGTGTGCTTCGGAGTGTCAGCAATATGTCGTATGCTGCTTCCTTTAACGGATGCAGCTCGTAACAATAAAAACAATGTCGAGATTGTTTCAGTTTATTCAATATTTTTTTTCTATATGAAAGAAGAGAGATTTCAAAACTTGCAGCATATTTCATTCAATACCTTATGATGTTACTTTTCTATGTTGTTTTGTTCGTTGGGTGGATACTTGAGTAACGGGCCTTGGCAGGTCGTTGCTGAATGGAAGCTTCGGGAAATAACTCCCTTCGGCCGATATTCTAGATATACGTTCAATATTCAAGTTTTTTTGCGGGGTTCCATCGGCAGATACCTCCGAAGCTCTTGTTTCTAGATTTGTGGGAGTGGCCATATAAACTGCCTCAGCATATCGAAGATGATGGGCTCGCTACGGCTTGCACCCATTCGGCAGGTTATTCCGGCTAATTGGACCCCTCTGTACCCACTTGGGAGCAGTGCAAGGAAACCCAAGCTGAGAAATTTCCTTGCTGTGCAAGAATATATGGTATCGCAGGTATAAGTCTGACGGGCGATAGTCGCTATAAGAAATTCCAATCCAATGCATGTATGTACGTGCACAGGCATGCGCACTGGCTCCATGTTGCAGAGCCTCATGTCAATGAAATAAACCCATTAGCTCGCGGAGTTCCCCGAACCCCCCACTAGCGGAGCTGTTTGGAGTGTGGCTGGTGAGGTTGAGTTGGGGTTGCTTGGCTCTCACCAAAAAAAGTTAAGACAACGCATCGCCTCTGCTTGGCTTTCTTGGGCCTTCTCTGGAGTGCACTGAAACAGCAGAGAGCCAACCCATTGGCCGGGGCGAGTGCTAGTTGCACATGCTGGTTGAAAATGCTCCGCAAGAGCTATCTCATAGGATGGCAGAGAAGGACGGCGATTGTAATTGGCAGTGTACACCCCTCAAGACTTGCACATTCAATACACACACACACACACACACACACGTCACTTCTGGGGATGGAATAAAAAAAATAAAATACAATAAATGTGCAGTATTCCGCTCGCAGTGTCACAAAGCACTATTCCTCTGCACAGTGTCGTCGTCTTACAGACACAAGTTGTGCACACTGAGGCCATGGTCACGAGGCCAACTACAGCATGCACACTCAGGGGGCCTAGCGCTGGTCTTGGGGCTCTTTCGTCTCCGTCCACCTGCGCTATCGGGCACTGAGGGGTAGCTCTCCCGTGTCTCCACACCGCTTCACCCGCCTACATTTACTTGTTGTACGCGGAGCAACGGAGTGTGAACTTGGCCTCCTCATCCCATCACCTCTTGCCATCCGCCATACTGCCCAGTATGGCCTATCCCACCACCCACGCCAAGATTGAGAACGTTGTCGACACGCAATGGTTCATCGACAACGAGTTCAAGCCCTCGGAGGCCACCGAGTTCATCGAGCTCCATGACCCCTCCACAAACAACCTGGTCACGCGAGTGCCGCAAAGCACCGATGCCGAGATGCGCGCTGCCGTGGACTCAGCAGCTCGAGCTTTCCCTGCCTGGCGCGCCACCTCTGTGATCCATCGCCAGCAAATCATGTTCAAACTGGTTGCCCTCATCCGCGAGAACTGGGACCGTCTGGCTGCCAACATCACGCTAGAGCAGGGCAAGACTCTGGCCGACGCCAAGGGCGATGTGCTGCGCGGTCTCCAGGTCGCCGAGGCCGCCTGTGCTGCCCCAGAGCTGCTCAAGGGCGAGGTCCTCGAGGTTGCAAGGGACATGGAGACGAGGTCGTACAAGGAGCCTCTGGGAGTGGTGGCAGCCATTTGCCCATTCAGTGAGTACTTACAACCAACCCCCCTGCGTACATTGTATCTGTATATACCATGTGCAAATAGTAGAACACAATTCGCTAACACAGCATCACAGACTTCCCTGCCATGATTCCCTTGTGGTCTCTCCCTATTGCCACCATCACCGGCAACACACTGATTCTCAAGCCCTCCGAGAGAGATCCCGGTGCGGCCATGATCATTGTGGAGCTCTGCAAAAAGGCAGGCTTCCCCGCTGGTGTCATCAACGTCATCCACGGCTCAAAGCCCACTGTCAACTTCATCCTCGATGAGCCACGCATCAAGGCCATCAGCTTTGTAGGAAGCAACCCTGCTGGAGAGTACGTCTACGCCCGTGGTTCTGCCAACGGCAAGCGTGTGCAGGCAAACCTGGGAGCCAAGAACCACGCCGCTGTCCTGCCAGACTGCAATAAAAACAACTTTGTCAAAAGTGTCGTCGGTGCCGCTTTTGGAGCCGCCGGCCAGCGATGCATGGCTCTCAGCACCGTAGTCTTTGTCGGCAAGACAAACGAATGGCTCTCTGACCTCGTAGAAAGCGCCAAGGAGCTGCACGTCCACGGCGGTTTCGAGAAGGATGCTGACCTGGGTCCTGTCATTTCTCCCCAGAGCAAGGCTCGTATCGAGGAGCTGATTGCTTCGGCCGAGCAGGAGGGAGCCAAGGTGGTCCTGGATGGACGTGGCTTCAAGCCATCAAACCCGCTCTACGCCAAAGGCAACTGGGTTGGTCCCACCATCATCACAAATGTCACCACCAAGATGCGCTGCTACCGTGAGGAAATCTTCGGCCCCGTACTGCTGTGTCTCAACGTCGATACGCTTGACGATGCCATTGACACGATTAACGCGAATGAGTTTGGCAACGGTGTAGCCATCTTCACTAGCTCTGGCCCCACAGCCGAGTCATTCCGCCGCAGAATCGAGGCTGGCCAGGTTGGAATCAACGTCCCCATTCCCGTCCCCTTGCCCATGTTCTCTTTCACTGGTAACAAGCGAAGCGTGGCTGGAGGAGGTGCCACCACTTTCTACGGACGTCCCGGTATCAACTTTTACACGCAGCAGAAGACGGTTACTGCGAAGTGGGCTGAGGAGGACGCAATTTCAACAAAGGCAGACGTGGCGATGCCTATTCACCAATAAGTTAGGATAAGCCATACAGTCTTCTCGTAGATTCCAGGTAGCCATGGACAGACAGATAAACATTCATATGCCTAGATAATTAGATTCATTTAATCTCTTTCTAAAGACATCCTATTAATGCCCTAGGCTAGCTAATACAAAGTTCCATCTCCCTTGACCAGAATTGGGCTCGACTTGGTGTTTGGTCTATGCTTTGCTGCCAGCTCGCGGCCCGATTTCCAGCTTCCAGCCTCGAGCATCTGAGCCATTGACAAGGTAACACCCTCCTTGGCAAATGTAGCCTTGATGATCTTGTGAAGCTCATCCAGCAAGGCCACCGTCAGAGCACGCCACTCCACAATGACGTCGGATGCAGCATCATAACCAGGGAGCACCTCACCAGATATCTTTTGTCCTTCCTTGAGCACATCTTCTTTCAAAGTCAGAACCCCAAGGTCGACAAACAGCCCACCGTTGCGGTATTCCGGAAGACCTGTGCCCAGCTCAGCGTTGGCCCAGTTGTATCCAAGCAGCCGCACGAATGGAACCATCAGCGAGTATGCGAGCCACTGCGTGAGCTTGTGGAACGGCTGGATAGTGGTTCGTGGCCGGACGTCACCGTCCTTTTCTGCCTGCTTTGCTAGGACAGCCAGGGGCCAGGCATCTCCAATGGGCTGGCCTTCAACAGAGGTTCTATCGGCGGGCCAGGATGGAATCAAGGCTCGCTGAAGGCACGACCAAAGATCTTCATAGTTGATAGTAGTGGATCCATTGGCGTTCTTGATGATGTAGTCTACCAGGTTTTCATTGTTAGCAAAAAAAAAAAAAGTCACCTTGAACCAAGGCTAATGATGATAAATCGACTCACCAACTAGGTTTCCTGGGCGACCGGTTTCTCCAAAAACCTCGGGCAGCTTGAGGAGGGAAGCTCCCACGTCGTTGAGCAGCTTGACACGCGAAGCAACTCCAACCATGGGGTTCTCGGATGAGATTTGGAAGTACTGATTAAACGCATCCTCGGTCAGAGCCGAAAGTCCCGGTCCTGGTAAATTGGTTTAGTGGGGGTGTGCTCCGCTTTCCAGGGACAATGCGATTCCTACCGTCTACTTGATCAGAAGCTGCCTTGTTTGATAGAAAGGCTCCGGCCTGGAACATGTGCAGCGATGCAACGGCGATTCCCTCGCTTCTGTTGTAGTACTGCTCGGTCCCGGGCTCCTTGAAGCGCCAGTGGTCACCGGCACCGGCATCGAGGAGCACGGAGACGAAGAAGAGGTCGATGATGCGACGGGTGACCTCGGTCTTGTCCTCCTTTTCCCACTTGGAAAGCAAAGAGTCCACGCGAGGGACGCCGCCCACGTCAAAGTGCTGCCAGCGGCCGTGAGGCGGGATCTGGTCAAACTTGTCCGGGCCAAAGTCACGCTGGAGACTATCAGTCAGCTTGGGGCAAGACGGGCCAAAAAGAAAAAGGCACACAGGGATGGCTTACTCGGATGACACCCGTGACAAAGTCGGCGACTTCGGTCATGCGCGTGGAGTCGTAGTTGAAGTGGTTGAGCTCACCTCGTTTGGCAGCGTCATAGACCTTGGAGGCGTTGGCCCGCACGGCCTGCAGCGAGAGCAGATATTCCCTGTCGTTTGACATTGTTACGATGGTTTTTTTTTTTTTAGGTGATTGAATGTTTTGGCAAAATCCAGAACAAGAGACTGTCCAGAAATAGATGTGACGTCGAGGTCAACAAAGGATCGGACCTCGCCGGGGAGCTTGGGCGGTGATGTGTTCACTGTGTCGGTGAGGCCCGCCACACGTACATTGGACGCCACCTCCGCTTATCTGGGGACAGTGGCTTTCGTTTATTAGGTTTAGCAGATAAGCCCACTGTAAGCGCCTCCACAGCTACCCCAACAACACTCTGAGCATTTTGTGCAGAGCACAACAACGTGTGCATGCTGCGATGGACACAACTGAGACTTTGTCTTGGCACAATCCAATGATGAACTTTTTTTTTCAATTTATTCATCACGCAATTGCCGGTGGGGATAAGGTTGTGAGTAATCGTCATCGCGCACCTTTCAGAACCTCTACTTTATAATACGACACCTCAAATCATTAGTTATCGTTCCATTCAAACAGACTGTAGTCTTGATGCTTGATCAACACGCAAATAAATATAGTCCAGTCTCCATCATCAATTTATATTCTGTCATTCCATGACAATACATACTATCTATCAATTTATTATTTATTATTATTATTGCTACATATATCGCACCGCGTGCCGCAGAACAGCCGCATGTTTGCAGCCATCCAACCCAGAACGCAAATGCGTAACACGCTTACCAACCGGTTATGTGGCTCGACAAGGAAGGGCGTCCAGAAAAGTCTTATCAGCAGCTTTCTTTATTCCATATGTTATTTTAAGCTTATTTTATATCCGCATATCCGCAGCCTCCGTATCGTAAATAGGTTTCGTCCAAAGATACCAAGGCCGAAATCGTACCAGTTATACTTCCAAATCTCCCCTTCAACCAACACTACGATTTATAGTACAAGTCACGAAACACTCAAGGCAGATCCAAGTACGGGTCAAATCCAAATGATATCAAAATAAAACTATCCTCCCATATATTTTAAGGGGTCATAAACCTAACCAACTAACGCAATATATACTACAGGTACCAACGATAGGCCGGGCTTGCGGGTCCCGAAGCGAGGAGCTCTGTAGGGATATCCCTAGCCCTAGCCTTAACACCCTCTATTCTGTCTCGCTTTTTATTATCAAAGATCATCCACGTTCCCAATACAAGCGTGATAACACATCCTACAGCACCAAATGAAGCGGTAGTAATCAGTGCTGGCAAATACTTGGGAGCATCCTTGTCAAGGAAGATGTTTGAAGCCACCAAACCCATCAGATTGGCCATTGGCACACCAATGGTTGTAAGCATCATTCTCTGGTTTTCGTTGGCAATGTTGTTGTTGTACCAGACGTCAAGGATGACGGAGGGAGCCGATGTGCCCCAAGTCATCATAAAGCAGGCAAAGTAGGCCACGTGAAGTTGTGTGGTGACGTTGACGGCTGCGTAAATGATGAATCCAGTCAAGGTAAAAGCGAATCCAAGCGCGACGAATGGGAAACGCAGCTTGGAAAAATCGGAGCTAAATCCCAACACAAGCAGCATCACGGCGCCAGTAATGTTTGGTGCAACGGTGTACAGGTTGGTCTTGACAGTCGAGTATCCAAGGCGCTTGACAATAACAGGGAGAAACAGTTGCACGCCTTGCAGCGGAACACCGAGACACACTTGAATAGCCAGGATTGCCCAGGATGTAGGGTGTCTCAAAATCTTTGCCGCTTCCCGCAGGTTGAACTTCTCGTCGACAACGGAACTGGAATCCATCTGGAGGCGGTAGTGAGCCAATTCCTTCTCCTCGGCAGTGAGAAAGCTGGCAGTGGCTCCGTTGTAAGGCAAAAAGAAGAACGAGATGGTAGCAACAATCAATGTGCCAGCACCTATAAGAACTATTAGCTACCTATTTCCAATGAGGCAATCGACCAAACTTTGCCCACCTTCAACAATGAAGAGATATTTCCAGGCTGGGAGAGCGCCCCCCTTGATTTGGAACGTTCCAAAGGCGAGAAGACCGGAAAAGGCACTTGCAATGCCGGATCCAGCGTAGAAAATAGCAAGTCGTCGAGCCAATTCACCACGTCGATAAAATGTTGTCTAAAAACCAATTAGCACCTTGTGGCAACTCAATCTCTTTTTTTTTTTTTACGCACCTGGTAGTAAATGACCAGGGGAAAGAAGGCACTTTCCGACATGCCCAAGAACCAACGAATGGCAAACAGGCCAGAAAAGTTGTGTACAGCAGACGTCAACAGGGTCATTGAGCCGAAGCCAATCATCATGCACGGCAAAACTCGAGAGGGTCCATATTTCTTGCCGAGAAGACCCAGGAAAGGCGCGGTCAAGACGTAAGGAATAAAGAAAACCTAGGCAAAGTCAATACACCACAACTAACAAAGGCAACTCTGAATTTCCTTACGGAAAGCAAAATGTTGTATTGGTTTCCTTTTAGTCCGAGGTCGTCAACCAAACCCGCCGTCTTTGCGTTTCCCATGTTGCTCTTGTCGAGACTGTTGAACAGGTACATGACGGCCAGCAGGGGCAGAATGCGAAGGTCGAACTTGCGGACAATTCGTTTCTCGAGCTCGGGGTCGATGCTCAACTGGGCGGAAATATTGGTCACCTCGCCCTTCTCGGGTGCTTCATCCGTGTAGGAAACCGGCCGGGCCTTGTTGGTGCTGGCCTCGGCCTCGGCGGCAGGACGATCATTCTGGGTGGACATGGCGCCGTGATTCTCGAGTGTCGGATCGATGCTGTTCCAAGGTTCCAAAAAGCCTCCTCATCCTATGGAGCGCGAAAATAGACGAAACTTATACATTCTGGAATGGTTCGTCAGCGGCTTTGGCCACCCGGACGTTTGCCGATTTCTCCCCATTCTGCGTCGACGCGGCGTGGAGAATGAACCCATGGAAACCCCTCAATGAGATAAGCTAAGTTGGGGAAAACGCATTGTCAATGGAGAAAATAATCGACAAAACGCAAGCCGGTTCGAGCGCTATGCCGGTCGCTGAATCAGTTTCCGAAGCGTCGGGTTCAGCAATCCCTGTTCCGTTGCCAAAGGCTGATAAGATGGCTTGATAAGATAGTGTGCAAAATGCCCGCCGGCTCCCTTAGTCATAAATTTGGGAGCAGATAAGAACCTGGTCCCCGCAAAGTCGAAGCACACTGATGGGTTTTATTAATAGCGGACGATAGCCGCCGGCCTGAAAATTTGCAAGACTCATTTACTGGCCTGGTTGGATCTCAAAGCACACCGAGCGTCGCATCGCGATAGCACGCATCTCGCCATCCTATGCCGAAAATTTCCCTTTCTGGATTCAAGGAGTCGTTGATAAGGTTTTCGACATCGCGGCAACCCCGATTGATGGACTGGGGCACAACATGAAAGGAATCACAATAACGAGATACGAGCGACCACTGCAATTTTCGATGATGACTTTCCCTGAGCACCAATTCATCAGTTCTTCCGGGGCCGGGTCTTGGCGGGGAAAATGTGGGCAGAAAACGGCGCAGACAGATCATGGGGGCATGCTGCAGGGATCGGCGACCACGACTGCGACGTCGGCTATCCATTTATTGGCCTCGCTTCTTGAGAAGGAATGTGATTTATAGAATCAAGTAACTCATCGCGTGGGTAATCTTTACTATCAATGTAGAACGGGTGCGAAGCCGGTCAATTGATTGTGCGTTGGTTGGTGGCATGCGCCCCTCTCGGAACAACGTCTTTGTTGATCAAACAAAGTGTGGCCCGTTCGGTAAGTCAAGCCGGTCCTTCATCAATCAAATAAGGTAGGTTCTTCATTTGAAAACCCATGTTGGATAAATTAACAATCACCAGGGCTCCATACAATGAGCTACTAGAAACATTCTTCCCATAAATAATTTCCCAATGATCAAGCATAGATGTCTGTCGAGGTTTCCAATCAACACTGATTTTAGGTTTCGGAAATCACGAAAAGACGCCGGCGGCGGCAGCAACTGGAGATTGACTTTGGGGAGCCAAGGGGGACGACCAGTAAGGCTGCCCTGGAACAGGCTGGTCAAGAAGACATTTTGGACACGAACGCGTAATTTGCAGGGAGTCTATCTCTTTATCGTAGCCGTGGATGGATGCTGATGGGTTTGTTTTAATGGAATCTAGGTAAAAAAAACTAGTCCGCCAAACTCTGGGCATTTGGGACAATAGTTGATCTTTCTCGCCAAGGTTACCAAGAATACCATGGTGAGATCGCCAAGGCTGCACCCCATAATGATCTCCGTGCCACCATAATGTAACTAGATTCTAGCTGTGAAAAAACGTTATGCCAAGAGGGCCAAGCACACAAAGTTTCTTTAGCACCGATGACAACTATTGTGCTTGGCAGGTCTTGTTTGGGCAATGCTACCCTAGACCTTCGGCGGATTTTGACGTCATTGTCATTTTAGTCACCTTTGGCATCAACAGCCCCTGAGCATTGATATAATTGTAAAAATAAAAAAAAGTAAATATTCACAAAAGAAATATAAAAACGGCATCTAAATCATTTTTTTTTATTCATTATTTATCAATTAGCTAGAGAATGATAGGGAAAAGTAGAGGTGTGTGTGACAAGCATCCAAGGATTGTAGTGGTGGTCCCTGCTGAAATGAACCAATCAGAACCAAATACTCAGCAAGAGTGGCTTCGGCGGATTTATGGTAAATTCCGCCGACAGTGTTTTATTGGGGAGAACCTGTCTCTTAAATGTGGGGAATCGGCGAGATTCGCAGGATGCGGCGGGTTTGACCATTAGAACGCGTAAATCCCGCCGTTCATCATCTTCTCACTCGACAAGGTGTTGGAATTCGGGGACCCCAAGCCCATTTCCAGTTCGATACGAGCCAATTTTCGGGCTGCATTTATCGGAACCACTAACACATGTCGTCCCCTAAAATCCCCGCCCGAGAATCTGTGCCGTATGGCCACGCTTGTGCTGGTTGCTCCAAGGCCAAATGCCGATGCATAGGCCGGGCACCAGGCCAAGCCTGTGAGAGGTGCAACCGCCTGGGGAAAGAATGCCGCCCATCGACGCTTGTCCGCAAGCGCGTGGCTCGAAGACCAGCAACAAAAGTAGCCAGATTGGAGGAAAAGCTTGATGATTTGGTTACATTGTTAAAGACACAAGCCACAGCAGGTGTATCCGCACCAGGACCGCGCCAAGGCGTGGATGATCCCAACGACCAGCATATCATCCCCTCAGAAACCCGTCTTCCTCTCCATTCCCTTGATAACCCTATCCAAAATCAACCGAGTGTAGCACGTGCAGCCGCATCTGCAAATGTCGAGTCCGGCGTCTCCTCAGTTTACACAACCCCATCTTCAAACTCAACAGATGCCTCTCATTACTCGGAACCATCCGCAGAGGAGTATTTGTCAAGTTTCCAAAACCATCATTTAAAATCGCTGCCTTTTATCTACATTCCACCCGATGTTACGTAAGTGGGCCCGCGCCGTTGACATATCTTTCTGTTGTCCTCAATATGAACAATTCGCGATACAATTGCGTGGAAACTTACTGATTTTAACCATGCTTGACCCAATAGTGCAGCTCAGTTGCAGCGCGAGCGCCCTTTTCTGTGGCTAAATATCCAAGCCATGTGCTGCAAGTCGATTCCTGAACGCAAAAAGCGCGATACGAAAATTCGAGAAATTTTGGCTCAACAGTTAATCGTTGACTCAGAGCCAAGCCTGGATCTACTACTGGGGCTTGTTGCCTATCTTGCTTGGTATTTATTACTATGTCGTCTGACCTAGCACGAGTAATTTTACTGATGCATCATCTAGGACCATGGATAATGCGAGAGGTAAAAAGATGCTCGGTTGCTATTCAAACCTTGCGTCATCGTTAGCTTGTGACCTTGGCCTCCATCTGCAAGGCACAGAGAATCCTTGCAAGGAGACGGAATCTTTCAAAGCCTTTAGCCGCCCAATAAAACGAATTGATCCCGCAATATGGCGTACAAATGAGGAGCGCAGAGCTGTATTGGCGTGCTTTGCAATGTGCTCTACGTAAGCATGCCCTGCCCATTTTCATTCCCTTTTTTGGATCGAGTTGGACACTTACCAGCATACATCATAGCGTCGCGTCATTTATCAAGTCGCAACCTATGCGATGGACAACCCACATGGAAAATTGTCTAAAGCATCTAGACAACAACCCCGAGTGGCCAGGCGACGACATACTCGTGGCTATTGTTAAAATCTCCAAGGTCATGGACGACGTCACCAATGCAGATTTCCGTCGTGTGTATGAGACTGAGTTATATGGTTTTCCAAAGACCCCGCCTACATTATATGTCAAAGCTTTGCTTGCAAATCTAGAGGCTGTTGAGAAAGCTCTCAAACCGGAGGTTGCGCAAAATAGTATGATCCCATCTCCTCATCACTTGTATGCAATGATTTAATTAACCACCAAAACAGAGATAATCAAATCATACCTCAGCGACACTTATATGATGATAAATCACATGCCTCTGCCCACCACAGGTCATGCCGCCAAAGCTCCCGCGTCATTTGAGTTGGGGAGAATAGAGTGCTTTTACGCCAGTGTCCGGGCTGCCCAACAGTCTCTGGACTGCTGGTTTGCCTTCACTCCCGAAGAGATGTTTGGGTCATCCATGACTTTGCTGCTACATTTCGGACGCTGCACTCACCTTTTATATCGCCTTTCCATGACAGAAGACCCGGCATGGGCCGGCACATTCATCAGAAACTCTGTGGATTTGATCCAAGCCCTGGAGCGCGGGATTGAGCGAGTGACTTCGGTAATTGAAGCCGTTCATCTACAAACTGACGGGAGTGACATATTCTCCCTGAGCGCTGTAACAATGAAAGCCGCGATTCCCGTTTGGGGGAAAGCTTTTGCAAATGCCAATGCGGGCCCCAATACGAGTCCTGGGGCAACTGAAGGGTCTATGGAGCCCGGTATTGGGAATAATTCTTCCGGCGACTTTTCCTCGATGGACTTGCTTAGTGACCCTTGGTTTACAGATATTTTCAACAATTGGGAGACGTATCAGGTATGAAACCAGTGAATTTCGATGGTTCATTTCTACGAACCACATTATTAGGCGCGGTGACGTCAGATTTGGCGCGGTAATATCCTGTAAATAAGACAAAACTTGCCACCCATTCATGCATACTTCGTGTGTAAACATGTTCAAAATGATTGGATGGCCGCTGGTGTCGGCAAATGCGGCGACGAGTGGCGCCGAATACCACCAAAAAACCCTTGCCGATTGTTCCATCGCGCAGCGGCTTGAAGCCGAACTTCCGCCATGGCATTTCCACTAGACATGCCGAATGCCATGATGCCGCAATGAGACGCATTTAAACTTGGCATATCGAATGAAGGCCATCTTACCAGGGCGGCATTTTCTCGCCGATGCATCAAAGGTATCATGCCGTCAGCCCGGTGCTCGTCAGCTCTAAAAACACCATATTAAAATGCATAAATACCATCTGGGGGATTGCTCTGCAAGTTTTGTAGAAAATAGACATCAATCGATAGAATTGCGATAGAATTGGGCTAGAATCCTCAAGTTTCTCAAATCTTTACTCAAAATCCTCCAAAATGGCCACCAATGGAACATCCAGCACCCCAATCTATACCCTTGCAGAAGGTAGGCAGCTCTTGTTCAAAATCAACACCTTGAAATGATCCTGTGGTGACTAACTGTGTGTTCAGGATGTCCCTATGCAGATCCCACAACAGCTCAGCGCTTTAGCGACGGGAGTCCCATCAAGGGGCTGATGCTTTTGCAGGACACGCAGCTTATTGAGACTCTTGCTCATTTTAGTCGCGAAAGAATCCCTGAGAGAGTCGTCCATGCTCGAGCAGTTGGGGCCTGGGGAGAGTTTGAGCTGACACATGACATTTCAAACTTGACTGACGCCAAATTTTTGAATGGCGTTGGCACAAAGAGCAAGGCCCTGATTAGAATTTCCACTGTTGGGCCCGGAGCAGGAGCTGCCGATACGCTACGTGATGTGCGAGGCTGGGCACTAAAGCTTTTTACCGAGGAAGGCAATCAAGATTTTGTCTTTAATGACATTGTGAGATTTCATCTGTGATTTACATGGAGCGACATTTCTTTTTTAACTAATTGACAATTTAGCCCGTGTTCTTTATTCGAGATCCCATCAAGTTTCCAAGTCTTAACAGATCCCACAAACGGCATCCAGCAACCAACATTACTGACAGCAGCATGGTAAGTAATTGAATAGCCTTTTACCTCATATTCAGATACTAACTGTTTATCCCTTTTAGTTTTGGGAGTACGTACTCTAGAATTGTCGGTTCTGAATACACCTGCTAATGTTACAGTTTCCACAACGGCAACCCAGAGGGCATTCATGCTTTGATGATGCTATTCTCTGGGCGAGGAACGCCCAAGTCCGTGAGACATGTGAACGGATATAGCGGTCATACCTACAAGCTCACTAAGAACGATGGCTCATTCGTATACGTCAAAATTCACTTCAAGTCCGACCAGGGCAACGACACTCTTGCCGATGCTGATGCCATCAGACTCGCTGGTCAAGATCCCGACAACCACACTGCTGATTTGTGGAAGGCCATTGAGTCTGGGAACTTTCCTTCTTGGACTGCCTATCTGCAGGTCATGACACCGGAGCAGGCAGAGACATACCGATGGAACGTCTTTGACATGACGAAAGTTTGGCCTCACAGCGACTTTCCTCTGCTCCCATTTGGCAAATTGACCTTGAACAGAAACGTGAGTTCCAATAGCTAAACTTGGGAATATTATAATATACGAAGATTATACTAATATGTAATAAAACAGCCAAACAATTATTTTGCCGACATTGAGCAAGCTGCTTTCTCGCCTTCTAATATGGTTTCCGGCATCGCCGCTTCGGCCGATCCAGGTACCTGATCCCTCACATATGTATCAAATCAAGGTTATATTTTTAACAAGTAATCCAGTTCTACAAGCTCGAATGTTTGCATACCCCGATGCGGCTCGATACCGACTCGGTGTCAATTATCAGCAATTGCCCTGCAATGCGCCTGTGTGTCCCGTCTATAATCCATACCAGCGTGATGGATTCATGAATGCTACTTCAAACTACGGTGGCGATCCAAATTATGTACGCTCATCTCTGAAGCCTCTCCGAACCAAAGGAAATGTTGGTGCGCAAGACTATGCCGTCGGTGGTCACCAACAATGGGTTACCGGTGCTGTAGCAAGCTATACTTCAGAGGTGTCCGAAGAAGACTTTGTGCAGCCTCGAGCTTTCTGGGACCTTTTGGGAAAGCAACCGGGTCAACAGGAACAGCTGGTCAGCAACATTGCTGCACACCTTGGAACCGCTCATTCCGCTCTCCACCAAGAAGCACTTGGTAAGTTTCTCACTATTCTACAAATCTGTATGTTGCAAGTATGCTGATTTCAATCGAAGCTATATTTGCTCGTGTTGATCCCAATCTCGCCAACATGATTCAAGCGAGGCTCCCTCATGTCAAGGAGGTTTAAAAGGCGACAGATCAGAAATAGAGGGTGCGATATTTAAACAAGTGTATTTGGTTTGATATTCGAAGAATACTGGATCATAGAAAATAGAGAATAAAGAAACTTGAGACAAAAAAAAAAGTGCGCACTGGCTCAAAAGTTGTGCCTGTTGCGTCTGGGTATTTTGGTAGGTGCTACTGGATTAATACTGCTTTTTTTGCGCGCCGAATAAACAGAAACGCCGAAAGATGTCTATATAAAATTTTGGCTGAAGATCTTGAATGGCAAGGACTTTGAATGGGTGGCACCCAACTTTCCAAGCCCAAAGGTTTTTGTTTTGATACCTAGAAGCTTTGGATGGGCTCGATACTTGTTTTTGTGGTTACCCACATCCCTCGGAATAACTTCCCTGATCTTGTTTTCCTCGGCGAGAGTAGATGAAGAAATGTCGAAGAATAAATGAATAGCTTTCTTGACAAGCATGAACTGCCGAAAGACCATCATCACATGCTAATGGGCCACTTTCCAACTCTCCTTACTCTGGGGATTTCAAATGAGCGAGCGGAGAAATTGCTCGAGGCCAAAGCCCAGCACTAATTAGAACCAGCCCGCCATTCTTGATAGGAGAAGGAAGCGGGGAGCCCTAGCTTAGGAGGCCTGACGAGGATACTCAAGCTTCCCACGACAACCAGAGTTATTTGTTGTATTGGGATCGAGAATTATCATAATCTCTAGCTCCAAGGTGCCTTCGTTTGATTATAATATCGATAGTCTTGCCCGATAAAAATCTATAGTTGCTGTCCAGCTCACCTGAAATATCCAAATCGATTCGAAGCGTCGCGGTCGTTTACTTCCCATTGCCTGTATACTCTTCCTACTGCTGGAGCAGGATTAGTTTCCAAGGAAGCGGGATCAAGACGCACCTCGTACTTATTATGATGTAACGAGATGCAGTTTTGACAGACAAACTAGACCAAATTGGTTCCGCATACGAATGTTCAGAGATAACGGCGACCATGGGTTGCGGAAGGGCGGGTGACAGGTGATGATTTTCAGGTTGCGTCTCTGAAACAGATGCGAGGTAGGTCAAATTATGACAAATTTGGATGTAAAGAAATTCCTTGGTCCTTATTATTTATCGAACTCGTAAACGCAATGTTAGTTCCCTTGTTTCGCAAAATGAACTTCGGATGATGTTGACGATGCATCTCCTGTTCCCTTGTCACGCGCTTCCTCCAAGCTTGCGCTGTCACGGTCGCTATGACTTTGGCGTCTTTGGCTATGAACCGTTATCTCTGTCTTCATCACGACGGAGGTCTGGCCGTGTGCGGTGTGGTTCTCCTTCCTGCCTTTTCCGACTCGGACCTCATATTCGGGAGCCACCTCCCCATCGACCCCTGTAAGATGTCGTGTTCTTTCTCCGTTGAAAGTTTCCAATGCCACATCAGTGCGAGCAGGATGACTGCGAGTGTAGGAGCTGTCGTTCCTCGACCCTCGAGTCAACTCGACCAGGCGGTTGAGGATGCTGAATTCGAGCTTGAGCTTGACGCTATAAACAAGCGGCTTCCAGGCGGTCTGGATACTGAAGCGGTTGGAGAACTCGAGGGCCAATATAGTGACGTCGAGGAGGACAATAAGAACGTTTACAAGGATGAGGTGGTTCATAACGGTCCGGGTTCTCGTGTTGCCTACACTTCTTTCCAGTCTAAGACGCTTGAGGGTCTCCCAAACGTATAGGCCTGAAATTATGGTTTCCTGGACGAAGAAAACACATAGCTGAATCTTCTCGTAGATGTTATATGGACCTTCGAACAGCGTCGGGTTGGACGAGTTGGTGCCGTAAACCAAGACGATGATGGGAACATGAAGCACGAACGCATCAACAATAATCATGTAAAGCACCATGCGTAGGCGACGCTGATTTCGCATAACAATGTGCAGTCGAGAATAAAGCACAACTGATTGCCCAGTGACCATGCAACACCAGCCTACTAGAATCAGAGTCGCAGCGAGATTAGGCCTTGGGGTGAGCGAAAGGTGTTTGATGAGGTAGCCGGTGCCATTGAACGCAACCCCCCATGTCGATGCTAGGAAACTCCAGAAGTAGAGGCCGCCTCGTTTCTTGAAGGAGGTGAAGATGTAGGCGTTGAGCTCCAAGACATTGTAATAGGCGATGCTGATGAAAACGCAGATGATGACGGCGACGACGCCCGTCTTTGTCTCGGTGTTGACCATGTTGGTCGGTCCTTGGCGAAGGACAAGGCGTGAAGGCGGGGTGCAGAAATCGGCGGAACGAACGGTGGTGCAAGACAACAGAAAAAGAAAGAGCGGCGGCGATCAAGTTGAAATGAGGGCTTGGCTAGCTGGCTGACTCTGCAGAGCCTGCATATAGAATAGAACCCCTTTCGCACTCAACAGGCAGCTCGTGTCCACCACCAAGAGGCAGATTTATGAACCGGCATCTTGCGGCATGCCCATGCACGGCTGTTACAGATTCGTTCATGCCGAATAATTAATGAGCCCAGGAAACTGGTGCTTGGGAGCCAGACCTTTTGCTCGACCTGTGGCAACGAGGTCGCCTTGCTGCTCACGGCCCCGCTCCCCGGCGTCTCCGGGTTGGATAGCTATCACAAGGTTTCCTAGGGTCGGTGCAAGACGAGAACCTAAACCGCATGGGGATCTTGATTGGCCACGGGTGACAGGCAGTTAACGGCCCGAGCTTGTAAGCACCCCGGATTTCAGCGGTGCAGTGTGCGAATATCGTCCCCCCGAGCGAGCAGATACGCTTTTGGTCGTGATCATGCCTGCTCACCAACCCAGCCACGCCTGCGGTTCCACTTTGGAGCCCACTAGCCAAGAGATTTTGGTGTCGCTTCGAGGTGATTATCCCGCTAGCTGAATTTTGGGCAACGTTGCACTTTTTTTTTTCTTCTTCTTCTTCTTTCACCTCGAATATGAACCCTGCATCTGCATCGTCGGACGCTTGGCAGGCTGCTTCTCGGCTCTCGCTCAAGGATGTGGCCGGTGGGTGGTGTCATCACCATCCACCCACCGCCATCAAGACGAAACTGCCGGATTCCCGTCTCATGTCAGGATTCATATGCGATTGCGATTCCGATCGATCTTAAAGAAGCAGGAGAGAACTTCCATAGACTTTCACTAGCTGGTACTCAGAGCCCCAACTACCGAGTATTTTTATCGTGAAACCGAAGTGTGTCTCAGGCGCGCGGCACGAGCCGGGTGGCGTGGGACAGGGGTCCGGCGCGACCACTCAGCTTGTCGAGGAATTTCATCTGCTCTTCCTGCAATGCGGTTTTCGTTCTTGGCATTTCAGCTGTGGATCGATTTGCGTCGTAGTCATTTCCGTTGTAGGCAGGGCCCCCTAGGCGAATTTTTGGTATGCAAGAGGTGCTGTTGGTTCTGGAAATTCGTCCAAGTTCCACATGTGTCGTCGAGTAAACACCGGAGCTTTGCCTGAAGTAGTCTCTGAACCTTGGCCGCTTAGTGTTGGCTCTCGGAATTTCAATACATAGGAAAAAAGAAAGGAAATATTGGCCGCGTCATTATGATTTCCATATTTACAGGGAGAAGCTCTCACGCAATCGCTGCAGTCGTTCGACGCTGGGACCAGGGATACCGCCAGGTTCACGCCGAAGAAAATGGGTTCAATCGTCTTTCCTCCAAGACGTCATCGAATTTAGCAATTGCCAAAAACGGTACTGAAATGGAATACCTCACGGGATAGAGATGCGCCGTGGTATTTCTCGCTAGAAGCCGAAATCGAACAATTGGATCCTGTCACTCCTGTCAATCATGCAGATCAATCAAATGGGATGCCCTTATTTCTCCGCAACTACGCAATCCAAACGAGCCTGTCAATGATCCAAGTGCCATAGAGAGGTCGGTTATTGGTGGCATTATAGTGCTGTGCTAGAGCCAACCGGCACTGCCGATTCGGGCACCGACCACCCACAAATCAGAAGATGGACAATATATTGTCCATTCCGGTATTCCGAGCCAGCGTCTTGGCACAGTGGCGTGTCTCGTGTTTTCTCACAGTTCCATCTCGTAGTTGTTTCCTAGTGATCCAGCACAGCGGATGCCCCCAGCTGGTCACCATCATCAACTCGTACGATGCCCAGAGATGCAAGGTGCCAGACCGCACTTTTGAAATGAAAGTGGAGCTGGAGGGAGGATCGCTAAGGTTGCGGGTCTCGGATAAGCTTAGTCTCAACTCTACCAATTCTTGGACCTCTCCACACCTCCCATGATTCTCATCCCAATACGTAGAGAGGCAGAGACTTCGCTAATCTGGGTCATTTCTTTGATCAGACCCTACAATTTTAAACAGGAAAGGATCAACGCTTTCAAAACAAAAGCTGAGGCATATTAATGTCTCCCACGGCGACCTGCATCTGCATCCCCTCACACCACAAGCTCATCGTGCACCACACCCAAACAACTCACGATGCCTTCCGCTCACTCTGTGCTTGCCGCTGGCATCCTTGCCCACGCGGGACTGAAGCAGTCTGGTGTGCTCGCCTACCAGGTGCCGTCTGCGGCCCAGATCATCGACCAGAAGTCCTTCAACGTCTTGGACGAGGTCCTGCCTCCCACCCAAGCCAACGACTCAACTGTATGATACCTCTGCCGAATTGGGCCCCGGAGCCTTGTTTCCTGCTTGCCACGAGCATTACTAATTTCGACACTAGCTGTTCCTCTGGCCAGGTGTAACTCAGGAGTCTCTCACCGAGAAGCCCTTCCACATCTATGATGACGAGTTCTTTGATGTCATTGGTCGAGACCCCTCTCTGACCCTCATTGCGACCTCGGAGTCCGACCCGCTCTTCCACGAGGCAGTTGTCTGGTAAGACCTACAAAGTCCATTGCTTTGTGAAACCAATCCTAATGAAACATCAGGTACCCTCCTAACGATGAGGTGTTTTTCGTTCAGAATGCTGGTCCGCCTGCAGCAGGCACCGGTCTGAACAAGTCGTCCATTATCCAAAAAATTTCCCTAGCCGAGGCTGAGGCAGTGCGCAAGGGAACCCACACCAGCGATGAGGTGACTGTGACCGTTGTGCCTTCTGACCCTCAGGTTATCAACCCCAACGGTATGCAACTAGCCACTTCTAGTTCCATGTCATTGTGCTAATTACTTTTTTCAGGTGGAACCAACTACAAGGGAAACATCATCTTCGCTGGAGAGGGCCAGGGCGACAACATCACATCGGCACTCTATGTCATGAACCCTGTGTCCCCCTACAACACCACCGGTAAGCATCACACAGCTCAGTTGACTTTTTTCAGAGCAAGTTCAATGACTAATCCGAGAGCAGTTCTCATCAACAACTACTTTGGTAGACAATTCAACTCTCTCAACGACCTGGTTGTTCACCCCCGCAACGGTGACCTCTACTTCACCGATACTCTCTATGGCTACCTCCAGGACTTCCGCCCATACCCAGGTCTCCGCAATCAAGTCTACCGATACAACTTCAATACTGGTGCCATCCGCGTGGTTGCTGATGACTTCACTCTGCCCAACGGTATGTCTGTTAAGTGCATCTTGCAATGCATCTCGCTCATAATAAATAGGTGTTACATTCTCTCCCGATGGCAAGCACGCATACGTTACCGACACTGGAATCGCTCTCGGATTCCACGGTCGTAACCTGTCGTCCCCAGCCTCTCTTTACTCTTTTGACGTCAAAAAGGACGGCACATTTGAGAACCGCAAGACCTTTGCCTATGTCGCCTCCTCCATCCCCGATGGTTTGTACCACCCTTTTGTCTCGTCCACAAATAGTTGAGCTAATTCGTTCGCACTAGGTGTCCATACCGATTCCAAGGGTCGTGTCTACGCCGGTTGTGGAGACGGTGTGCACGTTTGGAACCCTTCCGGCAAGCTCATCGGCAAGATCTACACCGGAACTACTGCTGCCAACTTCCAGTTTGCTGGCAATGGTCGTATGATCATCACTGGACAGACTAAGTTGTTTTATATCACCCTTGCGGCATCGGGTGTGAAACTTCAGTAACCCCTCGACTTGTAAATACTATGCTTCTAATGTAAATACTTTTTGCCCAGATTAATGAATAACAATGAGGTTAATGCATTGGTTCATCGGGTCACTTTCAGGCTAAAATAGAAAGAGAGAAAGAGATAATGAACATAACATCTCCCTTGCCTTTTCATATTATTCATCCCCACAGTTTCAAATCCTAGATAGTTGTTGAATACTATTGTAGAATATGTTCGCAGGATCCGTCTGGGCTAAACAAAAGTATTCAATTATATGAATAGCCCATCTAAATTAATCCTGCAGTGCGCTGCTAGATATTTCATCTACATACTGCTGGTTGTAAGAATCGAGCATGTTTTTGAAACCCCCACCATGAAAACCCTCTCTCTGCGATATGGAAATTAACCCCATTGTAAACCTAAACGACCAGAATGTATTCTCTATCTCCGGGTCAGTTTGTGGTTTAGATATAAATCTTCGTGTGTAGCCTCCGATCATAGCTCCTATTAGAGACATCCCGACAGACAACGAAGACGAGTGGCGTTAAAACAAACACAATGTATTCACAACTAATCCTAGCGCTTGAACGACGAAATAATTAAACCACAAAATACTAAACTAGTGCTTATTTATGCTCCATCCACCTGGAGCTCAAAGTAGTAAATATGTCCTAGACATAATTGAACCATGGCGAGTTGGACACTGATAAGCAAGCCAACTACTTGTGAAGAGGCCACATAGATGTCTCAATTCGTAGTTTGCGAACGTTTTAGATCATAAAAATTAGATTCTTGATTATGCTTCATCAGAAACCAGGGATATCCAGGCCTGAAATACCTCATACACTACAGGGTAATGGCCGTCCAATAGCTCAGACCAAAGCAAACGGAATTGCAACATCTCACGCGCCACATATAAAACCAATAATGAGGAATTTAGGGTTTCAATGCGATAGTGACTCGTTGTATTCATATACAAACCCAAACATCGATTTGAACTAGGAAATATTCTTAGGCTTCTGAGTTTAGACCGGTCTTCGCTCCATTTATCCGCGACTATTATTAATTTATTGAGCTATTCATGCTCAGCTTACTACGAAAGTGTTTATTACTGTGTTCACTAAACAGGAATGAAATCCATAAATAGCTAGTGTCACGACCTAGGAAACCTTTCATTATTGATGTTCCTTCACAGCCGTTATTCACGCCGGTAATCGCGAGCATTGCAATTATTGGCCTATATTTTGATCTGATCGTGTAAATGATGTGACGGAAAGTGTAAGTTTTAACAGGGAGTCTTGTATTAAACTTTTACCTCTGATTTCCAGTTTTGGACGCGCCGTTGATGTCGTTCAATAACCACTATTTAACAAAAGTCGATAGATATATTCAGAAACGACATACGTGTGTGTCCCTAATTATCTGTGTGGACAATTTCACATACTGCTTTAATGGTATCTATCTTCAATTCCGGTCATTAACTTTGTCCTCTCCTGTCAATATTCAGGTTTAATATCTATTTGGATGCCTTAGTCGGTCATTCAGCGCCCAATTGGATAAGAATGACCTTTCGGTACCCCCTTGAGATCTTATCCATTCATGTCTTGTTCAAAAACAGACAGTAGGTAGGCTCCATCGGGATTTTCCCTCAACGTCAGACCCACAAAAGTGGTAAATACAATCCGCCATCAAGATCACTTTTCTTCATCATTTCCTGGCCAAAAAGAAGAAGCCACTCCGTCCGTTCTCTGCATGCTGCAGTTTTGGCTCATTAATGAAAAATTAGAATTCATCATCAAGACTGCTTCTCTTGACATGGACTGGTATAGTCCAACGCACAAAAAGAATGAGCGCTGCAGGACTCGAACCTGCGCCTCTTACGAGACTGCGAATTGTAATGGTTAATCTCTTAACCTGAACACAGCGCCTTAGACCGCTCGGCCAAACGCCCTTGTAATTGGTTGAAGGAAGCTAAAGGTAATGTGATATCAGAAGTCTTGCCATCACCTGGAGAGAATTTTCAACATCGTTGATCGCATCTTACTCCAAACACTTATCCCAAAGTTCGTTCTTGAGATGATTCACGCTACATGATCAGGTGCAATTATTAGTGGTGTTCTATATACCATTGTTCATGCAGCCTAAACGGATTGTTCATTTTTTGGGGGATTTCCCATAAATAGCTCGAAGTAATAATGTTAGCTCTGTTTAAAAAACCGCCATCATTCAGTCCGAGATATTTATGAAGACTTTAGTTCTATTCTTATTGTTCGATAAAACTTTAATTAAAACAAGAGCTTTTGTTGAATGAAGTCTTTATAAATCTTCACTTATTATGAATATGAAAGCTTCGCGTAATCAAGTCTGTTAAAAATACCTGTATCCTTCAGTATCAGCTATTAAGCCACCTGATAGGCAACCAACTATCCATGAGTTGCCACCGCAGCAATGTTGATCGAAGAGCAGCATGGGACACTTGAGCTTTGGGGGCCCAGTTTCTTTTCGACGTCGAAAAGCCGGTTCATTTTGCCCAATCACATGCGGCATCTCCATGCGTTGCTGACCTCGATCACTCAGATGATTCAGCAGTTTAGACCGCAGTATGGATCCACGCGTCATGCTAGGGCTTACAGAGGAAGATCTTTGATCAGTGTGGTTTCATTCACTAAAACAGGAGCCGGAGGAAACCAGCTCAGTGGATATAGAAGATTTGTCTATGCCACATCAGTTGAAGTTCAAGCGTTCATTGCATTTGCCATCGACATGTGAAAACAGCACTGAAATGCGTACCCATCAATAATCACGCACCAGGTATTGCATGTGACTTATAAAGTGAAATACCTTCATCAAGGTCCGACAAATCATTTTAGTTGCCGAGTCATGAGAGCCCATTGTCCTTTCGTCATCCCATTCTCAACGCGATAGCATTGTATAAATTATTGAGTGCTAGTAAGCAAAGTACAAAAGGTCAAAAAATTAAGATCTCGCTGCAAAAATATGTAGGAGTACTATAATTAGGATGGTGGGTGAGACTGATTCCAAAAACGATCCATTGCCGAACGCCACTAGAATCCATGTGAATTTTCGGCTGAGGTTATACCGTTGACTTCGCTCTCGGCAATATCGGATCACCTAACAGTAGTCAATTTCATGTCAGGTTTATCGCTAAAATGAATTTACGCGGGCCCAAGATTGCGTCAACAGGCAAGTCCGAATTTGGCAGTTGGATGCGTGTCGTGGATCGATTTCAGCGTTGAGCTTCACCGCGTGGTAAGACCTACAGCACTAAACGGCTAGCGTACCGCAAAATTAGTATAGGATTTGGCGCCAATGCCACTTTGTCAATGATTACTTGATACAGGTTCATGGTCAGTCCATAACGTCGTGGTCATGGAAAGCAATCGAGACTCATCCATTTCCCCGAGCGAATGATTCAGTTGGGCATGAAACGGGCGGTTCTCACCAAAGACCTTGGGTGAGCTCCAGGAGAGTGGCGCTTGGTTCGCCTATGCAATGTGAAGGTAACGTGAGCAACCCGGGACCCGCCACCCCCCCCAACCCGCCACCCCGCACAGCGGGATTTTCAGGTAAACACCACCAAAATCTAAATTCAACACTCCGCAATATCTCATGCAATAACAAACCAAATTTAAATCTGATTGAATATTCTGAATCTCCGATGCCGAAATATACAGAGAGGGAATTTTCAGGAGCGATAAAGGATGCTATCGCGACAGGAAATATCAAGGCAGCAGCAAAGCTATGGAACATACCACGTTCAACACTTCGAGACCGCCTCAAAGGAATAGAATCAAAACCTTATGCGCATGCACACGAACAACGCCTTTCTCCTATTCAAGAAGAGTCACTTGCTGACTGGGTTCTAGCGCAACGGTCTCTAGGGGTCGCTCCAACACACAGTCAGCTTAAGGAATTTGCTCAACGCATCATCCAAAAGACAGGCGATAATCGACTTCTAGGAAAGAACTGGATTGCTGGCTTTTTACGGCGAAACCCGAGGGTCAAGACGATACGCTCCAAAGCTATCGATCGCGCTCGTTTAGAGGCTGCCTCTCCCGAAAATATCGCAAAATTCTTCGAGAGACTCGCTTCGCCTGTTATCAAGCGGATCCCCCCCCAATACCGATATAATATGGATGAAACGGGTATCATGGAAGGCAAAGGAGATAATGGATTAGTTCTTGGAAGTGCCGACGATGATTTTGCGCCTCAAAAGACACCCGGATCGCGTGTCTGGACCTCTATTTTAGAGGCCATCAGTGCAACAGGTGTCGCGTTGCCACCACTGGTTATTTTTAAAGGATTATCGCTTCAACACCAATGGTTTCCACGAGAGCTAGAGAAATTTGATAATTGGATATTCACATCATCGCCAAATGGTTGGACTTCTGACGATATCGCATTGGAATGGCTCAGACGTATCTTTATTCCATCGACACAGCCTGCTGAGCCTCGCCCACGCCTCCTTATTGTGGATGGCCACGGCAGTCACGAAACGATTGATTTTATGTGGGAATGCTATATTAATGATATCTTCATTTTATATTTACCGCCACATTGTTCTCATATTCTTCAACCTCTTGATTTATCGGTTTTTTCCGTCCTCAAGCGCACTTATCGCACTGAAGTCCAAAAACTCATCCAGATCACGGATACCACCGCTTTTGGCAAGGTCAACTTCCTCAACTGCTATGTCAAGGCAAGGGCATTAGCTATGAAGCCGGAGACTATTCGAGCGGGCTGGAAATTAACAGGGCTATGGCCAATTTCTATGCGGCAGCCCCTAAATAATCCATGGTTCATTGAACGGCAGCGACAGCGCGAAAAGAGCAAAATTCACACGCCTCGCGCAAACCGGAAGAGACCATTAGACCCGGAAATCACAATATTAACGCCTGTTCATAGCAGCGAAGTCCGGAAGGTGATGGAAACACTGCCAAATAAGGAGGAATTTGGACCTGAGGCACGACTCCTCTTCCGCAAGGTCGGCACAGCGCTGGATAAGCATCTCTTTCAAATTGCAGAACAGGAGCAGCGCATACAGCTATTAGAGGCACAAGTTGAGCATTTACGGCCCAAGAAAAGGAAAAAGGTCAAGTTGGGGCCAAATGAGAAGTATGCGACCGTACCGACCTTGTGGAAGACCCGTGAGCAAATCCGGTCAATTGAGAAACAATATGTGGATGATATTAAAGAGAAGAAAATCAGCTACGAGGACCACCTTGACGATTTTCAATTGGAACTAGATTTTGTGCCCGAAAATTGAAGTTATTTTGTGTTGCGAAATGGCGGTGTTTATTGTGTTCACGGTGGCGGGTTGGGGGGGTGGCGGGTTCCGGGTTGCTCACGTTAACTGCGGCGATTTATGATCGCTTGTCTTGCGCCGGATCACTTTGGTTGTCTCAGACAATACAAGGGTCCAGTTCATAGCGGAAGTGCGCACAAACATACCCCTGACTGAAAATTTTGTCCTGGGCCACAGCATACCCTAGAGCCTGGATCAACTCTATTCACGCATTAGTTGAGAGAATTTTTGAAGCAGAACACTGTATGTGTTTCCATTAGGTAATAGGCTTCTTGATTAAATTAGCCGTAGGGGGGGCTTTCAATGAAGAGAAATGAGGCCAGTTGGTGGGGATTGCATGCTGCAATTCACCAGTCGTTAACGCCCACATAGACGTTGAAACAAGTTCTTGTCAGCCTCAAAACGCCATTTGGATCCTTCATCTCAGCTTTCAGAGGCCGAGTCGCTATGGCCATCGGATTGCGCATTGATCTCAATCTAGGGACTGGGGCGGGTTTGGTAGCTTCGGGTTAAATTATTGCACGTAATCGTCCAACTATACTGTACTCATTAGGGCGATAAGATCGTCGAGTTAAGGTCAATGTGAAAAAGATCAAGACGCTTGGACTACTCTTATTTCTACCCACTTGATGCTTGATTTGAGGATGATCAACAGTGCATCACATCGCACCGCCAAATCTTCGTATGCATGATAGTCCACGTGGAAGCCGAATCTTGGCTTTAATGTTGGTTGGCGACACGGGAGATGGACCACGGTTGCGAGGGAAAATGGCCACTGGGATGATCTCGGGGACTGGGGAAGTGAGGGGCGGATTTACAAACGGTTTCGAGCTTGGCCGAGGGAAAAAATATGCTGAGCACGTGTGCTAAACTGTATTTTCGAGTTTGATGAACAATTGGGTCACTGTGATGAATGAGGGTGAAGGCGATGTTGATCAATTACGTTTTGTGGAGTAGAGGCAAATTTCACGGCCTGTCCTTTTTTGTGGCATTTTCACCACGAGCATCCAGAATGCGGAACTTAATAAAGAAGCCAGAAGCGGCAGGAGACAAGAGAAATTGACTTTTCGTGGTGAGACTAGACATGTTGACATATGTACACGAGATGGCTGGATGCTCGATCAAGAGGCCCGAAACAAGAGCGGCGGGATTGGTCCCGTTCCCCCGTTCTACCACGAGGCGAACTGGCAGTGGCGGGCCAAGGTAATTTTTCGCGAGAGGCTGTGCTCTTAAATGGCGTGCTGTTCTGCACATTATATGCGGCTCCCCACTGCTCTCCTGGCAACGAGCATCCGGTCGTGCCGTGTAGGTTCTGCACAGCCAGGTGTGCTGGCAAGGACACATGGGCTTACATGCAAGCAAGCACCAGTCGCCAAGCTTTCCGTCTTGGTTAGCGAAAGCGAGGGCACCGCCATTTTAGAAAACACGCGCTTATTTAGCAGTAGGATCAAGTCTGCATGCTTGCCTTTGACGCGTCGACGAGGCTCAGTGTTGCAGGCAACAAGAATCTCGGTCAAGCAGTCAGAGGTACTGATGCACCCTTGTCGGCCAGGCAAATGATGGCCTAGGGTTGCAGCAACAAGCTTCGGCCAACGAAACAAGATCTGCGAATGCCAAGATGACAGACATGCCAAAAAATGGCTGTCGAGAGTAGCGAGTTTACGGGGGCTGCTCTCAGGGCTTGTTGGGGCATTATGACTGGCAAATGACGTTAATACAAAAAGGGATGGATGCATTGCAGGCGGGAAATGCAAGCAACGCCTATTTGGGCGTGGTTGTGAAATGCATCTTTATGCACGATTAAATAGGGTGGTAGTAATTAATTTATCCCATCTCCGAAGCTTTGGCAGTGAGATGCTATGGGCGGCTCTCCACAGGGAGGCATTTTTTAGTGGGATGGGGGGGGGGGCATTTTAGCGGCATGGGATGCATTATGGGACTGAGGGTTAACATTCTAGAAGACAATGCTGCTCAGTAACTCCCGCGATCGTTTAACGTGCCTCTGGTCCTGCAGGGAGAGGTTAATTTGTCCATGAATCTGGATATGGACATGGCGCGTGAGGCGCCGGCGGTGATTGGCGAGGACAAGGCCCCGGCCATACCGGCCGTTGGAAACGAAATGCGCTTGGACCTGGAACAGGATTTTCTAACCTGGAGGGCCAGATGACAGGGTAATCCGGCACTGGGCCGGGGCGTGCAAGGTAAATTGATTCGCTCCCCCACTCGGTTTGTTCTGACAGCCAAACCTGCCCGTGGATGGCTGGTATGGGCGATGATCGCGGCAAAGGCATTGAAACAGGAAAATGGATGGCGGGTACGTCAGCGTCTAAGCCAGCAAGGAGCTTACATCCTGGCTGACTGACTGTATAGGTACGCTGGGCATGACCACTGTGTGTGATGGAACGGACGATGATGAGGAGACATGAGGGGGACATGAGGTGGACATGAGGGAGGCGTTTAAACACCACCGCCACCATTCTCACACGAATAACAACCGTGAAGTAGACGAGGAAAAAGAAAGCAAGTGTCAATAGTGCATACATATCACACACACACACACATACAGCACCCAAAAAGAGAAAAAAAGGAATAAAAAAAGCAAAAAAAAAAAAAAAGCCATCACACAGACTGCCGAAGCGAACTCCAGCCATACTAGGAGAATTTTTTTGGGTAAAGGCCCTGCTTAATTAATTAGCTGTGTCGCACTGGCCCGCCGCCCACTGTTCCATGTTGTACGGATGACACAGTAACACCACTGCACGGGCTTTCCACTTCCGTGTAGTGTCAGGAGAAGGGCGGCGGCAGAGAGGGCAGAGAAAAACAATCCATTACTCGATATTAATAATAAAATAAACGGAAATGGAAACAATCAATCGTCCCTATTCTTTCTAAAAATACGAGCCCATCTTCTCATGCTCGCTCACTTCGCTCTCGGCGCGTTCCCATAGGTCTGGCTCTCCCCGTGACGATCGCATGCAGGGGGCCAAAACATGTTATTCCCTGTGGCAAAAAGGGAACATCCCTGCCTCATGCTGAGACAAGCCCTGGCAGGAGACCCCCCCTAGGCTCGAATCGCGCGAGAGTTGGCGTTCTAAAAATATGGATGCTTGAATCCAACCGTCCAACCCATTCGCCCTGGGTGGAGAAGGCCAGCCCTCAAGCCCAAACACAGACGTCATTTAGCAGGCTGAGGTGTCAGTTCTTCGTTCGTATTCTCAGTCAATCATGCGGTCCAACCTGGTATTCTCTATGGATCCTCTTTGGATTTGTGCTTCTGGCGGCCGCATCCCTGAAAAGCATTTTTCGGAACTGATGAGACCCAGAGCTTTTCCCCCTCTGATCTCTCTCCTCCAACCTTGATCTCTTCCTAACCCTCCAAAACCGACCACTACCCACACTCGTTTTCATAGAAAGACGAGACGAGACGAGACGAAGGCTGCTGTTTTCCCATTTAGATCTGCCCGGTCCCCCAGCCTCGCAGTTTTCGCGGTTGTCGCTTCCAAGTAGTCTTGCACGTCTATCCACCACCCTACCGAAGCTTCCGAACCCCAGCTCCGAACAAAGTCGGGCGTTGGCCACGATGGCTCACAACAACGGCCCAGGCCAAAACGATAGGGCAGACCATCAGATGCAGGATCTGCCCCCAGGTACAAACGTGAGTTGCTGCACTTTCTTTGTCCTTTGGTGGTTTAAAAAAAGAAGAGTTTCTTTATGTGAGACGGTCAACACCACCATTCAATGCTAACGTATGCACCCACCTGTGTAGTACACCTACACGCAACAAGACCAAGAAGAAGATGTCGGCCGCCACCTCCTCAACCACCCCCTCCACGCCACCGATTCTCATTTGGCTCTTACGGACCCTCACAATATGGGCCTCTCAGATCCTCACTTGAGCCTCAGCTCCCCCCCGCACCTCAGCCTAAATGATCCTCACCACCAGCACCTGAGCGACTCGAGCTATCTCACAGAGCCTCCAATTCAGAACCACCCGTACCACCGAAACAACGCTCCATCACCTCCCGGTTCTCCCATGTCCACTTACAGTTTAACGGAAACGTACGCTCCGGGTGCCTCGCAGCTGCCCCTCCCAGTTATCGCCGGCGGGTATGGCGATAACGGCCACGGCTTCGACGGTTACGAATCGACGGCGAGCTTCACCCGGGGACGACCCGATTCGACTTTTGTCAACCACGAGGACAGCTGGGTTCAGCGACAGCAGCAGCCTGCTGCTACGGGCACTGGGGGTGGTCTGAAGCGATACAACACCCGAAAGGTCAAGCTCGTCAAGGGCTCCGTTCTCAGCATTGACTACCCCGTGCCCAGCGCCGTCAAGAACGCCATCCAGCCCAAGTACCGCGAGAATGACGGCAATGAAGAGTTTGTGAAGATGCGCTACACGGCCGCCACTTGCGATCCTAACGATTTTACCCTCATGAACGGTTACGATTTGCGGCCTCGCATGTACAACCGCCACACCGAGCTGTTGATCGCAATTACCTACTACAACGAAGACAAGGTCCTCCTAGCGCGAACTCTCCACGGCGTCATGCTCAACATTCGCGACATTGTCAACCTGAAGCGATCGTCATTCTGGCACAAGGGTGGCCCGGCTTGGCAGAAAATTGTCGTCTGCTTGGTTTTTGACGGTATTGACAAGGTCGACAAGAACGTCTTTGACGTGCTCGCAACCATCGGTATCTACCAGGACGGTGTTATCAAGAAGGATATCGATGGCAAGGAAACGGTTGCCCACATCTTCGAGTACACCAGCCAAATCTCCGTGACGCCTAACCAGCAGCTCATTCGCCCGACCGGCGACAGCAACAACAACTTGCCTCCCGTGCAGTTTATTTTCTGCTTGAAGCAGAAGAACAGCAAGAAGATTAACTCGCATCGTTGGCTGTTCAATGCCTTTGGCCGCATTTTGAACCCTGAAGTGACTATTCTGATTGACGCGGGAACAAAGCCAGGCCCTCGCGCTCTTTTGTCGCTCTGGGAAGCCTTTTACAACGACAAGGATCTCGGCGGCGCCTGTGGAGAGATTCACGCCATGCTGGGCAAGCACGGTCGCAAGCTCATCAACCCGCTCGTCGCCATTCAGAACTTTGAGTACAAGATCTCCAACGTGCTCGACAAGCCTCTGGAAAGTTCATTCGGTTACGTCAGTGTGCTTCCCGGTGCCTTTTCTGCCTACCGGTTCCGTGCTATTATGGGCCGACCGCTGGAGCAGTACTTCCATGGTGACCACACGCTCTCCAAGCTACTGGGTAAGAAGGGTATCGACGGCATGAACATTTTCAAGAAGAACATGTTCTTGGCTGAGGATCGTATCCTTTGTTTCGAGCTCGTCGCCAAAGCGGGCCAGAAATGGCACTTGACCTACATCAAGGCTGCCAAGGGTGAGACCGATGTGCCTGAAGGTGCCGCCGAGTTTCTGAGCCAGCGTCGACGATGGCTAAACGGTTCCTTTGCCGCCTCGCTCTACTCGCTGATGCATTTTGGTCGAATGTATCAGTCGGGCCACAACATTCTTCGTCTCTTCTTCCTGCACATCCAGCTGATTTACAACTTCCTCAACGTGCTCTTCTCCTGGTTCTCCCTCGCCTCTTACTACCTGACGACCTTTATTATCATGGACCTTGTGGGTACCCCCGATCCCACAAAGGGCCAGCACGGCTGGCCGTTTGGTGATACTGCTACCCCGATTCTTAACGTGCTGCTCCGATGGATCTACCTTGCTTTCTTGATGCTCCAGTTCATCCTGGCGCTTGGTAACAGACCCAAGGGCTCCCAGTACACCTATATCCTTTCGTTTGGTGTTTTTGGAGTCATTCAGTTTTACATCCTGGTCTTGTCCGGCTATCTCGTCTATAAGGCTCTCAAGGATCCAATTGGCGAGCAGATCTCGTTCGCTAGCGGTCAGGCCTTCTTCAACAGTTTCTTCGGCGGTGATGGTGCTGCAGGTGTCATTTTAGTGGCGCTCATTACCATCTACGGTCTCAATTTCATCGCTTCGTTCATGTACCTCGATCCTTGGCACATGTTCCACTCGTTCCCTTACTACCTGCTTCTCATGTCAACCTACATCAATATTCTGATGGTGTATGCCTTCAACAACTGGCACGACGTGTCCTGGGGTACTAAGGGTTCAGACAAGGCAGAAGCCCTGCCTTCTGCACATGTCACAAAAGGTGAAAAGAACGAAGCAGTGGTTGAAGAAATCGAAAAGGAGCAAGAAGATATCGATAGTCAGTTCGAAAAGACCGTGTGGAGAGCTCTGGCCCCCATGGAGGAGATTGATGACACAGAGAAGAAGGACGTTGAAGATTCATACAAGTCCTTCCGAACTGGTCTAGTTGTCTCTTGGTTGTTCTCTAACATGGTTCTCATCATTGGTGTCACTAGTGATGACTTTATAGATCTCGGTGTCCAGGTAAGCATTTGTCATCATTCTCCATGAAAACACAATCACTCTAACCAAGTATACAGAAAGCTTCCTTGGCCCGAACCCCGTACTTTTTCAAGACTTTGCTGTACTCGACCGCAGCGCTTTCGATCATCCGCTTCATCGGTTTCTTGTGGTTCCTGGGTTGGACCGGCATTATGTGTTGTTTCGCTAAGCGATAAATTAAAACGCTACAGACTACGAAGGGGTCAAATCCCTGAATGCGCCTTTTTTTAATGACGGGGTTTCTGTGATTAATTTCTTTTTATAATCGACATTGCATTACTCGATGGCGTTCTTAGAGTGCACGGCGCCGGGCTATTCGATTGCTGTATCGAAGCGGGCAGTGCGGATAGGGTTTTTTGGACGTGTATCAACAACAGATTCTAATGGGTAAATTGAGAATCTTTGGTTTTCTTCAACTAGCAACAAACAAAGCTGTCTTGGTAAAAAAAAAAAAAGCAGCCATCCAGTACAGACGAAACACATGGGATGCATCACATGAATGTCAAGACATGACATGGATATAGAAATTCGGTTTTTAGTTATTTATTTATTGTATAAATCATTCCGTGAATGATTTGATTTGTCATACTATTCTCATTCAAACTTGCGTCATGAACGTGATTTACTTCAACACAATACACCCGCCGTTATCCATCTCGACAAGATTTGGTCGATCGAGATTCGTAGCTTTTTGACTCGTCGCTTTTCGCTCCTTGTCTAGTGCCCACTCAATGCTTCTGCCCAAGTCACTCACGAACAGCCGCATAAAGACGCCTCTATATTCCAGCTTGGAGTCGTGAGATTTGATCCAATACTTTGTGCCGCCGACTTTGCGATAAAATGCGAGCCCACCCTCAGCCCCAAAGGTGTTTTTCAACCCGAAGGTGAAGCTTTCCTTCACACCATGGAGCATCGCTAGCTTCTCGGTTTTAGGGCCCGCATCTAAAAATGCTTGCAATGGCCCTACGTCAAGCTTAGTCCCGTGCGGGGAATTAAAGAGCACCTCGTGCACCTCCTCCCCACCTTGGATGGCATGTGACCAAATAATAGCCGTGCAAAAGTTGAGCTCTGCGTGACCAGGGAGTCGGATCGGCGTTAGCCAAGAAGGTACAGGCTCTCCAGGGTGCATCGAGCTATGACGCCATGATTCAAGTGACGGGTTAAAATCTGGAATAGTACAAATCGTCTTGAAGTGGCCCCACGGCTTGATGATTTGGATCGCTTCGGGTATTGCAATTACAGGGATATTTTTGTCAAAAAGCAGCAAGGTCGGTTTATGGACATGGTCAAGATAGTGAAATTGCAATAGAATCGCATCGATGCCGCCGGTATAATTCCCTTCTGCGAGTTGCCCATCTTCCCCCCTAATTGGGACTAGAGAGGCCGCTGCAGATTCAATTTGGCAAATGGCATCTTCAATTGCCAACGGAGTTGAAACATTTGGCCGACTTGGCAACGAAATATGGACGAACCAAGAGGAAACCAACGTTGTTGGCCCTGCCAGCCAAGGCTCAAATACCACGTGGTAAAAGGATCGTCCAAAGGCCACTTGCTCTGCTTGTGGGCGTGGAAATGATAGGAGCCAAGAGTTGTCTCCATTCAACGACGTCATCACTGGCCTCAATGTGGCTCCTGGCGAGGTAAAATATTCTTGCAGAGTGGCTTGACGTACTTTGTCCATCTTGGTTGGCGATAGGTAGACCGGAGGGTGTCAGATTTGGACATAGCGTACATTTTCAAATGGTTTTCATATCTGGGAGGTAGTTACTGTTTAAATAAACAGAAAAAACTGAGTTGCCGTGCCACGTAACCCATCAGGATCTACTGAGAAGCTAGCAGCTACCACAAAGGCCTTAACCGGAACATCTACAGGCCGCAGGGGTAGTGAATATTAGCTACATAATTCCGTTGCAGTAGAGATACTATCATCAAGGCTCAACAAGTTATGAGCTCGATATAACGAGTACATTCGCAAAACAAAAATAAATACCTTTCTCCTCCCAATAATAATGACATATGGCCAATTTGAACGAATTGAATCCCGTCTACCGCACTCCACCAGAAAAATATGCAGCTAACATTTACTACCCCTGCGGCCTGTACCGATTAGCATTCCTGTGTTGACCATTTCAAAATGGTGTGTTAGCGGGGCCTGGTGGTTATAATTAGTCCAATTTTAGTTTATATTCTGCAACGCATGGTTGGTTGAAGTGCGACGATCTGTAGGATGAATATCCAATCTGGGTAACATGAAGTGCCGGACGCCCGACTGGGTCTCACGTAAGACAGGAAATCGCATGCAGGGTTGAAGAATAAAGTTAGTTGCGTAATATTTGCGTAATATTTGCAAAATGGAAAAAAGGATCATCATTTTATGTGATGCGTTGCTTCATGAACGTCTTCAATAATACCGCGCCAAGTTACTTCAATATACTCCAGCGGCGCGGAAATGTTGTAAGCCCAGGTACTCCATGAAGATATTTAAAACAATTTTTGTAGCCAGTAATATCAATAAAAATTGCTAAAATTATTCTATCTGCGGCATACACTCTCCAAATCCAAATTAAGTCGACGCTTTCTAATCTATAAAAACTACAGAACAACCTATGATCAGATAATGTACGAACAAGCACGCACTCTACCAAACTTCGTCCAAATTCCACTGAATTGTCCGCTATAAGATTGCAGTCCGCATATAATAGCCCTTAGTCGCTGATAAAGTACAAAAGAAAAGTTGACAATTTATCCCGCAATTGGAGTAATAAATGTCTAAGCGCTTCCAAGCTCAATGTCATCGCTATTCTTGACCTGCTTCGTTTGAACAACCATGCTAGGGTGCTGGATATTGAATAGCAGGACGCAAATGAACATTAGAGCAGCATCAAAACAATAGAGATAGGTCTCGACAGTCTGTAGCACGCTGGTAGATCCTGCTGCGAATTCCGCGACTCGAAAAATGGACCGAACCATGATAAGAATGGACGCGGCGTACAAGACAAAGATGAATCGTTTCCACGGAACTGAGATTTGCATGCTAGCAGTGGTTGGCTGCCGAACGATGCGGAAATGGAAAACGGAAATGGCAATTATGAAGACTCCAAAGAAAAGAATCTGGATTGCCAGACCAATAAGAACAATTGTTCGGCCTTGGTCGAGAGCATCTTGGCTGTCCGCGTTTGCGATAATAGTGCCGCCTAAAAAATTGTATAAGTATTTTGATGGATCAGATGTCGCACTTCAAGTTACTTACCAGCAGCCTGGATTAAAAAGGACAGAATGTCACCAACGACGAAAATCTTGGTCAACCAGTTGATGCGGATAAATGAAAGTTTCTCAGCCTGCAGCATTCTAATTATGCGTCCAAGTATCATGTAAATGGAAGCAGAAAATAGAGCTGGGGCTAGGAGCAAAAGAAGCGTTTGAGTAACGAATGGTGCTATTGTCCATTCACCCGGTGTTTGCTTTGCATTGACACACCGAGCAGCATAACCTCCAACCTCGACTGCCATAATCGTTAGATGATATTTAAAAAAAAATATAGCCTTGGATACTTTTAGACTCATGAAGAAACTTACAGATTATACCAACGAAGAATGGGATAAAGTACCATGTTCTCGACTTGATCATCTGAAAGAGATGGACAATTCCCGACAAGGCAAAAAGGACCACAAAGACCAGTGCCGCGGTGAAAGACGGGTCATAGTGATACCGTTGATTGGCCATTGCGAAGGAAGAAATTAAAAATGGAGGAAGGCTTGATTAGGCTCTGGTGTCTGTGGATTGATGTGGTCTTTGAATCTGCGGAATGAGGTTTGCCAAAACTGATGCCAAATATTTATGTATTTACTCAATCTATGAGGCATCCTGAGCTCGAATGGAATGCCTAATTGCATTCATTGATTTAACGCCATCTCATCACCAAAGCCCTTGACTTTGCGCGTCGATTGTGGCTGTTGGATCCTATTGACATCTGCCTTGGCTCAGCCTCCGCGATCAGTGCTGGTCGCTAGTGGCATCCACCAATTACAGGCCATTTCGGTATCGGTGCATCGGTGCTTGAGCCTCCGAGAGATCCATAGTCGGTGGACCGGAAGTCTTGGTTACCGACATTTCTTAGCGCATGTGCCCCAATTGGCTGTTTCCGCCTTGCTGTGACATCACAGCCATAGAAGTCCTCATCAACATCAGTATCCCAATTTCTTGGTGAAGACAATTTAAGATATGAGAGTTAGATGCTCCTAGACTTCATTATTTTATATATTCAACCTAAACACGCCCCTTGATACGTTGAATTACGAATTTGGGTGGAGGAAAAGTATTTCTCACCTGCCCCAGCCCAAAATTGATTGCACCAAAAATAAATAATTCAGCTTGATATCCTCATTAACGTCTCTTTTCAAGGCATGGAAAATAATAAATGCGAATAGATCCATACGGCATTTGGCTACAGGCAGTACGACCCGTACTGGCAACTCTCGCAGATAATTAAACATGATTGCGTTGATTACCCTGCAGTGGGTTTGAGGCGTTGTGCAACCCTGACGCGAATAACGGCCAATTTTTTAACATAATGAGACCTGCGTCAGACACCCCCGCGAAAAGATTATGGTTCTAATTAAACTAGCCATTCAATCAGCCACCAGGTGCCACCATGAACAGAGAAGCCATTCCCGAAACGAGGCGCAGCTGAAGAGGGTTGATGCGTGTCAGCGTCTGTGTTTTCAGCAGCGCAACATTCAACCCAAAGCGGTAAGGGGGCTCCGCTGAAGCGATGGGCGCTGCGCCCCCCCAACAGCCCTAAGCTCCACCCGCTGTGGCCCTGATGTTTAGTGGAGGTTGTGTTTAAGCATGTGTGTGGACAGCACTACTTTTACCAGCTGCATGGTCCCAGGGCTGAATACAATCCTCTGGCGTCTATGGGGATTAAAAAAACTGCAGTAACCTGTCACATCCATTTTGCACCGTCTCCTGTGCTGTGACTGGTGCTCAATGACGGTGCCAAGCTGTGTGTGCTGTGTGAGCAGGGCTGTGTTGGCACAACTAACGTGCGGTGCCAGGAATGGAGATCTGCTGCGCTTGCTCCGATCAATTGCCCCATGCAGAATAGGGATCCTCAAACCCGTAGATGAACAATGGTGAGCCAGGGTCGTCGTTGCTTCTTGTGTTTATTGATGACGCCTAATTCCGAACTCCGCTGCACCGCCAGTCTGGGTTGCGCATCAAATTCCCCAACATGGCTTAAGCTGAAGCACAGGGGATGAACCTCTGTGATGAAACGTTATGGAACCTCATCAGCCACCGCGACTATATATGCAGCCGACCGCTGGTCCATGACTGTTTATTGCAGACTTGTCGCATTCTAGTTATCACATAGAACAATTCAGCAGTCATGACTTGGTTGCGTAACCTCCTCCTACTCCTTCCCTTCGTGGGCCTGGGTCCTGTTCTGGCCGATCATCTGGGCCCACGATACCCGCCACCCCGGGACTTGACCAGCGATGACAGCCTTGTATACGATGCTTGGAAATCTCTTGGTGACAGCCTGGGGGAATACATCGAAGCCAAAAAGACGCCCGACAACTACGACGACCCAATTCAGCTCGCCTGGAACTTGACCTTTTCTCTGGGCATGTTCTCGCTCTACGACGACGACACCAACAACGACTTGCAATTTCATCACATATCGCACCGCGAAGCTCACTCGGAGCTCGGAACCAGGAAGCTTACTGGCGACAGCATCTACCGAGTCCAGAGCGTGACCAAAGTCATGACCGCTCTAGCTGCACACATGCACTTTAGCCCCGAAGACTGGGAGAAGCCTCTCACAAAGATCTTTCACGAACTCAACAGTTTGAACCTCACTGATAACTTCCCCCATGTCGACTGGGACGAAATGACTCCAATCGCCGTCGCGTCTCAGATTGCTGGTCTACAAACCAACCCGCCCCTGCTCAATCTGTACACGCCCAAGGATCTGGAGCTAATGGTAGCTCAGGGATTTCCTCCCATAAGCCCCGAAACTGACCCTGTTTGGTCAAGGCTCCGTTGCGACATCTTTGCACCCAACCTTTGCGCCGCCAACGATGCGGGTAAATACGTCCAAGGCCTAGCAGAGCTCCCTCGTTATTTCTCTCCCTGGACCTCTCCGGCGTATTCCAACGCAGGATATATTCTCTTTGGACAGATCTTCGAGAAACTTACCAAGAAAAGGGCCGGAGATGTGATCCGCGACGAAATATTTAAGCCTCTCGGAATGACCAACTCCCGAATGGATGGGCTAGAGAGATCGGAATGGCGACACGCTGTTGTTACTACCGACGACGTTACCTTTGCTAACATCTCGTATGGAGGAGATCTGAACATTACCAAACCATCTGGTGGAGCAATGTCCACCACAAATGACCTGGCAAAGTTAGGTCTGGCAATCTTGAACAGCACTTTTCTCCCACCAGCCGTCACACGGAAGTGGATGAAGCCTCGTTCTCATTCAGCTAGGTTGGACTTTTCCATGGGCACCCCTTGGGAGATTATCCGATACACCAATCCCGACAATGGCGTTGTCACAGACATCTACACCAAGGCAGGCGACGGAGGCGGTTTTTCTTCTTCCTTGATCTTGATTCCGGATTTTGGAGTTGGATTTAGCATGCTGACCGCCAACCCATTGGAAGCTACCCGGCCACTGATTGCTGCGTCTATTAGCGATCTCATGGTCGAGACTCTGCTTCCTGCGTTGATGAAGCAAGCTGCAGCAGAGGCTGAGAGCAGATTTGGCGGCACCTACAAGGCTGCCGGCAACCTGGACTCAACCTTGACTGTGGCTCTCAACAAGACGGCGGGTGCGCCTCCTGGCCTCATGATCACGAAATTCATTAGCAATGGCACAGACCAGATCAAGATCAACAAAGGACTTCTGCCGACTCGACTTGTACCGGTGACTACCGAGGGAAACCAAGTAATGATGCAAGCGCTTTCCAACTTGGATGCCCCAAGAGCCAAGGGTCGCTTGATGTCGTCCTTTGTGTTCCAAGATTGGATCAATGCGGGTGGAAGCTCCTATGGAGGGATTCCGAAACCTCTATTTGTATTCGAGGTGGATTCTGACGGAAAGGCATCTTCTGTGAGCCCTATAGCTTACCGGGTTAAACTAGAGCGTGAGGGTAAGAAGTGACGACGGACTCTGTCATGTTTGGGTTTTCTCGGCGTTGCAAATAGCATGTATATTTCAATTTAGTATAATATATAATACAAAGTTAGAATTTTACAGAAATGAATCTATGCTAATATTACGCTTTATGAGATTGTGTTGAGCATTTTAAGGCTGATTAAATATCAGCACGATGACCCATTTGAGTGCGGCAAACAGGACCACCTGTGGCGAAGATAACTGAAGGGATAAGTATAACATGTAATTCCATTCCGATTATACCAAATATTGCTACCTTAAGTTATTCTAAATCTTCTGCAAAAACCACTTTACTTCGTTAATCACTTTGTCCTGCTCGGCTTCCGCGTCAATGGGGATGACGTCCGACTCTAAGAAGCCAGGACTTTCATGAAGGTCCAGCTGTCCATCAACCATTTCTGCACTCATATAATGACCCTCTCTCTCTTCTAGCCTCTTGGATAGTACTTCTCTTCCGGCTTGCAAATCGAAAATAACAACCTCGACACCCCGCTTGGCAAGCGTGTCACGAAGTCTTGAGCGGTATGTGTGCTTGAGTGCGGAGCAGCTGATCACAACTGAGCCATAACCTAGGTCGAATAGTGTCTCTTCAGCCCGAGAAGAAATACGGTCTAGCCAAGCGAGGCGATCATCGTCGCCGAGTGCCGTCCTTGACCGCATCTTCTCAACGGCTGCGCGGCTGTGAAGAGAATCACCCTCAATGAATGGTACATCAAGCGACTGAGAAATGCTACCGCCGACTGTTGATTTGCCGGTTCCACAGGGACCAGCGACGATAATGGCAGTCTTTGGGGTTTCCTGAGTGGCCTCTTTCTTCCAAGAAGTCTTCAGGAAATATCCGATGAATTTATTGACGAGATCTTGATCAAGCACAGGAGCATTTGCAAGCGCGGGCGACAATGAGCATGCAACCTGAGTCTCAAAAGCCTTGGTTGGCGCAAACTCATCCTTGTCGTACTTTGAAGCAAAAAAGTCTGTGAGCTTGATCGGGGGGTTAGCCTTGGGATCCGGGTTCGAGTTGCGAAGTCGCTGAATCCACTCTTTGGGCTCAACCTCCTCAAATGACAGTCCTGCGTTTCGTAGCGCGGGGAGAAGGTCATCCGTCCAACTGAACATTTTGGGGTTAGCTACGTTGGCAAACAGGCTGCCGGCGTTGGACAGAGAAATGTCCGACACTGCCTCGGCCACTGTGTCAACGGGGAGCCAGGACGGCGTCTCCTTGAGCTTTGGCAACGAACCAACTGTTACGGCAGTCTGCATCATCATGGGGACAGCCTCCTGGGCATTCCAGACACCGTTCTGGGTGTCACCCACAATCTGACCGACCCTCAAAACACGAGCCGTGACTCCGCTAGCAGCCGATTTCGCGCATAGGTGCTCAGCAACCGACTTGGATTGCGCATAGCCCATGCCCTGGGCCCACTCAAGGGCAGGCAACGACTCGGGAATGGGGACAACGGTAGCTCGCGAGACGGTGCTGACGGATGAGCAAAAGTTCATCGAGGCCTGGGATGAGGATGACTGGCAGAGGTTGATGAGGTTTGCCACGCCGGCAACGTTGCTCTTTTCAAAGCTCGATAGCTGCATGTTGAAGTTGACAGCCCATGCGCAGTGGATGACAGCTCGGAGGTCGGAAGTAATGGACTCGTAGTCCGAGTCAGAAAGGCCAAGCTTGGCATCGGAAAAGTCGGAGGGAAGAGCAATAATCTTGCGTCGAGATTCGAGCGAAAGTGAGTGGTAGACTTGTCGCTGGGCCATGGATTCCTTGACACGTTCAGTTGCTTGTGACTTATCCTTGGCTCTGACAAGACAGTAGATGCGGTTGACATTCTGGGTGGTCAAAATCTTCGCAACTACATGGGCACCCAGAGATCCAGTTGCACCAGTTACCACCTAAAAATAAAAGTTAATTCAATTCGCGGATGTCAGGATGAAAAAAAAATGAAACTTACAATAGAGGAGCTGTCACTCTGAGGTGCTTTGACTGCGTACTTCTCAATCAAGGACTTCATCTCATCTTCGATGGATTCCTTGGCATCTGCCTCGGCTCCAATCCTCAGATTGAGCAAGAACTTGCTCAACTTCTCAATTGAAGGCTGCTCAAAGACGATGTTCTGTCCAAGCTTGTTACCACCGATGTCAACTGTCTTCAAGATCTCGCTTCGCATCTGAATAGCTTGCAATGAGTCAAGGCCAAGAAGGAAGAAATCAGTATCATCAGAAACGTCCTTGTTTGTGGCGAGCGTTCGAGTAAGAAGCTCCCGAATAAATTTGTGAAGCTCAGGAAGATCCAGATGCTTGAGGTCCGCATCGCCTACATCTGCTGAGTCATATGCCTCTTCAATGTCTTTTTGGAACTTCTTGACAAAGGCTTGTCGGATGACGCTTCCCTTGTCGGTTCGCGGATATTCGCAGTCGTGTGGTAGAATACGAACCATGTGCTTAGAAATGCGAGCAAAGGCATCGGCAGCTTCGTTGGCAGACTCAACGATGGGCCAGATGGTCTCAAGAATTTCATCATTCGACTTTCCAGCCAAAGCTGATGAAGGAACGACGAAAATACCTAGATAAGGCCGACCAGCACCGAAAACAACCGCCTCAGCAATATTCTTGTTGGATCGAATTGTGCCCTCCATAGCAAGAGGGTTGAACTTTTCGCCATTGACCAAGACGATAGTGTCGTCAATTCGGCAGATGTACTTCCATGCACGAGGAATCGTTGGGTGAGGCTCAAAAAGATCCTTCGTTGTATAAGAGTTGTCTGGCTGGTTAGACTGAACCTTGGATGGCCAACCGTCAGTGACACAGCACTCGTACAAATTTGTTCCTCTTGGGATCCACTTGAGGTATGGTGATAATTTGTCGTGCTCTCGAACGTAATTCCAAGCCTTGTCGCCATCTGCTCGGAAGGAGGTCATGAGCTGACCAACCTCAGTTCTACTTCGTGTCAGCTTGAAACGTCCTAGACAAGACAAGAAAGAAAAGAAGAAACCTACGCGCCGTAGTGCCCGACCAGGTTAACGCCATTATCTACCAGGAGGTTACCTAGATCATCCGGACAGGCAGATCCTCCGTACATGACAATTCGAAGGTCCCGGAGAAGGGAAATGCCCTGTTCTGATTCGGCGAGCAGCTTAAGTGCATATGGCACTCCATAAAAAATCTCAAACTTGTGCTCTTTCATAATTTTGAGCAGATGCTCCTGGGTAAGAGGGAGATCGGCATTGTACATGTAAATGGGCTTCTTGCACCAAATAGCACGGAACAGGTTGCAAATGCCATGGTTGTGGAATAGAGGCAAGGTAATGAATGCCTTCATATTCATACTTGAGGAATAATTTGCCAAGCATGCCTTATGAGGCTGGTAAATAGGCTTAGGGAGACCCGTCGAGCCTAGATTGTTAGCTCATGCAATTTCGCTTCAAGACTGATGTACATACCACTTGAGTGGATAATAAAGGCAATATTTCGGGCTTCAATTTCGCCATCCAGGGCGGCGTCTAATTGGGTATCGCCATGGGCTTCAATGGGGAATTCAAAGGTGCTTCGCCCGGCGATTTCTAGGAGCTCAATGCTAGGAATGGCCTTTTGCACCTCGGAGGAGATTTCCAAGTGTCTGGCTTCGGCGACAATTGCTGTGGCGCCAGTCGTATTAATGAGAGACTCAATGGCCAATTGAGGTATTCTAGTAGACAGCAGCAACACCGTGTGGCCAAGCTTGCTTAATGCAAGTTTGGTGATCATGTATTCTAGATTCGAGGGGCCAAGCATGGCGACAACCCTGGGCTTTTCGGCCGAGGATGCTCGCACCGGTAGCTTTGCCTCATACTGCTTGGCGACTCTCCAAGCAAAGACGTCCAATTGTTGAATGGTGTAATTGACGAAATTGGAACCCGAAGAAGGGTAAGAGACTGCATGGGTGTGAGGGTGGTGCAGGGCACGTCTGCGGACTAATCCATCCACAGTGACGAGAGTCGAGTCATCGTCGGCCGCACCTGCAACAGTGGGGGCAACCTGCAACTCTTGGAGAGTATCTGCATCATTGTGCAGACTCTCCAATGGGCTAGGAATATAGACGGATGCCGGCATTTTTGAGAAAAGAGAAGACAGATGTCATTGGATCTGATTAGACCATGGAGGATGATGCGATGGCGACGTTATTATGTACACTCGCGAAGAAGGCAGTGATAACGGGCTCTGTACGGACTTCCATCCGCTTAGAATGGAGCGGAGTGGAATGAGCACGCTTCAGATGCCGGACTTGGAGACTACCTTGCGTTACGGGTTTGGCGGATAAATCTCCGCACAAGTGATGAATCAGCTCGGCGTCTACCCGTATGGCGTTTTGGGGTGCGTTTGTTGCCACTAGCGTCGCATTAAGCGGAGATATCCGGATGCTCGTCGAAGAGACTCATCCAATTCATGATTGGGGAAGACGGCCTAGGTTCAAGGTACAGCACCCTCATGACCAAAACCCCAGCTCGTGTAGCTCTAAATCCGACAGGCGGATCAAAATCCGCACACCAACCGCTGCTTGGTTTACTTCCCCATAATCTAATAATGCGGGGTATGGGGTAATTACGGCAACCTGCGAACCGAGCCGCGTGCGATCAGTGTTCGGCAATTGGCCGAGGGATGTGGTCTGGGGCGAAACGGATAGGGTTCTTTCTGGATAGGCCAGGCCAGGCTGTCTACAGGGGACGGGACACGGACTATATTACGACTCATGGCCGCCAACCGACTCAAGGATGAAGGACACCATCTCCTCCTACCTTCCTGTTCCAACACTCCCAATACTACCCGACATCCAGGTCCAGATCAGCAGCAGATAAAATGGCGGGGAGCCCGCGTCTTGACAAACCAGAGATCGTCATGGTCGACGACAAAGATCTCCAGCGGGATGGCGACGACACGGAAAAAGGTGTACGCGTCGAGCTGATTGACAACATTCGCGTCTTGGGTTTGAGCGAGGAAGATGCCGAATTTTACAGAGGCGTAACGCCTGAGCAGCGAAAGAAGATTATCCGCAAGGTGCGCGAAAAAAAAAAACGAGTGATTAGAAAAGCCCCCAAGTTAATTTAGATGATAGGTCGATCTTCGCCTTGTTCCGATGCTTGCTGTTCTCTATCTAATCTCACACCTGGATCGAGCAAACATTGGCAATGCAAAAATTGAAGGTCTTGCGGATGACTTGAATCTCCACGGCTCCCAGTGGAACATTGTCCTCAGTTTGTTCTTTGTCCCTTACATTCTCCTCGAAGTCCCCAGCAACATTCTCCTGAAAAAGTTTAAGCGCCCATCTGTGTACTTGGGCACGCTCGTGACCATCTGGGGAGTTATCATGACCCTGCACGGAGTTGTGAAGAACTTTGCCGGGCTCTTGGTTGTGCGCCTGATTTTGGGTGTCTTTGAGTCCGGCTTCTACCCTGGTGCCGTCTATCTCTGCACCTTTTGGTACATGCCTAAGGATCTCGCCACTCGAATCGCGTACTTTTACTGCACCAGCGCTCTCTCGGGCGCCTTTTCTGGCCTGTTGGCTGCTGGAATCGCTCAGATGGATGGAGTCGGAGGCTATGAGGGATGGCGCTGGATTTTCATTTTGGAAGGTATTGCCACCGTTATCCTCGGCGTATCTTGCTTCTTCTTCCTCATCGATTCCCCATCTCTGTCTGGAAAGTGGCTTACACCCGATGAGATTCGATTCCTTGAGCTCCAGAGCTTCATTAAGCAGGGAGGCCGTTTCGCTGAGGAGTCTAACGACAAGAAGTTTGATTGGAACGACTTGCGTATGGTTCTGAAGAACTGGCGCCTGTACATGCAAGCTTACATCCTGCTGTGCATTTCTGCTTGCTCCTATGGTACGAAATTCACGCTACCTTCCATCACCAAGGCCATGGGCTTCACCAATGTCAATGCCCAGCTCATGACCGTTCCTGCGTATGTTGCTGGTGGTATTTCAACCATCGTCTTTTCTCGTCTGTCCGACCGCTTTAACTGGCGAATGCCATTCGTTGCGATCCCACTGCTTCTCATCGCGATCGGATATTCGATTGTCATGGGTCTAGGCGGTAACCTGAGTGGCAGCAACATTGGGCCCGGCTATTTTGGAATCATCTTGACCACCATGGGTATTTACCCCGTTCAGCCGGCTGGTAGCAGTTGGGCCGCGAACAACTTGGCCCCGTCGAGCAGACGTGCAATCGGTGTCGCCTTCAACATTTGTGTGGGAAACATTGGTGGAATCATCGGTAGCTACATGTACCTGGACAAGGAGGCTCCTCAGTACCATACCGGGTTTGGCTTGTCGCTGGCATTTGGTGCGTCTGGCATGATTGTTGCTCTCTTGCTAGAGCTGAGCTACAAGGTGGGTAATTCCAGAAAGGAAAAGATTACCGAGGAAGAGATTCGGTCTCAGTACAGCGAGCAAGAGTTGCTCAAGCTGGGCGACAAGAGCCCATTGTTCAAGTACACTCTGTAAAATTGTTAAGAGCGAAAAGGTCTAGGTTGGGTTGTGTCAAATAGAGCCTAGCTGGGTTAGGTGGTTAATATCTTCGTTGCGGCCTACGAATAAAAATGCAATGCGAGCGCCATCTATTAACAATAACTAAACCCTTTCAATTGCTTTGTAGACTACCCAGTTTATTTGGAATCTCTCCAGCCTAAGCCGTTTTCCCCAATCAAGTGACCTCCCTCAAATCACCCCCCCTGTTCGTTGTGTGGGTGGGTCAAGAGCCACGACTCGCGTTGCTGGTGCGGGGGAATTAGATCGTTCCCCGGACTGCGGCATCTCAGTGGGCTCGAGCTCGCTATATAGAGTCTTCTCCGCCGCCACTGTTTTCCTTGGCCTACTTTTCCGCCACTTTATCCGTCAGCCCTCAGTTTGCTTTCCACAGCAAACCCACATTGATGTCCCAATGAACGGCCATTCGTACCCAGTACCTCCTTCTCTGGCTCAGGATGGGGACCACGTTGCTTCAGAAGAAACCACTGAGCCTGTCCTGGTTGTTTCTCCAGCGACAGCCTCGTCTGGCCCCTACTACCCTGCGCGAAAACGCAGCACGGCCTCGTCTGACCACTCCCCCAGAGGTGACGAAGCCCGAGGGAGCCGCAAGTTTCGCAAAGTGAGCAGGGCATGCGATTTTTGCAAGTCTAGAAAAGCCAAGTGTAGCGGCGATCAGCCTTGCACCAAGTGCGTCGCCAAGGGTAGAGTGTGTCTCTATGATGCAAAGTACACTCGTGGTCGACCACCAACGCCACCACAATCGGATGCCCGTTCGCGCCACTCATATGGCCCTGGAGGCCCAGCTAATGAACATAATATCACCTTTAGAATGTTGTCTGATGCTAGTGCGCCGCGAACAGAACTGCCAGAAGACATGGAATTGTCTCGCCAATACACTCGCTCACACGAGAGCGCAGCCCCGTCACGAGCATCCCCAGAGTTGGGCATGGCCGAGATCCAAGGCCAGGTATTAGACCCTACGTCTGGATTGACGTTTCTGCACCGAGCATGGAAGCGATTATCTGCACACAACAATAACAGCGCGACTGATGTCGCAAAATCATTAGCTGAGACCCAATCCTTCACCATTGCTGGTGATAAACCCCTCCCAGAAATTGACGCGGATGCCCCGATACTATTACCTAATCCGACAGAGGCGAGGAAGCTCTTCACTCTGTATTTCGAGGTTTGCATCGCGACCTATCGCATTTTACATCGCCCGACAGTTGAAACCTGGTTGAGCGTGATGGAAAAGAACGTACAAGACAAGCGTCCAATATGGCAAGACATTGGCCGCAGCAAGGCCGCAATTGTTCTAGGAATTCTTGGTGTCGCTGGCTTGCATCAGGAAAAGTCCAAGGGTTTTGTATCTACAGACGACGAAGATCGCGCACTTCGCGCAAGTGACGAACTTTTTTGTATCTCCACGCGTCTTGCTGGCGAAGAGACTGGGTACCCAAAGCTGGATGCTGCGCAAGCTCGACTGGTGCATGTGATGTATCTTTTGACTACGTCGCGTTTCAACCGTGGTTGGTTCGTCTTCGGAACCGCACTGCAAATAATATCAGCTCTTGGGCTGCACCGCCGTGCAAACTCTATGAGACGACGCGTCTCTCGTGCAGACTACATTCATACTCAGTGCTCCATCCGTACATTTTGGACAGCCTATCTGCTCGATAACTACCTGGGTGTTGTATTTGGACGCCCACGGCATTTTCACGACGAAGACATTGACCAAGACTTTCCTGATCGCGTCAATGATGACGATATGACGGCGTTGGGCCCTGGCGAAATCCCAGAAAGCTCCGAAGACTGTCACATTGATGCGTTGGTATTTCACGCGAGGTACGCTTCTCTATATCCGACGTGGGAAAACATGACCCGGATTCTGGCTAATATCCATGCTTAGAATTGCACAAATTATTGGCTGCATTTCCAGGGAGGTTTATACACTTCGGGATATTACCGACCGAGAACGCGTGGCTGCTGCCCACAAATTAAATCAGCGTATCCAGGATTGGCATGCGACGTTACCGCTTCACTTGGGGTCTATTCGACCATCCATGCTCATCACGCGTTATAGGAGACAAGCTACAGTCTTGAAGTTGGCACACCTGTATGCAATAATCCACGCTAATCGCCTATTTCTCCTGGGAAACTCTACAACGACTGGTGAAGCACAGGTAGCGGAGTGCATGGGGGCCGCAAAAGCTGTTCTTGAGACTGTTGACTATATGGCCCAGGAGGGGCCGATATTCCACGCGTTTTGGTGGACACATTATGTTACTTTTTGCGCTCTGATCGTCACCTATGTATGGGAGATTCAGCAACGCCGAACAGGTCGGCCTATCGGGAAGGAGAATAGAGCCAAGCTCATCGAGTTGGCTGAAAGATGCCAGACCCATCTCGCCCGTGCGACTGCTTCCAATTCGCCGAGCCGTAGATATGCCGTTATTCTGGAAGAATTCCGAACAGCGGCCAAAAACCAGCCGCCAACGAATGCAAATCAGGATGCGGATTCGTCAAATGTGCCACATGTTGCGGCCCAAGCAAATGGGATGGAAAACGCGACAACTTTGGATGCGAATAACACAATCTCAAGCGAGGTTGGTCAAGGATACGGAAGCTCCGATACAACCTTGCTGTATGACCCTCGTCTTCTAGACGAATGGCAAACTACGGATTGGCTGGACCTGGATTCATCTGTAAGGCAGATTCAAAATACCATTTTGCACCACTCAAGCTAACACACTTTTAGGCCTTTTGGCCCCATGTCGAAATAGACGAGACAATGATGTGGCCAGCCATCACTTAATTAATGTCTTTATGAGAGTAAAATACCAAACAAAACCATTCTATTTCGTAAAAATCTATTGTCTATTTCAGAGATTATCATACACCAAACTTTTGCAAGTTCTCAGGTCCCGTCTCACGCGCCACTCGCTTGACCTCCTCCTCACCAAGCTCCTGAAAGATGTCGTAACCCCACCGGGTCTGCCAGTTGTACCTCTTGTTTCGCTCTAGGGCGTTAAGCTTCTCAAAGGCAGCCTGGGGAAGCTCCTTGACCCTGACATTAGACTCAATGCGGCTAGGCGTCACACTCTTAGGGAGAACCACGCTGCCACGCTGCACACCCCACGAATAAAGAACCTGGCCAATGTCCAAATCGAGCTCCTTGCCAAGCTCTGCAACCAGGGGGTCGTCGACAGTACGGGCTTCCCCAGTCTGATTGTTGCCAAGAGGGGAGTAAGCTTCCACTTGAATGCCCTTGCTCTTGCAGTACTCGAAGAGATCGGGCTGCTGCAGGTATGGGTGTGCTTCAATTTGATTCACAGCGGGGACAACACTGGTCTTGCTGAGGAGATCATCCAGTCGGTTCTTGGTGAAGTTGGACACACCAATGGCACGAACCTTGCCGGTTTGGAGAAGCTTCTCCATTGCGGCGTATGTCACTGAGGGGTCAATGTCTGCAAGTTCAAAGACACCATCCTTGTCAATTGGGAACCAATTGTCTCCAGATTTGAAGGCGCTATAATTGCATTAGCGCATCCCACCATGATGCAACACGTCAAGATTCAAGACTTACACTGGCCAGTGCATAAGGAAGAGATCTAGATAATCAGTGCCAAGATCTTTTAGCGTCTTATCCAGGCCCTTTTCAACGTCTTCGGGTGCATGCTTGGTGTTCCAAAGCTTTCCAGTGATGAAAATGTCAGAACGTGGCACGCCGCTCTTGCGGATACCCTCGCCAACCTCGGCCTCGTTTCTGTAAATGGCAGCACAATCAATGTGCTTGTATCCACCGCGAAGTGCGATTTCAACGGCCTTCTCAACTTGACCGGGAGGGGCCTGCCAAGTTCCAAAGCCAACAGCCGGGATTTTGGCCCCAGTATTCAAGGTGAAATGGGTCTCGAGAGGCATGATGAAGCAGTGTTGTTCGGGAAGGAGATGACAAGGAATGAATCGTGAATGATGATGATATGCCGTTAAGACATGAATATGAAACTTATATGTTGATGGTCTTGTTCACGATGTTATTTCTCTTTGCTACGGAGCTCCGGATTTGACGGACTAGATGGGTACGCGGAGTGGTGACCGGGTCGGGTTTAAATCCGCCAAATCCGTCACGCATTACCGCTGTAACAATCCGCCTCCGGGTTCTCGCGACGTTGAATGGGTAAAACGATTGAAATTGTGGAGGTATTTGGGGCACCGCACTTCATAAAATGGGCTATATGCTATGTTTTTTTCTTCTTTCTGAAATAAACGTGACCGTAAGCAGGTGGCAGGTTGCTGAACAGAGCACTTACGCTGACGACCTCGGCTCCCAATCACAATCATCCTGTGGCTATACATGGGGAAAACAGTGTGGATGAAAGTCGGCAACCTAAAAATGAAGAGAAAACCACGAATTATTTAGAGAAATTCATGAGAAATGGTTCTTTTATTAAGAGAGAAGAAGTTGTTTTGATCTGTTCTAATTTAATATTGCTTCCCTATCCGCTCCAGAAACCTTGATGGCACTGCGCTAATCCAATGGGATTTGGAATTTAAAACAAAAAATATTGAGAGAGAGAGAGAGAGAGAGAGAGAGAGTCAAGGTTGCTCATTCTGCATTACTGACTTCGGTTTGGGGAAGATCATCTCACAAGTGAGGCCATTGTTGAACTAAGCGTACTCTGTAGTGGGCGTCGTAGGTTACCAGCCACCAATAACTCGTCAGCCTCAGTGCCGCCTCACTGTCAAGGTAGCCTAACATGGCGGGGCGATCCCCTGAAGATAAATTGGCTTGGGCCCATAATTAGTGGTACCTTCACCGGCTGAACGGCATCAAGGGGACCTCTTCGGACGCGTGTATATATAAAGTGAGTGGCAAACCCAATAGCTATCTATCAAGGCCAGCCATCACGATTGCCTTTTCTCTTATCTGTGCGCTCCAACTGCCGCATTGGACTTGGATTGCCCTATCTTATCACCTGATGGGCGCATGAAATGGGAAAAAGCAAGTTCACACTAGCCCTATTTAGCATGCCGTCCCGCGCCCAGCGTGACGTTACCCCGCAACACCCGCCACGCTGGTCGGTCAAAGGATGGTTCAACTCATTGGCACTTGGTTGAAGATATAAGTGAGACAAAGACTCAGATTGCGATAATCCATCTCTTGCCATTTATTTAAAGGGCTAGATTGACTCATTTTAAACCCCTCACCGTATCTTCGTCATCGAGATTGATGAGCGTATACTCCCCTCGCCTACAAAATGTCCAATCCCAGTACGTCCGTCCGCGTCAAATTTTACTTAACCATCCATAACTGCCAGTGAGATACAGCAAGTCTCTGACAACCATATACTAGGCTTTGTACAAGATTTCAAAAAGTATATCAATGTTCCCCCAGGCCTGCCAAGCACCTACCCAACAACCGCTGAATGGCAAGAGCCAGCACACCCAACCATCTCTACAGCACAATCAGCGACTCTACCCATCGAAACCGATGTCGTCATCATCGGTTCTGGTGTCACTGGCACCTCAGTCGCCCATAGTTTGCTCAATAACCCGTCCTCGGCTGGCCTTCGTGTAACAATGCTCGAGGCACGCACCGCGGTGAGTGGTGCAACCGGCCGTAATGGAGGTCACCTGGTGTCTGATAGCGACTCTCTTTTCTCTATCCTGGCCAACACAATTGGCTTAGAAGAGGCCATTGAGACTGTCCGTTTCAGCGAGGCCAATTTGCGCCGTCTCAAGGAGCTCACAAATCAACTCCCAGAACCCGAGCGTGAGGCCGTTGAGTTTCGTACCGTCATCGCGACAACGAGCTTTGGGGACGACGAGTCCTTTAGAGAAGCAATTGAGGGCATCAAGGAGCTTCAAGCTGCGGTTCCCAAAAGTGATGTATCCTACAAAGTGACATCTAAAGAGGAAGCATACGAGGTTTGTGGCCCCTATCCTCTTTTGCCTCACCGATTGGTTGACAATTTCCTTTTTGCAGAAGTTCCAATATGGTGACACGGCAGGTGTCGTAGAACAACATGGTGTGGGGGCATTATGGCCGTATCGTCTCATGACCGCAATTTTGGCCCAGCTACGAAGTGATTTCGGGAGCCGATTCACACTCGAGACTATGACACCAGTACTTTCAATCAGCCACAGCGCCGATTCCTCGCAAACCTTCCCGTACGCCATCAGCACACCCAGAGGCACCATCAGATCAAAGCAGGTTATTCACTGCACCAACGGCTACTCCGCTAGGTTGATCCCCAACTTGGTTGGAAAGCTATATCCACTGAGGGGCACCATGTCAACTCAGCAGCTGGGGCCATCTTTCCCGCTGGTTGGAGATAGAATATCGTGGGCCCATGTTTCAAAAGGACACTATGATAAGAAGACTGGGTACTTTAACCTAGGGCTGTATTACGCTCAACAAAATGCTCGAACGGGAGTCATGTTTTTGGGTGGCGAAGCGCAGAAACTGAGCGGTTTGCTTACAAGTGACGATTCATTTGTCGCCCCGGATGCTAAATCAAGCCTTTGTGCATCAGCCTCACATATTTGGAAAGACGCGGAACCGGCCAATCCTCTCAAGGTCTGGTCTGGTATAATGGGTTTCACTGCTGACGGCCTGCCGTTGGTGGGTCAGCTCACAAGCAATCTGACAGGCAGATCAGGCAATGGTGAGTGGGTTGCGGCCGGGTTTAACGGTCACGGAATGGATAAATGCTGGCTTAGTGGTGAGGCAGTGGCCAGGATGGTTCTGGGCGAGAAGGATATTCCTGGCTTTCCAAAAGCCTACCTTCTAAGCCAAGATAGGTTCGAGTCTCTCAGTCCTGATATGGCAGCAGAGAGTTTCATGGAACACATTGTTGGCTCAAGCAATGAACCTACAAGCAATCTGTAGGCATATGGAGACTATGAGCAGGAATTCATGAGACCAAGATAGAAATAAGCCAGGCCCCTTGATTTATGAATTAGGCTAGTTAGAAGACATGTTAGGAAAAGTTACGGAAATACCACAAGACAGGTGGAGAAAAATAGTTCTGATAGTTCGGATATTCCCACACAGGATACGTACCTACCATTCATTTGCTACGCCCTTTAATAAACAACCCAAGGATTCCAATCTTTTATTGCTTCAATTTTCCGGTATAATCAGCTCTTAAACTTCAAGTTCAAGATTTCGTGCTTTTAAAGTCCAGTAACCTAAGTAGGTACCTTACCGGAGGTGTTGTATTACATAGTGTGGCTGCTACGCTGATGTGACCAGCCGTGGAACTCGCGGAATTTACCCTAGACTCGGGAAGACGGACACAAATGCTAAGCTAGGGTGGTTGGCTGAGTAGCCTACCTGTGGTGCTACTCAAACGCTACAACGCTATCTAAACCGCAAAATACTCAAACATGGATACCACCATCCTGAGCTTCGAAATATCAATCATACAAACCCATTCCATCCATCCAGAATATGATAGACAACTCCAAAGTACAGGTAGAAGTCGCGTGTAATTCCTGTTGTTTGTAATCGTACTATCTCCAACAAGTATCGCTTCCGTTGGTGTGGGTACTCGTCTTGCCCAATTAATGCCAGTCAACCTGAGCCTCGGCCATACTCTGTATTCGTCAAAGCCAGGTTTGCATGGCGTGACACTCAAAACATGGGTGCTGAGGAGCCAAGTGGGTCCGGGGCTGAAAAGCTGAGCATACAAGCAAAAGTCACCCTTGTATGGCTTCCCCTCGGCCGTCATAAATTCACACGTGGTCCCGGTGAAGTGCTCACTCGTCGTGTCAACCATTGGCTCCCAGACGCGACGAAGGTACTTATCCACGGTGGCGTGTACATCTCCAGCATCCACGCCTGCATCGATATGGATAGCTGGCATAACGGGAGAAATAACGGGCGGCGTTGAAGAAACTTTTGTATCAGGGGAGAATGACAGAGTGCAGAGTTGTGGGGTGCGGTGCACAGGGAGGTAAATTGGTCCAATATTTGTTCCTTGAGCTGTGCTGGGACTATGTTAGTGCGCAGTCGCCACGCATGGATCTCCCTCCGTAATGTTGAAGTAGTCATTAGTTGGGTCGTATCACATGTCTAAAACTACCTGCGCGATGACCTCTGCAGAAGCCAAAAGGTGGTTAGCAGCTTCAGTCAGCAATGACATCGAAACCGGCCATGTGCGCGCATGCGCGGAGAACGGCAACATAGATGGCGTTGTGCTTGGTAGAAACACCCTCCTGGATTCCGTTGTAGGGATCATAGTCGATAGCTTAGTAGAGTTAGAATATTGCCTATGAGGATACGGGAGAGCCACTTACCATCCATTCCTGAAACATTGATTAGACCATTATCATTTCGCAGCTATTTTGTAGTATGATTGGCACCCTTGTAGCTTCCTCTCCCAACAAAACTTAAGCATGTCATGATCCCTAGTAAACATCCAGTCGTCATAAATAACCAGGATCAAGTATAGGGAACAGTTGACGGACAGAACTGTGAACATGCGATCGTCTCTTTCGCGATTAAAGTCGGTGCTAGGCGGAGCGCCTCCAGGGAGCAGGGCGGGATTTTGCTTGTTTCCCTTGCAACCTAGCATTGACGCGACGATATTGCCCCTGATAAAATCGCTTTTAGCAGTCGAGTAGCACAATGTTTTCCCTCCAGCAACGATCTCTGCTGTCCATGGGTATCTGTCTCGTTTCGCGCTGTCGAAGATGAATGGATGGTTCCATCAAACACCAAAGTCGGATAGCGCGGTTATTGTGTTGGGGCCCGAAGAACAAAGGGTTTGTTGGGAAGGGGTTTATCGAACGATTATATTCTTGAAACGGCAAACTTGATCTGCTCTAGCACCGATTCTGACCAATTCGTGAGGAATGTAGGCGTAATTATCTTTGTCAATAGGCATCAGGGCCAAGCCTTGGAGATTGCCACAGAGCATGGCCGAGTGGGATTTAGCGTGAGCTTCATCCATCTCTGACTGCTTTGTACATATTTGGAATCGTGGTAACCGGTGTGTGAGAGTCGGAAACGAGTTTTGCGGTTAGTGTCTTCCCCTGTGGAAAAGGGATATGGTCCATCTCCTTCGGGCAGCTTAATTCCAGGATAGCCCTAGGACACGGCAAAGTCGACGACAACTGATACAGAGGGAGTATCAATGGCAGAGACCTGGATGAATGGGACAACAGAAACAGCAACGCTGAAAACCACAATGACGCTAGGGGCTGGGTCTTCAGCTGATGTCCTATTCAGGACCACAGCCTCCGTCAAGCTTGGAGAAAGGAGAGCACCGACACTGCCAACCTTGCCGACCGTTCAGTGAATATTTATCGGTGATAGTTGTTTAGGGATTTCATCTCGACCGTAGGCGCGATTTTGATAAAATGAGCGTGGTAGTGAGCCAGGTGTTGAAGCTCAAGTGCTGTACCATGATGAGACAAATTAGTATACCGTCAATGAACAAGCTGGCTGAAGACGAAAAAGAAATGTGAAATTGGTAGATTCAACCAACCGAGAGAATATGGGGACTAGTCTACCAATACTTTGGCTAGGCCTTTGGTCTGTTCATGCTTGCCAGGTGAGGTATGATTCATCAGGGGACTGGATGAGACGATTTGATTCGGCTGTGGTGTTGCCAAGGTGCTTAACCCTTCCAAATGAAGAAATGATCCGGTACAAGGATGAGATATTCGGGACGAATCGCCTGGCTGGATAATATGATGTCCAATCACGAGGTTTCGAGAACGTGTGTGCCAAAGAGATCGGTTCTCGGGGAGTTGATGGTTCAAGCAAGCAGTCGAATGCCCCAAATCTACCGGAGATATGCCAAAGTTTCCCCCCGAGTGCCGCTGTGGGGGGCGTCGAAAGACAGTGCGCCATTAAGTCATTGGTCCAAATATACGCTGCTAGAGTTAAAACAGCTAGGACCCTCCTTCGGAGCCCACCCGAAACTCGACGGCAATGTGTCAACCCATGTCATAGTGCTCAATAAGCGGCTCTGGTCACCAATCTCGCCATCGAGAGCCTCGTGAACCCATGGATTTACCCATGGATGGGTGCTGGACCCTGGCTAGTACGACGCGACTTTTGGAGCTATCTTGGAAACATTAGGCGCTACACTATGGTTCAGCTCCAACGTGGAGGATCAGCCATTCCCCCATGGGACATTATGCATCTTGTTCTGGAAACCATAGCCATCGGCGACTTGCAATTCGATCATTGAAGCCCCACACCCCGCAAAGTCACTGGCCCCCGTGGGGAATTCGCGTCCAGTGCTGAAGCAATAATTCCTGCGGGTCCTGTCGGTTGTGGTCTGAGCCCGTCCAAACTTTTGCGGTCATAAGACACACGCATAGGGGTATATATGTAGTCTTGATCATGCCTCCACTTAGAAGCCCCATCTCTGTTGATACTGCAGACATCAAGACTCCCCATCCTCAATTATCTTCCATCACGAAGTCATCATGACGACTGACGTCAAAACCGACGCCAATCATGTCGAGACGCCTCACGAGGTTGTCGAAACCCCCGAAGACTCCAATATTACATTTCGCGATGTTTGGGACAACCGACGCGTCCTTGGATTTTGTGCGCAATGCCCACAGCCTCGCAAATGCTACCTTATAGAAACAACTAACAACTATCCTGATAGGTTTGATCATCTTCCTGATGCCCGTCAACTTCGGATACGAAGCTAGCACCGTAGGCAATCTTCTTGCTGTCGTTCCTTTCATGGAAGAATTCGGCCACACTGTTGATGGCACCCTTGTTGTCTCCGCCAAGGACCAGCAAATTCTCAATGCTGCTACCACTGTCGGCTTGTTCGTCTCTGCCTTTGCTACCGGTCTCGTTTCCGATCTTATCGGCCGCAAGAAGACGATCGGCGTGGCTGCAATTCTATGCGTCGCCGGCATCATTGTCCAATATTTTAGTCATGACATTGCCACGCTTTTTGGAGGCAAGCTCCTAGGCACTTTTGGATTCGGCCTGGGACATTCACTCGGACCCGTCTTTGTCGCCGAGATGGCTCCTAACAAGCTGCGAGGAACCTGCTTGATCTTGGTGGTAAGGCTATATTTCATTGACATTGACTCTCCATCGTGACTAAAAAGCTTTTAGAATACCATGATCGTTATCGGACAGTGGCTCAACTCTCTCGTTGTTTATGCCTGCTCTGATCGAACTGACGACCTTGCATGGCGCATCCCAATCATCACCCAAATCATCCCTCCAGGCCTTCTTCTAATGGGCTTGACCATTCTCCCGGAATCTCCAAGTTGGCTGCTTGGTGAGTGACACTATGCTGTTGTTGTGTCCCGAATATCTGACTAATTGCCAAAGTCCGCGGACGAATTGATGAGGCCAAGCAGTCCTATCTACGCTTCAACGGGCCTCAATTTGATGCTGATACCGCTGTTGCCGTGGCGACCCTTGCCATTCGCAAAGAACAAGAAGAGATTGCTGGTGGTGGAAGTTGGCTTCAGTGTTTCCAAGGAACCGACGGTCGCCGCACACTCATCATTTGCATGGTTTACATTGCTCAGCAATTTGTTGGTGTGAACTTTGTCAGCGGCTACCTAACATACTATTTCCGATTGGCTGGAGTCAAGAATGCGCTGGGCGTGGCTCAAGCTGCTTTTGCCATCCAACTTGTTGGAAATATCTGCTCTTGGCCACTTGTTGACAGAGTCGGTAGACGGCCCATGATTGTGGGGGGAACCATCATTATTACAGCCGGATTGTTGATCATTGGTGGCATCAGCACCTTGAAAAGTCAGAGCTCTCTCAATGCCACCGTTGCCTTCATGGTTATTTGGGGATTCCTTTACCAAGTAAGTGACATTATATTTGCGGGCACATGAAAAGCCTCTAACTATACATCAGATGACCCTAGGCCCTACTGCTTACTCTGTTGGAGGCGAGACCCCCAGCATGCAACTTCGTCAAAAGACTTATGCCATCAACATTATGGCCGCGACCGCGGTCTCGTGCATGGTTCTCCAAGTTATGCCTTATTTAATCAACAGCGATGAGCTCAACTTGGGTGGCAAGAGTAAGCAACTAGCTATGCAAAACTTAGAGTTCTGTGTTCTAACATGTGCCTTCAGTCTGCTTCATCTTCTTTGCCTTTTCTGTCCCCATGTGTGTATATCTCTACTTTTGTCTCCCTGAAATGAAGGGTCGCAACTACGCAGAGATCCAAGAAATGTTTGACAAAAAACTCCCCGCTCGAAAGTTTAAGACACACGTCTGCCATCTGGAAGATCAAGTTGTCGCAAAACGAATTGAGCTTGAGGAACGAAAACCCACCGAAGTCTAGACTAATGCTTGCTTGTATCAATGATGGACTCCGTAACTCTCAGATCAGATGCAATTTTAGTCAAATTATTAGCATAATATCCATGAATATGTTCTATTATCCGCCATTTTCTTTTCAAATCTGCAGCGCTGTAGGCTACGTCCGTTCGCCCCTTCGTTGTCGTACCCACCTAGTTGACAATAACACTTATTCGTGGAAATATAGCATATAATTAAAGATTCTTTATTAATTAGCCAATATATCCGAAAATCATTACAACTCAGTATTGATTTACCAAGTGTCGCACTCAATGAGCACATGCGTGCGGATCTGTCCGCCTCACAAACTGACTTTAACTCTTGATGATCCAAAGCGGCTCGTCGTATTTTAGTAAATATAACTTTATTAAGGAGTTTTGAATTTGAGAGTATGCACGGTTTATTCCTCAAATGAATGACCAGTATGTAGATATGTCTCTTATCCGCAATCCTCCTAAACCAAAAACGATCTCGCACAATTGTCTCCATAACAGACCAGCCTTGGACATGCCCGCTTCCGCAGGGAACAAGAGCTCATATCGCGAGAAATTCAAGTAATTCGACTATTACTTGGGGTAGTTTGGATGGTTATGCGGGTGGACCGCCACCTCCAGGAAGCCCAGGGCCTCCGATGCCTCCGACACCGCCATGTGGGTTGCGGGGAGGCGGGATGGTCAGTAAATGACGTAAAACTGCAATGGCCTTGTCCCTCAGTTCGTCGTCTGTCTCTGACTTTTTCTTTAGTGTTTCATTGACACCAGGTGACTGCCGAGAAGCTTGGGCTCTGTCTCTCTTTGATGTCGGATTTGCCCCCTCAACAACGCTTCTAAAGCGGTGGAGGTGCATTTTATCGCGTGCATCAATGTCCCGCTCAACATGGGAATTCTTTTCTGATCCATCGCTGATTATCTCAACCAGCAGCGATACAACTGGGTTCAGCCACTCTTGGTTAAGTTTGGCGAACTCCGAGATCTCATCAGCCCTCTTTTTGGCGATCTGGGACGAACCAATATCTCCACGTGCTGTTATAGCTGAATTATCATTTTCAAATGGCACTGCTATGGAACTGCAGGCCAATAGGCTCATAGTAACGAGACTAAATCTCATTGTGGCAATGGTGGATAAAAGTTCAAGAGTGATGAAATAAATATGCGAGTTTGGTGAGTTGAAAGGGGAGAATCCGACTCTGAACGCGATGGTTATTTCTTGGGTGCATTTATATAGAAAAAATGGATTGAAATGTACGTCCCTTTAATGGGGATGACCAAACGGTGTCTAACGATCGGCAGGGTCTGACAACGGAATCCAGGCGAAGACCTGATAACAATGGAACGTTTGCATCGGCTAAAGATTCGAGACTTCTGACCCTACAAGGAAGGGCTGTCTAACATTTAAAAGAAGCTATATTAGATGGAGATTAAAATACTGATACTTTCTTTTTTTTCTCGTACTTCCATGCACCACCCCAATGTATTGTAAACGGTATTCATATTATGAAACCTCAACCACCACGGGCTAATGTCGATAGTGGTCAAGTGCGGCTGGAATTGGAATTCGGAATGGACTTTTGCACCTCCGCAAACCCAAGTGTTCCAAACGTAGGTATGTAGGGTGGGAAAGAAATTAAAAGAATGTCTCAGGAGCAACGAGGGAAAAAAGTCAACGGTTCGTTTCGGAACCAAAACTAAGCCCGGGAGGGCCTGGCTAACTTGATTTCGTCTCTTTTTCTTTTGCTTGGCACTCGTATAAAAATTTAAACGTCAATTTTGTTTGATACTTCGTCCAAAGAGCCTCCACATCAACGGTGTTGTGATTGTACCCCATACATTCAAGAGAGGTTGTCTCAGGCGCAACCGGTTGTCTCGGAGTACCTGATCCGGGACAGCAACAGCATACTGATCACTCACCGATATGTGGCACACAGACCATGAGGCGGAACTTTTATGCCGGTAGTGCTGGGAGAACTTTTTCAGGTGAAGCTAGCCACGTGCTGAACTTTATAGGTAAACGTCTTGAGGTCCTTGGCTGAAACATCCCTTTCTATTTCCTGCTTTGGACATTTTATTGGTATATATAGTATTGGTTCATATAAATGCAAAAAAGTTTCATCCGGATTGTAGCCACCCACATAATAGCTTCGAATCGCCTTCTCAGAATAGTCGAAGAGAAGATGTTGTATTGGTAGTTGGATGAAATGTAGTGTTTACTAGTCAATGGAATGCTGTATCAATGAGCATGAGGGCTGGCTAATTTAGTGTCATCTGGGGACATGTCACCATTCCAATAGATTAAGACATTGTATCAATATTACAAGTGTGTTAGGGACTATGAGTATTACGAACTAATTCACCGCAACTGATGGTTGTTCTTAACAGATGTTATTCTGGCCGGTAATCGCGAGCGTTGCGATTATTGACTATAGTCTGATCAGGCACTAGATGTAATAGAAAGCATGGATCATTATGGCTAACTTTTAAACTACAAATGCCGGCGAGATCATTTGCGGAGCCTTTCTCCGAAAATGTAGAAGACTAGTGGAAATGAATCCAAGTAAACTATTTCCCATCCAAGGCAGAGTGTCTAATACATTTGCATCACACCTAGTGAAAGAAATGCACCTACAAGAGGTCTCAAAACATTCATAACTGCAGCAACTGACGCAACAACTCGAGGATAGGCGTCTAATAGGTAGTTTTATACACACATCTGAATAGTCAGCGAGCAGCCCATTAGATAATTGATGGCAGTACACTTACCATGACGGCCATCAGGCCAGCCCCAAATAACGCAGTATCGCTTATTGGCGCTATCCAGTTCACTTACTTCTCAGTGCCCATCCATATAGGAATAACCCAACGGGCATGGCGAGTGCGAATGGTATGGTGAATCTAGGAGCAATTCGGACCACTGGTTTGCGCTCCATTCCTATTTCTTGATTCCTTTTTATCAATAAATCAGAGATCCGGCCAAATATAACCACACCAAGCATGGTACCGACGCCAATAGGTATATATGCCAACCCACTTGTTCCAGTGTTGAACCCATATTGTTTTTCGTAGACAACTAGAAATATAGTAAAGAGCAAGCACATGACGCTGTATTCTAAGTTTCGGTTCCCAGTTTTCTTTCAAAGGCTTGCAACTTTGTGTCGCAGGATGATAGGTGCTTACGTTTCTTTCATTCCGAATAAACCAACGAGGATAAACGTTCCGGACTAGATCTGAGTAGGAGTCGTCTCACACTTTGCGGATAGACAGCAACAAGGACTAATTTGTTTAAATGAAAGAGAATGATATTTTAATTTATCCTAATTGCACATTTGAGTAAGTGCTGACCAAGGGGCCCGTTCATTTTCCCTTTTGTGACCCATTCTTCTGTGTCAATCTTTGTACATCGTTATCTAAATACATTATCCACTGCAATAATTGATCACCTGATGTCCTCAGTTCGGGCCTCTGCAGCGGCGATCCACTCCTTGAGTTTCGCTGCCGACCGTGTCTTGAGACCGATCTTGAACGGCTTGGGGTCGGTGGTTAGCGATGTGGGGTTTGATGTGCTCTCAATGGCATCCAAGACGGGGAAATCGGCTGAATTCTTAGCAGGGTGGATTTCGAATGCAGTAATGAGGCGGATGTAGGCAGTGTACAGCTCTCGGTTGGCAAGGTGTGAGCCTGCACACATTCGAGAACCAGCGCCGTAGCCGTAGTGAGGTGTTCCACCCTCCTTGTCATCCAAAAATCGTTCAGGGAGGAACTCAAAAGGTCGATCGAAGCGAGCCTCGTCATAATCTGCGGCATATGCGTTCTATACATGTGTTAGAATGTTCCCCACAAATTTCTTCGCATCAGTTCCAATAAGTGGCTCAACATACCATAAAGAAGGTTGTACCGGCGGGGATCACGGATCCTTCATAAGGGATATCCTTGATGCTCGTGCGAGGAAGGCAGATGGGAATCACAGTCCAGTAGCGCAGGGTCTCCTTGACAAGAGCGGTGACATATGGTACCTTCTCCTCTACCAGACACTTTTCCCATGCATCTCCATTGGGGTAAACGCTTTCAATTTCCTTGATAGCCTTGGCTTGGATCTTCTGGCCTTCAGGACTGGACAGCGATGCGAGACCTTGGATGAGATTTACGGGAACAGTGTCCAATCCAGCAGAAACCATAGTCAAGCAGATAGACTTAATCTCAGCTATTACCCAGTCAGCACGTGTTGTGTCTGTAATCGATTGGGGATAAATAACTTACCCTCGTTCAGCTTAGCGTTGGGGTCCTTCAAGATGTTACCGGTGATGCAAGGCTTGTCAGTGCCATTGGCGATGCGTTCCTTCAGGCCAGTGAGAAGATCCGTCAGATACCTATCACGTCTTGATCGGAACTCTTGGGCTGCAGGGTTCTGGGCGCCCCAAAGACGAAGGAGCGGCACGTAGTCTTGCCAGTTGTTGCTGGTAGATCGAAAGTTGGAAATTTCTCGTTCTACGTGGGTAATCTCATGAAGCAGCTTGCTGTTGACGTCGCCATCGATGCGGTATCCGTAGTTGAGGGTCAATGATGTGTTAAGTGCAAATCGAGCAAAATACGGAGATGGATCAACATCGACTGCTCCACCCTTGCTGTCCTCAAGTAGCTCCTTGATGCTCACAGTAGATTCCAAGTCCAAGATTGGCATGTAAGATTGTACTGCGGGTCGATTGAGGGCGGTACCAGCAGCCTTGCGCCGTTGTTTGCAGGACTCATCCCAAGGAGAGGTTCCGATGGTGAAGCCTTGAGATGATGAGACGACAGAGTGGAAAGTGTGGAACATGGGGCGAGAAATCAGAGCCGATTGGTGAGTGATCCAGAAATGCTTGACTGAGTCGTAAGAATTGGCAAAGATGACCCGCTTGGTTAATGTTAGCTGGTATTCACCGGTGGTTCGCAAGAAAAAACAACTTGCCTTGTTTCCAAGACGAGTCTGGAAGACAGGTCCGTATTTTTTTGCCCATTTCCTGGTAACTCGGGCGTGATCAGTGCCCAGCTGGATCAGGTTGCCAAAGATGGGCACGCCAGGAATCTCAGGCAAGCCCTTGATCTTGGGAACATCGGTGGCATTCAAATACTTGATCAACAAGTAAATGGCCACAACTCCAGCTGCATAGAGGATTTCGTTGGTCATGTTGAAGCTTGTGCTGGCGGGATAAGCTATGGTGGTTTGTGACTTGTTGGATCGAGCTGCCTCCAGAACTTCTTATGTGTCTGCGACCGGCACTGTTTCCAGGGTTAACGCATGGCATCCAATCGTCACACGACCATTACTATCCGCGCAATGCGGGGAAGCCATGGGTTCGAGAGTCCGCAATGGAACTTAGATCGTCAACCTGGGTGTCCGAGTCCGATTGATGAAAGCGAGTCCGCGATTCCGATTCCGTGAGACTCCATCCGTGCCGATTCCACAGACGCTAAGCCGAATGTGGTCGGCGATCGCTCCCACTGAGGGGATGTTCCAGCGGATATCATGGTGATGGCTGCATACAAATCGCAATTAAAATCATAAGAAGGATTCCAGGCTATGCAGTAAAGCCGATTAATTGACTATATTCACTGGGTTTACGATTAGTTTTGTCGCGTCAAAATTGCAAGCAAGTCTATCGAGTGTTGTCATTGCTCGCGTCGCTCTGCCCACCATGCCGACTACAAAATTCCAAATCCCAGAAAAGTACCAGTATCAAAATGGGTTTGGATGCTATCACGAGTATGTCTTCTTCATTTTTATACCGCTTAAACCAGCAAGCATATTGACCTTTTGAACCAGGAGTGAAACCATTCCCAACGCACTGCCAATAGGTGCAAACTCTCCACAGCAGGCTCCTTTCGGCCTCTACGCAGAGAAGTTCTCAGGCACTGCCTTTACTGCTCCCAGAAGCACCAACCTCCAGTCATGGCTGTACAGAATTCTGCCTGCTGCGGCGCACCAGCCATTTGAAATAGACCAGGCGCAGCTCTTCCACCATTCAGCACAAAAAGGTGTCCCCCAATTTACGCAGGTACCAAACCAGCTGCGGTGGGATCCCTTTGACGTCAAGGAAGAGGACACTTTCTTGTCTGGCCTCCGACTTCTCGGCGGTGCTGGTGACCCTGCTGTCAAATCGGGTTTGGCCATTTATGTTTATGGAGCTGGCCGAAGCATGGATCCGCGCCAAGCATTCTACTCTGCCGATGGCGATTTTCTGATCGTCGCCCAGCAGGGTGCACTGGACATTCAGACTGAATTTGGCTACCTGCTTGTTCGCCCTGGCGAAATTGCTGTGATCCCTCGCGGAATCCGTTACCGCGTCAATCTTGAGGGGCCAAGTCGGGGCTACATTCTTGAACTGTTTGAAGGACATTTCCAGCTTCCCGAATTGGGCCCCATTGGCTCAAATTGCCTTGCCAATGCCAGAGACTTCCAAGCTCCAGTAGCCGCATATGAGGATGATGTCTCAGGCTGGCGCATCACGGCCAAATTCGGTAGCCGCCTCTTTGATGCCAGACAAGACCACAGTCCGTTTGATGTGGTGGCTTGGCATGGAAACTATTACCCATACAAGTATGATCTTGGGCGATTCAACACTGTTGGTAGCATCAGCTACGATCACCCGGATCCGAGTATTTTTACTGTTCTCACTGCACCAAGCCCTGTAGCTGGTACTGCAATTGCAGATTTCGTAATTTTCCCACCCCGTTGGCTTGTAGCTGAAAACACATTCCGTCCTCCGTGGTACCATCGCAACACGATGTCGGAGTTCATGGGCTTGATTTCCGGTGACTACGATGCGAAGGCTTCGGGCAAGGGTGGCTTCCAGCCCGGCGGTGCATCTCTGCACAACGTAATGGGTGCTCATGGTCCGGATATGGGAACATTCGAGAAGGCGTCCACTGCTGAATTGAAGCCGCAAAAGGTCGGCGATGGTAGCATGGCTTTTATGTTTGAGAGCTCACTGATGCTCGGAGTCACTGAGTGGTCTCTCAACACATGTCAAAAGGTTCAAGAGTTGTACAACGAGCATTCATGGGGGCAGCTGAAGCGCCGCTTTGTACCACCTAGCTAGCCAGTCTGTAGATGGATGCAATTAGTTCCAAGTTCCACGACATAATTGAGTCGTATGTGCCATTGTTGCGGCAAATAAAGCTTATTCTCGTGCTCGTGACTAGATTCCCATGTGGCCCATCTGCCGTCAACCCTCGGACTCGAATATTTATAGCGATCCCTCTCCCTGTAGAGACCAGGTCCGACAGTGCTGCAAGGATTCATATGGTTTGCTCCTGCAGGGGTCCAATGCAGAGTCCCAGCCGAGAATCCCTTGGCCAGTAGCCATTGCAGATGTGATGTTCGATTCGCGGCGCAAGACACCACACGCCTACGTCAGAGAGTCTAATACCGAGTCAAGCATTGGCCCGACCGCTGCTTTGTGCCGAGATCTTTACGTAACGCCCCTCCACATCTTCACTAATTTGCGCTAGACAAACCACGTCTGGGCATCTTTCCCCGCATTGAATATCCGGGGTAGCTGTCCAGCCGTATGTTCCGCCCAAATCCACACAACGCACATTGACCTGGACCTAAAAAAACACGTCCCAGTCAGAGTGAGAGGATGGCCACCGAAGACTCGCAGCCAAAAATGGCAAATCTGAGAAAGAGGCGCTTCCCATATACACCTGTGGCTTGGTGGGACCCCTTCTGCTTCCTTGAAACTTCTGTTTCTACGCGTACTAACGCGTCACGCCCGCAGTGAAAAGTGCCAGAGACGCAAGATCAAGTGTTCTGGGGAGAAACCATCGTGCAAGGGATGCCGCGACAACGATTTTGACTGCGTCTACAAACGCACTACCAGATTCCGCTCATCCCGGCGGCCTTCGTAAGCTCCTCATCCAGCGGTCTCGTCAATCATGGCGGCGAAAATCTCATAACCAACCCGTGCTAACGCAATTGACAGCGTAGGCACAAGTACCCAGAGCTCAGAGGACGCCGTGGATAAAGATCAATGGAATTCAGGCCCCACAGTTGCAGAGGCGGCTCCTAAGCGTCCAATGGCCGAGGCCACGGATTCAGCTCCGTCAGACAGATTGGGAGATTCTGATTTCTACATACGTTTTGCCCAAAGGCGTTTGTCCGCCCTCAGCCCTGAACAAAGCAGTGCAACGCGGCAAAATCAACAAAAGATGGCAATTAATTCTACAGCATTACAGACCTTGATTGAGTCACGCACAGCTCCACATACTCATGGGGCCATTGTTGGTTTTGATGAGGAGTATTGGATGGGAATTCTCTCCATATATCACGAGGAAATCGATATGCAGTACCCTTTTATCGATCTCGATGATTTGAGAAGGAAAATTCGATCTGTTAAACACGACTCTTTCTTGCACAATGGCGACAGATCAAGTCCGGAGTCCCGGAGAACACGTGGCGGGGAACGGCTCAATGACACTCTCATCATAATTCACGCGATCGTATCCATGCTGTCGGATCCTACCTCCTCTGAAATTATCAATCCGTCAATTGAAGAAATCTTCGCCGGCTCTATTGGACGATCCCAATTGAACGGGCCCAGCAAAGATGAATTAATCGTTCTGATGCTATGTGTAAGAATTGTCGTTGCGATGCCGTTATCAACTGCTGACAAAAGCACCAGAGTACATACTTTTTCCTGACTGACAGAGAGATCCGTGCTTGGCGGGGGATCAGTATCATCATGCGACTGATACAGGAACTGAGCAGTCGGAGCTTAGATGGAATGGACGAAGGGTCTTCATCGACACAGCTCAAAGACTTGGGAGAGAAATTCTATTGGTCTGCATACACGCTCGATAGACGATGGAGCTTTGGCACAGGGCTACCTTTTTCCGTTCAAGGTTCGGATATATACCAACAACCTAGCTTTCCGGTACAATCCGCATCAGCCCTGCCTCGATATCTGCTAACACAAACCAGGATGACACGTTATCGAGCGCCTACCTGAAGAACATGGTCGCATATTCCAACATAGCATCCGAGGTCAAGAAAACCGTCCTTGATCCGTCCGCATCCCAGCATGCGATCTCAGAATCGACGCGAGATTTTCTCAACTTCAGAGTGATTCATTGGAAGTTGAATTTACCCCCACAACTTCAATTTGCTGGTGTCGCGGATAAATTTGATGAAAGCAAAGAGACTCGAGGAGAGTATAAGCTACGCCTCATACTTCACCTGAGAGCAAATCAAATGCGAACAGTCATCTACAGGAAATTGGCAGTACAGGCTGAGAGAAGTAACCTCAGTCCTTCCAGCGCCAATGTCATGGTAGAAATTGCCCAGGAGACGTTGCAAATACTGCTCGGTCTGGCCCGGGAAACGAGCATCTACTATGCGCAGCAAAAGACATTCAACCATTTTCTAGAAACAGCATTGTCATCACTCTTACTAGTGATGTGTTCTGAAGGATCTTCGCATAAAATGTCCTATCTCAACGAAGTTGTCGGAGCGATAGACCTCGTGCAGCAACTATCAACACGATCTCCAATCGCAAGGAGGTTGGGTAACAAATTACAAGGAATCCGAGAGGTTGTGAAAAACGTCCAATCACAAGACCAAGGCACATGTAATTTTCCATCTCGGCCGGGCCCGGAAATGTCAATGGCGCTTGGTCGAGAAGGCTTTAGTAATTCCCTGGGTCACATAGCAGAGAACCCAGCGAATTCTGCAGGGCTTACCCAAAGCCAATCAGAAATCCCGAATGTATCAAGTCCAACGCAGGCATCGGTAAGCCTGGTCAGCAATTCATCCAAGGACACGATGGAGCCAACGGGGCAGGCCTCGGGAAACACTCCAACCATACCTGAAATCCCAAATGCAACATACCAAGACCTAGAGCAACCAGCACCAACAACGCGACTGAGATCTCAACATGGGCTGAACCAATCACCATATCCATCAACTACTCAAGGCCCAAACAACTTGGATCTTGATTCGGTCATTTGTCCAGATTTAGACATGACACAAGACGATCAGTTTCTCCACGACTTCCCGCTTTTGCAATTCCCCGAGCTTGGGGACATTCTGAAAGATTATGATCACTTTGCATTTTGACGATGATTCTTGCACTTCCCGACCCTTGGCCGCATATTATGGTTTGCTTCCACAGTTCTGTATACTACGCATGAAATCAGGGCACTTTTAGAAAATAATTGTAGGAAAGCGAGATTCTGCTTTTTGAGAGGGCCAGGAATGGGGAACTGTGCCCCGTGTATAGCAATCAACCTGTCCTCTATAAATAGTCTTTATTGACTCATGTACAATTGAAATTACTCATGTAAATACGTGGCTGCCGGCTACTAGATTATTTGCATCGAACTGGAAGTCTTCCAGCAGAGTTCTCCAGTCCAAGATGCCCTGTGAAGTATTACAGTCTTGGTCCCCGCTTGCTTCTGCACCAGGTCTCCAAATACCCATTTCATCCCCTTCACCCGCTGTCAAAGGGGGCGCGTCGCATTCCATGCCATCGGCCTTTTTGACCGCAGCGACACTGGCTGTCGCCTTTTCCTTCAGCGCCATGATGATCATCCACTTCGGCTCGTGAGAAAATGATTCGTCAAACTTGCGGCCATTTTTAAGATGAGATTCCACGGACTCCAAGCCCCGGCGCGCATGAGTGTCGCCGGGGCGAACGCATATGTACCACAAGATGTACAGCATCATTTGGAATTGACGATAGGCGTGCATGGTCCATCGAAATGGTCTGAGGAGTTCATTGCACCACAGGCTGTCTGCTTCGTCGAGAATGTAGACGGCTTCAAGAAAGTTTTCCTCCTTGGCGAGAGCTTCATGTTCTTGTGGGTCGTTCATAATGTCTCTCTGCCGCGAGACAAGATCGAGTTTTCGGAGTACAAATTTTGACACGCAGCAGGTCAAGCGTTGCTGAGGAACAACCGTATTGCATCGCGCCAAAAGCTCGCTCATTCTATCAGCAGCTTCTTTAGTGACTCGGGCCCTGAAGGGCTCCCGCAAGGCACCCGTCGGTGACCCAACGTGCAAAAGCTGACTCCAGGCCCTGGCCACTTCGATATTGACCAGGACCAGTGTCATTCGGGTATATCCAGGGCGAGGCGCTGGTAACTCTTTCATTTCCGGGTAGAGATCGACGTCTTCGGCGTTCAGCGGTAGATCAACCCCGCAAACCAAATGATGGTCGGAAATATTCTGCAAACCGTAGTCTTCCGCTGCTCTCCCGTCGAGCGAGAGCAAGCGCCACCATAAACGACGCCGCACTTCGGATTCAAACGGTGATAAATTAAGCATCCTACCATCTCTGTGTAATCCAATGGATTGCGCTGATCGGATTGCGAGTCCATTCAGTGTCCAGATACCGCGACCAGTGTTGTGGACCCTCAAGGCGACCTGGTATTTTTCTGTCAGTATTTATTCTACTATGTGATATTTCGTAAACGAACCAGGTAAATAACCAATGCCTGTAATAACACGACGGTGGGGCTCTCGAGAAACTCGCTGTGGGCGAACGCTTGCTCCAGGCCGAACTTGTAACGATGAAGGGACGCATAGACTTCATCTTTTGACATTTCTGACATCTCTGATGAATCCAAAGCAATCGTTGAGGCATAGTATATGGCAAAGCAAAGGGCCAAAACCTCTGTCGACGCCTCATGTGGCTTATCGATTACTGTGTACACCTTGATTTCATCGGTGGGGATATGCAAGATCTTGGAACAGGGATCGACGGAATCGGCATAGACCCCCCACAGTTTCAGAGACATGGCTTTGGAAGGAAGGTAATTAATTAGAGGATCATCGAGGCGTTTGTTAGACAGAATTCCCATCGCACTGAAGGGGGATGACTGGGGAGGTTGGGTGGCCTGGCTCTTTGGGGTGGATAATGCTGATCGGACATCTTGCTCCTACATACAAACTTGTTAGTAATGATTGGACCCCGTGCTGTGCAGCGACATAGTGTAGGACGCACATGCTCAATGACGCGGGACAATAACGACTCGTTAAAATACTGACTCGAGGTCCCTTTCTTGACTAAGACCTCCTCGCCTTGGGCCGGACGTCTTTCGCCATCCTCAACGTCTGTGCTTGGCACAGCAGGCTGTGGAAACGAAGGCGACGCGGTGGTCGTACTGGGACGAAAGCTGGGCTGAACATCGTGCTCCCGAGACACGGCGATCAGTGTCTTTTCCAGCTCCGTGATCCTGCTCGCGACATCCGTAATGGTAGTCTTCCGCGCGCGGCGGGCGGGAGGCCCGGCGTGGGGATAAACACACGAGTAGCCCCCACGATCGCACTGCGCACACGGCGACTGTTTGTTGCAGCGCACCTTACGGCGATGGCACATCACGCAAGATCGCTCCACCCGCCGAGACGGAGGCGGGGAGCGTGATTGGCTGGACATGATGGCAGTTGTGTTGGCAGAAGCAAGGGATCTCGGTCGCTTTCGGTGCCGTTGTAGATGGGATGCAATTGAGGCAGTCCAAGCCGTCGGCTTCGGTGGCTGTTTATGGAGCGAGCCGAGCAGACCGAAGCTCGTACGCGTCTCGGCCTTAAGAGCAAAACCGCGGTGGGCTCCACGTGCATTCGGGGGAGTGCAATCTCGTCATCAGACATCAGAGAGAGGGGGCGGCTCTTAACCAAGCATTGGACCGGGCCATTGCGCTAGTTCCATTAGGCCAGCCCTGCAGCAGACTTTTTAGATCATGTTGATCTCCCAGAGCCCAGAGGGTACATGCTTGCTCCTTTAGTAGAAACAGCCTGAGTCTCAATTAAGCTTCAAACCATCACACATCGGCCATTCCCCCAAAAAAACGTCCCGGCATATTCAACCGGGACGGCAAATTCTTCATATGCACGATGTCACCCCACGATTCTCATGATTATTCCCGTGACTCATAGCGCCATCACAGCAAGGGTCATGTTTGATCAATGCTTATCCCGTCTGAGCGCCTGTAGAATGCCGCCTTTTAAGATGGACAGATCTGGTCTGCAGAACGGCCCAGCCAGTCTGAACATCAAGAGCGTCTCAATTATCATACTCTACGTAGAGATTCCTGCACAGCTGATACCCGTTATTATTCAGCACGGTGGGACAAGCGAAAGATGTCATTATAATAGCTGCTCCACTGTGGGTTTCGTATGAGGCCTCAGTTGGTCCCTCGGTGCCGGCGCCTGTTCATGCACCGAAGCCGAAAGGAGCCTGACTCCCACCCCCTGGGAGCAAAAAAAACAACGGCTCCTTGGACCCGAAGCCGCAATAAGTATTGTGCTTCCGCCCCTATTGGCCTTTTTCTCGATCATCCCGGTATTCAACGACTGCTTATCCGGAGCCGACGCCTTGGATCTTGGCCATCTTAAAAAAGCCGAGAATACTCGGACTTCGGACCATCATCTTGACGGAATTGAACAATACTATCGGATAATTCAGCAGAAAACGGCCCTCAATTTGCATATAGTTTGACCACATCCCAACAAAGATACCTGGCTTGATCACTACAATCGCAACCTCATCCAATCACATCTTATCAACATCAACACCAACAGTCATCCTGATTCAACAACCACAATCATGTCGAAGCAAGAACATTTAGATTCGTCAGCCAACTCGCAGATGACGGGCATGACACTTCAACAACCAGGCCAAGATGGCAATGTAACAACCATGAGCGAAAAGTCTTCCATTCACAGAGGCGATGAGGAAGCAGCGATCCCCGAAGCACAGGCCTGGGCTAGCGATGCTCCTGACGGCGGTCTAACGGCTTGGCTTGTTGTTCTCGGAGCCTGGTGCACCTCGTTTTGCTCTTTCGGTTGGATCAACAGTAAGTAGTTTATCTGATTGATCCACTCACTATCCACATGACGCTAACCGGGACCAGGTGTCGGTTCTTTCCAGGAGTACTACCAAAACACTCTCATGAAGCAGTACTCTGCCAGCACCATTTCTTGGATTCCTTCACTACAAATTTTCTTCATGATGGCCATGGTAAGTTGGACTGGTCCTGGAGTTGCTTGAGAGCTTAGCTAACGTACCAAGGGACCCGTTATCGGTATCATTTACGACAAGTACGGACCCCGTAAACTAATTGCAGTCGGTACCTTCTTCCACGTTTTCGGTCTCATGATGGCCTCGCTTGGCACTGAGTATTACCAAATTCTACTTGCCCAAGGTGTTTGCTCGGCCCTTGGTGTATCTGCAATCTTTCAGCCTGGTAAGATGAAACGGCCCCAATGCCTTTCGACCTTCTGCTAACACCTCAAAGCCCTTAGCACCATCCACGGTTGGTTCGACAAGAAGCGAGGTGCCGCCTTTGGTATTTTGGCCACCGGTTCCAGTCTCGGCGGTGTCATCTTCCCCATCATGGTCAACCGTCTCATTATCAAGTATGGTTTTCCATGGGCCATGCGAATCTGCGCCTTCCTCATCCTCGGCCTTCTCATCATCGCCAACTTGACTGTCAAGGCTCGCCACCCTCCCAACCCTCAGCCAGTGACAAAGGCACAGCTTCTCCAGCCCTTCCGTGAGACTGAATTCGTCCTCGTCACTGCCGGATTTTTCGCTTTCACGTACGGTATCTACGTCCCAATCAACTATCTCCCTGTTCAGGCTCTTCAGGTTGGCATGGACGCTGGTCTCGTCGAGTATCTCATCCCTATCCTCAACGCTGGCAGTCTCTTCGGGCGAATTTTCTCTGGTATCATGGGTGACAAGGTTGGCAAGTACAACATCTTCATCGTTGTCTGCTACCTCACAGTTGTTTGGATTCTTGGCCTTTGGATCCCTGATAGCAGCAATGCCGGGCTCATCGCCTTTGCAGCTCTTTTCGGTTTCTGCTCTGGCGCATACGTGTCTCTCATTGCCCCTCTTACTGCCCAAATTTCACCAATCAGGGAAATTGGTTTCCGCACTGGTGTCGTCTTCTTGATTTCTTCCATTGGTGGTCTGACCACAAACCCTATCAACGGTGCCATTATTGACCGCCCTGATGGCTTGCGAGGTATCAAGATTTTTGCCGGTGTGTTCTGCTTTGTGGGAACCACCTTCATCTTGGCCGCCAGAGTCTATCGGATTGGCTGGAAGCTTGGTGCCAAGTTCTAATGTTCCAAAAAGAAAAGAAAAGAATTCTCATCAAAATTTAGCATCGCATGCACGCAACTACTCATTGGCATGGTAATTCACAGGTATAGATGGACAGGATATAGACTGTAATATAGATTGGGTCTTAATGTTGGTTTAGCATGTATCACAAATACCCAAAAGCATTGAATTGCACTACTGCATTCGACCCTTTGCCTTGGTGAATGAAATACGTATCAAAAATACTCTATAAGAAGTGGATGAGATCAAGCATGCGTAGCATATGGGTCTGCCTTAATGTCATCTGAGACGCTGTCATATTTACCGTCTTACATTAAGCTTACCCAAATACGTGCTTATCCTACATGAGTGAATCAGAAGCATAAAAATTCACCATTATCCTTATGGTCTCGTAGTTATTGCCATGATTTGGATTCGAGCGGCACGTTAGTCGGTTCATGTCAATATAATTACGTTACCGGAAAAGCAAAATGAGAGCACATATTATTCTTGTTGCTGCTTCCATACAATTCAATCACAAGGCTTCAGTAATCGAGCGGATTTTCCGTCATAGTTTTTATCAAGTGAAGTCTTTCTGGTTCATGTATAATTATGTAGCTTAATAAATGGCTATGTCAATTGGTTTGTGCCGCGTTTCTGGCTTTTGTATCGGCTGACTTCTTGCTGTTGGGGAGAGCTATAGGGTAAGCACACCACCACACATTGGATAAATAATGACCTGACAATTTGAAAACTAAATTGACAAGGGGTATTCAACGTTATGCTATCTATTGCAAATGGGTGGGCCTGTGGTATGATTCTGTTCAATAGTGAAGACTGGCTGGTTCCGAGAAGGCCATAGCGTCACGGAATGAATGCAGAACGGGTCCAAAGGTCTGGCTATACAGTGGCTGGAACACTTCCGCCAAAACAACCCAACCACTTACTGGGCCATGGCAATTCAGAAACCAAACCGAAATAAGCCGTTATATAATGAAAGTGACATAAACTATCAGAAGAGAAGTGGTGCTACATTTTGAAAGTAACCCATAATGGTGGATTAGAGATGGAATGTCATATCCTGGAAACGGCATGGAAGAAACCACGCAGCCTAAAAAATCCCACCGATGTTCTCGGGGGATTCATTATTTATTGAATTGAATTGAGATTGGATCTTGGATATTGGGAGACAGACCTTTATTTAATTCACGGTCAAGTGCGCCGCAAAAGCCGAAAGTAGGCAGAGAGCACTGTCTTCTCGGAAAATTTGTCCACTTTTGTCGTAGTCGGAACTCGGAATCAAACTGTGTCAGAGTGGCGTGATTCCGCGACATGGCACATCTCGGTCTTTTTGCTCAAATGTGGTTAAAATTTCATCAAATGTTGAAACAATTAAATCAAGCAAATCAAATTCAAGCTATGGAGACCTGGTGGCGCTTGCTAGCTTTGCTGCGTGTATTGCTGTGGCTCGGAATTTCCGATGCAGCACCACCCAAGTCAAGGATAAATATGCGATTGGTGGCGAGATATATGGATCACGGGGAAGGCCTCCTAAATCGGGTTCAAGAAAACGTAAATATTGCGACACTATTCCAAAAAGCGAATTCCGATAGATCATCCGTCTACTTCAGCTCACCCCAGAAAAATTATTTCTGCAAGCGAGTATACAAGGCCGAGACCATGGTGTTCGAGTGGAAGAACGAAGGCAAACTTTATCGCATCCCGAAACTGGAGGGCGCTGCAGCCAATATTTTCTTTGGTAACAAATCCTCAAACGCGACTGGAGGTTGATCTTTTCGTCTGGTTAACTCGGTCTTAGACGATGTGTACTCGACAAAATCTAAAGATAGCGCCAACCCTCTGACAGGTTCATTTTTCCTGCTGGAGAGCCTGAACGTGAATGAGCCAGCTCCGACATATGATTACGATGAAACTGGTGTTGTTTTGAAGGGTAAGAGCTGCTATGGTTGTGAATTCAAGGTTTTCTGTTCTTGAACTAAGATTTCATTCAGGCGAATTGCAGCTGGAAGATGAAAAAGGAAGCAAAGCTACGCTATTGCCTGGGGATACCTTTTTCATCCACAGAGGAAGCACCATTACTTTTTCCACGCCTCGGTATGCCGTCGCATACAAGGTTAGTGCGCGACACTCGATGGGAAAGTTATAGAGTACATGGCAGCGGCAGAGAAGGATGAGTAACCAACTGTGAAAGATATGCCCGTGGTGGTAATTATATTAACTAGTTGTATATTGATTTTATGCTGAACTCCAACTGCTTTGCTTTGATGCTCATGGAAGGGGAGAAATAGATGGAATAATTTAAGCTTCATTCATGCATACTTGTCCTAAAACAAGGAAAGAAACAAGACTCTTTGAGTGTTTGGTGTGCCTCCCATTCATCATTATTGGGGACTATTTATACTGCTTTATTTTTTGCATACAATGAAGCTTTGCCAGTGCACAGGATGTCTCTCCATTTGCACAACGCATGCATGTTACGGGCAGTGTAACAGCCATTAACTAACTAACTAGACTAGGTTTCCCCATGCTTAGCCGAGATGAGGCGCAGACCGCTGACTAATTCGCCGACTGTTCCAGCCACGAGCTGGATTCAAAAATGTCGCATCAAGTGGATTGAGCGATGCAGCCGGCTCGAACTTAGCACAACCCATTTTGGCAAGATTGTTTGGTTGAATCATGTTGGTTACACAGGGCGAAGACAGCCGCCTACTGCGGGCCCTGTTGGGGCTGCCGATCCTCGCTCTCTCGGCCCTCATGAGCCATGTCTTTGGAATGGCGTCACCAATGGCCCCCATTTTTGAGACCATGTTGGCCAACTCGCAGTTCGATTGGAATGGCGTGCAGGTCCGTCTTGTCGCCGATTTTTACGGCGTGTCCTTGGTCGACACCATATTCTCGCACATCACCATCGCCTTTGGCCAGCTGCAGTTTTTTGGGGACCAGCGCGCGTATTGGCACGCGCTGGTCTTCTTGACCGAGTTTGCCGGCCTCTATGCCATCCTCTTCTTCGAGAGCTTGCGCAGAGCTAACCAATCCACACTGTTTCGGTTGTAAGTCCTTCCAAAATGTTGGTTGATGCCTGATCTTGTTGATTTATGATTCCACGTGTAGCCCCTTTCTTCTGGCCATGGCTGCGCAGGTGATCAGCATCGGCTTTCTTGCCCCCCTCTACTTCTACCTCCTTTACGTGTTTACTCCTGTCAAGAAGCTTACTTCCGCGAACTTCCGCATCACAAACTGGTATTCCTGTGCTGCCGTGCTGCCAACGCTTATACTGGCCTATTACATCCCGCATTTCCCCTCCTTCTTCCACCCAAGCCTTGAGGCGAGGCATTGGTGGAACTGGATATGGCAGCTGTTCCCACTGTGGGCATCTGTGTCCTGGTTTGTATTCGCCAAAATGGCGGCCTTGTATTTTCCAGATGACTCCGAAGGATCCGCTACGCGAGTTCATCAAATCCCCATCATCAGAAACATTGTTGGCATTCTTGCTGCTATCAACATTGCTGTCTGGTGGGGCACCGTTTACCAATCGGCCTTCTCACCCCTAGAGTTGTTCGTGCCCAAATACCTCTCTGAGAAGCCCGAGGCACCTGATGTCGCTCTGCGGACCATTATACAGTATGACTACCTATGTTCCTCCGCCGCGGCATTTCTATGGCTCGCCCTCCACTTGCGCGATTTCCAATCCGCGGGGCTCTGCAAAGTTCGCGTTGAACCAGCCTTGTTTGCCGCTGCCATTTTTGGCTCTATTTTCGGGCCTGGAACCCTTTTACTTCTAATATGGCTCATTAGAGAGGAGCTACTCACATTGAAAGCGCACTGAAAGATGATTGACGGGACCCGACCACCCCATGGTGCCATATGAACTGGTCACACACCACCTCGACCACTGCAGTTGGCTAGTTGGGAAAAGGAAATCCCCAATGCAAAGTACCTGCAGAATCGACCACACCACTACTTTTGTAGGGAGGCTATGTGGCCAAACCTAATGACTTGGATGATTGCATGAGACACGATTAGCGAGACGATACGACTCATTGAAGGGCTGTTAGATTGAGTGACAAGAGGCGACGCTCAACGCTAGAATCAGCCATTACACAGCCGCTAAACTGCCGCATCCAGCATATTCGTGTGAAATGCGCAGGGAATTCATGTATATTAATAAAATTTGGAATTAATAATATGCTCTTAAGACTGCCACGGAATCACATCAAATGTGAAATTGTCTTTCAAGGTTGTTGTTGCATATTTGCATCGTTGACGATCTATAGGGATAATTATTTGAGATCATCATTTCATTAATTCTAGGAGATATGATATATTTGGCTTCTGGATAAAGAAAAAGAAGTATCAAATCGCAATGGATTCTACCAGTGCGTTGTGGCACCAATCTCCTCTCCACTCTGGGGAAGCAGAAAGTCGCTCGCAGGGATTTTGCCATTTGATTGGCGATCCTGCGACACCAAGGTCACGTCAATGCTAATGAAACTGGAATTCTGCCAAGTTGTACCGTCCTGCCATGAATTTCCCGTGGCCGTCTGGCTTCCCTCTAGTGTGACCTGAGAGCTGGAGGTTGTCGTGCCCTTGTTGCATGCAGCGATGCTATCCTCTATCTGTGAGGTGCTGGAGGCTAGCTTGTACCCAACGTCTGCGTTGTTCCACGCTGTGTTGCGACTCAACGTGAAACTTCCTTCTTGACTGTTATCCGTGAAACCTTTGGCGGCATTGTTGAATGCAAAACAATTAGTGATGATGTGATCTGCTGGTCCGGTATCACCTTCGTTGCCTCCCCCGAGCTTGAAGCCATTGCCGTCGCCAGCGAAATCAGTGAAACCCCATCGATCAAAGCCATTTCCCCAAGCAAGAGTGTCCTTGACCGTTATGGGTGATTTGAATTCCCTACAGGATGGGTTAGATTTTGATGCCTGAATTATGCAGCCGTGACTTACCAGAAATCTAAACCATCGTCGACATTCTCAAAGAGCCGAGCTCCGATGAGCACATTGCCCTCGCCCTCGCCCTCTTTGCACCCAAAGCCATCAGCGCTTTCGCCATTCTTTCTTGGATCACGGTTCAAATAAGAATCCAAGTAAACAACTTGGTTATTGGAACTGTTTCCTTGGATCTGAAAGCCAGTTTCGTAGTTGTCATGCGTAACAATGCGCTCATAGTAATTGTTTGAAGAATCCTGCTGGTATACTCCATAGGGACCGTTGATCAACTCGATTCCGTAAAACTTCCAATAATTTGCTCCTTCAACATGGAGAATACCGCGATCCGCCTTGGCCAACGAGGCTCCAACGGCGGCGGGGGTGCCGGTAAGGGATTCTCCATCAATGATGACCTTTTCGCTTTCGTACGCCTTGATGGTGTATGGCTGCGACTGGGTACCGCTCTTCTTGATCTGGATGTTTGTTGACGGTGTGAATGTGCCTTCGCGAAGGTAGATAGTATCGCCGGGCGAGGCTAGGTCCACGGCTGACTGGATAGATTTCAAGGGTGAGGTGATGGAAGCATCACCACTATCTGTGCCGGATGGGGAGACATATATGTCGGCGGCCAGTGCCACGTTGGATAGAGCAAGAAGTCTGAGGGATTTCATTTTCACTGAGGTAGTTGATATAGCACAATGAGCCTGTTTCATTCTACATGACTACACGAACCAGCTTTATATCAGGATCTTGGCTTGTCATGCCCATGCGGACGCAGCCTTTCATTTGGCTCCGATTTCTGGTAGGTGTTGTGGTTGGTGGAAAAATATGCCTGAGACAGCGGGCTGCCCCATTTCCGCCGTGCTCATTATAAAAGTGAGACGTTGTGTAGATCATAGGTCGAAACATTCGTGGCCTAATCGCTGCGCTGAGGAAATAATGCCCTGTCGGACTTGATGTCCAATTTGGGAGATGGCGGAGCGAATTGCGCCGGAGACGCTCCTGGCTGGAAATTAAAGTAGCAAATGGACGAATCATACATCGCCTGCCTCATCGAACCATCAATGCTCCCAGGCGAAAAGCGGGTATAGGCTCCTTTCAAGGCCTTTTTCAGTAATAAAAAAAACTATCGTTAACCCCGTATAATTACCCTTACTCATAAGCTTATCCGCGCAACTATGTGGGCTTTCCCGCTAACTTGTTCTTCTTCAAGCAGAAAAGCCTCCGTGCACCTATAAGAGCAAATCACTGCAAAATGCGCCACCCAGATCAAACCCGTGGTCAAACAAATCGTTCCATGGTATGTCAACGCTTGGTGTTGGTTCACCTGGCTGTGGAGGGTTTTGGCATTTGAGTCCGAACCAAGACATGAATTCAGTGTCCACTTCGCTACCCAGAGCCGGCGTTGTATCAAAAACAGCAAGGGTTGCTTTTCCTAATCTTGTAACTATCTGTGCACTTCTCTCCCCGACCGCTCTTCCGTTGGAGATATCCCTCAAGAGAGAAGTGCAGGATCGAATGTTTGACTCGATGACCTCTTTTGTAAGTTCTTGTCGAAGTATTGAGCTTGCGCGGAGGCTGAAGAGCATTGTGACCGCAGCCATGAATAGGGAATTGAGCGCGACAAAGGTATATGTGACTTTGTTTTTAGCATACAAGGCGTTGTAACAAGTGATTAGGCTGATGGAAGAGTCTGCACAAAGACGAATGGCATCAATTGTCGCCATAGGAGAAGCATGAGAAGGCCTATATAGATTCAAGATCGCTTGATGATAAGCAATTTGAAACCACTCTGTCATCTGGTACATTGAAGACGGAGACAAATATCTTGGTGCAGCAAACAACCAGTCATTGAGCTTGGAATAATATTGCGTCCGGATTGCTTCAAGGCTTTCACCTTCAATATTGGCATCTCCAGCTGAGTGAAAGGCTTTGTATATGTCTGCATTTAACCGGCGGAGATTTATGACGTGTAGAAAAGTGGATAGATCTTTGATATCGGGTCCTAGGCTGACAAAGGAAGTATCCTCTTGGTTAGTTAGCCTCTCATCGGAAATTGACAATGGAAGAGGCATCGTGATATCAGAATCTTGAATCCCTAGTGGTCGGCCCATTGCAATTGAAATACTCCGGTCCATCGTGTAGACACTCCAAAATAGCCGCTTGCACATCTCTGCATCAAGCAGGCTTCTACTCGCCACTGTCTCATGACGATGAAGATCGATTCCGACGGCAAGGCGTAGAGCAACTCCAACTGTGTACCACAAATTGATTAATTGCGGTTCGTTGCTCCCAAAGATACACAGCAACAGGAGGCACTGGATACAATCTAGGTCGCTTGCACCCATAATCTCGCCAAGATCTCGCACGGCAGCTTGGAAGAAGTGATGGTGTGACAACTGCGGTCGACCTTTGCCTCTAGATTGTTCTGAAGCCCCGATGGCAAACACCATGTTGACCTGAAATGAAGATATTTTGTTATGCGTTTCACCTCTCATGAACGGTAGGTAGTGTGACTCCATGAATGTGGGTCGATGAAGGACTGGAAATTGGGGCCATCGCCGAGAAAAGAAGACTTCAATCAATTCTGAGCCATATTCATCGGACGATAAATTGATAGGGTCTGATATTTGTTCCGGTGAACTGGTCTCTGCCAAACCATTCCAGAGATGCCAGGGGCTACTCAAGAAGCTATTATTTGGGGTGTCGCCGGCTCCAGTCTCTGGGAAGGTCGGCAACAAAATACGCCCGGGATATAAGATATCTGTACCAGGAGAAAGGGCCTGTGCCTGATGGGAGGTGGCTGATAGCAATTCGGGGTTGCGGTTGGAATCATGTTCTGGTAAGCGCTGTATATCTAAGACGTGACCGAAAATGTGATCGGTTGAAACTGGCGGTGCATTTTGCTGTGCTCGCAGACTAGCCAATTCCTCCTCCAAGGACTGAACCTGAGCTCTTAGCTGCTGACACTCGCAATTAGGGTCAAGCCGCACAATTAGGCGATCGGATGGCACGCATGATGCCCCAGCAAGTGAGCATGGTCCACAGACCGGAAGATTTCCGTCGCACTATGAGCAGGCGTTGCCTATCAGCTTCGGACTCAGATACTTTATGTTAGTGGTTTTTTGGTATGTTACCTTTTGTTTCCGTCGGCGGCATCTCTGACAAGCGGCAGAGCTGCGTTTGAGACCCCGACGGTGAGTGGTCCGAGGCCGTTGTGAGGATGCATCGTCGGCATCAACCACTGCACCAGAGCTTCTTGACTTCGGAGTGGGCATCCGAGGGATTTGAAAGCGGCTTTGAGAAGGAGGAGACCCTTCGGAAGGGATCCGGGAAGTGATTGGTGTATATAATCACCTGGTAGAAGGGCGAATTTTGAGCGGTGGTCAATGGCAAATGTGGGCTTCGGATGTATCCGAAGGCCGAGAAAAGGCCCAGGTATGGAGGGACAAACCTCGTTGCTTCGTTACAGCAGCTACACGGACGTTGAATTGGCTTGAACCTACCCAAAAGTCGCTTTATTTTTCTAGATCAAATCAAATCTTAACATCCACCATGGGTCAGCCATTTGAAAGGTGTGCAGGAACACCACCGCCACCACAAGCCGAAGATGGAAGACGGCGCTAATATTGAATTTAGGTCACGTGCTGCCGTCACCACCGCTCCACGTTTATAAGCATTATCAAAGGACGCTGTCGATTCTCACGTTCATGTATTTAATTCAACAATAGGGCAGTTTACAGGGTCTCGTCCGTACACACCTGCGCAGGCCACGTTGAAAGAACTGATGTCATTCGGCTCCAGGCTGATAAAAGATACCCGTCCATTTCATTTTGTGCTGGTTCAGCCGTCTCCCTATAATCAAGATAACACGGTCCTTCCTCATTGTCTTCAAAAGTTTCGTGATGAAGGCTTAGCACCTGCACGTGGTATTGCTGTGGTACATACCCAAGTGATTCAACAAAATGACCTGTGGGCCATGCATGAGCAGAGTATTCGTGGTCTCAGGTTAAATGTGCAAGCAGAGGGACAAGTTGTGAACACCGAAAAACTGCTAGCCACTATTTTTCAGGCTGCAGAGAAAGTCAAACATTTGCCTAATGGGAGAATTCAACTGTATTGCCCTGTCAGCGTCTGGAATGGTACGTAGATACGATTTTGTGTAGCATTCAAACCAACCTTCGGCAGATTTACATGATAGCTCTCCGTTCAAGTTATTGCTGACCATGTAGGGGGGTTGTTGGGGTCTTTTAAGTTGCAAGCAGACCAATCAGAAAATCCAATGAACCAGCCGGGGTTCCAATCTTTACTCCCGTTGGCAAAGTCTCAAAAGGCCATTGTTAAGATCTCTACTCTACATAAAGCATCAACCCGAAATGAAAACGGTTATGAAGACCTTGAACCCATCATCAAAACTTTGGCTCGCGAGGTTCCTGATAGACTAGTCTGGGCAAGTGATTGATCGCACACTGATAATGGAAAGGATAGTAAAAATAAGAAATTGGATGATGTTGAACTGTTTAGGTCAGTTTATAATGAGAAGATAATCACGAATCTACGGAGGTGGATTGGAAACGATGAAACATGGAAGAAAATAATGGCCCATACGCCAAAAGCTGTGTATGAGTAGCAAAATAGTATTTATATATTCCCGTCTGATGATGAATATTCGGTAGTTCAATAGGACAGGAAATCTGGATAAAAAGCAAACCCGCTGCTGAGTAGATTCTAGGTAATAAAAAAAGTTTGGTCTTACAAATCTTACACACTTAATTCTACCCTCATTGATTGAACCAACGCCCTCCACTCTGTACTGCTTTAACCGCCACATGTGAAAACCAAAAAAGTTGTCATTAGATGTGACTCCCACCGTTGTCATTTATTTTATCTTATTTTATACATTTTATGAATATTCATTCCTCACTTCCAGTATATTTTGCCCTCCATTAGTCGTCTAGCTGTCCTAAATACGGTAGCTGATTTCAGGGATCCATGTTGATCGAACTCAGCGCCCACAACAAGTTTGCCACTTGCATGGTGAATTGTCGCCTCAGATCCTACAAAAGAGCCTCCGGCGAGGCATTCGGCAACAACAGTTCCAGTCACCTTTGCAGCTGAAGCGGCAGCTAACGCTACAGTGACCGGGATGGCTTTGTGTGGCTGCCCCACGGACATGGCTCTGATGACAATGTTGTCGACGGCCCCATCCTTTGGAGAGGATACGAACCCAATCTTGGGAACACTCCCAGCAGCATCGTCCTCCGTTTTAGCCAGAACCATTCGTACAGCGGCTTGGCGGCGGATTTTGTCCAAATCTGTGCACAAGGTCGGATGGTCTTCAATTTGCTGAGGAGCGAGAGTGCCATCGATACCGAGATCTGCTGCGCGTACAAAGCAGCAAGGGTTTCCTGCATCAATGCACGTAACTTGGACACCCTCGATCTCTTCGATCACATCACCAGTTGGGAATAGCTTTCCAGTACGAGAACCTGCTGGGTCGATGAAACGAAGCTGAATCTTGGCAGCTGTACCAGAAACTCCATCTATGTCAAAATCCCCATATGCGGATGCTTCGCCATCAGCAACGGGAAAGCTTGCCTCGATGACCTTGTCCGTGTTGGTATTGTATATCCTCACAGTAGCGCTTTCAGCGCCAGCTTCTGCGGTGACTATCCCGGTGTCGATGGCGTAAGGCCCAACAGCCGCTGACATGTTGCCGCAGTTACTGGATGGGTCCACGTTGGTGTTTTTTATTCCCAACGAGATGAAGGTGTAATCCACGTCGGCGTCTGGGCGCTGGCTTTTCCCAACGACGCATACCTTGGAAAGACTTGAGATACCTCCGCCCATTCCGTCCAATTGTCGTCCATATGGGTCAGGACTGCCAATGGCACCGAGGAAAATTGAGTCCCATTGAGAACGATCTGTCGGAAGATCCTTGTCATTAAAGAAGATGGCCCTTGATGTACCTCCACGGTAGTAGGCTGCTGGAAGGCTCTTTTGCTTGACTAAGCCATTTAATTCAGTGCCGTAGTAGCGAGTAGTTGACGATGAGAAACCTGTCTTCAAAATGAACGCTGGGGTGGGCGCGCGACCTGTAGAGGGCATGATGTAAGAGCCTCGCAACAATGAGCGACGGAGGAATTGTGCGCACATCATCGCGGAATCTGAGGATCTTGATCCAAATTTCCGTTTTTTTTTTCAATGGACTTTGTCGTAAAATCAGACATTAGCTACCAATAAATGGTACTAATTGACTGAGAATGTGAAACCATCTGAGCGATTGGCTCAGTTGCGGCATTTCGGGTACTTTCCGAAATGCCGCCCCACTTATGGACAGACTTGCTCTGACAATAATGGTTATAGGAACCTTCCAATAAGCCGACAATTGACTCCGTTGACTACCTAGAAAATTACTGATAGATCCTTTTTTCTGGTGATTATCCTTAGGCCTCTGACAGCCCGTGTAAAATCCTACCAGATGAGTAGGTTGATATATATATGGCTGTCGTTAAATTATACCTAGTGTCGTGTATTCAAAAATGTTTATTATATTCAGTAACTTATAGTTATCTGCTAAATTACAATGTCTGGTTTTCTCTTACGATCAGCCATCAGGTTCAAGGCACTGCCGGCTTTGAAATATTCAATCTGTTCATGGCTCATCGTATGGCTAACCTCAGTAACCCATGAAAATTCTTCATCTGTAGTCGAGGTAATTCTAACCTTGACATTATTTAATGGAGCAAGCTCATTCAGCTCAATGACGCTGATTCGGTCCGATGACTTTATCCTATCATAATCACCCTCCCTAATCAACGTCAAGGCCAAAACTCCTTGCTTCTTTAGATTGGTTTCGTGGATTCTAGCAAAACTCTTTGCAATGATCGCAATGCAGCCTAAATATCTCGGCTGAAGGGCGGCATGTTCTCTTGATGATCCTTCGCCGTAGTTGTGATCTCCAATAACGACCCAGGGCTGCGAAAGTTTTCGATACATCTTCGCTGTTCCAGGGACGTCTCCTTCCTCTCCAGTGCACCAGTTACGGACAATGTTGATTTTGCCATTTTCTGCATTGACTGCACCGATGAGAGTGTTGTTGGAGATGTTTTCTAGATGACCTCGGTAGCGGAACCAAGGGCCTGCGGGAGTGATGTGGTCGGTTGTGCACTTTCCTTTTGTCTTGATCAAAATAACACAGTTTTCATAGTCAGATCCGGACCAGCGAGGGAAGGGTGTGAGACGCTGCAGCCGTTCTGATGCGCTAGAAATTTGAATCTCTACATTCTCACGGCCTATTGAGGGAGGGCCAGAATAGACATGATCAACGTCGGCATATCCCTTTGATGGTAATGACTCCCCAGATGGAGGCGTGAACCGAAAGTCTTCACCACTGGGTGTTTTCAAGCTGTCTTTTGTTGGATCAAAGGCCAGATCATCTGAGAATATTTTGGCCATGACAATCTCCGGTGATGCAAGGAAAATGTTTGTTGAAGGGTTTCCATCTAGCCTCCCTGTAAAGTTGCGGTTATATGAGGTAATGATTGAGTTTTCAGTCCCCTATTGACTTAATTAGCATCGAAGCCACATAGCGAAGTAGACAGTTACCAGCCTTTTTCATGTCTTGGCGATCCCACGATCCACAGCATGGCCCACATGCATTTGTAAGTAAAGTGCTCTGAAGCCTCTCGAATTTTTCAATGGCACCACTCTCCTTCAATGTCTGTCTCGTTTTCTCACTTCCAGGAGACACTATAAGTGGCATTTTTGGGACCAGTCCGGCATCCAATGCCTGCTTTGCCAGGTCTGCGGCTCGCGTCATATCTTCAAAAGAGGAGTTTGTGCAAGAACCAATGAGTCCGGCTGTTAGATTCTTTGGCCAACCTTCTTTAGAAACAGCACCGGCGAATTCTGACAAAGGGGTCGAAAGGTCTGGTGTGAAAGGGCCGTTTATTCTAGGTTCCAAAGCTGAGAGATCAATCTCCACAACTCTGTCATATTCAACATCAGCGTCAGCACGAAGCTCGTGAGATGCAAACTGAACGGCTTCAGCAATGTCAGAGCGATTCGTTGCTTTGAGATATCGCCCCATGGCTTCTGAAAACGGGAAGATTGATGTTGTGGCGCCTGTCTCAGCTGGAGAAACCAGTCACTTTTTTCATCCTGACGCAGCATCTTTTGAAAACCCACCTCCCATATTTGCGATAGTAGCCATTCCTGTGGCTGAAAGAGTCTCGACCCCGGGGCCGAAGAACTCGACAATGGAACCTGTTCCTCCTTTGACGGTAAGGATTCCGGCGAGATGGTTAATTATATCTTCTGATGTTAGTGCCTGTAAAAGAGTAAACTGACATGTGAGTTTAATTACCCTTAGGACTAGCCCATCCAGTTAGTTGGCCGGTAAACCGAACTCCAATTATTTTTGGGGCTGTCAATTCAAAGGGAAGACCCGCCATCACATCGACAGCATCTGCTCCGCCTACTCCAATCGCAATCATTCCCACCCCTCCCGCGTTCGGTGTATGAGAATCAGTTCCCACCATTAACCCTCCTGGGAAAGCGTAATTTTCCAACACTGTTTGATGGATAATTCCAGCACCGGGTCTCCAGAAGCCCATATTCAACCGTTTTGCGGCGCTCGACATAAAGTCATAGACTTCACTGTGAGTAGCTAGGGCATTTGGCAAGTCTTTTTCTTGTCCGTTTCTGCCAACAATGAGATGATCACAATGGATAGTTGTAGGCACCGCTGTTGAATCAAGTCCTGCCGACATAAATTGGATCAACGCCATTTGTGCTGTGGCATCTTGGCAAGCAATTCGACGGGGCCTCAGCTTGAGCTGTGTTTGGCCCCTTTTGAATGTTTCCTCTCCTAGATTATCTGCATATGAGAAGAGAATCTTCTCTGCATACGATAAGGGGCGGTTGAGTCTGAGTTGAAGTTAGTACGTTCCCATTAGCATTAAATGTTCCTTATCTTACATGCTGCGACTGCGCTCGATTTTATTCACCAACTCAGCATAATCTATGATGTGGTCAGGTTCAAATCGGCTCAGTTTGGCCTTGTAAGTAGCATTGCTCTTTGTTGCAAGTGTTCGTCTGCTACACGCATGCCAACACGAGGCTTTTGCCCAAGTTAATGGCAGATGAGGCTTCAATCCCATCATTTTATTCTGATGGGCCGAAAATAGAACACAGGATGATGCCTCAGCTCCTATTCATGTGAGATCACTCAAATATTTTGTAATTATTATTATCGGCCTGCCGGTTCGCTCCTTTTTTGATTGAATGGGTCATTGGTTGGGTTGGGGCTTTCGGCATTATCCGATGATTACCTATTGTGGAGGCCATATCGGAACGATCCGATCCTTCGATAATTGCACCACCACACAATCTCAAGGGCCGCAACAGTATGCTCTTGGAAGAGTTTCTCTGGGGATTGTGCCTCCAAACTTTTAAAGAGAGCCTCAATATCCCGAATTCTCACATTAATTTCCAACATAGTAGAAAATCTAAAAAAAGATGGCAGCGGCAACGGCAACAGCGCATTCCGCCCTACCGGTACTATACCAAAAACAAAAAACGCCATGGAACAATTTGGCCGTGGGCGCATTGATGAATGTTTTTCAGGGTAAGACCCAGCCTTTGAATCGAACGCTGCTATAGCAGATTCGGCGAAATACCTAACATTTCCAGTGACCACACTTGGACAGCCAATGGAAGTGATCAAAACCCATGTTGGTCGCATGCTAGCTCGAAGATGATTGGATAGTAACAACATTATAGGTGGCCGCAAATAGAGGTGACTCGTTGGCTGATGCGTTAAGAAAAACATGGATGCGAGGTGGATTTCGTGGATTTTACCAAGGCCTTATTCCATGGGTGCGTCTTAACAGGAGGGATACTTTTTCAAGGTCGTCTGGCTAATGATATCCTCAGGCTTGGATCGAAGCATCTACCAAAGGTTCGGTCCTAATTTTAACAGCCACCGAGGTTGAATACTACTCCAAGAAGTATTTCCAAGTTGGAAACAGCGTAGCTGGTATCCTCGCTGGTATAGTAGGAGGTGCCGCCCAAGCGTATCTCACCATGGGTAATTATTAACTCCCATCGCATATCGCAACCTTATTGATCTAATTTTGCAGGAATGACTACTTGTATGAAAACCATTGAGGTTACGAGAACAAAAGTGGCCAGTGCGGGAGCGCGAGTGCCAGGCACAATGGAAACATTTGTCAACATTGTGAAAACAAAGGGAATTCGAGGTGTCAACCACGGTGTCAATGCAGTGGCCCTTCGCCAAATCACTGGCTGGTCATCTAGAATCGGAATATCAAGGTTTGCCGAGGGCCAAATCAGATCCATCACGGGGAAATCGTCAACAGACAGGCTTGACCTTGGTGAGAAGGTCATAGCATCAACATTTGGAGGCGCACTTAGTTGCTGGAACCAGCCATTTGAAGTATGTTTGCCTCAATTTCATGACTCATATTAGGTCTCTGATTTTTGCGCAAAGGTTGTACGAGTGGAGATGCAATCTCTAAAAGCTGATCCCGCGCGCCCAAAAAACGTCACAATGATGTCCGCTGCAAAGCACGTATTTCAAACATCAGGTCCCTCAGGCTTCTTTAGGGGGGTCTTTCCTAGGATTGGTGTTGCAGCGTGGGCAACTATTTGCATGGTTGGTTTCGGAGATGTTGTGAAGGAAGCGATGTCATCGCGTCTAGATAACAGCGCTTAGAAAGAAAATATGGTTATTTCAATCAGGATGCCTCTCATTGGTTACGACAATGAATAAACAGAGATTAAACAAGTATATAATATTTTATAGAATTTTAGACGATTCATATGTTGGGGCGCTTGCCAAGCATCACTTTTCCATTGCGTTTGAGTAATGACCTGATTTTGAAGGATGGCCCATGCGATTGTAAAAGACACGAGGCAAAGGTCAATCGCTTAAATGAATTACGTGCCTTTCTCAAATGTCTCCTCGGAGAACTAGGAAATGCGACTTGCAATCCTGCAAATCTCGTGTTTGCCCTAAATATATGACAAACCGTATTCCGGGTTTGTCCGAGACGTGGCAAGCTGAAGCGCCAGGCATGCTCACCTTTGGCGTCGGTGAAACATGAGCAGGTGACACGTAAATTATTCACTCAAATTTTCCTATTCACCTTGGATTATTAATCGAGCTCTTTGTCATCGTATTCGCCTGAGCCCAAGCGTGGATCGTGGGCGTGCACAGCAAATTTTCACATGATTGTGTACTTCCGCGGAGACACCAACACACGCGCGAGGCCTTGCCTTCATGCACAATATCGCCGAACCCCCCGAATGGCCCGCGAGCGACAATGCCACCCACGCCATAAGCGAGTTGACCAATTCCTGCGGATCAATTGGCCCACGCCAGAAAAATACCACTGGCCGCGACATGGGGTCCCACCATTTTAGCTACATCTTGTAGGCTATTCTCACGCAAACTTGGACCCCGGGCAACATACCTTTTCCCAAATTGGGAAATAAATGTAAGAGTGACGAAAAAAGCTGTGGTAGGCGCATCATGCCACATTCGTGTAAGATGCGCAGCTTTATAAATAAGTCCTCTCTCCAATAATGCTAAGTGTAACATCACAAACACATTCAATTTTTACATTGTCTACTCAAAACACATCAGTCCAACTTCAATATGGGAGCTCAACCAGAAGTACCTAACTTTCCTTTCCAGCGCGCCTCTGCTCTGGAACCGCCGGCGGAATATGCGCGCCTCCGGGCCACCGAACCAGTCTCCAGAGTAAGACTCTTTGACGGCAGCCTTGCCTGGCTCGTGGTCAAGTACCATGATGTTTGCAAGGTTGCTACAGATCAAAGACTCTCCAAGGTATGTAATCAATCACCAAGCTCATCTTATGGCGAAGACTCACTCTTAATAGGAGAGAACTCGCCCTGGCTTCCCCGAATTAAGTGCTGGTGGCAAGGCTGCTGCCAAGAACAAGCCGACCTTCGTTGACATGGATGCTCCGGCGCACATGAATCAAAGGTGATAATTCCTTAGCCTTCAAATCATGGCTCTTATTAACTAACACAACCTACTAGGGGCATGGTAGAGCCACTCTTCATCAAAGATCATATTGAATCTTTGAAGCCATATATTCAGAAAACCGTCGACAACCTCCTGGATAGTATGATAGCCCAAGGTTGTGACAAACCGGTTGATCTCATTGAGAAATTTGCTCTACCGGTTCCATCATATGTTCGACTCCTTTATTATCCCACAGATCACATCAAATAACTAACAGTATGTGCTGCAGATCATTTACACGATCTTGGGTGTTCCTTTTGATGACTTGGAATATCTCACGCAGCAGAACGCTATCCGAACAAATGGAAGCGGAACAGCTCAGGAAGCTGCCGCCGCAAATCGGTATGACCCCAGTCAATAACATCGATTTAGAAAATGCTAACGAGTCCCAAGGGAGCTTCTTGAGTACCTGGCTAATCTGGTTGATAAGCGGACTGAAGAGCCCAAGGCTGACTTGATCAGCAAGCTTGTTGTAGAGCAGCTGAAACCAGGGCATATAGAAAAGTCAGATGCTGTGCAAATTGCCTTTTTGCTCTTGGTAGCAGGGAATGCCACGATGGTCAATATGATTGCTTTGGTAAGATAAACACTCACCGATCAATTTTTAACACTAACCGAACTTAGGGAGTGGTCACTCTGATGCAAAATCCTGGTCAGCTGGAGGAGATAAAGTCTGATCTATCCCTGGTTCCCCATTTTGTAAACGAGCTCTGTCGATACCACACTGGATCTGCTCTTGCCATGAAGCGAGTCGCCAAGGTGGACATTGAGCTTGGTGGAAAGGTACCAAATTTCACCTACCTTAATTTACACACTATTTCTGACTCAAACTCGTCTAGACTATTCAAGCGGGTGAAGGTATAATCGCTTCAAACCAATCTGGCAACCGAGATGAAGACGTCTTTCCCGACGCAGACACGTTTAATATCCATCGAGAATTTACGGCATACGATGCATTGGGATTTGGATTTGGTCCCCACCGCTGCATCGCGGAACCTCTTGCGACTACCGAACTCGTGACCGTGTTTAGTACGTACTTCCTGATCAAGTAATAGAAATAGACGCTAATAAATAACAGCAACACTCTTCAAGAAGCTTCCAAATATCAAAGTCGCAGTTCCACTTGAAGAACTCGAGTATAGCCCTCTTAATAAGGATGTCGGCATTGCTAAACTTCCCGTTATCTGGTAGGTTGGGCAGGAAGCCGTGCTGCACCTCAGCCGGCTTGGAAGGCTTGTTGCTCCGCTCCAGGCATTGAATATTGATTGATTTTTTTTTGGGTCTTAATCGTGTACTATTAGCTGGTCAAACATGATCCATCACTTCTCTTCGTAAAGGAAATTCGAGACGGGTTCATTTTTAGAATATCGGATAAACCCACGCGTGAAAAAAAAAAATTTAAAATAGGGCGTCAAATTCAAATTCAATTGTGTCTCCATCTTATCAAATCCTTCATAAGATTATTATTCATTACAATTTAAGTAGAGCCTATTTCACCATCGCTCCAAATACAAAGGAGATGAAGAATGCCAATAGGCCATAGCCGTCATACAGCCACCTTCCAGGCACTTTCTTTGGCTGATTTATCAATCATACTCATGCTTAAGCTTGAACTCTGCTGGTCCATACTGGCCAATCTGTCGACCAAGAGGCGTCATATCAAGGAGCGCCAAGGTAGGCATAACTTTCTCAGCACCTCTCTCGAAAGCAGAGTAAGTGTGATAGATCTCTCCGTCTTTCTTTAAAAAGACGCTCACCCCAGGCACATCACCAGTCCACCATTTCTTCCCTTTTGCCTCCATCTCCTCCTTGTTCCGGAAATTGAGTTCAATAGGACAAATTGATTCATCAATGGTGGCATGGAAGTCATAATTGAAGTCGGAATCTCCGCTGGAATACCACGGGAAAGTCCACCCGTTCTTCTTTTTGAAAGCTTCAAGCTTCTCAATGTCACCACGAGAAACACAAACCAAGTTAGTGTTTTTCAAGTGCAAGTGTCGAACATCAGGCAACGACTCGCCGATGTGGCTGCAGCCTCGGCATCCTTCATCGTCGCCGGGACCGAACATGAAGTGGTACACTATGAGTTGCTCATAGCCATTGAAGAGGTCACTCAACGTAAGTTTAGTGTTGTTGCCAAGACCATGAAAAGTGTACGGCTTATCCACCTTGACCATGGGAAGCTCTCGTCGCTGAGCAGAGACGGCGTCAGAAGCACGGGTAAGCTCCTTCTCCTTCTCGAGAAGTGCTTTACGAGCGACGAGCCACTCGTCACGGCTTACAACCTATTCGAAGTCAGAATGGATAAAATGCAACGATAGATGCTTTCCCTTGCCTTTCCTGACATGGTGGAAGTTTTGACTTTTGATGAATTGAAAAATTATATTTACTGCTAGCGGCAGCGACAGATGAATGAATTTATAGAACAACTCACCCTCGTGCAGCATGGATCTTTCTGTTGGAGAGCTTGTAATGTCGGGTCTGCATTCTACCGTGGCCATCTCTTAGGGCCAATCCAGCTCAGGTTGAGAGAAAACATGACGTATCGCGACGCCAATGATACGCTGTGATTAGTGAGCAATGAGGGGTTGCTGCCTGCCTGGTGTTGCGTTGGCTTGCTCTGTGAACGAAGGATGCACTGTGGCTTCATGGCTTCAATCCAAAATTCACGCTTTCAGCATTTGGCTAGCGATTGGTTCCGCCACTCGTCACAATTTTGTCATTTTTTCGCCTGGGGAACTTGCAAATACTGTCATCACACCACCAGAGAAAAGATAGGTCAAGTATCACTCGACGACATTTTTCAACCACGTTAATCAACTAGCCAACAAAGCGTGCGCGCTGTCCAACCGTGAATCGACCGTGAATTTCGAGCCAGGGACTAAAAATTTAACTACTTTCGCCTAACATCAACGATTCCTATCGCGGTTAGTCCTTAGCTCAACAAAACCCGACCATTGTCGTCCCGTCTTTCTTTTTTAAGTTGCGTCTGTGGACGGGGTAATTCTGTGCGTTCAATCAAGCCGGAACTCGCTCCACACCATCAATTTGCATCAACCTTTTCTTTCCCCACACTCACCCACTCCAGCTTTCCCACCCGACGACCCGGCAATGACGGAAGCGCAAGAGTCTACCAAGCTCTATCGTGGCAATTGCCACTGCGGTGCCTTTGTCTACGAAATCACCCTTCCGGAGATCAAATCTGTTCTTGATTGCAACTGCAGCATCTGCACCAAAAAAGGCTACCTCTGGCTGTACACCCCTAATGACCATGACTTCAAAATCATCAAGGGCGCGGAAGAAGACCTGACCGTCTATACATTCGGGCCCGGGAAGCTTCAACACAAATTTTGTCCCCATTGCGGTACAGGTCTAAAGGGAAACATGCAAGACGCCCCAGCAAGCTCTCCATTTGGCTTGAACGCCCATGCCATCCAAGGCCTCGATACGTGGTCGCTGGAGCGCAAACCGTTAGTGTCCTTGCGTAGCCAGCTGCCGCAGTTCAATTTATTAACATTCTCCACAGTTTTGATGGAGCCACAATGGGCTCAAAGTACGAAGCTCCGAGCTTTTCGGGCGGTTACCCGCTCGCAGTGAAGGAGAACAACAAGTTCTACACTGGAAGCTGTCATTGTGGTTCTGTGAAACTAGCTCTAGGCAGCAAGCCGATCGACGGAACTTTTTCCGAAACGATCGGCGAATGCAACTGTAGCATTTGTGAAAGGGTAAGTTCTCTGGTCACCGCTTTGAGCATGGTGCTCATCATTTTGTAGAATGCATACATCTGGGCCTGGCCCCTTCGTGAACATGTCGCGTTGGAGGGTAAGCTCGAGGACATTGGGCGATATTCGTTCAATTCGCCCGTGCTGTCTAAGACATTTTGCAAAAAGTGTGGTGTGCAGCTCACCAACGAACCAGCACTGCAATCGGAAGAAGCGATTGCCGCCATGTCGGAGAGTGAACGGAAATTATATGACATGATTAAACCAATGCATCCGGTGAATCTCCGGGTTTTTGAAGGGATCGACCTTGCGAGTCTCAAGGATAGTATTAAGCGAATCCCAGGTGCTGATCGGCCTCCTCACTATCAGAATCCGTAATCGGGAGGCGACTAGTGGCACTATTTCGTCAAATTCCCTTGTATTACATTATTGAATCTTAAAATAATAATACATGGAAAGATTCTCATCTGATTCAAAAGTACAATCCAAAATGATAAGGCACAGTCACCAGGTTGTTGTGATGTAACTATGTACGGGTGAAATTAGTGTCGTACCCTATAGTTCGCAGCCAAGCGCTCACAGGGCACGCAACATCAGTTGGTCCCAACGCAACTCTGGGGAAAATTGGAGTAAAATAAATTAAAATTAAAATAAGATTTATTGTATGATTGATACGTACATTTGGCTATTTTCTTGAATTTATAACTTGCCTTCTTGATTTTGGTAACTTCTATGATGGTGTGTCCGGTATCTTGGGTATCAGCTTAGCAGTGTTGTTCGTTTTCGGCAAAGTTTTTCTTATGTTTGGAGCCAGCCTTAAGCGAGCAGAAGCTTCCTTGTGGTGCCCCATCACAATTATTCTCCGGAAGAATTTTTGAGCCGCCTCATCCCTGCGAATGAAGTTATGACCGAGATTGTTAATCAACTACTACTATTGGCACTCCAGTCCGAATGATGCATTTTCTGCGGTCAACCGTAGCCCTATAGTCCAGAAGATAATATCCACCATGGATTAAGGCACCGCTAGAGGTGGCATTGATTTCCTGGTCCACTATGTGGCTCTCTGTCATCCCGTTTGTAATTGGCATGCTCCGCTATAGCCGACATCCGAAGACTGGACGAAGACTAAAAACGATGGCGAGATTCTGTAGAGGGGAACGGCGTCATTTATTGCTTCATGAAACATCCGCAAAAGGAACAAAAACCGTCTACATGGCTGCGGGATAAGTTTTTAGGCGAAAAGATGGAAGCAAACGGATGATTGAGCTCAATTGGGCATAACGGCCAACCTTCCTGGGGGCGGAGTGCCCACGTAATCGCTTCGTCTTGTCTCAGGTCAGGGGCAACACGGGCAGGGATCCGGCGAGTAGCCCAATTGCTGGTGTCGCGAATCACCAACTGGTTCCGCGCAACTGGAATCGCCAGGCAAAACACGGTCCACCAATAACCTTTGCACAAATACTGGAGCTGTGGTTATCCTCGCGCACCAATTCGTCAATCATGCGTCGCTCTCCCGAAGCGCTCGCATCCGTCACCAGGGGTCCCTCGGCATTGTCCCACACAGCCGTGACAGGGGCCCACAATGCGGATTCGCCGCGGACGCGCTAGACTTGTCATACGCGCATTGTGATTTATTTCGTACTGCTAATTAGTTTCAGGGACTTTCTCTGAAACTTCGTCTGAACGAAGACCTGGCCCAACGGTGGATCCTGGTTGGATGCCACGATAGACGGCCAACGACAACCGTGATATTACTATAGCTATCGTGAGGCCCTGTCGGCACTTGGCCACAATCCTTCCTGGGTGCCAAGATTTATTGGTGCATTTGTTGCGGTATGGATCAAGCCCATTCCCCACAAGCCCTGAAACCGTTTCGCCATGGAATGCCAGAGGCATGTTCGAATGTGGTGTTGGTTTATGCCCTCGCCTAGCGGTTGTTTGCCAAGGATAGGAGAAGTAGTCAGGATAAGTTGATAGTGACGTTTAGGAGGATCGAACAACCCCACCTCGAGTCAATTGAAATACTCGTTGTGCCTCCTCTCAAGTGAAATGGTTTGTGATGTAGCAGAGGCTTGCCATTCTCTCTCTTCTTCCTTCTTTCTGTAGCACTGGGTGCACATTCATTTTTTCGATTCCTGGACATTCCTTTACTCACGACTGGATTTCGTGATAGTTTTCTTTCGTTTCATTACCATCCTTCAACTTTCGTTCCTACCCAGACTCACAGCTCACGCATCATTTCTCTACTACCGACAACAACATGAAGTTCACCACTCTCTTGGGTAGTGCTTTGGCACTGCCGACTTCTGTTCGAGCCGCTACATCCGCTTCCACCTATGTCGACCCCGATACCAAAATCTCGTTCCAGAGGTGGACCGATACCAGTACCAGCTACAGCTTCGGTCTTGCTCTTCCCAAGAACCCTACCACCGACTTTATTGGTCAGATCTCCGCTCCGATTACCGAAGGATATGCGGCTGTTGCTCTTACCACATCCATGGCCAAGAGTATTCTCATCTGCGCCTGGCCCAATGGAGAATCGGTGGTTTCATCTCTGCGACAGGCTACTGGTTATGCCAACCCTGATGTCCTCAGCGATACCTCTGTCTCCCTGAAGACTATCTCATCTGGTACCTCGGTCAACTCGACCGCCTTCACATACACTTTCCTGTGTGAGGGTTGCATCAAGGATGATGCCACTACGTTCATGGCCAACGCCACATCCGGCGCTCTGGGCTGGGCTCTTAGCAAGACTGCCCTGGCAGACACTTCCGATGCCTCGGGAACCCTGAACTACCACGCCGCTGGTTTCGGTGGCTTTGGTGTTACTCTCACTGATGCTCAGTCATCCGACTACGACACCTGGGCGGCCATGGCCTCAAATGAGACCACGACCACTCCCAGCACTGGCAGTGGCAGTGGCACCACTACCCCCACCAACATTACCACCACGATCTCCAACACAACTTACGACTACATTGTTGTTGGAGGTGGTGCTGCCGGTTTGATTGCCGCAGAGAGACTTGCTGAGTCGGACAAGTCCGTCCTTCTCCTTGAGCGCGGAGCTGCTTCCTTCTACTCGGCTGGTGGCAAGAGCGTTGTGGACTGGAACTCTACCGTTACCCAGTACGATGTGCCTTCCATGGGATACTATCTTTCCACCTCCGACGACACTAGTGAATACTGCACAGACACTGCTAGCCAGGCTGGTTGTATTCTTGGAGGTTCCACTGCTGTCAACGCCATGATGTTTGTCAAGCCTCGCAGTGACGACTTTGACCGCAAGTGGCCAACTGGATGGAAGTGGACTGATGGAGTTTCGACTGCTGCTGATAGACTTTACACGCGTACTCCTGGAACCACCACTCCCAGCAAGGATGACCAGTTGTACGATCAAGGTGCTTGGGATATTTTGGAGAAGTTCCTTGGCACCAACGGCTTCTCTGAAGTCGATGCTATTGAGGAGCCTGCCAAGAAGCGAGCTGTTTACTCGCACCCTCCTACCATGGTAAGAATCTATAAAATTTATACATGCCATTTTCTTTTTTGCTAACAATTCATCAAGATTTCCAACGGTCTCCGTGCCGGTCCTGTCCGAGACTACCTGCCCCTCGCTCAAGCCAACTCCAAGTTCACCATGAAGCTCAACACCAAGATGCTTCGTGTTGTTCGCAACGGTAGCGCCATCACTGGTGTTGAAATCGAGACTGGCGCTGCCTCGCGACAGATCATTAACATCAACGCCAACGGCGGCGTGGTTCTCGCAGCCGGTGCTCTTTCCACTCCCCGTATCCTCTTCAACAGTGGAATTGGTCCCACTGACCAAATCACCACCGTTTCCAACGGCACCACTGGCATTACTCTCCCCGATTCCAAGGATTGGATCAACCTGCCCGTGGGAGAGAATCTCATGGATCACCCCATCTTCACTGTCAACCTCCAGACCAAGGACACCCTCACTTCGCTTGCAAGCACTGCTTTCACTGCGCCTAACCAGACCAACATTGACCTTTTCGCCCAGGGATCTGGTCTTCTTGCTCAGTCTGGTCAGCGTCTTGTCTTCTGGACTAGCGTGAAGAACACCACTGATGGTGTTGAGAGATTCATTCAGGGTACCTGCAATTCCCCCTCTAGCGACACTGTTCGCATCAAGGTCTACCTCACTCACGGTCTCTCATCTACTGGTACCCTCGGTATCACCAGTGCTGGAGCCACTAAGCTTACCAAGGAGCCTTATCTGAACACTGCTGCTGATAAGGAGGCCATTCTTTCTTTCATGAGGCAGCTCATTTCTTACGCCTCCAAGTCTGACAGTGTCCTTACTATTGCGGCCAACACAACCGCCGAGAGCCTCATCGCCGAGTATGTGACTGGCTCTCACTTTGTTGGTACCGCCAAGATGGGCACCACAAACGATGGAACCAGTGTGGTTGATACCAACACCAAGGTTTGGGGAACTGACAACCTTTACGTTGTGGATGCTAGTATTCACCCTGACCTGCCCACTGGTAACACTCAGGCTATTGTTATGGTTGCTGCCGAGCACGCTGTGACAAAGATTCTGTCTGACAGTGGAAACACTTCCAGTGGCAGCACGTCGGGAACTACATCGGGTGGTAGCACTTCCGGTAGCACATCTAGCAACAGCACATCTGCCGCTAGCACTCCTAGCGCCACTAGCGGAAGCACTTCCGGCTACAGGCCTTCCAGGTGCAAGGCCAAGAGACACCGAATTTCCTACTAAAAATGGGGTCTCCATGGTTGATCTATAGAATATAGGATGTATGATACTTTTCTGGGGAGTTCAAACTCCAAATAAGAAGTTGATATGATTGTACATATCTTGATAGTCTTAAGTGACGTCATCTCTAGATAATGACTTTTGTATTTTGAAAAGAACAAGAAGGAGAAGCAATTCTGAGTTGAAGTGAATATTGAATACCGCCCGATCCCTTGATAAACTGAATCGCCTTGGATAATATTTTTCTGTTACCTATAGTGACCTTGGACACTGGAAGGCTCTTTTTTTCCCAATCGTAAATCTTTACGAACTCCCAGATATGAGTCACACGGGTCATTGAAGACGATGCTGGACTTCAATACGCTCGCGACCTTGTGATTAAGATGATCCTAAAATCACTTGGACTTTAACCCACACTGCGGCTTGACCTCAGAGGGTAATGGTAATAAGACGTGACAATGATGATGCAGGCGACTATCAAGATGACGCCGAGCTTGCTTTTCCCATCATCCAGTCCATTTTGATCAACCGTCTCGGCCTTTGCAATCGCTTTAAGATTATTTGGTATGTGCTGATCTTTTGCTTGGTCATTCTCAGGGATCAAGTGAGGCACGATATATTTATCGAGAAATGAACGAGATAGTCCAAGACGTACAGCATCAGAGGCTGCTTTCTGCATGCGACCGATATACTCTTCTCGGATTTTGCCGTCAATAGTGTATCCCTCGCTGACATATACCAGCGCTTTGACTTGTTGGGTTTGCCTTGACTTGTCTTGATCTTTCGCAGACCCGCTTGGGTCTGATTCGGGCTGTTTTGTGCCGGACGAACCTGATGATAGACCGAACGTCTGTGGCGCTGAAACGTCCAGTTGTGCAAGCAACTGAGAGAGTTTGGCAGATTTAAGTTCCGAGTATTTCTCGTGAATCTCCATATTGACCGTCAACATATGCTTTTGGTAAAAGCCCTTCGATACGCCCTCGGAGCGATCCAGAGATTTTTCATCCTTACGATTGACAAGGTAAACAAGTCCAACCACAGAGCGGTCTGGCGTGGACTCCATCACGTTGGCCACACCGCGTTGGTTGATCTGCCATCTATAACCGGGTAGTGCCGCAATTCCTTTGAAGATGCTTTCGGGGCATCGCTGGGCCATCTGGGCAACGTGAATATTGCTTCCATAGGCAAAATAGAGGGTGGAGCTTTCTCTGGCAGCCTTTTTGCGAGAGGCCTTTTGACGCGGGGCTTGCGAAGCGGATTCGTCCATTTTTCTTCGCGATTTTAAGGGTAAAAAAAACCAGGAATGATGGGTGTTGGAGCACTAGACACACAGTGGTGAATGCGCGTGTTGGTTTGGGGAGTCAGCGCGACTGTTTGATGCGGGGAAAATTACTTCGCGGCCTGGCTTAGATGTTTTGATTGTGGATTAGGCATGCATGACAAGATGCTACTAGTTGCCCAACGATAGCCTGATTGCATAACCCCACGCTGCATTAACACGAACCGTGCAGTGACTGCCAAGTTCGAGCACGCCAATACGCAAGGTGCAATTTGCTTCACAAACTTTTCAACTTCATAAATAATCATCTCAGCCCAAAGCAGGGTTCTTGTGCAGAAGCGAATCGGTAGCTGGCCAGCCATATTTGATCAGGTGGGGATTGATAGCTTGCCACCACACAATTCTGCAATCGCGCGGCCCCGCCTCGTGTTACAAACGAACATGTTTGGTTGTATCAAGACATCGGATGACACGTAGAAAGGGCCCGCATCCTCCAATCACATCAGCCGTCATATTTGAAATGTTGCATCATACGGGGGACATCGTTCATGGACCCATCTTGGGCGAGCCTCATTTTCGTGCAGTGGGGCTGACTGAAAATGTGGCAATTCGATTACTGTACGGCACCTCTGCTATCGCACTGATAATCGTTTGATTCTTGCTGGGATTTAAATTTAACATCATCGTTTATGGAAAAGTTATAGTGTTTATGTTCGTAGTTGAAATGATGCTTCGAAAACTCCACGATTGACACGCATTCCAACTACCATTCAATGTGAAAGGCGAGTTTCGTACTGAGAAGGAAACACTAAATTTTGACACGGAGTCAAACATGATGCGATAGATATAATTAAAATGTCAGTTCACTTTTTACAATGGCCTACAAACAACGATAAACGGCCACCTAGTCAGTTAATATGACGAAGGCTAAAAGTCTCTTTTGGGGGCAGTTGAGCACACTTATATATTATGTGCGATATAATCTTATTATTTAATCATCCGTCAAAGAATGATTTAGGATCAAAGGTTTCCTAGCCATCACAGCCATCTTGTTCAATTGCGAGTCCATGCTTCATGCTTCGATATGACACGAGAGGTACTAAACTAAAGTCTTAAGAATTTTCATGTATGGGATTAATTTCAAGCATCAAGTATGGATGATTTCTGGAGGGATCTATTCTGGGCCACTGTGGCTATCATCCTTAAGAGAAATGTTCCCTCTGGTTGGGCAGTCATCATGCCCAATGACCATCATTCAACTCAACCCACAGACTAACAAAAAACGGCATGTCTGAAGAGAAGACCCTAGAATATTGGGATGTTGTGAGCTTCTTAGATGGTGGCTCACTTAGGTCCAAGTCTAGTGAATGATGAAGCAAAGATTTCAATACAAGCTGGCTGATTTATAAATCATCCTAGCAACTGAATATCAGCTTTGCAAACTCGCAAAATAGACGTGAACGGATGGTAAAATAACATTTGTTGCACGGGCTTCATTCGTAACCAATCGTGCAGTCCAATTTGCGGGTGTGATCAATATTGGTGATGTTTGGTGGTGGAGCTGTGGGGATGTAAATGACAACGAGATCTCTCTCACCTTAATTCTCAACATTCGCACCGATTCAGCTCAACAGGCATCCAGGCCAAGTGAAGCAGCATAGTGATCGACTATCACTATTGTGGCTTTTCAGAGAATGGCGTATTCATTGGTTGCGTTGCCCTGTTTTTTTCGTCTTTCGGGCTTGGTATCCTAAAGCGGTATCGGCTGAAATTGTTCACCATGTAACCGTCACATCGGCTCAACAGCCACCAAGTCGTATTTAGTGCTGTGGCAAATGTCTGCTCTCCTGCTGATCCTAATAAATTCCGAATTGTCCGGTATGCATGCATCATGCGAGGGGCATCCGGCGTGAATGCTGGTGTCGCATTAATGCCGATGCCCGAGGAAGATATTCAGGCCCAAGGGAGTTTGGTGATGGCCCCTTAATTGCATTGTATTATCGACTACATAAAGTGCCTCATTGAAGTAATTTAGTAACTTATATTTTATGAATTATTTTGATTTATTGTTTGGGCATGTGAATTGGCAAGTATTTGATTTGCCACCGAATATCACGCATTGAATTTGTGGCTTATTTCCTTGTTGAACCACATTTCAAAGGTACCATTGTGTTAAATCCCATAAATAGATGTTATTGCAACCTTGTGGATGGGTAGTTCCAAGGCGACTACCCTTTTATCTGCATTAATACGACGTTAGGTAGATTTTCCTCCGAGATGCATCCTCAAACTGGTCTTTTAGTGGTTGACGTTTGATGAATTCTTACCTTGGTGTGCAATGTCGATCAAATTTTATCCCGGCTTTGAGTGCCGAAGGAACCTTGTATACGTGGGTTAAATCACCCGAGTAAAAGTGTCTATTCTTCACTAAATCTGTGAAAGTAACCCAATATGACAATGGGAGTATTATGAACATGGTTTTCAATTATGGAGGAAGTAAACGAGAAAGCCATAACCTTGGTTGGACAATAAAGCCCTGACGATGGGGTGACGACGACACTTTTTGCCATCGGGGTCAATTTCTGAGCCTGGAAGGGTGGTCCCGATGGCCCGATAATGAAACTGTCATCCCAATACGACACCTAAACAGGTATAAATACTGCTTCTTGACAGCTTATGTCTGGCAATCGAGTTCACTTTTTTGTTATTCATTCCTCTTCACTCTGCGCATTTTGACACAATGAAGCTCGCCATCGTTCTGCTTACATTTGGGGCTGGCCTTTCGGTCTCGGCTCCCACAAGCGACAAGCGTCAGGGCTATGTGGCATGCAATGGTCTTTATGGAACAGCCCAATGCTGCGCAACCGACATCCTCGGGGTAGCTGATCTAGACTGTGCTAACCGTGAGTTCCCCCCACATAAAAGCCAAGCTTGCTTGAGCTTGCTAATGACATATTGTAGCGTCTTCTACGCCTACAAGTGCCGACAACTTTAGCGCGGTTTGTGCTGCGATTGGCCAACGCGCTCGATGCTGTGTCCTCCCAATTGTAAGTTAACGCCGAAGGTCAATGGCTGTATCACTAACTGGTCAATAGCTGGAGCAAGGGATACTTTGTCAGACCCCCACTGGAGTTACAGATTGAATATTTGGTGGAGGGCCGGCTTTCATATGGTCTTAGATGAGTCCTAGTATATCTAGCATCTTCCTATGGGAGGTTGGTTTAATCAATAGCTTAATTAAATCATTGGACAAAGCACATCTATCCAGGCTATATCTGAAGTGCATCCTTGAGAGCCTGAACAGTCAAATTGTAACTGTATTCCTTTTTCTCCCAATCAGATGTATCCGGAGGACATCCTTTATCAAATCCGTGATGAGTATCCTCCAAAGTTTCATTCACTACCTTGCGCTTTCCGTCCTCCAACTTTTTTGCTAGCTCGTTAGCCTCTGGCGCAAGCGTATCTCCTTCGCATGTGAGAATAACAACGGTATCTGGGAAAGATGCGAGATCTGCTAATGAAGGAGACACACGCGGATCTGATCGCTCAATGGATCCTGGAAGATAGCAATCGTTGAAGATGTTTGCAACCTTAGCAGGAATGGTTTTTTTGGGCTTCGGGACAGTCTTTTCCTCGGGCGCTATGCTAAGATTTGTAGGGGGATAGAATGCGACGACGATGGGAATCTGAATCGGTTTCAAACTACCCCTCAGTGTTGATGCCGCGACAAGGGCAAGGTTGCCGCCAGCAGAGAAGCCGGAAACAGCAACACGCTCCAGATCAAATTTCTCTGGCTGGGTTGCGACCCATTTTAGTGTGTCCTCCACATCATGCACAGCGCCTGGGAATGGCGTCTCGGGGCTTTTGCGATAGTCTCCATCAATGACGAAGATTCCAGCTTGTTGTGCAACCCAGCTGCAGAAGGGTCCATCAACTCCAAAGCCAGGGAGAATGAAACCGCTGCCGTGCCAATTGACAAGGACAGGCTTCTTCTCAGTTGAAGCTGAGCCGGCGGATCCGGGGGGATGATAAAGAAAGGCCCTTATGGAGCGTCCTTTGTCGCGTGATGGAATGAACACAGGTTCCCGTTGATCCTTGTCAAGAAGTGCAAGCTCTTTTTTAACCGCCGATGTAGACCTGAGCCGCATCAGGAACCTGAAAAAGGTCACAATGAGCTTCAACTTGATGTACTGAAAAAAGCCATGTCCAGCCATGATGCTGGGACAGCTGCGCAGCTGTTGGGAGAGATCAAGTTGCGACGTAACCAAGCGATATCGCAGCGATTGTGTGAGAGGGGAAAATGCGAAAGGCACTTCACCTCGGCTCTTTGAGTTATGTCGCCATAGTCACGTGCATTTTGCTTTCACCACTACCCATAAGTGTAAGCATACGCGTCAAGATGTGCCCCGACATGCGATTTTGAATAGAATGTGTCAAGTTGAACGTCGAAGCAGGGCTTTTTTTTTCGTTTCGGGGGAAACAAAAATGCCTAATCAATCTTGAGGCGATGCGTCAGATCGATCGCGCTGATGTGGATCTCAGACTCAAATGTTCTGTCAGTTGGATTCTACAACGCCTCCACCAAGGATGTACCATTCAAAACACATATTCACAATGTTACAATCTCTCGGGGTTGTGGCTGTATAATTCTATTTTATCTATTAATTAGCCCTATTAATTATTACATGACTGGACTAATATCCGCTTAGTCTACTATATTAAGCAACAAAGGAAATGGTCGACAAAACAAAAAGATGTGAAGTGCAATTATTCGGTCCAAACTCCCTTAATGCGGGTCTTCCTCAGGATCAACCCAGCCAGGTCTTTCATACTACCACTTGTGAGAAGCTCCAGAACTTGCAAGTGAGCCTGGAGTTCTTTTCCAATCCAATTTCGTAGCTCAATGGCATTGAGAGAATCAAGGCCAAGTGCGGTGATTGAGGTCTTTTCCTTCTCAGCGGTCATCACCTCTGGAGCAAGCATCAGGATGGCACCAAGCTTCTCGCATAGACTATCAGTAACCAGATCTTGAGCATTATCTGTGGTAGTGGCTTGCTGGAGCTGCTGGGAGATGGACACGTTGGCCGCACCATCACCATTAGCGTCGGCAGAGTTGGCCAGAGCCGCATCTCGAAGGTGAGAGAACTTTCCATCCGATGCATAGTACGGCAACGAAGCGGGGTTATCAATGCTCAGGCCAGTAATGCATTGGTTGCCACAGATGTTCTCTACCTTGCCGTTGATGGCGGACTCGACAAGAGCAAGGACCTCGGATTCGCCCATCGTGTTACCGGACAAGCTCTTCAGGACCTGAGATTGGCGAGAAGAGTTGGCAAGATAACCGACACCCTCAACTGCTGTAAGATCGAGAGAGCTTGCAGCCAGACCATTCTGGCGGCGATGGTGGACAAAGGCGTCGAGGAATGTGTTAGCAGCAGCATAGGCGGCCTGGCCTCTGTTGCCAACAATTCCGGCTACAGATGACAAAACGATGAAGAAATCAAGAGAAGTGCCCGTGAGGGCCTTGTGCATGTTCCAAGCACCATCGACCTTGGAACGAACAACTTGCTCATATTGATTGAAGGTCATCTTCTCAAACAATACGTCCTATTATTCATTAGCCTTGGAATTATCACAATGCACATGTAAACATACCATAAGCACCATTGCCGCATGAATGATACCACGGATGGGAGGGAGAGACTTCTGTAACTCGGAGACTAGCTCGTTGACACTAGTCTGATTGGCAACATCGCAAGGCTTGACGAGGATAGAAGCTCCAGAAAGGCGGCAGTCCTCAATGAGTTCACCAAGCTCAGTGGTAAGCTTGCCACTTCGGGACAAGAGCACAATGTGACGGGCTCCACGCTGGACCATTCTCTTAGCCATGGAGCGACCGAGACCGCCAGTGCCGCCAATGATGATGTAAGTAACATCTGGCTTGAGAAGATCAGTGGATCCTGCAGGATGAGTAGCCTATGAATCTAGTTAGTACACGACCTTGGCGATGGGTCTATGGTGTGACTTACCTTGACCTGGTAGTTGCCAATGTGGTTGACGACAACCTTTCCGGAAGTCTTACCGCTCTGAAGCTTACGGAGAGCGTTCTCGACTTCGGAAATGTTGACCGGAGTGATGGGCCCAATGGGGTTGATCGTCTTATTAGCGAGCAACTTCATAACGGCTGTGAGAACACGGCCCATAATCTTGGGTCGCTCATCAGCGACAAGGGTCAGATCGACTGAGCTAAAAGTGCAGTTATAAGCAAATTTGGCCATCTCCAGTCTAGTGTTGGAGGTAATGTCTCTCTTTCCAATCTCGATGAAGCGACCGAAAGGTGCAAGACAATCCCAAGTCTCACGAAGCAAGTCACCGGCAAGAGAATTGATAACAACATCAACGCCCTGACCATTAGTAGCTTCTCGAAGAGCGGGGCCGAATTCGGTGTCTCGGCTATAGAATATATGGTCCTCGGGGATTCCATACGTGTCAATAATGTGCTGCTTCTTCTCAGCGCTGCCGACAGTGGCGTAAATCTCAGCTCCAATCATCTGTGCAAGCTGGATAGCCGCCTGGCCAACACCGCCAGAGGCAGCGTGGATGAGGATCTTCTCGCCGGCTTCCAAGTGAGCCAAGTCAAGCAGACCGTAGTAAGCGGTGCTGTAAACAACGGGAATAGAAGCAGCAACGTCAAAGTCCATATCATCAGGGATCACAGCAGCACTAGTGGCAGGGCAGCGAGCGTATGTGCTGTAAGCTCCTAGCGACATGGAGCAAACACGGTCGCCAACCTTGAGAGATGTGACGTTGGAGCCGATTCGAGCAACAGTACCACTGCATTCGACACCGAGGTAAGGGCTAGCGACTTGGCCCATGGCAATAACTACATCCTTGAAGTTCATGCCAGTGGCCGCAACCTTGATCTCAATATCGTTGGGGGCCAGGGGCATCTCAGGCTCGTCCTTCCAATAAAGGGAGTCTAATGCACCATAAGTGCCCACAGCAATGGTAAGGCGGCGATCTTGCTGAACAAAGTCCTGCAGGTAGGGTGCCGAAGGCTGAGTTTCCCGGAAGAGGTTGAGGTTCATGTTTTCCTCGTTGACAACACGCGGAACAACCAAGTCTCCATTCTCCTCTGAGTATTCGTAATCTACTGGAGAGTCATCCTCGGGCATAGCGATTGACGAGATGAGTGCACGAGAGATGAGATTGGCGTGGTCAGGGGCCTGGAGCTGGGACTTGGGATCTAAGTCCAAGGTCGCCACTGGCTTGCTGTTCTCCGAGCGAATGGTACGAAGGAAACCCTGGATGAGATTGTTCTGGGGCTTCTCGGCGAAGCGATAAGCGCCAGCAGTGACCCAAAGCATTGAAGAGCATGTCAGCAGCAGCTTCTGAAGTCTCTCAAATGTCTCGGCATTCATGCCGTGGAGCAATGGAGCGTCGAGCTCGGATAGGCAGATGTAGCGGGCAGTAGCAGACAGCTCGGCATCAGAGAATGAGGAGACAATTGGCTTCGAGCCAGAAAGGCGTTCCATGCGATCTGAGAGGGTGGAGACCAGTGGATGAGATCGCTCCCTCTCAGTGATAATGATGATCTCAGCATCCTTGAGATCATTAATTTCCTCCTTGTTCTCCACGTGCACATGCTCATTGGTTTCACCATTAGTAGCATTGGCATGCCCAGTGTCACCATTGACGTGCTCTCCGTTGGTGAGCTCGCCATTTGTAGCGGGTTCCTTCTCCTTCTCCTTGGCATTCAAAGACTCCCATTCAACCTTGAAGCACAAAGATCGAGGAGTTTGAGCCTCACCAATATCGTTGGTAACAGGAGTCATCCTGACGCCGCTGAGCTTGGCCACGGGCTCTTCATGGGCGTTGTGCCATGCGTCAATGAAGAAGTCAACTGGGCCAGGGCTGGAAAAGTCTGGGCGAGCATGAGCGACGACCTGAACTTGCTCACCAGGTTGGTTGGGGAACGAGGTGCTCAGCTCCATATCCTTGATAGCTGAGGGCATGAACAGTGATGGCATCTCACCGCTACCAGCACCAAGAATGGGAAACATCAGCTGGAAGCAAAGATCCAGGAATGATGCTGGAAGAATAGAGATTGGTTCGTGCTGAGAGGGCATCGTGGCCGCGGTGTCAGGCACGACCGCCCGACTTGTGGAGTACTCTCCCTTGACCTTGAGCCCATCCTCAGGATGAAGTCGGAAAACGGAGCTGTACCCAGCACCACGACTTTCAAGCTCCTCGTAGAAGTCCTGGAGAGACAGGTCTCCGCCCTCTACACCAACAATCTTGCTGCGGCGGTCCAAGGCACCTTGAAGATGACCCATGGTAACAGGGTTGGAATTACGGTGCTTCTTCACACCGACAAGGCCACGGCAGTGCTCGAGCCATCCTCTGCTGGCAGTCCATGAGGAAATTCTGAACTCATCCCAATCGTTTGAGTATGACCTCGTACCCTCAGCGTAAGCAGTCATGGTGACCATAGTCTCGTACTGAGCACCATCTTCCAAAATCAGAGCCTTGGAGGCCTGGACTTCACGCAGGCGATAGCTAGCAATCTGCTCGGGTTTGATGCCACGGAGCTGGGCTCTTTGCGAAGCAGCCTCAACTGCCATACACATGTATCCTGCAAGCGGGAATGTAGACAAAGACTGCATACGATGGTCCTTGAGCCAGGGGATATCATCAGTGTTGATGATATTGCGCCAGATAGGGTTCTCTTCACTACAGGTATCTTCCAACAAACCAAGAAGATCATGGCGACCAAATGGCTTAAGACGGTGCTGCTTGCTCGCACGGGATTCGTACCAGAACTTGTGCTCCGAGAAGGGATATGGGTAAAAGTCCGTGATGAGACCCGGCTTGCTTGCACCTGTTCCAGTCTGGTTGACGGCGCTGAAGTCAATGCTATGGCCCTTGATGAAGAGGTCACCAGCAAGTCTTACAGCCGTGGTGGTGGCATCCTGGTTGCGGACGAGGGATGAGTAGTAAGCGACTTCAGCCGCAGCCTTCGGGTTGATGTCCTTGAGAATCTGCTTGATAGGTCCCTTGAGCGCAGCATGAGGACCAATTTCCACAATCACATCAGGCTTGGAGTCTTCATAAAGCTCCTTCAGAGCAGGGGAGAACAACACCGGCTTGGTCAAGTTCTCAACCCAGTAGGATGCACCGAGTGAGGCAGTGGTATCAAGCTTGTTGCCCATGAGAGAGGAATAGAACTCCACACCCTCCACAGTCTTGGGCTTGATGTCTTTGATGGTCTCCAAGTACTCGTCTGCCACGCGCTGCATGTGCGAAGAGTGATAAGCAACACCAACGCGAAGCTTACGGTTAAATGTTCCTTGCTTCTCAAGCTCGGCAGCGAGCTTGTCGATGTCTTCTTCATCGCCAGATGCAGTGATGGAGCTTGGAGAGTTCTCGCAAGCGATGCCAACATCTTGAAGGCCAAGCTTCTTGATGGCGCTCTTCACCTCGGCAGCTCCAGCACCAACAGCAAGCATGGAACCTCGAAGTTCGGGGTGCTTGACGCTGAGGTTGGAAGCGACCTGTCCACGGTAATAGGCAGCAGCCATAGCCTCCTGCAAGGTGATAGCACCAGTGGCATAGGCGGCACCAATTTCACCGCTAGAGTGCCCCATGACAGCGGAAGGCTTCACGCCCCACGATGATAGGAGATCAGTCAAACCCAACTGAATAGCGGTACAGATGGGCTGAGAAATATGGGCCTCGTTGACGATCGATTCCTTACCACTTTTAACCAGCTCCTCAATGAGATCAAATGTGGAACCAATGCTAAGGAGGTAGTCGGAAGCAGCCTTCACTGTTTCCTGGAAGATCGGGTGGCTGTCCATCAATTCCTTGCCCATCTGCGCCCACTGTGCACCCTGGCCAGTGTACACAAAGGCCAGCTTAGGGGCCGTTGATGATCGGGTAGGGAGGGCACCAGTTCCGTTAAGGGAAATAGCGAGCTCGTCGCAGGACGATGCTACCAAAGCGATTCTCCAGGGGAAGTGTGTTCTTCGCTCGCCCAAAGTGTAAGATAGGTCACTAACAAGGCGCTTCTGGAACACCTCAGGGTGTTGTTCAATGTAAATTCCAAGATTGGCAGCCACTCGCTTAGCGGCTTCCTCGTCATTAGCAGACATCACAAATAATTTAGGTGACTCATTTCTGCTGGTCAATGGTAGATCTGTAAGGGGTGCTGGGTATCTTTCAAGGACAGTGTGTGCATTAGATCCACCAAAGCCAAAGTTGTTGATGCTGATATACTTCTTGTTCTTGGGCCATGGTCGGACTGAGGTGGGAACTTTGATGTTCCACTCATCCAGGGGAATCGCAGGGTTGGCCTTTTCAAAGTTAACATTGGGAAGAATAAATCCCTTCTCGAGCATCAGAGATGCTTTAATAACAGAAATAATGCCGCTGGCATTCTCTAAATGTCCAAAGTTGGTCTTAGTAGACCCCATGTATAAGGGGAATCGCTTGGTGCGCCCCGAACCAAAAACGCGGTAGATGGCACCGGCTTCAATGGGGTCGCCAACTTTTGTACCAGTACCGTGGGCCTCGACGAAGCCAACATCATCGGGGGAGATGCCCGCACGGCTATAGACATCACGCATGAGCTGTTCCTGAGCGTCGCCGCTAGGGGTTGCAAGGCCTGTCAAGTTAGCATTGGCACCAAATAAAGTATAGCGACTCAACACATACCAATGGTCTTGCCGTCATGATTAATTCCAGTGTTGACAATAATAGATCGGATCTTATCATTGTCCTTGATAGCCTGATCTAGGGGCTTCAGAATAAGACAAGCGGCACCCTCTCCTCGGGCAAAGCCCGACTTGGCCCGATGGTCGAAAGCAAAAGTTTTGCCGTCGCTATTAAAAATTCTGTTTTTTTGGTGAGCTAACTTCTTTAACCTTGGACCAAGTAGCTAGGGCTTACCCTAGCATGGACATAGAAACCGTATCATCAGGTTGCATATGAATATTGCATCCAGCCACAATAGCTGAGTCTGCCTCACCGGAGCGAATACTCTGAACGGCCGAGTGTAGCGCATACAGGCCGGATGAGCAAGCGGTATCTACTGCGAAGCAGGGACCACGCAGATCAAAGTAATATGAGATTCTACCAGCTTGGATAGACTGGTGATTACCTGTGGCATCAAAAGTAGGAACATCGTGCAGGTCCTTCAACACTCCATTGCGGTAGTCTGAATAGGTACCTCCCACGAACACACCCATGTTACGCCCGGAGACATACTCTTTGGGGAAGCCGGCATTCTCCAAGGCTTCGTATGTGCACTCCAAGAGCTGTCTTTGTTGGGGATCTTTGGTATGTTAGCGATGTCATAAAGTTTACTTCGAACCAGTAGGGCATACCCATAGCCTTCGCCTCTTGGGCGGTTATCTGAAAGAATGGAGCGTCAAACTTAGAAAAGTCGCGCTCCATAAAATATCCACCCTTCTGGTTGAAGCATCCTTTCTTCTGAGGGTTCGGGTGATAGTAAGCATCAGTGACGAACCGGGACTCAGGTACAGGACACCATCCATCCCTTGATCGAGAAACAAGGGTCCAGAAGTCGTCAAGGTTTGAGACGTCGCCGGACAGTCTGCAGGACATGCCCACAATGGCGATTGGGGTCGCCTGCTGCGGGCTCTGAGAATTCATGGCGAATTGGATGAATGGGTGTGAACAATGGGAGTTGGCTCTATGGCTAAGTGAAAGCTGAGGCCTGTGTTGGTCAATACGAGGGGACAAGGGTTATTTATCAAATCCATGGGGGGCATGAGTCCGCGAGAATGATATGGGCACGAGAGGCGTGGTATCAAACAGCATTATCTCGATCAGGAAAGTTCACGAGGCAACCCGACGCATCCATCAAACACAATACCTCACCAATACTCTTGGTCTTTGATACTTGGCATTTGTGTTATCACACGTTGGATGTCTCAGCTTAGTCACACAAGCAACCAACGCATAGATGCTTTCGGCCATTCCTGTCAAACTGCTAGGAGATTGTGCATGTCTTTGTTATTGCTTTGGCTGTTTTCAGTACCTGCTGGCTGCATGGCAACATGTCCACCTCTGATATTGGGTCGTTTTAACAATTGGCCCGAATATGAAACCTTGGCAGGATTGCCGTGCGATTGCTAATCTACCTTCCTGGGAGCTGGCACTCACATGCCTCACTACAGAAGCAAGAGCAGGGTGAATGACACGGCGCCAATCTCCTCCACTTATCGCTCCGTTAGGTCTAGATTTGCCTTGTCGTATGCCACGGCCCCATCAAAACGCACCAGCGGCCCCGTAATATCAAACTGCCATCAAAAAAGGGCCTGAACTTTTTATCCAAACTCCGCGCCGCGTGGCACAACGTGGATCGACCCATGTCAAGGTCAGCACGCAGGTGACATTGGCAACAGCATGCAGTAAGGCTGCAAGGATTAGGGTAACATATCCCCTGTTCAGAGGTGTTCTCTTAGACATGAGCGGAGCCGGGATACAATTGCGGGAGCAGCGGTGTGGAGGCCACAGACAAGGGCGTGACGTAAGCACTCAGTTATGATCGACTTCTGAATTCCTCCATTTGGGACAACCATGGTCATTCAGAGTTGGTCGCCGTGCCACGGCATTGGGATAACGACATCCATATACAATGCATGTGCCAGGTCTCAAGAACGCGTGATGTCGATCCTCAATTGCAGAATACGCATTCCAATCTCAAAAAAGCCGTTCCTCCAGCGGGAGCGAAAAGCGGAAACTACCGGATGCGGGCGGTTGAACCCGTCCTCCCTGAGACACAGCTAATAACATCAAGTTGCTGCCGCCGGATCTACGTGGGGACTCTTGACTGGGTCTGCATTCACGCAAGGGATAGATATGCGGGTTATCATGTGCCATAAACGTTCCTTAGTTGGTCCCGGCGATAGGCTGCACTAAGCTTTAGCGCTAGTCCCTGTATCCCGCCGGAGTGGCGGCCGCTTCCTTTGACATATAGATGCTCGGGGAGTATTTCCATCTTCACGGGCAAGACTACTTTTTGACGCACACTTTCCGGTTCTCGCTTCTGCTGTCATATCCACTGCTCGAAATCGACATCATCACGTTTCCTGTCAACCAATATGAAGGTTCTCTGCCTGCACGGTGCATACGGTAGCGCCACAGTAAGCCAATCACATCCCTCAACTACGTCCGAGCTCGAACATCTCACCTGCATCACACAGAACTTCAGAGTTCAACTTGGTCCATTCATCGACTCAATTGAACAGAATGGCTCCATGTCGTTCAAATGGATCAACGGCGGCCATAGCGCCACGCCGCCCAAGGGCTTTGACGATTACTTTGGCCGCCCACCACTGTTCCGTCACATCAATTTTGACGGCATCAATGCAGTTGACGATATGATGAACAAAGTTCGAAACATGCCTGAAGGCATGACAGCCGAGGATACCATTCGCAAGCTCATCGGCGAGAAGGAGTTGTTTGAAGCAGATGCTGTCAAGTCCACGCTCGACAGCCTTCTAGACATCATTAATGAGGACCCAGAAATCGAAGTGCGTATTCAAAAAAAAACATTGCCCGGAGCTTCCTGAACTGATAGAGTGGATAGGGAATCCTAGGATACTCTGAAGGTGCCATGACGGCTGCAACGCTAATCCTAGAGGAGCGTCGTCGTGCAGAGGAAGAAGGAAAGCCTCGTCGGATCAAGGTCAGTTGCCTCCATAAAATTGACTCATTCCGCTAACAATGTTTCAGTTCGGCATCTTTTTCGCGGGGTGGCCCCCCGTCCGCCTACTTGAGGACAGGGTGCAGTGTCTCCTTGCTGACGAGTGCGAAGATGTGATCGACATTCCAACTTGCCATATTGTCGGTTGCAATGATCCCTATATTCAAGGCGCTATGGCCCTATACGGCATGTGTGACGAGGACACGGCAGTGCTATTTGATCACGGGAAGGGGCATACGGTTCCGCGGGATGCGAGAACCGTGGATGAGTTGGCCAGGGTTATTGAGGGAGCCTCTAAGCAACGAGCATGTGTTTGATGCACAGTGCAGTAGTGGCATTGGGGTGCGTGTTTGTCCGATAAATCCCCTGTTGATTGGCACCAAACAATTATCGAATCATGTCTATCCGTCAAATATTTTTAAAATGAAAGTTATGTCTTATCAACGACCCACCTGTCATTATACGTCCGCATCGGGTAATGAGCTGCTGTTGTCTAGCCACAAAAAGCTTGAGCAAATTCCCGCTCGACGTACCCCATTTTCCGTTAATGGATAATCATGCATTCATCCCAACAAATGCCATTGTGTAAGCTCTGAAAACGGCATAGTTTACTGCGGGAACCTTGTTTTGGGGGACCCGACTATCGAATGCACGATGTTACCGGTCCTATGATACGCGTTCTTAGCGGGTGATAGGACCTGGGCCCAGTTCTAACGGAAAAAGGGCGAGTCAAGTGAAACATGCCTGGGATTGTGGGCAATCAGTGGCCATCTCCCGCCTGTCCTCCAAATACTAGGTGGGACTTGAAAACGGCCCGGGCTATTCGCGCAACTACGGGGACATTTTCGACATCTGTCTCAGAGTTGCATGAGAGAACAACAGGTAGTCTCAATCTCTCAATCGGCCTGATGAATTCAGCCCAAATGAGGCCCCCGACAGTGGGGGTTTGGCTAGTTTTGCGTTGATGCAGCTTATTCCAAGCATCGAAATGATCGCATTGTTACTCGGGGAATCGGGAATGCGATGCGGTATGAATATTGCCCATCAGAATATGTGGCATGGCGTACAGAGGTATGTGACCCACACCCACTTTGACTTTGGACAAACTATGCCGTGTCTGATTGCACACAGCTCGTCTTGCCGGGTCTAGATTTCCACGGATACTGTAGGTTAGCATCTGCCTTGTCCATAAGAACGTAAAAGTTCCTACTTTGATAACCCATCTATGCAGTATGCAAATCCCCCATCTCGCGCATCTCAAATATGGAAGCCCAGCAGAGCGCCAAGGCAAGGCGACTTCTTTTACTAACAAACGTTGATCATGGCGAATCAAACGTCTTCTTAGCAACATGTCAGGCACTGTTCCAAATTCAGCCTGACGTCGAGATCCACTTTGCCACATTTTCGGGCTTAGAGGCATCTCTCGACGAAATCTCTGAGCAGGTGCGTATCCAGGCGCCACAGTCAAAGCCTATTGTTTTTCATAAAATAGATGGCTTGTCAATGGCTGAAGGAGTCCGCCAGTGTTTGCCTCGAGAGAAGATTCGTCAAAGAGGTGACTGGCTTCCAGAGTCATTCTTGGCGCACCCGGGGATATGGAACACCCCACAGGCGATCCAGGATTCCCTGCCAATCTTCATCCCATACACGGGTCCACAGATGGTGGAGATTGTTCAGTCAATCAAGAAGATCATCCAAGAAGTCGATCCAGACTTATTGGTCGTGAATAGTCTAATGACTGCAGGGCTGACCGCCTGTTACGACTCTGGGAAACCCTTTGTCTGCCTTAGTCCAAATTCAATCAAAGATTTTGCAGCTCCATCGCAGCCGCATGGTGCCAGCTTATGGAAGTTCCCAGCGTAAGTCTTGATTCCCACAAAATATTTACCGATCGTGAAAAATCGTATCTAATTGATCCAAGTCTTTTTTCAGGATACTCATATCCAGTCCCGTGGTACTTGGTTCCTCTCAATGTATCATTTGTTCTTTACACAATAATCGCTTTCTCCAAGTGCCACCAGATGCGTGCCATGGCCAAGCACCTTCAAGCTCATGCAGGTACACCCCTCAGGACGCCGATTGATTTACTCCGCAACCGGCCGTCCTGGCTCAAGATCATAGTCAGCTCAACCCCAGAGATAGACTATCCGATGATTGTTCCGCCGCATGTCTTTCCATGTGGTCCAATCCTTCGGCTAGCCTCGCCCCTACCTGACTCAGACCCCGAGCTGAACATGTGGCTGGGAAGAGCGCCAACTGTGTACATAAATCTAGGCTCAATCTGCCGAATGGACGAAAAGCAAGCATGCGAAATGGCTTTCGCTCTGAGGACGGTTATTGACACACTGAAACTACAGTCCAGCAACTCTCACCTCCAAGTGCTATGGAAGCTGTCAAAACAGGGGACCTATAGCGTCTCCGAGCCCGGATGCAGACTGAGCGGCATTTTGGGGGATGAAATGCATGAGGACATTGTTCGAATTGTCGACTGGGTCAAAGCGGAGCCAGTTTCTATTCTACAGTCTGGACACATTGCGTGCTCGATCCACCATGGAGGTGCCAACTCATATAACGAAGCAATCAGGCAAGTTGTCCAATCCCACTGAAAATTATAAAATCATTTGTCAAGTTTGAATTCTTGTCTAACAGACCACTAGCTCCGGGGTACCCCAAGTCGTGCTACCACAGTGGACTGACTGTTACGACTACGCGCAGCGAGTCGAGTTGCTCGGTGTGGGCCGATGGGGTAGTAAAAAGACCAAGCCTAACTGGTCCAGTGCTGATTTATCCCTAGAGCTGTTGGATATTCTTTCTGGCGAAAGCTCAAAGGTGATAAAAGGCCGGTGTGTGGAGTTGGCAAAAATATGCAAGAACAAGGGTAATGGTGCAATGAACGCCGCACAAATTCTCTTATCGGAATGCAGACAGAATTAAATGTTGAAGCCATGTTATTTGTGATATAAATTATTCTCTAATCCCAATCATACATATTGATGCCGTGCGACAAATGGCGATATACTTGAACCAATACCAGTAATAATAGTGTTCATTAATGTTCAGCACAAGTAGTCAATGAGGAGGTCTGCACTCAGGTCAGTTATGGACAAGATTTCGTCATAGGACATGAAATCGATTGTAAAAACGTTGGGTAAAATTGAGACAAGCTGCTCGTTGGCCCAATAATATAATACTCGGGGCAATCCATCACTTCTCACTGCGCTAAATTTTAGTTCATGTCGGTTTCACCTAGTGCGTCATCTAGGATTTGTATCTGAGCATTTGACTCATGACGTAGACTTGGACCAATGATGGATCGTGGAATGATTTGTATTTTGAAACCACGCTGATATTTTTTTTAGTTAAACCAGGTTAGGAGTACTAGGCTAATACCACGGGTGTACGTCCCGTCATAATAGAAAATCTGATAAATGTTTTGGACTAGAAATAATTAGTTAGAGAATATGGTGTTTCCAGATTCCTAACACAACATGGCTGATTCTTTTACCTAGCTGAAAAAATTTAGAAATCAGGAATCATTCAGCCTAAAGCGCAAAATAAAAGATAAGGCTATTCCATCAATATATTATGCTGTTAAATAGTTATTATTAAAAACATAATCGCATCTCCCCGTTGGGCGCGAGGATTAAATAATGAGAGTTGTAATATCTTTATAGGGTAAGTGACTGGCTCGGCTGAATTTTACTGGCTAGTCCAAAAGTAGAATGGTTAGTTTCGATCTGTACAAACTTTACCAAGCCTGGACAATGTACAGGTCCGTGCGCGTATATCGCTTTTCCTCTTTGGCACAAGAAGGGAAGAAAGAAAATCAAAACGAAGATCAAAGGCTAAACAGGAGAGATGTATGAATAGAGAGAATCCAATGCTTACTTCTATTAACAAAGCTCAAAGCCAAGACGTTGTTTCTCATTGGCCGACTACTATGGGAGAGAAAAGAAGGACCTCTTAATATTCAGAAGGATTTTAACTACTTGCGACAATCAAGGGATGGAGGTACGAGTTGAGTGCTCGAAAGCAAGCAACCATGGTGTCTAACTCGCTTGCAGTCAACTATTTTCTTGCTCTTTACACCCGCGCACTCCACAACAGAGAACAGTCTTCCATTGACTTGGTGATTCTGTTAGTGTTGCACGCTATGTCCCGTCTTGTATGCAGCACAACATTATCACCGACTTAGCTAAGAAGCAGTTTATTTCACTCATATTTCCACCACGGAGAAGTAGTATACCAAACGTGCTGCACCTATTTTTATTTGAACTTGGGCAATCGCTGCCTCACTGCAAATCGCTGAACATGGTATCTGTGCTTCTGATGCTCGAGATTGCTCAGCGCATCCTATTCTATGTCATTCATGATTACATTGACTCATGGTATTGGGCACTTCGCCCTGATGCTGCCCAATATGCCGCCGTTAACTTCATTTGGCAAGATATTGTTGAGCGAAAAGTTTTTGCAAAATTGCATCTGAATGCTGATAGATTCGCAGAGGCGAACTCTATCGCAACCCCGCGGCATCGTGTTTATGTGCGTTCTATCATGCTCGACATTGTGCTACCCAGGCGTTATACTAAGGCGATCACGATGGGAGCGCAGACATAAAAGGTCAGTGCTGGACCTAAAGGAATCTGAGAGATTTTCCCAGTATCCTCCGATAGTGGCTATTGCAGGGGTGATGACACAATGCCTCAAAACGGAGAGGCATATGTCTCCAATGGCTATATGTGTTTTAGTGGCAAAATTGCCGGCAGTTAAACGAACGCATATTGCGTGGCGCAATCCTATGCAACCTTTAGCGATACGGGAGAGTAAGTATATAACCTGCCTCCAGCGTAGCTACCAAAAGTACTAACATGGAAGAAACAGATATTACCAATGCCCTTTCTCGGATTGACCATGCCATGGATGACTTATCAATGTCTGATCCCTACTTTATCTTAAAAGTTCAGGCGCAATCTTTCAAAAAGGAGAAGATAAACTTTCAAAAACTATTCGTATCCTATCTAAACACTTTAATGTTTATTTGGATCGAGGATATTATAATTAGCAATGAAAGCTTCTTCCCCCGAGATCTCTCCATGGACAATATAATAGAACTGTCCAAATGGGATCAATTAACTGCATTTATCTTGAAATATCCACCGCGTGCGACTTTAGGCGATTGGCTATTCCTTCCTGGCTCGAAAAAAGATGCAACAGAGTCCTCTAAGAGCAAAAGACCATCGTATAACGAAGAAGAGAGCGATATACGAAGTTTAGGTGTTGCCGCTCCAGCCATGCCTCAGTTTTATATGGAGGCAGCAAATGCGGCTCTACAGATGCTAGGATTGGAGGAGATGACGCTCGAGGCGCAACTGGAAGAACTAAGACCCGAAAATTGGCATAAATTCTTGTATTTCACGAAAAACCCACTGACATTAGCGCTGTGGATGAGCAGCTCAGGATATATTCCCGAAGATGAGTTGTTGGAATCTTGGCGAAAAATATCGAGGATGAATCTGAATAAGGAACTCGAGGTAAAGCTTTTAGATAAGAGAAATGCTGTTGATTATATCTGAGCAATTGCCCCAGCAAAGAGTGTTATATGGAATGTGATAAGGAGGGCAAAAGCACACTGCAGTATAAATCGATCACGAGCCAGTAATAAGTTTAAATAGTTTAGGTTTGATATGTCTGTCTCTGTATAGAAGGATACAAAACAAAGATAGGCTTCTTAATTGATTATCCCGTGGATGTGATTCATTCGATCTAAGAAGATACTCCAACGCGCTATGCCTCATCAACCCAAAAGCTGCAATAAGCCTAACATTGGTCGTAGTAATTATGTTAAACCTGTAGGAATACTGAAATAAACCCCCTTTTTACAAGAATTCTCAAGAACTAGATTCTAGGTATCTAAGGAAAGCATCTATTGGCATGAAATAGTAAAAGGAAGCGTACATAATTGGCTCAGAGTGATGCCGTTTCTCGTCGTAAATACCTCGAATCCATCGCTGTCTTGTGCGAGAGCATATTTATTACAGTTTCCGGGGATTCCTGACTGTGCGGGTCCAGGTGCGGTAACTTTAGTGATCGAGCTGCTGGAGGCTTTGGTGTTTGAAATGCCATCGGCTTCGGGGCCTTTGACACAGTATGCATACGTAGGCCAGAAACCATCACAGTTGGAGGCTACTATAGCTGTCAGTTACCTATATATAGAACTGTAACAGGAGGGCTCTTTTCTTTACCGTTGACATCAGTATTCTAGGACGTAAATTGAGCGAGGGCAATGCTATATGTGGTAGCTGCTTCGCCACAACTGTCGCCTGATTGGGCAACGTACCACTTTTGACACCCAGCTACTGTCCCCTCTCTTTTTTTTTGGATCTGGGGCGCCGCTGTTTTTTGTAGTTGATACGGGGGCGGTGGTTATACTGGTTTCGCCTGTGTTGACGCCATCGGTAGAAATACAGTACTATTGTCGTGAGGGTTAGTAAGGCAAGATCTAGTTTTGATGTAAATATATGCTTTTTGTTGAGCACGGGTAATGGAATGGATATATTAGCTTACTGAGGTATCAAGATGTATCAGAACATATATAATCTATGTAGTATTACGTGGATAGAGTAAAATCTTTGGACCTAGTCCATTCTTCATAAAAGGTGTGGCGAAACTCCCGCTTCCTTGAATCACGGGTAGAATCCGTGAGTGGATGAGCATAGCGCTTAGCGTGAGAGTATGGAATGTACCAGCAGCAGAAAGAATGGCTTTTCCATTTCCAAATTTGGCAGCATAATTTCAATGGATTTTCAAAATCAATGTATCAAATAAGAATTTAGATCTTGTTTGGTTTGCTCCCGGAACTTGGTTGTCGGATCCTTGACCTATGTTTAGTGGGTTTGCCTCAGCATTGTCGATTCCACTGGGATCTATTTAACCGGCGATCTGATAGAAATAATCTATATCTACAGATCGGAAATTGTGAGAAACGATACGGATACGGAAGTACGCGCACCACGGATGCAAATTTAAGGGCCACGTGGAGATTCCGCTTTTGCCGCTTCCCATGACGACGCCAGTGGAGGATTGGATTGTGCGCACTCGTAAAAGAACACAAGCGACACCAACGGCAGAGGCTTCCAGTCGGTAATTGGAATGATGAATTCACGGGTCCCGAGGTTGCGAGAGTCGTATGGGGAAGTAAATTAGACAGACATGACCGCGGCGGGCTGGATGAGGTCATGCACGGTTGCTAATAAGCGGCACTTTTTGGTTGTCAAGCCAATAAGACAGAGGTGCTGCAGTACATTTTTTATAAAAGTGGTTTGAGGATGTTAACAGGGAATTTGGAGAGATACTGATCGGCGGATAGATCTGAGACCTGGTGTTGCGAAAAAGTAAAGCTGTGCTGACAGATGGAATGCTTCAATGGAGGGTTGCTTATCAACCATTGGTGAATACCAACAATGGGTCACTTCCGGGCTTTCTCCTTGCCGTGAGATCTTTGGAAAAGCCGCCCTTAGGATTGTCAGGGGCTATCCAGTGAAGCCGAGGCATGCGACCTTCCGTGTTGTGATGAATTGTTTTCCGGTGATCTAACCATGCCTGGCTCTTCATTTTTTTTAAGAAAATAGGTATAAATCGTTCAAACCCCCTATGATGGCACAGAAGAGTTTGTAAGCCGACAGCCCGACAAGCATTCTCGGGTGCTTTGTTTCTCGGTCCTCTGCCCTCATAACCTCGACCATGGTTCGATTTTCTCTAAAGTTGGTCTTGTCACTGGCCTTTTCGGCCGCAGTGTATGCCATCCCGTCCAAGTCAGCAAAGTCCAGTTCGCAGGCAGCCAATGCCAAAGCCTGGGCTCAGCCACCTCACGCAGACCCGTTCTACCGTGTCCCGGACAATATTGCAGACTACCAGAATGGACAGATCATCAACCATCGGTTTACACCAACTCCCATTGGTAACTACGCCAGGACTTTGACCAACCTCGCATATTCCCACCAGATTCTGTACAGGACCAATGACAACCGAAACCGCCCCACGGCGACTGTCCTGACGGTGCTGATTCCGCGAAATGCAAACTTCAACAAGGTTGTGTCGTTCCAAATTGCCGAGAACGAGGCGTCGATAGATTGCGCTCCTTCGTGGGGTTTCCAGCTTCAGGCAACTTTTGATCCGTTTTTGAGTTCCAGGACCACTCAGATCCAGCTACTCCTCGCCGAGGCTGCCCTTTCCAAGGGATGGATTCTCATTGTGCCTGACTACTGGGGACCTACTGGCGCTTACCTGGCGAACAAGATGGGAGCTCACGCGATTCTTGACGGAATTCGTGCGGGCCTTGCTTCTGGCTCGTTTACCGGTGTCAACCCCAGGGCGCGAGTTGCTACATGGGGCTACTCCATTGCCGCTCCCCCCACCCAGTGGGCCGTTGAATTGCAGCCCAACTATGCTCCCGAATTGAAAATTGCAGGCGCTGCGATTGGAGGTGGCAGCTCTACCCTTGTTGGCTCGATCGCCGGTGCAAACGGTGGACGAGTTGCTGGCTTTATCCCAACTGTGCTTATTGGCCTGGGCAGCCAGTACCCACAGCTTGCGAAGTTGGTCGACAAGCATCTTCTACCCGAGTACAAGAGTGCTTTCTACCGTGCTGGACAGCAGTGCCTGGATGCCAACCTCGAGATGTTCGGACAGGCTGACGTGACAGCTCTCTTCGATGATTGGGAGGCCGTTTCTGAGGACCCTATCCTGACTGCAATTCTTCTCGACAACAACTATGACTCGAGACGATCGGTTCCTAAGATTCCCTTGTACTGGTACCAATGCGCCGGTGACAGTGTTGCTCCTATTAAGCAAATTGACCAGATGATTGACCAGTACTGTACTGGGGCGCAGGTATCCATTGAATACGAGAGGAACATTGCACCGGGCCCTAACCACACTACATGCGGTGTACTTTCCGCACCAAATGCCATCACATGGCTCCAGGGTATCATGGATGGCAGAGACCCTCAACCTGGATGTTCCCGCAAGCAGGTTTATATCACAAATCTTACCAAGAGCTTCCTCAGCGTGTTCCCAAGATACATTGGCGACGCATTAGTCCAAGCGATTGGAGGCGACTTGAGCACCATTGTGTCCAGATGGCTTTAAAGAACAAACCACAACGGCGGAGGACGCGGTCATTCTTTTTGTTTCACTTCATCAATGTACGATAGACAACGAGGTCTACGGCACTTTTTTTTTTTTTCTTACTACTTCAGATATCCCAATTTACACTTTTATTTCCTCAACTTGAGGCTAGATCCTCGCTCCCCAGAATGAGCGTGACAGCGTAGCAATGTGCGACAAAATGTAGCGAATTCTAGAAAACCGAACTCGGCTCATCCTAGGTTTATTGCATCATGATTTGACTCGCACCCGGTATGCTTGGCACAACGCCAAGTCAATCTATTGCCGGGGTGGCAAAGGCTAAAATTCCGTGCCACCCCCAAAGCCTAGAATCCCCATCCAGAGGGCACGGGAACCTTGCATAATATCGCTCACACGTGAGAGAACCGTGTGAGCGAATTCCGTCAGAAGATGGGGGCATCGGTGCTGAGAGCCAAGACGAGGCTTGGCCTTCCAAGAATGGCAATGCTCTCCCGTGGACTCGGTCTGAGAAGGGCCGTTGTCCAAATACAAGGGAGCTAGCGACTTCGGGGCCAAAAAACAAAAACCATAGCAGAGTAGAAACTCAACCTACATGCGGACCATCAATTGAGGACAGAGATGGGCTCTTCTGAGACTTGGCGATTGGTGTCATCATTTTCCCAAGGCGTGTCTTGAAGAACCAAGTTGTCCCATTGCCTTCGCTCGGCCCAACATTGTCCCACTACCCCGAAACCCCGCGTTTCCCCCAAAGTGCCACGGACGAAAAAGTAGATGCCCCGTATCCCGATTGGTGGCTCGCTGCGCGCACCATTTCTCCGCAGGTAATTAACTGGCGATCTGGTTGACAGGTCTCGTGCACCTATACGCGTTATTGGATCGCTTCCCCATGTCGACGGGCAGATGGGACAACTCTCAGTGACCTCCAACTGCTCCTGCCAGTCCCCGGTCAATCGATCGAGTACCCGAGGTAACCCTGTAATTACCTGCACCTGCTGATTGATATCCCGATTTGCCTGTTCGCAGGACGGAGCATGCGCTTTACAGGACTATGGTACCATTGCAGACGGTGATTGGGTCATGTTCAGGGGCGGTTGCGTTCTCCCACCGCAAGCTTGCAGAGACGGGCTAATGTGCACGCATCTCGGGTCAAGTGATACCGTCGTATTTCCCCTTGCATATGCATGGACGATGTCAGAAAGAAGCAACTGATGTAATGAGCGACGGGATTTTCACTGGGTTTACAGGGATGGATAATACCCGAAATTACAACAGAGCTACACATTCACAGCCGTAAAGCGATGGTATAGACTCGAGAAGCTATATAATGACAAGAGTTCGCCACTAGAATTACAGTTTGGCAGACCAAAAAAACAATTAGAATAAGTCTCTTAGCATTCTAATCCCGCGGCTGTCATACAATGACGCTTCTAGCTGCGTGTGTTTTGGCCGCTTCGGCTCTCTTTGCCCATCCGGCAGCTGCGGCCCCAGCCAATATTAGCTCATCGTCAGCTAGCGTCCACTGGCTTGGGGGCGAGAAGCCAGACCTGCAGTTGGGTACCACCTTTGGTCTTCCTTGGCCCCGTGGAAAGCACTGGGCAGAGCAGACCAAGTTTTCAATTGCGGGCTCTTCCGGCGAGAGCGTTGAACTCCAATCCTGGGTCACGGGTTACTGGCGGGATGGCTCCGTAAAGTGGACTGGTCACGCTATTCCCGGGTCCAGTACCATTCCAGACGAGTACACGATCAAGGCTGTGTCATCCAACAGCTCAAGCTATTCGGCAAACGCGGGCAACTCGACGAGCGGAATTGCAGTCACAGATTCTTCGGATGAGATCAAGGTCAATACCGGCGAAATTGTTGTTTCATTTCCCAAGTCCGGAAATAACGTTATTGGCGCCATCGTGACCAAGAATGGCACCACGGTCGGCAAAGATGGAAAGCTGATCCTGCAATCTCAATCCGGTGTTCCAGACACGCCAGCGGACCGCGGAAACTCTTCAATCAACTACTTTAATTTTGAGAGCAACATCAGCAACGTTACCGTTAGTGACTTGACATCTGCCCGAGCGCTGGTTACGGTTCGTGGAGAGCACAAGCTCACGGATGGCTCGTCGCATGACGACTGGCTGTCCTTTGTTCTGCGCTTCTACCTGTACGCCAATTCGGAATCGGTTAAATTGGTGCATAGCTTGGTATTTGACGGAAATGCGACAACGGATTTGATTACTGGCATTGGTATCCGACTGGATGTCCCGCTTAAGGGAGAGGAAGCTTACAACCGCCACGTGAGAATCGCCGGTGTGGATGGCGGTCTTCTGAATGAAGCCGTCCAGGGTATCACTGGACTCCGAAGAGACCCTGGCACTGCGGTCAAGACTGCCCAGTTTGAAGGACAGGTGCTGCCTGCTCTTAGTACCTGGGACACACGAGTCTCTTCCCGCCTTCAGTGGATTCCTAAATGGAACGACTTCAGCCTCAGCCAGCTCTCTGCTGATGGATTCAACCTCAGGAAGAGAACAAAGGCAGGCCAGAGCTGGCTCAAGATTCCCGGGGGCACCCGTGCAGGAGGACTTGCATACCTCGGTGGAGCGACACAGGGTGGTATCGCGGTAGCTCTCCGCGACTTCTGGAAGCGGTATCCCTCAGGCTTTGACATCTCCAACGCGGCCACAGACGTCGGTTCTGTTACCCTCTGGTTGTACAGCCCCGATGCGCAGCCTCTGGATCTTCGCCCATACCATGATGGACTTGGGCAGGAGGGCTACGCCGACGAGCTTGATGCTCTTGAGATTACGTATGAGGATTGGGAGGGCGGTTTTGACACACCCTACGGCATTGCACGAACCAGCGAAATTTCTTTCTTTGCTTTTGAGAAGACACCTGCCCGAGACACGTTGACGGCACTGACCGAGTACGTCAACAACCCGCCCGTTTTGGTCGCGGAGCCCAGCCACATTCGGGAAACCAAGGCTCTGGGATCCTACTGGAATCTTCCAGATACCAGCAGCGCTGCCTCAAGCAAATTGGAAGACCACCTTGACTTCCTGGCCAAGTTCTACCAGGAGCAGGTCGAGCAGCGCAGGTGGTACGGGTTCCTTGACTATGGTGATTTCATGCACACCTACGACGCCGACAGGCACACATGGCGATATGACATTGGTGGATACGCTTGGGATAACTCTGAGCTGTCTCCCGATTTGTTCTTCTGGCTCTACTTTCTCCGAACTGGCCGAAAGGATATTTATCGATTTGCCGAGGCTCTGACCAGACACACTGGTGAGGTCGATGTCTACCACATCGGAGACTGGAAGGGTCTGGGCACTCGTCATGGTGTCCAGCACTTCAGCGACAGTGCTAAGCAGGCCCGAATCTCCCAGCCCATGTATCGCAAGTACTTTTATTACCTCACTGGCGGTGATGAGCGCGTTGGGGAATTGCTTGAGGAGCTTCTCGACACGGACAAGACTTATGGAACCCTTGATCCTAACCGAAAGGTCCGCACCGATGGATGGACTCCTTCGCCCAACTCGACCGTTGCCATTGGTCTCGGAACTGACTGGTCGGCTCTGGCTGCTGGATGGCTCCTCGACTGGGAGCGCCGAGGAGCCCGCTGGAACGAGTCAAAGACTAAGCTCACTAACACTATGACCGGTATTGCAAACCTTACCAATGGCTTTGTCACTGGCGCTGGCTTGTACGACCCCGAAGAATGGACTCTCGGACCTCCTCCCGCAGACCCTCAGAATCTTGGAAACGTCTCCGTCTCCCACCTGTCGGCCGTGTTTGGCTTGGTCGAGGTGAACTCTGAGCTAATTGAGTACTACGGCGATTCTCTTCCCGACGGCTTCAAGGACGCTTGGCTCGACTACTGCTACTACTTTGGCGCATCCAAGGCCGAACAGGCCGCCCGATATGGCAAGAACTTTGGCACTCTGAACCTGTACCAGGGACACTCGCGTCTGACTGCCTACGCTGGCAGCCAGCGCAACAACGCCACCATTGAGTTGTCGGCGTGGAGCCAATTTTACACCACTGACGGCTTCAAGGAAAGCTCACCGTGGAACAAGACCAGCTTGAACGGAAGCGAGGTACTTATTGCAGTTGATGAGGCCAGTTGGATCTCTACCAATGATGTTGCTCAGTATGGATTAGCAACCATTGAGAACCTGGCCCTGGCTGGAGATCAGCTCAAGAATTATGCTGCATAAATGAGTGTATTTTTTTTAATCTTCTCACTTCTGTACAAATGTCTTTTCTTTTTGTTGTTGTTTTTTTGTATTTATATTCACCATTCCTGTTCTCTTCAACTTTATTGTGGGGTTCTTCATATTGGCCTCGGAGAGATGAGAACCTCCTGGCTCTGACCATGTCGCTGATTTGACGATTCATCTGTACGATGTCCCAAAATATCTTATTACAGCTAGCTAGCACATATCTATTTCTTAGCGTTGCAAAAATTGTACATGCCTCAAGTTAACCTGGATTCTCAACTGATGCCTGATGTGTAATATTGACAGCTCCACGGTGACTGGAAATTTCTGTTGCCGGATTGCCATTGATTAAACAACACACAAGCCACAAACACCAAATGCTGTTGCGTCACTTTTTACCTCTGAGACTGCGGTCTGTAGATGAAAGGTCGGCTTTGGAATGTCGATCCAAGGGCGCTCTGACTGACGTCATTTTGTGTTAGACAATGTGTTAGGAAGAAGCTATGATCCAGGTTCAAAAGACTAGAAATGAGCCAAGAGCCCGTGGATTGTGTACTCATGGCAATGGAAATGGAGCGCCGGGATCGAAAGGCTGGGTGGTACGGTCTCGACATTCAACGTGCACAGCGCAAAGTACGGCGCATTCGCAGCTAAAGCTTAACTAGCGGCCAGACAGGCACTAAAAATATTGGCGGCAAGCCTGTGAAGAAGCGCTGAGGCAAACCGGCACGGAACAACAGCAACAGCACCTCTACCAGACGAGCGACCGGCACACTCAACCGGCACATCCCCTCCGGCTTCTCGCCGCAATCTCGTTTGCAAGACAAGCCTGCTCGTCTTAACGGTGACAGTGCATGGCAGCCCGTTCCACTTCGTAATCAAGCTGCATCTAATCAGCTGGTCAGACAGGCAGCCCGCCATGTCGGGCGCATATTCCGGGGCTCGGTCAATCCGTGGCCCTGGCCATCTGTCGCGACCAAGAGCGGAACCTGCGCCACCCGGATCTCGACGAGCCACACGCGCGTAAGGCGTTCTTTCTCGTTGCAAGACTGGTTCGATTTTGCTTACAATTTCTTCTAGGTGCGATAACTGTCGGAGACTGAAAGAAAAATGCAACGGTGGCACACCCTGTGATAGATGCAACAAGTCTAATCGCCAGTGTGTCTTCACTGATGCCTACAGGAGAACCAGAAATCCACACCTTCGTGCATCATCTCACCCAAAGCCCGTTGTTGAGCAGGTAGATCCGACCACTTTTTTCGACGTAGAGAGAATACGTGCGCTCGAAAACATTGTGCAATTTTGCACAGGAGTCGACCAGTTCACTAAATCCAGCCTACAAGAAGTGCTGGCAAACTTGCGCGCGGGAAAAGACAACCCACAGGAACCGGTCACAGACGGCATTGGAACAGACACACCCATATCAGATGCATCCGGGAGGTTAACAGGTACGCCAATTTTGCACCTATGTTCTCACATGGCACCCGTGGTGCTAACTAACTATGTGTGCCAGCGTATGAAGAGTTTTCCCACTCACACTTTTCACATCGGGTTGAGCAGAAAATGCATGGTTTCGCAGCAGCCCGCCAACACGTATGCATGCGATTCTTTTTCATTTGCAACACACCCAACTGATTCTTGAATGACTAGAACTCTGGCCCCGGATTAGTGCCTGCGGAACAGCTCTTATCGCGAGATTCACTAGTACAACAGGCCGCATCCTTATTCCCCCCACACGAAGTAGCACTATTACTTCTTGATGTCTTTTTCAATGTAGCGCAAACGAATTATTTCTATGTCGATGAAATTTACCTTCGAGATCGCCTCTCCGACTTCTACGCACCTTCTCATCCCTTGATAATTGCTGACGCACCATGGGTCTGCACTGCATTGATGGTGTTTACAGTCGGCACCCAATTTGCGCACCTAGCTCCAAATACTGGAATCATGAGTAACAGGGCAAACGGGGGGGCGTTTAGCATTAATTCTGCCATGGACGATACACTGGCGCTAGCATTCTATCGCAAAGCCATCACACTGATACCGGATGTGTTGGCAATTGGCTCGCCCCTAAGCGTCCAGGCATTTGGCCTACTTGGTATATATGCGCTTCCACTGGACCCCTCAGGACTATCATGCACCTACTTTGGCATCGCGGTGAAAATCGCAACGCATAATAGTATGCATAAACGGTGTTATGACTCGCGCAATCTTCTGGAACAAGAAATACGAAATCGGCTTTGGTGGACAGTTTATACACTGGATAGGTTCGCAATACTCTTCTTTCATGCACGAGAAATCGCTAACATATAATAGGCGTATTTCCATTCTGCACGGGAGACCACCATCAATCTCACGATCCGAAGTTGATACCAATTTTCCAATCGATATACCGGACCTGCATCCTGTAGGGCGTGTCGATACATTTCCCAACGTGCTTGCACAAAGAGGAATCACGGACATAATGGAGGATGCTCGCGACTCAATGTATGCGTATTAACGTCACAAAAAGAAACAATTTTGCTAATACACTTCAGACTCGCGTTCAAAAGGGCGGACAAATCACAAGTTCGCAACAAAGTACAGGATATACTCAAGGTGAAGCAACGCTTACGCGAATGGTGGGAACAACTCCCAGAAGACACATCTTGCAGAGATCTTACACCGGGAAAGCCGCTTTTTCGTTCAAATATCCACCTCGCCTTAACTTACCATTTAGTTCACATATTTATTGGCAGATCATTCATCTTTGGTGAGGTGGTTGGTAAAGCCGATGATACCTGGGAGGAGGAATGGGCCACTATTCGTGAAAGGCTAATTGACGACTGCGTAGACAGTGGGCTATCATCTATTGATTTGTGCAGAATGCTACGGGACGGATTCGGGTTGTCTAAATCATCTTATACCGAATTTACATCTTGCTGCGCTGCTGTACTGGCTCTGGTAGCCCGACGAATCTTTATGAAAGACTCTGCACTCGAGGATCCGTGCAATCAAGGCTTATCTATGCTGAAGGATATGTCGATCGGCGTCTTTTCGAAGAGCTGCGAGAAGCGGGGGTTGGAAATTCTAGAGATGGCTCTGCAAAAGCTGAACAGCAGTCATCAAGAAACCCCCTCCTCAATCGCTTCTGGTTATGCGGAATTCCGAAATTGGGTGGCTATGCAGCAAATTGTTCCTGGGGAACTTTGGAAACAGGGGGAAGTGATTCTTTCAAGGCCTCTGTCCTCTGGTAGCAGCTCGATGCAAGGCATGATGCATCCAGGAAAGTCTAACGTCGTACAAGAGTTTGTGCCTTCAACGTTTGCTGATCTTGAGTCACTACCCGGCCTAGAGGAATGGCTTCAGCACAGTATGACTTAGAAAGGCTGGTGTGGTTACATCTACTACGAAATCATGGGGGTTGAAGGTGTAACCATGGCAAAAATATTGTAGCGATAGTCATACATTTTAGCGCTGACTGAACAAAACCAAAATTTCACGTATCTGTTTGTTGTTATTAAAAGCAAGAAGTTTAACCTGTCAATGTTACTTTTCAATATAATTATTCGGTTGTAATCGGCATTCATGTGCCGATGTAACCCGCGGCATTCATGTGCCGATGTAACCCGCGGCATTTAATATACGATTGGAAATTTGATTTGAGCCACGAATTAACGTTTGCCATTCGCCTAAGTTTTAGTCGGGTACCGTGCTGGATGTTTCTATAGCTTCGTTTAGGTGGCCTAAAATACGACCGGGCCTGACTGCCGGTGTCGGCACTTGTACCGGTCTTCCGGTCGGTCGGAATGGCAATATTCAAAACTAAGATAAAAGGTCTGGTAAACATGTCCTTGTCATAGCGGTGTTTCAAAATACTTTCATGTTTATGAGTAATAATTCCTTCCTCTTCATGACAAAGATGAGCCGTTCAGTTCCGGATTCCCGCCTGTTAGGTTTGTTACATCTTGAAAATTCCAAACCCTGATTGTGATTCTAATTATGCAGGCCCCTCAGAGAGGTATTCAGCGTTGCGCAGCCACCTAGGCATCTATCTCAACGTGTGCGTTACAGCTAGTTATGTCATGCAAAGCGATCAACCTTTCAAAGCAAAAATGTTTTCCGCATTGTCGACCGTGGTCGAAAAACACCCCGTTTTATCTGCAGCCCTAGTCGACATTGAAGCATCTCCCAAATTTCTTTGTTTGGAACGAGCTTTTCTCAAAGAATTGGTCACATTTATCGAATACGATGATGCCATCCCAAGGCCTGGGGACGCTGCGATAGACAAATTTGTAGAGCATCAACACAATCTTCCATTCATGCAGCAGACACCTCCAGTTCCTTTTTGGAGGATTTCGGTGTTGCACAATCCCAAGAAAGTCAATTCATTTACGATCTGCTTTTGTTTCCATCATTCGCTGGCCGACACGAAAAGCGCTCTCGTAATACACAAGGATTTAGAGGCTGCTCTATGTTCTGTATCAAAGTCTCACGAATTCGGCGAGACTGCATCATCTTACCAGTCACTTTTACCTCCTCTGGAGACAGTATATGACCTCACAACTTCGACCGGATTTCTCCAAGATATGCAGAACCCTGTGCAGCCACCAGATCATGTTTGGAGCGGAGGGTTACAAAGCCTACCAGTCTACACCAGGTTTTCCTCACTATGGATTCTTCCAGCCCGTTTGAATGCTTTGCGAAATATCTGCAAGCTGCACAACGTGACTCTGACCGCAGCAGTTATGGCACTGGCATCATCAGCTTTATTTAGTATTCTTCCTTCCGAGTACACCACTTTATGGGGGGATTGTGCTGTCTCATTACGCCACATGCTTCCTTATCCAATAACGGAGAAGACAGTCGGCTGCTATGTTGGGTCGTTCAGTACGGTGTATGATAGGTCCAACTCGTCATTTTGGCAGGATGCGATATGCACAATGCAGGAAATTGACAAATTACGACAAAAGCATGGAAAGGACATGCCTGTCGGCGCTTTGGGGCATATAAAGGATATGTCGCAGTGGCTTTCTGGAAAAATTGGAAAGAAACGCCGTGCAGCTTGGGAGCTCAGTAATGTCGGGATGCTTGGTCAACCCATAAACGAGGGCGGTAGCTGTCAGATCCAGAGTGTACTATTTAGCCAAAGCGCCAGTGCATGCTCAGGCGCCATAAAGATTAGCGTTGTCACGGGAAGAGATGGGAAAATGGGTCTAGGGTTCACGTGGCAAGATGGGATAGTCGAAGAAGGTACCATGATGATATTCATCAAAAAGATGGGGGATATGATAAACGAGCTTTCAGATTGAAATCTTTGTTAAAGTTTCAAAATACATCGAAGAATAATTTGCCACTGCCAAAATGCAAAATACCATCCTGATAGTTCTAGACAAGGACGTGTTTTTATCACCTAGTCTGAAAATACAATGGGCATTTAAATGATGATGGCAGTAAATCCATCTCAGCCTGATGGAAGAAGTCTGATTTCATCGAATGTTTTAGCACTTGGACTAGATTCTTCGTACACAATGTAACATTTAAATCAACTCATATTTATTGCCTCACTATTCTGCATATTGGATAAAGCCATGACATATCAGTTAGACCTCACTGTCCCTCCAACTCCTTATCTACAGCATCCGCCATATCCTTCAATGTATCAAACCTCCAATTGTACACAGGGTCTTCCCTGTTACCCATGACAGCTCCTGGTCTCTCAATCCAACTTGACGTGATGCCCATCTCCTTAGCTGGGCGGTGGTCGTGAAATTGGCTTTGAGCGGTTTGGAGGACTTGGGCCTTCTTGATGCCGAATTTTTCCTCTGCCTCTCGAAGCATGTGATGGAAGTTTTGAAGGCTTGGCTTATAGCTGCCGACATCTTGCGCAGTAATGACAAGGTCGAATGCAAATCCCTCCAGTGGCCCACTGTTGCTGCCGGCAAATGACTCCCTGTCAACATTTGAGAGCACCACGAGTTTGTAGTTTTTAGAGAGGCGCTGCAGGGCCTTGACTGTATCAGGAAATGCCGGCCATTTCCCAATAGAGTCACCGTACGCCTTGTTCTGCTCCTCGGAAGGGGCGGGGAGACCCAGCTTGGCCGCGATAAGCGGATGAATGGTTGTGAGTAGCTCAGAGTACTTCATATATGGCGTCTTAAGCTGCTGGGACACCTCGAATTCGGCGTGTACTTCAAGAAGTTTTTTATGGGGGAATTCAGCTCCATTGGCCTCGAGTAGAGGCTTCAATCCATTGATGACGCCCGTTTCCCAGTCAATCAAGGTGCCGTAGACATCAAAAGACAGTAGTCGGTAGTTGGTCAAGCGATCCATCTTATCAAGTTGATGATGGAGAATGTTTATAAAGATTTTTGAGATAGTGTGGTGATGATTTTGATGATGAGAAAGATGCGTGGATTTAACTGAGAGTGATGGTGAGAGGGGAGTGAGGCAGATTGTGCCCTCTTCCATCTTCATAAATATTTACAGGATATCTAACATGGTCAGAGATAATGACAAGCACGCCCTTCGGGTGGTCCTACAAGTGTAAGAACAAGTGGGGTACGGACCGGTGAGAATTTGGAAGCAGTAATACAGGAGTTACAAATCCGGTATCTTCAGGTGTCATGGTGAAAGTTCTAAGTCACCATTGGCTCCCAGAAATAGCGTTGCCGGTGTGCCGGTGTGCCGGTACCGGTGAACGATGCCGGTTAGCATTACCGATGCCGAAATCTTAATTAATTTGATGGTTTGCAACGGCATAAGAATTCTTGATCTACTATCTCCAGCAATATTGTGAACGGGTCACGTAAAATGATAGCGGAAAGAATCATTGGTTGTGGCAAATTGACGGCGGTACATCGGGCTGACCGAAGATGAGTGGATTCCCGTAGCTGGCTTTCAGAGAAACTGTGTGACAGGGCCACTAAAAGAAGATCTCATAGTGAGAACAAAAAAAAATTTTTTCGTATTTATTGTTTATAGGGGAAAGTGCGTCTCGGAGTATACATGGGCGGAAGCAGGCTTCTGTCAAATGGCACACTGACACATTACCTCAAAGCCGAGTCAGTCTTCTCACAAACGCGTCAAAAAGAGTCCCAGCGCAGAATACAATCCAGCTACAAATGAGCAAAAGTTTAGCTATGGACAAAATAAAAGTATGTGTCATTTCAGTTCATCTAAACTGCGATGTGTTACTCTATTTTATGCCCTCTCTAGGTGCTCGCAATTGCTTTCCTCGGCCTTGGCATCTCGTAACGCCTCCAATGCACTGAGTCGTGTTGGGGTGAATTTTCCCCGTACATTGTCCTGGGAAAAAAGTTCGTCCATGTCCTCGAGAGCGAGACCTGCAAAGGTCACATGTTAGTAAACACTTTCGATTGTTCAAATCGATTACCAACTTACCCTTGGTTTCAGGTACGAAGAACCAAGCGAAAACCACCATGGCAAAACAGAATGATCCATATACAAAGTATGTTCCGAATCCTCCTGATCCCAGTGTGGCAAACATGCTTGGTGTAGCCTTTGCAACCACAAAATTAAACAACCATTGGCTCGCGGTCGCCATACCCATCTGTAGTGCACGCATGCGGGCGGCCGGAATTTCCTATTGAGCCGGTTAGCTAGTCTTCTAATGAATAAAATGGCCATTTTTACGTACAGAGCAGTATGTCCACACTACGGGACCCCAGCCAAACTGGTATACGGCCGCGAAAATGTAGATTGCGACAATCGCGATGTAGCCTGGAGCAGAAGTTGCTTTACCTTCGACTGGAGGATCATAGCGGATGAAGAATCCCACATAGAATAGAGCCAACCCCTGGAAATTAAGCGCCGGTTAGAGACAAGTTCTTGATATGCTGTTCTTGGGAAATCCCTTACCTGTACAATGGCGCTCCAAAGCAGACTCTTTCTCCGGCCGAGAGAATCAGTGACAAAGATGATGAAAATAGCACACGATACCATCTTGACAATTCCGTAGATTCCAGTAGCGAAGAGTCCAGCAGACGAAGAAGACATGCCGACACTCTTGAAGATGGTGGCGCTGTAGTAGGTCATGGCATTTGTTCCCGTCAGGTTGCTCCACATCATGAGGGTAATACAGAGGAAAGTTCGGCGACGGTAAGATTTGACAGTGAAGGCTTCCTTAATAAGAGTCAGTCCCGAACTGTTAGCGGCCAATGCTCTCTCTTCCTCGAGCTGTGCAGAGATGCCCTCCATCTCGTTGCGAATGTAAGGATGGTCTGCAGGAAGGTTTCGCAACTTAGACAGCACAGCAAGAGCCTGTTCGGGGCTCTTCTGGGCTAAATAACGAGGGGATTCGTTGGCCATGAGCATTCCAAAGAACAACAAGACTGCAGGAAGAGCTTGGAGGGAAAGCGGGATGATGTATTGGGCATGTCCCTTGACATGCAGTGAGCAACCATAATTGATCCAGAATGCAAGCTGGAGTGGAAGGATTAGCTTGTGTCTGGTTTCATGGACAAAGGTTTCCTCACAGTAAGTCCAGTGACAATAGAAAGCTGGTAGCAGCCGGTGAGAAGTCCACGAATACCTCTTGGTGCATTCTCTGAAACGTATAATGGGTTGACAGTGGATGCGATACCGACAGCGATACCGGTGATGAACCTATGAAATGTTGAGGGCTTTGAGAGAAATAGGAAGTCTGTAGGCATCTTACCTTCCAACATACATCGCCGCAAGGTGACCACTCGCAGCAGCTTGCATCGCAACACCAACAAAGACAAACACAGAGGCCACAATAAGTGAGAGGCGTCGGCCGATTTTGTTCGCCATCCACATCGAAATGAGACAGCCGAGGAAGGCACCTGCCTGAATCACGGATACGATATTCGATGACAGGTTCGCGAGGACGGTTTCAGACTTGTCGACGAGTCCGTATTGTCTAGGAGGGAGAAGTACGTTAGTTAGCAACAGTTGAACTCTTTTTTTTTTTCTTTTTCGGGGACTGTTTTCTAACCTTTTGAAAGTATCCATTGTAAGAACTCCTCCAATGATCCCCATGTCCATTCCAAAGAGGAGCGCGCCACCGCATGCCTGAGAATGGCTCGCTGGTAAGTTTTAATTGTACATGCTACATCGATGCGCTCAGTACTCACCACCAAACTGACAATGACAGTCCTCAGATTGTATATCTCTGGGGGGTCCGTCTTGATAGACTCATTGCGCACAAATTTCAGTAAAAACATGGCTGCGACAGGCGAATTGCTGTGATAGAGTGATGCTGCAGTGCCTGGTTGGAATGATTCCGCAATATTCCAGCTCGCGATCGTTGCATATAAGCGTTTCTCACCATGGACGTTTTTAGGTCGACGGCAATAGACGGACCAGCTAGCGAGCGGGGACGAGTCATGGCCAAGAGGCGACCAGGCCGTCTAACCCCTAAATATCATGCGGTGAACACGCCTGGAATCTCGGTTACCCCACACTTCTGGTTGGCAAATCGGATTCCCCGCAGATGGCCAGCTCGAAATCTGGGGTAACGGAGCTGGGGAAGTGGACCATGACCTTGGGGGAGATGGTTATAGACGGGTAAATGACGCATCGTCACTCATGGAAACTGGCACGTGTGGAGTAGCTTCGGGCGGGATTTGATTATCCATCAATTAGAAATCTTCAATAAATCTGGAAATCTCACGATCTAATGGTGTGCCATTAGACAGGGCTTCATCTGATGTCGTGTGGTCCACTCGCCGTACCACAATGACAACTCCAAGATGAATGATGGGGCATGAAACATCCTTTCCCCAAAAATGGTTTTGAGGGGTTTAATTCAGATACCTGTGGTATTCTATTTGGTACGGGATCTGCACAAAGTTGTGCGGGATAATAGTGACAAAGAAAGGGTAAGCATTAGTGAGCCCCAAGAACCCCAACAAATCCCGTGCCGTGTGGTCACTGTACACGTGCAGAATCGGGGTCATGGTACTCGGCATTCAGTTCCACTCATCTCATTGGATTACCCAGACGTTTACACAATCCCAACCACTTACAGTCACACTGCCAAGGTACATGCCAGGTCGTGAGATTCCACAATCAGGTTACGCAATATTCCCTGTTCATAACATGATGGTTTTTTTTATTCATTCTAGCTGTGCTACATGAGCATTGTTTCTACAGTGTCGCCATTATCCCGGGCTATTTCATCTAACCATTGTCATTTCTTATCTACAGACCATCCAAGGGCCGATACACCTTCATCCAGCGCTGTTTTTTTGGTTAGCGTGGTGCGTCAGTGGATGCAGGAATGGGGGGAAACTTGCCGTGTCATAGGGCTTCTCGGGGTCAACAAATCGAACATCTGTGGCCAAGCGGATCTTATCCTCGGGGTCCTTGTTCTTACAGCTAGCATGGACCATGTAAGGGTTGTGGAAAATAATGTCACCGGCCTCGTACTCGGCAATAAGCCACTTTCGGCGCGCCTCCTTGCCATAAGTCACAGTGTCTCGGCTGAGGAAGCCACCGTCGTTCATGTTCTTGTTGAAGGCGCTGACGCGCTCCTCGTCAGTGAGGTTGTGTGCGTTGGCGGCAAAGTCGTCTTCAGTCTTCTTGCCAATGTCAGTGGATCGTTCTAGGTACATCAAGCCACCGGCTTCCAGGGACACGGGGCCGATGGGGATCCAGGCCGTGAGGCTTGTGGGTGGGCCGGCACGGAGATACATCTGATCAAAGTGGACGGGAGTAAGCTCGCTGTTGGGGACAAAGGCACGGAACATGGTGCGCTGAAGCATGTGAGGGTTGGCCCAGCCAGTGAAGTAGCTGACGAAATCTCGAAGCTCCTTGTTCTTGCAAAACTCAATGTAGAAGTCGGCTTCGTGAGCGGAGACCATAAGCTCAACATATCGGTCGCTCTGGGGATCATCCTTTAAGCCAAAGAGACGGCGCAGATTACCGGGGGGTAGGTATTTACGAGTGTCAGCCCCAGAGTAAATACCGTCTACGGGATCAGAGCCCTCTTTGAGGAGACCACTGGGCTGCATGTAAGAAAAGTAGTTTCGTCGGCACTCGAGCGAGGTCTCCTTGGAGATGCACCCCTTGACCTAGAGGAACAGAGTTAGTCGGTTTGGAGAGGGCGACCGCACCAGCTCGCAGTTGCTTACAAAGAGGTAGCCATCGCGCTGAAAGCGCTCGTGCATAATCTCGAGAGGGGTATCCTTGGAGGTAGGCTGCAGGTAGCCAATGGTCTCAGAGTCCATGGGCCCAAAGTTGGACTCGAGGCTCAGAGTGGCTGGATCAGCAGGGTGATAGCTGCCATAGATGTCGTCTGAAGCCGGCTTGACATTCTTGAGCTTGCCAGCCGAGGATGGGGCAGACGACTCCAACGGCGGAGACTCGAGGCGACTGGGAGCCATGATGAGGGGAAGGTTTGGAGCAAGGTAGTGAAGAATTGAGGCTCAACCGCAATTGCTTTTTTCTTAAATATGTCTGAATATTTCTGTGTCTGTGTCTTTGTTTGGCTTGAAGTGTGTGCAAATGCAAATGCATACAGAGATCAATCAGTGCTGACCTTGATTGACGGCTGCTTGTCGTGTTTAAATATCTTGACAGTGCCAGAACAGCGACCGGATCGGACAATGCGACGAGAACATTGCCACGGCCATTATTGGCCCGACAAAAGCGATGGATCAGAGCCAGTGGAGACCAGGAAGGCCTTCAGCAACAACGCTCTCAACAGCGACCCGATGATGTATCGAGGTGTCGCACACTGGCTCACACGCGCTACCGTCTACAGCCGTCTACTGCCAGCGCTGCCATCCCCACTCGCTTCGGTCCATTCTGCCACTGGCGACAGGGCCAGCGAGGCGCTACAGTCAGGGGATCGCTAGCCATCTATAGCCGTCTACTGCCAGCCCCAGAATTGGGGCGGGGAAGCCTCCTAGCTCCCCACATTGGCGCATGCTGGCGATGCTTCAGACCACTCCCGTGACCCGTAATGGCCCCAGGTCCAATCTTAGTCTGCTTGCAAACCCCGGATTTTCCACGTCAGTGCCGTCTCTCTCCCTTGTTTCTCCCTCTGTCGGCTACAGTTCCGTCTGCAGCCTAAATGTTTTTGCCATGACCAGAGGCCAAGGTTTGCGACAGTACCGCGCCTGCGTCCGTTGCCGCTCACGCAAAACTCGCTGCGATCTGTGGGTCGCCCCCGTGTCTCTCATCCTCTTGGAACTCAAATCAGTCGATCAAGAGTCAATCAATCGATCAATCAATTCCTTTGCGCTGACTTTGTAATTCCTGCAGACAAAGCGTCGGCGAACCTGGGAAGCCGCCCTGCGCAAAATGCGTGCGTGAAGGCGCCGAATGCGTCCTTGCAGGCTCGCGACGCGGCGGCGACTTCTCACACTTTCGGCAGGGCAGACAGCAAAAGAAGCGCCAGTATCACGACATTGGCTCGACCTCATCCTCAGTAGACAACGTATCCCCACGACAGGCAAAACCCGAGGAGCCTGTTCCCAACAGCTTGCAGAACCCATACGACGCTTTGCTGATCCTTGCGCACACTGCTGGCCAATCCAACTCCAATCCTTCTGTCGACTCTTCCAGCATCAATGACCACGATAATGACATTCCAGACACAACAGGAGCAGATAGTTCCAATTCGATGGCTCCAGCTCGCTTGTCCAACTCGAGCTCTCCGGCCAGCGTACGCGGGGCGACCAAACTAGATGATCCCAGAATCAGGGCGTATCCCCTCATACAGAACGGCACACTCGAACCGCCTCTTCTACTCCAGCTTTTGAGCGTGTAAGTGTCGCATAACCAGATTTCCCCATTCTTTTTTTTTTTTTAGATAAATCATCTGATTACAATTTACAGGTACGCAGATAATTACCACCCTTTCTGCCCCATTGTCCCCGCCAGTGTTCTGCGATCCGAGTACATACTCAATACCGTCCGAAATGAATCCTTTCTCCTCACCTCCGTCCTCGTAGTCGCATCAAAAGATAGACCAGATCTTCAAGAGCTTCACAAATCAATATGGAATTATATGCGACAGCTCATTCTTGATGTAGTGCTCGGTATGGCCAGCATTCGAAATGTGGGCTGTGTCGAGGGTCTGCTGCTCTTAGGAGAGTGGACACTGCTCAATCAAGGGCACACCGATGATGGAGGCGAGGGCGCTGCATGGTCCATATTAGGATTAGCAGTGCGCTTGGCATATTTATTGCGGCTCGAAGATAGCTCATTTAAAGGCACCGATGGCGAACTCGACGCCTCAATACAGCGAGAACGATTGGCTTGGACCTGTAGGCTTTGCCCAATATCCACTCCTACAACCTGAAGGCTGACTCGCACAGTTACATATCTCTCCGACCGCCAAATCTCGATCCGCATGGGTCAGGCCTTTTGGTGTCGTGGCCCTGCATTATCTGCCAGGTTCACCGCCAATGACTTTCCCGCGCTCCAACCACGGCACCCATATGATGAAGATTTCGCCTCATTCATCCAAGCCCAGGTCGAATTGACGACGTTATTCGGAAACGCTCACGATATTCTTTTCGCATCCCGATCGCGAACGGCCGAAATCATGATGAGGGGAGACTACACCAAATATGTTGATGATACGAGCAGGGCGATGCAAGCGTGGCAGCATGCTTGGAGGTCGCTGGCAGTGTCTCCTCATTTAAAAAGTTGCCTGACTTTAATGCAGGAATATTTAAGACTTTATGTGAACGCATTTGCTTTCCAGGCTGTTTTATATCGAGCTGCAAAACGGGGCAGTCCTGATCAAGATGATGGTTCACGCGCCACCATTGTCTTTCCAGATTCAACAATGGCAAGTCCCGATGCAAAAAGTGTTTACGAGGCTGTAAATGCTGCGGAAACTTTGCTTAAAATTGCCGTTGAGGATCTGGACCCGGAAAAACATCTTCGTTATCTGCCAGCCCGGTTCTATCTGTAAGAAACCCCCAGCACTGCACATGCGTTTGCTCTAACGAATCTTAGATACGAAATCCATTCATCTGTTTTTCTATACAAGGCTCACGCCTCCGGTGCAATATCTTCCGAATTACACATGCAAACAACTTCATTAATGCAAAGGTTCATTGCAGCTCTAAAAGCAGCGGCTGTGGACGATAGCCATATCGCATCACGCTATGCTAAGCTTCTTGAGAGGCTGTGGGTTCATAGACCGGAGTCCACATTGAATGGAAACCTGCAATCTGAAAATAATATGGAAATGGCGAACCCGCCAATGTCTGACCCGCTGGCAATGATTGGATCGGATGTCGGTCGCCCCCAAGTCACGATATTTGACGAAATTGGGCTGCAGCCATTTGACTACACCGATACTATGGATGGGCTCTTTGCAATTCCACCCATAAATCCTTTCCCATGGGACCAGTCAGTATTCTGAATATAAATATTTGCAAAGCATCTTGAAAGAAATTTGCCCCATATACAGTGTCGTTCACCTAGTCTAACTTTGGTTGTAAGTTACGAAGCTTCAAGTCGTTCTCTCAAATCACAAATAAGTGTGTTCTAACCTAAATAGAACCTCGCTAGAGACGACTTGACTGCCGCCAGGATGATGACAAATAGACAGACAACGTATCGCCGGGCTATCCACCAATAGTGGAAGATTATCATCATCTCAGCTGCTCCTTAGTTAACGAGTCGAGCACACAGTTGCATTTTAGGTACAAGGAAATTATCATCTCGCTCGAATATACAATAGTCTGCTATTATTTACAAGGTAGCCGCTTCCCCAGAACCATATACATGATTAAATCAGACCTGCCTCTTCATTTTTCGGAACCGTATATACGGGTTGAACTCGTTTCTCGTCCGCAAAAAAAAGTTGTTCTACAATACCGTTCCAGCAACCACGGTCTCCTATTGACCCTCTAGAAAATTCTCCAGTCCAGAACCTTGATTCCCCCTACTGGCTCCCGTCGTCTCAAAGTTTGGCATGCCGGTCGACCATTGGACCGAGGATGTCTCACATCCAGAGCCAGTCTTCGCTGCATCCTCACCCCCAAATTCTATATCCATGAGCGGAGAAAGAATGCCGGCTTCGAACCCAAATTCTAGAATCAGTGGGTCTATGCCTAGTTCCATGCTCTTGGGCGATATTGACAGGCCGTTGCCGGGCATCTCCCAGCCGGCGCCATCTCCCATCATCTCCTCGTTCATTCCCGATACAACATCCTGAGCTCCTGGCATGACCCCAGAGTCACCACTCTGGCGCCTTTGCTGCTCCAAAAGCTTGTGATGAAAATCGGCTTCGTGATGAAGGTCTATTCTAGGCATTAGAATAGAAGAAATGGGGTCCATCATCGAGTTTGCCTCAAAGATTCCACGCAAGCTTTGAGGGAAATCGTTTTCCTCTGGTATTTTCCCATTTCTGATGCTCAAGTCCATCGTCATGGCCAACCGCAAGTAATAATTCGGGTACAATTGCAGCAGTTCCGTCCAGCTGGATATTGGACAATCGTTTCGGCCTCCCAAGAGAGGTAAATGTTTTTGTGCGAGATCCACAATGAATCGCACCGATTTAGCCACCCAATCCACTCCATCATATCGTGGCCTGTAGGTCTTCATTGCTTCAATTAAAATGTTAAGCTGCTGCTGCTTATGTTGTGCGAATAAAGGGATATTGTGTGCCTCCCGGGTGGGTGTATGTGTTGAATTAAATAGTTTTACATCAAGAATCTGCAATGCAAGTGGGAATGCAGTGCAACCAATGCTGAGACGAAATGTTAGATTTGAATTCATGAGAAGAGATCAATCACTTACGCGCTTATAGGAAGCCATCGTGCAAGGCGTAATCTGACAAGTTTTCGCAGACATTGGGTCACCTGTGAGACTGCGCTTTGCAGTTCATGGCTGTTCTCATGTGCCTCAGTAGGTGAGCGAGTCAGGTATAATGATGGTGCTGAAAGGCTCGAGTAGAGAATCTCGTAGTGGCAGAGAGCCATTCTAGCGGAACTAGTGATAACAAAGTTAGCAATGACCTGAGCCCAGCTACTGCGAGGCCACTTACTGATAGTACATCTCTAGCAGATTCATAAATAATACAATAGAGTTTTTAGGAGACTCCGCTGCTTCCGCCTCTTTCATAAGTTCCCCGCCTTGAATGGATCGGATTCGCAGCACGGTGCTGTACCACCGCCGCAATGACATTCGGCAATCCCCGATCCGAGTTTCCTGTGTGTGAGGATGTGACGAGGCCCGTGGGGGATCATCATACATTGGAAATGTGAGAGTGAGCACTTCTGTGAGCACGACACAAAGCTCGACTAGTTTGGCCAGGATCTCTGCCAAAAACTTCTTTGTGCCGACATCATACACTCTGGATTTGTCAAATTCTTCTGCCAAATCAGCGCTTCCAAGAACTGGACTCCCTGAAAAGTTAAAATTGGCATTTGTAATCTTAATGGTGCGACGTGATGTAAGCGGCATTAACCTGTCGCGAATGACGCAACACCACCAAAGCCTCTTTAGTGTGTTGTGGTGCTTCTTCTGTTTGGGTGATGTCTGGGAAGCATTGGATACAATCGAATGGTACCTGTGGGCGCCGGCATCACGAGCATAGTGGATTGCAATAGCGAGCCACATTGTGCCCAGCTGCTTGCTGTCCCAATGAGGAAGAGAGGTCAAGTGGGATTGTGAAAGAAGCAGTGCGGCTTGTGAGATGGATATCGAAGATGTTTCCAAGCCAAAATCGTAGATGAGCTGCAACGATTAGCATTCATCATAAATAATGAAAATCAAAATGCCTACCTTGGCTCGTTTGTAGAATGATGATTTAGCATCATGAACCGATTTGAATCCTAGAGTTTCAATAGTGTTCCAGGAGACAAACTGATCAGGGTTAGTCAAGACTACATCATGTCGGAAAGAAAAGGGCACTTACGCTACAAGCGGTGAATAAAATCGATTGCAGAACAATCAGTGGTAGCTTCTCTCCTGATTGTTCATTCGATTCATCTGGGAGATAGAGGGCCCAGAAGTCTGCTTCATTGAGGATAGGTAGCATGGGGTGGAGTCGCAGGAAGTATTGTTGAACAAACTCATTCAAGATTTTCCTCTGAGGTACAACAAAGCATCCCTGCTTGAACAGGTAGTCAAGATCTTCAGGCGACAGGGCCTTGACCTTTGGAGCCTCAAGAATGCAATAGTCAGGGTTGGTTGGGTCAAAGAGAAGTCTTTGGGCTCCATCTTGTGGAGTCCAAGGACTGTCAAGAGCGGGTAGATCCTGAAAGGCTGTGGGGAACGAAGCAGTGGCGAGGTTATCAAATGCTTCTAGAAAATCAGTCAGATAAACCATAGCTTCGATATGACAAGGTGGCTTACCGTGGGTATAATCGTTGAGGCTGGTTGGCAACTCGTGTGGATCAATCTCCACCGACATTGGGTCGTCAGCCAACGGCGGTGGATCATCAGTGCTGGAAGATATACTATCCTCGTCCAGGGCCTTGCCATTGTCATGAGTCGGCACGGCCAAGGACGTGTTTGCACCCAGCGCGCCAGCTGCATGCCTGGCCGAGCCTCTCCTAGAGATCTGATTAGCTTGATGCAAGCAACTGGATAGACTTGGTCATACACCATCTTGGACCTAGCCACAAAGACACACTCCTTCTCATCCAGCCGGCAATTTATGCAAGGCTCCCTAGAGCTAGTGACGATGCATCTCACTTTCCTGGATCGGCAAGGAAGGCAAGCGCGAGACGCCCGCTTCCTGGACTTAGCCGAGGGAATTTTCTGGGATTCATTAGACGCGTCCACCTCCCCAACCTCGTAGAGCGGGTCTTCGCCAGGGCCCGTGTCTTCCATGGCTATGGCGGTGCTGGCAGGATAACAAAGACCGAGGGAGGGAGATATGGCGTCTTGCGTGAGCAGAGGCGCGCATTCAACGTGTCAACGGGGACCTTGGCAGAGTTGAAGAGAACGGAAACAGAATACAGCCTAGAGTCGTGGATCAGATACCACGTAGTTGCGCTGTCCATTTGCCGACCTCATTTGCCGAACCCCCATCCGACCATCCCGGACCACCTCCCCGAGTGGGCCAGGGTCGTAATCCGGGGTAAGAGAACGCCTCATTGGCCCTCTCCGCACTTCTCCGAGCTGAAGAGATTGAATACGGAATGGCCGTCGGTCGCAATTTGGGGAAACCCCGCAGGCTGTAACCCTTTTCATCCATTGCAAGCATGGGGGATCGCGGGGAAGACGTCAACGAAAGGAGATCACAGGTGCCCGATAAGGTTCTGGAATGGATTTAGAGTATTTCGCTAGCCATGGCGCGTGTGAGATTGATGACTAGTTCCTCCGTATTCGAGAACCGAGATACTGAAGCTTAATCCCCCAGATCAGCCACAGCCGATCGTTTTTAGATCTTGCAAAAAGACATGTAACGGTGTCGATACATCCAAAAATAAGCTGCCTTCTTCCTCAACTGTCCATCATATAGTTAGTTATCGTATTCTTCCATACTCTGTCAAAATGTAAGAATCCTTCCTTCCATAGAACAATGTAAACAATGAGTCATCAGCGCAGTCACGTGATGCGTATTCTTCGTGTTGGTTCAGCACCTAGATTTACCTCACTTCAGCTCCTGTCACTAAAATATGACTCTTCATACTATCATTTCGAATTGAATGCAAACACTAGACTTTCCACTGCGATTTCTTCACCCTCCATCACTCTTTACAATACCGCGGCAGAAGCAACAAGCCCAAGATGCGCAACATGGACGCTCTAACGCGTGTCCGCCCCACTTCGCCATTCAGACGCGTTCCGAGAATCCCGGTACATTCGCGTCTCGGCTACCTTGGTCGCAGTCTTTCTACACGAGGTCCTTGCTTCGCACAGGGCCAACCTGGTTCTAGAAACAGCCCAAATGTTCCCAGACCAGACCAGCCACACAATGACAATCCAGAGTATCCAGCCTTCAGTTTTGAGGCCCTCGGCGTGAGCAAAAATATGAAGATGGTCCTGATAGCTATACTCAGCGTATTTGGCACCATCGAAACCTGGTTTTGGTGCAAAGCCATCTGGCGTTGGTGGAAGGGCGAGGACGCTACCGAAGAGAAATAACCATTCGTTCGGAAGTATTGTGTCGCTTGTAATATTTAAACAGTCTCAACTTTTTGTACATTAGATTCCAGGACCACAGCTCCTCACTGAGTTCTTTTCTGGGTCGACCAGGACGGACGTCATCTCCATTATAACCAGTATAGAATACATGGCAATTGTGTTAGAGATAACCAGCAAGTATCGAATAAGGTCTACGCGAGGAAGAGAAGGCTATGGAAACAGGTGCTTGCAGAAATGCCAATAATTATATTTATAATTGGTCGCACTATTCCTATCCCCGGAATCCGAAACTGCGCCGGAGCCGTCTCCAGACCTCGCCTCTCAGAGCCAGGTATTCCGTCTTGGTCCTGCTTACAGCATCTCGGTTTTCTACAGCTCTTCTCAATAAATATGAGAGGCAGTCACCAAGAGTACCCCAGCTGAGGCATTTATAAACCTCTGGTATCCCTGTTGACTTGGTTTCGCTTTTCGCAGCACCTAGCTGCAAAAGAGTGCAGCTAACTTCATCAGCCATCCCAAGCAATTGCCCATACTGTACGCTAGTCAAAGGAAGGCCACCATCCGCTCTTGACTTTTGCAGAGCATGAGCCATCAATGTGCTTTCTTTATTATGTGTAGCCAGAAACAAGTCAAGCTTCGGCAAGTTGCCTTCAATTCCATCGTACCTGGACTCCAATAGTCCGCGTGCGATGGAGTTGTACGAATCATCAGTACCTTGTTTGGTATCATTGATTAAATTGCGAGGTTCAGTGCTCATGTAGGCTCCCCGAACTAGCTTCACTCCAATAGTGAAGTTTTTCTCCTTTGCCAGGCGCAAGTGTTGTCGAATTGTGTCTGGTGTTGATTTAAGATAGGCCTGGTATGTGTTGTAAACGACAGCTTTGGCGGATTTATTGTACTTTTCCATCAATTCAAGTGCAACAGTATCAATGCTCTTCTGCACATATTGCTGCTCAGCATCAACGAGAATACTAGCACCCCGCTTTGATGCCTCGTCACATATCTCCTCTATCGCCTGGTGCATTTGAGGTACCAACGGTTTTCCAGACGAAAGGGAATCTAGGACCGATTTTCCCGCTCCTGTAAATCTGGAGTTCTGTTAGGGATCTCAAAGAATTGACCGCGGCTCAGAAATAGACTCACTTTAATGCTAGAAAGTCACCTTCACCCAGCATTTGCACAGTCTCTAGTACACCTTGCCTCCATGCTTCGATAGCGGGATCATCGGCAGACTCCGTAATGCTGGAAGCAGAATCTGATTTGAGGGGAGCCGCACTGTTAGGGCCCGATGCATCAACAACGACTTCCCGAGCATACGTCAAAATGACCCCTTTAAAACCCATGTCCTTGATCCGTTTAATAGTAGCTGTGACCTCTCTCGAATTTTCACCAGCACAAAAGTGATCGTACAGTGTCTTTTTAAGAAGTGAATATAAAATTAGGTTCTTCTCCACGCTGAAAAGACCAATGCGGGGCTTTGACAAGAACGAGAGCACCGAAAGACTTGGGGTCAACAGCCAGCGATGACTTGATACTGCTGCAACCAAGAGCGACCGCAGCAGCATCTGAGTAGGTAGTAAGGAATGCGGAGGCAGCACATTGTCTTGAGACACTGCAGGCTTGACCTTGGCTGTGGTGGATTGGGCCCGATATTGAGCGGGGGAAACCTTGATGCGTCTCCAAGGAAAAACATTTTGGGAGAACCCAGGCGGGTTGGGGCGCAAAACAAGGGACCTGTTCATTTTGGAGTTGCGGATGCTTGATGTTATTTTCTTGTCCATTCTGTGCATTACTCCGTAGTTCTTATCCTCACAGGTTGATACATTCTCCTTGCCAGAGGTGGAGGGCTCTAGCTCCGGCCTGTTCCGTTGATAAGCGCCCTCGGTGGACAAACCGATGACATCAACCCCACAACCCACGCCTTTTTGACAACAGTCATGGCTTGATCCGGCGACTTAGCAAAGCTTGTCATAATGCAATACGTGTCAAAATTAATCATTGATCCACCACCCTAATCCACGCTTAACTTTGAATAGCAACGTGTTGCGTTGCTTGTAGGTGCAGTGTAGGGTAGCGATGCCGGCTCGGAGTTGAGATGCGTAACCAATCAGCTTCCGTCTCTCTACAATAATAATACGCATATGGATGATAATATTTGCAACGTCTTCTCTAATCTTTGATTCTGATCAAATAGATTGAAGATAATTATTTTAGCCTCAGGGGCAATCCCAGTGGCCTTGGCTGTTGCATGAAGCCACATTAGTTGGTTGAATAATGCAAAATAACTAGAGCTATTATATTGAGAAATTAAATGAAGTTTTCAATTGTATTAAGACATTAAGTACAAGTTCGATCGGAAAGAATATGAGATTATTCCGTAACATGTTGAATGAAGAAACTCACCGGGGTCCTTTTCGCCATAGAGGATTGATTCCCAATAACACTCATATTTGTACGGCAGAATAACAAAATAACCTGTATGTTTCTTAAAAGTAACCGCATATAAGCATTTCAGTAATAATTGCGTATGATTTTTACAGGTAACATCAACGTTAAGGCACGCTTCTTGTTCACGACAACAAACAGTGTTGCTAGCGGTATTTTGTCAGCAGTTGCTGGCTTCTGGACTTCAAGCATCGCCTTTTCTACCGAAGAGGAAAAAAAAAAAGGACAAACTACATCACATGCGCAACATAGCGAACCTATTTTCTTAGTTCACAATGCATTTTGGGCCTGTGGGTGGAGTGGAGTCGGCTTTCGGCCCGTGATCCGAGCACCTTCGGATACTACCCGAGCTGCGAAATCCGACGAACGGCGGCTGGTGAAAGATGGGATTGACGGTCACTTTTGACATTCCAAAATTATCCGATAATCTGGTTAAAAAATATGTTTCTTCTGCAAGCACTCAACGGAGTTTTTGCTCTGAGTAATGTGCTTTGACATATTAAACCTACGGTGACTATGGTTGAACCTCATCTACTTCTACATGTAACGGGATTGGGAGAGAATGGCGATCTAGTGCTGAAAGTTTGGCAGAATCACGAGGCATAAGCTAGGTGCAGGCCTCCTCCGCCTGTACTGGGTTCTTTAGTGGGGGGAGCCGATAAACGGGGGGCTTGGTCTTCTGTCTGTGTAGGCTAAGCCGGATATGGAAGATGCATTGTTCCGTCCTGATTGTACGTGAGGGCGTAATCTACCAATGTATTTTGCGCACGATAGCCCGGTCCCGCCCATCAATTAACTGCGTTTGGTTGTGATCGTTCCAATGCCTCATCATGCAGCAGGTTTCACTCGTTCCGCGAATGCGTAAGTCTTGTGGCCATGTTCTTTCATTTTGGTGCTTGTCCCCCCCCAAAAGAAAACAAGGGAGAGGAGAGGAGGGGTGTCGACGTAATGAGACATGCAGCCTATGCTGACGCTTCAATCACTATTAGCTGCGAAACTTGCCGGCGTCGAAAAGTAAAGTGCTCTGGAAGCCAGCCTTGTCAGGCATGTAGTCGCCAAGGACTTCAGTGTCGATTTGGGGTGTCGGCCCGTCGTGGTTACTCTGAAGCGTGGGTTTTGATATTTCTCTTATCTTCGTGCTTTTGTTGACTGCTGTGTAGTTATGTACAACGATTATTGGACACCATTAAGCGCCAGGAGAGTCAACTTGAACACAGGCCACAGCGTCAGTTTTTGCACCGGACTTTTGAATCCACTGGCGACTGACGAGATCAGAAAACTCACCCATCGAAGTTCTAGAGGCTGGTTCCTCTCCTGGTCTTGAGAGCGTCCCCCCAAGTCACACAATAGTGGCGCAAGATGCCACACCTCTAAGTCCCGGTTTGTATTTGGATCCGAGTCAATGGTCGGTGTTATGGCTAACGCCTTTGGTATTCAGTTACGGAATTAGCTTCTGGCCCTGCTTTTGAATCGCGTGTCAGATCCATTTTCCGTGATCATGCGGATAGTAGTAGAGGCCAAGATACTTCGCCCAGCAACCAAACCGTCAGTTCTACAAGATTAGAAGATTCTCCAAGCCCCCAGTGGCGCAACACGGAGGATCTGGTTAACGGGGTGTCAGCACCGACGCTCCTACCCAGAGAACAATCTTACCAAATATTCGATGCTTTCGTTTCCTTACTTGGTGTCAACCAGCACTTTCTCGATGCTCGCAATTTTGCAGACTCGTTGGACTTGCTGTATAAAAATGATGAGACTCGAAGGCGCCGGATGGAGAATATTTGGTTTACCGAGTACCTTTTAGTGATGGCCGTTGGAATGCTTATTGGATCATCCAGTAACGGATCCGACAAACCGCCTGGGAATGACTACTTTGCAGAGGGAATGCGTCGGCTACCTCCCCTGCACCAACTCGGCTCCCATGGGGTAATTTCTGTTGAGATCTTATGTCTTGTTGCCCTCTATCTCCAGTGGTGTGACAGGAAGCACGATGCATACCTCTACGTATGTATGATAAGTGCTCTGATGTCACAAAGCCTTCTAACCATCTCACTAGATTGGAACTGCTGTGAGATTAGCAGTGGCCTTGGGATGTTCACTACCCTTTAATGAACAAGAGGGCGTAACCTCGGAAATTTGTCATCGGACGAGAGTGTGGTGGACAGTATATATGCTTGATCGGTAGGCGAAAACCCTGGATGGAGCCAGGAAGAGTAAAGAGTTAATTTCCCTCTGTGAAGGCGACTGTCCGCTGGTTTGGGCCTCCCTACTGGATCGGATGACCGGCAGCTGCGCGCTGATTTCCCCCGGTCCTGCGCAGGATTTCAACCTGCCCTCCCCATGATTATCAACATCCGTATTGCCCGTGTCACCGGCGAGATCATGACCAGTAAGAAACCTCCCTCCAACCCCCCCGAGTATGTCTGATCATCTTCTAACATGAATTTGTGACCGAAACTAGCGTTTTATGGAAATATCGCAATCACGCAAGCTGAGCTTGTTAAAAGAATTCGAGAAACCCTTCAAAATTTGTATGAGACAGGCAAATCGATACCAAATACCTCCTCCATTGAGATATCCGATTCCAAATTAACAATTTCGAGAACCACTGCATCACTATATATAATGCTTTACCAGGCAAGTGTTGGGTCGGCCCAATATTGACTATTTACAATAAGCACACTTCGCTAACATCTTGTAGGCAATAATTCTTTGTATTCGTCCAATTATTCTTCAATGCGTCAAAGAAAAAGTTCAATCAACTAAAGAAAATCGCCCGAGTATCCCGCTATCACCCGTTATATCCCAACTCTGTCACTCCTGCGTTGAGGCAGCGAGCAAAACCATCAAAGTGCTAACGTCACTCAAGAAGAATAAAACAATTGGTGAGTTTGCTCGCGCTGACTTTAGAGGCGAGGTGTATAAATGGAATCTTGTATCTAATACTGGACAGCTCATTTTGGCTACTTTGATCTGGATGCCACTTTTTCAGCTGCCTTTGTTCTGGTTATGATGGGATTTATCGAGAGCAGTAACCCTAAAGAGCCGCCAGAAGGGCTTCTTCAAGCTTCGGAAGTGCTTCAATATCTGTCCAGTGCAGGAAACAAGGCAGCGCAACAACGTCTGCACGAACTGCAAATGTTTTGCAGCCACGTATGGTCACCCGACGATAGCTGGAGGTGGCTCAGTGACCAAAACCTGGCTTCGTCGTCAACCGACCTGGTGGACCCTGCGCTTTGTAGTCCAAATCAGAATCAACTAAATATGGTTGAGTCTGACAGTAATCCATGGTCGAGCTCGAAACCTCATGAAATAACAGGTATGGAGACTGGAGGGCTGATGTTCAATTTTGAGTCCATGGACGCCTTTGTAGAAGTTGACCTGACAGAAGAGGCGGGGGATATTTATTCTTCTTTCAATGACCCTAACCTACCATTGACTGGAGTTGATGAGTTAGATTGGGCTGAAATAGGTAAGATATTCCAATAGATAGCGATAATTTGATAGAGAAATGATGCTTTTATTGGAGATGGCTTTGTTGCATCTGTATTCTACTAGAACCTTAATGGCTTAGAAGCGAAGATATGTAAACAGGCGACAAATCAAAGGGTATATTAAATAAGCACTATTTTACATGACTCTCATAACAAAAATCATAACAGATCTATGACCTCTCAGCTTTGGGTGCCTCAAGCTCATGGTGCAAGACATCCTTTTTCTCTTCTGCTGCTGCCTCTTTGTCGATGGTACCTGGTCGAGCAATGGCAGCGCCGGCCAAGTTTAAGATGTTGTTGACACGAAGGAACATGCAGCTGTAGAGGGTAATGCCGGTGACAAGCATTTCTTCTTGGAACTGTGTATCAAAGGCCTTGGGTCCCATGAATTCAAAGTCTCCAAGTCTGTTGGGGACCCAAGGGTTGGTGGAAAAGCGGGCAACGGGGAGCTGGTTCTCGTCCAAGCAGACAAAGTCCCAGTTCTTAACACCACATGAGCCAACCCAAGTCATTGAATGAGGGGCGCCAGAGTCGGAATAGGTGTAAGAAAGGTGGTTGTACTCGGTCTTGATGCGCTTTGTAGCTTTCATGATGCCCTTGCGGCCATGGAGTTCATAGTCGGCATTGATAGAGATGCTGTGGAGCTTGCCGGTACCAAAGACTGAGTCGTCGGCGATTCTCTTGTAGACCAGGTTCATGCCAAGAGTCTTGTGCTCAACCTTGTAGATAGGCTCCGAAGGGTTTTGTTTGTTGGAGACAAAATAATTCCACTTCTTCCATGCAACGCTGACGTGCAAGACGGGGGGCTGTTGAGACTCCATTTTTGCTGAGTTGGAGTAGATGGAGTCTTTTGATGATTTCAGAGGTGATTGTTGTGTATGTGTGTGTATGTGTAGTGATATGGTGGACTGATGGATTTGTTTGTTTGTCTGATATGAGGCTGGTGGCAGATGTTAGTTATATATCTTTGATGCCGACAAGGACGGTGACGATGTTCGCTGCAGGTCTCCAAACCCAATCGACCTCAGCCGCTCCGATGCTGCTGCGGATGGGCGTTCTCAGGGTTAATCCTGTTTAGGGCAAAATGCGCCGCTGGGCTCTCAATGCCTGACGTCAAAGCCGGAGTTGGTAGCCAATCAACACCCCTGCCCAGACTGCCTGATCGGGTCATTCTCTGCGCTGAGGAGGCCACTGCAATGTCGGTGGCGCGCATTCATTGGTGCCAGCGCCAATCCATGGCGATCTTAGCGCATCCTTCAGTGGGTGGCGGAGGCTGAGGCTTGCTATCGGGACGGCCGCCAGGGCTGATTCCCATGAAAAACTCTCCGGATCCGATCCTGTTGTGGACACTCTGTAGATCTGCTGTTTGGCGCGCCCGTCCCTGTGCTTCTCTTACTCTACACATCTCCCACCATTTCTTGTGTGTAGCTGGATCCACCTTCGTCATGGTGTGGTGAAGACTGAACTACAAATGCGCATCTTGCCGATCAGTACGTAAACAAGATTAAGTACGGGTATACATAATGACTCATCTGTGCGAAATAAAATAAACCACAACCTAAACCTAAATGCGTGAACGACGCTCGTTCAGTGCCTGCTTTACATTCTTCTGCTGTAAGCTCGAAGTGATGCGAGATGCTGTTTGATGTAGAGTGTGGTAGCTATCAAATGGATGGGTTAGATGACGGCATACACAAAGATGCTTGACCAATGAGTCGGCAGACGTGACCGTCAGCCCTAACGCAACTAGCGACTCTGCTGTAACAGTAAGCCAAAAATGAAACATTAATCGACGACCATTAATTGGCTCCCCTATATCGGTGGCTAAATTAATGTCTTGCCCGAAATAGCATGAGCTTCGGAATTGGCAGTTTGCAGGGAGATATCGGTATTGGAACATCGGGATTGAAACTGTGTTAGCTGTCGAAATACCCAGAAGGCGGTTATTATTAGTGTGCGTAATTTTCTTGCGTTGTGTGGTCTTGTGTACCAAAGACTGTAGATATGTCAGAATATCTCGTGTAGTTCGCCAGAGGAAGCTTAATAGTGCCGGGATAGCCTTGCGAATTCCGGCTGGGGCGTAGTGAAACATGGCGTGAAGTTGAACTTGCTCAGCTTTGGAAGTGCTCAACCCTGGATGATCATTCCTCTGCATCACCCTTTTGATAAACCGATTTCAGTTTTTTTGTGCATTTACTGATATTTTTGAATGGGCGGGGAGTGTTGTAATCATCTGTTGATGGAAAAGCCGACCTCGCAGAAGTCGATCAATCCAAGAAACTTTGGATATTGGTCTAATGGCACTTCCGCGTGTAGATTTGATACTCTGGTCCCTTGATAAGATACATGGATTTAGAACTCTGATATCCCACATAATTGTCGTACAGCTTTCGCCAAGATCAATTATTTAGCACTTGTTTGTCAAAGGAATAAGACTTGTCGACTATATTCGCAGTGATTCCCGAGACAGAATGGATGTATCGAGCAGGAACCCTCTGTAATGAATCGGGTGATAGCAAGAGATTCGCTCTGTTGCTAAATTGGGGAAAAATTGTGAAAATAAAGCTGAAGAGTGTTCATCAGATCGCTGATTGGATGTATTTGGGATTGAGGTGGAATCAAATCAACGTTATGCTAATTGTAAGGAGTATTTGTATTCGTAATCATGACCCATCAAAATCTTCTTGGATCAGTCAACAGCCTAAACCAAGACTAGTTCGTCTTTTCCGCCCGACACTGGATCCTCATACCCTGGCTAATAAACACAGTACGCGACATGCTAGTTTTAATAGTATTTGGTTCCTTTAAGAAAAGGAACAGCTCAACAAGGTCACAAGACCAAGGAGAAGCCTTATATAGACTTTTAAGTCCTATAGTACATTTGCCCTCATCACTATGAACCTTAAAGCCTAAAGGCAATGCAAAATAAATAGAAATACCTTAATAGACATTAAATACAAATAAAAGCAAATTTTTCCTACCAGCCGGGAACGGTACAACACACACTCAAAAACACACTCTCAAACACACCCTTAATCAATCAATCGATTAACCAAGATGTCTGCTTACAAACGCGGTATTATATATGAAGATGTCCGCCTAACAACAGATGAAGCACTTCGGTATATCCAAAGAGATATCCAAGCCACCAGCATCCAGCTGAGTAGAGCTGATAAAAGATACCTCAACAAATATATCCAGCCAGCGGTACGCAACAACGGGTCTATCGGCCCAATAACCAAGATCAAGTTGATCCTTTGGGAGTGCAAGCTTGCAGTACGCGACATATTGCCATAAATAGCACCAGGAGCCTGCTGCTGGTTTTTAACCTAAAGAATTACTCCATGATCATTATTCATCGTGAAGACACGCCAACCGTCATTCATCCATCATTCGACGGTCTTTACAAGTCTCGAGATAAATAAGACAGATTGGTGTTGATTTGCGACCTTGCCTGGTCGAGTTATGTACATAGGAAATCTATCAGACTGTGAAATTGTAAAGTTTAGTCATCAGTGGAGTAACCGCCAGAGTTGGCGTTCTTGAAACTGAATGTAGAAAGAAAATGCAACACCATAGTGGTAGATGTGACTTTTGAAGTCGCCGTGACTTCCGTAGTAGTTGAGAGTTCAGCAGTTGTCGTAATCGCATAGTCGACCGTACAGGTAGTTTGTGTAGATACGGATTCGTCAAGATTTCCACTGGGGTCATACTCTGCTGATCGATTAATAACGTTTATTTAGAAAACGCTTTAGATCTTTAGAGTGAGTGAGACCAAGCAGGGGGTTTTAGGTACGACCAGCAAGGATGGGATTGCTTCTGGGTGGGCTGGATGACGCATCTGGGTAAGGGACAAACCCCTGACCAGGGTCACGGATCGGATAGGGAATAGGTAAAATCTACGGCCAACCTCAATGAAGAAATACACAGAGTTAATTGGATCCAATTTCCTTATGGCTTTCGACGACGGCCAAGGACATAGATGACGCCCATTACTTGAAAATTAAGATATAACATTAGCATACCAAATGAAAGACGTTGGAACCCTAACATTGCGTCATGAGCAGCGTGAGTTCGTATATGCTTGTCTAATATTCCTGGTGCTCCAACTTGAAAAGGTCCGCCTTTTCAACTGAAGAACCCAGTGTCAAGTCAATCCCACCTTCCAATCGACATGAATCGAGAAATTGACCAACTTGCACAACGATCAGTATGCCCAGATAGCCAAGCCTAAATCGAGCAGGGGTCCTGAGCAGAGAGTTTGGGATGTACTTAAATAATTACCGAAACAGGACATAGTTTCAGTAATTAGAGTTACGGAACCACATCTTCAATTTATCCAACAAAAATATGATGTAATCCAAGATTGAATGAGATAATGAATTTTTGGTTGACAAGCACCGTGAAATTCCAGGCCTCGCTTCGTTGACCCGCTCCCAGCTCTAGATGGCTATCACCACAAACCGAATACATGCAACCGGAACCATTGGTGGTTGGTTATTGTTGAGATGCTATCTACCGAATTCTTGGCAGATAAATATTTTCAGGTTCATATGCATAAGATTAGTGTTCTAAACCCAAACCGTCCCAACACGAGCCCCCCGTGACCAACCTGGAGTCTTGTGCCAATTTAATTTCCGAGAACGATCCATCCATCCATCAGTTATATATTAGCGGCCCCTTCGGAATCCGATAAGGTGTTTCCTGTGCAACTTGAGTTACTTCAAAACAAGATAAAAGTACTGTTTCTCTTTTTCGCTTGAAATTTAATAGCTATGTAAGATGTTCGTTTTTTGCACACTAGACCCCCTTGCTAACTTCACCAGGACTTCTTCTAGACTCTTTCGTTCAATTGCCGTTCTAGCGAGTGCCCTGGCCCTTGTTTCGGCATCTCCGGTCGCATCTGGCCAGAACCTCGATATTTGCCCTCCCTCCGAGCATACCCAACCTCCCACAGAGCCGTATGTTGTTGAAATTGGCGTTGCCGACAACGAGAATGACGCCATCTGGACCGCGCTGGCAGACGTTGGAACATCGCTGACCTCCGTGCGTGCCCGGGCTGTTCGAAGCTGGCTAGGAACCGTTGATGTTGAGTATGCATTCAACCATGTTTCATCCGACATCGTCACCTACGAGTGGGAGGTCTATCAAACCAATTCTACCTCTTTGACCCCTTCAAAGAACGAATTTACACAAGAGACTGAAGTGAAGTTGAACTTGACAGGTTCTATTACCGACGGGCGGTACAGCCTTTGTGTTTACGACAACGGTGCTCAGAAGGTCCTTGTCAGCGTTGAACTCGAATAGACAAAGCAACACGGAGTGGGCCAGAATAATAATTTCAATATATCCTCAAGCAGTGGGTGGTGTACAAATTAATAACACGTTTGTCGCAGAAGACGTAAGGTTGGGCTTTTCACTCTACGCTGGTTTTTCCAACTATAGATTGCATGCAAAACTATTATTAGATTTCTATTCATATTATATTGAAGGATATATAGAAATAGAAAGTAAATAGCGGTTACAAATATAGTAAAAAAATCTTTTTTTTTTGGGACATAGCAGCTATGGTGCCACTTTCAAGCGCAGTGAGAGCATGTACTGTTCTAAGCAAGGGCTACACGATCGACAGATACTCATTTTCCCATTGATTTATTTAAATGACATAGATTTTAAACAAGGCTCGAGTTTTGTTTTTAGTAAGTCATGTATGTGATGTGTAAAATATCTAGGTCATTTTGTCCGAGTTTCAGTTTTTTGTGTCGCGGTCATTCTCGGGGTTATTCATGATGTGGCCGACTACCGCAACGAGCTGCGTGCCGCTTCAGCGACAGGTCATGCACTGAGACATGACGCGATGCTAAAATTATTTATCCCGTTGGTGTCTTGGGTTTGACCCACACAAGTTTTGCCTTAACCACTTATCGGAACTTCGTGGTACAGTTTTGTTATTTGTGTGTATTTACTGCACTAGGCTGACTACTTATCTACCTAGAGCTTGATTGTAACATTCAATTGATCTATAGAGTAAAATGGTGAGAGATTAGGGAACTGGTTGCTGGGTTCCCAGCATGCTCTATTTGATGCAATACTGCCTAAATCTAGAACTAAGCCAATCAGCGATGAACTTTCTGAATAGCGGTGGGATTCTTCATAACCTACGTGCCGTCTATATAAATGAGATACATTATAGAAGTAATTGGCTCAATTCACCCAATTTGTAATAAAAAAACAACAGGTTTCTCTTCAACAATCATTTTGTGTTCATGCGGTAGTGGGTTGTCCCCACCACACAGGAAAGACTTTTCCTCATGGAACCCACCAGACCCGTGCAAGTTAAAACGGCGATTATGGCTCCCCCGAACCCATCTATTCGAGCCACGCCCGGTTAGCTCAATCGGTAGAGCGTGAGACTCTTACGAGTACGCGATCTCAAGGTTGCGGGTTCGACCCCCGCATCGGGCTGTTCCTATATACGATTGCGAGCAAATGCGAGGCTTTCTCTTTTTGCTGGTTCAACATCCTGATCATTTTGGTGTCTGCAAGGAGGCGCTTGTGGTACGTACTTTCCTTATCAGGTCGATAAGGGATGGGGATTTACCGTAATTTTAGCGCCCAGCATGAATCTACAAGCGCTATTCTAGCATTCGCTGCTGGAAGTCTGGGCGCATCGGCTGTCAGTTAGATGCGTCAATCCCACTACGTTTTCATAATGTTCCTGCAAAGCTCCAAGTTATTTTTCTCCGTCTCTGGGACGAAGCCCATTTTTGTAATTACGGCCGGCTAACCAGTTTCCTTACGCATGGATCCATTCCAAAGACGCTGTCTGTGGGACGCTCCTAATAAACAAGTGATCCAACCATAAATTTCCTCTTGTCACTATTAATTTTTTTAAACTTATACACCTCTCGAACTGTGTCTTCTAATGTGGGGTGGACTTGATTCAAGACTGAATTGTTACTTTACTCCTCACTTTGTCGCTCGTGACTTACAGAGGTAATTGCGCGGAACAAATACTAGGCGTAACTTCTAATATATGGCGCAGTTTCCTCCACCTTGCTTGAGTCAGACCGGAGCCAAAGCTACCCTGAAATTGTTATTTGCGCATTTCAAGACCCACTGCATATTGTTACACCGCAGGCAGCAATATGTCTAAGATTAACATGTTGTGTGTGATTTGATCTCTGAAAGACGCATTGGCCTCATATTTTCTACCTTTTCCATACGTTTTGCCATCTACTGCACATCTTATCTTAATACATTTACCGTCAAAAATGGCTGACTCTGCGCTCGCAAACAAACCTCCGGCTCCAAAATTGCCTTTTGATGTTATTGTACTTATCATGGAGGCTTTAGTGAAGCATGAGACCATTCCTGTTTTCTCGCCCGACCATATCGTCACCAAAACCCTTCTCGCTTTCACACGCGTCTGCCGGGCGACATCGGCATTGGCGTCCATATTGCTTTGGCGATTTTGCATTTACATAGACTCGAGGCTAAGGCTAGCGAGATTCTTGCACTATTCTAAGTCTGTACTGTCCCCAGAAACCCGCGGACCTATTCAGCTTTATCTTCGGCCTTTTCGTTCTGCAGAGTGATCGGTTTACACGGGCTTCAACTTAGCTCCTGACGACTGGTTAACAAATTCCCTGATCAAAGTTCTCTTTATAAGATTAGCACCAATTCTTAAAATTCTTATCGTTGAGACGCCTTCAAATTATTGTCCCCGACATCACCACCGCACTGGTGATTATTTAAGAAGCGCCTTTGAAGGTTTGATTCATCTTGAAGAGTTTATCAGCATCCGCGACCCATTGTACACTTCAGCAAACTCAATATGTTCGTCGGATCAACCAGAAGTATGGACAGAAAAATGGCCAAAGCTGCGCCGTTTTGCTATTTATAAGCACCAAATGGATTCTGGACATGGGATATGGAGGAAGCTTGCAAGACATCCATCTTTGGAAGTTGTCCCGTTTGTTCTTGCCGATCCATCTAATCTCCAACAAATCGATATAAAAAATGAAATCCTGAGACGAGCTCTAATCAACTTAGATCACCAGGAAGTGGATACTTATGATGTAACAAGTCAGAAGCCTTTGTCGGTGGCAATCGTAGGTCACGAAGACATCACGCCTGATTTTGCACGCTTTGCACCATCATGGGCTAATTTCGATCCCAACAACTTAATACGCGTGCGTACTATTGAGCTCTACGTAACTCAAGAACATGAGTGGGATCTATCCGTGGGTATTCTTACTCATGAACAGGTCAGCATGCATTGGATGAGAGTTGCAATCTTTTCCAGTACGATTTGGACAAAGGCTATCGTTGGGGGCAGGTATTTATCTATCGACTAAAAGAAAAACACGAATGAACTGTTTCAATGAAAATTTTCAATCTGGGACTTCAACCTTCTCATTTAAAAGCCTGAATATTCTCCATTTTCGATTACCGAATTTTATGCAAAATCACTATAATTAAAATCATGTGTTCATTGCCGCTGTATACCATTGGAATTTTCTAGAGCAGAATTACACAAATACTTTCAGCTTTTTATCTTACCTTAATATAAAAACCCATCACAAGGCGACAAAACCAAGCCTTCTATTCATTTATTATGGGTCCTGTTTGGATTGGGAAGGTGAAGACTGTAAGGATCTGCACTCCTCATTACAACCCTCTACCGAGCCCCTGGCGGGATTACGCAGTCTTTACTGCTATTGAATCGACCTTAACTTTGCTAATATTGAAAGCAAGATGGACACCTGGTTAACCGCGACAACAGCAAAATATAAGGCAAAATGGGGAGACGATGCAGATGGGAAGAAGTGGCTGAAGGATGTGCTGCATTCAGGTGGATTTATCTCATCGACAAACCTCAGGTTCAATAGGGCCTCGGTCTCACATAGCTAAAACTGTGTCTGTCATGGCATGAAGTTATCTTCACACCATGCACTATCTACTCAAGTATAATTTACACCGTTTATGTAAATTATTTTCAACAAGCGAAAGCACCATAATCCAACAGATAGCAAAAAAGAGTCGGGAAATGAGAAAAGGGTACTCAGGTAGAGGCCAGCCCTTGGCAGCTTTTTGGGCTGTGCTTAGAAGTGATGCGCAGGTCACTAGTATCGATGCTCTCGAAGAACGCAATTGGCTCTCGAGTTCGGCAGCCGAGAATACGGCATTAGCAGTCGTTACAATGCCGGATAAGCGATGCACCGCATGACAAACCGGAATATAGTCGATCTGAAAGTAGTAAGTGAGGAAGTTCCCACTATGCGGATATTTTAGGGGCATACCAAATTGAGAAAAAAATATGCAGACAACCTTGTCCCATGGAGTACCCGTTTTAGGCTCCCATTGCATGCGCTTGGAAAGTGCGTTTGCGATAGACTCTGCAACGATCTTGGACCTCAATTGATGAAATCCTCTTTCCAGTAATGTCGCACGTAAAACTGGGTCGACTTGTCTTAAAGGGCTGTCGTCCACATCGCTCATCATTTATGAAATCGAAAATTGGCACAGAATCAGGGGGATCCAGGGGTACAAGCATCAGCAATTGGCAAGTTAGCTGAGAGTCCAGCGATAAAAAGCCCTACCGAATGGCAACTGAGGCACCCAAGCCGGCGGTTTGAAGACCATAGTGCGCGCAGCAGCTTTGCTTGTGATAAGAGTTATGGTAATGAAATGAGCTAGGAAGGCAAGCCGCAATGTGAAATAATTTATCTAGACCTTAGTAAGGGAATTTTGGAATTGTTGCGCAACCATTACACGATTTCTTCTAGCTTTCAATGTGCTTCACATTTGGTAAGTCGAGTTATTTGTTTACTTGGGAGCCTACGTTGAGGGATTCCAGGTCCTGACGGGCACTGCCGGGCAAAGAGCCGAGGCCTGAGCGATAGTGAGGGAATATCGTAATCAAAGCGTGATAGGGGTTACCTAAGTTCGTGTTTCAGCCCGTGACTTCTGCTGATAATGATTACGCTCGTACCTTGACGAGAACAGAACAGCCGGACGCGTTCTCCGCGGAGCGCTGGCGTCCTGAGTGGCGGATTAAGCCTTAGCTCTCTCAACATCAGATTTCTCCACATTCACTGACCTAATCAAGACAGCTAACTATGGACTCGGCCTCGAATATGTTCTGCCGGCCATTATTTTTACTCGTCCAAGTGTTGCGTGAGATGTTTGAAGTGGGGCGTAACTCGTTCTCATGACACGGATGATTCTTGACCAGCTCCCTATCCCAGAATGGAAAAGTAATTGGTGCACACTAAGAAAACTTCTACAATTATTATCCCGCATACTTCATTTTTCCCCCTTTTCTTTGACACTGTTGTTCGAGTAACAAGACAAGATGCATGTATAATGTTCTGGACAAAAATTCACGAATCGACCACAGCGTACGGTCAAGTGCAATATAAGCAGAGATTTAGCGAGGTCTACATATTGAGTGAGATGAATCTAAGCTTATATATCTCCATAAAGTAAAAGAATTAGCAAATAGAGTAGAATCAAGTTTGCCAACCGTCCACAGTATTATGATGATTTAATGAAGTATTACTAAACAATCTGAGGCTGCTGTATTAGACACATCGTAAGCTAGTTAGTTTGATATAGGGCATAAACCCCATCCTAACCTATTTCTGCGGTTTTTCTGTATATCCGTTCGTTCTGAAGCGTCAAGGACATCCTTGGGCACTGCTTTTCTCATAGAGAGCTCGGGCACCATCGCATTGCGATGATCATTTTATCCCTTTAGAATTTCTTGTGTACTCGCAACATTTGTTCGAGATGAAGGGCTCTCAGCTTCTCACATCTTCGTACGATTCCACAAGAATACGAAAATGTACAGAATTATGCGGCCCCTTTTAATGTACTTATTTGGATTGTCGCATAAGGCTAGTAGCATCGTATATCTCCTGGCTGTCATTGCTGTTTTCTTATGCATGCAGGCCTAGTTGTGCTTGGAATATCCTTATCCATATACTCACCCCATTCGTTATTCTCCACATAGTAATTATGGAAGCATTCTCATGTAATCTTAGTTGGACTACGAGTACATTCAAGTACAACGGGGTGGTGGCTGCAGCGGTTATGCCGACTATGGGGGTATAATTTATTGTCGGTGGGAAGAAATACAATGGCCCCAATTTCAGTTCAACGGATGCTTGAAATCAATACGCGGAAGGGTCCAAAATAAAGTGCAAAAATTCAGAGTGACTCACTAGCGTTGATTCCTCAGCTCAACATGGAAGAAATTAGTCTGATACGCTAGCTTTCAGAAGAGGACAGTATTAGTGAAATATGAGCATCAATGTGCTACAAGGAGAAAATAATCGCCGAGCAGGATTGTCCAAGAACAAGCGTGACCTACAGTGAAATAATAATTAACTTTAATAATAAGCATTTGTACGGCAGGGGAACTCAGCCCTACTAGCACAGCCCCAAGTTGGCAAACCCAAAAGAAGGATGGTATGAACTCAATATGAAAAGGTAAATCACCTTGTCTCGGGTCTCCTATGTCTACACTGTTAGTTTTTGTTGAGAGGTAGAATGTAGCACTGAATAAATTGGCTTGAATTTGTAGTCACTTTGCCAGCTAGGTAGAATTTCCTTGGCTCGTCAATTAGCAAGATGTCCATATCAAGGAGCTTGATCGTTGATTGTAGCCATCGACATCTTTCAGGACATTTGTACACCACTGGGCCCCAGTCCTAATAGAATAACCAATGAATCAAAGTGTAGAGGATGTTAGAGCATGAAGTATGAATGGTGTTACTCTCCGCATTGTAACGGAAAGGCTTGCGGCGAATGACCCTTGTGGCGCCCTAACTTTGTATTTAAGGAGGAGCTGAAGTTTAGAATAGAGGCGTCACAAAGGCAAAAGCACAAGCCGCCCATTTGGAACAATTAATTTCAGGAGTCTACCAATAGTCCTGCTTTGATCACGATTCAGGAGATGGTGCAATGAGCTAAATGAGGCATATTTGTGGAAATCGTTTTTTGGAATGTGTTCCAATACCGATCAAACACGCATATTTTAATGCAAAAAACTACTGGCAGACTGTCTCAGACGCCATTCTCAGCTGCTCCCTAGCGTATACAGCTAGCTTGCAAAACATAACTAATAAAAGGCCCTTGTGCGCCACTTATATTTTTAATTCAACCAATTGACCCCGTTCATCCTCCTGAGGCTTGATCTAGACCGGTCTACGTGAAGCCACCTTGAGGGCTGTGCCATCATCACGTAGTTTGAGCATGGAATGGCATATCAATGGACATGCGTTATTCCATCTTCTCACATCTTAAATACCCAGCGTGATGTCAGCATATTTCCTTCAATCAAAGGGTCAGCCACTCAATCAAGACCTGTGTTGAGCTACAGCGACCGATTCAATTTTATTGTTCAATCTTCTGAGTGGCTGCTATTAATCAGCCAGCTCCATTCTATAGCAATCAGTTTTACGTGCATCAAACGCACACATTCATCATGTTGGGCTATCAGTCTGTTTTCTGCTGGGCCTTGGCCTTTATGGCCATGGTCAGTGTCCCTTCGGCAGTCATCGCGGCACCTGTCGATGATACTAGTCTGTCCAACTCTGTCGCCCCTCGCGCTATAGTCCCATGGGAAGCAAGACACAGATTGACGTCTGCCACTTACCAATCCACCTTCAACCAACTTGTCGGCAAAGGATATCGCCTTACCTATGTCAGTGGCTACACTATCAACAACGATCCACGCTTTGCAGCTATCTGGGACAAGAGCGGCGGTTCAAGCTGGGTTGCGAGGCACGGATTGACGAGCTCTCAGTACCAGTCTCAATTTAATACTTTCAATTCCCAGGGATACAGGCCCATCCTTGTCAATGGATACACGGTTAGCGGAAGCGCCCGGTTTGCCGCGATCTGGGACAAGTCCTCCAGCTCCGGGTGGGTTGCTCGACATGACTTGACCTCGTCTCAATACCAGACAGCTTTTAATACCTACCTTAAACAGGGGTACCGATTGAAGCATGTTAGTGGCTATGCGGTAGGTAACCAAGCGCGCTATGCGGCAATCTGGAACAAGTCGGGTACAAATGTCGCATGGGTTGCACGCCATGGCTTGACATCTGCTCAGTATCAACAGGCCTCAAACCAGTATGTGGCGCAGGGCTACCGTACCGTCCATGTTAATGGCTATGTGGTCAACAATGTGGATTATTATGCTGCTATTTGGGACAAGTCATCAGGTGGCCCCTGGGTCGCAAGACATGGCTTATCATCGGATGGCTACCAGAGTGAATTCAATAAATGGGTGGCTCAGGGATATCGTGTTAAGCTTGTTAGTGGGTACACTTTGAACTCCAACCAAGATAGATATGCTGCTATTTTTGTCAAATAATTGCGCGGTCTGGTGGTGAGATGTATGAAATGGGAGGGCCTTTATAAGCGTATTTCTTTCTGTCGCGGGGTGAAGGGTGAGGTCGGGATCACTTTTGGGTAGCTTTTGAAGTTACATTTTGGAAAGCTAGAGAGAAAGAACAAGAGTTGAACATTAAAAAAAAGAAAAGATCATTCCGCTCAATGGAGTCAATCAACCCCTTCCTTACTTGAGTGTCGTTAATATAGAAACCAAATTCAACTTTTCCTCGCTATATCTATATCCTAGTCCTACCTTCTATATCATCTGCGTTGATCATAAAGAATCTCTGTGCTTGAGCTATCTCCAGCCGCATTACCGCGCCCCCTCTCTGACTATTTGATGCTGAAGTCTCCTTGAACGTGTACTACTGGGCTATCGCCCCGTTTGGATATACTTTGTCCGTTTTCCAGAGTACCCACATTGTACATGCTGTGCAATTCGAAGTCATGGCCGGCGGAAGTACTACCAAATGTTGGGAAGCCCTTGCTGCCATTTTGCCCCTGGCTGTTTTGATAATTGCCACCGTATTTATTGCTACTGCCAGAGCTTTCCATAAGCTTCCCTGCCAACCAGGAGAAGTGGCGGCGAAGAAATGGTTTGAACATCGCCAGACAGTTAGAAATCAGGCCAAAGTTGACCTCGAGAACTCCCCATATTCCTATGCGAGCTTGATTGTGTGTAATATCAGAATCCGATGCGAACAAACGGATGAAGGAAGACCACAGTCACAATATTCGTCGCAGACAAGGCCATAGCCAATTTGTTGAGACAATTCAAATCGCCCCCAACGGCGATACAAGGTCCCGAAAACAGGGCCGTACATACAATCATCAGTGCTTTTCATGCAAATGCAATTAAGTGAACGCAGTAAACGAATCCATTGGCGTCTTTTGTTGCCCCCAACTTAATGTACCTTCTGGAAATATCATTGAGAAAGTTAACATCGTAGGATATTCAATTAACTACATAAAACAACCATTTTATAACTTTCCCAAGTCAGTTGCTCGACCAACATGTCGGGATGCCCGCATCCTCCAGCAATCTCGCAAAGTTGGGAGCTCCTAAACCAGTCATAGGATCCCATCCTGCACGGGCATCAAAACCTCCCGCCTTACCGGCGTTATTCTGACTAACCTGGATGTCATTAAATGCCTGGCAACCGCGATTGTACAGAAAATGATTTAAAAATCCAAGAAAAGGCATTCTATCAGCTAAACGGCGGTTGTTCAAAAGAGCAATGATGGATGCAAGTATGATCGCAGCGTTGCTATTTGAGTTAGCCGGAGCACAGCTAAGTGCCCACTTCGGGAAAGGTAAACTCATGACGAATAAAATGCCTCAAATTCCCCGTTTAAAGATTTAGTTCTTGTTAGAATAACTAATATTCATTCAAGAATTGGTAATCTTGAGCACAAGATTTAGACATCTGCCTCCTCTACATGCTTCTTCGAAGTTTGGCTGTCCACTCTGTTTTCCAAGACAGCTAACTCATGAGTCAGACCACCGGTTTGGTAGTTGTTGAAATTCCAAGCGGTTAATTTTGCCTCAAACAGCTGGTCAATCTCTTCCAAGTTTCGACCCTAAAAACAATTATGATTAGTTTGGATGAGCATGATCGGTTTCTAAATGCTAAGCAATTATACCTTGAGTTCTGGCATAAAAAGCCAAGCCCATATGGAAGATAAGATTGCAAATCCACCCCAGATATAGGCCAGACCAGAGCCAATTTCGCGAAGGAGATATGGTGTGCAAAAGACGACGGCGAAACCAGTCACGACATTCAACGCAGTCTAGGGTGAGTTAGCAGTGTTGAATGAGAGGTATTTCGCATAAGAAATAACTAACCGAAAAGGCCATGGTTTTTTCTCGCAAAGATTGAGTGCCAACTTCGGCAGCTGTTATGTAGGCACCAGGACCGAGTGTCATGTGCAGAATACACGTGTACAATTGCATACCGGCCACGATTCCGTTGCTCTCATGATGGTTAGGGCTTTTGATACGGCCGAGAGCGGCAATGGAAATGAGAAAAGCACCTTGAGACCAGCCACCATGTATCACGAGAGTGCGACGACCGAACATATCTAGAAATACCATAGCCATCAGAGCCGTCACTACAGAAGTGGCGTTATTGACCACCTAATGCGAAACAGTTAGACACATGGACATGGAATAGCCGAAACAAAGCTTACAGCGTACACGAATGCCATATCAGCGAGACCAACCGAGCGATAAAAAGTTGGTCCGTAGGAAGAGCTAAAAGTCACGCCGGTTAGTTGTTGGAAACACATGATTACACACGCAATTCTGTCAAGGCTGTTAGCATCTGGGTTTTTTCAGGGTACATTCATAATTTTGAAACACCTACCCAGTTCGTCTTCGGTTTGCACCACTGAAGAGGTCTTTCCAAGGTCCCTTTTGTCTTCTTCCAACCTGTCCCTCTTCACTCATTGCAGCAATCTCTAGTTCGGGAAGTCCATTATCCACATCCTCCTTTCTCCGTAGCGAGCGGAGAGTTTCAAGAGCTTCCTCGTGACGATCATTGAAAACGAGCCAGCGTGGTGAGTTGGGGGTGAAGTAGAGCATGCCAAGGATCATGACGGCCGGAAGAGCTTGAAGGGTTGTGGCGATTTGCCAACCGGAGTTATCAAGTTTCTTGGACATGGACTCATTGACAATGCCAGCGATCAGGGATCCTGTGGTAAGACAAAGCTGTATGGAGCCAACAAAAAAGCCACGCAAGGCAGCAGGGGCAATTTCAGATTGGTACGTTGGGACAACCTGCAGATTAGCTTAGCACGTGATGAAATATATAACGCCTCACCACCCGTTAGTGCGCTTTATGGATAGTCTCAGCTCACATTTTCAACAAGGCCAACTGCGGTATATACCAAGAATCTCCCAGCAATAAATTGTGCAGGATTCTTGCTTGTAACTTGGACTTCAAGAAATTTTAGTGACAGGTTCGACAACGCTCCATGAGCCTTTGGAGGAGACTTACTGATGGGGCCTACCACTTGTACACCGCATGTAAACGCCATTGTATAGCGATGCCCGAACTTTTCAATGATAGGACCCACAATAACGGTACCCAAGAATTTGCCGATCAGTGGGAGACTGTTCATGAGCGACTGCAAGTCACTGGGGAGAAAATACGACTCCTTTTCTGGATTCCATTGGCCGAATGTCCTCATGAACGGCTCCATTGCCTGGACGCCGCCGAATGAAGCTCCATCACTTCACAGTTAAAGGCGTCAGCTAATGATTGGGGGCGTATTAGGGAGGTGCTGTGGATACAACAGCGGATTAATATCCGGACAACTTACTAGCCAAAGAAGATGCTCCCAAGGGCATAAATTGTACAGAAGATCAAGAGTCGTGGAGTTGCTTGAACGAATGCTGCTTTTCCTGCAAACACACCGCGTCCCATGTTGGAGAACCTGACAGAGCTCTGGAGATCAAAAAGGATGAGTGGCTAACTGAGTAGCTATTACCAGATAGTAGAATGAAATGGTTCACGTACGGCCAAAATTGGTGATACACTCAAAGATAATGATGGATCGTTCTTTGGCTTTAAATAATAGACCAAGCAAGGCTTTACGTGGGACAGGTTCAGCCCCATGAAATCCTTCGGAGCTCAGGCCGGGAAAGCAAACGTTGCGGGGTAAGGTCCTGGTTCTATATTTAAAATCTTCTCCCGCGGCCTGGACAATAGTATTTATGGATTGTTGGATCTCCCTTAGTTCATTCGGTTATTATCATGCATGAAATTACAATAAGCAGGAGACTACTTTACCCCAGTAAAATTACACGCTGATAATACTGTCTTAGGAGGGACGTAGTACCCTGCTGCTGGTACTGGTGCAATGGGGACGTATTTCCCCATCAAAGTTATTTGGTGAACTAAGAGAGTCGGGTCTAGTTTTGACATCCTAATTCCAGTTCTCCATTGCATAGCGGAACTGCTCCACTCAAAAACATGGGGAATGGTGGTTGACCGAGGCATATATGTACCCTGGTCGAGATGTTGGTTTGTCTGATGCGGGGAAAGACGGACACAAAACCGCTTTTCGCGGACTGCATGCCTTGGCACCGTTTCTGGCCTGATTACCATAATCCTAGCTCCGAGTCCTGGCCTTACTTTTGTCTTGGCTAAGGATCAAGACTTTTCCAAAGTAACCATATTATCCGGCCTCAGTTCGGCCCTTGAGAGTGCCATAATCAATCCCAACACCCGAGTTTTACCATGTTGCAGACATATGATCTTGTCGTTTACGGCTCCACCTCCGGTGCCGTGGCCACCGCCATCCAAGCTGCCCGATTGGGACGATCAGTTGCTTTAGTCTCACCGCAGCAGCATATCGGTAGAATATTCCTCGTCTTGCAAATCAACAACTGTTGGCGAATGTAGCATCGCATTCTTGGACTAACGAGATTCCTTATAACAGGCGGAATTCAAGTCAACGGGCTAGGCGCTACGGACATCGATAACCAATCCGAGTTTCAAAATAGCACCACTGTCGGCGGGCTGAGTCTGGAATTTCATCAAAGGATTAGTCGCTACTATAACAGAAGTGAGAGGCTCAACGAGGCTGTCAAGAAAGGTATAAAGGATCCAGATGTCTGGCGCTTTGAAGCAAGAGTGGCTGAACAGATAATCTCGGACTGGCTTGCCGAGCACTCGCTGATAACTATCATCAAGGTTTTAACCTGCTGAAACCCATGGAAAGGTGAAATTGCTAACGATTCAAGGCACCTTTGGCTGAATCCGATCATGCTGTACGGCGTACTGAGGGCCAAATTCAAGCTCTAATCCTCGAGACTGGCGAATTGGTTTCTGGTAAAACTTTTGTGGAAGCATCGTATGAAGGTGACTTCCTAGCTGCAGCTGGGATCACGTGGACTCGAGGTCGTGAGGCTGCGAGCGTGTATGGAGAGTCCCTAGCTGGCGTTAGAGGCGAGACCCTGTATCGCCAAATTAATGTTGATGTAGACCCATATGCCAGGCCTGGCGATCCTTCAAGCGGTTTACTTTACGGTATATCAGATGAGGCGTTTGGAAAGCCAGGTGATGGCGATTTACATCTTCAATCATACTCATACAGACTTCCCGTGACTGACGACCCCGATAACCGAGTTCCTTTCTCGGAGCCAGATGGATACAACCCCGGCCATTATGAGTTACATAGACGTTACTTTGCTGCTGGAGGAGAGTTCTATATGCCACAGAAACGTTTGCCGGGAGGCAAGACAGACCTCATCGGATCTGAGGGAGCGTTATCTACCGATCTGCTGGGTATGAACGACGGGTGGCCTACAGCATCTCGCCAACAACGCCAGGAGATTCTCAGCGACGCAGCAACTTTTACCAAGGGACTACTGTGGTTTATTTCTACAGATCCGAGAGTCCCAGTATGGCCACACTCTGTGCTATTATACTGTATCTGACGGGTCCTACAGGAACACTACCGCCGCGAGTGGTCGCGGTTTGGATACTGCAAGGACGAATTTCCCGACAACGAACATTTTCCCTACGAACTTTACGTGCGCGACGCTCGTCGAATGGTATCTGACTACATCATCACCGAGGCCACTGCGTCACGCGACAACGGGTCAAAGCCTGTGGAAGACCCAATTGCTGTGGCATACTGGCCGACAGACACGCACAGTGTACGAAGGATTCTCCGTGATGGAAAAGTTCATAATGAAGGATTCATCTTTAAAGATGGACATAAGTGGCGTCCATTTGGAATTGCTTACCGGTCCCTTGTCCCAAAAGCAGCCGAGGCAACCAACTTTATCACCGTGACGTGCCCGAGTTCGTCGCACGTGGGATATGGTATTGCACCTTCGCAGTAAAATGAAAAATGAACAGGATCGCAGCTAATGCATATTACTAGGGGCCGTGAGATTAGAGCATCAGTTTCACGCTATAGGTCAGGCATGCGCAAACGCTTGCGACATTGCCATCTCCACTTGTTGCAATCTGCAAGATGTTCAGTATGAAATGCTGCGTAGTCGATTGGAAGAGCAAGGCGTGGTCTTGGATGACTCTCGCGTTGGAGCCCCGTCTTTTGCAGACGAATAGGATTGGTTATCTACAAGCTAACTATTGTTGGTGGCAGAGTGAATGTGGCTTCAGGACCTTTATGTCAACAATGGGATGCAATGGCACTGTTTCATCAAAATGGTGCATCCTATACTTCATGTTTGAACTTTCCTTTCGTGAAGTAATTGCAAGTTTATGCTATGGCATAATGTATCGCAGGTCTTCTTGGCAGACCAAATATTCTGAGGAACAAGAACTAAGTATAAAATGTTGTGAGTCAATTCGGCCGAATTCGGCCGAATTTCCATCTCAAACTCCGCGATAAAAAAAAATACATGTGGGAAAAGTGTTTAAGCGAAATCTCATAGACAAGGATAAGAAGCTAGATAATGTTCATCATTGTTCATCTGAATATGCCATGCTGCATCGAGTGAGAGTCATAAGCTGCCATAATCAAACAATCCCAGTTCCTCATGTGCGAGGATACCCTGCTAATGTAACGAGAACCCCCAGCAGTGGCACCCTTCCCCTCTTTGCGACCGGGCCAGCCCCCTAGCCTAGGGTGATACAGATCATCGCGACCAACAAATTGACTCAATACGCACTCGGCACTGTCGCCGAACAGCTTGAAGTGTTTGCCAAGCCTATTTCTTTTAGTCATTACCGCGTTGACGCCAATTGCGGAGAAGAGCTTTGCGCAATTTTACCCCCAACATCCGCATAGTCACAGTGGATCCTGAAGCCAGGTTGGTTCGGCCGAGACATTGCGAAATTGCTCCTAGGACATACCTTTACAAAAGGATCATCCCAGAGATGTCTGATTGTCTGGTGCCGGAATTTACATTGCGATTTCGCATGGTAGAACTGATTAATCTCAGCATGGATGGGCTTTTATCTTTTCTACTCCTTTTGGTGACGCCCATTGTGGCTCTCGGCTGGCAGTCAGTCTCATTATCTCGTCATTATGACTATGATCTTATTATCGTTGGCGGAACGGGCTCGGGCGTTGCCGCAGCCATTCAGGCTTCTCGGCTCAATTTGTCCGTGGCACTATTGGAAGAGAGCGCTCACATCGGCGGCATCGCAATCGAAGGTGCTGGCGGCGCAGACCTTGACTCACAGGCAAGTTTTATCCATTCACTTCAGGAAGCAGCCCCAAGATTAATAATTGATTCTACATAGCCCAATTTTCAAAATTCTTTGACCATCGGCCCTATGGTACTTGAGCTATACCGTCGTGTCGCTTCCGCGTACGGACCGGAAAGATTGCAGGAATTTGACGAGGCCCGAGCTAATCAAACTAAAGACCGAAGCCTATGGCGATATGAATGCCATGTAGGGGAGCAGGTCATTCTCGACTGGCTCAAAGAAGAAAAGAATATTGATGTGTTTATCAACATTGCGTTAAAGGGTACAGGTAATGGCGAAGGGGTCATTAAAAATGGGACTTCCATCGCAGCCATCATTACCGAAGACGATAAGAGGCTGTCAGCGCCTTATTTTATAGATGCCACATATGAAGGGGACCTCTTTGCTTCTGCGGGCGTGAATTATGTTATTGGGCGTGAGTCTGTAGCGGACTTTGGCGAGCCTTTTGCAGGCATTCGTCACAACTCGTCTTATTCAAACCTTCAAGTACCAGTCGACCCTTATATCGAACCAGGGAATCCCAACAGTGGTGTGGTCCCCACTGTTCAGGATGAGCCTCTCGGTAAAGAGGGTGATGCGTAAGTATTTTTGCCCTATAATCCGGTTTATCTTTTAGAGAAAAGAAAATGACCAGCTTTACTTGCTCAGCGACAACAGGATCCAGGCCTACTCATGGCGACTTTGCCTAACCAATAGAACGGATAACATGGTACCTTTTGATAAACCTGAGGATTATGATCCCTCGCAGTACATCATCTACAATCGATACATAGAGGCTGGTGGAGAAATTTTCTCGCCGCCTATCGTCGCACCCAATGACAAGACTGACTTGATCGGAAGTACGGCTTCGGGGCTTGGGTTTGACATTCCCGGAAGGACTCTGGAATATCCTGAGGCCAATAGAACAACTCGACTACGCCTACTTAAAAAGCTTGAAAATTGGCAGCGAGGTACGCTTGTGCCGATTTCGGTTTCAGTGTGCAGCTGACCTAGTTTATCTCTATAGGCCAACTTTATTTTCTTGCCAACGACCCATCTCTGCCAGAAGAAGTACGTTCTGAATGGAGTAGTTGGGGTTACGCAAAAGATGAATTTGTCGACAATGGCCATTTTCCTCGCCGCATGTATGTGCGAGGAGTTCGTCGCATGATGAGAAGCGATATTATAATTAGCACACAATGGCACGATTATGACCTCCCAGCAGTAGAGGTTGAAGATCCAGTTTTGGTAAATCTGTGGCCCATGGTGCGTGTTTTCCCTTTTCCTGCTTGAACCCAGATATAATGATCAGATCGTAGAAGACCGGTGCTAAAATTAGACAGGATGTTCACTCCGTTCGTCGAGGAATCAAAGACGGAGTCATTTATGATGAGGGATTTATTTGGAACGAGGGGCCTCCATGGAAGCCATTCTTGGTCCCCTACAAGGCAATTGTGCCTCATTCCTCGCAATGTAGCAACATCTTTACGCCGGGGTCACCCTCTAGCACTCATTTAGGGCATGGGCTGGTTCGTACGGAACATACCTTTATGACTCTAGGCCAAGTCAGCGCACTTGCTGCTGCTATTGCTATTCAAGAAGGTTCTGCTAGTACAGAAGAGGTACCATATAGCATTCTCAGAGAACATTTACTCGAAGCTGGATTCGTTTTGAATGTTACAGAGAACAATATTCCGCCAAAGGTCATCAGTCCTATCCGAGACTAACTTGGATAGAAAGCTGGTTCGTTCTAGAAACTTTCTCTATTGTTACATGATACTTACTAGTATTTGATATTTTACTTTCATGTATTTATGGGCAAGCTCATCCCAATATATTTGTTGTACCTCGCTTTACAGGCAAGTTGAAAGTCGAGAACGGCTAACGCTATCCCTTTAAATGATATAAGCCAGTATCCAGGTGTCTCTTAATGACCCGTGCGAAGAGCAGCAGATTGTACTTGCTTGTGGGACCGAGTCTGAGCCGCCCCTAGGGGAATTTCATTCCATAGAAAGAGCAAACGTTTCATCTTCAGTGCGGGAGGTATAAACTGGCTCGTACCCTTTTGGACCTTTACTTATGAAAGGCGATGCCTCGATATCCAATCGGATAACTGCGGGACATGTTTAGGCATGGTTTCCGTTTGTTAGCTGTGTAGGTCGTCGCTGGGCCTGTACTTTTTGGTTTTTTGGTTGAAAAACAAAATGGTTGATCATCGGTTCAAGTACGCACCCTGTATAACCTCTCATCTTGTTTAACAAGGGCCACTTCTCTGATTGGACAAAATGTGAATAGACCCACTACGACGGCTTTTGGCACTGTGCCACTAAATGAGAAGGGAGTTGTCTATACGAGGCTAAGCTCGTAATGTTCTCAATCCACCACTCACCACTTCATGTCTTGAGGATAGAATTATCATTAAGAACTATCTAGTTACATAATTTGACATGGGACTATAAGCACCATATGATATGCTGTAAAATTTTAGCCAATTCAAAAGGTTCCACACTTACTTCGTCACACTAAGAGAGGATGTCCACCCCCTTGCGAGTCAGCCCATCAAACTATGCCGGATGAATAAAGACAATTACAAATCTACTTGCTCCAAAGACTTAAAGTTAAAATTTAATGGACATCCTTGACAAGCGATCTTATCGGTTATCCCAAGCATGGAATTCATTATTTCTTGGTTACCCTGTACTTCACTTTGACCTGAGACAGATCGATATCCACTACAAACACGCCACAACTTAGCCATGATGTGGCGTAAGCTGACAAGCATGTTTCAGCTGGGCATGTTCGAATCTCAGCCCTCTGTCTTCTCCAAGGCCGTGGCCAGGTCGGGTAAAACCTACAGTTCAGATCTTATATGGACTTCATACTTTATTGAGCCTTATAGTGTCGCGAATCTGCCCGATACAATATGGCAGACCCTATTTCCATGGTGGGCTCAGCCATCTGTCTTCCCTCGTTGGGCATCCAGATCTGCCAGGACCTTGTCTCGTATCTGGAATCGATCCAAGGGCGGCATCAGGTGATAGCAGATGGACTGAGAGAAGTCCAGAAATTCCGTGTCATGTTTGAGTCGCTTCACGAGATTTTAGGCAGAATAGATGAGAACAAGGTGGCCAAGTCAACGGGAATCCGACATTGCCTCAGCCATGCTGAAGAGAAGCTCCTGAACCTGCAGAAGACGCTCATCAACCTAAGAGGTGCCGAGAAATTATCTGCAAAATGGAGTATTGAGGAAGCGGGACGCGCCATCATCTACCCGTTTTGCGAACGAAAGCTGAAGTTGGTTCGGCAAGCATTAGAGGAGCTGCGGCCGAACTTGGTCATGGCAATCAACGTGGCATCACTGTTCGATAAATCTTACCCATTATCTATTTTTCTCTTCCATCTAACTACTTTTCAGCGAATTAGGTGTGGTATCTTATAAAGAATTACAAGATTTGAAGATGCAGATGCAGAAGCATTCAAAAGAAATGCATGATGTGCAAAGGAGCATCCTAAGTGAAAACAGTGAGGCAAAAGAACAGCTGACTAGAACAGAATGGCTTGTTCGAGATATCGTTCAAGACATCAAGGGAAAGCTTACCGTGACACAAACTCAAACCCATCCGGTTGCCCCCCGTGCCCTTGTCACATCCGAGCGACTTTTGGAAATGTTTGAGAAGGTTGAACGACTGTCGGATACTGCATCGAAAATGGTACTTCCTTATAAATATGTATATTTTAGGAAGCGCCTTTGACTAATGCATCTTAAAGGACTTTGAAATCTCTCGTCTTGTGAATCAGCATCAAGGCGGCGAGCCATTCCATCTAAGCAACCAACGCCTTAAAAGAGATGTCGATCATTCTCTACACCAGCTACGGAGTGACCAATCATCGGAGTTAAACCGAGATGTGTTATTTTCGAGGAACAAAACATTTAGAAAAATATGCAACTGTCCACAGAATAATTCGACATCCCGATTTTCCTATTCGTTATTGGGGGTGGAATTTCAATTGGAACAACAGGCTGTCGATGTGCATAGAAGAGGCTGCAAGTTTTATCGCATTTGTGCCGACAAAAAGCGTACATTCAAAGCACAGTTTCCGTTAAAGGTCGCCTGGATTTCAGCTCGCATGATGCTTACATGTATAAACTTTACTACTGGCGGCGGAAGCCTGGGTATCTCCCTCCGATATCGAAGTTTTATACCACGACGGCAAAGCCCAGTTTATCAAGAACTGTACGGGTTGGCTCGTTGGATGAGAAACTGCGGAACAGCAAATCTGCCAGCTTCTGGGGTTATCGAACGACTTAATCAAGCCGAACGAGCTATTTTTTCAATGTACCAAGACGGAACAAGTAGTCCAAGTGATCGAGATGCGGAGGATAGAAGTCACACAACGGTTAACCTCAATACCAAACTAAAACAGTCACCCATGCTTACTAAGAATTAGATGTTTATCGATACGGTCATTCGTAATTCTTATTTGTCCGAGCGCATTCTTTCTGACTACTCAGTAATGGCCTCAATCATTCAAATGGCTCAGACATTTATGGAGATTTCGCAGGCTGATGACGACAAGATCGGGTGGTTAGTGTAGGACCATACGCCGATTTCTTACTCAAGAACTTACTGATACCAGGTTATCATTTCATATGCTTCTCCATAATTATCATGAAACGATCACAACGCAGACTATTGGAAAACAGTTCCTTTCTTACGCTTTTGAGATGTTTGATGTTGCTCCTGCCGAAGTTTTTAGGATTTATGACTCGCATAAGAACATGAGACCTACTATCAAGGCCTTTCCAGATTTGATGAGCAGTATGTTAAGAACTATGTCTAAATACTTACAGCTTAATTCATGTGAAATTACTAACTACCTAATTTATTTCAAGAACTCGAGCAGTCGAAGATGATGAACGCGATTATATCAGAATCATTAGTCAAACTTGATCAATGCATCTCGCAGGACCCCAAATCACCGTTAGAGAGCATATTTGGTTATTCTACGATTCAGTTATGCACAGAATGGCCAGAAGGACTCGGAAGACTACTTCAAACGAGCGCCAAGAGTCTGATTGATGACTCTGCTATTGGCCCTGATGAAAAACCAATTTTACGAGCGATTAGTAGACACTGCCCTGAGTCTGTGGCTATCCTTATGAATGCAGGGTGCTCTATAATCTTTGATGAAGACACAGCCTATGCACTCAACAATACATCTGCAAAATGTGCAAATGTTGTTGCATCTAATCTTGCCCAGAGGCGGCAAGATTTGGAGGCTTTTGCTGAGAGACAAATTGGTGCATTGCAGTCTCCAAGCTCAAAGGTTGTTGCGGATCACGGAATACCATCTATTCGCAGTATTCTTCTCCAGTCTGGCATATCTATACCTCCGTCTCTTGATATAGTATGGGATTACGAAACAATCTATCACTTCAAAGGGATTCCCCTTTACCAGTTCCCCACGTATTTCGAAAATGGATTTGAAGGCTACGAATCCTACAACGATATCGGCTTAACCCCAGTCATGGTATGGCGCCATGGAACCTTCGACAAGGACTTATCCAACAAGTTGGCCGAGCTTCGCGCCGCATTGAAATGGTTACAAACAAGAGGACTACTTGATCAGAAACCAAAGGATCTACTAAGCTTAGGCCTCAATATTCATGCGACGGGTTTCCATTATTTGGCAGCCATGGCTGGGACACATGTTTCCTTTTTAAATAATTGGCCTGCATCCGCCAAAGTCATTATTGGGGACATTTCACGCATTGAAGTGAGAGACCAGTGTGTTTGTTGGTGCAACTTTGCTGGCCAAGGTTGTCAGCCAATAAAACCCTTCTGGAAGGGAATCATCGATCGGCAAGGGCATAGCTTTGATGAAATCAGACATATTCTATTTCATCACGGGACAGACTCTGCTGAGGCAGAAAAATCATCTCTGGATCTATCAATAGAGCTCGTGCGACTTCTCACTTTTGAAGCTTTGGACATGAGGCATACATGTTGCAGAATCGAGGTTGTAGACATGTCGCATAAAAAGTGCCTTTCTCAACTGGAGGCTCGCAACTCGAGCAATACTTATCACTATCCTCGAGTTCTAGCAGCATGTGATGAACGCGAGGTGAAGGAAATTAGGACAGACGACTTGGAGCGACTGAATGCGTCTTTGTTGGATTCCTTGATGGGGGAGTTCATTCAAGAGATGAAGAAAATAAACAAAACCCCATACGCCTTCGAAAATTTCATCTGGGGCTATTGGAGGCAGAGGATATCGGAATTGTTTAATACCGACGCCAATGCTCTAATAAAAATGGAGCAGCATGTTGAAAATGTGCACACACGTAAGTGTTTTGTACTCCTACAAACTTGCTCCGAAACTAACCTGTCTCAGATGTAATTCCCGAGAGACTCCAATTATTGCTAGGGAAAAGATTTACGTTAATTCAACGTGGAGAACATTCGATATCTGTTCATGATCGGGGGCGGCAGATGGACTGCGTGGTGGAAGATGCTCCGTGGCTAGGCAAGTGTTCCTATTGCAATCCTTAGGTTGGAATTTTGTAGGATTATATAATCTGATGTATGTATTTGTCAATTGTGTATTCAAGGTGTTTTGATGCTGATGCGCGTGGCATTGTGGTGATTGCTTCTTTATTGGTCAAAGCAGGCTTACAGCGAAACCCTGCTCTGTTGTCTTCAAAACCCTCACTACATAACAGTGACCCATAATTTGTATTCAAGCTGCATAAACTGGTCGACGTGCAGTACTAATTTGGACCTGCTCTCTCGGAGAGCAAGCCCTTCCGGCTCCCAGCGGAAGCGATGCTTGTCCGCTTAGGCATTCATTACTAACCATCTAGCCCGCCTCATCACAAACCTGAGTAGTAAAAAGATAGTTTGTGACCCGACGTAGATTTGTCCCTGCAATTACGAACCTAGTGATAATGTTTGCCTGCACGGATGGCGCCTGCGTTGGGAACCGTTTCACTGTATCAAAGGGTAGCTTTACCTTGTCTTCAAGGAGACGACACGCGGCGTTAGTGTAAAAGCCCTTCATTAATAAGTAGCTGCGCCACGTGACTGAGATTGCATTGGTATACATTTTCTGGTAGGTACAGACTAAGGTAATCTGAATTCATTAAATGATTATAGTGCAGAAAATTTAACGAGACTATGGTAACTTGAATCGATTGTTAAAAAGTTCCAATGGAAAGGATGAGGAAGCGCTCGCTGACTTATCTGTAGTCTTGGTTTGGATGGCCGTGGACGGGTGAACCAAAACAAGCGAAGCAAACGGCAACAACCAGAAAAGCGCATTGAGTCTGAAAACCCAGTGCCGTATAATTTCACTTCCGTTGTTCGATTTCCCCTTATTTCGCTTGGCTTGCGCCTCAGCTTTTTGGAAACGCTCTAGAGCTACGCGGTCTAGCCTAATTATGCGTAGCCAAACAAGTCATTTCCACATCTTAGCCAGAAACTAGTGGCGATAGCGCAACTAGCTTGAGGACAACACGAGAGCTGAACATGGAGGCACCAGACACGTACTTCTATTGGCCCAGTTTTCCAAGGCTTAAGCTTGGCTGAAGCTTGGTATTATTAGTTTGCTTGGTGGCCCCTGACGCCCAGCCCTACATGACTTTCGTCCTCAATTCTTCTTCTATATCCATCTCACATAGCCTTATATCAACAAAGCTCTTGGTGTCTTGGCGTCCTTGGCTGCAACTATCGTTATTTACCATGAAGCCCCTCGACTTTTCCCTCTCGCTGCTGTCATTCGTCGGCATTGGAAATGCTATCCAATGTTCCACCACCCAGACCAACCATGAGACTCGACAAGCCCAAACCCGAAACCAGTACTCCCTTCCGGCCCAATGTCATGAAGTGCGTCTTCCTGTAGTCTTCCATGGCTTGACAGTGACTAATTGAACTAGGATGCTTGTGCAAAAGCCGTGACAGGCGTCAATGGATACGGGGGTAAAAGACTCGAACCGTCTCGCTTGGCCGACTGCTCCGCGTTCCTTCGTTATACCATAGTCCCTGCTCCAACGACAGTCACGACCACGACCACCGTGACAAAGAAGCCAAGCATCACGCTGCGACAGACGACTCTCGTTACCAATGTTATTACTGAAGCCACCACTATCACCGAGGTGGATATCTCTACAAAATATGTAACCTCGCTGCTCCAAAGACGAGCCCAATTTAGCAAGGCTCCAAAACCTACCACCATATACCCAAGCAAAATTCCTCGATACGCTGGTCCTTGCTATGGCCTGGAACGCTATAGCAGTGCTTGTAGTTGCCTCGGCGCTCACCCGAGTACTACCACTGTAAAGCAAAAAACAGTGATCAAGACCCAAACTGTTACCGCTACGTTTTCACCCAAGACCAGAATTGTTACTGCTACCATTACGGTAGTAGAAAAGAAGACCAAGACAATCACTCAGGACATAACCACCACAATGGAGAGTGTTGTATGCCAAGATTCTACATTTACAGATCCGACCCGCCACGATGAGTGGGATATTGCTTGTGATTCTATCATTATAGATCTTGCTGGCAGTTTATCCTGGCCCCAACAAGCAAGGGGGATTCGAGACTGTATTTCAATGTGCACCTCAACAGATGTCTGCAAGGCCGCCCATTACCAAATTTCAACGGGCATTTGCACCCTTTTCGGTACCTTTGCTATCGGGCAAGGAAAGGTTGAGGGCTATGTGGCCATGCAGGATATGACGCTCAAGAATCAGCAGGGCGATGGCAGCAATCCCAGCGAGATTTGCACCGATAAAACAGTCACAGACAGTGTGCGGCAGGATACGTGGGACATTGCATGTGATAGCGCTGGTAGTACTCTCGTTGGTACCACTAAGATCCCAGTGACGGCTAATTCTATTGATGACTGTCTTGACGCATGCACTCGTTATCCTCTCTGCAGATTTGCTAACTATGAACTCAAAACTAAAAGTTGTGTTCTTTGGGCTGGCGATTTGGCCTCCTTGGGTAGTACTCCTGGATTTGTATTAATCCAAGATAAAACTCCCCAGAAGCAGGATGGGAACACTGGCAGCATATGCCAGAGTAAAACAGTCACAGACATTGTACGCCAGGATACGTGGGACATTTCATGTGATAGCGCTGGTAGTACTCTCGTTGGTACCGCACAGATCCCGGTGACAGCAAATTCTATTGATGACTGTCTTGACACATGCACTCGTTATCCTCTCTGCAGATTTGCTAACTATGAACTCAAAACTAAAAGTTGTATTCTTTGGGCTGGCGATTTGACCTCCTCGGTTAATACTCCGGGGTGGGTATTGATACAAGACATGACTCCTGCAAATCAAAATGGAGATGCATAACGGGAAGCCTGGACAAGGCGACGCATTCGTAAATAGGATGCGGTTATTTAAAAGAGGCCTAGTATTAATTCAATCGAAAAGAAAAACATAGTCATTTATCTACGAGTAGTGTCTAAATAGCGTTTTTATTCTTTCAAGTTATCCAGACCATCTACCTATTTACCAACACAAGGTCCATTCCTGTCCACTTTGATCCTGCCCATAGCCAATCATAAGCTGCTTCTAGCACGGGTCAAGTAGCCGACAGCAGCCACCACTTTACACTCACCGTTTTTTAGCACCAGTAGGGTCTTGGCAAAGCGTCCAAATCCACTTGGCGAAATCCTTCACTTGACTAGAGTATGTATTGGTGCTGTAGGAGATACGTAACATGCGTCATATTCGAGGCCATTTAGACATGACTCTAACTGAGTCTATGGCAAAACTACGTCCATGATTTAATTAGAGCATTCTTTTTATGGACTGTGTGATATCAAGTGCAAAAAATACCTTTCTCTTGGCCCTGGCGACATGGTGGCTTGGTCTAGAACGCCGAGCGCTTTTTGGTGGCAGCCACGAGTCTACAATAGAAATGACGAGACCCACCACTTTAAAACCCAAGGTGAATCCTCGGGCGACCATCTTCAACCCTTAATTCCTGTCACTCAACAAGAAAGGACGCAGCAATGAGGGGTCAAAAATTTGCGTTGGCAGCATTGATCCTGCCGTACAGTAGTCTGGCAATACCGACCAACATAGTCCATTCTAATAATGTAGGAATCACTTCAATAATGGGGGTTTTTTTACATGCTAACGGGGAAACCAGGATTTTAATCCATGCGAGATTGGACTGGAAACTATTGGAAAGAGTTGCCAGGTTTGTTTGACTCTTGGCTTGGAGACCTAGATTATTGCTCGTGCTAAAACCTGAGCAGCCATCTCTGGACATCGCAACAAGGAATGGTCTAAAGGCCAGAGCCTCCAGACCAACAGGTACGAACGCACGAAGAGCGGCGACAAAAAAACCCTTTAGGTGGCACAAAGCCATTATATATCTTGCTGCTATCTTTATTGCGTTGGTGTTGATAGTTGTGGCTGTGTGCATCAGGACCCCCAAAAAAAAGTCCGAGCCAGAGCCCACACTAGAGCAAGAGCAACCTCTAGTCATTTCGCAAGAAGATGGCAGTCTAAATCATCACACAGATGACACGGATATTGAAACCGGCAGGCAGATCACGAATGAAGAAATACAGCTAAAATCGGCTCGTTCCAGTTCTTCTACGGCATCTGAACCTGGCAAGCAAGAGGCAATTTCGGTTGAAGAATCTCTTTCCAATGACGCACAAGGTTATTCCCATAACCGAGCTAATTGAACTGACACATGTTTTGAGGGCATTCTGTTTACAGCAAAAGCTGAAGCGATGACTATCTAGAGTTAACAAAATAACCGTGCTGTAATATTGAGTATATAACTTTAAATGAGTGCAAACATGACTATTTCCATGTGAATTCCTATTCTGTATCTGGTTAACAGGCAACTTATTGCTTTTATTGAAACTTTATTCTTGTCTAACCTGTTCAGCCGACGTGATAATTCACCAAAAATATGATTGTTCATGAGTTTGGAGGGCAGAAATTAAGATGGAACATAAATCCGCTTGAACTAGACTCGCCAGGGCGTCAAGCCACAATAATTAAAACCAGGGTTGTCTCTCTCTTTTTTATATGGCCACTGAAACCATCATGAGTATTCCATTAGACATACTGTATACAATACGGATGGCCAATAACCGAACAGGAGGGGACGAAGAGGACACAAAAGGTGGATGCAGATAATTATTACTATTTAGCAAATCAAGTGGTGTCACATAGAACACTTATTCCTACGTAAAATGCAAGAGTGTGCTCGACCTATTGATCAAATAGCAGCTTCCAATACAACGATATATTTTTTACAAACGCTGGTACTGTTTGTCATGGTGTCTGGACCGTACAATTCACTTCTGTCATAGCGCTGTCTAGCACAATCTTGACACATAGAACATGAATACGTCACAACAAGCATAAGATTTGGCGTTTAAAAGAGCCGCCCCTCTATGAAAAAGGGACCTGTTGGCTTTTTTCTTTTTTCGCATGATCATCCTCTGCAAAATAGCTGCAGCCAGCCAGTTAGCCCACAGACATTAAAAGTGCTTTTTCCGCAACGATTGAAGGAAGGCATGAGTTTACGCCGATGGCGCAAGGCAGTTTTCCACAATATTACCACAGATAAGCGGACTAAAGAAGCACTGGGAAGCAAAACATACTGGCCGATGATAAAGAAACATACCAATGTTCTATTTCGCAAAAAATGTGACTGCAAGCAGATCTTGAGTGCTGGCTTCGCCTAGCGCTGTTCGCTATCATGAAAATTGTGAGCAGGGACCCCTGCTTAGCGCCTGAAGTTCCCACATCCCGCAAGTAGTTATTCTTTGGGATGGTCAGAACCCTTTATTATGGATGATATCTACGCCTAGAGGGATGCAATTAACAGGTGGCAAGTTTCATTTCGGTGATGGAGCAAATGCAATTTTATGATGGTCACTGGCAAATCATCCCACTGGTCAAGTTACCCCACTTCCAAGTGGACCAAGTAGGCCTTGTCGGCACCCAACGAAGACATCATCCATCATCATCATTCATCACTGGGTAATTCACGCAAAATGGCTTCTTCTTCTGTTGGAAATACCAAGATAAAGGTGAAATTCACCAAGAGATCTACCGAGGCCGATAAAAACGTCAAAATCGCCACAGAAAAGACTACGGGGACCAAGAGAAAAGCCGATGATGATGACGATGCTGTCGCCTTAGGCGCGAGTGCTTCGACCTTGACCTCGCACCAAGATAGCCCGAAGAAGAAAAAGAAGACGACAAAATCACACGCCACAACTACCTCAACCCCTTCGACGGTCGAGAACAAAGACGCACCTGAGACTCCTGAGGCTCCCAAAACACAGACGACTGATCAAGAAGGCGACATTTTGGAGACACCCACGGACACCACATCGGCACAAGTCCTATCCCCTGCAACTGTCACATTTGCCAGTGCACCGATGGATTTTTTACCTCCCCATTTTTTTCAAGGCCAAGAGTCAGATCTTGACAAGCAGTTTGACGAATTTTGGAATGAGGATGCGTGGCTCGATCTTCCAGACTGGCCTAATTACGGGGAAGAGCATGAATTTGAAAAAATGATTGAAAATGAATGGATGTACTGTAATGAAGGGCTAGATATTGAGGACGTGATAGACTTCAACTTTTAGGTAGATGGCGAGAAAAAGTTTTTGTATTTAGTTACAGCATACGATACGTCATTTGGGCCATCTCAATGAGCGATATGAGACAGTGTGGCCAAAAGAATTAGACAAGTTTATTATGGGTCCTCTCAACATTTTGCCAGCGGTCTATAGGTCCATCTGTTCCTCCATTAAAATCTGCCGGAAATAGTGTTCATAGGCGGCCTAAAGATGCATTGCCGTGCCAAAGATGTCCTGTGGCCAGGTGGGTAGTTATGGTGTTGTCTTGATCTCGTAGGAAATAGAAGTTCAGTGTGGGAGATGGGATGGTTCTATTTGGCTAGGGTTCCATAGTAGTACAACCTTTGAAGGATCTACCCACCCTACTTCTTCTTACCACCCCTCGATAACTCATCAATAAATAAATGGAATAATTGAAACACAAAGCTTTACGAATTTTTTTTAATTGAATTTGTAATTTTTCTATCAAAATGATATATTGGGACAATTGAGTTCCTTGGTATCTGAGGTGAGGAAATCACAGGAGCACAATATTCCAAGCGGTGCATGGTACATGCCCTGATTTGTTTATCTTTATTTCTCTCGGGTACCCGATTTGTGTATAGGTATTACTAAAAGAAAATAATAAAGGAAGCGAGTTGCCATTTCATGCAGTGAAGCGGCACAGGTGTTGGATACTTGTGCCGCCTTAGCTAAATCCGCATCATCAGACAATGACCTCATTTAAGCACCTAGAAAGCACAACTGTGATCTAAGCATTGGCTGCCTTATATATGCTTTCTGGGTCAGGTTCTATTTGTACTTTATTTATTTATTAGTAACACTCTGCCAAGCATGCTCTGGATAAATTCTCAGACACTCTTCACACTTTCCACATCCTTCGCATCCAGGATCTTCCCAGTCTCCAGTCATGCGGTTGATCTTCCATGTATCTGGTCTCTCACCATATACACCGGTCTTCAAATCAAACTTGTCTGGCGCAGCAGGGAAATTTTGCCAGGCTCCACCATCGTCCCTGTTTGTAACAGTGTGGACATGTACTCCGGCTTCGCGCCCTGCGGCAATCGCCTTTTGAAAACAAAGCCTCTCGCGCTGACTGTCCATAGACTGTTCAGTAGCATCTACATATATGGTATTTAAATTTGTATAGACCTCAGACTTTTGTTTGATAATGGCCACGAGCACATCATCGAGGATATCGAGCCGATCAGCTCCTTCGTCCACCTGAATGAAATCGCAGCTGTTCCACTGCGACCAAAACATTAAAATCTCCATACTAGACGGAAATATTTCCCCTTCCACGATCCAATCGACGAACTGGTCTCGATTGGGGAAGTCTCCACTGTTGTTATAGTATGCATCTAGCTCCACGTCGTCGACAGCAATAGAAAATTGCTTCAGCGCTTGATATTTGGATAGTTCCTCCGGACGATAAACACTGCATCGGTAGCCGTGCAAGCCGTGCGGATTATAAAATGTGAGCGTCTCCATAGTATTTGGGTACTGTCTCCCCAGTGAACTGACAATTATGTCCATGTCGTCGAGTTGGGTGTGGTCTTTGCCTCGCACTGTCATGGATTGAAGGTGTTTTGAGGCGCCCAAAAGGACACGGCGGAATTCATACTCGATTCGGTCCGTCCGGTCAAGATATATATGTTGGACAGAAGAAGAAGAAGGCAAGAGGTTATACTTGGCTGCCGCTCTGTCCCCGCTGTCGTCGCTGGCGTCTTGGTCCTCATTCCATTCCTGGTCAAGGTCTTGGATATAAACAGTTTCGATATCTGGAAGATTCAATATGCCCGCTAGGTCGAAGGCCCGTCTCTGGACTTCTTGTTCGTCTGATCCCATTCCTGCTGATACGCCGACTGCCACGTTTCGCAGTGATCGGAAGCCGGGAGGCCATTTCCCACTGACCCTGCTCCATCCAATAGCTTTCGTCATCCACTGTAAGCTGGTATGTGTGTCATCGCCTCTCTTGACGAACTTGATAGTGTGCAAACGAGGGGATGAAGCAATAAGAAGCATTTTAATGAACCCATCGCCGCCGGATTCAAACTCGTTTCTCGCAGCGTCAAAATCGTCATCAGAAAGCTCCCACCACATTTTCGCCATTCCAAGATACCCCTGGATTTCCCTTTTGCAAAAGCTCAGTTTAACAGGCTCTTCGGGAGCTAATTGGAATGTGTCGGGAAGTTGTAATTCCCAAGCCCGCCAGTCTGCCCATTCCTTTCGACTCCCCCAAAGCTCCAGTTCGCGCACATGCCATCTGCTGACACCGTGTTTATTGACATTTGTCAGTATTTCAGGAACAGTTCCTGGCAAAAGATCCGATGTTATGTTGTATTTGGCGTCCGCGACGCGATGGAGATCTAGGACTGGCAGAGTCTGCTGATGGAAGCGTGGGCATGTGAGAGCAAGGTGGAGACATGATGAGGGGTCAAGATAGCTGGTAATCTCGAGAATGAGCTCCATAGAGAGGGTGGAGAACAGATTTCCACGTGTAGCCTCCATGGTGATGTTGATGTTGAAATGTTGACGGAGAGACTCGAGACTCGAGTGTGGAGTGTTGAGGCAGTCACGGTTTAATTAACGGTCAGACTTTCACGTCTTACGATCCACCTCTGACTAGTCCATGGGGAAACCTCGGATGAGATGGCCGACACGACATCTTCGCAGTAATTCATGAAACCAAGATGGCGGACGCGCATTGATTAAGATCTGATAATATTTGGCATGTTTTTTTCCGTTAGAATGGGTCACGCGCCCTTGTCCAATTACATTTTGTTTGGACTGATACCCAACCGCTCTCGCCGCACATTAGTCAGCGTTCAACTGGAATAGCTGAGTACATTTCTGTTTACTTTATTCAACTTTCTTTAAATGAATAGTTATATAAAAGTATTCGTATTATATTATATCAAAATTTATTTAATGATCTTTTTGATTAAATAAATACAACGAGCTGGCGCCACACATCCGTTCCAAACAGCTGGCCCAGACTGCAAAAGATCTAGCCCAAGATCACCGCTAGTGCCTCGGCGATCCTTGAACTGCTTAATGTCAGAGTAATTGATGGCATTTCCGTGGAACTCCATTCTCGATCTCAATGGAAGGTGGACTAGAGCAATAGGACCGGCTGAAACATTTGTGGCTCTCAATATTGCGAGATCTTGGTGGAGCTCGTCAACCGCGTTGACGATTGCCATGATATAGCCTTCACTCTCAGCAACGTCGGGCGATGCAGGTACAAAACATGACAATAGACATATTGCCAAAAAAAAAAAAAAAGGGCCCCCCCAACCAAAATGATCTTATCGACTAAATGTGTGGCGTCACTGTAGCGCTAACTGGTTATCTAAAAGCTACTTATTATTAAAGTATCGAATTATCTAACCGCATCTACAGACAATATTTGAACAAAAACAAATAAAGGCTGCGTTCCAGATCCTGACGGTGAGTCACGCCGTTGGGCCCAAAAGCCGCCGCTCCCACACCAGTGAAGGGCAAGAGTCTCCGAGGCCCACCTAAAAATACAGGGGGCTCGCAGCGACCTACCCCCCCAAATGCTTGCCGCCAACGAAATGCGCTGGGTGACCGCTGGCTAGTCTGCCTCTGGTTTAGAGGCAGAAACCTTCCAATAAACACACGCGAATCGTGCCACAAATTTGCTAATCAGCGATCTATCTAAGAAGCTGGTTCTTTTCGTCGGCCGGACGTGTATTTTACGTGTAGGTTCCTCACTTTTTTAATTGAAGTTTCCAGAGTGATATTACGAAAGACACGTCGCAGAGTCGAAATATCGCAATAAAGCCCATTCTCGCAACGGTTGGCCAAGCATGTCAACTACTGGAACATGCAGCATCGAGATCTCCCTCAGGGGGGAAGCAATTCCTCTGAGAGACGCTCCAACGACGCTCGCACAGGGAACGGTTCTGGTTTCGTCGGAAAACCACCAATCATCACCAGATACACAAGCTCCAGCTCAACTTACCAACCTCCAAAAGGTCGTCTTGACAGTTTTAATGTCCGGCATCACCTTCACGGGAAGCATGGTCAATGGCATCGTCGGGGTTGCGCTGCCAGCCATTGAGAGAGATTTGAACCTTCCCCCATCGCTTGCTTTCTGGCCGGCGTCCGTGTCGAGTCTTGCAACTGCGTCTACCTTGCTCCTGGCTGGCTCTGTTGCCGATGTCATTGGCCCTCGGTGGGTTGATCTGACTGGATCTTTTGCAAGCGGTGCACTGATGATTGCCGCTGGATTTGCACGAGATGGCTCTGAGTTAGTAGCTCTCCGAGCGCTTCAGGGTGTTGGTCTCGCCCTGCACCTTGCGTCTTGTGTAGCCATCATCACTGAAGCCCTCCCTCATGGCAGAGGTCGGAATCTCGCATTTTCATTCCTTGGGCTCAGCCAGCCTCTTGGTCTTTCTGTAGGGCTTGTTTTGAGCGGAGTCTTTGTTGACACTATTGGTTGGCGCTCCGGGTGGCATCTCTCTGGTGGCCTGACGCTACTACTTGCTATCATTGCCACCTGGGCTTTGCCTCATAACAAAAGGTCCCACGGCCTGAAGAGTGCATTGCATGATCTCAAGGTCAAGGTGGATTGGGTCGGTGCAGTACTATCCTGTGCGTGCATGACATTGCTATGCTACCTATTAGCGCAAGTTTCCGTCAAAATCGATACTGTCTTTCGGGAATACTAATTTCTATCTAGAATTCTAAGTGCAGATGTGTCCCGCATCAAGGAGCCGACGAGCATTGCGTGTCTTTCTTCCAGCATAGTTGCTTTAGTCACATTCATTTTCTACATGCATCAGCGTGTGAAAGTAAACAAAAACGCACTGATTCCCAATAAGCTTTGGAGGAATGCGACCTTTTCCACTATCTGTGCTACGATAGTTCTCTCATCTGCCGTGATAAACTCCATGGAACTCTTTTCTAGTTTGTTGTAAGTTGACTGATAATATCATGACGCCCCGAACTAATACCCGCCCATTTTAGTTTCCAAGAGGTACAGCACCTCTCGGCACTCCAGGCATCTGTCCGCATATTACCTTCTACAATTGTAGGAACTCTTACCAATCTCACTATCGGCCTATTTGTACATCGAATCCCGGCAGTGTGGATCGTCGCGTCTACCTCAGCCTTGTGTGCTGTCTCCGCAATACTAATGGCTGTCATTCAGCCATCGTGGCCTTACTGGGGAAATGCGTTTGTCTCTCAGATGTTGCAGCCGGTCTGTATTGACGCATTATTCACTGTGGGACTTATAGTTATCACGGATGTGTTTCCTGAGGACACACAAGCACTTGCTGGAGCAGTATTTAACACAGCCGCCCAGTTCGGTGCTGCGCTGGGTCTTGCTGTAGTTCAAGTCATCTCAACAGTTGTCACCGATAAGCAGAGGGGTATGGATAGGGCTTCAGCACTCATGGAAGGATACAGAGCTAGCTTTTGGGCAATGTTTGCATTCATGGTCTTGTGCGGCACTGTCGGAACATTGGGACTGAGAAAGACAGGAAAGATCGGACTAAAGAAGGAATAATCTAAGTCACAATAGGCATTCACATAAATAGAAAATGGTGTGCTTCAGATGGTGAAGGGGGGTTCCTGGTTCAATTAAAAAGTTCATTTTTATATTTTAGCTAGGGCCTCAAGATCTCCTTAGTACACTCATCTTCCAATACCCCAAAAGATTAATGACAAGGTCACCCGACTTCATTTATTGGTAAAACATGGACATTATTCATTTTTAATTCATAATTATTCTGTTCAAGGTAGCGTGTATCCGCCATCAATGACAATGTTTGCACCTAGCAATTGATATTAGTATTTGTTTTAAGCAGGAGACTTTCTGTTGCTCACCAGTCATGTAACTGCTGGCATCACTAGCCAAGTAGACATATGAGCCCTTCAACTCTGAGGCCTCGCAAAGTCTGGATCCGGGAATCATGCCAAACCACTTGTCCCTCCATTCCTTGGGGTGAACCTCCAGCATCTCCGTCGCAATAAACCCCTGGCCCGATCAGTAATATTCTCTTTCAAAAGTTGTGACCTGGACTTACAGGAGAAACACAGTTGACTCTGGCAAAATCGACCCACTCAACAGCCAAACTCTTTGCAAGGTGGACGACAGCAGCCTTGCTGGCATTGTACGCAGCCTGGGTCTGGGGCACATTCACCAAAATGGCACTCACACTAGCAGTGAAAATAATGCTACCTCGAGTCTTAATGCCCTTCATAACGTTGGCAGCGGCCTGTGCCGTCCAGAAAGCACCGTTGAAGTTGACATCGATGAGATTTCGCCACTTATCCTCGGGGTAGTCCTCGGCAGGGATGTGATCAGCAATTCCAGCATTAGCAACAACAATATCGAGGCCGTTAAGGTCCTTGGCAGCAGTCTGCACCACCGAGTTCACAGAAGCACGGTCAACAACGTTGCATTGGTAGGCTTTGACAGTGCGGCCGGGGCTTGCGGAGGAGAGCGAAGCAACAAGAGAAGAGATCTCGTCAGGCGACGTTGTGGAGTAGGTGATGGCAACGGAAGCACCAGCTTCGAGGAGACCTGTAGCGACCTGAAGACCAATTCCTCGGGATCCACCTGTAACAAGAGCTGTCTTTCCCTCTAGGGAAAAGTGCGACAGCACTGGGGCAGTGGGGTTGGGGTGCGCAGCGAGAACCATGTTGACTGTTCAGGCAAAGGGTGAAAAAGTCTAGATGTGAATTCGAACCAAGAATCAATTCGCTGAAAGAACTATAAAGATTTAAAATAGAATAAAACCACTGCAGCGAATATTCACCGTCTCGTCGAAGCTGCAGCCCTTGCGGCAGACCCTCTCCGGTGCTGACTGGGGTGAGGTGGGGATATCTGCGGGGTTGCGGTCTGGGGCGACTCTCTCCCGGAGTAAGGGCCTGAGATCGGGCACCAACTGAGAGGGTCACCCTCACTGCTTGTTGTGTGCCTTATACTAGATTGGGTTTAATCAAGCTTCGGTTGTGTTTTGGTAAGCTCAATGGTTTTCAGCCTAGTGTTAGGTTGAATACTTGTAAACAGGTGGGGGATTGTTCCAAAGAACTTAATGCAACTACAGTACACCCCTTGAAAGACTATGCGCCCTGTGCCTACTCAACTTCGACGCCACCGAACTCAACTGCCCCAAAATATCAATTCCATAGCTAAGAACAAGAGAAAGAAAAAAAAGCGAAGGTTATGTGCAAATTTATTTATTTGCTTAGTTATATAAGATTTATTTATTTATATATAAATAATTCCAGAATCCGTGGGAAAAGTAGTACGAGTACAATCTTTCAAGAACCGCACTGCACTATACTGCACTCGTAGCATAACACAACTATTCACCTAGCAACCCATAATCCGATAAGATTCATGCATGAACTTTTAGTATTATAGTGAATTTATTCATTCCTGTACGTTAATATTGATATCGACCCACAACTGAAAAACAGGAAACAGGAATGGGGGTTTGCTTAGAGCGACTTGGTGTTGAACATGTTCGACACCATCACAGTCAATGACCGTATGCTTACCCATCTGCATTTTCCACCATTTTAGTTACTAGTTAAACATCCACATCCACACCCTTATTCGCTCGTAAAGGTGACATCTTAACATTCATTTTTAGCCTGAATTAAACCTCTCTACCTATTTCTGCACTCCCTGGATAATAACCTTGAGCGTGTTCTCCTGGGCTTGTCGAACCAGTTCAAATGCTTCCTCGGATTGTTCAAACTTGAATCGATGAGTGATGAGCTTAGAAGGCTGGATCTGACCGTTTCCAATGAGTCTAATCGCCTCAGGGTAACAGCCCGTCGAGTAACGAATGGAACCCTTGATATTCAATGCCCGGATGCAAGCAGTTGTAATAGGGAAAACGACGTTCTCCTTGCCCATGCCAGCCTGTACATATGTGCCACCCTTCTTAGCAGCAAAGATACCAGCTTGGATGCAAGGCTCTGCACCTGTGCACTCCAAGACTACATCCGCGCCCTGGCCGAGACCAAAGTCCTTGACAATTCTCTCTCCCATAGCACGAGCAACCTCTACGGGATCCTCACCCACCTCGGGCCTGGTTTTATTCACATAAACGCCATCAGCGCCGAAATCACGGGCAAACTGTGCTCGAGATTCAGAAATGTCAACACCAATGACTCTGCTAGCCCCAGATGCCTTAGCAACAGCCTGGCAAAGCACACCGATGGGACCGCAGCCAAAGACCAAAACAGACTGGCCGGAGCGAAGGTTTCCCACTTTGACAATTTGAACAGCAACGGCTACGGGCTCCACAAGAGCACCGTCCTCAGCCGTCATGCTGTCGGTGATAGGGTAAACATAGTCAGAAGCAACGTCGTAGTACTTTTGCAGAGTTCCATCGTGAGGGGGGGTCGCAGCAAACACGGTATCCTCGCAAAGATTGTAAGAACCAGCGCGACAGAAGTCACATCTGCGGCAAGGAACGCCAGGCTCTATGGCGACTCGGTCGCCCACCTTGACGTTCTTTACTCTGCTGCCAACTTCCACGACAACACCAGCGCTTTCGTGTCCCAAGATGATGGGACTCTTGAGGATAAAGTCACCGATGCGCCCACGCTGCCAGTAGTGCACGTCGCTACCGCAGATACCAGTCTGCTGCACATGGACACGAACATCGTGCTCATCCTTAAGCGGGGTCACCTTGCGTTCCTCAAAGGAAACGTTCTTGATGGACTGCAAAACAAAGGCGGGGTTCTGCAGGAAATACAGTCAGAATCATAGCTACATGCCACTGATAGTTGTTGAGAAAAACTTACTACTTCTGTCATGGTGAATTATCGAGTACCTTGATGGCTGCAGAGTGTAAGCTGGGGAAGAGAGATGAATAGAGATCTTATTAATTCATACTAGAACTCTTAGGCCATCTCAAAAAAAAAAAAAAAAAAAAGCCTGGTGGTGTATTCGGATGGTGTATCCGGATGAACTGCTGCCGGCGGGGAAGCATGATGCAGGGTGACAGAGCTCCGCAGGGATCTGAATGGCATTTTACTGGCTGAGATGTGTACAGTAACTGGGAATAAATGCATCAAAATTTCCATGAATTATGTTACGGAAGAAAATGAGCACAAAATATGGATATCAAGGGCACAATGGATGCTGTGTGCCGCTCTCTCATAGAGCGTGTCGAGCGCCAATTTGCGCTCAACAAGGACAAAGCAAAGACAGGCTCCTCATTGCCATGGCTGATCCCCCAGGCTCGGGAAAGTCGGCAATTGCCCAGGTGGTTACTCGAGCCGTGGCATCGCTGCCCTTGGGCTTGTCCATTGCCCTTGTCTCGGTGGATGGCTTCCACCTTTCCCTGGCCACTCTCCGCTCTTTACCTAATGCAGCGGAGGCTCTCACCCGCCACGGCGCACCCTGGTGAGAGGGCCCCGGGATGGGGCCGGGAGCATTGCTGTCACTGCACCAACATTCGATCATGCAGTCAAAGATCCCATGCCCGATGCCCTGGCGGTGGGACCCGATGTGCAGGTGTGCATTCTCGAGGGCAACTATCTCCTGTGCGATGAGGAACCATGGGCTGCAATCGCCCCCCGCGGCGGATGATTGATGGCTTGTAAAGGTTGAGTCTCTTGCACGCGCACGGGTGGCGAAGTAACATCCTCAATCAGGAATTTAGGATACTATGAAGAAGGCACTCAGCCGAACTGATGAAAACGACTTGGTCAATGAAGCATACGTGGTCAAGCATAGCGCGGGGCGTTATGATATTTTGACAGAGAGCATAGAGGAAATTTCAATGGAATAATGCCGTCACTATTTCCACAAACTCGTCCAAATGAAACTGCGGTGTGTGCACTGTATTTCCAAGTCTTACATCGCTAGCCTTCATAATTCGGGCTGGTGCCCAATGCCATGACGCCTGTGCGCCTTCCTAATAGTGCCCCAACAAACCCATCAAGAAATGGCAGTATTAGCAAAGAATGAGAGTTGATCTAGGGTTGTCAAAACCATCAGTCCCCCGCAATTCGGCCCAAAAGCTAATAACTAAGGGCGACAATCACCCTGCCCCGGACGAGCACAAGATACTCCAACACGGAGCGGCACGGCCGCCCCGTCGGCTGTCTCCACAGTCCCCATTACCCCAGCTTTGGCGGACGCTGGTTCCCGTCTTGCATTAGATGGGCATAGCGTTGTGGTTATTTGAAGGGCCGAAACTCTTGCTCGCCAGAGGGTAGAACAATGCATGCTTTGGTGTACACTTGACATATAGCCTCGATTTTCCTTCTTGGATGAAACCACCAACTTGATTAGCGACAATGTCAGACACAAACGGAACCAACGGAGCCAACGGGGCTAACGGACGACAGTCCATTCGTAAGCCCAACCCACCTATTGAGGATAGCCTCTTTAAATCATTTAGACTTGATGGTCGCACCGTCATCATCACTGGTGGCTGTGGAGGTATTGGTGTTGAGATCGCCCGTGGCTTGGCTGAGGCAGGCGCCAATGTAAGAGAGTTCTCACTGCGATCCATTTGAGACAAGGATTGACGGTTTATTTTAGCTTGCTCTGTGGTACCACCGATCCTCTTCTGCAGAGAAGATTAAGAACAAGATCAGCGAAGACTTTGGAGTCAGGGTAGAGGTCTACCAGGTTGATGTTCGCAAGTACGAGAATGTCGAGGCCACCGTTGCGCAGGTTGTCAAGGACTTTGGCCGACTTGATGTCATGATCGCCAACCACGGAATCCCCACAAAGGCTGGAGGCCTGGATGACAAGATTGAGGACTGGGACAACGTGCGAGCTACCGACTTTGACGGAGCCTACTACTGCATGCGTGCTGCTGGTCTTGTGTTCCGAGAGCAGAAGCGGGGTGTCGGTATCATCACTTCCAGTATGAGTGGCCATGCTGCCAACGTACCCCAGGAGCAGAGCTGCTACAATGCTTGCAAGGCTGGATGCATTCACTTGGCCAAGAGCCTGGCAGTTGAGTGGGCCAAATGGGGCGGCCGAATCAACTCGGTCAGCCCTGGTTACATTGACACGGCAATTTCCGGAGACTGTCCGTTTGAGATGAAGGAGCAGTGGTTCAGCCTTACCCCATTGATGAGAGATGCGGATCCCAGGGAGCTGAGAGGAATTTACCTCTACCTCGCCAGTGATGCAAGCACATACACCACTGGTGCTGACTTTATTATTGATGGTGGATACACTGCACGATAAATTATACCCATTGTAAATAAAGTAAATAGAATTTATAAGCCATTTGTTAACTCTTGTGTCGCAACACTTTGTACATGTTTACCAAGTGGCTTGCAGATTTCTATTCCCGGGTCTGACCCGAGAAAATGTGCATCTCACTCAACAGTGGAGCTTTCAATATTTATGACAACGCTACTGGAAACCACCCCCTACGTCGATGATGAGAAACATCAAGCTCACCGTTGAATTAAACAGGCCACTAAAATAAATGGGATAAAATGAGGAATAAATCGCATGGAACTAATAATATACTGATGCATTTACTTAGTTACAATTCTTTATTTATCTATTTTATTCTCACTTTTCTGGCAACCAGCAGCGGGTCACCATCCCCTGGCCTATTCCCACAATGACGCTTGTAAGGGCCGATTCCTGCAACAACTCGTCCATCATCATCAGACATGACAACGCGCATACCTGCGCAATCATACCACGCACCCACCGACCAGGATATGCCGTTACCGGAAGACCGGGAGACGGGACACGTGAGATTATCGACAGGAAACTCCTGTGTATACGAATAGGACTTGGTTAGGGGAAGAATGCAACCCAAAGAGTGCAGCGGCACGACGCCTAAGGCGGGAATAAGATTTGGAAGTTGTGAAAAACTGGCCAGCATGGTACAGAAAGGGACCAAAGGCTACCCGGTTATCCCCATTCACAGCTTGAAAGTCACTCATATCGACTGAATTTTAGTACATGTTGCTCTCGATCAAGTCAACGAATGTCCAAATGTGATGAGTCCTGTTTCGCATGTCGTTCGTCGTGTCGTATTTCCGCATTTTGCCGACTCGGTGACTTCCGGGGTCGGAGTCGACAAGGAAACGAACGTTTACATCGGTGCCGGGATCCCAGCCATCATCAGCTTGGTGTTGGAGAATGCCTCAGTGGGTCTGAATGAAACGGTCCAGCAGGTTACCGTTTCCCACCCAAAGGCGCCGTCAGGCCCACTAACGAATCGTCTCGAGTCATGAATTGGCCTCTTATCCACTGAGCGTCTCGGTCGACTGTCGCCCTCACCCGGACGCCCCACACCGCCTGGCCTGGTTGGCCTGACGGGGGATGCAATGCTTCTCTATTTCCCCGCGTAATCTCCACAGGCTAGTGGCTCCCTTCTCCAGGTTATGGCATGCAGACAATCCGGGGGGATGAAGTAACTATGATGGGCGCTCTCAAATACTGCCTCGGGTCGTGCTTCGGATATGACGCGTGTAGTAGACACATAAACATGGTTAATATATATACATCGGCTGTCCCACCCTTCCACTGCTGATACCACGCTCAATTCGCTTGGCTGTAAGATCGCCTGCATATCATCCTCGTCACTTGATTCCTTTTCCTATCATGGCATCACAGGTAGAACGTGACGCAAAGATCGTCGGCATAGCATTGGCCGAGGTCTTGCCACAAACCGAAAAATACTGGTTCCAGCAGTCTCATCTTATCAAACTAAATCTCCTTCTTCTCATCCCACTCTTGTCAAGTTCTGTCTCCGGATATGATGGTACGTGTCCTGAACATCTTCTTATGTAGTATTAGCTGACTGTAGATGCAGGTTCCCTCATGAACGGCATTCAATCCCTTACCCAATGGAAAGAATTTTTTGGTAATCCTACAGGTACCAAGCTTGGGCTTGTAAATGCAGCCCAATCGATCGGATCCGTTCTCTCACTCCCCTTTGTTGGTAATCTGTCGGATAAATTCGGACGAAAGCCAGTCCTTCTAGCAGGCACCATTCTTATCTGCATTGCCTCTGTAATTCAAGCAGCCTCGACCAACTATGCCATGTTCGTGGTTTCTCGAATTATCGTCGGCTTTGGCGGCATGTTCGTTGTCCAGCCTAGTCCGATGCTGATTGCTGAATTGGCATTCCCCACGCATCGCGGCAAATACACCAGTGCCTTTTGGACCTTTTATTATTTGGGAGCCATTCTGGCCTCTTGGACAACGTTTGGAACACAAGATTACTCGGGCAATATCTCTTGGAGGTTACCATCTGCTCTGCAAGCCCTATTTCCTCTAGTTCAGATGATTTTCTGTTGGTGGCTACCAGAGTCTCCTCGTTGGCTTGTGTCAAAAGACCGCACGCCAGAAGCGGCTACTATCCTTTGCAGATTTCATGATCCAGAGACAGATAATAGTCCTCTTGTTACTCGAGAATTAGACGAGATTGTGGAGACTATTCAACATGAGCGAATGGCTAAGAGCACGGGCTGGACTGCTCTCGTTAGCACCCCGGGTAATCGCAAGCGAACTCTTATCGCCATATTGACAGGAGCGATGGCACAATGGAACGGCATAGGTAAGACATTATTTCCTCTTCATCACTCTCAAAGTTTTTGTAGAAACTTTATTTTGTTCATTTCACTGCTTTTGACCCCGTGTTCATATCTAATCCCTCCTCCTCCGTTGAGACGACCCTCAAAGCCAAGGATATATCAAATGCTAATAAATCACTCTAATCTAGGCATAGTGAGTTACTATCTTACACTCGTGCTCGATACAATTGGAATCAAGGACACGTTCGACCAGACCTTGATCAATGGACTACTCCAAATTTTCAACTTTGGAGCAGCGCTAAGCGCCGCATTCCTCGTAGACCGCCTGGGTCGACGAACTCTATTTTTATGGTCTGGAATTGGCATGCTTATCAGCTACTGTGTCTGGACTGGAGCCAGCTCTGTTGAGGGAAGCAAGCCGGCGGGAATTGTTGTAGTGGCAATGCTCTTTGTCTTTTACTTCCACTACGACATCGCATGGACCCCTCTTCTTTTTGGCTACCCTACAGAAATCTTCCCCTTTTCACTGAGATCCAAGGGAATTGCCGTTGAGCTTTTCTCCATTTATGGGTCACTTATTATTGCGGCTTTCGCCAACCCTATCGGTCTCGACAACATTGGATGGAAATACTATATTGTTTTCTGTGTTCTACTCGCCATCTTCCTCGTGATCACTTACCTCTATTTCCCAGAGACCAAGGGATACAGCCTGGAAGAAATTGCAAAGATTTTTGACGGCGATGATGTGATTGACGAAAATAGAGTGCGGAGCGGCAAGATCCCCAATGACCTCAAGGACAATGTCAGTCATTGTGAGCAAGCTTAGACACACCGTGGGAATGCTGGGGGGCTAGCGTTGTGTTTTATATTTACAAGAACCATGTTCATATCCCATTCAATGAGTCCGATATTGCTGATTGCTTCAACTTGAATGGTGCTAGTGGAGACTGACGTGATTACATCAGGACTGATCAGGACAGACCACATTCCCACACATTTCCTGTTACTCCAAAATTGTCTATCCGCATTGACACGGGGTAGGTCTTACAAAGCTGAGGCTCAGTTGGTTGGTTCAGTGCTAACAAGCCACTTTTGAAAAAAAATCAAAGCAGGAAGGGAAAAACACCATATCACATGGATCTCTCCTTCTCTATTTATGCCAATCTTCGTGGCGAGAAATCGGTGTAAATGGTCTGATAATGTGTGAGAAACAAACCTTCTCCAAAGACGACTGTAGAAATTAGTCATGCAACTCCCCAGCCAAAGTGTGTGTGCCTGAGCGCTAGTCCCACTCGCAACATTAGACGTGGATATTTTAACTTGATAATACAAAAGTATAATAAGTTTTGATTTAAGAATCTTTATTTAAAACAGTAAATCTTTATAATAAGTATTTATAATAGCTAATATAATACCTAACAATCAGCTTCAATTTCAACTGTCTAAGATATGGCTTGTATCGCATCTTGGATTGTGGTTGGCCGCAAATCAGCCGGACCAAGAATCTCGTATACCTCATCACCCTCAGAAATATTGTCTGTGCATTTTATCGCAGCCAACCAATACGCCAACGTCAAATTAGGCATAGCATATAAAACCTTTCCAACCCATAAATATTCTTCGCTCTTCCAATCACTCTGTCTTTCTAGAAGAAACTGTCGCCCTCGATGGATTCGACTCTGGATTTCAGATTGTATTTTCTCGGTCCATTCCAGCCGAGATAGCGTCGAAAGCGTGATCAAAGCGTAAGATGTGACCTCTTTCATCCCATCCCAAGACCCATCGGTCATTTGCTCTTCAAAGAGTGTTTTGAGGTTCTCAATACAAAAGAGTGGAATCTTTTCATCAACCAAGACATCGGGGATTTGGCTTCTACCAACCTGGTTCTTTTTCACACAAATGAAAAATTTGACAAGTGCCTGTGTTAAATCCATGATCGTATAAAAGATAGATTTATTCTATTCTACTGGTTAGTGTGTTCAGGAAAGCATATATATCATCCTAGCACTCTTACCCATTTGTCATTCGGCCCGATATTAGCATAGAGATTGAGTAAGAACTGGACTTGTTTCAAAATTTTACTTGTGTACTGAGCGACATCGTCTGCCCCCAAGAGGCATTTGAGAACGGCAATGTTTGTACTGAGACTTGGATTTCTTTCTCCTTGAAAGGTTAGGAAGTGGGTTGGTCCTTCAAACCTTTCGAATAAGGGTTTGAGTTCTGGAGCCTGACCGAGTAATCGGAGGGATGAAACCGTACGGGACGAGGTATCTGGATTTGCCATTGCATAACGAACTATCAAGAGAGTCGTCAGCTTGAAATAATTTGAACATTAGTGATACTTACCCTCTCCACAAACACCTCCCCCGATTTCTAAAGCAGTAAGAAGACACTCCTTTGCTCTGGTACAAAAGTCCGTACCAAAGTCCTCCAAAGTATATCCTGCTTCGAGTAAAGTTGTGATGCTCTGTAAAATATCATTAGTAATCTTGGAGTATTTTAGGGCGGACTAAAGCTACCCAAGAGATATTGAAGAGCGGCAATGGTAGCACATTTGGAACGGCACCCTTTTCTGGACCTGAAGCTGTTATTTCAAGAACGCCACGTAAGAATTCCTCTGCCGCATCATTCCACGTTGAGGAAAATATCAAAAATGCGGCTGTGGATGATGGTGAGAGATACATGTGTCCTGTTGGTGTCAGATGGTGTTTAACCTTGTCAAAGTCCAAGAATCCCGCGCAGGCTTCCAAAGAGTAAAGTAAACTCGTTGGTTTTTGAGAATCGATCATGGGTTTGACTTTTTCCATCTTTTTTTGATATAATGACATTAGAAAATCGTGATCTGGAATATTCAGGTGCATCCCATATTGTTCAAGCATCTGTAGTAATGCCGGCACAAGCAACTCAAAAGCAACCCGTTCACATGAAGCGAAATTGAGATCCTTCAAACGCTCCTGAAGGGCGTTTTTCCCTTTGGCACACTTTAAATTCAGCTCATTCTGCAATTCAGCATCGCATGTTGACGATTTCTTGGCCAGTGCAAGTAACGCAGCCATTGAGCAAAGGATATTGTCGTAGCTTCCAGAAGAAACCTCCCAACTCCCATCTGGGAGCTGTTTTTCGATAAGATATTGAAGACATTCAGGGAAAAGAGTCATCTTTTCTCCATCTATGTCTTTTTCGACCATCGCCAGCCAAGCCGTCTCATAAAGCGATGTTGAAGCCTCCAAGCACATTCCATCTCGTTCAATAGATATTGTTAGCGCTTGTAAAAGAGCACTGAATTGGGGAGCTGTAGAGGAAGCCATTTCTTATGTCCGAAGTACAAATAGAGCGTAATAGTGGGAGAGGTGCTCAGTGAAGAGAAAACAAGGAGCTCCAAGCTGCAAATGATCTGGAAGAAATTGATAAAGTTGTTTATTCTAGCGATTGAAACGGTTTAAGTAAAGCCCACATTACCGCGTTTGAGAGATTTAATGCCCACGATGAGCTGTGTTCAGGTTCCATCGGGTGGGCGCTTAGATGAGGCTAGTTTCTTAGTCTACGACGGCTCCGGTCACATCAGCGAGCTAACTAATAGGTGGTGCAACTTTTTCGTCGTGGCTCGGCCAAGGTCGTCAAATTACGAAGGAGTAAATTATTCCTCATGGGGAAAAGCTCATCGATTCGGTCCTCGTAGCCTGCCGCCTTATCTTAGTATTTGATATCCCGTCCGTGGCTGGCGCTAAGACCACAGTTGATGACGTGTCAAGGATGAGATTGTGTCGCTAGAGAAATGGAGCTTGTTGCTAGATGCAATCTTTGCATATTATCAAAAGCAAGGTAGGTGTTAGTGCCTCCCGAGGCATTATGATATTTCTCTCAATATAGCATCGTAGAGTACGATGGGCTAAGCCATCGGCCCGGCCTCTAGGAATAGGGGGAGACTATAAAGCGGTGAGAGATCGTTTTGTAGGAGGATGCCTAAGGCCACAATACGAAGATAATGATAACTATGGGTATATCTTGCGGAGAAGGAATTTCTTCAGTATACAGATGATGTTCATCAATGCTTAAGAGCAGAAGCATTAAGGCTACCTTTACACACTGGTTTTTTCGAAATAGGGAAATAGGGAAAAGACGGCGCTGACCTTGAGTTCTAAGTTCGTTAAACCTTGGCATAAATTAGGGCCAAGGTTTTAGCCGATTCTGTCTAAAGCTTTCGATATTCGCATCTAGAAGTAGAGGAAGGGCCTGGTACTACAACATGTGTGGAGAACTATCAAGAACATTGTTTACATGATCATGTGTATATGTTTGACTATGTATAAACTCGACTCTTCCCAGTTTGATGAAGCTTCTTGATCACTGAACTACACAGAACGTCCTAGCCTCGCTTGTGTTAACTGTATGGGTTATATCAAGTTAGTTACTCTGCTATTACAGGGCACTACGATGGAACGCCCCGAACCCTACGTCCTTTGGATGGTGCTTCCTTCTGTACTAAAAAGATGTGTCCAAAATCAGATATTAAAGAACCCTATTACAAAATGGCAATCTATCCCTGATCATGTGGTAATAACATTTTCGGTCCGACGATGTAATAGCATAGCCAATACGCAAGATCAATTCCGCCTGTAGATTTGACGCCACTGAGGACAAGCCGATCCCCACCTGACGTCTACATAAAGTTTTAATCGAACCTTCCATGATCCAAGAATGAAAAAGCCAACTTGCTGTAGGGAATCCTGATATTATTATATGCTTTTGATGGCATCTAGAGCTTTTTCATCTACTTTTCATCAATATATAATCAACAATGAAAAATATCAAACTTACAAGATATATTTGCTTTCTCATCGAAATTGAGCTCTTTCATCAATTCTTCGACTTCTGGTGCAGTCAGGGAGTCTGCTTTATTGAGCAAGAACTGTCTTATGTCTGCTTCAGGGATGGACTGATTCGGTTTAAAAGTAGTCTGGCGGGAATCAGGGAAAAATAAATAAAATACAATCCGAGATTCTTTCAACATACCTTGAAAGTTTCTAGCACACTGCTGGATTCCGACATTTTGGCGAAAATCTATGGACAAGTTGGCCCGCTTATTTTTAGACGAATCATGGATATTGTTTGACTGACCTTGAAGACAAAGGCTGATCTGTGAGAATTTAGAAGGTGGGTAGAAAAAGTAAACAAGCAGATTTTAATAAAGATCTAATCACTATTTACAGTGTGGAAAAAGCAGGTTTTTATACCTGGGTTGGAGGACAGAGAAGTCACGCGGGCATAATTTAGTACGAAGCTAAGTTCAATGCGTCATATATCAACTTGATGTCTGCATGTCTCAACGCTAGCATTTTAATAGGATCTTTTAGTGGGATTGATAAAATATTTTAAGCATGGGTTTAAGAGGAGAGCAAAAAAAGGCCTGAAATATTGTGTACATGAATTGCGGTAGTCTACAGTCGTTCTGATAGGTTCGGATCCCATTTTCATAGATGGAAAGAGCGATGGCTCAAGACTTTTTCCAGCGACTGTTCATCCAGTTTGATTTATTTTGTAGTCCGACAGGACACAATGCCTTCAAATGAGCGAATAAGGCAATGTCCGTACCCCTCAGTAAGCTACTCAATTCTTCCACGTGTCATGACGCTATGAGCCGTGTCTCACTTTTGCATCCGAGAGAACCAATGTTGAGAAATCAAGTGGATTCTCTTTTATCAAGGTGGGTACTAGTCCGGAGCGGGACATTGGATGGCATAATTATAGCTATGATGGGGTGGGCTCGCCACAGTGGAGCTCACCCAGCTCAACCAAGTCACGAGGTTGACTGGAGCACCAGAACAGATTACGTATTTTCCTCCGAGTCTCGACTCTGCTATGCGTACAACTTGCCACTTGAAAAAGAAATAGCCACGGTACGTTTTAAGTCTGGGGAAAACGTCTCACGAATCATTCCCAAGCTATTGCCAATGGGTGAGAATCTCCTAGAGCCATGAAACCTTAGAAGATTTAATCCGTGTAAAGTAGGCATCCTAAAATGTAATAGATAGCTTACCACATTTGAATCATGTGTCCATATAGGTCTGTATCCCCTCAAAGAGGCAACTCTGACTTGGTGACTTCATGAGCACCACGATGATCATTGTTCATCCAACACACAATGGCGGAATGGCAGCCGTACCCTTGCGCCATACGTAGTGTCTCGCTACGTGTGTGAGAATCCGTGCTTCCCGTTATATCAATTAGCTGATCAGTCGAAAAGATAATTCCATAATTGCAATGCTCGCGATTACAGGCACGGATAACAGCCGCTAAGAGACATCCGTAATGTACGGTGAACCAAGTCGTGACACTGTGCACACACCCAATTGCAGTTTATTCCGACATATGGAGCATTTTCTTCAACGCACAGGGCAATCGATGAATGTTTCATTACCACAATTCGTAAACTCATTCTCATACTCTTATCCGATTCAATTAATCCAGTAGAATTCTTTATTCAGATATGAATGTTAGGTTAAATTAATTAAATTATTAAAAGCATCCCGTAGGTTAGTATTTTTATGCTAGCTTAAAGTGGTAATTTGCGGAGCACCCCTCTACTAAACTAGGCGACTACCCCTCAACATCCATACATTAGACGCTGTCACGCGGATCTGTTAAAGAACGACCTGTTAAATCTCTCCCCAAGCCAGGGCCGATATCTTTTGATGGCCGGAAGCGAGTCGACCGTGAAAACCAAAGTATTGACACCATGGGGCCTCCCTCATCAGATCCATCTGTGACACAGCCAGCCCGGTTTGATATGTCGGCACTCATTAACTCAGATGAGTCTCACGGCACCTTCATCGGCTCATCGGACCAGGCCTGCAAGGAGTGCCGGAGGAGAAAGGCCCGTTGCAACCGAGCTCTTCCCATTTGTGAACCCTGCATAAGGTACCGCAGACACTGTCTGTATGAAAAGCACTCACGTACTCCATTGACGCGCAAGTATGTGCCCCGCTCTCGCGCCGCATCCTCCAGGTGTGAGCTAACCAGCCAAGACATCTCACCGAAGTTGAGGCCCGTCTTGAGCGAGCGGAAGCCATGGTTAAGCACATGCGCACATTGATACCTCCTCACTTGAAATCTGCAGATAAAGGAAGTGATCTGGCCCCCCCGTCTACCAATTCACAAATTCCGCAGCAAACGCAGCCCTTCAACTTTTCTAGCACACCTGCTGCCCCAATAGAGCAGCCACAATACGCAAACAATGCCGGCCCTACCCCTTCCGCACAGGACACGGCCACCTTAGTCCAACCCACAATAACCCCTTCTACTTCTTCCTCTGATAGGACACAGGGACCCAGTCCTTCCAATGTGGATCACCAGAGGATGCTAGAAAGTCCACCTGTTGACGATTTTGAGTGGTGTGAGAAAACAACAGCTCATGTCCACGGGTTATCCCCAGATGCTGTAGCTGAGACAACCGAGGAAGACAGTCCAATTTCAGATGGAATGGCTTCATTAACAGTCAATGAGGGCGAATCGGGTTATCTTGGTGTTGCCTCGGGCGCCGCTTTACTTCGTCTACTGGAACCCAAATCACGCCGCCGTCTTTCCAGGTCACAACAGACGGTTACAAATTTTTACCCCATGATTTCCCAACCCAATCCGAATAGACACATTGCCGAGTCCATGATTGATGCCTATTTTCGACTTTATCATGTCAGTTATCCGATAATCCACGAACCAACTTTCCGCGCCCAATACAGTGAAGTGATTCCTCGGCCCAACGGGCTCTGCTGGACTGTTCTAGCATACGTTGTCGCAGCCATTGGTGTCTGGGCTTCTGCCACTTCCTCAGCTGAGACCCTCGACATGGCTTTGTTCCAGCAGGCTAGCTCATTTCTTAGTTTTGACTTTCTTGAGGTCGGCAACCTCTCCTTAGTGCAGGCTTTGACACTAGCATCAAACTTCCTCCAAAAGCGAGACAAGCCCAATTCGGGTTACAACTATCTCGGTTTGGCAGTGCGCATGGCAATGGGTCTCGGGCTTCACAAAGAGTTCCAGGGATGGAACATTTCCCCACTCACAATGGAGATTAGACGACGCGTGTGGTGGTCGTTGGCCGTGTTTGATGTAGGAGCCACAATTACCTTTAGTCGTCCAGATGTGTGGCCTTACAAGGGAGTTGAGGTTTCATTTCCCCTCAACGTCAATGACAAGGTATGTTAAAAAATCTACCTTGATTATCAGCCTTGCGCTAAATATAGTTTAGGATCTCACTGCTGCTTCAACCTCCTACCCAGTTGAAAGCAATCAAATTACGCCCTACACTGCAGTAGCAACACAAGCGCGCTTCCACATTGCGACGCATGAATGTTATGACCGCATCATATCAAAGCCGTTTCCTTCTGCGGAAGAGTTACTAAGGATGGATTCCGCATTGATTGAATCATGGGAATCCCAAGTTCCTTCATTTTTCAAGGAAAGTGTCGTTGTACCGCCTCGATATGCCTTTTCTCAAGCAGTCATGTCTTGGAGAGTACGGAACTTTAGAATCATTCTTTATCGGCCTATTGTAATCCGCAGAGCTTTAAGGCGTCGAGCGGATTCCGATCCTGAAAGTATCATGGCATATGAGCGTTGCCTTGCTGAGGCGAAGTCTTCAATTCACATGATAGCCGATTATTGGCAGAACCACGAACACAACCGACTCGCCGCGTGGTACAGCTTGTATGTTCTTGGTGCCCATTTGTAACACCCCAAATACTGACCAAAATTCTTTTTTAGATATTTCCTTTTTCAAGCTGCTCTTATCCCATGCATCTGTTTGCGTAACCAACCTTCGGCCCCCGAAGCATCAGACTGGCGAACGCAAATCACCATTACACTCCAAACAATTACAGCGCTTGCACCAGCCAATGCTAGTTCAACAAGATGTTACCAAGTCATTTCAGACCTCTGCGGTCGATATTTGGACAATGAACAAGCCGAAGCCGCCCCGCCGGGAGTTACAATTGGCGATGACATCAATGGCATAAACGAGGCAATGAACCAGCCTGCGGCAGAGTTGGAGCAGTGGATCTCGGAACCCGTTGAAGAAAGCCCCCAGACCCAGATCAACAGCGTATTTAGCATGATGTGGCCGAATGCACCGCCGCTGGAAATGGCAGATGTGGTCATGGGCGAGGATGCTGGTTGGATGGACTTTTTACGTATGGATAACAATGAGGAATGGGAATCGCCAAACCCTTAGCATGTATAAATGCGTAGCGAGATGCATGCTCAGATGGGTATCTATATGATTCGACTGCAATACAATAAAAGCACTGATTGTCGCCCCATCAGAGGTAGATTCATATTGGCATAAATTATACCCCTATTCATTGTATTTAGACTCATTCTGACCTTTTGTAAGCTTATATCGTCCAACCTGGGGCTTGCCTTGAGTTTACTTGCTATTCCTTTCTTCGGAGAGAGCCAATATTAGACACCTACATCAACTGTCGAGTTTTACATCGTGGATTGGACCAGGATCGCCACTTTTTTCCCTACCCAAAAGATTAATAATCTCTCTACTAAAATCAGGCATCACATTTACAGCTCGCGATTGCATCATAAATCCAGGAATGTGTAGATTCAATGTTCAGATTCATGCGCTAAATTGCAGTAAATATTCGTCAGTGATCATTTCCCGTGTTAACATTCCCCATAGCCAAAAATCACTAATCCCATCTAGTTCAAGACAGGTAGCTCTCCCTTGTCTTGGTACTCCTTGACAAGGTTGTTGTAAATAGTAAGCTTCTCCTCGTAGATTGCAACCAAGTCCTCAGCTCTCTTGCCGGGCGTAGCATCACTTCCGCCAAAAGCTCGCACAGCAGCGTAGTACACATCTGCAAGGGCATTGCATACTGCCTTGACGCTCACAGATGAGCACTGGTAGTAAAGGCTATAAAAAAGAGGTATGTGTTAGCAAGATGATTGAAGCGCAGGCAGAAATTAGTAACATACTCGGTCTTGAAGTTGTTGTCAATCTTGAGCTTGGCACTCTCGGTGAATCGGGACTGAGCTCGGTAGTTTTGATAGCCAAAGTCATGGCGGTTGCATGCTATCAACCCAGGTCAGGAATGGGTACTTGTAGGCAATGGATCCCAGAGCTAATTTAGCGCCCTTTTAAAGTGGACAACTCACCAGGGATGAATGGGAAGCCAAACGGGTTATCGGGCGATGAGGTGCAGCCATCAGAAGTCCAGTCAAGAGTAGAAGGGTTCTGCGCGTTGCGACGAGCCGTGAACTGCGGTAGGGTCAAACTGAAGAGGAGTTCATCCGTTGTCTCTTGAGCAGTCGCGCGGCTTACAAGAGCAGTCTCCACTCGCTTGGAAGGAGCGCTCAAAACTCCTGGGAGGAGGGCAAGGAGAACAGAGGAGGTCTTCATGATGTGATGCGTAATGATTGAGATGTAATTGAGGCTGACAATTTCGAGATTGAGTTGGGAAACTTTGTGCTTCTTGTATACATTTCGTATTGAAGGAGCTCCATCCAAAGCTAACCCCAGTCGGGCACTATTGCCGCTCCTTGAATTACTACCTACCAGAAACAGCAAAGATCTCTCGGTGAAGAGACCACGGGATTGACTTCCGCACAGTACCCCGCGCTGCTCTGCGACACGTTCTAAAGGCGACCGCCAATTATTGGTGTGTTAATTCTGCCAAGAAGGCTATTGCATGACCTCTGGCGCGGGGGATTATAGCTCTGCGGTGCTATTATGCGCTTGTGGCTTCATATGTCCGCCAACTCGACGGCCGATTTAAACATGTGAAATTTTCGAGATGGAGGCGCCCTTCCGTGTCAGAAACAATGGGAAATTGCGCCGAGACAAAAGTGAATCGGCATCAATTCTATGAGTCAAATCTGGGTTCTTTTCCTTTGTCCCATTCTACTTTTTAGGGTTCTTTTTCAGAGAATATTCCAACAATCGTCGCTCAACCTGTTCGGATCTTCGGCATGTTTCCTCAATGGGACACCGAAGGTTTGGTACCTGAAAAAAATTAAGCAGCGACCATTAGAACGATCTAGCACTAACCTTAATAAATTACCAGCCTCGATACGAAAAGATAGGCGCACGTGGGGATTTTTTTTACCAAACGATAGGACGGTTCGCTTACGCGAGATCATCCCAGACCCAGCACGGAACGCGCTCAGTAGCATTCCTTAGAAAATCCTCCAAACAAAATCGCCTGTTCGATGTGGATCGATTAGGCCTTACCTTGGCTGTTTATGACATGTAGAATACTCACGTTGGATTTCGAATGAAGTTCTCACTCAACATATAAGGGTGATGATCTTGGGTACATGCATGCCTGTGTAGAGAAGATTTGGCATTAATTTGATGAGTGCTCTAGAAATTTACCCGAAACAGAGACAAGGGGGGAATTCTTAATTTCCAGAAGAGAAATTTCATACACCTATCGATACAGATAGTTTTCCTATCCATAGTTAGTCATTCCTGGTCAAACATAAGCTATTCGGGTTTCACGTATGTGTGAATCTCACATTTCAACCAAGAGTGCAGCATGGTTAGCCCCACCATCACCACGCATTCAGCGGACTTTTCATCGAATGATATCATCAAAAGTTGATAGTCTTGTGCCTCCTAATTCGGTATGATTTCCGTGTCTCGGCTAGATACGGCCCGAGACTGAACACTATGTCTATCGCTAATAAAATAGTTATTATAGCACGCGCTCAACCTCAATGCCATCGGGTCACCAATTGAACAGCCTGCTGATTTCACGGGCATATATACACAAGCGAGTTATTCATAATACAACATGGCAAATAAAGCGTGAAGTTGAAGCTATTGTACAACGCAGCATCATACATTCATCCCAATGACCATAACAAGTCCCAGCCGTCAAAATCCCGATCTTCTATATTTCAATACCATGGCCTCAAGTTGATGTTCTAGGACACACTTGTGTCCTAAGAAACTCCTTTTTAACCTCAGAGTCTCCCTCCAAGATGAGGTCAAAAGTTGTCGTCCATGCAGTCGACGATAAACCAACTGTGGTCTCGAAAATGGCCCAGTCAGCGTTGCTCTCTCCAGTAGCGTTCAAGTATAATGATTCGATCTCTGTCTTCCTCACTACCAATCCATCCACTCTTGAATACCGAACAACATCCATCCTGAGAGGAGATGAAGCCCGGTCCTTGTGAACAGCAACCTGAGCCGTGAAATTCCTCACCCCACCAGAACTGGTCCTTGAGACGCAGGACTGTTCATCCTGATACAAAATTATGTCAGATACGGGGTATCCTTTTCCTTGGTTGGTATACTCAGTGGTTTCCTTGGTGGATGGAACAGTCAAGTGAATATTGAATTTGCTGATTCCCTGTGAGGAGTCCAAGATCGTGTCAAATTCAAACCAGCCAAACGTCTCGTTATAAAGACCATTTGAAGTTCCTGCATATGCTGCTTCGATATTTTTGGAATCATTTCCGTGCCTGTTGGTGTAGGTAAGGTGCACGGATAGATCTGTTGGGTCACGCCCTTTATCAGCGCCATCTGTGGTTCGAACACGAACTCGGCCCTTAAAGTCCAGTCCCCCTTGGTCGTTCAAGTATAACTTTGTAACGTTGGGCTTTATGTCGATGGCTTCGATAGGGTCAGATAGTTGCACACTTGTCGGGACGGTGTCAATCATCCTTCCAAAGATTTGGGCGCACTTGGACTCAAAGGCTGAAGCGCTTCGAGCCAGTTCATTTATCGTTTTATTCTGATCCGATCCAAAAACGCGCAGGTCCGAGTTCACTGTGTTGTTTGTGCCTATAACAAGCGGGTTGCTTGTTGTCCCATCCACATACTCTGACGCAATTTTATTGTCGAAGGCATACTGTGAGCTGTCGAAAGGCCCAACGGTGTCGTTGTATTGATTAGAATCCCCCGGTACAATTTCAGGGAAATTGTTCGAATGCACGCCTCCAAGGGTATGTCCACATGCAACGAGTGTAATCATATCTTCGTGGCTAAACCCTGCTGTAGAAAATCTACTCAGCATCGTATCCAAAGGGGTATGAGCTTCGGGTACTCCAGCTGGCCCAGCCTCCACGGCGTCAACTCGACCGCAACGAAACGGAATCTTAGTTGTGCCGCCACACGAGCTATGTGAGACAATAACACTCATAGCAAGTAAATCTGCGGCAGTTGCTTTCCTCGAAAGCAGAAATGAGAAGAAGTTGAAGGTGTTTACGAATGCTCGCCCTCCGTTCTCAGCCCGGTCTAGCTCATACCACAATGAACCATCGAGGCCTCCAGTTCCTGCTTGCGCATCATGTCCAATAGCATCATGAAATGCACTCCTTATCCATTCTGCTGCATTCTGGCGGCCCTTGACACCGCCACCTTCGGAACATGGAACAACACCTATCGCATCATGTTAGACGCCTCTGGGGCCCATGTCTGGAGCATTCACTCACCATCAGCAAACCCTCTCGACACATAGCCACCTTGGAGATAAAGTATTTCCTCTATTTCGTCATATTCTGAGGGCCAAACATATTCGGCGGTCTGAGCCAAGGACGCGAGAGACGCAAGGACCCCTGTCACAATGACGGGTCGCATGTTGACCAATTTTGGTTGAGGAAGATCGATTTTGTCACATCCTCTAGTCTCCCTTGTGGGCTATTGACGAACCTTTAAAGCTTTCAGGCTCGTGAGAGCTGCTGGGGCAAAATCGAAATCCAGGGTCATTGCCAAGAGCAAAGCTCCATCTACAGCACGGATGCTTATCCTATTGAGGACTGTGGGTCTGAGCGATTCCCGTCAATGGCACTTTTCATCCTTGTCGGAGATTGTCAAAAGATTTTTATCAGATGGTCCCTGATTGATAAATGGCTCCGTTCTTCTCGTATTGAGCAAGCGAAGTGGTCCCTTGCATACAGGCAATCCACCAAAATCGCACCAGGCTCCGTTTTGTTTTGTGATTTGGCTGCAATGCTGAATAGGATTGTCTCATACTCTCCGTTTTGTAAGTCAAGAATTTTCACATAAGCCTAGGCACGGAAACTATGCTTACTTTAGTCAGTTCGAACGCGCATTAGGACCTCTATGACAAGCTCACGAAAGAGGGTCATGACGTCTTTTCCAAGAGCATGTTGTAAAAGCTGCACTGATCTACAAAAAATTTCTAAGTCCGTTCAAGAAAAAGTACCACATTGTATAGTAGCCTATGAACGACGGGGATCACTTCACTCGAGCCCAGTTCTATGCGCGATTTCAACACACGACAGTTGCATGAATTGGTCTTGGGCCCATAATGATAGCTGACTTTTATCCCCCCATCTATTGGACTTCTCATCCGATTCTGGGCTTGCGAATTTGTGTCTAATTGGCCAAAAAGTGCGTAACGCGATCGTGAAAGGGTTGCAGCCCCGGCTTGGCGCGGGGGTTACAATGGCGGTGGTCCAGGGTTCGGTGACTCTTGACAGAGGCTCTGCTAGGTGGGACAACTATGGGCACTCTGTAGGGCATCATAATGGCGATGTGTGAATCCAGTCAATGAAGGAAAAAATGATGGCACGCACATGAGAGTGTGGCGTGTATTTGGAACCAGAAGCTACCCTCTATTGCCACCACTCACTTATCTATATTAGGACATGAAAATGGATTTTACCACGGAAAATCGCAGGAAATTAAGTTTGGCGTCAGGTCCATTTGGAACTGGTGGGGGTTTGAGAAGGTGGGAGGGAATAAATATCCAAGCAAAACAAAAGTCTCAATGCCGACCCGGAACCCCACGCCCCGGCGATGTTCAACTGCGAGGCATGGAGGAGTATTTATGGAGCAATGAGTGAATCCATTGCTGGGACATGCACCTTGTATTCTTCGCGTATTGTCATCATTCATGACAAAGCGCAATTAACTAAACCCCAGAACGTCCCCGAGGTCCATGCTCTCAATTATCGGCAGGGGTAAGGGGCAAGCTTAATTAGGGATCTCAATCCCGTGCCCACTCCGACTTAAAGATCGCCTGATCCATTCGAACTTCCCCTTTTGCTTTCACTTCCGCTGTCCCAATCCAGCTCCGGATCGTGCTACTTAATGATAAAAGATGAAGCGTGTCCTGTATTCAATGTATTTGTGTTCTGACCAACTTTGCGGAAAGCCCCCCCCCCCCCCCCCCCCCCCCCCACACACACAGAGGGATCATACTAGACGGAACCTTCCGGAAGGAACCAAATTGAATCGGGACGTCTAATGTTTTGGTGTGGCACAATCGGTTAATATGATTCAAAATAGTCCGTATTAGTCCGCCTTGGCGGTAAAAGTTCAGTCCTCGGCCTGGTCCTCATTCAAGGCCGTACACCTACGTCGGCATTCCTTGTTCAGGCCGAACGCCTTTAAATTGGCTCTTTTGCTTCCGTGAAAGCAAAAACAAGCTTTTGGCAATTACCAGGAGATAAAATCATGTTGTCAATGAAACAAGCTAGGCAGGGCCAAAAAGGCGCACTCACTCTACATAAACACTGGTACATGGCCCAAATTAAGACGTTGTCTATGCTGATTAAGAAATCTTATTTTTCGAAAGCGTCTAGTCAAGGTTCACACTTGTGTATTCTTACCAGTGATGATTCAGACAACTATTGAGCCAATAGCGTCTATCACATGATTCATGATAGGGATTAGAGAGAGAGAGAGAGAGAGAGAAATCTGGGAATGGAAATAACTTGCGGTGAGAAACCCGCGTCTGTGAGTTCTCACACACGTGCTATAAACGAGGTTATACCTTTTTCGGCATAGTGAACAGGGCTAGATAACGACTAGAAGGATTGATGGGTTTCAGCCATGACCAGGGACTTTGGCTCAGAAACTCATGGTTGCGGATGAGATTATCCTTTGCTCCTTTTGTTCCTTGGCAGCCACCGTTACGGCAAATTCAATTTATCTAGTCTCTTTGGAGCGTGCCTTTAATTGGCTCAAAAAGATACGATCCGGGTCAGGCGGGAAGCCCACCATATGTTCGGCACTCGAGTCATGCCCGGACAGTTCCCCAGTTTCACGGCTCTCGCTCAAATGCTAGACCTATGCGCTAAAATTATGCACGCCAGACCCACCTAGGCAGACCAGGCTCCTTCGCTGACACAAATTCCATGTCAAAACCCCAGATTTCCTCCCTCCACCAAAAGTCCGGCCAGGCTCCCAAAATTCACTCGACTCGGGAAACCATGCCGCGCCCGGTGAGTAAGGGATCTTGGTAAGTTCCTGGTGGCAACCATACCGACCTACAGTTGAAGGGAACGTCGCTCACTCGTCCTAGTAATACCTGCCGTAGGCGAAAAGTAAAATGTATGTTTTGCACTTCAACTTCGCCCGCCGCTCTCTCTTTTTTTTTTAAGCCTCACGGAAATAATCATCTAATGCCGAAGCATGAGCAGGCGGCCTCGCCACGCCCGTCTGCCAGCAATGCGCAAAGGCCAATCGCTACTGTGACAGATCGGAAAGAACCCTGCAATTCCGATCGTCATCCGTCGACGCCCTGAATGGTAATCCGGTCCCTCGCCAAACCGCGACTTGGAGCTCGAAGACTGACGAAGCCAAGAGCAGACCAACCGCACATTTAAGACTCCGCGTGACGCGCTTCAGGACCCAAAGATAGCCAGCTTGTTCAACCACTACATAACCCACTTGGCGAATTGGTATGACCTCAGCGACACATCTGCCACATTTACAAACACCATACCACAAGCCTCCCTCGACGAGCCACTGTTGTTCTATAGCATCATAGCCTTGTCGGCCATGCACGTCTGCAAGACAACGGCGAGCGGCCTGCGAACCGTTGCCGAGCTATATCACGCCCGCTGGGTCCAATTGGTAATCACGCTGGGCGAGGATGACGAGGTAATGACCAATGGGGTAGCCCTGGCCGCGACATGCCTGCTCAGATCCTACGAGATACTCGACAGTACGTGTGCACCGAGTTGAAAATTCCCCAGACGTTGTCTCTTCTTGTCACCCAGAGTCGTAACCCATGCCAGGCGATGTCGATCCAAACATGCACCTTCGCGGAGCCTACTCGATGGTCTCGGTCCAAGACCCAGTTTTGGAAAATATCCACCGCGGGCTGCTGGCAGCAGGCTTCTGGAACTATCTTCGCGAAGATATAACTTTTAGTCTCTTTAAGTTGTGCCCGTTAAAAATGGACCTGGGACCCGTCGTAACCCCCCCGCATGAGTCGGATCAGGATTACCTCAACTCCATTAGCCTCATCTTGGGCAGATTAATAAACATGGCCTTTAGCCAGAATTTTACCGCCGAGGACTGGGACACTGCGCTTCAATGGACGTATAGTTGGTGTCTAGCTTGTCCAAAAAGAGTTTTGCCTTTTTCCTCCCAGCCAGGTGGGCCTGGGGCGTGTAATCCATTGCCGCAAATGTGGTTTCTACAGCCGTGCCATGGTATTACCTTTTTATTCCCCTTTGCCACCTCCAATTGAAGACTAAATACTAACACCAGCAGCTGCTACCATACACGCTTACCTCACCGTAGTATTTATCCTCGCCGTTCACGCGACCGAGGACCGCTTCCATAACCTAGAATGTCTTCGCATCCTGGATCGAGAGTTGAGGCCGAGGGACGAGCTTCTCGAGGGCATTGCGCTTGATATTTGCGGCATCGCATTTACAGCCAAGACCCCATCAGTCATTGTGAATTCATTCAGCCTCATTTCGTACTGCATGTGACCCAGAACTCCTTCCATGTCATCATCTTTCCCCTCCCAGCTAACCGGGACGTGTAGGCGCCAAGCACATTCGGGCCGAGGTTGTTCGTCAGGAGCTGACGCGACAGCTCCTGGCCTGCAAGTCCAACATTGGTTGGCCCGTCGAACGCCTAATCCAGAACCTGGGGGAATCGTGGAGGTCGGAAACAGTGTAGTTGCAGCTCGGCTGGTCACATGAGGAACAATAATTCCTTTTGGCCTAGGCCAAATGTGGAAAGGTACCCCGAGGTCGGAAAACCCATTGAAGGTCGCCAACAAAAAGCATTATAAGTAAAGGTCCAATTCAGCGGTGAAAAGCGTTCATCTTTTTTCAATTCTCATCGTCTCAGTCACATTTTATAAAAAGAGCGTGTACGATTATCTAGGCGTGATATAAAATGATTCGTGTTTCAGTTCCAAGACTTCTGCCGACTCTCGCAAAGGGGCGTCGATGCTTCGCGTCAGCAACACCACTCCCGCGACCAGCCGTTATTCAGCCTTCGGTTGAGGAGGTAAAGAGCCAAACACTCAATGCGAGAAACCTGGAGACTGCCGTTCGCCATATGCATGAAGACGGGTTGGTTGTCGTTGAAGACGTCGTCCCGCACGAGCACCTTGATGCTCTTAACCCCAGGATGGTTCAAGACGCAATGACACTAGCTGGACGAGGTACCGACGGCCCGTTCAACTACAACAAGGGCAACATTCAGCAAGATGCGCCACCCGTAGCCAAGTTCTTCTTTCCATCCGTCTTTACAAGTACGTATCACATTACACCCCGTCGAGTCCAATTGAATGAATGAGAACTCATGATGATGTCCCCCTTTAGATCCAATTGCAACACAAATCACTTCTGCCGTATTAGGCCCGCGTCCCAAATGGACTTTCTGCTCTGCAAATTCGGCCATGCCAACAGGTGCAGAAGCCTTGCGACAGCCCGTCCACTCCGACGCAGATTTTGCTCATCCCTCGCACCCGTTTGCTCTCGTCATCAACGTGCCGCTCGTCACCACGACGCCGGAAAACGGATCCACCGAGCTCTGGCTCGGCACCCACTCTAGGTCCGGGGTGGAGGCCCAGGAAGGGGCACACGGCGATCGGGCAAGCGGCCGCATCAGCGAGGCCATGCTGCAGCAGCGCCGACGGGTCGCGCCGCCATTGCAGCCCGTCATCAAAAAAGGTAGCATCGTGGTGCGCGATCTCCGGCTCTGGCACGCGGGCATGCCCAACTCGACCGACCAAGTCAGAGTCATGCTGGCCATGATCCATTTCGCGCCCTGGTACCGCAACAGGATGCGCCTCGAGTTTGGCGACGACATCAAGCCCACGCTTGAGGGGCTAGACCGCGAGGGGAAGCTGGGGCTGGAGGTGCCCGTCGACTGGCTCAACGCAAGCGAGGTTATGGAAAAATACCTGGACCGGGGCTTTGGTAACAGCTACGACTTTGATCAGGAGCTTTGAAGTATTTCATGTATAGTAATAAGTCGGCTACAGTGCTAGTTTCAAGCCGTCAGCAGCAGGGATCATAGCTGGAGAAAAAAGTTGCGATCCGACCCGTGCACAATATAAACAAACAAAACAGACGACTCACTATCACATGCGACAGACGGCTTACACAGATGATTGAATAGTATAGTGACATTGTCGTAGTAATTTACCATGTCTTGAGAGACATCCAATTACGATAATTAATTACATCCAACGAACGCGCTCCTCATTATCCCCGACAAGGGGGCGCATTCATACACTCATTTTTTTTGTTCAATCCACTAGTAGTTCCCAAAAACCGTATCTCATCCCGTCCCATTTATGCAACTTGTGTACTAAAAAAGTCAAAGACAGAGGGCAGAGCGAATGGCTCAGCTTAGATCTGGAAGGCACCGAAAGCGGTGGCGGAGAAGAGGAGGGCACCGAGGGCCAGACCCAGGGTGCTGACGACGGGCTGAGCCTTGACGCCGGGGGCGGCGCTGTCGGAGGAGGTGGATTTGGAGGAGCCGCTGGACGAGGTGCCAGTGCTTGAGGATTCAGCGTCAGAGTCAGAGCCGGAGGTGGACTTGGCGTTGATGACGGTGGCATCGGCGGTGGCAGCGATCTTGTGGGTGGTGGCGGTCGCGGTATCAGTGGTGTTGCCACGGCAGAAGGGCGCCGAGTCGGCGGCACCCTCCTTGATGAAGCACTTGGACAGCTCGCCTACGGTCTGGTCGATGGCCAGGCAGTAGAGACCGCAGTTGTCGTAGTAGGAGACGATATCGGTATCGCCACAGCAGGCCTCCATGATCTTGATGTTGGCGCTGCTGTAGGCCAAGGCGCACACGGCATCGTGGACGGGAGTGTCGTACAGGTTGGCAGCACAGCCGTTGGTGGGCGCAGAGGCGACGGAGGTGATGGTGGAAGACATTGTGATGGTTGTTGTTATTGCAAACGACGGTGTGTGTGTGTGTGTGTAGTTGAGCGATTGTGCTTTGGTGGAGAGATGGAAAAGCGAGTGAGTCTGGAGCAAGAGAGAGAGATTGAAGGGAAAGAGGAGGGGAATAAAATTATTTTATTGCGACGAAAAGAAAAATAGGGCCTTTGGGCACAGCGCTGCAAGCAAAGCAAATGGTTGCTACACACGTCCTGGTCTGACGTCCAGGCCGATATTTAATCAAAACAATACTCCACCAGCCCCCCTGAACAAGGCTAGTCGGACATGGATCTGGCTGATCGCCGACTGCGCTACGGCCCAGTGAGCCAACCCAATCAAAGCCCTATTAATAGGCGAGGCATCCCTACCGGCGCCCCCCAAGCCCCCCTCAGGCTCCTCGTATTTCATCCCCTGTCAGGCCTAGCACGTCCCCCGTCGCCGGGCCATTCTGGGCTCTGGGTGATGAGATGGTAGTGGGGCATCATGTCTCAGGGCCCGGCCAACGTCAACTTGTTAGGGGCCAAACGGGCTTACGGCTGATGGGCCAAGGTCGCAACCCATGCCCTCAGCTTGCTTTGCAACGTCGTGACTAGCGAGGAAAGGACCACCTCGCGCGGGATCCCATTGCAGCGTTGCGTGAGAACCCGCGGCTTGGCATGTCTCGCCCAAGAAAATTGCGCTGTCTGTGTTTGTGATGCTCGTCCCGGCCTGTCTTGCTTGACAGTGTCTTGCTTGGCCCACCGAAAACCTGGCAGCCCTAGCGGTTGTGGGTATGCTGCCCGCCGAGCATCCATCATCCATCCTGCCCGGAGCATAACTCTAAACCGGTCCCATGCCGAGTTCCGCACCTCGTCTCTTGGTCTTACGTCATTTATCAGAATCTTCTGCGCAGTCAAATGGGCAAGCAAGGCAAATACGCCAGAATATTTTATCCAGAAACGAAATAGAACAGCCCGGTGTCTGCCCAATTTGGTCTGCCTGCGCACCCTGGCAGCTGGCTGAGCGCCGTCGCTCAGCTCGTCCAGTGCCAACTGGTCCGGCCTGTCTGCAGTGGCTCCAGGCACTAAAACCACCTTCAAACTGCTGCTGGCTCCCCTGCTGCCCAGTGCACCCACCCGCTCTTGTCCGGTCTCAGCATGATCTGACTAGCCTGCGCCATCCAGTCGGGTGCATGAAACGCGCCCAGTTGCCGGTCTCCCAGGCTACCACGCTTTAATATCTATGATTCTCTCGTCGCACCTTTTCCACCACTTGCCTGATCAGTCATGTGTTGAAGGCTGGGCTCTGCACTGCCTGCCTCAGCGCGAGTTACCCCAGCCCACCGACATGGCACGACTAAGTTTTCCCTCCTCCCAATCAATGCAGCTGTTAGAGGTTTCATAATGAAATAAATGATTTCATAAATAAATGGATGACTAAATAAAATCTGACAACTGTTGAATTATGTAGCAAATAAATACCCATGTGTTTATTTTCTTCGATTTTATCTTTAGGCTTCGCAAAAAGATTCATGAAAGTTCTGTCGTGCCGCGCCAGGTTTGGAGTCACCTGCCTTTGTGCCTCGACAATTCATACCCACAGTGCCAACTCAGCCGCCTGTCAACCGTCACACGTCTAAGTTCTTGCCCAATAGACGCCACTTTATCATGCATAGGATCGCGATCCAAGCAATAAGCGCTAACCCAAAGATGGCCTCGATATCTCATGTGACCAATCAATAAGCTCACACATCCCGACGCATAGTTGGCGATGGCCCGTGGCATCACATAAGACCTAACGACTGTAATTAGGTGAATACCAACCTTATTTCAGACTCTTTTTCTATCCTGTCAGCTTGATGAGGGCAATTTCTAGCCTATTGAGGTGATAGGAAGACATTAGTATCATGTAAAGATAGTTTTAGCTGATTTGAGTGGCACTCTATTTTGACGTGGCATCCAGAATCATTCGTCACGTAGAATATTCATTTCAATCAAAACCTCACATGTGCTGTTTCCTTTGGGAACAATGCTCACTCTCCTAGGATAGCTGCCAACTGCTAAGTCGCAGTTAGCACCGATCCCGAACAATGCGCTCTAGATGACTCATCTAACAGTTGAGTTGATTCTAAATATATCAAGCTACTCGCTGTGTGAATAGGGAGCTTCCGTGAGAAAATGTATGGATTGTTACTTGTGGGCCACTGTGCCATGTTGCAATGCCCAAACGACAGGCAAAACTCCACATCACTATTCCTCCTCGGCCAATCATCTGGACTACCTCCCCACATCTCCCTAACATGTGGCACCAATACGTTGCCTACCCAAAATTTTTGCCTGTTGAGGTGCATTCCCAACAAAAACACAACCATTTCTTGGATATTGCAGCTCACCAAATAATGCAACGAACTTATTTAGTTTTTTGCAAGGGTGGATATCCGTGTCAATTACCCTGGAGTTGATGAAGGCAGCTGGAGCTTGATGCCTAAGTAATGTTATTGATGCTAAATAGTTCGAAACTTACACGTAGCGGTTGCTTATCAATGATATTGGGTGCCTTTCGCACAACCCGCCATCTACTCACAAAATACTTGATCTAATATGGGTCTATTTCACTCGCAGCCTAGCTGTTATCTATGATTATATGAGAACTGGGCTGCGGAAGGACTATGAGAACACTCATCGTTTAATATATACGCGCGCGCGTGGATTTATATATGACAATACGAATTACCGAAAACCAAGGATTCTGGATCTATAAATTCAGAAGTCTTATGCATCTTATATATCTCTATATTAATTATATCGTCCTGCAACTAATATTCGCATCTAAATTCAGGCTTTCAGATTCCACCAAGCAGATACCCTAATCTGAAGACGGACTAGACAGTTGAATATTTCCGGCCAAGCTTCGAGGCCGGACTTGAGTACTGCCCTGGATATCCCACTGATTCTTATCGCCCATTCTCATCAGTTTGTGTCCGTGGCGCCTTGTTGCGCCTCCACGTCTCTACTCTCTAATCTTTTCCCCTTTCGCACAGCCGTGTCTGCCTTGATCCTGTTCGCCTTCCTCTGACTCGATGCGGTTTTTTCTGTCGAGATCAATAACTCCAATTCTTTCCTTCTCACAGCGGCAACTCTTTCCTCGGTATTGGAGCAATTCCCAGTATTCTTGAACATCTTCTGCCACCCAATTTCAAGATCCTCAACTTTGAATGCAAAGTATATGAGAATCGCAGTAATGGCGACCGAGATAGGAACTGCAATACTGGCGTTAGTCAAGCGCTGCAATAGTGAAATGAGACGATACTTGGCATACACATGATTTCTGACACATAGGCCAAACTCAGAGTTCCCCCCTCATCGCGCTGGAACTGCGTGATATTAAGAGCGAAAAACGCGGCCATAAATGACAGTGGCAGCTATGAAGCGGTCAGAAATCTCGTTTCAGGAGGCAAACGTTCTCTTATTTGGAACCAGGGGAGTTTATGGCATACAAAAACAATAGTGACCATGGTGAAGACCATGAGTGTCTTTCCCTGTCTTGCGGTAGCCCGAGCATCCATCATTGTGCTGTGCTTCTGCTTCAGATCCACGAGTTCGTGCAACTATACATCTATGTCAGTCGCAGGATACCCACCAAAATGACATGAGAGACAGAACACGTGAGAGAGTTAATGGCCAACTGACATGATTGATGATCTTCTCGGCAACCATAATCGTATTCTGTATCTTATCCAGCGCTTCAATTGGAACATCTTTCATTCTAGAGCGCCATGGATATCTTTCTGTTTCAATTGAAAGAATGCTAATCTGGTCTGTGAGCACCCTGGATATAATGTTCAGCTCGTCCACGACATCCTTCATATTCCGGAGTAGAAGGACCTCTCGAGTTATATCCACGAGGTCTGACCGGGTCGTCGACTCGGAAAACTCCCGGAAAATCTCGGCTTCTTGATGCATCTGAGCTACGTCATGAGAAAACGAATATTTTGAATGGATCGAGATAACATGTTTGTGTCCATGTGGCACTTACCGCGGTCCTGGTCGTGCTTTCATAGACTTCGAAAATCTGTACACTCGTTCCCCCGAGTAATAGATGGCTTGATGGGTCCATGTACGATCTCAAGCAAGTGTCTATAATCAGTTCAATTAGGTCGGTGCTAGTTTCAGAATAATTTGTACTGGACAATTGGAGTGTGATGCTCGCTAGAACGTCTGCGAGACCGCAAGGCTTTGGGATGTCGACAAATGTGCTTTTTGAGGTCACTTGGGGGAAGCAAGTGATGAGATGACCCGGTAGTCCGTCATTCGTATTCGGCACCCACCAAAGCCACAGTTGATCAACCATGGTTAGAACTTCTGGCTTTAGGGCGTGCTGACTCTGGAACCGAGATATAGCTTGGTCCATATCGCGCGACCTGGTGTCTTGGATAGTATGATAGAAGTACTGATCCAACGTACGACGAACGTGGAGGGGGGGGTCGCTGTCCCGGTATGCTGCCAAAAGCTTCTGGTAAGGCGTTTCCGGCCGTTCCCCGGGCTCGGATGCGGAAATTGGTATGCCATGTTGTGCCACCACATCCCAGTGAAGATACGGTATCTTGATGTATGATCAGTACCTAAATTAAGCGACATTATCTAAGGATACAAGGATGCGCACGAATAATGTAATTATGTGGTCCAAGAAATATTCGTTTTGTGAAGGCCAGCGACAAAAAGACAGCCTAAACCGTTCATAGGTAGGATGCATATATCGCGCATGGTATGATGGGCCAACATGTTGCCGTCCGGCCCATCGGTCTGTTTTTAGGATTTCACTAGCTCTCAAATGACCGTATATGTTGATCATCAGGGCCTAGGAAGACGCATATCAGGTGTTTGCACTAAGATGGCATTTATGAACTCGACAAGTCTTACCTCAACCCATTTCATCTGATATCACCAGGAAGTTAGCTTATATTCAAGCGAACCAGTCAAGCCCAAACCTAACGTTATTTGCTGGAAGGTGTAACCACCGAAATCGTGTTGGCGTATTCGATTCCCCGTTGCGAGCAGTTTTAGGGTCTTGAAGAAGCATGTCGACGGGGACTTGGGAGACTTGGGGGACTAGGGAGACTTGGAAACCTTGGAAACCTTGGAAATCTTGGAAACCTCGGGGCGCAGAGTTGGTCATGAATTCCACAACGGTTGCCGTAAACTCGCGGTCCGCATCCCGGTTCAGGAATTCGTCTGGGTCTACATTGGGCAACCCGTTTCTGTCTGTGCGAAGCGACACATTGGAGCGATCGGTCATATTTTTTCTCAAGTAAGACAGTGTTACTATACCAATCTCATCAAGGTTGTTTGTTTTTTTCCCTAGGCTGGACTGGGCACACGAGGCAACGGTAGAGATACTGTTCAATGATTGTTGACAGGGTTGTCTGCGACTGGATAAATTTGAGGATACACCTGACCTTTAAAACCCTGGCTGGAGACCAAGGGTTCCATTGCTGCTCTCGATTGGCCCATCAAGCCACTGAGGGGGTCAGCAGTCCCAGATTGGTGCATCATCTGCATGGCGACGTGGTTCGAATGGGTGGGCGTATGATTGGTATTCGTTCATAAGTCTCCACATACACAGCCTGTAGAAAAGAGCTGGAAAGCACGACTGCAATATCCAGTATTATCTGTTGCGGTTGTTGATAGGAAATGCCCGTAAGTGCATCAACCGATCGGTGGTGGGTGCCGCAGCGCATAACTAGCTAGTAACCAAAACCTCCAAATCACCAATTAACTTGATTACCGTTGATTGAACTCCACTGGCATCTAGGAACTCAAGTCATGATTTTTTAATATCAAAATTAGCGTTACTCTATCTCTCAGTCGTACCTCTTGCGCTAATCCCGAATTGGCACACCGCGCGGTCAATCCTGAAGCAGTCAACTCCAATGATCCCAGCGACGTTAATCCCAGCCATTCAGCATTGTTCCCTTGCAAATATTCCTCCCTTGTCCCCTTCTCGTTGCTTCGATAGATGGCTTCCAACATGCGATGCTGAACTAGCGCATCCTCGAAGGTTGATGCAGCGCCCTCTCCTTTCCAGTGAAGGCATCCCAAGCCTTGCCCGTGTTATACGCAAAGCCGTCTGCCTTGACCACCTCAATTTTTGTCAGTTTTGGCCCTAGCTCAGACGAAATAAAGCTAATAAGGGGCTTGAATCCCTGGATATTTTCCATGGGCCCTTCCAAGAGCAGAGTTCCCTTTTGTCCCGCTGATTTCCCAGAAGAAATTCTTGCCAATCAGACTCATGCCACCTTGGCAGACGGCGGTTGCGACACCAACTTCATGCACCCGGCCAATGACTGTGCAATGATCATGAGAAGTCTTTTCACTCTCTCCCCGGTCGGGTTGCCTTCCGCATCACCAAGAGGAACTTCTGGCCTATTGTTTGCGAGAGTCGCCTGCAAGCCGGTGAGCTCACCAACAACAAAACACAAAGCGTCGAGCGAGTGTCCCACTGAGGTGGACATCAAATTCTCTCCATTCTCAATATCAGCACCAAAGTCAAGATTCTTTGGAAATATGGCCCCGAACCATGGACTAGTAAAGTTAATGGTAGTTTGCAGAATATCGCCTAGTCGGCCGTCCTCTACCATATATTTTGCCTTTAAGATGAAAGGGTCATGGCGGTCCTAGAATCCAACAAGAGTTTTGACACCCTTTTTAGCAGCTAGCTTGGTCAAATATTCTGCCTCATCAATATTACGACCAAGGGACTACTCCGAGAAGACGTGTTTCCCAGCATTGATGGCCTTCTCAATAACTGGGTAATGAAGCGTGATTTTGAGGCAAACGGCCACCATATCAACATTCTTGTCGAGCGCCAAGGATTGAATATCTCCGTAGGTAGCAACGTCAGGTTCCAATTCATGAACCTGCACCGCTTTCTTTGCTGCCTGCTCAGAACTGTTTTGCAAAGCCGCTATCCAATAATTTGTCGTTTTCATGAAGTAAGGAAGGTGAGCTGCGGCGGACCATTTCCAGCCCTGTCGGATGTTAGTACACAGCATAGGATGTTCATTGGAGAGACCAGCGATGACGGCCCTCTCGGCTTCTATCTAGATAAGATGCACAATTATATTAATAACCAGCACACCGCCTAGCACTCGTCATTCTTTTTATAGTAGAGTCAATAACCTTTCGCTCTTTCATATTTTGCAGTACACGGAGGATATTTTTATGGAAAAATGGCTGAAGGAATTGTGCCACGTACACCAAAGTGTATAAGATATTTCAAGTTCAGCCTACAAAAGCCTAGCCCCCATACCCTTTAATCGCTCATTACGCGTAGGTTGAAGCACTTAATCCACCATGCATTTCAGCTCCTGCATGGAGTGAAAGATGATCACGTCATATTGCTGGTGGCGTTTTATTCATGCAGCTCGCTATATACTGCTACCCCATTAAGACACTCAAGAGGCAATAAAAACTCTGAATAGAGAGTTTTTCCTTTCTCTTAATCGAATCATAAAAGCCATAATAGCGTAAACCAGTCCAATTTAATAATGCTTTGTGCACAAAATCAGCTTAGGAGATTGCAAAATATATACTGAGTAATCTTTTGCCCCAGAGCCATCAAAGGAGTAGAATTTAGCCGACTTCGGGAATCTAAATCACAGCCTTTCTCTTTGACTGTGGAAATACTTGTGGGGCCACGCTTAACTTGGTGCGTGATGAGCCATTAGCATGAATACATGGATCACCAGGCAGATGGTATCAGACTATTAGTATCTTTGCTATTGTTATAATACTTCAGTGTTATTTGTGGGAACGGGTGTTCCCTACAAGCATTTCCGCAGCCAAAGAGTTGGTATTTCCACTTAATTAAAATGTGGCGTTTGGCGCGTGACGAATCTTGGGGGCTGATACTGCACTTTACCGTTGGCCTTGCCGGATTTTATTTTTTGTGCGTGTATTAGGCGTTTTTGAGTAACAAAGCTTGTTGACTGGTGTATTTCTCGCCGCAGTCATCTGAGTGGCGTTCTTATGAGCTATAGAGCGATTTCAAGGGTGGCAATGGCACGGATATAAAATAGAAGTTTTCTCCAATCATACTTCATAATTAGAACCCTCATGACTGCAATCCTCATCAATTTTTTTTTAACTATTATCGCAATTAATAAGACATGTCTACTCAAGTGAGCTAATCTATAGAAAGCATTCTCCAGCTTTGGCAATTTAGCTTCTACTAATACATTTGAATTATAGGGTAATGACGCACCAGAAGTAGCACTCAGTGAACTTGCACCCGAGGTATACTACCCTCCAGATGGTATTCAAGTATCGGATAGTATACCTCAGATAAAACCTGAAGATCCGCTAGGAAACGTCCAAAAATATGGTCAAGACCTTATTTCGCCAGCATATAATGACCCTCCATTATACCCGCCGTTCGAGACTACGGCCCCGCCTCAAGAAAAGAAGGTGAAATGGTGGAAGTCTCCTCTTTTTCTTTCAGGAATCGTCGCGATTTTGGCTATGTCCGTCATTGGACTAGCAGCCGGAATTGGTGTTACCACAAACAAGTACCAGAATCTACAAGCCACAACGAGCCTATCATACCTTACCAACGGCTGCTCAGAGCAGGGTGTTAATACACTCGGCAAATCATATACCACACAAAGTAAGTTCAAACCACGTTAGAAAAATATGAAAATAAATCTATTTAACAAACAAAGACGCTTCGAGCAGTAAAACATATACTGTCCGATGCAAAGTCGACACTCTTGGGACCCCAATTTACTCATTGTTTGCCAACAACTTCAAGGGATGCATAGAGTCATGCAGTATATGGAACAACTATAAGCTGGGAAAATCTTGCAAGGCCGTCACATACATTCCGGCATGGAACAATATTATATTTGCAATTAATCCACCAAACAATGCACCCGGCAATTGTTATCTAAAGGATTCAACTACGTTGAAGGCCATGGGGGAAATCGAACTTAACAGCGCTACTCTGGACTCTTAAGACAGGACATCGATACAAATTTTGTAGGGAAGGATTGTATTTATCATGGCTTAGATGGTGAAATGCACTTATGGAAATCATTAGCTATTACAACGTTGGATGATATGTGATATTTGAGTGCCTGATTTATTGTTAGGGCCTGGGCCCAAGACCGACAGGCGTATGAGGCCCCGGTGTGTTATAATAGCCGTTATTCGCCCCGGTAACCACGAGCATTGTGGTTATTGACTTATCTTTTGGCCTGATGAGAGGCGCGGATCGTACAAAAGCAGATATGACTCATGTACGTCAGTTCTCAAGTTTAATTGCACTAGTGGTAGCTGATGTTCCTCAAATATAATGCCATTTAATGAGGGGTTAGACGCATATCCAGTTGGATGCAACACTGAAAGTGGGCAGTAGCATTTGTGGCACCTGCGACAGCAAAAAATGCCGTGTGAGCGGAGATCATGGTCACAGATTGCTGAAGAACTTCATGCTTGGTGACACGTGGTTTTCAGCGCTTTAATGACCGAAAATAATTAAACAAATATATGGGAGAGACTCCATTTTGCGCGCCAGCTGTCTAGAATAATGGTGTACTGGAAGTGAGATGTATTGGCGGCATTTTGAGCTCAACCAATGAATGGCTCTGGTTAAGTATTGGGCCTACAGAATTTACTCAGTAGGCATTTAAAACGAGTATGAGTTATTGATCATAAAATTTTGGTGAATATTGGCCAGATAAATAGCCCATACCGTTGACCTGCCGCACGGCGTGTGTCCAACATAGAGGGTTAAATGTGCATAGCGATATAAGAATAAATCGGCTCAATTTGTGCTGTAAAGAGGATTAAGCTGATTGCTTCTTAGTTGGTTAAATTATGAAGACCAGGTAAAGTTGCTGAATGAAGTTGTATCTGACACCTTTGTGACTCTAGTGCTTTTGAGAGAAATGAAATCCTGGTCGAGCCAGCTACCCGTTTTTTTTTATCTCGACAAAGTCTGCCCTACCGTTTGGCCAACATGAAATGAAGCTAGTCCTGTTCTAGGACAAGAAGGCCTCCAAGTGATCAGCCCACCCCGACCGCCCTCCAATACGGAAGAAATAAGCATTCCTCGAAACATGCAATAACCTTCGGCACATTTAGGCAACCTATAAAATGTTATTGACTATCTAATAACAACAACTGCACTAAAATCGGAATTTATTTGTTCTGGCTATCTGCAATTTAGGAATGTTGAATAGGCGCAGGGTGTGGATTCAGACAGGCTGTCTTGTCGGCTTCCGTCCCGATGGCTAGAGAGCCCCATCATACCATTCAATTCGATCCATATACATATTGATATTCATGGAAGAAGGAATAATTTCTCATCCACTTACGTGACTTAGAAGTTCCCGAGGAACGTTCGGGCGTAGAGAATTTTCTTTATCAACATCGTGATGTGTAAGGTCTAAGTTAGGTTATAGAGAGTGACAGTCGATGCCCCTCCGACTAAACTCCAATTCCTACCCTACTTGGCAAGGGTCAGTACCCTAATTTGGGAAGGTAGAGATGGGGATTAATAATCTTTCACCGTTGCCCATGGCTGTGCCCATTATTGGTCGGCTTGTGATGGACAAGCCATCAAGGTACACATAGGGCTGACCCGGGAAGCTGTTTTAGCTACTGCAGGGTCAGATCTTAGCATGGGAGCTAAAAGCGACTTCATATTTGTTTATATACTTGGTTTATTGGTCTGGATGCTTGTTGTTTCCCTATATCATGACTTCGTCTGGGTGTCAATGGCCTTCGGGTATACATCCGATGCTATAGGGTAACTAGTGCTGCAAGGGGGAGCGATTGTGGCGCCGGATGACTACAACCCTTTGAGTTTGTGGAATGCATTGGCGAATAGCATGTAAGATTGATTATGTGAAAGGCAACCTCATTCTTTTACTTCATGATGGAGGAGGTTTTAGGAGCCCTTTTCTCATGATTGGATTCTCCAATAGTAGTACATGTGTTCTTTGGGTCTACGGTGAAAAAGATGGTGTTTGGCATCTTGAATATTGAATGTCTATAATCAAACTTTGGCCATTGATACGCTATTCTAAAAGCAAGGTTACGCCCTTGGGGAAAAGGTAGCAATCGTCTGATCTCAGTCTGACATTGAAATGACAGAACGGCCTGCAACCGGCCACAATGGCCCAAGCCTTAGCTCCAAACCCTGTTTGTATTTCCGTCTCTCGTCAGAAGAACGCGCAACCCGCGACTTGTCAGCTTGCGTGCTTTCTTCAGTTTCACCCCCCCCCTTTCAAAACTTGGCGCATGAAATCCCAAGCAAGCCACGTCCCGCTGCTCTCTGCCGAGCTGCGCTGCAAAACTTTGTCAATGAAGCCAAAATTCCGCGGCAGTTGCATGTATATCGATTCATCTGGAATCACGGATGACGCCATTCACGACATATTTCCGAAGCCCCGATGCTCGCTGCCCGTAGGAGCCGAAACGCGGGTAACCCCTCCGGAAGACGACAGACGAGCTCACCGCTGGGGGGGCAGTGAGGGAGCGAATCACGGCCGCTAGAGGCCCTCGAGCTTGCGAATCTTAGTGCAAAGCACGCATTCGATCCACCGCAAAGCCTAAAATAAGCAAGGAGCAGCGGTGTCCTTTGTCGGAGATAAGATAGCGCAGCCCAATGGCTGGAGCAAGGCATTTGACCTCCGTCCTCCGTCCCCACTTACCGGCCTCGTGTACCGGCGTCCCAATTGCTGGCCTCTAGTCTCAGGGAGCCCCCAGGGCAGATGGAGCCGCTCCCGACAAACATGTCCCAATCCGGATCTCTTTCCCGAAAATCCGGGGAAATCCACCACGCCTATCGGGAACGCGCCCGGTCACACACGGCGGTGGGAGGTGAAAACTCGGTGTTTCGGCGTTGCGAGAGAGAGTTGGCCTGCCTACCTTGCTCCCAAACTCCAATCTCCAATCCAATCCAATCCAATCACGCAACTCAACCAGACAGACAGACACCCAGCGGACGACGGGAGAAGGGAGGCTTACCCCTCAGAGAATCGACCAGAACGCTGCAACCTACCCCTCACCGGCGTACAGTCATCGTGCATAGGGTTTGCATTTATATCTGGAACGGCGTGCTTAAATACCCTCCTCCCCAACTTGCACTTGCAAATACTTCGCCATGACAGCTCGCGCCACATTCGAAAAGCACAAGTCAAAGGTTGTCCTCCTCGCCTCCATCATCCCCGCAGTCTTAGTCCTCGCCCGCTTCGCCCAGAAGAAGAGAATCCAGCAGCAGCAGCAGCAGAGCAAAATGTCTTTCCCCCTCCACCCCAGCATCAACAACGGCATCACCAAGGGTGATGCCAACTTCTCCGGCGGCAAGCTTCACTGCCACTGCAAGACCAACCCCGTCGAGGTGACCCTCGCCGGCAACGTCGCCCACAACCACGCCTGCGGCTGCTCCAAGTGCTGGAAGCCCGAGGGCTCCCTCTTCTCCGTCGTCGGCGTCATCCCCCGCGACCAGGTCACCGTCACCGCCAACGGCGACAAGCTCCACATCATTGACGAGAGCGCCGCCATCCAGCGCAACGCCTGCCGCGACTGCGGCGTCCACCTGTTTGGCCGCATCGAGAAGGACCACCCCTTCAAGGGCCTCGACTTTGTCCACGTCGAGCTCTCCGACAAGAAGGGCTGGCAGGAGCCCCAGTTCGCCGCCTTTGTCTCCTCCATCATTGAGCAGGGCTTCGACCCTGCTGGAGCCGACGGCGTCCGCAAGCAGTTCAAGTCCGTGGGCCTCGAGACCTACGACGCCCTCTCTCCTCCTCTAATGGACCTCATCGCCTCTTATACCGCCCAGAAGTCCGGTGTCAAGGTGCACCGCCTATAATTGGGTCAATGCATTTTAAAGTTTATATAAAAAAAAAAAAGACAACAATGACAATAACAACAACAATATCAAATATCATGTAGTTTAGTTTATAGGGTTAGTTAATAGGGGACGTTCAAAAAAACTATTCCCGTCTCTTCCTTTGAACCAATATCCATCTTCTTTTGTGTGTATAAGTGCATATGATGTCACCAAAAACCGCAAACCATCTCAACGTCGAATCAGGTTCCAATTGCTCCAAAGAAATATCTGAGACAAAATTGATTGGTCATCTCAATTTTACCTAGACGAATTTCTGACCGAGACAGTCAATCATACACTCCTGCCACGAACATGACACACGGATTCGCTGTTTGGCACCTTTCTTTTTTCAGAATACGTCCAGAAAACCCGCAAAATTAATTATATTTATACAATAAGCCTAATTTAAAGGCTGACGATTTCGTCCATCAAGCCGTCTCTTACACAATCATGGATCGCGCTATGCATTTTTCTTCTATCATTGATGCAACATCTTAGTAGCGTGTCATGGCAAATCCCAACAACCAAACTCCATTAGAGGCGTCAAATCCCCAAATCTTTATGCCGCCGTTATAGCAATACTTCCAATACCTGCTGCACCCGCTGAAACGAGGATGAATCCCGGAACCACTTGCTAGAGTTTCGAGATTCTGCAGCATCATTTTGCATCGTACTTCATGGCACGAATATGTTTAGGGCCCAAAAGGCCAGCAGAACTAGGAGAGCACGACCACAGGAAGAATTGATCATGTCCCGCGGAGAAGGCATTCCAGCCATGAGCCTAATAAACAGGATGTATAGCTTTCTCAATACCCTTGTGACCCGAGCAAGAAGAGACTGCCCAGGGTTTCTTTCGGAATCAAAGTCGTCTCTGAAATCTTTTTCTTCGTCGCCAGCAACACGGGAGACGTCCCCTGACTCCGATTGTGACGAGGCTGGAAGAATCTGGTCCACGACGCTGGAAGTACCAGCAGATGCGTAAGAGCTGATCCATAAAAAGATTGGAGCAATAATGATCAAATCTCTAAATCGATCGCGCATGAAAGTGCCATCACCCGTGAACATGCCTGTGAGAAGCACACCATGGGCGTTTGCCGCCAGGAAGAGGTGGAAATGAAGAGTATAGAGCTCCGTAGAGCACCCTCCCAGCCACACCATTGCGCGAGATTGGTAATTGCGGATCGTGGCTGTAGCATTCCGTAGAGCAACTAATGCTAGAATAGGAAGAAATGAGACTATGCTGTGCCAATTCTTGTAATTTGAAAATTTTACATCTTTATTAGCGCAAGAGGACCAGAAGATGCAAATGACTAAAAAGCCAACGAGTGCGAATGAATACCCCCAGGCAGCGCGAAGTGGCTTTTTAGAAGCGTGGTTGGCCACCGCCGAAAGCATCGCAATATATGGGATGAATAGTTCGGTTGCCAAATACTCCCTCAACTTGGCGGGGTTGTTCCAGTAAATGTTGAAAATATGGAAGAAGGATATGGCCCAGTCTGCTGCTGGGGTACATTTGACAAAAAGTGTGAGAAGTGCAACAGATAGGACAATCTTGGCGAATATAAATCGGATATCGTCGTTGAATTGCTTGTGTTTCAATGCCATCGTGGCCCACGTAACAACAAAGAAGAAACTGGTCTGTAGGATAAGACCGTAGTTGTAGTACTTCAACTCGGCAAAGTAGCCGACGAGGAATGTGAAGAGATTCAGGCGAAGCAAGACGTTGACTACCCGGGAAAGAGAGTAGTCCTCCGTAGTCAAGAAATAAGTGGTGTGTTCATACGAGAACTGGAAGATGAAGGCGGACACTAGAACCATCATGGCGATGTTTCCCGAGACAGACTCGTAGTTTACCCAGTCAAGGGAAATCATCATAATCATGATCAATCCCTTCCACTCGTCCATCTGGCTCTGGAACAAGGTAGCTTCCTTGGGCTCGGCGGTAATTGGATCGGGTCCAGCCGATGGTGTAGAAAGGCGGCGCATTGAGAGGAGCCCAACAGCCAGCCCAATGATGCAGAGACTGGAAAGACTGCCGACATCAAAGACCTTTACGCCCTTGGCCATCATTTGCGTTCGGTCTGCGTAGTGCAACATGAGCAAGGGCAGGACCACTGCACCAAGCGATTGCATGTTGAAAAGTCGATTGCGAGGTGTGGAGCGACGGGCTAGAATGTCCAGCGACTCGAGGCCAAGGCAGGTAATTAGGAGAAAGATGCCCACTCCGACGAGTATCGATAGACCGTGGGTCTTGAAGCCGTAGTCGGTGCAGCAGGTTCCGCGAGATGGGTCTATCCTGTCTCGGTCGAGTTTGGCGTTGCATCGGTAGTTGAGCATGATGTTGGTTCTCATGTTTGAGACGTCGTCAATGAAATGCCACCCGGACTTGGTCGGGTCGCCAATCGTCTTGTTCTGGCCCTCAACGACCTGCGAAAGAGCCCAGGCCATTTGGAAGCTCAAATCTTTCTCCGACTCCCGCAGCCAGTTTTGGTACTTGACAATTTGCTCTGTTTCCACATAGGGATCGCGGCCTTCATCCAGACTCTTCCCCGACAGAAAGCCATGCGATGGCGGTATAAAAATGGCTCGGCTCCCGACTCCATCTTCAGGGTCCAAAGGCTCGTTGAAGGAGTCCTTGATGTTACCCCACAGGAGTTCCGATGCGTTGTTCACGCTGCCGCGGTATCTTTCCATCCACAATCCGGATTCCATTTCCTTGAGCGCCTCTGAGAACCACGGGCCAGCTCCGAGCAGCAGGAGGACGGGGCCTTCTTGATCGTGAACGGGTACGGGCATGGGCATGTGCTGGTCCTCGAGAAGTCGCTCTGCCCCCTCAGCAAACTCTGTTAGATCAGGAGTGGCATCGCTGTTCCCGTAGGGGTTCCATTCGCCAGAGGTTTGGAGGAACGGGTTCCAAACGAAGCTCACGGCAAGGTCGCGATGTGTGATTTTCCAATTTCCGTGTTGGGAAATATTATAATCGCTGTAGATGTCTGAGGACTTGTGTAGCTATTGAGAAACATGTTAGTGCTCGGCTTGGCCAGCTGCAGGGTTGCTGTGATTTGCAGAAAAACATGGTACGCACCAATCGCACGAATCCCTCCGCCATTTGACGAACCGTCGAATCTCCCACAAACATCATCTCGCGATTTTGCACGCAGTCGACAATGTCGTCGGGCGAGTATGGGTGAAGCAAGCATCCGTCGGGCTGCCATTGGTGGAACGGCATGCGATCTCCGTTCGAGTCCGCGGGGTCGACCCAGCGGCCGGTCTCCAAGAGGGCGCGGCAGCGGTACGGATCGTCGTTCTGTGAATTAGTCTTGTAAAGTACAAGAGCGAGAAAAACAAAGCCCCACACCGTGATGAGCATCCGGGAGACCATTGAGGCCGAGGGTGAGGGTGAGGGTGAGGCCATCGCGGGCAACGCCCTGTCTGGGGTCCTCGAGAGATGCATCAGATCTGCCTGGGGGGGAAGACGCGACAACGGGGGGGGGGGGGGGGAGAAAGTTGACGCAAGAAAGAAATGGTGGAGATCCAGAGATATCAATTCAAATACGGCTGAGCACCACCATGAAAAAGCCACCATGGGAAAAAAAAGCCACCAACAAAAAGGACACCACGCTGCTCCGGCGCTATTCCACACGTGGCGAATAACCAACGAAGTCGAATTCCAGTCCTGCTAGGGTGGCGCCTAACTTCTTAGCGAAATTATCGAGTAACATCAACACCATTGCGACAGACGTGTGGCCGAGTGCTACGCAGGGAGAGGAGGTGGTTCCAGTTTGAGACACAGCCTGTTGCATTCCTGCCTGGGTACGGAGCAGGCCAGTTACACAGAAGATGCACCCCAGGATTTGCTCCTCCTATACGTTAATCTTCCGCAGGTGCCCCTGTCAGAATGAGGGGCGCCGACCCCTCGAACAGGGGGCCATAGGGCGGAAGGCTGCAGGGGTAAATGAAGGGAAAAAGAAAAACTTCAATAGCACTCCAATGGTCGCAGCTAACCGAGAGTTACTTTACTTTGCTATTGTATCAATGCCACTGACGCACAGGAACGGACGAGACGATATCAGTATAGCAAGCCACAAGTAGTCAATTGCAAAGTATATACAGTCTATGCCTGCTTTTTGAATCCCGACACTGACAGACCTCATCAATCCTACCCGAAGCCCCAGATGGACCAGACTAACCACCACCCTTCTCGCGGTAGTAGTAGCTTGGGTGATTGTTCAACTTGTTTCCAACCACCCAGTCCTTCTTCTTGGAATGGGACTGCTCTAGCGTCCGCCCACGTTGTTCGGCCCTTGTCACGTCTCTCTTCTTTTCATCCGAGACGCCTGTCATACCGGCCACGCCACGAGGAACCATTTGACGCTTATTGCCGTTGGCCTCGACTAGTTGCCCGTCACCCGTCTCACCCGCGGCACCTTGTTCTCGCTCGGCCTCCTCGATGGCTAGCCTCTCGGCCCGCTCCTCAGCAGAGGGGTGGTTGTGCAGGTTTTGGCGGAAATATTTGTTCAGCGAACGGTGACCAACAGACTTTCCAGAGGGGAGATGTAGTTCGTATTCATCGTGGAACACGGCGTGGGTGTGCTTGTGCGCGTGTGAATGCCAGCCATCGGCCTGATGTCTGTGCCGAGGGTCGTGGTGTGAATGGTGAGGGTGTTTGCCTAATCGCTCAAACTGGTGGATGTGGCCCTCAGCGGGCACAGCAGTGAGGTCTTCTGAGTCGAGTGAAGAAGCCGAGCTATCAGTCTCCCAGCCCTCGCCATCTTCGCCCTCGTTGATTTCCTCCCCGTCGTCGTTGACAATCTTGGATGCCCGACGAGCGCCGAGTTTGGCGCCACCGTTGGTGTCATCGCCTGCATCCTCATCCTCGGAATCCTCGCCGCCGTCTGAATATGTACTTCTAAAGTCATAGAAATCTCCGATCTCGAGCTGCTCCGCCTCTGTTTCAAATGGAATCTTGCAGTGACCCTTGTCACGCATGTGGGTCTGGACGGCAAACGTGGTTGCCTTGAACTTGTCGCAGTATAAACACTGGTGAGCATCACGGATCTTGTTTTGCAGTTGCTTGAGAAGGCCATCCAGGTCTACGAGGTAGTTCTTTTCCGGGATAAACATGCCATGGAAACGCTCCATGTGGTTTGTGTTGAGAGTCACCGAAGGGGAAGAGTAATTGCAGAATAGGCACGATTCCAAGGTCCACTCGGGCTCGTTGGAAGGAGGCACTGGGGTAGCCGAGTTGGATCCACGATCGTTTGCGGTGTCCACCTCCTCGGAAGATTCCTTGTCGGCAAGCTGAGGGTTGGATGGTCTCTTAACTGGTGATGGTTGCTGTTCCTTGAGAGTGGCATTCTGGAGGCCCTCGACAACATGGCTAAACTCCTCCTCGGCATCGGAATCGATCCCGCTTTTGCCAGTGTGCAAAGGCTCTCCAAGGGAAAATGTGGAACTGACAACAGAGGTGTTCTCGTCGTCTGCGCGCTTGGGAACCGTCTGGCCGCTCGAGGCCTCCTTCAACTTGTGCTTCTGGCTGGACAGGTGGTTCTGATAGGCGTTTTCACTATAATACGTCTTTTCGCAAATCTCGCATACTCGTTCAAAGTAGGCCTTGTCGGCCTCGGCGGTAGTCGCTGCCCGGGCTTGGAGGACCTTTTCAGTAAAGACATCTGCAGAGATGGGGGGCAGCGAAGCCACTCGGCGCTTCAGGTTGTAGCGACTGGGAACTCGTCGTCAGCGGGCTATGCGCAGAGCGCAAATGAGGGGAAGCTACTCACTGCCAGTCGCTCTTCATGTGGCCCTTTTGCAAGTCAATGTTGCGGTAGGCGACCTGGCAAGTGTTGCATGTGTACGGGTGCGAGGCCGAAGTGGCCGCCGCAGTCTGGGCGGAGGCCATGATTCCTCGCGCAAAGTAAAAATCGAGGCGCTCTTAACAGCGACGATAGAATGAAAAGAACAGGTCAAATCCCGCCGTCGCAGAGGTCTGGAATTTGGTCCTGAGGGATGTTTGTGTGAAATCGAGGGGTCTGGAGTGGGAAATTCGGCACGTTTGGTGGGCTATGGCGGGGCTGCACTGATAAACGTCACCCACGAAGGCGATAAAAAGACTTTTTTTCCTGGCCACCCCCACTAAGCGCTGCAGAAGACACCAGCGCCAACTGCCAACTGCCAGCGAGCTGAGTCATCGAGCCTCCGGTGGTCCCGGCGTGTTAGTTTATTTTACTCGATGATGACGGGCGGCGAGTGTGCTGCCATTGCCCGCATGCATCAGCCCTGTGTGAAAGCGGCGACGTGCATCGGGGAAAAAGTTGGCCCGGGCCGGGAGGCTGCTACTGTGTATGACCGCCGGAGTAGGTCTGGGCGAACTGGGACTGGGGGACTGGGGGACTGGGAGGAGGGATGGCTGAGCAGGAAGAGCCTAGGCTGGCTGGTCGATGTACTTACTACTGGACGCTTGCCTCGTTGCATCCATTGGCCCTCTGCACGGCCCCACGCTCGCCACGCTACGTTCTTCCCTGCGGATCCCTAGCACAAGCAGCTTGTCGTCAGTCCCCGTCCCCGTCTAGACCCACGACCCACGGCCCATTCTCGAGCGATGACCTGGCTTGTGGATGACATATCCGTCACTTCCATCTCCCATCGCCGCCTCACACACGCACTCGGTGTCAACAAACACCAAACCCCAGCCCGCGCGCTCGTCTTGCCTGTCTATCAACTTTTGCGGCGCACCCACCCGACGGAATGCCTTCCTGACACGGCCCCTATCCCCCCCGTCCAGCCCCCTCACCAAGGCCCCCCGAGCCCAGCATCCCATCTGCCTCATCCCTCTCGCTGCGCACTCCACCCGTCCATGTCATGACGCCCGAGGCCACCCGCACGCCAGGCGGCCCTCTCGAGACGTCTGCAGACCTGGATCTGCTCGTCGGCCTGTGGCAAGAGGCCCTCTTCGCCCGCCTCCCCGCCGACGCGCCTACCGAGCTCGATGCCTACGTCCAGGACATCGAAAACCCCAGCCGCGTCTACGCCATCCATCGTGCGAGTCGGCGCCATGATTTCCAGCTCTTGGTAGAAAGGTACCACGTCGTCCATTGTCTGCTGTGCTCATGCGCTAAATTGGTTCGCCAGATTCATCCTGCAGTTGCGTTCGGGTTGCGGTCAGCCCGACTGCACCACCTCGACATGTTTCACCTGCCGAAAACGACTTGCAGGTAGAGCGCCGATCCGACGATATAACCCGACGAGCGCCCGAACATTGGCCATTTATCTCGCAAGCCAAGATAACCCCGAGGATCGACTATGCCCCTACCTCAACAGACCAAAGGACCCCCCCGCTTCGCTCAACAACCTCATATTCTCTGCCCGGCCGTTGCAGTCGCGCCCGGAGTTCAAAAGGACCGCATTCAAGACATCTGCACGACGCAAGGATGCTCCCGCCGATCAACGCCAACAGCAGACATCGCACAGTAGAACAGCATCATTAACAGCAGCATCGGCAGCCACCGAACCGGGCTCGAGAGAATCCATTGATACGACTCGACAATTATCGGAGCATGATGACGCCTCTGTCGGGACCAATGTCCAGGTGGTGGAAAGCCCTGTCAGTAAGGATCATCGGTCATTTGCCGCAAACTTATTCGGCACAGTGGCCTTCAAGATGGTTGAGTGGATGACTCCCCGCGGTATTGAAGCCATGTCACAGCAGATATCTAGTCTGGACGAGAACAAGGCAGAATCTCACTCTCATCTTGATGAGGAAACATCCCAAAAATCTGACCAGACCGCCTCAATGGATTCCCGACCGCAGTCCCCGACATCACAAACGATTGCCAGAGAAACAGATACTTTACTGAATCAACAAAAAATTGGAAGTGAAGCCTGCGTTGGAGAGAGACCCCGTCTCGAGTCTAACCCCAGCAAACATAAGCCTCGACAGCGATCCATACCAAAATCTCGAGCCTCGAAACCCAAGAGAGCAGCGTCTCTGGACCCATTCCCCCCACCTGCTAACACCGACGATCCCAAGCCAACCATTCTATCCCCGCGTCTAAATGGATTCCATGAAAAACCTACACGCCCGAAGTCCGGCACCATCATAAGTGGACGAGGTATTCCCGAGGTGCCTACTAAACCGGCATTTTTCGAAAATGTGCCTTCACCAAACCCGCAATTGCTGGAAAAGTCGAGGATTGTTCCGGCCCCGAGCGAAGATATCGTGGGAAGAGAAATTCCAACACATAGCCCGGCGAAACAGCCTAAGCAGCCTCCCTCGGCACCCCAGGCCTCCCAGGAACATGAAAGGGAAAGGTTGGAAATCCCAGCTTCTTGGCTGAGCAACTCATTACCGCAAGCACTGTCTCGAATTGATGCCGATGTCATTGATTTCATGTGTGACATGTTCCAAGAGGATGGAACCTATGAGAAGCAGATGATTGTCCCGACCGAGCTTGGAGGACCATGTCCCAAACCATTGAATCGACCCAAAGGACTCAGAAGGCGTGTCTCGCAGACGGGCAAGTCCTCTAAAGCACAGTGGAAGGATTTTAATGAGCAGACGATATTCAATGTTTTCAGCAACCCACAAGCTATCATCCAGTCTTTCACTCGGGATGGCAAGCTGTACGATTCACACACACTCTGGTACTGTCTCCACCGACTGAGTCGTGTGATGCCAAGTCTCCTTTTCCACAGCCTGTGGATTGCTGCTGGCAGCCTTTTCGTCGCTCCGCCCAATGTTCGATCAACGCTGCCACCCAAAAAGTCCACATTCACACAGCGAACTCAGATGCCACTAACCGATATCGAGGCCGGTCAGTTGATGTCGATATGCTTGCATGCCTTGGTCGCGGCTGTGCCTATCGTCCCAGATTCAAGGACCTTGTACGACATGTCACGTATCCGCTCCAACGGCCTTAGCTTAGTTGGGGGCAGTGGAGTTGCACGGCAACCTGCTGCGCGTTGTCTTGATTACGATGATACCTTTAATAACGACCTTGCTATTCGACTTGCTCGAAGACTCTTCTGCGCTATTACTGCCCGGCGCTGCTTTGCTGACATGTCAGATCGTGAGGCCGGTGATGGCCGTTCCGGTATTGATGTGCTGCAGCCATTGGTGGATCAGCTTGATTTCATTGGTGCCGGTATCGCCCCTATCCTAGAATTTTCCCAGGATGAGCGGAACTTGCATGAGACACGCGTCTCTACAATATTGTTGGATTGGTCTCGAACAGTAATTTTGAACGATTGGACTGGGCGTCCCGAATTTTCGATGGAAGGCCCCTTTGGTGGCGCCCTGTCCTTTATCGAGACAATGTGTAAGCAACACTTCCTGCATGTATGAGATGGCTATGTACTAACACATTGATGTAGATGAAAACCGAAATCTCTTGTTATTGGGAGACATTCAGTTCAGACTAGACTACCTATCGGACCGTATCGACGCTATTGAGATCCCGGTGGATTGGCGGAATTTCAAATCTACCCGATGGAAGCGGCACATTCTAGACTACCCTTACATCTTTAGTCCGGAGACATTGGTATCCTTTTTCCGCTCCATCAACTTTGCGCGGATGAGCCGAATGTTTGAGGAGTCCAGCTCACTCAAAAGTCGCATGAGCGCAATCGTGGACCCAGGAAGTCTGATTACAAATCCCCACCATAAGATGGTGCTGCAGGATCTGCTAAAGACGGCATCGGCCAAGTACCTGATTCTTGAAATTAGCCGAGATCACGTCGTGCGAGATGCTTTTGACCAGCTTTGGAGACGAGAAGAGCGAGAGCTGCTCCGGCCGCTCAAGGTTCACCTTGGAGAAGCGGGTGGCGAGGAAGGATTTGACTCTGGTGGCGTGCAGCAAGAATTCTTCCGTCTCGCTATTGCGGAATGTCTTGACCCCAAGTACGGAGCTTTTACAGTCGATGAGCGAACACGAATGGTATGGTTTGCGCCGGGATCGTTGACTGAGGAATGGAAGTTTGAGCTGGTTGGACTGCTCATGTCCCTGGCTCTGTTTAACGGAGTTACGCTCCCAATTACATTTCCTAAGGCGCTATACCGGAAATTGCTTGGGAAGCCCGTAGATGAGCTTCACCACATCGCTGACGGCTGGCCAGAGTTGGCAAGCGGCCTTACAACGTTACTAGAGTGGGACGAGAAGGATGGATCGGTCGAGGACGTTTTTGCACGCACCTACGAGTTTTCTGTGTCCGCTTTCGACATCAATGTCACCCGAGAGATGAAGGGCAAGAAGCCGTCATGGCCCAAGGCAGCAGCGTTTGCGAATGAACCACCACCCAGCGCGTCGAACCCCAGCGATGCGCCAATGGTGACCGACGACAATCGGGATGCATACGTCAATGATTACATTCGTTATTTAACAGACGTATCTGTTCGACCTCAATACCAAGCGTTCGAACGAGGGTTCCACGCCTGCCTCAACAAGAAGTCGCTTTCGCTGCTCAACCCTCCCATCTTGCAGTCTTTGGTTGAGGGTGTGCAAGAAATTGACATTTCCGAACTGAGAAGATACGCGCGGTATGTAGGATGGGATGCATCCCACCACACGGTTAGGGACTTTTGGTCAATCGTCAAGAGATATGACGATCGGATGAAGCGCAGACTGTTGGAGTTTGTGACATCGTCGGACCGGGTGCCTGTTGGAGGCATGAAGAATCTTCAATTTGTGATACAGAAGAACGGAGAGGAAGAGGGCGAGGGTGGACATTTGCCGACTGCATACACGTGCTACGGAACACTGCTGCTCCCAGAATATAGAGACAAAGAAGTGCTGAGAGAGAGGCTGGGAATGGCACTGGAAAATGCGCAGGGCTTCGGATTTGCCTAATGAGCTAAAATAGGGTTGGCTGTAAGAGAGGAATGCTGAGCGTTTGATTGCGCACGAATTATAACTACTCGGGAGTAATGGGGGTATAGGCGTTCTAGATCAAGCTGAGTTGAATCAATACCAACTTGTTTTGGGCTGTGCGCGCTGCAGCCCCAAAGAATACACTGAGCTCGCTTATTATCATGGGTGTTTTTTTTCTTCCTCTTTTCCTTTTTCTTTTTCTTTTTCTGTTTGGTCTTGATTTGTTACGTGCTGCTTTCTCAGCTCCATCAATCCCTCATCTGGCGAACATTGAGATTTATTCTCTTCTTCTGCATCCACCCGCGCCACTCGTCAAAGGCGCCGTCCTCCCGCGCAGGCCAATTTTTGAGGTAGTCGGGACAGGTGCCGCTGACGACCTTGGGCACGCCGTGCCAGGCATACCTCGACTCGTTGGTCATGTAGATGGCGTCGCCGGAGCGCAGGCGCAGGACCAGCGACTCCTTGCCGTCCGGCACGGAGCCCTCTGGGGCCGGGTTGTTGGGGGCAATCATAAACAGGCCGTCGCAGCCGAAGCTGAGGCTGATGAGACCCTTGTCCGTCTCCTCGCTGACGTCGCGGTGCATCATCATGGTGTCGCCGGGGGTGTAGAAGTTGAGGATGGAGGCCTGGGCCTCGGTGTCTGGGAAGAGGGTCTCGAGGAAGCGGGACAGGTAGGGCGGGAACCGGGGCGGCTGGGCGTCCGGGTAGACACGGTTGGTCCAGTCATACTGGCCGCCAAAGGTGACCCAGTGCAGGCGGCGCTGCATGACCTGCTTGATGGTCAAGGGCTTGTGGACCGAGGGGTCCTTGGGCACGAAGCTGGGGGCCGACTCGGGCCCGAGGGTGAAGAAGGACATGTCGTCACTGGGCTCAGCGGCGTCTGGGTAGGGGAGCTCATAGTGCAGGTGGAGATTTGTCTGGTGGGTTGGGTTGCTGAGATCGCGGTGGATCATGCGATCTAGGAGATGGTGTTGCACCTCTGGCGGGACGAGTGAGGGAAAGATGAGAAGGCCTGGTGGGTGTTAATCTACATGTATATATGAAGGATTCCAACAAAAAATAAAAAATAAAATAAAAAAAAACTGGGCGTATTTTCTCCAAATTCTTTAGTTTTGAAAAGCAAGGCAAACCTACCTGGCAGAAGCGGGTGGTGGATGATGGGCACATCGGCCTTGGCCAGGTCCGCAAACTCAGGCGCCAGATGCGCAAAACTGGCCGCGAGCTTGGCCTGCGGCACGGTGCCAAAAGTGACGAAGCCGCCAACTTCTGGCGGAGCGCGGGGGTCGTCGATGCGAGGGTCCTTTGCGAGCTCGGCCGGTTCCTTGCGCGAGAAGCTCTTCCACTCCGCCCGCATCTCGTCCGACGGCTGCTCATGAGCGTCGAGCTCGGTGAGGTTGAGTGTCATGATGGCGGGGTGTGCAAAAAAAAAGAGTTAGTTGCTGCGCGGTGCGATGCCCGTTTTCTGAGGGCTGGAGAGTTGTTGCGTTTAGCGATAGGAAAGAAGAGAAAAAAAAAACACCCCCCCAGATTGGAGAGTAAATACGACGAAGTTAGACAAGGTAAACCAGAAGGAATGAGTAGCAACAAAGTCCTTCTCTCACACATCCAAATCCACTCATGCTCATGTGGTTGTGGTCCCATCACGTGACCATGATACCAAGACCTGCAACCATGGCCATGTGTAGGACCAACTTTGACATGAGCAATCATATATCCGCCGATACAATATCTGGGCTTTGACGCTCCTCAATTTCATCTCTGGATTTCTTTTTTTTCTTTCTTTTCCTTTTTATATATATATAATATACCCATGTATTTTACACTCTAGGTTCCTATCCCCAATATCCTCCAACCCATCCTTCACTCTTTTTTCGTCAGTTTCCCATTTTCAGGATGCTGCTGCCAATACGACGGATTTCGTTGCGGGTGGCACAGCATCCTTCTTATACACCATGCAAGAAGTACAACGCCTTCTTCTCAACCACAATAGCCCTGGGGCCCCGGATCAGGCCCGGACCAAGGAACACCCCTCGCTCTGCTCCCAGTCCCAAGGCTGAACCAGTTGTGGAGGAATCTAAACCTACAACTAGTGCTACTCTGGTATCAAAAAGTGCAGAACCAGTAAAGGCGCCAGCAGCAACTCAACCAACAGTCACCCAATTCGGGTCAATTGAACTGCCACAGGATAGCCAAGAAAAGAAGAGCTCATCCAAGCTCAAAAAGAAAAAGAGCGTCACCATTCGCGGCCTGAAACCCTACCAACAGACTCTCTACTCGCAAGAGTCCATTTGCTACCAGCGTGGCCATGATCCCCCCGCAGAAACCGAAAAGACCGATAGGCCTCGCCTGGCCGTCGCCGCCAAGTTCTTCGAGGCGGGCTGCCGCCTGCTCTACTCGGCAGAGACGTTGAAGCACCACGCCCAAAACGACCACGTGCCCGAGGTCGTCGTCCTCGGCGCCTCCAACGCCGGCAAGTCGTCGTTCCTCAACGCCCTCGCGGGCGCCGCCTACGACGTCGCAAAGGTCAGCCACCGCCCGGGCAAGACGACCACCATGAACGCCTACGGCGTCGGCCCGCGGCCCAAGATCGCCCGGGACCTCGTGCGCAAGGGCAGCATGCCCCCCCGCCACAGCCTCGTCCTCATGGACACGCCCGGCTACGGCTTCAAGAGCCGCGCCGACTGGGGCGGCACCATCCTGCGCTACCTCAAGGCCCGCAAGATGCTGCGCGGCGCCGTGCTCCTGCTGCCCGCCGACAAGCGCCTCCAGGACACCGACCGCTGGATGCTCGATACTCTGGCCCGCGCGAGGACGCGCACCCTCGTCGTTCTCACAAAGGCCGACAAGGCCGGTGACCAGTGGCCCGTCGCTTGCCGTGCGCTCGCCACGCTCGTGCAGGACGAAATGATCAGCCTAAACACGTCGGCCGCAAGCACCTCGCGCGAGGGCTCTGATAGGGCTTTTGATGTCTACGCCACAGCTGCCAACATGGGAATCTCTACAAAGTTGGGAAATGGCGGCGGGCTGGGAGGTGTCAGATCAGCCATATTGGAAATGGCAGGCTTTGCTCTGGGCTCCAAGGTGGAGCAGCAGGCTGAGACGAAATCATATTCTGGGGCCATTGTTTCCTTTGACGATATTCAGTGGAAGACGTAATCAAAATCACTCATGTATTTGCGCCATCTTACTCTTGTACCATATCATATACTATACAACCCGATTATGGGTACGAAACCAGTCGCTCTACACCTCGATTATCAGATGTCCCTCCCACTGACAACCCGGTATGCTTCAAATGAAATACCCGAAACCCATCACTGCGCAAAAATGGTATCTTCCTAAAATATAATCCCATTACTTCTCGTTTGCTACCTCATTCTCTTGCTCCTGAGGGTGAGTCGAGTTGGTTGACTTGGCTGACTTGGTAGAATGCGAGGTTCCAGGCCGGCTTCTGGAGCGGCTCAAGGAATGCTTCAGCTTTCTAGCACCCTTTGAATCGAACAGACTCTTGACTCTCCTCAGTCGCGCCCATCGCTCCTTGTCCTTGGCGTCCCTGTCTTTGTCGTCATCCTCCACATATGGTGAACCAGCATCTGTTGTAGCAATACTCTCTCCACCAGGTGTCCGCGGTGTGGGCGTCGTTGCGGAGACAGCTGTTCCTGGACGTCGAGGTGTCGATGCTGCAGTACCTGACCTTCGGGGTGTTGACGGAGCTGCCGCCGTGGTGGCACGTGGTCGTGCTCTAGCCGAGGGCTTGCCTTCATAGATGTTTCGCAAATGTGCATCGTTGGCCAAAGTTTGCGCCAGGATCTTCCATCCCGGCTTGGCCTCTTCTGTTCGCGACTGGTGAACCCCTTGCCTTTGGGTTTCGGGGTTGGCCCAAGGGCAAAAGAAGCGATGTTCCCTAAGAGGATCGAGGAAATCCATAGGAGCGGGAACGATGACTTCGCCACTGTCCGACACCTCCTTACTCTTAAACATCCACAAACCCAACCGGCGCAGGCATGTATGGCATGAGGCGGAATTGGGAACTTGGCCGATGCGGGAGTTTGTGAGACCTTGCCATCCCAAGAGCGCAAGGACTAGCGCAACTCGATTTGGCTCCTTGTCGCCAACTGGCGGCGGGCTTGTGAAGAAGTCTGGGGGAAGCAGGGAAATAATTTCATCTAGGTCAAACCCATCGGGTAGGCGAAGGTTGAATTGATAGGGTAAAAACGACTTTTTTAAGCATAGCTCATCATAGCGTTCCCGTAAATCCTCAATGGCTGGAGCGGTTTTGGCCAGCGATAGTCGAATGAGAGTATCTGGGGACGGAGTTAGTTTCTTGGGGTATGAGACGCTTGGCGATACGACTACATACCATCGCATCCTCTCTTACGCCAAAGGCACTCTTCATTGTGTGCTGTGACGATAAGGCCTGCGTACTTTTCAACCAATGCGTCCTCTGGTAAACATTAGCATATTCACAACCCAGCATGCTGTAAGCAGACTGACCAATTTCGGAGGGGACCAGCACAGAAACCTCTTTTCCATCTACCACTTTACGGTTGACCTTGACAACAAGCTCCTTGTGACAGAGAAGGCACCGCACAGTCTCCTTGCCGTGGCATACCCATCCTCGCTTGGCCCATTCAATCTCGCTGACTCGTTCGGGCTTGGGGGACCAGTCTGTGATTTCTTGAAAGGTGGCTAGTCGTTTCAGTAGATCACCCCTTTCCGTTGGGGAGTACCTCGTGGGCGCATCTTTGCGAGGCGACGAGGCATGCGACTCTGCAGATTTGAGAACGGTTGAAATGGTGCTCGTCAGGTTCTTGGTCGTCTTGAGGATCGGGGCCGTAGAATCGGGCAGGCCAAGACGTCGGCGCTTTTGTAGAAGCTCCGGATCGAGTGTTTTTGTAGGAGTCGCGCTGGGAGAGTCCGAGGCGGCAGTTCGACCAGCAGGGGACTTGTCGGCGTCGTCATTCGTTCTCGACCGTGAGCTGCCCAGGCCTTGCAGCAACGTGTTGAACTTGCGCTTGGTTGCGTTCATCGCGGCGACTCACAAATACGCGTGAACGGGTAGTTGTATGTGTCAAGTCTTTGGCGAACAAAAGGTGCGCCCAGGGAATTAAAAGTTGAGGTTTGGTTGCGCAAAGTCTGGCCAGCAAGACTCTGGGCTTTTGGTGTCGACAAGTAATAATGGGTGTTTGGGAAGCTCCCGCTTTGGAGTCCGTGTCAGGGTAGGAGGGAGTTACGGGGCAACGAGTACCGAGAGCTGGCAGTGGATGGGCTTGCAGGCAGTGGTACCTGTGGTTGGGCCTCGGAGCAGCACAGAACCCGTGTACTGTCCGACCGCCCAAAGTACCTGGTACCCAATTGTCCGCCAAATGGTACTTCTAGGTACACTTTCAGGCACGCTTCCCTGTCAACCACTTAGCCCATTGATCGCACCGATAAGGAAATAGCGTTCCGATAAGAGCACGTGCCCCACTCTATCCACAGAAATTTTTCCACGACGGCGCTGTTTGGCTCCGCTGTACTTGTCTGTGCATGCTGCTTTGCAGGCGTCGCGATCGATTTTTTTTCCTCATCCTCGTTGATATCCCTTGATATCCCCTCGCACCCAATCTACGGGGCCATTGGCACATGTCTGGCTTGAACCAAGGCCCTCCCTCGTGGCTCTTTGCAAGCAATCCCTCCAACCCCGTTGCCCAGCCTTCCACAACTCCCACCATGGGCAAGAAGTCGGACAAGAAGGCCGACAAGGCCGACAAGGCCAAGTCCAAGGCCACCAAGGCCGCCTCTCCCCCTCCTGGTGAGCTCATGGACCTGGTCGAGACCTTCCTCTCCGAGCACTCCTTCAACGGTGCCCACGATGCCTTCAAGAAGCAGCGCGAGAAGAAGGGATGGAGCGCATCCGAATCAACCCCCTCCACCTCCCTCGTTGGCGTCTTCCAGACCTGGGAGGCCTCGGCCAAGCCCAAGTCTGCCTCTGGGGACTCGAGTGACTCCGACAACAGCGATTCGAGCTCCGAGTCAAGCCGCCCGGGCAGTGACGAAGAGATGAAGGACGCCGATGGCGCCGAGTCGTCCTCTGATAGCTCCGACAGCAGTGACAGCGACAGCGATGGCGACAGTGAGAGCGAGAGCGAGGTCGACACTCCCGCACCCAAGAGCCTCAAGCGCAAAGCCCCCGTCGACGACAGCTCCTCCGAGTCTTCCTCTGACTCTGACTCCGACTCCGACTCTGATTCTGATTCCGATTCGTCTTCTTCCGACTCTGACGACGAAAAGCCCCGTGCCAAGAAGCAGAAGCGAGACAGCAGCGATTCGTCTTCTTCCGAGAGCGAAAGCGGCGACTCTAGCGACAGTGACTCTAGCGACAGCGACTCGGATTCTTCCGACAGCGACTCGGATGACTCCGATTCAGACTCCAGCTCCGATTCTGATTCTGATTCTGATTCGGACAGCGACTCCGAGGTCGAGACGGCTGCTAAGGTGCCTCTGCCCGAGTCGGACAGCTCAGACTCATCTGATTCCTCAGACTCTTCCGACTCTGACTCTGACGACGAGAAGCCCTCCAAAAAGTCCAAGGGCAACAACGACTCCGACTCGTCTGTCACGCTCGACAAGACATCGCCAGAAGTCCAACCCGAGAACCCTCCCCTGCCCCCGGATCCAGTATTGACCGACAAGAAGGGTCGCAAGCAAAACGTGCCCTTTTCCCGCATCCCCAAGGACATCAAGGTCGACGCCAAGTTCGCCTCCAACGAGTACATCTCAATGGACTACTCGCAGGCCGCCTTCAACGACCTGATTGTCACAAAGGGCAAGGGCTTCACCAAGGAGAAGAACAAGAAGAAGCGCGGCGGATTCCGCGGCGGCGCCATTAATATCGAAGACCGAAAGAGCATCTACTTTGACGACTAGAAGAGGCAAGCATTAGAGGAAGAGAGGCAAGGAGGTGGATTAAAATGAAAGAAAAGAGGAAAAACAAAAGGTTTGGGCAGCGTGGTACGTGTTGCGGAAGAAAAAAAAACCAGAAATGGATGGGGGCTACAACTGCTACATATTTTGTCGATTAGACAGCCAGGCGTTGGGAACATCAACTTCGTTCACGCGCTCCAAACCTCACGGCATTTGCATACTTTTTAGTCGTGTTCCACGTTAGACTTGAATTCAAACTATATGTCACAAGCCAAGACCCGTATATTATTTATTTATTTTTTTTTCGTTTGCTCAGAATGCATTCGCTTGCCGTCTACCTAGGTATCCTAAAAAAAAATAAAAAATAGATTTGACCCAACAAAACGCCATGCCTGGAACAAATTCTCCTCGTCTCTGATATGTCGTTGCTTATTTAGTGTACATGTGCTGTCCAAATGTCGTTTCATCTTCTCTCTTTTTCTTTTGTTCATCAAACCCCAAGGGGAGGGAGTGTATTCCTGCTCCCAGAAACTCCCACCACAAACTATATTCCTGCCATGTTCATTTTATTGCTGGTCTTTTCTTCGTAATCATAATAATAATCATAATATAAAAGATGATGTTGCAAAACACGCCAGTTTATTAAAACGAAGCGTCCTTGGTCCAGTTCGGGTTCTGGTTGGTAGCACCCTGGACCTCAGTGGCCGGCGCGTGCTGGGCAGCATTGTCTGGACGCTCACCCTGAACCATTTCCTTCATGACAACGTCCTTGCGAGCCACGGCCGGCCACTTGCGGTCTCCCGCAGCGGCACTCTCCTCAGCCTCCTTGAGCCACTTCTTCCACTGCTCGGTTCCGGGAGCGGCGCCGCTGCGGCCGACCCAGCCGGTCAGCTTGGTCTCACGAATGGCGAACCACAGCGTGCGGGTGAAACTGGGGTGTCCCTCGCGCTGGTCGTTAGGGTCCGTGATGCCCTCCGCGTTCAATGCATCTGGGGGAGTGATATCCCGCCATTGGTAGCGGCTCAGGTCCCAAAAATACGAACGGGGAAGCATGCCAAGCCCCCAGTACAGGCCATTGAGGACAATGTATGAGCCACCAATGAAGATTTGCGAATTCCACGTGCAGTTGCCGAGCAGAACCACGCTAAGCATCAGAAGAGTGGTGCCGAGGGCCATGAGGAGCCGGTACGTGCGGCCACCGACATGGTACTTGCATTCTTCCGTGCCCGAGTACAGCTCTCGCGCAACCTCTTCCGTACACTTAATGAGGATAAAGGCGCCTTCTCGAGTTCGAATCATGACATCGCCTCTGGGAACCTCGTTTGTGTGCTTGCGGTTCATCAAGATCGGGTGCCATAATGAGGCGTAGCCGACAACGCTAGATGCAAGCGAGATGAGGGTTACGGCGATGATGGCAGCACCATCCTGCCAGATGACGGCGCAAACGATGAGTGCAACGCTAAGGAGGCACGAGAGAACAGACAGGATGTGGATGGGAGAGAAGAGGTTTGCGGGCACAGCGGGAGCCTTGGCCTTGTTGGCCATGGTGGACGGGTTGGCGAGCATATCCTGGACACGTTCTTTGGCGGTGGGACGGCGTATCAGGCTCTTGTTGGGCAGATCCTCTTCGGAGCGCAACGTGCTGGTCCGGGCATGGTTGAGCGAGGGTATCGGCGCATTCGTGGGTGGAACATTCTCCTCGTCAATGGGTGGTGGTCGAGGAATACGGGATTCCCTGGGGCCGGCCTCCTCCTTGCCGGTCGAGGTGAAGGAGCGGGCCCACGACACGGAGCGGCGGAGGAAGCTGGGACGGCGGGAGAGCGACTGCGGAGCGGGAATCTCGACATCACCAAACTGGCTGTTGGTGTGCTTGATCTCGAGCACCCTGAAACTGAAGGCGGGCAGGGCGTCGAGCGGCGTGATGATGGTTGCGAAGAAGCCCACAGAGTCCAGCGTGGTGCCACTGTAGACACCCGTCATCTTGGCGACCGTCTCAGGCATGCGGCCAGGCCGCGAGGGCTTGAGCAGCGCCTGCGGAGCGGGGATGAGTCTGGGCAGGAGGCAAAGGAGCGAGGCCGTGATGGTCTGCGAGTGCTCAGCCATGGACGACTCGCCAATGACGGCGAGCAGCGTCACGACATCGAGCGACCAGTTGGCCTTGACGTCGGGGAACCATTTCCAGCCAGGGTCCCCAGGGCTGGTGCCTTCAGACATTTGCACAGCAGGTCAGGTTCCGTGAGTCAAAGAAGAAATCAATCGTGTTGAGAGCGTCAATTCGTGATGATGTGAGCGAGAGCGAGGAGCGAGGAGCGAGGAAGAGGGAGCCGACCCAAGGCAGAGTCGGGAACGGACAGAAGCGAGTTGATATGGACTGCGACGGCGGTGCACAGCCTGCTTGGAGCGGGTCAAGCAGCAGGAAATGTATGCGCCCAGCTGGGTACTCGCGCAGGTGCTTGCGACAAGAAGAAGGCGCAATAGTTGAACGATGACAAAAGGCAAAAAAGCAACGCTAAGCTCCCATGGGACTCCGGGTCGACGCCGCAGCACGCCAGCAACGCAGAAAGGTGCTGCTGATGATGTCGCGAGGCGGGTTGTTTTTTTAAGCTTGAGAACAAGCGGGAGGCGGCTGCAGGCGAAGAATAAAGGCAAGAAAGCAAGCCAGACGCGAAAAATGTGGTCCGCAAACCCGGCGCCAGCCTCCCCCACTGGAGGGCCTCTGCATCTGCATCCACCGGGCTGAAGGTCCCCGGCTCCAGCGTATTCTCGCTATAGCCCCCAGGCGATCCAAGCCATCTTGGCGGGCCAAGCCGTTGCACAGCCCACCAGCTGACCATTGGCTGCTTGAACGATGATCCATCTCGAACCACTTTAAACCCTCCCCCCGCGACTCGGGACGATCACAAAGTCTGAAACGTAAAAGCTAAATAAAGCTTCAGAAAGAAAAAAAAACTCGGCATACAATTGAATACTATCAAGCGTCCTTTTTTTTTTTTTTTTTGTTTTTGTTTTTGCGTATGCCTGCACTTGCATTCATAGAGAAAAAAATGGACAATCCATTTAGGAATAAAACTATTGTCATAAAGGTCGGGAATCCATCAGCGTAAAATAAATAAATAAAAAAAGAGTAGAAGAAAGAACATAGGACAAAGAAACGAAATCCGATTCGCCAACCATCTCTCTCTCTCGAATAGCACTCACCAACAACACCTGTCAGATTCCCGACATGTACACTGTATAAAAGCAGAACCGCATAAAAATCAACTCATCAGCTTCCTCTTCCTCTTCAAACGCCAGCGCCGCGCGAGCAGCAAAGAAGTCGGTCTGGCACCCAAAATAACCAAGCCTTCTCGTTATTCGTATTCCCTTTGCATCCACTTTCCTTTGCTCCGTAACCTCGTAAAACGCCTATCGAATAGACTGAATGAAATTTAGTCGAGAAATTCAAAATAAAAAAAAGAAGAAGAAAGAAAAGGCACAGGGATCTCCTGTGAGGTATCATGGTTGGTGTCGTCATCGTCATTTCGTAACCCCCGATTGTTTCCATCAGCTTTCCCACTTTGATTTTATGCCAGCTTAGGCCCGCTGCTTCCGTACTCTTCAATCATCCATTGAATAAACGCGTTCCACCTCGTCTCCCAGTCCGCATGGATTCGGGTGTACTCGGCTTCATTGAGGCAGGCGTGCTCCAAGCTCCACAAAGCCAATTGCTTCCATCCGTGGAGGCTCATGTCGGCCTTACCGACCATGACCTGGTAAAAGTCGTGGGACAAGGTAGATCTGTTTGCACTGCTTAGTTTCAAAAAATATCAAACGCATGCTGCTGTCATCCGTCAAAACACTAACCTGAACAGAGTTCCATTGTCTGAGCTCACTGTGCAGTGCACGTTATTGGCCAAAAGCTCATACATGCTATGGCCGCTCACTCGAGGGGTCAAACCGAGAATCTCGTTGGAAATGGGACACAGCTCAAGGCACACGTTGCGCTCCTTCATGTGCTGCATAATATAGGGGTGCTTGGACAAGGCAAATCCATGACCGATTCGTTTCGAGTTGAGCAAGAGGGCATCCACCAAGTTGCCATCTGTATCGGTTCCCATGTCCAGCGTCTCTCCGCAGTGAAAGAGGAAAGGAATGTCCAAATTCTCTTCGCGGCATTGTTGTTGGAACTCGAGAAATTGTGGGACAAAGTCCTTCAAGGGTCTACCCTTGCCTTCCTCGCCTACAAGGTCGAAACCTATTTTTTCAAGTTAGGAGGAGCCTGGGGTTGGATTTGCAAGGGGGGGGGGGCGGCTAGTTTGATACTCACCTGCGATCCACTGGGGCCACCTCTTCTTGAACTCGATGCATTGATCAAGAGCCGCCTTGACATTTTCGGGTTTGAAAGATCGGGGTGTGCAGTAAATAACCTTGAGACCACCAAACACTTTATTTTGCTTCTTCATGTCGGCTTGGAATATTTCCACCTCTTGGATGATAATGTTCATGATTCCCCAGTTGTCAATGGAACCAGTACCGTCGTCGTGACATAGCTGGTTGCTCATCATGAAGTTGGGGCGGATTTCTGCGTATTGGATATTATCGCGCATAAAGTCTTCGAGACAAAGTCGGGTGTATTTTCTGTAAGCTGTTTCGTAATTGAACAATCCCTTCATCATCCTCGTTCGGCCGTTGAATTTCTCCCATGCACTGATGCCATGTTAGTTGTCATTTCAATTTCTCATTTACTTTGATAGCTCTGGACCAACCCGGATGCTGTTTGCAGGGCATTGTGTGCCTCTTCCTCGTCAAACATCAGCTTCTCTAGCAACCAGTCATCGGCGCTGCTCTTTGTGTGGTGTCGGGGAAAGGTGTCTAGGAAATCTTGAAATTTCATCGTCTGCCTCGACTCGTAGGCTTGCGAAAACAAGTCGCCGGGCTTCTCCTTGTCTGCGCTCAGTAGGGAAAACTGAATTTCGCAGCGATCAAAGGCGTCGTCGGAAACCAGGGGCAGGTCGCTGGTGATGAACATGCGGGTCATGCCCTTTGCGATGTTTAGTAAGACGTGAGGGGCAAGGCAGGCGTTGAAGTGAATGTGCAGGTGGGCGCCCTTGGGCATCTGGCGTGCGACAGCAAAGAGGGCCGTCTTGTCGATGAGCGGCTGGTTGGCCAGGAAGTGATCGCCGGCGAACCGGGGATGCTTCTGGCCGCCGAAGCCAATGCGAGGCGGAGCCGCATCGTAGACGCGCGCCTGGTCCTGGCGCTTGAGGGCCTGGAGGATGGCATCGGCACGGCGCTCGTCGTGCGAGGCGTGGGCGCGACAGCGGGCCTCGAAGCCAAGCTTCTGCTCGCGGGCAAGCACCCGGTCGCGCTGGCGGAAGTAGGCGTCGGCGGACGAGTAGCCGGCATCCGGATTCACGGGACGCCAGGACTCTGCGGCGACGGGGTCCAATGCGGCGGCGTTGGAGTCGTGGGCGCTGATGAGGGCGCGGGCTGCGACCTGCTCGGCCAGGCGGGCAGCGGCAGCGGGGGTGAGAGGCTTCTTCATGGCGGCGGTGGTAGTGGTGATGCTGATGGACTCCTTGCTGCTGCTGTCGTCGTGGCCGTCCTCGGGCTCTGAGCGGGAGCAGAGGGCCCCCATTTAAGCAGGAATCAAGCGCGCGAGGTCGCGGATGGTGTGACGTAGGCAGCCCAAGCACAAAGGCAGGGACCGTGTCGTGAGGTGGGTGTCTTGGGGTTTGCGCCTCGCCGGCTGGTGGTTGCGAGAAGTAGTCAGGTGGGGGCGCGGCTGGGTGCAAGGGGTGTCCGGTGAACAAAGGCGCTGGTATGTGCTTAACTGGGGACTGCGATGAAAAGGTGAAAAGATGCGATTTAATAGATGTTGCTGAGCCTGCAAAACCTGTGTATGCCTGGACCGCCCAGCGGACCATTCCAGCTCATTGGGTTTCCACCGCCAGGTCACGCAGCGGGCGTGTAGGGCCATTGGCGGGGGACCCTGCATGCTGTAGATGCAGCATGCAGGCCCAGCAGGCCCAACAGCCCAGCCAGGCCGCCCGCCAGGTGGTTAAGCTGTCAAGTCAAGTGCCTGTGATCCAAGTGCAATAGGCTTGAATACGAGCTGGTCCCATTCCTCTTCTCAGTCAGTTACTCAATGCCAATGGATTGCAGCTCAGCAATGCCGTCAAGCCGGTGAATCATGGCCTCCAGCGTCATCATCATCATCATCACCAACCATATCACCAACAGTGAATCCCGCTGATGGCCAAAGTCCCTGTCAGTTGTCAGTGGGCCTCCCTGGTATGCCCCATTGCCCCCCCGCCATCCAAGCGCGCGCCAGGGGCCTGATCTCCAGGACATCCCCTCTTAGTTACCGCCCCCCGGTCCAGTTGTCTAAGTCTCTCTCTCATCTTTAGGCCTCCGTGTGGTGTGGCTGAAGCCATTCTGAAGGCTCTGCAAGGCTGAACTCGCCCCTAATTGGCCAAGGCACAGCCCTCGCTCCCTCCCAGCCAGCCCTACACCTACTCCACTGCCACATACTCATTCCATGACACCTCCTCCACATCAGTGATTCACTCGGCAAAATTGTACGAACTAAAATTCCAGGCACACGGGTGCCTCCAGTCTGTGCTCTCCATCTCCATTGGCGAGCATCATTGGCGAATGCTCCATCCGTCTCGCCATTCAGCCTATGGCCGGACTCCTGGGCTCGCCCCTGTCTAGTTCTTCTACTTTGCCCTCTGCGTCCCACTTGGGAAATCTCCGATCGTGTCGTAGCTCCATATCACCCCGGATCAGTCCCCATCTCTTCTTTTCAAACTGAAACCTCCGAACTCAGCTAGAGTAGCTTCGTGTCCGAAAGAAGTCCAAGGCAGACCAAGGCAGACTCAAACACCACGCCATGTCACCCAAACCACTCCAAAACGCCTTAATACACTAACCCACTCACTAGACGGTCCGTTTCTTGGTTCCATATCACTCTAATCATCGTCCTGCAGACAGGGCAGACCATGAAGCTGCCCTTTGTCGGTGAACAAAGCCTCAAATTTCAAAAATCCCTTGTTCGTTGGCCATTACCATTTTTAGTTCACAAAACATCGTCATAACCTTACTATAAGCAAGGATAAAAACTCACCTGTCCAAAGTGTACGAGGACTTTTCAAGCTTTAACAAATCAAGTCTCGTCACCGTGCTAGTTCAGAGCCGTGCCACAATCAAAAATCTCACTCCAAGTTGACCATAGCCAACGAAGCATAGTCTTGCCCACCCTGACATGACATGGTATTCTTTCATTCGCCCCCGAATTCAAAAATAGATTGCATTTTAAAACAAAACAAAAAAAACACACACAAAGATTTAGTCACGCACAGTCTATTACTTTGCCAAGCAACATAATCATTCCTGTATTGCAGTGCCCTGCTGCCTGGTATACAAATCTATTAGTCTTGTCATTACCCCAGGGTATCCATGAATCCCGCCTTAATAGAAGTACAGAGGCAGTGTAGGCCTCTGCCACCCTCTAGCAAAAAGCCCGTTTCATCGTCTGCCATACACCTTGCTAAACATCCATCACGCTTGACCATGTCGGCCTAATCCGACATCTACGTGCTACGAGGTTGATCTCATAATAGCCTCGCCGACTTAGGCAAAATAGCTCTTCCACAGCACACCCTCCAAGTCTTCCAATTGCTCAGGGGTAAAGTACTGCCATCCGTTAGCACGCGATCCAACATAGCCACCCCCGGAGGGTAGGGCATATCCACAACATACCTTCTGATCTACTGACCAGCTATCCTGTCTAGTCTTTTTGAATTCACTCAAGATCGTCTTGGTTGCCTTTCCAACCACACCAGGGTCGCCGGCCGCTCTCCTGGCAAGTGTTGCCAGCACTTCTGGCATCCACACCGGTGGCGGAGTCGCGTAGGGGAATGCCTCGATCAAGGCGCCCAACCCTAGGACTGCCGCATGCCGTCTCGTGATTTGCTTGTGCACGTCCACCGGTGTGTCGGTGCCTGCCACCTGTCGCCCTCGCTTGGGCATTGGGTTGCGTCGAAGCTCGTCCTCAAACCGATCCTTGAGCTTCTCAATCATCGGGTCGCGGATACGACGGGGCGAGCACCGAATCATGCCTGCAAGGGTGGTCGATGCGCACGATCGCACCTCTAGCTGCGAGTCGCCGAGCATGTCCGACACAGCATTGAAAAGGAGGTCTCGCTCAGGGGCCCGAGTCAAGAAAATACGCCTAAAGTATATCACCTGCATGTTCACCAGCGCCCGCAATCTCTGATGCCAGCTAGTTGCGGTCTGGCCGATTCGGATGAGTGCCTTAATGAACTCGGCGTCCTCGCCGTCCCGGAACGGGATATTGGGAAGGTGGCGGTATACGTGATAAGCCAACCGCATCAACTCAGGATCTTCCTTGACGTCCATCATGTGGAGCAGTTCCTCCATAAACAGCGTGGGGAAGAAGGGCACCAGCTGAGTGCATTCATGAGATGTAAGGGTGGAGTCCAGCCACATCAGCACAGTCTTGGATCCGGAAGTGTAAGAACAGGGGGTTTGCTGGCCAGGCGTTCTCTCGTGACGCCATTTTTCTAGGCGGTCAAAGACTTCGTTGATTGTTTCTGAAAACTCCTTGTCGGGCTGGTAAGGCCGGATGCCAATAGACGAGGCTGACTTGTTCTCCTCGAGAAGCTTGTCTACGTTCTCAAAAGACTCGTGGTACCGTGTCTTGTAGATTACCGAAATTACACGACCGATTGCCTCGCGGACTGCCTTGTAGGGGTGGTCGATGTGAGCTAAAAAGTCCTCGAGGATGGGCTTCTCATGACGGAAGTGCCATGAACCATCTGCAACAATGAATTCGAGCAGGTGGACCTTTGATGACTCCTTAAAAGCAGCATTGGACGTCATGTCCAGGCGGAATGCTCGAAGGGTGTCAACGATCTCATGTGATCGTCGAGGGTCCTTTGAATCAAGGATAAGGTGGAGGCATGTGAGCCAGTACTGCAAGTTCTCAGGGGTCAGGTCATCTGCAAAGATCTTGAGAATCAACGGCGCAGCAAATTCCCAAACCCGGTTTCGAATCTCGGGGGGGTCATCACTGGAACCGGCCAACAGCGCTCCCAGGATTTCTGACGTTGCTCTGTGTTGGTGCTTGTCGTTACCGTCACCATACACTTCCTTGGTCAGTTCCTTGATATCCTCCATGGTCACTACTGTCTTGCCATAGTGCATGAGGTCAAATACGTGCATGAGAAGGTAGACATTGCTCATGCGGAATCGATCCGTGGAAGCATCTCGTGGTTCTTGCTTGAGATAATCAAAGCACTGCGAGAACCACTCTCGAGTTAAAATCTTACCGATCTGCTCTCGAGCGCCTGTCTCTACATCATCATAAGAATCGAAGGGGAGTGGCTTAGCGCGGAACGCGGTAAACTGCTTGCCCCAAACGAGCCAACCGGGATGGTCAGAGTCAACCATGTATTCGGCATTTTCTGGCTTCTCAAATGATTCCAAAAACCGGTTTGTGAACTCTGCATCACCCTTCTCGACCGGCACCACGACTCTATTTCTATCACCAGTTTCCTTTTCAAGAAGGTAGTTGCGGTAGTCATGCCCATACACTGCACGCATATCAATGGCTGTAAATACTGAGGTGAATGCGTTGAGGTAGTATCCTCGCAGGCCAGGGTGAGGGTCGTTGGTGCCATACGCAACCAGGTCAACGAATTCTGCGGGGGCAATCCCAACGAATCGGAGGCACAGGTTCGTAGCAAAGATGGCGCAGCGCGTGGCAATTTTCCAGTGGGCACCCTTGGCAAGGCGCGTTAGCTCCAAGCCAAGTTCTGCCTTGGAGTTCTCTACCCTCTTTCGGCGTTCGAGAATAAATTGGTGCCTAGAGTCAATTGCAGCATCGACATTCTCTGGAGGCTTGATGGTACGCACAACATCGTTGTCTACAATAATCATGCGCTCAAATGGTTTGCCAAAATCAATCAGGGTATACAGCGCCGATGATCCGAGGTTTTGGATTGACGGCTTATCGATACCAGCTGTTTCAATGTACAAGCGCATAGCCTCGGGGGCGAATCGCCAGTCCTTGAGCAGCGTTTTGATCAATGATGTAAATAGTAGGGTGTACATGCCACCCTTGATTCGATCGTGGTCATTGTTTTCAATGGCATGCCTGAACTTTTGGAGGATGACAGGGATGACCAGAGGCCGTCCTCCAATGAGAGATTTGAGGGAGGAGTCTTGGGCACTCTGTGCTACCCGACGCACATCGGCATAGAGCGACAAACTGGACTCGGCGAGATCTAGCAACAGACGCTTGTCTAATTCGCTCTTTTGTCTTGTAGATGCGTTGTGCTTTCTGCGCAGCAGCTGATACGCCTCAGCTCTCTTGATGAGCAGAGGCCGAGGGTACACCTTTCGGAGACCCTTGATCTTGAATGCTGCAATATCTGCCTTGTAGAGCCTTAAGTGCCTTTCCAACGGGTGGGCAGATCGCTCGATGCCGACATCGGTAATCCATGTGCGATAAGCAGCATAGAGGGCGGTGAAGCTGTTGACATCATCCTCCTGGTTTTCGTTAAGGAATGAGTGGGTACGAGTAAGCAGGTCGCCGAGCTCATCTCGCAAGTCGTGAATTTTCCTGTAGGAGGCATCGCTGGGCTTGAGGATGTATCCGGCTTTGTATCGGTACTTTGGCCGAAGCTCTTCGTCTTCAGCGACCTCGGCAAGAGGGTCCTCGTCAATCATCAACTCATCATCGTCGTCGCCCATTTCGTGATCTTCCGAAACATTGAGGCCCGCTGCGCGCTCCGGATCAAACATGGTAGCCATGCCCGATGTAACGAGGCGGATCTGCTGCATAAGCCTCGATACCTCATCAGACCACTCCTTGTTCTTTCCCGTCCTGCTGACGGGCGGATTATCGCTCATTAGGAGCTCCAACTGCTCTTTAGCCGACTTGGTCTGCCAAGCGAAAAGCTCCACAGCGAACTCAATCTCGGGAGGCGACGGCTGGTGCCAGCGAATGGTGAGATCAGCCGGTGCCGTCGTCTTACCCCAATCGCCTACATCGATGCCGCGTTTGATGACCTCGGGCTCGTAGAGTGCATGGTCAATTGGGTAAGTGTGGGTCAAGTTAAGAAGGAGATGATGAATGTAGTTGGAGATGAGAATTGTCGGTAAGCCGCGGCACTTTTCCTGCATGTACTCTGCGATTCCCTTGAGGTCATCCTTGTACTTGAGCACCTCGCTGCCGACGTGGACAACGGCCATAGCTAGCATGCTGACATACCAAACCAGGGCCCGGTCGCGGGGTAGGTAGTCGGTCCCGCTGCTTCGATCCGAAGCAGCATTGTTGAGGTCGATTTCGTTACGGATGCTGACGACGAGCATGGGAATAAAGACTTTTAGGGTCTTTTCGGGATTCACTTTGCAGAGCGCATTCAAGATCCACGCCATGGCATCCCTGGCTTGATGCACAACATGGCTGGAAACAAAGGTGGCAATCTTGTCGAGGGCTATTTCAAACAGGTCTGGTGAGAGCGATGCAAACAATGGCGACAGTGCCGCTGGCAGGGCGTTGATGACGTTGTCCTCTGGGGTTCCGCCTCGGACCTGATTGGCATCAGGTAGGTTCTCCAACAGTGTGAAGACCTTGCCCAGGAGAGTGAGGATGAACTCGCCAAAACCAGTAGTGGAAGAGCGCAAAATGCTGGCCTCATCCTCATCGGTCAGCTCACTGTTGTAGTCAATTTTGACGTTTTGGCCATCACGTTCCATGCGGTCCATCTCACCCTGCACCCACTGCATGGCCAGGGCGGTGTCATGGATGTGGCTGCCCTCTTTTGTCAGGGGCATCATGGGAATGCTATAAGCCACACTTTGGATAAAGTTGAGAGTGTATTGAGTCTTGTTGAGATCATTGGCATCAATGCCCGGTAGGGCAAGGGCCAACAGAGCAGTAATGTGACATCGGTATCCCTTATGCTTAGACATGATATTGGCAATCATCTGCAGCCCGTTCAGACTGGAAGTTGTTCTGTGGACCTCAACTAAACCCTGTAAACTTGGGTAAAATCGCTGCAGCGCACCCGGCAGAACCAGGTCTGGCTCCAGGTATGCAAGGCCCTGTAGGGCACTGTAATAGTAATACGAGACTCTGCTGCTCTTTGAGAACAGGCCCATGAATGTGACTTCCTTCAGGGAGAGCACAAATCGCTTCTTTAATTCGTCATTGATCCGGCGCCCCTGGGGAATGTCAAGCTCGCCGCTTTGCTCACGATTCCATCGCGAGACAAAGGCCTCAGTGAGGTACAGGGTGAGCTGACCCAGCATAGTAGTCCAGGAGCCTTGGTTGGAAGGGTGGAAAAAAGTATCAATGGACTCCATGAAGCCCTCTAGGCTGGACATGATGGAGTCTTCTTCCTGCAGGGCGGCAGGGGAGAGGGAGCTCACAATCAGGCGAGAAATCATATATGCCACGGGGTACTTCTTCTTGTCCTTTTCAACATACGCGCCAGCGCCGGACAGATAGTCCAGGCCAGTGTATGGGGAGGTGGCTTGGCCAACAGGGATCTGGGTCAACCGCAAAATGGCGGTAAATATCAAGTCTGACTGATCTTTGGTAAAGATTCCGTGGCTGGCAAATGGGACATGGGCACAGTGCATGTGATCCCTCGCCATGCGGGAAAACAGATCGATAAAGAAGATATCAAAGGCCTTGGAGCGGTTGATGATGGACCACAAATGGAACAGGGTTGGGAAAAACTCGCTGGGCTGTGACTGGAGCTCATGCACAGGTGCTGGATGGCTGGGCAATAACGCATTGAGGACACCCACGACAATGAAGGCATTCGGCAATTCGTTTACGCTGAAGTATGGCAGAAACTCTTGCAGCATGGCGCGACGATCGGCGGGGTCAAAGTATATATGAGCGTGGGTGCACAGCTTTAGGAGCTGCTTGGCTGTTCGTCGCCGATTACTCTGGTGGGCGGGCACTTCGGAGGGGAGGACCCAGGCCTTGATCTCGTCCCATAGCGGCCGCCAGTCGAGGGTGAGGTCCTCGCCGGGCTTGAGGTAGTGGTTTTTTCTGCAGAACCAAGTCAATGTCTAGTTACACGGTGGTAGGGGGAGGGGAGCGACGCACCTAGTCAGAGTCATGACCATGCGCAGGAACCGGTCAGCGGCAGTGGCGTCTAGGCCCGGAGAGAGGGCGAGGGAGTAGTAGAGTTTGGCCAGTTTCGCCCGCAGCTCCCTCGTCATCTCAAACTTGAGCGTGAGCCATCCTTGCAGCTCCCTCGTCCAGTGCAGAGCGCCGGGAGAGAAGTCCTCGGCCTTGATGGCGATGTAGAGCTGTTTCAGGATGCCCTGGAGGGCAGCATCACGCTGCACCTCCTCCTCAACCTCGAAGGGAAGCTGCTGGAAGTAGGCAAAGGTGCGCGGACGATAACGCTTCTTGTCGTCCTCATCCGACTTGGAGCAGGGGATGCCCGGGGATGTGGCACGAGAGATGGGTTCGTACGGTAGGAAGCTGGACAGCAGGTGTGATGCCATCGCAGCGGGCAAGGCTCCATGGGAGCCCGACGGGCGGGGGCCAATGTTTTCGTCCATGATCGAGTCGTGGCGGTCGTGGTCGGAACGAGGCAAAAGAGACGTCGCGGAAGCCAACCAACAAATGTTGGCAGCTGGCAGGCGGCGTGCTGGGCCGGCCTGAGGTGGATGGCCGGGGGGGTAGCTCGCAGCTCAGCTCAGCTTGGATGAGCAGAAGCTCGGGGGAGGGGGGTTGGAGGCTATATGGACGGGCGGTGGCTTCGAAAGGTGCCCATGGGAATATGGCGGTTGTATAAGATGCGCGGTAGATGCGAGTGACGATGCCAGGAGGGGTTGTTGGGGGACTGTTGACAGAAGAGGGAAGTGGAGGATAAAGTGGGTGACGGAGTCAAAGTGTGGCAGCGACAGCATGTGTGATGATGATGCCAGCAACAGCAGCCTAGATTTTACTGGGGACAACCGGACGAGTATCCCTAAGACTGCGGAGTTATATCGATTTGGGGGGGGGGGTTCTGGCGCGTTCCTGGGTGCATGTGGCCGCTGCGGGCATGGCCTACTTAGTGAATTAGCAGCACAACCCCGCCTGTAATTCCGGGGACACGCAGACCTTTGCAAGCAGTAGGTGGAGCAGTCTGTCCGTACTTAGTGACAAGCCGCTATGCGCGAACTGCGCGCTCCTGCCGGTGTACCCGCTACTTGTCGTCCCTCAGTCTTCCCCTTCATGGCTTGACCACCACCATCCTTGGCCTTGGGGAATTCCACCCCTCACATCCTCCCCCCCCCATTTGCCCAAGTCACTATTAGATTGTCCAGCGTCATGCGCAAAATGGCAAAGGTGATTGATTGAATGCTTCCTGCGATGCAACATCAGCATCAACAACAACAACAAGCGAAATAACAAACCACTCTTCTCTCAACTTCAAAGATTCTGCCAGCAAAGCAAGCTGCATAATCCTCCTTTCATTCAATATGCATCACCTGCGTCTGCCAGCGTGACCAAGTTCTTCTCGATGGTTCTGTCGCTTCGCCCAACGTCCAATCCCCTGACAGACTCGCAGACTCGCAGGAGTCGAGTCGGGATACCCAAGACTCGTCCCGGCAGGCCTACCCATCTCCCTGTCTCTGATGGCTCGACCATGATCCAATAGGACCGACGATTCAACTCCTGGCGAGCCCGGCGCCGCGGGTATTGCTTGCTTCTGCATCACCTCTGCAGCTCAGCGGAGCAATGTTATCATCCATGTGTAAAGCCACGGCGTCGCAGATGGCCCAATGACTCCTCCATGTTGCTTGTTTTTTTGAGCAACAATAACACGGCCGGCAGAAACAGCCAACGAGCGTTGCATTGTTTGCTCATCAGTCGAACTTTCTAGTCACGCAAGTCACCGCGCAATCATGCTACTGCCTGACAGCGTTTGGATGCAGATTGCAGCCGGCATGGTGCTTCACACTTGTTTTACGCTATGCGGTCGCCACTCTGCGCCGCCCGTCACTGCCGCCGTGCGGCTTGCCGGAGTCTGCGCGTCCTCGTCATGCCTGCAGCTTACCACCACCGGCACAGTGGGCCAATGCCGTTGCTGGTCGGAAATCACCCGGTGCTTTTGATGTGACTGCCGCCAGACGGGGCAGTCCAGCAGTATCTCAATTACCACGCTAGGCCTTCTCGAGTTCCGCAGGGAGCACAGCAAAGGGAGCACGACATCCCTGCTCCAGCGTCCCATCCGGACTTCCATCATGATCCGAAACCCAGAGTTGATTCGGGCCCGGTCTCCACTCTTCGGCCGAGTCTCCCGGGGACAGGAAGCCCCACAACACCAGCATGCTCTCCGAAACCAACCCGTCCCGTGTCGTTTCAGTCGCTTTGTATTTTCAAGACATACGCATTTACGTCGCACACAATCCTTAAAAAAAAGAAATTCTTTTTTTTTTCTTTGGAAATCAAACAAATAAGGGGGGTCTCATTGAACCCGCTTGGTTTATTGATACATTCATCACCATTACTAGGTGTACTAATATTCTAATTTGTAAAAAGGTTCATCCGTTTGCGCCTGGGAAACGCTCTTCCTGCGAAAAATCTTGTTGGCTATTTGACGTACACTCATACGTCGTGAAGGTGGTCTGTCGACTTTTTCAGTCTTTTCGACCGTTTGGGGCTTGTCTGCCTCAATATATATGTTCTCAACCGTTGGCCGTCGGCCTTCCTCACTCACCCGCGGTGCGACAAATCTCTTAACAAAGCTAGTCGAAGACATGGACCTTCGACGGCACACAGGGCTCTCCTGGGACGGGAGCTCCCGTAGACTGGGCGCAGGGCTTGGTGACGGTTGTGGTGGGTTTTGTTGTGTAGGTGGTATTGCAATGCTGTTCCGCATGGGAAGGGCTTGTTGTGCCTTCTGCGGAAATGAATTGCTCAGAGTTCGACGTTGTAGTGTCGTGGGAGGAGGGCGGGACACGGCTGTTGCTGGCCAGCCCTCCTGCCGGAGGTGGATCCATGCAGCAGATGCCACCATTATTAGTTTAATATCTTCCGGAACGGCCTTTGTTACCCGGCCTTCTTGTTGTGTAACACCGTTGGTAAGCCAGTCCGGTGCCCCTGTAGGGTCCATTCCTGTCGGTCGCGTTGGCGGGTATCGACCGCTAGACGCGGACATTGTGTTGTATGTGTCAAACACGTCCAGCGTGTTTGATAGGAGGCTGCCCATGATGGGATGCCTCCTGGTGTCTGGGTGTATCATGCTAAAGGTCCATTTAAAATCGGGAGGGGCTGGGCTCGACGGCGGCGTAGTTACACTCGAGCCCACGCGAGAAGGTGATGAAAAGGCCGAAACAGCCCTCTTGACCCAACGAGCCGTGCTAATTCGACCTCGTTCATCCACCCCAATAAATTCATAAGAGCCATTAGCCATTAAACTCGACTCCCAAGTTGAGCCATCTTCCATTACGATCTCACACGCATCGTCTCCCATGTGAGGCAATGGGCTGATAATTGCAATTACGTCTCGCTGATCTAAGCAGTCCTCTAGCTCAGGTGAGCCAGGAGCTGTTGGCGCGTCGTAATCCTCGCTTCTAACCAGTAGCAAATCATTCAGTCCTAGTATGGGTTTTGCTCGAAACAGGCCAGGGCACTTTCTGGCAAGCTTGGGCATCATCATAGAGCCAATGACGAGGCTTGCTGGTACAACATCAAAAGCAGGGTTGGGGCGTTTATCAGTCAGGTCTTGTAATTGTAACAGCAGCCGTGGCCGGGCTGGTCCAAGCTTTCGCTGCTTTGGCCTTATTCTTGGAGCGGGGTGTGCGAGGAGAAACTGTGTTGATCTTCGAGGAGCTCGCTTACGCTTCGTCTTCTTGCGTGTTGTGGTTGAGCAATCGCTCATGTCGCTTGCGTCTGAGAGGGCACCAGAGCCCTCATCCTCGCTCTGGGGTGTTTCTGTCGGAGGAAGTTCATCGTCAGTCTCGGGCTCGCGAAACCGAACTGAGAGCTCCCTGCGGGGAGGCATGTAGTCCGAGGTTGGGCGTGGTCGAGTGGTTCGGGGCTCGGTAGTGACGTGTTCATGATATGACCGAGGCCTCGAGGGGGGGCCCGGCGATGGCGAGGGGACAGTGGCTGGCGTCGTTCTCGTGTCGGCGTCAGTTGGATGTCGGAGTGCGGATCGAATAAAAGGCAGGCGTCTCGGGTTCTGCTGAGGAGACTGTCGTGCCGAGTATTCGTGGCCGTGGAGGCTGGCACCGGAGTGAAGAAACATATTGAACCGGGCCAGAGACTATGACGAGATCATGCGGGAGGCGCAAGCAGGTCGAAATATAAGAGAAGATGAATGGGATTTGCGCCAGGGAGACCAGGACCAGGCCAGTAAATGAGATCAGGTCAAAGCAAGGAATGGTGAGACTGCTGCGTGATTGTATATGAGCTCAGCCAAGCGAAGGGGCGGTACTTGGTAGAGCCGAATAGTTGAGTTGAGAGCCGTTCGGAAGACCGATCCCATCCAAACTGGCGGGCTGGGAGACCGGGGACAATGGTCTGACGGACCGGGATACGTGGTACGGGGTGGGACTGCGAGGTTGACCAGCCTGCGGCGCCCAGATGGGATCGCGAGTTGCAACAGGGGACGAGTGGCTGCCCTGGGGTGGTCGATCGTGTGAGGTCAAGAGTGGGAGCAAAGCAAGCAGGCGAGCAGCAGGCAACTTAGAAGACAAGAGGAGTGAGACAGCGAGGATGAGGGGGCTGAGGATAAAAGTACAGGTGAGATGCCGTATGTACGGAGGGACAAGGTACCAGAGGAAGAGGCGGGAAGGGGTGTGGTATGGAGGTAGGTATATGGGGATGGAGGCGGAAATAGGCGCGGCGCGGTGCGATTTGTGTGGGATGCGACTCGATCTTTGGTGACGCTCGACAGTGGACGCAGGTCGCGTGGGAGCTCGGGCACGCACCCACACGGGGCGGGCCAGGATGAACCAGGGTTAGGCCTGGGGCCAAGAGTTTAGGGCCCAGGGGGAGAGTTAAAGGGGGGGCGTCAAGCCAAGGCGCGATGGGAGAACGAAGAAGAAGCAGCTGTGAGCTGTGGTGTAGCGGTCACTGGGTTTCGGCGCAGGAACACGATGGGCAGATGCAAGGGAATGTTGGAAGCAACGTCAGGGTCGTGAGAAGCAGCAGTAAGGCACAGAAGCGACACCGACTAAGCTGGGGAGCAGCTGTCGTGCATGTCGTCTGCCATATTGTTTGAATCGATGGCGGTCAGGGCAAGCAGCCTTGCCATCCCGAGTTAATGAGCTGACCAGGGGCGTGCTCTATCTGCATGTATCTATGGCGGCCTGGGATCTGGGACCGGGGAGCGAGCAAGGGAAAGGGGACATTTCCATCGAGGCCGGCTTACGCATTGGTGCGATGTGCGGCCAGCCCGCTGGTGCAGCGCAGCCGCCGCCGGGTGGATGGCGCGTGTGAGAGGTGACAGAGATGGCCCCGGATTAATGGGGGGGTGTAAGTGGTGTGGACGAACGTGTCCCGCCATGTAAGGAGGAGAGAATTAGATGAGTGTCTCTTGTCTTTAGAGTGGGTGGGGGGATGGCTTGATGTAAGTTGCGAGCTGGCTGTGCGCAAAGTGAGATGTGACTGGAGGAGCAAAACACCAGGCCTCAAGACGTGCAATCATGAGGGGCCTGGCTGACACTGGCTTTGAGAAGCAAAACCAGGCTGCAGGGCGCAATTGAGAAGAAAACACTAGAGGCCCAAATGCAGCCCTCAAGGCTAGTAGCCCAAAGTCCTAACTATGCAGGTGTGTGTACGACAAGGAGGGGAGTGGGCGACGTCAAAGTGGAGGTGGGTGAGAGCCAGAAGATGGGAATGGAGACCTTCGTTCCCCTTTTGGGCTTGGCTTGAATTGCGATTTGCTCTGTTCGTACGGTACGTATCATGCTCGCTGAATGCACCGAGTAATATGTGCCTACGCGCGTGTGTCTTTGTCTGCCCACCAGGCAGGTCATGTTCCAGGTTTGATCACACTTCTCTGAGCTGCTTGTCTCGCTTGCCCGGGTCAGCATTGATTCGTTTGTGTTGTCTTTATTTCCTTTTTTGCGGGTGCTGCCACTGAGCACCGAGGGGCTGCCCTGTCGGCGTATTCGTATTTTGCGATTCCGAATTCACCTTTTCCATTTTTTTTCTTACAACTCGGCTACCACCCCTAACCCATTCAATCGTCTTTTTCATTTTTTTTTTATCCTGGGCTGGCCTCAATCTGGAGTCCTTGCTAAATTGGTCACATGTCCAAGCTCCCGGGAGAAACGGCCTGGTAAGCTCAAACCTACAGCTTGCAGGCGAGGCACTTTACGCACCGCATAGATGGCTTCCTATCAATGCCAAAAGCCGAGCAAGACATGCACGCCATAACAGGCAATGAGCGACAAAGACAAAAGCAAGGCGCGAAACCCGCGCGCATCATAGCTCCGATGTGAATCATTTGCTCTCACGCAAGGGCCGCCAGATGACATGGGACGATTTTCATCCATCTCCCTCCACATTTGGGTCTCAGGTCCCCCATCCGCTATCCGAGTGGCCCAGTCGCATCATCTGCTGCACCAGAAAGCGTCCGCTGAAAAGGTTGAGCGCAGACCTGCTGCCAAGAAGCGATGATCCTCTAGCACTGTGCTGGATGAGAGCGCTCTAGAGGAATTGTGTGGCTGGCAGACCAGGGGCGCCGGTGCTTTCAGCGCCGTACTCGTACAATGACAATAGAATGATAGTGGAGGTAGGATCCCATCCCGCCGGCGCCCCCAAAACCAAACGAGGTGACGTGCCCATCCGCCGGGAGGGCGCTGAGATTGTGGCTCACCAGGGGCGGGCCCAGGGGGTTGGTTAATTGCTAGCGCTGGGGAAGGGCTTTATCTAATTAGTGAGGTGAGCTGTGAGCTGAGGCGAGGCGAGGTGGCAATTGGGAGCGGGATGCAATGGCCCCGAGTCCGAAATGACCAGGGACCCAGGACTCGTTGACGCACGACACCGATGGGACAAGGCACAGATCCAGGCGGGAGCACCAACAAAAAAAAATTGAAAAAAGGAAACACGAAAATAATGGAGGCCGTCCTCACAATAGCGCCACTGCTCCCTGTCTGCTTGAAAAGAAAATTTCCAGAAATGCTCCATCTCGAGAACCAAAATAATCACAGATCCACCAAACCCCACTGCTCTCCCGGACCTCCGAAAGCCTTGCCACGGCCACCGTTTGTAATTCGATCAGCAGAGTATAATTGTTTTTGTAAACACTTCAGGCAAATGCAAACTTCCGTACGGAGGTGACTTTCAAAAGTGTTGTCCTGCCAAGACGCTAGCATCAGCCACAACCAAGGGAAAAGCAAGCAGGGAAGCCACCCACACAATTTCCTAAGTACCCCTCTCTCTGTGATTTTTTTTCATTTCTACTCACCGCAAAATAAGAACTAAAGATAATATTGCAATTCGGGCTTTGGTAGTAATCTTAAAAAGCCTATATAAAGGAAAAATAACACCTAAGGTTTCTAAAATAATAAGAATTTCAACCTAGCAGATAAACCATATCTATACTCACACTATTAAACACAACTTTAATCCAAATCAATACCTTTTTATTATTTACAATGCCTTTCTTACCAATAAAGAATACCCCAAGCACCCTAAAAAGTAGACCAATAAAATCTATATAAATATTATTTTTAAGGTATACCTTAATTATTTTAGTAGGGAAAAATTATATACTAATATTGCCAGCAAGCTCAGCAAAAAAAAAATCAAGATCTCAGCTACTATAATTTAAAGGATTTTAAAGAAAGTAAGGTTCTAAAAGATAAAGCTAATAAAAAAGCCTAAATTAATAAAGAGAATAAGAATAAAAAGATTTACTTAATATAAAATATATAAATATTAGACTTTAGAGGATTAAAAGAATATAATTTAATCTAATAAAACCTTTATTATTTTACTTTACTACTATAGTAGCTATTATATATAAAAGAGAGCAGATAAGTAGTTTATTTAAAGCTATATTTATAAGAGATAGAAAGATACCTCTAAATTTATATTTTAAGGCTATTTTTCCTATAATAAGAAGGGTCCTTATTATTACTAGTCTCCTAAGACTATTAATAAAAAGAAAGCTACTAAGAAAGCTATTTAAAAGATAAATAAAGAACTTAAATCCCTTATAAAGGCAAAGTAAGAGATTTCTAATAGCATAAGACACCTTAATCTATACTATTAACTCCCCGATTGCTACCTTATTTAATAGTAAAAAGCAAAGATTAGAAAGCTCTCTTAAGGTATAAAAGATAGGATTAATTGATATTACTATTAAACTAAGATTTTAATCCCTAAATTATTTCCTTTTACTTACAAATGCCTTAAGAATCGACCTAAAATACAAATTTAAGAGAATAAAGTACCAACACACAATCATTACATCTAATAATACTATTATAATATTAACCAAATCAAACGACTCCTTTAATGCCCAAATTCACCTAATTTAAATACTATTAAGCTAACTTAAGCATAAATAAAAAGATAAACTACTAAAAAGAAAGCACCTAAATCTAAAGGCAATACTATTTATACTTAGAATCAAGCTTAGCATAAATTACCTCAAGAGCAAATTCAAGCTTAAATTAAACATATCCCTATTTACATTAAGAAAATCATCAAGTTAGAAAGCAGCAACAAATATCAAGAGGGGCAGAATCATATACGCAACCGGCAGACAAAAGGCAAGGTACATAAAGAATAGCCCCATATAAAAATAGTAGTATATTGCTTTTCCCTCCCTGTTGTGCGTCCTTAGCGCGGGACAACACTTTTGAAAGTCACCTCCGTAGAGCGCACGCCGTCAAAAGGCAATGAAAAATCGTCAATGCCCATCCGCAGCATTCAGCCCGCTGCGGGGTACTGCGTCGTACCGTTCTGTTTAACCCGTGAGGTCATTCCTCGAACGATATAGGTGCGAAATGGACGTTATCGATGCGGTGCCAGCAAACCCTCGCGCCTACACTCCCCCACCTGCCATGCTCTGGCTACCCAAATCCATCTCTAGACAGAGAAGCTACTCCTGCTTCCGGCAGGTCCCCGGCTTGCCGGTTCGGTGGTTGCAGGCGGAAGTGCAAAGTAGAGCAAGCGAGCGGGGGCGCGCACATCCTTCCCCTGGTGTTGTGGGATTTTCGCCCTCTGTCCGACGCTTTAGAGCAAAGGCTGGAGCGTGGTAGCGGGCTGGCGGCCGGCATGGGACGTTGACATGGACATGGGGGTATTGCCAGCGACTCTTTGGGACACACTTACATGGCGGCCTACATATGTGTATGATGCCAGCTCAGACCGCTTGTCTGGCGGAGAGAAACCGACCAATTGTCGCGATGCTTCGAACCAAGGGTTGGACGACTGACAATCAGATCCGGCGTTTGCTATTCGGGCAGACCTGACCGACAAACGAGTGCAATTGTCCATCCAATCGCGAAGCCTAAATGTTAAAAATGTTAAAAATGTTGAGAATCCAAATAGCTGACGACTTTGGGCGCAAGGGTTGCCCAAGTTGGGGGGAAACGGCTCCGGGGTTCCGGTGCAAGCTTCCTAGAGTCCCAAGGCCGCATGCGTCGAAAACTGGCGGGGTTCTCTTTTGACAGTCTGTGTGTGTGATTTTTCGCTTGTAAATTTCCCGCCCTTTTGCACAATGCTTGTCGTTTGGTGCATCGCCCGCCAAGCGAAATTCTCCCGCCCGCTTCGAAACAATACGTTTGTGAGTAATTGATTTTCAAAACTTAAAGCACCGAAAAACTCGGCGCCACATTCGGTGGCCCGGTCGGTCCAACCCCGCACGGCGAAACGCTATGCATTGAAAGGGCGCTCAGCGCGGCCCTCGGCGGCGGCCAAATGTCAGCTGTCGTCCATTGTCCCCGAGACTCGCTCTTTGCCGCCGCGTGTTTTCTGAAACAAGCACTATGTGCCCGGCAGGGTGGGAGAGCAATCCTAGGCCAGTCGCTAGCCCAGAGCCGCAAATGTAGATCTCCCAAGATAGTTTCGGCATTTATAGGGAGTCCGATGGCCGTCTCCAATGAGAAGTCCCGTCTCCAGTTTGCCGCCATCATTGGAAACATGCCCGCGTGGTGAGCGAATGCGCCTTGCGCTACCCAAGGTTTGCCCTTCGCTGCCAGGTCCTCCCGAGCTTTCCGGATGGGTTAGACCGTGGAGGATGCAGACGTGAGGGAGATCACTCATCCCAGACCCCAGGGCACCCTCCCACCATATTGCCCGTGGTCATCTGCACCAGTCAGCCCTACCTCGTGCAAAGAGGTAGAATATAATGAGCCCCCACCGCTTAGCGTTTGCCTTGTTTCTCACATGGACAGTCCCGCCCGAGTTTGGGTATGGTGCTCTGAAGTTGCACTGCATCCCCAGACACGTGAGGGTAGAGATCACAAGACAAGATATGCCACTAGTGCGCAATGTGATTGGCAGAGGGAACCATCCGGATAGGATCGATGTTACGACAGCCCGATATGCTATGCGTGAATAGCTTGGCTGTCTTTTCAACCCTAGGCAAACTGCATGTCAATCGTGGTTGTAATGATGAGAGACCGTCCTGCTTCACTCTTGGCGAAGCATAATTACCAGATGTTTACGATGAGTGTTGCTTTATAAGCGCCAGAGAATCAACACGGTTAGCAAGCAACTGGACACTGAGCCAAGATTTTTTTAAAAAAAAAATAACCCATACATCAACTTTTTGAATAATATCTACAGCATGAAAATAAAATTGACATTTTTCACATGTGCAGTTATGTGTCGCCGAGCTGAGATGGTGCATGTAAGTGGGTTGCAAAAATACCCCAGCTTAGTCATCATATCCAACCAACGAGACGCCTTGATACAACGTTTGAATATCGAAGTCTTGAATCCAGCTCGAGGTAACACAACCACATCATCACATGGGACGCAATTTAGCCGCCACAACGCCCTCTCAAACCCCAATCAATCCACTACCGCCGGGTTCCGACTAGACAGCGCCGGCGCCGGCGTCAGCAGCTCGATCCCTTCGCTCCGTCGTCCCGATTGAATATGCGCCGAGTCGGACAGGCATCACGCTCAACCTTGGCTAGCCTATGCAACCAACACCGCCAACATGGGTCGCTCAATGTTTATCGCCATGAATAATTCGAGGCATCGCATAGCCGCGATTGCCCTCTACCGCGCCCTCATCCGAACCGGCCAGAAGATTGCGCTCCCAAAAGACCTGCACCCAGCAGGCCCCGTGCATCCCGTCGTTCACCTCATTAGGAAGCGAGTCCACAAGAATAAGGATTTTACCAGTCTACGGCTTGTATACGCCGCAATGGCTGCAGGATATAGAGTAAGAATCGCATCGAGAAGCTTTGCTTAGATATTGCTAACGTGCTATTGACATAGTTCCTTACCATGCTTACGAGCGCACAAAACCCAAGCAACCCCGAATATCAAATGGTCATTCAGCACCTATGGAAACGCGCTGAAGCAGCTACTGCCTCTCGAACGATAGCTCAAGCACAGTCTCCAAGACAACATCGGAGGAAACAAGAAAAGAACCCGCCCCTCCTTACCAAGATCTCGGGCTCCAATCAACCCCCAAAATACGCCTCTGCGGTCCGCCCGCAGCCCAAATCTGCATTTGATGGCGACAGAAAAGTCCCCGTCTTTGCCGCCACAGCAGAAGGTATGCCGTATTTGCGCGTCCAGAAGCCCCAGCCCCGCCTCCTCTCTCGCAGCATCAGGCAGAAGCAGAGGGTGCTGCAGGAGAAGATATACAAGATTGTTGATATCGATGAGAAGCACGCACCGGCCGCCAAACAGGAGGACAACTGGGAGAGATTGGTGCAGCAGGAGCTACGAAGGGCAGGGCTGGGAGAGGATGGTCCTTCTGACGGGCAGTTTGGGACGTATGCCCGCAGCCAGGTGCTGTCCAAGTTGTGGTACTCAACACAAATCGATAGAACGTGGCGCGATTGGATAGCACGTGGCCGCGCGCTGAACCAAATCGCCGAAGATGAAAAAACACTGGCGCAAATAGAAAAGCAGACATCAGATGCGGCCAAGGGTGGTGCTGAAGAACCCTCTGGTCAAGCCAAAAGGATCCTTGAAGAACGATCCAACGCCAAGGCGGCCAAACAAGATGCTCCTCCTGTGGACCCCTTTCTGGCTGCACAATGGCAAGCCATTGTTTCTCGAAATGAACAGCGAATCCTTAGCAAGGGTCAAAACCGCGATGACAAGAAATCCAAGAGCAAGGGTCCAGACCTCGAGGATGATCTCGACTCCATCCTAGACCCATTTGAGAAGCTATCCATGGGGCGAAGGCACTAAAGGCATGATGACTATATTGTATCACATTTTGTATTAGTAGATATCCGACATCACATAGGACGGAGTTTTGGGCATTGGTGATGGGGGAAAAGGCCAATGAGACATGATATAAAATCGGGCAGGTCTGTTTTTCATTGCTACATATTCTTTTTTAGAAGCCCACTAGCGCTATGCAAAACCAAATAACAAAAGTGGTATATATATATCGCGACTGCATCCCTCTGAAGTAAATCAAAATACAAATTTTGAACCCATTTTTGTTTTCTTTTTCTCATACACATCATTATAAAAAAATAATTCTAGAGGACAATGTTTTCCCCCCCAGACACCTACGACACCGGAACCTGCTGAGTTGATCGGTTCGATACGGTTGACGGGGCTCGAGGTCCTGTTGGTGCACGCGAAGCCCTGCTCCGTCTTCCTTCGTTGGCAACCTCGGCCCAGCTCTTCATTGACTGCAGTGACGGCGGCACACGCACACGAGTCAAGTCGCCGTTCTCGCTGGCGAGGTCGGACCTCAGGGTCCTTGGTGATGACATGACAGAAAGCGGGTATGAGGGGGCGGGGCTGCAGGGCTCGGAGGGGAGCGAAGGCTGCTCAGGGGTAACAGGACGACGAACCGGTGGAGCCGGCTTCTCTGGGAGCCGACCCCATTGAGGTTCCTTGCTTTCGTCCTTGGGTGTAGATTCAGAGCCAATGGCAGGGCTGTTTTGTGCGGGAGTTGGGGTGGTCTCGAAGCTCTTGCGAGAAAAGATGGACGAGGACATGCTGCTGTCGGTCAAGCTCTGGTCGCGGTTCAGGTTAGGTGTCTCGCTCCGGCTCGTGCTCACACGCAGTGGAAGCTTGGAGCCGACGGTAAGGTCGGTGAAACTGGGTGTACGGCATGTCCGGTCAATGGCACGTGGAGAGGGAGCATCACCGCCCAGCCGAGGAGGAAAGGTTGATTGGTGCACAAGAGGAGACTGGGACCGGGCGTCTATGGAAAATCGCTGGGCGGAGCGGGAATGCTGTGGCATCGGCGGCCTTGCCGCCGGCGTAGAGGGTGTTGATTGAGGTTTGGGCGAGAGTCTAAACAAGCTCGCCGGTAGGGGGGAGCCGGGCCCGGTGCTGCTCCGGTTAGCTCTCGGGAGAGTGGGTCGGGACTGGCCGTGGCTGCGTCCGGGGTTCCGTTTCTTGTCAATCGTGTCTATCTCAAGCTGTCGATACTTTTCTTCGGCTTCCTTCAGCTTCTGTCGAAGATTGGAGATGGTTTCTTCATGCTTCTTCCGCTCGTGTTCGAGCCGTAGCTCATAAGTCTGGTCCCTGCCCTCCAGCTCTGCTATTCTCTTCTTCTGGCGCTCATTCTCCTTCCGGAGAACTTCGAAAGAAGCAAACTTCCTGTCCCACTTGTCCTCGACCCAGGACATGGGCTGTTTGCAGCACTCGCCGTGGTAAATCTGTTGGATGCCGCCCAACATCGAAAGCTTTTCGTCAATCTTGCGGGCGGAGAGTCGGTTTCGGGGGTTCGAAGTAATCATTTTTGATATCAGGTTGACAACAGGCCGTGCACGCACGGTTTCTTGGCCATCGTAGGTAAACAAAAAGGGCGAGGTAGCATGCGCATGAGAGGTGAGTTTCTCGAGATGGGCGTTCAGCTTCTCTTCGCGGGCAAGCAATTCTTCCTGTCGAGTCTGCCTGAGCGGGTACTTGAGCGCTTCGTCGAATTCTGCCAGTCTGACGTTGTACAGCACAGTGGCAATATTTAAAAATACAAGCCCAAGCGAGTATATGTCGGAAAGTTGCATACTCGAGCCATGGTCCATGTAGAGCTCCGGAGCGCGCCACTTCAACGTTCCGGGCTGGCCTTCTGTGGTGGTCAGATCCTGGCCGCTAACGTCTCGGGAGATTCCAAAATCTGCCAGATATACACGACCGGCTTTGAGAAGAATATTGGAGGGCTTTATATCGAGATGGCGGACATCGTTGGCGTGGCAGTGGGCCATGGCGCGGGAGACGCAGCCGATTACGTTGCGGAGGTACTCGAGTGGGCATCTCACATCACGTTCAAGGTCTTGGGTTTCGGAATTGCTTGTTTCTATGGCAGTGAGGTCCTCAATGTCTAGGGCATGGAGTCGTTCAAGGATATCTTGGCGGTCGCCCAAGCCCAGGCGCAAGTTCTCGAGGTCGTCGAGCAGGTCGCTCAAATTGCATACAGCGACGGGCCAGATAAGCAGGCACAATTGATGGGCGCGGGGCACGTAGGTAGCAACGAGTTTGACAACATGGTGGTGGTCGAGCTTCTTCATAGTCAGGCCCTCCTGGCGAAGCTCATCAATTGTGGTGTCACGAGCGCGGCGACGGATGCGCTTTCGGGCGAGGCGCACAGTGCCATACGTGACCTCGTCGACGCGACCAAAGCCGCCGTCGCCGAGATCGCGGTGGCTCACAAGTTTCGTATCGAATCGGTTGGCTTCGGCGACGGTGAATTTTGCTCCATCTCTGTCGAGGCATTCGCGGTTAGAGGAGGTTGTGGACATGAAGAGCAGGCGCAACCTACATGCCGGGCCAGTTGTCGTCGTTGTCCCAGGACGCAATGGACTTGCGCTCGTAGTTCTCGCGCTCAAGCTCCCAGAAACGGCCGTAGGTCTGGGACGGGTCTGCCCGCCCAACCTGGGTCCAGCCTCTGGACCAGTCGCTCATGGTGTCGTCGCGGGTTCGTCGAGCGGAGTGTGCAAAGGTGGGAGGGGCTAAGGGCGGGACGGACAAGGGGGGTTCATGAAAAGGCGAGATCCATGACTCGAACTGAATGCCCTCAAGCCAACAAGACGGATCGGAAGACGAGAGAGAGCGGCTAGAGGCTTAAAGCGAGAAGCTCCCACGCCAAAAAAAAAAAAAGAAAGAAAAAAAGAGGTTGAGAAGGAGAGTAGAAAAGAAAAAGCGAAGGTGCGCAGACCAGAGATGGGTTTAGTTGGGGGCTTAGCAGCTGTTTGAGAATGGGGTCAAGATCCCCCTGGCCCGCCAGCTGGATGCCCAGCACACATACATGTAACAGTACAAGGCACAATCTGACAATGAGAGCAACCGAAACGAAGACGAAGAGGCAGCGCTGCCATGGTCCAACTCCTTTGGCTTTGTTTTTTGTTTTTTTTTTATATCAATCATCCTCTTCAGTATATTCCTCAGCTGTCTCAATACCAGCGTCTACCATCTATCAAATCAACGCCCACTTGCATCGATACGCACTAGAAGAATAGAAAAGAAAAAAAGAAGAGCGAATCGCATACATGTGCAACAGAAGTGCACAACGGTTATCCCGCACTGTCAATCAACTGCCGCACCAAGGAGGCTGAGCCCATGGACCAAAACCCGGTCCAGTGCTCGATTGGGTTTTGGACGCTGTGGCCCCTCCACTGGGGTGCGCACCCAGTCAGCCCAGTGGGGAATCGTCCCTCCCGTCACCTTTCTGTCATCGTTCCGCACCCACCCGCACGGTCCTGGATGACCCCGGCCGCCGGCAAGTAGGGCAGCCAACCGAGAGCGGCTGTGGGTTGCAGCACTGGAAGGCTGCCCTTCCAGTGGGTGGCACGCTGCAACTCCCGAGGTCGCGTAAGCCGGACGTCAAATGGCCGCAGTCGGGCGCATTATTAATACTGTCTCCCTCGCCCGCTACGCACCACACGATACGCCCTTTGAGGACATTCTTGAACCATTCAGGCGAATCATGGCCAACACGCCGTTGGATTTTTCGGTTTTGACTCGGTGACGTCGGAACCCACGGCCCAGGTACAGTTCGCTGCAGAGTATATTAGCCTTGCTACCTCGTCCTCGCGTGCTCCGGCGAAGGTGACATACAACGCAGTGGCTGGCAACACTGTCCACCGAACTTGCTTTTGCAACGCCATCCGGCTAGAACCCCCCGCTGCCAACTAAGGCGAACGCTAGGGCCTTTAACCCCCCGCCAGGAACCTCGACACTGGGGCTCCGTAGATCTTGCATCTTTGACCTTTCAACATCATTCGAATCATTGCTGCGTCTTCGTCATCCAGGTCGTCGCTGCGGCCCTTGCTGTCGCCAGCATCTTGTTGTCCCTGACATACCTGGCCCCAGCGCCCTCTCGCCGGTCTCGCTAGCCCGTCCCGGTCGGTCCGCGGAGCTGCAGCCTCCTGAAAATCCCCCGATCACGCATCGGGACGCACACTCTTGAATCCCTTTTTTGGGTTCTGTTGGCAGTTCCATCAGCATTTGGCCCGTTGTTCAAACTCTCCTCCTATCCACGCAACCGTTAGCCCTTTCACGACTCTACCCTACTCTACTCTACTCTACTCTACTCTACTCTACTCTACTCTACCTCCCCAGACATTTAATCCTACCCCCAAGGCCCGTGCCGCGCCAGGTCAGTGCCGGCCCGTGTCTGATCAAAACCATCTCCACAAGTGTCAACCAAACGCCATGTCTTCCACTTGAGCATCCATTTAGCACCACGTCTGCCAACCATTGAAAAGTCTCTCGGTCAATTAATTAATAAACGCAACCGCCATCAAACTGAAACATTTCGTCCTATCAATTGCGTTAGACTTTATCCATTCTCGTCCAGCAGACTCAAAATTGAGGGAGTCTCCCAAAATACTTAATAATCACTTTGCAATCAAGTACTACTGTGCTTGAGCCCACGGTCACCACTATGGCGCAACCTACTTATGAATCTAAAGCCCCGGCTCCTTCGCGAAAGAGGTCGGACATCTCCGAGGACGGCGATGAAGGGGGCGGGAAGAAGAGGTCAAGAGGTCGGCCTCGCCTTGAAACAAAAGACGAGACTGCAGTCGATGTAAGTGCCACTGCCTTCTAGTAGCATATCTGCCAACCTTCATATGCTGCATCTCATATCCTAACAATGCCCAGCGGCGTCGAACGCAAATTCGCCTGGCCCAGCGAGCCTATCGCAATCGCAAAGACTCGGCCATTGACACGCTCAAGAAGAAGGTCAAGGAGCTTGAGCAAGTCAACGAGGACATGGGCCGCGAGTTCCTGAACCTGTCGCAATTTGTCATCACCAACGGCATGGTCAACGGATCCCCTGAGGTTGCCCAACGACTAAGCGAGGCCACCCGCAGGTTCCATGCCCTCTCCCGCAAGCTCAACGATGAGGGCACTGAGGACGATGACACCAACGGCAGTGACATACCGTCTGACATACCGTCTCAAACACCGACCCGAGAAAGCCCCAAGCTCACTCCTAGTGATTCCACGCCATCCATCACTGACACGCGGTCAACTCCCCCTACGGAATTTAGCAACGAGCTGGTCCCCGCGTCCAACCTCCAATTGCAAGTCCAGCAAGCGCCATCGGACCCATTCCAAAAGTTCGACCCTCTGGCTCATTCGCCTGTCGATTCCCTCACTCGCCCCAGCTCTGTAGACTCAAGCTTCCCTTTTGCCGACAATAAGGCCTCCATTTCTCTCTTTCGCGAAGCTACGCATTCCCCGTTCAGCACACTCCCATTGCCAAACTCATTTGCGACCCAAGAAAGGACCTTTGGTCGACGGTACCAGAGGGCGGCTGTCGAGGCTGGTCTTTCGCTTGCATTGATGCCAAACCCCCCGCCAGACCGATACATGGCCGTCTTTAGTTTTTGCTTGCAGTTTGAGAGCAGGCAGGATATCATTCGGCGATTGAGCATCACCCTTGACAAGACACGAAACGAGTCCCTAAACAATTGGCAGTTCCCATTCTCCAATCTTGGTGGAGCTGGAACATGGCTGCAGTGTCATGTACAAAGGCCTATCACTGGCGACGAGCTGCCTGTCGGAAACTACGGATTGCCGGAGCCCTATAAGCCGACGGAATTCACTGGTTTCCCGACCGGTCCTTTCAAGGAGGATGTGGAGTTGGTTCGAGATGTCCGCGTCGACCACCGAATGCAAATGCTGCATCCAGGTTTCGAAGGCGAGTTCTTTGATGCTGATGAGGTTGATGGGTACTTGCGCCAGCATGGCCTCCTCATTCTCGAGGGCAAAGACTTTGTGGATGCCAATCTTGACCTTGAAGCGTTTGAGAGACCGCCTGATCTTCCGCCCAGAAATTTTCTCCAACGAGGATTGGGCTATGTGAATCAGGGGTCGACAACAGGAGTCGCTCCAGATGCCTCGGCTGCATATACGTCCGGCATTGAGGCGACGGGAAATGAGTGGTCTGCAACTGTCACCACGTCCATGGAGCCTTTGACCTTGATGAATAATGGCATCGGTATGCCAGCATTCGACTCTACCTTGGGATCATTGGATGTTGGTCTACTCGACGCCGCCAATAACCAGGAATTCGGCCAGGGCATGCCTGATTTCTCGAATATGTTCACAATGTCCTGGCGTGCATGGGAGCCACCGCCCGCTCCGAAGCGGACAAAGGTGACCATCGATGTGAATCGACTCGTCACGGGTAAGCACCACTGCTCTCTACAGGTATATCAGAAGCTAACTTTGACAGAATTGGTCATGAGGTCATCTTGCCTGGGTCGCAGCCCTGGCATTCGTCCCAAAGACGTGAACACGGCTGTCAAACTCTCCATTGTTTTGCAAGACACTGAGAGTTATTGAGTAACCAAATATATGTTATAAGTAACGAAGTGGTAACGGCGTTGGAAATATACATATTTCAGGAAGGCTGAAAAGGGTGGAATCTAGCGTTGGATTGTTTTATACAGTATTGATACCCTAGTCATTTCTAGTGCTCTGTGCACTATTGATTCAATCGTTATTTGGCTAAATAGCACCTTCATTCTTTTACATGTCAATCATGGTCATGGTATCCGAGGCCTGTCTCGCTGCCTCCCGCACCTCAGCAGGAAAACTCTCTGAGTTCGCCATGGCAAGCCACCTCAGCTTCCAAAACCCCCATCGCTCCGTTGAAAAGTCGCCCTCGCCATGCCAGAGTTCGCCCCTTGCCATGGTGCCCGGGCTGATTACGTGCTTGTCCTTACAAAGCCGGTACACGTCAGACGCCGCGTGGATGAAAAACTGCGCGGCTGCCTCGGGGACAGCAGTCGCTTTCTCACCGTTGCCTCGGTCGAACCGGGCTTCGTTCTCGAGGACCTCGACAAACGTGTAGCTCCCGCGGGTCAAAGCCCCGCCGTATAGCGATATCGCAGGGTCCCCTGTCGCGGCGAGCAAGGCAGCGTACTTGTTCGCGCTTATCCAGATTGCCTTGTGGGTTGCGGCGTCTACATTAGCGTATCGAGCTTGGTCGAGAGAGTGGCGCGCAGCCCAGTCTACAAGTTCACTTCCATGTTAGCGAGATTTGTCGCAACTTGGCAAATCCACACAACCCCAGCCGGGCGACCCATACGATTGTAGCCATCGGCCCAGTCGCTGGCAAAGTAGCAGAGATGTCGCCATATGTCCCCGTCTTCCAGGTCCATGTAGCCTTCTCCCTCGCCGACGGGCTCCGCGACCTTGGGAAGAGTCCGAATCACGCGCAGGATGCGTATGACAGTGGGCTGGACGGGTGCATCCAAGACGGCGACTGTGTTTAGCATTGTCCATAGTGCCCCAAGTCGTTGCTGCATTTGTAATGGGGTTTGTGACGCTTCGACGTAAGCTGTCAATTTCTTGGCAGCCTTGTCGGGAGAGATGTCGCCATTTATGCACGCCTTGAACGATTCGAGTTGATCTGACTGTGCGTCGTATTCGACCAAAAACTCTGAAACGGGATCCCAAAACTCAGACATGATTATAATGTTGCTCAGGTTCAAAAAAGTGAATGCATGACGATGATGAAAAAAAAACTTAAACCTAACCTTCTAAGCAGACCTTAATCATTTATTATGCCACAGCCAAACGATGCGTCATCCTGTCGACGAAGGATCAGTTTAGGGTAGCAAGCCTGGCGATCAAGTACGGCTGCACACCATCGCGGAACTAAAACAATAAACTTAAGAGTTCCTTTGCTGAAACACAAAATAAGTGGCATTTAAACTAGACGGTCTATTTTAATTTAATTTATTTTACAGAGACTTTTTTTCTAAACGCCTGGATTGGGGGAAACCATTGTTGATTCCGTTTCGCTCATGTAGATGATTGCCCAATTCGGTCGGTGTCGTGCCGTGCCGGGCCGGTCCCTCACCGATCTCTATAGTGGAGCCGTACTATACAATTGCATTGCAACTCTACCTTTCTTATCAACTTCGCGGTGTGGTATAGGCGAGTACGAGTTATTTTCACACCCCGAAACATAGCAATATAGATATATTCGCAACCATGGAATATAAAAACCAGCGCGTTCAGCAACCCAAGATCAAGCCTCGGCTCATTATCCACGGCGGGGCAGGCAACATCCGCCGCGAGACCTACCCGCCCGAGCTGTACCAGGCTTATCGCGAAGGCCTCATATCCATTGTATGATTCTCACAATCTCGAAAAAAAAAAAAAAACAGACAGCAAGGGGATAAAGAAACTAATGCAGAAACTAGGTAACAAGTACAAATGCATACATGACGACCCCCCTCGGGGAAAAGTCCGCCTCAGGACCTGGCCTGCCCTCAGCCCTTGACGTGGCCGTCTTCGCCGTGCGCCAGCTCGAAGACAACCCGCTCTTCAACAGCGGCCACGGCGCCGTCTTCACCCGTGACGGCATCAACGAGCTTGAGGCCTCCGTCATGGTCTCCCGCGGCCGCAAGAAGCGCGGCGTCGGCGTCATGGGCCTGCGCCGCGTGCGCAACCCGATCCTCCTGGCCCGCGCCATGCTCGATCACGGCGAGGAGGACCTCACGCCTCCGCCAGCCGGAGCCACAAGCTTGGATGGTCCCGGGCTCAACGTCCCCTCGGCCCAGGGCCACTCGCAACTCTGGGGCGGCACTGCCGAACAGCTCGCTGAGCAGTACGGCATGGATCTCGTGGACCCCAGCTACTTCTTCACTCAGCGGCGCTGGGACGAGCACGCCCGGGCCTTGGAGCGTGAGCAGCGCGGGGCCGGAGCTGCAACCTGGAGCGCTGACGAGTACCTTCCCCAGGGCACCTGCGGAGCCGTGGCCCTCGATGAGGACGGTGTGATATGCGCAGCCACGAGTACCGGTGGCTTGACGAACAAGCTGACGGGGCGAATCGGTGACACGCCGACGCTCGGTGCCGGGTACTGGGCGGAGGAGTGGACCGAGGACGGAGATCCTACTCGCCGCGCTGACGACAACGGCAGCGGCGCTTGGCAGGGCCTGGTGGACTCCATCACCAAGGACGGGCCGAGCGTGCTCCTCAGCGATGCATTCAAGGGCGCTCTAGCGGATTGCCTCCCCGCACCGCTGCTCTACACCCCAGGAGACAATGGATCCAAGCTGTTTACGACCAGGTCAATGGGTGGCTCTGGCACTGGCAACGGTGACTCGTTCCTGAGGGTCAACGCCCTGCGCACCGCTGCAGCCATGGCGAGATGGAAGCCAGAGACGGGCGCCCAGGCCGTGACGCACGTTGCAGGACCGGGCGGAGAGCTCGAGAGGAGCGCTGGAGATCGATGGAGGCAGACGGGGGAAGGCGAGGGCGGCATCATTGGCATCGAGAGCGTAGTTGTTCGCGATGCAGCCGGGAACGTTGTCGAGACCCGCTCCGATGTATTAATGGACTTTAACTGCGGCGGTATGTTTCGGGCCTGGATTGATAAAAATGGCCTGCCAGTCATGAGCATCTGGACCAACGGCTCCGCAGACAGACTGTAGAATCAAGCAAACCGAGAGACCGGACATGTATGTGTGGAGGATCGGTTAACGAGGAATGTCATTGTATATTTGATCTGTACCCAGTTTTTGCACAAGCAATAAAATTTCAACCTGGCGTTGCCATCTATGCACCGCCTCCATGTGGCTCTCATGCCCATCTCCCGAGCCAACACGTTCCCGGATCGTACACTGTCTCATTAGACATGTCCTTGAAAGAAGTATGGAAACTCCAATCGCTAAGCCATAAACCGCCCACCCTACCGTCCCATGATCTCTTTCTCTCTATAGTACAGTTGGAACGCCGGCCCATGCGAATTTCGGAACCAGGCCTAAAAACCTCTGGCCGATTTTTGTGTGGTGTGTTGGTGGGAAAAAAAAATACAGAGGGTCTTCGCTGTATTAAAATTGTTGGAAGCCCATAAGTTTGGATCGTGGTGGAGTTGAGAGGGTCGGAGGGAATTGTTTTAAACGTTTATAAGAAAAAAAAAGACTGTTTTTGCCCATCGTGGCTCATGTCGGCGTGCTGAAGCTCTTCGTTTACAGAGTGGCGCCGCTCTCCATGCTGGGAGGGGGCTGAGGCACCTCGAGCTTGGTGGATCCCGAGAGCATCTTATTGAAGGCGATACCGACACCTTCGATAACGGCGAGGAGGACAGCGCAGCCGATGGCGCCGTTGCGGGCGGCCTTGTAGCCACCTCGGATGGCGAGGGAGCCACCGGTGAAGAAACCGGCAATGATGGCGTTGTAGGGGTCCTCCTTCTTGCGGATGCCCTTGACAGCGCAGTCGAAGGTAGAGAAAAGACCACCCCAGACGCCGAAGTTGCCTCCTAGAACGGGGGCGCGCATCTTGATGGCGGTGATGGCACCGATACGTCGCTCGCCGTAGGGGGAGTTGCGGAAGCCCTTGATGCCGTGCCAGATGGTGCCACCGATGGCCTGGTAGAGAGTTAGCGGTTTTGCATGCTTGCGATTCGGCAGCGGGTCGTCGGAATTGCGGTTCGAGAGCAGTTGGTGGGATCCGAAAGCTAAGGGATAAGAAGAGAGGAGACCAGAGGAGAACTTACGCCCATGCAGAAGGCACCACCAAAGTCATTCAGAATGACATAGGGGCAGGGGTCGCGTCCGTGATCCATGGCTTCTGGTGGGATTGTCTAGAATGGGGAGGGCGGAATTGGCGGGTGGTCGTCGTGAATGGACCGACTATGAGAAAAAAAATTATGACAGTTGCCGCTACCGAAAACTTGATGCTCGCCCAAGCGGGCGCTCAGCTCCAGTTCAGAGTGTGGGATTTTTCGGGTCCTCGGCGATTTAGAAAATCCGGTACCTCCAGCACCTTCCATCGTTCATGTGCGTCCTTGCTGGTTGTGGGGTACGTACCTTGGACCAACCTTGAGTCAAGACCCAGATGATGCCAAGTTGATGGGCTTAATGGACACCCCGAGACATTGGGACCAGCTTGGAGTTAGCTTGACCTTTGTTAGCGGAAATGTGTAATCCTCGTGTTTGTTTGGGCGGCTGTTTGGTGGCTTAGCAAAGTCCGCTTTCTGTAGCGACACACCTGTTGTGACCCATGTCTATTTCAAGAACTAAGCAACGGGCAGTTTCACAAATGCCTAGATGTTGCGCAGAAGTTTAAATGCGTATATACATGCATTTATCCGCAATACCGACAGGCTGGGTTCAGGCGTCGTCTTCCACACACTCCTACTCAAGCATGTAACTTGGAGAACCCCAACCCCACTGAACTAAAGCCCCATGTTTCGGCCGAATGCGACTCGGCCGGTTGGTAAAGGAATGTGAGTGCAACATAAATGTCCATTTTCGCACTGCCATCCATAATACTGTAATCAAATAACGGCCATCAAAACACAATAATAAAGAAAGCCTCGGGATCCTTGAATTATTTTTCTGATAGGGTGAAAGATGCGTTTTCCATCATCTGCCTATATCTTTCGGACACTTCCTAATCTGGCTCGCCGAAATCTCATGCTTGTAAATCAGGTGCTCGCTAGCATATAAACGAGACGGTTTTCACTTTCTGAACGATTTTCACACAAGAGTATATTTGTATCTCATACATTATTGCACAGCCGCCATTGGCCCTCTTTCAAACATAATGGTCCTGACTATACTTGAAGGGACGGAATCCGACATCCCTCGCTTCGTCGCCATAGAAAAAGCGGCCAATGGTCCAAGTGCGGTCGGAAGGGCTCTTTACCCTGGCCCTCGTCCATCCCAAGAAGAGTTTAGAACGGCCGATCTTGTGAAACAGTATCGATCAGACCCTGCATCACGATGGTTCAAGGTTGTGGATACGGAACTTGATACTCCAGACGAGCAAGAACGTATCGTTTCTTTTGCCCTGTGGTTTGTCTGGGAATCACCGCCGAAGTACAGATTCTCCTCTTTTCGCGGCCCTGGGTCCAATATTGAAGCCTGTGAACGTTTGTTCGGTGGTTTAAACCAGCTCCGGGAGGAGCACATGCGCGAGAAGCCCTACATATGTGAGTCTTGAAACATTAAATCATTTGGAAGACCTACGTAGCTGAAAATTTGTGAAATGATTGGCAAAGACCTCAAACTACTCCACACCGATCCGAAACACCAAAAACGTGGCGCTGGCTCACTGTTAATCAACTGGGGCCTACAAGAATCAGATAGACTCGACATACCACTGGTCCTCGAGTCCTCTGATATGGGCAGACCGTTGTATGAGAAATGGGGATTTCGAGAACTAGAAAGACTCCAAGTAGACTTGTCTCCGTGGGGAGGACCTCCCAAAGTCGAACTGCCTCTGATGCTTCGTTCAGCCAACCAAGATGAATAATTGGAGTAAAAGCTCTTATTCTGGAGCTGGCGTTAAGCAAAAGTTCAATCGCTCTATTATGATGAATATAGAAATTTGCCGGGAAAAAGAGGACGAGTCACCGGTAGAGTCAATAAATAGCTGGACGCCTTATGACTGGGAGGAGCTCCTACATGTAGCGTTCTCACCATGTATCACGATAGTCGCAAAAGTATAACCCATGTCTTTGACATGGATGAACCGAAAAATAAAAAGGCACTGACATCTCGATGTATATTAAGCTACCACAGCCACAATACTGGATCCCGTCTCCGCGTTTAGAGTACGCGGGGAGATCATGCCAAGATTGAAGCCTCAACTTCCTGGCAAACTAATTATACGAACGTCAAAGCTTATGGAGCAAGCCAAGACCACAGCTTCTAAATAGATGTGCATCAGTGGGTCTTTAAAAATAACAAGCCACCTTGGCATCATTTTTTAATTCATATGCTTGAACCTCATATCATGCCTCATCGTACAGTAAGTACTGCCTCGTACAATCAAATAGAAAGAAAGAACCTCCCTAAAACCCAGTCGTCTATGCCATTATGGACTCATCACCATTCTCGTTTTTGATGTTGTAAGAATCAACGCCTGCCTGCCACTCCAAACGTTCCCGGACCATGTCTCGTTTACACCAATATATAGATATGACTCCCCAAACAAACGCCCACAGAAACGGAACCGCCCAGCACACGCCGTATGCCACAGTTGCAGGAACTGGGGGGATGACGGCTATGACGGTAAGTGCAATTGCTAAAACAATAGCTGGTATTGACCAAAAGATGGATTGGATGAGAAGCATCCTTCGGAATCGATGGCTTGCCTTGTAGCGAGCTGCTAGCGCTTCACGGTACGGTCGACCAGCGCCGGCGTTAACAGCGACGACATCTTCAATGAAGTAGTATACACCTGGAAGCACCTAGGACAATAGTAAGTATAAAAACCGGGCTTATCACAATCATGGGTAAGTTCTCACCTTTTCCCCCTTGCCTGTTGAACTTATCCGGAATGGTGCATTCCACCCCATGACACTGTATAGAGTAACCAGGGCCAAGACACCACCCAGACAGTAGAGAATAGCCGGTGCAGGCATGCACAGGACCCTTAACCAGACATTGTGAGGAGCACTTCCGACAATGAAGAGGGCAGTGACAACGGTGATGGTAAGTACAGAGGCCCAATTCAGCAGGTCAAAACACCAACGACTCGTAGATCCCAACGGGCGATAAAATCTCTCCTTCTTCATAAGGCGCAAAGTTCGAATCGCAAATTCCAAGTAAGTAGGCCCGCCCCAGATAGTGGTGACAATGGCGAAAATGATCCATCCTTCGACGTCACCAGCATATTTCATGCCATAGTAGAGGGCTATTGGTACCGCAGAGGCATCGACAAAGACGAAAAAGGCGAACATCCAGAGCTTCCAGCGTTTACGGCCATGGTGCCAGGTAAAAGGTAGCTGTGGCAGCAGCAGCGGGTTGTCGTCATAGTACTCTTGCAGTGTCTTCGCGCGGCGCTTCCATTCCTGTCGGGAGCCTGCTCGCGAGTCGTAGTATACTTCGGCCGTGGGTCGCTGTGCGTACGAGAGGCTGCGCCTTGGGAGGTCCGGGTTGTTCGAGTCGAACGTAGCTCGTCGCGGGGGTGAATCGGGGAGGTCGGGGTCGAAGCGAACGTCTTTAGTTGTTGCGTGGAGGGATTGGGTCTCGGGTCTCGTGGCAGCGGGTGTGGCGTCAGTCGGGGTCGGGGTCAAGGTCGACGACTCGAACTGGAGCTGGGACTGCGAGGTGCTGCCTCGCCGCACTTCTGGCATTGTGGTTGGAGGGGCAGAGGGGATGGCGATGATGTCAAAAATAAGAAGTATTTAGTGTATTGCGGGAGCAGTCATTTTACTGGAGACTGCTGGGGAGAGGGGCAGATAAGAAAAGAGGGAAAAGATTTGATTTGGAGCTTGGTTGATGAGCTGAAGAAAATGCTCTGGCGGCTCCATATGGGTGGCGGATTGTCCGGGATGAGCCTGAGCCTGAAATAAGGGTGGCACCAAGCGCAGATTTGGGCTAGCAACGGACACGGAGATGGAGAGACAAAGGAGTTCTCCACGCGGCGGCACGGCTTTAAAGCCAGGGGAGCATGATAGGGCTAGACGGCTGGCACAATTGCTAAGTCATTACTGTATCATAGTCGGACTTGGAACATCTTCGCCGCTCCGGTCCATGTGCGCGCGCTTGGCCCCCAGTATCCGCGGACAAGTCACGCACGCTAGGGTGTACCTTGTTTCCTGCTGTGGGACGGGGACGGGGGGATGGAGGTGTGAATGTCATGGACATGAAGAAGCTCATGTTCTAAACCTAGTGTCCGTCGACTTGGGCTAGGCGCGAGAGAAAAAAATGGTGACGTCTGGTCCATTCAGTCTAGAATCATGCCCGCCAGGCCGGTACCTGCTCCAGCCAAGGGTCATCCAGGATCCGCACGACGTCATTAAGTGGTGGGGCCGCCCGGCCCGACTGCATGTCCGCCACTTGCGAGGTTGCGAGAGGGCCGGAGTGAGCGGAGGGCGAGATGCCTCTGTGCTTCTTGCTGTCTTTGGTCGGAGTCGACGAAACCACCGAACGACCGAAGCTCTCTTTCTACTGCCCAATCATCACCATCCATTGCGCGGCCCCTTCTTGCTGTCATCCTTATCTTCATCTAGAGCTCTCCCTCTCTCTCTCTCTCTCTCTCCACCCATTAAGACTTTGGCGGCGTCAACGGCTCCCAGCCTCCTAACCATAGCGACTGGTATTGGGTGCAACCTTAAAAAATCCATCACTGATGCTCGGTTCCTCTCGTCGATGACGCCCGCAAAATGCCACAAAACACACAGCCGGCTGAGAATGGATGAGGTAAGACGGTAGCATGGATCGCCAAGTCTATGAAGAAGCCAAGCCAGCCAAGCAGTTGATCGCTTGGCCAGGGTTGCCCGTGGACCGACGGAGCGTCCACCATTCCACAATCTCACCACACCCTGCCCGGTAGGCTGTGCCCACCCTGCGTAACGCATTTCGCCGAGCTGCCGACGTGAAAAACTCAACGGCGCATATGCAACACGAGCCAAATCATGACCTAGCTTCCATTTTGCCTTAGCTAATCATACCTGAACAAATCACGTCGCATAAGAATTTTCCTTTACTATTTTTATTCTCGACCCGTCCGCTTCCTTTTTTCCTCCATGCAGCGTGACCTGGCTAACCGGGAATTGTTTCGTTTGTTGTCCAGGGACAGGCCTTACACATGAGCTTTTATGGTTAGATTTCTACCTGGGAGGATTTGCCTATATTTCCATGACAACCAAAATTTCTCCGACAAAGTCTGCCAAACCTGCCCTTGTGAGCTTCGGCGCTTTCGCCGCCAACAAGCAAGAAAAATGCAAGGGTGACACCACTGACGCGCTTTCTATTGATTGGTATTTTCTGTGTTCGTTCGTCTCGAGTATCCTTTGCCGCTTCATCATCCTCTTGCCATCCTCTTGCCATCCTTGCTTCTCCATTCATCCCCATCGCTCCCCACAGACCACACTCAATTTAGTCTGGACCAAGGCCCTCAAGCATATCCGGCACTCGCCGAAACGAAACCGAGGACTGGGCGGCTAGGTTGCAGGACCTTGCTGATGTACTCGGGGTGATACTGAACGCCGACGAACCATGGGTGGTCCTTTAGCTCCAGGATCTCCATTCGTTCTCCTCGCTCGTCCTTGCCGATAAAGTTGAGACCATGGCCTGTTAATGCCGGGACGTAGGTGGGGTTCACTTCGAACCGGTGACGGTGCCTTTCGGCAATAGTTTCGCTAATAACATGACCTGATGGGGCAGACAACACTGGCATTTCTGCTACATCCAATTTCTGCTCACCTGACATTGTTGTCCCGGAAGACGCGGTTGTATACATCTTTCGCAATTTGCTAAATTCGCTGCCTGGCTGGAAGTGTGTTGGGCGCACGCCGAGACGCATCGTACCACCCATCTTGGTTTTGTCAAGTTCGGGCATGTCAATGATCAGAGGCTCCTTGGCTTTTTCGTTAAACTCCGTTGAGGTTGCGTCAGGAAGGTTGCAAACGTTACGAGCAAACTCGACAACGGCCATCTGCATACCGAGGCAAATTCCTAGAAACGGCACCTTGTTCACTCTCGCATACTTGATGGCTTCAACCATTCCGTTGGTCCCTCGAGACCCGAACCCTCCAGGTACAAGAATACCTCCGGCTGCGCGGACCTTTCCCCACGCCTTTTCGTACCTATCGCCAGCGCTGCGGTCAATTCAAATCTCAATCAGGATTTTCACATTTGATTTGAGGCAATTCACATTTGATTTGAGGGCTTCCGATTTGAATTGAATTGATATGATTTGAATCACGTGTGTTATCACATGTCAGTCATCCAGTGTTTTAAACACTCAATTGCTTCCAATGTGTCATCAGCTAGGCTATGCCGTTGTGACCCTATTGTCAGCTTAGCTTGACTAAATATGCGTTCACATTCAGCTGACATTGAAGGTATTGTAAGGATATCTATCGCCATTCGACTTATTAAAGGAAAAGCCTGCTTTTGCTGTTGCCAAAAGGCAATTGGGTTATCCAGCTTTTCAGGGGCCCTACCAAGCCAAGTGTTTAATTCGTGTACAGCCGGGCCATCGCTTTTGGTTGGGTTCTCATAGAAATCATTGGGAAGAAGGTCAGGCAGGGAACCGTCACGTTGATCAAGGAAATCTGTAACCTGGGGCTGTTGATTTTGCTCACTTATAGCCCAACCGTCAAAAAAGAAGCTTCGAAACCGGTCAATGATAAGATTTGCTTTAAATGGCTCCACACGGGTGACCCAACGGGCCCCTAAGGAGGGATGAAGGATAGCGGCAGCCCAATAAACTGGGGTTTGGTCGAATAGGTCCCTATATCGTTCCAATTGGTTCATTGAGAGTTGGCAACAGAGGCGTAAATATTCCTTTACATCAGCCCGTTGCCGCGGCTTCATTATAGATGCTTGACTATGATTGTATGAGCGTTGTGATGAGGTAATGCGAAGGGATCGTCGAGGCTCATCAACTGTAATTGAGTCAGGGGCACGATAATCGCGTTGTTCTTTGAACCAAGTTGTTAGTCGGAAGAGGCTCTGTATAACCCAGCCAATATCGCCGGGGCGGCGGGATTGGAACCTCATTGTTTCCTCTTGGAAGGGAAGAAGAAGGTCGTGAACCTCTATTAAGACCTCCCAATCTTCCTCGGTTAACCTCTTATTAGCTGGCAGCCTGCGGTCTTCCTTTTCCATTGAATTGACCCCAATCCATGACTGAATTGACTCTTTGAGGCGTAGGGCCCGTTCAATCATATAAAAAGTCGAATTCCAACGCGTCTCATTATTATTACATAGTTGAATGTTGTTATTGACCTCCAATAAGTTATCGTCAGCGCCGTTAGCTTGATGTTGCACTTGGATAGAAAAGGCTTCCCGACGTTGAGGGGACCGGCGGATGAACGTTACTATGTCTGACAGTTTGGCTACCGGACCGTTCTTTAGCCAGCTAGTTAAATTGGCTTGTTCCTCGGGAGTTAACCGTCTAACAGCCTCATTGTTCAGTGAGGCAAGTCGGGCCTGTTCTGTGGGCTCGAGGAAGGCTTTGGCGGCGAGGTTGATGACATGACCCCAACAGCGTAATCGAATTATTGAAGGATCTGTAAATAAGGGCTGACCCGGAAAGGCGGCAAGGTAGTCGGAAAAGAGGTAATTGAGACAGGTATCATTTACAGGGGCATTATCCAAAGTAAAAAAACCGATATCGTTAAGATCATAGCTTTTAATGACCTCCAATATTAAAGGGGCGATGTTTTCACCTGAATGAACACCAGAAATGCGTTTCAAGGCGAGTAGCTTAGTTCTTGGACTGCCGGCACAGTCAATGAAGTGACTGACAACTCCTAGGAGGGCTTGTTGATTCGGGGAAGTCCAAGCATCAAAGGTCAGGTGGATAAGTGATTGAGCCTCTTGAAGCTGGCGTTTGATCGCTTTTTGGCGAGCCTTGAAGTCATCTATTACCCAGACCTTAACTGTTGACTGGTGTGTTGGTAAGGCATTATTGATGATATGACTTGGTGTTCGTAAGAGGCGTTGAAAGGTGTTGTGTTCAACCGCTTTAAAAGAGATATTTGACTCAACAATCCAGTGAATAAGAGCAGCCTTGAGCTCGGCAACAACACCAAAAGCATCAGATTCTTCTGTGGCAGGTGATTTGGCATGTATTGAAGGGTGGCTAAGGCAGAAGATGCCGGCGAGAGCGTTATCTCTTGGTCTTGGGCCTTTGTAATAGAGTGTTGACTTCGAAGGTGGGCTATTGCTGCCGACGTTGCTGACTGACTAAATAAGCAGCCTTGTGTTCGTCCTCGCCTATCGCAATAGCGGCATAGCCAAAAGGTGTTGCCAAGGGCATTTCCATTTACTTCAACAAGGCTAAAGCCGTGCTCAATGATGAAGGATCGTAGCTTATGGCGCCGGTGCAGCCAGGAAAAAGGAAATATCTCTTATGTGCAAATCGTATACGAGGGAGGGTTTGAATATTCAAATTTCGGGTATCTTCAATGTTGAAATCTTTAAGCTGTGCGGTCACAGACTTCGTCTTTGGTCGTGTTTGAAAGGAAAAGGGGACCGGGGTCGGGGTCGGGGTTGGAGTCGATGTTGTGGTCGAGGTGGGGGCCGGGGATGAAGTTATTGAGGGCGTTAGAGGCGTCGGATCACAGGAAAAAGAGTCAGATACAAAGATATCGTCATCTTCATACTGAGAAGGCGTTCCAACTGTCATAGAGGTCATTTTGCTAACCCCTCGTTCCTCGACTAACTGCCACGCTTTACGGCGAGAAAGACGCAGACGCACCGGGCCTTTTCTCTGCAACGGGGACTTGGCGGCGATCGGAGAGGCTAGAAAATGACCAATATGACAGTTATGAACATAATAATAATGAAAATAACAATGCAATAGGCAAAATAGTCAAAAATAGCCGTATTTTGAGGTGTTGTAGAAGGCAGCTTTGTGTGTGATGTGCAGGAAAAGGTGAGGTTGGTGATAACTGCAGCCTGGTTGAAAAATCTAGGTCATGTGACCTTGGCACTATACCTATTTAGGTGATGACTAAGCAGAGATTTCCTTCAGGGTAAACCACATCAAGAATAGCAAAACTCAACTAAAAATAACACACCTACACCAAATACCCTATATCTAATTCAATCAATTCAATCAAATTGATCGTTGGGTTTGAATTGAATTGACCCCCCGTTTATTCAATTTGAATTGGATTGATTTGAATTGAATTGAGCTCGATTGAATTGACCGCAGCACTGCCTATCGCCGTAGGTGGACGACTCAAGGTCAGAAGCGTCGACCAAGATAAGGTTGAGGTTCTTGTTGCAAGCCATGGCTGAGTGCTCCAATGACTTGACCAACGACATGTATGCGTCGGCGTGGCTGTACTTGCCCACCATGGTAATCGTAACGGTTTCCGAATGATCTCGAAGTGCCGTCGCCGTTTTCCACGAGTCCCACAGGCGGGCACCCTTGGTGACTGCCTGTGGTGATGCGGTTTGATGATTGATCTTAAAGATACGAGCCATGGTCTTCAACAAGCCTTGTTGCTCAAGCACCAAGGGGACCAGGTAGGTGGACTCGACATCGTGAACGGCAAGGATTTGTCCAATTTTGACTTGACAGTGCCTGGTCACTTTTTGAACCGTGGCTTCGTCTAGTATGTCCTTGCATCTACAGGCAATCTGCCCAACAACCCATGTTAGAATGTAGAGGCCGTATCGACATGTCGACGATGCACGAAACTTACAAGGTCAGGACTCAATCCAGCACTCCTCACGTTCCGGATGCTCTGCTGAGTCGGTTTTGTTTTTTGCTCGCCATGGATAACAGGGACGAATGAAACGTGGATGTGAAGAAAGTTGTCCTCTCCAGCGGCAGCTTGAAGCATCTTGAGAGCCTCCACGAATGGCGCATTCTCGATGTCTCCAATCGTCCCCCCAACTTCAATAACGCAAACATCAGGCTTATCTCCCGATTCATCCACTGGAATCTGTGCTGTCCTCTCGATCCACTCTTGTATGGCATCGGTGAGATGGGGAATGATCTGCACAGTCTCGCCCAAGTAGTATCCCGCTCGTTCACGATCCATGACATGCTTATACATCTTTCCGGTTGTGATACTATGTTCGTAGGTGAGGGTGATATTGAGATAACGCTCATAATTTCCAAGATCGAGGTCAACCTCTGAGGGTAATCATTAGCAGCATAAAAATATCCCCGCCAGGTTCAAAACGTACCTCCGCCATCTGAGAGCACAAATACTTCTCCATGTTCCGAGGGCCTCATCAACCCAGCATCCAGCGACAGGTATGGATCTATCTTTGTCATGGTAACCTTCAAGCCCATGGTCTTGAGAAGCAGGGCGGCGCTGGAGGCTATTCATGTCTGTTAGTTTGGCTGTGCTGAGAACGGGCTTCCTGACGCTGATGCGTACCAAGAATGCCCTTCCCAACGCCGCTAATAACCCCTACAAAAAAGTTAGAAAATAAAAGACATTTTAAAGCAGCCATTTGGTTTAGTGTACCTCCGGTAACCACCAGGTATTTCATTGTTTCGATTGTAAAGTCGATTTATTTGAAATTGAACGGTTCCCGGTTCGCGAAAGCAGAGTATTGGCGGAGCGGTCCATATATCAACACGCGCTAGTCCAGGCACCCAGTGAGTCAGTCGGAGTCGGCGCCCTTTGAATGTCAACAAAGTGGATAATGTAATTGAGAATTCACATGTGACACTGCCGACTTTGGTGATTGATATAATGTAATTTTGCATTTGGAGACCCTCTTGCTTTCATCAGTTGATTAGACCAACCCTGCGTTACCCCAGACATCAAGTACAAACATGTCAGCACCAAGAATAATCACCAAGTTTCAAGCCTGGAGCAAGGCTGTTATATCAATCAAAAGCAAGCCATAGAAATTTGTTAGACTTCAAATTTAAACTATTGCTAGAGGATATCCGAGTCCTAAATGTCTAAATAACTCCCCTTCCTGTCTATAATGCAAATACCAACCATGCTTTCTTTTTTCAACACCCGTTTCTTATTTTTGAATCTAATATACAAGGCCTTTGGAACTTTCTCAAAATGTTGGTGAGATTCCAGCGTTTCTCTTATCTGACAACGACATCCCTCGAAGCTTGAATGATCGCAGCGTGTTCAATGACTGCCCTGTGCTTTGATGCAAGGGGCGTCCTCTTGCCTCTGATTGTTCTAGTAGCGAAACAGACCTGGCACGAACAGAGGCTGCTAAATTGGAAGAAGATGGGCCATGAACCGAGCGCGAATGGCTGATTTTGGGACGTGTGTTTAGGCTTAGCAGCTTGGCCCTCAAGGCAACCTGTACCTCGTTGGGTGGAGTTGGGGGAGCACCGATCACAGGATATGGTGTGACAGATCGGCCAACATGAGAACCTGGGCTGGAGCTCCTACTGAGTGAACCTTGTCGTAGTCGGCTTGGCAGGCGATAATTCAAGTCGGGAGCAGATGTCTGGCTGTATTTCTCAAGTGCATTGGCTAGATTGCCTAAATCCCGATTGAATGGATAAGAATCCGGGTTGGAGGCCATTACTCTGTCATGACGTTGGTTGAGTGGGGGGAATTGATCCATGTCAGTTGCGTCATGACTAGGGTCGCGACTCATCAAGTGGTCCAGGTTGAAGTCATGGAGCGGAATTTTGCTCAGCCGCCGGATGGCCTTTGTGTTGGATTCGAGGAACGCTGTCATCCCATCCAAAGCTCCAATGTTCGCCGGCGACCCGATGTTACCGCCATTGTTCGGAACATTGCTTCTCGCTTGATGAACCTCATTGACTGTCTTGGGAGAAGGCATCTTGGGACCGTACTTTTGCTTCTCTATGCCGATTGCTTCATTGACCTGGTTCATCATCTTATCGAAATCGATTCTTGGATTCGCGCGAGACATGTAAAATGTGGCTGGCTGCCCGGGCATTAGAGCTTCATTTTCAGGCTTACTTGCCATCACGAACAGCGTTCCATCTCGAATGTACCTGCGAACAAGAGCCCATCGCGTACGAGCTGGGTTGTGTTCCAGTTCAGGGCGGTATATCGTCAGTCGCGCAAGTTGGGAATAGAAGGTTGTGAGTCGACGAGCCATTCGTTCGAGAGTTTGGAGCAGGAAGACTGAAAACGCGGCGAGTCGGACAGCTTCTACTTCAGGGTCATGTTCGGCTTCAGAATTCATTGCCGCAGCTACGCTGTCGAAAGCATTCATGCCCGTGCAGGCTTCCTCTCGAAGATCCTCGAGAAGCTCGACGTCCAGCTCGATACACTTTGTCGCATAGTCAAAAACACCTCGTTCTTGAAATCTCAAACTGGCTTGGGAATCGCAGACAAGCTCACCCATGAGGCTCACTTCTTTCGAACAAGAAGCTGCATCCATGCTGGTTTTTGCTCGGGTAACAGCTCCAAGAATATCAGGCAGCGCTGATTCAGCATTGGGACTGTTGCTGGCCGCGGCGAAAGAAAGCCGAAGCACCAGTTCCTGCATCTTTGGACCGAAAAGAGATGTAAAACCTCCTTGGAGAAGACGACTTTGGTAGCCGTAAAACGTACGGATCGCAATTATGCTAGGTAGGCCCTCACGTAACCAAATGTTTGTGCTCCCATTTGGGTCATGCGAGCTCGAATTCTGTGACGGATCTCCGGTCACCTCGTACATGGCAAATTGATGGGCGACCAGAGTCTCGACAGTGGTTCTGAGGTAACCGGCCCACAGGTCATACAAAGATGACATCTCACTGTTTCCGGCGTATGCTGGCTTCGGGTTCAGTTGTCCTACAAAGTAACGTGTAAGTAGGCTCGAAACCTCGGGATTATTTGTGTGCGCGAGGTTGTCGAATGATGCACTGCAATCCACGCCTGCATTCGATTTCAAAATCAATGTTCCTCCAGGATGCATGGGGCAGAAGTCAGTGATGTTATACACATTTCCGTGAACCGCAATCCAGATTTGGGATCCTGGCCGATGGCCCGTGTGGAGAGCTAACTCTGCGAGCGAAATCTTGGGCAGGTTGCATGGGAGAGGTTTAGGTGTCATGAAAATGTCAAGCATAAATCTTCGCTCTGCAAAGGCTTTGCTCAAGATCATGTCGGCACTCTCCATAGTTGCAGCTCGATATGTGTAAAGAGCCTTTCGAATTCCATTCATAATGGAGTCGAAAACTGAGACTGAGCCGCAGACATACAAGTTACCGCCCAACCCACCCTGCTTCTTGGACATGACCAAATCGCAAATGGTGGTGCCTTGCTCGACTATGAGTGAGTCGATGTATCGAGGAGGGATATGCTTTTCCACGAGATCTTTGGTTATAGGGTCATAAGCTAGACCTCGTGAATCTCGAGAGAGAGCCAGATGAACCTCCATAAAGTCCAGTCTCACAAGTTCTCTTAGCTCTTCCTCAAAGCAAATCTTCTCCCGGGACTGAACACCAAAGTAAAGAAAATTCTTTCCTCCCGAAAGCCCGGACGTTGCGAGCCGATATTGCCAGAAGCTGCGAAACGGCGCGATTCCACTTCCTCCAGCAAAGTAAGCACATGGAGTCGTACTATCAATAGGCAACTGGAAGGCTGCTGGCCGAGACACTCCGATCAGGACTTCATCGGATGGTGGGAATTCGTCAGCGGTTGGATATGGATTTAAAAAGCCACTGCAGATGCCTGCTCTTGACGTGCTATCGTCTTTGGCGAATACTGGACACAGCTTCGACTCGGCACGTGAAACGGCCAAATCAACAGTACTAGGAAGCAAACTATCCTCGTAGCTGGCGATGGAGTACGTTCGAGGAATTTCAAGGGTAATGAGATCCGTCAACCAATGCAGATTATCCAGGCTGAACGCCTTGTCCCAGATGTGCGCAGGCGTGTCTGTGAGAGCCTTTTGCAGCAAGTCTCCTAAAGAGCCACAAACCGGCCATTCCTCAGCAGCAAGAACCTGTAGCGCGGTATTGGATGAAGCTTGTAAAAGTTCATGCACCTTCAAGGCAAGATCTCGGGTTATAGGTGCGAGATGGCCCTGGCGTAGAATATCGATAACGGTAAGTTTTTGTGCGGGACGCCTTCGCACAGCAGCGCGGTGGCTCTCGAATCGCGCCCATGTCCCAGTAACGTGGATGGGATCGTCGAGAAGAGAGTCAAGCCCAAGCGCGGCAACCACCTTGGCACATTCCTCCCAACTATTGAGCGGCATAAGGGCGATTCGGTCGCCGGGCATGAAAGTGATTCCGGTGTCTTGGAGATCCAAGGTTACCCGAGCCACAGAGCGTTGTGGATCGTTGTCCACAAAGTTGCGGCTCAAAATCCTGGTCTTATACCTCAGTTCTTCGAATGTCCCACGCATTTGATGAGGTTCGATAGTAAGAGCTCCACGATACGGCTCAAGACGCTCCTTCATCGCCTCGGCAAATTGGGTGTGAGTTTCTTCCCATGGTCGTTGGGCATTTTCAGCACCAGATAACCCGTTCGTCTCCAATCTTCCATTTTTGCCAGCGATTTCCAAAATGCCGAATACTTTGTATCGGTGGACTCCCATGAAACCTCTCTCGCCAGTGTAACTCTCCACAATACCATCGAGCACACCCATTAGGCGGGGATCCCCTGACCGCTTCACGAATTCTGGGACACTGTAATGGTACTCGATGCTAGCTATGAATGCTCTGAGATTTGCTGGCATCCATGCCCTCAAGTGGACACCTTCGGCTCCGAGAAAGGAGCTGTACTTCCTTCGTCCCAAGAACGCATCCATGACGAGATATGGAGGGAACTGAAGTCCAGACGAGGCTGGACATCGCTTGCTGAGTGGTGCTGAGAATTTGGCCCAACGAACCCAGCGATCTGCAGAAACAAAGTTCTCTCCAGCATTTGGGTTGGGTGAAATTGAATGGAATGCATTTGGCATACGCTCGAGAATTTCCTTTAGTCGGATCAACTCTCGTAGAAGACCCTCGACGTTTCCAGTCATTACATGCTCTTGGCAGGCTGCAATGGCGTCGGGGCCATGTTGAAAGGATGCTATATTGGAACCAAATTAGTTGGATATTTTGTCAAGGAATCAACCGCACCCACCTGATGTCTCGGCGCAACCCTTCAGAAAGGCAACTTCGGCTCTCTCCCCAAACATGGACCATCTCAAGTCGATATTTTCGAAGCGGGCGACATATGGATAGGTTGAGTTCGAGTCCTTAACGCGAATGTTGTATGAAGATTGGTCCGGGAAGGTCAAGTGAGGTAGGGTTCGGCCCATCCGACGGGAAATTTGAAAAAATGGCAGCGCAATTGAAAGCGGAATACCCTCCAGCTCCTCGCCAAGTTCATCCCCCATGGGACAATTTGGTCTCCATTTATTGCCCTTTCTGGCGGAGACTCCCTCAGTTCCGTCGTACTTCTCCTCAAATCGATAGATTGAGCAAAGCATGGCCAATGCCACAAGCGCAGCCCATAGCGCCTGGTCCGGAATTACTTGTTCTGTTCCCTCCACCAATGGGAGGGCGGCCACAGCCTCTCTCACGCGTCCTTGAGCTACGCAGCCTGGCATACGCTCGCAAAGTCCTGACCAAATGCGCCCCGGCGAGCGACTAAGCGCACCAGCTGCTTCGTCGTAGTCGGGAGGACAAAACCCATGCTCCATGCTGAGGTATCCATCGCGCCATCCGGTTTGTGGGCCTATTTCCTCTGCCCTCCGCATCACTTGTCTAGCTGGGGCTCCCAGAGCCACAGCCAACAAATCGTGTTCATTTGCGTTGAGGGCGTCCAGCTCTGCCTGGCTTTTTATTGAATCAATGGCTTGCTGACTAGGATAGTTGGAGTATAGTATTTCGTTGATTGATTTCCTTTCTCTGAATTGAGTCAGTGTTAGTAAAAATTCTCCTAGGAATGTCCATGAACATGCCTCATTCGCAGCCATTCTTCCGCATCAACTCCTCGAGGGATCTGCAACTGTTGTTAGTTTCTATGTGATAACCGTTGAGGTTTCTTGAACCAACATCAAATGCGGCGTGGATGTCTCCAGGCTGAGTGAAGCCAGAAAATGTACACCCTCGAGGTCCTCTTCCCACACGACTGCTTGATCTGCTACCACCTCTGGAGACCGAGGCGCCAACGGGGCACATTCCGCCGACTGAACCAGACACTGGGCACGATGCAAGAGACATTGTTGAATGTGAAATAGCGCTATGCCATGCCCAGGGAGAAAAGAAAGAAATAGATTGCCGCCGGGGCTAAGGTAGGGTGTGCTGAAAGATTGTTATAATATGTATTGAGCGCTTGACGTTGGGACTAGATCAATGTATATTAAATCCTGCGGTATACGAAATCTTTAAAGAGGCTTCCGCTCTGTCTCAAACGCCACAATGCAGGGGTCAATCAGGAGCTCCAAGCAGGTTGCCACACTTTTGCCACATGGCTTCTCCTACAACTAGCCTGGATTGAGTTTAATGTGTCTGAAAGAGAGATGACATGTTAATTGAGCCAACCCAGCAAATGGGCGTGCGAAACATGCCAAGAGCTCGCATCGAAGTTAAATGGACGATGCCGTTGCAGTGGCGAAGCCGGTCAAACCTAACGCGCGCCTATCGACACCAGGCATGAGACGAGCATGAAACCGCATCTTGGTTGGACCCTGCTCGACTCTTGGCACTTGCGAGTACGGGTGACGTGGATTGGCTGTGAGCCACGCGCTTAACGCCTTTTTTCCGTCCTGTTATTTAGCACAATTAATAAAGGGCCAATAGTCTGCGGTCGATTTTCCTGAACGGGATGCAAACCTTGATCCCCACAGGACGCGTCTTTCCCATCTCGCCAAGGCATTCGGGACTCGCCAAAAAGAAAAAGAAAATAAGGTGAATTCGTATTTGCCCACGCAAAAGAAAGCATTCACGGTTTTTTCGCATGAATCTGTGTGGCTGGCTCACAACGTTCAAGGCTCCTCCAAGTAGGAGGCTGATCAAACACGCCCACATCCCGCCGTCTGGCCATGACACGGCTTCGTCAGCAGGGGATTGGCCGTATGTGCCACGCTCTGGAAGGAGAGGCGCCGCCATACCTTGAAGGTATTCCGAAACAAGGCGAGACTGACACCGCTACCAAACCCAGAAAAATCACCGTCGGGGGATATCGCGTCGGGACTGTCCCCCACAATCCTTGCGACGCTTAATCCATGTACCTGTGGTAGGCGAGTAACAGAATAGGTCTAACAGATGGACAGGCATCGATAATACGTTTCGCAATATTTCCCCCCTTTGCCTGGAGAAATCAAACAATTAAGCATAACAATTAGGTAATAGTATCCTCGGATGATTTCGTCTAGTTTGTTGAAATATCCTTTGGCTGACCATCACCTCTCCTCACCGTCGATTAATATGGCCAAAGGGTGAGTTGACGCTAATTTGAGTCCTTACACGTGAAACATGGAGCACGCCCGCAATGCGTTAAAGCGAACTAAGGACTGCATAAGGATCCTGAGACCCATGAAAACAGCATAAACATTGGAGGCATGAAATACATCGCCTGTATATTCGTTGACCACCACGACAATGAACCATTTAATGACCAGACAGACACCCAACATTTTGCCACACTTTGAGCAAACTCTCGGGCGACAAGTTTTATGTCATCCGGATTCACTACGTCATGCATTCATCGTCCACATATCCGAAACCCCCCTATTTTAATAATTCCCGAAGAAATAAATGCCGATTGCCGTAGATGAAGCGGAGCTAGGTTGCTTATGCCGACTACCGAGAATAAGGCGATGGGCTTGGCTTACCCTGTGCCTCATGCACTTGGATAAGCTTAAATTCATTATAACATGATTGATCAAAATGGTAAAAAGACATTAGAAATCGAAATGATTGGAATTGGAAGCATATAAGTAGACTTGGAACGAATGAAGGCACCATGAAATAATACTTCTTTTTCCTTGGTAATACCTGGTTTCGCCACACCTAATATTTGGTTTCTTGGCAAGTTTAATCATGACACAGTGCAACGTCACCCCCACAGCTATACGCGGAACTTGGATTTGACGAAACAGATACGTATACCCGCCGGGTTGAGTAAGAAGTTAAGCCCCCGCGTCTCCAGAGGAGAGGCGGGAAGTAAGACGGACCCGGCGGGTATATTCCTTCCTCTAATGATACTTTTTAGCCCAAGGCCCGACGCAAAAAAAAATATTTTTATAAACAACTACAAGCAATTTTTGGGAGCACGCTATTGAAAACAACTTGAACACCAACTCTTAATGGCTGAATCTAAAGTCCAACCTCTTGCTTCCTTCGTCCTTCGTTGTGGCCAAATACTCAACCTTCTCATCCTCTGACATGGCATTCCATTTAGCATCCCTCTGCTTGTTCTTCCAAACGTAATAGACCTTGACCAAAACATAAAGAACAATGTTCATGCACAGGATAGCTAGCAGTTGCTTATTTCCACGACGGTAGCGTGGGGCATCGTCGGTGCGGTAAATGTTCGACGCAATGATTGCACCGGCCTGGACGAACATGTTGTAACAAGCGGCCGAGACAGTTCGTGTTCTGACGCTGTTTGAGTTGCGGGAATTCCAGGCGACTTGGATGGCGTGAGCTAATTTTGGTTAGTACAATCCATTTTGAACCAATTGTGGGTTAGATCTCAGACTTACGATAAGGATAGGCCAAAACCAAGGAGGTAATGGCATACATGACCCATCGACCAACATTTTGTGTGTTCACAACGTTGAGGTATATCATGAAGGGCAAAATCCAGACCTGACTGAGCATGGAAACAAAGGTCAATTCGCCAATGAGTTCTGAGAGAGTCGTCAGAATGAGAAGGTTGATGATATGTAGGACCGTGTAAGGAATTGTGAGCAAATTCGATTGCAATGTGTTGAAGCCGAGGCCTTTGAGCGAAAGCGTCAAGTATTGCTGCACTGGAGTCGAGGGAATTGCATAGACAAGGCCGATGATGTACAATGGCCACAAGTCAAAGTCCGAAAGACTCTGAAATAGGAGTTTCGGGGTGATAGGCTGTCGGTTATGCATTGAGCTCTTGGTAGGATCCTCTCGGATGACTCGGTTAACAATGATTGTTTCTTCCCTTTCGGAAAACCATCCTTTCTTGCCACGAAACCAGTTGGCGGTCTGAGTTGGACCAGGAGGCATGAGGCCAAAAGCGAGAATACCGACAATGAGTGTGAGGATTCCGTCGATCAAGAAGAGCCATCTCCAACCGGCATAGCCGTGAATACCACGCATCTTGAGCAACCCGGCAGCGAGGAGAGCGGAAATGATGTCAGCACAACTCATCATTGTCCAAAAGAATGCGAGACGGATAGATAGCTCGGCATGCTTGTAGAAGTAAGAAAGATAGAGGATGACCTAATAGACATATAGTTAGCTTTGGTTTTTAAACCCCTCTCATCAAGTACAAAAGTTGAACATACATCAGGGATGAAGCCACCCTGCAAGAGGCCGAGAAGTGCGCGGCAGGCAAGGAAGGAGCTGCGTCCTGAAATCCAGAATTGGGAGATGGCGACAATACTCCAGAGACACATTTGCATAGGAATCCATCGATCGGGGCCCATCCACTTCGACACAAGCTGGGAGGGGAGTTCAGCGCAGAGGAAGGAGAGCTTGAAGACGGTGTTTCCGAGGTTGTAGTCTGCATAGCGAGTTGCAGTTAGATTGCGAGCCCAGTCATAAAATGCCAAAGGTAAAAAGTGAGTATTTTCAAAGCTTACCATTGGTAATCATGCCAAGATCGACCAAGAAGTTGTCGGTAAGAGCTTGGCTGATATTCGCGCGGTCGAGTTCCAGGGCCATAAACATAATCTTCAAATAGTCAGCAACAATCGTCTCAAGCAATCGTGACTTGCAAGTCCTCAATATTTTTCTAGCAACTTACGCAGGTAAAGACCATAATTCGAAGGTCGATTTTGCGCACCAGCGCCTTTTCTTCTCCCCATGTCCATCTTGCAAGAGGATCAAACCGAGAAATGTTCTCCCTGTTGTCTGTTTAGTTTCCGATCGCATCTATAGGCTACTAGAGTTGTACGCACCAATCAGCAGGAGGCTGATACTTGTCTGCAGTGTCGGGGTCGTCGAAAACGCTGCGCTGCAATTGGGCAAATGGTTAGCAACAACAAACGTGATGATCAAGACAGGGCTGGTATGTACCTGGGTAGCAATGGCATTGGGATCTAGCTTCTTAGATCTCTGAAACCAGAATCGCTTCTCGGTAACCGGGGCACCCAGGGGAGGGATGGTCTCAGTGCTGCCTTCAGAATCGGAGGCATACTTTGCCTCCTTGTCTCGAACGAGTACAGTCGCCATACTGTATACAGTATTCTCGCAGTGCTGATCCCGTAGGCCCTCGGAGATGGTTTGTTCAGAGCGACAGGCCGCGGAAATGCCATTTTTACGGCTCTCGGTGCCATGTCTTTATACTCCGAGGAACCGTCTGCGGTTCTCAGAAAAGTGCTCCAGAATGTCACATCATCGGCTAACGGAGCTGTCTAGGCCATTTTTGGGAACATGTCCTCGAGAACTAGGCGCAAGAGCCAGGGAAGACGTGTGTGCAAGTTCGCCCTGGCCGAGAATGCAATGGATGCGTGGGTAGTTGTGGGACAGAACGAATCAGTGGGACGCGCAGAACGGACGCCAGCTCTGTATCTGCGCCGAGGGATCGGTTTCCATGGTGTGATTTGGTAGGGATCGGTGTCGGGTGTCGGGCGTACGTCGATTTCAGTGAGTGCGCAGCTTGTAGGTGTGACGGTTGTGCATTATTGCGTGCTTGACGTTTGGGCCCGTGTCTCGCGCGTCGGTAAACCTACATGGATTCGTCTGCTGGGGCCGTTACACATAGTTTGGGTCTCGAACAGAGTTCATGCATGGCCTTCCTCGGGGAGTACACGGTTAAAGGTCCCATTGTGGGTTGACGGGGAGCAGCCGGAATCCAATCGAGCGGGGAGAATTGCCAAGGGGGGCTTGCGGGTCGTTGCCACTGTTCCCGATGGCGTGGATAGCCGATTGAGATACGTGTTGGACTTGGAAAAGAAATCTGGAACCCTGACGCGTTTTGCGTATCGACTTACGACATGGCTCACTTGCAGCCACAGACCAGCGGGCAGGCTAACATGACATCTGCGATACGCCACAAGGAAACACTTCCCCATTGGGATGTTTCACCTCGGGACAGTGTGCATACGTATGTATGTCGGTGGATTGACGCCGCCATGGCACCATTTGCTCCTATGTGCAACCAACCTCTGGCGCCCAGACGGGATGTGGGCCCCCATACAATAGAGTACATATTGCGCCATGGGGCAGTCGATGCTCGCCATCGATCTTGCGTGGGGACGCTCAGGGGGCCCCGTTGCAAGTGGGAATAATTTCGGGCATCAGCTACGACGTGATGAGGTCAATATGTGCGTGGATTCAGCTGCTGAAAGCACGCAATGGGCCATTGCCATGTCTCAGGAGGGTACTCTCTCTATCTGCCATACAGATCATTCCCCCGCGTAAATACATACCCGCGCGTGTTGAACACCGCCGCGGGCCCAGCTTTGATCATGATCCGGGCACCAAAAACCTGCCAAGCGACTTAAAGCACCGTTCCGTAGAGCCTCATTCTTGGCCGTCTTGGCCCGTTTGTTCCAAGAGATCTCAAGGCTTAGAGCCGTCTTGGCCTATCTATGCTTTTATCTACCCTGTTTAGCTCAACGCCACCCCACACCGTATTGGCCGGATTAGCGGATGTTCGGCTCACCATCCCTGGAGATATTGCTTGGCATTTCATTGGGAGCAGTATTGATCTTGAGCAAAATCTGTTATAATCTCTGTCTTCTCATATACCTGGCCTGGCCTTTCCCGCCATTCGATGCCCAACCGAGTGGCTTGGCCGGTATGATAACTAAACAGCGCATGCCACAAGGCAAAAGAAAGCATGGGGGTGCGCGACCACCCTGATGTCGAGAATCCAGCAAAAATGGCGAATGCGGCGTCGCCGTTGTCGATATTGCGAAATAATCCCTGGATAAGGGTAATTTGAAGTCCTAGTTTTGGTGGTTTGGCATTTTTCACTGTTGGTCGAGCTCACCATCATTATCTGGCTTATTCATCCCACTCGGAGCATGTCATCAGCTGAAGCTATCTCACGCTCTCCATCCCATTACCGCCTTTATTACCAAAAAAAAAAAAAAAGAAGAAAAAAAACCCTGGGTTAAGGAAAACGAAATTAAATTTGCCATTGAAAAGAGAACTGGTGCTTTCAGGTATATGAAATCAGGCCAAGCAAGTGCTTCGCTAATATCAGCGGCAAGCCACCAATCTGTAGGTCAAACAACTTGCAAGGGCACACCTTGTGTTCATTCGTACAAAAATGACAAGGTTTGTTCAGGCGCGTATGGCTTCCATCTCTCAGGTCTCAAAAAAAAACCATACCCACATGCTTCTAGAACACATGTCACACAATGTTCCTTTGAGAGTAATAGAAGGATCGTCAAATTAGACAGGGGGAGGTGAACACAAAGAATAAAGAACAACCTGGCCCACCAAAGGAAATTTAGGGCGGGGAACCAGCCTGGAGTCAAAGTAAGATCGCTGGGTTTCCAAGGAGAAGCTCAGCAACATATAATTTTAGAAATAGTAGCTGTGGTACCAGAAAGGGAAGATTGTCCATTGCTTTATGATGGGCGGAAACGGGCTTTTATTTACCCCCCCCCTATTAATACCGGATCAATTTACCCTAGAGAAAAAAATCATCTCTTTTCCTGATCGATAGAATTTGACGCAAACTGGTTAATTGGAGAGCATGTGCTACGCACTTTGGCATTGCAGAATTTCTAGTGAATGCTTTTTGAATTATTCTATCTTACGATTTTATAACGATATATGATAGGGTGATTATTCGCACTTGAATGATTTTCGAATTGCCGTAGCAAGTCGTTGTACCGCCTTGCTCATTTCTTCCTCGCTAGCGCTTGCGTATGTGATACGGAAGAAAAGCTCCTCCAAGGCGGTCTGTGGTTCAGCACGGAACCATGAACCACGAGCGGATAGAACTCCATTGTCGATTGCATGGTGAAAAATCTCTTCCTCAATCTCCATTACGGTCCGACTTTTACATTCCGGGTGTTTTGTGTGGTCAAGCTTCAGCCAGAGCTGTGATTTTGGTGTTAGTTGGAACAATTTTAGTGTTGACTGCGCCCATCCTTTGACCGATGATAATTTTGGTTAAGGTGGGTTAGTGCAGTTCTAGGGAAAAAAAAAAATGCGGAAAAAGACTTACAAACATGCCCGCGTCAGGAGGAGTCCAGGTAACAATGTCCCTCGGGAGGTAGTCCTCGCATGCGGCGAGCAATGTGTTTCGCCTGCTTGTGTACTGTGATCTCAAGTCCATAAGCCACCGCAGGTACCCTTCATGGCCCCAAGCTTCATCAAGTAATTTCCAAAGGACAACTTGAGAGATTCCGCTCGGCCCTTGATTAGCCACTTCAGCGTGTCGGAGGTACCGCTGTACCACCTGCTTGCTTGCTGTGATCCATCCCATTCTTGAACCGGGAACAAGAACTTTCGAAAACGAGTCCATGCGGAGAACCCGTCCATCGACGTCAAGTGTCAAGTACGAGGGAACCAGCCCTTCCAGGAACTCGTCAATAGATTCGTCTGAAGGAATTTCCTGGGCATTTCTGCCAGAGTATGGCTTCATCTGCAAGAAGTAGTATGGCTCATCTTCAATAACAAAGATGTCGTGTTTTTGGCACACAGAATAGATTTCACGGCGTCGTTGCAGACTCTGTGTCGCTCCTGAAGGATTCTGTCCTGTTGGAACGGTGTATAGTACATGAGGCTTGCGAGCACCCCGAGACTTTTCGTCCCAAGAACTCAGAACCTCATCCATATGGTCGGGGAGTAAGCCTTGTTCGTCCATGTTGATAGCAAAGACCTTAATTCCCTGTGGCACTAGGGTTTCGAGCGCAGTAGCAAATGTGAAGTTTTCAGTAATGACCGAGTCATTTCTGTCTCTATCGCAAAGCATCCGAACAGTCTGTTCAAGGGCAGCAGTGCTTCCGACAGTCTGGCAGATATGCCAATCCGCATATGGGGGGTTGTAGAGCAACTCTGTATGCTCGGTAATCCATCGCATCATCTGTGGGTTTCCCATTGCTTGGCCGTAATTAAGAGCGATGGAGAGGTCGTAATCGGAAACTCCGTTTTTGACATCATACTTTCCAACTTTCACTTCCTGTGTTGAGTTGATGTCGCAAGATTTCTCAGAGAAGTTTGGTGGGATTGGGACTCGCAGGGTCATCTCAGAGATGGGGAAATACTCGCTGGAAGGCAGACCGCCTCCAAGAGAAATGAGCCCTGGGTTCTTGAGATACCCAGCGGCCTGCTTGAGAATACAGGGTGGTCTGTCACTTTCATGACTAAAGTGGGCTAATTATAGAACGTAAGCTGATGACTATGATGTGACAGAATCAACGCTTACAAGTCCAATCCTTTGCTAGAGGTTTGTCGGTTTGCTTTGATTAAAAAGTTAGTTCAGAATCTAGAATCAAAGCAAGAAGGCACTTACGGGTCCTTTGAACATATCACTATCCGAAACTGCCGAGATACCCTTGCTCATATTGCAGGCCTTTGCTCGTCTCTGTCTGAACTGCTCCAACGTGGACTCGACATTGTAAGTGCCTCCACTTGCTGCTGTTGTGGTAGCGTGAACCATGTTGTCTGATGATATAGGGTTGAATACGAAGTTAGATAAAAAAGTTCCTGCTTGAATATCACAGTCTCGATGATGTTTTCCTTTTTGAACTCAGCTTGCCCTCGAGCTTGAAAGAAAATAGAGGAAGTGACTGATTTGGGAGCTATTTGAACGAAATAAAGAACATCCTCCTATATCGCTTGTTCCTGTTTAGAAATATCCACACCAGGTACAATAGATTCCTTATCTCACACGTTACACGATGTGGGACTTGTTTGTGGCAACGCAAGGCGCGCCTTAAAGGCGTGGTGGGGCATCTACTAAGGCAATGACACTTGGCGACAAAAATATGACATGGCGAAAATGGGCCAAGGATTCTCGGTAAGTTACCTAATTGCTTGATCTCGCAGGCTACCGTTTAGGGGGAAAGAAATGTTGCTTCTAAACTGGGATGGTGGTTGCAAGGGCTTGCGACGTAGGTGAGGGTTTAGAGAATAGATTCACGTGATGAACTCCGTCTATGTTAAATTTATTCAAATGAGATTATTCCATATACTTGATGGGCTACGAACAAGGGCAAGAATACCAAAATGGAGGCCGCTATCGGTGCATCGGTAAACGAAGCCAACCTGGGCAATGCTCAAAGCGGTCAGTGCGTCCCGAGAAATCGTGTACTCAAATTCTCAGTTAGGTACTCACCGTATGCGAATCGTCTTAAATAATTGGCGGGTTACTCGAACGCCAATGCAAAACTAGCTGGAGGAAATCTCATGCTAAGGACAGAAATGGTCTAGTATAAGGCGCGCTCCTGCATATACTCCACCCTTCGATAAGGCCTCGAGGTCAGCAGAGCAGCGAATTGTTCGAGTCACACGTCAGAGTTTTTATTGTTTTCAATTAGGTCACGAGTCAATTGAAATGCATTATGAATTGTTTTGGTTTTAATTGGTAGAACTAGATTGCGTGATAGAAACATTGTAGAACCCAGATGAACCTCGAGACCAGGAGTGATACATCTCAAAGCCTTATTCAGAAATTAGTGGAATAACAACATCGCCTTAGTTGGATAATAATAGAATGAATTGAATATGAAACTGGTATCCAATTAATTGCTGCATTATTGGGGAACATGATCCCTGCGAAATTCGGATAACCATTGATCATTGTCTGCTATAGTTTGCTCCCAGCTGTCATTATCATCTCCAAACATCAACCTTCGGGATTCAGTTTGAAACATTTCGTCTGTAGGGAAAATCCCGTTTGCAATGCTATTTTGTGCAAACCTCCCCAGGTGAAAGGTTAAAAATCTAGCATATGACGTTGCTGCTAGCTCAAACCTCGGCTCGACTGTTGAAATTTCTCCCCCTGCTTCTGCGTGATTCGCATCGCGATTTTCCTGATTTCGTTCAAACATTTGAGATAGATGATCGACCGTCCGTGGATCAGTTGCGCTGAAGGGGACTAAACTTTTGGCTTCGAAAGCCAAAAGATAGGGAGGTAGTGAATTTTTGAGAAGGGCGGCGATGGATGGCTCAAAGCAATGATCCCCCTCCCAGTCATTCATCGTCAATCCAGAGCGGAAATGACTTGCTAAATGATCAGCACGTTCTTGCCAAGACGAAAGCCTCTGGTCACAGAACCCGCAGCGGGAAACCACCAAGGGCGGCTCAATCTTCCAATCATCAATGATGGGGAGGGTTGAAAGGGCATGAAAGCCCCGTAAGTGCTGTATTAAATGATCCTTGCGCCCAAATATATGGGATCCCGTGTCGTTATGACAGGCGGAGTGCTTGTGTTGTTCCAAATGTTCAGCCGTCGGATCCAGAATACTGCAATAGGCACAATGGCTTCTCCCCGTTGCTGGAGATACGACGGTACCTCCATAAGGAGCGCAAATCCATTGATCTAGATTCAAATGGAGTGACTTTTCATGTCTGGTCCAATCGTGCTTCTTCCTGAAGGTGTCGGTGCAGAAAGTGCAATGGAATCTTCGAGTTTCGGTTTGACGTGTGAAATCGCTCTGTCGTTTTCGAACCCGGCTCGTGTTGCGGAAGCTGCTTGATTTTGACCTTACGGATGTGTTTGAGTTGATTGAACTTGTAGAACTGGCTCGACTCTGAAAGCTTCCCACTGACGCGGGTCTTCTGCTCGAGATCGACGTCATGCCACCGCTATCAGGCGTTCCTTGCAAGGCATTAAAGATGTCCGAAAGAGATGCGGCCTCTGTTTCAGGAGGGCTTTCTCGCCATCTTTGCATTGGATCCATATCACTGCTTCTAAGAGATAAAACAGGAGCTGAGATGGGTCTTCCCCTAGTTCTCATCCCACGAAATGGTGCTGGGCTTGGGTTCCTGGTTTTCAACCTGCGTGGGTGTGCCACTTGCGAAGAGTGACCAAAAGTTTGTGAAGCTGGCGAGATCTGGTTGCTTGGTTGCCAATCAGGGATGCTTGTGATGTGGCTAAATGTTTGAGAACCTGCTATGTCAAAAGAGGCAATGCCCTGATCATAGTTGTTCTCATAGGATGAAGATGGGTCATACAAGCCACCAATGCCAGAGGGTTCTAACCCCTGTTCGGAAGTAGATGCAAAGCCGAAGGGGTTATCCGCAATAGGCGTATGACAAGTTAGGCCCCAAGTGGCAGGAAGCGTGCTACTCTGATGGCCATTTTCTACGTCCAATCGTAATGGCAAAGACTCTTGTGTATCATTAAGGGCTACACAGATTTCGGCATTTAGTTAATTCTCCCTAAAATGCCCGGAGTTTTTGTTACACACTCACCATCTCCGTAAACTTCAGAAGGGTTGGTTAAAGAGGCCGGTAGGTGAGGATACATGGTCAATGTGCAATTATTCTACCTCGGATTCTGAGGATGAAGGAGTCAGAAGCCATCGGCTTTGGTTTGCATGGGTTAACGAAAGGCGAGCTGATAGTGGACCCATCGTGGTCGGAGAAATGAAGGACCGACTCTTAGTCAATGCCGTTATCGCACTGGCGACATCTAGAACCACATGACCGGTTTCCCGAGGGCCAATAGTGAGCACGAAATCATTTTCAGAGCATCACTTTCGAGACTCGAATTTTGGTCAAAGAAAGCTTTTCTTTTTTTTTCTTTCCATTTATGTCATATATCCATGGCCAAATATTTGGGATTATGCTGAGGTGTGATGCAGTGTATCCGTCGCCACCAAACGTCCAAAGAGACTCCAAAGTGAAATTCAAGTCAAGCCGGCTTCTTAATCTTCATGCGGAGAAATTGGGCAAATTTTTCAAGAAATATCTGTATTTACATACCCAAATACCCATAATCAAACTGAGCCATAGGATAGGACAGTAGTTGTTGGGAAAGGGCTAGCTTAAAGCCTTGGACTGCGTCATGCCCCTCCTCTTCCGAGGCGATACTGGTCATGTAACTCGGATATTTCCGTATCTACTTGACGCGCAATGCATAACATCTGGCGAATCCTGGGACCAGCAATTTGAACTCAACGCCAGAAATGAAGATGGTTGGTTGGTTATGGTGGGTGGATCAAGGCGCAAAGGCGCAAAGGCGCAAAGGCGCAACGGCGCAGCGTAGCCAATGTAAGGGTTGTATGGAGATATCCCCACATGGAACCCAAAGTTGCCGATTCTCGGCTAAAGTGATCCAGAGACTGCAATCTGTGCCAAAACAAGGAAAAAGGCCAAAAATGACCATAATCATGCAACAAGAAGGCTCACAAGAAACTGAAGCATGCGGGGTAATTCGAGACTTTCGTTCGGCTTGGACTATCAACTGGACATCAACGCTTGTGATTTTTGCTTTGATGGTGGTCAGTTGCTTAGTGGCTATAGTTATAAAAGATCAAACAAGAACGTCCCAAATATTGTAACCAAACAGCGTTCATATCCCACTTAGAAGTATTTGCATTCAATCATTCCCATTACAATGCCGTCTGCCATGAAAGTTGCCGAGTATCTCTTTGATCGCCTTGTGCAGCTTGGAGTGGGTGCGATTCATGGTGTCCCAGGAGACTATAACCTTACCCTACTGGATAATGTCGAGCCAGCAGGACTTCAGTGGATCGGAAACGCAAACGAACTTAATGCGGGATATGCAGCCGATGGATATGCTCGTGTTAAGGGAATCGGTGCTCTCATTACCACATTTGGAGTGGGGGAACTATCAGCCATCAATGCCATCGCCGGAGCATTTGCAGAGCGAGTTCCGATAGTACATATTGTTGGCGTTCCCTGGCGCTCTTATCAGGATTCTCGTCGTCTTACTCATCACACCTTCAACGACGGAGAATTTGGTCACTTTGCAAAAATGTATCGCCATGTCACAGTCTGTCAAACGAAACTCTGGGATCCACGTTCAATCCCTGATCAGATCGATTGGACCTTGCGACAATGCCTTCTCCACAGTCGGCCGGTCTACATTGAAGTACCCGTAGACGTAGTCGATGTCCAAGTCCTGGCGAAGAATCTCCAAGCTAGACTAGAGATACCAGACAACCAGTTACCACTTGAGAAAGCCATTACGGAAGGGCTTTTTGAAAAAATAAAAGCAGCAAAACAGCCCATAATTCTTGTTGATGGCGAGGTCAAAGCATTCAGAGTGGTTGAAGAAGTGAGTGCGTTTGTCGAATCATCTGGCTGGCCTACTTGGACAACAGCTTTTGGGAAAAGTCTGATTGATGAGGCTTTGACAAATTTCCATGGTATTTACCGAGGAAGCTACGATTCCCAAGAGGTTCAAGAATTTATAAAGAAAGCAGATCTTATTTTCTGCTTCGGTCCTCACTTCAGTTCCACTAATAGCTTCTTGTTCTCAAGCGTCCCTGACACCACTTCAACAAATACTGTCCTGTTCACTGGGACCGAGGTCAAATTTGGCGATGAAGTGATTAGGGATGTGCCAATCAAAGAGCTTCTGAAACAGCTTGCAAATGGTTTCAAGGTCTCTGGAGTGAGGACATACCAAAACTACCCCCGTCTTCCGAAGGATAGTTTGCTGTCCTTTTCTGCCGTGCCTGGAAACGAAAAGATTAAGCAAAAGAACCTTTGGCGCGTGCTGGGAAATTTTCTCCGTCCTGGAGACATTCTTCTTGGGGAAACCGGTACTGCTGGGTACGGCGTGCGTGACATTTATTTACCACGTAACGTCAAACTCTTCAACCCAGTTACGTGGCTCTCCATTGGTTATATGCTCCCGGCAAGCCAAGGCGCAGCTCTTGCGCAAAGGGAGTTGATGGAATCCTCTGAGTATCATGGAATTAATGACGGTCGAACTGTTCTTCTCATTGGGGATGGTAGTTTTCAGATGACTGCTCAGGAGCTCTCGACTATCATCCGATACAATCTCAATGTTGTTGTGTTCCTCATTAATAACGACGGGTATACGATTGAGAGATGTATTCATGGCGAGAATCAGACATACAATGACGTTGCACCGTGGAGGTATCTGGATGCCCCTCAATTCTTTGGCGCTCCCGAAGATTCCTTTGTTGAATCGGCGAGGACGTGGAGGGAACTAGAAAAGGTGCTCGCAAATGAAAAGCTTATTAACGGTACAGGCCTGAGGATGGTGGAGATAATCTTGGAGAGGGATGACGCTCCAGATGGACCGCTGGTACAATACTTGGAAAAACAGAGAGGCCGAAAAGTAGTTCTCAAAGGACGTCTGTAATATGCAGCGCCCCTAAAAATTGGGTTAGTTTATCGCCACCTTGGCAAATTTAGTAAATCCTTGTTTCACCTAATATAATGGATATTATTCATAATATTATTTAGCCCATAACTCGTGTTATCTCAAGTCCCACCCATCCCGCTTTGTCTCTATAAGCTGGCCTGTTGATCATCAATCATCCTATATCATGTTAGTAGGTGGACTGAAACGCCATATACCAGATATTTACTATATGAAATTTAAATTTTTGAACACTTAGAAGATTGGTTTCCCAATCGGAATTTTCAAGAAGACTCAAGATGGATTTTTGAAATTAGTATCGATAGAGTAGATGGTTTGGTGGTGAAATAGAATTTAATGTCACTAAAAAGCTATCTGTAGGTGCAGCTTTGCGGCTCTTGAACCCTGACCCCGTGATGTCCGCAAGAGGCGTTGAGGTTGACGCCTAAAATACCTAAATCGGCTTCTATAGGGTGGGATCATTCGCCACCGACACGTTCTTTGATAAGTCTTACAACTACTGTAAAAACCAGGGGAGGTGTTGCCTCAGACGTAAATTTTATGCGAATTCATGTCAATCTGCAAGACAGGTTTGATATGGTCCTAGGGCACAACACGTGGAATCCAATCCTAGATGTAGCCCTTTACAATCACCTAACCGATTTTCAAGCTACACAACCTTGGAATAGACGTTTCCGACACTAACATGGTTCAAATTGAATTAGTAAATGAGGGTTTTTTAAATATGTTGTGTGCAGCTAAATAATACAATGGCCTATTCAAGGCGAATATATCATGGACTCATTTAACTAAACTCGAGGCCATGAGTTATTCATGATGACTTGTCGGGCTCGTCAAGATACCAAGTGGGATCTCCCTCTCCCTGTTCCTTGGTGGAAAAGCCATTCCCAAGATAACGGAAGCGATTACCCTTTCTTTCATATGTATACTCCCAATCTTCACCTCTAAAGTTCTCCAGCATGTGAAAGAAGTGGAGGCGGCTTCCCGGGTGAAGCGCTGTGACTGGTCCGTTTGATGAACCATTTTTGAACCAAGAGATGCAATTTCCGCTCCACGCAGTTCGGGGCATAAAGGACTGGGTATGCTCAAATAATTCGTCAACGGCGTCCTGGGACGGGCATATCGCTTTGATGCCCTCAGTTTGACATTTCTTGATTATGCGTGTCAAGTATTTGGCAATGTGCTCAGTAAGTGTAAACACGCTTCCGTGTCCTATAGGAGCATTGGGACCCAGGAATGCTATCAAGTGGTTAGTAGTGTTCAGGGAGTGGTCGGAGACACCAGATTGGATCTTAGAGGACGTCGACTTACTAAAATAATTTGGAAAGCTAGGAACCGCACATGACATATAAGATTTTGGTAGTTCCCTGGTCCATAGTTCTTGGAGGTTGCCTTGTCGACCAATGATGGGGAAACGGGGGCGAAACGAGACATCGAAACCTGTCGCGCAAACAATCACGTCCACTTTGATCAACTCACCTGTAGATGTCTGGAGCCCATCTTCTGTAACAGACATAATCGAATCAGTCACAACCGTCACGTTGGGCTTTTTGAGGGCCTCTAGATATCCCACGCCGGGTGTAAGACGGCGGCAACCCAGGGGGAAATCAGGAATCATTGCCTTGCAAAGACGCTCATCTCCGCCTAGCGCATGCGTCATGTATTCTATTGCCTTTTTCTGCATGAATACTGCAAAGTCTGTGCCCTTGAGCATCTTCAGAAAGTCAGCTAGACCCAATGCTCGGAGAACATAGATTGGAAAGCAGACTTACCAATGGAAAGTTCCCATTTACTACTTCTTCAATACCCTTGACAAATTTACGGTAAAGTTCAGGATCAGATTTGAACTTCTCAACCTGAGCTGCACTGAAAGTTTCATCTTCGTTGAGATCGATTTCGTGAATAATGTTCTGGGCAGCTCCTTGGGCGAGTAATTGTAGCCTCGAAGGAACAATCCAGGTTGGAGAACGCACGAAGTGGACCAATTCCTTGGACTCTAAATCGATTGTGTCAACTTCAACCAGCAAGATTAATAACAATGGGGCTTCGTACTTCGCTGTAGTTCTGGCAAGATCTGAACGCCGGTTGAACCATTTCCAATCAACGCAACTGTTTTACCCTCTTCATCGAAGTTTTCGGGCCAATTAGCGCTATGAATCAATTCGCCCTTGAAACCCTTCAATCCAGGTATTTCAGGCCATTTCCAGTTGCTATATACAATCAGTACGGGGGACCAGACCACCAATATTCAAACACAGAGTTCTTACTTCAGAATACCGCAAGAGTCAAGAAGGAAATGACAATGGTCATTGAATGTAGTATCGGATTCCAAGTTTCTTACCGTGAGGTCCCAAACACCATTAGATTCATTCCACTGCGCCACCTCCACTTGATGGCGAGTCTTGATAGAACCATGCATCTGTTCTTCGTCACAAACCTGACACAAGTAGTCTTGGATCTCAGGAGCAGGTGAGAAGAAGCTGGACCATTCTGGATTCTGTCTCCAAGAAAATTGGTAATTATGTGATGGGACATCGCATCGGCAACCAGGATACCGATTCTCATACCATGTGCCGCCAATGGTGGGATTCTTTTCGTAAATGACATGTTCATAGTTGGTCAGGTTGAGTCGTAGTGTCCGAATCATGTTCATCCCACTCATTCCCGCTCCGATGCCAACGATGCGCACATGTTTTGTTGATCCAAGGGGATTTTCGCTGATCTCGTATTGGGGTGCATCGTTGCTGTTTGCTGAACCAGCAACCTGGTTGGCCAATTGGGATACTCTGTTGGCTGACATGCTCTTGCAATGGCCAATCAAAAGCAGGCTTATGGAATTGTAGACGAGAGGAAGGAGATATACTAGAGGAATGCTGGTACTAATTGGCTTGAGAGTCGCAACGTGGAGACTGGGAAAGAAAATCTTTGCACATTTTATTTAAATATTCCAAAAAGGCGGTCGGCTAAGTGGAATGTTTCTAGAGGGATGATGGCGGTTTGATCGTTCCTTGCCCAATAAGACGATTCGGTACTCAGATGGATTCTCCGTTGTGGACGCTCGGTCCTTCGGTCTTGGTCGTCTTCTTCAAGGCAAATTGCCACAATCAAATTCGTCTCCACTTGCCGAGCTCGGTATAGCCATTCGCCATGCAACGAACTCGGTAGTCGGCAAATGCCTGAATCGTATCATGACTCGGTACTAAGTTTTGGATGGCATCCTTCTCAGTTGATGATTCAAGACTGGCTTTTATAGAGTCCTATTGAATCGGAAAATGCTGGAGGAGGAGGAGACTGCGCATGTGGGCGTTTCCATCCAACTTGGCCCACTCGCCAACCTTGCCCTGCTTCGTTCATTGGAGGAGATACAGGAACCAGACAACGTATACGTATAATACAATGATTAAAATAAATACTAATAGTATTTACCAACTTTTCTGACTTTTCTTCGTCCCTGACAGCCCTAAATGCTTACCCTTCTGAGCTTCTCATCGTCGCATCCGAGGCCTCAAGGCCTTCCTCTCGGTCGTACATCTGCACAAGGCAACTAAAGTATACCATCGAAATGATATATCAGATAGAGTACGTGAAAAGGGAAGATTGAGAAAGACAAATAAATGTAGAAGAGTGCATGCATCAAACCTGTGGGACATTGGGTCGGACTAAATTGAACTGCTTATAGCTAGCTACCTTGGACTATTTTCGTTCTCCCAATGGTGGCATTACGACAGACTCCGCTTGAGGCGGAGTATACTTTCTTTTTTTAAAAAAAAAAAAAAAAAGAAATCCTACCCGCTGGGTTAACTAAGCCGGCTCCGCTATAGGCTTAAGCTCCCACCTCTCCTCTAGAGAGATAGTAACATAACCCATATCTTCATAATTAGCATATCCAGCTTTTCCAACCTCAATATACTACAACTCTACCAATAAAGGCATAATAAAAAAGATAAATATACTAATTAATTGCTCTATTGCTTATATATATATAATAGTAGTATTATCCATTTTTCTACTAGTTTAGTGGCATAATAATATGTAAAAGATAATACCTACTAACAGTGCTTTAACTTTAATATAGCAATTATTTAATTACTAAAGTATATAACTAGGTCACCTCCTTTAGCCCCCTTATCTTTTAAGTAGTTATTTGGGGCCCTATTATAGCCCCAACCGCCATAATTAATATTATATCCTTAATTTATTTCCTCTTCTTTATTTTCCTTAGAAAAGAGGATATTTCTAAGGTATTAAAGGCTTTATTATATTTCTTTTATTTATATAATTATAATAATCTTAATTTTACTTCTATTAAAGTCCTTTTCCTTACCTAAAGAAGACAATCTAATTAATAAAGTTAATAATATTAAGATATAATTACTAGGTTCACTTCCAGCCTTATTAAACAAGGCTGCTATAGCTACAGCCTGGGATACCCTTTATTTACTTATATTAGGGATATACTAAAGCCACAATTCCAAGTAAACTAATAATAAATAACTTTACTTTTTATTATTAGCTTTATTCCACTTCTTCTAAAGACTCTAAATAGTATAAATATTCTTTTTAATTATTACTTTATTGTAAGTTTCCTATTAATTAGCCTCTTCTTCTACTATATATAGTATTTTTAGCTTAGTGCTAGTGTGACTATAAGGCTAAGGGAGGCTTGGCCTATTTATTAATACCAACTCCTTCTTATCCTTTTATAACTATTGGAAGAGCTTATTTTACTCCTTCCTTTACCTTTTAAACTCCTTATTCCAGTTATTATATGCTCTGTCACCTACCTTCTTTCATAGCTCTTCCACAGTATATACTCCATCATCTACCTTAACCTAGCAGTATGTGTATATGTAGTAGGCCTTTAACTATATTCTTTGGTATTGAGCTTTAAGTATTCTTTTTTAGGCTAACTATATAATAATAATAAAATTAAGATATAATTTTGTATTATCAATAAGCTTCTTAAGTAGTATTCTTAGTATATTAAATTCTTTATTTTTCTAGGCTTTTATAATTGCTTTTTTTATCTTTTTTAATATTATATTTATCTTCTCTAGCTACTTAGGGAAAAAAGGCTCCTTAAGATACTTTATTACTTAGTAATATAGACTTAATATAAGTTTTAGGTTTAGTAGCTAAAGCCTTATCTTCTTAAATCCAATATATATATAGTAGCTCTTAAATATACTCTTAAATAGCTAGTTCTACTAATTAAGAAAGTTATATTAAGTTATTTAAATACTATTACCTTATATAAACTTAATAAGGGTATAATATTATTTTATTTTAAAATACTAATAAATACTAATATTAAGAAACTAAAGGAAATAACTACTATAAAAGGGAAGGTAATAGGAGACAATATTAAAGGTATAATAATACTAGATAAAGTTAGGGTTTTTATAGGCAGAGAAATTATCTATAAAAAGCATTTAATAGATTGGCTTTACTTTTTGTGGCTTCTAGGCTACTATATTAGCTACCTAGTGATTCCAGTTTTCTCTTCTTATACTAAGATTATAATTAAACTAGCTTTTAATAGAAGCACTAGCAAAATACTTACTTATAGTAAAGAAATAATAATTAAAGTATTTTAACTATTATTAGGCTTAGTATATATTATTAAAGCTTATATCTATTTAAGTAATAATAATATATTTATTAATATTAACCATTATATATTCCTTTAGAATGACCTTTATTAAGAGAATAAGAAAAGAAGAAATAGCTTTACTAATAGCATTAATAGCATTTATAGAAGTAAGTGATTCTTTATTACTTAGCTAAAAAGTAATTAGCCTAATATTTTTTTTTTTTTAGATTAAAAATACTTTTAGGGTATTATTAACCCAATTAATTTAAAGTAATATTTTATTAAAGTTCCATAAATTTTCTTTTTATATCTCTATCTCTTTAATAAAAGCTTTAAATTCCTTAAACCATACCTCCAAGCTAAGAAGATTAAACTTTACTACCGCTCTTAGAACCTCCTTAACTTTAGACTTCTTAAAGTCAAGCTCTAAATGCTATATATAAAAGCCTCTTACCCACACTTTAAAGAGCCTAATTATAATGCCCTTAATACAATATTTTTTTATAAAGTTAATATAATTTAAAATGCATACCTTAGTAATTGCAAATGTAGTCTTTTCAACTATATAGCAAAATGTAACTAAGGCATACTCCTTATTAACTATTAAAGCTATCGGCTTGCCTCCTTTATTAATAATTAAAGGTAAAGGCTTTCCTACTTTCAAACAAACTATATATTTCTTTACAAAAGGCAATATTATATAGTATAAATAAGCTATCTTAAGTATTATCATTAGGCAAGGCAGTATAGGGTTCCCGCAAGTTATATATATAACTATCTTACCTACCAAATATATACACACTACATTAGCTACAGTAGCCCTAGATTTCTCTAAAAATTTAGTCATAATAAAATTAAAATATAATAAATGTATATATTTAATTTAAGCTAATTTGGGCTTTAAATGATAGAGTTAGGGTATATTAAGGTTAAAAAAACTGGATATGCCAACTATAAAGATATGGGTTATATTACCGCCTCTCCGGAGGAGAGGCGGGGGCTTAAGCGGCCCCAGCGCAGCAGCTGCTTAGTCAACCCGGCGGGTAATCTCATAGATTGATTTACGGTTAGTAGTGACGCTAATTCGCTGGTGGGAGTGGCCCCGCCTTTGGGTGTAGGGATTCAAATCCGCATGCCTCGGTCCACCTCGATTGCTTCGCAACTTCTCGTTCGCTACATCGCCACGTTATCGGGGCGAAGCCGTGTTTGGACTCGACAAAATTGCTCCTCTAGGATTAAGAGAAAAATGAGAGCCTTCCGCGAGCGAGCGCACGTGGTTTGTGTCCAATGCCATTCCCGAAAGGTCCGGCCCTCTTCCTACCAAATATTCCTCCTCCTGCTGCTGCTGCTGCTTCATACTGATTGATGGTTGGTTAGGTCAAATGTGATTTACAGACTAGCTCAGATGAGACATGTAGGAATTGTCGTCGCGCAAACCAAACCTGCATGTGAGTTCCACTCGACGATTCATATTGGTTTTAAAAAACATGAGCATCTAATTCGCTTCGATAGTCGTCGCAACGGGGTGCGTAAACGTCAAACCCCAGCTCGGCCAAGGAACTCTGCGACTGCGACGCAGCAGGCTGAAGTGGATGCTTTTGTGGTCGATGAGCTTAGACTGCCTTCACCCACGCAATCCGATTCCACATCTGTGATCGCCTCCCCTTTAGCCCCGCCGTCTGAGACTTTCAATGATGCCAGCTTCGTTGCGGATGGATCAGCTCTATCTTACGACTCTTCCAACGACCGAACGCTATTGGGGAGCGCACAGCCCACATCGTCAAAAATTCGTGACCTTCTAATTAGCACAATCCGACCTTTTGCTCTTCCTCGGCCGGCCTTGGTCCAGGCTTTCACCGATGCATTCTTTGAACATGTCCTGCCCTTGTATCCAGTGATTGATCCGCACGATGTCTTGGGCCCAAACGCCTCTGTATTACTCCGTCAAGTTGTGTGCCTTGTGGGGAGTCTAACGCGCCACAATAGCGACATTGAGTTCGCCTCCTCTCAGTATGAGAAGATCAAGCTTTCGATATATCTCAATTGCGAATGCGACAACATTGTACTCCTGAAAACATTTTGCCTCATGACCTGCTGGAGCTATTCTTCCACTGAGCTGGTCAAGATTGATGGCCCCTGGCAGTGGGCTGGAATGGCAATCAGATTGGCATTCCAGATGGGGCTCCACAAGCATGCGACCTACGCCAATAATTCGAATGCAGCATGTCTGAGACGAATATTCTGGCACCTCGTGGTGAGTTCCATCCTTTCTCACACAAGATACACATATTCCTAATACTACAATAGAATGTTGACAAGATAATGGTGGCTTGCTGGGGTCGTCCGTCTGCCATTCGGCTCGAGGACTGCGACTTGCCCGTGCTCACGACACAAGACTTTCCTCGAGACATTCCCGCTCGATATTTTCTGGAGGGGAGCAAGATTTGGAAGATTGTTGGCTCCGTTGGAGAGCTTAACATACGCAAGCAGGCTGTTTCTACAGATGAAGTATTACAGCTCGTGAAAGGGTTGACTGAATGGCAACTACAGTTACCTGCAGAACTACGCCTACACAACGACGATGGCACTAAACGACCTTACAACCGCCTTTCATCTGAGCTGTTCATTCATTATTTCGTCGCCATTATCTTGATTCAGATGCTGGGACAGAAGCTGGACACAGCGCCGGTGTCATGGACCCCGTCACTCATTGCCTCGTCATGCATCGCATCCCTCTATGAAGAAATACATTCTCGTGAGCATGCGGCATACCTACTCCACTACCATGGCTTCTTGTGCATGATAGCTGCCATGCCCATTCTGTGCAGATCACGGTCTTCGGAAAATGATGCGCAGCGAGAGGAAGAGCTCCAAGTCATTTGTGACGTGCTGAAATGCATGAAGGCAAAATATGGCGGGGCCGAGTTGGTGCTGGGAAAGATTGAGAGACTAAGCCGTAACTCGGGCAGTCTCTCCAAGCTGATGGTTGCCAACTCCACGGTTGATCTTGGGCTGCCATATGGGATGCAATCGTGCATTAACCAGCTTTTCCCGTTTCCGTCGAGTTTCTGCAGCGGCATGGACATGCTGAGCCAGGCCAGCGCCTTGAGAACTGATTTTCTGGATTCGATAGCTTCTGAAGCTGGTCTCACGCTTCTTGATATGATGGAAATGGATATCTGCCCTTATGATATTTTTGGATCCGATCAATTGACGCCTTGAGTGGTCGCATTTAGGGGATATAGATTCAGTCAAAGGTCAAAGGAGTTGGGGACTTGTTATTGCGACTCGTCTTGGGTACATGTTGAGCAACAGTACACAAATCACACACTATGGTAAAATGAATGCCATGAGGAAGGGGTCATCCCCATGACCTCTCATCTTCCAGTACGCAACCCCGCCTATACTTTCGGTAACGACAGTCCACACTCATGACCAGACAATGGGTATCGTCATTTCCTCGCTAGAAACAGCCGTACGTACATCGTAGTGTCATCTCCAAGATGCCCTAAAAACACACAGGACAGAATAGCTCAAAGGCTTCCCACTTGAACTATCGTTTTTCGTCCTTTTCATACCCTTTGAACCCTTCTCCTTCTCAAATAATAATCCAACAAAAGTCTACGCCCCAGACACTGGTTGATCAGACCACGAAGAAAGAATATAACAGTGTGCAGCCAAGGCTTGGACAGCGATCCAAGCATACCAAGATGGCCGCGGGTATTACACAAGAGTTGTCGCTATCAGGCGACAGTAAGCAAAAAAAGCATCTGAATGAGTTGGCGTGTCAAGTTGGCGCTTAGGCGGTTTGTTTGGCGTCTGTGATAGAGTTCAATGCCCTGATGGTGACTGTTAGTTGCCAACTCATGCTGGGCTTGGCTTGTGCTAATGGGTACTAACTGCAAGTTTCGATCCCTCATTTCCCTATCGAGGGTGTCGATTTGCTTGGCCGTCAGGCGAGCCTTACTTATCTGTTCGTATCTTGTTAGCACAATATACGTACAGCAGCATGCTATCATGCAAGGGACTCTCGCACCAAAGCAAGTGCTGCCGAGGAATGATCATCTTCCTCACCTTCAGCAGCTCCGTCTTGTGCCTCGCCTGCTTCGCCCTCCTCCGAGTTGGCAAATCGGCTGGAGGCTAGGCCCTTGGGCTTCGAGGCCGCAGCGTTCGCCTAATTACGGTCAGCTTCACTATCTGCTTGAGACACACTCGCGCTACATACTTTGGCCTCGGCAATTTCGGCATCCTTGACCTTGAGTTGAGCTTCAAGCTCCTCCACCTTTTTTGCACCCTCCTGAAGCTTGCTGGTTGACTCACTAAGCTGGGACTCTAGGTCCTTGGCCTTTGTCTGGGCCTCCTCGACGAGGGCAGTCATGCTGTCGTTGAGATCCTTGTAGTCGGCTTGAGCTGTCTTGCTTTTCGCGTCGGATTCGGCCTTGTATGCTTCCAGGTCCTTCTGAACGAGTTGGAGGTCATCCTTAAGACCTGACACCTTGGCTCGGGTGGCGGTAAGTTCATCCAGGGCAGACTTGAGTTCGACATCGGCAGCGGTGGCGGCTTCTTCCTGAGCCTTTTCGGCAGCGGCGAGTTTTTCCTTGAGGGCATCGGCTTCGGACGTATCGGGCTTAACGTTCTTTGCGGCGTCGAGGTCGGCCAAAGCGGTCATTCGCTCCATCTTCTCCTGGGCAAGCTGCTGGCCCAACTCCTCGGACTCCTTCTGGGCCCTCTCGAGAGACTCCTGGGTTTCCTTGAGTGAAGCCTCAAGCTCGGCATTGGCAGCCGTCTGATGGGCAATTTTATCCTCGAGAGATGTGTGGTTGCTCTTGTACTCAGTCATGATGTCGTCGATGGCCTTAGTGTGGTCATCAGAAAGCTCCTGGAGCTCCTTCTTGGCATTTGCACTTTCAGTCTTCATCATATCCAAAGCCTCACCATTCATCGTGATTAGTTTTTCAACCTCAGCATGATGCTTTTCTTCCAACTCAAGAGTGGCCTGTTCGATAGCCCTCTCATTTGCGGCCTTGGTCTCCTCTAGCTCCGCCTTCAAAGCGGCTATCTCGTCAGCATGGGCCTTGTCGCTGGCATCCTTGGCGCCCTTATCAGCATTGAATTGGGCCTGGAGCTTCTCATTCTCTTCAGCGTGCTCCTTCTTGAGAACCTCGATGACTTCAGCATGGGCAGTCAAGAGTTTCTCGATCTCGCTTGCATGAGCGGAGTCACCCTCACCCTTCAATGCCTGGATTTGCTGGGCGTGGCTATCCTTAAGGGACTGGAGCTCATTGAGCTGAGCATCTCGATCCGACGTAGCTTGTGTCTTAGCAGACTCAAGCTCCTCGGCGTGACTGGCCCTGAGAGCATCGAGATTCTTCTGGTACTCGGCCTCCTTTGCCTCCAAGGCAGCAACGGCAGAAGCATGTGTCGCCTTGGCAGCTTCAAGAGCCTCCTTGTGGAAATCACTAGCCTCAGCGGATGAGGTCTTCAGCTCCTCATGCTGAGCCTCAAGCTCCTCAAACTTGCGCTTGAAGAAAGCATCGCCTCGAAGGGCCTCGATCTCGTTCTCGTAGTCCTGGGAAACACTCTTCATGCGCTCATCGTGCATCTCCTTAAGCTTAGAAATCTCTTCCTCCTTGCTGACGAGGGCAGCCTTGGCTTCCTCGACCTTCGCCTGCAAGCTTGTGACCTCGTCCTTGGCACTGGCAAGCTCCTCTTTGGAACTGGTCAATTCCTTCTTAGCCTCCTCCAGCTCGGTTTCCTTCTCAGTAAGGTTGGCCTGAAGCTTGGCGACCTCTCCGGTGAGAGTCTCAATCTCAGCCTTGGCAGTCTCGTTGGCCTTCTCAGCCTCCTCGATCTTGGTCTTGGCTTCGACAATCTCAGCCTCGAGGGTGGAAATCTTGGACGTAGTGGCATCCTGCTCGGACTTGAGCTTCTCGTCAGAAGCAGACTCTAGAGCAGATTGGGAAGCAGTGAGGTCGTCAATCTTCTTCTGGAGATCTGCAACAGCAGACTCGTGGGAGGCAGTGAGATCGGCGACAGAAGACTCATGAGATGACTTGATGTCAGCAACGGTAGCCTCGTGGGAGGCCTTGAGATCGGCAATGGTTGACTCGTGGGAAGAAGTGAGGTCGGCAACAGTGGTCTCATGGGAGGACTTGAGATCAGCGACGGCAGTGTCATGGGAAGCCTGGAGTTCAGAGACTGCAGTTTCGTGAGAAGAAGCGTTAGCCTCTCCCTTGTCAAGCTCCTCCTTGTGCTTGGCTTCCAGGGCCTCAATGGCAGATGCCTTCTCAGCTGCAAGAGTAGCCTCAAGAGCAGTCACAGCGGCCGCCTTCTCGGCCTCAAAAGAGGCCTTGAGTTCCTCAATTTTGGCGGCGTGCTCATCAATAGTCTTCTGGAGTGTGTCCTGGTCAGAGCTGGCACTAGCCTCGTTTTGGGCCTGCGCGGCCTCGAGCTGCTTCTTCAGAGCCTCTAGTTCAGACTCCGTCACTTCCTTGGCACTAACAGCCTCGGCAAGATCAGACTGGTGCTTCTGGAGCTCGCTCTCGGCGCTCTGAAGCTTCTCGGCGGCCTCGGAAACCTGGTCCTCCAGGGCGGCGACGGCGGTCTCATGCTCAGACTTGAGAGCGGTAATGGCCTCCTCGTGTTCGGCGCTAGATTTCTCAGTGTCCTTCCCGGTACCCTGGACATCAGTCGACGTCTGGCTAAGCTCAGCGATCTTCTCCTCGGAGGCCTTGACTTGGGCCTTGAGAGACTCGATTTCAGTTTCGCCCTCAGCCAATTTGGCCTTCAGAGCCTCCAGCTCCTTGGTGGTTTCCGCAGACACAGACATGGAAGGGGTTCGGGTGGCGGTTCGGCCAACTGGCGTAGGGGTACCGCTGGTGGACAATCTCTTTCGTGCGGCATCGGTGGTTGTGGATGTAGCACCAGTACGGGTGGCACTGGTTCGCGTCGCCGAGGTCGAGGCACCACTCAGTGATGCGCGAGCACCTGCGGTTCGGGCTGTGGTACCGGTGGTGCTGGTGGCCGCGGCGGGTCGTCGAGCAGCGGTCGTCGAGCTCGTGGTAGACACGGATCGTCGGTCACTGGCAGTCTTGCCAGGGCTCGACATAATGGAGCTGGCCCTCCGCGAGGCAGTGGTCGACTTCTTCTCATCTTCGCTGGCGCTGACGCTGGGTCGGCTCTTGTGGCTCGAGACTGAGGTGGCAGTTGTAGGACGACGAACAGTGCTGGTCGCGGTGGTCGGGGGGCGAGTGGGGGGCTTGGTCAAGCCGCCAGTGGTGGTGCGAGTTCCAGTGGCAGTCTTGGTGGCAGAAGCGACTCCTGGGCGACGTGCGGTCGTGGTGGGAGTCGTGCTCGGGCGCTTCACGGCAGACTTGGAGCCATTCGCCTTGCCCGCCTCTGGAGAGGTGGGAGTTGAGCCCTTTGAGCTCGCTGTCTCAGGGGCAGGAGAAACAGCAGGCGCGGGCTCAGCAGCGGCCTCAGCAGGAGGGACCTCGTCGTGCTGGACGACGTCGAAGCTCTCAGTTTCGGACATGACGCTCGCGAGGGATTGGATATCAGTTGATGATCTGTTGAGGGCAAAGGGAGTCAAGTCAGTCAAAGGTCAGAGGCCACGTCGGGAAGTGCAAGGTGCTCAGGTCTAATAACACGACTTTCTTGGTGTGCGCCCCTCTCCTCTCGGTTGCAAGGAATCGCATCAGATGCTTAAAGTTCGTGTGCGGAAACTCGGCCGACGCGCGAACCAGCGGGCAAGGGACAAGAGCAGCACACGGGAAGCTAGATAGGGTCAGGGATGGGATGATTGGGCCTAATCTCACCTGGTGGTCCCTAATTTTCTCCAAGAGGGAAAATACGCGGGACAGGATCGAGCAGCAGACGACGACGAGGACCGGTTGCAGCTGGATGGAACTCGACGAAGAACGCGCGTGCTGGCTTGGCCGTTGTTGGGAGGAAGGAAAGGAAAGTATGATAAAGCAAAGCGAGGGAGCGGGAATGGAGAAGGAGAGAAGAAGAGCTGCAATGAGTAATGATCGTAGTTGAGATGGACGGATGGCTCTGGTCTGGTCTCTGGACAGATGACAGACCACCACTGCCAAGTTGCAATTAGTCCGCCAACGGGCGGTGGGGACGCCGCTTCCCCCACTGTCAGCCACTGCAGCTGGGCCAGACCACACCCCCTGTAGGGTCCTGGAAGGCCCTGGAGCGGCCCTATCACGTCGCTGGGGCGGAGCGCCCCCCTGGAGTGGACAACGAAGCCCCCGCGAGCCGCGCTACTGGTCTTGGACCACTTCGCCAGGGGTGGGTTGATATGGAGCTTTGGTGTCCTCTCAGATACAGGCAGTGGCCCGACCCGGCAGCCGGCGCTGCACGCACTGGGCGCTGCCGGTGCTGCTGTACAAGTCCGGTGTCGTCAGTAGAAAGCTAGAAACAGAGGCCCCCAGCGCCTCTCCTCGGCCTGCCCTGGTACTCTGGCACTCCAGGCCTTGGACAGTGCATGCGAACCACGATCCGGCCCTTATGCAATGCAATGCGAGCCACCACCACTTCCACTTAACTCAACTCAACCGTGACACTAACCGACCGCCTTTCCTCACCCAGTTCAATCACTCATCATTCCCCCTCAGAAGCCCCCCTTGGCCTAGTTGGCGCCCAATTCCATCAAGCAGCAAAGGGAGGAGAGCACTACGTATGCGTTCGTGCACAGCCAGTGTTGACTCGGCGCTGGACCCCATTCCACGACGCCGAGTCCGTCCCGCAAGGGGGAGATGGGCGATGGGAGGGGAAATAAATAAAAAGCAACAACTAGCTACAGAATAATTACACAAGTGCTAGTTAGCTGGGGGCGTGTGCAATGGTTCGGCCTTGATTTGGTCTGGTCTTGAGTTCGGCTCGACATGGATCCGTAAAATAAATAAAAAACCGTCAAGACGCGTCTGTTTGAGAACGCGTCGAGCTAAAAACTTGGAAGAAGCAAAGAAAGAAAAAAAGGGACCAGCAGGGTGGTGTAGTTCCAATGCGGAAAGGCTTCCTTTTTTTCTCCTTCAGTGGAGGTGAAGCTTTGTCGGGTGTGGCGGGGTCTGCGTGATTACGAGGTAATTGTGGCTGCTTGTCCACTGGTTGTCACCGGAGCTGAGTTGCCACTGCTGATGGTACCCTTGGTACATAGGTAGTCTGACCAGACTATGCACTCGCAGTTGGTGGTAACCACAACTGTGCGTGCGTCTGTGACGAGATAATGCCGTAGCAATCGCCCAGTCTCAGTCTTATCCGCCCCCCTCTTCAGGCCTCAACCGCAAAGCTCAATGAAACACTGTGTCCGGCGCCTAACTTCCATCCTGCCGTCGTCCCGTGTGCTATGCGCCGGCGGATCCCCTCCTCATGTCATGCGTTGACTATTCCCTTGGGGCATCATTGGGCAACCCGGGCGAGAGATAGCATGACATGTCGGCCTCTTGGGCGATGATGTGGCACCGCGTCGTTGGCACAAGCCTTGTCTACAGGGCAACCCACGAGACCACCATCAGAGCCTGTCCATGCAGCTAGCTCGTCTCGCCAGAACTTTGAGCACTTATTTGGCCTCGTCTCCCCAACTTGTTTTTGTCAATTGGCCTCTCCCGCCTCGGACAACTGTTTTGCCATGTCTCATTTGGGCTTATGCTACACCTGCAAGGTACCTGAACGCCCTAGGTCAAATCCAGCGCTTTGCAGGCGCCTGACACCTTGACTGCGGGACAAAATCCAACCCACAATGCGCTAACAATTGATCGACACTACAATAATCATCATGAGCTAAGCCATGCAGAGCTGCAATTTTAGTCGTACCAGACCGTCCAGGGCATTGCTTTCGAAGTTCCGCATCAGACGCGCCGTAGTCGCTCGATTACTATATTCTAGCCATTTTCGTAAACAACAACATAATCCCCATTTGCCACGAGGCCAATCAATAACTAACGCCCAGTCATACGCACGCGAGGCGGTTCCTCAACATCACTCTCTTCCTTGGGTATCAAGCTAACAAACACAAAACAATTCCCGTTCGTACCTTACAAAGCTTCTTTATTCTGACTCTGGTGGATAACACCACAGTGGAGGAACTTCCCCTCTCCCCTCGTACTTGACTCGCATCCGCGTTCTCAAATGCGCGACGCGCTGCACGACCTCATCTTCGCTTCGGCCAGGCACAAGAGGGACCAAGGCGCGCAGATTGGGGTTTCTTATTTTTCGAATCATGCTCAGTAAGGCATCATCTTCATGATAATGCCATCCTTCATGCTTTTCGGAGTAATCGTCTCCAGAAGGCGGACGAGCTTCAAAGGGCGTTGAACCGTTCATGCGACGAATTGAGTTGACAAAAAGCTCCATCTGTCGCTCGTCGGCCTCCCGTTGCTCTTGTTGTTCCTTTTCACGTGCCAATTGGGAAGCCAGTAGTCGCTCTCTGGCCTCCATTTCCCTTTGGGGAGCTTCAGCGAGATAGTCCAGCTGATCCATTCCCTGTTGAATTGCCTTGTATGCATGGCCCAAGTGAACTTCCAGTTTTTTTCGTTGTGTATGCGGTCGCCGAAGTCGAAATTTGGCGTCCACCATTTTCTGGGGGAAATCCACAGCAATCTGGACAGTTACCACAGTGTAAAGCCGCTGCAGCCACCCCATGATGAGGACAGGTAGTTGCAGCGTGGTTGAGGTAAAGCGGCATTTGTCGGGCATTCCCACCTCCTTGCCGCTGCCGAGAGCGATGACACCTCCAACTTTGAAGCTCTCTTCAAACAAAAAGACGGTCAACGGAATGATCTTCTGGCATAAAGTCCCAAAAGCCAAGTCACCCCATTCAGAGTCATCATTCCTCTCATCAGCCGGTGTGGCAAATATAACTTGCATATTCGTTGTGATGTCGTCGACAAGTGACCGAATGCTTTTGACAAACTTGCTGAGGTCGCTCTCGCGCTTCCTCAGATAGTCAAATTGGTCCTTGAACAATGGTGCCCTCGGTGTTTCAAGACACATCTCTCGCAGACTGAAAAGGTGCCTGAATAACACCCTGAATTGGTCTGGATAAAGGTACCTATCTTGTCGGCTGAGCCAAGCAGCTTTGGTCATTCCCTTCCCGATCATGAATTTTTGTCGCCATTCCTTTTCTCCCGTCCATCCTTCGCGTTCCATCAGTGAGGTAATCTTATGAACCCACTTGCTCGCGACCTCGGTCAGGATGACTTTATCCTCCTCTTCGGGAGCGCTAATGAAGAGGGTGTCTTCTCCAACTGCCGTTGTATTATTTTCATGCTGTGCGTCGTCATTCCCATCAGCTTGTGCGAGATCCCTCTCAGGTCCGGCTTCCGAAATTCCAGCGTCATTCTGCTCTTCCTCTTCGTCGGTTTCGTTAAATTCGTAGTCATCATCTTTCTCCTTCTCGTTCCCTTCCGTCGGTTCTGCTCGAGTATTATTCTCTTGTCCTGTTTCTAGGGCTTGCTGTTCGTCCACAAGGTTCGGCCTGTCGGAACCAAGCTCAACAGATGCTTCCCTTGGTGTTTGATCTTTGGATTCACCAAATGAGATCTTCTTCCGTTGCCGTTTTTGCCCTTTGCGACCTCTCATAGAATGCTTCGCTTGTAAAGGGGGGTCTGGTTGCGTTTGATTGCCGCCATCCCCAGGGTCCTGAGCCTCCTGCTGGGCTGCATCACGAGTCTCTTCTTCCTGATCGCGGTCCTCAACTTGATCCCCATTTTGGCCCAAAGATATTCCAGAGCGATCGCCTTCAGGTAAAATTGCTTGGTTGAGATTGTTCCAGAACTGCGCGTCCTTGGGCGCCGATTCTTCGTTCTCACCATCCCCAGGTTCAGTCTCGTGTTCGACTTCAGGTGGTCCGACTTCAGGTTCGATCTCGGCTTCCACAGCTAGTTTCCGCGGGCGGCCACGTCCAGCCCGTTGCTTCGGAATTGCGTCTTGCGGCTTGGGTCCTTTCTGCCTTTTTGGGGCAGGAAGCTCTCCTACTTCTTCCTCTCCATTGGCGGCAGAAGCAGTCTTCTGAGATCGGGTTCGACGGCGCGCAAGCGGTTTCGTTGGTGTGGGTTGTTTTGAAGCTGGCTGAGGAGGAATGGCATTGTCAGCGTCGCCATTCAATTCCTCCGGATAGGCTTTGAAAGAGCTTCTAGTCCTTCGAGTCACTTTTCGTTCGGGATCGGGTTGAAGAGGCGGCGGTGCCTTTTTCGACGCGCCTCGTGTGGTTCGGGGCATTGTAGTTTTTGCAAAGGCCTCCTACTGTTGACAATGATGAAGCGCGTGCACGACAACGAACCGCTCGTAACTACGCGCTGGATGGTAAATCGTAAATATGATTTTGCATATCTGGTCCCATTCGCATCGACAGGCTCGAAAGCGATGCAAATTAGGCGCTGTGTGTCGCCAACGTATGCAGAAGAGTTGTGTGAGTAGCGGTGGAATAATGCATGCTATTGGAAACGTCGCGTCCAGGCGCGTATGGAGAAAGCGGGGCAGTTGAACTCCAAGCACCGACAGCCTCTCCTTGCAGAGTTCTCGCAAGGGACATCGCACTACTAAATGGAAGCTGGCCCGGTCATGGTTTGAATATTTATTCATTCGATACAGCGAGAGATTAATTGATTGATCATCCCATTTATTCAAATTGTATATTCATTCCGAGCTAAAAACTACTCGACTCGGCCAGAATTTCTCCCAGAGGCACCAAAGCCCAAAAGTTGGCGGACACCATCAGTATTGGGCAATTTTATTTGCTCTTCATTATTTGAAACCCGAAGGAAAAAAAGAAATGAAGGGCAGAAAATCGTTATGGAGTCAGTTCATACTTTATCATTACCTTGCTACCTATTGCCAGAGAGTGAAATAGGCTGGATCATGTGAGAAACAACCACACCAAGCCCAAGTGACAGAAATGTTCAGATTGGAACCTCCAGGTGTAAGTGGGGAGAGGTGCATACGACAAGTAAAACAACCCAACTCCCAGAACAGATGGACTAGAATAAATAGCAAATATATCAGGGATCATTCAATGGAATGATTCATCAAACAGAAAACTCCAATGGGGCCAAAAGTCATGTATTGGGTTGAAGCTGTTGTAGCTGCTTGGTTGGCCCTGTGTCACCGAGACAGACAAGTGTTGCAGCCGGACTAACTAATCCTCCGACAGCGCCGAAAATCCCCAGCCAGAATCTGAGTCCGCGGTCCCTCCACTACACTGGTTTTATGCTACAATCGATGAATTATTATTATAATCAAGGAAATTTTTATTATTGTATAAGTTAACTAGTAGTTACCATATCTTTTATTGGGTATACATTAATCAGTTGTGCCCACAATAACCTCACTAGAGAACTCACACACTCAACTAAATAGTCCAGCTACATCCACTATTAGAATACCAACCATTAATAATGAAATAATAGAATCGGGGTAATATGATGCAGGAAAATCATGGCCTGACTTGCGGGGGTACGGGGTACGGGGTTCGGAATTATGGGCAGCTGTGCGGAGTGTGGGGAAAGGCTTCCTGCGTACCGTCATCCGTTCATCCGAAGCACCATGGATAATGTCCTCGGCTTTTTGACAGACTCGCATATAATTGAGTAACAAATCACCCTGATACCGACCATAATGTGATTCCTCATACCACTTACACACATTGGCATTAAATCAGACTGTCGCAAATTCACACATCAATCTTATGTTCTCACTTACAACCTCTTCGCTTGCACGCCTCACCAATAATTCTGTTATCATGAATTCTTCACTCCAGACCGTTTGCCGCACCCTTCGTGCTCCTCTGACCTCCCAGGCCTCGAGGCTAGGTGCCAACCAACTGAGGCAACTAAGCACTACCGATGTTGGTGCCTCAAAGGACCAAAGTGGTGCGGTCCGTGACGCCATCATGGACAAGTTGTGGGTATCACAGGTCTATCCTCCTGTTACTTCTGACCGTCCCATCTCTACGGCTGCCAGAGTTTCCTCAGCTGTCGTCTTCGGAAGCCGTGAGCCCCCCTTGGGCACATCCGCTTTCGACCCTTCAGCTGCACCTCGGTGGTCTGAATCATCCCCCTCGCCAAACTAAGGCCAAGACTTATAATGGCCCATCGTCGTGGAAACAAAATTTCCAGCGACCGATATCCTTTCGATAATGTGAACATAACTGTACTGGTTTATGGATGGCCACTCCTGTTTTGGGGGGTTACTGGCAACACCAAGCGCAATGAGAATGGCAGAAGGACATGATCCAATAACGCTGCTACGTTGATCCGAAGCTACGAACATATCCTACTATCTATACTTTCTTTATATGTCTGATTATGTTACGCCTCTATGGGTGTGAGAGAGGAAATGCAGCCATCCTTCATCACTCATGCCCTTCTGCAGGCATCCACGGGCATCGTTTCTTAAGCAGAAACACGCCCTAATCCGAGCCCAAAATACAATTATGCATGGTCAGAACCACAAGAGAACAATCTGAATACATGATGTGGCCAGGCGCAGGAGGGAGTAGTTGATACCTGGGGATGAATTGGTCAGTATTTAGAAGTATTGCATTTCGTCTAGACTCTTTCAGACCAGGCCCAGATGAGAAGACTATCCGAATATAGCTTTCAGATACGTCCTGGTGTATTCGGAAAATAGCAAACTTTGATTTTTTATTCAGTTTCAGGGTCTTCTCATCCAACTTAGTGTTGCATCGGCCCCATGCGATATACTTTGCCCGTTGCCCCAACTGTAATCGAAAATAGGCTTAGCATCAAATCTGGTTCCAATAAACCGGACACTGACGATGCACGTTTTCAAACAGTGCATGTTGATCCGCTCTCAATTCTTTCAAAGCTAAGGTTTCTTTGCTGTTCATTTTCAAATCGCCGCAACTTGCGATTAGTAACTGTGGCCTCGCACAATCTTACCATCGAGTAGTCACACATATCTTAAGACTTAGAATATCGAGCTATGCATATTTCCATGAACATAGATGTACTTCTCAGTAAATGAGTTACTACAAATCGTTAAATTTCCGTAAGTAGGTGGTTAACAGAGAAGCAGAGGTTATTCTCTTCAAAGTTGATCAAGGTTAGATGAAACTATCCCACCAATATCCATGCTCATCTGTAAATTGTATATTAGCAAAAGAAGTATGATTTTCACGGCTAATATTTCAACAAATAGGAACCACAAGTGCAAAATATCATGTAATGATTAGATTCAAACTAGTGATCGCTAAATTATAGTCCTTTCTTTCTCAACCCTACTTAGGATATAGCTGTACTCAACAAAATCCCGGCCTGGATAGCTGCTGCTTTCCGATTTCGATTCCTTTTGGTGGTGCACAGTGACAGCATCAAAGCCCACTTATGAAATCCAATATAGATGAGATTGCCAAGTTTAATGCTGAGACAGGATGGCATACACTTCCTTCCAGGCGATGGCGTTATTTTGTTCACCACAACCAGATCATTGATGCTGTCTCAGTGGCACTGGCACACCGGGTACCATGTATCACAGCTATACTCGGACAGCCACACGTCAAAAATCAGGCCATGGTTTCCAGCTGGTTCAATTCGTCATCGGCGATTAGTTCGTGACGGCGCAGCCTCTGGATGTCAGCGGCACGATGTGTTTCCGCTCTTGGTCTGGGATGACATGGCCTTGGCACGTGTTTGGCTCATGACGCGAACGGGCCTCTCCACTATTAGGCCTGGGCCACAAATATGAGCCACTACATACAACATCCATCACCTCAAGGTGTGCTCGGTGGGTTACCTGTAGGTGGAGCCTGAAAGGCGGGATTCTCGTTCGTCTCTGTAGCTAAGTCGATTCTTCTGCTCCCCAACTTGCCCCCCCGCAGCCATGGCATCAGGCACCCCGCCAAAACCCTCAGCGCCAACGCTCGAGGTGCTTGACCTCTCATCGTCGACGCCGGCCTTTACCAAGCCCGTCAAGCGCATCCACGACGGCCCCGACGTCTCCCACTTCCTCACCTCTCTCGCCTACCGCGACATCGGCACCTTCATCCTCCAGCTCAACCTTGCTCTGTGCCCCCGCAACCAGCCCAGCTCGCCTCTCCCCCGCACCTTTCCCCTCTCCTCAAAACCTCCGTCTGAGCCCCTGCCCGCATCCATCCAAGCTCTCCAAAGCCTCTTGACAAAGATCGAGAGTTGCATCGGCGAGGCCCCTCCCGACCCCGGCCCGCGGAGATTCGGAAATGTAAGCTATCGTAAATGGTACACCATCCTGGAGAACCGGCTTGATGAGCTCCTTGGCGAGGGCCCCTTGGGCGAGACGACAAAGCTCGGCGACGGAAAGGCCAAGGGTGAAATCTCAAGTTATCTTCTGGGGAGCTTTGGAAGTATGCAACGACTAGACTATGGAACGGGACATGAGTTGAGCTTTGTTGCCTTCCTGGGATGCCTGTGGAAGCTTGGGTACTTCAAGGATGGAACCCAGGGGGGTGAGATTGAGAGGCAGATTGTCTTGCAAGTCATAGAACCGTACGTATCAACTCCCATGGTTAGAGCTTACCAAGATCACTAACAGAGCCTCCAGCTATCTCCGCGTTGTGAGAAAACTGATTCTCACTTACACCCTGGAACCCGCCGGCTCCCACGGCGTGTGGGGTCTAGATGACCACTTCTTCATGCCTTACATCTTTGGATCTGCCCAGTTCACTCGGCCTATTGACGACGCCCAAACCGCCATACCCACCGAGGGTTCCGTCAAGGGTGCCCCTAAGCCTAGTGACATTGTCAAGCCCACTGTGGTTGACGACTACCGTCAGACCAACATGTACTTTTCCGCCATTGGTTTCATCAACGACGTCAAAAAGGGGCCCTTTTGGGAACATAGCCCTATCCTCTTCGACATCTCGGGTATCCGCGACGGCTGGGGCAAGATCAACAAGGGCATGATCAAAATGTTCAACGCAGAGGTGCTCTCCAAGTTCCCCGTCGTCCAGCACTTCCCCTTTGGATCCCTCTTCTCTTGGGATCGGGACCCGAACGCCGCCGCCCCTACCCAGAGCGTCCACATGGTAAACCAGCCTATTGCCACTTCGGCCATGGCCCCGCCTCCTCCGGGTTCAGGCACCGCCGCGCCGTGGGCTCAGGCCACAAGGATGCCGGTGCCGTCCGGGCCCGGCATTCCTTACTCCCGAGTCCCGCCTCCTGGCCCCAGCTCCGGAACCCTTGGAACGCGACCATCCCCCGGGAAGGAATCTGATCCTGGATCAACGAGTGCGCAGATCACAATGACCAAAGCCCCATGGGCTAAGGACAGTTAACTCTCCTGTAAATCTACTGGGATTATAAAGAACATTCGCGCCTAGAGAAAGTATATGTAGTCATCCTCTATGCTTGGGATATTACGGACCGCCGTAGTGCGTTTCAAGAGGGTTTGTCGCAGCAGACATCGGGATTCAGATGAAACCCACACTGCCATGTAAAATGCTCGAGTTCACACATAGTTCATTGGCTCTCGAAACCACCACGTCAAATGGAGCATGAATCATACCTCACGAATGAAACGGGACCGTTATAGTTTTATGCGTGGAGAGCATCTGGTGCATTGGATAAAAGGGCAGGGTATAGACTTCAAAGCACATCACAACGCTCCTCTCTCCCGGGTATCCAGCCAACTAGCACAATACGAAATATAAACCAGGCCGCAAATTAAAACGTTGCAGCAGCAGCAAAGGCAAAAAAACGCTTCTGTCCACCACCATTCCATCGACCATTACTCGGACGCGCGCGTGCTTACCCCCTGTATTCAACAGCCCCATGACATCAACATATGAACTTGACATAACTTGCAGGCCGGCACGGATAGGAGAAGACCCATGGCTTAAGAAGCGGGAGTAGGAGCAGGGGCCGCGGCGGGAGCAGCAGCAGGAGGAGCCTCTTCTTTCTTCTCCTCCTCCTTAGGAGCCTCGGTAGTAGCAGGGGCGGGAGTGGCAGCAGCGGGAGTGGCAGCGGCCGCCTCAGTTGCAGGAGGCGCAGCTTCGGTAGCAGCAGGCTCAGCTAGTTTTGGTTAGCTACAATACTGATCAAGGCGTGGGGGTGCAGTCAACGCACCAGGAGGAGCGGCGTCGGTCTTGGCCGCGTCGGTGGTCACAGGGGCATCGGTCTTGGTCTCCTCCTTAGGGGCATCGGTGGCAGGAGCAGGCTCAGCTACGCCGAGGTTAGAGGAGGCCCTTCAGGTGGACATTCGTATCTGGCAGCATTTTGGGCTGAACGTACTGGCGGGAGCAGCTGCGGGAGCATCCTCGGTCTTTGTAGGCTCGGTGGCAGCGGGAGCAGTCTCGGTAGGCTTAGATTCGGCAGGCTTATCGGCAGCCTTCTCACCCTTCTTCTTGAAGGCGGCCTTGAGCTTGGCCTTGAGGTTGTCGAGGGCGTGGAGAGCTGGGATATCACGTCAGACATGATGGCCAAACAAGCTAATGCTTGGGGCAGTTGTAATCGCCTAGCTGCGCCAAGGAGCAACAGACAGGATAAGAACTTACGAATGCCAGGCATAGTGTCGGATGAGGATGTGAGGATAAATTTGTGGAAAAAAAAGACCTGAAAATAGTTGTCTATTAGCTGCTGATGCTTCTTTATTTTTTTCTTTCTGGTTCGGCTTTGTTTTTGCAGGTAGTCGGATTAAAGTGGTCAGGGTGATAAGGCGGGGGAGCTCCAGCAGCTAAACGGGACGCTACTGAGCGTGGTCGAGCTTGACGTACCGTGAGAGAAGGGAGAGGAGCTGGCTGAGACTGGACGTCGAGAAGGTTGTTGGAAAAGGAAGGATGGGCTGGAGGAAGATGGGAAAGAAGAATGGAGGAGAAGGAGATGATTGGGGGAGGGTCAGGATAAGAAGGGCAGTGGGCAAAGCGGACAGCTAAAAGGGCGCGTACCTAGCTTGCGCAGGAATTGGAGGGCTGAGCTTCCCTGTTTGCGGCCGAGAATTGCCCTGTACAGAGAGAGAGAGCAACAGTGCAGGGTCTGGGCCGGGTGGAGAGGGGACCCGAGACGTGGAGCCTTTGTCTGGGGGACGAGAGATGATGGAGGGCCAGGAAAGTGAACAATCACAAATAGCGAGGCGCATGTCTCGCTGTCACGCTGGAAACGAGATGCCCAGAATCAGACATCGAGACCAAGTCACGGCACCCACGCCTGCAGGACCAGAGAGGCTTTCCACCAGTCAGTGCCCTGCAGCATGGCGCATTGCGGGACCCAGGCCGCGCTCCACTGCACTATAATTATACCTGGCAGCAAGATGGTGCTAGAGCTTGTTTTCTTTCGTGCCCTTGTTGGCCGCCGCCCCATAACTCTATGATGGCCTGCCGGCCACCCACAGCGCGGCGTGCATGCCATTGTACATGGGGTACCTGTACATTTTAGGGACCCCCCCCCGGGAGATTAATGTTTGGGTCCATGGATTGATGAGAGGGGGGAGGGGACGAGAGGAGGAGGCCGCGAGGAGGCAGACGGGAGATAGGGAGATGACTGGATATGCATGCGCACCTGGAAGCTCCGTTCGAAGCAAATACATAATAAGACGGCGGGGACCAGGTTATCAAGCTGCCCCGGCCCAAGTCAATCAACAGCAAACATGTCGCTTGCCCTGCCTGCGACCTGCAGCAGATAGATGACACCAGGCGAGTCTGGCGATGCCCGCCGTAATTATGGATGAATGACTCGAGATTAGCAAGCCCAGCCCTACACTGACTGGCTGAGGCTTGTCGCAGTCGACGGCAGCCAGCTCCATGTACCGCACGTGTCGGGGAACCTGTCCAATCTCATCTCATCTCATAGCTCCGTTACCCGGCCCCCCCCTCCTCACCTCCAACATGCCATATGCCATACCTAACTAACCTCTGTACATACATATGTGTATGCATGCTATGCACACGCTGCGCCAACTAGCAGTGATTGTCCTGTCCGTGACCCACGCACATCTCCTCGCCCATTTCCCGCTGCTCCGGCTGCAATTGTCGGTATTGCTGCGTCCCACCCCCTGCTCTGGTTTGATTGAGGTTCCAAGTCACATAAAAAAAGAAGTGATGAACAGTCCCCTCCCTCATTTGCACTAGTAATATACCTATACGGCAAGTATTCTACCACGTCTTGAGAGCCCCCCCCCCCCTCCCCGAGGAAGGAGTTTTCTTTCTGCTCTCCTCATCATCTCCGAATTGCCGAACCCCATTCCCATACATGTTTATTGCCATGTATGCTCCTCGTCTTCGCCTTCGCTTTCGCTGCACGACTCCCCATGGCCACTGCCTCAAGAATGCTACATTCTGTCTCGCAGAATAAAAAACGCATTGTCCATCTTGGCCTATCACGGCTGCTCCACCGCTTAAGCTTTCCAATGCATCCTCGGGATCTCATTAGTGCCATCCCGCCCCGCGAGTCGCCAGCGATGTGCGTCATCCCGCTGACGGCATGCATACATCGACACATGGTAATTAAAAGGTTTGTCCACCCGTAAGCAGGAATGCCACGATCACGGCAGAAGCAAATAGATCACGCGATCTCGTCATCATTTCCAAAAACATCATCCATAAAAGCGCATCGGGTATCACGCCCAATCTCCCTTGCTTCTCGTCACCACCTGCGAACTTTCTCGCTGAGCCAGGTTGTGACCAATTCCTCTCCCACTAACCCCAACTCCGGCGAATCTTTCTCTTGCCCAACCTGCCGCAGCTGCACCCGCCGCTCCCCTTCGTTCTCCCAGCTGCCGACATCCTCGTCCCATTTGCTACGCTCCTTCAACTCAACCTTGGCGAGGCTTCGCCTCATCAACTCCATTAGCTCAAGTGCTTGATTCTCCATCGTGTGGCCCCGGGATGTCGCCAGCTTTTGCCATCCTTGTTTGGCTGGCGACACCACAGCTGGCGAGTCGTACAGGAGTAAAGTCTCCGGGATCTTGAGCGTCGACGTCCGTGGTGGGAATATTAGGTGCGACTTGCGGGGTATCTTCATGGGAGGTCTGACAAGTGCATCCTCGGAGTTAACCAAGGCCTCAATAGCTGCAGCCTCCTCTCCAGAGATGGTGTAAGATTCTGGCACCAGTATGCCTGGGTTATGGAAGAATAGACTGGGGCTCACGAAGGGGTCGAACATATCAACAGGGTTGCGGAAGCACATGGGCAACAGCTCCTGGAGACGACGCAGGTAAGATCCTTCTCGCAGGTCTGGAACAGGTGGCGGATTCTTGACGCGCTTGGATGGTTTGTTCACCGGGTGGTCTGGAAGAAACATGGTCCAGTTGTAAATGCCATTGTAGGTAACAACACCCCTTATGGCGAATGGCATGTGCGGGTGTGTCTCTGTCAGCGCCAGAGACGTGGCCAGGCTGGCGCCCATGTGAGAGCCGTACACGTAAATGTCCCGTCGCTGCAAGCCTTCCGGTGCGAGATTCGCCAGCAGCCAAGAATAGGCAAACGACGTGTCATGGACGGGGGCTGGCCACTGCGATGTGACCGCCTCTGAATCGCGGCTTGCAGATGCCGCTGCTGCGGGCGAAGTCCACCTGTAGTTGATGCTAGCAACAGGCTTGTCTCGCAGGAACCCTGGCAAGGGAGCAGGAAGATCGCTGTGCGAGGGGAATGAGGGTATATGAATGAAAAAGGTTGAGTTGAGTGGGTGATTTGTCATGTTACGAAGGCTTTTCCAAGGTCTCTGGTTAGCTTCAACCTGTTATGAAAGCATGCAGCAGGAAGAGATTTCATACTCTATAGTGACACTCCCAGCTAAGCCGCATCGCACCTCAACGCGCTCATGGCTACCAGAGCTGATGAAGCGCCGCAGCGGAAACAAGAGACGAGTATGAAGTGGGCGTTTACAAGCACCGAGTAATTGGATACGGAGACATGTTTGCATGATGTTGTGGCGGCATGGCCGACCAAGATGATGATACGAGCAAATGCACGCAAACTACACAACAATCTCTGCAGGACTAGGCTTATCCAACAAGATGATTGGCCTATATGGCTCGATACAGTCAGGAAACCGAGAGGAACATGGCTTGGCGCCCCAACCTTGTTACAGGAGGTAGGATCTAGCTTACAGGGAGTGAGGATGGCGGCGTTGCAGAGCAGATGCACACTTGGGACGGGTGACAGGTGAGGCGAGGATGAGCAACTGAAGGATGCATGCAGGACAGTAACGACTGGCGCCTCGTTTCAGGGAGCTTGTGCACGAAAACTGGATGCCACCAGAGCCGCGTATGGTTCAGCTTCAAGCAAGCCTTCTTTTCCTGAAGTGGTTGATGTTGGCGATACGACAACCTCAAATCGGAGCCAGAAGTGAGCCGGTCGGTTGTCTTTGGTGCGAGTCGTGGCAGTGCGTGGAGACTCGGGTGCCAAAAAGGTACATGGACTGGTCGTCTCATGGGCTAGGCCCCATAACAGTTCCAGCGCACGAGTAGTGACGCAGCCCACTGAAACGGCAGTTGCGTGAGGAGCCACGAATTGTCTTGGACTTGGAGCGCACTAACAAATCCCCCCATACTGCACAAGCCCTGACCATGTACCCTGGGCCCTGGGTGTGTGGTTTTGTGCAGGCATCACTCAAGCATGTCATTGATCATCGTTGTGCATATGCTATCCCCCACAGTGCAGACCTCATGACACAGTGAAGAGTGTTGGGGCTGGCACGGTGCCACGGAGCCACAGTGCAAGACTCCCCCAACTGCCGCCTTGGCACGCAGCTGCAGTGCAGTGGCATCGGCGACGGGAGCGACGTTTATTAGCAGCACCGCTAAGGGCGCTACGAACAGAATTCTAAAGGCCAGCGTCGGCTAGCTATGCTTGCCGGAAACCCTCGTGTTAGAGATTAACCCGAGTCAAAAGCCAAAAACCGATTCATCGTCACGGGCAAAAAGCTGGTTTCACCAGGCTATTGGAGAGGCGTCATTCGCGCAACGCTAGGTAAGTAGGCCCAGCGATTTGGGCAACGCTCTGCTTGCTCCGCAGTGTGTAGTGTAGTCTGTCTACGCATACGCATCTTGCATGCGCGTCGCTTTCGGTCTAGGAGCCAAGAACCAGGCTTGCCCACATGCACGTTCCCGCCCGCTTGGTGAAGCAGGCAAGGAAAAAAAAAACGGCCGCCGATGATGCCGATGGTCTGCCAAGAAATGCCCTCCAGCCATCTCCCTGACCTTTGTTCCATCCAACCTACTTCACAAGACGGGCATCGTTCGTGATCCCTCTCGTCGCCAATTCCTGTCCTCGATTGGCTGACTGACGGCTTGGCCAAGACTTGACGTCGCATCCGGTCCATCTATCTCCCTTCCCTGTCGCCGCCGCACAGATTGCCAGGGTCCTGCCAACGCTTGTCAAACGTCATTCCGCCAGCATGGACGACGGCGGATTGAACGAAGTCATCCAAAATGAGGCAGAAGTCGTCGAGTCCTGCCTCGAGCGAGAAAAGCTCTTCGCCAACGACGATGTGCATCTTCGCCCTTCGTAAGTAGTCGCAGTCAGGGCCAATTGATACGCGTACATGTATATGTATGTATGTATATCGCATGCTTGTCTAACATCATGACAGCCGATGGTGGTTTGCCTCATCCGCGTTCCCCATGATCGCCGGCACTCTCGGTCCTGTCGCTTCAGCATTCAGCATATGCGCCTTGGTCCGTCCCTGGAGACAACGCCTCCTTCCAGGAGAAGATCCTTCCAATGCCGCCTTTATCAACGACCCTGCGTGGTATGCTCGCCTTTCCACCGCCGGCGTCTCACTTCCCTCACTGATAAGGCCCAATCGCTAACCAAACCGCCCCATCACCAGGTTGACCATCATCAACGCCCTGCAGCTGGCTCTCGCCCTCGTCTCGAACATGTTTCTCCTCCTCAACATGGCGAGGCGCGTGCGCTTCAGCATTGCGCAGCCCATCACCATCGTGGGATGGTATGATGTTCCCGCCTCGCTTCCAACTACACACACTAGCCCTGTAGTTAAACCATACTAACCGATAAACTAGGTACATTTCCGTCGTTTGCCTGGTCGCCCTGATCGCCACCGCACCCGGCCCACTGGTCAACGACATCCAATTCCCAAGGGAACAGCTCATCTGGTCTCAGGCCTATTTTTACGGAATATGGGCCGCCATCCTCTACTTCATCGATGCATCCCTTATGGTTGTCACCTTTTATGGCGCCTCAACCAGCCACTACAGCAAGGACTTTATGCTCACCCGCAGCCAGCGCACCCTCATGTTGCAGACCATCCTGTTCCTGATGTATTTGCTCCTCGGCGCCCTCATCTTCTCCAACATTGAGGGCTGGAACTACCTGGACTCTGTCTACTGGGCCGACGTAACCTTGTTCACCGTCGGTTTTGGCGACTTGCACGCTGAGACGGTTCTTGGGCGTGCATTGATGATCCCTTACTCTCTGATTGGCGTTATTAGCCTTGGTCTGGTCATTGGCTCCATCCGCAGTCTTGTTCTCGACCGTGGCAAGCGGCACATGGACGCTCGAATGGAAGAGAAGAAGCGCCGGAAACTGGTCAAGAAAATAACCCGGCGCGGCGACGATCTTATTCTAGAACCCATCCGCTCTGAGTCCGGCTTATCTCAAAATGATCGGTCCAGCAAGGTTCCAACCACAGAGTTTGAGAGGCGCAAGGCTGAATTTGAGTTGATGCGTCAGATCCAGGCCCAATCGTCAGTTCGCAGACGATGGATGGCTATGGCCATTTCTACAGGATCATGGCTTATTCTTTGGCTTCTTGGCGCCTACATCTTCCTCAAGTGCGAGCAGCCCTATCAAGACTGGTCATACTTTGATGGATTCTACTTTTGCTATGTGACTCTCACAACCATCGGTTACGGAGACATCTCCCCGGTGTCCAATGCAGGAAAGTCCTTTTTCGTCTTTTGGTCTCTACTGGCCTTGCCGACCATGACAGTGCTCATCTCCAACGCTGGCGATACCGTTGTCAAGTTTGTCCGCGACAGCACTCTCCGTGTTGGAAATGTCACAATTCTCCCAGGCGACACCAGATTTTCCAACGACGTCCGGCACATTCTTAATAAAGTCACCTTTGGCAGGCTTTGCCCTGGCCATGAGGAACCCCCAGAATACAAAGAAGGCAAATCCATCGCTGACGCCATGGCTAGCGTCCAGCGTTCGTTATTCAAACCTGTATCCAATTCTGACGGTGGCGGCCCAGAGGATCCCAGCCCCTATGATGACGACAGAGGCCGCAGTTCCAAGTGCAACAGCGACGCAGCAGCTTCCAGAAACAGTCTGGCAAGGAGTGAAGGGGGAGGTTCAACATTTACCACCAAAGTGCGAAGATCACTTTCCCGACTTCGTGATCCTCTCAACGATTTACCTTCAGGCACTGATTTTCACTTCCTCCTCATCTCCGAGATTCAGGTTGTTACAAAGCATCTCAAGTCTAAGAAACCCCAACGCTACACATTTGATCAGTGGGCCTGGTATCTGAAGCTCATCGGCGAAGACGAGGCCAGCGCCGACAACCACCGTAAAGCCAAGCCCAAGCCCAAGAGCAAGAACAAGAAACGCTTCAAGAAGAACAAAGATAGCCTTGGTATGGAGCAAGATGAAGAGGAGGACAACCCAGCATCGTGGTCCTGGGTCGGGAACCGGAGTCCGCTGATTGGTAGCCAGGAGGAGAGCGAGTGGATTCTTGATCGGCTCATGGATCGACTGCGTGAATCGCTGGCAGCAACAAAGAAACAGGAGCTGAGGCTGGCATCGAAGGCCATTCGTGATGAGATGCATCACATCACGGATTCCAGTTACAAAGGGCACCTGCACCGGGTTGGCACGCACCACAGCAAAAGTCATGACGGGTGCGATGACACAATAACGCAATACGATGATGACCACATGACACAGAGTGGCAGTGAGGAGACAAAGAAGGAATTATGATACCCATTGATTTGATATTGTTTTAGGCGCTTATTGTTTGGGCGGAACGGAATATTGGTGGTTCAAATTGGGTTTATATACAGTCATGAGCAAAATGATTACGGCTACGGTTGATTAGATTGCATACATTTACACGCAGATATATATGGTTGTTTGTTAATACACGGGTTTACATAGTCATAACCAACATTTCATGCTAAAAGGTAGAGAGGCTGGTCATCCGTAGGTATATCATTCATCGTATAAACTAATTCCATACAATGACATCTACAATTAGTGAAACTGCCCGCATATCGATGCATTTCCTCTGCGCTGGGCTCGTCTCTAGAGTCCTTTGATACCAGATTGAATTCCATAAAATCACAGCGTTGCATCCCCCTTCCACTTGAAGTCAGGTCTAGTTGTTTCCTCCCAGAAGAAGACGTCTGTTGCGTCGGATCACCTGGTTCAAGCCCTTCTCCAACTTTTCCGTCTCACGGCGTGCCGCGGCCAGTGCGCCCTCAGCGTCCTCGACGCTCATGAGGGGCATGCCACCAACACCCATGCCAGCGCCGTTCTTGCCGGCACCGCTTCCACTGCTGCTGCTGCGGTCATCGCCGCCGGCCTGCAGAGCGGCGGGCGCAAAATCGTGCATGGCTCGAGCTCCGTCGGGCGGGCTATAGATTCCAACACCAGCAGCGGCGTCAGGGCCATAAAAGTAGGGAGCCAGCGAGTTGAGACTTGCAGCGGCGGCGTCCTTGGTAGGGGAGTTGCCGGCACCCTTGGGCAAGCCCATGTTCGTAGGGCCAAGGTTGAGGCGCGGGAGAACGTACTGGTTGATGTAGCTAAGAGCGTCCTCTCGCTGAAGCTTGCCAATGGGGTCCTGCGACTGGACCTGGGTGGAAGCCGGGAAGATGTTAGGGCGACCGTTTGGCACTGCACGGCCCTTGATGAGAGAGAAGGCACCGCTTCCAGGTTGATGTCGAGGAGCAACAAAGGCCCCAGGGTTTTCAGCAGTGGTGGCGATAGCGGCCTGAAGCTCAAGGAAGGCGTCCTCTTCCTCGGGCGTCAGGCCACGGACGCAATCGCCATTGGGTGTGATGAGCATTCGGCTGCCATCAACGTGGAACTGCTTGCGGACGGGCTTGCCGGCACGCAGAGCAGCGAGGTCTTCGTCTTGAATCTCACCACACTTGCATGAGCAGTCCTTGCATTGGCCAGCTTGCTTAGCGTTACTGCCGGATGCGTTGTGCTCAGTACGAGACGAGCCATTTGCAATAGGCTTGAGCATCTGCAACTTCTCGATACTTGACGTCCACAGTGACTTGCGAATCTCAGCAAACACAGACCCAGGCCCAGGCTCGGGTTTCTCGGGCTGCTGTTGGATAGCTTCAACTGCAACAGGTTCCTTGGGTGGCGGTGGTGGAGGCGCGGTCTGCTCCTTTGCTTTTTCCTTTTCCTTTTCCTTTTCTCTCTCCTTTTCCTTCTCTTTCTCCTTGTTCTTAGCCTTTGCGGCCTTCTTAGCAGCCTTGCCCTTGAGTGGTTTCTCTTCTACTTCCTTTTCCTTGGGCTTAGACTTTTCAGCTAGCTCAGGAGCAGGCGTCTCTTCCTTGACCGGCCCAGGGGCAGATGCGGTAGCAGCGGCTGTGGTCGCGGCCTTGGGAGGCTTCTCCTTCTTTTGTTTCTTCTTCCGTCCAATGACTGGAGCATGCTCCTCCGCCTCTGGCTTGGGAACTTCGGCGATGAACTTAGTCTCCTGTTTCAATGCTTCCTTACGCTGTTTCTTTTGCTGACTTTTGGTGATGGTTCGAACTGCAGCAGTACCAACCTTGCTGGGGGGTGGTGAGCTGGCACGAGAGTGTGTCACAGAAGCGGAGACCACAGACGCACTGTCACTAACCATCTCGCTTCCGGGCGTGTCTGGGCGGTACGAGGTAGATACCGCCCTGGACGCCGCAGAGAGAGCAACGGAAGCCATTGTCAAAGCGGGGGATGCAGGCGGAGCAACGTCCGTCTTGGAAGTGGGCAAAACTCGCAAAGTTTTTGGTGCTGCACGAGCAACGGGAGATGAGGCGGCAGTACCAAGAGCGGGGAGAGGCGGGAAAGCAGCTGATGGTTCCACCGCTGACCTCTCAACACCAGCAGACGTCTCACCAGCCTTGGGAGCTACCTTGGCAACTTGGGTGATAATAGCCATAGGTTTCTTCTCTCCAGCTTTTCCAGGCGAGGCAGGCTTAGATTCCTGACTAGTCTTTGCAAGAAGTCTATCAACAATCCGTTCAGCATGTTTCTTGGTCTTGGGTGTCCCCTTGACAGAAGGCGTCGCGGGTCTGGAACTGGACTTAAGCGCATCCAAAGACGGGAAGTCTTCTTCCCTCAACTGCCTAGTCGGCGTCTGAGGAGCAACCTCTCGTGATATATTGCTTTCGTAGATGGGGGGCTTGGTATTCTTCTTCGAGTCAGTATCGGGAGTTACAGGCTGAAGCCTTCGTGGTGATTGGTCTGGTGTCATAGCGCCCTGTGCCAACCCAGGAGGCGGCATCTTTGGTAGAACAGGCATCACGGGCCTTGTTGAAGAGGGCCTCGAAATATTGGCCAAGCCAGGCGGGATAGCCAGGCCGGGCGGGACTGATTGAAGACCCTCCATGTCGCTTGGGGGACCCAGAGGTTCGTCAGACACTAACGCATCGACCGAATTAGACGCCTCGGCAAGGGAGGGAAGTTCGTCATCTGATCGACTGTTAGCCAACATGCTCAAACAGTTCATCAAGACGAACGCAGGAAAATCAAAGCACGCAACAACTACGACACCACAGCGCCAATTTATATACAAGAGTTATAAGGAGTCATGCTACGACATCCATCATCGCCTTCCACAGGGGGGGGGACAACGAAGTGAAAGGCAGTTTGGAGAGAATAGAGGTTGTGATGCTATTTCTGACCAAAAAGTGCCGCCGAATCTAGGCGGACGAATTTGAGACTGTTAACATACATAAGGGGTTTGTGGAAGACGATGATGGCTTGCCTGACGTGAACCCTAGATGTGCCGGTCGACTGTAGACCCGTAAAACAAAAACCGGGGGAAAAGACGCCGGAAATTTTCTCGACCTGATTCCCAAAAAGAACAAAAGCTGACGCCTGATGCAAAGCTCGACCGCCCCCGAGCGGCCTTGATTTCGCAAATGCCTGCTGAATCAAAAGAAAAAATGCGTTGAGAATCGTATCCCCCCCCAGAGGATGACGCAAGGCGATATCTTAGCCCTCATTCCTCAAAATGCCAAATAAACGCCTCCCCCAATATACATCAAGCAAAACGAAAACATGACATGCCTATACACCCTTGCCCTCTTTATTATGGTGGCACCAGAGCAAATACACAACTACCACCTCGTCGCGTAACCGGCATTATACATAATGTTGGGGTTGTACCCACCTTGGCTCTGACCACCGAACAATCCCTGTCCGACTCCGGCGTTGCCCTGAGACTGGTGCTGCATTCTAGCCTGCAGGATACTCGGGTCTGCAAGATCTACTAAACCACTCCCCCCAGAGGAGGAAGTGTTAGCGTGCCTGTGCTTCTTCCCCTTCTTCTTCTGCTTGGAGCCCATGTCTTGGAATGCTCCAGGCTGGTTACCATAGAGCGAGGCCAGGAGCCCGGAAGCAGGAGCTGGGGTGGAGGTAGAGGAAGGTGGGTATTGGTTGGAAAAAGAAGAGATCATGTACTCACGCTTTCCCGCATCATGAGCCTGGCTATTGTTACCTCGGCTCCGTCCAATCAAACTCTGAAGCAATTCATTCGAGTTGTCCTTAGGCGCACCACCAAAACCGGCGCCGCCAAATCCTTGACCAAACATGCTAGGAGGTGTTCCAGTAGACTTGAGACCGGGAGGAGGGCCTGGCATCGATGTGCCGTAAAACTGGTTGGATCCTTGAGACTGAAACGAGTTAGGCATCATGGAAGACTGCTGAGCCATGATGCGTGGGTTGGCGGCCAGCTTGACGTTGGTGGCAGCAGACTGATTATCATTGGCAAAGCTGAACCTCGAGGATTGGCGGTTGTGACCCTGCTGGTTCTGGAAGTTGCCGCCCTGGTTGGTGATGCCAGGTGGGACATCAAAGCCACTCTGGGAACGAAGGAATAGCTGCTGGGGTGTCATGGTTCGCGACAGCGGATTGCCTGGGTTCTGGTTAAAACTAGATCCAGTGAGGGCGGGTCCGAAAATACCATCGGTGTTGTTCCTTTGGATCGGGGGCTGAGTGCTAGGTCGACGTTGCTCAAAGCCGTCACCTGCAGCCTCTCGATCCTCAGGCTCACCTCCCAAGGCCAGACTTCCACCAGTCTCAGGCTCACCCTCAGAGGGCTCACGAGCCTCGACCTGTTCCTCTTGCTCACCGCTATGTCGGGAATCCTCTTCTTCCCGCATTGCCTTGCGCTTCTCGCCACCACGAACATCAAATAGAGGAGGATTCTGGCCTTCGACCTCGGCAGTAACCAGACTAGGGAGAGTGCACGCCTGCAAGGCCTTCAGCAGCGCTCTCAGCGAGCTTTCAGGAATGCCCTTGGGTTCCACTGGAAGTGCGGGTTCTGGCTCCTTAGAGGTTGAGCTAGAACTAGAAGAGTCAGCCACTGGCTCATCCTCTTCCTCTTCCTCCTCCTCCTCCTCCTCTTCTTCCTCCACAGCCTCTTCGGGAACGGGCTCTGCCGTGACAGGCACGGATGCAGACACGGCAGGGCTTGACGCGGCGCCACTAGTTGCATGGCTACCTCGTCGACTTCGTTGGGGATTTCGAGCCCAGTTGGCAGATGATGGCAAAGCAGATCCGTCTGCACCGTTCTCCGAACCCTCCTTGCTTGCGGATCTCGCCATGGGATGAGAGACCGCAGGCGGTGGCGGTGGGGTAGGCTGAGGGGCTTGCCGAGAAACGGAGCGTGAGCCGCCACCGGGCAGAGGCCGTTGCGTATGGATACTGTTCATAGAAGACAGGTCTTGCCGCGAGTAGCTATCTTCCTCGTCACCTTGCTCGTGCAAAAACATGCACCCAGGGTTACCGCATTTCTCATTCTTCAGCCAGGCTGAACAGTATTTTGTTGTGCCGTGCTGGGCTTTGAGCACCCGGTCGCCATTCTGTGAGCCATGAACGGCCTGGATGCAACGTGTTGCCTCCTCTGGTTTCTCAAACGTGACATAAATACCCAGCGACTGGTGCTGGCCGTCGGAGCTCTTTCGGTTGCTGATAGAAATTTTTTGAATATTTCCGTACTGGCCAAAGAACTCGGGTTTTCGTAGAGTCTTGAGCAACTCGTCTTCTCGCACAGTGGGGGCGAGACCGGTGATGTAGACGAGGTTCTTCTGGACGACTCTCACTCCGATGAGATTCTTGCGGTTCTCTTTCTCAGCCTCGCGCTTCTGAACCTCTTTTTGTCGTTGCTCTTGGGCACGTTTCTTCTGGTTCTTCTGTATGTTGGCTCGGAACTCGGCGACTCTTCATGACTCGTCAGCGTGGGGAACTTGACTCGGAAAACCGAGACCAGGGGGGTGAAACGTACTCTTCCTGCGTCACCACCTTCCACTGTATTGTTTTCTCGTCGTATGGTCGTCGACATGCGGGACAGAGCCCGTTCATGTTATTCTTGATGTTGTTGAAACAGAACTGGCATACCTGCAGGATGTGGTTAGCGCGACGTGGCATGTGGCCACCAGCAGTGGCAGCGACGTTCGAGCGGTCGTACCTGGTAGCCGCAGGGGCATGGTCTGAAGTTTCTATCGGAAAGATCAAACTCTTCGATGCAGAGAGGGCTGTGGGAGTGGTCAGCTCAGGTACCCAATGTTGGGCGAAGACGCAGGGCTCAGCAAGGCAGGCCCCGCAGCAACACATACCAGGTATCTTCCTCCTCTTCTATGAAAGAATCTTGGGGCGCCATGGTAACAGTCTGGAGTGAGGGTGTGTGATGGGTGGGGTGTGGATTATGATGCTGTAGTGGGAGCAAAGGGGAGGGAGAGGATTGAATGAAATGATGGAGGTCTTCTGTATGCACCAAGGCTGCGAAAGAGAAAGATGCAATCCGCCTAATCTGTGTTTAGCCTAGTCTAGCCTTTTTATCACGTGATTATTCCCATGCCACTGGGCTAAGTTGTAGAGGGTCACACTGATAAACAGATACATGCAGTTAGCGTCTAAATTCAGCAAAATCCAAGTATCGTGGTAGCCACGGCAGAACTCCGGAAATTCTGGATCGTGAAGTCGCCGCTAAGATCCTTCGAGCCAATACTGGCAGCATCATTACCAACACCAAAGACTTTCGTCCCGACGACGCTCTCCCATCGCCAATTGGCCCTGCACCGTCACATAACCGGCCATGGCGACCCAATTCTCCCGAAGCAGAGCCCTCGCCTCAGCTCTGCGGCCCGTGAAGCCGTCGATCCAGGCCCGCAACGAGCAGGCAATCCGCTGCCTGTCCAGCACGGCTCGTCAATATGTCGCAATGCCGAAGGACGTTACCAACCCGCGAATGGCCCCCCGAGACCACATCGGAACCCTCAAGGCCCCCATTGTCAACCCGGCCGACAAGTACCAGAGCAAGGCTGACAACATGCACCGATATGGTGCCTGGTTGATGAGCTGCTTGCCCAAGTACATCCAGCAGTTCTCCGTCTGGAAGGACGAGCTCACCATCTACATTTCGCCCTCGGGCGTCATTCCTGTCTTCAGCTTCCTGAAGTGTTGGTATCCCGCTATCGGATGTACCCAATTGCATTGCTGATCCTCTGCCCAGATAACACTGCCGCCGAGTTCACCCAGGTCACCACCGTCACTGCCGCAGACTTCCCCACACGCGAGAACCGCTTCGAGGTTGTCTACCAGCTCCTCTCTGTCCGACACAACTCCCGCATCCGTGTCAAGACGTACGCCGATGAAGCCTCCCCCGTTCCCAGCATTACTGGCCTCTTCGACGGTGCCAACTGGTACGAGCGTGAGGTCTACGATCTCTTTGGTGTCTTCTTCGCCGGCCACCCCGATCTCCGACGAATCATGACAGACTACGGTTTTGAGGGCCACCCGCTCCGTAAGGATTTCCCCTTGACCGGATACACCGAGATTCGCTACGACGAGGAGAAGAAGCGCATCGTTACCGAGCCCCTTGAGCTTACCCAGGCCTTCCGTAACTTCGAGGGCGGATCCAGCGCTTGGGAGCCAGTTGGTGCTGGTGAGAACCGCACGCCAGATTCTTTCCAACTCCCAACACCCAAGCCTGAGGAGAAGAAGGAGGAGCCAAAGAAATAAAGGGTGGGGGTTGCCCAAGCTGTATAAGAAGATTTCACTTGTTAGAAATATCAACCTGGTTTCGGTTATCATGTCCCACTTTTGTTGCCCGTGCCACTATGCCCGCCTTGACGTGCACCTCATAGAGAGAGTGTGAGAGTGAGAGAGAAGAGACCATCGGGAGCCTTATTTCAATTCTTATTTTGCTCAATGCTGTACACGGGGTGATGAGGAGAATGTAGACTGGCTTACGCAGTCTAGCCTTGTGGAATTGCATGATGGTACTTTTACCCATTCACGTGTGACAAGATGATTGGTACCACCTCGGAAACAAAAGCTGACGGGCCAGGGACCGGGCGACTATGGCCCTGCACCCGCTGCGTCACACAACATTTGTGACATATCAAACATATCACTATATTGTGCAAGCATTACGTCGGCTCACATCCAGAACGTGATGGTGGTGGCACATCCAGATTCCCCCGCCCGGCTCGTCCGATCTTAAGTACCGTAGGCCCCCGGTCTTTCCACCCATGCCTTTGCTGCCACTTCTGGATGCAAAGAGAGCAATTTATTGCTTCCACTGCGTCTCGGATTGATTGATTCTCTATATTCCATGACCCATTGATCTCATGGCTGCCACATTTATCCCGCCGACTCTGCCATCTTCTTCGACCGGATCAACCACATCGAGCCAGTCGTCAATCAAGGATCTCGAGGACGAATTCCAGACACTACGAGATAAAAACCTACGTTACGAGGAAGATGTCGAATTCCACAGGTTCATCGGCGTGCTCGATCTCGTCGATGCCGTCGTCATCGAGCGCCCCGCCAAAGATCTAAGGCGTCGATCAATTACACAACTTTTTAAGAATTTCAAAAAACGGGAAAAGCCTTCGATCCCGGATTCCATCATGTCTTCAGATTGACGAGATTATTCTTCCTCCCCGAGAGGTTTCAAACACGGTGGTTCAGCCATTCCGCTACTCTTCGGCGCGGGCTCCGCCGGGCGGATAGGTTGAGTCGACTAGGCGCGGGGTTTTCCGACAGATCATATACGAGGAGCTGCGTAATACTGCGCACATCTCGTTCCGCTAGCGTTCATTTTATTCCCTTGGTGTCTCTCTTTTCTTTTCCTCTTTTCTTTTTATTCCCTTTGTTTTTTTTTTTTTTTTTTACGCGTGGCCTCTGTCAGGTCATAATGTGGGATCAAATGGCTGCTTGGTGGCGTCTCGTATTCTCAGCTTGTTTTGCTTGAGCTGGCACATTATTCAGAGGAAAGCCGAGACAGCCGGGCCAGACTCCTTGGAGTCTCAGAAAAAAACTGGGCATATGATGTATACTATGAATTTATTGATAAGGAAATTTTGGGCTCCCTCGTATTCTATCACCCTCTCTCTATCTTGTGATGCAGTTTTTCTGCGTAGAGATACATCGTATTCAAACCACATCATGCCAAACGCACTGTCTATGTCACCCACTAGTCGACCTGGCATCCTTGCCACATTCGTTTTTGCAAGTCACAAAAGCAAGCCGCCAATGACATTAGCATGCATTGTATTGCCTCAGCAATTTAATTTTTTCCCACTCATTACGATGAGCGCAATCAACTCTATGTTTGTTTCAGCCCAGCTTGAGAGAGGCAAGGTCAAAATAAACAAGGCCGAAAAAAGACCATGGACAAAAATAATACCAACGAAGTACCATCGAGATAAGTCTATGCTTTCATTTTATTTGTCAAACTCGTTTAATTCGGTCTTATAGGGACATGGATGTAGCTTACTTGCATCATGCACGATCTCTTCGCCTATCAAAAGGGAGGTGTCGCCATACCAGCCCAGTGCTCAACGGGCTAACGAGGCGGCGCTTACAAAGCTTCACTGGCGAGGAGCCCTCAAACATAGGGAAATGTTTTTAGCAGTACATCGCTGGACGCCATATTGACTATTTCTACTCAAAGTGCCCCCGGATAAGGTGAAAGCACCCATACTTAATGACTGTCTTTCTGCCGAAAAGGAATAAAGATCAGATTATTAAACAAACGGTGCAGCTATTTGCTCCTATCAGGATGCATCTGTACTCGAGGATTACCCAAGAACGTCAAGTCATGTGAATATATACTGGACTGCTTTGCTTTCAGATGCAAGATTCGCGCTCTCTCCTATACCCATAAACAAAACCCCCGGGATGCTAGAAGGGACATTTCGTAGGAGAACCTAATGTCATAGTTTTGGGTAAAGGGCCTGCGAGGGTGGTGTCCTCTAGGAATGGTGTATCCTTAATACTGGGTCCTCTGTCAACTGGAATGCAGCCCCGGTTTTGGTCGATTCGGGTCTAATTATGGCTGATAAAAACAACTGACGGTACACGACCGGATTCTCAAAATAAAAGACCTTATTTCCAAAATTTATTCCTCATCCTACCGGTTGCAACGAATGAAGTCCGCATTCAACCTTGATCACCTCGAGCATGTAGGGTAAACACTCCGAAGTTCTGGCCGATATTGTCCTGTGCACGACCCTCGCTTCGCTTGCCTTGAACGCATATTTTATTTTATTGAGTAGAGAAAAAACGGAGACGAATTTAATGTGCTGGTGCGGCGAGAAATACTCAAATTCCATCATCATTCAACGGAAGATTAAAGCAAGCTGAAGTGGCTTGGCCCCCCGCCGTAGAAATCGGTTCTGGGCTCTGCCGCGAAACATGGCACTGGCTCGAATCGATGGTGGCACGTAACTCTTCAAAATACAATTACAGCAGATTTTTAGGCCACTATAAACTTTGGAATTTAACTCGCCCAAGTGCCACGCGGCGCCTTAGACATAGGCCCCTCCAATGGGAGTCTTAGCTAATAGCTGAGGCTTGCCTATAAGCACTATGGCTCAGCCTAAACACCAAGACAAGCTTTGCGTCAAGAATCTAGATGAACTCATAGCCCGCTCAAGTAGTGATTAGATTACACTAGTAAGCCAAATGGACTGCCCCCAAGCCGGGAAGGGTTTTAATGCCTACGTTGTGCGATCCACCGGAACGTCGCCTTACTCTGGACGTCCAAGATCATCAAAGCTTAAGCTTATAACCTTGAGACCGGCGACTATGAGCGCCAAGGTGAGATCACATTTTGCCCCTAGGCTAGACCGTCGTACTGAGCCTGGAGTCGCTGATTCTATAAAGAGCACCGGAGGAATGGTGGCTATGACGGAAAATTTCTGGCCCTGTTGTAATTTCTTCTACCGCCCACACATCGCCGACCCGGCCTTTGGCGACCACAGCCATGGACTCTTTGGTAATCGAGGCATTCACCTACCTCGCGGTGAGCCTCTGCATTGTCAGCTTTCGAATATTCTGTCGAGCGAGACATGGTTGTCGAAATATAAAGACGGATGATTATCTCATGATCATTGCCATGATTCCCTACATCGCCGAGACAGGTCTTTCGTATACAGTCGGAATGTTATACCATGGGCTCGCCAACAGCGGAATGACGGACGAACAGCGCGCCTCTGTGTCACCAAATAGCGAAGAACATAGAATCCGGTGAGTTGGGACGAAAGCAATGCGACCCGGTCGTCAAAATGCCGGATCCATTAACCTGGACAGAGTTGGCGGATCAATAAACCAAATTCTGGGTTGGTCGCTATACACAATAGTAACATGGCTCATCAAGACCTCGATGTGTGCATTCTATTTTCGAATAACTGTATGATTGCGAGCCTTCACGGACGGAAAGCAAATCTCCAGCAAGAGACTAATCAATGCTCTATAGGAGGGTCTTGACGGCTTTGCAGTGAGAATATACGTAGGGTATGCGTTAATTGCCACCTCATTTATTGCATGCATGTGTTGCATTCTCCTTAGTTGTCGTCCTATGTACAAGCTTTGGCAGATTGATCCGAACCCCGGAAGTAAGTTGCCCTAATGTTCTCGAAAGAATCGGGTGCATTGTACGATAGGAATAGGGCTAAAATGAACCCTCCAGACTTATGCCAACCCGCAATCAACCGACTTAATATCTACGTCTCTATGATCTCCAATGCTACAACAGATATATATTTGATGCTAATTCCACTCCCTCTAATATGGGGAGGCAATAGCGCCAGACTGAAAAAGCTGAGTCTCACGATGCTTTTCTCTGGTGGCCTTTTTGCCCTAGCCGCCGGACTTATTAGATGTACACTTATTCTACAGGTGAATATTGACAGTTTTTTCTAGCGCTGCTAAAATATACCCTATTGACTCTAATTTGTAGGACGAGTATACGGGTCCTAAGCAAGGCGCTGCCTGGGCGGTTCGAGAGCTGTTCGTGTGCGTATTAACTACGAATGTGCCAATGACTTGGGGCTTCATGCGGCAAAATTTGCATGGGCGCTTTACATGGCCATCGTCCAAGAGCTCTCGATGTAATAATGAATATGAGCCTGAAAGATACAGAGGAAGTGAAGCTAGCTGGCGCGACAAACAAACCAAGACGATGGTGCGGAGTGAAGGTGGCTCGAGACACGACATGTTTATGGATACACGCGACGGCAGTTCCGATGAAATGGTCCGAGGCGCTGCACCAGTAGGCAGGATCCGGAAGGATGTCGAGTTCACCCTTTCATGTTCCGAGGCGCCGACATCAGAGAAGGAATCCATGGACAAGTACAGGGCTCAATGAGAAGGTGAGGTCTTATCATCTCGGAAACGATTTATGACAAGCAACAAATTAAGATAACGGGTCACCGGGAAAATAGTTAATATTTAAACAAACAATGTCACTTAATTTTCTTAGAAATATTCATGGAAAGAGAAGAGCGATGAAGGGGGAAATAGGATTTACATTAGACACGATCAACCTTGAGCTGTGAGGATGTCTAGCAGCCTGGAATAACAGAAAGACGTTGATTGAGTGGAATGTAAACTCTTCCCGTCCCCATCATGAGTTTACTTGTTGGCGTCCCTGGCATCTAATCAGGGCATGCTTCGCTTCCAATGACTATTTTATAACATAGAGTTATCAAACTCCTTACAGCATAATCTGGCAGGTAGTCGGAACAACGGTCGTGAAACGTTGCAATGTGGTCGGCGGCATGCAAAAAGGCTCCGGATTTAAGAACCTTATCGATGAGATTGTTGATCGAGAACTTCATAGAACATCCACCATACAAGTGATGCTCAAATTTTCCAAGTCTCGTGAACGTCCAAGCGCAAGAAGTTGCTTGTTTTTTTTAACGTGACCAGGTACATGTTTGGGTAGTGCTCTTAGCCTTTGCCTTAGTTTTAATAAGAATCTTGTTCAACCATGTCAATATCAGTGTCGGGGATTGAGCACATCCTCAAGTTTATTTAGGCAGATAGACATGATCATTTGGCACTCAGTTCATCCATCTCTATTATTCAATATCCTACATCCACGCCTTCTTCATCCACTGTTGCCCTCGCAAAGGGCCCGAGGCCATCAGCATTGGGAGCCTCATCATCCATGGCCCAAAAGTTTTGCATGCCCATCCCGGCGTCTCGGATCATTAAAATCCATGTCCCGAGCAACAAGGTCAAACTACCAGCCCGTCCGCCCCGGCCCCCGTGTTTCGCTATGCATATCCATCCACCCATTTGCTTTGTCTTCCTAGCGTGTATATATATGAGAGAAGTAGAAAAGTTCCCAATTGCTCCGCCGCACAAAAGAACTCCACAAGAAAAGAAAAGAGGCCTGCTGTGGAGCGCGAATAAACCCAAACACGAAAAGAGAAAAAATAGAGAATGGAAAAGCACACACAGAGAGAAATGAAATGACTCATACAATCCTGTGCTTTCTCAGCATCGTTGTGCATGAAGCCAGCTCTCGTCTCATACAATGATTTGAGATTGGATGTGCAAACCTGTGACACCTTCACGCGCCCGTCTCCCAAAACTCCGCCATATGCTAGAACTCTGCTAGGAACGTTATACTCGACTGCCTCGCATTTGCTGCTGCTGCCGGTGTGCCGATGATAGAATGGCTATAAATAAGATTTGGAACTTGGGGCGGCTGGCCGACCTCGCAGTGTCAAGCCCTCTTACCACATGTCATCTCGCCCGTCATTCCGACGTTCATCCCCAGTGTCGTGATACTGGTAATACTCCTTCACTCCTTGGCCATAGGCGTCCGAACTGTCGTAAGCATAGCCGTCGTGCTCATCGTTGCCGTGCTCATCTTCATAGATCTGAGCATCATCCACATAATCCACCTCACCGTTGCTGCCCGCATCGGCATATTGCACCGCCCCCTACAACCAAATTAGCAATCATCCATCCCAAGCGTAAATATGTACTTACCCGACTATAGTCGAAGTTATAGTTGTCCATGGCGTCTTGGGATTCTTGTTCCGCTTGCATTTGCTGCTGGGCCAAGTATTCTTGTTCCTGTTTCCGCCGAGCTTCTTCCTCCAGACGCTTTTGCTGAGGTGATGTTGGGACATTCATCTGCGGGTGCATTGCCTGCACGATGGCGAGGTAACTATACATGAAGTTACTCAGAAGTACCTGACTGAGGAGCGATCGTCGTGGGTTGGCCAATTTGATGTGAGCCATTCTGTATATAGCTCTCTCCTCCAATAGAGGGAACCGTGTCCAGTGGTAATCGACATCTGGCACCATGGGCTTGTACACTGGTTCTTCTGGAACTTTGAGGTGGTGTGCCTTCTTTGTGTGTTTCTCCTTCTCTTCCTTCTTTTTGCTGCCACCAAAGATGGACGAAAATATGCTGCCATCCTTTTCCTTCTTGGAGTCGCTTTTCCGGTGACTCTCTTTCTTCCTTTCCTCTTGCAGTTTATTATCCATACTCTCCCGCTCCAAAATCAAACTTTCGCGGCCCTTTGGAGAATTCTTGTCGATGGATGTCTGGATCACGTCCAGTCTCGCGTTGTCCTGATTCCGTTCTGTTACCGCCTTGGACTTGGACTTCTTATTATCATCATCCTTCTTCTTCTTGTCCTCCGTCCTGAACCATTTCCAGGCACTTGACCTAGTGGAAGATATGCTGCTTGTGTCATCGTCCTTGTCTTTCTTGGATTTCTTCTCAGGTTTCTTCTCCTCGGTCGGTGCGGTTGGGATAAAAGTCAAGCTGTCGGTGCGGGTTGCCCCACCGCCAGGTAAAGGTGAAGGATTTGCTGCGAGATTCTCGTTGACGGATTGACCTTGAGGATACGAAGAGCGTGATGAAGTGTACTGCTGAGGTGGGACTTGCTGAGGTGAGACCTGGGGTACTGTCTGGCGGCTCGTGTTGCGACGACTTGACTTCGGGGGCGGCTCGTCCACAGTAGGTTCGTTTTCGGAAACTGCCTGGGATGAAGATCTCTGGGGGAAATTCCTGGAGGCTTGCTCTTCTTGCATGTCAGAATTATCCTCTGGGGTTGTCGTCTCGATGATAGGGACAGTTGAATGAGACGCATTCGAGGACGTTCGCAATGGCAATTGCTGCTGCTGAAACGATGTCTCGGCCGTCAGGGCTGCGCCTCCGTCCGACGAGTCTTGTCCTGCCCCATCGAATGGATCGAAATCACCCAACGATTCCTGAGAAAACTTGTGCTGTCTTCTAACCGCGCGATTTGGTCGCGAATAATTGTCCGATCCCAGGTCCGACTGTATTCTTGAGAGCGAATGGCCTTTTGGCGAATCGATAGGAGACGAGCTACCGGATTCGGCTGATTCGTTGTCTTGGTACCGTGCGGTCCGTCGAAAAACCGGTCTTTCACCCCGTAGACTTCCACCTTTACGATAAGTTGTTCGAGTGGAACGTCGAAGTCCCATGCCTGGTGCTGCCGGTAGGATAGGCATGTCATCAACACTGCCTTCTACTCCAGAGGAAATCTGTGACTCCTGCGCAAACTTCTGTACGGCTTTGGTAGGATCTTTCACCAGCTCATCGAGGCTGAGTTCGTGGCTATGGCTGTTGCCTCGGGACCTCTGCCTCTCCAGTCTCTCGGCACCGTCCATGTATTCGACTCCTGCACGTCCCCCAGAATTGTCAATTTGGCGGGACAGCATAGATTTTTTCCGCCTCAGCCCTCCCAATTCTGAGCCACTTTGGCCCGAGTCATCATCCGGAGAGAGTAGGGAATCGCCGGAACGTCTTCGTATCGAATGCACTCTCTTCTCTAAAAACGACTTGAACTCAGTCGGGGCGAGTTCCGGGTGGACTCGTGCAGGCACCCATAAAAGTCTCGAAGGGTCGTTTTCGTCATCGTCGCCGGTGGGTGCAATGGCGGGCATAGCCATCAGAGACATAGGAGGCATATCGGGGTCCTTATTATTTCCAACATCCATAGACAGCCTTCTTAGCGCCTGCAAGTTGCTCAATTCCTGGGCAATGTCATTTGGGTTGTCGATATTGGTAAGTGGAAAAGGCGAGTTTGAAGAGTCGGACTGTACATCTCGCAAAGAAAGAGTCGGGGAGAGAGGGGACTTATCCAAAGAGGTGCTGTTTCGCTGGCTCGAGCTCCTGCTAAAGGCTTGAGGTGTTTTATGACCACCATTTGTGGCCATGGAATCGAGGGGCTCAGTAGTAGAACGAGTGATGATGCGTCGCGGATCTGGAGACAGGCGATCTTCCATGGGCGGCCGTGGAAGATGCTCCTGGTAGCCGGTGCCACCGATGAAGCTCAGAGGGCGGCCGGCCTCTGATCCAGAGTCGTCCTCGTCCCCATAGAGGGTTCCGATGGCTTCAGTAACATGATGGCTCGGGTCGGAAATGGAAAGTTGACTGGCATGACCGCGTCTGCTGGCGAAGCTGCCGCCAACATCACCGCGGGGTCGAGATGAGGTCTGCAGATCATGACAAGGTCAGTAAAGGCTGCGATGGGGCACCATGTGAAAATGCGAGCGGTTCCACGGGTAAGAAGGCCGTGGGACAAAGATAAATTCAGGCGCTGTTAGGAGCAGGCAGAGAGCATTCGGGGAGTAGGTGTTGGCGTTGAGGGAGGGGATGATAAGACGCACCATCATCGACGGCTGGGGAGGGACCTCAACGGAGGCCAAGACACCAACTGGAGCCTCTGCAGATTCCTGGTGTGGCTGTGGAAACACTTCTCAATAGTTCTGGGCGCTCTCATGAGCAGACGGCACCACGGCTGGGGCGGCGCAAAGGGATGTCGTCGTCGAAGGGTCGGTGGTGAAAGTTCGGAGAGGTGCATTCACCTCCTGAGTCGGTGTCCTCGCGGAGCCTGTCGTCGCATGGGGGAGGAGGCGCCAAGGGAGTGCCGCTGGACTGGAATCGGACACAGGCCGTCAAGGGATCCCGGGTGACTTGTCTAAAAAGCCGCGGGCCCGGGGCGTAGTTTGTTGTCGTAGTCACCGCCGTTGAAAAAAAAAAATGAGGCTGTAGTTCTCAACTCGACTCGAGCCAAAAAGGGAGACGGAATCACTGGGGTATTTCGTTGAAGCGCCCAAAGCCAAGAGCAAGATAGTCGGCATGGAGCGTTCCTTGGCCTGGAGTATTGGGGAGGGCATGAATGTGTCACGTGGTGCGCCCAGTACTTGCCAGCGCGCAGTTCCACTGCATTACAGCGGTATCTGGCGCTAGAAACGGCCCCCGAAGGGGTTGCTGGGGGTGCTCAGCAGTTCAGCGGCTTGGGCTTGCTGGGTACCTTGCGCCTCCCTGATGTCTGCTGTCCGTCCCCGTGGACCCCGAAATCATCCACTAATGAGGATGGGTACGTAACGGGTGCCCTTCCAATATCCTTCTTGAGGGCCCCCTGGCTGAGCCAGGATCCTGAGAGGGTCTCCATGCACCTAACTTTAAAACGGGCTACCAGTTACGCATTTAACCCTTAGTTGAGCGGCTGCTGGCTTCAAGAGGCCGGCAAGCCGATGACAAATGAGGGCAAAAATATCGATACGGGTATCGCTGGACTCACAGCAAACACTCTGTCATCCACCTCCACTAATTACTTCGGCCTTTTTTTCGTCTCGTTGGGCTGCGGGATGGATCCGCCACATATGTGGATGGCATGGCACAAACACACTACACTCTATTTGCATGGCGGTGACTATCAGTAGACTTTAGCCCGGAAGAAGAAAAAAAAGGAAAGGCACCAGCTAGCTGCTCTCTCTCTCTCTCTCTCTCTCTCTATAAGAGAATGGTAATCGTCAGCTGGTATCAGGAAGGGCATGAGATGCATCATGGGGAAGTACAGAATACTCGTGTCGTTTAGGCTGAACCGCCTTGTGATGGCGCCTCATTTCTCGCAAAGATGGCATCTAACATCATCCACTCGACAGCAGAGCATCAGCAACACACGAGCGCACACCACCAAGTGATCTCCGCCGCACGCTAACAACTCTGGGCTCCTCGGGCCTCCCACTCGCCTGCTGCGGTCAGGGCGCCCAAGGCGCGTCATAAACAAGGAGCCGTCGCCTTGCTGTCAGCAACCCGCGTCTCATGATTTGCGCGACGACAGGCATGCCACTTGCGTTCCAGCGACATCCACATACCTACTTGAAATTCCCCGGCAGCTCCCCCAGAAGATGAGAGGGTGTTCCAGAATGGATTGCCCACCCTGGCCGCCCAACCCCAACCCCGACCTGGTCCGCTCCGGTCCCAGAATGCGGCCGCAATCTTGATTCTCCCTAAAGCAAGGTCCGTCGTAGTTGCGACGGGAGGCAACAAGAACGGCTGTGTAACCTGTGACGATCACGGCTTGGTTGTGCCAAACAGGTGCTCCAAGATCTGCCTCCTTAACACATTTAGTTAATAATAGTACACAATCTGGGCCGTTCTGGTCGGGAGGCGGCACCGTCTTCGGGCCTGATCATGGAAAACCCCGCCAGGGCCGCCACAATTCCCACAACCCGGTGGCTTCAGCTAAAGTCACCCTCCCCACCTTGCCTCTCCAGGCCAAGGTTCCTGGCGGGTGCATACGCCCTGGCGATGAAATGCCCCTTTCCCTAAGCGCCTTCTCTCATTTCACCACCCAGCAGGGATGCTGCCAACCGCCGGCTCCTGTTTGGGACAGCGATAGCCCGGCACTGTGGTTGGTCGCGTGCAAAGTCCACCATTTGCCATCACATTTGTCTCTCTGCCTCCATTCCCCCCCAATGATTTCGGGCCATACCGAATCCCATTTCCTTACTACTGCAGGATACATGGTACTTGCCATTGACGTGGGCATTGTGAGTCAATTTTCTCTGCAGCAAAGTGCTGGCTCAAGACAGCCGACCCACCCCGCCTAGACGGTTTAGGGTAGCAATCTCAGTATCATATGACGATTCAAGCAAAACCCGCTTGATGCATGAGTGAATTACTCATGGCATTTTATGGCATCATCGGGATCATTGCCTTGTATTTTCTTGGCGTGCAGTCTGCGGTTGCTATTCCTGGACCCCTTTGCGGTGTTAAGCGTACAAGTAGATTGGCTAACTAATGCCGTTGGCTAAAATGTCCACTCAACAATTTAGGACACTCTGAACAGTGTTACTAGGATTGAGTGACACGACTCATAATGTCGATTCAAGCAAATGCAAAAGATATTGCGGATGAAATGAACCCTTTTCGAACCTGTCGACTAAATTGCTACTAAACCTAAAATTATATTGCTGTTAGACACCAGACACATCTATTATTGGATCAAAGCATTAATGATTAATTAATATAGTTTCATGTTCCGTTGTTGGTCCTCATTGCCATTTCTACCACTTGCTTTTTTCTTTCTCGCTCTCAGTCTCACATACTTCAAAGCTTGGTTTGTCTAAATGCCGAGACAAACGTACCCTGGACTGTCCGTATGCAGTTTTTGAGGCAACAGCTTCTTCTCCTGTCTCAGTGACATACTCCAAATGCTCTCTTGCGAATAGTCTCCCAGTTTATTTAATTGTACCAGTGGCCATCTTTCGAAATCATCTCATAAACATGCGAAAAAGAGACATGCATCCATGGAATGAAACGACACCCCCTGAAGCAAATAATTCATGTATCAGGGTATGCCTCAATCAATTTTGATTCATTATCTCAAGGGACATTTGTGAATGACGTCCAACTTGGACGAAATCATATCTTTCCGCGAGTCTCCCCCTATATCGTCAAATGTGCACGACAAACACCCACTTTTAGAGATATGCCTAATCGAGTATCATATTTATTACAACTCAGAGACGAGAGAAATAAAAAATACCATTTTCGGTTCTGACGCCCCGTTACACAACATGTTTGAACTCTTTTGCGCCGCTTTACTGACTCGGGTGTAACCACCGAGACAGTAGAATTGAATGCTACGTGACAGACACAAAAGAAATACCCTGGAACCACGGTGAAGAATTTCTAGTCGATGGTATTGCTGATATGGTGTGAGGGGGTATGACCGTGTAAGCGAAGCCGCCTAGCGATCAGGTGAGTTTGCGGAAACTGGTACACTGGAAAGCATCTATTTGGTTAAAAAACACTGTTCCCTACTTCAAACACTCCGATATCTCCATAATAGATAAAACCCAATAGTGGTAGCTGAATGCGTTGCTCTCTTTCCGAACATCCACGTCTGCGTTTTTACTGCGTAGTTCCACGACCTGTACCCTACCAACTCTGACCAAGCGTCTGTGGAATCGCGGCATGTGTTTCATAATTCGAGCGATAACCGAATTGATTGGAGAATGAAACCCGATTATCTCGACATATATGCGCCATCAGAACCTCGAAGGCGGGCGGGGATAATCGCAATTGGAATGAACTTCCCGGAAAGGCGATGGGAAGAGCATCGGGATATCTAAGCTTTGATGTTTAGCATTCCCCCCCCCCCCCCCCCCCCCCCGAGAGCCATATCCCCAAATGTTGGGTACATCCCTGTCGACAAAAGCACCCGGTTACCTACGTATGATGAGCGTCCCATTGAACATGGACCAATGGATGACGCAAGAGTAAGCCAGATAGGTAACATAACCAGAATAAACAGCATCAAACAGATTCGGATGTTGCCTCTGTGGAAGCAGAAACATGGATACACCAAGAGCCGATCATATGGGTGCACGCATATGACGTCCTGGCGCCGTTCAATTTACAAGGCTAATCCTGTATACCGACGTAATTGACGTCTCAGTGGGAGTCCTTTACTCCTCTGACGCTACGGCGGTTTGTTATGTTCGCGATAACATGTAGAGACCACGAGCGCGAGTAGACATGTTTAGAACATAGGAAGCGTTGCGCCACACTGAATTATCATTGATGTATACTGATACTTGAAATGTGGATGAGCGAGCGAGAGACAAAGGAACATAAAATTTCTGCGCCTGCCCAAGCCGTGTGCTCTTACAATCAAGTCCCAAGCTTAGCTTGGAGTGTGGTGCTCAATAGTTTCCTCCAGCGCAAGAGTAGTCGCAATACCAAGGGAGATCACTTATTATCCATAGCGACCCGCAATCAATCCGGAGCTAGTGGCCGTGGTCCCCGGCGCCAGTCTACTTTGAGATAGGGAAATGAAGGCAATTGTTATTGCTTGGGCGGCTATCCGCCACCAAGGGGAAGGGACTATCAAGAAGCAATATATATGCATGGCGTTTTTTCTGAAAAAAGAAATAAAAAATGCAATGCCGAGTTTGGGCTTTCTTTTCCAGTGCCGAAAATTAGCCACTGCATGTCGTGGGAGGTGAGAGTTGCCCTTGGAGGCGGCAGACTAGTAGTTCAACGGAGACACGGACAAGGCAAAATTCTATTGCAGCCCTACAAATATTAAAAAGAAAAGCAGGGAAATATAAATAGAACCAGCTGACGGATGATGAGAAGATGCTACTCAACTCCTATTGGACTTAATATTTATCTAAACGCATTACAAAACTGCCCAGGGCTTTATTGTGCTCAGTATGATTGATCAACATGGACGGCAACTGCAGGGAAAAAGAAAAAAAAGGGAAGGAAAAACAGGATGGGCTAAGCCAAAACAGGAAACATGCGTGGTTGTCCCAGCTTTTGGGGCCACCTCTCTTTGGGAAAATTATCTCTTGGGCCAGCCAGCCTTGCTTGCTTGAGCTGCGAAAATCCACCCCCCGTGATTGCCTCCCATCCTTCCATTCCTCATCGCCATCTTCTTTTGATACCCATCGTCACCCCCCTGGAGCTCCCTCAACACCGAGCATCCACTCCTCGTGCGCCCGACCGACCGACCGACCAACTGACCACCTCGTTCGCTGCCCTCGCCCGCATCAGTTGATTGATAGAATGGCTGCTGTGAGTTCCGCCTCCATGTCCAACCATCATCTCCACCTGCACTCGCATCCGCATCCGCGTCGCTTGCTCGCCAGTCCTGCCACCCGCCCGGCAGCTGGCAGGGCCGGCAGCAGCAGTGCCTAGCATGCCTTCATCTCGTCTCTGCCCTCTACCCGCAGCTCTGTCTTTTCGCACAGAGCTCGCCCTTCCCGCGTTGTCATCTTCCCCTGCCCGCTCGCTTGTTCGCCCGTTGCGCCGGGTTGCCTGCTTGCGAGATATCACGACCCTCCGCCATGGCGTCTCGTCCCGGAAACTACAACTGCACATCTATCCCCTGGCGGCACGTCGCTAACAGAGCCCAGCCCCGACCGTACAATAACCCAGGCTCAGGCTACCTGCAAAACGGTGCGAGCGGCCTCCCCCCTCCTGGCGCTGCTCCGCTTTTGCCCAACCAAGGCCGCATCATCCAAACCGGTCCCATCAGAGTACTGTGCATCGCAGATGTTCGAGGTGAGCTTCTCCTTATTCTGTCGCGCTCTGGCCTCCTCTAAACCCCAGCCCAGGAAACCTGAGATCCCTCAACGACCTCGCAAAACAGGCCCGAGCTGACCACATTATCCACACCGGTGACTTTGGCTTCTACGACGACACCTCCTTGGAACGAATCGCCGAGAAGACGCTCAAGCATGTTGCACAATACTCACCCCTGATTTCCGAGCCCGTCAAGAAGGCAATTCAACAAGGCGGTCCTGGCCCTGTCAAGTCCCGATTTCCTGCAGCAGACCTACCCCTCTCCGAGCTTTCCCTGCTTCTGACCGGAGAGCTCAAGCTTGATGTGCCTGTTTACACCGTATGGGGTGCTTGTGAAGATGTGCGAGTGCTCGAGAAGTTCCGAACCGCCGAATACAAGGTCCCCAACCTGCACATCATTGATGAGGCTCGTTCAATGCTGTTGGAAATTGGCGGAGTCAAGCTGAGACTACTCGGTCTCGGTGGTGCTGTTGTGATGCACAAGTTGTTTGACAATGGTGAGGGCCGAACTACTATTGCTGGTGGGCAGGGAACTATGTGGACAACGCTTTTGCAAATGGGTGAGCTTGTCGACACGGCGCACCGAGTCTATGACCCTACCGAGACCCGCATCTTTGTTACTCACGCTTCCCCTGCGCGTGAGGGTATTCTAAACCAGCTGTCCGTAACTCTCAAGGCCGACTTTTCTATCTCAGCTGGTCTGCACTTCCGATATGGCAGCTCGTACAACGAATTCAGCGTTAACCCCACCTTGGACCACTACCGCGGCAAGCTTGCCGCCTCCAAAGCTTCTTTCAACGACGTGTGGGAGACTGTCAAGGGCGAGGTTGAGCCTGCCATCCAACAAAACGAAGCCCAGCAGAACCTCCTCAAGAACGCTCTGCAGATTGTCGAGAAGATGCCCACAACTGCTGCAGGTGGCAACCCCTTTGGTGGTCCTGTTGCTGGCCAAGCTGCTCTTGGTCAGGTAGATGAGAGCGCCTTCAAGAACATGTGGAACTTTAACCTTGCAGATGCTGCCTTTGGCTACCTAGTTTTGGAGATCCAGGACGGTCGAATCGGTACTGAGATGCGCGCTCAAGGCTTCAATTTCTCACACCGTGGTGCCAAGCAAGCTGGCGGCCCCCCTGCTTCATCGTCGACCCCAGCTCCCGCATCTGCCAGTGGGCTGCCTCCACCCGCTCCTCCTTCGACTCAGTCTAGCGTTCCTCCTCCCACCAGCAGACAGGCTTCGGCAGCGCAGCCTCCTAAGCCCGCAGTGGCGACGCCTCTGTCTGCCCCTCCCAAGCCGGCAACTCCCCAGCCAACCAGCTCGCCAGCTCCTCCTCCTCCTAGCAAGGACACCGAAAAGCCTCCCGTTACTACGGGCACCAACGGTTCCGCTAACGGCCCGGAGCCTGTATCGTCGCCTGCACCAAAGACACCTGCTTCTGACATTATTGGACTCTTCATTATGAATGTCAGCTCCGAGGATCAATGCCGTGACTTATTTGAGGACGAGGATAAGCCCAAGATTCTCAAGATTGAGAAATGGGGCAACTCTAACAAGGTCGTCCAATTTAAGACGACCGAAGACCGTGACGCCGCTATGGCCCGACTACCCGAAGAGGTCAAGACTCGAACTCAGGAGGATCGAAGCAAGCCTCTGGTCAAGATCTTCCAACACCGTGAGAGCAACAAACCTTTCAGCAACCGAGGCGGTGCTGGAAACTGGGGCGGCAGCTCACGCGGCGGTGCTTCCAGCACCAGCGGCTACCGTAGTGCCGGTGGCGGCGCCAGCGATTCTGAATCCAACCGACGCGGTGGTCGAGGTGGGCGAGGAGGCCGTGGCGGTGATCGCGGTCGTGGCGGCCGTGGTCGAGGAGGCCTTAAGGGTGATACTGGCACCTCCTCGCCTGCTCCCTCCCCTGCTGATTAAATAACCTGATCACTATTCGACATGGACACATTTCTGTCCCTTCTTGACCGTGGGTTGTACCCACGGTTGCTACACCAAGCTTTTGCTGCCTTTATGGCGTAACCCTTTCTCGTTCACATGTGATTTTAGTTTGGGGGGCCAGGGGGCAGGAGAACCGGAGGAAGGAGTCCTTCGACTTGCGTTTTCATGTATGTGTACCTAATGAGATCTCGGGGCCGTTGAGCTTCGGCATCGAGGATTCGGCTTTTCTAGCTTTGACCTGTATGGAGTTCAGTCGCGAAGAGAATTAAAAAATCATTCTGGGCCCTAATGATGACGCTGTTTTCTTTTTTCGGGTTTTCTTTTCTTTCCTGGGATGGACATTGATTGTAGGTCTTGCGGGTATTGTGTACGAATGTGTGTATGTGGGAATCGAGGTAGACTGGGAAGACGGAGCAAGGCAAATATTATGGAATACCCTTCTATTATACACTGGCAGCGTTCCTCTCTCAGGCCGCTCGCATCGCCTGGCTATGGCTCTAGCTACCTAGAATTACACACGGCTACAAAGTCGAAGAAGAAGAGTGCTATTTTTCTCGTTAAAAACGTTCATAGTGGCTTCATGCCTCTGTGAATGGCGGCCACGCCGCCTGTGAGGTCCTCGTAGCCCTCTCCTGCCACGACGAAGCCGGCATCGACAATCATGTCCCTGAACTCCTCTTGGCTGGGGAAGCGCTCGATGCTCTCGACAAGATATTGGTAACTGTCGCGGTCGCCGGCCACAAGCTGGCCGATCAGGGGAATAGCGCCAAAAGACCAGCCTTTGTAGATAGTGTTGAAGAGCGGGTGCTTGTTGACCTTTGAGAACTCGAGGCAGGCGAAGACGCCGCCGGGCTTGAGCACTCGATGGGCCTCGCGCAGGGCGGCGGGGATGTTTGAGAAGTTGCGGATGCCAAAGGACACAGTGTACAGGTCCAGCGAGTTGTCCTCGATTGAGGCTGGGAGCACCTCGGCGTTGGCTTCGAGGAAGGACAGGGCGGCCTGCTGCGAGGCGGGGAGGGCCTGCGAGCGCTGGCGGCCTACAGCCAGCATGTCTGGGTTGATGTCGCTAATGATGACGTGGACGTTGGGGTTGCCATTGTGCTCGTGCGCGTGCTGCAAGTGACGGAAGGCAATGTCGCCAGTGCCGCCGGCCACGTCGAGGATGCGCTGCGGCTGGCCGGGGGGGTTTGTTGCGCCGGGGTTGAGGGAGGAGATGTAGTAGTCCCTTCGAACGCTGGTGTTAGCTTTCACCCCACGTAGGTATGGTATGACTAGCAACAGGGAGAGAGGGTTTAAAATAAATAAATAAAAAGGCCAACGCACTTCCATAGGCGATGGATGCCCAACGACATCAGATCGTTCATCTTGTCGTATGACTCGGCGACGCTGGAGAAGACGCCGGCGACCCGGTTCTGCTTCTCGCCCTCAGTCACAGTCTCATAGCCAAAGTGGGTAGGACGGTCTGCTGTTGTCGTGCGGCCGGAGTCGGAGTTGTTTCGGACGGCATTGGTGCTAGAAAATGGGCGGGTGAGGCGTGCGGAGCACGTGGAAGGCTTGAGAGTGCGGGAGAGGCCCCGGAGAGCTGTTCGGGAAGCCATTGTGGGCGAGGGCGGGACTAGAGGCGCTGTGATGGAGAGGTTAGTCGAGAAGCCTCAAACATCAATCATACGAGGCTGATAGTAAATTGGAAATTTCCTAGTGCTGTGGGTGGGGCTGCCTCAAATCAAAGCTGTTCAGCCTTGTGCAAGCCACTGTGGCTGGTGCGTATGAATGGCACTGAGCGATTCATAGTAGGTGGGGGTAATAGGAGGGTGCTGGATGAAGATAAAGCTAGCCTAGGCGGAAAATCGGGCAAGATACTCGTTGCGCTACTCACATTTCCTTTAGACAGAGATATCTCCTGCAGTGGATGCGCTGGATTCCGCAGTCTGTCGATTACGAATCTTCAGACGATAGTCGTTGATGGCGTTCGCAAACGTGTGGATTCTCCCCTTGAGGAACCAAGTAACTAGGGCGATGAAGGAAAGTAGACCCAGAAGCAGAAGCGCGATGCTGGTTGCAGGGTTGGTCATCGCTGGTTGGTATATTTTTTTACTTTCTTTGGTGTTTATAAGTCGGCTGTAGCTGATGAGAGACGAATGAGTTGCGATGAAGCAATTTGGATGTTGTGTTTTGACAAAAAAAGGTCACCTTCTTTGTTTTCTTTCCTCTACATGAATTCATGGTCGTTGGCGTTACACGAGTAAACATTAAGCCACGCATTTTGCCCTTTGACTGGGTGATTCTCGATTTGTTTGTTGTCTGGGTGCTACCATGATTCTGGCACACCCACCAGCCCTTGCCAGCTGCCATCGGCGACAGGGGTGTGGAGGCTTATCGAATCGTGGGGTTGATCGATAAGCAACTGGGTGGAGAACAGATAACGATTGCATGCCCTGGGAAGGACGACATGGGATGTGCCAAATTTGGTATTTTTGCGCCCTTGATTCGTAGAAACAGACTGCAGCAAAGGGGCAGGGATTTGTACTAGACCCTCGCCTAGTGCAATTCGGCCCCTCGGTGCTCGTTTGGAGCCCCCCGGGCCGCATCGTCAACCGGCGGCTTATCAGCGTTCGGCTTACACGGTTGGAGTCGGCTCAATGACGTCGCTACACCGAAGCTCAAGACAACTACCCGTGGCTCCTCGGTCGGCATTCGTTCTGACCTCCAATCCTACCATAAGCTACAATACTGCCTGCCATCTACTGGCGTTCCAAACCTCAAGGCGTACACAATTGAGACGGAATTGATATCGAAAAATGAAGTCTTCGCGCACACTTCGACACGTCGTCTCGAGAAGGGTGGCACTCACCAACCCCACGACGCCGTCCCTTGTTCGAGCAGCCAGCAGCGTCTCGCAGCGACCCAATTCCGCCTTTGTATCGTTCCCGGGCGCACTAAAGAGTGCCTTTACCAACAGCCTCAAGTTTGAGAACCCGAGCGAATACCCTGCACTACCCACCTACCGCGTGGTCGACCAGCATGGAGTCGTCGTGGACTCCGAGTTCGCTCCTGACATCTCGGACGAGGAGGTCATTCGGCTTTACAAGGACATGCTATTCATTTCTATTATGGATTTGATCATGTTTGATGCCCAGAGACAAGGACGACTAAGTTTCTACATGGTTAGCGCTGGCGAAGAAGCCGTCAGCATAGGAAGCTCAAGCGTGCTTGACCGAGACGACGTGATGTTTTGCCAATATAGAGAACAGGGCGTGTTCAAAGAAAGAGGGTGGACAGCAAAGGAGTTTATGGCCCAGCTCTTTGCAAACAAAAACGATCCGGGCAAAGGGAGGAGTATGCCGGTGCACTACGGAAGCAAGGAGCTCCATATTGTGAGTGTAAATCTAGTCGCCTGACTGTCTTCAAAGCTCACAAGGAAAACGTAGCACTCTATTTCGTCACCATTGGCGACACAGCTTCCACAGGCTTCTGGCGCAGCATATGCGTTAAAGATGCAGAGGCAACAAGACCCGAGTGCCAAGCCCCGAGTGGTTGCTGCGTATTTTGGCGAAGGCGCTGCAAGTGAGGGAGACTTCCACGCAGCGTTGAACATTGCAGCTACGCGAGGATGCCCTGTTATATTTATATGTCGAAATAACGGATTTGCCATCTCCACACCAACGCTGGATCAGTATCGCGGCGATGGTATTGCGAGTCGCGGTCTGGGCTATGGGATTGACACAATTCGTGTTGATGGAAATGACATTTGGGCAGTACGACAGGCGACTAAGAAGGCGAGGGAGATGGCGCTTCAGGACGGAGGTAAGCCGGTACTCATCGAAACCATGACGTACCGCGTGTCGCACCACAGTACGTCTGATGACTCGTTTGCATACCGGGCACGGGTAGAGGTTGAGGACTGGAAACGGCGGGACAATCCCATCACGCGGCTGCGCAAGTGGATGGAGGCCAAAGGCATCTGGGACGAAGCCAAGGAGAAGGAGGCGCGAGACTCGTTGCGCAAGGAAATCCTCAAAAGTTTCAGCGATGCTGAGCGGGAAAAGAAGCCACCGATTCGTGGCATGTTTGAGGATGTGTATGAAGAATTGACGGACGACTTGAAGGCTCAAATGGCTGAGCTCAAGGAGATGCTGGATAAATACCCTGAAGAATACGATGTTGCAGAATTTGAGGGAGGCAAAGATAGCTTAAAGGGTTGATACATCACTTGCCAAGGAGTATTAATTGCATGCTTAAATCCGATTTTACGAAAATATGATACCTTTCAAGCCTGTCGTTTTCTGTTTTTAAATGCTATGTAAATATATGTACGCTGAAGCCTGATACAATGGGGTGATGGAGCATTGTGGGTCCTGCAAGAATAGATTGGTCAAGGGATCCAGGTCCTTGCTCAAACGCAAAGCGGACCTGTTCGCTCGGCGTAATGAACCTGGGACACTGAAATTTGGCATGTTGACGAGCTTAACCAACGGGGTTCCTTGAGGCCGGATGACAGGTTGGGCAGCAGGGCGTGGCGTTGTTTGTTATCGCATGTTCTGCTGGTCTCAAATTGCCTATATGCTGGTAGCCCGTGATGGGGTGAGACGAGGGCCAGTTGGCAGTGCATACAAGCTATGACGAGTCGAACGGTGAGGATGAATCTATGATGATGCCCACCCCTGTTAAGCCCTGCACCCCATAAGGGACTAGGGGCCCTTCAGGGTCCTCTTTCAGTGGGCGAAGCGGCGCCACGACGTACCATGTGTGGTCCCAGCGGACCTCCCCACAAAACCACGAAACGGGGGACCTGGGTCCGGCCCCAAACTCCTTGACCTTGACACGGAGCTTGTACATGGGCGAAGGCAGACACGACTGAGCTTCGTGCCTTTACCTCTCCTGATAAGAAGTCGTTTGCTGGAGGCTGGGGGTGGATTTACACACCTTTTAACTATACGCAGCTATGCCAGTTGTTTAGCTCCTTTATGAGCGGATGTATTCGGAACCATAGTACCCCTCAGAAATCCTGCACGTCTGCTACCTTTGCGGTTAAGGTATGAGATATTAGGTACCTAGGGTCCAGGATTAGCTGGTGATTGGAGTGAGTGAGTGGGTGGGCTGCTTGCGGGAGTCGATCGTAGCGTGTGAGTGCCATGGGGTACGTTGGGGTTGCGACCAAAACGAGCAGAAACACCATGCGCCACGCCGGAAGCGGTCGACGCTTCGGCAAGGTCAGCGTGAAACTGGTGCGGGAACAAGTTTCCGTGAGCGATATCGATTCGGCGATGCAGAGGGATTAGTGGATGGCACAACCCTTTTCTTGCCTCACGCAAAGGAAAAAAAAAGAGGATGCTCCACTGCCCAACGCCGAGCACCAACAGAATAGTGGGAGGCGGCACAACCTGGCACAGTGTGGAGAACTGTTCTTGGTACAGCCTTGCCAACAGGGCGTGGCGGAGTCAGAAGGAACTGAGAAGTCTCAGGCGACGAGAGATACCATCAGAGCAGCCGAAGAACAGATGCAATGTAATTAAATGAATAAATATTACGCACGAAAAGTTATGGAATTGTGTAGACACCACACATTATTCGACCCGTATTATGCTGTGTATTTTAGTTGCTCCTTGGTAGAGTCGGTGCTCGAAGCTTGCATCTTGTGCTTTGTTTCTTGCACCCACTCCACTCGCAGGCAGGCAGGCAGCTTGTAATACAGTATGAGTTTGTCATCTTGCGGCACAGTATCATGTACCGCGAAGCACTCCGAACACTTGAGCACCGCTGCCGATTAGTGACCACTACTCCGTACCTACCAACCGCCATCCGCCATCCGCCAACCGCCGACACCATCCCACGACATTTCCCTCTTTCCCACACTAGCATCCAACAACATCCCGCTCTCCAATATCCCTCGTTGATCCAGCATCGCCCGGACCTCCTCCGTCCTGCCCTATCCACCTGCGAACCCCCCGAACTTCTCGTCCCAGAGAAGCCACGATCCGAACCCCGCTGTGCCTGCGCCTGCCCGCTCCTGCCCACTGCCCTCCTGATGGCGTAGTTGGTAGTCTGGGCATGGCAGAACGAACATCGGCAGGTGATAACGAAGTGCGACTTCCCTCTACCTCGATAGCCTCATCCTCAGCCTCCACCGTAACGCTGTCGGCTGCCGCCACATCTCCGGGTTCCCAGAGGTAGGGCCAACCCTTGTCTCCTTCCCGTTTGATTTGTTCTTCATCCACCTGCAACACCATCATCATCACATCTTCATCTATGATACCCCGGGCCGTCCATCATCCATCATCTAGTCCTGTCGTCTGTACCCGCCGCCCACTGCACCACCGCCTTGGGCCGACCTTGCAAACCTCAGCCTGCCGCCTCGCCGCGCTGTCAAGGTCGCCGACCAAAATCCCACAGCCTTAAACTCGAGTGCGATGCAGTTGTCGGAGCCGCGGCCCTGTTCCTGATTCACACCTATTCACACACATCCACACCCGTTCACACCACATTTTCGTGCCCACCCCATCTCCATCTGGCTTGCCGCCGCAGCCTTCTTCCTCAGAAGCTGAATGGCCACCCATCCGCCTTTTACCCTTGACCTGCCATCTGTCTTGTGCTGTCGTCGGCTTGCATGCTTGCAGTCTTGACTGACCTCATCTATCGCACGTCTTTTGGCGGCGGCTGCGGGCATCGTCGCTCTTCGCGTCGTTTGAATCTATTGAATTGAGGTCGCAGCTCGGTCTTGCCTCATTGTCACTCTCCTTCCCTTTTCCGCCTCGTGCAACACCACGCACAATCATCCTCTTTCCCCATCCTCCATGCCTTTGTTAATTTTCGTCCTTCATCCGCATCAACAGGACCAAAGCTTATGCACACTCATGTCTTCTAGAATCACCAGATCTTCGGCTCGTCAAGCAGCGAGCCTGGCAGCCCAATCCTCTGCTCCTGCCCCTCTTGCTGCCCCAGTTGCCGCTGCTGACGTCCCGACCGCGTCTGCTGCCACTCCAACCACCCGAAAACGAAAGGGCCCTGCCACTGACAAGAGCCCTTCTGCCGCCTCTCAACCTAGTTCCTCGGGTCGACGGTCCAAGAGACAGAAGATCCCCGAAGCCTCTCCGCTTGCCCCAACCAACCCCCCTCCATCTAGGCCCAGGAGGAAGGGAAAGCCGTCTGCCGATATGGATAGCCCCGAGTAAGTCGGATTCCTGATATCGTCCTATTTGCCCAGCTCGCACAGTCGACAGGCTTTCTTTCTTTTCTGTGAATTTGCCAAGACTAACATCGGACATAGCAACGAAATTCCGGGGCCCGCCAACGCCATCGCCAACGAGTCCTCTACTCCTTCAGCCTCGTCGAGCCGTAAGTCGAGCCGAACCAAGAAGCCATCGAATGGTTCTCAAGGTCGGTGCTATTCCCGGATCTCGGTTTTGAGCCATAACCATAGAGCTCTGAGCATAAGGCTAACCTCGCATTTAGACCAAACCCCGGCTCCAACACTATCAACTCGAAGATCTAAAAGAAACCTAAATAATGCAGCCGACCAAGACACACCGATGACTGGAACGGACGAAAATAAGGAGCCTGGCCCCCCTCCCCCACCACCTGCCGATCCTCATGCCGACGACGACAGTGAAGACAACGACGAGGATGAAGAGGAGGAAAGGCGACGAAGATACGATGAGGATGAAGATGACGATGACGACGACGACGATGATCCCTTTGGCGGATTTGGCGGTCCAGGCGGCCCGGGAACTCTGTCAAGCACTCTTAGGGCTCTAACGGGCATGATGTCAGGTCTTACATCTAGGCTGAGAGAACTCCTCCACAATCTGCGATCTGACGATCCCTCGATCCAGTTGATCGCACTCCAGGAACTGTCTGAAATTCTTCTGGTTTCAAACGAAGACAACTTGTCGGGTCACTTTGCCCCTGATGCATTTGTCAAAGAGCTAGTTCTGTTGATGAACAAGGAAGATAGCCCGGAGATTATGCTGCTTGCTTGCCGTTCTCTTGCAAACCTTATGGAGGCGCTTCCCGCAAGTGTGGCTAATGTTGTCTACGGCAACGCCGTCCCAGTTCTGTGTCAGAAGCTTCTTGAAATTTCCTTCATCGACTTGGCTGAACAAGCTCTCAGTACCCTTGAGAAGATTTCGGTCGAGTATCCTAATAGCATCGTTCGTGAAGGTGGTTTGACAGCTTGCCTTTCATACCTCGACTTTTTTGCCACAGGCACTCAGAGAACTGCAGTGACAACAGCAGCAAATTGCTGTCGCAATATCCCAGAGGATTCTTTCGGCGTTGTTCGCGATGTTATGCCCACACTACTTAATGTCTTGAGCAGCAATGACCAGCGGGTGGTGGAACAAGCGTCCCTGTGTGTCTCCGGGATTGTTGAGAGCTTCAAGTATCACCCATCTAAGCTCGAGGAGCTGGTTAGCGTCGACCTGCTCCAGGCTGTTTTGCGACTCCTGGTACCCGGCACGACCAATATGATCAGCTCCAACATCCACACGCAGTTCCTTCGTGTGTTGGCGTTCACTGCCCGCGCAAGTCCCCGTCTCTCTGCCGAACTTTTCAAGCTTAATGTCGTCGAGACACTTTATCAGATCCTCACTGGCGTCTCTCCTCCCACAGGCACTGAGGATGTGGCTTCCAAGTTAGACAGTGTGGTCATTATGCAAGCGCTTATTCACAGACCTAGAGAGCAGATAATTGAGACGCTCAATGTCATCTGTGAGCTTCTCCCCAGCTTGCCTCGGAACGCTGACCCAGCTTTTGGTGACTTTGTCGAACTGCAAGCTTCAGCAGAGCCTATTACACCTTCATCAGGAGGCGGAAGGAGTCGCAGAACCACCAATGACAAGCGCATTGAGCTCTTAGAAGAATGCAAAGACCAAGTTCGCCGATTTGCTCTCATCATTTTCCCTACACTCACGGATGCTTTTTCTAGCACCGTTAACCTTAGTGTCCGCCAAAAGGTCCTCACAGCGCAGCTCAAGATGTTGTCGAATCTAGACGAAGATATTCTCGTGGAGGCATTAACCCCAGTTCCCTATGCGTCATTTATGGCATCTATTTTGTCGCAGCAAGATCATCCATCCCTCGTAATGCTTGGACTACAGGCCACCGAACTTTTGCTTAGCCGACTTGACAAGATCTACCGATACCAATTCTATCGCGAAGGTGTCTTCCTCGAGATCACCAAGATCACCAACGAAGAAGAACCAGTTGAACCTCAGCCTGAAACAGCGGACAACGAAAACGGGGAGACTATCCAAAACCAACCGGACAATGCTGGCGAGTCTGGAGATGACGAGAACGAGAATTTAGATCAAGACTCTGAACGCGATGATGAGGAGGAAGAAGGACAAGAATCTTCTGATAACGATGACGATGACGAGGAGAATGATCAGGAAAACGAAGAGGCAAATGAAGCAAATGGGGATGATATGTCTCCAGTGAGCTCCCGAGGATCTACCATGTCTCTGGAAGCTCCTCTACATCGCTACGTTTCCGATGTTCGATCTATGAAGTCTCGTATTCGTCAAGTGGCTAAAAAACTCCTTGATACCCATGAGAGCGAGGGACACGGTCAGACTATGAAGGCAAAGGCAACACAAATTCTAAATGCCTTATCACAGTTGGCTGTGGAGTTGGAGGCCTTTTACTTGAAAAGAACCCCGGGTAGCATTCCGGCTGATAAGGGAGGTGAACTTTTCTTGAAATTGGCCTCTTATTTCGATACAGACGTGTTGGAGAGTGTCACTAGTGCCGAGTTGCTGGCATCGGGTCTTGTCCGCGTCCTTCTCGAAGTCTTTAGTAACCCTGACGAGGAGTTGGCTCGCGCTGCCCAGTCAACATTTCTCGAGGTATTCATGGGGTACACTGTCAAGTCAAGGCCGAAGACGGCTACTGCTGAGTCTCCTGCAACTCCCTTCAGCGTTATGATCCACAAGCTCCAGGACCTGCTCAGTAGGTCAGAGCATTTCGAGGTCATTACTGTGCATCATAACACCTTTGATGGAAATCATAGTAGCCCGGCTTCTATGCTTGGAAAGCAGATCCGCCTTCGCTTGGTTGCCGACGAAGATTCAGATATTCCTCGACCTTACCGCAACATTATGGTTTCCATCCATGCCATCGCAACGTTCAAGTCGCTGGATGATTATCTTCGTCCACGAATTAGCTTGACTGAGCGCCCACGTGGCTCCCGAAGAGACGGTCTCTCAAGAGCACTTGCTGCCATGGCTGGCTCGGCTGGTATCCCACTGAGCGGCGCCGCCGCGGCGCGTCTCGGTGTTAGTGACCGATCCCCATTTGGAAGCGGCTCGGTCCCTCCCCCCCCTCCTCCTCCCTCCGTCCCAACTCCCTCGGGCTCACGGCTAGCAAGAAAGGCCAGCGGGCAATCTCGGACTCCTGCAACACCAGACCAAAGCGCTAGCTCGTCCAAAGACAAGACTCTTCTACGGCGTTCCTCAAGGCGCCAGGCGGCTCCTGCAGATACTCCTCCTCACCCAAGACCCCCTCCGGGAGATGACGAAGAGATGCAGGATACACTGGAGTGCGCTGATGAGAAACAGCTGACTGATGATGACGAGGTTGGAGAGAGCAGTGCGCTAGATGCTATAGTTGGTGAGCTGGATGAGGATGTCGAAGATGATTCAACCCCAGAAGACAACTCTGCGGTCAATATGGAGGTTGCTACTGGCGGCCATATCACTGCCCGCAAGGAAGATGGGACGAGGGTTGCGACACCAACTGGATCTGCCCCAGCTCGTAGCGCGGCCCCACCACCCCCGACCCATGGTACACCAACACCATCAAATACGTCCTCGCGCCCCATGTCGTATGCCTCGGCCCTGCAAGCTGTGCCACAAGATTGGCACATTGAGTTTTCATTGGATAACAAACTGATTCCTAATGAGACAACAATTTATCGTGCCGTTCACAACTCGGCATCTAATTCGGATGAGCATATTAGTCGAAGCATCTGGTCTACAGTTCATCCTATTAAGTTCAAGCGAGTTCCTGGACCACCTCCTGCCGAGTCGCTGTCATTTGCATCTAATGCAGAGAGTGACGGAGAAGATGAGAATGGCATTCCTGCTTCGCTTGCGAAAAACCCTACAACAGCATCAATTCTCAGACTGCTGAATATTCTCCATGACCTTAATTCTAATATCGAAGACGTTCTGGTCGAACACAAGACGAATATTGTTGGCCTTAATGTCGAGCCGTTGTCTCAATTTGTCAACACAAAGCTCACGGCGAAACTCAACCGCCAGCTCGAGGAACCACTGATTGTGGCCAGCAACTGTCTGCCTAGTTGGTCCGAAGACCTTGCACGCTTATATCCCTTCCTTTTCCCATTTGAGACACGGCACCTCTTCCTACAATCCACATCGTTTGGATACGCCAGATCTATGGCAAGATGGCAAAATACTCAGTCTGCCGAAGAGAGTCGAAGGGACCGAAACAATGAACGTCCCTTCTTAGGCCGATTACAGCGCCAGAAGGTAAGAATATCTCGACAGAAAATCCTTGAATCAGCGTTGAAGGTCATGGAGTTGTACGGCGCATCGCAAAGCATTTTGGAAGTTGAATATTTCGAAGAAGTTGGCACAGGTCTAGGACCGACCCTCGAGTTTTACTCAACCGTCTCCAAGGAATTCTTCAAGAAGAAGCTGAAGTTGTGGCGGGAAATGGACTCGAATGGCCCCGAAGAGTTTGTCTCTGGTGGCGCTGGCTTATTCCCTCGGCCTTTGAGCGACGAAGAAGCCTCTACTCCCAATGGAGAACGTATACTTCATCTTTTCAAGATGCTTGGAAAGTTTGTTGCCAGATCTATGATTGATTCGCGCATCATTGACATCCACTTCAATCCTATCTTCTTCCGTATTGGAGATGGTACCGCTACAGGAGTCAAGCCGTCCTTGGGTGCCGTCAAGATTGTTGATCCGGGCCTGGCTCGTTCATTGAAAACGATCAAGAAGTTTGCACTAGCAAAGAAGGCCATAGATGAAGATCCCGAGCGCACGGCAGCCCAGAAGGTGGCAGATACGGAGGAAATCGTCATAGATGGAGTCAAGCTGGATGACCTCTGCCTGGACTTTACTTTGCCTGGGTACCCAAATATCGAATTGGAGGACAACGGCGCACAGAAGCGAGTTACTATTGACAACGTTGACTCGTATTTGGAAAAGGTCATTGATATGACACTTGGATCTGGTGTGCGCCGCCAGGTTGATGCCTTCCAAATCGGTTTCTCGCAGGTTTTCCCATACTCTGCACTAAGTGCTTTTACGCCAGATGAGCTTGTGACCCTATTTGGCAGAGTGAATGAGGATTGGTCTCTTGAGAGTAAGTTGTATTTGATATTATTTGAGATTGACGACATACTGACGATTTCTCTAGCCCTGCTGGATTCGATTAAGGCGGACCATGGATACAACATGGACAGCAAGAGCGTGAAGAATTTGTTGCAAATCATGAGCGAGTACGACGCCGCTCAACGACGGGACTTTTTGCAGTTCACCACTGGAAGTCCCAAACTCCCTATCGGAGGTGAGTCGCCACCAGCGAATCTAATTTGGTGAATTATGCTGACAAAATACACAGGCTTTAAGAGCTTGACGCCCATGTTTACAGTGGTTTGCAAGCCCAGTGAGCACCCCTATGCGTCTGATGATTATCTTCCAAGTGTCATGACGTGCGTCAACTATTTGAAGCTTCCTGATTATACTAGCTTAGAAGCTATGAGGAAGCAGCTGTCTACTGCAGTTAAGGAAGGTCAGGGAGCTTTCCATCTGTCTTAGAACAACTCAACCGCAAGAAAGATTAAGCATCACATGCATGGCTTAATGATGCGCCAAGAGAAGCTCTGTAACCATGACGACACATAGTTCACGACATTCATCCCGAAAAAAAAGCATGGCTACCACGCTCATGCTCGCTTTGATACCTCTCACGAAATGAACATGAGAAACCTTGTTGATGGATCGGGAAGACGAAATAGAATAGGGTTGGTCCCTAAGCGCTCTCACAAACAAATGCATAGTAGGGGTAATTAGGCGCAGGGATTTTCTATCAGGATTACAGGCGTGAAGGCCTTTGGCAAAAGTTTCTATTCTAAGCTTTTGCTTCTTGGGTTGAGAAGGCTTGTCTAGGGGGCAAAAATGGTGTGCAATTAGTGCAGGTTGAAGTAGTTCATAGAGATGAAATTGAGTGTGATTGGCTTGTTCAATTTTGATTGAATTTGTGTTGTTTGTAAGCATTATATGAATTAAACATGATATGATGAATTCTTTTTAATGCTGTATCTCGTATCCGACTTCCCCTTGTGGGCTATTTACTAAAAACGCTCTTCAACTACTTGACAAAAAAACAACCATGACGCCAAGCTAACAACAATCGAGAGTTGATACGTTAAAACCTGACAATGTTTCTTTCATAACAATGCAATTTCCTATTGCATTCACATAACTGAGGACAGATCCTTTTGGTTGTGGACTGATTCCAAAACAGTGGATAAAAAAAAAAAAAGAGGTAGATGCATGATGCTCCATTCTATGGAATTTACAGGTGGTCATTGGCGTCTTCATCCGAGTCCCATATCTCGGGGGGCTCGCGCTCGTCGTCGCAGACCAGGCTGTCTGGCAGCATCTGGCTCTTGGTCAGGAGTTGCGAGGAGCCTTCGATTGCGGCAGCGGCGGAGCCCGAGTGGAACACCGGAGGCATGTTGAGCGGCGAGTCTTCGTCGTTGAAGACGATGCTGCTGGAAGACTGCAGTTGCGGGTATGAGGGCGGACGGCGGTGAGATGAGGATGAGGGCTTCTCGGGGGTTGAGGCCTGGGAGACGGTTGTGGCTTGTGAGGGGCGCACGACACTGGTGGACGGAGGAGGGTTCATGCAAGGACGGGGGGTACGGCGGGTTGCGGGCATGGAGGAGGCTGGTGGGAGGCGGGGGGGACGTTTTCTGGCGGAGGGTCTGGACGGAGTGGCTCGGGTTGGTGTTGACGAAGCCAAATCAAAAACCACGACATCTTGCTTTCCCTCGTTTTCAGGAGTTGAGGGTACAAGGACGTCGTCCGATGTGGGGAATTGCGTCGATTGAGCAATGTCACTTTGGAGCTGTGCCTCGACTTGCTGGGAGACACTCATACTGGGCGTTGGCGTTGGGTTTTTGTCCCTGAGCCGAGGTGGAGCGGAAGAGCTGGGGAGGAGTTGCACTAGCTCCTCCTCCTTTTCGTTGACATTATCGTCTTCGCTGAAGACGGCGTGCCGGAGATTCCACATAAGTTGACCGACGACAGCGGGTGGTAGGTAAGCGTATCGACCGATATCACCACCATCTACCCACTCTTCCTCGCGCATATCGCTGTCGGAGACGGGGTTGTTGAGTTCATAGACTTGGGGCAGGTTGTATCGCCATGCCCCGGGTGCTTCAACACGCCGTGGATCTGAGCAAGCCATATACTGCAGCATCTTTCCGTCGAAAAGCCAGAAGCGCACCACCTGGGCAGGGATCTTAAAGGGCAAAACTACATGTGCCTCAAAGCCCTCAACAATGGACAGGAGTGAGCCGTAATCTAGCGGAAGGATAATATCGGTGCGGGCGGACGGGGCAGGGAGAGCTTGAAGGGTTGCAAGGGGTACCCGTTGCGACTCAAGGGGTTGTGTTTGGGTAGCATTATGAGTGAAGGGTTGGTGGAGGGGTTTGCGGAGGCGCGGTCTGTTGTCTTCTGAGCATCGTAACGGTTTTGGTGGTGAGGAGGGTGGAGGTAGAGTTGTGGGCTGAGAGCTTGGAGCAGCCGGGAGCGGTGGGGAGGACGTGGGACGCTGTTGTCGTGACCTGGATGTGGCTGAGGATGCGACAACAGCATGATCGTCTTCATCGGCAGACAAAGACGGCGGCGTTTTGTTTTCCTTTGCCGAATCTTCCTCGGAAGTCTCAGAAGACGCAATCTCGCTCATGACAAACTGTGTTTCTGGGCCTGCAACGAACTCTCCCTCCTGCTCTTCACCGTCGTTGTCGGCGAAGACTTCAAAATCGTCATCAGCATCCGAATCAGGAATCTCATCCAAGCCAACGTTCTTGCGCGCCTTCCGCGGGGAGGTTTGCTTCCTTCTTGGTGTTGAATCCCCAGCCTTCTTCTTCTCGCCACCCAGCTCACTGCTCTCCCCTCTCCGCCGGGGTTTAGTTGGGGTATCCACATCATCACCGGCTGATGATGTTTCTGCCGATGGGGTTTTATTTCCGCTGGGCGATTCGAGGACTTGGCTGCGTAGTGGCGTTATTTCGCCCGTCTCCCAGCTTTCCGTCGCAAACGAATCTTGGATCACTACTTCCTTGCGTCGAGGTGTGACGGATGTTCGGGGCTTCCCTGGCAACTGCTTCAAAATGGACTTGGGCGCTGTCGGCGATGATTTGTTTTTGAGGGGCGAGGTAATATGGTTGGGTGCACCATAACGGTTAATCATGGTGCTTGCCGGCGTAGACAACTGGCTTGAGGAGGGGATTTCGTCACGCCTCGTGCGTTTGGCAGGAGTCTGGGGCACCACCGATTCCTCGCGGTCGGCAGCCTGATTTGACGACGCTTCATCATTTTGCGCGGGTTGTGGTTTTGGCGACACAAACCGTAACCGCCGCTGCGTTGATGGGGATGTGTTGGTTGGGCGGTGACGGAGGGGGCTTGGGCTCGTAGGGTCATGCAGCCAGTCGCGGAAGCCATCGTCGTCTTCGTCTTCATCCTCGGAATCTTTGATGTAGAGGGCGTTCGCAGGATCTCGACCGAGAAACTGCGTCAGGGTCTGGGTGTGATAGGTGGAAGTCGGAAGGTCGCCCAGTGTCTTGCGTCGGCTCGGTTCATCCTCCTTCTTGACGGTAGGCTCGCCTTCGGACTCGTCACCAAGTGTGCGTCTTCGCTTGCTCCCCTTGTTCTTGGCTGTCGCTGTTTTCGAGCTGGCTCTTCGCTTTCTCCAACTTGATACGGGCTCCTCGTCTTCCTCGTCCTCATCCCCATCGTTTGTACTGTGGTTTTCCTTGTCTTCATCGACAGGGGTGTCCTCGTCGCTCCTCTTCTGAATGTCTTCATCGCTGTCGCTAAAAACGGTGGGTTCGGCATCCTCTTCAAAGCTCGACACAAAGTCAATCTGAGTCAGGGTCTGCTGGCGCAAGGATCTCGCAGGCGCCACGGGCTCCTTCTTGCGTTTCTGCTTCCCATATGTGCGGACTACTTTTCGTCGTGGCGGGAACTGGGCCTGTTGCTGTGCGGGCGTTGAGTGATAGACCCGGCTTGGGGGTTGGACACCGCGTGAGCGGGTCTGCGGGGACATGTCGGGAGTGGGCTGCTGGATAAGCAGCCTCTTGGTCGGGTGTTGAGATGAAAAATAGAAAAGCGATGAGAATGGTGTAGAGCTTGGTCTTGTCCTTCAAGGCGTCCGGCCTGTGTTGAGTTGCGAGGTTCATGACGTGAATCTGTGGTTCGTCACCTGCCTTGCCGGCGCTTCGTCGGGTGGGGCATCCCGGACCCGGAACGTCAAGCAGCAACCGCGAACGCGTCGCGTAAATGGGCATTTGACGCGTCTAATTTAACTCATGTGAGATGCGGGACATCCCTTGAATGGACGACACCATCATTGATTATGTGCACCATTTGACTTGTATTTTTTTTTCCACCTTACTCAAAGCTGAGAATCACATCATCGAGTTTGTTTGCTTGTTTGTTGGCCATGGCGCTATTAGATTTACTCACGCATTCATCTATCTAACCTAATAATGACCTTTTGCTTGGGAAAAAAAAAAAAAAACTTTCATGAGACGCCATATGTGTTCTCCCAACAATTGACGTGGCATACCGCACAGGTGGCCTCTTATATCATGATCAAGTATGTCTCATGCGTATTGGTACAAGTTGCAGCCCCTTCCGTTTTCTCTCTAGCAGCTGAAAACACGCTTGTCATGCTGCCCCTACTCATCATGTTATCCCATCATCAACTCCATGGCTTATCGGAACGCGGCCTTGACGTCAGCTCGAGGCCATTCAAACAAAACATCCCCTCCATAAACATCCGTCGTCACTCGTCCAATACGCCCCTCCACCTCCTCGTAGAATCGTTCGCATTCAGTCAGCACCTTGACTACCAGGCCTCGGCTCAGAGCTGGATCGTCAGCATCGCCAAAGTGCTTCTCGACTCGCTTTCGCAGTGCTTCAATACCCTTGCGAATTTCCTTTGAGTCGTAGTTGCCCAGAACCTTGTTGAACACAGTCTTGCTGTTGGATGGTTGTGCGGCAATCGAAGCTGCCGATTTGCCGCTCTGTAGCTGGGCCTCCATATTTTCCAGATGCTCTAGCACCTTACCCAGAGGTCGTCTCATGACTGCGTTGAGATAGAGATCCATGTGTTCGTGATATGTCGCATTGGCTTGCTCCTTCCATTCCTCAAGCACTTCCAATCCCTTTGTGTCCGCTTCCTCAAGGAAATGGTTCATATTCTCAATAAGGAGAATGTGGAAGTTGAGCGCTTCCTTGTCTTCCGGGTCTGCGGACCCGCTTGTCACACTGACAGCGGGATTCTCGCGAGCAATCACCATGAGCGAGTCGAACATCGTCTTGAGCAGTCGGTCGTATTCGCGGTCAACCGTCCGTCGAGTTGACAAGTTGGGATCATCGCTGGGCACCATGTTCTCCACAGCAGCTGAAAATAGAGGGAACACGCGAAAGAAGGAGATGACGCCCTTGCGCTTGTTGATTTTGACCTTGGTCTCTTCAATGGCCCGAATCTGCTCGTCAACAAACTTCTTGAATTTTCCTTCCAAGTGGCTATGCAGCTTTTGTATGAGCGCATTGAGGAAATCCTGGTTGGACTGGCTGATTTGGCCCAGCTTGCCTTCTAGTGTTGTTAGGACACCGACTCCTTGTCTGAAAAAAGTATTAGCCGCTGCTCTGCCGCACCGAAGTAGCCTTTTAACTTACAGAGGATCTTGTCCTGTGACCCATTCCACGAGCCGCTGGAGCTCGGATTCCAAAAACGCAAATATAACTTCCATAGCACGTGTGATGCGCCTAGCAAGATCACGGTCTGGTTCCATTAGACGAGGCCGCTTGAGATCTCCTCCACGGCGATCCTGCGGATCGGCAGCCGCTACAGAATCAGGGAAGTCGATGTGTTCCAATGTTGTTGCGTGGAAGAAGTCGACAATGAAGTTTTGCTCCATCTGAACCAGAGGCAGCAAGTCATCCATGACACCAGCAAACACTTCATATGGTAGGCTTCTGCTGTCGCTGCTTGTCTTTTCTACGGGAGAAGCTCGACTGTTGCCACCATCTTCGCGGGGCGATCGAAGGGCCCGGGCCAAGGTTTGGCTTCGTTTCACCGTCAATTTCCTTGCAGTATTCGCAACACCGCTTTCCTGGTGGTGTTTCTCGTTCTGGGTTGAGAAGAGTAATTCTGCCTCATCGCCAGTAAGTTTTCTCGCGTTCTTGCGCCAGATGGCAACCACATTTTGAAACTCAACCCGGTAAACAGGCTGACTCTTGTCCTGGTAAATTTGAATCATACGATTCCAGTTCTCTAAGTCGACATCCCTGGCGTAGATCATCAAGGGATGATATTTCCACAATATATCACGTCCAACATCGTGATGATTCGAGTCGACCTTTCTCGAGAGCGCGCCTTCCATTGCTAGTTTGGTCTGGTTAAAGGCTGCGTCATACTGCTTTGTCATAAAATCAATCAATCGCTTCAAAAAGTAATTACTTTCTTGCATATAGGTCTCCTTCTTCTCTCGGACAATTCTCATCTGGCCATAATCCATGTCGAAGCCGGTCTGATCTGAGTCGAGGGTGACATCTTTGCCTTGTTCGCCGCTTAGCGTGGGGTCAATCTTCATCATGGCCTTAAAGAGGGTGACGAGTGCGGCCTCAACTTCGGCCAAGCCACGTGTAGTGTCCAATGGTGCCACTCTTAGGGCGTTGAGGTCAAATGTCGTAATGGAACATGTTTCGAGTAGAGATTCTAGCTCCTTCTTTAACAGTTTTTGGTTGGCGGTTTGTACCTGAAGACCCTGTCCTTGAGCTTCGATATAAGTGATATCATCTTGGAGAGTCTGGCGAATGTTAGTACAAACTACATCATGTCGTATGTATGACTTACCGAAAGTTCAACGGAATACAAGGTCAAGAGGTTGTCTAGCTCTTCGCATTCCGCAATGGCGATGTCTATGCCTATTTTTATGGCTTCCACGCGTTCGTCCTCCTCACGGAAGCGAGCAAGCCAGCCGCCAGCTTGAGCCTTGTTCAATTCGCGTTCAACTTCAATTTGCATGTCTTCCACGTGGCTTGTCCGCATTTGTTCTCCTGGGACCCATCCAAAATGATCTAGCCATTTGCAAAATTCTTCGCTCCTATCGTCTAGAATAGTCGACTCAATGCCCAGTGATTGAAAGCATTTGACATCATTGCCCGCATTGAAGCGGCGGCGGGTTTCAACCTTCTCAACTTGTTTTGGTTTTTTTACTTCTTCGACTGGACCATGGGAGCTGCTAGGTCGGCTTGGGACTGAAACTTTGACCTCGGGCACAAGAGAATTTCGATGGGGTGACTTTGCATTAATCTTGGGTGGTTCAGGAGTCGAGGGGGTTTCCTTTGGGGAATCCTTGACGGCATCTGGAGCACGGCGTGGAGCTGGAACGACACCGGTGATGCCATCAGGACCTTCTTCACCCTTGCTTTGAAGTTGACGTAGACGTTCTCCCGCACCACCTTTCCGAGGTTTGAATGCGCCAGCGGCAGACGCAGCCGATGCCGCTTTCCACAAGGCACCAGCAATTTCGCCCTTTGACTTTTTGGCCTTGATCATGGGACCCAGACCAGGGCGCGACTCGTCCGAGTCCGATGCTGTGTCAGAGGTATCTCTCTTCAGCGGTGCCGGTGGTTGCAGAGCCGGTTCTGTTGGCGGTTCCACTGGTGGTTTTGCAATAGGCGGTGTTTCGGGTTTTGGCCTGGCTGGAGGTACAGCACGTGGCATGACTGGAGACGCGGTTCGAGAAGCGCCAGGAGAAGCTTCGGAAGAACCGCCAGGGGATACACCCCTGGGAGCAGGAGGAGGAGGGAAAGCGGTTGGAGGAGCTCCTGGTGAAGCACCGGGAGAAACGCCGGGAGAAGCGCCTGAAAAAGCTGTAGTTGTGTTCGAGAAAGCAGGGGGCGCAGCAGGGAAAGCAGTCGGAGGAGCACCTGGAGAAGCGCCAGGTGAAACACCCGGGGAGCCGCCTGGATAAGTCCCAGGAGAGGCCCCAGGAGAGACAGCTCGGGGAGCGGCAGGGAAGGCAGCTGGAGGAGCACCCGGTGAAGCACCAGGAGAAACACCTGGTGAGGCACCAGGATAGTTACTGGGAGGAGCACCTCGAGAGGCTGGAAAAGCGCTTGGAGGAGCACCAGGGGAAGCGCCAGGAGAAGCTCCAGGAGACACACCGGGAGAAGCATGAGCAAAAGTAGTCGAGGCAGCAGGGAAAGCTGCCGGAGGTGCGCCTGGCGAGGCGCCCGGAGAAACACCTGGAGAGAGGTTTGATGGAGCAGCTCGGGGCTCAGGAGGTAGGAAGGGAGCGGGAGCTGATACGTTGGTTGGACTGGGTGATGATGAATGATTTCCATACTTTGACAAAGAAGTCGCAGATGGGGCTTTTAAAGAGGACGAAGGCAGGGCATGTGTTGTCCTTGGCGAAGCGTTCGCAGAAGTCTTTGGTGACTGGTTGGCAGAAATGGTTCTGTCGATTTCAGGGGTGCCCCGTGAAGGCGGCGTTGAGGCATCTCGATCACGGTCTCTGAAGCTCTCTGGTAAGGACGGAGCAACTGACTTATTACTTGACGAATCCTGTCGAGAGCCCATACGATCCCGCTCGGTGCTCCTCGGGGGCGGCGCCATAGGATCAGGCCTCTTACCGGGGCTAACAAGTGGAGGAGGAACCAAATCTCGGTCATGGGGGCGTGTTGGGTCCATCGGGGGCCTTCTTCGCTCCGGAGGGGGTCTCTCAGTCTGTTGATACGCTTGAGGTCGAAGCTGTGGCGGGGGCTGTTGTGCAGGAGGTTGTGAATGCCCTGATCGAGGCGAAGGGGGGTCTGTAAATCTCCCAAAAGCACCTGGACCAGACATACCATTCCGTGATCGAGGAGGTATGCTAGAGCCATCGTCACTTCTTGCTGTTATGGAATTGGCCACTGAATCCTGGCTCTTATTATTTTGCGCCATCCATGGTGGTTGAAGCCGTTCCCTGGAGGCGCTAGAATCTACGCTGCCAGCAGGAGAACCGGTGCCATTGATAGGCGGACGCGCTGGGGGAGTTCTCGCAAACCGGGGGTTTTCAGGGTTGCCTCTGAGCGGAGGCGGACCAGATGGCACAGCGGGAACAGGGGGGGCGGATCGAGGTGAAGGCGCTGAATTTGGTTGACCCGGTCCTTGTTGGTCTGATTGAGGGGGTTGAGGGGGGGGAGGTGGTCTAGAGGCACCGGCAGGGCCCGGTGGTCGTCTTCCAGCTCCCATGACTTGATCTAATTCTCTGGGGTCGAACCCTACAAGCTCTGGGCACTTGCCGCCAGTATATTTGCTGTAGATCTTAATGAGACTTGCAATAAAGAACTTTCTCTCCTTGTCCGTCTGAGATTGCCAATAGTAGGCCTTGCCGAGGGTCACGACAAAGCCAGTGTCGCCAACCCATTGGCGATGAGATGGGTTGACATCAGGACCGGAAAAGGCCTCGATGTGAGTAAGGTCATCCAGGTTCCATGTTTTGCCGATTGAGAAGGTACCATTGGCGTTTTCCTTGGATTTATGCATGCGAACACGGCCTGATTTGCGAACGGCTACGATGATGACTCGAGGTTTCTGGACTTCTGGAGTTCGAGCTTGAGGTGGGGGAGGCGTGGAGGGATGAGACGAGAATTCGGTGATTCGGATATGGGTGATGTAGGTCTCGAGGACTGGTTTTGAAAGAGTGAGCTAAGGGCAACACGAGGGTAATGCAGACGTCTTGGTATCCGCAGCCGAACAATGGAAACTTACGAGAGCCATCAACGTCCTTCTTATTGAAGCAGCTGTCGATAATGCGACGCTTCTCCTCTTCAAACCGTTCTGCCCTGCTGGCAGCCGCGCCGGGGCCGCCGCCGCCGCCACCATTTGCGCGCTCCATGGGCACGGCAGCTCGGGGCGATGGTGGAGAGGATGAGACGTGTGAGATCGATCACGCTGGAGCGACGGAGCGCGAGGGGCGCGGAAGCATGTTTCGATTTGGGACTCGAGAGGTAGTTGGGGTTGGCGATGGAGAGATTGGTCGACGAGGCGGCGCGGATGGAGGAGTCGAGGTGGAGGAGGAGTTGAAGGCCAAGCTTGGAGGTGGAGAGGCACTGAGGCACTGAGGCACCGAGGGGGAGGGTGAGGCTGAAGCCGGGGTCAAGGGCCGACCAGGCGTGCTCGGTGAATCGAGTGGATGGCGATGATGCCGGAGGTGACAGGTCTCTAGGCGACAGAGGCTGGTTGGGAGTTGCCTTGGGTCCGTTCCAGCTCCCTGACGTTTGGCCACCTAGTTTCACAATCTCGGGGGGGGAGCGAGCCACTGGGCCAGGTGCAGCCAGGCCAGGTGCAGCCAGGCCAGGTGTAGCCAGGCCAGGTGCAGGAGTGGCCCATCAGAGAGCTTCCCTGCTAAAGGCAGCTGTTCCCACTCCTGATGGGTACGTACCTTTCCTGCTGCGACTGGCTGAAATGGAGGCGGCGTGGGTGGTGATGGTGGTGGGGCTGCAATTCCCAGTGCCCCCCCCCCCGCCCCTTTGACGAACGTATGGCCAGGGAGACGAGACATCGTCGCCTGGCTGGATTCGGTCATCTTGGACACCTCGATTGGAATTTCGCATTTGTCTCAGGCCTGTTTACGCACATGTGCTGTAACCGTCGGCCGGGGCCAGAGCCGCGTCGCTGGTATAAGGCTGCAATACGCCAAAGCAGCCGGGTGACCTGTCTTGGGGAGACCATCATGTGCGAGAGAGAGCCTGTCATGATCTCGATTGAACCATGCCTTTTTCTCCCACCATTTGATGCATGATCCACTCCCATGACACCAGATGTATCGCAAGCATCCCTCTGCAGTTTAATGTATACACTTGCCATCTTTTCGGCCGTGTGTCTGTGGCTCAGCGCAAATGGTCTCTGCTCGTATGCACCGTCGTCCAGCATTCGCCTTGTTACGGCAATGCCCGGAACATGTAACTACGCCGTTTTCTTTTTCTTTTGGAACGATACCTTAGTTGCCGTCGAAAAAAGCAAGAGATGTCTCCCAAAATCGCCCAATACGGGTTACCTAACGGTCGCTCGCTTGGCAAGCGCTGAAGTCGAGTCATTAAAGACACCTCTGGCAATGACGACAATGATGCTCGCATTCGTCTAAGAAGCCTGCGCGTCCATCATGTTTGACTTCAGCTGAGCCTTCACGATGCGCCCAATCGATGGCTCGGTAAGGGCAGGTGCACCATGGTTCTAAACTTTCGCCTACACTAAAACGCCAGTCTTGTCCTCTTTGGAAATACGCGTATGCAACATTGTGATCCTCGAAAATACGGCTACTGGATTCTGGCACTTTTGACCTCTTGCCATCTCATCCTAGGGCCACCGACAAAACACCACCCGGCGCGTCATTTGAGCTGGTGCTTAATACCCTGTTCATGACATGAGCAAAACATAGTCCAGCAACTCAACGGCGATGTCATTAAGTTCATCCCCTCAGCTCCGCCCCAATGATGACCAATAGCTGTGCCACAACCGTTACCCTTGAACATTCCAGTAATTTGGAAACCAAGACCAATCCTTTGCCACGCTGTAATCGCGTTTACACTAGGCTTAATGTAACAGGTGCCGTAGGCACCGTTATAATTGGATGTATTGGACCCAATGAATGCGGCAACTGCATTCATTGCTTGATCTTTTGCCTCAGCAATAACTGATCTTTGTCCCCAGGGAAAAGGTCCCCTCCCTGTGTTACACTTAATCATTTTTACGAACGAGAGCACTAGGCGAATGAACTATACAGCCCAAATTACCAGCAGGCCCCAGCCCCAGCCAGGGCTGACAACTATGCGACGGAGAAGAAAGCACGACACAACATCTGAGCGAAATAAGCCAGGTCAATAATAAATTGAAGGAAATATAAAAGTGAATATATATATATATAACGAATGAGTGGTCTTTATTCCATTACTTACAACTCGTGTTTATTTCGTCAGAATTTTATCCATGGCCGCATTCGGAGAGGAGTTTACATCGTATGCAGTGCGGGCTTTCAAAGAAAATCGAGATTATCGTCCACGCCATAATTAGTATATGAGTCAATCATATATAAGGCATCTCCTTGTTTCTAGTCTTCTCGCGGTGATAATTGACATTTCATCGATGTTATTAGCCAAACCATCATGAACGGTCAGCATGGGCTCAACAACCCACTCTTTCGGCCGAGAAGTGTGAGGTTGTTGCCACTTCGAGCTTAGCAGCACCACCATCTCGGCAATCCAAAATAGGAAATTCTACATCTAAACCCCTCCGATGCGAAGGCCGTGGCACGCAACATAAAAAGAAAGAAATCGGTCAACAGGAAGAAAGAAAAAGAAATCAAGGCCTAGACAAGATTGGGCCATCCCAGACGGAAGCTTCTCAATGGCTGCTTCGGCTTTGTTAGACAAATGCCATTGCCGGCTCACTACACTATCGGCCCCAGATCGGCGCTTCCCCCGCACTAGCTATCTCAAGTCGGCCATCCGAGGTTGACCTTACGGCGGCGAACTAGCGAACCTAGGCAAGTTATGTACAGAGAAGGTATATGTAAGCCAGGGTTAGCCGCCACGCGCCTCCATGCTGCATAGCTCTGTTGGGATTTGGAAGCTTCACTATCCTGTCTTTGACCGCTCTCAGAAGTGTATCTGCCACCTTCTTTACTCAATTGGCCCGAGGAGTGATTAGAATTGGTACTAGCTAACGGCGTGTCACATCCCCCGTCACCATGGTGCCTTCAGTGAGAGCAATTCCCAATGTTCGTGCTCCCTCTTGCTGGTCCGCCGGCTCACTCTCACTCACTCTCTCTCATGAGCGTTTCCCCATCTGACAATGTATGCAATTCCAGGCCGCAAAGCGGGCAACCAGCCTCCTCCGCACCGTTCAGTACGCCCACCCTCCCTCGTGCCCATGCCATTCAAACCCGGGCTATCACCAGTCACCCCCCAGCTTCTCGCCATCCAAGCACGTAGGCCACCGTAAGTATGCTACGCCCACGACGAACCCGGGGCTCAAGGAGTACGCCTTTGAGATGGCTGCATCCTCTATCCGTTTCGGTCCCGGTGTCACCCAGGAGGTCGGTATGGACTTCAAGAACATGGGCGCCAAGCGTGTCTGTGTCGTCACCGACCAAACTGTCGACCAGCTCGACGCAATGAGACAGGTCCGAGAGGCTCTCACCCGTGAAGGCATCAGCTTTGAGGTGTTCAACAAGGTCCGAATTGAGCCCAAGGACAGCTCGTATGTATCTAATACACATCTACACTACAGTCTGCATGATTACTGACAGCTTCATCTTTAGCATCAAGGAGGCTATTGCTTGGGCCCGCCCCTATAACGCAGATGCTTTCCTTGCTGTAGGAGGTGGCTCCGTCATTGACACGGCCAAGCTCATGAACCTCTACACGGCGTACCCCGACGCCGACTTTCTGGACTTTGTCAACGCGCCGCTCGGCAAGGGCCGCCCCGTTGACAAGCCTCTGAAGCCCCTCATTGCCGTGCCCACCACAGCCGGCACTGGCAGTGAGACGACAGGAACCGCCATCTTCGACCTCGTCTCCAAGCGGGCCAAGACGGGTGTCGCCCACCGCAACCTGAAGCCCACGCTAGGAATCTGCGACCCTCTCAACACCCGCACCATGCCCGCTGCTGTCAAGGCCTCGTCTGGTCTGGACGTCTTGTGCCACTCGCTCGAGTCCTGGACTGCCATTCCCTTCAACGAGCGAACTCCCAGGCCGACGAACCCTCTTCTACGACCTGCCTACCAAGGCGCCAACCCCATCTCGGACGTCTTTTCATTCCACGCTCTGCGTGCCACTGTCAAGTACCTCCCACGATCGGTGAAGAACCCCGATGACCTGGAAGCTCAGAGCGAGATGCTTCTCGCATCCACACTGGCCGGTGTCGGCTTCGGAAATGCAGGTGTCCACCTGTGCCACGGTGTGTACTTGCCCACCTCGTGAGATTCGATATCGTACTGACTCCAGCGCGTGCTCAGGTATGTCATACCCCATCTCCGGCCAGAACCCCGGCTATAAGCACGCCGGCTATGAGGTCCCCACACCAATCATCCCCCACGGTGTGTCTGTCGCCGTCTCTGCCCCGGCCGTCTTCCGCTTCACCGCAGCCTCGAACCCAGAGCGCCATCTTGCCGCCGCCGAGGCTTTCGGAGTCGACATTAGCAACGTTAAGCGTGAGAGCGCCGGCGAGGTGTTGGCAGAGGCCATTACCAAGTTCCTGGACGACCTCGGAGACCAGCCCAAGGGCATCAAGGAGCTCGGCTTCACCAGTTCTGACATTGAGGCGCTGGTAGAGGGCACCATCCCTCAGGCCCGAGTGCTGATGCTGGCTCCCGGGCTGTCATCTGAGCTCGAGAGGGAGAGGGACCAGCTGCGTCGTCTGTTTGAAAATGCATTGACACACTAAGGTAGCAGTAGCATTATATTAATGCGAGCTGAAAGGCTCGTTTATTCTCAAATTCGACCTTCGTTCCTGTGAATGTAACCCAGTTATCGTATTCCAACCGTATTTGCTCGTCTTGCGCCAGTTGAGCAACACCCTTGCGACATCAGCATGATGTCACCGTCCAAATTAAACATAGACGGGCGCTTGTGTAATAAGCATTGCCCCAAAGTCGCAAATCCTTCTGGTCAGGATGCAACATGATAGGCTGAGCCAACTTAGCAGGCTGCCACTAAACCACCATCTCACCCCACATGATGACCATGATCAGCCTGGCTTTGCAACTCAACGCGAGGTGGCCGCGTCGATCTGGTCTTGCCAGCCAACAAGGCCTGGCGAGTCATCATGGCAATGCAGCAACCGCGCCCTTGTATTGCCGTGTTACCCGTTCAGCCTTACGCCCCGTTGGTTAGAAGTAATATAAAGTCAGGTCGCAGCTGCCAAGCATGATGTGCGTTTAAATAAGAGATTCACTTCGTTCAGTGGCATTTGGATCATCACAACTTCTACTTGTCTAATCATTAGCAACCGAGATATAATTTAGCGTTATAACTCACACATATCAACTTCTACTTGAAATCCCCATTATGGGTCATACAGAGGTTCGAGGGGGATCTTCTTTCGAAGAGGCACCCCCTTCCTACAATCAACCCATCTACCCGCCCTTCAACCAATCATTCCCACAAGCAGGAGCAGAAACATATTCTGCTCCCTCACAGCCCATCCCTCGCAAATTCCCACAGGCATTCAACCTCTACCGCCATAGCACCTGGCACTCGACCTTTACCTTAGGTGAGCATGAGAACCAGCCCATGTACATGTTCGCTTCGCACAGCGGCTTGTCCAGCTCCCCTTCCGTGGTGCTGCACTCGGGCCCGGACACATCGTTCCCGCCACTAGCCTCGGCAGAGCGACGCTCGTTCAGCAACAGCTTCGACGTCAACCTGCCGCCGGTGCCCGGATTCTCGGCCCGCGAGGAGGTCAAGTCGTCACACCACGCCTTCGGTGTCTCGAGTTATCAGTTCAGCACCGAGGTCGGTCCCAACAACCAGCGCGAGACGTTTGAGTGGCGCCACTCGCGCTCAGAGGCCGTGAAGTCGCTGGATGGAGGGTGGTCTGGCTGGAAGTTGGTGCGCATGGCGCCCAGTGGTAGCAGAGTCAGCCCAGGCACTTACACGGACGACGGGCATGAGGTGGTGGCTGCGTGGGCCATGGCCAGCTCGAGCATGACCAAGATGGCTAAATTCCACTTCACAGGCACGGGAGCCTCCGGCCAACTCGGGGAGAGATGGGCCGTAATGGCGGTTGTAACAGCTTGTGCCTTGTACCAGAAAGTGCGGCGTCAACGAAATGCGGGCAGTTTGACCACTACTACTGTCTCTTGAATAGGTCACTATAGGAAACCAGCTAGGCAGAGGCTGGATAAGGAGTAATATCCATCAAGGATACTCTAATGAGAGCAGAACGTATCATTCATCTAAATTCTAGTTTTTAACCATTATAATACAAACGAGCAGCTTTCTATCTTTATGTGCCACTTTTATTTGGGTTCAGGAAAGTACAATTTCCTCTCGTTTTGCCCGTGGCGCTGGGGCTCCAGTGGGAAATATGCCCCCGGAGGTTGAAATACGCACCGGGGTGGTGCCCCGTTGAAGGGTTGTGAACCATTGTTCACCAATGGGGGCGGTGGCCCTCCGTCCCTATCGGGCATTGGGCGCCCTGTGGCCATGGACATGACTTTGCTGCCGTTAGCCTTGCTCCACTCCTCCGGCGTCATCATGAAGCTGCTCGAGTCGGGATGGAAAATGGTTGTCAGCAAACGTCCAATGGCAACCTGTTTAAGCTTGTGTTTCAAGTTGGCAAAGCTTGCCCTGCCTGTAATAGCTGACATGAAAACGGCAAGGAAGATGAGACCCATGATGAGCAGTAGAATAAATGCAGGAATACCAAAAGCCCAGCGGTACTTGACTCGGTGAACAGTAGGCAGCACACGGATGTTGGCGGGGGAGTCTGTTTCGGCATTGTAATGGCCAAAAACGCCCTTGGTTCCAACCATGGCTGAGGCTGCTAGATCAGACCACAGAAGTTTGATGACGCTAGGCATGGTGTCTTCAGAACCGGAGAGTTCCTTCCATTTCATCCATAAACTCATACTATTCTTAGCACTGTAATCAAAATTGGGTACTTCATCTCCGCTGGTGGCTACAGACTGCAGTGCTGCGTTGGGGGCAATGGCCCCAGCCAAATTCATCATTGGGAGGTTTGGCTCCAGAGTTTCTGTAAACAATCCGTTTCCAGGCGATCCCAGCATGTGAAAAGATGGCGCCCTCAGGGTTGTAACGTTGGGGAAGCCCTTGTAAGCCGAGTCGACGATGCCCCAAATAGGATCGAGCTGGGCAAGAGTGTGGCCCCAATCTTCCACGCCCCACAAGGGCATATCATCCTCGCTCTCATATTCCTTATCTTGGATGCTTTGAATGACAAGGTTATCCAAATCGCTGTCTGTACCATTGTGGAAGAATGTCACTGTTTTAATAGTCGCCTTGACAGAAGATGCACAGGCATATGTTGGCGATGACCATTTACTGCCGTCCTCAAAAATAGTATCAGGGCCCGAATCGGTGCGCTTTGGGACTCCTCTAACAAAGCTACACGTAACGAAAGTGTTGTTCAGCCTAATTGGGGCGTTTATCGTTGTTCCCTGGCACATGCTCCCTGTTTCGACTTGTTAGTGGCAATGAGAAAAAGAAAAAAGAAAGAAAGAAAGAAAGAAAGACAGAAAAGAAACCTCTCTGATGGGATCAACACGTACTTGCAGCATCGAATTCTGGTGCGGTTACATTGTGCGGGTTCTTGTAAATCTTCTTCCAGTCGGTATTATTGGTGAATGTGGACAAGGATGTTAAGCCAAGATATTTACTGAAGATGGTAGTTATGTCCAAAGTTTGAAAATCAGTCTGGTCACCACTTGGAATTGGAAGCTCCCATTGTTTGTTCAGCTCTGAGTCGATGCGGTCATAGGCCTTGGTGCCCTTCTGTTTGTCGGTAGGATCCGTAATGTCCATAAACATCATCGTGAGTCCATTAGTAAACCACGCAGCATAATACGCCCGTTGTTTCAGATCCGGTACATTCGTTGTAGTCTGGTTTTTGCCGACAGGGTATGTGGTGTTTAGGTGTACAAAACCTCCTCGATCAGTCATATACAACTTTGAAACTGCTCCATAGCTGCTTTTCCCCCCACTGCTCGTAGAAATCTCAAAGTCGATGGTAACATTCGTGTTGACGCACTCCGCCTCGGGTTCCAAGAAAAGCAGGTCTTCGGACCAGGTCACTCCCTTGCTGTGGCCTATGGGCAGTGTGTGGTTGCGAAAGCCAATGCTTCCATTTCGTCCGTCAACCACCAAGCCTTCAACAGCTCGCAATTCACCACCAAGAGCAAGCGACTCAAGGAATCGAAATGTTCCCTTAGCAACGGGCGTTCCGTTATTGAGCGAATGGACATATTGCTTGGTCACCTGCCTCCACTCGATGTCAAAAAAGTTGGAGACCGTAGTTCTGCGATTTTTTGTGCCGCTGCCATAAATTTGTTGGGCAATATCAGGTACAGTAGCATTGGTCCCATATTTCATGTCGCAGGTGAACGACTCTTCATCTTGTTGGTAGACGAAAACATCAGAGGTGTAAGGACACGGCATCAAACATGAAGGTCGGTAGTTGCAGGTTCTTGTAAATGGGTTGTTATTCCGAGGAGAAGTGCCCATACGAAAGGCGCTTGAGTCGGCAACATACTGAAAGGGTACAATTGTGGATTCTGTATCTGGCTCATCTAATTCATAGAGCCCCAGCGGAGTGATAACACTGGCAATGGAGATTAACAGGCCAATGAGCGGAACACTTAGTGTCGTCAACCTCACTGACTTGCGAACACCGTGAGTTTTAGAGGAGTCCGCTCGAAGCAGTGTTGGCCATAATGAATTTTGAAGAGCTCTTCCAGCAACAGTCCTAGACGGGTATTAGTTGACGGGATACCAGATTTGCGATTTCCCCCTTACCATGTGCCTGCAGATTCACGCTCCCTAATTTGTGCTGCAAGAAAAAATGTGAGGGCATTTGGACACCAGAGTTGGGCTGTTATTAAATGCTTAGCTTTGCCAGCATGGGAGTGATTTCTCAGCCAACTTACCAACCACGATGCCAAACGCAATGAGGCCAGCCACGTAACCAGTCGTCAACTCAACCATGATGATTCAGACCCGCCGTGGCACCATGAAACTCTTGTCAACCACAAACTGAGAAGACAGAGATTTTTTTTTTTTACATCAACAGAAGGCAGTCATGAGAAATGATCAACAAGACCGGTGCTGTGGGCCGCTCTTTGCCAAGGAATTGCATTAACTAAACTAGTCACAATCGCACCGGCTTACTCGCGAAAAAGGACATTTCCTCCTAACATCCATGCATCGTCGCGAAGTTGCGCCGGATCGTTGCAGTCCCTCAAACAGGCGGCGCCAGTCATCGCCCCAATCATAGTCTCCTCCTCAAGCCACTAATGAGCCAATGTTGAACAAACATTACCCCTGTCTTAGTAGAGCGGCGCTAGAAGTAGCCCAAAGACTCAGTCAACACAAGCACCATTGTAAGACGGCGCGACATTGCACCACATGCGCCCATTTCAGCGCTCGGGTACCCAGGCCGAGCCTACCATTCAGCTGGGCGATCAAAAACGAGCTGAAGATGTTCGCCAGGGGTAATGCGATCGACTACCGTCGGTTCTCTCCGAAAATGGGCCCGATAAGGCTGTTTTGGTCAAAGCGCTTCAGCCAGTCGGCATTCCTTATGGCTAACCTTCACGGCTTGATACACACTTTAATCAGGAGCAGGTCAGGACGCACTTCTCAACCAGGAGCATTCTCAAACGCCATCGTTACAGAGCACTGCCTTCGACATGTTTCGATCCAACCAATTTTGCGTGTTTGCTATTGGCTTACTGCTACCACTTGCGGTAATTGCAAATGCTGGTACCGACTATTGTCAAGGTGACGGCTCCATTTGCGCAGCCTACCAAGAACTCGAAGACACCTGCGAAAAACAAACGGGGTCAAAATATTACAAATGCATTTGCGAGTCGGGCTGGATCCCCACAGATAGAGCGTGAGTAATGTCAAAAAAAAAAAAAAAAAAACTGAAAAGAGTTGGATGCGTCGAGGAAGCCATATGATTAATCAACTCTGTACAGGTGTCGTTGGTGTCTAATTTCAGTTGGGGAGTTTGGTTTGGTCCGAGACAAGTATTACTCGTCAAGATGCTCTGCAGACGGCTATACTGTGGCACCAATGCCTTCCGGTATTGTTTCGGCACAAAAGGCACGAAACAAGACAGTCACGGTCCCAGAAATCACAGCAACCGATTCAGAGACTGTAAAGGCAACCGCCATATTTGCAGGGACCTTTGAAGCTTATACCACCACAATATATGGTGGCGGTGCTGCAGCATCTTCTGTCACGCTGCCGACCATCGCGATGGCAACGGAAACCAGCAGTAACAAAGCTTGGCATAGAGGGAGTCCACGCCTCGTTAGCATGGTGTGCGCCCTTGCGGTAGCCCTGTTTGTGTCATAATTATAACTGTCTTGGGCACTGGGAGTTGGATAGACTTCGAATTGGTCATATATTAGACATGGGGTTGGTGTTTGGCAACACGTTAAATATTTCACATTTCCAACTCACCCCCTGCGGCATCAGACGGGGCCACTCAATATCATCCAAGTAGCTCTTTTGGCTACATATTTGTCGTATTCATTATTTAAATTTATCGGGATTGCTGGGTATCATTTTTCTCAAAACTCCAAGTTGCTTAATCAATGCCAGTTTCTTTTGATCGGTTATGTCTCGTCGATCAATTCGTCGTGTGCCATTCGAGAAAATAACAGTTCCATCTGGAAGAACCTCGCCAGGGGCAACCGTGGACATTTGGGTGATTGTGCAATTCTTCCTTCGGGTTAGTCTTCAGTTCATCAATGGCCAAGTGGGTTGAATGAATACCTTGCCAATCTGGGCACCACTCCCAATCCTAGCACCGGCTTGAATGAGGGAGCATTCTCCAATCTCAGTACCACCAGCTTCGATTACGCAACCAGCCTCGATGGTAACATAGTCGCCCAAAGCCACTCCGCCGGGCTTTGCCCTGTCCAGATCTGCAGGACGGACACCCATTTGTACTCGCTCGTGGATCAGACATCGTCGACCGATGAGGATACTCCCCAGGTGTGATTCGAACCTTGACCGGGGGTGAATGACAGTCTCGGACTGTATGGTGATGGAATTAATGCCTTGAAGAATCGCATTGTCGGAGATGACGAGAGTGGACGAGAAGTTGATAGGCGGTCTCGGGCCACTTCGGTCGATGGCGGGCAGGATAGAGTGTCGCTTGCTCGACATGGTGAAGTGGAAGCCACCTATGAGCGGCGATGACTAGGTAGACGCAATCGTAGCAGCAATGTACTCATTTCTTGAAGGGGTCGTTTGAGGTTATGGTCGTGTAAAGCTTGCTCGCAGCATGAGAGCCTCCTAGTTTACGTACAGATGCAGCTGCACAATGCATGCTACCCCAAGTCGGTACGTACCTCCGAGCTTCCTCGGGTCGGTCAATGAGGTCAGGAGGCAGCGGACCAAACAAATCAACCAGAGAGTGTCTGATGTTCCTGTTAGTGGGGACCACACTCAACGGGTACATTTTGGTTGTGCCGCAGGTATCGGCTAACATGACCCGCTGAGTAAGCTTGGGTTCCGCATTGGCCAATCACCGAGCGGCCATTTGTGGACGGTCACGATTCTCTACGGAAACTCGAAGTGCCGCATCCCAACGTCTATCTCGTCTTCCATCGCCTCAATCAGCCACCCGACCCGACACGAACACAATGCTGTCCACGAGAACGGCGCCCAAGAAGGCCGTCGGCCTCTCACGGACTGCCGTGAGAGGTCTGGCCACCGTCCAAGATGGCGCCCCGAAACGGACGTACGGCGGTCTCAGGGATCAAGATCGCATTTTCCAGAATTTGTACGGCCGCTACCCTCCCGACCTCAAGCACGCGAAGAAGATGGGCGATTGGCACAAGACCAAGGAGATTATCCTCAAGGGTCACGATTGGATCATCAACGAAGTCAAGGCGTCTGGTCTGCGAGGCCGTGGTGGTGCCGGTTTCCCCTCGGGTCTGAAATGGGTAGGTTGCCACATTCCGGCCACCGATGGCCCCGACATCTTCGAATTGGCTTTCTGACGCTCTACAGTCGTTCATGAACCCCAAGGGATGGGAAAACGACAAGAAGCCCCGATACCTCGTCGTCAATGCCGATGAGGGTGAGCCTGGAACCTGCAAAGACCGAGAGATCATGCGAAAGGACCCACACAAGCTCGTTGAGGGCTGTCTCGTCGCTGGCCGAGCCATGAACGCAACCGCCGCCTACATCTACATCCGTGGTGAATTCGTCCTCGAGGCCAATGTCCTTCAAAACGCCATCAACGAGGCCTACGCCGACGGCCTGATCGGAAAGAACGCCTGCGGATCCGGTTACGACTTCGACGTCTACATCCACCGCGGTGCCGGTGCCTACGTGTGTGGTGAGGAGACATCTCTGATTGAGTCGATTGAGGGCAAGCCTGGCAAGCCCCGTCTTAAGCCTCCGTTCCCTGCTGCTGTCGGTCTTTTCGGTTGCCCCTCCACCGTCGCCAACGTCGAGACTGTCGCCGTCGCCCCCACCATCTGCAGACGAGGAGGAAGCTGGTTTGCGGGTTTTGGCCGTGAGCGAAACCAGGGCACCAAGCTCTTCGGTATCTCCGGAATGGTCAACAACCCTTGTACCGTCGAGGAGGAGATGTCCATCCCTCTCCGCGAGCTTATCGAGAAGCACTGTGGTGGTGTCCGAGGCGGTTGGGACAACCTCCTTGCCGTCATCCCCGGTGGTTCTTCCACCCCCATTCTGCCCAAGGACGTGTGTGACAACCAGCTGATGGACTTTGATGCCCTCAAGGATAGCCAGTCTGGTCTTGGCACCGCTGCTGTCATCGTTCTCGATAAGAGTGCCGACGTTGTCCGAGCCATTAGCCGTCTCAGCCACTTCTACCGCCACGAGAGTTGCGGCCAGTGCACTCCTTGCCGAGAGGGCAGCAAGTGGACTGAGCAAATCATGAGCCGGTTCGAGCATGGCCGTGGCCGACCCCGCGAGATTGACATGCTCCAGGAGCTCACTAAGCAGGTTGAGGGTCACACTATTTGCGGTACGTTTTTTTTCGAGGTATATTCGCATTGCGTTGATCATTTATGCTAACTCTAAATCAGCTTTGGGTGAGGCTTTTGCCTGGCCTATCCAGGGTCTTATCCGTCACTTCCGACCTGAGCTCGAGGCCCGTATGCAGAAGTTTGCCGAGGAGACTGGTGGTGAGGCGTTGGCTGGTGGATGGGAGCACTCGGCAAGGGCCCAGGGAAAGCTGGTGGCCCCTGGTCAATAATTGGTTTCGAATTGGAAAAATAGCCGCATCAAGAGAGAGAAATAGGTTGGGCAGCCGTGTAACTATGCATACCTACCTCACGTAGATGCCCCTGTGTTATATTTACTTTGTGTGTGTTTAATGAGTTTGGGCGTTGTTTACTGTGATGTTAGTTTGTTTGGCGTATTGCTTATAATTAGCCAAGGTCGTTTGTAAGGACCCGGCTTTGTTGTATGTGGTGCTGGTTGTCAAGCAATTTGAATTGCTCGGAGTAACTTTCCTAGGGGCGTTTGTTGTGTTGACGCCATTGCGGCTGGTCTCATTCGGCGTGGGGATCCACGGACTGACTCGGCCGCCCAATCGCCGGAGTCCGGTTGCTAACACCGCTAATTCACGACCAGTTGTCAGTCCGTTTCCCCCTTCACCGTTTTCATCGTTTAGCATTATTAGAGGGGTTAATAGAAAGCTCCGGATAGATTCCATCTTCTGGTTCTGCGTATTTTCTGCCTTCCCCCCCCGTTGCATCCGTGCCGCCCGCCTTATCAAACCATGGCGACCACATATGAGCAATTTGTCGCCTTTGGCACCGACCTCGGTGGGTTCAGGCGCCAGATATCCGACGCATGATGCAGTTGCTAACCCGCCAGCAGTCGGCCTTGAGCGTCTGCTGCGTCTCTTCCAGGCGTCATGCTCGCTGTTGATTTCTTACCCGCTGATGCTGGCTGCGTTGCTGCCCAGTGCCCAGGATACTGTCCTAGCCGCCAAGTCAACGGGCCTCGCAGCGATGCGCAGCCAGCTCAACATTTCGCGGCGCTTTCTCCGTCTGTTCCGCTTCATCGACACGCTCAACGCTGGCTTGGAGTCGTACACGGCCCCTGAGAAGAACCTCGTCGTGTGGCTCGACGTCATCAGCAAGACGTCGCTCGGCCTATTCGGCCTGACTGAGACGCTTACCCTGGTGGACTTGATCGGCATCGACAGCGTCGAGATCTTCGGTGCTGAGCGCAGCAAGGAGATCGACTCCCAGTCCCAGTACCTCTGGTTTTTTGGTCTCGCCTCGTCTGTTCTCATTTCTCTGATCAAGCTGTCCAACATTAACGCCCAGCCCGCTGAGGAGCCGGCCAAGACCACCTCTGAGAAGGATGCCAAGGACACCAAGGACACCAAGGAGAAGTCTCCCAAGGATGCCGAGAAGGAGAAGCAGCGCCAGAAGGAGGCTGCTGCTCAGAAAAAGGTTCTTCTCCGTGCCATCGTCTCCGACCTTGTGGACATGTTGCTGCCCGGCTCTGCCGTGGGTTGGGTCAAGATCAACGGCGGCCAGGTCAGCTCGGCCATGTTCTTTACAACTCTAACCACAGGATGGGCTGTGTGGGACAAGGTCGGAGCAAAGCTTCGGAAATAGAGATGTAGATATGAAGTTACTTGAGGGTACTTGGACAGGTTGTCGTTGCATATATGACAGATCTTTTTTATACATGGCAAGCGATGGTACTGCATACTTTCGGTAAAGACAGGCGGTAGGACATGGGCCTATTTCTGATTGTGTTTTTTAAGGTTTTTAAACTGTCGTGGTACAATGCCCAAGTCAGCGTGTGGCGCTCCCTTGGCCTGAGCCAAAACAAAGATATGCTTTGATACTAAAGGAATGACTGCTATGTGCTACAACAAGCTAAGAGAATGTGTCCATAAATTTCCTAATGGCATTATAATTCGTATGCGTCTTTCGGTTTTTCCAAGCCACATTGCTTTCCAGCATGGCTTTTTGGGAAACAATAAGTATGTGAATCAGGATGTGCGATGTTGTCTTGACTCGGATTCGCATCGATGATTCTTAGACCATAGATGAGGTCGATTGTCTAGGCTCGGATTCAATGTCTGTATATATTTGCTGAATCGGGTAGTGAATCTTGTCGTTGTACTCAGCGTCGTAGATGACGATCTTGGCCCGGCGCGAGAGCGAGAAGAAGTTGAGGATGGCAATGACAACTTGCAAGATACTAACACAAGTTAGCAGGGTTTTATTCAGGGGACAAGCAGCAAAATTCTTACGTCAAGGTAAGGCCCAAGCCAAAGACGGCCTTCTCATCGGTCCAATGCCACCAAAGGTCAGTGTGCTTGGCAATGATGGTGATGATGGTGAATAGGACGCAAAAGGCCACATCTACAAGAATGACGCCGTACGGACGAGTTGCCCCGCGGAGGGGGCCCAGGGTGATCTTGTTCATGGTGCCGAAGACACAGATGAAGCTGCCGATCTTGAGCTCAAACATGCCATTTTTCTTGTTGTCGTGGAGGCCGATGATCTGGGCGATGGTCCAGATGGAAAGCAGGACACCGAAGATGACAAACAGAATGGACCAGAATGGGATTTCGCTCTGGTGGGACATGAAGACACAGGCAGTGATGGCCAGTGGAACGACGGGAACTCGGAGGACTTGAATCGTCGAGAAAGTGAGAGTGAGTCTGGGCTTCTCTTCAAGGTTCTGGGGCTCCAGAAGACGCGCAGAGACATCGTCTTCCCTGGGAAGGCGGATGGACGTCGCCTGGTATTGGGGTTCTTTGCTCATGGCGACGGTTGGTGCTTTTTGGTGAGCTTTTTTGGGGGGTTTTTTTTGTTTTTCTTAGTCGTAATTTGTTGATGAAATGTTAATGGATTTATTTTAGAATGTTGATCAAGTTGAGTGGATGGATGAAACAAGCTTGGCCAAATGAGATACTATATACAAGATGCAAGATTGACCCAACAGACATTTTAATAGATAGTGACAGCATTTCCCATGTCCAGAGCTGACGAATAGGGCACGCGCGAAGGATTGAAAGCGTGAGTTGTGATCGCTTGTAAGCATTTGTCTGGATGCCTAACACCGCCACAGGAGGGGCGATCGCTGGGCGATGCACCACCAGAATAGCAATGCAGCGCTGGTCAATATCTGCATCTGGAAACCCCCTATTGATCCTTCGAGGCATCTCTTCACCGTCTCAGGCAGAATTTTTTCAGCCGTGCCATACAGCACTTGACAGCGGCTGGGTTGATCCAAACGGTCGGCATGCATTACCCTGTGTCACGAGGTGGGTATAGGTTAACCAACCACCAGTATTAGCTTTGGCGGGTTTTCGATGCATGGTGTGATTCCTACTTTTAAAGTGATGATTTTTTATTTTTTATTTTTATATTTCAACATTGTAATATCCAAAAATCTAAGAGTATATATCTATACCCGTAAATACGCGTTGTTATCCATTTGATCATAAAGGCATTGGTCGACTCCAGTGTCCAACTCCTTCGGTCACCCATCCCAGTTCGCCATCCAAGATGAACCATCTTTCTGATCAACAGTTTTCCAGAAACGATCAGATAGACGAGCAAAAATTCCAGACAATACCCACCCTTCCCCCCTGTAACGGATAAAGTAAAACAGGGCTATCGTGGGGCAAATTCCGATCGTCCGGGTCATGATTCCATAGTTGACGTGGTGAAGCGTGGCTGTGTAGTAAGCGCAGCTAAACCAAACCGTCGAGGGCACATGCTCGATGCGCACCAGAAAGAAAAATACACTGCCAACAGGCGCAAGGCAATGCGAGCATACAGACATATCGCAGCCAAGCTCTTGCATTAGTTCGAAACCCGTGTGTTTTATCTTCGTCCCGTCACCACGAAGTGACCAGTCTCGACCCTCATTTTCCAACCGTCCTGAAGCAGCGCGGCGGCTACGGCTTGGCGGAGCTGGGACACTCCACCAGCACTGTGACGGCCGAGTCCCGTAATAACTGCAAAAGGCTGCTGCCTTGCCTTGTCCGACCTGAATTCGCCCAAGTTGGTCCACCACGTCTGCACCTTTGCTCGCGCGATCCGCACGCCGTCTTGGACGTAAACACCATGCAGATCAATCGAGTGCGCGGTGCTCTGCTCCTCAACGAGCATGTCTGCAGCGGTGGAGGATGCTTGATTGGCGTATCGGGCCTGCTCCCTCGCCATTTCGGCGTAGTATCCTGCGGCCTGGCGGTACAAAGGATTCGAGGCGCCTCTGCGACTCATTTGGGCAGCTTTGGCTGCGGCCTCGCGCCTGCCCTGGTGGAACTGGCTGACTCTTTCGGCGGCCTGCGCGTACGAGACGGGATCGCCAGGTCTAGAAGCCATTCGCGGCACTCGGCTGACCGCCCCTTTGCCGGCTCCAGTGGCAGTTCCAAACCCTTCAATGTCGTCATCTGGCAGAGGCGTAAGTGTATAGTTGATGTTCAATTTTTGGCTCCATGGGTTCTTGGTAAAGTGTTTGCTGAGGAGCGCAGCAATGTCTTCAGATGACTGCGGAATAGATCCGGTGACTTGGACTACTGTAGACATGTACTCCTCCGGAACATTCCGGTACTTGTTTGCAAGTTCATGTGCTTGTTTTTTACTGGCTTCATCTTGGGCTTCAATTCCCAGCGCAATGTGCTGATCAATAATTTCGGCAGCTGTAGCGCCGCTCGAGAAGCGCTTCCGGTAGTAAATATCGGAGACCTCACCATAAGGGAGGTTTAGCCTATCTGCAAGAAAGGAAATCTCATCTTGGCCTATGGTATATCAGTATAAGGACTCTGTTAAAAGATACACACCAACGGGGCGTCTTACGCTTCATATCCTTCAAGCCATCAGGAGAGGTAGGCGAAGTAGGGGAGATGGGAGAGGTAAGTAGGTCTCGCGCCACAGGCAAGTCAGTTGACAAAGAAGCCTTGCCCTTCTTTTTATTCTTTCTCTTCTTCTTCTTGCCAACCTCTTCATCCGGCTGGAAGAACCCGTCGATACCTTTCTGCTCCTGATCCGTTTCCTTCAGATACTGGACACGGAGCAAGTCATCTAGAGCAGCCTGAAAGTCCCCCTTGGCCTTTTTCAGGGAGAACTTGATGTCATGTTGTTTCAAGTCCATAAACATGCTTTGAAGCTGGAAAATCTTACTTTCCTCGCTATCATTGTTAAAGGTGGTCAGTCTGGGCACACAGTATTCGCTGCCAGAGGTCAAGGATGCTTGATCACTCCTTGTTGTTTCTGTATCGTGAGTGCGGGCGGCCTGATGACTGATGCTCGTTTCCGTGGTGCTTAGACCATCTGTAGTCTCGTCGGGGCCCTCAGCGATGCCGCTGGGGTTGAACCCAGACGCCTCTTCTAATGTCACATTTTTGGCGAGATCTTCAAGAATGGCCCTGGCCGACTTGTATTCCGAGTCTTGTTGAAGATCGTGGTCACTTGCGATGGCCACTACAAGGGCTTCGTCCAGAAGCGAGCGGAACGAGTCCTGGAGAGTGGGGTCAGCCTACACAACAGCGATTTTTCTGGTGCGACATGTCGCATGTGGGCCCCTTGAGGAAGGATTTTGGGCCAAACCGAGCTATTTGCCTGCATTTCTAAAGACTATTTTGCGATTGTCTATAGAGGGTTCTGCGCAGCCAATCCGATCCCGCCGCAAGCCTTTCCCGCTAGAAAAGCAGCGAGGCGCGTCTCATTGCGCCACCGTTTGAGACATGAGGTCACCTACCACGAGTTTCTGGACGAGCGCTGTGGATGATTCACTCGGCATTTGCTCTTTGACGAAGGAGGGGGCGGGAGAGAACGATAGCAAGTATACGTCTCTGCAGAAAATATCATGATGCGATCAAGAACGTAGGTGGACAACAACCCCGAACGCGCCGACAATACCAACAATCGCGAGCTTCCGTGGGCTTTCAGAGGACAATATTGAGTGGTTGCAAGGTCAGGCTGGGTTGGATGATTCATGAAGCGATGTTGGTTCGTCTCCCGCGATGCAGGACAACACAGTCATGTCACGTGTCCATCAGCCGGCTTGTCGCACTAGCGGCAATAGTGTCTCGTTAAATGAGATCCCACACAGCTGAGGTGAGTCAATATGCGGCGCGACGGCGGATTTTGGCCCGTTTCCTGATTCCCCTTGATAAGCAATTTTTTTGGAGTTGAGAGATAGAAATGTGCCAATACCGCCGGCCTCAGCGTGACGGAAAGACATCAGACCATCTTCTTACCCCGCCCTCGCCAACTCTCGTGAAGCACCCAATCAGGCATAACGATTTCTGTGGGCATTACAGAACAGGGTTTTGTTATGTGTGGGTGTGACAAGAATAACAATAACCATAGCTACCAGGGGCATAAATTATGACGGCCCGAGATTTATGCTTATTGTTGGTACAAAGTAGTATTATTGTACATGAGAGTCGCGAACAAAACTAAAGAGCGCATACAAAGATATAATTCTTGGGGTTGCGAGCCACACCAAAGGAAAGAAGCCCGGCTAGCACAGACCGTGAAGCCTCGCAGCACGTTCCAACACCACCAACAGCCCCAAAACAAGAAAAGACGATACTATCATGAACAGTCTGTCTTGAAAATACCTCAATGCTTTAATCTTTTTGTCAACCGAATACATATTCAAGTTGACAAGCTTTTCCCGAAAAGCTGCTACAGGTGGATCAACAGGATCGGCCATCGAATCTTGGAAGTCGAGCATAATCTTCAAGCCCAGTTTGATAAAAAAACGCAACCACAGGGTTGGGATCAGGAAGATTTTGAGCGATGCGAATATTTTTAGGGACAAAGGTAAGTAAGACGCTTCGTCCTAAGAATCTGAGTTGTCTTACGAAAGAGTTAGTCAATATGCAAAAGGATGAGAATGATGAGATATGGTGCATACCTGGGGAACCAAAACTCGGAAAATTGATCTACAAAAGCAAGCGCCGTTTCATGTCCCTTCTGCTGGAGCTCGGGACTTCTCTCCGCGTTAAAGGGGAAGTCCATATACCAGTAGAAAAATTTCTCCATTTCTTCCCAGCTGTGAGGGTAGTTCGTGTCCATTGTACGAGACCCATCATCAGGTTCTGTGATGAAATAGCTGCCCACCATTTCTCCCCAGTAAGGCCACGATGCCTGGACTTTTGGATGGATCTGTTGATTCTTTGTACCCACAAGCCGCCGAATATGAGTCTCAAAGAAGGCAAATCCGATGAGGGCCATTTGGCCTTCCCATCGGGCACTGTAAGTGCCAGGCTTACGCTTCCGTATAACCGAATGGACCTTGTTCACTTTGTTCACTGAATCCTGGCATTCTGGAGAGAGGCTGCCGTAAAATATCCAATCCAAAATAAACAAAACTGTCTCGTAGTAGCGTTGATGGCCTTTGGTGTTGACCTTGCCGCCATGAATTGCCAAGGCACCAGATGGTGTCGCAGTAAGGCAGACGAATTTAGCAGTATAACCCAAAGCAGTAGAAAAGTCAGAGCCGCTAAAAAAAAGACGCAGTTCGGACTATTTGGTCAAACTCGGTCTCGGGGTCAAGCTATTATCGATCGCTATCATGTCAGACAATGTCTCTATCCTGGCCCTGACATACATACTTGGTCAAGATATTTGGCCACCCACTTGCCCTTGCGATTTTCTGGTGATGGCCATTGGGGAGTAGGTCGCTTCAGCTCAGGGGCTGGGCGAGGTGGCCGAGGATTTTCGAGATGTTCAAGGGTGTCTACGCCCGGAGGGAGCCCAGTGGTGAATTGCAACTCATAAGGGCTCTTCTTTCTCAATGTGGGAGTCGTCGATGTCATTTTGGATTATGAAGTTGACTTGGTTCATTGGTTCTTCATGATGGTAAATCAAATCTATTTAATAGAGTACGATCCAAGTATGCGAAATCATCACCTAATATTAGGTTCAACACATAGATACGACGTCCAATCCGAGGGCCGCATTAGCGATCGATGCATTGTCCCACTCGGTGTGAGTGATCGCCCCTCGGCGTCTAGGCGTCGTAAAAGTCGCTTCATGCTTCAGGATCTAATTCGGGATTTCACCTATGCCAATATGCGTAAGGGAACGTTTTGCACAGATGCTACAGGCTCTTGCTGCCCAATAAAAGTTGGCATAGGCCGTCTGTTTCCATCTTTCCGGCTCACGATCGTTGCCAAAACTCCGATTACTCATCAAAAGATGGCTTGAGCTACGTCAAATATCTACGCTTAGAGTTTCGGGAATTTCTCCACCTGATTCAATTATTACGCAGCGCTCGGATGCAAGATAGTTCTCCACAACTTGGATACCATAATCAACCCCTTGTCTTGAAAATCTACAATTTCTTACTATGGTGAAAGTTCCATCTGCTATATTGAGCGGCCAATATATCCCAGAGACCAACAACGCATAGCGGCCACTCATCATGTTTTCGTGTATGAATTTCTCTTGTATTGGGTTCTTATCTCATTGAGAAGCTGAAAACTTCATTGAACAAATTGAAGATAGAAATTTTCAAAAGGGTGCTTAAGAAGCCAAATCTTCAGTCCACGATCCGTTCTTTACTGAAATGTTCGAACTGTCTCTTATATTGTCGATTTCCTGGCTACTTGACTCTCTTTCCATATGTTGGATTATCGTGGCAATTCCATTCCACGGGTCTTCTTTTCTGCTCTGTGAAAGCCACCGGTCGACTTGATCCCCCCCGGCTCTACCAGAGCTCTTTCCACCGCTGGATTTTCCCCTTTGAGGTCGCAGTATAGTCGACTGATACTTGGCGGATCCATTGCTTTTCGGGGGATTCGACGCATGGGCCATTGTGATTTAGCGGTACGTTCGTACGTCCTACCCGCGTATACCAGGGTACAGTCGTCTGTTTCTAAGTGGTAATGAGCACCCACGTTGGGTTGGATACTGTGTTTATGTGTATAGGTATACACAAGCCAAGATGTAAACGAAATCCAACGAGGGGCTTCGAAATTGCTGGTATTTTGTGATAAGCTTTCTGTTTGTGATTTTCTATGATTGGGTGCCAATTGTTACTGACTTCAGAACACCAAAACATGACATATTTGTATTTAGAATCCACGGTATCTAAAGCCATCGCAGCCTCACAAGGTAGCCTTGATGCCTAAATATGGCAATTTATTTTTTTGTACGGACGTGTTTAATGAAAATTTGGTCCATAAAATTAGCCCCGATCTAGGCACCACCTGTTTAGGACAATGGTGCAGATTACCACCGACAAGGCATACTAAGCCACTGGCTATTAAAAACGGCCCTTCTTCCCTAAATCTTTGCCAAACAAATGTTATTACTTAGTAATTTGTATTGATTGGTTTAAAATTCTGGCCCTCTTGATGTTACAACACTCATTGAACTACAAAAGCCGCAAAGGGGCCAGTTTGCACAGCCAATCATTTCGTTACCCCCGCGTTCCCTTTCAAGCCTACCAAGTAGATATTGCTACTTCTCATACATTTGGCTGCTCGATTTGATTATTCTTTCTTTTTTTTTTAAAAAAAAAAAAAGAATATGTGCACAGTTCGTATTCCTCAGTGATAAATGAATAAACTCAAATTGTCAAACGATGCACTCTCGCGAATGACTGTTATTACGGTAAATCGCTATCATAATACCCACCCAGGCGCTATCTAGACGTAACTTGAGGAGGGTGTCATCTTCACAGAAAAAATCATAAATGGTCCTAGCTGTTTTTTTGAAAATAAATCTAACTGTGGGAACCTCGATGACGATGCAGTAGTCACCATCTGCCGGATTGTAGAACAACGCTGGCTAGACTGAGACCGGAGACTATGTTGAGTATGTTGAGTATTCCAAAATACGGAGGAGATAGAACGAGTCGTCAATTTAAAGGCTGCCGAAGGCAGTTATATCAAGAAACAACCAATGCTCTTACCTCAGCTACGAGATGCTGCTTGGAGCGTCTACTACCAGGGGGTCTGTTGAGACCTGATAATCCGTCTGGGTCGGTCCCACTACAAGAGACCCTTAAGAGCATGGAATTACTCCGTGGTATGATTTTACTATACCTCAAGGCACAAGTCCGAATTCTAAGACTGAGACTAGCACTGGCAGAACAGTGGCATAGCAAACTGAAGGAGCTACCAAAAAAAAAAAAGTGAAAAAGAGAGAGAGAGAGAGAGAGAGAGAGAAGGGGGGTAAATATACCTTTTTAGCACTTTAGTCAAGCTTTAAATCATATGCCATTATGGATTCAATACGGAAAGGCTCAATTAAGTCAATGAACAACGACAACATCTGAAGCCTCTGTCATCTTTTGACGTGCAATACACTAATCTTGTGTCATAAGATGCGTATTAAACAGTATGTACCCTTCGCCAGAGCGATTTGGTCTTTCTTTAACTCCTCCAAATCATTGTAAGCATAAGATAATCTTGCTCGCCCATGTATCCTTATTTTACCGCTAGACCATGAATCCACACCTTTAATTCCTAGGTTGAATATAGAGCCAATTATGAAAAGCTTAGGTGCTCCGTAGTCCACATGCCCTTTTAATTTATTTAAAAAAAGAATTATTGGGGTAGATGATCTATGTTGCTGGAGTCACTGATGTCAACATCGTGCTAATTATATCGATGTGGTGGCCCACATATTTGGCACTTGCGGTGACAACAATAACACCTAACGTTAACGGTCCCAAAACAAAGTCGAGCGTTCGTTACGAGGCTCCGTGCTTGGAATCTCTGAGAGGGAAACGAAGCCAACATTATCTCAGGAGAAACGCCAACACATCGACGTTCATGTATGACACACATTTTTGGTCTCCTTGAGCAACGAACCGGTCCAGTGTTATCTTGCAAGGCGGTTTTAGGATAGTGAAAATGACAGGAGCTGAAGTCCTTCTCCAAATCACCTAACCCAATGTCGACCTCCAGGTTCATTATCTCACATGGCAGTTGGGGTATTTTCCCCTTATATCTGTTTTTTTGGGCGTCCAACCTTTTTACTTTCTGTCTTGTGGTGAGCCAGAAACTCCTCGATAGTGGTGAATGAAAGCGAACATTGGCACACATATGGGATGGAAATTCCGTCGCTAATATCATGCTGGTCAATATTAATATCATCAGCATCGGCGAGACGGCCACGGCATGTCGGATGATGTTTAATAAATTTATCCCAGCGCATAAAGGACTTGCTGCATCGGCACTGGTATTCCGTTGGGCGCTTGCCTCTATGTAAATGCTGACATTGGCTCTCGTGACGAGCAAGCCCAGGTCGATCAGCATAGTGCTTCTCACACTGCTCTGCTGGACAAAAGAACCTCGGTCTGCAGGAGTGGTTTCTGTGAAGTGGATAGTCAGCAAGATTGTTCATCTTTGTATTGGCGAAGAAGATATGTTACTCAATCATTACATACTTGAAGCTCTGTGTGGGGATATTGCCTCTGCATTTGCGACACAGTTTGTACTGCAGTGGTTTGATGGGTTGCTTAGAGCGGGGGCAGTCGCCATTATGGGGGCTAGATTTTGTACTTCTATCAGAACCGCAGAGCCTTTTGTTAGATTCTTGATTACTGTTTCCGTCAAATATCCAAGAATCTACTTCCGAATGAGGAAAAGGAGTTGTGGTGGCTGATGGTGGAACAGGAACAGTGTCAAGTAGACTAAGTGGTGAAGATACGTCAAAAACCGGGGTTAAAGTCGGAAAGAGAGACGATGGATCAAAATCCAAATTGTGATTTGGATCATCAATACTGGGAGCCAGAGTAGCTAATGTGTCACCAAAATATACTCCGTCGCGGTTCTCATCAACTAGTAACGGATCAATATGATGCAACTGTTGCAAGAGCGTTGATTCACATCCTCCCTCCAGATGGTTTTGCGAGAAATCTGATTCGTTCTCTGAGAAAGCTTGATCTGTTGGCCAAAATAAACCGTCCAATCCGCCAGATGGTGCTCTGCCGATTGAACGATGGCCATGGTCTTTTTCAGAAATGTTGTGAGAGCGGAAGTGGTCTCCCGCGTGCCGTTATCGATCTAAAAACTCTTCTTGGCCGTTTCTGGCTTTCAAGGAATGGGGTGTACATGAGGGATAAACATGGGGAAACCCAAACCACCAGGTTTTTGATTTCCAGTGAGTGCAAGGGGCCAATTTTTTCAGCCTCACATGAAGAATTCGGGTGCATTGGTAGCGACTACCGAAAGGATCTTAGACCATGCATTGCTTGAGATGTATACGGCTAACAGCTCGAAAGATTGGCCAGCTAAAAGCGAGGGGCAGATATTTCCAGCGAATCAATGGTGTATCTGCGAGTCGTGTCAGCCCATCACACAGATATGCACAGCTTAGCCTAGCTTTTTTTCGATTGCAGAGCGAGTAATGAAATTGGCAGCACTGTTTCATGATCATGAAAAGAATGTCTCCAATCAAACTGTCAGAAGATGAGTGCTGGTAGGGTAGGCCAAGATTCATATCATGGAATAAATAAATTATATTCGGTTCTCGAATCGGAAAATAACTTCTTCACTGTGTAAGAAAAGGAGCTGGCAGTACTCCCGCCTTGGTCTCGGTTGGGTTACACTGCTCGCAATCCATTGGAACAGGGGAGGCAAAGCCAATCTGTCAAACGGATATAGGGCACCATTGCACTACGCATTAGCGGAGTGTTCACTTCACTTTTGCCGTAGTCGGCAATGTGACACAATCATTGGAGGGTGCAGTCATGATTGCAGCTGGGTGAAAAGCTGGGGCTGGTCGGAGAGCTGTGGGCTCTGTAAATTTTTTCATTGAGCGCCTGCCTTAGAAAAGAACCTTACAGTTAGCTTGATTAACAAGTGAGGATTCTAGAAGACTATACAAAGGACTGTGTTGTGTAGATTGAGTGGAGTAAATGAGCGGCATCATCTTTTAGCTCAGAGAAATAAAGTTTTTTGCATAACTAGCCGTTCATAATTAGGATAAATTACAGCTAAGCCATCACTCTCTTAAAAAGACTCTTGCACTTCATTCAGCTGGCGAATGGACCATGCTAGGGCAATTGTAATTACTTACAATTAGAAGATTGATATCCATCCATCAATATTTATACTAGTTAGCTCAATTCTTTGTGTTCGTCCATCACCAAGCTCACTCATTCACAGTGGGTGATACAGGGTAAGCTGGCTCGTGCCATCCATCTCCAAAGCAACCTTGTTCGACTCGGGCAAAAAGCCTCAGCCACGCAGCCAAGTGGAGCCAGCAAATCAGATCTCCTCTTCAGTGACAGGGAATGGGGCCCAAGCACCGGCAAATGACGCATGACTTTCGCACTGGGACGCCAACATGCGATCATGCGTCACGGCCGCAGTAGTACTTCCGGGGGATTGGCGGCCTGGACCACATCCAAGGTTACCATTGCAAGCGTATTCCTGCTGGATTCTTGCGCGTGCGCGGCGCTGACGAACTATGACGGCTCGGCACATCGGAGAGGCGCCCTAAAACATGAGCTCTCGTCGGTGCCTGTGGCCTAGAGCTCGGCATTGACTTGACTGCACAAGGACCTTGTCGGCAGCAAGCTCCCGCCACGACGTAACTACCTAACTAACCTACCTAGGTGCATGCACCATCCTGGTACCTTTCCCAGCCAGCCCACTCTCCCTCGTCCTCACACTACTCCCGCGCGACACAACGTCACCTCTCTCCTCCACCTCCATCGTACACACTACACTTGCCAAGGGCGGCAGCACTCTTTTCGCCCACAGTCCTACCATCGTTGGCAATCTCCCTATCTACACTTCGCCCAACCCGTGCCACCACCGACAGACGACTTTTGACTCCGATCCCAAATCCGAATTCGACTCCGAATCCCGCGTCCGCTCCAGCTGCCGACGCTGCTGAGCAGCCGCCCTCTTGTCCGAGATGCATCATCGCATCACCTCTCGGATCGGGGCTGCGGCCCTGCTCCTGGCTGGACTGGCGCCCGCGGAGCTCCTCACCCCAAAGCACGAACCCGGACGATGTGCTTTCCGCGGCCAATGTGGCAAGCAAAGCTTCTTTGGCAAAGAGCTACCTTGCGTCGACAATGGTCTTGCTGAAGACCCAGAGGAGGAACTTCGCAACGAGCTTGTCGCGCTTTGTGGTGAAAAGTGGAAGACTGGACCCGTCTGCTGTACTTTGCCCCAGGTAAGAAGAACACTCACGCTGCACTATGATGATGATGATGGCGCTGATGCTCATACAACCTCCAGGTGCAAGCCTTAAAGTCTGAAATGGGTACCCCAAATACCATCATCGGATCCTGCCCTGCATGCAAGGAGAACTTTTTCAACATGTTCTGCACCTTTACCTGCTCTCCCGACCAATCCTTGTTCATCAATGTGACCGATTTCGATCCTAAAAACGGCAAGCAACTCGTCACCGAACTTGACCAGCTAATCTCCGAAGAATATGGCTCCGGTTTCTACAATAGCTGCAAGGAAGTCAAGTTTGGAGGTGCCAATAGCCGAGCCATGGATTTCATCGGCGGTGGCGCCCAAAACTACACTCAAATGCTCAAATTCCTTGGCGACAAGAAACCGCTTCTCGGTTCTCCGTTCCAGATCAACTATCCGACCGAGTATACCGATCCCAAAATGCACCCTCTTGAAATGAAGCCCAAAAAGTGCAATGACGAGGACCCCGACTATCGTTGCGTTTGTGTAGACTGCCCTGACGTATGCCCCGAGCTGCCAGAGGTGAAGGATGCTAGGTCATGCCATGTTGGCCTACTCCCTTGCCTATCGTTTGCGTCCGTCTTTGTTTACAGCATGTTCATCCTCGCCTTGGCAGTATTTGTATTTGGCAATGTGGCTTGGAAGAGGTACTCGCAACGCCGCGTCGAGCGAACCCGATTGTTGCACGAATCTTCGCATAGTGATGATGAGGATGAGGGTGGCCCAGTTCAGACCGAAGCTATGCGCGACCGACCTACCAAGCGTTACTGGCTCAATGACAAGTGTGACAAGGCTTTCTACCAGCTTGGCCATTTTGCAGCACGATTCCCTGGACTATCTATTGGCTTTAGTCTTTTGTTTGTCGCTATCCTCAGTGCCGGACTATTTCGCTTCGACCTTGAGAGGGACCCCGCAAGACTTTGGGTCAGCCCCTCCTCTCCAGCAGCCCAGGAAAAGACCTATTTCGACTCTAATTTTGGACCCTTTTATCGTGCTGAAAAGATTTTCCTTGTAAACGATACGAACCCCGCGGGACCAGGACCTGTTCTCAGCTATGATACGCTTCAATGGTGGTTGAATGTAGAAAAGAGCATTGAACGCCTCGAGAGCCCGACATACGGCAAATATCTTTCCGATATATGCTTCAAACCCACTGGCGATGCCTGTGTTGTCCAGTCCATTTCAGGCTACTGGCAATCCAAGGGTCATCCTTCCTCAGCGACTTGGGAGGATGACCTACGCGAGTGCACCAAGTCTCCTGTCGATTGTCGACCGGCATTTGGCCAACCCATTGACCCCGACATGGTCCTAGGCGGCTACGGGGATGATGTGACAAAGGCTCACGCGATCACGACCACATGGGTTGTCAACAACGCGCAGGAAGGCACCGACGCCCTCGCACGAGCTATTGATTGGGAGAATGCTCTCCGTGACCGGCTTCTGAAAGTCCAACAAGAGGCTGCAGACAGGGGACTCCGCCTTTCATTTAACACCGAAATCAGCTTGGAGCAGGAGCTCAATAAGTCAACAAACACTGATGCCAAGATTGTTGTCATAAGCTATATTGTCATGTTCATCTATGCTTGCATGGCACTTGGAACACCCTTCAAGCACATCTTCAGGAACCCGGCATTGCTACTCGTGGAATCAAAGATCACTCTTGGACTTGTCGGCATCATCATTGTCCTCATGTCAATTGCTGCGTCCATTGGTTTCTTCTCCTGGGTTGGCCTCAAGGCTACCCTTATCATTGTCGAGGTCATTCCTTTCATTGTACTTGCTGTCGGCGTTGACAATATTTTCTTGATTGTTCATGAGCTAGAAAGAGTCAACATAAGTTGTCCCGACCAGATGGTTGAAGAACGGGTTGCTAGGGCCCTTGGGCGCATGGGACCTTCTATCCTCTTCTCTGCCCTTACCGAAACTGTTGCATTTGCTCTGGGTACCGCTGTTGGTATGCCGGCAGTCCGCAACTTTGCTGCATATGCAGCTGGTGCAGTCTTGGTTAATGCTGTGCTCCAAATGACAATGTTTGTTTCATTCTTGTCACTAAACCAGATGCGCGTGGAAGATCACCGCTGTGAGCTCTGGCCTTGGTGGCAGATCACCAAGGCTAGAATTCACCTTAACGGCGCTAATGGTTTCGCACACGGTGCTAGCCGTGGATCAGACATGGTTGAGGAAAGCCCGTTGCAAGTGTTTATCAAGAACACATACGCCCCAAGCCTCCTTGGGAAGAAGGTCAAGTTGGCCGTTGTTGCCATCTTCTTTGGCTTATTTACTGCTGGCCTGGCCTTGTTGCCCGAGATCCAACTCGGCCTCGACCAGCGAGTTGCAATCCCTGACGGTTCCTACCTTATCCCTTATTTTAACGATTTGTATGATTATATGGAAGTCGGCCCTCCCGTCTATTTTGTGACTAAGGGTGTCGATGTCTCCAAGCGTCACGAGCAACAAGAACTTTGTTCAAGGTTTACTACCTGTCATCCCCTTTCTCTTGCCAACACTCTTGAGCTTGAGCGACAGAGGTCTGATCTTTCTTACATCTCTTCCCCAACGGCAAGTTGGGTTGATGACTTTTTCCTATGGCTTAACCCCATCTATGATCAGTGCTGCAAGGAGGGAAGAAGGTCATGCTTTGCTCGCCGGGAACCAGCCTGGAACATTACACTCCATGGAATGCCCGAGAATGACGAGTTTATCAGCTACCTGAAGAAGTTCTTGGAGAGCCCGACGGATGATGTTTGTCCTCTTGGTGGCCAGGCCGCCTACGGCCAAGCCGTGGTTATCGAGGATGATGAGAAGAGCGTGAGAGCCAGTCACTTTAGAACTGCCCACACACCTCTCAGGAGCCAAGATGACTTTATCAAGGCGTATACCTCGGCTCGACGCATTGCTTCTGAGGTTGGGCAGAGAACTGGCGCCGAAATATTCCCCTACAGCGTCTTTTATATCTTCTTTGACCAGTACCTGAGCATTGTGTCTCTTACTGCCGGACTCCTGTCCGCTGCGGTGGGTATGATATTTTTGGTTGCGGCCGTGCTCCTGGGATCAGTTCTCACCTCTCTTGTCGTGACGCTTACTGTTGTCATGAGCGTTGTTGATATTATGGGCGCCATGGCAGTTTTCAACGTGTCACTCAATGCTGTTTCTCTTGTCAATCTCATCATCTGCGTAGGTATCTCGGTCGAGTTTTGTGCCCACATTGCTAGGGCATTCATGTTCCCTTCTCGCACCGTTATGGAGGCCAACAGTAATGCTTTCCGCGGCCGTGATGCCCGTGCCTGGACCGCTCTTGTCAACGTGGGTGGATCCGTCTTTTCTGGTATCACTGTCACAAAACTGTTGGGTGTGTGTGTTTTGGCCTTTACTCGTTCAAAGATTTTTGAGATTTACTACTTCCGAGTGTGGCTGTCGCTGGTCGTTTTTGCTGCGCTCCATGCCTTGGTCTTCCTGCCGGTAGCGCTGAGCATCGCTGGCGGCAAAGGCTATGTTGACCCGGAGAGTGAAGGCACGGCAGCCCAAGATTTGACTGATAGGAGGTGGCGAGCAATCCGGATCAACGATAACAGCGATTCTGAAGATGACTACTAGTTTCTTCGAACTGGGCTACTGGTTATGTTATTGTGATTGTGGGAGAATGAAAGAAGCCAACTACACTTGAATGCGTGTGGGGATGAGGATGCTGATTGTTTGAGATTGAAGTATGGCTTGTCGAATCACAAGATATAACTCGACCTCGTGGATACAACGAGGTTTTGCAGTTAGAGGTGACTCAGCAAGGGGCAGGTTGCGAACCAAGGTTGGAATTATACATCAGCAGATATGAGGACTTGATGCGAAATCGCAAACATATTTACATTTACTAGCAGCGTGTTATATGGCCTTTGATAATATAATTGTCGACACTCAGGGAGTCATAATGGAGGCTGGTATCTCGAGAGGCTCGGTTTCAGCACAATCAGAATTTATATTCCCAACAATGGCGATTGCTACGGGGCCTCAGGTGGCATGTGTTGGAATATTGAGGAGCTTGAATGGCTGTTTCAATAACGCCTCGAGAGCCCCTGTTCATTTTCTGTGGGAAATCTCAGTGGCGCCTTGGTCCAACCCGGTCGCTGCATATCAACAGGGTTATATCAGGCATACAGGAGTCATAGCGCATTGACGGAAGCCGGTGGGGAAGATGATGATGGGCAAGGTGCAGACTATTGGAGATTTATACAAGAAGGACGAGTTTGTACTACCTAACTTTCGTAGATTATTGATTGGAACATGGCGCCATTGGTGAATGGAAAACCATAACCTCTTTTGTGATAATAGATATGATGTGCGGAAGGCTTGCGATAGATAATAAACTTGGCAGATTTTTATTCTCTTAACCGAAGCCTCAAGAATGAAGATATTGTGAATCCATTATGCCAATACACGAAGCACCGTTTTCGTTAGTATCCGTGAGCAGAAAATACATAGAAAAACGCCAAGTTGCACCCAGACCAAAATTGGATCCGGGCAGATCCATTTATCTACCATGACCTCTTATTGACCCAAGAAGGGCACTGAAGTTAAGTTCGACGTGAAGAAAGTTTGCAGCTCCTGGAAACCAGATGGCGATATAGATGGGTAACATGTGCCGATATCATCCGTCAGTATCTCCATCTGATTCGATTCATAAAATTATGAATGACGTGAATGGGAGATGACTCAAAAGTTTCATGCAACCTGCGATTATCCGCAGCGGGTGTTGAGAGCACTGATTAGGGCGCGACCACATTCATCAGAGTATTCCTGTCCGTCTCTGCCTACTATGGCAGGGGCGTCCTCATTGAGCGAATTCCTGATGCCGTCCAGATGGTGGTAGTGGAATGACGTATACTCAGTGTTGAGCCATTGAACATGGAAAGGGTGAGTAGTCCGGAACTGGAGATTTTTAACCCAGGAGGGCGGAGGTATCGAAGGGTCGGGGGGAGAAGCGATGCGGGCCTAGGGAACTGTCAGATTTGAAAGGGGGAAAAGGGGATGGGGACGATAGGACAGTCCTTACATATCCTTGAAATGCCCTGGACTGATTGACGGAAAAGAATAGTATGACGTGACGACACTCGCGAAAGGCGCTGGTGAATACAGCGCCATTATGGACCTGGGTGGCCCAGATGCCCTATATCGAACACGTTAGGAGACCTGAAATTGCTAGGACGGATGTGCTTACATCAAGCTTGCACTGGCGGACGTTTTCTTCCGTGAAGGATTTGACGAGGAAGAATCGTGTATCTGAACATGTCAACTTTAGCACGGCAGGTGTTGTTGGAGCTATTTTGAAGCAGGAGAATGATGGACTCACCTCCTTTTTTGCCCAAGTCAAGACGAGACGGATTTCCGGGGGTTTTGGGACGCGGGACTCGCGGTAGCAATAGATCAAAGCGCGTAGTTGATGGACCGGTGTAGCAATCGCTAGGGGGCAGCTTGTTTGAAAGGATTGGCTCGAAGGGCTTAGTTGATGCAGCGCTGTTGAGATCACTGGGAGGCGCTCGGTATGTAAACATTGGCTCAAAGTGCGTAGTTGAAGGACCCGTGTAGGAATCACTAAGAAGCCGTTTACTTGAAAGGACTGGCCCAAAAGGCATAGCTGACGGACCGGGGTCGTCTGTAGTCCTCGTTTTGCCTTGAACCAACCTTGGCTGTGATGAGGAGACAGCACGGGGCGGCGGCGTTGGGTACCGAGGGGAACGGGGTGTGCGGGATCGGCGAGGAGAACGAGAACGAGAGCGGGAGAGACGGGGGCGGTCTCGCTTGGAGGGGGATTCTGCTCGATGGTGGGCGCTGCGACTCCTCTGGCGGTCATCGGGACCCGATGCGCTGCGGCCGCGAGCGCTGGCGGATGGGATGGCGGGATTCAGGACGAGACCCATGTCGTCCTGGACTTGGGAGAGGAGCCTGCTGCGCTCGTTGTCAATGGCCCTGAGCCTTTTGACGCCGTCCAGGACCTTTGCGCGGTGTGATTTGTCAAAGTAGCGTGTGTGCTCGAGCCAGAGCTTGAGGTCGTTGTCGGCAAGGAGGAGACGCTTCAGACCATCATCCTTGCCCTGGTTATGGTTTCGCTTGTTCATGGTATTTGTGGGAATAGTATATGGCGCCGGCCGCTTTTTGGTCTTTGCTGTCGTCTTCATACCAGGGGCAGATTTGTTGCCTGACGACGGGCCCGTTGGCACTGTCTTACCGGCCAAGGGCTGCTGCGGCTTGATGTCAGTGGCCCGACTGGCAGCAGGTCGCTTCGGAGGCGGCGCGGAAGATTCCTTGATCAGTGCTTTCATGAGGGCGGAATCGATGGGCTCTGGTGACTTGGGCTGGGAAATAGCTGGAGGAGATGCAACTGGGGCGGTTGGAGGCAAGCAGCTCACGCCGCTGGAGGCTGGGAGAGAGCCTTTCGAAGTAGACTGCACGTTGCCTTGTGATGGCACGCAACGCTGTGTATTGGCGATTGCTGGGATTGTCGCCGCAGTTGCTTTGGACATATCAAGAGGTTTGCTGGCTTGAGATGCATCAGGAGGTGGCGGGCAGCTGGCAACCGTTTGCTTATTCGGCTCAGTAACTGCGCCCTTTTTCAGGAGCAAACACTGGCCAATCCTGCGTTCATAGAGCCGCTGCTTGAGCCTGAGCAAACGTTTCTCTGCATCGAGATTGCCAGTCAATGGCTTCGTTTGATCTGACATCATGGTCGCGGTTGTGCGGTGTAGTGGGCGGATGTTGGACAGAGTGAATCAGGTACATGTCTTGGGAATGAAGTGCTATTTTACAACAATTTTTTACAGCTGGGGAAGCCCCTCGTCCCCCTCAAGCTGGAGGCAGAAACGACGCATATAGCGCGCCCTGGATACTTGCATACATGACGGCAAACATGGTGACACAGCGTCCCAAGCCCTGCCTCTGATTATCCTTATCCATCAAGCATGTAGCAACCCACCAGTACCACACGACATAACCAGACGAGATGCGGCTAATGATCTGGACGTGGTAGTTGGTGATGGCGAGCACGGCTAGAAGCGTTTGCGCGGCTGCCAGTGTCCGCACAAACGTGCGATGCTGCTCGTTTGTGCCTGGGCCCAGGAGTCTGAGGCCCCGCGACGGCTCCTGCAGCACATCGATGCCCGATTTGATGAGCACCGTGAGCACCGGGGCCGCGAGCAGGAACATTGGGATTTGGTTAGGGGTCCAATATCTAAGGAAACCGACATTCCTGTTCGGTCAAGTTAACTACCGCGTATAACGCTGAACCAACAGACCAGTGACTCACCAGTATTCCTCTTGTACAAAGGTGTAGATGCTCGGGAGCATGCGGCTGCACCACGGCCGCTGTCCAAGCTCGGGACTGATGTCGGAGCAGTACCTCATCCAGGCGAACACTTGTGGAACAATGACGCCCGTAGCCACGAGAATGCCGCCAATTCCTGGAGCCACAAGCCGTAGCACTGCAGCGAAGCCCGGCTTGCGCACCAGCGCCAGCAGGCACCGGACGGCCTCGACGGCAAACAGCAGGCCGCTGAAGAGCCCATTGCTACGGAACAGGTTGGAGAGCCCGAACACGAGGCCGGCTCCCACAATGGCTATGTTGCGCTTCAGCGAGTCAGGCCCCTCCTTGATGCCGAGTGCGAAGATGAGGTTTCCGACAAATGAGAAGCATGAAAAGGGGCTCTCAGAGTACGGCGCTGAGAGAAACAGGCCGCCGGGGGACAGGATGTGGAGGACAGAGGCCACAAAGGCCAGCCTCTTATCATTGCAGACAGTTACTGTGAGCTGATAAAGGGCGAGCACAGCGATGAGGTGCGAGACATGGCCAACGGCAATGGCGACCAGCGGCTCCCAAACCCCGGCCGGCTCGGCACCCAGGGCAGCCAGTGCGGCGCCGACGCCGCGGACGACGGTCGGCAGCCCCGCGGCAAAGGCCCAGTCCTGCTCGTAAACGTAGCCGTCGCGGGCGGAGCGCATGTAGTACAGTGCGTCCCACCTCGTGAGGCGCTTCGCGAGCTCGGGGACGGGTGTTGAGTTGCCGTACAGGACGTCGAAGAAGATGGAGGTCGACGTGTCATAGTCGGGCGCCACGGCCGCGCCCAGCGCGATGGCGAGCAGGAATCCTTTCCATGCGGCAAAAGTGGTGGTTAGAGAGAGGAAGGGCCTAGATTCATGGTCGATGAGCGCCATGATGGGCACTATTGAGAATGGGGATTGAGCTGTAGTTGAAGTTGTTGATGAACTTGGGCCTTTGGTCTCTGTTGTATGAATGAGTGCGTGGGGCTGCCAGACACCGTGTCAAGGGTAGGAGACTTGGGACCTTGAATATGACATTGAGTAGACATACAACCCAAAATTCGTGATAAATTTGTTGATGAACATACGAAATTTTACCACCTAATTAATTTCAATTTTGAGCTGTATTTTCTTTTCTTTTATTTATCTGAGGATATTGAGAAATGGTCATGGACGCATGAAAGCTGTTACTGGGTTGCAAGTGTCTCGAGTATCGTCCCCGATCTTAGTGGCTTGATACACTCCGTCTGGTTTGCATGCTTTTTTAGTCTAAAACACAGAATGGTCGAAATCTTGTAGGTATATAGCCATTCGGCTTCATCGTTCTTGTAGTTTAGCATGGGGTGAACATATTGCGCGCTCTTGCTAAAATTGCAGTGAAAAAAATAAAGTTGGGTATAACGTGGGGGGTAGTGGTCTGGACGCTGTTTGCTACCTAAACGTTTGGGGGCATACGTTAATTAGATTGAAGCAAATAAAGCTCTAGCAGAGGAACAAGAATGCACCTTTTACGGCTAATTTATTGGGCAGAAGCAGTTGAAAAAAATTCTACTGGATCGTGAAAATTTCCCGCCAGCGTTGCATCAATAAATAAGATGGGATGATAGATAAACTGGTGCACTCATTCTATTGAAGCCATACAAAAATCTCCACTAGAAGGTTATTACCTCGCAGCTTACTATTCACTCACAACGACTTCAACGCGGCGGCTCTACGACAACTGTACCAAGCTGAGCCTTGAATATAATTGTAAATATGAACGACAACAGTGCATTGGAGCCTCAGATTTCTTCCAGTCGTCCTCGCATCGGCGTCTTCGCCCCGCCGCTCGTCATCCCGCCACTGTCGTTAGCCCACAAACTCACGCTCGTCATCCTACATGGTCGCGGTTTCAACGCCCAGAAATTCCACTCTCCTCTACTATCTACTTCTCTGCCAGGTAGTTCCCAGACATTCCGCGAAGCTCTCCCAGACGCGCGCTTCGTTTTCCCGACCGCGCCCCTTGGTCGGGCCACTAAATACCGCCGGTCCGTCATCCATCAGTGGTATGAGGGCACCGGGGATTGGGAGCCCGAGTCACGCGGCGGTATGCGCCCGAGCATTGAGCACATCAAGGGCATATTGGAAGGCGAGATAGAGCGCCTCAATGGTGATGCGCATCGTGTGGTGCTGGCCGGGTTCAGCCAAGGAGGGGCGATGGCTTTGACGAGTTTGCTCTTGTGGAAGGGTGATCCCTTGGGCGCAGTTGTAGTCATGTGTGGATTTATGCCACTTGCTTCTAGTATGATGTCTGTCATCCAAGAGAAGAAAGAGAACCAATTAGATGATGATGGTGTTGTATTTGAATCCGACTCTGACGACGACATCTTCGAGAAGAGTCCCTCAGATGAAACCAAGTCCCCGCTGCAACGAGCTATTGACGAACTTCGTGAAGAGGCTGAACTCGAGACAGCCCCGTCACAAGAGATCTTCCCGTTTCAATCGACGCCTGTGTTTATGGGTCATGGTGGCAAGGATGAAATGGTGGAACTGCAGCATGGCCAGAAGGCTGCGGTATTGCTGCAACGAATGAGTGTAGCTGTGGATTTCGATACCTACCCTGAATTGGGCCATTGGTATTGTCCTGAGATGTTAGAACGCATAGTTGAGTTTTTGAAGACTGAAATTAGATGATTAACCGGCGCAATTGGGCTCGTCTAGCAAGATGTATAAACCTGGCCCGTTCTCTCGGGGCATATATATTGGGCTAGCTTCCTCTAGCTAATAGTATAGACCGGGGACTGTCCAATCTATTTACGTTTTGTGGTTCATTAAATCATGATTCTCCTTTGCCTTTATTCACCCATAGTTAAGAATATTTTTTCCTTTAAATCTTCTCGCCATCGAGAATGACCCTGGCCTCCTGCGAGGTCCACCAACTCACGCCCTGCTCACCGGGGTAGCTGAACTTGTCCATGCTGTCCGACTTCATCTCCACACTGTAACCGGGCTCGGTCGGGGTGGTGTAGTATCCGTCCTTGATGACGGAAGGGTGCAGGAAGTGCTCGTGCAGGTGGTCGACGTATTCGAGGACGGAAAGCTTGGCAGACACGACGACGTAGTCGATTGTGCTCAGATGCTGGGTGTACTCGGGGAGACCAACACCACCGGAGTGAGGCACGATGGGAACGCCAAACTTCTTGGCCATGAGCAAGACAGCAAGGACCTCGTTAACACCGCCCATGCGGCAGGCGTCGATCTGGCAGACATCGATGGCGCCGGTGGCAAGGAGCTGCTTGAAGATGACACGGTTCTGGCACATCTCACCAGTGGCGACACCGATGCCATAAGGCTTGAGGGCCTCACGGACGGCCTTGTGGCCGAGGACGTCATCGGGGGAGGTGGGCTCCTCGATGAACCAGGGCTTGAACTCGGAGAGCTGCTTCATGTAGTCAATGGCCTCAGGGACGGACCAGACCTGGTTGGCGTCGGTCATGAGAACGTTACCCTTGTCGTAGCCAATGACCTCGCGGGCGATGCCGAGACGCATGCGGTCGCGCTCAATGTCGCCGCCGACCTTGATCTTGAAGTGGCGATATCCGGCGTCCAGCGTCTCCTTGAGCAGACTCTTCATCTTGTCCTCGCCGTATCCTAGCCAGCCGGCGCTGGTGGTGTAGGCGGGCACGGCGCGGTTGTTGAGAGCTTCCTCAATGCGCTGGGCCTTGGTGGCCTCAGTCTCCTTGAGCATGGCGATGGCCTCCTCTGGGGTGATGGCGTCGGTGATGTAGCGGAAGTCAATGCACTTGACAAACTCCTCGGGGGTCATGTCGGCAACGATGCGCCAGACGGGCTTGCCAAGTGACTTGGCCCACAGGTCCCAGACGGCGTTGACGACAGCGCCTAGGGCGAGGTGGATGACACCCTTTTCAGGGCCGATCCAGCGGAGCTGGCTGTCGGAGACGAGGTATCGCCATGTCTTTCCCCAGTCGGCGACGAGGGACGAGAGCGTCCTGCCCTGAAGGCGCTCGGCGACGTGGTTGATGGCGGCGCAGACGATGTCGTTTCCACGGCCGATGGTGAAGGTCTGAAATAAGTCAGTGGCCAAGTCCCCAGTTGTGCCAATGGAATGATGCAGTAAATAACACCAACTTACCATGCCGTGGCCGCTAAACTCAGAGTCAGTCTCAATGATGCAGTACGCTGAGGAGTAGTTGCCGGCAGCGTTCATGGCGTCGGAGCCGGTGCCGTCGAGCGAGGTGGGAAACCGAACATCTCGGGTCTTCCAGCCGGTGATGGTGATTTCAGGCATATTTGCGGTGTTGTGATTGTACAATTGTAGGTTGAATTGAGATTTAAATGAGAGAGGATGAGGTTATATCCGTCGCCTCGAGGTGGGGTGGTATGCCGAAGGCGGGGGAGGGGCAGGAATGGATTCGTTGCAGCGAATCTGGAACCAAACGCGTCGTCGTCACCAGAGAGAGAAACACACTGTACAGGATGCTCACGAGCGTGAAGCAACGGGTATAAATGTAATTAATTGAGCTGGGGATGGCCAACCGGAAAAATGGCTGCGCAAGGCTGCTTTATAGCTCCATCTCGAACCATGATGGCCTGGCCCAGCATGCAACCACTGTGGAGAATATCATGACTTCTGCGATGCTCGGAGAGAGCTCTGTGGACGCTGATTGACGGGGAAACTTTTGCCGTCCATACAGCCCCCATGGCTTCGACACACTCATGAATCTCGCCAAAGTATGGGGGAAAGGAGGCTCACGGAATTCGGGTTGTGGAGACGGGGAGGGGTGCGTTGCTGGTCCTTGGTCATGTGCGTCGCATTGGGTGGGATTGGGTCCTGGGGGGGAAATTTGGGGGTTGATATTATCGAATTTGGGGGTAATGAACCGGACACTAATCCGCTTAAAAAATGAAGGGCATAATTCTGGTTCCTTTGACGACTACAGCACGGCGCCGTTGTAGGGTTTTAGTGTCAAAATTGGAGGCGTCTAAACCCCCACAACCCCCGCGCAATACCGTCTATCACCGTCGCTGTAAGAGGCGGGAAAATAATGATGTAGATACGGGAGGCGAGGAAAATGATGATTGGTTGAATGGATCCGGAAGATTTCTCTCACCTGCTAATTTGGCTAATTCTTTGCTTGGTCTCTTTTTTTGTGCTAAGGCGAATAATTGCCCCTTGAGGCTAACCCCACGATTTGGCCCAACGTCTACCCCTCATTCTGCCACTGAGTAGTGAGGGGTCGTGAATGGATACAGTGCCTCGCACAGTGTCTACCACACGCCCGTCGCTGGAATTTCACAATCCCGTAACCCACCATTGCTCTTACCCTGTGGATTACAATCGAGTAGAACAAAGGAAATGATTTTTGCCAATCTTTATTAGTGAAGCGAAATATACACGACGTTCATCACCTGGGCCAAGAGTGCATCATTGCCTTGGGGCAGTACATTGCAAGACATCGCATACGGAAATGTGAATAGTTTAGAAGCCATCAGTATCAAGATAGTTTGGGGTTGTTGAGTCGAATCGTTAGTGTAGAGGAGACGGTTGGGGCTTCAGTAAAGCGTGCATGCTTTTCCGAAGTCGGAAAAATTGTGATTATCATGTGCCAAAATTACAGCGAAGGCTCCCGGGATTTAGGGTGACAGACACGGGCAATTATCCGAATGGCTACTGGAGAGTCAAAGATGCAGTCACAGGGTCCTCTTAGTTCATAATAATTCTATTTTATTTTTTAACACGCTTTTTAGACTTCGTTAGAGGGATACGTAATTTTCTCCAAAGCATTAAAATCTTCCTTGATCGTCCTGGCACTGACAAATCGTTGTAGATGGGCCATTGTGCCGGTCTTATCATTGGTACCAGAATCACGGCTGCCACCAAACGGCTGCTGGGCCACCAACGCACCCGTGTTTCTCGTGTTGAGATAGAGCATGCCGGCAGCGTGCTTCAGGGCGGTCTGTGCCTGACGCGAGACGTATTGGTCCTTGGCATAGATGCTGCCAGTAAGAGCGTAACGAGAGGTGGTGTCGACAACCTCCAGGGTCTCCTCCCACTTGTTGTCTGGGAAAACATAGACGCAAAGGATGGGACCGAAGAGCTCTCGTGACATGATGTCATGACGAGGGTTGGTGGTCTGGTAGACCGTGGGGTGAACATAGTAGCCCTTCTCTTTGGATGCTTTGCCGCCCACAATGAGCTCAAGCTCGGGATCCGTCTTGGCATCCTCAATCACCTTGTTCAAGTTGTCAAACGATCTCTCGTGAATGACGGGTGTAATGAAGTTCTCATAGTTTTCCACATCTCCGACCTTGAGTTTTGGAATCTCCTCCTGTAGGTGCTTCTTGAACTCGGGCCAAACTGATTCGGCTACGTACGCCCGGGAGTTGGCAGAGCACTTCTGACCCTGGTACTCGAAAGCAGCACGAATGACATTGTATGCAGCGTTCTTGACATCGGCTGATGAATGAACGACTGCCCAGTTCTTGCCGCCAGTCTCACCCACAACTCGGGGATAAGATTTGTAGATGCCATCACCGATACCGTTTCCAATCTTCTTCTGCAAGCCCTTGAAAACTTGGGTTGATCCAATATATGAGAGAGCAGCAAACTCGGGCCTCTTCAAGACAGTGTTTGTAACTTCCTCCGCATCTCCAGGAATAAATTGAATGACATCCTTGGGAAGGCCTGCTTCCAACAGGATCTGATGAAGTAGCCAACTGGCGTGAATGGCCGAATCAGAAGGCTTCCAGATGACAACGTTACCCAACAAAGCAGCTGGTCCTACCAGAGTGGCCCCTAGAGCTGTAAAGTTGAATGGTGCGATGGCATAGACGAAGCCTTCAAGTGGGCGATACTCCATCTTGTTCCACTGACCCGGTAAGTGGATTTTGGGCTGCTGAGCATACAATGACCAAGCCTCGTGGATATAGTGTCGGAAGAAGTCTACAGTCTCAGAAGGAGCCTCAATCTCTGCCTGCCAGATGTTCTTGCCCTGACCAAGCATGGTAGATGCAACGATCTCTGACCGATACTTTCCAGCAATCAACTCCGAGGCGCGAAGGAAGATGGCAGCGCGGTCCTCGAAAGGCATGGCCTCCCAAGCTGGCTTGGCCTTGAGGGCTGCATCAATAGCTGCATTGACCTGGTCAGGGGTTGCGACTGCATACTCGGCCACAATATCCTGGTGTGAAGAAGGATTCTCCTGCTTTCGAGTTTGCACAGTCTCGACCTACCACAAGAGTTAATCAATGAATCAAGATTCAGATAGAAAATTCTTACCGTAGCACCATTGATTGAAATGGGAATTGTTACTGGGAAAGATCCCTTGAGCTTCTCTAATGTTTTTGTTAATTCCTCGCGCTCTGGGGATCCCTTGGCATAATCGAGCTGCCGTCCAGCAGTTAGCAAATATCCGAATGAAAAAGAGGAGCGAGCCATACGAATTTCTCATTCTCAAACTTGGGGGGATGCCATAGACTCAAGCATCTGCGCTGAAGTCGGCCTGCATTGCTGGACCGACTTATACTATTTATGTCTGCCAATCGAAGGCGGCGAACAAGTTGTGACCTTTGCATGGTGGGTATCAATAAGGTAACTTGATTAAAATGAGAACAGATGTCAATTGAAGGTCTTGTATCCTGATTTAAAGATGATTTGACGAGAATTCGAGTTCATCTTATGTATCCTATCTTGCCTGCGTCCGTCATCGGGTCGGAATCGTGACCCGACTGTCGGTCGCATCACGCCGATAAGCCAAGCATGCAACCTTACTTCTTATGAACCGACTGTAGCCTATCCAAACCATCGTCGACGCCACTAAACGTCTTAGGTCGATTGGACAGCATCCTATCGGCGTGCCACGTAGATCGTCATCATGCGTTGCATCTTATCTCGTGACCACTGGACCGTCCCCGCCCCCGCCACTTTACCAAGATGGTTCAACTAGATTGATCATCACATTGATAAACAGGTCGGGATTTCAATCCGGCATTCGCTGACGTCTCCGATGAGGCTTGGTCTGGTGTTTTGGGAATGAGGGGTTGATAGGACGGAGATGCTTTCTTTTTCGCGGATTAAGCAAGTATATCTTTTTGGACGGCCGCCCCATGTGTTGACTGCTGGTAAGCACGCACTTTCCTCTTTTTACATACATAATTTCACTTACAATGTGGCGTGCAAGGGGTTATACATACAATTCCAAGGCTGCTCTGCCTTTGTTCTCGTACACTCGTCAGGCACGACAGGGCAGGAGACTAATCAGCCATGTTTCGGCAAAATCCCCTCCCGTGTCTACCCCTGTGGAGGAGAGTACGGCACTAAGCAAACTCTCCAACAAAGTACTTCTCCGTTCAGCAACCCTGACCACAATCATGGCTACTAGTTGGCTTATTCGACCATCCCTCGCTATTATGGGCTACCTCACCAAAACAAAGTCAGGTCTCCTGGATGCAGATAAAAACCCCATCATGAACCTCATGCTCCGATGGTCAATCTACAACCAGTTTTGTGCTGGCACAAACACAAATGAGGTTGTGGAGGTAGTCAAAGAAGTGAAGAGACTTGGATTCCATGGTGTCATTCTTGGATACGCCAGGGAAATTGTAGTCGACCACAATGAAACGCATGATCCTCAGACTGGTGAGGTAAATTATGGACCACAGCACTATGAGGCTATTCAAGAGTGGAAGCAGGGTAATCTTGATACTCTTGCTATGCTTGATGCTGGTGACTTTGTTGCCCTTAAGTAAGTTTGACTATTATCCTGTCCACAACATCTTACTAATCATCGTCCAGGGTGACTGGTGCTGGTCCAGTTGCAGTTGATGCTATGCAAGCTGGGCAACCAATGCCCGAGCAAGTAGAGAAGGCATTGGATGAGATTTGCTATGAGGCAAGGAAGAAAGGATGCCGCGTGTGGCTCGATGCCGAACAACAGGCTCTTCAGCCCACTCTCGATGATTGGGCTCTAGCATTGATGAAGAAGCACAACCTTGGAGGTTACGCTTTGCTATACAACACCATTCAAGGATACCTTAAGGGGGCTAGAGCCAATGCTGAACGTCACATTGCGACTGCTGCTAAGGAAGGATGGGTTGTAGCCATCAAACTTGTTCGTGGGGCTTACATTGAGAACGAGGTTCGATCTCTCATCCACGACACGAAAGAGGACACCGACGACTCCTACAATGACATTGCTGATATGATGATCTCGCGACGCATGCCAAAGACAGAAAAGGACCTAAAATTCCCCGATGCCGCATTATTTTTGGCTACACATAACGCTGTTAGTGCAGAGAAAGCATTTGAAACTCATAGGCAACGTGTCCTAGCGGGTCTTCCCCTTTCAAACCTTGAGTGTGGTCAGATCTTTGGCATGGCGGACGAGCTAAGCTGTAAGCTCCTTCAGGACTATGAAAAGTCAGTGGCAGATCCCAGAATCGGGGACAAATCGCCCAGGATTCTCAAGTGCATTCCTTGGGGTTCGGTTGGAGAGTGTTTGGAATATTTGTTTCGCCGGGCGGTAGAGAACCGGGGAGCGGTAGAGAGAACTCAGCACATGGCAGAGGCGATGCGAGCGGAGCTGCGACGTAGAATCTTTGGATAGATAGTCATGAGAAATAATACAAAAAGTAAAGTGAAATTATTTAAAGTATGAGATTGAGGAAGGTTGAAATTCGAGTATGAAGGAGATTGAAACAATATACTGTGGACGAATGTACCCAACGCAATGAAAAGAAACATGGGTTTTTTTTTTTTTTCGATACATCGGTCTAGAAGTCTTTTTATTTTTGTGGTAACTATTCTAAAAATTGACTAGATATCATCTAAAACAACGAAACTGTCTATTTTTGCTCCAAATCCTTTTCTAGATTGTTGAGAAATTCGCTTTTTGGCTGCTCATCCTGCCAACGTGTTCGAGGTAACTCAAATGTAGAGGTGATACGACCATATGACATGCCGCCCAATTGCGCAATAGGTCGCAGCTTGTCCAGCTCGATGTGACTAAAGTCTTTATTGGCAGCATCCTCCTGCACCCAAAACCGAGTTGCTTTGAGCAGGACGATACCTCCATCACTCATGCCAGGTTGATGCGCAGGGAATTCCATAATATTAACTACCTTGGCTTCAATGGAAAAGACCGACTCTTGAACACGCGAAGGCTTGACAGTTGTAGTCTGGGCTTCGTGCAGCCCAGTGATTTTCCATTCGGACAGTCCGCGGGGAGCATCAATGGACGATGCGCTGACGGCTTCAATCATGGATTCAGAGACCGTGTTGATTACACACTCGCCGGTGTCCTTGAGATTCTGGAACGTGTCTTTCTCGGGACCCTGACGTGATGAAATGCCGACAATGAACATGGGAGGGTCTTGATCAACGACTTGAAAGTAGCTGAAAGGTGCAAGGTTTTTCTTGCCATCTTTAGATAGCGTGCTCAAAAAGCCAATGGGACGAGGAGCAATTCCTGATATTAGGAGGCTATAATTCTGACCTACTGAGCGGTCTGAAGAGTAAGGGTCGATTTCTTTGTGAGTTTTTTTGGTTGGGCCATCAGCATCGGTGGGCTGAACCCGTACGCCATCGCCATAGGTCCAAGTTGGGTCGGGGGATTTGGTGATCTCGATTGGAGATCCACTATGATCAAAGTTTGGTCTCTTGGCAAGTATCTCTGCAAAGTTCTTAACCGGTTGCACAGCCGAGAATTTAGCAGCTGGTTTGGCGGCAGAGGAACTCATTCTTAGAGAGCTGGGCCAAAATATCGGTACAGATGTTAGTTTTACGCGCAAAGATAGTTGTCTTGCGTGCATAATTAGCAATGGTTGATTGGAACTGAGGAAAGCTTCCAAGATGAATACACACCTCAGCGTTGTAAGTGATTGTGGAGAGCGCATGATAACCATGATTGTTTGGATATGAGTTGAGGAAGGATAGCAAGCGATGAGATCTGGTAGGATCTGAAAACAGCAGACTTCAGAATTTAAGATGGAAATAAATACATTTTTACCAGACTATTCAATTCATTGACTTGACTCTCATACAATTGTTAACCTTGGTTATTGTCGGGATCCACACCGAGTTGGCCGACTATACTAGCGTGGAGTCGGGATGGTCACCCGATGTCAAGGCGTGGCACTGATAAGGGCCGCCGATTTAGGCAAGACTAAAGTCAGTGTTGGCTCACTTAAAAAGTCGGAACCGCCCCCCGACTCCTCATCCGAGTGTTGTCTCGTAACCGACAAAACATCCCCTTCTACCACCAATATGCCGAACAATCCAAGGCGAAACAGAATAGCAAAAAAATGCCCCAAGGCGTGCGTACTCACATTCCTCTTGCCCCCACCCCATCCAATGGGTTGACCCCGCTCTGACTTTTCCGTAGATGTAACCGGTGCCGGTCTATGAAAGTCAAATGCTCTGGTTCAGAACCATGTGCGAGATGCGCAAGGAGGAGTGTGGCTTGTGAATATCCCGCTACAGACAAGAGGATATCTGTTCCAGAAAGGTGAGCATCCAATTGTGTGTTGTCTCGAACATACCCCTGTGCTGACCTCGACTGCAAATAGTTATTTACGTGCTTTGGAAAACCACAAAGATGGGGCAGTTTCAAATCCATTCATGGGTGATGAAAGTTGGAAGAACCAGAGTTTCCATTCGAAGAGGCCATCTCTATCTGGGTTCAGACCCCTGACTGCCGATTCCAATGATGATTCCATAACGGAAGGCCGAGGCGATCCAGGAGACTTGGGTGAGATGAGAATGGCGCCGGAAAGGCAATTCAACTCCGTGCTAACGAGATAAAGCACCTACCCCAGGCACTCCCTTGGACCCCCAAGTGGATGAATTTCATCCCGATAGTGTCATTGAGCCTTCTCTTGAAAGAGTGGATCCAGCTTTTCGACAAAACCCTTTGGTTGATAATGACTATACATTTGCAAAAGAGTCAAATGGGAAATATTGTAAGATTTGGTCTGTTTCGCTTGTTATTCAAAATCTAACACCAAGTCTACAGGGTACATGGGCCCCTCCTCTTCATGGGCGTTTTGTAGGCGTGTGTTGTCGCTGGTGGGGAAGAATCTTCCCGATTGCGATCCACCACCCTGGCATCTCGATGGAGTTGCCTTCAAGATGCAACGCCGCCCTCTAAGCCCAGACGAGGCTCCAGATGTTTCAAATCTGCCCCCTTCCGACTTTGCACTGTTTCTAGTCAAAACTGCAATGTTTTACTTGGGCCCATTGGCAAACATCATTGATGAACAGCAGTTCCTCCGACACATGAAAGAGCTGTATGAGGACGCGCCCAATAAAGCTCGGAGATCCAGGCATTGGTATTCTCAGTTTCTGCTTATGCTAGCATTTGGAAAGGCCTTTATGGGAAATGGAAGCAAGGACGATAAACCACCAGGCTATCATTATGCTGCCCGCGCTATGTCACTGCTTCCAGACATGGCCAGTCTCGAATACGATCCTGTTGTTTCCGCCCAAGCTCTTACCTTGGCTGCTATTTACTTTCAGTCCGTGGACATGCGAGTCCCTGCTTTTCACCATGTGCGTAACCGTCCCCTCTGTTCTTGTATAAAAGCTAAACACAATACGAGTCTAGATCGGACAAGCCCTACGAGTATGTGTTCTCGCTGGAATGCACAGGCACATGCGAGAGGACGTTGTGGGCGTTGAGCATTCAAGACGATGCCATATAGTGTTTTGGATTGTCTACATGCTAGATCGGGATTGGGCAGCGCTCATTGGTGCAACAAGCTCGATTCGAGATGAAGACATTTCCACCAAACTTCCGTCGGAGATGGATGATTCCCTGAACGCTTTGACGATGACATTGAATGTTAGGTTATCCCGTCTAACAGCGCGAATCCTGACCAGTAAGCCGAATTTCTATAAACTTACGTCAAGTCCTACATTACTAATAAATCACCCCGTCATTAGCTGTTTATGGCGTGGGTAAGAACTACGACGGTACTTTGATTTCAGACACACAGTCAATTTTGAGGAACCTTGCGGATTTATCTCGTGACTTGAACTCTCTTATCAGCACTCACTTTCAAGATTCAATAAGCAAAGCATCACGAACTGCAACTCGTCTAATATTAGGCTACCATCATGTGGGCCTTTCTATATTTAGTCTTTTTAAAGTGGCATTCTAACGCCTTGCAGTGTGTAGTCCTTACCACCCGTCCACAGATTATGTGCGCTCTACATATGCATATTGAGCAATCCTCGACCCAGGTTTCTCGTGGGATTCATCTCTCGGCTCCTGTCTCGTCCCTTATTCAATCATGTGTTGATTCGGCTCAAACTGTTTTGAGGACTCTCAAAGCTTTGGCCGATGAAGATTTGTTAGGTATGCTTCATATCTATTTTCATTTTCGCATCAAGGATCTAACTTTGACATTTATTAGAATCTTTTCTGCCGTTTCAAGTTGAGTATGCCTCTTCATCTGGGTTTCTGCTCCATCTTATCAGTGTAATCTGCCCTCATCTTATCCATGACTATGCTTGGCGCGATGATATTACATACATCTTGGACACTATGATATCCAAAGGAAGCTTGGTTGCTCCTCTACGGAAAGTGGAGCTGGGGCAGCTGGAACAAAAGTTATCTGCAATCACTCCCGTAAGTGAGGAGTCTGACCCGCAGCAATCGATTGCTGTAGATGATGAAATCGATCACCAAATCAGTGAAGAAGAGGAGCAAAATGAAGTCATTGTTGATGAAACCGGTTGGGATCATTTTGCGGCTAGTGCTATGGCCGGGCTTTCACCGCGGGAATTATTGGATCTCGCAGAACAGCTGGACGTGGATGGTCTATTATACCCCCCATGCTGCCCACAGACAAATTACCGTCCAGACTGATTGCCATGAAACTATATATATTCAACATAAATAATGCCAAAGATTTAAATGTGTCTTTTGGTAGAATGAATGATGATCTAGATAGCACGCACTGAACCTTTATAAATAGCTGGCAACTGCAAACATCGCGCACCGATACAAAATCAGGTCGGATCTCATAATAAATTGAAGAAAATAAATGAAATAAACAAAAAGATAGATAGTACAGAATATATACATATTTTGAATTGAAGTGTGATTGCAAATCACGTACAATAGTAGCTGGCTAGCTGCCAAATTGAATATTAAGACAAAGTGCTAATGCAACCATCATATGCTCTGAATTAGTGACACGAATCTTAGTTATGATATAAAACCTCTTGAATCTCATAAGGTAATGCCTAAATGTTGACATTTACCATCCAGGTCCCGGTCCGTTCTGCCCACCATGTCCACCACGACCCCCATGTCCGTCGTGATGGCCATGGTGAGGCCCATGGTGGGGACCGTGATGGGATTCGTGTTGGAAGCCGTGGTGGGGATCGTGAGAGCCGTGAGAACCGTGAGAAGCATGGCTGAGAAGTTTTCCGAGCCCCCCTCCTCGTCCTCCTCGCCCCCCCAGCCCTCCAGCAAGCTTTCCAAGTCTTGAAAGCCCTTCTCCAACTCCCCTCCCATGGCCTTCCTCATATCCGGGGGATGGATCTCTGTGAATCGGGTCGATGGGAGGAGGATGGGGTCCTTGGAATTCGTATCCGAGGAGAGGAACAGGTCCCCTGCGGAGTGGTCTAGGAGGAGAAGAGTGTCTTCGACGGCGAGGTCCGGGAGAATATGGGGGCGGGGGCGAAGGTCCTCTTTGGTAAGGAGGAGGGGGAGGCGGGGGAGGCGGGGGTCCTCCATGGTGATGAGGCCCTCCGTGGGGATGTGATCCTCCGTGGTGAAGAGGTCCTCCGTGGTGAAGAGGTCCTCCGTGGTGAAGAGGTCCTCCATGATGAGGGGGTGCGTCGTGGTATTGATAATTATTGCGAGCTCCTTCAATTAATCCTCCACCAAAGTGATGAGGTCTTCCATGATGAGAAGGGACGCTAAGATGTTCGTGGTTGTTGCGAGCTTCTTCAATTAATCCACCTCCATAGTGATGAGGTGGTGCTCCATAGCCTGAACGTGAACGTGGTCGGCCGTGCATGTTGTTGGTGGGTGTTTTTTGGTGGGCTGGGCTTTCAGTCTCTCCAGCGCCTGGGAAGAATTTCGATGGATATTTAAAGATGACGAAATAAAAAGTGCGAAACTGTCCTTTATTTGTTTTTATCATCAATACGAAAACTCTCGGTTTCGGAATCACCAGGTGCCGGCAGTTCGCCAGATGTTGCGTCACGGCAGGGATCCGTTCCCACCAATACCCCACCACCCAAGGCCGGACGCGTCAACACTAACATTTTCGTGGGCAGGCTCGTGTGGCTCGGCTCGGCTGAGCTTCCCTGCGCCATGGGCCGGGCGCTTTAAGACCGGCTCGCCCGTGTCGACAATTTCCTTTGCTTCAAGTGGAGCAAGGAGAGCCTGGCCTATATCAAGCGTCGTGATATTTGCGCGTATCGGATAATCTCAAATCCAAAATGATCATCGAATATCATGACTCGGTTAACCCGGCACTGGCGCTTCATAACTCTTTCTGTTAGTAGTAATGCAGCGACAGCAACTGCGCTTTGCCAATGCCCCCGTGCTATGACACTGGGATGAGGGACAAGCCACACACGCGTGGATGCATACGCAATACAGCGTTTTTGCACTTTATCATTGGATAATAAAAACCCAGATCTATCTGGATTACTCCATGCTGAATAATGGCTAGAAGCATAGCATTCCGCTTCATCGATTGCTTGTGATTGCTTGTGATTACTAGGCCTTGCCTCACATGTTTGTGATCCCAAGACCCTAAAAGGTCCAAGCCAAAGGTCGAGCCGAAGCATACCAGGAATACCATGGTTCGTCAGGCCCGAGCTCTGTCTTGTGAAAGCGCACTGTCCAACGCTTGCGCAATATGAGCCAGCACCGTTCTATTCCCGACTTCTGTCACGGGGTTGGTTCTTCGTAAATCGTCGCTAACATCTTGGAAACAAGGTTGACAGCATGAAACCTCGAAATAAGATCGAGTGGAATTCTCAAACTAGAAAATTGATGACGACTTCGTCATGGCCGACGCCCGATAACCCCCTAAAATGTCCAAGATCTACATACAGCTCAAGTTTTACGGGGCGGTGGTCAGCTTGAGCAGGGGGGGTTCGGCTTTGCCGGACACTCGTTTCAGATAGCGTCAAAAGAACCAAGGATTTCTTCAAACTTACCCGCGGATATGATTTGAGTGGGGTTTGTTGTCAAAATAAAACCTACAAATAAACATAAACTCAAGATAAAATTATTTAGGGTAGCCCATCTGCTTTCGATGTATTGTCTAGGAAGTAAAGGTCAGTCTACTGGTGACGCTACTTTTCCATTCTGAACAACCCGGCTAGTATGTTTTGTGACGCGTTGGATTGATCTCCGGTTACTACGGGAGAAATGATATAGTTCTGTTTGACACCGGAAAAGGTACGATAGCGATCGGATCCCGATTTCGTTGGAGGACTTTAAGTAGCAACCTTGGCGTGCTACACTGGACTTCTCTTTTCGTTTTGCAGCATTTTCGGTTGCCATGGCCGATGAATCGCGTCCTGTTAGGTGGTGCACAAAAGCTCAATTGTGATGCTTGCACAGGATAGAATTGACCGGAACCACAAAATCGATTACCTGCATGTGATATCCGATCACAGGTTCATATTTTTCGAGCTTTGAGCGGTCCCACAATAAGGACGCAAAGACATACCTGAAGAGAGACATTTCACTAATATATAACGATTCGTGTGCCATTCTGGGCATTGAAAAAAAACCTCCCATTAGATTCGCCAAGGTTCGTCAGCTCGCTCGATGATCTTACTGAAGCATCATGATCTAAGAAATAGCCGTATGTAGACCGGGAGCTGACTTTGGATTTTTGCGTTTAAATGGTGAACATGTTGATATGATGATCATGGGAGATAAAGTTCTCAGGTATGCACAGAAGAGTGGTTCAAATGAGTGACCAAACCTTGGCAGATGTCACAAAGCATGCTCGACTTTTGGTACTCTCACAAGAGGACATGGGATTCAATAGGCTACGAAGTTATGAGCTTTGCAAAGCTGAACAGATTCGGTTTGCGATTTGAGGCAAAATGGTCTCGTGCTTATTGACATTCGCCTCCCTAAATATAGCCGCCCACATAAAAGCCATTGGTGTAAATTGCTTTTTTGGTCCCTTCATCATGTGGAACTTTGAAGAGACGGCTGACATGGATGCGCCATCTCTCAGCTGAACCCAACGCTAGCTAATCGACCCCGCTCTCCTCTCTCGACACGGTCGAGGCGATTACTTTTCTACCAAAAAATCCTGCCTTGTGCTTGCCGATAAAGGTTTTGAGCCATGGATAAATTAGCCGAAATATGTATTGAATCAACGACTGTTTTGCCTCATTGGCATCCAAGCGGGACAGTATTCTGGTACAAGCGGTGCTTGGACCATGACAAGTTTCAGTTCATTACTGTTGACGTGGGCCAGAACAGTCAGGCGTCAGCTTTTGACCACAGAGAATTGGCAAATGCTCTTTCAGTCGAAACCGGGGGCGTAATCAATGAGGATGCACTGCCGTTTCAATGGATCGAGCTGGTTCCTGAGGCGGCCTGCGTTCGGTTCCAATTTTCTGGCCGAAAGTGGCAATACGGACCCGACAACCATTTACAAGAATGGGATGGAAATTTCACGCAAACGAACGGATCTCTACTGCAGAAGGAAGTGCCATCTTCTAACAGCCGTGACCAAATCTCCGTTGACTTTGTCAATAGAACTGGTACCACGCTCAAGATGTTCTGGATTGACTGGAATGGCAAGCCGATTTTCTACAATTGTCTCGGAGTCGGCATGACAGAGCGTCAAGAAACCTATGTTGGCCATGTGTGGCGTTTAGTCGATGCATCAACAGACAAAGTCAAGGCTATATACTCCGCACCAGACCAAGGAAACGACGTCGTTATTATTGAGGATTTTGGGGATCTTCCCGAAAACGCTTGTTTGCCCAAATCTGATGATGCATCACAAGGGGAAGTTGGATCGAATGACGGCGAGGAAGACAGTCCAATTATAGTTCGCGATTTTAACGTTTGGCTACGCAAGCAAGATGGTCAAGAAATTCCACTGTCCACTGATGGCACTGAGGAAAATCGTTATGATGAGGACCACGTATATTTGTCCTCAAACAAGCATCGGTATGCTGTAGTCTGGCAGTACACTCCTCCACAGGACCACAAAGTGAATCTGATAGAATCATGTCCGGAAGATCAACTTGAGCCAAAATTACTTACAATTCAATATTTGAAACCTGGTGATCGAAGGCGAGTTGATCGACCCCGTCTATTTGATTTGGAGAGACACTGTGAGGTCTTCACTGACGATGCTCTATTCAAAAACCCATATAACATACGACATGTAGGATGGAATGTAAGTGAGGACGAATATCGTTTTCTTTTCAACGAAAGAGGACACTCGCACCTGAGAGTCATTGGAATTGGTCTTGACGGGCAAGTCAGAACGCTCATTGAAGAGGCCAGTGACACCTTTGTTGACTATACAAAGTTGTACTTTGAGATTCTTGATGCTGAAGAGATGTTGTGGTCGAGCGAACGTGACGGATACAATCATCTGTATCTTGTTGATTTGAGTCAAGGTGCTATCAAGACACAGATAACTAAGGGTGATTGGAATGTCAACCTCGTCGAGTCTACTGACAAGGAAGAACGAAGAATCTTGTTTCGGGGTTACGGGTTGTGGGCTGACCAAGATCCATACCATGCACATCTAGCCTCTGTTAATTTTGATGGGTCAGACTTCCGAATTCTTACAGAAGGTGACGGGACTCATTCGTGGACCTGGTCTCCTGACAAAAGCTACCTTCTCAACACCTGGTCGCGTGTTGATGCTCCACCAACGGTTGTACTACGAAATGGTAAATCGGGTGAAAAGATGATGGAAATCGAAAGTGTTGATATGAAGCGCTTGGAAGAGAGCAGTGACTGGGATCCGCCTGAGAGATTTTCGGCTTATGGGCGTGACGGAAAGACACGTGTTTTTGGAATCATCATACGGCCTTCAAACTTTGACAAAAATAAGAAGTATCCCATTATCGATGATATTTATGCCGGGCCGCAAGACTTCTTCACACCGAAAGCATTCACAGCCCTTCGAGGTCAACGAAAATGGGCCGATCAAGGCTACATAATAGTGCAAGTTGATGGCATGGGTACAAACTGGCGCAACAAGGCCTTCCACGACGTGTGTTATAAGAATCTACGTGACGCTGGTCTTCCTGATCACATTTCTTGGATCAAAGCAGCGGCGGAGACTAGACCATGGATGGACCTGTCTCGCGTGGGCATCAAGGGGCCGTCTGCGGGCGGACAGAGCGCAGTGTCTGCTCTCTTGCACCACAATGATTTCTACAAGGCAGCAGCAGCTGATAGCGGATGCCACGATAATAGGATGGACAAGATGTGGTGGAACGAGCTATGGATGGGCTACCCAGTCGACGATGCCTACGCCGACTCGTCTAATGTCACCCACGCTGCCAAGTTGAAGGGCGCGCTGATGCTGATCGTCGGTGAGCTGGACGATAATGTAGACCCATCATCTACAATGCAGCTCGTGAATGCCTTGAATGAGGTAAATAAGTATTATGAGCTTTTGTTTGTTCCAGGCGGCGAGCATGGTTGTGGAGGAACGCCTTATGGTCTGGCGCGTCAACGAGATTTTTTCCGTCGTCATCTGCAACAGCGAGTGGATGGAGATTTGGACCCGTCGGATATTCTTGATGTTTAATTGTGGTGAATTCTAGCTTAGAATCAATGGTAGGTAGATAAATGACAGAGGCGTATTCTCGCGTAATTTTTGGTTTTGAGCCAAAGGGATCTAATGCAAGATGCCGAGATAGTTCATTCCGGCCGCAAGTTTGGCGTGGCTGTACGTTCGTTGCGCCCTGGCGTTCAGCTGATCGTTCCACCATTGGCTCTGGCGGCTGATCCTGCCACTGCCAAGAATTGCGCGGGGGATCAGACCCCATAAGGCTCGCTGGAAGGCACCCGCTGATCGCCTGTGATGCTGCATCATGAATTTCAGAGTGGCGCAGCCAAGCTGATGTCTTGGGAGGATAAAAGGGTAAATGGTAGCAGCATGTTGTATCACCACAAGCCCTTTCTTGAACTATTACAATCAACCACCATGGATCCCGACCAGCCACCTTCATACGACGTGTTCAGTGGGCCGTCAACCAGTGCAGAAACCCCACCAGCCTATGCAGTAACACAGAATGGCCTGGCGCAACAACCAAAAAATGAGGAATGCCCAACACTAGTCCTGGACGGGTGCCTGATCTATTCTCGGCTAAATCAAGACCGGACCCTCTACGAAGTCAGCAATCCTCCATGTGACGCATCAAAATCCATTTATGGAGTCGAAAAGATTCGGTACAGAGTGTCTGAAGGAAATGGACCGACCAAATTGAGGTCTCGTCGAGATCACATCTACGATTTCAAAGGAGATTACCTTAGTTTTGCGATGCGAGATGTTAGCATATTTGGAAAGGGCAATTCAAAACGCGTCTTCCCACATGTCTCCATGTCCCGCGGGCTGGGTACCTCATCCTTCAATGTCGCCGGGCACTTCAAAACAGAACAAAGCGTCAGAAACCGCGTCCAACACGGGAGCGAAATCACATGGAAGGACACCAACGGTAAAGTGATTGCAGTTGAAACAAGGGTGGAACGCACCAAAGAAGGAAGGATTCTCGAACCACCTCGCCTGGAGATTAAGTTTGCACTTGACGAGAAGACGCTCGATCTATTGGTCACCTGCTGGTGTGCTCGATTATGGAAGCAAGGAAGGAGTGAATTATCAGAAACATGGGAACAAAGTAGGCCATTTTAACAGATCTCATTCTTTGTCACATAAACTAACCAGATTTTAGTCAAGGAGGTTAAAAGGCGGATCGAGAATCACCCAGGTGTAGGCGGAGGAATGTATTAATCGTAATTATTGCTTGCTTCGCCATGTAAATGACAGCGTTAGTAGCGTAAGTTTGGCCCAAGGGAGCGCGATACGAGTATACAGTACTCTGGAAGAGCATGGTTTTTCCTTTCAGCAAGCTTGTAGTTTATAATTTCGCAAATCCCAATGTATTCAGTGCATTCTATATAGAAAATTTGAGTCGCGAACCAAATTCCGCAGTGACCTCATAGCCAAGTGTAGCATTCGTCTGCGACCGGCACAGTGACGCTGTAGACAGTTTCTCTCCACCACTGCGTGACAAAGGCGATGACGCTAAACTCGAATTCTGATTTTACCGACAATCCCTGAGAGCAGCCTTCGCCAACAGGCTGTGTGATATTTCCGGTGCCGCTCGAGCTTCCCTCTGCCTCCTGGCTGGCGGTCAAGACAAAGTCATTGTTGAACTTTGGCTTTGCCGTGACACCACCACTGAGGTCGATAAGCCCACCAAGCAGTTCAAACTGAAGCATGACGGTGACGTCAACATAAGGGTCGACTGAGGCGGCTGCCTTTTCGCTGATGTTGGCCCTGGCCGTGAATTCGGGAGTCCAACCGGTCGCGGAAGAGTTTGAACTGTCCAAGAAATCAAGGTGGAAGTTGCCGTCCTCAATCTTGACTCCGAGGTCTGTCGTTAGTGTCACAGCAGCATCGACAGACAGGTTAACTCCAATAGCAAAGTCTAATGCCGGGCCTAGAGCGACAATACCTGGGACATTGATGATACTATATGTGAGAGGCTCGGGGTCATAGGATACATCCTGGCTATATGGTGCATTGACGTTGATTGTAAGGCCTAATTCTGCAGAGGCATAGGTATCAATGTCAAACGATAGCTCGTATAGCTTCGCCTGGAGAATGGAGTATCGAAGCTTTCCAGATAATCTGACGGATGTGGTGAGGTTGGCTTCATCAGCAACAACATCCAGGTACGGAGCATAAGAGTACAACGTGGTAGCATCAAGGGCCAAGGTGTTGGCAAAGGTGAGGCCGTCGCTATTTACTGTAATAGCCCTCTTGGACTGTCCGGCCGGGATAGAGGAAAACTCGATCTCAGTGAAGGCTAACTGGTCTTAGCCTCGATTGTATAAGATCTCAACGTGAAGTACGACTTACCTGCTACACTGCTAACATCTGACCTTTCTCCTTCCGCAGTAATAGTCAAGGCCTTGCTATCTGACTTGATGCTCTTTGTGACGAAAATACCTCTTTCATTCTCATCATCACAATTTCCAAGGTGATTTGTGACCAGAATCAGAGGATCATCATCTGACCAATCTACTACTGCTTCATCAAACGCCTTTTGGTGACTGAAAGTAACGGTGACCGACGTAGTGTCACAATCAACACTTGCAACCTCATCAATATCTTCAAGAACTACTGAGGGATGGTTCATCTCAAGAGAGACGTGCACAAGTCCATTGTTCTCCTGTCCCCAATCCAGTGAGATATTCTTTGCTGGGACAATGTTCTGAAGGTTTGTTGTATCTGTGTCGGAGTTGGGGATCGGGCTTAGCGTGGTTTCATGTCCCACCCTTGAACCGTTCGTGGCTCTGGCGAATAGAGGGGACACTCTAGGGCTGGCTGAAGCAGCCGCTCTGGAAACCAGTCCAGCAAAGATAGCCAAGCGTGTAACTTGGTAGAACATGATTACGTCTTGGAAGAAAGGAGTGTTGATGGCTTTGCAAGTTGAGTGTGCACTAATCACGATAAGAGCGTGAAATGCGATATTTATCATCACAAACCGAATCACCATCACGTCTATATAACCGAGTGTCATGAGACTAAACTGGCCGCCGACGTTTCATTCCGAGCCATAGTTTTGCACCTTGGCTCACCGAGGCGAGGTCGTGATTCACTGAAGCGAGCAGCACCTTAACCTTCACGTGGTTGGACGAGATGGCTCCTATTCGAGACCCGGAGCATCGCCGCTTAACTGTTTTGGGGTGCTCAAGCGAGTGTCGCGGTTTTAATAACCAGATTTGGCATCTGTGAGCAGATTTACAGGGACTGGGTGGGCAGGTACAGAACGATTAAGCACACCCCTGCCGAATCCAGATATACAAGCCGTTTTATCGGATAGGGATACCTGCATGCTAATACTGTACGTATAGACCACAAAGGTTAGTCCACCAATAATGAATCATTTCCAGATGAGACATTTTCATGGTTCCTGCTATGATGCAAGGTGCTGAACGGTGTGAGTGGTGAGTGAGAAATCTCCCTCAGTTGCATTTCAATATAATTAAGGTATTTTAAGCTAAATTTAATTATATAAATGCCAGGAATGGAGTGGATGTCATGCATCGATGTGTGCAGATACCCACGCGAATCCTCTGGATGGAGCACGTTGTTGCAAATCGAGTTCTCGAACGGAATACTGGTATTTGTACCGATAAGGCTAATGGGACCCCAAAGTATTGGAATAGCTGAAGCGTCATAGTGTGGTATAATACCATCAAATAAATATGAAAGCAAGAAACTGAGATCATGGATCGGGTAGTAATGGCTTGAGAAGGAAGTCGCGTTTTCAATCACTGGGCCCTTGGTGATGTATTTGTGAATATTGAATTAAATATTAGGTAAAAATATATATAAATATCCACAATTATGATCAATTCAGTAACCTATGGTCCGAAGTCACCCTATTTCTTAAGTGCGGCGGCTTAGCCTCTCAATTCTCCGGCACCTTAGGCTGTGTTACCTTTTCACCACGAAATGAGATGATTTTTATATACAAAGCGGCTAAGTAAAATTATTTTTCGGCCTGCAAAGACTAAATTCTTGTGCAGTTCTCTAGAAATGTAACGCGTCGCGGTGTACGGTTCATCCTAGTTTTGACTCACAAGTCGTTTTGTTTACTGACGAACCAACAGCTCAATTTGTGGAGGAATCCCGCACTCCGCTTATTCTAGGCAGACATCTTCTGTTTGCAAAAATGCTCCGTATTTTTTCCATGACACTTTTTTATATTACGCTTTTGAGATGTCTCAATTCCCCAAAAGGAACACACACCCATTACTAGCCCCCCAAAAGTTCATGATGGCATCACCCACAACGCAACCTACCAGCTCAATGACTGGTGGCAATATTCCACCTCCGCCACCTCTGGCTCCATCACAGACCTTAATAAAGGCCGAGGTCTCTCTTTCCAAACCAAATCCACCAGTCGTGGCTTCTGATGGTCCTCCGGGTGCTTTTATGGTTGAATTGCTGCTCTTCAATGGGCATCCTTTTAATGATCACTGGTCGTATTGGGTGCGCTCGCATTCCGATCACAACCTAGGCGTTGTACTTCATGCAACTGGTGACGTGAGGAATGGGTTTAGATTTGAAGTGAAACGAAATTACGACTTTTACAACCAAGAGCACGATATTCCTACATAACAAATACCTTTGCAATGGGTTGATAGCAAGTACTTTGACGAAAACGCAATGCTGAACTACGGAGTGATGAAGTTTGACGACAAGCCGGTATGCGAATTCGAACACAGCGTGTTCAAAGTAAAAGCTCCTGGTAAGAGTTTGAATGATGAGGTAAGTTCAAGTTCCAAGTCTGTGTGTCATGTGTGCCGGCTTGTCCAAAGTGTGATGAAGGGTATATCATTGGTTGAAATTGCCAAACTTTGGATGCATGGACTGATACTTATCTCACAGAGTACGTCTGGGAAAAGGATTACCTAGAGAAATTGTCAGACCTGGATTGTGGAGTCTGCGGACCAGCTTGTTAAAGATGGCATATTTAGGAGTGATGTGGAAAAGTATCTTTACGCCATACAACAATAGGATACCAATAAGTCCTTGGAAACCAAATTTGATATGACAGCTTTTGTACGCTTATAAAGATTGTTTGTAAATAAATGTGCACTCGAATCCTCAAATTTGAAGTGTCGTAGTCGACTTATCAAATATTGAATGGTATACGCTAAAGCGACTTTATGTATTCCTTTTGAGCATAAAGATTGAAAGTTCATCCTATTTATCAAACGATAGTAATGATTCCAGGTGTTTTGAGAGGCTCCCGATTTCTGTAACTATGGAAGGGATCTATCTAGGCTGGCTATTCTGGGCATCTGACCTACATAACAGCCATCCTTTGAGGCGATTGAGACCACTTGTGAGTGTGACACCATTATTAGACCTAGATGCGGAAAACAATCTGTAAAATTGATTATGTTGACTTATTTCATGACAGGGTGATCACGTGATGGCCGACTTTTGTGATCGTGTGCAGATGGACCCCACTCGCAGGCCGTGCGAGAGCGATGCGAAGCGTATTACCACCACTATAATCACCAGTTCAGCGTCGCGTGCACACAAACCTGGTGTATCTATGACAGGCCCTGTTTCTGACCATGGCCGGGCGCCATCTTCAAGAGGAAGTGCCTACCGGAACTCCGAAGAGGAAGAGGGGCTGAACCTGAGTGTTACCTCGATCCATGCATGTCTCTCGACATTGCTTTTCAGTGAAAAGTACTCTGATATGACTATTCGATGCGGTGAGCGTGAATTCCGTGCTCATCGCGCTGTTGTTTGCACTCAATCACCATTTTTCGATAGAGCCCTTAACCTTAATTTCAAGGTGGTGTTTTGCCTCGTTCAATTTTGTATCAATCAGGGTCACTGACTCCCAATATCTCTCAGGAAGCCACATCTGGCATCGTTAACTTGCCAGAAGACGACCCAGAGACTCTGCAACGGTTTCTTGAGTTTCTCTATACAGGGACGTATACTGATGGAGTTTCGCCGACCTTGAAAAGGCCAGCGACTGTGAGTTTAATGTCTGCTGAAGAAGTAAAAGATCGTCTCAAAATTCCTCCTGGTGTTAGTTTGGATGAACCACCTTTGGGATCCAGCACTTCTGAAAACGAGGCGGATTTTGAGCAAGGTGATGTCCCAGAGCCAGAGGAAGATGATGTCCTGGAGGAGTCAGAGGAAGAGGAAGTCCTTGAGGAGCCAGAGGAAGAGTACAACGAATTTGGCAATGGTAGCCCAGAACCAGAGAACGATGAGGATCCCAAACCCTGTTCAAGTATGCGCGATGATTTCTTTATTCCCCTTCGCCTCTACGTCATGGCGGACAAGTACGATGTACCTGCGCTCAGATTGTTAGCCAGAGACCGCTTTTATCGTACGGCCGAGGCTTATTGGGAGGAATGCGACTTTTTTCCAGATGTTGTGGACGAACTTTACTGCTCCACCCCTCCTTCAGACACAGCGATGCGCGAAATAGTGTGCCGGCTTGTCGGAAATCGAATTCGTCGCAAAGATATCAGGGACAAAATGCGACCGGTTCTTATTAAACATGGTGAATTTGCTGTTGGTGTCATGGAGTACATGATGTATCACGATGGTTTAGTTTGGAATTAACTGGGGCAGCTCTTTAGAAGTACACCACCAGAAACTTCAAGATCGCCCTAATTTGAAAGTCAGTATCGAGTGATTCATGAATCTGTTGTCCCATATTTAGCTTTAATCCCGCCACCTTGCCTTGATTTATAGGAGGCTGAAACCAATCCAGACTAAAAACAAGTCATAGTTTAGGCACGTCCAATTATTCCACAGCCGACGGTGCAACTGGTGACCAGTGGGAAAGCCACTTTAGCGCCGTTAGGGGCACGTGTTAGAAAGTCCATTTTATCGAAGTCTGTACTGATGCTGAATAAGACACAAAAGTCCCCAGTGCAGACTGGGAATGATTATTAGTTTGCCCCGTATCCACCAATTCAATCGCACCATTCGACCACATGGCATCTGTACAATATATCAATAGTCCGACATGCATCCCCCAACACGTTCCTGCAGTGAATCGGAGAACATCGCATCATGTTTCCAAAATCGTGAGTCGTTGCCAGTTCATGAAAGATTTTGTTTATTGACAGCAAGGCAGCAAGAAAGATGTGGAGGCGTCCCCAGCCAGCAATGTCCCCGACCATCAATTGTACGCACAGCAGCCGCTTTCTGGTTTCCAATAGCTGAATGGTAAATTATGTGCTGATTATGGAAACAGTATGGTTGGTGATCCGCTGGGTCCAGGCGGACGTGATGCTGAGAAGAAAGGCGTCTTCCTGAGACTTTGGAGAAGCTTTTGGCAAAACTGCATCAAAGCTGCATTCCCAGAAGCGATTCAAGACATTAAAATCATATTCGGCATGTCTGCACTTAAGAAGCGCGTTGGCCTAGAAATTAGAAACCCGTTGATCCATCCAGAGATTGCAAAGGTTGCGAATGTACGCCAAGGGTTACATCTGGGCTTGGAGGAACAGACTTTTATTGCAAGGCGGAAAGCTGTTGCAAGACTTGCCTTTGCCAAGTACTTGGATCTCAAACCGGAGCATGTGCATCCCGATGATGTTCCTGTCATCGCTTTTGGTGGTAGTGGCGGAGGGTTTCGTGCGATGATCGGATGCTTGGGCTACGGCGCGGAGATGAAGGCGACTGGTCTCTGGGATTGCCTATCATACGTTGCAGGGGTGTCTGGGGCATGCTGGGCACTGGCTTTGTACTACAAACTTGGGCAGTGTGATATGGAGGCTGTCATCAATCATTGCAAGCAAAAGCTTTCACCATATCATCCGCTGTCGGGCGAAGCCATTCGCGCCATGCTCAGTGCACCTGCTGGAGCCAAGATGACACTGGGCCCATTAATACAGAAAACGATAACCGGAATTCAGATCTTCATGATGGATTACTATTCTGTGTTTGCGAGCGGGTGGTTATTTTTTCAGGGTGACTTAGTGCAACACCCTATGCCTAGCCCTTACAGAACGTTTCTCGCCCCAGATCATCGCACCTGGCACAAGTTTTCGAGTTTCCGAGAGTACATTGATGAGGGCAGAGAACCGATGCCCATTATGACTGCTATACGACATGAGCGACCGCGGGAAACATGGGTTCGTAAGGATCGACCCTTTGAGGAGCCTGAGCAAGCGGCTGGCAAAAAGATGGAGCCTCCGGATGCATGGTACCAGTGGTTTGAAATGACACCCTATGAAGTCGGGTGTGATGAATTACAAGCATGGGTGCCAACTTGGGGCTTTGGTCGCCCATTTTGCCGGGGAAGATCTACAATGCAGCTTCCCGAGCAGTCGTTGTCGTTGCTTCTGGGCCTCGCGACGAGCGCGCCAGCGGCACCTCTCACATCATATCTTTCCACCGTGGATAGAAATCTCTCAACTGGCGCTTTTGGCAGGTCTATTCGCAAAATGGCACGGGGTGTATCCAAGCTGTGGGGTAAAGAGGGAACCGAGGAATTTGAAAATCACCGCCCGCTCTATGCCTGCCATGAACACAACTTCATGTATGGATTTTCACCGCCGGAAGCTGGTAGAAATACCTCACCTGGTTTGGAGAACTCGCGCACCATTCAACTACTTGACAGTGGCATGGACAACAACTGTCCCACATATGTCCTACTCCATCCCCATCGAGAAGTTGATATAATCATCAATATGGACGCATCCAGCGACGTTCAGAAGGACTCCTTCCAGGAGCGAGTCGACCAGATCGGGAGTCGCCGAGGACTCAAATTTACAAAGAAACATGAAACCACACCCATTGAAGACCCTAAGGATCCTAATCGCTATGAGGGCATTTATGCTCAAATCTACAACGGTATACCCTGCGAGCGCCCCCCTGTAGTGGTCGACTCCTATGGTCGGACTGTTACAAACCCACCGGCCCCTATTTTCCCTAATGAATGCACGATGATATACATGCCTTTGCTGCCCAACGAAGGCGCGGTTCCAGGCTTTGATCCGTCCACAACCAAGTTTTCAGGCTCTTATAATCTGGTCTGGGAACCAGAGCAGGTTGATATGCTCGTTAAAGTATGCAAGGCCAATTTCATGGCTGGCGAGGCTACTGTGAAGAAGGTCTTGCGCGAGGTATGGATGAAGAAGAAGGACAAACGAGAAAGTGCCGGAACCAAGAACGCATCAAATTCGGTCTAGTAATACTTGTATCCTATAATTGACAATATTGTCTCTCATAATAAATGCTGTACAGAGTGTTTGATCTGATCTGATAATTAAGATAAGAAGAATACATCCATCGGAGACTCAGCTATCACATGAATGGCAAACAATACTTATGAAAGATTGTACTGCGTCAATGATGTCCAGTCCCTGTTTGAAAAATTCAAGCCAACAGCTTTAAACTCGTTCTGGATAGAATTAAACTGCTCTTCCCGCAGTGCATTCTGGTCATGTGTCCAATCGGCGTGGATGTTGACAGTCTTGAGTGAGGGAAACTTTTTAGGGGCAGCGTGGGCTAGAGCCATCAAATCTTCAAAGATGTGGCGATGGGCTCCGCTCAATTCAAAATGCTTCAAAGACGGCGGTAGGCCGTTAACGAACAGCCTGCCATCGGTCCACGAGTCGTCGTCATTCTCAGCATACACACAAGTGCCTGTCACGCGCAATGTTTCGAGAACCTCTAGGCCCCTCATATCGCCAAAAACTGCGTCCTCATCAAGGTCCTCGTCGTACCATTCGCAATAACTGAGGTCCATCTCAAATTGCCGCAGCGTCTTGCCATGTCCATTGTCGACTAGCGCCTGGATTGCATGGCGAGGATAGAACTCATCACCCGGCAGCCCCTGTGATACTGTAGCGGAGCCGCACCCATAACCAAAATATTCGAGGGGTCCGCATGACTTCAACAGGTGTCCCAAATCGTCCTGGACAAAGGCACTGTGTCTCACTCGGAGTTCGCGAACGCTGCTGAGGGCTCCAGGTGGCAGTTCCGTGCCTAAACAGGCAAATAATTCCAAGCGTCGCAAATTTGGCATCAGTTTTATGAACGGCGCCATTTCATCAAGGTCGAAGCCGTACTCGGTGTCCCCATGCTCGAGGCTCAGTCGCCAGACTGATGGGAGCAAGAGAGGCAGCGAGGCGGCTTCTGTCGCCAGTCTCAGCAAAGAGCTACCTTCGATATCGACATCGGATGAGGTAGGAACCACTGCATGAACTTCTTCGAGATTTGGTAGATGGGCCAGTAATGCCAGAGCCCACGCCATTTCGGGTTCATTACCACCAACGCCCACTTGGCCACATTGTTGACCCTTATCCACAAGGCCGAGGCGCTCAGCAGCCGCATTGAACAAATCCACATCCTCGTCAGTCAAATCGAACTCGTCCGTCACAAAATCTATGAATTCAATTTTATACCCAACGGCGGCAAGATCTGGGCGCCTGGCTATGGTTCGTGCAAAAAGGGGCAAGCCGTCTGACTCTAGTGTGTCCACACGGAGCTGATGATAAAGCACTGGTTGGGCGATATCGCGCATTCGCTTTGAAGTAAGGCATAGATTTGCCAAGTCTTTCGCCTGCGCCTTTCGCCGGCGCTCTTGTTGGTAGACATCGCCCTCGCACTCTGCTGTGCAACTCGGCGCTGTGCCGCTTTTCTGACAGTGTCCACATAAACTACGACACACCAGTGTCAGCATCTCGTTAGGGAGATCGAGGAGTTGCCCGGGAGCCATTGCAGTGTTGTAGTCTTTTCTGATGAATGAAGAGATGATGAATGCGAATCAGTGACATTCGAGCAGATGGAGATTGAAATATTAAAAATACGACATGGGATAACTAGCTGGTTTCCCCTTCCCCTGGTCAAACACAGTGATTGTTGGTTCTAGTACCAGGGGAGGATCAACAACTCTAACCGCATGTGGGAGTCTGCCTGGCAAGCTCCCCGCCAAATCATATTTCCCAGTGCACAGTCTGTTGTGGCCTAAGCTAGCGGTCACACCGCGTCGCGCTGTATTCTGGGTTAATAAATTTCGTGTAAGCACTAAATTTGCCCATTTGTAGTGCTGATTAGTAGCCCACAATGCCTCCTAACGAAATCATACGTAGCAAAAAGTAACCAAATATTCAAAAGTTGCTTTTTCGGAATAAATAACATGAAGATTGCAAGTAATGAATCTTATAAAATAAATAGACGATATAACTAAGGGCAAAATTGCCCTACAACTCTCGATGCGATCCAAAACAGCATTTTGAAGAACAAAGCCATGCGACAAATTCAACTTGCCAATCATGGGCTAAGCCGCTGTCAAAAGCAAAGATACCCTCTCGGACAAAAGATTACACCCTCTCTCCAGTTTGGGATGTTACAAGCTGGCCATTCTATCCAGTGATTAGCTCGCTCAGGGTTGACATGAAAAGCTACGGAGCTTTGTGGGGTCTCTACCCTTGAATCAAGCCTTTCGCGGATATGGACACAAGGGACGTTGAAATTTCTGCCCCTGTGCATCAGAAAAGCTGACTGGCACTGTCTGCGGTGCTATACCATCCTCAACCCACTCCCGCAATTTTTCAAAGGCGGTGGTTGGTTGAGCGAAATTGCCACCCAAACAATGGCCTAGGCCGGGAATTTCAAAATGCTGATAGAAGCTGTCGATATCCGCAAATCGAGACGCAACTGATTTATAGTAGTGTGCCGTACCTTGAGGTGGGATGAATTGATCCTCCTATGCTGTAATTAGTGGCGACCCGAGGAAAGCAAGTTGGTCCATGAAGACGTCAACTCTGGCCCTTACCAGACCATGAAATGTTAAAAGCTTCCCTCCAACACTTTTAAATTCTGAAAAATCTGGATTGTTGGTGTTAATCAAGGAAGCGTACTCAGAGGTTGCAATATGGAAAAGGCGATCGAATTGCTGATGGGAGATGGCGCTCAGATCAAAGGATTGGTTTTTGCGTAAAAGTAAGTGATGCCATGAACTGATAATGGTTCAGGGGCGCCAACGCAGGTACCATTATGGCAACTAGTGGCGGCCGTCGATGGCTCGTACGTTGCGCCCTTGATATTTGCAGCAAATCCAAGCCCATACCACAAAAAGCGACCATCCGAAGCTCGCGGGCCCATCTAAGTAGCATTGGCAATCATTGCTGTTTCTTTACTCAAATAAATCCTTTACTTTTTCTTCGGGACATTTAACTTGTTTGCCAACGACTGAGAATGGGTCAAAATTGCAATCATCCACGTCAGAAATTACTCCGTCAACTACACCGTCTAGGTCATCACAGGCTTCTATAGCGGCCTGAGCCAAGTAATCAAACTCACAAGGGTGGGGATAGTGGTTTAATTGGTCCATGACAAATTGGGGCCAGTAGCCACTCATAACCATCTCACCCCAATTGATGGCCGGCGCAGATGCCACGATGCCATCATAGGCGAGAGGATATCGTTGGGCAAGCATAAGCCCTTGGCGCCCCCCTTGGGAGCACCCACTGAAATATGAGTACTTATGAGGCTTTCCATAAAAGTCTTTGATTAGCGACTTGGCAATGATGGCCTAGCATCATCATTAATGTCAAATCAGACCAATACTCAGCACCTTGTTGTGTCTCATCTCATCATTTAAGGCTACTGTTGCAAAATTCTGAAGCGCAAAAAGGTTGACATTTCCGGGGTTGACAAAAACCCAGTCTTCGGGTGACATGGAGTTCCTGAGCCCGGCATCTGTAGTGACTGTTGCGTAGCCCTCAGCGATCGCCACCGTCATGAGCAGGTCGGTGAGCATAAATCGGCCAGTGACCCAACCTCCACCACCCACGGCTTGAAGTCTCTCATTCCAATCATTTATTGGCAGCCATTTTTCAACGTACATTGAATCGGATTGGCCAGGGTGTGCATATCGGACCGTAACATTGCAGAATGAAGCGTTTTTGAAGAGATACGCCAGGGTGGTTGAAGCTGTACTCTTGCGGCACCGTTCGAGAATAATTGGTGACAGTCTCTGCTGTCATAGACAAGATTTCTCCTCCATAAAGATTGGGGTGCGAAAATGTGGACAGGGAACAGACCGAGTAGGAGATTGTAAAAGGGTATTGCGGAAACATCGACGCTGATATTGGGTGAAGAAAATCTATTATGCAGGTAACGTCTAGCTTAAGTTGCGAGGAAGAACTGAATTGAATTCAAACGCCCGCCCTCGTGAGCAGAATAGTATTGATGATGGGTTGCTAATCCTTTCGTAAGCAATTTTACATGGGTACTTGAACAAATTCGGTATACGAGCTAAACGATGAAGAGAGGATCATTTTATTGGCCAGTCAATGAACCATCCTCGACCAATTTAGCAAGTCCCGAATCCTCTTCAGCTTATGTTGCATGTTATTGTAGTACCAATACCACCAGCAAATTCCTATTGCGGATTTCGGTGCTATGGTGGGCCCGAAGGCCTTTTTTCCATTCTGTCATAATTTATGAGTCTGACTATCTTTCAGAATAAAGTTACAAGGGAAAATAAAGATATACTAGCAAATATCGCAAAAGGATAATGCCCGAAACCCAGATCTAAGGCTTCTTGCTACTTATTACCAAATACTTAGATCATGCATTTTTATAGCTCTTTCACCTCTGTCAGCAATCAGTTCGGGTCGTAGAAATCCGATATCACTTTCTCAACCAAGCAGTAGGATCCGATTAGTCAAAATGGCAGGTTTCCTGCTTTTGAATATCTTGACTTCTTCAAATATGTCGGATTATCCACAATATGGCTCCTGTATTGCACATGAAAACAGTCACGACACTGGAGAGGAAGCCCTTGAAACCTTTCAAGGTACTAGGGTTGATATCACTTGTCTAGGGAAGTACAGCCGTAGTAAAAACCAGGTTTTCTTCGGATACACACCTTAGATTCGGGTGACGTAAAGTTAAATGAGCTTGTTATAAACGCTAGAATTCGAACCGTTCCTTCATGGGTCTTATATATATGTAGATATCAGCCCCTGGAGTGACAAATCTAACGCGGCCATTCAGGTGGATGGTATGATAAATACCAATATATAGGGCGAAACAACATAGTGGGGTAATTCAAACACCAAGGTTCGATTTCCGACTATTAGTAGCTTTCTTTTGCTGCCATAGCAGCTATATTGTGCTTCTGGAAGTTTAATTTCACGCACGGATTTGTTCCTTCTCCGAGTTTCAGTTTATCTTCCGTACCCAGCTTTTTAGAGTTAAATTGTATGAAATGACTAAACTGAAATAAATTGAATAACGGGAATTATAACAAATGAGCTGCTTGAGAAGATAAAGATCAAAGGAAACGGCAACTCCTGAAGAAGAAGCACACTGCGCATCACCGCTAACGTAGTTGAAAATGCTATTCAGGAATGTCAATGATGGGCTAATTGCTCAAGACTGTATTTGCGAAATGACTATGCATCATTGAACACATTCACCCATACTAGACCGATGTAGCATGTAATGTGTAGCAGCCAACTCACTGAGAAATCTACGTCCATGTTCATAAGTACTAAGGCATCTCATCATGACTCAACGAATGAGGTATCATACGCCACTGTATCTATTATTTGGTTACATATTTTGCTTATTAAACATGGATTTGATGCATCCCTAGGCTACAGGGTTGATTTGCAGCCGATCCTTGCATGAACACCTCGCCCCGTTGCTTAGTGTGCCAAAGCTATAATGGGTGGGCCAAGGTTACATGAAGACCAGATGCATTACCATGGTTATACAAAAGAAAGAAGCCAAAGTGGAATACAGGCTCCTCGCTAAACTTTAATTTATGCGAAGAGGGCTCCATAAGTGATCTAGTGGCTAAAAGTTGACGCCCTTCTATCAAAATTCATTTTCTCTTTCTGCATTGTTGACCAAGAGAAGCAATTCGTCCTCGTAAGAGAAAAAGGAAAACCCGGTCAATCACTCAAATGGCATATTTTGGTGAATCGTTTTCATATATATTCTTAATTTTACAAGAACATCACAAAAGATATGGAAGCTCGGCTTAGTTTCTGGCTCATCTTCCCGAGTACTTCAACTCAACATACCTCGCCACAGGATACCACACAGCAGTAATAGCCGCGCTCATATAAATACCAACATCACCACCACCGCCTCCAAATTTCGCGGCAATGGGGCCAATATACCACGTTTGGCTCATTCCCGGAACACCTCCAGCACAGTAACCTGCAAACAACGCCGTTGTTCCAGCAATACCCAACGGTAGTTTGCTTGGTTGGTCCCAAATCGTAAGGTTATATCCGGTGTGGCGACGGAACCATTGATCTTCAATGAAAAGAACAATAGTGAAGCTTACAGTCCAATAACCCAGAAGAGACACAAAATCGTCAATTACGTTAGAGAGATTCTGTTGGCCTGCAATTGCAAGAACAGCGATGACAATGGCAAAGGCAAGCGACCAGATGAAGCGCGGGACAGCGTGGAAGTAGTCGCCCATAAGCTGTAGGCTCAGCCCAGAGGAGTAGTTGATCGCAATGTTGTTACCCAAGACCGAAAAGGTGAGAAGCACTAGACAAAATTTCGACCAGCCGTTGGGATGGTAAATCTCTGCGATGAGTCCACCGAGGCCATGGTTAGTATAAGCATCCGCGTATGGTGGATAGGCTGCAGTCGTGGCAGCATTTCCAATACAAGTGCCGATAACGATTGTAAAGGTGGATGGAATAACAATCCCCCAAAATGTGAGGATCCATGTCTTCCAAGCCGGAGTGCTTGCAGGGAAATTGCAATAATAATCGGCAGCGATGGAGCACCATCCAGAGGAGTTGGCTGAAGAAGAGTTGTCTGTTAGAAAGAATCAAGATTTGCGATTATTGTTAGAACTTACAGAAGTTAATGGCCACGATGGACAAGAACGACCCAGACAGAAGTAGGCCAGAGCTACCGTCTTCTCCCGGTGCGCTCGGATCCACATGAGGTGCGGCTTGGCCGATGAGGACACAGAAAAGTATGAAGGTATAGATCCAAGAATATTTCTCAAAAGTGTGGATGATTTTGAAACCGAAAATGGATACCACGTAAGAGATGATGGCAATGATGATGATTCCGACGGTGATGCTCATCTTATAATCCGAAACAGCACTCAAGATCTGTCCGACAACGACGTAGTTGACAACCCCAAAACCGCCTCCAACAACAATGTTGAGGATACTGCAAATTTTTGCTCCCCAGAACCCGAATGAGTAACGAGACGTGGTGATTTGCCTCATGCCAAGCTGTTTCAAAAGTTAATTAGAATTGCACTTGGACTTTTAATGAAATTTAAACATACTTTTGGTCCCAAGGTTCCTGTAAACGCAGTCATCAAAGAGCCGAGAATAATGCCTATAACCGTGGCTGCAATTGATTGTCTTAATGAAAGACCGAATTCAGGTCCCAGCAGACCCAGAGCCATAGCTCCCACATGGGTATTCATCGAAAACCAGAGAAAGAAAATGTTCCATGTTGAGGGTGGTTGCTTTTCCTCTTCGGTGATGCGTTCAATGCCCTGTGTTTCAACACCAAGCTTCTTGTCTAGCCATTCTTCGCTCTGTCGCATAACCCGGAGTATGGCAATTTTGTTCTGAATTTGACGGGCCCGCGACACCTCGTAAACCTCAGCTTGTTCAACATCGCGATCCGAAGTTGTGGGCTCGACAACCTTGCCGGCTTCGATGTCTTGTTTCTCCGTTATCGACATGGTGAAAGATGGAGCCAAGCATCAAGTATGCATAAGAGGCCGGGATCGCAGACCTAGAATACAAGAGTCCACCCGTTGGTAAAGTCTCCTACGAGAGCTTTTGTACACTCCACGTGCTCCATATTAACGGCCTTCATTGCGATATGAGAGATTACGGCTCCTCTTTAATGACGCAGCTGATAAGGCATTTACTTTTCCCACGGCTGGACTGTGGCACGAATCACAAATTGAAAGAAGGGCCGGATAAAGAACTCGACTGACGCAACGTGCCGATTGTTCCGAGATAAGGCCAGCCAGCAACAGATCAACAGCAAGGGCCGCAAATTTTTGGTGTGGGATGGAGCCGGGAGATCGGTTAAGACGGCCAATTTTTTCTATGGGTCGCCACGATAGGAAGGAGCCATAATTTTCAGCAGACGCAACAACGCATTCGTTCCCAGCCCACGGGCGTGACGTGGAGGGATGGATTCCCTTTGCGTAATGGATTGCGTTCGCCGGCGGCTCGCACTTGGCCCTCGATTGAGATATGCATAGATAAAAAGTTCAGTATCGCCTTTATTGATAGCTACCCCGGCCATTACGGGGGAGCCGAGGTCTTCTCGTTCCGTGAATGTGGTCCAAACTCGTCCTCATCCGTCTGGTGGCGAGTTGGCTTCAGGGCGACGAATGCAAAAATCGCTCCAGCAGTCTGTGCTTCGCCCCTTTTTTTCAGGTTGAGGCCACTACGTAAACGCATTACTGCAGCCAATCGTGATATCCTCCTCCATAATTTTTTTTACAGCGCATTTCTCCTCTTCACGCGTGAGCCATCGTTTCCATTACATACAACCAAGTGGATCTTCAAATGCATGCTGTTCCCTGTCGTCAACATGCCAAGAACAAATATTTCCCTTTGCGTGACGACGGGCCAATGAACTGCAAGCGCTGCAAAAACTTCCGACGCACGATTGGCTAGCAGGAAAATCGAGAGGCTAGGGTCAGGATCGCGCTCAAAGCTCACGTGGGGAATATGCCACAAGCTTCATAGCCAAGCTCAGTAACAAGATGACAGTCAAACCCAAATTAAGGAATAAAAACAATCAGTTCAGCTCAAGGTGAATGAATATATATGAAAATGGAGATCTGTCTGTGCCATTTTTGAGTTTAGAAAGCCGTTCTATTTTGAAAAAGCTAGATGGGGCTCCCTCCTCCAGCTACTGAAAGTAAACAGAGCTCATAGCTAAGACAGATTTTCAAGTTATATTCGGCAAATTTAGCATCATAGATTAGATTTAGTGGCCATCTGGATATTGCGACAATAATAAGCGATCAGTGCCTTCGTTCAAGTGGAGCATCCCGCAAACCTAGCATTGCCTACAGAACATAGTCCTCGATTGAGAATGTCTCAACGGGATTCGACGTCCACCGCCACAGTTCTTAAATCCATATTTTGCATTAATAATCTGATATTATTTCTAAGTAAATATTTCAATAGCTTATATGAGTCATCTTATATTATATCTGAATAAAGTACGGCAGAAGAGATCCATCGTCTTTCAGAGATACCGATGGCACGCTGTATCCCAGGACTATCAAAGTGCTCAAATTTCTTTACAATATGTCGTTTAAAGGCTTCCTTAGAGAAAGTCTCCAACATTACCTCAGCTTAGTCAGATAAATTCCCCCTCGTTCTCTTTTTAAAGAGCAATGAGGCTGAAATCGCGCATCCAACTAAGTATGACTAGAAGGACGGCTGCATGGACGATGCTTCTAAAAGCCCAACACTCTTTTACTCTAGGTACCAAGACATAAGGTGAAGAGATTCGATGTATTGTGACAAGATAAAATAACTTCCCAATTCTAACACTGCATAAATTCGTTGCGGGTCTCAAAACAATTCGTGCATCACCACTTGGTTTGGAATTCCTACCGTGGCCTAAATTAGAGCTGTGGAGTAATGGACTTCACTAAGATCCATCCGCTGACCATTGCGTTCATGACTCGGTGCGTCAAATCAAGTGCACTAACTACTCACGGATCGGGGAGGAGTAACCTATTTAGGTAATTCATCGCGAGCTTTGCACGATGCATCATTTCTGAGACGATGTAGTCATCGTTTTGTTGCAAAATTGAAGATTGATTGCGTGGTCATGAAGATGAGACAGTAAAGGCAACAAAACTCATTGTCTAAGGCAGAAAGATGCACCATGGTTGTTCGCTTAAATTGTATATTAACTGTGCCTCTAAACATGTAAATTAATAATCTAGAACCGTTGATTTTATGTCCTCTTCATCGCTAGGAGGGTACAAAAATACATCTTTGCTGAAAGGGAGAGTAGCACCATCAGTATCCGGCCTGAGTTCCGGTTGGTTAGAGAATATAACTCGATAGGGTAGATGCAAAATTCTCGCGATACCTGTTCGTATGGCGGACTCGGGCTTGTCTCTTAGAACAAGCTCCTTGATAAATATTAATTTAATGACAAACGAGTGAACCACCTCGGTCCCTTCAGGCGATGCGTCAAAGTTGTTTGGAGCCCGGGAATCGATGGAAACTGACTGACGAAGACCAAAGTTGAAATTCAGTTCAGCAACACCATTGCGATCGTATGATTTGTACCCCTCATAGAGATCTTTGCTGGCAAGAGTTCGTACTTTGGTTCTGATGACTCCCTCATTGTTTTCAGCAGTGTCATCCTCCAGGAGGTGTCGTTTGCATGCTGGGGCAACTATTTTGATGCACTCTTCCACTTTCCAGTTACCTTTGGAGAACCGCCATATTTCGGAATATTCCCCATTTTCTGCATCTTTGAGTAGCCCATATATTTTGAAATTTGCTTGGTTTGAACCGAGAGGGTCGATTATGCGATCAAAACGAGCAGTGACTTCGATCCCTGTCGATTGAAACATGTAACTTGAAGATTGGGGTAATCTTGGGATAGGGGCTGATGATTGAATCGAAATATCCCGCTTAAACTTTGCGACGAGTCCTTCGCTGCTTTTGCCCCCTCTTGATTCAAGACAAGCTTTTGCTTCAAACCTGTAGGAGATAGATATGATAGAACTGTCCAGGGATGCAGGAAGTTGATCAGGTAAGACTACGGAAAAAGGAAATTCATGCTTTCCGCGTCGCAAAGTCGTAGATTTAGACATGAAATTCCATTCACCAATTTCCAGGTCCTGAGTCTTGCAATCCGTGCAATTTTTCCGGAAGGGTTGTTTTTGAGTTGTGTGCGAGCGCAATGTCGCAACGAATTTGTTTATGTCGGCGTCATCCTCTAAAACCGTGAGAATCATATTTCCAGAAATAAGTGAGCCTGGAAAAAGGGTAGGTGGACTGTCGATTTTCCAATCGAGGGCTATTGTCGAGCTCTGGCGTTCGCGGCTCCATTTCGCCAATGGCAAACTCAGCAAGGTTGAGATTTTAGCCATCAATACATCCCGCGATGGTTTGTTTGAGCGGTAGGATAGTATCATCTGTCTACGAGATGACGGGCGAACTCTGGATTGGCTCAGATGTTTGGGAGTTGGTCTGGCATTCGAGGATGTGTTGGTGTTGAAGGGACTCCTGAATCGACAAACAAAGGAGAAAACAAGTGTGGGATAAAAACGGGTAAAATGAAACTGGAGAATGAGACAACGTGGGCTCTCGGGCCAAGTTCTCTCCTTCCACTCACTATGGTATATTTATACATGCATACACGTGGAGGCCAATTTGGGAAGAAGTCACTGACCATGAACCAGCAACCATGACTCGGGATGGTTTACTTAAATAGGCCTGGTCCATCGAAGCCGAGCACAGACTATTGACGGTAGCCAACCATTTGTAGATCGAAATTCAAGTTCGCTTGCAAGTGACGACTAGCTAAGCGGCGTTCTTCAATTAGGATGCTTTTTTATCATTGATCACCACCATCACAACTCATTCAAGTCCATCTTTTACTACCTCTTAAGACGACATGAACTTCTCCATCATAATTTCGAACGCCCAAGCTCCGCTCAGGCCAATAATACCCACAAAAAAACGAAAGCAAGCGACTGGTTGAATGCTGTGGTGGCTTGGACTAGGGTGATCTCGGCACGAGCTCATGGAGCGATCGGCATGAATTTCCCAATAAGTAAGTTAGTGGGCCATCAAACACCATTGTGTGACAAACCACGAAAAAAAAAGTGACAGTTCAGGCGAAAACTAGTTTGCAGAGGTGGATTTGCTACTAGACATTCTAGAATATTCAAACCCCAGCCGATCCCCTAAGCGCTGGTCTCACTGGTACCTCGAGGCAATGTCACAATACGTTTGGTAATGATCTGCAGGTGCTTATTTAAAATTGTGTGGCTTGACTCCTACCGTCTGCGTGGATCATCCGAACGCAAAGCCCTATTGCCAAAAGTAGATCCCATGTAGAGCTTTATTCAAGCGCTTAAGAAGCACAATCCTATCACCACTGAGGCCAAATCCCCTCGTTATTTCCTCGGCCCATTTGGAAAAATTGGCATTGCTTTGTAACTTCCGGATCGCTCTTAGTGTAAATTTGAGATGGCCCAATGTAGAGAATATCAGGGACATTGGATTGATATTGGGGCCATTTTGGCGGTTGAACCACCGCCGAGGCACCCAGATTCGGATTCAGATAAATTGTAAAGGATATGAAGTAACTGCGTAGCACGCTGGCCAGAGTTGAATTCCCAGGTATGGTGGCACCTTGGAACTGAAATTCCCCATCGGCTATGATTGTGAGTCAATACAGGACTAAATAACATAGCAGCGTAAATACCATTTATGTAATTGCTGAATAAGTATCCTGCCGTTGCTCCATGAAATTGGTATCCAGCATTGAAAATGGTTTTATAAACAGGTCGGCCAGCATTCGCTACAGCCTTCGCAACGTAGCGGGTCGGGCAGCCTACTATAGCGTCGCCAAAAAGAGCTGAGCGCTGAAAAATCACTTCGCTGAGGTTAGAGCCTAAATTAAGTGGCTTCATTAATGCTTGAAAGGCAGGCAATTCATCAAGGTGGCTCCGATTGTAGGCTGAACTAGGATAAAGGCTTGTCGCAATATCACTGTAATAGCCATCAGTGTCTTGCCATAACGTTAAGAGGTCCAAATACATCTCTGTTTCTGTAGTCATGGAAAAATTAGTAAACATAAAGCCCTCATCTTCGTCGCGATCTATTAAGGTTGGAACTTTAGTAAAGTGACCATCGTAAAATTCTTGGAAAGGGTGATTGCGAAGCGTGTGACCGTCGACTACAGGTCCCCAGTAGAATAACCCATACGTATATCGTTTAGCAAGATATGCTGAATCATAGGACTTTGCGGTTGCAGACTGGATGTCCAATACTGACAAGCTCCGTAGGCAGGTGAGGCTTAAACAATTGGCAGCCTCCAAGAATCCGGCAAATTGGTCGCCAAGCCACATCTCATTATAAATTGGGGTCCACCAAGGATACTCTAATAACGAGTTATTATGACCCAAAACTTGATGAGAATCTGGAAAGGTTATAATGACCTACCCGGAATAGCTGCTCGGAACGGTGGATTCTCATCACCACCAAACATGACCATTTGCATAGTTACTGAACCTCCTCCTGCACTGCCTCCGGTTATGGTAACTTTAGAGGGGTCACCGCCAAAAATATGGATATTGTTTTGGACCCATTCAAGCCCAGCGCGCTGGTCCAGAAGACCTGCATTTAATGAGCCATCCTCCTTAACATATTGGCCGGCGAGAAAACCCAAAGGCCCAAGACGATACTGGAGTGCTACATATACCATCGATCCGTTTGATTGATGCACAAGGCTATCTCCAGTTGTCGTCGTGGCGTCACCGGTCACATAGCCTGATAATCATGAGTTTCTTGCAAAACACGAATACAACTTCTCACTTGCCTCCGCCATGAATAAAAACGAGGACGGGTAGCTTGGCTGATTTAGGTTTGATTGGAGTTTGGATATTAAGTAATAAACAATCTTCATCTTGCACCAAATTTGAGAAGTCAATAACACTCCACGTTGGGCTACTCTGAATGCAAGCCGGTCCTGGAACTGTCGCATTCACGCGAGTAAGTTTTGTACCGAAATCGGCTTGTAACGGCACCGGTGCTCTCCAACGCAGATTTTTCACTGGCGCTTGAGCATATCTGATTCCCAGAAAGGTATTGATTCTTTGATAAAATTGGTTGTCAGTAATTTACGGTGTTGGGATGAGCAAGAAATTCCTACCCCGAGGTCTTATTTTGAATACCTAGATATTCAATCCCATCACCGTAGACGCTAACTGCGTACCCAAAAGAGGACAGGAGGATAAGACAAAGTAAGAAATGTAGTTCTGGGCGTACAGCCATCTCGTACAATCACAATCAAGTATGAAGGATAATTTTCAAGAAAATCAAAACATGATGAATCTTCACCCACCGCATAGACAAGCTTCCCCAAGTGCTTAAATTGGTGCCTAATACCACGCTTACTGAGTACAAATCTACATCTTGATATACTGTGCTCAATGTAACCCCCTCATTTTAACGTCGATAATAGTGCAGTCAAGGGTAAATTTATATCTACCCGGCTAAAAACTCATCTGCTGTTTTATTATTAGTGGAAGCTGGTGCTTTGAAATTAGTGAATCATCTAAAGACAAATAAAAACCACATTTTGCTCTCAGACTCCGAAACTAACCAATGTAAAATTACATCGAGGAACAAATGATGTCGCTCCTACATGCTAGTCTAGAATCTGCCAAGTTTGTATCCCACCTTCGCCACACTCATTAGCGGGGTTCTCAGTGACATTAGCCGTGAAACCTGACGGCAGCGTAGAATAAAGCATGCTATCAGCAGAGCTTGTCATGGCGGCCATTTACGGCGTACTTGCAGTAGACTTCGACATACTTGGCGTGAGCGCAGCGCATTACTCAATCGAGACATTCTGCGGTTACTACCGATGGGGTCGAGACCAAGGGCAAATCTCGCTCTTTGATAACACACACACACCATCTATTAAACACATTCTCGACACTCTTATTTAAGAATTTAACCTAGAAAGCTTCACCAAAGCGTCGGTAAAGCTCGGTGGGCTCCTGATGCGGATATTTAACAATAATCGGCCTTTCTTTGTTCTATATTTCAATTCACGATAAAAGAAAGAAAGAAGAAATAAAATAGTTTTGGTTATTTTTGAAACAGGTGGGTGCTTCAGTCGCTCGCATATTGCATCTTTGATTCTGAAATTTTATGCACTTTTGCTCCATATCATACTAGTTCTTCTCTGATATGAACTGGATTGTACAGATGTCAAAATCACACCAACATCAATTTTGTGAGTGTCACCCTTTCTTTTCTCAATTGTCTCATCACCCTGCAGAACTACAAGTCAAATATGAATTTCGAATAATCTTTATTTCTGTAGGCTTAGCCAGTATTACCTTTGCGTCAAACGTTGCTGATGCTGTTTATTTAGGAATATTGAGGGAGCTACGTCGTAATTGTCGCCCTGGGTCAGGTTTCAGAATAACCATCAAGAATTGATCCAGCTGTAAGGGAACCTTTCAAAGGTAGCAGCAGTGGCGAAGCAAAGCGGATGGATGCGCGTTGAAGCGAAATAATATCCGTCGCTAAGCGAGGTAATATAGCCATATTGTCTAACCGTGCTGCTGCGAACAGCTCGGTACGCCGCTATACAATGGTTGGGCTCAGGATCACCATATCAATTGACAGCCACGAGTGCAAGCGCCCGGGAGACCTGAAAGGGCCTCAACACATACATACATGGCTGGTTGGAAAATAATGGCCTCTGTACCCTTGCATACTTGTTTCATATGAAATTAACTGCCGCTGCATGCGTCGGAGAAAAAAATGCATCGAAATCGGAACATCGGCTCACCCTTTCCCTCTCCACCATCGATGCACTCAAGAAACATAGAGCTCGCTTAGCAAAACCTCGATCCTCGTCATACACGTAAACACTATTTCGAGACTCGAGCGGTCAGTGTTTACGTAGGCCAAAGCTTCTTGTTCGCCAAGAACTTCCACCAGTTGCAGGCAGTAAAGTCAGGTCGGTGCGCTGTTGTCCTAACAGTCAGCGTCGATGGTCCCCTGCTAAATCCCCACTAGCCCCATGGGAACAATAAACTTGTTGACGGGGATATCTGGAAAGGGTGCCGGATTACGACTCTGGCTCGGATGATTTTGAGTCTTAGCCCACGTAGAACAAAGGGGGAACCCTTCCAAACCCAACAAGACGCGCAAGACGAAACAATTCATCCTCCCTTCACCTTGTCAATTGCCCATGGCTGTCTACCTCAAACCTGCCCAAGCTTACACAAGCTCCACCATTCCCCAGCTGGACCCTGGTATTTCGACCACCTGGATTGTTTGAGCCTGCAAGCGGAATAGCTTAGGGGCTCGAGCTCCACAACCCGTGGAGGGAGAATTGCCCACCAAGCCAAGCAGTATCCATGGCATCTTGGCGTGCAATGTTTCAAGTCAATCGCCAGCTGCAATGGAAACCAAGTCTGGGGCGATTTAGCAAGATGGCAGCTGGCTATAAAGACATCTTCTATAACCTCCCATATTCGGTCTTATCATCTTCACTCACCTTCTTATCAATATCCCATCCATTTCAGCCCCGTCGCTAGTTTCCGGTAAACTCAGCCAAAATGTTCCGTCTCTCGACCTTTGTTTCTCTTCTGGCCATCGCCGCCTCTGTGAGCGCGACGCTTGACCCTGCCACCAGCAACACCAAGGGAAAATACCCCGCCAACCCTGCCTGCTCTCGTACGTGCTGAGATTACAACATCGCTTTTCTCCATGAATTATGAGCTAACCAGCCGGAACAGCTTCGAAGACCTCCACTGCTATTCAGGCTGCTGAGTGTGCTTACAACACACGTGTCTCTGGAACCCAGACCTTTGCCGTCTTCAAGCAGGACCACCAGTACGATGCCAACAACGGTGCTCCTTACGGCACCTGCATGGCTTACACTTGCACTGCTCCCACCGACTCTGAGCTGACCACCGATTCCGACTACTGGACCTTCTACTGGGGGTAAGCAACCACTCCGTCCAATTCCACCTCGGATGAACACAGGGAATCCACGAATTTTCCGAATCTAAGCTAACGATGTACAGTGACAACGGCGAGTCCTCTGGCGTCGGCACCACCTGCATCAAGGACCCCACTGACGGAACTTGCGGCTGCGAGAACTCCGACGGTACCTTTGTCAAGGGCAGCAGCTCTTGTGTTTAAATTCTCTGGGGAGTGGGACGGTCCATTATTCAACACTTGATGCGAAAATGAAATTTTGGAACCATTGTACAATTTGATAGAGGCGTCTAAATAAAATTAGCTGGACTATATTTGAGCAATTGTCTCATCTAATCCTTTTCTCTCCCAACCCACTCGATACTAAAACCGGGTCTCACAAGACTATGCATGTGTTTTTCCAATCTGAAAAACGACCGTCATACTCAATCTCTTCCTTTGAATCGCGCAAATATCGATTCTTCAACCAACAATTTGCTGCTACTCTATAATCCTTGAACAATCATTGATTGCGTTTCACCTTGCAAATATGTTCCGTTCTCTAGTCTAGCTTGGGGACTGACCCTGAGAAATGTAAACGTAATCCTGATTCATTAACATAAAAATCTACATCACAATGCAGCTATCATTCGTATCATCCTCCATACGTGTTTCCATACCGATTGGCTTCTGTAAAGCCAAAAGTCTCTGGTTCCTTTCAAGCTTGCCATACCAGTCTTTCAAGTTCATGATACGAGACCAATAGCATACTCTATCGAATTCATCCGCATAATCCATCATTACTGACTCTAAATCTTCATGTTTCTGAGAATCTATGACAGATGCCCAACCTATCAGAATTGTGTTGCCTGCGACAGCCGCTGATAAAGGCCGATATGGGTTGGCATCATATGCGAGCGACACAACATCCTTACAAATTTGGTTGGATTCTTTGAGGAGATTTAAGTTTGTGTCATCGTGTATGTAAAGGATTCGATTGAGAATCGAGACAAGACCAAGAAATGTCCCGAATGCTGCGATGAATGAAGCACCTAATCTCTTTATCTCGTAGGCCGAATCTGGCTTTGCGGCAGCATCCAACATTCTTCTATATTCTGAGTGAATTACATGATACTCAGACTGCATTATATCGTAAGTGACGCGAATTTGATAGAGATACTTTCTTGGTGCACGGAGGTACACCGCAATATCGGCTATCGTGCTTAGCCGGATGCTAATGAGAGACTGGGAATTGGTCACTATTGGCCGCGGTGCTAAACATTTGTAGAAAATATCCCAGAACCATTGGTCCAGCTCGATATCGTGGTTATAAAAGCTCTCGATGACCTGAAACTCAAATATTAGAGATGGTTGAGACCAAAGAAACACCAGGGGGTAATTTGTCTTGCCGTTGTTGCGCAAAATGTTTTTATTAAGCCCGGTCTGAATTCATGAAGTCTACCTTGGACAGCGACGTCATGAAGTAGGTGCGATAGAATTTGACCATGTTTCGCATAGTCGTTCCCTTGCTGCTTGACCAGTCCCTATGCATCACACTCTTAGTCTTCGATTATGTTGTGTTTTGATGGGGGGCAAATAATTCTCACCTGGGAAATGTTCAAGATGTAAATAGCACACATATTGTTGTATGTGCAAGCCCGGATAGGATCCTCCATAGCCTTTCCTAGAGCCGCCAAAGCATCCACTTGGCGGGCAAGGGCAACCTGTTGGGAACCTTTGTTATGGAGAGCGTCAAATGCCGCAATTATGGCAGACACCGCCCCATCGAGTGCGGGACTATATCCAATATGACGAGGCAATTCGGGCAAGACAAGTCCATAGTTGAAAATATCATATCTCATGTCCTTCAGTTCAAACATTGATACCAATCTGTTTGCCAACCGGGTTCCCTTGTTACTCGGAGCAGGCCGTGGAGTATGTCTTGGGACAACTGCTACCACCGATGTCTTGCTTTTCTTGGCCTGCCCATTGACAATTTGGAAGGCCTGGGACTCAAACTTGATTCGTTTAACACCCGCTCCAACGCATTCTATCAGCAGCCGCTCACATCTGCTGCAGGATGGCTTCTTTTGATCGCACTAGGCCAGCTATTCAGCTCTGATTCGACAAGATCGAGTTCGCACCCACCTTCTTCTTCTGCTTGCGGCATGCGTTGCATCCCCTTGCAGTTGGAACCCCAGGCATTGCTTTGTCAACTAGCTACGTTGAGGGATAGAAATCAGGAAGGATTCTGCGACTTCTTTGATCAAAGCTGATGAAAGCATACAGAAAAGAGGCCAGGGTCGCTCCAAATTCCCCGTTTTAGATGCAAGAGCGGATTAGACAAAACTTAGTCCCAGATTTCTGGCCCGCTTCCTGTCTTTATTTCTCAAAAAATAACCTTAGGCAACCAGAGAGCTGTGATTTGGGTGGTGGCCAAGAAGATCATTCTTAGACTTACCCGATCTGGTCCGATGTGCCGCTGGGATCCATCTGACTGCGCCGTGGGAGAATTTGATTCGCCTCTTCATGCATGGCGCTATCGAATCAAAAATCTCAGCATGAAGAAGCAACTTTGTACTGCTGACATAATTACGAAGATGACGTATATTGTTTCTATAATTGATAACTGAGTCGGCTTAGATTCTTGGAGTAATAAACAATCAAATGGGTACGTCAATTTGCCTCAATCGGTCATGAGGTGACCTACATCACAAATCAGAATCGACCAACTAATCCGCCCATGATGTCCGTCAACAGAACTACAAAATTCAATTTAAGCTAAGAGGCCGACACGGGGTAGGCTATTCGTATTTCGCATTATATAGGCGGCTTTCTATCTTTACCCGGAGCTCTCATATGAGGTGGCAAGGCGCTGCCTTTTTCAACCGGCGGTGGGCTTGAGATGATTCTTAATGTGGGCCTCGGTCAATATCGAGATTAGATGATCCAATGGCATGAATATGGTAACTCTTGATCGACGAAAAGCTTCTTCTCTAGAGGAAAGTGAAGACCAAAACGCGATTGAAGATGTCCCTCGAAAATGTTCCCACTTCCAGGCAAACTGCGGCAGCCAGGTTCCTTGTTGAATGAATCAGGACCACCCATGTGCTGATGTGCCAAATCTGAGACTGGGTGCATTCTCTTCTACCATGGAGTTCATTTCGCTAGGGTTGGCCAGTAAGTTCAGGCAAGCAAAAGTGATCAGCTCCAGGTCATCAACGATCGTCGCTTATGGCTTGGGCTCCAAAAAAAAAACAGGCAATCACTCTCCTTGGTAACCTGGCCCCCTGGGGGAAATAAAACATCGCACACGGTTAGTGCTTTTTGGGTGCAAAGTCCTGATTAGGTGTGCGGTCCTTTTGTCCCCCCTAGCCTAGATGCATTAAATGATGTGTTACATATGAAGCCATACCAGGCAGATTATTCACTGATGTGCACTAAAAGAAAAACGGAGGTATAAAACTTTCGGATAGGACATAAAAGAACTAACAAATGAAATATTCATAGCACGTATGATCTAGAATAAAGCCAAGCAGGGTTCTCGCCTAGAAACTCCGAACCAGCCAGCACGGCGTAATCGAGATCAGTCTCTGCAAATCGAGAAAACCTTTCCATACTTCCTTCATTCCTTCGATCTTTTCTGATATAAAGGGCCTTAATGCCAACTGACAGCCACTATACACTAGTGTAAGATATTCGAGTCCCCATGGTGGCGTTTCCCTGGGCTGATGTAGCGACAAACCTGTGGAGCCTGCTGTCAGGCTTGTAGCTCTAGTTTACAACAAAGAAAAACTTACAGGACAGATAGTTGGTTTCAGCTGAATCAATTATGATGCAAAAACCAGAATGAATGCTTTTTCACGATTGCATTTCCAAGTTTTGCTCCTAATCACGCCTACTTGTTTTTTCTTTTTTCTTTTTTTTTCATGACGACATGTCCACTCGCCGCAGTCTGTCGCAATTGATATCTCAGATGAGATGATGGCACAAACCAGTAAGCAAATGCAACGATGCTTTGTAATCTATAATTGCTTTTGGGGTCTTGGCCAAAGTCTCGAGAACTGAATGTGTCTCACCTTTAACTCAATAAAGATCGATGGCAACGATCAAAGAGAACTCTCTGGGCATAATTGGTTTTGATACGCAAGAGAAATCCCTGAGTTGCCAACGCGGTCGCATCATCGCAAATGAAGCACGCTATAGTATCGGCTGGGGAGGCGAGAAGCGTGGTATGCTATGCCTTGGTCATGCGACACCTCTTAGTACTATTCTGGCACATCTATCTTGCTTGTAGTCGTAAAAAAGCAATATGTGATCGTATCCAATTTTAATTCGCTGAGGAATTGTGGATGAGAGGCGGATCTTCGAATGGTCACTTGCCACAAGCTTGGCACCAGGAATCACTGACTGTTAAGTGTTCAAGCATCGCCTGCCCCCAGAAAACACGTCTTCGTTGCAACCGTCAGGCTATTCTCATCTCAATAATATTCTTATTTTCTGTAGTATAACAACCCTTGCTAATAATTTTCTATTGTGGAAGGACGCTTTGGTAGGAGGATCGCATTCTTGAGATAAATCTAGGCTACTCTAGGCCACCCTCGGCCTTGCGACTTGGGATCCAATCTATACTGTTTTGGGGAAGATTGGCCCACTAGAAGTAACTTGATGGCTGTCCGTTGTCGTATTGCTCCAGACTCAAGCCAATTTAATGAGGCTGTGGCTTGCGTATGTGAGACATCGAATTCAACAGGGATGACCACAGTGAGGTATTTATATTGTGAAGAGGTGTGATGGTACGCCGAGTGTTAAACCACAGAGATGTTTCGTCCAACTCGTTATAAAAGCGGATTATGGGATCAAGATAAATAAGACAGAGCAGGGACTTCAACGTTCGCATAAGTGTTGGATATCATCCAATAAATCGGGCATGGCTATCGGCGGCGGATTCGACAGAGGGGTCGCCCACTTAGCGGAAGTATCCATGAAGCTATCATTTGGGGCTGAGCTTGGCATTACACCACCAGCAACTACCGAAACTAATTCCTGAGTGGTATAACCGCCAGAAGGTGCAGCTAATGCGGCCCAAGGGCGATTCAATCCCCGTTAGGCACCCATGATTCGCAGCAGTATCCCAGCACGAGAAAGCAGTGTGATGGCGCTAGACCGCCTGGGACCGCTGGCCGTTTGCCCTCTTTAACCATTCACGGTCTAGACTCTAAGCACCCCCATTCTCCACCCATCACATCTCGACATGAATTTTATTTGAGTGCCAAACACAGTTGACTCCGAGCCTCATATAATGTGAGCTTCGCCATAACAGCAAGCGTCCAATTCAATTTGTTCCAACCTGTGCAATTTCCAGCCAGCCCGTCACTCAATTACTTCCCATTACCGCGCAAAAAAACCCATGCAACGTCATCTGGATGAACCCCGCAGTCAACATGCCCACTCAACTGCTGCCCACCGAAATCATCCTCGCCATCGTCGAGGCACTCGTCCCAAAAGATAGCAAAGCCATTCTACCTCCGTCTGATCCTACTTCCAAGACAATCCTTGCCTTCACAACAGTCTGTTGGGCAACATACCCTTTGGCTTCTGACCTCTGGTGGCGACATTGTCTCTACATCGATTCGGCACAGAAAGCGTCACGGATTTTGCACCGTCTGAAGACACCTAATCGAAGTTTGGAGCGGTTCTTGTCTAGCGGTTCACAGATAGGAATGTATATGGGCCCATTCCCGCTTGATTATGATGAAGAGGGTCGCGCTCTATTACGCCAACTTTGGGAAAATGATACGCCATCGCCAAATGCTTCAGATTTTGAGATTGAAGTGCAGCCCGAGGCCACAGAAGATGGCACACCCATTCTACACCCTTCACCTCTCAACGATCTTTCGACAGCTATGGTTGTAGAGGAGACGTTTCGATTACTGTCACCGATGCTGACAAAACTTGTCATCGATATGCCTTTGCGCACCCTTTATCCAGAAGAAGATGCCCAAGGAGTTCGTCCCATTCTTCGGCGTGCGTTTGAACACCTTGTCCACCTCGAAGAGTTTGTTAGCGTGCGTGATGAGCTCTTTCTATCTACAATACCAAACTCATTCCGAGCTGAACCGGAGGTGTGGTCAACATGCTGGCCAAAACTACGCCGCCTCGCACTTTACAACCCCATCCTCGACAGCCAGGATAAAACATGGACGGATATGGTTGATGTTCCAAATTTGGAGATGGCAATATTTACTCGCGCCGATCCAGGTGGTGTTCTGGATGAAATCAACATGAAGTCTGAATGGTCTCATGCTATTCTTCGAAGAGCGTTGGCGCAGGAAAGGCCTCCTGAACTAAGAATAAAGCCCTTGAACCCGACTGTAAAGCCTATGACACTGGGTCTAGTCGACTGCGATTCTGGTTTACCCAACTTTTCTCAATATGTTCAGCGTTGGCAACAGCTAGACCCGGAAAACAACTTCCGCGTCGTGACCAAAGCACCAACTGTTCCCGCACACATCGAGGACGGGGATCAAGATGATGACGAGATTGATCCTATTGAAATCTGCCAAGATTGGATTAAAGAGAATTCCTTGAATGGGACTCTGTGGGGAAAGGTTGCCGGTGGTTTTGACTACTGCAGCCAGTCTACTGCCTAGGGAGTGCTTCCAAATACCATTGGACATCCCCCGTACACTACAAGGACAAGTAGACGATTTCGCAGCCTTTTTTTTCATTACTTGAATAAAGGTTTTTTTTTTTTTTTTAGCTATTTCTAGGGACCTTCAAATCATCTTTTAATCGTCCAGCACTAGCATCATGAATGCAATGCGAATAACACACCAGTGTAAATAATCATCAGCCCCAGCTAGGCCAGGGGCATCCGACTAAAGCTCATGTTTCCCATGGACATACGAAAGCCATTTGCTCAATGCCATAGAAAATAGATCCAATCTTCTTTCTATTAGAGATGTCCCATCTGCATTTTGCCAGTTCAATTGTCTAATATCCTGGGCATATATTGTACCTGGGTAGATGAGACCAAAACCCTGTCCGCTGGAGGGCGTGATCTTTCCGCAATTTGGAGATAAAAATGCCGACAGCGCTGCCTTGAAGGTCATGCATCCAACAGCTTTACAAGAAAAAAAGGTTTTCCTGTTCTCATACGCGAGCTGCCTTTGATTGGATGGGGTATTCATTGTTCCACTCCAGAGGTTCCATGGATTTCAGAAAACAAGACTTAGAAGTCACATGAGTAGATCTTCAACACATCTTCATTATCGGTAGAATATAGCCTTACCACAGATATCATAATTCATGTAGGATTAATCTGAAAATCAACGCACCAGAAATATGACACCTCCAACCTATCAAGTATGCGAAAGAGGCCGTCCGTGAAGCCGCAACATACAGGTTTCCTACTTCAATTTCACCTATATCCTCTCTAACCAAATCTTGGACTAATCTCTTGGCAGGCGAACTGAATTAGGGAATCTCCACAGTGGCGTAAAGCTGCAATGCCATGTAGACCCATCCAGCCCCATTCGGTGGCGTTAATGTAGTTACTCACGGCACTTCAGAACGGGAAGATGTACGGTGCAACCTATCAAAGTGCAAGATCAGATCCCACTAGTAGATACTCCACACACCTGTCGATCAGATCGATCCGTCCCACGAGTGATCAATTGATAATGAACATACTACTGCCTCATCTTGCCAATCCATTAGCTATTGCCAAATTATGCATGTAGCCAGGGCTCCTCGCTTCAGACAACTTAGCATAAGCTCACATTAACCAACGGCAATAAATCAGCCAATTCTTCTGTAATGAGAATTCCTAGAAATTCCAAAATTTTCGAGCAGGTTCACATCCGTATATTTGTTCGTTATTATATCCTACATTAACGAGTGGTCGGATTTGATCAAGTCTAATCTCAACTATAAAAACACTTCCTTGCGGTACTTGTAGCCCCATACAAGATTATATTTAAGGATAGAAAATTCTTGGCGTCTTCATTCAGATGACGCGGCAGGCCTCTTCTGTGCGCATAAAGAATGGAAGTGCACGTAGGAATGGACTGAAGTATCCATCAAGTCCTTCCTCACCTTGACAAGAAATACTTCAACCTCTTGAGGCGTCCAACCGAGGCCTCGCGTGAAGGGTCCAAGAGTAATGGCTTGGAGCCCGTCATAGATGACGCTCCTGTTATAAAGGCCAATCATCTTAAGATTGGAGTCCTTCGCCCATGGTCCAACTGGTACCTTTTTAATCTCATGACGAATGTTCACGAAGCCCGCTTCCCTCAGTCGGTCTTCGTTCTTTGCAGAAGCATGCATATCAATGCCGAATGCAGCTAACCCGGCCTTGATGTTGGCCACCATTGTCGGTGGCGAGTAATCATCATGCATGGTTCCGTCATCGCATCCATAAACCCACCGAAATTCGGGGAGCTCAATCCAGCCGCCGGGTTTTAGAGTACTGATATCATGATTCATTAATTACGTGACTGGACAGTTATTTTAAGAGCATGCCAGGAATACCCACCTATATGCCTGCGCAAGCAGAGCTGGCCAGTCCTTGACGGCGGTCGACATGTTGCGCAGGTGCACCAGATCAGTCGAACTGTCGCCATATAACCACGGCGCCTCAGCGTCGTCAACAAGGAACCTGACGTTTGGAGGCACCCAGGGGGGCTGAATGGGGCTCAGGTCAATTCCGATGACTTCTGCGCCCGGATATTCGTCGCCCACTGGTGAAACTATTAGCGCTGCATCATCACCACGGTTTTGGGTAAACAGACTGTCAATGGCCCAGCTTCCTGTTCCTGTGCCAATGTCTATGATCTTTTGCGGGTTCTCCACTGGCGCATTGTGCAATTTTCCTCCCAAAAGATGGACCGCAACTGTATGCTTCATGTCCTCTCGCTCTTGCTCAGGCATGTCATTGGGGAAATTGTAAAGACCCTCCTTGAACTTGTGGTACCTGCGACTATTCTCAAATTGGTAGTCGCGAACGCTGGATGCGATCGAAGTCGACGTGGTCGACTTTGAATCGGACGAGTAGCCATCATCAGTGGGGGCGTCATCAGCATCAAGAGGATCATGCGGTTCCTCCGACTCGATCGGCGGGTCTTCACGAGGCGGCTCTGCCTCTCCAGTAACAGGACTTGTCATTTTTTCTCGGCCTCTAATATCAGATATTGCAGATCTTCACTTGCAGGGGAGGGCTCTAGGATGAGAGGAAAGTGACATTTAGAGTTGGGAAATGCGTGTGCAGCGCCAGTGAGGTCGCATCCGACGGGGTTCGACCCCAAAAATGGGCCCATCTCATGACACTTACCCCCATTCATGCTGGTTAATATCCCTCATTATGTCAGCAACCATCCGTCACTTTTTGCTCCTGGGGCTAGATGTTATCAATTGCGCAATATATCGGCAGAAAAGCATAGGTTCATTATACGGGAGCTGACATGGAGTCGTTCAAACTCAGCCTTCCCGGAAATGCGGTCCTCTCAGGGATCCGAAACATGCCCACCAAAAAGTCATGCAGACCAAAGTACTGCCCACTAGTGGTTGGCCTTCACGGCGGCTGCTACACAAGCCAATATTTTGATGTTACCCCAGATTACACAGTCAGTCTGACAAGCAACTCCTTATCAGTGCCATTCGTTGCCATTGATCGCCCGGGATACAAGGATTCAACTGCAATTACTCCAATCCCAGAAGGCTCCAGCTTCCCCGAAGAATGGGGTACAAGGTTGCATCAGTCTATTCTCCCAGCGCTATGGACGGAATTCGGAGTGCCAAACGAATGCAACTGCATCGTGCTACATTGTCACAGCCTCGGCGCCAATGGCGCTTTCGTGGCAGCGTCTCTTCATGCCACTGAGCGTGAGGCTCCAGCATACCCGTTGGGGGGCCTTGTCGTATCCGGTTTTGGTTCTCTCTTGAAGGACACTGGTGGTCACGTCGCTACGCCTGACCCTCCACCAGTCCATGTCAACATCCCCATTCAAGTCAAAGATAGTACTCTGCTATTGCCGGGAACAGCCGACGATCAAGTATACGCCCAGTCAGAACGGATTGATCACGCTATGCCGTTTGATGAGATTGCTGCTTTAAGAAGTTCGTGGCTCTCCACCTGGAAGCTGAAATGGGGTACCAATATTACTGCCCCCGTCATGATTGCGCTGGCAGAAAGGGATCATTATTGGGATGCTACGGATGAGCACATGCAGGACTTTGCAACAAGCTTCCCCAACAGCAGCAGGGTAGACACAAGCGTCATCAAAGCTGCACCGCACAATATTGAACTGAGTTATTGGGGTCCTGGGTGGTACGCTCGGAGTTTTGGGTTTGCCGTCGAATGTGCAGCGTCGCTTGCATTCAGCAAATGATGGTGCAAATCACAGATGCCCTCCAAGGAAATTGGGTTTTCTTTGTCTCAAATCTCATGACTCGAGCATCACACATCCTAACCCTTAAAGGAACACCAAATCCGGAACTATTTGTCGTTCAATTTGACTTGTCCTGCGTCCAAGAAAAGAGGGTCAGATCGACGAGCAGCATCATTAGCGTAAACCTTGGGCGCAGATTTGGCAAGCAAGCTGGAGTGGAGGCCTTGGCCCACCCAGCAAACCAAGTTAATGATCTTCTCTTTAAGCAACTTCACATGATGAGTGTTGATATTTATAGTAAACGATTGAATAGGTTGTTGTAAATTTAACCAAATATGAAATCTCGCTCCTACTCTTATCCTTTAATACACCGTGCCTCTCCTCCAGCAAAACCCCGGAAGCGAACCGACTTAGCAGCCACCGTTCCGGCCATTCAGGAGATGGATTGAAATGCAAACTGCACAGGCAGATTTGGAAGGGCTTCCAAGCCAAGGGACTGAACCATTGCACATCGGAGCACAAGCTGTGGTAGGGTCACATTTCTTTCCGCGCGCAGCAAGGGCAGAGCTGTCACGAGCCTCAATGTCTTTGTCGAGAAAAATTCGTTCAAGCTCCTCCTGAATCTGGCGGTATTGCTTCTGGGTGAATTCTCGACTTGCGGGAGTAGGGGATGGGAGAGCTATATACATCGCTTGTTAGTATCGACCCATTGCGATTCCTTTGATCCTTTTATAGGAGGAATTAAGCTTACGAGAAGCTGTAGTCGCGATGAGGCTAATAAAAAAGGCGGTGACGGTGGCGAAATGGATTTTGAAATCCGGTTGAGGCTATTTGAGCTATGGAAATAGTTTGGAGCAGGATGGTTTGGGCGGATGCTGGTTGTGAGGGTGATGATTCTCGTTTCTACTGCATCGTGATGTGTTGCTTTATACTCATCAATCGTAAAATAATTTTTCGAGAGGCCTTGTTTCTCACCGCGCATCAATACCATTATATTGTAACCTTTGGGTTCCCCTGTTTCACAAAATATAACCTCGCCGAACACCACCACTCGCCGAGAGACATTATTCGTCAAAGGAGTACTGGGGACCTGTGTCTCCAATTGAGACGTTTGTGTCGGGGAGGTCTAGCCAATGGCGGGGAGCTGCATGCCAGCAAGCTTGTGCCAATCAGTGGCATCTGCCCCATCAGATCCGCCTTCAATGCTTAGCATCTGACAGGTAACAGCATTCTAGAAAGCATCGTTCGCTGCAAGCGTGCCCCACGATGCCCCACGACACCCCCGTAGCTTAAATACATGCCGCTGATGTGAGACAGGTTAAAGCGAGCCTCTCTACAGGCACAGCCGCCAGCTGAACCGCTGAGCAATAGAGACAAGGATGTTTTATTGGTTGAGTGGCTCCCTCTCTTGACTACTAGCTGGATCACCCATAATTAACCCTCTTCATTATTTTGATAATATCTCAATCCCACACATACACATGCAATCATTAGCAAATGCTTACCATGATGCGTTGCTGCGGACAGCTCGTGTGGAAAGTATTGGTCTGCGTTTGCAATTGTTTGACCCCACTGATACAACACCGATACAAAACGTGTTCCAACGATCCGAATAGCAATTTTTGTTTCTTCATTGCCCTATTATATTGCCTTCATGACTGTTTCCCTGTCCAAAAAAACGCCAATGCACCTTGTTTACTTGGCCCGACTGCTTCTCTCGCTCTCCTGCAAGGGTTCAGGCGCCCCGAGTGCTTGCTCCCACCAAGGCAGAAATGCACCCTGGCACCACCTTGCCAGCCTCCGTAGTGCCGCAATAATGCAATAGCATCCATATATCTCGTCTGATGAACCAATGTGAAATCCCTCCCAAACAATCTAGTTCTGTTGTTAGCCAGGACTATAAGGGAGTGCTGATGAAACTTACCATGCGACTCTCTGTTCGTTGAACAAACTCCACGCGCCAGCTCGCCCCTTGAACCAATACTATTGGGATTATGGGGAGGTCGTTGGGCTTAGCGTTGGGCAATGACTCGAGATGTCGAAACTGAGCCCGCGTCCAGGCCACCAACCGTTCAGGTCCTCCTACTGAACCATCGGCTTTGCTAATCTTGGTATCTATGCCGATGCCTATGGGTGTGTTGGCTTCGTCGCTCAGTTGGATGTGTGTAGCGCGACGGCGCGCAGGGTCAAGCTTTCTGTATCGGCGAAGCGACTTTGCAAGCCTCGAATCGTCGGGTGGGTCAAGGAATATGGCATAGTCGGCTTTAACATCAGACAAGAGAGGGTTTGGGTCGCGCAGGTCGGGGTAGATGCGGGATTGTGTGCTAGTACAACTGTCAGCCTTCCACAGTCTTGTTTTTCCAAGGATATGGTGTGTGCGAAACGTACATGTTGCGGTACGAAACATCGGAATATTCCGGCTCGTCAAGTGCAACCTCGAGCAGCGAGGAATGAACAGCATCGTTCCAGCCTACATCGTGCTCCATTCGCTGTTTGCACTTGATTGTCTTCTGTCGAATAGCCTCTAGTCTTCTGTAAATGTACTCATCAATTGCCTCGTTGTGGTCGCTTTCGAGAGCAGAGGTATCGTAGAACCAGCTGTCATTCGGAGGGTTTGCCCAGCTACAATCCTTCATCACACGAGCCTATGCAGAGCCAGGTGTTAACCAACTTGATAGCTCCCTGTAGATATTACAGTTTTCTCACCTTCATGGAAAGCGGGATAACCGGGGCCGCTCGCAGCCTGGCAATGTCCTGCATGAGGGGCGTCGGATGCTGGATACAGGAGATGTGCTCTCGTCTTAGTGGAAAGTTGGTAGCCAGCCGTAGCTCAATCTCTCGTTTTTGAGGGCTCGCAGATCCCCCACGATGGCTCGAACTCGTTATTATGGATTGGCTATCTGAGGCGGTATCGCCAAAGCTGGTCTCAATCAGGCTGCTCACTATGGTCCCTGTAGCCTCCCCCATTAGTACCGTACCAAAAATAACAGACTAGGCTGTGTCGGGAACAGACCTGTCCTTCGAGGGGTGACATCGAAATCGGGGATGCAATCTGTGATCCGCGATCGCTTCGTTGGGCTCGGCGTGCGCGACATGATGCCCTCCAGATCAGGTCTGACAAAGACGTTTTCTTCGTCGCCGGCGACTTCAATCTGTTTGAACCAAGCTTCGATATGTGTAGTGGTTTGCTCGGGGTCGGATGCGCCCGAATCGCAGTTGAACACCATATCAATTCAGCGACGTAGACTGGGTTGGTCGTCTCTTATGAAAGCGGGGTTTATATGCAAAACCGTATCGTATTGTCGTTGGGTCTTTATTTGGCATTTTTGCTTCTGTTACATGGTGGATTGACCTCATTTGAATGCGGCAGCGGCTTAGCGTGTTGACATGACAACAGCGATAAGATAAGGCAAGAGGAGCATATGAATGAAACAAGTACCCTAGAGCGGATGCAGAAGTGCGATTTTTGAGCTCTAAGCCTTTTTGTCTTGCAAAAATCTTAGAGAATATAAATATACAATGCCATTGATATTCTTGGTCATGGTTGCGACAAAAGAATTCATGCAAGATGCTACCTGATGTTGACTTGTTGGGCCAATTAACCCTTGCTTTCTACCTGGTAGGTTGCGCCACAACTGCTATTTAATGGTACCATTGAAGATTGGATGTGAACTAACTTAACCACCGGCTCGTTCAAGGCCGAAAAAGCAATAAAAGCTTACGTATATAATTCATCTATAATTAGTAACGTATTTTGTCTTCCATGCATTTCTCCTTTTTTATTATTGCTGTGGTGATTGGACTCACTGTGATTTCTCTACGGGCCTTTCTGCGCCATTCGACCACCGTGCAATTAGGTTGTGCTTAGCATGGCTACCCATGTCATTGGAGCAAGAATAAGGAAGATAATCGCAATATAATAACTTAAAAAAAACAATCCATATACATTAACTGTATTGTTCTCCTTTACGACTCCAGCAGATACCTTCAACAACTCACTTGACCTCATGAGTGGGGCTCGGGGTGGGCGCCCGAGCTATCAAGCTAACGTGGTCGGAGGTCGATGCCGACATTATCTATTTGTCCAGTCATGTAAGCCGCCGAGTGGTGCAGAGAGTCGATTGCGGGAATGGGAGCCGCCGCCGACCAAGTGACTTGGGCATTGATATAAGTAGTGCACTCGAAGTTGGCAAGAAAGATGGCGTCTGTAATTAATTCACCTCATTAATTCAAGTCCTTTTCAAAAATACAGCCATGGTCTTCTTTGATGATGTTAAGAAGGGTGCTCCCGACCCCATGTACACCCTCAAGGTGCAGGCGGACGGAGACACGAGCCCCCAGAAGGTCGATCTAGGTGTTGGTATCTACCGAAACGAGCAGGGTCGATACAATGAGATGAAGGTGTTAAAAGAGGTTCGTGGTGATACTTTGACTAGTTGAGGTGTTTTATTCGTTGACACTCTTTAAGGCCAAGGCTGCGCTGGCTGCTGCCAACCCCGACCATGATGTAAGTCGCGCTTATCGCAATATACTCGTCATTAGCTCACCATTGAACCATAGTACGAAGTCACTACTGGCAACCCCAGTTATCTTAAAAATGCTGCCAATGTGGTTTTCGGCAAGGACTCTCCATTAATTAAATCAGGACAAGTAAGTTGACCTCTGTCAATGCTCATCTAGTCATGTATTAATTAATCTACTCAGGTTGCTTCGGTGCAAACAATCTCCGGTACTGGTGCTGTCCATCTCGCCTTTGAGTTACTAAGCCGTTCCGTCCCCGGCATGTCAAAGGCCGCATATGTAGGAACTCCCGCATGGGGAAACTATGTGCCCATGCTAGGCTACGCCGGCCTCGAGGCCAACACATATCGCCATTACGACGCCAATACGGGCACTGTTGATTGGGAGTCCGTCCTGAACGCTGTTCGCACTGCTCCCGAGGGTAGCATCTTCATCCTCCAGGGATGCTGCCACAACCCCACAGCTGCGGATTTCACAAAGGAGCAGTGGCAAGTGCTTGCAGTGGAGCTCAAGGCCCGCAAGCATTTCCCCGTGTTTGATGTTGCCTACCAGGGCCTGGGACACGGTCTTGAGGAAGATATTTACGGCGTGCGACACTTTGCCGAGCAGGGATTTGAACTGCTTGTCTGCCAATCGTTTGCAAAGAACTTTGCTTTGTACGGCGAGAGAGCCGGTGCTCTGCACGTTGTCGCTGAGACGGCCGAGAGCGCTGCCGCAGTGCACGACCAGCTCCGTTTCCTCATCCGCTCCGAGTTTTCGTCCTCTCCTGCATACGGCTCTCGCCTTGTCGATGTTATTCTTTCCGACCCTGCGAGGGAAGCTGCTTGGTAAGATTGGTTTCTGATATTTATCTGGTTTAGCCGCGCTAATCTTGATTTAGGAAGGAGGAACTCGACGGCGTTCACCAGAGGCTGCATTATAACCGAGCCAAGCTTTTTGGGCTTTTGACCAATGTGTACAAGACTCCAGGAGACTGGAGCGTTATTACAAAGGGAAATGGTCTATTTGCGTAGGTTTATGCTTCTAGCTTGAGACAACTTTATCACTGACATCGATAGCCTCCTGCCTTTGACCCCAGCGCAATGCGAAACCCTCAAGAAAGAATACCACATTTACCTGGTCAACACTGGCCGCATCACCGTCTCTGGTATGAACGAGAGCAACTTTGACTACGTAGCTAAGTCAATCGATGCTGTCGTTAGGCAATCTTAAGTTAGGTGATGGGTAACAGGGCAAGTTTGCCACACGCAAATAATCTACCGGGGCTGCCTTGCCTCGATTATCCGGAGTGGCACATGTATTACAAAATCTAGAGCTTGGAAACTACAGTGTAGCCATTTGGAAAGGAAGTAGGAATAGATTAGAGCAGAGCATTCATTGATCTGGATCATTGAACTAAAAGCCATGGGCAATTAAGTGACTGGTCTGCCGATAATAAATATTATGTTTCCGTACACAGGGTTGATAGGGATACAGCAGGTATTAGCACTATCCAAGTTATCGTAACGTTGTGTTTACCTGACGTCAGAATTGGCTGTATGGTATACTAAGCCTAGCAAAAGACTCCTAGTAATTATTCGCCCTATTATCCAGAATACAATGAAACCCCTAGTTTTAAATACAAATATTGATGGTACAAGTGCCTGCCCTCAATACACGCGACCTCATGTGCTGCTGCTGGCGCCTGTATCCTGCGCTGCCTCGGGCTTGGCCAGGGTTGAAGAGGTGTCGTTTTGCTTGGCCATGGCCATTTGCCAGGCAGGGATCGACGCCTTGCCTGTAGAGGCTCCCAGCCCTGAGGTGGAACTTCGGTTGAAGGAGCTGGTTGCGCGGGGTGCTTGGGTGGCAGCGGCGGAGGGGGTAGTAGCGGTAGAGGGAGGAGTAGTGGTAGATGGAGCGGGAACAGCGGGAGGAGAGGCGATGAGGGCATCTGCGGGCGGCTCTCCTTCAACCACGACAACTCCGGTGCTGGTGCCCCGGAGGTAGGTTGGGGGGGCAGCATTGGCAGTCATACGCTGAGAGACGAGAGTCTTGAGACTTGCCAACTCGGTGTTGAGCTCCTTGAGTCTGTCATCCGCAAGCTGTTTCTGGTTCTCCAGTGCCTTGGGAATAGCATCCTTTAGGGATTTGACCTCGTCACGAATGCGTTGGGAATCGTCCTCGCGTCGTCGGTTCGCGGCCTTGAGATCGGACATGACATTCTCAAGCTCTGTAATAGCACCATCCAGCTTGTCGTTCCTTTCATGCTCTGCCTTCTTCAGCTCCTCGGTATCCTTGGCGAGTTGTTCGACGAGAGTAAACGCGCGGTCAAACTGGTCTTCGATCGACTTCTTATCCTGCTCGAGCTTCTCGGGGGTTGGGGGGGCGACAAGCGGGTATACGTATCGCTTCATCAGTTAGCCATGTATTCCGAGATATCCCCGGGATAACATACCTTGCCTAGTGAGTAGATGCCGTAGGACACACCGCTGACTACAGTTGCCATAATGAACCAATCTCTCCAGTCTCTCCTTGGGGGAGGCGGCGGCTGCCAGGCGTTAGGAGGGTAGGGATAGTATTGCTGAGGAACGGGAGGCCCTGGGGGAGGAGCGGCCGGGTATGGCGCGTTGGCACCGGGAACCTGAGCTGGAGGCGCATTGCCGCCGACTCGGGCCATGGCAATGTCAATCTCTTCTTGGGTCAGGTTCTTGGATCGCAGAAAGGAGATTCGGTTCTCGACCGAGGACGAAGCGACACTCGGGTCCTGCAGGACTGTGGTGGGTTAGTCGTGCGCTGAGGCCGGGGATGAATCTGGGGATACCGACATTGAGTCTGTCATGGGTCAGCATGGCCGTCACAGTTGCGGTGGTTGGAGGATACGGGAGCACTACTTACTGCAGAGGTGACTAGATCCTCGCGAATCGCCATGGTGAAGGTTGAGGCGCAGACAGGCCTTCACCGGATCACCAAGTGGCAGAGATGAAGATGGAAGAAGGGGATGTGCACGCGATGATCGGGAGGCGGCGGTTGGAAAGGTAAAATGCATGTGCCTCGCGCTCAGTTCTGGGGTAGTGTCCCTGTGGAGGCGGAATAGGTCCCGAGCCGGGGGAAAATGCGTGTCCGATCTGGGCCGAGGCTTGATAACGCGGTGCCGGGTGCTCTTTCTAGTTTCGGATCTACGTGTTTGGTTGGTCCAGCACATGAGGTAATCAGACAAAACGGTGGAGGAAACGGCAAGAACGGTAGCCAGCCTCGGCTTATGTCATTGCATAAAATACAGTCACGTGCCGACGTGCCACCGTGCAGATTATTCGACCCAGCACCCCACTTGGCCCAAGCCTTATCCCTGTACCCAATCAATGCTCGCCTCACCCCTTTGTTTACTTTCCTGCCGAGCAACACAACTTTTGAAATCTGCGACAAGGCAGCCATCCCACCTCACTACATCATCGCAACGACAAATCCCCCCTCGACGTCGCCATATACATCTGCCGCCAGAGCAGCGCAGGCATTTCATTGCAGTCGCAAACTGCTATTCCCACTATATAATGTCCCAGGATACGGGACTGTGGAGCGTCCGCAGACCCAGAGAGGTAAGGCTTTTGTGCGCCGCTGCGAACGGCTCCTAGTCGCATCTGGACCTGTCCCTCTAACCCTTACCCTGGATATAGACACTTGGAGGACTCAGCTCAAACACTGCTCTCCCTCAACCCGGTTCCACCATGAAGCGTTCCGCCAACTCGACCAACAACTACCCGGGCAGCCATGTTCGCTCAATGTCGGGATCTAGGCAATCCCTCGCCATGTCGCGGCCCAACCAGCCCCTCTTCCAACGCTCCTCGTCCGGTACCAATCTTGCAGACATAGGCCTCTCATCGGTCAAACGTTCGTCCTTCCAGCAGCCCAAGGGTGTTTTCACCCCTGCACCAGCTACCCGTGCCCCGCGTCAATCCATGGGGATGGATGCTGGCAACGACCGACGCAGCAGTGTTTACCGACCACGGCAGTCTACCGCCCCCCCCGTGGCCCATCAAAGCTTTTTCCAAGCCACGCCGCAAGCAGCCGGAGTTCCGAGAGACCCCCGCCCTCTGAGGGATCGTTCTTTTCAGGCCAGGATCGGACAAGAGTTGCTCGAATACATGATCCAGAACAACTTTGAGATGGAACAAAAACACGTGCTCTCACAGAATGTTATGAAGTCACCAACGCAGAAAGATTTCAATTACATGTTCCAGTGGTTTTACAAGCGAATTGATCCGAGCTACAAGTTTCACAAGAGCATCGATCAGGAAGTGCCGCCTCTTCTCAAGCAAATGCGTTACCCTTTTGAACGAAGCATCACCAAGAGTCAGATTGCTGCTGTGGGAGGTCAAAACTGGAGCACCTTTCTCGGCCTGCTTCATTGGATGATGCAGCTGGCACAAATGCTTGATGGCTATGCAACTTGCAGGTACGACGAGGCATGCATGGAGAATGGTACCGATGTTAGCGGCGACCGTATCATTTTCGACTTCCTCAGCAGTGCTTACAGGGACTGGCTTGCAATGGATGAAGATGTAAGTGATCATGAAGCGGAGCGTGTGCTGGCCCCACACGTCGAGTCGATGGCTGCAGCCTTTGAGCAGTCAAACTCAAAGTATACAGAGGAGCTTGATATGTTGGAGGCAGAAAATGCTCGACTTCTTAAAGAGATTGAAGATTTAGAAAAGTCGATGCCCGACCCCGCTCTTTTGGATAGCAACTTTAAGATTATGGAAGAGGACAGGGGCAAGTTTGAAGACTACAACACTCTGGCTATGCAACGGTCCGAAAAGTATGAGCACCGAGCACAGCTGCTACAGGAGGAGCTGGATAAGCTTATGGAGGAACTTCATGAAGCCGATGAGGAGCGACGCAGTTTGCAGAAGGCCGTTGACGCCCAGGGAATCAGCATGCAGGATATTGACCGCATGACAGCTGAGCGTGAGCGATTGCAAAAGAACCTCGAGTCTGCAGGGCAGAGACTAGAGGATTCGAAAAAGAAGGTGTCGGAAAAGGAATCGGAGGCGAGTCAAAAGTTGGATGAGCTGGAGCGCATGGTGCACCAGTACAACACGGTCGCATACCAAACGGCGCTTATTCCATCTACTGCAGCCAACGCTAAGGGAACCGATTTTGAGCTACATATCATGGTGGGCGATGGCGACTCGGATTTCACAGCGACAAACTTCAAAGACTCTGCTGCAGCATCTTCATCAGCAGACCGTTTGCTGGTCAACGCGACGACTGGTTATCAACCGGGCCATGTGCTAAACCTTGATCTTCGAGGTCAAATCCGAAAGAGACTTATCGATTTGCGCAAAGAGATTTCAGAACGACGAAGCACAACCATGGAAGATTTAATATCGAACCAAGATCTCATGGCCGATTTCAAGGAGGCGATTGAGAACCGTCGCAACGATGTCGAAGCGCTGCATCATCGCGTGCGGGCTGCCGAGGAGGAGTATGAAGCGACCAAGGAAACAACAACGCAACAGAAGCTGGCTTCAGATGCACAGATCGAAAAGATGGAGAAAGATTTAGCTCGCCTTCGAACAGGTTTGTCAGAGTCTGTGCAACTTTTGGAGCAACGTGAGATTCACACAAATATTGAGTAAGTGTTGGGCTGTTTTGTGAGGCACCTGGCGATTTTCTAACAGCGAGTTTTTAGATATGAGCAATTGGTTCTTCGGGCCAATTCACTTCGCGAAGAGCTGCATACCGAAATTGATCGCATGCTGCACGATGTCATCAAATTCAAGCTTCATATCCAGAAGAACATGGATGAGTACGAAGGTTTTGTGACGGAGGAGATGGAAAAGGAGTTGGGAAGTGGAGACATGGGAGAAGACACACGACCAATGGACGCCTAATCGGAGACTCTGATGAACGCCTTATGAAGATATGTATCTATGGAGGGTCTTTGGTTGGGAGGCGTTAAAACGGCGGAGCGTTGTCAGGCGGGCCGGGCTAACCCCCATTGTTCGACCGTGTTGTGTTCTTGGCTTTTGTGGGCTTTGTGTCTGGGAGCGTTGGGAATTTGTTTTTTACGACGAGATACCATGATGTTTTGTGGTGGAGCTAGATACCAATGCCAGAAGATAAGATACCTTGAAATCTGATTTAGTTTTGTAAGACAATGGCCACATGGCTGCGAGTAACATGCGAGATTGGGATGGTGCAAGCTTGTCTCTGATCCAATAGACGAGGGGGCCTGTGCCAGCAATTGCCTGTTTCGGGAACCGGCCATGTTCGAGACCAGGACGTGTCCCACGGGCTGCATCAAAGTGTTCCGATGCCATGGGATATATGGACGCAAGGAGGTTTGGGGAGGGCCACACAACGCGCACGGATGCGCCTCGTTGGAAAAGTCTATTAGGTGGCTCCTCCAACCGCAAACCTACTGCAGCTTCAGTGAAGTCCCCCCGCTGTAGCCGGCGCTGTCGACGCTGTGCGGCGTGATGCAAGGGGCTCAGGAACCATTTCCATGGGCCCCCACCGCCTAGCGATGAATCCATCGGACGACACCTCCATTCGCGGCGCCAGAGGGCTCGACCAGGGCTGGCGGCCTAACCGTGTTCAGGGAGGATGTGCCCGGAAAATAATTTCGAGTGCGGACGGGGAAGACGAGCCGGGAGGACCGTCAGCTCCCGGGGGGGGGGGGGGGGGGCCCAGCCCAGGCCTCTCCCGTGGCAGTCGGTGGCAGGGCCGGTGGCTTTCCGGGGAGGCGTCAGTCGTTGGACTGGCGCAATGCCATGTGCTTTGCTGGGATCTTTTGACGTAAAGATGGGATGGGATGGGATGGGCAGAGGTGTGTTGTGTTATTCTGTCTGGTCCGTGCTGAAATGCGCGGTGGATGTTTCGGGTTGTCTTGTTGCAAAGGCAAAGCGAAGGGCTGGTTGGTCGGTTGGTTGATGTGCGGCGGATGAAGGCGCGTTTGTCGAGGTTGTCGTTTACAAGGTGAGCATGCAGCGAGCAGGGTGTATACGAGTCAAGACAAGCTGAGTGAGTGGGACGGGGCTGTGAGTTTGAGTGAGCACCCCTGGTCGTCTGTCAGTGCACTACGTGCTCGTTTCCTTTCTCCCGCCTTTGGATGCTAGAGAAGCAAAAAGAAAGGAGAGGAGATACAATGGGGGGAAAAAAAGAAAAAAAAGAAAGAAAAAAAGAAAAACCAAAACGGTTTTTGAGGTGGTGCTGGAAACGAAACAGAAGCTGAGGCGACCAGTTCTTGGATGGTTCGTTCCAGCTTCTGTCTCAGATACAGCGAAAGAATGTCTACGGTCCAAGCTCCCTCCCTCCCTCTCCAGCTGGTCCGCGCACTCAAACGCCACGAGACAATGACATGGGGAGCTCTCCCGACAGTGGATGAACGGTGGATTCGAGAGTTGGATGTCCAAAGTTACGCGTTCCAGGGCAGGACCTGTTCGGGCCCGGATAGACGCCGATCCCGATCCGCGTGTATTTTGCATCCGATGCCCAGCGTTGTAGTACACCACAGCCACCGAACCCCCCCCCGTTTCCCCCAGCCCTATGCCGTCTTGGGGAGATACAATACATACAGATGGAGAGAGGGAGTGATGTGTGCACGTGTGTGAGCGTGTGAGTGTGGGTTACTGCGGATGGCCCGGCATCACATCGGGATTCCAGAGGGCAGCAGGTCCGAGGCCTTGGGCGGCGTCCACGCCGGGCATAGGTGTTAGTGCCTCTAAAGTCCGCTAGAGGTGCATTCGGCGTTGACCTGTTGTGGGGTCCTTGACCGTGGCCTTGGGAGCGAGAGGGCGACCAGGGACCAGGGGACCCTTCTTTTTTTTTTTTGTGTGTGTGTGTGTGTGTTCCTCCTTGTCGGTGTTGTCGCCCAAAGGATTTTGGATGGATCAGGATCACATCGGTGGGATCGGTCTCAACGACGAGGATGAGAATGGTTGAATAAAGGATGAAAAAAAGAAAAGAAAAAACTCTGTTCCTCTCTTGCCAAGGCTGCTGCTGATTTGAACGGTTGGCAAAGAATGTAACCATGAGAGTTGAAGAGGAGGATGACGCCCTTGCTGATCCCATCACCATTACCCCATTGTGGATATGCGGAGTTGTGCTGGCCATGGCCGGGCGATTATTCTTGTTTTTATGTGCTTCGCTGCTGCATGGGATTAATACAAATCCCATCCAATGCGGACTTTTGACTTGGGGGGTGTGCCAAGTCCAACCAAGGTGGAAAGAAGGAAACGAAGCCTCCTGGTCCCACGCCGTGCCATCCATCCCGTCCCAGTCGCTTCGCTCTCTTGGGCCACAATAACCTGCTTAACCACAACTGTTTAGTTTCCTTTGGGTTGCGCAACCTTTCTCGTCTCGGTTTCTCCCCTCCTCTTATCTACCACCTTTAAACTTGTTCTTCATTGCTATTTCTGCCTTCTGCTGTTCTTCTTCCCTCTCTTCACAAACGCCATAGGAGACTGAACGACACCTCACCCTGGTTTCTCCTCCATCGCATGAGACGATTTATTCGTCCTAAGTCCCATCGTTTCTAGTGCTCAACCATCAGACCCCGTCGCTACTGCCTCTGCTGCCGTAGCGCATCCTCTCCCGCCCATCATGACGACCCCAGCGCAACCCGACGCTCCGACCACTGGCGCGGACCACTCTTCAACACTTCCTCCCACTACCCCTCCAGCCAACGACGACAACAAAACGGTCTCTGTTGATAGTCCTGCTTCTGGCGACACCTCATCCGTCGCCTCGGCCGAACCCCCCGTTGACATCACCGACAAGGCGCCAGTGGAAACATCAACATCCGAGCCCATCACTGCGGCATCCAGCTCGACCATCTCAGTCACCACGGCCGTCTCCAAAATTCCCGGCCGCTCTGCTCTCCCCGACGAGGCCACCTCCAACCCCCACCACCTTTTGAAGCGCGGCGCTGTCGTCGGCTTCAAGAACCCGTATCCTTCGTGGTCGCACAGCGTCGGCTTTAGCACCATCCTGCGACGAGTGGTCTGGTAAGCCGCCACCATTCCAATTCCACCTCCAGCCCCTCAGCGCAGCTAACCTCGTGCTTCACCAGGCCGACCGTGACTGGCGAGATCAAGCAGCCCGACACCAAGCCACCCACAGTCCCTGTTGTCAAGCCCCAATGGCTTCCCGGCCGTGACGCGTCCGACAAGATCCGGGCCACTTGGCTCGGCCACGCCTGCTACTATGTCGAGTACCCCTCAGGCTTGCGCGTTCTCTTCGACCCCGTCTTCGAGGACCGCTGCTCTCCGTTTACCTTTATGGGCCCCAAGCGATATACCCCTAAGCCCTGCGATATCAAGGATATCCCCATCGTCGATGCCGTAGTCATCAGCCACAGCCACTACGACCATCTTTCTCACAGCTCCATTCTCGAGGTACAAAAGTACCACCCGGAGGCGCAGTTCTTTGTTGGCCTCGGTCTAGAGACCTGGTTCCGCAAGACTGGCATCGACCATGTTACCGAACTCGATTGGTGGGAGGACGCCGACCTGACTGTTTCTGTCAAGGAGGGCGACAAGGCACGCCAAATCACCGCCCGTGTCTCATGCTTGCCCTGCCAGCACACCTCTGCTAGGACACCCTTCGATAAGGACACTACCCTGTGGTGTTCTTGGGCTGTCCGCTCCGAAGAAAAGTCGGTTTGGTTCGGGGGTGACACGGGTTACCGTGGTGTCCCATACCTCCCTCCCACGGCCGACGATTATGCGCCTGAATACGAACACCTCCCTCGGTGTCCCCAGTTTAAGCAGATTGGCGAACTGCGTGGACCCTTTGACCTAGGCTTAATTCCTATTGGCGCCTACTCCCCTCGTGTTGCGTTTTCCCCAATGCATGCCAACCCCTTTGACTCAGTCGAGATCTTCCAAGACACCCGATGCAAGCGCGCCATGGGTATCCACTGGGGCACGTGGGCGCTGACCATGGAGGAGGTGCTCGAGCCCCCAAAGTTGCTGAAGAATGCTCTCCGTCGCAAGGGCATCGAGGAGGAAGGTGTTTTTGATGTTTGCGACATTGGTGAGAGTCGCGAGTTTTAAAATCTTGGCTCCCCACAAGGATGGCCAGGGGTCATCTCTGCCAAAAGTGAGGTAATGAGCGCGATTAATTAGGAATATGGAATCTCTTGTAAAATACCCTTTTCTTGTATGCTTAGGATTTTTTTTTTCTCGAAGAGCCTACGATGTTGGAGCTGGCTAGGTCGCTGCGATTTTGGTTTACGATATTTAGCACTCGCGAGATTGACCAGTGTAGTCAAATTTAGAGTGAAAAGCTAAGTAAAATGAGGGACGAGGTCTCTGTTTTAAACTGCCATGTCAGATTTCGCCAAGAATTATTTTTGTACGAAAAAGGATATATATATATATAGCTAGTTGTCTTACGTGGTATGATACCTTTTGCCCTACGCGATGCCGAAACGATGCCATACGCCAACTGGTAATTCGAGCTTTTAGGCTAAATCGCTTAAATAACCTAGGATATGTTGCGTTGCGCATTGTAATACTACTATACCTCAACACTTTATAGAATCATCAAAGCTTTGTGCGTGGTGGTGGCGTTGATGCCTCTTGTCAAAGCCGATTCAAGCCTTGGGTTGCCTCTGGTACAGCGCCAGCCACACTTGGCGGGGTGTGACGTAGCTCACTCGCCACATTGCGGTATAAGACGGCAATGAGAAGCCATCTCTCGCAGCCACTGCTTCTCAACTTACCACTCCAACATTATCAAGTAAGGCATTCAACACCAAGCCTCTATCATAAACACAACCATCTCTTCCTCTTTCATTACCCAGCAATCATGGGACGCCCCGTCTACTCGTCCGACAAGGACCAGACGCAGCAGGAGCAACAACAGGCCCAGTCCACCACGACCGCTGCGGGGGGCGCTGTGGCCACCGGAGCTGGCGCAAACACTGGCGCCGGCGTGACACGGCCTAAGACGGAGGAGGAGCTGGAGGCTGATCGTCTGTATGAAGAGGCGATGGAGGAGGAGTATGCCAAGCGTGATGGTGGCTCCTAAGGAAGGAATGATTGAAGCCAAAGGCATAGGGTATGACTTATGATGCTCGGGAAGGGTTATGTGGTGTATATTAAAGTGAATTTCTCAACTCATCGTATGAAGTGCATATTTTGTCTCGAATCTCTGTCCCTTTGATACAAATCTTGACCTGCTAGTCTATGACGAATACTTGTGGGCATTGGTACGTTGATGTGCTCACAAACTCATGGGAGTTTCAACTGCGAGGCTGGCCAACGTCTGATGTGCATCTGAAGTGGTATTTCAAGCTTGGTCAGACTATGGAAGAAAATATTGCTCTTCAAATACATAGAAACCTTGCTTTGGATTATTTCATATTTAATTTTCGGAATCTATAATACTCATGTGTCAATTCTAATATCGACACGCTCTAGACTTCTCTCAACAAAGGTCCCCGTTTTATGGGCTCCACAACTTCAATCTCTATCGGTGGCGGGATATCTTTCTGATTCCAATGGGTCGTTGCATATCTGAACCAATGCGCATACGTGCCCGGCACATTGTCGCTTCCAATGTTTTTCCTCCATAATGAGCTCAGGGTATCGCCATAAACTCTCAGAATCAGCCCTGTTGCAAGTTTAAACCCAAAGCTCCGCGTCAGACACTGCACTACAATCTTCCTTGCCAGCATCTGGTCCGCATTCTCCTCTGCTCCTTGCTTTGGCAGCGGCAGGGACATGAGCTCAAACTGCCGCGGCCCGTTCCAGCTGGTAATATCGTTAATCAGCTGGCTCCCAACCATGAAGTCAATTGCGTAAACATGCTCGCGGCAATATTTTGGCCCGTCCCAGTGGTCTTCCTCATCCAGCAAGCCCATCACCATCCTCACGGCCTGGCCCTGGATGATGTAATCGGTGAGCATGCGATTTACCTCGAAAGGGGTGTATACCCGCCCGTTCTCGGTAAAGGTGAGAGAGTCGCCGCCCATTAGCCGTAGACCTTTCAGCAGGGGACTTGCGTGCATCCCCTCTGTGCTCGTCTTGCCACCGTCGGCACCCCAAAGCGCCAGCAGCAGTTTCTGGCAGCGCGCGAATAGCGGATTGTTGCGGTTCGAGACCAGGAAATAGTTTGAGAGCTTGCTGTCATATGAAATAACTTCATAAGGTGACTCTGGGTTACCGACCGTCTCGTTCCACAGGCGGTCCAGATCGCCAATCTGTACCATGCCCACATCCGCATAAACGCCCCCATATTTGAGCAGAAGCGGCCACCGCACTAGGTCAGAATAGTGCTGCATTGCATAGTCGCCACCGATGGTGCCATTACGGAACGCATCAGGGAAATTCTCCGGGTTGTCGAGGTCCACGAAATTGCCGATGTGCAGTGAGGATCCCGGCTCGCGATCCACAACACGAATGACCCAACCGAGCTTGCTGAAGCGTCGGTGGTAGGCGCGGACGGTGCGCTGGGCGTAAGGATGCATCTTGGCGAAGCCGGAGTGCCAGAAGAACCAGACATTCTTCTCGTCGGTAACAGCGCGAGGATGGAGCAGATCATGATCCACGTCGGAGTCTGGTCGCAGATCTAGAAGGTGGTCTGGTACCGCGTAGACGCCTTCAGGGATCTCGTAATCGAAGCCGCCATTGTCCATGTTTCCGTTATTGATTGCTGACTGCCCTGATGTGGCCGTTAAAGTCATGCGGTTTGTCAAATGGAGTAAATGCAGATTATGGCAATGCCAGATTGAATCTACTTCTAGGAAATAGTCTGTGTTTTGTACTCTGCTCCGACGCAACTCGTTGACTCACAAAACGCCCACGACTAACCGGTTTAGACGTCCCTAAATATTACTCATAATGACTTATTAATAGTGCGGGGGCTGTACAACCCGCTACTGCAGACAATCAATAATACTTCCGTGTTCCGTTTTTATATAGCAACACACCCTGGGAATTTTCTTAACATTCAAACGTGGGCGGTACGTCTTCGGCCAGCGACGGGGCAATATGCCATTGAAGTCTGACTAGTCCAAGTCCCCATCAGTGGTTAGTTGCCATTTTGTACCAACTAACCAAGGCGGTAATTAATGGGCACCTAGAGACAATTATTGGAGGAGCAAGTATATTTTCGAAAGCGTTGCGACAGCGAGAGAAGCTACCCGGAAGCGATTCAAGTATTTATCCTTTACGGAAAACATTGACATATTGTCCAAGATATAAAGGAAAGCAAGTGCTTTGTAAAAAAAAAAAAAGGCTTTACAGGTTGATAGGAGGCACGAGGAGACCTAATGATCGAGTGACCTTCAAGCCAAGCCATCATGCCACCGCTTCCTACGAAGGAGAAACACCACGGATTTTTTAAGCACTGCCATGAAGGCTAGAATTTATATACTGAGAAGACAGAAAGAGTGTCTTGAAAGAGATATGACACCAGTGGCATATTTGGCAGGAAAAGCTGCACAACTTGGGCTTTACCTCGAGCCCATTCAAACCGGATGAGAGTTGCTGAGCAAGCATAGAACGGGTTCTATCTTGGAAATATGAATATTTTGGTGTGGCGATGGTTAATACTCCTTATGTGCTGAGCTGTGTTAAGAAAGTAGATAGTTGATAGAGAAGGTTGAACAAGTTGTTCGAACTCTCTGGGGAGGACAGCCAGTTATTACTAGTAGGAGAGTGTGACTGCATCGAATCCATCCCCATATCTGAGACGAACGCAAAATGCAGCATATTATACTGAGGATTCATTAGAGCTCCTGATGAACCATAATTGGGGATAGAGCTGGATGAGGAGGTCAAATTTGTCTTCTGAGAGGAGAGGAAATCTCGCTAATATTAAACGCCCAACCCAGTCGTCAAGAAGCAGACACACACACACTCTTTCTCTCTCTCTCTCTCTCTCTATCACTAATTTGTTGAGCGCTTTAACTAGGAATATTCTTCATTTAGTGAGGGATGTAGTGGAGAATGAGGATATCAAGCATCCAAGTGACTGGTAACAGGAATAGAATGTGCTATGCGCTTCGATATCTAAAACAGGGACGACGGGTTAGTGTCTTCAAGAGACAGGGCAAATCTCAAAGATTGACTTTGCATTCAAAACCACATAGGCTCTGGCGTTGACCTACTTATACAGGCTGAACCAACGCATCTACTGGAGCTTTGTTTAATTAAACTTGCTACTGCGAAAGAGAAGCATGAACGCATAACATTCTGCATATTCTATGAGAAATAAAAGATGCTGCGCAACTGACATGAGCAAGTATGTTGTCGTCTTGAAGATGGGGTGATCCACTGAAAACGGCCGACTAAACCGATAAGAAGCAAGAATAACTAGGTTATTTGGCTGTATAGTAGGCAGTAATCGGATAGCTAAGGGCCTCAATGCCGACTAGTATCTGCTCAGCTGCGTGTATGAAACAGCGAATATGATGTACATATTCAGCAAGGAAGGACAAATAGGCCTCCATATTGGGGTTCACACGTTGTTGTGCCCAAAGCACGAAGCATGCATGGCGTGGCTTTGTGATTAAAGGGATATAAATAGTTGCAATGGTCTCAGTCGATGAGATTCTCATCCGTCATTGTCTCTTAATCTGGCCGGCGTGGCCGCACCTCCTCCGCTCAACTCATCGTCTTTTGAAGCTTGGCTAGCCTTTTTAGCCGCCTCCGCCTCCGCCGTCTTCTTCGACTCTTCGATGGCTGCTGCAAGCATCGCCTCTTCGTCATCTTCGTCGTCTGTATTGTCCATGAACTGGAACTGCTTCCCCGCAGATGCGCTTGAACCTGCTACAGGCGGCGCTGCCGACGCTGGGGGACCTCGGGAGGATTGGCTAGTGGATGGCATGTCTCTGAGTGGTACCTGCGATAGCGGCTTTGCCTGCTCTAGCACGGCGCTACGACTGGATGGTTTCGCCGTCTTCTTGCCGGCTTTCTTCACCCGGAACGGCTCTTCCACTGCTGATATCCATCGCTTGACCTTGGTGCCACCCCAACCGGGGAGCATGCTGAGCTGCTCAGCGTCGGCATTGGTGGCATTCTTCAAGCTGCCAAAGTTGCTCACGATGGCGACGGCGTCTGACTTGTTGAGACTGCGAGGTACGGTGACAAACTCGACCAACCTCTCACCGTAGTTGGAGGGCTGCTGTCCACGAATAGCGCCAAAGGTTGCGTGCTCATAGCTCTTGTACAACTCGAGGTAACGTGCGGCCTCAGCGGCGGACCAACACAGGATCATGGTGACGTTGTGGACGAGTGCTGTTTTGGAAAGCTCTTTGAGGGAGGATTCGTGGTTGGGGATGTCGACCATGGTGAGGATGAGGCGGAGGTTGTATTTGCCCTGTAGGTTTCGGATGCGCGTGTAGATGTATTCGGGATGGAGGCGGTGGTATTTGAGACTGCGCAGAGAGCAGAGTTAGCCTCTCTTCCTCTACTCGAATGGTGCAATGGCGCATGTGTTGGCGATGTTGCTTGCTTACCTGAGGAACAGAGCACAGGTGCCCAGCCCAAGGACGTAGTCGGCTGGAATATCGCTGTACTCCCAGGGCGTGGTCCGGATGCTCGTGAGCACGGGGTTTCCTCGCTGGCGCGGCGACACGAGAATCGTCGACCCCGATCCAACTCCCTTCTGCGGCAGGGCCTGGGGCGTCGGCTGGACGACTTTGCTACCGGAAGAGTTGGAGGGAGGCGCCTTGTCAAGCCGCTGGGGGGTCGGCTGCTGGATCTTCTGCGGCGTGGGTTGCTGCACTCGCGGGCGCGCGGCGGGAGCCTGCTCGACGGCGGCCATGGCGGCCAAGAGGTCGTCGTCGGCGCCGTAATCGTCGTCCATGGTGTCGATGCCCGGCCGGCTGGTGCGATTGATGCTGCAGTGCCTGCAAGGGCTGGGCTGCGGCGGTGTTGGCGCTGGGTCTAGCGCACGCGGACCCGAGGCATTGTTGAAGCCGTGAACTTGTGGTGCACGCAGCTCTTAGCGGGGTGCTGGCGGTGCACGCTCCAGGCGCTGGTCCACACGAGCTCCCATCAACATGTCCCGATTTGGCACAGGCCCCATCACCTAGAGTCAACATCACCTCTTGTCCCGTCCGTGGCAACATCGGTTCTTTCCGACAACATGGTTTCCCTGTGTAAAACCACCCGAAATGCCGCAGAAGCCCTAGTTTTCGCGTCCCGCCGCTGACACACCCCGAGTCCTACGGTACATGTGTGCATGTGCGTACGTATGCACATAGTTATGTATCCGTGCCAACTCATATGCATGGTTCAACGCTGCCAAAACCCGCCCCAGGCGGGGGGAAAGTGACGAATGTGGCTCTTGGCTCGTCCAATAAATAAAATCCTGGTGCTTATCACGGTAACCCTGCCACCCAAAAAGGCCGCCTGCACGTACTGGATTAACAATATTTCATTTCTGGCTTTAACCAAAGCCGTCCGTCTATGATACACGATGACATTTGCATCGCCCAATCCCTCGTAAACAAGTAACCAAACGCCAAATCCCGTATCCGTTCATAAATCCTGCTGGGTTGCCCCAGTAAATCCGTTACAGTGTAAATTCCCTCCGCTCAGTCCTTCTCAATACAACCCATGCTCAGTCCACGTCCTCTTCTAGCCCAAGATACTCGCTTTCTTTGGGCACCGTCATTGACCGATGGATGCTATATAACGCACCAAGCCATGAATCAAATATGTGGCCTACTTTTCCAATCTCGGGGTTCCCTGCTGCCATTCTTGTGACTTGATCTCGTAGTCGCTCGTAGGCCTCAATCATGATCCAAATCTGAAGTGCGGCATTGTCAGGCCCTGCCCGAAGAGGCCTATCCGCTACCGCACTCCCGAGTTCTCGCGTCAGGAGATCGAGACATATCTGTAGGCTGAGACTATCCTCGGATGTTGGACGATTGGCAGTCGGAAAATCTGAATATGGCCCAGATAGTCTCAGGGAAGGCTCAGGTGAAGTCTCGTTGGAGAAGGATATTGGTTTAAAGTAGATAACGTCTTCTTCAAAGCCCATCACCTCTTCCTCCTGGTCGTGATATTCATGCTCCTCGTGATAAAAGCTTCTGTCCACAGCTGGGCTGAGCTTTAGAGATCCCAATTGGGATCGAGGGCGCGGTTGAGGTTTTGCCTGCGTAGATCCTAGCATGGAACTGAATGGTACATCGAGAATGTGTTGCCATGGCTCCGTCTGTGGTTCTGTTTGCGTCTGAGAATCTGCGTAAATGGAACCCGTCTCTGCGGTGTCTCGAGATTCCAGTAATGCTTGGTACTGCTCAGCGATCAAGTCGACACTTGAAGTCTTCTCCGCAATGTCCAGATCCCTCCCGTACCAAGGCTTTCCTTCCGACTGCCCAAGTCTAAAAACAGGGGTTCTAGCTTGGCGACGCATAGTTGATGTGGTGCTGGTTGAAGCCGGTGACGGAATTGAAGAGCTGTCAAGCGACGGTCGAGCAGCTGGGTCATGGATGGTAAGATGGGTGAACTCAGGAGTGGCACGCTGATTCTGCTGCTTGGGTAGTTTGAACATTGGCTTAGGCTCAGGCTCAGGAGATGCAGGGCCAATGATTGTTTTAGGCCGTAGGTAATGACTCCATTTGGAATCACTCAAATCTGGAGCTCCTCCATTTTGGACTGGGCGAGGTGACGGAAGAGGTGTTGAGATATCAGTTTTGCGACTGGATGTAGAGTCGCCGGATCCACGCTTAGTCTTTGATGGCCTGAGCTTTGGATCACATTTTTGCAGCTTTCTTCTGGCGGGCTTGGGCTTTGGGCTTTTGGGGCTTGCAAGTCCTAGTTGTAGATCCATGCTAAATGGGTTGCGCTCTTGATGGAGGATGTGTTTAAGGCGAATACATTAGCCCCGGTAATGTAATAGCGATGACGGATGACACTCGGCCCTCATTAAAAAATGTGCCTTTGAGAAAATCAATGCTGGGTTGAAAATTGGTGTTGCAAGATTGAATTGATGGTTGGCAAAATACTGGTTGCTGGGTTTTGATCAATGGGTCTGGAGTGCGGAGAGTCGAAGAAACGAGTGATGGAGGAACACGGCAGATATGACGGAAGTACAGGCGCAGAAAAAACAGGATGGGAAGCAAACAAGTACTTACTTAGAGGCTGCAGCCCGGTTGGCAATTCCTTACCGCCTCCCAAAGAGGGACGGCCGTGGGAGGGACCTGGGACCTGAGCTACCAGAAGTGGCTTCACCCTGCAAGTGTGTAGGCCTGCATACGTAGTGTGGGCGCCCAATGGTGAGAGCTGCGATGGGCGAGGTGCCCACGTCATGGTGGGATAGGCAGGGATCTAGCGAGTTCGCTTCGCGATTCGCCCAGTTTGACTCGGGGAACTGGGCCAGACAGTAACATCCCGATCAACCGTCCTAGGCAGGGAGCATGTACCTGATCGACTTGGAGGGGATTACATGTTTGCGCGTCTCAGTTTTTTTTTCTCGATTCTTTTTTTTTTTTTTTGCTTCTTCGCTTGGAGCGCATCTCTAGGTCGGGGCCCCCAGCCGGCTGACGCCAAAAAACTTTTAGCTCCATATCGTTCCGATGAGCTGTTGGTTGGGAGTCGGCAGCCCGTCCAGGACTGGGGACTGAACGGTAGACCGTTGATGGGGCGATGGCCCATGCCGAGAGAGCACTGGGCTGATGTCATGTGCGATGCGACAGCACCACTCCAGGTTTCCCTACCGTGTGCAGTGCCCCACTGACTAACCCGCCTCCCTCCCACCTTGCCATTCTGGCGTGTGAGTCTAGAGCTGCAGGAAAACAAGACAGCCACCTGGGCTTGCGTGTCCGTGCCTGGTTTCTTGCCGTATGTCTTGTTTTTAGGCCCTCCCTCACCTGCGCTGTAGGTCCTGCATCTTCGGTGAATGTAACATTGGATAGCAAGTCTCAGTTCCCGTAGCGGCATGGATGGTACATCCCCACGCAAGGGAATTCTGGATCTTGGTTCGGCTCGTGACAGATCGACACCTCGGCACATATCAGTCCTTTTTACTTTTTTCTTCCTTTCTTTTTTTATTTTTATGTGGCTTGTTCGATTTGGTCAAAGCATGCATACTACAACGTAACATGCAAGGGATAGACACAGAAGCACGTCCCACCGAGCGGGCTGGTGGGCTGGCGGGGGCTGGATGCCTTCGGCGTTTCTATTTCCCGCGCCGAAGCATTCTCAGCAGCTTTCTGCCGCCCTAGACCGCCCAAAAGTAGCCGTGGAGCTCAGCCATTGTCAATTCGGATGGCGGGGCACGACGCAGATGCGCCTAGGCCTGCAAAATTTCGCGGAGCATTGCAAGAGACTCATTCCATCTGACTCACCTTTGCAAATTGCGCTTCGATCTTCATTTCCTCGCTGCTGGGGCGTCAGCAACTTTGTGTGTCTTCTTGGGCCTTGTTGCCCCGCTTCTTCTCTCCCCCATCGAGATTGGCGACGTAGGAAGCCATGATAGACTCAACCGATAGTCCCGTCAAGCAGCAGCTTGTCGACAAGCTGCCGAAGCGCTTTCGCGGTATCAAATTCGGCATCCAGTAAGAGCCCGTTGTCTCGCTCGTAGTCGCATCGCATCGCGCTACACCGTCTTGCTAACCATTGCTTTTTTCCCCCTTTGCCCAGGTCGAACCAGGATATCGCGAACCAGGCTGTCGTGGAGGTTTCCAACCGCCTGCTATACAACATCGAAAATAACCGCGCTCCCTACCACAATGGACCCCTTGATTCGCAACTGGTAAGCTATTCCTTACAAATTATTCGCGCTCTTCCAGGATGCTAATGCAAAGCCTTTCTCCAGGGCACCTCGAGCAAAATGGCACCTTGTGCCACTTGCCAGGAACCATTAAAGAATTGTCATGGTCACTTTGGTTACGTGAGACTGCCTCTTCCGGCTTTTCATGTTGGATACTTGCGCTTTATCATGTCCATTTTGCAAGAAATTTGCAAGGTATGCACCATGTCGCAGTTTCATATTTCGACCTGAATATGACTAACGGGTGCGACAGGATTGCGGTCATGTGCTACTTGAAGAGCCTGATCGACAAAGTTACCTCAAGGAACTTCGACGACCACACCTGGACAACCTGCGCCGCACCCAAATTTGCAAGAGAATCAACGAACAATGTCGCAAGGTGAGAAACTGCCAGTATTGTGGCGCCGTCAATGGCCAAATTCGCAAGATTGGTGTCCTCAAGCTTGTACACGATAAATTTTCCTTTTACAACAAGTCGACATCGGCGAAGAAAGTTCCACCTGAGAGCAAGGTCAAGTTCGATGCGTCCTTTATCGAGGCTAGCCGCGAGAATCCAGAGCTCAACAAACATCTGCGCAAAGCTATGGAAGATTTAAACCCATTGCGCGTTCTTAATCTCTTCAAGACCATTAGCCCGTCAGACTGTGAGCTGCTTGGTTTGGATCCAGCTGAGGGTAGGCCTGAGATGTTTATCTGGCAATTTGTCCCTGCCCCGCCAGTGTGTATCCGTCCCTCCATCGCTCAAGACAATGCTAGCAACGAAGACGACTTGACAACAAAACTTGCGGATATTGTATGGGTTAGCGGCATGATTCGCTCAGCCCTGCAAAAGGGTTCTTCCATCCAGACTATTATGGAACAGTGGGAGTATCTTCAGACTCAAATCGCCATGTATGTCAACAGCGACGTTCCTGGCCTCCAGCAGCCCGGTTTTGGAAAGAGTACGAGAGGATTCTGTCAACGTCTCAAGGGAAAACAGGGTCGATTCCGCGGCAATCTTTCCGGAAAGCGTGTGGATTTCTCTGGCCGTACTGTCATTTCTCCAGACCCTAATTTGGGCGTCGATCAAGTTGCTGTTCCCCAGCTCGTGGCCAAGAACCTCACATACCCCGAAAGAGCCCAACGACATAATATTGAGAAGTTGCGTCAGTGTATTAGAAACGGCCCCAAGGTCTGGCCTGGTGCCAATACACTTATTGTGAAGAAGGATGATGGTGAATACAAGCAAGATCTCAAATTTGGCAACAGGGATATGATAGCACGCGACCTTCAGTTCGGAGATATTGTTGAGCGTCATCTCGAAGATGGTGATATTGTGCTCTTTAACCGTCAGCCTTCACTTCACAGACTCAGTATCATGAGCCATCTTGCCAAGGTTCGCCCTTGGAGAACTTTCCGACTTAACGAATGTGTCTGCAATCCTTACAATGCCGATTTCGATGGAGATGAAATGAATTTACACGTCCCACAAACCGAGGAAGCCCGTGCCGAAGCCATCAACTTGATGGGAGTTAAACATAACCTTTCAACCCCAAAGAATGGCGAACCTATCATTGCGGCAACCCAGGATTTCATTACGGCTGCATACCTTTTTAGCAGCAAGGATCGTTTCTTCGATCGAAAGACCTTTACTTATCTTTGCACACACATGTTGGAAATTGATGTTCCCCTGGATCTCCCCCCTCCAGCTATTGTTGCACCAAAGGCGCTTTGGACTGGCAAGCAATTATTCAGCATTATGATTCGACCAAACAAAAAGTCACCCGTCAAGATCAACTTGGACGCCAAATGTAAGACCTACAAATCACGCGCAGGTGTGTTTCCTGATATGAGCGCTGATGATGCTTGGCTCGTCATTCGTAATTCCGAGGTCATGTGTGGTCTCATGGATAAGAGCACAGTTGGAGCAGGAAAGAAGGATTCGGTGTTCTATGTGCTTCTCCGTGATTTTGGACCAGATGAAACTGTGAAAGTCATGAACCGATTGGCCAGGCTGTGCGCCAGGTCTCTCACCAATCGAGGCTTCTCCATCGGCGTGGGTGACGTCTTCCCGTCTGAAGCACTGACCGCAGAAAAGGAAAATCTCGTGGCGACTGCATACCGAAAGTGTGATGACCTGATCGAAAAGTTCAAGGCAGGCAAGCTCGAAAAGGCTCCAGGTTGTAACATGGAGCAGACCTTGGAAAACTCAATCTCTGGTATTCTCAGTAAAGTCCGACAACAGGCCGGTGAATATTGTGTGGAAACACTTAGTCGAAACAATGCTCCGCTCATCATGGCCCGATCTGGTTCCAAGGGTTCAGATATTAACGTCGCCCAGATGGTTGCCCTGGTCGGACAACAGATTATCGGCGGACAGCGTGTTCCTGATGGATTCCAGGATCGAAGTCTGCCTCACTTTCACAAGAACGCTCGCCAGCCTCCTTCCAAAGGTTTCGTGAAGAATAGTTTCTATACCGGCCTGTTCCCTACGGAATTCTTGTTCCACGCTATCTCAGGCCGAGAAGGTCTGGTTGATACAGCAGTCAAGACTGCCGAGACTGGTTATATGTCACGAAGACTGATCAAAGCTCTGGAAGATCTCTCTACTCAGTACGATTACACGGTTCGAACATCTGGCGGCACTGTCGTTCAGTTCCAGTACGGTGCCGACAACCTGGATCCCTTGGATATGGAAGGCTCCAGTGGCCCAGTCAACTTCCAACGAACGTGGACGCATGCTGAGAGCCTCACTTGGGACAACGAAGAGATTTCATTGACTCCCAACGAAGTGAGGGCTTTCTGTGACTCTATGCTCGACACCGAGCGCAAGAAGTTTCCACGCAAGGGCTTGGTGCATGGTGAACCAATCGACTACGATGATAAGAGTGATTATGCAATTGATGAGCACGAGGGCGCGCGAAAGTTTTTAAGAGAGATTGAGGATTATGTCTACGGCTTGGCTGATCGAATGGAGAGGATCCGAAAGCTCGCTGGCATTGATGGGGATAAAATTACCAAGTCAATCGCTCAAGACCATGCGGATAGAACGGCCAAGGTGTCGGCAACTACTCTGAGGCTCTTTATCCGATACAGTCTCGAGAAGTATAAGAAGGCCCATGTAGAGCCTGGCCATTCCGTCGGAGCCATCGGTGCCCAATCCATCGGTGAACCTGGAACCCAAATGACTCTCAAGACTTTCCATTTTGCTGGTGTCGCCGGTATGAGTATCACCCAGGGTGTTCCTCGAATCAAGGAGATTATCAACGCCTCTAAAACTATCAGTACCCCCGTCATCACCTGCCCGCTTCTTAATAATGAGCAAATCGAAGCTGCCAAGGTTGTCAAGGCTCGCATCGAAAAGGCATACATCTCAGACGTTCTTAGCTTCGTTGAGGATGAATGGCGCATGCAGCACAGCAACGTTGTTTTGCAAATCGATACCAACGCTCTCGCCAACATGCATTTGGGTATCGGTCTCACAGACATTGCTCAGGCTATTTGCATGCAAAAGAAGTTCAAGGTCCAGCCCCAGGACATTGAAATCAATGGAGACCAGATTGTTGTTCGGGTTAGAGACATCACTGAAACGACAACGAGCAGGTCTACAAAGAAGGCGGCAGAAGAATCTGGTGATCTTCTGCTCCGAGCCAACTTTCTTCATCGAGTGCTTCCAACTGTACCTATCTCAGGTTATCCAGAAGCCACGCGTGCTCTTATTGAGACATCGGAGGAGAACACTCACCGAGTTCTGGTGGAAGGCTATGGTCTACGAGCCTGTATGACGACGGAGGGTGTGATTGGCACAAAGGCTCGGTCAAACAGTGTGATGGAATGTAATGAGGTGCTCGGAATCGAGGCTGCCAGAACCACCATTGCGAACGAGATTAACGAAGTCATGGGATACATGGGCATCGATTTCCGACACATGGAGCTCCTGGCCGACGTCATGACATTCAAGGGTGAGGTTCTCGGCATCACCCGATTTGGTCTTTCGAAGATGCGGGACAGTGTATTGCATTTGGCTTCGTTTGAGAAGACTCCGGATCACTTGTTCGCAGCAGCAGCAGGTATGAAGGCCGACAGAATTGAGGGTGTGAGTGAGGGTATCATTATGGGGCAGACTATGACAGTTGGTACTGGTGCATTCCAGGTCGTACGACGACTCGGAATTGAGCCAGCCAAGCTGCGCCAGAAGCCCACTTTATTTGAGGATGCTTGGAAGTCCGAGGTTGCAAGGAAGAAGAAGGGCGTACAGGCAGCATAGGCGATTGCATCGGTGGTGGAAAAGTCAAATGTATGAATTGTGTGCATTTCGGCCCTCGCCTAGATGGGAAATGAGCGGCCTCGATATTATCCAATGGTGTCTGGGAGCATGGGCGTTTATAGCCAATACCTGTTATTTAAGAAAAGTCCAAAATAGACATTACGCTAGGGTTCACATATATATCTCCAGTGGCCAACGCCAACTGATCAGCCTCAATATCTGGATTAGTTTGTAGCTCGTTACCTTGAGTCTCGCGTGCACCCGACGGAGGCATTGCGTCAATTCCCACTGCGAATGCTGGTCTAGAACCAGGTTGTAAAACCACGGTTTCCTCTTCTCCGGCATAATCCCAACGGCTGAATGTGCTGCCCTTTCCCATTACTTGCTGTGCTAGCTCCGTTAAACTCACATTTATGGCATGAAGCCAAGCTCTGTCGGCCTCGCTTAGTGATCGTGGGGTTGACACGGAGAAGGGCGCCGCCGAGTCGCAAACCGAGGATGCCGTGATGAGCGACGCCAGCTGGCTAATAACAGCAGCGCTTTTGCGGGCCAACTTCCAATTCTTGGGGAACGCAGCCATAATGTCCGCGCATATTGAAACCTCGTCTGCTGCGGGAAAGCTTCCGTTCTCGTTGGAATGGGATAGAAAACAATGCAGGAAGATCATGCATACCGGGAACAGACGGCACAGAGTTAGCTGGTTGAGCGGGAGATGCTGCTGCTGCCATCGGACCGCAGTCGCCTGGACGTGCTTTTGTGCAAGAGACACCAGCTCGTTTCTGGAGATGAGAGACGTGGTAGGGTTGAAATGGGAGGGGTAATAGAGGAGCAAGAGAAGATTGTAGTATCGCGCCGATAACCACGAGATGCGAATGTGAGCCATGGCATCATCTGGCCCCGTAGACCTCAGGAGACACCCGTTACTGTACCAGTCTTCGATCTCGGTTCGCATATCATTAACAATCCTGCGGCGGTCGGCCTGCGTGAGGTTTCGCATCTGCTTTTGGTCTCTGAGGTGGATTTCATGAAGGACCTTGTCCTCGAGGATTCGGAGCTGGATTATGTGGCGTGATACTTGCAGCACGGACGTGTGCTCAATCCGATCACTAGAGGTGAATTCGTCAATGGTTATGCCTGGAAGCGGAATGTCCATGTTGGTGTCGTTCAACGCGACCGGAATCCCAGTAGACATGGCGACGATGCGATCCCAAACATATATGCTCCAGAATAAGCGGCGTCGTCTTTCAGCTTCTTCCGGGGTACAGCCTTCCTCTATCGTATCACGTCGAGTTAATCCAAGCCGAATGGCCTTTCGGGCGAGAATGTCCACGATGGGCCATGCAGTGCATCCGTCAGGATCGAATTGGGAGTAGATTGCTAATAGAAGCAAAACCTGCACCGCGTCCATGTTTTCCTCCGTCAGGTATTCAGCAAGGACTTCCTTGTAACTGATTGGGAAGATATTTTTTGGGCTTGGTTGACCTTGTCCTGTCCGTTGGACAGAAGTGTATCCAATGGCTATGACTAGATAGGCGATTGTTGCGTCAACATCGCGCAAATCCAGGGTGAAGATGGATGTCTCCTTTCTTTGCAGGCTGGCAACTACCTTATCTCTATGCACAAATGGGTAGGTTCGATTGACATCTCGGAAGTAGGCATCCACTAAAGAATAGACATCCACTTTGGGATGTGAGGGGGTGTGGGTTATTATTGCGGTGATGAGGGTGTCGCGAGATCCAGGTCGATCTGGTTCCATGCTCATACGCGTTCTTTTTGTTGGAGGCTCGCCATTTTGGATGCCATCTGTACGCTGAAGAGGCAGCCCTTCATTTGTATTATCGGGGGCCTTGATGTTGGTCTGGTCAGCCGAAGGTGTTTTAGCCGGATGGGCCGAGTTCGGGGTCGGTTCGCCAATCAGATTCGGAATCTCAGTGCCTGTAGAAATGTGTTGAATGTTTTGATTGTCTCCAAACAGCTTTGCCTTGTTCACTATGCTCTCCATCCAGGCTAATCGCGCCTGCAAAGCTGCCGTCTCAGCCGAAGCAGGGCGCAATCTAGTGCTACCACAAGATGCACATTCAAGCCATGGCCTATCTCGTGACAATTGAGGGCTTCTTTCTGCGATATTTGAGCTAGCGCTTTGCCCCGAAATCCTATCTATAGGAGCCTGGGTTGGAAGTGTCCTTGTCGCGGGCTTCCCAGAGGAGCGCGTGATGCGAAAGCGGCTCATATGAGACTCCATGATGCGGGTCAATCAGAAATAGCTGAAGGCTCCATAAATAATTCATGGGAGCCGTGGTTTCCAACCTCTGCCTTGGGGATGTATGCATCGACCCGATTACAGAAATGATTGGTACCGGCTGCTGAATGATAGAGAGATATCGTTGCGATAGCCGAACTGCATATCGTTGGAGCGGAGATCTGAACCAAAACAGCGCCCAAGCCTTAGCCAATTAACCATACCGCAAGGCCCCACAGCCCCTCTGATGTCACCCGCGTATATGTACTCTTGCAGCAGCACGGCGACGCTTGATTGCGCCAGACACTCCGCAATTGCGCAACGAGTTGGGAAAGATTGTGTGGAGACCAAAGACTTTCCGCTTGCAGCAATTTTTTTCTTAGCGTATATTTCCTCACTCGGACTTGGTCCACAGATGAGGAGAAGTTGGACAATCCACGACAATCGTGGTCAAGGCATCTCCCAGCCTTATCAAGGGACTAACGATGGCGTGATTATACTAATTCGTTCCAATTCTTCTTCTGCTGTGAGCCATGACGAAATTTCCAAACATGCAATAGTCTACTTTCCTTAATAGGTAATTTTTGGTGTGCGGAAACACCATCCACCTCTTTCGACGTTGCTGTCCAACATAGGTAATTGTAAACACCGCCTATACATATATTTATCCATCCTCACTTGACAATTCTTTTTCTTTCATGGCAGCCATAACTTCAACACAAACACAATATGGCTTCCAAGGTTACAAATGACCCTCAAGGCACCAAGCCCACCCCAGATATCAACATATCCATTGATCGTGGTGGAACATTCTGTGATGTGATTGCCACAGTGCGAGGCCATGACGATATCATCTTTAAACTATTATCCGAGGATCCAAACAACTACGCTGATGCCCCAACCGAGGCGATTAGGCGAGTTTTAAGTCAGGTTGAGGCTCGCAGCATTCCCGTGGGAGAGAAGTTGGATGCTTCTCGAGTTGGTGAGACTAGTCGATGAGTATACAGCGTATATCTACTTACAATGCACTCTCACTCATAGCGTCGTGTCGAATTGGCACAACAATTGCCACCAATGCCCTGCTTGAGCACAAGGGCGAAAGATTTGCATTCGTTACCACCAAGGGTATGCACCATTCCCCAATTCCTGAGCCTCGGCTGATGGCCTCTTAGGATTCAAGGATGTTTGTGTCATTGGAGACCAGACTCGCCCAAAAATCTTTGCCCTCAAGGTTGAAAAGGCCAAGGCCCTCCACCAGCGCGTCATTGAAGTCGACGAGCGCATCACAGTCGAAGATTATGACTTGAATCCATTCCCCATGAACAAAGAGGCAGAGATCACGGACCCAGAACTACTGCGGACTAAAAGCGGAGAAATTATTCGCGTTCTCAAAAAGATTGACCCAGAACAGGTTCGCCTGCAACTCCAATCACTTCGCGACGATGGGTACGAGTCAGTGGCTATCTCATTCATGCATTCGTACATTTACCCCAATCACGAAAATGAAGTTGCGGCCCTTGCAAAAGAAGTTGGGTTTAAATACATTACCACTTCTAGCCAAACCAGCCCGACCATCAAGTTCCTTCGAAGGAGCGCTTCTGCCTGCTCTGAGGCCTACCTCTACCCCGTCATTCGTCGCTATGTCGAAAACTTCGAGTCCGGGTTCAATCAATTGCCACAGCGGGTCGAGTTCATGTGCTCTGACGGCGGCTTGAAGCAGTCTCAAAAGTTCAGCGGTAACGAGGCGCTCCTCAGTGGCCCTGCTGGAGGAGTAGTGGGCGTCGCCAAGTCTTGCTACGACGACGCAGAAGGCACAGCCCTCATCGGTTTTGATATGGGTGGAACCAGCACCGATATTTGCCGTTTTGATGGAAAATATGACTATCTCACCGAGACGCGCATCGCCGACCGAACGATTACCGTCCCCATGCTCAATATCCAAACCGTCGCTGCAGGTGGCGGTTCCATTCTTTTTGCCCGAAATGGTCTTTTAGTCGTTGGGTCCGAAAGCGCCGGTGCATTCCCAGGCCCTGCAAGTTATCGAAACGGTGGTCCGTTGACGGTGACGGATGCGAATCTTTTCCTGGGAAGACTGGACTTGGCTTCGTTTCCTGCTATTTTTGGGAAGAATGCCAGTGAACCATTGGATACAGAGGTTGTCAAGGAAAAATTCCATGATATCACGAATGATTTCAATTCTCAAACCTCGCAAGATCTTACTCCTGAGGAGGTTGCGCTTGGATTCTTGAACGTCGCCAATGAGACAATGAGTCGTCCGATTAGAAATGCAACTGGTGAGTGAGGTTTATATTTTTTTCCTCTCGGGAGGCGACTGCTAATTGAATACAGAGGCAAGAGGCTACGCTCCAGAAAAGCACAATCTCGTCAGCTTCGGAGGAGCTGGCGGCCGTAAGTGAAATGCCATCCCTCTATCGCTGCCTGCTAGCTAACCAACATAGAACATGCCTGCTCCATCGCCGAGAAGCTGGGTATCAACCGCATTCTCATTCATAAATGGTCCTCATTGCTCTCCGCCTACGGTATCTCCCAGTCTCAACTTCAGCAGGAAATTGCGGAGCCATATTCGGGGGACTTCAAAATGGAAGACCTGCCCCGAATTAACGATCGAATCAAGGTATTGAAGCAAGCTGTGCGAGAGGAACTTGTGTCACAGGGTGCCAGTGAAGACTCATTGCGATTTGACGAGTCTCTGAGCTTGCGATACTTTGGTACTGACACTAACCTGGCCATATCTAAACCAGCCGACGAGGACTATGGCGCTGCCTTCGTAAACGAACATATGAGAGAATTCGCTTTTGTTCTTGGACGCAGAATTGTCATTGATTCAATCCAAGTTCGTGGCGTTGGCAATGCTGGAGCTGTCATCCAAAACATCCCACCAACGGAGGAGCTACAGCAGGTTAAGGAAACCCCCAAACCAGTGACTACGCAGAAACAACAAAGAATATACGTCGATTGTGGATGGAAAAACTCCAGTATCCACCTCCTTACTGAAACGCCTGTGGGCACGGCCATCGATGGCCCGAGTCTGATCTTGGATAAGACACAGACCATTTTTGTTGAGCCTCGATTCCGTGCATACATTCTCTCAAACCACGTAGTCATTGAGAAAGTCGACGACGTCGGCATCAGTCAGGAAACAAGCGATGAGGCGTCCAACCCAATCCAGCTTTCCGTATTCGCCCACCGCTTCATGTCTATTGCAGAGCAGATGGGCAATACACTTCAACGAACCTCCATTTCCACAAGTATTCGAGAGCGACTTGACTTCTCGTGTGCCATTTTCTCACCAGATGGTCGGCTCGTAGCTAATGCTCCACACATCCCCATTCACCTTGGCAGTATGCAGATGGCTATCCAATCCCAGCACCAACATTGGCTTGGCAAGCTACAACCCGGGGATGTTCTTATGACAAACCATCCCGAGTGGGGTGGTACGCATCTTCCAGATATCACAGTAGTGACGCCAGTCTTTGTCGATGGGGAGATTGCCTTCTACACTGCCAGCAGGGGACACCATACAGACATTGGTAAGTCACCGTTCGATTTAACACTGTCATAGTATTTAGCTAACCAGCGTCAAGGTGGCAAGGGAATTACTTCTATGATGCCAGATTCGACAGAGCTGTGGGAAGAAGGCGTCAATGTCAAGTCAATGAAGATTGTTAGTGGAGGTAAATTCCTTGAAGATGAGGTCCACGAAGCTTTCAATCGTGCGGGAAGTTTCCCCGGTTGCAGCCCTACAAGGCGCATCCAGGACAACCTTTCTGATCTCAAAGCTCAAACATCTGCCAACCAGCGCGGTATCACCCTTCTTCGGAAGCTTTGCGACGAGTTTACTCTCCCAATCGTGCACAAATATATGAAAGGTATCCAGGCCAATGCTGAAGTTGCCGTGCGTGAATACCTGAAGAAGGTTGCAAAGGAGCATCCGGACGGTCTTGAGGCCGAAGATGTCTTTGACAGCGGAACAAAGCTGAAGTTGAAGATTACCATCGACCCCGATACAGGTTCGGCTGTTTATGACTTTGCAGGAACTGAGGCACAAACTTGGAGCAATATCAACTGCCCCATATCCATTACGCATTCTGCTGTTATTTATACAATCCGGTGTCTAATTGACATCGAAATACCGTTGAACGAAGGATGTCTCTCGCCCATTGACATTCGCGTTCCCAAGGGTTCAGTTCTGAACCCCACTCCTTCCGTTGCAATATGTGGCAGCACCATTGCCAGCCAGCGAGTTATTGATGTCATTTTACGTGCCTACAAGGCAGTTGCTGCCTTCCAAGGATGTGCCAGCAGCTTTGGCTGGGGAATGGGTGGGCGCAACCCAAAGACTGGCGAGATTGAGCCCGGCTGGAATTATGGTGAATCCATTGGAGGAGGCACAGGGGCAGGCCCTAGATGGAACGGAGAGCACGCAACTCATGCTCACTCTACGAATACTCGCATCACTGATGCAGAGGTGATTGAGAAGCGAACTCAAGTCATTGTTCGACGATATGAAATAAACAAGGGAACTGGCGGTCGCGGGAAATGGTCTGGAGGCGACGGTATCACTCGCGAGATTGAAGCAAGAATCCCACTCAAGTCAAGCATCTTGAGCGAGAGACGTGTATTTCCACCTTACGGCATGCAAGGCGGAGAGCCTGGAAGCGTAGGAAGAAACTTTGTACTTCGATGGAATGACGAAGGAAAATTGGACAAAATCAGCCTTGGTTCCCAGGCCGTTGTCAGCTTGAGACCTGGTGAGAGGATGCAGATCAACACCCCAGGTGGTGGTGGTTGGGGTAAGGTAGATTCTTAGGTTACTTTCAAATTATGCTTGACCATTATCCCTTTAACTGCGGAGTGGCTCCGGACTACATAAGTGACCCACATAACCCTCACATAAGCAAAGTGACCTCAGATGACATCAACAATACCAACTATCACGGTCTCGCTGTCAGCAGTGCAATGTAGCATTATGTAGAGGGCGCAATTGTTAGGACATCTATCACCATATAATTAGATAGGGAAATGATGTACCATTAATTTTATACACTATGATTGGCTGCATTACTTTACTTACGTAGTCCGGAGCCACTCCGCAGTTAAAGGGATAAATCCGTTCCCGTCCAGGAGGTACCGAAAGAGGGATGTATGAAGAACCCTAGTGCTATCAAGGTCAATGATAACCACAATTCCTTACATCATGTCTTGGAGTTGCTGATACTTTCAAAGCCCGGTCCGGTACAAATCAATGGAGAAATGCTAGACAAATATACCTAGATATCCAATGCTGTTTTTTCTACTCCAGAAATGAATAAGTAAAAAAAGAGGGGACAGAGATACAGTTGATTCGCCAATCATGTATTAGCGACAACTCAATTGATATGAACGTCATAGCCACAGTTGTCTCTGAGATTAAATCCTGCGGCAAGAGTTATGGAGCCTAGCATAACTTCAAGAAGTCAGAACACTGAACCCTCAAACTTGGAATCTGTGGAGTGGGCCACGAGCTTAGCCTCTGTCATCAGCTCGGACCGGCCTTGAGGTGTTTATTGAGGGCAGTTCGGCTGCGGGATCATGATACCTGCAGTCAAAAATATAGTACATGCGGTTTATGTGGATCGAACACATGACCTTCAGATCTTCAGTCTGACGCTCTCTGTCAGTGAAGGTTAGTTTTGTATTTCGGATGTGGGCATTCAGAACAACATACCCCAACTGAGCTAAACCCGCTTTGTAGTATTGATGGCGTCTGAACCAGCAAGCATGAATCAAATCGACGAGCCAAGGTGGTTAAATGATCAAAAAGAAGGAAAAAGAGAGAAACGATTGCGGTTTGTGTGGATCGAACACACGACCTTCAGATATCGGTTCCTGAAGTTTTACTTCAGTCTGACGCTCTCCCAACTGAGCTAAACCCGCTTCGTTGAGCCGTCACTGAGGAAGGAGTCTATTTCTACACCGGCGAAGGATAGATAGAAAGGAAAAAGGACAAGGAATTGCAAAAAAATGAATTGCGGTTTGTGTGGATCGAACACACGACCTTCAGATAACAAATTCCCGAAGTTTGACTTCAGTCTGACGCTCTCCCAACTGAGCTAAACCCGCTCAATTCGTTGGCTGGTTCGACGATAATCCTTCCTATTCAGCCGAGGCGCAATTAAGTCGGGCCAACCAGACAACGAAGTGCCTACCCTAGACCATAATATCTCAAACATTGTTACCGAGTCGCAGAGTTCCAAAGGCAAATGAAAACAGTGGGTTTTGTAGGCAGATAATTTATCTGTCCTCATCCTTGTTGTTTGTGAACTAGAAATGGTAAAATGCGGAACACAAATCTGGTGCTTATTTTCGAAGTGAAAGTTTCACCTTCTCTTGTGTTGTAGAATAGTGATGGTCTCTTGGACTAAATGTTACTGCGCATCCAAGGAAATTAAAAACGAAGCCGCTTTCTACCTAGTAGAATATACATTCGGAAAAGGAAAAAAAAACTCTCATCTGCCAAAATTTTCTTTTCTTCCACTAAATATACTCGCACCACCTATCCTTCATGGTGAAGGGATCATGGAGAGAAGCCCGATTTCAGTGGGCCAGAGCTAACTGAATCTAGTAATTTTACCTTGGACCAAAAACCCGCCTTGTAAAAGATCAGGATTGACTCCCGTTTCCTCTGGATTTGTAACGTGAGTTTTCTAGACTTACTAATTTACTTGAATTGGCAAATATTTCTGACAAACAAACCTTGTCAACCATTTTTGCCTTGAGTCAGACTGCGACCTTGTCATCATGACTTTACCGTATGTGAAGTAACCTTTTATTTTGCTACATGAATGAGCGATTAATTGAGATTAATAGTCAATTTGTCCTTGTGACTGGTGCAACCGGTTTTATCGGCGCGCATGTTGTCGATAACCTTTTGGCTCGTGGCATCCGCGTTCGTGGCGCGACCCGATCCATTTCCAAAGGTCATGCCATGATCAGCGCTCGCCCGCAATACGCCGATAAGCTTGAATTTGTTCAGATTGATGATTTCGAAAAACCCGGAGGATTATTGGAAGCGGTTGATGGAGTGGATGGAATTATTCACGTCGCCAGCGTAGGAGGATATTCAGTGTTGGAAGTTTAATATGCTAACATAAATATCCAGCCTTTTACTTATGACACGATAAACAGCGAGAAGGAACTAATTATTCCTGCCATCAATGGTGTACGCGCTATACTGGAGGCAGCTTCTTCAAACCCACGGATCGCCCGCATTGTCATTACATCCTCCTTTGCCTCTGTTGTCGATATCGATCGGAAGGGGCCCCCATACTTTACCTATACCGCGGCCGATTGGAATCCCCTATCATATGAAGAATCCATTCATCCCGAAACAAGTGCTGTGGTGGCATATCGCGGTTCGAAAAAGTTTGCGGAGCTAGAGGCCTGGAAATATGTTGAGCAGCACAAACCAGCCTTTGATATTGTCACCCTCTGCCCCCCAATGACGTTTGGCCCCGTCGTTCATCCAGTTGCAAGTGTTGACAAGCTGAACGAAACAAACGCAATGCTTTGGCAAGTTGCCACAGGAGTTAAGCCGCTACCCGTAGCGCGGGTTCCATTTTGGATCGATGTTCGGGATCTTGCCGTGGCTCATGTAGAGTCGTTGCTCCACAAGGAGGTTGGTGGTAGAAGGTATACGCCGACGGCGCCAGAGAGATGGTCGTATGGCTTAGTTGCTCAGATTATCGTTGATGAGTTTCCCCATCTGAGAGACACAGTAAACTTGGAGGCTCAGGAGATCGACAATAGCCATGGTCTGGACGGCGAAACTGTGGGGGAGGAGCTTGGGTTTCGATATCGCACTTTCCGAGAGACAGTACGGGATTTTATGTCACAAGCGCTTGAGATGAGCAAATAATATTACTAACTACGATAGAAAAAAAGAGTGAGGAACTGTCGTTAAATCAAAGCTCCATATGGCCTAGGCTTCCTGGAATCTAATGCGCCATAACACATCGGGCCTCATCTTACTACTGAGATCTGGTATATCATAGTCATATTATATATATTACAAGTTAGATATTTTTATGATATAGATGGGCCTGTTACATCTCTCTTTGAAGCCACTTTCAGATGTCCAGTTGGATCGTGTTCAACTTTTAGTAGAGTAGTCAAACTGAAGCTCTGTTGTGGGATCTCAATCCTACCTACAGCTAATCCCTGATGGGCCTCGTTACTTTGATTCCATGGGAATTTCTTCCGCCACTCTGTAACCTCATCATGACTCGAAGTAGTTAACAACTCGCCGAGTTACAAATTACCAATACGGAATGCACCGGCCTCGTCCCCTGTTGGCTGATCTGTATTGCCGCGTTGTTGACATGACGCAAGTCATTCATAACCGCCATATTAAGGGCTAGTCCAGCGGGAAACCATGCCTAGCTTACATGCAACGTCGCTCGGCAACAAAATCCAGATACGATGGCAAGGAGTCTAAGCGAAAGCGACTCATCTCACCTCGGTGTGCATTTAGGCTGCTCGGATCCTAGAAAATCCAATTTTTCGGGTTAGAAATTCAACCCAGTCCCGGCCTAACCTTGGCCGGTGTGGGCTGATTGCGAAGTCTGGAAGCGAGTTTTCTAGACCGAGATGAAGAAAAAAGGTCCCTGGGATCATCTTTTAACACAGATTCAAGTGGGTTGATTTGTCGGACAATTGATGCCAGTCACATGCCAGTACCACAGCTCGGCATCTGTGGTTACACGGGAACTAACCGTTGCAAGGCAAGTCAAGATGCACTCCGCATGTAGACGCGAGGTTTGAAAGACAGGCCGTGGTTCAAGCAAGGGCGTTGAATCTTGCTGCGCGCAGCTAGCTTGCGGAGGGCCGACATACGCTAAATGTTCGTTTTGTTTCGATATCGAGATTAACTCCCGATGGCTTGAGCCGTCAGTCTCGCGATGGTGTTGGTGCAGGAGACACGCCAATCCTGGTCGAGGCTACGCCATTCACGTTGTCGTCCACACCACCTCTACGCCGATGCATGCAAGCCTTATGTCCGGTTCGACACCGCTAGTGGCCAGTTCTGCTCAGCAACTGTATACAGCAGCATCCATACCAAAATGGGCCCCGCGTAGCCCAAAGCATCCAACCTCCAGCTCACCGGCGCGCGCCTAAAACCCCAGCTGGCCCACGAGGGACGGCTACGCAGAGAAGGCCGGGGATTGGGCGAGCTTCTTTCTCTGCCGTTGGAGCCCAAAGCCAAAGGCCCACACCAGGGCTGCAGAGTCGCATCCGTATTCTCACGACTCCCACCCGGACAGGCGAAGCACTAATTTCCCTTTAAACCCTGGCGCTATCTCGATGTCGTCTGCCCACCCCGAGCAAATCTGGCAGCATGCTCAAGACCTACCATCCTGACTTCTAATATTGATCGGAAATTTCCAGCCCGGGGTCCTCTTGCCGATCAATGCCATGGTCCACCCCTGGAGCTTCTTGCTTCGTTTCTGCCCAAACTGACTGGGATGGCCACAGGGCCCCCCCAATCTTGGGGGTTTCGCATCTGACTGTCATTCCAAACCAGAGTGTGGCTCTTGATAGCCCAGCCTACATTTTGTGCGACTGTGTGCCAATCTAGATTGGCCTGCATTGGTAGAATTGAGGAATTCCCGCCCGGCCACGCGGGCTGAGAACTCAGGTGCGCTGTTGAGGCCCTACTGCATGTCAGCTCATACATACATCTTGGGGCGGCTTCTGAGCTCAGATTTTCTGCTTCGTTGGTGAGACTGACATGATGCGAGAACCTGCGATCCGCCGGCCCCCTGGTATCAATATCGAGTGCCGCATACCCAATCGGGCTACGGCTCGGCATGGGCTCGACTGTCTTGTAGCTCACCCTTGCTGTCAGTCGGAGGGACCCTTGCACAGTATTTCCAAGGCGAGAGTGATTAATCAACTCTATTATAGAGAATAATTCGGCTTTAATATTTTCTTGCACGTTAAGTGCTCGGGCAACGGCAACGCCATGACCTCTCCGTTTCGTCCGGGGGATGAGACAGGAGAGCAAGTCGGACTGGGCGAAAGATGAGGGCGGAAATGCAGAATCGGGACGCGGAGACCGAAAGAAGCTGATGCAGGCGTGGCAACAGGCTACGCACAGTCAGTTTTTCCCTGGTTCCGCATCTCGTGCATGAGACAGAGACAAGAGACAAAACAAGGCGTTTAATCCTACCCAGGGCTGCAATGTGCTGCAGCAAGGGCTCGTTATCCAAACGGCCCTAGACCGGTTTTGCTTGTTAACAGCTGGGCCTGCAACCCAATCTGGGAACCACCACCACAACGCCTCGGCAACTATTGATGCACCTAGCCTATCAAAGACGCGCGTGTCGTTGCTTTGGCGCCATGTACGGCCTACGTCGCTTGCAGATCTAGTCGGCTCACGCTGCAGAGCGCCGCCTGCAAGACTGCAGTACCTTTGCCCACCGTACAGGAACGAACTGAAGGCGACTGGCACTAGGCATCACTAACATCATCTCGCTTCCCAAAACGATGCTCGGAGATGCAGCCAGCCGCTGGGAAACATTTTCCACGCCACGGCACCATGGAGAAATTCCCCGGGGTGCATTGGGCCTGGGTCCTTCTTTTTTCTTCTTCTTCTTCTTCTTGACACTTTGGCGTTGGCAGGGGTGCAAAGGAAAAAGAGTTGAGGAGTACATGCATGCTCTGAGCGGGCTGTCAAAGAGTTGGGGTGGGAAACCCTGGCCTGTCATCAAACCCGCCCAAGGGACCCCGGTCGTTGGGGACATTGGGGCCGAGCATGTCAAGATACACGTCGAGTAGGTTACACATACCTGCCAGAGCTACTGCGAGCAGTAATTTGGGCCTTGCTGCTGGTCAAGGTACAAGGAGACTTTCTCTGCGAGGGGGGTGGGGGGAAGAAATGGTGAAGGGCTTTGCCCGTCGAGTGGACCGGTGTCTGTCTGTGTGTTTACCACCGAGTTTATTGACTGGGGGCAGATGATCGTCCCTAGTCACCCGTCACCTCTTTTGGGAATCTATTCCAAATCCCAGTGGACTGATATACGGTCTACTTGGCATTGGCTTTTTTGCAGATGGAGACTATTTCTCCAACTTTGCTGAAGGCGAGACAAGCTGACGAGTTCATTCACCGAAGGGCTCCCTCCCAGGAGCCACACGCCATGTCGGAGCTCCCCGCCTGGGTATGAAGTGGCTCGGGCAACGACCCCCCCCCCCCCCCAGCACCCAGCGCCCAGCCCTGGCAGCTTAGAGTCAGGATAATATAGAGCGCGTGTTTGGGAGCTGGAGCGCTCCAGAGGCGCTTACCTCTCGATGCGGGAACCCTCGTGTCGGCGCTAATTGCGGTGGTGACGGCTGTTCACCACGCGTATGCCAGGTCGGCTCCCACTGAGATCTGTTTGGCTCATATGCAATTCCCATTTTCAATGGACACCCAGATGCATCTTCTTTTCTTTTTCCTGCGCCCTGCTGCTGGCCAAGATCTTCTTTATCGCGGTCCCTTCAGGCCCCCCCTGTCGCGGTATCTACGCTTGTGGCAGGGAGAGCTTCGGAATGGACCCCAGAGGGATTGTCACATCAGACACATCATGGTTACTTCGTGGGCTAACAGTGCCAAGTCTCGATACTTTATATAGTACAAGCCAGGAAGGTGGTGGTAGTACAAGTACCGGTACCGGGCCCTGCTCGTATGCTCATGTCTCTGCTTGGGATCCCTCTCCCCCGCTCTTGGATCTTCTTTGGTGGATTATTGCCCAAAGGCCTCCTCCCCGGCCACTACAACCCCGGAACTGATCGCGACTCGTCATCCTGGTGATTTGGCAGCACCACATAATGCCATGCTGCATGGCGTTTGCTGTCAAAGCAGCAATGCCTGTCGGCCCCCGGCCCTTCACCCGTTGACAGGTTCATGTTGACATCAGACTACACTACCTATAGGCGGAGATGGCCAATGCGAAACCTTCCAGGCCTCTTCTTGACCTACTTGTTTGATCATCGCCTTTTCTGGGACGTCTTCATCTCCGTCTCCATCCCCTTGCTCCATCTCCGATCTCCATGGTTTCTGCGACGAGATCACCTGCCACCACCGGCCTCACCGTTGACGCTCTGAGCGCATATGCCTGTCTGGAAACTCTGCTCCTTGTTCCACCACCAAGGTCCGTCGTGACATGAATTCCAGGCATTGGCATCTTGAAACCTCACCTATTTGGAACGCTTGCATCCAAGTATAGATGATGATGCCGTGACAATTGTCCGACGAGAAATTTCCAATTGCCTTTTGTCCTGCAGAAAGAAGTGGGAGAGATTGCGTAGAGGGCTGTGTGAGCAGAAAAGCCCCCCGTCTCGCCTTCTTCCCAGCGCATGCAGGCTCTAAACAAGCAGCAACTGCCGCGCTGATCTAGCTCCGACCCGGGAGTCCTTCCACATCAAACTTCCCCCCCACGGATGACCTTGACGTCCAAACTCACACTGTCACCTTCGTGCTGGCCTATTGTTCACCCGACTCAGGTTGGCGGACCATCTTGAATCCGGCCCCAACACAGCCGCCGACCACCTTGAGGAGACGCCGCAGTGGACACATCTAAACAAGCCTTTTCATACGCATCACAGTACGTAATCTTTACACCGAATCGGTTCAGGATTCCAACGGGTCGCTACCGCGCATATACCATCACCCCTTTGGCCTCACGCGCCCTGGCCACTCCCCGCATCACACCAGAGCACTCGAACTGGCGCCGTCGATTTCCTGTCCTCGGAGGCGCTCGCCTTGTCTTGGCCCTGCCGCTGGCTTTGGTTCGTTCCGGGGTGACATCAGCACATCACCGCCACCTGGGAAATCAATCTTGGACCTACCCAACTCGGCCCTCAACAGCAACGACAACAGCAACGACAACAGCAACGGCAATCTCCCGTACTGCAATATAATTACCACCCTCTCATCTACGTTCCTGTGGCGTCCGTCCAGAGGCTGCGAGTTTCCAAGCTTTTCTTGAACCTTGCTGGTGCTGATTTTTTTTTTTTCGCCAACTCCACCCCGTGACCCCCCCACGGAGCCTACTCAACATTCTAACCCAGGACTCTTTTCTTGTCTGCGCTCAGAACACAGCTTTCTTTCGAATTAATATCATTGCGTTTCTTCATCAGCTCCTTTGTCTAAATAGGGACATGCAACATACATATACTTTACTATAGCCGGCGTTGTTCATAATCCAGCTTCCCAGCAGTTAAGGTCGGCCTTTGCATGGCAGGAAAAACGATACGGGTTCATGGGCTCCAGTCGACACAGTTGTTGCATAAAGCTTCTGCCGAAAGTTTGAAACGCCTTCCTTAGGCTCAAATTAGGCGCCCATTCCCTCACTCTAGCCCTGTGGTTGCTCCCGATCCCGAAAGCCATGCAGCTATAACCTGTTTAGACCCGGACCCCCGGAGGCCTGGCCTAATCTTCGGTTCTCGATCCATCCCTACCAGAGCATTCTAAGTCTTACACTTACCATAGATTCGTTCCCGTTCCAGTTCCAGAATTATGGCTGAAATTCCCAGCTACTCGGGAACTCCCTCGATGCGGCCTGAGCAGGAGCACCATGGCTCGACTGTCGACAATCTTGTTGGCATGGGGAGCGTCACCTCCCATGGAGAACAACAAAACGTTGCAGATTCTCATAACAACCTACAAAGAGAGCTTGTCATCAGACAGACGCCCGAATACGCCAGAGTGGCTATGGGAAAAGAGAAAGGTAGGCCCAAAACCAAACGTCAGTCAGCTTGGTCGCACGTCAAGCTAACGACTAAATAGATCGCAAACCCATCGATCCCCCACCTATCGTAGAACTCATCGATTGGAAGGATAGGAAGAACAGAGAAACCGGAAAATTCAACGCCTTTGAAGTCTATGAATACCACAGTCCGTATCTTGCATCTATGAAGTTTCAAACAAATACTAACGTTCGAGTGGCGGCAGATCCATATCTGTTCCTCACCTGCACCCTAGTGATGGAGGACTTCAGCGAGCCTTCAAAAGGCACAGATCCCCTTGCGAGCTATCTTTGCGGTACTACAACTTCCTCAATTCACCATCACAAAGATCCCTCAAATTTGTCGTGTGGCTTCTTTGTGTTTGGTGATCTCGGCGTGAAAAGAGAAGGTCGGTTCCGACTTCGCTTTACACTGTACGATCGAGACACCGAAGCCAACCCTCCCGAATTTTTCTTTGTTACCGAAATTTTCTCCAAGGTCTTCACTGTATCCTCACCCAAGACCTTTCCCGGAATGGCCGAATCAACACCCCTAACCCGTTGCCTTTCCGATCAAGGAGTGAAGCTGCGGCTGCGCAAGGATTCTCGAGCCATGAAAACTAGAAAGCGCAACCAAAGAACGGCAGAGACGGCTGAATTGAGTCGGCAAGGAAAGCGTGTCAATGTTAAACACACCTACTCTTTCAGGGGGTTCGTAAGTGACGGGAGCAACAGTCTGTCGTCGCCAGAATTCACGAGCACTCCGGACTTTGGCGCATCAGGGCACACCACCTCTCAATCTGCACCTTCAGGCCCAAATACTAGCTCCAACACGCCTTTGGAGGTCTCCCCTACCGGAACATTCATGTCCCCACCCATGAATTCTCAATTTCCTCCTCAAGGCTTACAACAACTTGCCTCCATGCCAAATATGGCGGGGGCTACAACACCAGACATGACTGGAGCTTCAATTCCAGGAATGACCATACCCATGATGCCGGATATGATGGGATCGTCGATGTCGGGGATTAACAGGGCCCCAATTATAGGCATGAATGAAGCCGCGATGCCAGATATAATCAGGGCCTCGATGCCAGGCTTGAACGAAGGCCCTATTCTGGGCATACCTGGGGCCTCAATGTCACGTATGGAGGAAGTCTCGATGCCAGGGATAACTGGCGCTTCTATGGCCCCATCTGCCTATTACCACCAAGATTATCCTCCTCAATTTGGCATAGATAAAAGAATGCCAAATATGGTTGGCATACACACGGACTTTGTCCATGGTGCCATAGAGAATCATCCAGGGCCGGATTACTCCTCAACAGCCCCATATGCAGTACTCGCAAATCACTTTGACATACCAATCCCAGAGATGGTACCTCGTACCTCAGGGGTCCTGGACGAAGTACAGTATGAAAACATGTTCCCTAAACCTGACCCGGATACAGAGCAGGATGACGATCAAAACACCGGGTCAGTCAACCACTTTGGTGTTTTTCAGTAAACGCGGAACTCGACGGGCGACACTATCAAATAAATTAGGTGGTATTCATAGACTTACCTAAAGATTATGCAGAAGGTAGAATCCGCGAAATCGCGGTGACACAGATCTTTAAATTAATCATTGATTAGGATTAAATCCATCCTTAGCTCTAAAGAGCACATTCTCCATCGAAAAGGGGAACAGTGGATATTGGCAGAGAGCCAAAAACAGTGAAATGCACACAACGAGGTTCCTTACCCAACCCAACATTTGACTATGGCCAAAATTGCCCCCATGGGCTCTTCAAATTTCTCACGGCCTGAGTTACCGGACGGTCATCCTTGGCATCCAACAGCTAAGCTTTTCAAGATGCATTGTAAAATACCAAAAAGGGCTACAACAACCCCCCCAGCCTCAAGGTTCGCAAAAAGCTTCACATAAGCTTCACATCAAGCAACGGAGATGACTCTAACACACTCAACGCAATAAAAAAAGCTAGACCGATCGTGAAGATGTAAAAAAATCTTTCATCCTCCACAGTCACACCAGGCCATTGGCAAGGTTGCTTGATTAAGCTTACGCCACCAAGCGTGCTTTACATAAATCATCGAGACAATTCATTGCTTCTGCTTCCAGAAGCTGATTGGCCAGAGGGGAGTAAATAGCCACCAACAATCCTAAAGGCAGCCATGCACCTCATTAAGGTTGCAGAGGAAAGGATGGTTAGGAGGGTGCATTTTGAGCTAGAAAAGTACCAACAATATACTGGTTCTTGTTCAATTGTGATCTCTGTATTTTCTTAACTCAGTGGAGTTGAATTAATCATAGCGAGCAAAACTAAACCTCCTCTTTATCACTAACCCCAGAGTTACACTAATATTCCAACACTGAAGTGAAAATTCAATCCTTACTTGTGTTCCTCCTTTCCACCTCGAGGGATTTTATTGGTCTCGTTCTCGTCATCAGGAACTTGGATCAGCTCGAATCGGTGCGTATTCTTATGGCACTTTTCAGTATCCCAGATGAACCGGTCAGCCGGTGCGTCATCCTTGAACGAGTCGCATCGTTTTCAGATGGGACTGATCTTATTGTCTTCTTCGGTATTGAGCTTTATGTCTAAAGCCCCAATTAGCTTCTTTCTTTGGACTCTTGGGCGATGGTTGCACATACTCTTATCCTGAGACTTGCTTATTTGCTCCTCACCAGGCAAACCATGGCTTGTGATCACCGTGGCTTCGACGGTATTCTTTTTGTTGCTAGGGGTAGCGCTTGGAGCCGCATCCTGTCCATTTGAAGCCGCTAGTTGCTTGGTGGGGACTACAGAATCCTTCTGTTGAGTTGCTGGCCATCCATTCATTTCCTTAAAAATGCGGCTTGGATTAATTACCACGCCATGGTACGCGCGGCCGACTGTGAAATTGCGGCCGACGTTGGGAAGGATGAACAAGCCACTCCCTGTGGCAGCAGTAGCGAGGATCGCGATTGCGGTGGAGACCTTCATGTTGAGTGAGAAGTGGATATGAAAATCTCTTTGGTTTGGGTTTTCAAGTTGATGACCGGAACAAAGTGTTCGAGTGAGCTGTGCTGGTACTGGTGTAAGGAGAAGGAAAGATTTGTCGGATGATCATCAAGAAAATGCTTATCCTTATACCTAATATTGAATTCCCAGACGGTTCCATTGGAGATATGACTACAGTGTTTGCTGGTGCGCCACCAGTGTAGGATGAACCTGGATGAGATAGCATCCTGGGAAAAAAAAATGTATATTCAAAGTAAGAGTTTGTGTCAAAAAACACTACCTTTGTGAGCGCCGGATATCGAGACAGGTGGAGGTGGGGCGAAAATTATGAACTCGAGAGTAGAGACAGAAAAAAAAAAGGCATTAATTCTATAGGTCTACTCCAAATATCCATACATAACACAAAGGACAGTGGTTTTACATTAAGAGGCGAAGATAGTCACCGACACCTCAAAACTTGTGGATCTGGTCCCGCCTGAAACCGACTTGGGTCAGGACGCTGGATGAGTTTCTCTTGCCCACCAGTGATTCCTCCATTGCTGGGGGTCCACAAACGAAAACCTTCGTGTTCCGCTTATCCAATGGTAGAACATCCTCCAGCAGCTGCTTGTTGATATAACCCTTTCTATGGGGGGATCCCTCACTTGGGTTGCTGACTGTGTAAATTGCCTCGAAGCGTCCTGGGAATTGTTGTGAGAATTCCTCAAATTCCTTCTTGAGCAGCACATCCTGGTCGCTATTGACACCAAAAACAAGCGTGATGGCTGTCTTATCTTCGGGATTTCGGAGAATTCCCTGGGCGAGTTGATAAATAGGGGTGATTCCTGCACCACCTGCAATCATGGTAACGTGGGGGAACTCGTTTGCTTTCCATGAGTAGCCCTTCAGGGCCGCAGCAAAGAATAATTTGTCTCCTGGCTTTAGGGAATGCAGATGGTTGCTGGCCTTTCCCTTGGGGTATCTTTTGACCAAAAGATCCACGAAACCAGGTTCATCTTTATTCAGTTAGACTATGATACCAAAGAAACATTATCAATGTACGAAGGCTTACCAGAGGGGCTCACAGGGGTGTATGGGCGAGGGACGGGTATCCAGCTTCCGTTGGGAAACGAGATGGTCAATAAAGCGGCTGTTAAAATATTGGTCAGTCATGAATAGAATAAAGAAAGAAGAATTATATTGTTTACATGTGAGAGGAAGCCCGCTTATAGCATCCTCGTTTGGCAACTTGAATCGAAGGCGCTTGGTGTTGTGGTTCACAGATTCGGAGCTTTCAAGGGGTAGAGACAAAAGGGCAGGGCCACTCTTGAAAATCTTCGGAGGGGAGTTGGATTGAGCAGAGGCATTTCCAAAAACAAGCTTGGAGAAGATTCCAAGGCCAATACCACCAGCGGCGAGGGTCGCGATGATGGGTGCTGGTCTGGCTTGACGGAAACTAACGGTCCAAGACATGGTGTAATGACTTTTAGTTGGATGATCTTTATTTATGATGGTGGAATGATATGATACAATTTAGAAGTCAGCAGTATGCAACGTGACAATGGAAACTTGTGCACTTATATTTGTCGCTTTCATGTGTGCGAAAGCGAATGACATGACGTGGGCTTTGGGCGGATATCGGACAAATGGCACTTGTCCGGGACCGAACAGGTGCGAAGTCTCCACAAAATCGCTCGATTCCAACCCAGCCCGGACCCGATAGTCGCGTGTTGCCCGCTGTTATCCTCGCCGGGGGACTCCGCTGGCTTAGCGCAATGTTTTTCACGTGTTTTCACGGCGGATTTTAGATCAAAATCCGTAGTCCGCGATTTGATGCCGACCGCTGGGCGCAATTCAATGCTTCACTATAGTTGTTGTATTAAACCCCGTCAAAAAGTCAGCCTCTGGCTCGATGAGTACGAGATAAAATTTCACTCCCCAGAGTATGTAAATGCCCATTTCATTCTCAAAAAGCCGTTTTGGACTTGGCAAAGTCAATCGAGTGCCGGGATTTCTGTTCTCCATGCCCTGCGTAGCCGCTTTCGGACAACCGTGCACCCATTTCCCCTACGCGAATCTCAGTGAAGTCACGCCTATAACTAGCATCCATATTCAACTCGATATCTTCCACAAATAACGAAACCGGATAAATCAATAGTGAAGGCAATATTTTTGGCAAGTCAAAGTATTTGGATGTATCGAAATTACAGTACAACCCTATTCCATGTAGATAATTATGGGATTCAAGCGTCCTAAGGGCTTGGCGATCCGATTTAATAGGCTTGGCCCATGGCTTGATCGTGCATCAGTGAGCGAGCGCTTGGCGGATGTTTCTGATTAGGGCCACAGCAGCCTAGGGTAGGTGGAGGAGTGTATAGACCACCCGCTTTTTTTTTTTTTTTTTTTTTTTTTTTTTTTTTTTTTTTGGCAAAAGCGGAGGGACCTCCTTGTCTGAGCAAGTGGTACATAGTTGTTGTGCAGGCTTTTCAGACTGTTGAATGATGACTTGGACTTCTCTGATATGCATGGCGTTTTGCAACGACTCAGAAGACCTCCCCAGAACCGACCCATGGAACACCGATGTTGAAGCAAATGAGGCAACCATCTGTGTCATTTTTCTTTATAGCTTCCGATATTTGCATTATTTGTATGCCATTTTATGACTACCCACCGTTTGACATCACATCTATTTTAGCGACATTGGACGTGGAAATTCTGCAGGGCCAGGACTAAGCTTGCACATATTTTTAGCTGGGGTAATTACTTTTAAGTATGCTGGTTCTTGGTTGCGGCTATCCATCATGTCGCCAAATTGATACGTTGATGGTAAACAGGCGAACATAGACGTCGAGTACATGTTGCTGCCACCACAGCTCGCAGTTTGAGATAACGGACAGAGATTTGAGATTCAGGGTGGAAAGCTAGTGGCTAAACTGGAGTCCCTCCATGACGCCCCTCCACCCCCGCTATCTCGCTCGCGATGGGCTTGAAACTAAGAAATGCAGATTGCAAAATGAAGTAGAGCCTTGTGCAGATCGGTAGCGACTGACTCGGTGCCTGCACTGGTTGGGATCTGAAGCACCCAAGATATCCGAGGACGGGTTTGAGCTTGACCATTGACGACAATGGCGGTTAGACGAAAACCTCCGAGCTTTTTAAATAAGGGAACGATAAAGAAAGGTCGAAATGTGATTTATGGAGACATTGGTGAGATGATGGCGAACAGACCCACCGTCGTTTCAGAAGATTCTTTCCTGGTTCTGGTTGCGGGCAAGGTTCGCAGTCTATTTATTAGAGTATTTTAGTGGTCGCAAAATAAAGTATAGACTGGCTCTCTCCACAACCCCCATGTTGTTCGCGGTTTGCCCCTTTCTTGGTAAAACGCGAGGATGAGTATGTTTCGGAGATAATCCCTCTGCTTGTGCAGCCTGTCCTACCAGCAATCGGGCTGCAGGCCCATTGCCCAGCCTCTCTGTGTGCGACGTGGTGTTTCTTGGCAGGGCACAAGCGAAGTGCTGGCTTTCAGCTCCCGCTCCGCAGTGCATACAGGCGCTAAATTTAAACCGTGCTGTGTTGATTTACATACTCGGGCTCGGGCCCTCGCCCATAACCCATCATCATAACGGGTGGCCCTAGCTCATGCAAAAAAACTTCCTTCACAAACCGGCGCAAGGATCACTTATGAGGTCATGTTTTGGTTAAATTGGTGAAACGCACAGTTGGACCCTGAAAAACCTCTTGGTCAAAGGGGCCCCCCAATCTGGTAGTTGGTGACGGGCGCTAGAATGCCGTCGGGCTCCCCGCGTCTCGAACGGTTGACGGCGCGCGCACACGGATGCTTCACGGATCGCTTCTAGACGTTCTGCAGAGAGGGAGGAGAGTTTCGTCCAGCGGGAAACATGATGCAACGAGTCCCTGCGCAGCTGCCTGCGACGTGTGCATCCGGCGCCCCAAAGGGCTAGGATCGTCCAATGCCGCAGATCCGAGTACGGCAAGCATTCAAAGCACAAAGGAAGAGGCTTTGCAAATGCAGGTCGCAACCCAGTAGTTATTCATGCGTCAGAATCAGTTCATTATTGGCTCTTTGGATATTGGCTTGTTGCTGTGGGAGAGAGAGAGCTGCATGGGTGGAACATGGCGGATGGATGCGATTGGGCATAACGGCCCGTGTTTATTGTTCCCCACGATGTCTCTCCTCTCCCCAACGTGCACAACAAGGGCGCACCAAAGGACGCCCAAAACAGGAATCCGCTGATGCCATGGCTCCGCGGTGCACCCGTAAGCTGAGTTTTGAATGCAATTGGGGGTTTCAATTAGCTCTAGCAACCCGTTTTCAGTGCCGACCGAGCTCGTCGTCTCCCATTGCGCAAGTTGGCACCCAACGTCAACTGGCTGATGGAACCAGCCAGTGGCGGTGTCTTTTACACTAACCACTGCGAGCGAGCTGCTGTCTGACACGTCGAGTCACTAAGAATTACAGGAGGCTGGGCTCTGTGACATGATTCGCCCTGGCAATGCTTGGCAGTCAACACATGGATATTAATTGACAAATTAATGTCGCTGGCAGTGCTCGCTCGTTAATTAATAGTGCATAAGTTTCATAAAATACGAGGCTGGTCTCAAGCCACGCGAGCAGTGACCGGACGATCTTCCTACCAACGGCATACCCGGCTTCGATATTAATGCATGCGCAGTCTATTTATTTAGATCGGCATTCTCCCACATCACACCTGCTCCCAGTATCTTCTCATCTCATCTCATCTCATTCTCACCTCCGCCTCCTGATCCCGCCCCCAAGAAAACCCGACACTTCCAATTTGCCGCTCCCCAAGCCTCCGCCATGTCTTTCTTCACCAAGGCCGCCATTTCCGTCCTCTGTTTGACAGGGCTCGCCACTGCAGCCCCGCGCCATATGCCCCGCGCCTGTACTTCGGGAACCGTCAATAAGCCCGACATGTACAACCTATACCCGCAGGAGGCCAACCGCACATCAACTGCCGTCTCCCTGTGGCACGTCGAGACCTTTTCCAACAAGTCCCAACTCGAGCAGGCTGCAGTCTTCTCAAATATCCCAGCTGAAGCCAAGTCTTGCTACCTGCGATGGAAGCAGGCTGGAAAGAGCGAACGCACCTTCATCGTTGATGGCAGCAACGCGCTAGTCCGCGTTCGCCAGCTGTCTGGCTTCCCCACCACAGATGTGTCTTACTCCGCTGTGAAGGCCTTTGATACCATCGACCCTAAGATAAACCGTGTCGCTCTTGACCTCACCGCCTGGGATGACATTGATGCCGCCACTCACAACGGAGGCAATATCGATTGTTCCGAAGAGATCCGCCTGATCCTCTACCTCGACAACCCCAACGGAAACACCAAGGCTCTCCTTGAACAGGATGACAAGAATGGATTGTACATTGACTACACCTGCTAAATTCGACACATGGTGGCACCTGGAAGAACAAAAGCCACCAAGAGATGCAACGATCAAACCACACACCCACGTCGCATTGGGGTATTTATTGCCTAGACACTTTTTGTCATAATTCTTGTATATACTTTTTTTTTTCCTCATGGAGGGGTGATGGGACAGTTTGGGTTATAGATGCCAAGGACAAAGGACAAATATGGGAACATTAATGACGGATTTACGAATACAATAGACAGGTAATGATAGTTATTATGAATACAAAAGTGTACCGCACTGTTAAAAAAAAAGAATTTGCGCCCAACTGTTGTCTGTGATGCTTTATCCATAAACATTTCCCTCGCATTACTCGACGGATACGGATAAATTCAAAATTTGTCCCATGTCAATATCGGTCTTGGATGTAGTTTAGTTATTCGGTGTGGGTTCGTCCCGGGGGGGTTTGAAGAGACGATTTACATCGTCATCATCACAATAGGCGTAGCCTAGCAGCTGGGGGGTGAGAGGTCTTTGTATTCAAATAGTCTGATCGTTCAACTAGCTAGCTGCAGCGGGGTTGTGGTTTTATCCCTCTGAGGGGTCGGCCGCGGGTAATCGTATCGCCGGGGCCCGGCCGGGCCCCTTGCCGGGCCTCCTTTGGCAGGCCCTCTCTTTGACTTAAAGGGCGTTATTCCTTTAGCTATACTAATAAACCGACATTCGGATATCTAAACATTTACACTTCTGCCACAAATACAGCCCGGAGTCTAGAATGCTTTTTTTTTTTTCAATTTTTTTTTTTGGGTTTCCATTTTTTAATTTATTTTTCCTTTTAATTATTTTTTAGCACATGACCCTAGAGCAAAACACAACACTCTGTTTGCATTTTATGCGATGATCTTAGTCAATATATGTCGCATATGTATAATGTGGATCATACTTTTATTACTCCGACATCAAAGCAACAAAATTACTGTTTGTTGAGTGTGCCTCATGACTCGTGTTAAACCGAGCAATGTATATGATGACATGTGCACAGAGGAAGATGCACTTCTAATGGCTAATCCGAACCTTGTAACTAAAAATGGAAGGATTATATAATAGATTAATATATATAAAAGCTAAAATAGCTTAGCTCTAATGAAAGATAGATAAGCATAATTCTTATATAATTTTAGGTTAAATAATTAAGAGTCTTAGAGTTATAATTTCGAAAAATATAATTGTAATTATTAAACTAAGAAATAAAATTAATAAATAATCCTTATATAATCCTATTTAATCCTTAACTATATTTTTAACTAATAATATTAATTAATATCTCTTAAATAAGCCAAATAATTAGAATAAATTTAAATAAAACTATTATAAAAAGATTTTTAGAGAAAGAATTCTTTATTTAGGAATATTAAAAGACTTAATTAAGTTTAATAATAAAAGGATTAAAAAGTTATAATTACCCTTTCCTTTATAATATAAAGCTAAAATAATAATAAATAAAGATAATTTCTTAAAAATAAAGCTTATTTATAAAATAAAAGCTATAAGATTAATTAATAAAATACTAAAAGAAAATATTAATATATTTAAATTAGAATATATAATATATTATATTAAACTTAATATATATAATTAAAAAAGTAATAGTATTTATAATATATTTAATTAGATAATTAATAAGGTTAATTTATATTATATTAAGACTTGCTTACTCTCTTTAGGTAACTTGAAATTATATAATAATATTATATAATTCTTTTTAAACCTAAAAAATTTATATAAGATAAATAATACTAATAAGTAATTATAAGCCCAAAAATACTATTTTAAAATACTAAAGAAAGTATAGAGTAATAAAGTTAATTAAGAAAAGTAAATTATTAAATAGAAATAAGTAGTATAATTAATTAAGTACTATAAGGTAGCTAAAATCAAGAAAGCTTATACCTAATTTAAAGACCTAAAAGGAGCACTTAGTTATAAATTCAAGCTACTTCTAGGAATATATAACGGTCTAGTCAATTCCCAACTATAGTAAACTAATCAGAGTTAATATAGTTTATATTAGTAAAGAAGTCAAGCACATTAAGTACTTTAAAGCAATACAAGAGTTTATATAATATTATATCTAATAATAATTAATCATAAATTAAGGTAACCAAATTATATTAAAAGCTAATCAACACCATTCCTTACAATTTGGAACTAATCTATTTATATACTTATTAAGGATCACTTTACCTTAAATCATTATAATCCGAATCACCATAATCTAAATTACCATAATCCCTTCCACCATAATCCCTCTAAGGTAGGTCTATCTCTATTAATAATTCATCATATATTAAAGTAGGTCCCTTATCCTTCTCTGCCTTATACCTATATAAGTTATAATATAATACTCCTTTTCTATTAATACTTATCCCAAGACTATATTTATTAGCCTTAATATAACTTCTCTTAATATATTATAACTTAGACTTATAATTATTCTACTCTATTCCTTAACTAATGTAATATCTAGTAAAAAAGCTTACAAAAGAACTACTCTAACTAAAGCTATTATATTAAATAGTTTTAAGGCTAAGATATTATATACCTATTATTTTAAAAAGGATTTAAAATACAAGCTTTTTAAAGATAAAAAGCATTATAGCAAGTATATAAAGATCGATTATTCTTATAATGGGGTATTAATAGCTTCTATATATATATAATTATTTCCTCATAATATTCTACTAATCCTACTAACTTTTTGTAATACGCACATTAATAAAATCATCTAAGAAATTAAAAATAAACAAAGAATAAACTAGTAATAAGGTTAAGCATCTTTAAAAGAAGATAGATAAAATATAATAAGCAATATCAACTGCAATTTCTTATTTATCATAGATCTATAAAATCTATAAAAACATTAAGCACAAACAATCTAAGACTTTTTATTATAATTTAACTAAGGTTAATAAAGAGGATAATATAGATAAATTTATTCTTCCTATCTTAGATATATATAAGGGTTAAGTAATTAGTAATATATAGTATTTAGGTACTATAGAGAATACTAATTTAAAGTTATTAAGTCTAAATATCAAGGCATTTAGTATTAGTTTATTAGGTAATTTCAAGGATAAGATCCCTTCTTTTAATCTTAATTTCACTGCCTAATTTGGTATTATTTCTTAAGAAATTCCTCTAGCTTCTTTAAGTAGTGTATAAGGTTCTTTTATAATTCCCATAAGTCCTATATTTTATTATATCCTTTTTATTTAACTTTAAATTCTATTTTTTATATTTCCAGGTTTTCTTACATATCAATAATTTTTTCTACTATAAATTTGCCTTCCACTAGTTCAACTTACAGTTTATATCGAGGTCTTATTTTTACTATAATTATATCCTCTACTAATTCCAGTAATAAAATATAGAATATAAGGTATATTTTTATATAAGGTAATAGGTCAAGTTTATAATTATTTTCTAAAATCTTTATTTTTACTTTATATAATCTAATAAATTTGTAGTCTATTTTCTTATTTTATTATATTATATTAATATTTTTTATATTAAGTAGGACTATATCTCCCTCCAAGAAAGATAGTCCCTTTATCTTTTTCTTATTATAATATTATTTTATTTTATTTTATACCTATTCCAATTTTATTTTTATTTTTATATATAGTTACTTAAGTCTATTTACTTTAAGGATTATATTAGCATTTAATTATCTATTAATCTTAGTTTAGTATACATTAAGGGTAAATCCAAAGTTTATATAAGTAAGTATAGTTTATATACTACTATAGAACAATATATTATATGCTAGTTAAGCAATCGGTAGCTTCTTAACCTAATTAGTTTATTTATAATTAACATAGTATTATAAATACTATTCAAAGATTTAATTAATTCATTCCATTTATCCATCTACCTATAGTTTAAAAGCAATTATTAATTTATAATTTAGGCTCATTAAATTTATTAGGCTTTACTAAAAGCTAAATACAAATGGTTATCCTCTGTTCAAAATAATTTCTATAAATAGTTTATATATACTAATTATATATCTAAATATAAGAAATATAAATTATTCTTTACTAATTACTTTATAATATAATATATAATATATAAATTTCATGAATCTATCTATTACTATTAGGATATTGTTATAGTCTTTTTTTATTATTAGGTTAGTTAATAGTAGTAGTTTTGTAATAAAATCCATAGTAATCAATTCCTATAGTTATTATACTACTAGTAAGGGCTATAATAGTCCATATAGTTTATATTATAGTGATTTTATTTGTTTGTATATAATGCATTTCCCTATATATTCTATAATTTTCTTTTTTATATAGTTAAAAGAGTAATCTTACTTAATTCTTTTAAGTGTTTTATTAATTTCTTAATATCTATATAGTAAGTATTTGTGTATGTTTTGAATTAAATTATCTTATAAGTGTTCTGGCACTTGTAGGCATTTTATTCTTTCTTCTAAGGGTATTTATTCTTAATACTATTAGATTTTAAATAGTAGGTCATTTCCTTATTCTACTTAGTAGCTTATAGTATTTACCAATTTCTTATTAGGGGGGTTTATAAGGAATTCCCTTTTTACATATTATAAGAGGTCTTTTCCTATTAAGTACTAACTAATATATACTATAAGTACTTTTATATTATTATATCTTATACTTATAGCTTTTCTAAAATATTATATTACATAGATTTCTTTTCCCTTAGATATTACTTATTTCCTATTAATCCATTTCTTTTAAATTTTCTTTAATTTCATATTATATATTTATTTATCAAAGGTAGATTCTTCTAGGTTTAATAGTTCTTATAATTCTTAATTATAAAGTATATTTTCTTATTATATTCTTACAATAACTTTCCTTATAATTTATTTAAGTAATTTTAATAGTACTTGTTTAAGATATCTTTCTTTTATTTTCTTAAATAATTATTTATTAATTTTGGTTTTCCCTATATTAAAATTACTTCTTTAACTTATTATATTAACTCTACTATTTTCTGTCCCTTTTTTATATATTATCTTATAATTAAACTCTAATAAGTATTCTATATATTTAAATTATCTTTTACTTAATTATTATATAATTATAAAGTAAGAGATATTCTTGTAATTAGTATAAACTATAACCTTATAAAGGCTTTTTAAGAGGTAATATTAAAATTCCTTAAAGGCATTAATTATAGTAAGAAATTCTTTATTATAAATTAGGTAGTTTAATTCTATCTTATATAACTTATATAAGTAGAACGCTATTAGATATAATCTTCCTTAATTATCTCTTTATTTAATTTACACTTTTAATACAAAGTCTAAGGAATCGATTTCTAATTCAATAAGTTTTATAGGATCAAATATAGCCAATACTAATTCTAATAATATAATATCTCAAATCTTATCAAAGGCTTATTATATTTTTCCTTTTATTTCTCATTTAAAGATTTTCCCTTTCTTACTTAGCTTAATTAAGAGTATTATTATTTTACTAAAATCTTTAATAAACTTTTAATAATAGTTTATAAATTTTAGAAAAGATTATATATCTTTTAGATTTTCTAGTCTAGGCTAGTCTTTAATTACTATAATTTTCTTAGGGTCTATATATATTTTATTATAAAAGATAATATATCCTAAAAATTTAACTTTTATGGTATAAAACTTACTTTTCTCTAATTTAACTAATAGATTTACTTCTTTAAGTACTTTAAAAACCTTATAAATATATTTTATATATTCTTCTTTATTATTAGAGAAAATAAGGATATTATCTAAATAGTAAATAATAAATATATTAAGGTATTCTTATAAAATGTAATTTATTATTTATTAAAATAATATAGGTATATTTATTAATCTAAAGGGTATAACTAAATATTTAAACAATTTAAATTTTATTTTAAATATAGTTTTCTATTTGTATCCTTCTTTAATATATATTAGGTTATAGGCTTTTTTAAGGTTAAGTACTATAAAGATTTTCTTACCAAAGAATCTATCCTTTATTTCACTAATAAGGGATAGTAGTATTTTATCCTTTATAGTTATTTTATTAAGCTATTAGTAATTTATAATTAATTATAGTTTTTTGTTTTTCTTTAAAATAAATATAATTAGATATCTTACTTTAGATATTAATACTCTTATATATCCTTTCTTTAGCATATTTTCAATATATTCCTTTATTATACCAAGTTTATTTTTATTAAGTTAATAAATAGAAAAGAAGTAAGTACTTACTTTATTCTTTAGATTAATTCCATAATCTTATATTCCATGCACTAATAATCTTATTTCTAGCTCTTTTATAAATAATTTCTTATATATTTAATATTATAGTAGTATATTTTTAAATTATTCTTCCTCTTTTTATTATTTCTTTTTATTTTTAAGGTATTTATTAAGCTATTTAAATTATTACTTTAAGTATACTATTATTTTCTTAATATATTATATATTACCTTAGTATTTATATTTTATTTTTTTTAGTAAAGTGCTTATTATAAGTCTATTTCCCTTAACTTCTATTTTACTATTCTTATTAATAGAAATTTAAAATCTTATTTCTTTATTATATAAGTTATTTCTATCTTCTTTTAGAATATTATCCTTATCAAGAAATATTATTTAGCTAATCCTCTAATTAATTTAAGGGTTTAGTACTTATAATTATAAGTACCCTAAAGTAATATTATATTCTCCTATTAATAAAATATCAAGATTAATTCCTTAATTTTTTCCTTTAATAAATACTTTAAGGTAATTAATTTCTTATATAACTTATTTATTATTATATTCAAATAGAATATTCTCTAAGTTTATTATTATATAGGGGTCCTTTTTCTCTTTTTATAATAACTTTAGCTTATTTACTATTCTTAGGTAAATATAGTTTACTTTTATTCTACAATCTACTAATATATTAAGCTATTATCCCTTAATTTATACTTTAATTACTAGCTTATTCTTTTCTTTATAGCTTCCTATTATATATAAAGCTTTATTTAGCTATTCTTTTAATAGCTTTACTTTATCGTCTTAATACTTTATACTAATCAATAGTCCTAATTTTTTAATTATTATTCTTTATACTATATCTTAAATTTATATTATAAATATACTAAATATTCTTTATATTTACAATTATATCTATACTTAGGGTTTTAGATGCATTCTTTAAGTATTATTTCCTTATATTCCTCTAAAAGTATAAATCCTAATCTATATCCATTCTATACAATATATCAATAGTTTTTATATTATTATCATATTACTAGATTTTCTATAGCTAGCTTTATAAGTCTTATAAAAAAACAATTATTAATTACTTTAGTTTTTTTATAGTACTTATATTAGTATTTATAATAATTAATCTAAAATATTTTATAATAGTATTAATATCCTATAAGCATTCTTAAATTATCAGTTAATCTTAGATTAAGTACTTTATATTTACCTCTTAAGGCTTTTCTTATAGTTAAGGCTAAAATAAAGATATAAGCTTTACTTTTTTCTTTAAATTTACTTATAGAATTATTTAATTTATTTTACTTTACTTTAGCTTATTAAGTAAGGTATATATTGATTTAGGTATATATAATTCTTCTTTTTTATTTAATTTATTCTAGGAGCTTATTTTTAGAGTTAATTACTTCTTCTTTTTTTTTTATAGTATATATATAGGGTTTATTATAATCTTCTACTCTAGTAGCTATTACTTCTTATTTTTATTAATATTTTAAGTAGTTAAGATAATTTTTATAAGGATATAAAATTATATTTTTTTCTTTAAACTTAAGTCTTAGTTTAGTAATTTATTATATGTTTTTTATATTAAGGTATAATATTCCTTCTTTTTAACTTACTTTATTCTACTATATATACTTATAGATTAAGTATACTATATAATTATTATTATAATTTCTAAAGGTTAGGGGTTTATTTAATAAGATTTCTTAAGTACATTACTTTCCCTTATATACCATTATAAGAGTTTGTCCAATTGTTTAAAGTACCTTAGGTTTAGGTATTAATTTTTATATTATTTATCTAGTAATATAATTATAACTAATTCTTCTTTTTATATTATACTTAGCTAATTTCTTTTCTTGGTTATTAGGGGTTTCTTAAATTTAATATACTTCTTTAATATCTCCTAATATTTAGTATAGTTAATTATTAAATAAAATAATACCTTCTTTAATAAGGTTATATCCTAATCAAATTATAGCTACAATCCTAGATTAATTAATTATTTATATATACTTCTTACCTTCTAGTATATATCAATTCTTCTTAGATTTATTATAGTATCTTACAATATAATCTAGTTCTTTATAATTATAATATATAAAGCTTATAAAGTCTCTTTAAGCAACTTTTAGTTCTATAGGTCTTAAGTATATCCTATAAAAAATACTATAATTCTATAGTTTTTTAAATGGTTTTTTATTAGTTCTGAACTTATAAGGGTTATATAGATTATATTTAATTACTCTTCCCTTCTCCCTTTATTTCTCCTTATATCTTTTAAATTATTATTAATTAATCTTAATAGCTATAGCCTAATACTTATAGAGTTTTTTAGGTCTATCTACCTTATAGATCTTATCTTTAACTTTATCCTTTAATCCCTAATAAAAGGCTTCTATAAGGGCTTTACTTTCCCATTTAAGTTTAAATATAAAGTATTTAAACTCCATTAAGTATTCTAAATAAGATTTCATCTATTAAAGTTGCTTAAGTTTTATTATAACTTCTCTTTCTTTATTAACAATTCCAAAGTTATCCTTTAATACTTATTTAAAGTTATCCCAATCTTTAAAGATATCTTAGGTTTATTAATCACATTTATCCTTCTCATTCTTAAGGTAGTCTCTTATAATTAATTTAAACTAAATTCCTATATCTCCTTATAAAAGTACTCTAATATAATATACCTTTACTTCTTTAATACTTAAATAAATTAAATAATATTAAAAGTATTCTTTTATTTAGGTAAGAAAAGATATTATATTATTTACTTTTCCTAAGAATAATATTAATATTAAAAGTTTAAGGGTTTCTCTAGGATCTTAATTATTTATAATAGGTATAGGTATAACTATAGCAATTTAAGTGCCCTATTCTTACATTTAGGCTCTAAGAGCTATAATAATAGCTTATATTTACTAAATTTTAATTGTTATTTCAGCAATACTTAGCAAGGTACTATAAGCAGGTCTATTATTATTATTACCTCCCTAAAGAGTTACTTAATTCTAGTAAAGGGTAGATATATTATTAATAATAAAGATTATTACTTAAAAGTAATATAAGTAACTTTCTAAACAAGAGCTTTCAATATATAATAATCTAGTCAATTCCTAATTATAATAAACTAATTAAAGTTAATATAATTTATATTAATAGAGAAATTAAGTATATTAAGTACTTTAAAGCAATATAAGAGTTTATATAGTATTATATCTAGTAATAGTTAATTATAAATTAAGATAATTAAGTTATATTAAAAGCTAATTAGTACTATTCCTTATAATTTAAAACCAATCTATCTATATACTTATTAAGGATTATTCTATTTTAAATTATTATAATTTAAATTACTATAATCTAGATTACTATAATCCCTTCTGTTATAATCCCTTTAAAGTAGGTCTATCTTTATTAATAATTTATTACATATTAAAGTAAGTCTTTTATCCTTCTCCACCCTATACTTGCATGGGTTATAATAGAATAGAGGGAAGCTAATATAATAAAAAGATTGAGAAAAATACCTATCTATTAATAAACTTTATAATTAAGTTTTAAAAGAAAATATAATAAAGAAAAATAAATCTAAAAGGAATATTAAAAGATTATATTAATAAAGGGAGCTTTAGATTAATATTTTAAAGTATAAAATTAAATAATAAAAGGTTATATAATAATATAAGTAATAATAATCTAAAATATAAAGAAAAGTATAAAATATATATATATATACTAGAAAATATAAGCACTTATATTTTATATAAAAAGATTTACTTAGGGGTAAGTATAATTAAGTATTAGATTATATTCTTTAAGAATTAATTAGAAAAATTTCCCCTTATTAAAGAATAAAAAGCTACTTTTAAAGAAAGGCTAAGATCTAATAAGAATATAAGAACTTTATATAATAAATTAAAAGAAGAAAGTAAAGGGTTAATAGTAAGTTAAAAGTAATTATTAATACTTTACTTTTAAATTTCTATATAAGTAATAGTATTTTTACTTTTAAACTATAAATATTTACTTTAGACCTTAATTATCTTAGATTTAGGTATTATACTTTACCTATTTAATAATATTTATAGATTTAAGAATTATAAGCTTATGGGGCTAGGAGAATTTATTTATATAGGATTAAGAGAGCTACCTATTCTTAGGTATAGGAATATTATAATTTAAGTATAAAACTTAAGAAATAAGTAGTACTTTCTAATTTTAAAAGGCATTATATACTATCTATAAATTAAAATTAATCTAGTTTCCTTAAGAAGGCTTAGGCAAGTAGGTTATTAGTAGGACTAAAGAAATAGAGATAATATACTTAGATATAATAATGGTTATCTATTATATCAATTAATAATGTATTATAATTAATATATTATTAAATATAATCCTAAAAAAATAAGATAAGCTATATTTATAATAAAGGAATTGTATTATAACTTATAGATACTAAAAAGACTTTAATAAATAATATTTAAGATTTAGTATTATTACCTAGGCTATTTAGGACCTAGAGCTTTTAAATGCCTAGTTAATTATACATTTAAGACTAAAATAATAGGACTAACTATAATATAATATAATATTTATAGTAAGGGGAAGATAAAGTAATAGGAGTACTATAAACTGCATAAATAGGACTTAAATCCTGGAAAATGAGTTTTTATTAACTTTTATAATTACTCTATTAATTTAAATAGATATAACTTTTATATTATTATTATTTATTAAAAGATTAATTTTATTTAGGATTATTATTTTATATATTATAAGAAAGAAGATTTACTTATAATACTAAAAAATATAATATAATTACTAGAATAAAGGTACAATATCAAGCTTTAAATAATAGAAGCTAATAATAAGCTCTAAAAAAATAATATAATTAATAATTAGTTAGATTAAAAAGGAATTAAAGTAGATATATTAGTATTATAAACTTAATAATAAAATAGCTTAGGAGAATATTTTAGGGGGGTAGTAAAAGAGAAAGTAAGACTATTAATCCTAGAAAGTAGATTATTGGAAGAATTGTGGCTAGAAATAGTAAGAGTAGTAATTTATTTACTAAATTGTATACTAAAGTAGGGACTTAAGTGGAAGATACTATATAAGAGTTTCTTTTTAAGAATTCTAATTGTAAATAAATAAAAATAATTATAGGTCATTTATTTAAAAATTATAGATTATAAAGTATTTATAATAAATAAAGATATATAGTAAAAAAAAAACCATTTTAAGCTTTAAATTAATTTAAAGGTATAAATAGATTATTTAATAAGATATAACTTATAAAATATTTTTTATATTTAAAATCCAATTACTAATAAGATCTATATAATATAAGATATTATCTTTAATAAAGAAGATTTCTTTAATATAAATAAAATGTATATAAAAGAATTAATTGTTAAATAAATACTAGAAGAAATTTAAAAATATTTAAAAGATTTAATTAATATCTAATAAGTAGAATAAGTAATAAACCCTACTTAAGGCAAAGATAAGATTAAAATATACAATTTAAATCTTAAAAGTCCAATAGATAACTTAAAGACTAATAATATAATATATAATAAGGCAAAGTAAACTAGTATTCTAGAAGAAGGAAAATACACTAAGATGCACTTTAAACCCTTTCTAATACTACCAAAATCTCTAGCTATAACCTTTTTAGTATATATAATAAATGCACTAGACCTAGAAGGCTAGTAATTAAAACTAAGACTCTTTAAAGAAGAAGAGTATATAGTTAATTAAGCATTTTTTATTAAGACCTTAATATTACCTCTAGAGAAAAGTAAAAAGAAGCTTATAATTAAGATTAAATATTGCCGATATAAATAAAGAAGGGTAACCTATAAAAGCAAGGTGTAAATAACTCTATTAAGCCTTAAATCCGGCAAATATAAGTATTATAGGAGGTACCTACCTTTAGTACTAAACTTTTATAGAAGATTATATAAATATAAATTTAAAAAAGAGTTTATTAAGGTAAAGTAAGATTATCTTAAAGGTTATAATAAGATAAAGTCTTAAATTAAGATTTTAAGGGATAATTTAAGGATTTATAATTTCTAAATATTAAATTATATATAGGTTTATATCTATAAATATAATAAGTATAGATATCTATAAAAGTATAAAGTAAGATTTACTATCTAAGGAGACTAATAATAAAAAGCAAGTATAAAAAATATATATACTATAATACTTATAGGTAAGTTATTCTAAATCCTAATTATTATTATAGTAAGATTTAATTTAGAGTTATTATAATTTAATGCTATAAATATATTTATAAATATAAAACTATTTAGTAAGATATTTATAAGGCTGCCTCCTAAATATAGAAAGAGTAGACTAAATATATAAGTTTTATTATTATAAAAGGTATTATTTAGTTTATAAATTATACCTCTTTTATAGTAAAAGGAACTTAAAAGCATCTTATAAAAATTAGAATTTATTTTTATCCTTTATAAGCTATATTATTATATAAGAAATAGAATATTATTATTCTTTTATATTAATAACATAATATTAGCATTCTTAGAAGAGAAAGAAAAAGAGGTAAATAATATAATTAAAGCTCTTAAATAATAATATAAATTAATTAAAGGAAATGACCTATAATAGTTCCTAAAAATAAAAGTTATTTAAGATAAAAGCTAAAAACTTATTTAAACTATATAAATATTATATATTAAAAAGATATATATACTAAGAACTGCTAATATAATAGTAATATCTCTAATAGCTAAAATAGAGCTCCTACTTAATAAAGGGAATATAAAACTAGGAATTACTAATTAATATAAATAAGTAATTAGCTTAATATTATATACAGTAGTTATAATAAAACCCAATATTATATTTACTATTTTATAACTAATAAGGTTTATATATAATCCTAGTAATAAATATATTAAAGTAATTAATTAAGTACTATATTATCTATATATAATGTATTTTAAAGCTTTATAACTTAGGGGTAAGGATAAATTTGTGGTCTATAGTAATATATTATTTATAGATAATTTATAAGATAAAAAGAGCTTATAAGTATATACAATATTACTCTTTAAAGGCTTAATTAAATAATATATAAATAAGTAGGAAATAGTAATAATATTAATAATAGAGGTAGAGTTACTTGTATTAGTATAAGCTATAAAAGAAGGTTTATTTTAGTAAAGATTATTATAAGACCTTAGAATTGAGCTGTAAAATCTAGATTTGAATCTTATATATAATAATTAATAGATAATTAGGATTTTAAAGAATCCCTTAAAGAAGTTAAAAACTTAACTTAAATATATAGATATTTATAATTATTGGCTATAAGAATATATTAAATGCAAAATAATTTTGGTTATTTATGAAGAAAGTGTGAAAATGATAGTAGATAGGTTAATTAAACCTCTATAAGGCAAATAGCTTAAAGAAAGTTATAAATAACTTAGGCTAATTAATATATAAGAATATATTAAAGAATACTAAAAAGTAAAGCTTATAGAATAAATGCTAGATGAAATTATAAAAGGATTATAGCTTGAATAAAATGAGTAGTGGTCTGCTAAAATGTAGTGTAATATTTTAATTAGTACAATATATATAATACTAGTTATAATACAAAAAAAAAAAACAATTAAAAGCAAAATACTAATATAACTTTTAGTAACTACTAAGGCCAATATATTATATTAAGGGCGAAACTATAAAACACGCTGCTAAATTACTTAATTAACCTTATTTACTAAAGATAAGGATCTTTAGTTAAAGGAAAGCTACTATTATTATAATCCTATAGTACAATCTTTATAATAATATACTATTTACTTTTCTTTTATTTTATAAGTTAAAAAAGAATTATAAAAGAAGAAAATAAAGTGTTAAAATAATTTATATACTTATTAATAAAAGTAGGATTTACTTAGTTAATATAATTTAAGAAGTAAAGTATTATAGTATATACTTAAAGGGGACTATAAGGTATAAATTAATAAAATAAACTATATTAATTAAAAATAAGTTATTAAAATAAATTTATATAGATTAATATATATTATTAAATATATATTACTTATAGTAAGTACTATAGCTAGTAAACTCCTAGTATTTCCTATTACTTAATTTAAATAAAATAAAAGTAAGATAGTTGTAGTAAGGGAGATATCTTTCTTATCTTTAACTAATAAAATAATTAGTTAAGTTATAAAAATTAAAAATAAGCTATAAAATTTATATTTAAGAAGCTTATATAAGTACCCTCTCTTATTCTTTATAATAATTATTGTATTCCTTTTGTATAAGGTATAGAGAAGATTAAGAAATATATTAAGGTTAGTAAGGAGTTATTATTATAAGATAAGTAAGTAATTTAATATAAATACTAGACTGAGGTGGGGGAGGAGGAATTATAGTATTATGTAAAGTGTAATAATAATAATAGTACTTAAATCTTTTGGTTATTAAAAAGATACTAAAAGGTAAAGGGCTAAAATATAATTAATATTATATCCTTAAGTTTTTAAATTTAAATTAAACTTATAAGGGGTTTTAAGTATTAGTATAATTAAAACTTTAAATAGGATATATAAGGTTATAAGCTATAAAATTAAAATTAAGTTTAATAACTTATTTTAAAGATTTTAAACTTAAAAAAACCTTATAAGGCTGGATTTATACTCTTAGGGAGTAAAATTAAAGGTAGAAGGGTAGTATTATTAGGTAAAGGGCTAGTTATAAGTATTTATAAATTCTTTTAAATATAGAAAATCTTAATAGTAAGATTAAAATAAATAAGAGTAAGTTTAAATAGTTATTAAAATTATAGATTAAGAGATTATATATTAAAAATAACTTATAAGTTAATAATAGTAAATTTAGTAGGTATAGACTTAGTGGGTATATTAATTATAGTAATAGAATTAATAGAAGCACTAAATATAATATATAATTAGTAAATATAATTTAAAAGGATATTTTAAAACTTAAAATATAATTTATAATATTATAAGAAATTAAGAAATAAAAAAATAAAAAGAATAAGAGTAATATAAAATAAGGCTATAATATATTAATAAATGCCTTGCTAAATAATAAAATTAATTATAAATATAATAAAAGCTTAAAAATAAAAGAAAATATATATAAAAATATATAAAAGATAAAGAAAAAAGAAAAGGGAAATTAAGAGGGAGAAATTAAGGGTTTATATACCCTAGGAACTATAAAATAATTTACTTTTAACTTACTTTACTCTTAGAATTCTTACTTTTAATTTACTTTACTTTTAGAATTCTTATTTTTAATTTATTTTAATATTAAAATTCTTACTTTTTAAAAAAATAAATATAATAATATATATAATACTTACTTTATAATTTCTTAATATCTAATAGCTTAAATATTATATAAAAAAGATTATAAGACTATTATATATATATTCCTATTTAAGGCTAAAAGGAAGCTAATTATAAGGGTAATTAATAATTATAAATAGACTATAAACTAGGGGGGTATATTAAATTAAGTAATATATATAATAATATATATATAGAGAAAGATGCACTTCTAATAGCTAATCCAAACCTTATAACCAAAAATGGAAGGATTATGTAATAGATCAATGTGTATAAAAGCTAAAATAGCTTAGCTCTAGTGAAAGACAGACAAGCACAATTCTCACACAATTTTGGGTCAAACAACTCGCTTTCGTGCAACACCGTAAATCGAGCACTCGATTGCTAAAATGACGTATAATATCTCCCTTTTGTCTATAATACAAGAAAATAAACTGCCAAGGTCTTCTATATCATGCGTGTTTGATATCACGCAGTCGACTTGTTCCTCCTCAACTTAATTGACACAGGCCTGTGCTATATAGGCCCCAATATCTTGTGTTACTCCTATCCGAAGCATAATTAGACCTTTTAGTGCAGCGGTCAGGGCCTACCTCCCCTTTTTCCTGCATCATCAATACACGCCTAGAAACAATTAAATTATTCATTATTGCTTTGTTTTAAGCTATAGCCTGCCTTGTATTTTGATTTCCCTGGTGTTCTAGTATTAACCCGCCAGCAACACTTGCTAGTCTTTTTGCCAGCCAATTTCTGGGCTGCCGGTCCGTGAATTTCTTTTGTTGACTTGACTAGTGTTGATGTGAGATTGAATTTGAGGTGTGTCCTTGAGAGGCCTCAACTTTGCCCAGATGGGGGTCGAGCCTTGGCGCTTGGCCTTTAGATGGTGATTTACCATTCATCATAGTGGAATATTCATAATTTCACCGGACAGACTACGGTGCCACGAAGTGTTGAGTGAGAAATAAAAGACCATCCCTAGGAAGACTTAGATAATTGCCAGTGTAACAGGAACTGGGGCTTTGACGCTTAGGCCCTAGCGAATAATGGATCAGCCATCGCGATGTTACACGATCTAGAATTGGTCTGCCACCGTCATTTCTTATTTGCCTCAATCTGCACATCCTTATGAAGAGGTTTTAAGTTTTGTTTTGTTTTAATCACACCAAAATTGACCAGCCGTTGAGCAAATAGATCAAGTTCCGTTTTTGGCCATGCAACAACGCTCTCCGTGTTTGCCACATTAACGCGCACCAGGCCTTATTAGTACAGATAATGCAGCTGTGAAATGCTTATGCAGATGTTTTGTTCAAAAGAAAGCTTGTTGAATTTTTCTGCATGAAGCTGAACAAGCCTCTCCGTACCTACAGGTTCTACCGCAAAACCCAAGGTTAAATAAGATCGATCGAACCTTCCGACCCACCTTCGAATCGGCGTCCGCCACAATCAAAGCCCGATTTTGTGAGGAATGGCTGCAAGAACACGCACTATTCCTATTTCCCATCTACGGGCATGACTAGACAAAAGCTTGTTTGTATTCGTCAGCCGCCGCCAAATTCCTTGTTCATTCCGGTATCTTTGTGTGGCTTTTCTTAGAGCGGATCCGTCAGTGGAATGGATTCCTGCCCGGAAATCCGGGTGCCGATCCAGGCTATGAAGGCACGTACGTGCTTTCCGGGGTACCTCGGATATTCTCCCGCCTCAATCGGCCGAGAATGTCTCTTGTCAATGATCAAACTGCGTGACGGATGTTGTTGGCCCCGGGCGCTCCCAATCTCCTGGTGATTTATCGGCAGCAAGCTAGATGTCTTGTCCATCTCCCCGAAAATGAAACACGAGGAAAGATCGCAGATTAATCGTGGAATCTCGCGTGGTGTCCTACTTGCACAGTAGGATCCGCGCTTCGCGCAACCCGGTTGGTTGGTAATGCCGACAGTATCTCTGGAACCCGCGCCATGTCTTATAATGCACGGGTCGGCCGAGTTATATGTATCAGCATCCCACCATTCGGCTTCCCGCCGGCAACAGTTGAATAATGACCCTTGTCAGTCGGCAGGCCTCTCTTCGGGATGTGCACTATCTTTTCGCTCGGGCCGGCCGGGCTTGTTACCGCCTTCGCCGCCAGCAGTAAAGAGCGAGGGTCTAGTTGATGAGTGGAGAGCGATAGCGCAGCTTTGCCGTAATTACGCGAATAACCGGACCTTGCATGTGAATGACAGAGACTGCACGTGGCTGGCTGCTCTTTCCCTTGCTCGGACTTAGAATTGCTTCTGATGGGCCTCGATTGAGGCTACGGCTGAAAATCTGCTGAGTGGTGGCTGCCAACAGCCAGAAGCTAGACTGGACAATGTCTCAAATCTAAGCACTAATCAGCGTAAAGCGTAGTGACCTATGGATTGCGGAGCTGCATCCGCCCACGCCACAAACCCCGCAAACAAACAGACAAGTTGTCGCAGAGTTTCAATCGATTTGACAGCGAGGCCCAGGCCCGCCCCAGCCCGCTTCCCGTGGCTGGAAGCATAAACTCTTTTTAAGATCAGCGCGCGTGTAGCCAATACTGTGATCCCTTAAAACATGGTGTCCTTCGCCTGATTTCATCAGCCCTTGAGATTGTGGTCCAATCTGCAGGTGGCTTGAAACACCCAACACCTGTTGGTGAAATCGATCAACACAGGGTCCTTCTGAACCCTGTAGATGCGCCACTTTGTCACTAGAGCATCTTTTGGGAAGTCTATGTCGCTTAAAACCCCTGTGCTCAGCCGTCTTACCGTTGAATTAGGGGCCGTCTGAAATCATAAAAAACACGATCCCCCCCCCATGCCTTCAGCTGCTTCCGTCATTACGACGTAGTTTGTTTACTACGCCACATGGTTTGGTGACAGGGTATCTATCATAATCCACCCATAAACATGGCTGGGAAGGAAATTTCTGGCAGACAGCTTCTTGTAAGTTGTTCTGTAATATCAGATGGTGTTGTACTGAGAAGAAGCTAATCCGGCGTCCTAGATTGCTGAATGGTGCTTGGTTGCCATTTCGGTATTCTTCGTCACCACCCGACTTGGGGTGCGTTTCTGGCAGAGGAATTGGTCATTCTGGATCTCTGATGCCATACTGGTGTTTTCTATTTTCCCTTTTCTTTCCCTCATCATTGGGGACACAGTTCTATTGACAAATGATGAGAATCTATTTGCTGAACCTCTCACAACAGCTGGATTGAACGTGAGGTCTATTTAAACATTTCCTTTTGCGAATAGCGCTAACACTTCGAGTAGTGGAAATTTGCCGAAGCCATTATCTATGATGCGGCCTTTTACTTTCCACGCTTCAGTTTACTCGCATTTTACCACGAGCTGTTCCCAATCACAGAGCCCAAATTACGTATGTGCTTATACATGGTGATGGCATATACAACCATATCATTTTTCATAGCTATCTTCCTCGACGTATTTTGGTGTGGATCTGATGTCTCTCAAAATTGGTATGTTGTCCGGCCAAAACCTCGCTTTTAGTGCCAGTACTGACAAGTTGGGTTCTGCGAAGGTCGAGTGATGAAAGCAAGTGTGCAGTGTGGAAGGACGTGACACCCATATATATAAATTGGCCTATTGGCATGTTGGCTGAAATACTCGGTAAGTTGTATTTCGCCCTTGAAACAAGATTCGTTGCCACAATATTAACACCTCCGTCATAGTTTTTATTTTACCGTTCGGAATGCTCAAAACACTGAAAGCTCTTCAGGGTGGAGAACGCATTGCATTAATCGGCATCTTTATGCTTGGCGGCTTAACGGTTACCGTTAGCATCACCCGGTTCATACTGCTTACCCAAGGATTTCTGTATTATTCTACTTGTGATACATCCCTAAACCCAGAAGCCAGTCTTATTTGCTAATCATAAATAGACCTTGCTGCCTTGGTAGAAATGGCAACGCAAATCGTCATCACAGCACTACCAGCGCTGCGCCCGCTCCTTCGTGTTGGATGGCAGAGAGTCTCTAGCCAACTGGGGAGCAACAACCGAAACGGGTCTGGCCATCGAAAAGAGTCTCATACTTCTGAAACCGGATTTATGGTACACAACATTCCAAATATTGAATGATCCTAAAACTCAACATTGTTGGTGGGGAAGAAAACGACAGAAATGGTAGGAATAGCTAGAAAAGCGTGTACATTGGTTGGAATTATTGAAGAACTTGGGAATTGGCGGGTTTAAATGCAAAATCGAGAACCTTTCATGAATCTCGCTAATATTATAGAGGAGCAAGTAGTGTGAGATCTGTACATGTAATATATATTATATAATAAAAAGAAGGAATTCCAGTAGTTTCTCGACGCCCGGAAAAGATTACGCAGGCTCATAATAATAAACCCACTTCAAGCATAATTAAACTATTAGTAATTAGCGTTATATATCATAACACATCTCCGAGGAGAATAAGATTTATAGGTATTTCGCGATGTCTAGGATTATCTGCATCCCGTAGGATAGTTGTAGTATTTTATCTACTCAAAAAAACTGTTGAATTATAGATTAACGTGGTTGTAGCTGTTTTTAGTTAGTGACTTTATGGGCGTTTGGACCATGAATGAAGAGCGAAGACATTGCATTGCTTTTACTTCGACGTAGAAGGTTCTTCAGCAGCGTAGTTTCCCAACTAGCACAGTGTATAATATAGCAACTCCCTGGAATTCTCAAATATCAGTGGATTGCAGTTCAATTACAGGTGAACTACACTCGAGATAAGGCTCCACTCAGAACCAGATTAGACAATGGCGATTCTATGTTCTATTTCTTCTAACATTATGAATTAGACGATGACTGCTTTGACTCAAAATATATCAAACCTCAAAAACATGCATGGTTAAGTCCTGAGCAGGTCTCTGAATATGTTACTGGGGCTCGGTATGATTGTAGCCGAGGAGAATATGGTGAGCCAATAAGCTTAGTACAAATTTCTCTCTCTAATCCCATGCCCCTCCGAGTCCCTCAAGCTGAGTGCTAGTTGGGGAATTAGAGCCGGTAGATCTTGCCCTTTTTTCGTCGTATCTTTTTTCTATCTCTTCAAGGCTATGTCCTTTTGTCTCAAACATGAACATGCATACCAATACTGTACAGACCAGACTACAGCCTGCAAAAAGGAAGTACGCTCCAAATGTTGACTTGGAGATGAGAATCGGAGTAATTAATGCCACGATATAATTAGCACACTAAGAAAATATTGTTAATGCATGTGGAAACCAAGACATCTTATCGCGACTTACCCAGTTTGAGCATTGGGCAAGACTTGACGCGCTGCTCCTTGTCTTCCTTGGCATGCTCTCCACCGCCCAGGTCCGGAAACCAATGGCCCAGGTGAAGCTAAAGGACATTGCAAACAGATAGATTGACACGATAACTATCCACCTGCCTGCGCCATGATCAGCGTGGACTTGTCCGGCCGCGTACAGAGATCCCATTATGAGCATTAGGCCTGTGATGAGGACTCCGCCGAGTATGCCTGAAGTTCGCCGCCCCCAACGGTCGGCAAAAATTGTTGCGGGGATTGTAGCAGCCATAATTACCAAAGCAGAGACGCCCGAGGCCAGAAATGAGGCTCGCTCACTGCTAAGGCCAGCTTGTGTGAAAAGAGTTGGCGCATAGTAGAGGACACCATCGATGCCACTAAATTGTTGGATTCCCAAGAAGAAACAAGCCAGCGCAGTCCTGGATCGATAGGGGCCGGAAAAAGCCAGAGCGAACTCCTTGAAAGTATGAGTGATGCTCTGCCAGAACGTAGCGTCAGGGTCCAAGCTCTCATCTGGTGACAGGGATTGAGAGAGGAGCTCTTTTTGTTCAGCCTCATCCAAGCCTAGCTGAGCAACAACAATTTTAGCCTCTTCTAGTCTTCCCTTAGAAAGTAACCAACGAGGCGATGGAGGTGTCACAAAATAAGTTAATGACAACAGGAGGCCTAAAAACGACGCAATTGCAGGAGGCAGGCGCCATGTAATGGAAGAATTCGAGTCTCCGAGGCGTGATGTGCCATAGCAGACAAAATAACCAGTCACTAGTCCGGAAACAATTAGGAACTGGGGAAGGGCTGTCATGATTCCCCGAACCCGGTATGGGGAGATCTCCGACACTTGGACATAGACATTACTGAGAAACAAGCCTTCTCCAATGCCTTTTATTAGCCTTCCCAGAACAAAGACACCCAGCTTAGGAGCTCCGCACTCAATACCTGCCCCTACCCCGTATGTAACGGAACCAAGGGCAATGAGGCTAGTGTGACCGAAATGATGAGCGAGAGCACCAGCTATGAGAGCTGTGATTGCCCCCGGAATAAGAGAAGAGGAGACAACTAATCCGTGTACAGTTGCTGAAAAGTCACCAAATGTGTCTTTGAACGCGCTCATCGCCGTTACGGAACCAATGCTGCCCGTATCATACCTGAACCAATATCAGCAAAGCTGGGACTCGATAAGTAACCTCAAATATGAATTGTCCACGCACCCAAATAGAAAAGCAACGCATGATGTGATGACGCTAGCAGTCACATAGAAGGGAACCTTGGGTGCCATGATTCCAACCTTGGCCTCTGATGAGGTGTGCTGCTGAAGTGAATGCGAAGAGCAAGTTGCTGCAAACTTGAAGGTGCAAAGTCTTGACCTGTGTGTGACTTATCTAAAGTGGACTCCCAGCAAGCCGCTAAATGGTTTAGCATGCCCTCGACAAATGATAAGGTTTTTGTGTTGCGCATCCACAAGCAACACAACCATCTGGGTGGGTGGACCAGTCGGCATGTTTTCCATTTGGGCATCCAACCACATCCCTTACGGCGATTGCGATTTTTTATTTCCGTGCTTGTTTTTTGCAAGGGGACAATGGTGAAATCTCAACAAGAGGGTCAGATGCTCAAGCCAGGTGGGCTTACCGAAGATGCGCTACAAGGGTTTTCTGCGGCGTGTGGGTCACGATACTAATGAAGGGAGATGCGGTGAGATTCCCGAACGGAGTTTCCTTTACGGGGCTGGGCAGGGTCTGCGATCACAATTTTTCTTTGTTCAAATGACTGAACACGGCGAAAATAGACTATTGTCTCTGTCGCTAATGCGCGAATGAATAAAGGGATTATTCCCAGAGCTTCTTATGACGATCATCCTCGTGTTGAAGATCACTCGCGCCGAAACCGCAAATCGGAGCCCCCAAAAAGGCACGCTGAGGAGCACACCGCAAAGAAGCTGGTTCCTGACAAGTGATGAAAGAAAAAACGCCATGGCCACCTGCTATGTGAAATCCGGTTGGTTGTGCTGCTATCAAAAATTTTCAGAGGGTCTGGGTGCCATAAAATTGGAGGGGACGTGGATGTATTAACTAAGGATTCCTATCAATGTCGAATTTTCACATGCTGTAGTAGAGGGCGAGCACTGGTCCACGAACTAGACTAGTTGATATGTGCCTGAGTGGCGTCGCAATTGATTGGGTCCAAGCGGCTAGTCTTGCCTATTAAGGATCCTAAGGGTGGTGCACAACGAGCAAAGAGTGTCGAAAGATGATGCCCAAAATAAACACGGGATGCAGAGACCCATTTTATTATTTGCCCTATTCAATGGCTAATTTTTTCTCTCTTTTCCTTCATCCACCGCATAGTTTATCCAACAGTCGAAATGCACAACCCAAGGTCAACTTCTGGCACTAATGAGCGAATTGGCATTCTGACCAACGGTCGCGGGGGGAGTGGTAATGTCATTATAACCAGCAGAGCCAAAGTAGAACCAGCCAATCCCGTTCTTAACGATATTTTTTACGTAGCTGGTCAGCAATGAAGCCGATGCAGCCTCACCCTTGTAGTCGCGGCCAGTGAACCTGTTGACAATGATGCCGCTACGGGGCCTGTACTTGGTCGCCAAGTTGCTGTCAAGAGTTTTCTGGCCTTTGTACTGGGGCCCATCAGGGCAGTTGAGGCAGCTTTCAAAACCGACCACAATGTCGCAAATGCTGTAACACTGGTCGGCAGCTTTGACACCAAAGTTGCAGATCGTTGTAATGGGTTTGCGAAATGTTTTGCGAGCAAAGGCAACGGATTCACTCAAGTAGTTGAAATTGCTACCTGATTCATCGAAGAATAACCCATGCATGGAAAGATCCAGGCCTTTGTAGGACGACCAGTTGGCCCACTTCGTGATGTTGGCTTGTAGCTCTTTCATGGAAGCTTTCCCATAGTCCGTATGAACATATCCAACCGTCTTAACATTATTAAAAGCATTTAATTGTGACACACCACTTTTCACGTTGATGTCATTGTCGCCAGGCTGCCCAGTTAGTCCAGGGCCATTGTGAGGATTGATGACGACGATCCAGTCAATGGTGGGGTGAGCCTTAGCAGCTTGGAATATCGGCTTCCAGTTGGCAGCACCATCATTCCACTTGACAGAAGGGTAGACGTAGAGAGGTAATAGAATGCCAGTGGAAGAAACGAAGGTAACCAAGCTGATCAGGGAGACAAGAAAGCAAATCGAGGGCATGATGTGATTTCAGTAGATTGAGTTGCGTAAGGATTGCTGATAAACGGCGGTGAAATGGAGGCCAAGCAGTGAGTATATATCTTAAAATGTAAGACCGGCTGAAACAAAAAAAGAAGCCTCTTGACTAACATCGACGTAAAAGGAGCACCATCTGATGTCTTGGTTTGCGCAGAACTCCGGCGGTCAGCCTGCGTCGATGAGACAATGCGCCCAGGTCACAGATTTGGTCATACAGGCAACCAAGGTTAGAAATATATCTACTAGTATTTGGCAAAGTCCTTGCTGATAGGTTCGGCCTGGGACACCCGTTGCTCCCACAGAGCTCATCTATGGCATTTGCCATTAAAAGGCTCCGAAACACAATTAAAATCCTTCGAATTAGATCAGTGCCGATGTGGGACTCATGTAAACTTAACGTATAGTGCAAAATGCTAATCCTTGGGGCTTGTACACAGTTTTGAGACATTAAATCAAATTCGTGTGAAACTCAATAGGGCCCAGAACACTCTAAAGCAAGGACCACCGTTTGCTTTGGAACAAAGGACCAACTATCAAATGCTGTATTTTCTTTTTCTAGTATTTGTATTTTTTATCCAATTTCAGGTAAAGATGACTCTTAGTGAATGGAGATGACTTGGGTAGGGCATATCCAGGAATGTGAGCCACTGTTGTATGAACAGATTGGATTTTGGATATCATGTGAAAGGTCCATTGTGCACAAAAAAGGAACTTTAATGGAAATATGTGATCTTAGGCTTATTAGTGCGCACACTGTACGATTTTGAGACGACATCTTTGGCTACATCGGTCTGGTGGCTGGAAATTGAATTTACACCGTACGACGGCAATGGCACTTTTTTTTTTTTTTTTTTTTTTTTTTTTGCTTTCCCATGATTGCTTACATTCGACCGATGGAGAAAGCTTACATTCAGCTACTGCCTCGAGAGAAAATGAATGTGAAATAATTGGTTGTTCCACAGAACTTACATTAGGATGCACGGTTGAGTTTCCCGTTGAAGCTGAGGTACCCATAAATAAATAAAAATTTAGAGAGTGAGAGGTGAAGGAAGTAAACAGAGCAAGTCTAGTGGCCTTGGAGACCGTGAAAGCTGGTAAAGATGAGGTCGCTCTTTTTCTTAGCTGTATGTAGATGCACTGTGAAAAAAAAAAAAAAAAAAAAAAAAAAAAAAAAAGAAATAGGTGGTAGCAACAGGTTGAATGAATCGTATATTTCTCGTATTTGACTCTAAAACTGATTGAGAGAAATGCTAAACATTGTTTAAAAACATTGGCATCTATGATTTAGGTTCATACAAACAACGGCCACACCAAGCTAATGTAGCTGCATTCCATGATGCTAATTAGAGGTTTATCAAAATAGGGTCTTCAGATATCTCAAAAACTGTCCCTGCACTAGAACTACTGTCTCTACCTGTTCAATTAGCTCTTTTCAGAGGTTTCAGAGATCACGGCGCCTGCGCCGCTGGGAGACTGAACGTCATCTGCTAGGGCCTTCATGTCGTCTTCCCCCATCTCGCCATCCCAGCCATTTTCAACAAGGAAAGCTCGGAACTTTTCATCATTCTGAGAAAGGTCCTCGCCTGTGACATCGGGTACAAAGAACCATGTAACAAGCATGCCGGCAACACCACAGATGGCGGCAATAATAAAGGTCCACTTCTTGCCAAGGTTCGTCTGAATAGGAGTGAACGCTTCAGTGCCAATGGCAGCACCAGCTTTGCCAACAGCAGCGCTGATTCCGTAGCAGGTGCCACGGACGCTAGTGGCGTAACTCTCAGAGGACAAGAGGCCAAGCATGTCGCCGGGTCCCATGTTACCAGAGCTCATCATTAGACCATAGAAAATGACAAAAAGTGGTACAATCTTGATAATCTTGTCATACGCGCACCCAATGATGAGCCCAAAGACAAGGTAACCCGCAAAGCCAATCATCATCGTGTTCTTGCGACCAACACGGTCGCACATCCAAGCACCAAGGAACACGCCAGGAAGAGCGATTGCACCAAGAAGTAATTGCCACTCACCAGTGTGCAGGATGATATTTCCTCCTGAGGGTACAACGGAGGACAAGATTGTAGCAGAGAAAACACCATTGGGGAATGTGATGAAGTCGTACAGGAACCACGCACCACAGGTTCCAATCAAACTCTTCCAGTAATATCGGAGGACCAATTTATAAGGAACGTGTTTTTTGATAGCGCCGCGACGATACAACTTTGAGTTGAGCATGCGGATGCGGAAGTAGAAGACGGTTAGAGGCAGGATGATGCCAATACCGAAGCACACGCGCCAAACGGTCGAGAGATGATTGGTACCCGCAGCTGAAAGCACGATCAAGAAGACAGATACAGCCAAGGGTCCACCAAAGGACAGAGGCAGATTAGTGACAAGAATAAAGATGGGGCCACGTCGGTTCAGGGCGTGTTCATTGGCAGACTCAGATGCAGAAACGCTGCTTGCTGGGTACTCGCCACCAGTACCAAAGCCAACCACTCCTCGGGCAATAGTCATCATCCAGAACATACCATCGATGGTATTTCCATGCGCAGCACAGGCCAGGATACCACCAATAACAATGCACAGGGTTGTCAAAACGATGGCCGTCTTGCGGCCCATGTAATCGCAGGTCAGACCGATGACAATCTGGCCGAGAATCTCACCAACGAGAAGGGCGTTGGATACACGAGTGCTTACTGGTGAGGTGTATTGATCCGGATACTCTTTCTTGAACAATACGTTGGACATGGTCATCAAGTTGTTCTGGTATCCATCTGAGATCAAGGCCGCCCCGGCACACATGATGGTGAAGAGGTCGGAGATGCGCTGGCGGGTGCTTGTAACTGCAGCAGGTGCAGCTTCGATGTCGACTTGGTTTTTGCTTTCTACCGATCCATTTTTGGAGTTGGTTGAGGCATTGGCCGCATCCAGGTGCTGCTCAGCCATGATGACTTGGTTTATTGAGGGCAGCGATTATTCGCGGATAACAAGACAAAAATGATGAATAAATAAAATCAAAAGGATCAGCGCCGAATGTAACCGTATCTGACGCAAGATAAAATGTCAATATTAAGCATATATCAACAAAAGTAATGCGAAACGATGCACCTTGCGCACACGTTGCGTGGACACTAGGGCTTGCATCGCTTTATACAGAGCATGCATCGCGCACGCGACACTCGCCAAGCCAAGCGCTGTGCCGCCAGTCCACATGCCTAGACAGCGGGAACTGATGAACGGTGCCGATATTCCGTGCATTGCGTTTGCGCTGCTCCTTTTGGGTAATCGCGACGACGCTCCGCGCGGAAACCGATGCTAAGTAGCACTGGCGATATCAACCATCGGCCACTCATAACCGAGTCAGCCTATGAAACGTCGCTGCTGAACCACGGGATGTTGTGTCGGCATGCTCCACCCGACCAAGATCCACAAGAGTCTCCGTTTTGATGGCACGATAGGGATCGGATGAAGCAAAAAGTATATAAATTTTCGAATCCATGTTGGTCGTGTAGAAAAACGTGGTGGTTATCGCATTCCTCGATGGCAAAGCCGTTGGTTCTCACTGTTCGTGACTAGGATTTATTCGGTCACCGACTGAGTGGATGCCGACATGACGATACATGCTTAACGCTAACACAACGAGCCGGGACCCAGGTGAACGGAACCTATGTCCAAGTTTGAACCCTTTCATTCTGCACCCTTGGTTTGATTTCCGCTTCATGAGCCGAGGGCGAGGTGGAAAACATGAGTTATTTGGCGACCTTGCCCGACGGGTCTCCACATACCAACGCAAAAAAAAAAAAAAAAAATCTTGATTGGGAGTTCCGATTTTGGAAATACAGTCACATCGAACAAAATTCGGCCTGGAGTATTAGCCTCGGCACATCTTCACATCGGGCTCACCACTACTATTAGATTATTGTCGAGAAAAGTCTTGCTGGAATTATGCAAAACATAATCCCGCTGAAAAATCATTCATGATGGGGTGGATTGTTTAGTTATGTGCCGCTGTGCTTCTCCGAGACTATTTTGAGCATCTACAACCTGGAGGTTACCACCCCTCAATCCAGGAAATGTATTTCACATAGGAAGCCACAGATTTTTAGATGTGCCGTAAAACCCCTAAATTTCGCGTGCGTGAACCACCATTCTGTCTTCCGGCCCGTCGGGAATAACCACTCGCTTGCTGCAGTTGTTTTACCCGGAACTCTATTTCAGAATAAGTGTTTCCCACAATACAAGGACTGAGGGATAAAACTAGCAAACGTTTATCCTCTACTAAGCGCGATTATGTTTGAAACGGACCAAAATTAAAAATAAAAAAAAAATCCCCATGTGCTATGTGAACCAGACCAAGAAATATATGTCGCAAGTGTTTGTTTGTTTTCCCAAGATTCTTAAACTTGGAGCCATCAAGGAGCGGGGCTTCGTAATACGCTGACTGCCAACAATCCGCAAAAAGGAATCTTTAGTGGTTTGGGTGGCGTTGGAAACAATAAGCGTCCGTCCAGGGCTCAAGGCTAGGCGATGTATTGAACAAAGTAACCCGATAGCTCGTTGGAGACGGGGAATCTTCTGGTGTCAGATACTATCTATAGACAACATCATTCGAAAATATGTGAACAGTTGCCCTCATCAGCTTCTGAGTACACAAGTTCTTTTCAAACAAATTGACCATGAAGTCTCGTAACACTGAATCTGAATCATGTCATATTAATCTTATGGTTAACATGTCATAGTCCTCCTATCTTAAAGTTTACGATGGCTCAGGTGGCTTAGTATTAGAGAGATCCATACTGAAAGATTCTCTTGAGCAAATAGTACCTTGGATGAATTCTAAGTATATTCGGTGCATTCTCTCTTTGTGACTCTTGTTGAACTACTTCTCCTGTTCAAGCTTGGATACTTGTGCATAATCCCCATTGGCTGTCTCATTTACTGCTGTGTTTTCAGTATTCCTATCTTTTTTCAACCTCACCGCTTTTCTTGGCGATTGCCAAGCTAATGCATGCTTAAACCTGGGTTATTTCCTATAAGCTGACCTAATAGCCTGTGGTCAATAATCCAACAAAGTAAGCAAGAGATATAGAAGTTTTTCGTTTACTATGGTGAATGAAACGCTATGACATGAGAGGCGGAACCAGTTTCGGGTCGTCGGCATGCGAGAGGCGCTAGCGTATATCCAGTCATCTTTCGGGATTTAGAGGTACTTTAGAGATTTTCTTAAGATCGCTAAATCGGGGTGCTCGTGTCATTTTTTAGTATTATCCCGCAGTGTGTCAGCTCATATCAACCAATCGCTACCCAATGATCGACATTCCGATCGACCATCCCACCAACTCCATCACATTGATCTCGGCGCAGTTCAAGAAAGAATATTCCAGCTCAAATATTGCGCTTGTGTCGTGTACTTTACAGTGAACCTGCTTGCAGGGCCGGCCGTGCATATCATCTGCATTCAGCTGAGATGATACTTTTCCTAAAAGCGATACTTATATCTTGTACCGTCATCATGAACAAATACTATACTAGCAAATATGGCTTTGTCTGACAAGAGTCTGCCTTGATGCATTCATTGATGTCATACAAATAATTTTCAGGCCCCGTGAAGTGTGAGCATCTCTATCCCTTCCAGCGTAAAAGGACAGATTTAAATTAGAATTTTGTAGATGTAGTTGATGCACCTGATAAATGTACTCTTTTTAATAACATTTCGTAATGAAATCGCCCTTTTTTGTTCTTGTGTCATAGAAAATGGTAAGGAAGCAAAATGGCCTGAAACTTTTCAAAGGACATACTATGTCATCTTAGTAAGGCAAGCTGATATAAGACAATGACTTGAATAGCGTTGAGTTTGCTGTGAGAATTTCGCAGTTGAAAAGTTAATCTAATAATATGTAGGTTATTGAACCCGAGATCTGGAGCTGAAAATTCGGAATGTAAACCTCGAAGTTGATTGGGTGTGTTGCCCTCCCATCGAGATGCACATCTTTGGCCGTACACCTACAAAGTGAAAAAGAGAAAGATTTCATGCGAAGATCTTGAACGTAAAGGGAACTTTGAAGAATGACTTAACTAAATTTTGTATAGCAGATTGTGTAGCGGTGACATATTGGTCCAATATGAACGGTGTTATGGTTTATTTCTGGCATTCTCTCAATCTATAAAAGGGGGCAAGCAGCCACCATAGTACCATATTCAATCTAAGAGTCGCTAGCATCTTGCATCTTGTCATCCTTTAACCCCACAGAAATCTAAACCATTTCCTATCGACATTCGGCAGCATGAAGGTGACATTTTCTACCATCATTATGGCCATGAATTTGGCTATGTCTGCCAGGTAAAATTACAGCTTTTCAATACAAATTTCAGAAAACTGACAGTTCTGCTGAAAATTAGCGTGATGGCTACGGACTGCCACTGTACTACCCATGTGGGAGGAGTTGCCAAGGACTGCACGAAGACCTGCTGTCACAATGTGGGCGGCACTCTTAATCAGAACGGACAAGTGAGAAAATACTCGGATCCTTATAAAGCCTGTTAATTTCTAACAATCCGGTAGAATTGCGCTGGCTCGTATGATGAGCACAAATTTCAGACATGTGCCGCGAACCATGACCACCATAGCACTTCATGCGAGTAAAGTTCCTCATCAATTATCATGGGTTAACTCAGTCGTGAATCATTTTCTTCTTACTAGGAAATCGGCTTTCAACAATCCGTCTAGAATGGAGGAATGTGAAAGAATGAAATTCAACCGAGATTACTCTCTAGCTACCGTTCTTTTGTTGCACTTTGCTCTTTTATCTTGCGTTAAAGTACTTTTGGTGCTTTTTTAGTCATTCTTTACAATTTAACAAACTCTTTGGATCCATTTTACTCATTTATCTGAAATCTGATACTTGTCACGACCGCACAAGGAGCCAGCTGGTGGTCTCCAGGGCACCTTCCCACTCCATGTTGTGAAATTAATCACCTTGCTGCGGCTCTTATGTTCACTAGCTCGGGGTCAACGATAGCTTCTCTATCTAAGGCACTCCAGGCTGATTTTAATTTCATAAAGACAACTGTCCATAGGATTGTGTTGAGAATGAGTTCATAATTGATGGCAAAAGGCGCGGCGCCCCCCAGGTTCGCATCGAATTGCCGTTTAACCCGGGAATATGAACTTTAGTTATATCCTCGATAATTTTGAATATTGTGTGATCCACATGTGGAGGCACTAATATCGAGAATGGGATGCAGAATACTTTACCCTAAATAATGCCAAACCGAGTTACTAGATATTGTTTAGGAGAGTTACGGTATAAAATTTTCAAATTGCCATTTAATCGTAACCAGATATCCATTTCTTGCGATTTTACCACCCGGCAAAGTACAGCCTGCCCCGATAAAAGAATGTTCGAGTGGGTGATCTGTGTTGATGCACACAATAAGAACCGTCTATGTTGATTCTAGTGACGTTATGGTAGTCAAATCACAAGTTAGTGCAAACTTGCTGCTCTCAAGGATATAGTGATATGTACAAGGACTTCATGGGAAGGATCGTCATGAAATTAGGTGGGCCTGGCTGACCCCTTGCGTGTGATGCAGATCCCAATTGTGATATGATAGGCATGGATATATCGCCGATACGTACGCCATGAGCTAAATTCTCATTACACCTTATAAGCTACTAATTTGGACGAATAGGTGGCCTGGGTTCTTCGCTCTCAACATTAGATTTAAGGTTGAAAACACTGCTCAGCTGTAGGCTTAGCTACTTACTAAATTCGATTTTGTTTATCTTAACTTTTAATATAGTGCTAATAAAGATTAACTATTACTTTTTTTAATAAGTATTTTATATTGTAATCTGCGTGATTATATTTAATCTAGTGAGCCTGCCCCATGGTATGTTTTTGTCGTGAAACTGCTGAAAAAAAGAACCCCAGTGAGGTGCAGAATCTCGCGTACAGAGAAGGCGGTATGATAATTTAATGCGTCATTCCTCTAACCGAGAGCATCATTACGGAGATGAGGATTAAAAATAGCGGCCTCGAGGACATAAATGCGTGTTGTGGTATTTTTGAAGCAAGAATACCCGAAAATGTGGCCAAGTACCCTAAATAGGTTTCTGACGCTGAACAGCTGTGTCTGATAGCCTCAAGAAGAACACGAGACATTTTGAAAGAAAATGTGTTGAATAATATGCAACACTCGCACAACTTACATTTATTTTATGGCTACTACAATTAGTAACAATGACATAAGAAATAGACCATAGGGAGAGAAGGTGACGAATTAACATAAATTAGCGCTTCTCGAAATTGACTTTTACTGAAAGAGAAAAAACTCAAGAATGATAAGAAGCTAGGCATGGTCGAATTTCACCTTTCTTGTTTCTCCCAATATCATTGGAAGGTCATCTGGACTGCCTTTTCGGAGATGATGGTAAATTCTAGCACTCCAACCTCGTTTACTCCCTAAAATGTCACCGTGGAAATTTCCACATCGGCGGGTGGTGCCTTGGTGCGGCGTAGTGATGCCGGGCACATTGACAAGCATCCAGATCCCAGCCAACCAACCACAGCTGAAAGAATTACACTGGCCTGATTCAAGGGCCCCGACTGTAAGCAAGGTACCTGAATCGTTGGTCACCGTCGTGTGCGCGAATTAAGCTTTCGCTGCTAAGCCGATTAATTCTCCGCCAGGATAATTCGGTCATTGGCCAGCCTTACGAAAAATTGATGAGAGCCCTGGGCTCTTGATGTCCAGCAATTTGATCTAGCCAGCCGTAGGGCAGATTGATTTATTAAACTTTAGAATAGAAAAACTACCCGGTTTCGCTCATATTAAATGGCGGGTTTTTGCCCAAAGATTTCCTGTCAAGCTCAAAAATAGCAAAATCCCGAGACGGGGTCCTCATAAGTTCTGGGGAGACTAGCTCTAACTATTTTGGGGTTTTGATCGTGTCTGGAGTGGGCCATTCACTGGCAACACGAGGTTTGTGGACCGGCGTGTTGCCCTGTCTCGGTGCCTTCCGGAGATGCAAGGAACCCGCGGCCACCGTCTCTGTCGATGGGCCAACACGCAGCTTGGAGCGACAACTTTTCCGGTGTTGATACTACATTATGACAGCGCAGATGATGCATTGATACGTCCTTATCTTTGAAAGTGCAGCTTCGCGTTTGGAGTGAAACCATCACAACCGCCAAATACGTGGTACTTGGTTGAACCAAATATTTTAAGCTTAGCTAGCAGTCATGTAGCCTAAAGCTCAGACTTAGAAGGGTGTGGAGGTTAAATACAGGGATCAATTGTTTTGGGCCCTTGTACAGCCCGTCAGATACGAAGTGCTTGTCGGCCAACTCGGCACCGCGGCAGAATAGCGAGTTTTCTAGACCGATTGTAGGTGGTATCGGCTCTTTCGGGCTCAAAATCAGTGCATTGCTTCTCGCCGGATCTAGTAATATCGACAATGACCCATATTTCAAGCACCCTGAGCCAAGCATGATGGGTCGTGACAACTGCAGCGCGCAGCGGGGAATCGTACTAGTCAAAATTACGATCCATAGTCTTTGATTGGATAGAAGACGGCATCTTTACATTCTCTCGGCGAAACATCCCATCTCGGCATGTTGGTTTGGATGATGGAAGAGCACATTATGGTCTGCTTACAAACTTAGGCACACGAAATACCCTCCGATTTTTTACTTATATTCTCCCATGTCCTGATTCCTCCAGAGCTTCCTTTGGTCTCTTCAACCGCTTGACTCCCGTCTACGTTCAGCCTCTCGCTCTACTTTCGTTAATATTTCAATACTGTCTCTCTTTAATATTCATAATGAAGCACACGCTCGCTCTCTCCCTGCTGCTCGCAGCCGGCACCGATGCCGCCACTATTGCCGCCAGAGACACTGGTTGCAAGGACGTCCATATCTTCCTCGCCAAGGGAAACAATGAGCCGTACCCCGGACGTCAGGGAAAGCTGGTAAACGCCATCTGCAACGGCCTTGACAGCTGTGACTACGAGGACATCAAGTTCTACAACCCTGGCAACTCCAACTACTGCACCTCAGTTTCCGAGGGTTCCGCCAACGGTGTTTCTCAAATCACCGCTTACAACAAGAAGTGCCCCAACTCCAAGCTGGTTGTCAGCGGTTACTCTCAGGGTGGTGATGTTGTCGGCAACGTCCTTGGCGGCGGTGGTGGCAAGGTTTTCGGTTGTGACATTGCCGCCAACGCTGGAATCGATGCCAACTCGGGAATCGATGCCAACTCGCAGGCCGGCAAGAAGAGTGAGTTGTCAAAATTTGTTACTTGAAATGAACTACTTGCTCACATGACCACATAGTCGTTGCCGGTCTCTTCTTTGGCGATGTCCGTCACACCGGCAAGCAGTCTTACAACGTTCTCGACGGTGCTCCCAACGATGGTGTCGCCCCCCGTGACGGCCAGATGCTTAAGAACCTCGATGCCTACGGCGACGCTCTTCGCTCCTACTGCGCTGCTTCCGACCCCATCTGCGCCAAGGGTAACACCGTTGCCGACCACCTGAACTACTTTGACCTCTACACCGACGCCGCTGCTGCGTGGGTTCACGAGCGTCTCAAGTCTGCTGATGGCACCTCCGTTTCTTCTTCCGCTTCTTCCGGCGCTTCCAAGACCAGCGCTACTGGTCCCAAGATCACTGCTGCCCCCACCAAGGGCTGGTCTAACAGCACCTCCTCTGTCACTGTCCCCGCTTACGGCAACGACATTGATACCATCACATACAAGCCCATTCCTGACACTACTGTTGTCACCGAGGTTACCACTGTCACTTCTGACTGCCCCTCCAAGGGACTCGTCTACACACAGACCAAAACTGTTACCGTCCAATGCCCCATCTGCCAGTATGTTTCTTCGTACACCAAGACTGCAACCGGCCCCGGCTCTGAGCAGACTCACCCTGCTGGTGGCAACTCTCCCAGCAAGACTGTTCCCGCCGTTTCCACTGCAACTGCCACTGTGCCTGTTGGTGGAGGTTCTTACAACCCTGGTAAGAACGGTACCGTCACTGGTGGCCACTATGGCCCTGGATCCTCCTCCAAGCCTACCCCTGTCCCCAACGTTCCCCAAGTTGGTGTCAGTGCTGCTTCCGCCCATCTCCCTCAGATCGGCAGCATGATTCTTGCTGTCGCCGCCTTTATGGCCTTCTAGGTGTCTCAGCAAGCACTGAGCGGAATGGTTAAAACAATATGAATAACACTATACATGTTTTTTTTTCTCCAGCAGGGATTTTAGTCCCTACTAGCATAATAGCATTTGTTCAATGTGTATATATTTATCCTTTCATGATCACGGCGTATTATCATTCCACGACTACAGCGAATCGCGTTTTTTATAGAACTACCATGATGCAAAGATAGTAATCTAGTCTATATGATGATAAAATTTGTCATGGGGCACATCCAGAATGCTTCTATTTGTGAGATCATGGTGATAAATTGTAATTGGGACGTCCTTTTGAGATCCCCGAACTGAAAAAATGATTGGCTTACAATTATTATCTACTTTACTGGACAATCTGTCATCCTTACTGGGGTGATAAGCTACAGCTTGTGTTTTCGGAGTTCCACAGAAAATAAAGTAATATACTATACTATATATTGCCGTTTTGTGAATATATAAAAAACCCACTAGTAGTGATAAACTCAGTAGTATCCTAATCAGTCAGCGAGTAATTGCAGAGCCTTTTGGACTACATCTCTCAAAAAGCAGTTCTATTGGAACCAAGCTTAGCGTACCAGGTACCTTTCGGATGTTGTAATGTTCGGGGAGGACGATCAGCTGACTTCTTTTGTAGAAAGCTAAGATACTATTCATGACAATGCTGTACTGATAGTCAAGGCTGTACTGATCTCCTCTGAATAATGTCTCATTGTTTATATCCCATGATCGTTCCATCCTGAAGCACCTAACTTAATTCAGCTTACTAATTACATAACACTAGTCATTGGACGAATCGGATCCTCTAATCAGTCTGATATTTTGCTCCATTTGTAAATAAATCTAATAAATATAGATATTCCTTAATGTATGCATATACTCTAACGATTGATATTTAGCTTATACGACGGGTCAGACTACGACACCACCAATGAGTAAATCACTGTGAGGGTGATTACGTGAAGATGGTCGCCTCAAAAGGGCTGGTAGGGCACTTCCAACCCAGCTTATTCATCCTTCATCACACAAATCAATACACTCCATTCCCTACATCAACAGCTTCTGGTCCTTATTACCCTCCAAAAGACTCTGGCCTTTAGCTATTGCCTCTTTTCTTGTATCAACCACGAATTTGAGTAAGATTCCAAGACATTATGAAATAAATGATCTATTGGTAGTAATTATACCATCAATATCTTAATTTCAATACGGTATTCAATTTTGAATACGTCCCCTCAATCTTCTATTCTATTTAAAACGACTAATTAGCTAGCTTAAAGCCTGAAGACCGCAGCTTTTGGAATGCTCCTTCAGGATCGTATTTCTTGGAAACCTTCTTCAGAAATTTTATAGACTCAGATCCATAGTGCTTTAACGGATCCTGGTCTCCAAGTGCATAGTTAAGATATTCCCAATTCCAATTTACGCCAATTTTGTTAGCGTACTTGTTGATCGCATCTCTGTATTCTAGAGCAAGAGGGGCAATTTTGTCCTGATTCTTGGCCGTGTCAACTGTAACTGCGATCATCCACATCAAAGCTGGGCCATCTGAGACGATGCTCTCCAACCCCATAATGTTTCCTCCAGCATTCTTTGAATGAGCCACAATGGATTCAGTGACGGGCTGATATTGGAGAAGCACGTTAAACTCGGCTCCTGGAGCGGCTTTCTTCATCTTGTTCACATATTCCTCATGTTTCTTGTTGGCAAAGTTCATGATTCGAAGGTCGTGTTTCGTCAAGCCGACCATCCAGTTGGCGCTAATCATACGTTAATATTGCCTGGCCTATATTACGTATTTTCTGTAGACTTACTAAAGTCCAAGAGGTGTGGGACCAGTGAACTGAGGAACGAGCTCCGAAACTTTCCCTGTGCTCAGCGTGCTCGAGATATTCTTGATGGATAGGACCTCGTCAAAGGCAGGGGCTGAAGCGACGGCATCAGAATTAGAGAGAACCGAAAGGAGAATGCGCTCCTTTCCATTATACTGAACGGAGGTAATTATTTGTGAGGCTAGATCTTTGTCCATCTTGTTCACAAAATTGATATACCCTTTGAATACAGCATCGGTATCAGATAGATCATAATTGATAAATCCTCCCCAGAGCTTATTGGACTCGAAAACATCTGCAGATTCAATCAGTGTAAAGTTCGACAATCGAAAAATCACAAAATAGCACTTACACTGGTCAATGCGGGTAACGAAGCCGAAGTTGCCGGAGCCCCCCTTGAGGGCTTTCCACAGATTGGGGTTCTCTTTTTTGTTGGCATTCACGATCGTGCCGTCAGCGAGAACGACTTCGAAATTAGCTACCGCGTCACAAGCAAACCCACGGGCACCCGTGTGGAACGAATACTAAAATGATAGTCAGTAATCTGAGCTAAGATTGCCATAACCTTTTAGTACAGAAATCAACTTACGCCTCCACCTGTGGTAAAACCGCCAACGCCAACCACTGAGGCTCGACCACCAACTGCGGTAACACCATACGGATCAAGTGCTTTGTACGATTCGCCCCAGTTGGAGCCAGGTTGGATTGAAGCAATTTTCTTCTTCGAGTCATATGTTGTGGTGTTCATGTAGCCTAAAAGAAAGTTAACTTAAGGGCAATAATCGCCATCAGATAGTCCTACTAAAGTCGACAGTGACGCCATCCTTGACGCCATTAGCACCCTTCCAAGCAGAATGCGCTCCACTACGCATGCCAAAGGGGCATTTCTTCTGTGAAATGGTCTTTGCAACCTTGGACACATCCTTGGTGTTTTCGGGCATGACCATGCACCAAGGTGCCAAGGCTGCGTTGGCAGAGTAGTAGGTCTTTAAGCGTTGTTCGTACTCGGCATTGTCTGGCGAATATACTTTGCCTTTGAGCTCAGGTACTGCAGTGAGCGCAGAGCACTAATTTCGGGGGTTAGATAAAAAGAAATGAGGTGTCTGGATTGAAGAACATACGCAACGATGGGAATCTGAGGTAGCCGCTGCTGATGCGCAGGCAGCGAGTCCCAGGAGGCCAACTAGAGAGAGACCCATGCTGCTAAGATGTACTGAAACTGTGCTATAAACGGACGACAAAAGTTGGTCTGTATTTTGCCGGTTTAGCTTGGCCCATAGCCAACAGCCAAAAGAGAGACGGGGCGGTCACTTATCCTTTTGAGTGCCGTAAGGCTCCATCCTGGTCGAGTACCCACTATTAAGCACGCTGAAAGTGCTTATCCTAAGCTTTGATTAGCTATATATCACGTGATCGACCAGGGTGGAGCCTTACGGCACTCAAAGGGATAACCATCTGCCCAAGTTAGCATGCCAAGTGTCTTGGGCATAGACCACACCTGTGGGCCTCAAGGCTGAAATTAGCGGAGATGGTGGATCACAGATGCATTCATGTACGTGTCGGTGTGCACGTCTTGATCTTCACTACCAACTTCAACGCGGGGGTGTGGATCAAGGCAAAACACATAGCTTGTTGAGCAATTAAAACCAAAAATATTTTGCGCCGGTAGATTAATAGTTTCATTGAACATGTTCTGGAAGAGGTTGGGGTGTTATTAAACAGTAAGTTTCCATTCAAGAGCTCTCCAATCTACGTGAATATGTCGAATGCACTTATGTTTCATAATATTGCCAAGAGAAGCTAGGGGTATAACAAAGCCACCGTCTTCAAAGCTGAGAGCTATGGGTCTAAAAAGACGTAATAAATGCGCTGATCATGTGCATCCAGGGACGCCCAAGTCCGCCACCAAAGCCACATTGTGGTGGGGACAGCGAATTACAGGGTATGCTGCGGCGAGCCTGTGGTCTGGCTCATGCTTGTGGCGACTAGAGATTCCGATTTGTTTCATCATGTGCTATGAAGCATGGCATTATGCAAAGGATCATTTTCTATTGCGAAATAGTACTGCAAGGGTTGGATCTACTCGCGACTTTTAGCGCTGACCATAGTATCTCTTGGCATCGTGTGGCTTGGACACTTGGCCAGAGTAAGAACGATGCTGCGCTCTGGATCTACCAGACATACGACGATGCAAGGGCTATCCTGGTTGCATTGAAGAATCAGTATTTGCCACTTCTTTGACCAATTGAATACTGAGAACCGGCACAAATTTGCGATGGTGCATTTTACACTCGATCTGTATTCGCTAGAGCCAGCCTTGAGGTTTCAGCTCGCTTCCATCGCCCGAGCGCCACAATGTTCCGTGCAGATCTGGACCTTGCATATCTTTCAGCTTTGGGAAGAAAACTCAGTGTCATGATGGTCCTTTCGTATTCCTTGTATTGGAAAGATCCTGTTTGGGCTCGGAAAGCCCTACCCGGGAAACTTTTTATTTGCCATCAAATTGAAAAGTCTAGCTGAGAGTGAAGGACGTGCAAGAAAGGAAATGGAGATTTCTGGCATCTTTCTGTTACTTTGGGGATTCACCAGGATTTCAGGCGTAAATTCATACGTAAGAGCAACTAAAATGACTGTGCACTCTGAGCAATATCAAATCAAGCTAAATTGCGTGCACAGTAACTCCGAACTCCCATCGGGTCTTCTGCGACGGCATGCAACCTGGACCTTCCCAGTCCCAATATCCCCAGGTAGTTCCACGTTAACTTCGTAGACCCTTTGAGAATTCGGTAGCACCGAGCATTCTAAACATTCATTAGCGCTACCGGCAGCAAAGGTGGTGTCTGCACCGAACTGCTGTCCTTCAATCTTTGCCACTTCTTGTGCTACACGTGCCATCATTGGCCCATTCCAAATTCCTTCCTGATGTGTCTCGGAGGAAAGCATCTGGATGGCACGATATCTTATTCGAGGAACTCGGCATTTGAGTGCTGTATAATAGAGTGGCGGGATCAGCCCCAGGTCAGCCGTGAAGCTAAACTCTTTTGAGCAATACCCAGACGAAATATCTAATTCGACCAGAGAAGACGCTGAAAATAGAATATCGGTGCACTTTGTGATGATGGAAGCAAAGTCATCCGCGTGTAAGTCAAACATAGTTTCGTCTGCTAATGTTAGGCAGGTTGAGAGCATAATTTGAGCCATGTCATGGTAGATGATCAGAAGTGAGTAGGCGAGAGTGTCTCGATGTTTTAGCTGTGGCTGTAGATTGGTGCGAGAAGCTTGGTAAATCAAAATCCAGGATGAAATGTGATCTTGAATTTTTCGCCTTTCATCCGATATTTTGTGTATCGAATAAGGTTTTCCAAGGTGTTGAATTGCATCGAGTATCCTATCAAGATGATGTCTAGCTTGGCCTATGGATTTGAAAATTGGGGGCATGGGCTGAAGGACAGCATCTTTAGAGAAAATATTTGGATGTGGCAGAAGATGTCCAAATAGAGAGCATTGGATATACAATCGAGTGAAGGCTTCTGCAAGATCGTCATCGGCGGGTTCCTGGTAAGCTTTGGCCATAAGACAGCCTTGATTAATCGTATTGTGGCCACATTCAGCTGCAGTTAACAGCGTGAATCCGTTTTTTAAATGATTAGCACCCGATGAATACTGGCTGCGGAGAAGTTCGAGGCAAGTGAAGACCAACGAGTCGATTAGAACAACCCGGAGCGAGTCGGTATTTCTGGCTGCAAAGTGAGGCTGCAAGAGAACAATCGACTTGCTATATTGGGCCAACGTAAAGTATTCCTCTTCATTAGGATTATTGCTCGGTGATTTGAGTGCGGGCATCGCTCTCATATGTGCGGCACTCAGTGCGAGAATCGCATGCAGTACGGCTGGTTCTTTCAGCCCCCCTTGCAGTACCAATGTGTCCCGGAAGCCGGACGTGAAAACTCCAGGGAGCTTTTTCCTAGCGCGGTGAAGAAACCAATCAAGATGGATTCGCTCCTCTTCTTTGAGTGCGCCCCAGTTAGGTAGCGAGTGGCGGATGTTGATTGCTGTCGGTGAAACGTTGAGGTCACTGCCACCGCCCCAGATTCCATATCCATCGCAACGCCTTCCTGTAGCAACACACCGGTGACATTCTGGCCGAGCTTCGTCACACTTGACCTTTCGAATTCTAGAAAGACGTTAACGCGGGTCGCGGCTTTGAACTGATAACTCACGTGGACTCACTTGCAAGTACGACAGCCAAATCTGGACCTGAGGCGACGTTTCTCACTCGCAGATTTCTGCTGCTGTCCGGATGTGCCCATTATTTGCGATCAATGTCCTTTGGATTTGATGAAAGAAAATACTTCGTTCGTCGCAGGCGGAGTACTTATTGACGGCCATTCGTTCGCTCGGCAACACGCCGAATTGATTGGCCAGTGTATGGAGCTAACCATGAACTCTATCAATCCAACCCCTCAACCCTGCAACTCCGCAGATGATGTGAACATGCTCCGTCCGCTTTCCACGAAAGACTCAGAACCGCTGCGAAAGTCCGAGCACAGACCAGCCCGTACAGGGAGATCCAGTTAGCTGGCTCGGCTAATGATGCTCCTGGTTGGCTCAACTAGTCATCACCACTCACCATTGATAATTTTCACAGCAGTGAAACTCCGCCACGGCGAACTACCTTCTTGAAATGAATCCCTCCCTTGCAAGTATAAAATATCGGGTTGGTGGAATGCAAAGAGTGATTTGCATTGGCAACACAAACTTCAGATTTTCTTGTTTTTGGTTTCCTGAAACCCAGCCACACACTCATCGTAGCTTGTTTCTGCGTCACATCTCGTTCTGTTACTTCTTTCGCCACTTGGCTCTTCATCTTTGAAAACATGGCACATTCGGCTTTCGACCCAGTAAAGGATATTCCATCGCTTGAAGGCAAGGTCATCCTCATTACAGGAGGAAATAGTGGCCTTGGCAAGCAATCTGCGCTGGATCTTGCTAAGCACCTTCCAGCCGAAATATGGATCACTGGTCGCAATTCCCAGACGGCCGAGGTTGCGATTGCCCATATCAAACATATTTCACCTAGAACATTTGTTAGATTCGTGGAACTGGACCTTTCTTCACTCGAATCTGTGAAGATTGCGGCCCACACGTTGACAGAGTCCCTCAGCCGTGTCGATATTTTGCTGCTCAACGCCGGTGTCATGGCTTGTCCACCGGGGCTCACTAAACAGGGCTATGAAGTACAGTTTGGCACAAATCACGTTGGTCACGCAATGTTACTAAGGCTTCTCACTCCGCTCTTGCTCAATTCCGCCGCACTTCCTAAATCAGATGTCCGGGTTGTTTTCGTTAGCTCGGTAGCACATAAGTTCACCGCTCCGGGTGGCATTCAGTTTGATGCGCTCAAGACGAAAGCTGAAACTATGTCAACAAATGCTCGATATGGACAGAGCAAACTGGCGAACATTCTCTATGCCCAAGAATTCGCCTCCCGGTACCCTCAACTCACGATAGTATCTATCCACCCTGGGATAGTTAAGACAGACCTTCACAAATCTGGTGGGGGAAACCTGCTGCTTTGCTGTTTTCAAAAGCTCGTCGTCCCACTTATAGGTGTGACAGTAGAAGAGGGCGCAAAGTCGCAACTTTGGGCAGCCACAGCAGAAGGCGTCGTCAATGGGGAATACTACGAGCCTGTCGGAGTGATGGAAAGGGGGGGTGAATATTCCAGGGACAAGCAGCTAGCTAAGAGATTATGGGAATGGACTGAGGCAGAGCTTGGTGGGTATGCCGAGTGACTTGTGGTATCATATTATAGCATGACATATGAATAGGGACACTCGGTTTCCTGTACCTCAAACTAAAGCTAAATTAGCGGTGAGGGTCAAAATTCGCAAGATCATTCTCCGAAATAATGTGATGGCAGACTCTATTCCCAATCTATCGTCTTTCAGTTGCATAAATAGAGGTCTGGTCCTTTCAACGTGTTCTTACTGACTCTATCTTGTTCTATGTTTAATCAATTCAAGTCTGGCCAATATACACCGTGCATCTCCTAATTTTAGGAGCCAGGGGTAGGACAGGTGTGTGTGGTTGCAAGTATGCTCCTAAGCAAGGCAAGTTACCCTTTAGCCCCCTTTTCTGTCAAGTTTCCTTCGATTACCTTCCTAAAGGAAACTAGGATAACTTAGAAGCGACAGAACTTCTGCCATGCCAATCAACGGGCTTCTAGGCCATCATATCACCACTAATACAGCTATCGACGTTACGCAAGAGTTCCTCAACCCTAGTAAAAAGTCCGCACCACGACTTATAGCCGACTCTACTGCCAAAGTAGCCCATGAACCTCTTCGCCAGCATCACGGAACAGTAATTAAATCTTATCTAGTTGTAATGAGTGCTATTTGCGTTAGAGAAAGCCGCAAAGTGGCGCCACTTCTTATGAGGTTTCCAATCGATCATCATATTAACCTGTCAATTCTGAGATTAAAGAAAGTTGCGGAGTTGATCTCAAATGAAAATGAACATTCGCGGTTGGACTCGGAACCGCTCGCCTGAAGGCCGTGAAGACATTTGGTTTCACAGAATTTAGGGCGGGTCTTCCTACGCGCGCACATAAAAACCTAAATTCAAGACATTTACAAATAAAAAATAAGAAATAAAAATAAAATACATTTATTTATTATAAAATATCAATATTGCTCTAATATCTCCTTAAGATTTTCCTGGTAGAGCACCAGCTAAATTGCTTTATGTGCCCATCCAGCAAAATGTATGTGCGCGTGCGTGAAAACTGTTTGGGGCGGGCTGGTACATCACCTGTGAAAGCGTGGCGAGGTGGATGGTCGACGTTGCCGTCGGAAAGCTGGCTGACGGTTGGTAACCTGAGGGTCGTTGTGTCAAATTGATAAAAGAGGGAACTCGTCGAGACGGAGCATAGTGGCGGTCGGTCCGTAACCCACAAAATTTACAAGGTCAATAGAATAAGGGAGTCTAATTAGTAGGTTCGTCTCAGAACCCATGTGGAACAAATCAGGATGGTCGCTCACCGTCATGGTGTGCTGCTAAGGGCGCGCATTGGGCCATAGTTCAGCTCTTGCATGGCTACAACAAATGATGTAAATAGGCAGGCGCTGCGATTATATGCCAGCTTAAGCCCACACGGCTGTCATTCCGTGATTGAGTCTGACTTCCGCTGGGGTGGGCACACCTACTTGTCCGAGCAATCAAGAACTTTAGAACTACCGCACTAGAACAATGCCACGGGCAGTTACCCACCTAGCTTATCATTCGTACGATACCGAGGCTTTAGTTTGTAAAGCGCCAGTTAGCGCGCCATTGTCATATCTAGCCTGCAACTAAAATGAGGTCAGCATTCTGGCCGGCCATTTTTAGCCAGTAACTAACATACGCGACATTGCGAATATTTAGTAAAATATAGGGCTCATATTTTCCCCACGAATCACCACAGAAAAATCGCTAGCGCGATCTCTTGGTTACATACAGTGCATTGATCGGCAACAAAATCCCTTCTTTACTGTGTGCAACTTTCCACTTGATGTTACCTTCCGCATTGAGAGGTAGCCCGAGCTAAAGGGTAGCGGAAGTTCCTTGATCCACGATAAGCCATATTTAGCAGTTCACAACCAGATACAAACGGATACTTTGCCAGCTTCCAAATCTGGGTTACTTTTGTACGGAAAATGGTCCTTTTGGTGGACAAAAGGACTTTTAACCGCCAAAAATCATGTGTTCAGTAGCCGTTACACGAGGTAACTCCTCTTGTAGATGGAAGTATTTAAGCATAAAAATAAGATCATCTCCTCCTCGTATCGACGACTTATCCTCCTTATCCTTTGACATCAGGACTGGATTTTAAAAATGAAGATTCTCTCTCTCTGGGCGCTTGCAGCGCTAAGTTCCGTCACTTCAGGATGCCTTCTTCCCGAAGAACGGGAAGACGGAGGACTAAAGACAGTTGTCCGCCGTCAGTCCAGCACCGGGACGCCGATTGGCACGGGTGATAGATTCAATGGCGGTTCGACAGCGCCTCGAGGACTAGGTACGCAGTCCACCAGCTTCAGCACGCTGTTGAATGTCAATGAGATCAAGAGCGGCCTTAAAGCCCTTTCCAGTGTTTATGGGGTCGAAACATTCGAGACCCCCTACAAGACCTATGAGGGCGCCACTGTTCTCGGAGCCAAGGTTGGAGGCTCTGGAGGCACCTGCACCAACGCCTATCGCGTTTTTTTCAATGGAAACATCCACGCTCGAGAACGTGGATCTATGGATAGCGTCCTTTATTTCATTTCCGATCTTCTGTACGCGAACAAGAACAACGTTGGCTTGACATACGGATCAAAGAGTTACACCAACGCACAAGTCAAGACTGCTTTGTCGGCTGGAATTGTCTTCATTCCACTGAGCAACCCTGATGGCGTGGCATATGATCAGTCGACAAACTCCTGCTGGAGAAAGAATCGCAACCCCAACTCGGGTGGATCCTTCGGTGTGGACTTGAACCGCAACTTTGACTTCGTATGGGACTTTCGTAACCAGTTTGCGTCTAATGTCCAGTCAAGTGTCGCTTCAACTTCACCAAGCTCTGAAACGTACCATGGAACTAGCGCCTTCTCCGAGCCAGAGACCAAGAACATCAAGTGGGTATTTGACACATACTCCAAAGTCCGCTGGTTCGTTGACCTGCACTCCTATGCGGGCGACGTACTCTACAGCTGGGGCAGCGACGAGAACCAGTCTCAATACTCTTACATGAACTTTCTCAATAGCTCTTATAACAGCGTTCGTGGTATCCTTTCCGACACGCCAGGCTCAGGCAGAGGGTACGGTGAGTACACGCCCAAGGCGGAGCTTGACATCAACCTGGCTGCAGCCCAGCGCATGACTTCTGCAATGACTGCAGGTGGTGGCGGTAGCTCTTACACCGCTATGCAAGCAGCAGCCTTGTATCCCACATCAGGCGCGAGTGATGATTATGCTTACTCTCGCCACTTTGCGGACACGAGCAAGAATCTCATTCATGCGTACACTGTGGAGTTTGGATTTGGCAATAACGCCGCATCTTGTCCATTCTACCCGACAGTGTCCCAATACAACTCCAACCTAAAGGCAACTAGTGCTGGTTTCATGGAGCTCTTACTGGCTGCTGTCGAGCTCGGACTTGGGGATGCGACAACGTGCTAAACTGGGGCTGGAGGATAGAGTCGTGTTCATAAACGCACAATACATCTTGGTATTACTCAGACACAACTCAGCTAGACAAAATCAAAGCCGAATAATTCCTGATTCATCAACCCTAATACAGCTTCCTCTTTCGTGAGGGGAAGATTTGCTTAGCTAGTTTGTGGGAAGTCAACCTATGTAGCCCATTACTTCGTACTTCGAAATCCGGAGAATTTTGCTACCCTAACTCCACATCTAACTATATCGCATGGGCTACTGCAATAGGCAAGTCATTTCACTGCATTTAAAATTATTTTTTAATCAATCTTATTGTATAGTAATGGGTTCTTCTTTCTTTACACTGTATTTGAATGCCTGAGGGTATTCATGGCTGCCTACGAGGCGGCCAACCTCGATCCACCCCAGCTCATCTAACCATTAACATCCATTTTCTTGGTTGCCTAGCCGCAACCCTAGGTTGTAACTTAAACTAAAGTAAAGAGTGTTTATTCCAGCGAGGTAGCTCAACAGTAATCAAAACAGACCTATCCTTCAGGAACTTCGTTGCTACCATCGTGTGTGGGTCATGGGTTCGGATATGACACCTGCACTAAGTGGCTTCCTTTTTTTTTTCTTCCCTTCCTTCCTTTCTACAGCGCAACGCGAAATTGGGTCCAAGATAAACAGTAGAAAAATCCCAAGTAACATCTTCCACAAAGACCAACATCTTGTCACACACTCACTATATAAAGATGTAACGGCATGGGTGCCTAGCTTAATAAGGCTGCGTCGAGTCATACACAAGGAAAAAACACCATTTTCCCCATTAAACTACCCTGTTCATATTGTTGTAGCTCTTTATGTTCCACCAATTCAACGTTTAAATCAATCCCAAGCCGTTTTCAAGGAAAGAGCTGCAGTCCCTGGTGTGCAGAATGACAGGTTCTGCGCTTGGTTCAGGCTTTGCAACGTTGGCCTTCAAGGACACAAAGGTTGACCCCAAGCCTGTGACTCTGAAAAGCCTTTTTTTTCTTGGAGGTTATCTTCTCTTTATTTCCCAATTTATTTTCAGACACCAACGAGCTTGTTGCATAACATTTTCCTTCATACACTGCTCCACACCCTCTTTATATATTTACACTATAAACCAGACAAATCAATCCCACACATCAATTAGTTAACAAGCCTAAATAAATTGATCCGTTCGTGTGCACTGTCCAGTCTATGATCGTATTTGCAGGTGTTGGTGCAGGTTGGCACAGCCCCTAGAAATGCTGCTCCCCACCGCCCAGGCCTTGGCTGCCACAACCCCGCTGTAGACGTCAGGTGGCTGTATGAGCTCACAAGCATGTCACACCTGACCTCGTCTCATAATTGTTCTCACGACTCATCAATAAGCCGGTGTCCTGTTGTGTATAAATCTCAGATAACCCACGGCGCACACTCGCGATTTCTTTTTAAACGTAATAAAGTATAAGATCAGCGCCGGAAAAATGACTGACCCCATCGACAAATCCCTCCTCGATCGCCTTCAGGCCCTACGAGGGGGCAGCAGCTCAAGCTCAGTTAGAAACACGCCCACAAAGTATAGACATGATGACACGTGCTTTATGTTGAATAAGAATGCTAACATATCTATTAGGATCTCAATAGACCCCATAGAGCGACGAAGGACCCCGACAAGGGAGGAGGCCCTCGCCGCCCGGCTCAAGTCACTGCGAGATCAAGATGATGCACCGTCACCAGCAAAATCATCTCCTTCTGCAAACAAACCATCCGCCAACTCAGCCCAACCTAGTGCGAAGCCGACTCTGGCTAAATCTACAACACCAGAGAAGTCTGGAAATCCAGATGATGAGGATGACATTGACGCCGCGTTCCAAACTGATGACCGCGTTCTTGAAGAACTACTGGGCGACGTCGGTGCGGACGAGGGCTTTCATGTCGAGCCCAGCGATGCCCAAGTCAAAGCGCTCTTGGAGGAGCTTGCCGACTCAATCCCAAAGGACGTAGAGGACGATGCCAAGAAAGATGCGTCAGAGGAGAATGAGATAGATCCAGACGACTCAGATGACGAGGGCATGAAGCGCGAAGTCGACGATGTCCTCGCCAGATTCCGCGACGAGCTCGAAATCGAGGAAGCACACTCCAGAGACGACCTCCCAGATACCGAACGCCAGGACATCCCCGATGCATCCAAACCGCTCCCCTCCATCGAAAATGACTCCGCCTTCTCCCTTCCCGACCTCCCCTCAGACCTTGCAGATCTTCCTCCTCCCGAGCGCACCGCCCGCGCAACTAGCACCGATCTTGACGACCTGACAGCACGCATGGCTGCACTGCGCAGCTCCAGTGCGCCGAGCAACACTAACAGCGACGATGTGCTCAACCTCCCGGATGTGCCGGCCGGCCTACCATCCAAATCCAAAGCCCAAGGTAAGGGTTTCAAGCGCCTCACCTCACGTACCAACTACACCGACGACGACGTGGACAGCTGGTGCACCGTGTGCCTCGAGGACGCCACACTGCGGTGCCTGGGCTGCGACGACGATGTGTACTGTGCACGATGCTGGCGAGAGATGCACATCGGCCCGCAGGCAAGTTTTGACGACCGTGGTCACAGGGCAGTGCAGTTTACGCGGGACAAGAAGCAGGAAAAGAGAAAGGTGGCCATCGGGGCGTCGTAAAGCAAAAGCAAGTCAAATTCCAAGTCATTCTGTTATCCCGTATACCGTGCTATGTGACAAAAGGCTTCAACTCCACAAACAAAAAAAAAAAAAAGCAAATTGCACAACGCACACCCAACCAAATGTGTACCCAAATCCCAGCTCCAACTCCGAACCCAAACTCGTACGTAGTTATATCTGTTATACAGCCAAACAAGCCATTTGCGCATTCCTCCGTTTATTTACCACCCAAATACCTGCATCAAACATCCGTGGATCGTGACCCATTCCTCCCGTTGCTGCCTGAGCTGGTTCTAGACCCAGTCTTGCCCCTAACGTCCTGCCATGTGGCGCCGAACCGCCTTCCAGTCGTAGCAAGCAGGCTCTCTTCCTCGTCAGCCTCAGCTTGTTCGTCAAGTTCCGACAGGTTGAGCTTAGGGGTGCGAAAAATGCTTGTAATAAAAACGACAAGGAATACAGCCAGGAAAGCAAACTGCGCCCAGAAATCGATCAGACCGAAAAAGGGCCATGTGATTGTGATTCGGTTCAAAAAGGTCGACATCACGGATGGGGTGCATACATCCTTGGCAAACTTGTATTTGAGCACCTCCGAACAAGGCTCAATCAGATCCTTGTGGTTTCGACAATTGGGCTGAAGTCCTGGCAACGCAGGCTCGTTTGCGCAAAAGGTTTGCGTTCCGTAGATGGAGTACTGAGGCGCTACCATCATGGCGAGTCCATAGTTGGTGGCAAGAATGATGAGACCCAGCATGACCGTTGCAATTAGAAGGGCTTGTGGAGCGGTTCGGCCCCTGCGAATCTGGAAGATGCGGACCCAGAGGAACCGGATGCCGACCGTCGCAACGCCCGAGATGGAGCTGCTGAAAAAGAAGAGCACCAAAAGAGCCATCAGGATGTAGTCAACGGGGAAAACCTTGGCTGTCTTGACAAAGATGAAGTTCATGGGCTGGAAGACATGGATCTGACCCAGGATGTAACCACATTTTTGCTTGCAGATAGAGTTCTTTGCCTTGTCAATGCCGGTGATGAGCATGGAGACCCAGATGAGAACCGAGAGAGCGAGGAGCAGAATACCACCGAGCATCTTGATGGGTCGGAACAAGGCACAGACCTTGAGCCAGAACTGGTAAATTCTGCTCTTCCCTTCTCCCTGGGCCTCTGCTGCCAGGCGCTCCCGGCGCACCAATGTCTGCTCCTCCCTAACCAAAGCGTCCAGCTCTCGCCTGTCCTTTCGCGACAGGCCCTCCTGGCGACCGGCATTTCGCATTTCCAGCTGTCGCTGGCGTTCGCGATTCTGCTCGAGCTGCGATGCAGTTGTCTCGGACAGCTGCGGGGCGGAGATGGAGGGCGCCGATTTGATAAAAGAGATGGGGAGCAGAGCAAGACCGGCGCCGGTGTAGACAACGTAGAGAACTGTTCCAAGCGTCACGAGAAGTCCAAGAGCAAAGGTCAATGCCTTTTCTCCGTGGTTCTGCGCAATGAGTTTCTTGAAGTAGTCAAGGTCCCAATGAGCTTGCGAGTCATCGCCAGCAGCGGGTACGAAGAAGCCAAGTAGGAATAGTATCACAACGAAAGCAACGAAGAAAAGTGTGTATTTTGCCGAAGCCCAGAACCGACTGGCAAGGGTGCGACCCTCCTCAACTTCAATCTCATCGTATTCTTCGTGCCAAAAGTAGGCAAAGGGAATAATGACAAGACAAAGCAAGGCATCGAAGCTGTAGAGAGAGTAGTAGACGACCTTGAGGGTGAAGAGGATCCCGTCGATGCGCTCGGGGGTAGCCCAGTCTTTCTTGGCGCCGAGGGCAGAGGAGCTGGTCGCGGAAACGAGGGCAATGTCGACAGGGAGGAGCAGGACAGTCGCGAGCAGAGAGGTCAAGCTGATTATGGCGACGATGCTGACAATAGCGGATCGATCTCGGGGCGTTTGCCAGGTAAAGGTGGTGATGATGGCGGCGATCAGGCAGAGAACGACGGCGACGCCATAGGCAACCCAGATAAGACTGGTCTGAACGAGACCTGCCGCAGCCATGTTGAAGGCGGCGTTGGATCGTCGAAGAGCGGCGCGATAAAGGGTCTCGCGGGTCGATGCAAGGGTCGGAGAGATTTGCAGGAAGGAAAAGCTGGGCGTCGAGGCGAACCGCTTTTTGTTATTTGTGTGATATGATAGCCGAGCTCCGAGCTTGGAGCTTGAGATGCGATACGAGACCTAAAACATTTGGTGTGCAGAGACGCGTTGGCAAGTGACGTCGCCGTTGGGCATGAAAGCCAGACGAGTGTCGGTGAGGGCGTTAACTAAGATAAAATTAAAATAAAAAAAAGTATGTTATTGATGCACTATTCACAAGCATTGGCACGGCGAGGACAGGCATCCCCAGAGCTTTATGGAGGAGCAGGCGTGTGTTTTCGTGACGCAATCGATCGGGCTTTTGCCAGGGAATCAAGACAAGTGGAGGCGACGCTAAAAGCACCCCTGACGCATTAAGCTAGGCTACGCCTAGTTACTAGTGCCCTCCGATTTGCTGGCTGGCAAGCTGGGGCGTCGTCCTAGGTACCGCAGCATGGACTAGGGGCCTCTGAACCCCACTGGAGCCTCTGAAGCTACCTGGAGCGACAACGACGACGCGCCGGAGGCCGGAAGCTGTTTGATCCGGCAAGAAGCTCGAGCCTGGCGGCTTCGCGACATGCAACAAAGCTGCAGCTATTGCGACGACGACATCGAACCAGTCAACAGCGAATACCAATTCCCACAGAGCTCGAGCTCAATCTTCCTCCGCGAAAGCATGGTCTTGCAAAAATGCAGGCCTACACCGAGCTCGCGGCTCCCTCAGCCATCACCCACGCCCTGAGCCTGCCTCTCACATCGGCCACCGCCACCAACCTCGTTGTCGCAAAGGGCTCGCTGCTCCAAATCTTTGCCACAAAGACCATATCTGCAGAGTTTGATGTTCAGAACCAGTCTTCGCAGGCCCCCAAGTCTGAGCCAGAGTTCGACCTTAGAGCAAACGACGATGACGGCCTCGAATCATCATTCCTTGGTGGGGAGTCGATGCTTGTGCGTACCGACCGAACAAACAACACCAAGCTTGTACTGGTCACCGAGATTCCCCTAGCTGGCGCCATAAGCGGCCTGGCCAGGCTCAAGATCAAGAATACAAAATCTGGAGGCGAGGCGCTCCTGCTAGCGTACAAGGCTGCTAAGATGTGTCTTGCGGAGTGGGATCCAGAAAAGAGCACGCTCGAGACCATTTCGATCCATTACTACGAGAAGGACGAGCTGCAAGGCGCGCCCTGGGAAGTGCCATTTGGCGAGTATCCCAACTACCTCGAGGCTGATCCCGGCAGCAGATGCGCTGCCTTCAAGTTTGGTTCGCGGAACCTCGCCATCCTCCCGTTTCGGCAGTCGGAAGAGGACTTGGAAATGGACGATTGGGATGAGGATCTCGACGGACCGCGGCCCGTCAAGGAGCCAACTACAGTCGCCAATGGAGATAGCGACAGTCTAGAAGCAGCGTATACACCTTCTTTTGTCCTTCGTCTCCCTCTGCTAGATCCTAGTCTGCTCCACCCCGTGCACTTCGCCTTTCTGCATGAGTATAGAGAGCCCACCTTTGGTATCCTGTCGTCTAGTCAATCATGTGCCCACTCCCTAGGCCAGAAAGACCACATCACCTACAAGGTCTTCACTCTGGACCTGCAACAGCGCGCCTCGACTACCATCCTCTCGGTCACAGACCTTCCGAGGGACCTGTTTCGCGTCATTGCCCTGCCTACACCAGTGGGAGGCGCTCTCTTAGTCGGTCAAAATGAGTTGATTCACGTCGACCAGTCTGGTAAGGCCAATGGTGTCGCGGTTAACTCAATGGCAAAGCAAATCACTTCCTTTAGCTTGACGGATCAAGCCGACCTAGACTTGCGATTGGAAGGGTGCACCGTTGAACAACTTCAAATAGAAAACGGGGAGCTTTTGTTGATTCTAAACGATGGTCGGCTGGGTATAATCTCTTTCCGCATTGATGGCCGCACTGTTTCGGGGATTAGCATCAAACTAGTCCCAGCAGAGAGTGGAGGAAACCTTGTCAAGAGCCGGGCATCATGCACGTCGAAACTAGGGAAAACTACCATGTTTATTGGAAGCGAGACTGGGGATCCTGTTATCTTGGGGTGGTCTAGGAAGCAAGGACAAGAGAAGCGCCGCAAGGCCCGGGTTATTGACCCAGATTTGGCCTTGGATGTGGAAGACTTGGACCTGGACGACGATGAAGATGACGAAGACGACGACCTATATGGCACCGAGTCCACAACTGTAAAACAGCCCCAAGCCCTCAATGGAACGGGCAAGTCGGGCGAGCCAAACTTCCGCATCCACGATACCCTACTCAGCATCGCCCCAATCCAGGATTTTACCTGCGGCAAGGCGTCTTTCCTGCCAGACAGTGAGGATGCAAAAAATTCGAATGGGGTTGTGTCTGATTTACAGCTTGCTTGTGCCGTTGGTCGCGGCAATGCCGGCTCACTTGCTATTATTAACCGTAGCATCCAGCCCAAGATCATTGGGCGCTTTGAGTTCCCTGAAGCACGAGGATTCTGGACCATGTCTGTCAAGAAACCCATCCCCAAATCGCTCGGCGCCAATGTGGCTGCTGATAGTGACTACGAGACGTTTGGGCAGTACGACAAGTTTATGATTGTGGCCAAGGTGGACCTCGACGGTTATGAGACGTCGGATGTGTACGCACTCACGGCCGCTGGTTTCGAGACGCTCAAGGAAACCGAGTTTGATCCGGCAGCTGGGTTTACTGTTGAAGCCGGGACAATGGGCAAGCAGATGAGAATTATTCAGGTGCTGAAGTCTGAGGTCCGGTCCTACGATGGGGGTGAGTTTGATGGGTGGTTATGTCGTGATCAAGAAACAGTCCACTAATGAAGCCTCAGATCTCGGGTTGATTCAAATTCTGCCAATGCTTGACGAAGAGACTGGTGCAGAGCCAAGAGTCACTGGCGCTAGCATCGCAGACCCCTATCTATTACTCATCCGAGATGACAGTAGCGCCTTCATCGCCCAAATTGACAGCAACAGTGAGCTGGAGGAGATTGAGAAAACTGACAACCTTCTTTTGACGACCAAATGGCAAGCTGGATGTTTGTACAGAGATACCAAGGGCACATTTAGGACCATCCCAAGCGACATGGGTGGGGAGACCGAGGGCGAGCCTAACATTATGATGTTCTTGCTGAGCTCGACTGGAGCTCTCTATGTACGTTGATGGTTGATTAATCTCGGTCAATGGTAGCGTTGCTAACAGTTTACAGATCTACGCTCTTCCTGATCTCTCTAAACCCGTCTATGTTACTGAGGGTCTATCTCATATTCCCCCTTTCCTTTCCCCAAATTATACCCTTCGTCGAGGCATGGCTCGCGAATCGCTTCGCGAGATTATGGTTGCTGATCTTGGAGACGCCGTTTCACAATCCCCATACCTCATTGTAAGTTTCGCCAAGTAACTACGATGTTTTAACACGAACGACTGACTGTTGTAGCTCCGCCACTCTACGGATGACCTCACCATCTATGAACCCGTCCGTTACCAACGTGAGGGTACGGACCCCTCACTCAAAACATCCCTCTCTTTTAAGAAATCTTCCAACGCGGCGTTGGCGACAACTCCGGTCGAAACCACGGGCGATGACACCGTCGAACAGCCACGATTCGTCCCTCTCCGGGCGTGCCCAAATATTAACGGCTACAGCACAGTCTTTCTTCCTGGGTCATCTCCAAGCTTCGTCATCGGGTCTAGCAAAAGCGTACCCCGTGTCATCGGTCTCCAAGGTCTCGGTGTACGAGGCATGAGCTCGTTCCACACCGAAGGCTGCGATAGAGGCTTCATATATGCTGACAACGAGGGCATCGCCCGTGTCACGCAACTACCCCAAGACACAAACTTTACTGAGCTGGGCCTCTCGGTGAGAAAAGTACCTCTAAATCAGGACGTGCGCGGGGTGGCATACCACGATCCCACGGGTACTTACATCGCAGGCTGCATGTCATACGAGCCCTTTGAGCTGCCTCGTGACGATGACTACCACAAGGAGTGGGCTAAGGAGACGATCCCATTCCCGCCTACCATGCCACGCGGCGTGCTCAAGCTCATCAGCCCAATCACTTGGACGGTCATCCACGATCTAGAGCTTGAGGCCTGCGAATCTATCGAGTGCATGAAGACTCTACACCTCGAAGTGTCTGAAGAGACCAAGGAGCGCCGCATGCTTTTGGCCGTAGGCACCGCTGTCTCCAAGGGTGAGGACCTGCCCATTCGAGGCCGCGTCCACGTCTTTGACATCGTCACCGTCATTCCTGAGCCAGGGCGACCCGAGACGAACAAGCGCCTCAAGCTGATTGCACGCGAAGATATCCCTCGCGGCGGCGTCACCGCTCTATCCGAGATTGGCGCCCAGGGCCTCATGCTCGTAGCCCAGGGCCAAAAGTGCATGGTTCGTGGTCTCAAGGAAGACGGGTCTCTGCTGCCCGTGGCCTTCCTCGACATGAGTTGCCACGTCTCCAGCGCTCGCACGCTGCCCTCGACGGGGCTTTGCCTGATGGCCGATGCCTTTAAGGGGGTGTGGTTTGCAGGCTATACCGAGGAGCCCTACACGTTCAAGATCCTAGGCAAAAGCCACGGGCGACTGCCACTGGTGGTGGCTGATTTCCTGCCTGACGGCGAAGACTTGGCCATCGTTGCTGCGGATGCAGATGGAGATTTGCACATTCTCGACTTCAACCCCGAACGTAAGTATACAGCCCCTATCATGATGATGCACCACGCCCACTAACCGTCAATTGATAGACCCCAAATCTCTTCAGGGCCACCTCCTGCTTCACCGCACCTCCTTCTCCGTCACCCCTAACCCGCCCTCGTCAACTCTCCTCCTCCCGCGCACTTTGCCCCCCACGCATCCTGCGCCGGATTCGCCTCCACACATTCTCCTGCTAGCATCCCCATCGGGCCACTTATCAGCGCTGGTGCCGCTCCCCGAGACCACATACCGACGCCTGCTCTCCGTGACGAACCAGCTGCTCCCGGCGCTGACCCCCCACGGTGGCCTTAACGCAAAGGCCCACCGCCTGCCTGAGACGTCGCGCGCCATCGGTGTAGAGACGGCAGCCGGCCGGACCATTGTTGACGGTGCCGTTCTGGCTCGCTGGGCTGAGCTAGCGGCCTCGAAGCGTGCCGAGATCGCGGGCAAGGGTGGATACGACGGAGTGGCAGAGTTGAGGGAGGAACTGGAGGCGCTGCTAGGCTGGAGTGGGTTGGCGTACTTTTAAAAGCAACAGCTTTTTGTCTGTATTTTCTTTTGGAACGAGGCAGAGGAACCATGGCGGATGCAGCATTGTCATGATGTTTCACGCCCAGGGAGTTGTCGAACATGGATGTTCACGAGCAACGTAGATTAGCAATGGCAGTTGGCCTGTATTTGCTGTAAGGACGCAAATAGAATAAAAGTTCAATTGGCCTGCAAGTTTTTTTTCATTCCTTTTTTTTTTTCAGAGTCGACACTCCGACGTTCATCGTTCAGTGACCATGCTGAAAAGACTGTAGTCGCCCTGTGCTACATTTCCATGTCATTAATGCTCCTCGGAGTCCCCAATTTAGATGACACAGCACCACACACATCAGAATGTCCATTAATTTGAAACCATTTTACTCTTCATTGTAACATCTATCAACTTATGAACTTTTGAGGGAGCCAGTTGTTTATCATAACCGTCTCATCATCTTTGTCCCCAAAATCCATTCCCGTACAGCGTTTTGCTGAATCCAATCTCATCAGCCCAAAACAACGCTTGCCCAGGTATATCCATCTCTATCATTGCCTCGACATTTGCATTCTATGTACATTGTCTCAAAACCAGCTTGCTTGTGGTGGGAGCTCGCTTTCAAATAAGGGGGGAAAAACGCTAGTATCTCAAAAATTTGCGCTCGCAGAAAACCAACCAAATATTTTCTTAGACAGCTGGGACCTTCTTTCGGCGGATGCTTCCAAACCGTCGCTTGATGCCCTCGCTTAGTCGTTTGCTGGTCGAGTTGTGGCGGCTGATGCCTGCGGTGTTTGAAACGCCGCTAACATGTGTAGGATTATTGTCGTCTAGACCGCGGTGGAAGCTGAGGGGCCGGTTTGACTGGGTCACCAACTCATACTCGTCTGTTTTGCCCTTGGCAAGGCGCTTCTTTTCCTTCAAGTCTCTTTCTAGCTCGAAATTGGGCCCTTTACCCTTGAGGTCATCAGGGTGATAGGTCTGCATCACTGTTAGCGAATCAAGGTGCTTGAAGATGGGTGGGTTTCACTCACAATGTCGGCCCAGCGCTTGTACGCTCCACCTTCAGCGTCTGGCTCTCGCATAAGGTCGGCACCTTCTTCATATTTCATAACATTTCCTCGGAAGTCCTCGGCGCCGTTAGGAATGATGGCAGTACCTTGGAGGGGCACCTTCTTGCGCATGCTATCCTCCAAGTACTCCCTCGGGGTGGCCCGAATTGCTTCCATGGTGGATTCCTCGACGGCCGCGACAGGCGAATACATTTTGTTGCGGTTGCGACTGGCGAGGGTAGCGTCATAAGGCCCGCCGTGATGGTAGGTGCCACCGATGGTGTCGAGGGCATCAATCGTGTCCGTGTGGGGCAGATACTTGCGCCGGAGGTGGGGCGCCCGGTCGGCGGCGCGAGCCTCCTTCCGGAGCATGTCAAGAGGTCGATGGCTCATGTCTCCTGGGAATCGCTGATTCATGGATCCTTTGCGGGAGAGGTCGCAATTGCCAATGCTGCGGCTACGGTGGTGTCGCGGGTCAGATCGATGGGGGGCCAGGTGTGGAACGCGGGCGCTGGCCGAACGGTTGAGAGATGAGTTGGGCGGAAACCGGCGTGAGTTGCGGGGAGGACCGTGGGGAGATCTTGCAGGCGATCTTGGGGGCGAGACAGCACTGGACAATTCGCTGGCCGAGAAGAATGGGTTCGAAGGGTGGAAACTGGACCGAGAAGGGCTTGCTGAAGCAGGAGGCGTCAAGTAGTCACGAGATTGCCCAGATTGATTTTTGGGTGTCGTCTTGTCGTCGGCATCCTTGGAAGAGGTGGACATTTTGTCAGAGAGGCTGATTCTTTTAAAGTTGGCAGCGAGGCTGTGAGATGATGCAATGCCTGTGTCTTGGCTGGGCTCCGGCGCCGTCAATGGATCAAGAATGTAAGCTTGCGCCTGTAAATTCAGCCGGTTAGTACGTAGAGTTCAGGCTGTGTTGCTCGCAATTCCAAAGGTGCTTGCGTGGACGTTGGACAGTTAAAATACAAAAAAAGTCTTGGGTGCAGGCTGTGCTGCCAGCGCGCTTGCGTGTACATCAACGGTTAATTCTTGGTGCTGCGTTGGCACATGCCAATGGCAGTGTCGAGATGGACTCAAGTCTAGGGAACCCTGAGTGATTGGTGGGCCCGCATTGACGCAAAGCGCACTGTGGGAAAATAGGGTCCATTGATCCCTGACGATTATCACACCGTCGGGTTTGATGAGGGATGACGTTGGGTTGGGACGACGGGGCGCGCTGGGCCAAAGAAAAGATTGGGCCGGGACACGACGAGTATAGATCGCCAAAAGAGCGTGCAACTCACCCACTGTTTATCGCTGCCGGAGTCTTGCATGGTGGCGACAGAATGATGGGCCGATGATATAAAGGATGCGGGATGAGCTAAGGTGAAGGTAGATCGACAAGGCCGAGGTTGCAAGATGGACCCGTCTAGATGTTTCGATGCCGCGTCTGTCTCTGCTTCGCCGGGAGTGTTGGGCGGGGGTTGATTGTTGAGTCGGACCACACCACGCAGGCTGTTGATGGTAATTCTTCAATGACGAAGCCCAAGTGTGCGCGCAATTATTGAAGCAGCGACCAGGTAGGTAGTAAGTAAGTTGCCAGGCTGAGCGGGGTTGGACAGCAAAATAGGGCAACAAAAAAAGAAAGAGAGAGAAAAGAAGAAAAGAGAGAGAAGGAATGACAAGCCTTGCTAATCAGTGAGTGAGTGATTAGGCAAAAAAAGTAGGCAAAAGGCAAGGCAATAGCTATGCTCTGTCTGACTCGTGTCACAAAATGTGAAGGACGGGAAGATCAAGCCAACGACGCAAGGGGTGGGAAGAGCTGCAGGTCTTATGTGTTGAGCTTGCGCAGGAGTAGAATACGGGAGACAAGATAAACACGGACGATAATGGGTATTAATGGAGGGTGGGATGCCATGGCATGGCCTGGCATGGCAGGATAGGAGCGATGCGACAAGACAGACAACTTCCCCGTCACACTCGCACTCACACTCACGCTCACACTCGCTCACACTCACCCTCGTCCTCGTCTTCATCCTCACTCTCATGTTGTCCGGCCCCGAGTCCCGGCGCCTGCATCTTGGCCCGCCGTGGCCGCGAGAGGGGACCATACCTAGCTTCCTCGTGATCACGACAACCTTCACCTCCACTCACATTCACACTGCCAATCCATTTTGCGGGCAACGCACCACTAAAGACTTAAACACAGCATAGGCACATGCACCCTGCATGTCCAAAAATACGCCGCCGGACACTCGAGCCATCCGTCGCGCCCCTCCCATCCTCATCTTCCCGTCGCAGGCCAATCCCATGTGCCCGTCTTCGCAATGCGCGCTCCGAAGCTCGTGGGCTTCTCTTCCTTCCTTCCTTCCTTTCCTAGACTTAGTCGCCCGATCAAGCAATCACCCTGCTATCGCTACCTATCCGGCCCAGGGACATAGCACGGGTCATTACATGATAGGAACAAATCGATAAAGCCTCGTCCGATGAAGCTGTCTACATGCAGTCTTCCATTATCTCTCACCCACACTCCCGGAACTACCGGCCCTGACGATGTATCTCTGATCCAACTTTGCCTTTCATACCATCAGTAGCCACTCCCAGCACCTGGCCATGGCCCCCTCCCTACCTAGGCCAAGCTCAACCAGCTGGGTCCAAGCAATTACCCCACAGGACCCCGATTCACAAGTCACGAGCCCGGGCAGAAACCAGCTCGCCGGCATCGCCTCATCACCTCACGACCAGGTATGCCTGCCGCAAATCTCTCTGCATCAAATGCCTCGGGAGCAGTGAGCGGTCCCGGTGAACCCAAACAAACTAGGCCGAAATCAACCTTGGCCTCGTCTTCCTGGACGTTTCAACTCCCCTCGCATCCAGAACCCTTCCAACTTCGTCGGTGGAACCTTGCCCCGGGCTAAGCCCAGGGACACGCACGCACACACGTCAAAAGCTCGCCTGTATGTAGTATTTAAGCTTGCCAACTGCAGGAACCTGCCATCGTTCGGGCCACCCGCCGATAGTGGGGGGCTTCGGCCTGGACCCCTCCCTCTACCAGTCCGAGTGCATGCACACACCTGCATGCTCGAGCCTGTCCAAAAGTAAAAAGCCTGGCAGTCCTTGCCGTCTGGTATCGTCCTGGCTTAGCATTGAATTCATTCATTTCACTACCACCAGCGCATGCCGGAGTTATCCAGCTAATTATGCACAGGGACTGGTCATGATTGCTCCACCGTCCGCTGCCCTTGACCGCCCGTGACCATGGGCAGACCTTGCTGCACTAATACACTACTGTCGGCACTTCAATGCTGCACAGCATGTTTCGGTGTGCGATTCCCAGCACCCATTATCATAGAATTTCGCGCCGAAATTATTTCCTTCCAACTCGTCCGTTTGTTGGTTTGCGACACGAGTAAAACACCCACCTCAACAATGCACCGATGCCGCTAGCAAGCTGAGGCTCCCGCACGCGGCGTGCCCACGCAGCCCTCTCCTCTCCACTGCCCACCACCCAACCAGCATCCAACTCAACCCCACCGCTTCTTGCACGACTTTGAGACGGGGCGGATGCAGGAACAAGCCCTCGTCCAGCTCCTCACTTTTGCCGCCTTTTACTCATCTGGGTCTCGTTCCAGGCCTCTCCCGCGGCCGCCGTTGCCGCACACCCTCTGACCAATGGCTCTGGTCGACTACTCGTCTTCCTCCTCCTCCGACACTGATGGTGAGCAGCCGCCGCCCAAACGCCGCAAAGCCACTGCAAATCGGACGGCCCACTCCTCCGATGCTACTTCGGACACCCGGCCTGGTGACAAACCCGGCGCGGAAGCCAAATCCAACACAGCCACCACAGCTGTCTCGGATCTGCCCCCCTTGCCATCACAATTCCATGACCTGTATGCTTCCACTGTCCGCCAGAGCGTCATAGACGACCCCAGTCTGCATCACGGCCGTCGCCGCCAAGTCCCTCACGTGGTTGGTAATTGGCCGACTCATCTGTATGTGGAGTGTGAGTGCCTTCATCTGATCCTGTCATGGGCTCTGCTAACTCTCTCTGTCCAGGGCATCCATCAACCACACAACATGCCATTCTATCTGGCCTCATTGCTGATATCCAGGCTCATATGAGTCAAGCCAAATTGCACAACTTTCTAACTAGCGACCTTGGTGCACCACTCCCCTTGCACATCAGCCTCTCGCGGCCCCTATCTCTTCCCACCGCAGACAAGGACGCTTTTTTGGAAAAGGTTACCCAGAAACTGCAAGCTCCGACACCTCCGCCTTTCTCTGTTCGCCCTCGGGGATTGCTGTGGTTCAAATCGCCTGATTCGAACCGAACCTTTCTTGTCCTCCGCGTGGCTAGCCGCCCATTAGAATCTGGGGAGGATGGTATTAAGAATCCAAACCCAGAACTTGTGAACCTCCTCACGCGCAGTAATAGCGTTGCTGAAACCTTTAGCCAGTCTTTGTTATACAAGGCAAAGCAAGCAGCATCCGCCGGGAGTGCATTTCACATCTCTATTGGGTGGACGTTCGATCACCCCAATGATGCCACCTCTACGGAAACCGTGCAGCTGTTTGATCAGGCCAAGTTTTCCGATATTGGAACATGGGAGATTAATGTGACAGGCATCAAAGTGAAGATTGGCAACGTGGTGAATCATGTTGCACTGCATGGGCCAGAAAGAGCCAGCACAAAACCTTCGCTTTTCGGACTCTAACTGGCCCTTTGAGATTTCTCGTGTTCTCTTTCGGGTCGCCATGTCAAGAGCTTACGCCTGCTGTGGCTGAAATTGTAAGAAGATGACGCAGTTTGCTATTTTCCCAGTTACATGGCATTTACATCACCGAACCATCCGGCAACGTTCGGGCATGTTGGCGATGGGGTTAGCCGGATGTCTCGGCTGGCTTTCCGCCAGTCGGTTGAGATGGCGAGAATCATGGGTATGAACAAAAGGCGGGCCAACAGCAGGCGTGGAGTTTGAGCATAACAGGCACAACTGAGGAACGAACGGGTTTGTCGGGGCATAAAACACAGAGGGGTGCCAAAAGGAAGGCAACCCGAAGAAGGCAGCAACACATAACCATTTTGTCGGCATACACAAGCAAAAGCCATACATCAATGCCATAAATAAAGTAATACGTAATAAAATGGTGGAGGACTTATCCAACACTAGAATTGCTTTTAAATTCGTAGGGCGTAAGGGAAATGCTACTGTGGGTGAAACAAAGGCGTGCTTTGGTCACTTCTGCCCATTTCTCCCCGCTGTAATGAGAAAATGGGTTACATCGGGGGATTCCACATATGTACTCGGTTCAAGAAGCAAGCCATCATCATCTCCACACAATGACAAGTGCGGAAGAAAAAAAAGAGGAAACTGATATGGAATATCAGCTTATCGGCCAGGCTACAGCCCAATGTCAGAGACCATCATCTTACCTTGAGGCGAGATGAGCCTTGCAGGAATGACATCACGGCACATCATGATGCATCATGATGCATCATGGTGGAAATGATGTTTAGCATGGCACGGCATAGTCTCTATCTTCTTTTCTTTCTTTCTTTCTTTTTCCCGTACCCGTGTCGTGTCGCGTTGCTCGTTGATGCAACAACTGTGGATACCCCTCCTCCCTCTCTGTTTGAGAGCGCTGGGCGGGCTACTGGGCGGGAAAAACGGGAGTTTGCACTCACACTATCCGGGAGCCACGTGCGACAATATTGAACGGCTTATACCCGTTCGTGAAGGCTGCAAGGTGCCGTGGGCACAACTGCACAGGGGCAGGGAGAGGGCTCTTGAGACGCTTTCCGAAACCCACAGATTTCAGGTTGAGGAGGTTGCCATGGTGCTTGTTGGGTATAATCGAAATGCCCCGACACCGACAACCTGGCAGGCCCTATCGCCCTGCAAGGGCTGGGTGTAAAAATCGGGGAGAGGAGATCTAAAAGAAGCTGGGACAGCACAGACACCACAGGGACGCCATCAATTAACCGCGGACGCCCCCTTTAAGCTTTCCCAAACCGCGCTGTAACCAGACTGGCCCTGTCAACGGCCGCCTTTGGAGCCCGCCAGCGGTGCGCTAGGTGCGACGGATGCCGGCACGCTCTCGCCCTAGGAGGAGGGCCCGAGGGCCGCTCCGTTTTGGCCTCTCTCGCCTCTCGTCCAGGCGTGCGCGTGAGGGAGCGCCCCCTTGCGCTTGTCAAACGGCGTCCCGTCTTGTGGTTTGCGCCGATCCTCCACGAGCCTTCAACCGAGAAGTGTGCTAGCAAACCTTTTCGTCGAACCCCCCCGCCCTCCTTGTCCCGAATTTGCTCGTCACTGCTGCTCGGTGGTGGATAATGTGAGGTGTCCACACGGCCAATGTCTCTGCAAACGACTGTATTAAATTTAATTCAATTTAATTCCCTTCTGGTCCTTGCCAGTATCAGGATTAACTCATTCAGAGGATAAGGAGTAAAAAAAAGAAGAAAAGCAAGGTGAAGAAGTGGAGGCGCTTCTTTGTGGACAAGCCAGTCATGGTTTTTTTTTTTTTTTTCTCGCTCATCCTGCAGCGATGGAGTCATTTGGGTGCAAGCGGGCGGTGGGCACCGGCGTGCACAACGGGCAAGAAAGATGCACATAACGCGGCGATTAATTACGGGTGCAGCTCCAGGTCCCTAGTGCATGCATGCGTGGGCGCGCTGCGGGCGTTATTAGGCATGTTTTTGTGTCCGTCTTTCCCTTTATTTACCTGGGTATTCGCATTTTTGTTTACATCCAACCTACCTATCCCGCCCACCCCGCTTCTTCCCCCCCGCCACCCATCGCCCACTCACCACGACCCCATCAGCATTCAAAAGTAAACACCACCCGTTGCGCAACCTCGTCTTGCCAACGCCTGGCCTTGTTCCTCGCTTTTCTGGTTGCTGCTGCTGCTGCTGCTGCTACTCTCTCGCCTCGTTCTGCTGCGTGCACACCCGTCTCTCTCCTCTCTCTTGTTTCTTCTTCTTCTTCTTCTCCTTCGCCTTCTCCTTCTTCACGCTCCCCTTCCAAACCCCACTTAGCTGTCGTCCTTCCATCACCGCATTCCTCGACAGATTTAGCCCTGGCCTGGTCCCAACCACCCCCCTCAAATAAGTTGCCCCCCGCGAAATCGTGCACCACCCCGGGCAACCAACCCTCTCCTACAAAAAATCTCCCATCGGCCTTGGATCGCTCGCCGCTGGCCTTCCACCGACTCTCGTCCGTCTTGTTCCTCGCCCCGCCGATCCTGCTCCCTCGTCCGCTTCTAAAAAGGCACGCTGCCGTTGTCGCCCCGAACTTCACTCTACATCCCTCGACTCGACAATCTATCCATCAACCGAGCGCTCCCCTCACCTCTACCTTCTCCTACCTCGACTCCCACCTGCGTTTGTTGGGTATCAAGCCTGCACACCAAACCTTGGTAGTTTTTTTTTTTTTTTTTTCAGAATCAAATCACAGCAATGGATATCGACGTCTCTCGCCGAAACCACTCCCCCCGGCCGCTCTCCGACTCGGAGCGTGCTCGGCTCGAGGAGTTTATTGACTCCATCCACTACTCTGCCAGGTACGACGCACCTCTCGCATTGGTCGCCTGCCATTGTCCTAACAAGCTCTCGCCATAGATACTCTGACAGTGAATATGAATACCGCCATGTCCAGCTCCCCAAGGCCATGCTCAAGGCCATCCCCAAGGATTACCATGACTCCTCCAAGGGCACCCTTAAGCTCCTTTGGGAGGAGGAATGGCGAGCTCTAGGCATCACCCAGGTAAGCACCTCCGCCCCCCCGAGCTGTCCGGCCGCATCCATGCTAATTCCCACCAGAGTCTAGGCTGGGAACACTACGAGGTCCACGAGCCTGAACCGCACATTCTTCTGTTCAAGTACGTTGCAGAAATCCAATCACCAGCTGACTGGTCTCAAGAAGTTCGCAGGCGGCAATGCCAAACTAACACTGGTTTGCACAATAGGAGGCCACTCAACTACCAACCACCGCAGTAATCGACAAACACTTCTCTAAACGGCCAAGAAAATTATTTATTACACATGTACCATACATACCTCTTCCTTCCTACTTTATTTACGCAGGGGCCTGCCCTCGTACCAGCGCAAGATGCCCGGGGCTCGGGACGGGAATTCCCACGTCTTCTCACGATTTTACGGTCTACACGTTAAGAGATAAGAAAAAGAAAAAAGACTTGCTGGTTCACTACGATAAAACATGTCACGTCGTTCCACCGTGCCTCGACCCGATTTGCTTTTCCTAATTGTTTACACTGTTCCTGCTACCACGTCGCCACGTTATTTACCACCATCGTTTGCCTTGTCAATGTCCTTGTTTTGTCTTGTCCGATGATCTGGACCATGGCATCGATGAGCCATTCGACGAGGTCTGTCCCGCCAGCATTACAGATGTGGAGAGGGCTTGGAATGGTATAGACGGCTGCATGGGATCAGTGATCTCGATCTCGTGATTCAATGCATGGCAGAGTCATTCTAGACTGTTGTGGACACGATGTCCGCCTTGTGGCACCCGACAGTTATTACCACCTGCTTTTTTGTCTTGCATTGGCCTCGGAGGGATCAGACATTAATAGGGTGATGGGATCAACGGGAGTGCGGTTGAAACGCAACCACAAATTCGGGCAGATTGGTGGCTGGCCATGTTATTTTCTAGATGTCGTGTGTATAAAGCGAAGGGCATGGAAAAGAATTAGGGAGGAATGGCATGGGATGTTAAAACGCAATGGATTCAGTGGTCAGATCAAGACTTGGACCAGATGGAAGGGGGCAGCTCTGTGCTCACCATCTACCCCAAACACACAAAAAGAAAAGACTGCGTTACTGGGGAGACTAAAAAAGTTGAGGATTAATTCAAATGTGAAAAGGTTCAGGAGGGACAGGTTAACTTGCTCCGACATGGGTATTTGGGTTGGATGGGCGTACAGACATTAAAAAAGACCTAATTCCAACATGAATCTTTTTTTTTTTTTTAGCTCTTTCACTCAACACATCGACTGGAATGACATTTGTTGCTCGGGGAAACGATCAAGAGAGAAGCGGAAGTGCCCCAGGTCTCAGGAGGGCACGTGGACCGACTCAGATGGCGAATCATGGTGGGCGAGCATGGCTGTAGATGGCATGACGCAAGAAGGATGGGATACGTGCGAAGAATGCGGGGCGAATGCAGATTTGCAGCTTGGACTTTGATGAAGGTTTTCTAACATGCTACTGGGGGAGGTGTGCATGGTATTGGTTAGTTGCTGTTGTCGTTTGTGGTTGCGATTGGCCATTCGCATTGGCGAGGAATAAGTTGGGATGAGTGAAGAGAAGATGATGGAGATCACTTTGACCACCAGTTTATGTCGCTGGGAAAATGATTTACGTGTGTTGGAGGAAACTGGGATCGAGAGCTGGTCATGGATGGGGAGGGGATCGGGCACAGATTTTGTTGTATGGACATGGCTGGGCATTGTGAATAGATGTATACATATATATATACATACACATATAAGACAATGCATAGTCTACATGCTCTTAAGCTTGTGGTTATTGCTAGTGCTGAATCGGGAGGTTTCCCCATAATACGCAGATGGCAATGAGTTTAATAACAGTTATTCACGACGTGTCATGACATCCCAATTGGGCCAAACATGATGAAACTCGCGGCGCAGCAAAAACGCTCGGCTCGCTCGAAACTCTGGTGGCCAGGGGGGGGATGTCATCCCACAAGGCCGGTCGTGTTAGTCGCTCCCGCCAATGCCGTAGGCATGTCGGTCTGGCCCCAAGCTTCTGGGCTGATCGGCAGCATCCGGGGGGGGTGCCCTAGTGCGCATCTGCTGATTTTGGGGCCGGGGTGCTGAAGCTTGGTATTTTTTGGGGGGTGAGAGTGATGATTGATTAGTGAGCCAGGTTAAAAGTATAAAATAAAATAAAAAAAGAATAAAAATAAAAAAAAAGGCCACCTTTCTTGGTTGTCTTTTTTCATAGAGATGGTTTCAAACAAGGTGCATACGGGCGAGGACAGATTTCATGATTGGTGCATGTATGAGTCGATGTTTTGTCGGCGGAGGCGAGAGTAAGTGGCGATGAGGCTTCGTGTTTGCTAGTCAGATTAAGTCAAGCCACATGCTCACTTGCTCACTTGCTCACAGTCTGCCCTCTTCGTATTTTGAGAGTTGGGATATGATGATGATGATGATGATGATAAACCCATTTCAGTTTAAAGCTCATGCGACAGGCAGACTAGCTAGTCTTCGGCCCGCCAGTTCCAGAGCAGAGGAAATATGCATGCAGCAGCGTCGCATCAGTTGATGTGACAAGAGAAAGAAGCTGGGCTGGACCCTGGGGCATAACTAATGGATGGATGAATCCCATCAGCAGCCAACGTGTCTTTTTTTTTCGATGGTACAGTGCAGTGCACCACCGCGATACTCCGCCAGGCCAAGAGCCGCAGTGACAAAGCATCGTACGTGGCTTGATTATTTCTAAGCGGAGCAGGCAGAGAGCATGCATCGTCATATTAGATTAATTGATTGACGGACTAGGTCCCGTCCCCCGACCCGATATCAGGGTCGCTGCAGATGTCAATTATCTATCCTACTTTGCAGTGATTCTGAATCTGATTCCCTACGAGACAGGCTGTCTCTGTCTATCTGTTCCTCAAACCAATTGCCAATTAATAATGAATAAATAATAGAGCCCCGGCATCTCGGAGCATTCGATATTTTTTTCACTTTTTTTTTGGGGGGGGGGGGAGGCCCCCCGTCCATCAGATCGGATGACAAACCAGAACGGCCCAGAACTTGTGACGTACCCGCAGCTCCAGGGGTCAAAAAAAGGTACATGCCAGTCCCGATACGGCAAGGCCAGCTCGTCTTCCGACTCGCGCGCTCAGCTTAAACGCCATACGTCGCATCTTTCTTTGTCTCGTGGCATCGCCTCACTCTCTCCAACGGCGAACGATTCCCGCAAGACAAGGGGAAAAAAAAACTAAGTCACACATTCGTTCTCTTCCCTTTCTTTATCTGGCCATTGCCAGCCTGGCCTCTCATGAACATTTCTCGCGCAATACGCCACCCATAAGTTTGAAATAATCCAGAACCTGCTCATCTCCATCCGTCCACCCCCCACACAAACAGACACATACTCAGTCACCTGTTGTCATTTCAACCCTCGATTTCTAATATTTCTTGTCTTGTCTTGCATTGCGTTTGCGGCACGTTGAGCCCGCTCACCTGAGACCAGCCATGAAGCCGGCAAGCAGGCTCTTTTACCTTTCCGTCTTTGCCCTCTGGGCAGCTCCCAGTTCCTGTGTCAGTGACACGGAGAATTGCCCGGTACGTCGCCTCGAACCACGCTCTGTTTCGGCCCCTCGGGCCCAGGCCTCCCTTTTTCCATTGCCAGCCTTGCGAGCCTTGCGCACCATGCCGAGACTGCGTCGCACGCACGATCCTGTCGAGTAAATAGCTGACCCGCCAACGTTAGATCTCCCCCAAAGCCATCGTTGACGATGCCTGCGCCTCGTACGCGACGCTCGAGAAGCTCAATGACCGTGTCAAGCCCGCCGTCGACGACCTCACCCGCAACACCGACTTCTTCTCGCACTACCGATTGAACCTCTTCCACAAACAATGCCCCTTCTGGAACGACCAGAATGGCATGTGCGGCAACATTGGCTGCGCCGTCGAGACACTCGACAGCGAGGAGGACATCCCCGAGGTCTGGCGCGCCCACGAGCTCAGCAAGCTCGAGGGTCCCCGCGCCAAGCACCCCGGCAAGAAGGCCCACGAGCACCCGGACAAGCCCTTCCAAGGATCGCTCGGCGAGGACGTGGGCGAGAGCTGCGTCTTTGAGTACGACGACGAGTGTGACGAGCGCGACTACTGCGTCCCCGAGGACGAGAGCGCCGGCTCCAAGGGCGACTATGTCAGCCTGACTCGCAACCCCGAGCGCTTCACTGGCTACGCCGGCGACGGTGCCAAGCAGGTTTGGGATGCCATCTACCGTGAAAACTGCTTCCAGAAGAGCTCGTTCCCCCACCACGCCGACCTGGGCATCTCCCAGTGGCCCCCCGGACCCGCGGCCCAGGACTTCAAGCAGGTCCTCGACGCCGCTGGCCGCCAGAACCAGCTCGCCCAGCAGCGTGTCCAGAACCCCAACACTCCCTTTGTGGCCAACACGGGCTTCGAGGTCGACGACGAGTGCCTGGAGAAGCGTGTCTTTTACAAGGTCATGTCGGGAATGCACGCCAGCATCAGCACCCACCTGTGCTGGGACTTCCTGAACCAGACCACGGGCGAGTGGCAGCCCAACCTGGCCTGCTACGAGCACCGTCTGCACAAGTTCCCCGACCGAGTCAGCAACCTCTACTTCAACTACGCCCTGGTCACCCGCGCCATTGCGAAGCTCGGCCCCTACCTCAGGAGCTCCCACGACTACACCTTCTGCACCGGCGACCCCTCAGAAGACGCCGCCACCCGCGCCAAGGTGCTCGAGGTGACTAACCGAGCCGCCAGCGTGTCCCAGATCTTTGACGAGAGCCTCATGTTTGTCAACGGCGAGGGTCCCTCGCTGAAGGAGGACTTCCGCAACCGCTTCCGCAACGTCAGCCGCCTCATGGACTGCGTGGGCTGCGACAAGTGCCGTCTCTGGGGCAAGCTCCAGACGGCCGGTTACGGCACGGCGCTCAAGGTCCTTTTTGAGCTCGACAACAACAGCGACGACATCCCCATCCTCAAGCGCACGGAGCTCGTGGCTCTGTTCAACACGTACGCCCGCATCAGTAGCTCCATGTCCGCCATCGGACAGTTCCGCCACCGCATGGAAGAGAAGGAGGCGGCGGAGAAGGCCGCGGCCCAAGATGCCGAGGAGATGGTTCAAGCGGCCAAGTCGCAGGACGAGAAGGAGGAACTGGACCCGGACATGATTGAGTTTATCAGGTTAGCCCAGATGGGTCCCAAGAGCGACTCCACGTCGGATGTATTCCGCCATGAGCTGGCGCGCGTGAGGTTGGCCATGAAGCTTGTTATCAAGGGCTGGATCCGCGGGCCCCGGACAATGTAAGATTGCGCCCCGTTCCCGCGCATTTGATGGTAAATAACTTGCTAACTATTTATGCTTCCAGATACCGCATCATCAGGTCTGAGCTGCTTCGCCTGTGGCAGTTCTGGCTCGGTGTGCCCATGAGTCCTCGATGGTGGAAGATTGAGTTCCCCAACATGAACCGAGATGAGCTGTGAAAACACGGCGAGGTCTTTTTTGATTCTTGTTTGATACTGGGGGTGTATTCCTTTTCTTCTTTTTTTTTTCTGTTTATTCTTGTCATTTTTTTTTTTTTTTTTTGGTTTCTTTTATTGCCGACAGAATATGGGCATTATTGGGCGTTATTCTTCCAGACTACAGCTATGTATATGCTTGACGGGCGTTTAGACAGGGGATCTCTTTGTTTTTGTTTTTCTTTGTTTTATTATTCTCCTTTTTTTGTGCAATAGGCATCTTAGGCGTTGTTGTTGTTGTTGCTGTTCATTACTCCTTTCGGGCCCAAGTAAAGTAAAGTAAAGTAAAGGGGCTTGCTTGGTCTACCAAGCTGAGACTACACTACACTACACTACACGTTCACTAGGGCAATCAAGTAGCGAATGCGAGGGCGCTCTACGCGAAGACGTGCTGTGCTGCTTTTCCCACTCTCGCCAGGTGCATTTTGAAATCGCAGCTCGTGTCGATCAGCCGAAAGTAGTGCGCCGTTTAGTAAGGATGGTGTGCCGAACGGGTGGTGTCCCGATCCACACAAGCACAGATGCTGTGGTGCGCGCGAAGACGTTGGGCAGGCGAGCCAAGATTGGCCCATCCGTTTTCCCCGGAGTGCTCTAACTATGTATGTCTATCTCTCTCTCTCTTTCTGGCTGGACACGCTTTGACTCTGTCTGGGAGGCTTTGGCGAGGGCAAGTGGGCCAAGCCGGCCGACGCAAATCGCAGGCGTACTTGGCGATGACGACGTTTGCAACAGGGAGGAGGCTTGAGACAAGTGTATCCACGAAACTGGTGTCCCGTTGGGCCGCAGAATGAGAGATGGGTTCCCTTTTTTTTTTAGGACGAGGCATGCGTGTCTCTGAGGGCCCGTTTCTTTTTTTTCTTTTTTTCTTCCTTTCCGTGTGTTATCATACAGAAGCAATTTTGAGGCGAAAAGGGCTTGGGACTAGGCCCAGTATTCCACAGCCTGTTTAACAAAAAAAAAAAAAACGTCTTGTTGTTGAGGCTTAGGGAAGAGCTAAATTTGTAACATAAATTTGAAAAAAAAAAAAAAAAAAAAAAAAAACTTAGAAAAAAAGAAAAGAAAAGAACATAAGCATAACGAGGACCGGTGTGTGAAATGTATGAAAAGTGAATGTGGGGGCGGCCCAGGCCCCCGGTCCCGAGCCCGCGGCCCCGAATAGCAAAAGGAAAAAGGCTGGGTTTGTGAAGATGCTGAACCTGGATCCCAAATCCCAGATCCCAGATGCATGTAGTGAGAAACATAACTGCAGGCAATCAATAGGCTGCAGCAACGTTTTGTCGTGTATGCGCTGGGCTGTGCTGAGTTGTGCTGAGTTGTGGATGCATAATGTGCATATGCGTTGTGTGTATACTTGTGTATGTCTACAACACCAACCAACCAACCAACCAACAAGCTACACGCCCCCCCCTTCTACGATAGAGAAAGCCGGGTTGTTGGGTCCCCTCCTTTTTTTTCCCTAACCCCCTCCTCCTGCTCTCCTTCATGTCTCTTTTTTTTCTTTCCCTTTCCTTTCTGAGATGAGATGTGACAGGAGACTAACTGCTTTTTCACAACCCGTCACTAACCTCCCGGCCGGCGCGGCGACGGGCCCCCTGCGAAGGCACCGGGGTCGCACGGGTACTGCCGTTATAGGGCCACAATGACGGGATGGGGCAAAAGCGACGGACCCCAGGGGGGGACCCATTGTCGATATGACTTTTGTCGACAATGACGCCTGCGGTGAGGCGGAATCGCACCATGCTGTGTAGCAAAGTAGTGGAGAGGAAGCGGGGGGGGGAGGAGAAGCATGGACGAGTCTCGCCTCTGTAAGCGCCAACCTTTTGTCTGTCCATGGTCCGTTTTCTTTCTTTCTTTTTAAAGCCGTTGACGTGATGGCCTGTCCACCTCAGTGAGCTGAACAGACTTGGCCTGCCTCTGCTCTGCTCTGCTCTGCTCTGCTGCACAACAGAGCGCGAAGCACACTCAGCGAGGGCATCCCACATGACACAGCCATCCATCCCAAGCTTGCATCGAGTCCCAGAGACACGGCTCCGGGTACTGCTCCTCGGCATGGACACACGGGCCTCCTCTACCAAATCAAAAGATGCATATGCAATCCGCATGCGCGACGCCCAAAACGAGGGCTGACAAGGGAGGGAAGAGGGGGCCGCCCAGGGCCATGGGTAACGAGCCAACAACGCGCTAGGCGGCTGGGAGACTATGGTTCCCGGCAAACTCTTGCGCTGCTGCAGACCCAAATCTCTGGGTGACGTGGGCGCGTGGCTCGCCCGCTGTCTCGCGTCTGGCTCCCCCGTCCGTCTCTCTCGGGTCATGCTCCATTCGGTATAATGAAGGGGGAGGAAACTCGACAAAAAGAGTAGGGTTGGGAGGGGGGGCAATGTACAAACGTGGGCTAGCAGCAAGCCATTACTTACATCCTAGGAAGCTCTCTCTCTCTCTCTCTATCTCTCTGAGACCCCGGCGCCCAGCAGGGTCGGAGAAAGAGAGAGAGGAGGGGGGGCAGAAGAGGGCAAGACAATACGAGGATCGATCTTGGCCGTGTCGTCATTTTTTTTCTTTTTTTTTTTTGCTTGGCTTCTCTCTGTATGCAGGCGTTTCTCAATGGCATCTACTTGATGCAATCAATGCATGCAGGTTTGAGAGAGGTCCGACAAATTGCAATCCTTGACACCCCATCCATCAATCCAGTAACCCAGGCCGAGTCAGCACAGGAAAAAGAGAGCAGAAAAAAAGACAAAAAAAGAAAAGAGAAAAAAAAGCCAGCCAGTAGTTATCGTCCTATTCGTCTGGTCGGAATATCCGTCCGGCGGGGGCCCCCCTCCCACCCCCCAGCCTATTTTGGCTTGCGGCTTGCAACTTGACTCGTCCAATTGCCGAAATGTCTTGGATCCCAACACCAAACATGCTCATGTAAGGATGTGCTTTTGGCCCGTCACTTGCAGATCCGTGGAGCAGGGGAAATGGAAAAATGATGATGAGAGAGTGTGAATGAAGGAGAGACGGCCGGGGGTGTCGTTTTACCTGCCATCTTGCCGGACCCGGCGGTCTGGGTTATCGCTCTCTCACGCCCCCGTCCCATCCCCCATGTCCGAGATGACAGCCTCTTATTGCTGCTCTCCAGAGCAGTCCTGTCCTCTCAGCCTGGGAGCTCAGCCCAGTACACCGGTTCACCTGCTTCTCCACACCCCTCCCTGTACTTCCCTTCCCCCCCTGGGCAGTTTATCCGCCTTGGTCTCTCTGCCCAATTGGCTCGAGCCCGGCATTGTTCCCAGCGCTGCGGGCTGCCCCCGCCCCCCTCCAACAGGCGAGGACTGACCCATGAGGTTGACAAGAGACGAGGCAGCAGTTAGGACCCATCCAGCAGCCTGCATTGGTCAGGTTTGCCTCGTCTCCTTTGCTTCTTTGCAGCAACGGGAGCACGTTTCAAGCTATGGCCCGTTCACTCCTAGCCTGCCTTGCCGGGATGAGATGCTGGACCAGACCATCGGGCCCTCTCCCACTCTCACTCCCCCTCTTCGAGTGCATGTCGTTATATAGAATGCCGAATTTCCTGCTGCCCCGGCTTTAAATCATACCAGTCCCATTCGCAGTCTTTTGAGAGACGCTTAAACCCATAAGTGTGTTCTTGCGTTCCTATATTCTGCTTTTCCGCTCAGCTCGTTGCTCTTCTCGCTCGACATTTCTTATTTGAACTCCCGCAACGGCATACATACTCGTTTGCACATCCATCCTCATCCTTCGACATGAATTCGGATATGCTCAAGGGCATCGGCTCCGAGCTCCCATCGCTCGCCAGACCCAGCACGCCCTGTAAACGTGAAAAGAGCATTGAGCTTGAGGTTGAATCCCAAGATGCTCAGGAGGAGTAAGTGAACCAGACACAGTTACCTCTGTTACTCGCGGCCAAGAGTCTGTATACTGATCATACACTCGCTCGCCAGGGTCACCCGTCGCAGCAAACAGGTTTGCATGGCTCGCGATCTGACCTACAAAATATTTAACCCTGAGAAGCCTCCTCTCCTCCCTCTCGACTGCGAAGTGACTTCCCCAGGAGGATATCGGGAGAAAACTCCGGCAATGGATGGACCACCGCCGGTACCATCCAATCCAAGTACTCCCTCTGCCGACTCAATTACCAATCCGCTAGATGTATACCTGAACACTCAGGACAAACACGAGGTTCTCAAGATGAATCTCAGCGCCTCATCGTTGGATCAAACTGCCGCTCTAGCCAGAGCATCTTCGGCCCCAATAGAAAATGTCCCTTCACCTAAGACATCATGCGGGTCAACTTGGCAGTTAGTAGACAGGTCAGAAAATGAGCCAAGCCTGTTGTCTTGGCCTGTCTCGGCTGAAAAGAGCACAGACAACGACAACAACTCTAGTCCACCACCCCCGGTGCTCCAACCCCTGACATTTCCGAGAACCTTGGGAAATACTTCCTCTGAAGCCTGTTCGACTCTGAGTGCCATTGTACCCGACTTGAACCTGTCTTCTGAGGCTAACGTACCTGGGAGTCCCGACTCGGCCATCTCAGTTCTTAGTTTATCTGCCCCCGTGCAACCAAGGCGAGTCCGCAGTCGTTCAGAAGCTGCCCTTGACGAGGAAATTCGAGATGTAAAAAAGTTCGTCGTGAGGTATGGGTCACGCTTTCAGAATACCTCGCTTCCGATGCTAAACAATGCCTAGGGCCAAGGACAGAACTACCAAAATAACCACTCTGAAGATGATCAAGCTCAGAGTGCGGAGCAGAGGTTTTCAAGAAAAAGGTCCCTCCCAGTGAATATGATTTGCTATTCATATCTAGTTACGCGCCGATTTTTGGGCATTCTCTCGTATAATGATATCCCGGTTGATTTTCTTGCCGCAATTAGCTCTGTATATATAGATAGTGATGCCGGCGTATTACATCGTCGCAACCAAATTTACTCTCCTTTTGATCGGACAACCACTCTACTTCTATCAGCTTCTTTCAAGGCTCCTAAGTCCCGCATTTTATGGATGAACTTGTTATACCTAGTATATGTAAATATTATACGATGGTCGCAAAGCGTATCAATCCTGGCTTTGCCATTCGTAGCGACAACTCGATCTCGGGATTCTCAAACATTCAGTTTGGGGTCAAGATGTGATGAATACCCTGTAGCCTGCCGCTACCAAGTCTTCTTAAAACTATCAATTACTTCATATTGAGCGCCTCGATTCGGAAATCGTATGCAATTGTCTTTCCAGACCATCGCAAGTAAACTTTTGTTGTTGTACCATTACGCAGACCATGTCTCTCAACTGTTGTCAGATTCATCAGACGAAACTTTTATAACGTCGATGGCCAACAAAAATGAGAAAAAGACGATGAGAAGCTAACAGGTTAGAGATTTTCACAGCCGGAGAATCTGGAACTCTTACCAGAAATGTTCCTATTCCTATAATGTTCAACTCGAAACCACCAGCTATTGTTTTCCCATGCGTCATAAAGTATTGAAGTCTCCAGCAGCGAATGGCTCCAAGAAGCATCGTCCCGATTGAAAAGACAAAGCACGTGGTCGCCAAAGGCTTTCCAACCATTGTGTATCCAAAGCCGGAATCATGGTGTGTTATTGTAAAAAGTTGTGCAATCGTTGTGCCAATGATTGACATCATCATCGAAGTTCGTAAATAGCCAAGAAAAGTTCGCTCAAGTGCTATCAGAGATGTGCATTAGCATGATGTTCTTCAAACTATAATTCGGGATTGACAAGTATCACTTTATGGAATACATCACAACGGAGAAGTGATTGAAGGGTTACCGCTGGCAAATCACTTCCGTTTAGGCATGACCAAGCAAGAGAGCTATTTAGTGAACAACCATCCCAGTATGCAGCAAAACTCATCATATGTGCTTTCACATGTCATTCTTCGCAGTTACATAATTTCAGATGCAATTAGGTCATAACACATATACTGCGGAAGAAGAGTAGCGTCTACCAATGGTTGGGGGTCGGGTCGGGAGATAGGACCTGGAGGTCCGTGTGCGAATGAGGGAAGTGTTGCGGTCGTCAATGGCTTTATCCATGAATGAAGGCAAGAGGCAGCCCTCCAACTCAAAAGTCCAACTCGGATGATCTCTCTCGGGAAAGATCCAATATCTTCTATTGGTTACCCGAGAAACAAAAGGACACTCAGTCAAGATAGACGAATGAACCATGAACCATGCCACTTGACAAGGGCTCAACGAAGAAGTTGGATAATGCACGCACTCACAAAATCACGTACCTAAGTGATCGCGAGCAGCTTCGATATCCACCTCGCAGCTGATTTGAGTTGTCCAAAACTCGACAAGATGTGAGAACAGTCCATGCCGAGGTAGTTTTTCGGTCTCATGGCCGGGGTCAGAGGCCGGCGGGACGGCGGTCCCGGCTCCACTCGAGTCCGAAGAGTCCTGGTCGCATTCGCAGCCGTGGTCATGGCTCTGGTCCCCGTCGCTTCCATCGGTCTGAGTCGATTGGGTACTGCTCCTGCAACTGCTGAGCGAAAGGCTACTGGCTACTCGGTGACGCGATTGGGCGTCGAGCTCCCGGAGGGAAATTGCTGAATTGGACCGGCGTCTGAGTGGAGGAATCATGGTGTAGCGCTCCCCGAGGTGACCATGCTCCAAAGAAGATCAAGGTGGGATTTTTTATGTCACTGGTTTGATTGATGGATCCGGTTCTGGCGATTTGAGTGACACTGAATGACGGAAATGGCAACTGGCTGCTGTCGTTTGGGAATGGAACCAGGCAGGCAAGGCCAATTCGGATGCACTGCATTCAATTAGGCTCGCAAAAAAAAAAATCTGGTGCGAAAATTCAAGTCATCGGGAAAAGGCAAGGTTTGAAAATGTGCGGTTTATTTCGAATAGCTATCCTTGATCTTTTGTGTCCGACTTCCGGATATCGGTCGGGAACGGCGTGGCACTAGATGGAACCGGAGCCGTAACATGGCCGTGCTCTTGATCGACACCAGGAACATCCCAAACGCGAGGAGGTCGGTAATAGAGTTGATGGAAGAGGAAGGCGGCCGCGTTGGCTGCAGGTTTTCCATTGGTGTTTCGTTTCGTTTTGCCTGTAGGCTTGATTGAGCCTGAGGCGTGAGGCGTCGAGGCACCTCGTCTTTCTCAGGCAAAACACAGAAACCAAATCTCACTAGGTACCTACCTACCCGGCATCTTCAGCACCATTGTTAAAAACCGAGACAGACAGACAGACAGTGTTCAGTTCCTCGCTTCTGCAAGATATCAACCAATCAATTGCATCTGGAGTCATTCACATGCCAGGACGATTACAGAGCTTGATCCCTCCTCGCCCCCACTCCTCGCTTTGTTTCTACCTTTTCCTGACTGAGCAACATCGCCCTTCACCCATTTCAATCCTGGACTTTATCGCATGAATTTCTTCTTTGTGCTCGCGAACAATCGTTCCACCATGCACCAGCACAAGCGACGAGCTTCCAAAAACTATCGACAACGCCCGTGCCCTCTCTCGTATAATCGCAGCAAGGACCGAATCCCGACACACAAAGTCGCAGTGCAGGCGCAAGCCGAATTCTCCGCCAGCCGGAGTAGAACGATAGGCAAAAAAAGCAAGACAATGGGGCTCCGGCTGCCGATATCTCGCATCCAGCAGAGCGGGGCCGATGCATTTTATCATGATTGACGACTGAGCAGCTACACGCCGCACCCCCGGAGATAGCCACACGGCTGACGGCTATCGCCCATCCGGTCGCGCCGCCGAGCCCAAGGAAATCCGGCCCGAAGGACCGCACACCTTCTTTTGCGACTGTACCTGGCTACACAAATGCTGCATCGCATCGACTACTCAACGACGTCCCCCTCCCTAATTAGTGCCCCCAAATCATTCCACAAACGTGCATGGCAAGTCAGCCATTACAGTAATACGGAGCGTTCAAGCCGCCGACTCAATCGCTGGCACTCGACCAACGTGTGCCGGCCTTGGAGGATTAGGGTTCTGGAATACCTAGCCGCTTCCATCCTCCTTGCGCCCCGTTTCCAGCCCAGCGGTACCATCAACACCCATTGGGAACCCTCCAATACGTTGAACCCTCCTCGGCGTCTTCAGCCCATTCTGACAGTCTTGTGTCATCCTTGTCTAGCGTTGGACTCGACCACATCGCCAGATCTCTCCTCAGACTATCGTGGCAGCAGTGCAACGTGGCAGCCATGGGACAATCTTGGTTGCTGATCCACCAAGCCCGCAAGACCACCACCACCACCATCATCGTTATCATCATCATCAACAACACTACCACCAGGCTTCACATCAACTTTATCAGTAACGTAAAACGGCATATATACATTCTCAGTCACCTGCAAGCGCCCTGCTCGATCAGATGATGCCCATCTCATCGGGAAAGTGTCCGCTTAAGGGATGCCGCCGCTCATACGGACCGTCCATACCGATGTTGTTATAACATCCAACCGCACTAATTTGTCCATCAGCTGCACATCCCAGACACTAGTAATCCCTTGTCTCCGCTCTCTCCGCGTGTGCTGCCCGGCGGCATTCCGGCTACCCTTGGCTCCCACTTCCCTTTAATAGGCTGCTGTTGTTATCCCGAAGCCCTTCATGACTCCATACGGCAGGCTCGGGACCTACACCCCACGCCGACCCTAGTAAATCTGGAAGTTCCAAACCTCCATTGCAGACGTATGAGGTTATTTCACACCGGAAAATTTACAGATGGTGTGCTCAGATGCGGATGCCTAACAGCTGAGACTCAGATTGCCTGTATAAGTTAGTCGCCGCCAGTTGGCATCTAGTGTGCATGTTTCCCAACCGACTTTTCTTTACCATCGCATTTACACGCACCTTTTTTTTTCTCACTAGCAAATTCCCAACTGGTCGCTCATTTTGGCTCAATATTGATCCTTTTTGGTTCTCTGCCCTGTGAAAAACCTAGTGCCTATTTTTGTTCATCTGTGCCCCTCCCCCCACTTGAGCTTCGGTAGTTCGACGCAGGAACGCGAGTGTGAGAACGAACTTCACATTCAAGACAAAGGTAATTCGTTGCTGCTTGTTGAATAATTTAGCCATCTTGTTATTTATTGATACCAATCATGAACGATTCAAACTCAAACTCACCTACAACCCCCGACACGGAGTATTCCTCTCCAGATAGCTTGCATCAAAATAGCCAGCTCCTCAAGGACTCTCGTTTGTCCGCTAAACACAAACTAGCCAAGTTGAGCTTGAAGGAAAAGGTGTGTCACCAAAAAAAAAAAAAAATAGCATTCCCTAGATGCAATGATTCTAATCTTCTAGGTCTCTTTACTCACCGCCGCCGACTTTTGGAGAACCCAATCAATTCCCGAGAAAGGTATACCAGCCATCAAAACAACCGATGGCCCGAATGGAGCTCGTGGTGGCATATTTGTCGGCGGCACCAAGGTCAGTTATTCGATTCTCATCCTGAAATATTTCTTTCTAACTGTCATAGGCTGCTCTCTTCCCTTGTGGTGTCTCATTGGCAGCCACATGGAACAAGCAGCTTCTCTACGAAGTCGGGCAGCACCTAGCTGCAGAGACTCGAGCGAGGTCCGCCGACATGCTGCTTGCGCCCACAGTCTGTATGCATCGTCATCCTCTCGGCGGTCGAAACTTTGAGTCGTTTTCCGAGGATCCTCTCCTTACGGGAAAGCTCGCTGCACAATACATTAAGGGACTACAAGATTCGGGGGTTGCTGCAACCATCAAACGTACGACCAACTTGCGGATGAATCACTTATGATGTGCTGATCTCGAACTAGATTTTGTTGCCAACGAGCAAGAAACGAACCGCATAACAATAGATTCCCTCATTACTGAGCGAGCTCTCCGTGAAATTTATCTCCGTCCCTTTGAAATTGCTATTCGTGAAGCAAACCCATGGGCCGTGATGACTTCGTACAATAAACTCAACGGAATTCACTGCGACATGAACATGCATACCCTGAAGGACATATTACGTGGAGAATGGGGCTATGATGGGTAAACTCTCTCTCTTCTTTTTTTTTATTTATATTTTGCATTAAATCGGCAAAGCCTTTGCTAATAAATTTGTCTAGAACCGTTGTCTCTGATTGGGGTGGCACAAACTCGACCGTTGAGTCCATCCAAGCGGGGTGTGACATTGAGTTCCCACATTCAACCAAATGGCGCCTTGAAAAGGTCGTCTCTGCCCTTAATGAGAAAAAACTCACAATGGAAGAGATAGACCAGGCTGTTGAAAATATACTCACTTTAGTAAAACGTCTGAAGGGGGATAATATGCTGCCTGAACAACCTGAACGGGAGGATGACCGGGAAGAGACAAGGCAGCTTATCCGCACAGCAGGCCATGAGGGGCTCACGCTTCTCAAGAACAATGACGGCATTCTTCCTCTCTGTCCCAAGTCAACAAAGGTAGCAGTCATTGGGCCAAATGCCAACCGCGCCATTGCAGGCGGCGGCGGCAGCGCCAGTCTCAATCCTTACTACAACACAATACCCCTTGAAAGCATCCGAAAGGTTTCAAAAAACGAAGTTAGCTTCGCCCAAGGCTGTCATATTTACAAGTGGCTTCCAGTAGCCTCCAAATACTGTACAGAAAAGTCGGGGAAACCTGGTGTCTCTATAGATTGGTTTTCCGGAGACAAGTTCCAGGGAGACCCGGTCGTCGTGCAGCGCAGAACCAACACTGATCTCTTCCTCTGGGATTCGGCACCTCTTGGTAAAGTTGGCCCGGAGTGGTCCGCAATTGCAACAACGTATTTGACCCCCACCGCCACGGGCAAGCACACCATCAGCTTCATGAGTGTTGGCCCAGGAAAACTCTATGTCAACGGCCAGGTCGTGCTCGATCTTTGGGACTGGACCGAAGAGGGAGAGGCAATGTTTGATGGCTCCGTCGATTACCTTGTGGAAGTCGACATGGAGGCCGGCAAGCCTGTGGAGCTCAAGGTGGAAATGACCAACGAGTTGCGACCCACCTCGAAACAAAAGCAGTTTGGCATCACGCACAAGTACGGAGGGTGCCGTATCGGGTTCAAGGAGCAAGACCAGGTTGATTACATCCAGGAGGCTGTTGAAACCGCCCAAGCCGCTGATGTGGCGGTTGTGATTGTCGGTGTAGACGCCGAATGGGAATCAGAAGGATATGACCGCCAAACAATGGACCTCCCCGTCGATGGGAGCCAGGATCGTCTCATCGAGGCAGTTGTCAAAGCAAACCCTCGAACAGTCGTCGTGAACCAGTCCGGTAGCCCGGTTCACATGCCGTGGGTTGATCAAGTGCCCGTCATCATTCAGGGGTGGTACCAAGGCCAGGAAGCAGGTAATGCTCTTGCTGATGTCCTTTTTGGTATTGAAAACCCGAGCGGAAAGTTGCCAGTAAGTTTCCATCACACAACCTTAATCACTTTTGCTCACAGCTCATCACCTAGGCCACATTTCCGAAGCGCATCGAGCAAACTCCAGCATGGCATAATTGGCCAGGCGAAAACCACAAAGTGCTATACGGCGAAGGCCTCTTCATCGGGTACAAGCATTACGAGCGAGCCAAAATCGAGCCTCTGTTCCCATTTGGCCACGGGCTCTCATACACAAAGTTTGAATACGGCCATCTCGAGATCTCTACGCGCACATTGACAGCCAACGGCGCCATCAAGATAACTCTAGCCATCACTAACGTCGGGACACGTGCGGGCGCCGAAATCGTTCAGGTTTATGTCCGTGACGAAAAGAGCCGCCTCCCCCGTCCCGAGAAAGAGCTCGTGGCGTTCGAAAAGGTTTTCCTCGGTGCCGATGAGACCAAACACATTTCAATCACTCTGGACAAGTATGCAGCAGGGTACTATGATGAGATGGTTCCAGGGTGGATCGCAGAGGAAGGCACTTTCAAGGTGTTGATTGGAGCATCCAGCGTGGATATCAGGTGAGTAAAGATGATGCCGTCAAAGTAGTAACCAGTGCTGACAGCTGTAGGCGGACGACCCAGTTCCAGGTCGAGGAGTCATTTACCTGGGTGTTTTAAGGGGGGGGGTCATATCTTTGAAGATTGCCGCGATGAAGAATGATGCGTGTTCAAATGTTTGGGCGCAACGCATATATGATAGCTTTTGATTTCTTTCTTGTCACTCACTCTTTTCCACGTTCTAGTTGTCTCGGAGAAGGGAAACGCCGTGATAAAGGCTACATCATTCAGTTTCATGATGAGGTAGGATTGATGAGTGGGGGCTAGTTTGATGAAATGCAATTTTTTTTGAATCGTGTCACAAGCAATGGTGAAAAATTGTGTCGCTCAAACACGCTTTGCAGACAGCGTGCCTTTGATGTAAAGATTAATTCATAATAGCTGTCTCGCCTTGAAGCCTCCAAGCAAAGATAGCAGCCGCTTCGAGTTCTTAGGGAGCGCATAGCCAAGGATGTATATGTTGCCCATCACCATTGCGATTCAGCTACTCGTCTCAAAAACGGTGTCTGAAGAATGCGCCACCTATGTGGCTGTAAGAGCTGTACGTCCAACTTATAATTTTGGCCTGCGTCTTGTTAGGCACATGTCCAGCAGCGCTGAAAAGGCTAAGAAGCATAAATGAGCATACCTCGTAGAGTGAGATTTAACGTGCCGACGTGCCCCTCAGCACATCGGCAATTCCGCTTTCTATTTTTTCGACCCCTTTTCTTGTCATTTTTCCCCGGCCCATCAGAGGATATATATATTTTGTTTGGTCCATTCATTTCCAAAATTAAGTGCAATTCTCTCAGTCACGCTCCTCGCGCTCCTTGGCCTCGGGGCTTCGGCTACGGCTGCGACCTCCTCTTCTGCCACCAGCTCGGCCACCACGTCCGCCCTTGCCTGGAGGGGGTCGCACAAAGGCAAAGTCGACCTGCACCGTCTGGTCAAGCAGCTTGGTCTCGTGGGCGCCGTCGATAGCGGCTCGGGCCTCCTCCAGGGTAGTGTACTCGATCAAGGCATAGCCCTAAAGCGGAATCTTTGGTTAGCAAGGGCGCAAAGTTCCCGGCGGCTGCCATGATGTGCAGCTGCTTGTATAGTAGGCGGGGATATATTCTCACTTTGACATAACCACTTCTGCGATCAAGGTTCAGGTGCATGTTCTTGATTTCTCCAAAGTCGCCAAACTTGTCCTGCAGAGCCTCCTCGTCGGCCTCCTCGTGGACGTTCGTAACGATGACGATCCAGCCTTCGATAGAACGAACCGCCGTGGCCTTTGTGTGGGTTTGCATATCGGACTCATTGCGGGGAGCGGGAGGGGGCGACGCATTTTCGACGTCAATATCCATCTGTTCGTCGACCATTTTGATTAAAGGTTGTGTGGTTTCCGTACGTGCAGAGCGGGTTTGTTGTTTGTTAGTCGCAGTGGTGGTGAAGCTCTTCGCGGGGCACAACGCGGCGCCCAATGTTGAAAGTCCATATCACGTGATTCAGACGACTGGGCAACATTCCTCTCCTTCCTCCAAGAAACGGCCAATAGCCGCGCCTCAATTCGGAAATATCACCAAGTACATCTCGCAAACGCGTTCTCCCCGCGTGTTTTAGTGCTAGCTTATCGGATACAATTACAGGGGAGTGTGTTCGCAAATATGACAGGGCGTCCGCCAGGGAGCTCTTCTTAAATCCGAAACTTGGCAACGGCTGGCCGGCGTGAGTCACTCGCCGTAATGGCCATGGGGCGAGGGACGTCAAGATTTACGGAATTTCAGGCAGCACATCCACAGGCCCCGAGAGCAGGGCGCCCGCGCAATCAGTGTGCGCTTCTCGGGGGAAGTCAGTCTAGTCGCAGTCACAGGAACATCGAGTCAAGCAGTTTGGTTGCGAACAAATGTGTGTTGTATTGACAACCGACACCAGACGCCGCATAGAGCCGTAGTGTTTCTTCGCACCTCTCTTTTTTCTTGAGGGGGCTCAGCCTATCAAGCGGCCCAATCTAGTCCATCTTCCCATAGCTGAATCAAGCATCATCGATGAACGGTTTCGCAAGCCAATCTCCCAATACCGATTTCCTTTCGCATAGCCGAGGTAGTCGTTTAGCTGCCGGGGTTGGGGTTCATCTGTAGATGGAGTCAGCACTCCTGTTGCCTCGAGAATCTGCTTCCATCGGCACTGCTTACCTTTCTCTTGCCACCGGTGAGGGTGACGTTGACGAATCGTCGGGTGTACTTGAGACGCTTGAGAGCACGGCCCTTGGGGACCTTGGTCTTCTCCTGGGCCTCAACCTGTAGGGCGACATTGTCAGTCATCGGTGTCGTCGAGGGGCATCGCGGCCATCGAGAATTATCGAGATGTTCGTACCTTGGGGGTCTGAGACTTGACCTTGCCTGGGTAAATGTCAGCGACGATGAAGCGCGCAAAGGGAAATAGCAGCGAGAACGTACCAGCACGGGCGAGAGAGCCGTGAACTTTACCCATGATGATAGATTTGCTTGGTGATGTTGTGGATGGTGAGTCGACGATCGGGACGGAGGCGTACCAAAGAATTTTGGGGAATTTGGCAAATGGCTGAGAGTGTGGGAAATCCGGATCATGTGATGTGAGCCCACGTGAGCGGGGAGAAGCCCTCGGATAATTTGGCTTGCAGACTTATGTAATCGATGCCCCACCTGACTCAGAACAGGATGGGAATGTCAGAGATACCGTGGAATAGTCAAGCAGTGTAGAAGAAATGGTCATGGCCATATCAGAATCTAATTACAAAAGCTTTGTGTAGACACTTTTCAGTACAGATGCGATCACACTGCATGGCTGTGCAGTAGAGCCTCGAGTGAAATATACGACAGTACGATGGTGATCAGATCTACAAATTTGCTCGAGAGTTGTAGCGATGAGAGATGTTGCAGCAATTCAAAAAGAACTACAGACTTTTATCTTTTCGCCAAGCTTAATTCACTGTTCCCTCAAATTCAAATAGAGCCTTTGCCAAAAGTTGCGCATTCCAGACAGCGAATCACCAGAGGATGCTATTTGAACTAAAGAGCACCCTGCCACTCCAATACCTGGGACCTTGGCTGCGCTGCAAGATATTTTAGCAAATGTAACTCTACATCGCATATGACCATGCAGGTCAAGCTGCGATGACCGTTAGGTATGTCAGATGACATTAACGCAGGAACAAATTAGTTTTGTGGAAATGTAAGATTGGAGATACCCTCAGTCGTGCGGGAAGGCTGTCGTCCATGGAGTTGACAAGCCCCTGGGAAACAACACCAAAACATGATGAAGATGGGTTTTTTTCTTTCTTTCCTTTTCTATGGGATCCATTTCTTTGAAGATCGATAACCCATATTGCATCATCAAAGTTGGCTGGTGGTCACACGCTGATGGGAGCAAGCTTAACACACAAAACACTTGAGACAACGCACCATATAAGTGAGCTGGATGCAATGACCATTAAAACACACACACACATATACAAAACAAAACAAAAAATCACCACTAGAATCTTAACCCTCACACATGCATTCAAGAATGGACCATACAAGACATTTGTTTTGTTCGATTTGAACTAACAGTCATGATCATGTAGGGTAGGTCAACGGGCCAGCCACCAAACGCATTTTGGTGGGTGGGTGTGTGGAGGTTCAAGCCGTTAGAGTGTCATTGTATTTATGCCACCGCAAACTTCCATGGATTCGGTGACGGTGGGCCTGATCTAGAAATCAAAGAGAGCAAAATTAGCAGGCTCGCTACATACGGCTCTTGCAGGGTTAGTTTGCGAACCTGCCAGACGAGCAAGCGCCTTGTCGTATCAGTGTGCTGGCTGAAACGTTACCAGAAGGCAAGGCCACATCGGGACAAGCCATTGTTTAAGTGAGAGGGGCAATGGAGGGGCGATCCTCATTCTGGCCTACAGGGAGGGAGATCCAGCAACAGAGGCCGCTGCAGGGGACCGTATGGAATGTTGGTAGGTTGATAAAAATACGAGCCCGTACGGTCGTGGTAGGGTGGGAGGCTGCATGGTGAAAGATCAGAAGCGGTTCTCCACCCGAGCGCCTGGCGCCGATCACAACTCAGAATAGAGACGCGAGGGACGAGAGTCAGGCACCGGACGGCAAGAAGGTCGTATTCTTTTCTTTTTTTCCTTGTCCCTCGCTGCACACTCTCGGCCGGGGGATTTTGTCCCAAGTCGGGCCTGAAACTCGGACCGGCATACGACGCGCACCATATTCTGCTCCATCAATTCGGAGAGAAAAAAAAAGCATACTTTACGTATGTATGTGCAATAAATGCCAATAGAAATGACGACCACCTAATCGTCATCGAGCGGATTCCAAGGCGTGCGGTGGGTGAGGGATCCTTTCCATGCTGCTTTATCCAGCAGGTCGCACACCGCAACCCAGCAGGCCTTGGTTGTGTGTGCGCATGCACATGGCCCGCCTGCCCCGGATGGGACTAGCATGAGGCAACACGAACAGGACAACACCACGCACGCAGCCATCACATCACCTCGCAGCGCCTTGCAGCGCGGTGTGCAGCAGCTAAATTGATTTGCTTACAAGGTCTCAGGCCAGGCGAGGCCCGTTGGGGCCAGGCCGGGGACAATAGCAGGGGTGGCTTTTGCTTGATTTGTGACAAGTGGGAATGCACCTAAGAGACAGGCGCTCTCGATACAATGCCACCAATACTAACTAGATGGCATATCGGCGCTCGTGCTAGCCCGTGAGCCAGTCATGAGAGGCCGTTGATAATTTGTCCATACATGTGTATGTATGTTTCACTCGTCTAAGTTCGGGCTCTTTTCTCTCCAATTCCGCTCCATTTCTTTTTTTGTCAGCATGTTTCCGCGTGTCATCTTGTCTTGTTTGGCATGGTGTGTGTGAGTGTGTGTATGTATGCGTGTATGCGTGTGTGCGTGTGTGCGTGTGTGACGGCGGCTCTGCCACCCATCCGTCCCAGCACCGGCGCCGCCGTCAATTCATGCTGGCTCCAGCCCTGTGCACGTGGTGGACCAGAGTCTATCCAATGCCATAATGGGGCGAGGTTGTATAGATAGTAAAGACCTCGGGAGTCTAAACACTAGGGTTCTGGTCGATGGTTCGTTGTTTGCCAGGGCGAAAGGCATGCTGAGGAGGGGAATTCCCTTCTCTCGCCCATAAAGTTGCGGGTGCGGGCTATTTTTGGAGGGCCAGCTACCTGGACAGCCTTCTAAATCGGGGTGATCACAGCGTGGAGCGCACTAGGAAGCGCACTGGACTTCGGCTGTGCGCATTGGAAATGGTGCCATGCACAGGCGCCGATGTGCGCTGGGAGTGGGTGCAGCCCAACGCCCAATCGCAGTGGATCCCGGAACAGCCACACGGCTCTCCCACTGCCCTCCAAGTCAGTTCGTATTTTCCCCTCGGCCGATTGAGTGCTGTGGCGGGCTGGCAGGTGTCGTGGCCAATCCCGTGCGCTTGCCGTCCTGTTTTTAGCGCACATGGTCCAGCTCGGGCTGCTTTTGGCAAGTAGCTTAGCTGCAGCTGAATGCGAGGCGCCAACCTCGAGATGGAACAGACGAGACAGAGGCCATCACGTCTGGCAGGAAAGCGAATCTTGTGGGGGTACGAGAGCCCTGCGCTGCTGGAACAGAGCCCGGGCGCGCTGTAAGCCAGCCCTGGGGTTCGTAAGCAGTGCCGCCAGCTCTCGTTGTCGCCCCCTCCCCCTGCAAGCGACCTCTAAAAACGGTCCTCTGCGGTCCGGGATCTGCTGATTGCCAAGTGCAAGGGACCCGCATCCCGCATTCCACAGAGCCGGGAATATCGCTGCTGGACTGGCGGGGGGCCACAGGCGGCGGACGGGCAATATTGGAGAGGCCCATGGCATCGCGGGTGCATCAAAAGCCGCCAGAGAGTGCTTGGGTGCCTTTCATTCACCTCGCATAACCCCAGCAGGCTTTATCCCGGTTTACCCTGCAATATCCATTTCCACCTGCGCTTCCTTTCAACCAACATCGGCCCAGAGCAACTGATTACCACGCTGCCCAACTGCAGCTTCTCTCCATTTCCCTCCTCCCCCCATCTTCTATTTTGCTTCTCTGCCCTGAGCTCTGCAGTCTCGCGCCTGCACCGCAACATCTGCCCTCAACCACCCGACCGCCGTTTGCTTCCTTGGCTCGCTGTTTGCTCACGCTCTGCTCTCACGCACTCGCTTCTGACCACCACCGCTTGACCTGAGCACATCGCCTCTGCTCGTCCATTCGCTCGCCGACCCTCGTTCTCCCACCCAGTGCCATTATTCGACAAGAATCCCGATTGAGAAGGGAAAGAAGGAAGAGGATTTGATATGTGGACTCGGTAGAGAACACCAAAGCCACATAATCATTCGTCACCAACACCTACAACCTAATGATAACAGCCTTGGTCGCACAAAGCCTAGCCCGCTGCCATCACCACCTCTTAACCGCCACTACGCCACTTAGAAACCAAGGCCCGCCAAATCTACAATAGCCGCCTTTGAAACAAGCCTGCCAATTCAGCTTCCCTCGCATGTCTAAGGCGGGTGCTTGCGCCACAGCACCACACTGGTAGCTCAAACCATTGATATTTCAGCTCTTGCCCATCAAGAAAGTTACCTATGACCGAGGGTGTTCAGGCACACGGCCGCTCGCGGTCCGATAGCTTCCAGCGTATGTTGGACTTGGAAAAGAAGATGATGGTAAGAACTTTTTTCTTTTACACGGCCCCATTTCCCTTTAACTAGCAAGTGAAACGCTCATGCTTATACCATGTCTCACAACAGCTTCAGCGAAAAGAGAGCTCAGCTGCAAACTCACATTCGTCGACTCCCTCAGGATCTGTTCCTCAAAGCCCTCATTCTCAGCCCCGACGCTTTGAATTGGTGCCAAAGGAAGGCAAAAAGGCACCTCCACCACCTGTTCGCAACTATGGTCCTCTGCTGCCGCAGCTTTTTGCTAGCAACACAGCTCCTGTTGCCGGGGATGCCGACTCGTCAGCTGCGATACGACGAAAGCCGGTGGCCCACGCCAGAAGTGTATCTATGTCTATTACCATGATGGAAAAGGCACCAGTCCAGAAGACAGTCGCCTTTGCTTTCCCGCCTGAAGTCAAGGAACGCAGGCCAGCCTCCCAGTCTCCGGCAAGCACACAGGAGAAGAAGGACAAGAAAGAAGACAATAAGAATGAAGAGGAGAAAACGACCAAGGAACATGCTGCCAAAGAAACAAAGACTCGAGGAAGACGTCTTGTCAAGGCGCCCCCTACATATCTCACCCCGTCGGTTCAGGGCCGAACTGCTACTGACCCTCCCAAGGAAAAATCTCGTTCATCGAGCCTGCTGGGGATCTCGATTAACCGAAAAGATAGTGCGAAAGAAGAACCCACCGAAAAGCCCAAGCGGGGCCGATCTGGATCATTGTCATCCGTTATTCGAGGCTCATTTGAGATTCGACGTGGCTCATGGGACCAGACCAGTGCATCCGGCTTCCTTGGCGGGGTCAAGCTAGAGAAGAAGAAGCAAGACTTCACCCAGCAGGTTCTTGAAGATCAAGCTCAAGCATCTAGCACGGTTCACCCCGCGCTCCGAAAATCTTTCCTCGGTCATGGCTCATTCACACCGCTCAAGACTTCCCCGCAGCCTGAGAAGGATGAACGCCGAGCATACCCCCCAATTTCTATCAATAATGCAGGGGGTATGAATCCGGCTACGGCCTCACCCAAGACGCCCAAGACACACAGCAGACGAGGCTCTGCCGGTTCTGCCAACATATACCTTTGGAGCGCTCGTGCTAGAAAGAAGTTTTTCGACCAGAGGGATGAATGTGCCGTGGCTGATGATGACGATGATGACAATGAAACGGAGCAAGAGACCAATAACGAATCGCCTATTGACCCCCCTTCCATGCCAAAAGAGTCAATAGGTCTCACAAGAAGAGGTTGTGTTCACATCAAGAACACCAGTTCTCGCGGTACCCTGACATCCAAATTCTCATCAGAGAGTGAAGGGGAGACTGCATCAAACCAAACGGAACCTGTTAAGCCGCTCAACATTTCAAAGAGGAACACGATTCCGAGGATTGAAACGACGGCACCGGCACCTGAGCCTGGGCGCATCAAGGACACGACGAGCGAGCACAAGGAACCTGCGACTAACCCACCAGAATCATCAAAGACTCACCATCGTCGTGAATCGAGTGCTTCTGCGTTATCCAACCCCCCAGCTCCACCAAGGAAAAGCTCCAAAAGGCAGCCCACCCCACCTTTATCACGGCCGCAAACTGTTCCAGTGGAAGCCATCAAAGACGACTCGAGCAGAGCTTCCAAGGAAAGCGCACGATCAGACAAGAACCCGCTGGCTGTTATTAAGACATCCAGTGCGAAGCGAAACCCAATTCCGCCAAGCATTCGATATGAGACCACGCTGGCTGGGGCTCGCCCAACACCATATTCTGGCTCACCAACGAGCCCTGGCACAAACTGGAGCCCCGTTAAACCAGTTGGTTCAAATGGGAGCTTGTCAGAGATCCCTCTGTCTCCTTCGTCGACAGCAGGTAGCTTCTCTCCAAGTCCCCTCAAGAGTGAGATGGTGGCACCACCTGCGACAGATGCTCACCCTTTAACTAAGAAGACGGATGCAAACCCCACTTCTAATACTAAGATTTCCCGCCCCTCAGCTGAGAAGCTGGTTCCAATGAAGATGACACCCCCTACAACACGGCGCCCCAGAACCAGTTCATCTGATGAGTCTTTGTACTCGGATGCTCTGCAGACTCCATCGGGCCCGGACACACCCGACACCTCTCCACCTCAGTCAGACTCGGGATATAAGCTCAATGGTGAAAAGCGACTGACTCAGTACAGTCCTTACTGGACCATGGAGAACTCGCCAGAGATCTCCTCGAGTGATCGATTCAAGGTAACTAATGTCATTCATTCCGAAGACATTGATCCTATTGAGGCTGCTGCGAAGAGAGTGATGGAGGCTTTCTCAAATGCACACCTTCAAAGCCCAGCCACGAGCCACAAAGACGATTCTTCCGCTGAGAGCAGCTTGCCCTCTACACCCATTCTGGAATCACAACCACGCCTCCGACACAAGGAGAAGAGCAAAGGCCGACTCAGGCCTGTTAATATTCAAACTGTTAGGCTCTCCCAGACTGCAAATGGCCCCAAGGCCGTTAAAAGCACACCTAACCTTGATGTGCGCGGTCACAAGCCGGGACAGGCCGCTCCTGAAATCTCCAAGCAGAGCCAGAACAAACCCAACCCCAAACGGGGCGACCGGGTTGGAAAAATGTTTGTCGTATGCTGCGAGTGTAAGCGCTATCACGACATTCCTTCCAAGCTGTATAAGACCATGCTTAACCCAAGCGGTGTCTTGAACCAGCCTGAGACGAAAGGCTTTGAGGACAGAGTTTGCATGACTGTCAAATGCTCATGGTGCGACCACCAGATGAGCACCAAGTGCTGCCCGGGCGTTTCAAGCATCTTGGATGTCCAAGAGAGGGTGCACTAAAAACTTGCAACCTCCATACTTGATAATTTCCTTCGTTCCTTTTTTTTATTTGACTTTTTGTATCTGAAGATGAATTTTCTGGCCACATGGTCACTGCAAATATGGCACCACACTGCTGGACGCAGTAATTTTCCTTACTCTACTCATCTTGTTTATGGCGCTTGGAGGAGAGAAAAAAAAAAGGCAATGTTTGGAGAAACGAGGTTCCAAAGTTGGCTTTTTACGTGAGCTGGAGGGATGGTTAATTGGCGAATCTGATTTTGTGGTTGCTCAGCCGCTATGATACCCCACTGGTTGGGTTGCGTGGGCTGGCTGTGGAAAGAAGGGATTTGTGTGATTAATGAGATAATTCTACGATTTGATGACTATGATGGATCAGTTTATCTTTTTGGAATACAGCTCTTGATTCTTTTTGGTGATCTGGTTGACTTTCTTTGACTATCGAATTTGTGGGGGACAAAAGTTGGCTCCCATGGGACAAGGTGGTGTTCACTGTAATAAAGTGTCGCTAAAGTAAATCAAAATAAATTAGATGTATGAATACATTATATCCGATCAAGCATTACTATTATTGCTCTATATTTTCTCAGACTACTTTGTCCGTGCCTACAATGATGCTATTTCTTTCCCGTACTTGATTTGGTGCTAGTTGGTAATGGTGTTGTGGAGGTGGTTGACGTCACTCTCTCACATCTTGTTTGCGGCAAATCAAGAGAGTGGTTTCGCATCCATCACGTATACACTGTACAAGCTCCACGAGAAAATAACTGGTTTTAGGTACGTGTGACAGCTATGGCCTTTTTTATTTTATAGTACTCAGGGTCTTTAAAGATGTACATGGCACAGCGCAATAGGATATGTTGATGGGTTGGTGGCAGATTTTGACAGACCGCAGAGAACCATATGGTTTCTACGAAAAGAAAAAAAAAACATTTTCCGTCCTAATCCAAGTTTTCATTCTCGCCAATGACGGTTTGGAAGTGTGGCCGATGTCACTTTGTGTTTTGTTGATGCGTAGTCGCTGACGTCAACGGTGGGCAGGGATCCGGATGATAATTCCAAGTTTCATGTGTAGGTTGATGGCAGCAAGACAGTGATATCAGAGGTTCAAATACCGCTGACAGTTTTTCCTTCCCAACTCTATCGATACCAATCTCAACTTTTATATACCGTGATTATCAGAAACGACTATCCTGATCGCCTGTCCTTTTTATTTTAAACCCTGTTTCAGCAGCATTATTACACGTCTACTCGTGGTGGAAAAAGATGTCATCCGAGGAACCCAAGCACGGCACTATCCTCGCCCGAAACAAAGAGGGCACGATGGAAGCCTCGGCGATCCTGTGGCGGGGGTTGTGCGACAAGCCCAAGACACTGCGAAAATACATGACAAAGGATGCAGTGCTGGCCGAGCCAGACCGAAACGTGTACTCGCCCAAGTCGGAACCAACATTTGACGAGTACTTGGATGACGGGTTCGAGCCCTGGACAGCATACAAGATCCATGACGACCCCGAGTTTGTCGAGATTGATATGATGAGTACAGCCTTGACGTACCGTGTTACCACTTGGCGACTCAAGAATGGCAAGATGGTAGCCACCGAGGGCATGTGCTCAAGCGTTTTCCGTCAGGGCCCAGGAGGTGATTGGAAGTGCTGCCTTCACCATATGGCCAGGCTTTGAAGGCATGGCGCACGTGGTCACTTACCCTGGAAGGAATGTCTAGCATGAGCGACGTACGATGGAAGACACCTTTTGGAGCGTTGAATGATGGTGGGATATGATGGCGTTGGGTGTGAGAGGTACGCAATGATATAGGGATGATCATTTTTCGCATTTAATATTGACCATTTACAACACAACTGAACATGCCAAGTTGCGCATCCATCTGGGACTTGTGATTGTGTGATTGATGCTAAATGAAGTGCCTGCTTCTCATCACTACCTTGGATCTCGGTCGTCCGCCCGTTGAGCCGAGTCGGATTCTAAAAAACACCACAATCCCGACTCTAGAAAAAAATTGACAAATGCCAAGGTCACTCGGTGATTCAACAGTCTATCATACAGCATTGGAGCTTGTCGTTATCGCAGAAAGTGGATTGACCTTCTACATTAGGCAGCGGGGCGCCAGCTTGGCCAAGAGACTTAGACAGGGGGGCAAGGGCTCACGTGGGAGCGTAGGAAAGTCCCCAAGGGATATGATGCCTCGTGCTGCTTTCTGCTTCGTGTATGGTCTTGTTGGCGATGTATTCCCCGGCCCTGGCATACAGCGTGGGCTGTGCTTGTTTAGCGTGGTTGGCGTTCGTCTGATTGTGCGACACGGCGAGCAATTGGGAACCAAAGCGGAATTGGTTACAACTCCGAGGCCGAGAGGAAAAATTGAGAATTATAGTGATTGTTGCATATTATTGTCTCTTTCCATTGTCTACCAAAGTACCAAATTTATTATTACTGTGCTCGGTGACCGAAGCGCCATCTTGGACAAGGACAACAGTTGATTGCTCACAATGGATCATATTGGTCGTCATCGCTCTGGTTACCCAATCCATACATTTTCCAGAACAACAGAATCCCAAAAGTGGATTGTCCTGCTTTAGCGGGGTTTTTTTTTTTTGGTTTGTTTTTGGCGGTACACGCTGACACTCCCACCGCCTGCACGTTTACCAATCGGTCCTGACAGACGCAACGGGGCCGTTTATAACGCCAAGTTAAAACGGGATCCGCTGGTATGGATCGCCTCTTACGTTACAAATACGGCTCAGTCGACACGAGCCTCAGTCCGACCCCGCAATTAAGTTGGGAATCAACTCTTGGCATCTCTCAGCTTGCCGGGAAGTCATTGCGTGGGATTCGTTGGCTCTTTACATTGATAAGCATTGCACCAAAGCAAGTCTTGGCTTAGCAGCCATTTCGTCTTGAGTCGTATCTATGCATATGACGCGTGGCACTGTCAAGGCTTCACTTGGCTTTGGGATAAAGTCTTCTTGGCTGCTTTGGCTGGGGCCTTGGCATTGCGACTCTTTGACTTTGGCCCGTCATGTCTTAGAAATAAACTTGCATTGGCAATTGTATTACAATATTTCTAGCCATTGGTATTTCCAAGTGAGTGCCTCATAGTTGTCAGAGTTGATGTCTTGAAAAACACGGCGCCTGGCATCGTAGGGTTCGCCCAGCGAGACGTTCCTTTTTCGCGAGCAGAAGACACCACTGCCGACCGTGGATCCGCCCAATCCTGTCATGTAGGGAAGGAGCCTGTTGTGAACGATGAGGTAATGTTCCCGGTCTCTTCTTATTTGTTATTTCACGCTATGTTCTTGGCGTCTAGGATTGGCCAACCCCCCCCATTCCGCTCCGCTCCGCTCCGCCTTGCGCTCTGGGCATCCCTCTGCTCGATGGAGTCTCCGGGCGGTGCAGCCCACCCTCTGTGGGAGCTAGCCCATCATGTAACTTTAGAGTCTTTTCTCCTTGCTTTCATTTAGCATCGGATCTATATTCTGTATGGGGAAATATCATCAGATGTCATTATATACCTTGCGTTGTGAGATGATGGCAAGTTGGAAGTTGATTACATCTTGTATCGTTTTCGTCCTTTGAGCTATTCAAGATGTATGGATGTACGTGAGAGCAATTAACCCTGATGGGGACTTGCTTGAGCAACCATCATTCTGCACAACCCCGGAAGGTCAGCTGACTGTGTAAAAACTGCCTTGTCACGATGACAACAAGAACGACATCTTGCATATTGTGCCCCTCTTTGAACTTCGGATAGGCGGAGAAAATCTGAGACCAGGGTCTCGCCCAGCTGCGCTCTTGCAGCAGCCTAAACGCACTGGCAACTGCGGCTACCATGTGGTGGAAACTTGGCCTGGAGCCAAGACGGATAAGTCGGCGCGATACCAGTTCTCAAAAGTCTTGGTAGTAAACCCAATTGAAGGGAGCACGGTAAGTGACAGGCCACATGATATCGTGTGCTATCTATTCGCCACGGTACTCGTTTGCCGCGTCGCATTGGGGAAACCTTACAGCTTGTGATGATACAAACCAATTTCTCTGGATGTTCTCTTTTTGCTTGATCTCGGTTGTGGTTAGGGTGTGTCGTTAGCTGGCGATGCCTCTTTGCCAAGAAAGCTCAGCCAGCAATCCCAGTCAAGTCTCAACAATCGCAAGTTTATGAGAATGCTTCTCGAATCACCCGGATACTGTTCTTGAGGTGAGATTTTCCAGCAGTGGCTATTCTTTCCCAACTCGTTAGTGAAAAAGCCTAGCCAACAGTTGGCAAGCTATGACCATGCCTAGTTGCAGATTTGGCTCAACCACTATGTCCGTTGCTCTCGGGAACAGATACCGCCAGTATCAAACCCCGCGTCTGGAGATGTCTGAATTTTTTTACGATTGGTTTCTATTCTTGCTCCGGTCTCTCGGGTTACTAGACTATGGTAGCATGTCATCCTTCTCCCTGGTCTCGCTGCCGATTCCTGGATCCTCAAATGATGGCTGCACAACGGTAGGCCTAGTCGTCTTTCTGGAATACGGCAATGACGGCATGGAGACGGAGTAGGAAGAAGGGGGGGTAAGCCACCATGAAAACGGGCCTCAGACTCAGGGGTTGAGCAAGTTGAGACCTCATGAGGCGCAGATTTTGTCCCCGGCCTTCCTTCAGCCGTCTGCGACCCATATTATGGACCTCTACACCCGTAGTCTTCCGCAACGGTGCCCTATATGGAGATGAGGCGCCGACCGTCCCGGGATATCCCCCCGCACGCGGCAGCCAGATACGCATACGAGCGGCTGGGCGTATCATCCCATCGCGCTTCCGTGGATCGTCGGGGGGCCGGCCGGTGCGGGTGCCCAATGAAGACGGGCCGGACCCCGTTCTCAACCGTACCTGACCAGGGTGACGTCAAAGTACGCGGATCACGCAATGAGACAATTGCATCGTCAGGGGATCTCGACCCTCTTAGTGAGCGCTAGATTGGGCCCTGAGGCGCCGACAGACGCTTGAAGATGCGGCTACAGACCGGCACAGGCAGCATGGCCTGAGACGAGGACTGGGGTAGAGGCCTGGGAGCCGGCATTTAAGCTTATTATCAAGGAGCGAGGCCCATTGAAGGACTCTTGCTTACGTACAAGGTAGCTTGCATGCGGATCCTGATTCCAGAAACACCGCAGAAACGTCACGTGCATGCTAGGGTGCTATCATATTTGTATGGGGGCTTGGTGTCAATTTGTTAAGAAGCCACCTCGTGCTGGTTTTGTCACTTCAACTTGCACCCCGGCTCCTCGCTGCCACTAACGATGCAATACATCACCTAGCTAGAGCAACCCAAGGATCACGGCCTTCAAGACTGGCCACCTAACAGGGCAAAGTCTCTTAGGCTCCATGCCGCTCCCCACCATGGTGGCAGTGCATGTACCTTGCGCTTGGCAGAAGTCATAGCAAAGCGCTCTCTGTTTATCAAGTGCTCAACGGGGACACTGAAGATCTGTGCAGTCAATCGAGATCCGATCTGAGGTCACGAGACCGGAGCCCGCAAAACCTTCTGTGGAGGACGGAGGCTCTGCGGGTTGGCTGCATACTAACAGCAGGAATCGCCAGTTCCTGGGTTCGTGGAATACTTGCTACGCAGTCCAGTCCTGTCTTGTCTACACCCTGGGGATAATACTCTGATCAGAAAATTTCTATTGCCCGGGTACAATTGATGCAATCAACCGGTACAGCAGGGCCAACATGATCCTTCAGTTAGGCACCCCCCCCCCCCCTTCAATTGGTGATAGTGCCCCACTGAGAAATCAAAGGGGGAGGGGGGGGGTGAAAATTGATTGCCCGGACTGCAACCCGAAGGTTCTCAGACCGGCCGTCTTCTGTTCCTAACGGAGTCTCAATGTAGGCCCCGTAAAAGACCCACCATCGGTGAACGTGAAGTGAGACTCCATGCTCATGAGCCAGAACCACAGCATCCTTCCAAGTTCGGATCTAGTCTCGTGCCCCCTTCCCTCCCCTCTCTCAAAAGCAAAGAAGTACCTAGTCATTCCGTCCATTCAGCTCCTCATCATTCATCTTACAGGGGGGGGGGGTTATGCAACCATTCGTGTCGCCGTGTCAGAGCACGGATAAAAATGATGTCGTGTGGACATCGTGTAGATGGCGTAGTAGCCATCCATGCACATGAGTAGATGGGCGGGAGGTGATGACAAAATTTATCAAGCCGCCATGACCCACTTGGTACTGGCTCTGATGCTTTGATCTCGGAAGCAAATATTGGGTTGTGCCTCCTTATTTGGCCGTATCAAAGTCGCTGTTCGCCTTCAACTTGCGGTGATTGGTTTATTGGGTGGCTTTGTTTCAATGGCTACGATTGATGCGAACCCGTACCGCTGCCGTCTTATCCGGACTCAGTGTGATTATTATGATTATTATGATTGGGATTGCATTTCTGCTATCACCGCTGCTAACGCTGACACGATACTTTTGCTTACCAGAATGTTGTGGTGGCTGTTCTGGCCGACTTGGGTTGATAAACACCAAAAGCCTGCATCGAAACCATGACGATGGAAATCCATGATTAATGGGACGTTAGAACTAGCTAGATAAACGTGAAAGTTATGCAGTCTTATGTAATGATGGGCACCGTCTACTAGTATTCCTAGATCAAGCATCTCATAGTGTCATTTTGCACACGACCGAAGCATTGTGCTTGTGGCCCTTTCTCCGTCAACCTTTTCCTCTTGCATGAGAATTGATAAGATCCCGATTTCGGCATTCATAGTAGCTGCCTATGAAGATAGTTAGTTGCCTGGAGGTCAAGGGTTGCTTTGGGGGCGTGTGTCAAGTCAACGCCGTATGAGATGACACGCCCCATGACCAATTGACCTCGGAGATGGCCAAAGATGACACTCCACAAATGGTATCTGTCACCAAATGGGACCGGCTATGTGACGGAAGGACCGGCAACGACAAGAATATCCACGATGCTTAGTTTTCCTGCCAAGGCGCCCGCCCCAGCGCAACCCCGCCATCTAGAATAACGAAGAAGCCAAGAAAATTAGACCAACCTTGGCATTGCGGGGGCTATGGAGCGAAGCATCTCACCCAAGAGTTGAACATGGGGGTACCACAGATAGCGAGTTGATCTGGAGAAGATGCCCAACCTCGCAGCCCCAAGTATAAAAGGTAGCATTCGTCCCAGCTTTAGGATGCCGTTATACTCTTCAAAGCAACAAACACACATGGAATCATTTGTTTGCTTGCACTTAGTTGAGCGAAAGCCTCCCTGAAGTTCCTCAAGCTCAGGGTAACTGTATATCACAACCATCTCAGCATTCTTTCTACAAATAAATAACACCAACGAAAACCCAAACCAAATACGTCTGACTGGCATCGCCAGTGTCGACCCAAACCATGACAAAGAACTCTCAAGAGGCAGTGACTCATGTCTCTGGCCAAAGCAACGATCCCATTAGCCAGCCAGCTCATGCTCTCTCATTTGAGCAAGTCGCTGAGGAGCTCAAAGTTGACACTTTGAATGGCCTCAGTGAGAACGAGGTCAGCCAGAGACTACAACGGTATGGAAACAATGATCTTGGGGAAGCCGACGGCGTCCAGCCTCTCAAGATCATCATCGCCCAAGTGGCCAACGCCATGACGCTGGTAAGTGTCTACTTCTAAGGGGCTTTTTGGGTCTCGATTTCTTCCTTGCCTGTAGCAATTCGGCTTTTGAAGCTGAGTGCCATGTGCTTGGTATATTGCTACCGAACACTTTCCCAATGTCGCTTTCATTTGCGAAATGAATCATGCTTGGCTAACGTATCAAAGGTGTTGATTCTTGCCATGGCCGTTTCGTTTGGCATTAAGTCTTGGATCGAAGGTGGCGTAGTCGCTTTTGTCATCATGCTCAATGTTGTTGTCGGCTTCTTCCAAGAATACTCTGCCGAAAAGACCATGGACTCTCTCCGATCACTCTCTTCTCCCACTGCCAGCGTTGTTCGGGGCGGAGACTCCAAGGTCATTCCCTCTGTTCAAATCGTTCCCGGTGACCTTGTGGAAGTCAAGGTCGGTGACACGATCCCCGCCGATATTCGGTAAGCGAACCTAGTTTCTTGTTTGCGGTTAACAGTCGAACTAACACTGTCAGCCTAATCGAGGCCGTAAACTTCGAAACCGACGAGGCAATGTTGACTGGCGAGTCTCTGCCGGTCCGAAAGAACGAAGACGAAGTGTTCGAAAGCAACACGGGCCCTGGCGACCGTCTCAATGTTGCATACAGCTCCTCCACTGTTACAAAGGGCCGTGCTAAAGGTATTGTCTTCGCGACCGGCGTGTGCACAGAAATTGGAGCCATTGCCAATGCCCTCCGAAAGAAGGATAGCAAGATTCGCCCTGTAAAGCGAAAGCCCGATGGCTCTGCCAAGCCGCACCGATACCTCGAGGCATACACTCTTACTCTGTCTGATGCTGTTGGTCGCTTCCTTGGTGTCAATGTCGGCACGCCTCTTCAGAGGAAGCTGTCTCGTCTGGCTATTCTTTTATTCGGCGTTGCTGTCATCTGTGCCATTATTGTACTTGCTGCCAATGATTTTGATTCAACACAGCAAGTCATCATCTACGCTGTTGCGACCGGTTTGTCTATGATTCCCGCAAGCTTGGTTGTCGTCTTGACAATCACTATGGCCGCCGGCACGAAGCGGATGGTGGAGAGAAACGTCATTGTCCGAAACCTCAAGTCTCTCGAGGCCTTGGGAGCTGTCACTGACATTTGCTCCGACAAGACTGGTACCTTGACTCAGGGCAAGATGGTTGCCCGTGGTGCCTGGATGCCTGGTATGGGAACCTACACTGTCGAGAACTCATCGTCTCCCTTTGACCCCACCGTTGGTGATATCAGATACGATTCTCGCCAGCCACACCAGATTCCCTTCAAGCAAGGAGGTGATGCCTGCGGTACTATTGACACTGCTTCTAATCTGCTGGCCAAGAGCACGAGCGGGCTTGCCAGGTTTCTACAGGTCGCCTCGCTCGCGAACCTTGCCACCGTCGTTGAAAAGGACGGCGAATGGCACGCTCGCGGAGACCCTACTGAGATTGCGATCCAAGTCTTTGCTTCCCGCTTCGACTGGAACCGGCTCAAGCTCACGAGTCACGATGAACACAACCAATACAGCGAAGTTGCCGAACTGCCGTTTGACTCGGACGTGAAGCGCATGTCCGTGATTATGAAAGATAACCGCTCGGGAAAGCTCCTGGCCCTTACCAAGGGTGCTGTCGAACGTGTCATCGGAGCCTGTGCTACGTACTGCCCTGGGGACACGGACGATCAAGTCCCCATCACGGACGACTTCCGAGCCGAGATTCTACGCAACATGGAGGCCTTTGCGAGCATGGGTCTCAGGGTCCTAGCGCTCGCATCCAAACCATACCACGTTGATCTCAAGAAGGGTGACGAAGTTGTCCGATCCACTGTTGAGTGTGACCTCGTCTTCCGAGGTCTCGTCGGTCTGTACGACCCGCCCCGTCCAGAGTCTGCTCCCGCTGTGCGAGAATGCCACCAGGCCGGCATTTCCGTCCACATGCTCACCGGTGACCATCCTGAGACGGCAAAGGCCATTGCCATTGAGGTTGGCATTCTTCCCACCCGGATGGACTTGGTCGCCTTTGATGTGGCAGCCTCCATGGTCATGACAGCCACCCAGTTCGACGCCCTCTCGGATGACCAGGTCGATCAGTTGCCGTTCCTCCCTCTTGTAATCGCCCGGTGTGCGCCCAACACCAAGGTCCGAATGATAGAGGCGCTGCACCGCCGCAAGAAATTCTGTGCCATGGTATGCATTGCGTCATAGTCTACTTTGCCGTCCGAATGTTTGCTAATTATATAATGTTTCTCCTAGACCGGTGATGGTGTCAACGATTCACCCAGCCTCCGCCGTGCTGACGTTGGAATTGCCATGGGCCAGGCCGGTTCCGACGTTGCAAAGGATGCTTCGGATATTGTCCTAGCCGACGACAACTTTGCATCCATTGTTGCCGCTATCGAGGAGGGCCGTCGCATCTTTGACAACATCCAAAAGTTTATTCTTCACGTCTTGGCCACCAATGTTGCCGGAGCATGCGTCCTCCTTGTTGGATTAGCCTTCAAGGACCAAACAGGCCTCTCGGTCTTCCCCATTACTCCGGTGCAGATTGTTTGGATTATCATGGCCACCTCTGGTATGCCGGACATGGGTCTGGGATTTGAACGGGCCGTATCAGACATTCTTAGCCGGCCACCTCAGCCCCTCAAGACTGGCGTCTTCACCTGGGAGCTTATCTGCGACATGGTCGTCTACGGTCTCTGGACAGCCGCACTCTGCCTTGGTTCCTTTGTGCTGCGCATGTACGGCTGGGGCGATGGCGAGCTGGGACACGATTGCAACGACAGTTACAACGAGACGTGTGATACGGTGTACCGGGCGCGTGCTACTACCTTTGCTTGCCTTACTTGGTTCTCGCTTTTCCTGGCTTGGGAAATGATTGACAAGAGGAGATCCTTCTTCCGTATGCAGCCCGGCTCGAAGCTCTACTTTACCCAGTGGATGCATGACATTTGGCGCAACCAATTCCTCTTTTGGGCCATCATGCTAGGTTTCGTCACGCTGTTCCCTGTCATCTACTTGCCCGTCATCAACACCAAGGTCTTCAAGCACAAGGGCATCTCCTGGGAATGGGGCATCGTGTTTGTGTGCGCGGGTCTCTTCTTTGGCGGCATCGAGCTCTGGAAATGGGCCAAGCGAGTCTACTTCCGCAGACAGGCGCGCCGGGTAAACGGCATGAGCTGGAAAGATATGGACGTTGAGCAACGCGTCTTCGGCGAATACCTGAGTACGACCGAGTCAACTGATGTAAGCGTTCGTCACGGTTTGGAAAAGGTTCAGGTGCCTCCCGTCATACCAGCCGCCTCGCAAAAGAAATCCTAGAGTTGAGTGGTCAGAAAAAGCCCAACGCAACGCTTGTTTGAGATTTTTGCAAGTAAAAATGTCTGAACTATTTTCGTTGGCCAGCGATTCTCAAAACCGTATATATCCACTTATGCACGGATGCGTGGACGGACGGGGGCAGAGGCTGTGAAACGTGGAAAAAGCAACAGACAGGGGATGAAGGAAGAGAGAAAGACCAAAAAAGAAAAGAAAAAAAATTTAATGAAAATAAATGAAAAAAGGGCCCGGGTAAGGGATTGCGAATCTGACAAGGGGAAGTGCAGTTGCCTCGTCTGGATTCCCTGAAAACGCCATGATTCCGAGCGATGAGATTTGACGAGATTGAAACGTAGATTAGGTGGACAAGGGATGGATGACAAATTGTGGACTTGATAAGATCCGGCGTGAACGCTAGATGGTTACGCGGACGCTAGCCAGCGCTGCGGCCGCCAACGAGGACACAAAGGACCTTGTTGCTCGTACTTTTTAAAATTAAAAGCCGACAAGCTACGTTGATAGTATGAAGAAGCTATTGAGTTCCAACAGATTGAAGCCTAATCGTAAGTGTGAGATTTGATAGTGAAGCGCCGCCTTAGTGTCGATCCCATTATGCACCCTGTCCAACAACCTGGCTGGCCTCTCAGCGAGGCTCACGGCCCAACGTGCCTGGCCAACGTAGACCTAGTATCCAACAGTCTGGCTGGCTGCAGAAGAGTTTTTCGACATTTGTGCCCAAATGCCCTTTCTGGCCTTTGTCAAGTGAAACATGGCTCCCTCTGGACCCGATTATGATCGCCACGCTCCCATCCGGTTTCAGGTACGCCTCGTCGCTGGCCAGAGACATGAAGCAGCCCTGTTGGCCACAGACACAGCCGAGGGCACTTTTTCGTTCGTCCCATGGTTGGTTGGGCGGCATTGTGCATCTGGCCTGACATTCGGTCCGGGCGCGATGCTCCCCGGTGCCGTTGATGGCGGCCAGCCGTGCACCGTCGTTCCGGAAAATGAGACAGGTTGCAACGTTCCCATTGCCAGTCACGTCGGACGCATTCCCCAGCCCGGCTACCGGCACCCGCTTGTCTGGCGGCCGTGCTCGCATCTGTGGCCGTCTGTGTCCCTGTCTCTCGTTTCCTAGCCGCCAGGCCTGTAGCGGCCGCAGCGTGAGATTCAGCAATGTAGATCAAGGGAGGCGGCTCACACTACTACATCATGCCGTGGATGGCCTCCCCCACGGCCCAGGGGCCTGGAAGCCTCCCTCACTATTTTTGGTCCCCTTGTCCCTTTCCAGTAAAAGCCTAGATCCCGTAGGCGTCTAAATCCCTCTTTCCTTGGCAACCTTAATCAAGCCGCTTGGCGTTTTTAACTGATCTATTCATACGCCACCTCTGATATCCCGTGCCGTCACTTGACACAATCAACACCGATGGGATGATTGATATCGACCTCACTGATCTGAACATCGTCCTTGGGGCGTTGGGTATGCACTAACCTGACCGAATTATGAGACCTCAGCTAACAAACTTGAAGGCGCCTTTCTTGCCCTCTATGGATTCATATCCGTCCTCATCAAGCAGGTTTGGTACCTGGGCGTGGCTCGTGAGTCTTCCCAATCATAATCATTCTGACCACGATTCAATCCAAACATTCACTAACCATTCCTACTTCAACAGTCCCAGCCATGGTAATGGGCATCATACTCGGGCCTGTAGCAGCAAAATTTATCGTCGCCGAACGATGGGCAAATGGAACAAAGGGTCAAACTCCCGAAATCACACTGGTACGTTTCTCGACTGCCCAAAACCAAAATATCTGCACCAGTTTGGACAATCCTTTCTAACTCTTCAAAGGGCGTCGTGCGGGTCATGATCGGTCTCCAGCTTGTTATCGCAGGTTATCAGCTCCCAGCCAAGTACTTTTGGACGCGGTGGAAGGAAATAGCCATGTGTCTACTACCCATCATGACCATGATGTGGCTTGCTACAACAGTCTGCGTGCTAGTTACCACCACCAATCTATCATTTCTTCCCGCTCTTGTCATCTCGGCCTGCGTCACCTGCACCGATCCCGTTCTCTCACAAGCCATCGCTAAGGGCCCTTTTGCCGACATGTTTGTTGCCCGACCACTACGAGAAATAATTTCATGCGAAGCCGGCGCGAACGACGGGTTTGGATTCCCGTTTTTGATGATTGCAGTCTACATGATGCGACACGCGTACGACAAGGGGGCGGCAGGTGTTTCGGCAGAAGGCGGAATGTCCGAGAACGAAGATGTCGGTCGGATAGGCGGAGGAGTTGGGGTAGCTTTGAGGCAATGGTTCCTAGAAACCTGGCTCTACATGATTCTTGTATCCGTGGTATACGGAGCAGTAGTTGGATATGCTGCTTGCAAGGTCATCCGATTTTGTCTCAGGAGGTATGTTCTAATCATCAACCATGCACGCCATGTCTAACCATGTATACAGGAGATGGGTTGACAATGAGTCTTATCTGCTCTTTCCATCTGCACTCGGCTTGTTCATCATCGGATCGTGCGGTGCTATTGGGCTGGATGACTCTATGGCTTGCTTCGTCGCTGGTTCTGCACTCAATTGGGATGGTCACTACCTCAAAGAGTCGGAGCGGCGCCACGACGAAGTAAACTCGAGCATTACAGAGCTACTCAATTTCGGTGGCTTCTTTTACCTTGGATCTATTATCCCATGGTCCTCATTTCACGATCCCGATGGATCTGGCATCACAATTGGGCGACTCTTCCTCCTGGGCTTCCTGGTTATACTTTTCCGCCGGATTCCTGCTGTTTTGGCTGCCTACAAATTGATGAAGCCCGTCTGTAAAGACTGGAAAGAGGCTCTCTTCATGGGATACTTCGGTCCTATTGGAGCGGGTGCCATCTTCTATGTGGAATACGCCAAAAACCTTTTCCCAGAACTTGGCGAGGGAGACGAGGAAGAGACACGCCTACTGTTGATGCTATCGCCAGTAGTGTATTGGCTCGTTTTCTTTTCCGTCATTGTCCATGGTCTATCAATCCCGGCTTTAGATCTTCTTTACAGATACTTGGGGGTCCAGCCAATTCACGACGACGGCGTTGAGATGCATTGCTCGTCTAAGCGCGAGGCCCTCCCAGCCAACGCCATGCCATGTGGCCGCGATGCTTTCATCGCCTACAACCGCTTCAGTCGGCCACCCAATAAGAGGGTGACGCAATGGCCTAGCGCTTCAAGCAGCCGGCGAGGTAGCGACTCGACGGCCAATGGTGATAACCAATATGGGGAAGACATTGAGCTAGGCCACAAGAAACATGTCACGATTCAACATTTCATTTAATCTAATTAGGGCAATTGGAGGTACGAGAAAATCGTATCATGAAATTAGCGAGCATTGGAAAAGCGATGATATTAAGTTTTTTAGTTTTTTGGGTTGGGTTGGGCTCTGCTTTGGCAGACGGTTAAAATTAGAGCGCAATGACACAGCTTTGTATGCCAGGAGCAAACAAACGCTCGGGACCACACGATAGACTAATACATAGAAATATGGATACGGAAGGGGAAAAAAAAATGCAAGGATCAAATTAATTTCAATAAAAAGGCCCATAATTGTTCGGCATTCGTTATCTCCACTGCAGGCCCGCAACACGACTGCCGAGAGAGTAGCATTTCCAATTAAGAAACAATTCTGCCCATCATTATATAATATCCATAGGGAAATTTTTCAACTTGTTTTACTGTATTAGTTGAGTCAAGAGGATGCCGTGTGAAGCACTCGGTTTCTGCGCAAACACCAACAATAGCTAGCAATTCCGGTGAGTTTCCGGACTCAACTTAAAATCTCACGGGTAATTTACCATTGCCGCTTCGGGCAGAATTCAGGGGTTACTGAAAAAATTTACACGGCCAAAAAATTACTATCTTATCATATCAACAGTCTCTTTTCTATACTCAACCTTGTCTTAAAACATGTCATGACCGTGCCTTGAGGGGAATAACAACGGGTTTAATACACTTAGAGTAAACAAAAAAGGTGAAGATTAGTCTTTGCTCTAGCTTAGTGCCAAACACCCTTTGAATCCCTTCCGCTACGTGATGCTTGTTTGCCAGAATAGCTGGTGGGGTAATATTAGAGCGTTCCCCATTCTGGAATATGTCCTGTGCACTTTCCCCTGAAGCCAATCTCCTGATGAGTCCCAAATGTTAGAATCTGCTAGTCTGCTCCTAAATCCGTGAAGCAAGCCCAAAAAGTGTTCCGAGGAGAGGACCATCAACCACATACCAACGCCCGAGAACCCGGTCCACCCAGTACGCCATCATGTCAACAACCAAGCCCAAGCCGCAGCGCGAGATGAAGGTTCTCGCACTGGGTCTGCTCCGGACCGGCACCATGTCTATGGCCGAGGCCTTGCTCACCCTCGGATACTACGACGTCTTTCACGGTATCAAGGCCATTGAGAACAACGAGGTCTGGGAGATTTTAAACCGAGCTTCCGATGCCACTTTCCCCGTACTCCCCACATACACAGGGAAGCCCTTTACCCGTGAGCAATGGGACGAGCTCTACGGGCCTTTCGAGGCCAGCACCGACCTTGCTGCTGTCTTCGCACCTGAACTGATCAAGATCTACCCAGAGGCCAAGGTGATACTGGTGGTTCGCGATTATGACAAGTGGTACAAGAGCATTAGCGAAGGTCTCCTAGCTCGTCTTTGGGGACCAATTGCTGATTTTTCGGTGGATTACGTTGAACCCGTACTCGGTACTGTTGCCGGCCTTGCTGCTCGGAAGCAGATGTTGGGTCTGTTTAGAGCGCGCAATCTTGAGGAATGCCGAGCCAATGCTCGCGAGACGTATGACCGTCACCACCGCGTCATCCGTGAAATGGTGCCCCCGGGGCAGCTGCTCGAGTACCGTATGGGTGACGGATGGGAGCCCCTCTGCAAGTTTCTAGACAAGCCAGTACCAGATGTAGAGTTCCCATGGGTCAACGAGGCGTCCCAACTACGGTTTGTGATATTTAGCAAGGTCACAAGGAACATGTTACTCGCGGCGAGGGTCGTAGCTACATGGGCCGGAGGTGCTGCAGCAGTGGGAGTTGGTTCATGGTTCTTTGTGAAGAAGGCTGGATATGTTTGAAGGCTTTGCAAGCATATCCAACATGGGATTGAGTGGTGGAACATGGCAAGAGTGTTGGTGGCGTTGTGGTTGTCGACACCTCATTGGACAAGCTTATTGGCCAGTGGCACAACACGTTCAGAAAATGTTGGGCGACGATGAGAGGTGACAGCATTCCTCAAATTAGTGATTAATAAATTAATAGACTATACATAGCATTTAAGATGGTTTCTATACCTCGTTCACCTGAGAGTTGGAAAGCCCTGGAGTGGTGAAGAAAACGCATTCCGTACGTATCTTAGTAGATGAGTTGGCAGCAACAATCAAAAATTGAACCATAAGGGTTATAGCTGATCCATTTACCATGGTTAACCAACCAGGGGAGGGTACATGAGCTATAATAGCAAAAAGTCGTTGCATCTTCATCCTCGTCCTTCTCAAATTTGTGCTTACCCTAGACACGGATGCAACATTTTGATGGGCTACTGGCACAATTGTTTTCTCAAGGGATTTTATTTCACCAGTGATTGGAAGCAGGTAAAACAATTCGATTTCTTTCTTTGTGATATATTGGAGTTTAGGAGATGCGGGTATTAGCCACGATATTTACAATCAGAGTGCCATGAGAAGAGCGGCTCAGGGACACAAGCATTATGCATTTCAAATCCCAACAGCTACAATTTATGTACGCATTGCAACGAATTTTTACAGGACTGCAACAAATCTACTAGAATCCCGCGCCATATGAAGAAGGTAGAAGTGGAAATTTTGCCTAAAAGATCTGTGGCATATACAGCCCATTCTCATGACCTTGTTGAAGAAAATAAAGGAAACAACCAGTGCATCTAGAGGACAAACAGTTTATCTTACATAATTTTACTTGAGATTCAAGTACGGCATTGATTTTATTTTACCCATTCGCAGCTCTTTGTATTGATGTGCATTCTGGTGCGCCACCAGCGTCTGGTGCCCTTACATGAGAATGAGGGTGGATATGCAGATCACTGCAGACCAGGGCCGGGTATGCATGCTTGCGATTCCGGAAAATTACATCCTGCACAGTTGCATCTGACTTATTCATGATATGCGAGAAGAAATATTTTAGATGAAACATCTTAGACATACGATGGCGCTGCCATAAAAAAAGAAAGAAAGAAAGAAAAAAAAAAAGCATGGGTCTGCTAGCGTGGATGATTCGATACACAGTTGCATGTCTTCCATCCCGATGCACAGCGGCAGACGAAGGGGATGGATCGAGAACTACGTAAAGAAGACACGGGTTCGGTAGATCGTTTAACGGGACCGGGTCTGCACATTGGGTTAAAGCGGTCAGCAGTGGTATGATTGCGAGTTGTGGTGTTGGCGTAATTTAGCTCCTGTAATGCCCGACAGCTACTTGCTTCATCTTTTTGAGCGAGGCATGACGGTATAGAGCCATCAAGGTTCTAACGATGATAGAAAACCAAAGCTTAGCGCTATATGTTTTTGCAGGTATAAAGCAACGGGCCTAGCCTCCATTTTGTGCCCAAGCTGTCAACATCTCTCCATCTCTTTCTGGTTTGTTCGTTGTTCCTGCGTGTTTTCGGTGGGGTGGTTGACCCAAGCTATAGGGACCTACCTGGGCGACGAAAGCCCACTGTATATATGATCCCCCCCTAGTGCTCCAGCATGCACACCCCTTAGTATTCACTCCCACCGCCCCCGAGTTGACGGAAGACCAACACCGTCCCTGTACGTCCTCCAATGGTTCATTTCCAAAGGTGTTCTAGACCCGGGTCTACATGATGCGAGACGGCCAGAGTTGGCTTTTTGGACTGCACGGCATTTTCACTTGAGCTGGTACGTAAGATGGAGTGTGAGTGGCCCTCAAGACTTTATCCAAGGCAAGCTAGGACGAAGTGGCCAACGTTGGTTTGTTGGCCTCAAACACTCGCTCCTCGGGCAACATGCACTCCCGAGAGCTCCTGCCAGGTCCCGGGCCGGGTCCACGGGGGGTAGTTCTCCACACCCACCTGGCGAAGGTCCCTGAAGTGGTAATTTGCACTTCCTGTTTAGGCAATACCGCAGAGCCGGAGCAGCACAGACAGATGATACAAGACGAGAAGCATTCACACAACCGAATCCACAGCTGGCCTAGCCTCTTGGAACTCAATCTGTACGACGATGGTGTCTTGGAGCCAGGTCTGGCTCCGATTTTTTTTTTTTTTTTTTTTAGCAGCCCTTGATGCAAGATGGGAGGCATCAGGTGGGTTAATCCGAGCAACGCTATTGGAGCGGTTAAATGTGGTTAAATTTGTCGAGATCAGAGTGTCCGCTCTTCAGCCAAGCGCTCCCGTCAGAGGCTCCGACACCGAGTCCCATGGCCGCCGCCGATCTCCGCAGTGCGGGGATCTAAGAAGACCGGGCTCAATTGACAGAGGAAAAAAAGCTGCTGGGGCAGCCATGAGCAAAAATGAGCTCCGTCATTGGTGCGAGCTCTACCTGGCCTGCCCCTCCACCGCGGGGTCTGGGTCGGTGTGTGTCGGCGTCGCCAATGTGTCTACATCGCGCGGCGTGGGGTGGGAGAAGTACAGTGATGATGATGATGGGATGGCTGCATTGCCATGGCTGCCCTCATCGATCTGTTCTCTCGCCCTATTTGAGCGGTAGTTGATGTTAGCGACCGGATTCCATCCGGTATCCTCACATCCATCCCGGCATCCTACGCGTCATATCATGCCGAGTATATAGCTGGACTAGGAAGAAAAAATCATCCTCCCACATGACGATATAGACTCTCACCACACCCACCGGGGGCGGCACGTCACGATAACACCCCCGTGTCCCTCAACAACTGGACTAGTCAGGGACCCTCGAATTTCGCGATACCCACCGAAATCGGCAACATAAAGCCAGCATAGAAAACCGAGTCCCATCCCGTCTCTTCACCTCAGTTCTCTACTCATCTCATTGTCAACCCCCACTGCTCCCCAGACGCAGCAATGACCAGTGTATGTCGTCCATCTGTCGTCCATCTGTCGCCCATCTGTCGCCCGATCCCACATCCACTGGCATTTCGAACCCATTGAACAACTGCTGACATCCAGTCTTCATGTAGAACCTCTCCTTCGTCCTCAACAAGCCCGGCGACGTCTCCTTCGAGGAGCGCCCCAAGCCCACGCTGAAGAACCCCCACGACGTCATCGTCGCCATCAACTATACTGGAATCTGCGGATCTGATGTCCACTACTGGGTCCATGGCGCCATTGGCAAGTTTGTCGTCAAGGACCCCATGGTCCTGGGCCACGAGTCGGCCGGTACCATCGTCGAGGTCGGTGAGGGCGTTACCCACCTCAAGGTTGGCGACCGCGTCGCATTGGAGCCTGGCTACCCATGCCGACGATGCGCAAACTGCACCGCTGGCAAATACAACCTGTGCCCCGACATGGTTTTCGCCGCGACCCCGCCCTATGATGGCACTCTGACAGGATATTGGGCTGCGCCCTCCGACTTCTGCTTCAAGCTGCCTGACAATGTGTCTCTGCAGGAGGGCGCTCTGATCGAGCCTCTGGCCGTCGCCGTCCACATTGTCAAACAGGCCAATGTGAAGCCCGGAAACTCGGTCGTTGTTATGGGTGCCGGTCCTGTCGGCCTCCTCTGCGCCGCCGTTGCCAAAGCCTACGGCGCGACCAAGATTGTCAGTGTTGATATCATCCAGTCCAAGCTCGACTTTGCCAAGGAGTTTGCCTCGACGCACATCTATACCTCGCAGCGCATCTCTCCCGAGGAGAACGCCAAGGCCCTGCTCGATCTTGCTGGCCTACCCGATGGTGCCGACGTTGTCATTGATGCCAGCGGCGCTGAGCCTTCCATCCAGACCAGCATCCACGCCGTCAAGGTCGGAGGCAGCTACGTCCAAGGTGGCATGGGCAAGTCGGACATTACCTTCCCCATCATGGCCATGTGCATCAAGGAGATGACCGTTAGCGGATCGTTCCGATACGGCCCCGGCGACTACCCTCTGGCTGTTGAGCTGGTGGCCAGCGGCAAGGTGGATGTCAAGAAGCTCATCACCGGCACCGTCAAGTTCCAGGAAGCCGAGGAAGCCTTCAAGAAGGTCAAAGAGGGGCAGGCAATCAAGGTTCTGATTGCTGGACCAAACGAGAGTGTGTAATTAGCAAGCAGGGTAGTATGAATAGCAAACCCAACGGACCGGACACGCCATGGCGGATCGACGAACAAAAATGAGATGGGCGATGGGCGCCATAAGTTACATAGCTGACAGGCGATGGCTTGGTGCGGGGAAATGACAGTTTAACCTTCAAAAAACACAAAACGGGCTCATGCCGAAAAGGCGGACAAGAGGGCTACGACCTGGGATTGAGTCGGGCGCACAGGGCGGCTGAAGGAGCTCAGCTTGAGGGTCAACAGCAAGGTGGAAGGAAACATGAATGAGCTTGATGGCGACAGGAAACCGAAAAAGAAAAAAAAAAAGGAAAAGAAAAAGGACCTCACCACATGAATGTAGCTGCAGGGGAACTCAGAGTCATGGCCATTTGTGGCAGACCTCGCATATACACGCCTAGTTATCATCAATACAATATGTAACAATGTTTCATTAATGACATCAAAAGCTGAATCTTGCAGCGTGGCACATGTGGAAAGGGGGATGCGCGAGACAGCGGTGCACAGGCCAAGCTGAATTTGGGTTCTCGACTCTTGCAGAGGTGACGACTAGGGAAACCCTGGCGCCCTCGCAGGCACAAGGCCATAGGGCTCCGAGATGGATGCGCGCTGGGTTCCGCAGCCAGTTAGCGGATTTCCGCACCCGCCGGGGCGTCGCTGAGGCTGTGGCCGCATAACCCACACCCGCCGCCCTCGGGCCCAATGGGCTGCCGGGGCTCGATATCATTTCCAATGCACAGCGGCCTGCAGCAAAATACATACCCCAGACCAGAGTGCAGAGCTGACCCCTGGCAGACGGGTATTGAAAGTGGATATGCACCTGCCGTTGTTCCGTAAAGCTTGTTGATATCACGGCTTGTGACTCCGACTTGTTTCTTCTTATGCACGCAGACACAGCCGCAGACACAACCGCAGACACAACAGCAGACACAACCGCAGACACAGACACGGACACATACACACAGGGATAGCCTTTGTGCGGCTGCGAGCACAAGTTTCGCATCGACGCGGGAGCTGAATGGAAAACGTTCCAACGGAGCCAGCAGTGGCAGTGGCGTCCACGTTGGGCGCTTCAGGCCTCTCTGAAGGGTCAGGAGACTAATTTAAGGTATACCAACTAACTGAGTCGGTTTTTGCGTCGGTCAATGCGGCTTGTCCCTCGCCCGACATCGTCGAAACCATCTTTTTTTCTTCTTCGTTTTTCCCTTTCTTCTCCATTTGTGTCCTATTTTGCCTTGGTTTAGTCTTGGACAAGTTTGGTATACTGTGCGCAGCTGTCACACGGCAAAGCACGCGCCGCATTCTATCGATATTTGGTGCCGGGGGCACCAGCAGGGGGCGCGATAGGCCGACTCGTCTGTCTAGAACAAGGGATCACCGGCCTCGACCAGCTCGTTTTCGATCTGGACCCCCTCCGCAGCGTGCACATGGCCAATTTCCCTCTGGCTTCACGCCCGTACAGAGCTACATTGCAGGCGTTTCTGCCTTCTGGCCCAGTCCTTGACAGTCCTAGCCCGGGCGCCTCGTTTGATGTGGGCTCCACTGAGGCTGGCCGCGAGCTGTGTATCAATGGCCGCCATATCGGTGCGGCTGAGGCACTAACGCACCTGTCCGCCATAGCGCGACACAAACCCAGGCCCGGAAAATCTGCCTTGGGCTAAGGGAACTGCCAGAGCCGCTCAAGAGTTATGCCGGGCGCCTCCCTATAAGGACGAGGGGGGCTCCTGCTCGCCGTCCCTGGCTTCTGATGTGCGACGCCGAGACATAGTGTTGAAGTTAAGAGGGTTGTGATTTTCGTTTGCCTGCCCCAAGCTTTGTCGATCTCCCACATTGGCACTTTACGACAGCTTCCACCACGGCCAATCAGTTTACACGGGTGACCAAGAACCAACCGCCAGACCTCGACTTGCAACAACAACCAAAGATGGAGAATAACGCGGGTGAAGCTCCCAGCCATGTGCTGAAGGCTCCTCTCTGGGTCACGGTTCTCCGTGGATTTCAGCTTTTGCTGTCGTTCATCATCTTTGTCATGTGCTGCTACCTCATTCATGGCGCTTACATCGCTGAAGAGGGTTTCAACATCGCCCTGGTATGTATTTGACTTTGAGCAGAGCTCTCGCATTTTCACTATTCTAACGATGGCGTTTCGTAGGGTCTCATTACGTGGCTCGTCCTCGCATACATTATCCTTTCCGAGAAGCTTACCAGTCTTCACAACCTATACCACATCATCGCTGTCATCGTTCTTGATGGTTGGATGATGATCATGTGGCTTGCCGGCTGGGCTTCCATGGCTGCTATGCGCGCCACCTTCGTTATCCCCGTCACAGTCACTGACTGCTACGATGATGGCAGCAGCGTCAACGCCTACCATTGCAACGTTGCACGAAACCTTCACAAGCGCATGGTGACCATGGGCCCCCGTGCTCTGGCTATGACTGCTGCCATTCCTGCGCTGGGCGCCTTGATCTGGTGAGTTGCTATGGAAGGATCATGTTAAGATGATATACTAAGACAATATTTTAGGGTCATGTTCATTGCCATCTTTGTCTGGGAGCTCATTTCCTTCCTCCGGGGTCGCAAGGAAGGTCGCTTCCCCATCACCAACAACGGCAGTAGCCCTGTTCCTACCAACGACAACTACCAGATGGAGTCCAAGATTGAGGCTCAGCAGCCAATCCAGCCCCAGACCTACCCCAGCCAGACCCAGCAGGCTCCTCCTTTCAACGATGTCAACCAGTACCAGCAGCAGCCCGTCGTTCAGCAGGTCCCTCAGGGCCAGGTTCCTTACCAGCCCGCTCAGAGCCCCTACCAGCAACAGCAGGCCTACGCTCCTCCCCAGAACGCCTACCCTCAGCAGTATCAACAGCCTATCCAGCCCCAGATGACTGGTCAGAGCCAGCCTGTCTCGTACGGCAGTGAGCTGGACGGCCACAACCAGTTCAGCACTCCTCCCCCTGTCTCGCCCCCTCCTGCTCAATACCAGCAGCATTACGCACCTCAGTAAATGAGCAAAATGTGGCGGAATACTATTGAAATGGAAAGTGGAGTCAATGATGGATCATGGGTTGGCGCGGGGAGTTCTAAGGGCGTCTTTTGAAATTAATAGCCGGGGGCATGTTCGTTATATCCAAATTAGGCGTCCATGTTGTTTGGACCCTTTGGCTATTGGGATAGGATACCTGGTGTTGGGTCAATTATTACAATTTATCGTTTTCTTTTAGGAACCCTTCGACGAAGTGCGAATATCAGTTAATAAAAGTTATCCAACTCTATATCCGTTTCGTTTCACTTAAGGACCCCACCGTAAGCCGTAAGCCGCAAGCTGGGGTTTATAAGTTGGTGGGTGCTATATATTGCCTAATTGGGAAATACACGTTGTTCGTATAATTTGGAGAGAAAACCCACAGGAACAACCCCCAATACATTGAAGAATCATGCTGGATCACAGGCCTGATTCTATTGGGTTGTGAGATTGAATGTAGATTGGGCTCTTGGTATACTTTGTTGGGATGGGCCTTGTGCTTTGTACTGGCAACATCCAAAGAGTTGGTGACGGTGATGAAATTGAGAGATTCAATTTTTTTCTTTTTCTATTCGATGATTCAATCCCAAAACCTATCCATGAATTACCCAAAGCTGAGTTGAAAATATTCTCTTCTGAACAGGGCATCTCGCCCTCTCGCCCTCTCGCCCTCCGAATGTCCGAGCCGGTCTGGAAACAGCAGGCGGTCAGCTTTCTGCCGCTCCGCCAATGGCCTCACCACTCGTGCAACTCTCCCAAGCTTCTCGTCCGATAGCTACTCCAGCCGCCCAAACCCCACGCCCCGAGATCTTCCCGCCCCAATCGTCGAGAAACAAAGCCTTCCGGTGCAGCCCAGGCTCCAGGCACCTTTTACGACCGGGAGCTTCCCCCTCCCGCCCCGGCTCCAGCGCCCGCAATCCCCGATCGTTTCATGGCCGCAATGGCCTCCCAGAACCCACCCGCGGGGGAGAGGCTCGGCGTGCCGTCCCGCAATCCCCTACCACTGTCGGCCTCGCAGGAGGCGCAGGTTCGAGACATCTACTACCAGCGAGTGAGGAATTTGTGTGCCGACGAAATTAAGGGTGAGTTTTTGGAGCATCGCTGAGCACACGGCCATCAGACCATACCAAGAGGCCAAGCTCAAGACTAAGCCACAAGACTGGTTTCTTTTACTGACATGCCTCGGTTTTACCCAACAACAGCCTTTGCCGCCTGCGCCCTTGGCCGAACCTTCACCGTCTCCTTTGCCTGCCGGCCAGAGCACCGGGTCATGAACAACTGCATGAAGCTGCACGCGACACAGGAGGAGCACGACGCCGCGCGAGAGGAATGGTTTGCGATGCGCTTGGAACGCCAGCGCGACCGCGAGCGCAAGAACCGGATGGCAGCCGCGCAGGAAGAGTTTATGCGCGAGTGGTGGGGTCTGCCCGAGCACGTGAGGTTGTCGCGGCAGAAAGAGATGGAGAAGCGCGGAGAGCGGATACCGTCAGAGCAGGACCGACCGAAGACGACATAAGAGGAGGGAGGGGGGGCATCAGGTTGGCGAGAGAGAGAGAGAGCGTGTGTGTGTACAGTGTACCGAGGGGGGGCAAATAGGAACTGTTGATGAGGTTGCATCTGTGGCGTTCTTGGGAGGACTAAAGTTATTGCAAAAAAGAATCTAACGCCGCTCTGTATATCTAGGGGAGGGGCGATTGTATAGCCGCAACGAGGGAGAAGAGGCTTGTACTATTACCAAACAATAAAAGAGAGACGAAGACAAAAACCGATGAGCATATATTTACAATCATCCACTTGGTTTATGGGTGGTTAGGTGTCTATACACCAGGTGCTGGGTGGTGTGCTGCTTCAAATTCAGCTGAACGCCCACCCTCCACCTCCAAAGGAAGGAAGATACTTTTCTCTTGAATCAAGACGCCAACTGATATTAATGGTTCGCGACCATCACCCAATTAGGAGAAGCAGGCATGACATGTCATTGCAGTTTAGTTATGCTTACCCGTATGGCTGACAACACCCAACAAAACACAACAAGCGAGCATCCCATCCCAGTACCGAGTCTCTGGCATATCCGACATGATGGGAGCCCGCTATCTTGCCAAGATAGCTTAAATGCCTCTTCTTCGATATATGTTCTCTCTCTCGGTCTCCCTCTGACATCATGGGGTCTTATCGTCATTTCTTGAGTGATCCAGGCGTGGGCAGGCCTGTTTGCCGCCCTCAGCCCATCACAGCTCACGTAGAAGCGCGAACCCACTCGCATCATTCATCACACATAAGACGGTCACCGACCGGCCCGCATCCCATGTGTGACATGCATGAGTCAGCAGCAGCAGCAGCAGCAGCAGCGTCTGCACGATGTCGGACACACCCGCTCGCGTTTCTTTCTTTTCTTTCCTGTCACCATCGCTAACTGCTCTGGTCCGCAGCCCCGAGCTGGGCTGCAACCGACGACGGAGTCTGTCAACCAGCGGTGACATGCCGACTCCACGGGCTTTGAGGTGCGTCTTGTTTGGAGTGTGTGGGCCGCCCTGGCTGCGGGCCCTTGGTTCGGCAGATGGGGCCTTGCAGTAAACATCAGACCACATGTGAGGGATAACCCAGGGCATTTGCGAGAAGATCGCCGTTATTCTGGACCGGGGGGGGGGGGCCTTGACTCGCAAGTTGCTCCCCCCCCCTCCCTCTTCCCCAAGTTTGGTTTATCGATTTGTTGGTTCAGCACTCGAGCTGAGCCCTATTTTAGAGATGTGTTCGTCGTAATCACACGCACATCGAATCCTTTTGATTTCCCAATTAGCCTGGTTTAGCCTTGAAAGTGCATCTGTCATCCGCAATATCCGGGGTTGGTAGTAACAAGCCCTAGCAAGGCTGCCGTTTCCGTTGCCCCCTCCCCCAATCACACATCGTCACGCACACATACTCGTTCCCCAACCACCTACAGTAGAGGAAACACACGCATATTTGGTCAAACCCGATGGAGATTGAAAAATCTCCAATTTTGCCGCCTCGGGCCAATCATGGCTGCATACCCAACACCCTCCCCTCCACGCTGCGCGTTTGGTCGGCGCTTAAGGTCTGCAGTGTGATACCGGACTGATACGGGACCCCATTGGCTCGTGGCCCTGGCCCGTGTTGCTATTTTGGGCCCGCTTCGGCGTGCGACCTCGAGCTACGAGCGCTTAATGGCACTCTGGCCCGTTGCCATTCTGCGAGCCGGCGAATCGTTTGCTGGGGCTTCTGTCAAGTGCCCTTGTGCGGTGGAGGAGGGGGGCGTTGGAGGAGCGCATACGAAGAGAGATATAACATCGCTGGGGGAAGGGTGGTTGGGTAAACAGGGCTCTCGTTCCACTCCCCTCCCGTTGCTGTTGTCACTGTTACTGCTGCTGTTGTTATTGTTTTAATGTCCCAAGCATTTATCAATACTCATTTGACCATGAAGCGGTAGCAGATCCCCGGCCTCCCTCTGTTTTTTAATTTGAATTATATACCTGCCTGTTGCTTTCTGCCATTGATACCCCCACACGCGCGCGAGGATTCAAGCAGTCCTCCCTCGTCTTCGCAAGACGCTTCTTCTGAGAAGAGGCATTCAACCACTTCCTGTTTGAAACAGAAGACAATACAACTCGACAATTGCAAAAAATGTCGACACCTACCCCCGGAGGGTTCTCGCTCTTCCCCAGCCCAAACTCGTCCAAGCCACCGCCTGTTCGCAACCAGACGCCGAAACCCCGCCGCTCAGAGTCGAGAGAGCGCCGTGCTCAAACACCACAGACTGTGTCATCGCCCGACTCGTCAACTCAAGCAGCAACAACACTGCCTGTATCTGCGGTATCCCCTTCGCACCATGCGACCTCCAATGGACGCCACACACCCCAAGGCCACAATCGATCATTTTCGCCTTACCAATTCGATCCCCACCAAGAGGCTGCCGTAGCCAGTTCCTCGAGATCCCCCGAAGTCCTCGTTCAGCAACCCCGTCCTGTCGCAGATGTTCCCGGCCGAGCAGAGACCGCCTTTTCCCAAGCAAACACTCTTATTCGAAGCTCTAGTGGCCGATCTAGAAGCTCAATAGCCAAGCACCCAATCAGTGACGACCCAACCGCATCTGAGCAGCCCATCAGGTCCATCTTTCCGACTTATAATCACGACGTGCCATTAAACCAGCAGCACTATGTTCCCACCCAGACAAGCCCCACCGCCATTCCTCGCGCCGTAATAAGCAGACAGACTTATTACGAGAATCAGCCTGCCCAGAGCCCGCCTTACCGGAGCCCTCTGCGCAGCCCCTTGAGCGCCGGGTCTAATAATTGGGCGCGGAAGCCCCGAGAGGAGCCCGCAATCCCTGCAACCAGCACAAATGAACAGCTCAAGAGCCTCTGGAAGGTGGCCAATGGCTGGAAGGCCTCGCCATCTGAGGGCCGTGTATACTGCATGAAGCTGACACAGGAAAAGGACGCTCCTGTGTATACCCTCTCATCAACCACACAACCCTTTTACAACCTCCGCCTGGATCCCACCTCAGCCTCAGCCTATGTGACCGTTGCAAGGCACGACCCCACCAAGGTTTACAAGGGCCCCAAGTCGGACCCAGCCTCTTCGGCAAGCAGCCTTGTAAGCGGAATTGTTGGTCATGGCAGCAGCAGCAGCAGTAGCAACAATGGTAGCAGCGGCAAGATAACAGATGGAAAGCATTGGCATGAGTCGCTCACGACGACTCTCGAGGAGGAGTCGCGCAAGCACCCTCCCAATGATGGTCTCGTGGCTCTCCTGATGCCCACACCGGCTACCAAGGTCGCGATTGAAAAGTCTCAAGATCCTGGCGCTGTCCTGTTGGCCGAGCGAGAATGCGCACGCCTTGTCTGGGATGAAGACAGCGCCAACCACTTCTTGGTGCATCCTGCACTGGCGACGCCTTTCTGCGTTACCATTGAGCGGTCGCCCTCGTGGTCTCGCGTCGAGTACACCCTCGAGCACAATGAGTCGCCACAGCACCTAGCTAAGCTAACACGCGATGGCACAGGAAATGGGTGGCTTGAGCTGGATACGGGAATCGCGTCCAAGATTGAGTCATACTTTGTCGTTGACGTCGCTGTCACGGCCTTACTTTTGGTGGCCGCGGCAGATGAAAAGAACATGCCGGTCATTGAGACCTTTGAGCCACCGCCACCGCTGATCCTGTCTGCCAAGGAGGAGAAGCGACTGAGCAAGGCAAGTAAGCGTGAGGACAAGAAGCGCCGCAAGATGGAGTCGTTTGAGATTGACATCGAGAGCCAAAACGAAAGTCTCGGCAAGGCCAAGGCCAAAGACCAGTCTGAAAAGAAGCTGCCATTCCTAGTAAGAGTGCTGGTTAAGCTTTCCAAGGGGCTATTCGCATGCATGATTTGGTTCCTGACGATAGCTTTCAAGTGCTTTGCGGGCATTTTTAAAGTATTGTACAAGTGTGTGGGATCAAAGTACTAAGTTAATGAGTGTGGGACGTCAAAGGGGATGAACGGATGGGAAATTGATGAAGCCACGATGCAATTTTTTTTTTTTTGCAACGGAGATGGACAGAAGAAAGGAGGGAACCAGTCCATCGTTTGAATGTATCATGTAGACCATAAAAACCTCGGGCGTTTTTTGGATGGAAAGGGTATCAATTAGCCAGGGCTTTTTTTTCTGATCAAAGGGCAAACAATGCAACGAGATACGATGAGAGCAAATAAATGCATCAAAATAAGACCAAAAAAAAGACTCCATTAAAACAACTCCCAACGTTTCTCTTGTCTATCGCTTTCGCGTCCGCACCATGATTTTCTTTCCTTTGCGTGTACGCCCGCCCGACGTGGCTGTCTTGGCCATCTTCGCGCGCTGAATCTCGAGCTGGTTCTCGACGTTGGTGAGGACCTTGAGCTTTTTTCGCGCATTCTCGAGCTGGCGATTTAGCCGCCGGAGAGACTTGGCTCGCTCGAATTCTGGGCCCTCGGTAGGGCCATCCTTGAAGCCTTCGAATTCCTCCTCGTCGCCCTCCTCTTCGTCCTGATCCATTTGATCATGTATTACTTCTTGCCGCTGCTCTTCGTCATCCATAAAGACGATTTTCCGTGGGGCCTTGGGTTTTGAGGGCATTGAAAAGTCGAATTCGTCATCGTCGTCATCCTCCATGTCCTCCTCCTCGACTTCATCGAGTTTGTCGAATCCTCGCGTCAGGACAATTTGCTCCTCCAGTCTGGCGACTTCCTTTGAGACCACCTGGCGCATGGTTCGGGCGTAGCCAATGTCTTGTGTCTTGAGCAGTCGCACCGTGTCGACATCCATTGCCTTGTTTCCTCGATCGCCCTCGACGGTGCCGCTCCACGACTTTCCTCCATTTATTCGGGACCCCGGTCCCTTGCGGGACATCATACCAAAGTAGAATTCATCTTCGTTCCTTTCAGAGGCCTTTTCCTTGAGAGCCTTGAGCTGTTTCTTCTTCTTGTTGAAGTCCTTGGCTCGGAGGGAGTAATCCTGATGGGCGGTTAGCAGCTGGGTGAATGGCGGGGCTGGAGCTATCGCACCTTGTGCTTCTCCAGCAGACCGAGGCGGCCACGTTCGAGAGGTTGGGCTCGCTCCCTGTGAGGGCGGCGAGCCACGGCGTTTCGCAGGGACGACATGGCGACGATATGTGGTGGCTGACGAGGTAGCTATCGTTGATGTCGTCAACCCGAGACCAATGCAAGCTGGATTGGAGACCAGGCGGCAGAATTTTTGAAATTTTTGGCGGTGAGGCGGCGTTGGTGTGGCTGGTGCATCAGCAGCTGATAAGGCGCGATTAGATTGTGCTGATAAGATTGACACCAGCCACAACCCTTTTTGGGTTTGCCGAGTTGCAGGGATTGGATTGCGTGAGCGTTTGGATCCCCATAAACATCGTACAAAAAAAAGGACGACATCATGCTAGGCCAAAAATAGTGCGGGAAGAACAAACAAACATGAGACTATTGGCCCGGGCGCCAGTAAACGCGGGTCTGAGGATTAGAGATTAAACCCAAAATGGTAAATACGACCACTATGCGGCGTCCTAAACCTACGTCGTATTTTTGACAGGTTTTGGTGGCCCCTATACGTGATACTAATCTAATCTCACCTTAACGAAACGGAGGCACCACTGTCAAGCCATTTGGGAGCAGTTTCAGTGGCCGCAGCATCCCCGGCGAAATCTGCATAACCGCTGGCATTGTTAGTCGTGGGTCGCTTGTTTTTCTCAAACCGAGACTGGTGGAGGGCTGTCTTTTTAGCTGGATTCCGCGTCGTTGAACGCGCGGCTCATGTGGGTAAAGACGACGACTTTGCAGGGAGCGCACCGGGAACGGCTGCCGCCTCATGAGCTTTGCGTGAGGGCTGGGGCAATCCTTGAAACAGTGACAGACGGCCATCTACGTAACTATGCCCCAAGAAACCCCTAAGCCCCTCGGCTGGTCGCAAGCTCCAGCGTACAGCTGATCGGGCCCTCGCTCGCTCGGGACGGACGGAGTAGGAGTAGTTCAACACGAAACGTCCCGCTTATTAGGTCTCTCATTTCTCGTGTTCTTTACGCGCATCTTAAATTCTTCATCCTTTCTTTTTTTCTTTCTTATTTGCACCTCTTATTTGTACGTCAGTCAGCATCATGGGTGTCGGACTGCCCTTCAATCCTTACAGGGCCATCGTGTGCCTCCTCATCGCTCTCTTTCTCACCATCGGCCTTGTCACCAAGGGATCTCACGTGCACATTTTCAAGAACAAAAAGCCCATCCAGTTTGTGGCAAGCAGCTACGCTTGGGCGAACCAAACCCTGAGATACCCAATCTCCCGATTTAATATAACGGCTCTTCCCAAGGGCGACGACGCTCCATTAAGGCGGATTCAGCACGAATTCTTCCAGTACCCTGGGGGCGGAGACGAGCGAAAGGCGCTGGACGAGAAGCTCGACGACATCAGGAAGGCCTTTAGCCGCACATGGACGCTCTACGGTAAACATGCATGGGGTCGCGACGAGCTGAAGCCCCTGAGCTTGGCTGGCGGTGACACGCTGGGAGGCTGGGGAGCCTCTTTGATCGAGTCTCTGGGCACGCTGTGGTTGATGGACTTGAAATCAGAGTTTAATGAGGCCGTGGAGCATGTAGCTCGAATTGATTGGAATGAGACCACCAGCGACAGCTTCGACGTGTTCGAGACCAACACGCGATATCTTGGCGGCCTCATTTCTGCTTACGACCTCAGCGGTGAGAAGGCCCTCCTCCTGAAAGCCACCGAGCTAGGCGACCTCTTATACGCCGCCTTTGACAACCCAGAACATGTGCCGCCCCACAACATTGCTTTTGATGATCTTAAGAAATCAAAGGGGCACCCGGCATCGCTCATGAGCAGCGCCAGAGTCGGCAGCATGAGCCTCGAGTTTACGAGGCTATCGCAACTTACCGAAAACCCCAAATATTACAGCGCCATCGACCGGATTACCCGTGGGTTTAGTCGCATGCAGAAGTCGTCTCTTGTTCCCGGTCTGTGGCCGACCGAGTTTGAGATTGATCCGCTCGAAGGATTCAAGGCTCATGGCGACACCTTCAATCTCGGAGCAGACGGCGATTCCTTATACGAGTACCTCATCAAGGAATACATCCTTCTCCAGGGAAAAGAGCCTTTGTACAAGCAAATGTACGAAAGGGCGATTGATGTCCTCATCGAGAAGCTACTATTCCGACCGATGCTGCCGAAGAAGAATGACGTGCTCATGGCCGGACAGATCCAGGTCATGTCGAACAAGATTTCGGATTTCCAAGCACACCTGGAACATGCATCGTGCTTTGCGGGTGGAATGATTGCTTACGGAGCCAAAGTACTTGGGCGGGACGAGCATGTCGTCATTGGCGACAAGGTGACCCGTGGATGCGCCCACGCTTACTCGGTATTCCCCCACGGTGTCATGCCCGAGGAGTCGCTGCTGTACGCTTGCCCCAGCAGGGACCCCTGCGAGTATCGCTCCAAGACAAAGGACACGGACCCCGAAGGATTCAGAGTTAGAGACGGGCGTTTCATGCTGCGGCCTCAGGCGATTGAGAGCATATTTATGCTGTACCGCATCACTGGAAACGACGAGTATCGCGATATTGCCTGGGACATGTGGAAGTCGATGAAGCGCGTCACCGACACTGGCAAGATCTTTGCTTCCGTCGAGGACGTCTCCAAGAAGGACATTACGCACCTCGACACCATGGAGAGCTCCTGGATGGGCGAGACGCTAAAGTACTTTTATCTCATGTTTGTCGACCAGCAGACCATGCACCTGGACCGGTGGGTGTTTAACACAGCCGGTCATCCCCTGCGGGCATCCTGGGTGTGAGTGCTACCGGAAGTTGCGGAAGAAAAGATCAGCGTGTTATACTTTAATGAGCAATGTAGATAGAGAAACATGGGTGGCGTTGGTGTTGGTTCGGAACCCCACGACGGGCATTTTATAATTGTTTTTATCAGTCGCTAAACAGCAGTCTCACATGTAACTATAATACAATATACAGTCGATACCCATTGCATTTTGCGCTTCGGCGTCAAGCTGCCTCCGCAACATCCCCCCCCTGTGACTTGTCGGCATCGTCACTCCCCCCCGCGGTCGCTTTTGTAGGATCTTGGTTGGATCCTTCCCAAGACCAACCACCGACCGCGATGAGAATATCGTCTTGGTCAGCTCCCAAGTGGTGCTTCGGTGCGAGCGGTTCTGATTCGTCCCGATACTGTGTTAGCCAAATCTGGGGTAGGGCGTAGCGTTGATGGTGGAGGGGGGAGATACGTACCTGTCATCTCGTCTTGTGTGTCGGACAGCATTGCTTTTGCTTCACGTGGGAATTCTTGCAACCGGCGAATTGAGGATTTTCGCTTCCTGTTCAGAGAAATTGAATGGAACTGCAATTCAGAGTAAAAAAACACGAAGTCCATCTTTTTATGGTCTTATTTACTCTGGTTGTAGAGTGCATTGCTCCCGCGCGCAACTTCTCACTGTGCTCTTCGAATGGCTCAATTTCCCCACGAGCACTGCTCAGCACTGCTCTTTGCTCAGCAGCGACACTATTTCCATGGGTAGAGAGGCGCACTCGCGAGGAGCACGGGAGCACGGAAAGCACAGATGTGCTCACCCGACTGGTTGCGGGGTCTGGCGCTCACCTCGATGTGGCGGCGTTGACGCAGTGTGGAAGCCGTCTGCCATGGGAGTGTCATTACGCGCCGTGTTTCCAGGAGATACCCTGGTGGTCTGCCTTGCCAGCAAGCGCTTCCTTGGTTGGAGCACTTGCTCTTTGCTCGGAGGAGGTTGCTCTTTGCCAAGAACTTGCTCCTCGTTGCGCCTCCATGCATGAGATTGTGTGATCAACGGTTGTGACTGGCCAACAGGCCTCCTGTGGCGGTCTACGGGATGTGACCTTGCCCCGATTGGGACCAAACACCAGAGCATCAAGCGAGGTGAGGGGGCATTGGGGGCCATGCCCAGACCAGTATGTGATGAAGTGGGAGAAAAGCAGCTAGCGGCTCATGGCGAACCAATTTGTGTGGTCTCCGGCTGCCTTTTTCTTCTTTCCCCTACTTACCATCTCCCGCCCGGGCGGACAATCAGTATGTCGACGAGGACCCCGAGTCTAGAGTCTTACACATCGCACTCTTCTTTTGCCAGAGGCGCCTCGCGAGCTCATGGAGCTGGGGACAGATCTCATGCCCATCTACAAAGGGCTCTCGCCGAGATTGATGGGTTGTTTGCTGGTCTAAACTACCTGGATACGGCAGAGCCTTGTCAACTTGGAGCGCCTGGCGTATCCAGTCAGACGCCCAATCCAGGGCTCCTCGATGACCTGCAATTGGAGCTTGAATCCTTCTCGCCCGAACCCACTGCTCCGTCTGCAACACAAGGCGCAGGTGATTCGACCTCACAAAGGCGTGATTGGTCCGTCATCCGAAATGTTCGTGATGGTATGGAGGTGGCCTGGAGAGAATTTGATCAGCTGGCAACGGAGCTCGATATTGACGCCATCAAAAATATTCGCGAGCAGTACTGTAACGCCAAAGGATTGCGCGAAACTGGTGTCTTCGCCTTCCGCAATACCGTGACAGGTCCGGCACCAAATAGCCTGGAAAAGATCTTTGCCTTTACCAGCCTGTCTTATGTTGTATCGTGTCTCCTCCGCGACCGAAGCAGACTCAAGGATAACGATGTCTTGGATGGCATACAGATCTGGTACAATGCCATTCAAATCCCGGAAGAGCGCGATGCCTTCCTCTGCGTCGCAAAACGCCTCTGGCCGGAGGCCTCATACCATCTACACATGATTCCTCTGCCAATGAGCGAAGAGAATAGAAGAAAGACAAAAGCACTTCAAAGCCAAGACAAATGGACCGATCCTATTCATCTCAATTCGGAAGCATGTAATAATACTAATGTCAGTGGTGCACCAGATATTTCCTGGAATGAACCCTCCAACGCACATTCAAATCCTGATCCTGCCTCATCTAGCGAAAATGATCCTTGCATCTCTTGGCTATTGTACACCGGAGCACTCGAAAGCAATGTATACCAGATGACACACGAAACAGAAAGGGAATTTGGGTTCAGCGCATTTCTTCTTGATGAACGCGAGCCTCCGGATATACCCAAGATTAGCACGGACTTCCCTGTAACAGTACCAAACAACGCTTCAATGTTGCCTCTAGACACAGGCCAATGGAATCGACGTACCGATTCGGACGTTCCAATAGACAACAACAACAACCCTGCCACGAGGAGCTCATCTAAAGATACAAAGGTTTCCAAAGATGAGTTACGCAACACCAAGCTTTTTGGTGTCCTGTTGTTATTCTTTCGGTGCTTTGATACACTTTTATATGATCTATCTGGTGGAGGAATAACGAGTTTGAAGAGTCTTCAGCAGCTGCTTGCATACCACGAGAAACCACGGATGAAAGAGCTCATTTATGAGGATCTTCTGAAGAGACTGTTAACCGATTCGTGCTCGAAAGACTTGAAACAGCAAGCCATAGTATTGATGGCCGAAAGTTTTGTCAAACTCGGTTGCCTGCAAGATGTTGAAGATGTGCAAACCTACTTGCTTTCTATTGGCAAGGTATATGAGCCCGAATTACTATCAAGCATGAAACCAGAATAGGATTGACTGACAAATTCCTGAAAATTTTAGAAATTAATTGGTGACTCATCATTTAAGCAATTTTTTCGATGGGTATCCGTATCAAAAGAGAAAAGAGACAGCGCATTACCTCTGGTGCTATCCCCAAGAAGGCTCAACGGAGGCATCGTCAAAAGGCAGGCACCTGCGAGGTAAGAGCATGTTGACCGAGGAGAAAATAAACCCACTGACCAGGAGCCTATTAGAAATTTCTTCTGCAGCGATTGCGGCAAAAGATTCACCAAGAAGTTCAATATGCAGCGTCATCAACGAGATATCCACAGCTCTCGGGCGCAAAATCCCACCCTTACACCCATAGCTGCTCACTCTTAGTGCCATCCGTGCTGAATTACGGTAGCGTTCATATTTTATCGTTTTTATAATACTAAATGGCTCAATCAAATGAGTCGGGAGGGGTTCTGCTTTGGATAGACAAAAAGGCTATACTGTTACCTATCAAGTAGCTCAGGTGAGAAGCATTGGCGTTGTGATGGTGTCGCCTCTGGATATGGCGATTGGTATCGGTATCACTTCGTTTGGATCACATGCGACGTTGTATACGTCAAATCCCAGGCGCTTGACAATGCTGATCGCCGGAATATTCTTTTTTCTTTGTACATGGTTAGTTATGCGTCGTCAAGCTTGTTGGGGGCTTTTTTGTAGTCTGGCTAAATGGAACAAAAGCAACCCCGTTTTCTACTCCTTTTTATCATATTTATGTATTAAAATTGACAGCAAATTATGGCGAGCAAAATTGATTGGTTTTTCTTTTTTTTTCAAGAAATATTTGCAAAGTACCTGGATGTCCGCGCCGCCGCCTGGCAGTGCTAAAAGCCGAGCTGCAAGCCTACAAACATCCGCACTTCGGCAGCCAAAGTCACCAGAGGGCCTCTCTGTGCTTTAGAAGCTTCTGTTATTACCCAGATAATTTTTTCTTTGGATTTCAATTTGATTTTGTTGAATATTGAAAATGTCCCCTCCGCGGCGCGTCTCCACCCAAGACACAAATTAAGGCCACCTCAGTGACAATGTGTCTACCTACAAGACCAGCCCGACTTGGGTGGATTCATGAAACAGACTCACCATACACAAGTACATATCTCATTGACAACATATTGATGTGAGGCGAATATTTTCTTTCCGCACAGACGACTTACTCAAACGGTGGACCACCAAAACTGCAGTGAATCACAATGTGGCGTGGGCCGGTCAGCTCTATTGCATAGCCAAGCCATACTGCGCCAACCTAAGGCGGCAAGCGATACGTGATACACTATTGGTCTGAGTGCACGGCCCTATGAATCTTGCACTTGGAATTTCACGATATCCTATCAGAACTGGTCGTTCTTCGGCATCCTTTAAAGACATGGCTTAGTAACAAATCGAGTGAAGTGAACCGCTGTTAAAGTTAGAACATAGTCAAGGTTGAACGCCACAGTTTGCCCCACCTGATTCAGCGGTCTTTGGATCACGAGTTTCACTTGCTCACATTCTCTACCGAATCAAGCGCAAGGAATCATCTTTTCCCGCCAACTTCCGTGTCAGACCCATCCTCATTCATGTTTTGTCCAATCTGGTCCCTCGTTGCCAACACAAATTCACCTATATCAGTTCTTAAAGCATCATGTACTTTTCAAGTCGCGCATCTGAGCTTATTAGGCATCTTCAAGCAGCAAATGTTCTTCTTGTTGAGTGGGGAAACAGCCTTCTCAACCGTTTAGCCTATCCGTTGATATTCCATGGAGTGAGTCGACCAAAATACTGGCTTGGTGCATTCTAATATCCTATAGGACCTAATATTTCTGATCGCAGATGGTCAAATCCAGATCGCTTGCGAAATTGCTGTGGATCTACGCTTTTGTTTGGCTGATGAGATGTTACCACCTGTGTGCACAGCGGAATACTCACATCTCGCAACGCGATTTTACTTGGATGATTTGCCCCAAAATTCACCTCAAAAAACACAAAAATTCAAGAGGCTGGTATTTCTACCTCTTTCGTGGACAGGAATAGACCGCAATGACCTCATCCCCATTCCCGACCTCCTAATACCTTACGCGATCTGGACAGTACCTCTTCCTGTGGCTTGCGCTGCATTTGTTCGCATTGCTTCTCGCGAGAACCGTGACAGTAAACTTCGGTCACGCATAATTGGGGAGTTAGCATGTGTAATTGGGTATAGTTTCTTTGATACCAGCTACGAAGGCGATTTCATGGAACCGATCCCAGAGGATCAACCTCTGTCCGAAAAGGAGGCCCTGGAGCTACAAAAGGCCGTGAAGATTATTCAAGAATGGCCTTTAAAAGCTGATGATGAATGTATTAGAAGCTCGTTAGTTGATGCTGTTACAGGAAAGATCAGTTACGATGACCTCCCATGCAATTAGGTTCACAACTAAATAATAGCTGAACAATTTAAAGCATGAATCATGTATCCAAATAAAAAATAAAATAGAAATAAAAAAGGAAAAAATAAATTATTGTGGCATCTGTGGAAATGGGAACCTCGTGCGATTCACTGAGAAGTTAACATCAAAGTTTTCACAACGGTGCAGTCATCGCAGAGTCTTTGCCACCGCCGTACCTTAGTTAGCCAATAACCTTGACATGGTCTTCCTGGTTCAGTAATGAGCTCATTAATTCCACCATATTGCTCTGACCGCGTGTCCTCCAATAGTGTACCAAATCCTTCGTTGAAGAGTATAGGCGCTCCTTAGAAGTTGAACAGTATCCTTCAAAGTCGATCTTCTGATCGTTATTCTTGAGCCACCCCATCAAAAACTCGATGTCAGAGAGGTCGGCGCGGAATTTAATGCAAGACTGAGGTCAGGTGCTTTCGATCAGGTTTGCACATCGTTTGATTTTGGTCAAAATGAGCACAGGAGGGACTAAAACTGGAACTTTAAGAATATTCAGTCACTCCTCGCACTAACTCAAGGATAAGAGGGATTACATACGGCCATATTCGGTTTGAATGGTGCTCAGTCGCAATGGAAGGCCCAGTAGCCCAATGGGGAGTATCTCGATAGGAATCTGAACCTCGGGAGATTCGGTCGACGTAAAATACATCTTGAGGTTTTGCAAAGAGAATCTCGTATCATGTTTAGTCAGAAGTTGAAAGATGTGCCCTCGGATCTCGGTGATATTGGCAACGTCGACCTCGACATCGATATCCAGAGTATTTCTATCATGACCAAGTGTCTGGACAGCAAATCCACCTATAAAGGCATGCTGTATGTGCGCATTTCGAAGAATTGTAGTCAGAGCGTGTGCAGCTTCCTGCGCATCTTCGTGATTCATGCTAGGGAGCTATTGATGAACCCACTACTGAAGAACTTTTTCACTGCTTGACGAATTTTATACGATCGAGAGGTGGCTACCGTATGTCACATAGATTTCTCGACCTAGGTATGAGAAAAATTAGTAAAACAATTAGATAAATATTTATGGGTAAGTCCCGGGGGTTTGAAATGAACCAGCTAAGGTCACAACAAGGTCAATAGCAGCTGCTAGGGGGTTTTGGGTAATAAATTCATTGATGTCTAATCTCTTCAACTAGCTACATTCGGCAGGGTTATAGTATTGCTATTTTACCCTGCAGTTATATGCTTCCTTATATATGTGCCTTATAGGGCATTATTCCTTTAACTATACTAATAAACTAATATTAGACTTTTTCTCTTTTTATAGGAATAATATAAGTGCCTTTAATTAGCTTTAATAATTAGATTATAATATTATTTCTTTTCTTTTTTTTCTTATTTTTCTTTTTAATCCTATAAATTAGGCTTAAGCTATTTTAATAAGCTTATTTTTAATTTTAGTAATTAGGCTTATTATTAATTTTATTTTTATATTTAATTTTATATAATTTAATCTTTTATTTAGATTATTATATTATTATTATTAATAAATTACTTTAATATTTAATTTAAATTTCCTTTTATAAAGATATTAATTAAGTTATTTTCTTTATTAATTTATTTAACTTTATATAATTTTTATTATTTATATAATTATTATAATATTATAATATTAATTATTAAATATTTCTCTTTTATTATTTTTAGCTTTATAAAATATTTATAAAGAAAATATAAATTAATATATATAATTATAAAAATATAAGGGATTTTAAATTAATTAATAATTTAATTAAAAATTATAAAGATTATATAAATAATATTTATACTTATAATTATATTATAAATCTTTAATACTAAAATATTCTATATAATTCTTTAATACTTAATTAAATTATAATAGATAATATTCCTATTTATTATAAATATTCTATTATTTAATTATTTATTAATAATAATTATAATAAATTTTAATTATAAAAATAAATTAATATTATTAATAAAGGTATTATTAATAAATATAAATAGTTTTATAATTAATAGGTTAAGTAGGGTAAATATAAAGCTATATTTAAGATTATTTATTTACTATTTAAAGCACTTATTTAAGGCCTTAATTTAAGCTTTCTTTAATTCTTAAAATTATATTATAGCTAAGAGATTATAATATATTTTAGATTAGTAAATAAAGGCTATATATATTTCTTATATTTATTATTTTATATATTATTATTTAATAATAATTAAATCTTTTATTTTAATTAGTATGATTTTATTACCTTATTCTTTTTAATATATAATTATATTATTATTGTTAAATAGAGTAATAATTGCTTTATTAAATATAAAAAATTAATTAATTATTAATCTCTTTTAGAATTTAACTTTAAAGATTACTTTTATAAATTTCTTTTCTTTTAATTATAAGAATATTTTATTTAATACTTTAATTATATTATTAATTTATATTCTAATAATTATAAAACTAAGGTTCTCTTTTAATAATATTAATAAATATAAATTAAATATAAATATAATTATTTAGAGCTTCTTTAAATAATACTTATTATATATAATCTACTAATAATTTCCTACCTTTAATATTCTATAAAGTAGTATAATTACTTTTATAATTATATTCTTAAGATATTAATATTAAATATTTATTAGAAGGTATACTAAGATAATCTAGTTTAGCTTTATCTTTAATTATATATATACTTATATAATATCTTATAGCTAAAGGGAAATACCTTATTTAAAAAGAGATAGGGTTAATATTAAAATTAGCCTTTAATTATATCTTTAGATTATTAATAATTAAGTAAGTATTATTTCCTTACTTTTATTAATATAGCCTTAGATTATTAATTATAATTTCTTATATAATAAGTTAATAGTCTTACCTTTAATTTTATTAATAATATATAATTTAAAGATTTTAATCTTATTATATATATTTATATTAAATAAAATAAACTTAAATATATTATATTAGATTAACTCTTTAATTTCCTTTATAATTAATACCTTGAAAGATTTATTAGAAGTCTTAATAATTTTCTTATTTTAAAGTTTTAATATAAGTTCTAAATTAACCTTCTCTTTAATTAAGATAAATACTTTATTATATTTAATTTTATCTTTAAATTAATTAACTATATATATATTAATTATTATAATAGGGTTTTTATAGGATTACTTTCTACCTCTCTTTTAGGGTAGTAAAGATTAAGGTATATTAATAAAGTTCTTATAAGATTATTTTTTTTTCTTTTTTCTATTAGCTTAAATATTAAAGGCTTATAAATAAAGTCCTCTTTATCCTTTATTTTATTTTTCTTTAATAATATAATTATTAATTTTAAAGAAAGTATATTATTATTAGGGTCTTTAAGAAATAATTTAATAATAATTAAGTAAAATTCTAAAGGTCCTTAAATATTATTAATAATATAGGTTTTTCTTTTAATTATAATAAGGGTATAAGAATTAATTTATTTTTCTTTCTCTTAATATATATAAACTTAAGATTATAATAGTAGGTTTAGAATAATAGAAGTATTAAGGCTATTATAGATAATAAAAGTATCTTTTACTTATCTCTTAATATTAATCTTTTTTATTTTTATTATTACTTTATAAATAGCTTTTATATATTTTATTATATTAAGTAATAGTTTAAAATCTTTTATTATATAAGGGTATACTCTAAATATAAGAAATATAGGTATTAGGCTATTAAAGCTAGTAATGTTATTTATGGCTTTTACTGTTACTTAGAGGGCTTCTTTTAGCTTTATAGATAGGTCTTCTTAGTATATAATATTATAAATATATTAAAGTAATATATAATATTACTTAACTTTTCTAATAGAATTATATACTTTTATTAATATTATTAATATAATAATACCTTTTATTCTTACTTTTTAGTAAAATTCTTTACTAATAAAGCTCTTATTAGGGTTAATAATTATTTAATTAGGTAGTTTAATATATATATTAATTTAATAGAGCTTTAGGGCCTTTTATATAATTAATATAGAAAATATTAATAAGGAATTAAGTAATATTAAATATAATAGCCTTATTAATAATATAAAGTATTAATTTATTATTAATATATATAATATTTATAATAATATAATAATTAAACTTATAATTATTCTAAATTATAAATTTAAATCTTTAAGGTATTTTTATATTAAGTTAATATTTCTTATAAATCTTAATTAATTTCTTAATAATTTGCCTTTTAATAGAATAGCTAGCTTTTATTAGTAATTTATATAGTTAGTTTATAAATAGATAATTAAATTATTAATAGAGTTAATAAAGTTTACTATTAATAAGATTATATTATATAAATATTTTCTTATTATTAAAAAGCTATTAAGAGTATTCTTATTTTTATATAATTAATACTTTAGTAGTTCCTTTTTTAAGGTAATTATTAAGATTATAAAAATAGATTTTTATATAATTTATATTATATAATAATAGAAGAAAGGGAGTATTGGTAGATATAATATAAAATAAGATAATTTTAAATAGGGTAATTATATTTATTATACTAAGTAATTAGTAAAAGGTTCTTCCTTTAAATATAATAATTACCTCTTTTACTTTAATTATATTTAATTTAATTATTATATTTATTGTTTATTATAATATAATAAACTATTTATAGCTATCTATTAATACCTTTACTATATTAATATTAGGGATAATCCCTTAGAAAATATCTATATTATAATAGTTATTAAGTATAAATTATATTACTTTTTTCTTTAATTTCTTATAAGAATTAAAGAAAGGGTTATTATATATAAAGTAATAAATAATAGCTTGGTTAATAAATATAATTAAGATAAGTAATTTATTAATATTATTAATAGTATTTATAAAATAGGTATATATTATAGTTATTATTTTTTAATTTTTATTATTATTAATTTTCTTAATCTTAATTTTACTCTTAAAGTCTTTAAGCTTAATTAAGTAAGTAATATAAATAATATTACTTAAATAAAAATATTTTCTCTTTCTCTTATACTTATTATATACCTTCTTCCTCTCTTCTATAGTATATTTAATTAAATAATATTTATTTTTAAAGTATATATAGTATCTTTTATCTCTTTATTATATTTTCTATAAATTAAAATTATTTCTTTATTCCTTATTTTAAAAGGATAACTATAATAATCTAAATTAATTACTTATATATCCTTTATAATGTAACGGTCTGGTCAATTCCCAACTGTGGTAAACCAATCAGAGTCGATATAGTTTATGTTGGCAGAGAAGTCAGGCGCGTTAGGTACTTTAGAGCAATACAAGAGTTCACGTGGTGTTACGTCTGGTAATGGTCAATCGTAGATTGAGGTAACCAAATTGTATTGAAAGCTGATCGGCACCGTCCCTTACGGTCTGGAACCGATCCGTCTATATACTTGTCTGGGATCACTCTACCTTGGATCATCATGATCCGGATCACCGTGATCTGGATCACCGTGATCCCTTTCGTCGTGATCCCTCTAGGGTAGGTCTATCTCTATTGGCAATTCATCACATGTTAAAGTGGGTCCCTTGTCCTTCTCCGCCCTGTACCTGCATGGGTCATGACACGATGCTCCTCCTCTGTTGGTGCTTGTCCCAAGACCATATTTGTTGGCCTTAGTGTGACTTCTTCTGGTATGTCATAACTTGGACTTGTAATTATTCCGCTCCGTTCCTTGGCTAACGCGATGTCTAGCAAGAAGGCTCGCGAAAGAACTGCTCTAGCCGAAGCCATTGCATTAGACGGTTTCGAGGCCGAGATGCCGTGTACTCGTTGTTTCAAGGAGGATTTGGAGTGCAAGCTTCTTGAGGACAAGAAGCGTTGTGGCGAGTGTGTGAAGATCGGTCGTTCTTGTGACGGGGTGTTGGTGGCTTCCACATGTGTGTGATCATTTTCTCGTGATGTCTTTGTTGGTCCTGCTAACCCTTGCTTGTGTAGTGCGCACGTTGGTGAAGTCGTCTAAGAAATTGGAAGTAGACGAAGAGCAAGCTAGTGACGAGGTCGAGCGTCTTCAAGAGAAGATGGATGAGATGCAGCGGGCAATGTCGGCTGCAGTTTCTCGTCTGTCGCGGATTCGTAAAATCCGTAAGAACATTAAACGCAAACAGTCCGAGACTCTTCGTCGTGGTTTGGCTGAGGTCGACAAGGAGGATGGCGTGGATGAGTCTGTTCTTCCTGTCTTGGATGCGCATGAGGGTTGGGTGATTAGCGATATGCGGTATTTAGGTGCTACGGAGAACACTGATTTGGAGTCGTTGGGTCTGGGTGTCGAGGCGTCTGGTGTAGGTTCGTTGGGTGATTTCGAGGGTGAGATTCCTTCTTTTGATCTTAATTTCGCCGCCTAGTCTGGCGTTGTTTCTTAAGGAATTCTTCCAGCTTCTTCGAGCAGTGCGTGAGGTTTTCCCGTGGTTCCCATGAGTCCCATGTTTCATCGTATCCCTTCCATTTGACTTTGAATTCTGTTTTCTGTGTTTCCGGGTTTTCTCGCATATCGGTGATTCTTTCCACTGTGAATTCGCCTTCCACTGGTTCGACTCGTGGTTCATGTCGGGGTCCTGTTTTTACCATGATTGTATCTTCTGCTGATTCTAGCAACGAGATGTGGAATACAGGGTGTATTTTTACGTGAGGTGGTAGGTCGAGTTCGTAGTTGTTTTCTGAAATCTTCGTTTTTACTTTGTATGGTCCAATGAATTTGTAGTCCATTTTCTTGTTTTGTCGTGTTGTGTCGATGTTTTTTGTGTTGAGTAGGACCATGTCTCCCTCCGAGAAAGATGGTCCCTTCATCTTTTTCTTGTCGTAGTATTGTTTCATTTTATTTCGTACCCATTCCAATTCTGTCTTCATTTCTGCATGTAGTTGCTTGAGTCTGTCCGCTTCGAGGATTGCGTTGGCGTTTAGTTGTCCATTGATCTTGGTTCGGTACGCATCGGGGGTGAATCCGAAGTTTGCGTAGGCAGGTGTGGTTTGTATACTGCTGTGGAACGATGTGTTGTATGCTAGTTGAGCGATTGGTAACTTCTCAACCCAATTAGTTTGTTCATAGTTGACGTAGCATCGTAGGTACTGTTCAAGGATTTGGTTAATTCGTTCCGTTTGTCCATCTACCTGTGGTCTGAAAGCAGTCGTTAGTTTGTGGTTTAGGCCCATTAAGTTCATTAGGCTTTGCCAAAAACTTGACGCAAATGGTTGTCCTCTGTCCGAAATGATTTCCGTAGGTAGTCCGTGTATACTGATTATGTGTCTGAACATAAGAAATGCGAATTGTTCTTTGCTAGTTGCTTCGTAATACGGTATGTAGTATGCAAATTTTGTGAATCTGTCCACTACTACTAGGATGCTGTCATAGTTTTTTCCTGTTACCGGGTCGGTTGATAGTGGTAGTTTTGTAATAAAATCCATAGTGATCGATTCCCATGGTCGTTGTGCTGCTGGTAGGGGCTGTAATAGTCCGTACGGTTTGTGTCGTGGTGACTTCGTTTGTTTGCATATGATGCATTTCCCAATGTGTTCCGTGATTTTCTTTTTCATGTGGTCGAAAGAGTAATCTCGCTTAATTCTTTCGAGTGTTTTATTAATTCCTTGGTGTCCGTGCAACGGATGTTCGTGTATGTCTTGGATCAGGTCGTCTTGTAAGTGTTCCGGCACTTGTAGGCGTTCTGTTCTTTCTTCCAAGGGTATTTGTTCCTGGTGTTGTTGGATTTTGAGTAGTAGGTCGTTTCCTTGTTCTACTCGGTGGCTCATGGTGTTTGCCAATTTCTTGTTGGGGGGTTCATAAGAAATTCCCTTTTTGCATGTTGTAGGAGGTCTTTTCCTATCAGGTACTGGCTGATGTGCGCTGTAAGTGCTTCTGCATTATCGTGTCTCGTGCCTGTAGCTCTTCTGAAATGCTGTATCGCGTGGATTTCTTTTCCCTCGGGTATTACTTGTTTCCCGTCGATCCATTCCTTTCGAATTTTCCTTGGTTTCGTATTGTGCATCCATTCGTCGAAGGTGGGTTCTTCCAGGTTTAATAGTTCCCATAATTCTTGGTTGCAAGGCATGTTTTCTCGTTGTATTCTTGCGACAACTTTCCTTGTAGTTTGTCCAAGTAATTTCAATGGTACTTGTTCGAGATGTCCTTCTTCTGTTTTCTTGAACAGTTGTTCGCTAGTTTCGGTTTTCCCTGTGTCGAAATCGCTTCTTCGGCTTATCGCATCGGCTCTGCCGTTTTCTGTCCCTTTCTTGTGTACTATCTTGTAGTCAAACTCCGATAGGTATTCTGCGTATCTGAGTTGTCTTCCACTCAATTGTTGCGTAGTTGCAAAATGAGAGATGTTCTTGTGATCGGTGTAAACTGTGACCTTGTGGAGGCTTCCTAAGAGATAATGTCGAAATTCCTTGAAGGCGTTGACTATAGCGAGGAATTCTTTGTCATAGATCGGGTAGTTTAGTTCTGCCCCATGTAACTTGTGTGAGTAGAACGCTACTGGGTGTAATCTTCCTTGATCGTCTCTTTGTCCAATTTGCGCTCCTAGTGCAAAGTCTGAGGAATCGGTTTCTAGTTCAATAGGTTTTGTGGGATCAAACATAGCCAATACTGGTTCTGATAGTATGATGTCTCGAATCTTGTCGAAGGCTTGTTGTGTTTTTCCTTTTGTTTCCCATTTGAAGATTTTCCCTTTCTTACTTAGCTCGGTTAAGGGTGCTGCTATTTTGCCGAAATCTTTGATGAACTTTCGGTAGTAGTTTGCAAATCCTAGAAAAGATTGTACGTCTTTCAGGTTTTCTGGTCTGGGCCAGTCTTTGACTGCTGCGATTTTCTTGGGGTCCATGCGTATCTCATTGTGGGAGATAATGTGTCCCAAAAATTCGACTTCTGTGGCGTGAAACTTGCTTTTCTCCGGTTCGACTAGTAGGTTTGCTTCTTCGAGTGCTTTGAGAACCTTATGGACGTGTTCCGTGTGTTCTTCTTCATTGTCGGAGAAGATGAGGATGTCATCCAGGTAGCAAACGACGAATACGTCGAGGTGTTCTCGTAAGACGTGATTTATCATCCGTTGGAATGATGCAGGTGCATTTGTCAATCCAAAGGGCATGACTAAGTATTCGAACAATCCGAACTTTGTTCTAAATGCGGTTTTCCATTCGTGTCCTTCTTTGATACGGATTAGGTTGTAGGCTCCCTTGAGGTCGAGTGCTGTGAAGATTTTCTTGCCAAAGAATCTATCCTTCATTTCGCTAATGAGGGGTAGTGGCGTCCTATCCTTCATAGTTATCTCATTGAGCTGTCGGTAATCCACAACTAATCGTAGTTTCCCATTCTTTTTCGGGACAAACATGACTGGGTATCCTGCTTCGGATGTTGATACTCTGATGTATCCTTTCTTTAGCATGTCTTCGATGTATTCCTTCATTGCGCCGAGTTCGTTCTCGTTGAGTCGGTAAATGGGGAAGAAGCGGGTACTCGCTCCATCCTTCAGATCAATTCCGTGATCCCATGTTCCGTGCACTGGTAATCCTGTTTCCAGTTCTTCTGCGAATAATTTCTCGTATATTCGGTATTGTAGTGGTACGTTCTTGAGTCGTTCCTCCTCTTCTTGTTGTTTCTTTTCGTCTTCGAGGTGTTTGTCAAGCTGTTCAAATTGTCGCTTCAAGTGTGCTATCGTTTTCTTGATGCGTCGCGCGTCGCCTTGGTGTTTGTGTTTCGTTCCTTTTGGTGGAGTGCTCGCCGTAAGTCTACCTCCCTAACTTCTGTTCCGCTGTCCTCATCGGTAGAAGTTTGAGATCTCGTTTCCTCGTTGCATGAGTTATTTCCGTCTTCTTTTGGGATGTCGTCCTCGTCGAGAAACGTCATCTGGCCAGTCCTCCAGTTGATTTGAGGGTTTAGTGCTCGTAACCATGGGTACCCTAAAGTGATGTCATGTTCTCCCATTGGTAAAATGTCGAGGTTGATTCCTTGGTTTTTTCCTTCAATGAACACTTTGAGGTGATCAATTTCTCGTGTGACTTGTCCATTGTCGTATTCGAACGGGGTATTCTCCAAGTTCATTACCGTGTAGGGGTCCCTTTTCTCTTTCCATGGTAGCTTCAGCTCGTTCACTATTCTTGGGTGAATATAGTTTGCTTCTGCTCCGCAGTCCACTAATGCGTTGAGCCATCGTCCCTTAACTCGTGCTTTAATTACCAGCTTGTTCTTTTCTTCGTGGCTTCCTGTCGCGCATAGAGCTTTGTTCGGCTGTTCTTCTGATAGCTCTACTTCGTCGTCCTGGTGCTCCGTGCCAGTCGACGGTCCTAGTTTTTTGACTGTCGTTCTTCGTGCCATGTCTTGACTTTGTGTCGTAGATGCACTAAACATTCTTCGTGTTCGCAGTCGTGTCTGTACTCAGGGTTTTGGATGCATTCTTTGGGCATCGTTTCCTTGTATTCCTCTAAGAGTGCGAATCCTGATCTGTATCCATCCCATGCGGTGCGTCGGTAGTTTTCATATTGTTGTCGTGCTACCAGGTTTTTCCATGGCTAGCTTCGTAGGTCTTATGGGAAAACAATTGTTAGTCACTTTGGTTTCCTTGTGGTGCTCGCATTGGTGTTCGTAACAGTTGATCCAGGATATTTCATGATGGTGTCGATGTCCCGTGAGCATTCTCGGATCATCGGTTGGTCTTAGGTTGAGTACTTCGTGTTTGCCTCTTAAGGCTTTTCTCATGGTTAAGGCTGGAATGAAGATACAAGCTCTGCTTTCTTCTTCAGATTCGCTCGTAGAGTCGTCTGATTCGTCTTGCTCCACTTCGGCTCGTCGAGTGAGGTGTGCGTCGACTTGGGCATATGCAATTCTTCTTTCCTGCTTAACTTGTTCTGGGAGCTCGTTTTCGGAGTTGGTTGCTTCTTCTTCTTCCTCCGTGGTATACGTGTAGGGTTCATTGTAATCTTCTGCTCCGGCGGCCATTGCTTCTTGTTTTCGTTGATGTTCCAGGTAGTCGAGATAATTTTTATGAGGATATGGAATTACATCTTTTTCTTCGAACTTGAGTCCTAGTTCGGTGGCTCGTCGTGCGTCTTCTGTGTTGAGGTACGGCATTCCTCCTTCTTGACTTGCTTTGTTCCACTGCGTATGCTTGTGGATCAAGTATGCTATGTGGTCGTCGTTACAATTTCCAAAGGTTGGGGGTTCGTCTGGCGAGGTTTCTCGGGCGCGTTGCTTTCCCTTGTGTACCATCGCGAGAGTTCGTCCGGTCGTTTGGATTACCTTGGGTTCGGGTACTGGTTTCCATGTCGTTTGTCCAGTAGTGTAATTGTGGCTAACCCTTCTTTTCATATTGTACTTGGCCAGTTGCTGTTCTTGGTTGTCAGGGGTTTCTTGGATTCGGCATGCTTCTTTGGCGTCTCCCAACGTTCGGTATAGTTGGTCGCTGAGTAGGGTGATGCCTTCTCCAGTGAGGTCGTATCCTGATCGGGTCATAGCTACGGTCCTAGATTGGTTAGTTGTTCGTACATACTTCTTACCTTCTGGTACGTGTCGATTTTTCTTAGGCTTGTTGCAGCGTCTTGCAATGTGACCTGGTTCTCCGCAGTTATAGCACGTAAGGCTCGTAGAGTCTCTTTGGGCGGCTCCCAGTTCCATAGGTCCTGAGTGCGTCCCGTAAGAAGTGCTGTGGTTCTGCAGCTTTTTGAACGGCTTCTTGTTGGTTTTGAACTTGTAGGGGTTGTGCGGGTTGTATTCGGTTACTCTTCCCTTCTCCCTTTGTTTCTCCTTGCGTCTTTCGAACTGTCGCTGGTCGATTTTGATGGCCATAGCCTGGTACTCGTGGAGTTCTTCAGGTCTGTCTGCCTTGTAGATCTCGTCTTTGACTTCGTCCTTCAGTCCCTGATAAAAGGCTTCCATGAGGGCTTCACTTCCCCATTCGAGTTTGGATGCGAGGCGTTTGAACTCCGTTGAGTATTCTGCACATGATTTCGTTTGTCGGAGTTGCCTGAGTTTTGTCGCGGCTTCCCTTTCTTCGTTGACAGTTCGAAGTTATCCTTGAGTGCTTGTTCGAAGTTGTCCCAATCCTTGAAGATGTCTTGGGTTTGTTGGTCGCGTTCATCCTTCTCGTTCTCGAGGTAGTCTCTCATGATCGGTTCGAACCATGTTCCTGCGTCTCCTTGCAAGAGTGCTCTAGTGTAGCATACTTTTGCTTCTCCGGTGCTCAGATAGGTTGGGTAATATTGGAAGTGTCCTTTCATTCGGGTAAGAAAGGGTACCACATCGTCCGCTTTTCCCATGAATGGTGCTGGCATCGGGGGTTTGAGGGTTTCTCCAGGGTCTCGGTTATTGACAGCGGTTGCAGGTGCAACCGTAGCAATTCGAGTGCCTTGTTCTTGCATCTGGGCTCTAAGAGCCGTGATAGTAGCACGCATCTGCTGAATTTCGGTTGCCATTTCAGCAGTGCTTGGCGGGGTGCTATAGGCAGGTCCATTGTTGTTGTTGCCTCCTGAGGAGTTGCTTGGTTCTGGCGAGGGGTGGACATGTTGTCGACAGTAGAGGTTATTGCTCAAAAGTGACGCGGGTAACTTTCTGAACAAGAGCTTTCAACGTGTAACGGTCTGGTCAATTCCCAACTGTGGTAAACCAATCAGAGTCGATATAGTTTATGTTGGCAGAGAAGTCAGGCGCGTTAGGTACTTTAGAGCAATACAAGAGTTCACGTGGTGTTACGTCTGGTAATGGTCAATCGTAGATTGAGGTAACCAAATTGTATTGAAAGCTGATCGGCACCGTCCCTTACGGTCTGGAACCGATCCGTCTATATACTTGTCTGGGATCACTCTACCTTGGATCATCATGATCCGGATCACCGTGATCTGGATCACCGTGATCCCTTTCGTCGTGATCCCTCTAGGGTAGGTCTATCTCTATTGGCAATTCATCACATGTTAAAGTGGGTCCCTTGTCCTTCTCCGCCCTGTACCTGCATGGGTCATGACATATAAACTTATTTAATTATTAGTTATTAATTTATAAATATAAAGATACTTTTAATAGATTTCTTTAGTTTATTAAATATAATAAGAGTATAGTAGATCTATAAATATATATTCTTATATATTATTAATAGGTTTAAATAAATACTTATAAGTTCCTTAAAATTTTAGTATACTATTAAAAGTTATATATAGGCTATAAAGTTACTCTTTATAATCTTTAATAATATTTATTAAAAAGTTTTAAGCTATTTAAAAAACTTATTAAGGATTATCTATTAATCTTTTTTAAAGTAATTTTATAATTATTTAAAGATCTTTAGGCTTTATTACTCTTTATAATATTTATTAAGAATTCTTTTACTTTTAAATTACTATTATATCTTTATAATTATTTAATTAAAAGGAATTAATTTACCTTTAATATATATAATTTTTAAATAGAGATTTAATATATCTTCTAAAAGTATATTTATAAATATATATATATATAGAAACTTATTAATCTTTATAATTTAATAATTATTATAAAAGATTTAAAGTTTTAAATTAAGAATCTTATACTTTTTATTATTATATTTTATTTTCTTAATATATACTTTATTTAAATTGCTAACTTATTTACTTATTAAATATTTACTTATAATAATACCTTAATATTAGATTTACTTTTAATATAGAGAGGTCCTTAAATAAGAAGAGATTATTAAATAGTAAAGATAGGGTATTATAAGTATTATAAATAGGGCTATTTTATATTAAAGGGTATTTCTTATATAAGGGGGTATAATACCTTAAGGGGGTAGAATACTTTAAGGGAGTAAAAATATAATTAATTAAGTTCTTATTTTTTATTAATTATTATTTTATATTATAATATTTAAGTTATACTTATTTTCTATAATCTTAGGTATAAACTTAAGATCTTAATAATAAAAGTTAAATTCTTTTTCTTTTTATTAAAAGTTAATAATCTCTTTTTTAATTTAATATTTAAGTTTATTTTATTTAAGGATATTATATATAATCTTTATAATTAAGTTTTCTTATTTAATAACTTTAATACTTTAATTTAATAGAAAGTTATAAAGAATATTTAACTTTATTAGCTTTTTTTAATACTTAATATTTATCTTATTAAATTCCTATTAGAATATATTAAATAGTTAAAGGCCTTTAATATCTTTCTTAATATATATTACTATAAAATATATAATCTTTATATTTACTTTTTATATATTATATATTTAATAATTAAAGATTATATAATAAAGTCCTTATATTTAAGAGATTATTTATACTTAATATTTCTTTAAAATCAAAATAATTTCTATAAGTTATTTTACTTTTTCTTAGTATTTTATATATTTATTAAATAAAAAAAATATTAATCCAATTAAATTTATAAATTTAAAGTCTTTAATATAAATATTATCTCTTTAAGGGTTTATTATAATAATTATAAATAAAATTATAATTAATAATATATAAAATTAAATTTTTTAAATTATTAAGCTCTTTTTAATATTTAAGTAATTTATTAATTTATTTTAATAGGATTTAATAAAAAGGTTTTTTTATATAATAAATATAAAAGAAAGATATTATATTCTTTTAAATAATTAATCTTTTATTATAATTAAATAAAATATAATATTATTTCTTAAATAATATATAAGGTCTTTTTATTAATAAATTAAATACTTAATAATATATCTCTTTATTTAATACCTTACTAATCTATAGAATAATATTTATATACTTTTTAAATTAATTAGTATAAGTAAGTCCTAGGGGTTTAAAATAAACTAGCTAAGGTTATAATAAGGTTAATAATAATTACTAAGGGGTTTTAGGTAATAAATTCATTAATATCTAATCTCTTTAGCTAGCTACATTTAGCGGGGTTATAGTATTACTATTTTACCCTGCAGTCATATACTTCCTCATATACATGCCTCACAGGGCATTATTCCTTCAATTATGCCAATGAACCAACAATATTATTTATTTCAAATTTAAATACAAGTAAATAGCAGGTTCGCTCCGACTAGAATTTATCCTAGGAGCTCCTCCAAGCCACCAAGGTAGCAGTAACAAACAGCGTTCAACAACTTAATTCGGTCTTCATGATTCATTTGCTCGACCAAGGGACAATCAACTTAATTTTCTGTACAGCACAACCTTGATGCCCCCATAAAAACTTGGATAGTAAATAAATATTATAAATAAGTAAAATAAATTCAGGGTAGGATTATTTATCTGAATAATCTTTATTTTATTTTATTTTGTTTAATACAAAGCATGCATCGAGAGCTGGGTTTTAGTCTAAAGAAAATTCAAGGCCTGATAAGAAATAATATTTTGGGTTCTTTCGAGCCTATTCTATGAATGCCTCTATTGGCGTTTGGGAAGTTGGGATACATTCTGTCGTTAGTGACCCAACCCCAACTCGTTCATACACATTCGTATGCTCTTTTTGTGGTTTAGGACCGACGAGTAAGACATAATACACATCTTCGCTGTCGTATTGCGACTGTTTCAGCGTTCCGATAATGACGCACTTAAATGGCACAGGAAGTGCGCGACTAGGCTCGTCAAATCTCAACTGTCGACAATCATACTTGCCCACATTCAGCACTTGAGCTGCTATTCTGGGCAGCGAGCCAAGTTTATCCAAAGCAGTGGTCATTTTGAAGGGTGATATCAGCTCTTTGTTCCACGATACGACTCCAAATGGGACCTTTAAATACTGTATTCCACCGTCATAGGCCATCCAAGACCATGATGGGACACTACCTCCACGAAATGACGGGATTCGTCTGAGGGACTCGCTAGAACGCTCCCATAAAAGGCATCGGTGTAGATAACACTCAAAAATGCCATACCCACCGAGCGTATTAAATGAGCGAATGAGCCTTGATTCGAGGCCTTGGATAGCGACCGGTCTGTCTGCACTCGACGAGAGCGCTAGATTGGAATATTTCGCATAAAGATCCTGGTAGAGTTGTATCTTTTTGCCTTTGACGTAGGCTTCAACAGATCTTGGAAAGTCTGCATCGCCAAGAAACGAGGCTTTTTGGCTAAGAGTAGGTTAGTGTCGGCTTGAACCGCAGAGTTGGTCACATGAATTTAAAGCTGGATATCCGCTATACATACTTTTTCATCTTGGTTAATGTTTCGCATCGTACTCCTCCTCCGCATTCCCAATAGGTTTGTTTTTCCGTAAAGTAGATGGTTCGGCGGGATAGCGCCCGCTCCTGCAAGATCCACCCTCGTTTGTTTAGTTCTCCATGCTCAACATCGCGTCCAAAGTCGTCAATTGAATCGCATAAATAGTACCGAGTACCATCGTTTGCATCCATTATAACATACTGCCTCTCCGGGCGGGGCTTGAGGAAGCCATCATCAGTCCCAGATGCACAGCTAGCCGCGATAGTAGCATATGCTGAACTGTAAACGAGCTCCATACGCTTTGACTCTGTGTCCCAGTCATGTGAATCATCCTGAATGATGCAAAGTGAATCAATCCAGAGATATCGCACACCAAGATCTCTTGTGACCTTGACAGCATCTTGAAAAGTCTTCGGCAGCTCTGTGATCTCAATGTGATCCATTAGGTCCTGCATATTTCCTCTATAAGTGCAGAATTTCCGATGTTGCTCTGGTGATCCCCATCGATGTGAAAGGGCCAAATATTTTTGCGGGTCTCTCTGGCTAAGAAGTCCACATATCAATCTGACAGTTCCGGAACCATTGCTTCCAACATCAATGACCCGAGTAGGAAAGAAACCAATGTCTTTAGTGATGCACTTATGGTAATGATCGCAATCGTAGATCCACTGCTTCAACACTTTGATATGGGTTACACTGCCTGCCTCAGGAAGTACTGGAAGCCCAACTAAGCTAGCTTGTGTGTTTCGTGCTTGAGGATCGAAGCCTTTTTTTTTTTGGACAATTAAATTTGGAAGTACGAAACGAATTTGCTGAGGCTGTTACTCACCTAGCATGGTGTAGATTGACACGATCGGTTGGGCGCGACGGTCTTGGACAGTCAAATAAGAACCGGCTCTGAAGAAACTGACCTGATCAAAATTTTTTGCTTCCAAGAATCTGGCTCGCCTGTACAACAGTTTACAAAGTGAACAGAGGTATCCCGCCTGCTTGAGATTCTCTAACGTATCGGGGAAAGAACACTTTGGAGCTCTAATTGGCAGGCGACTGCACCGATTGCATAGAGTGGAGGCTTCTTCTAGTGTTGGTAAAACGGTACTCAAGTTGATATCTGTAGAAAGGTGCCAGGCTAATTCGGTGTCAGGGGTATATTCCCAATTATCGTCGAGCTACCACAATCACCATCAATATGCCAATTTGGGGGGATTATGAGATATGTCAATGCTTACCGGCTACAAATCTGTTAGAGGACTGCGTGCCTGATTGACCAGTAATGCTTGATAAAATGTATTCTACAAAATGAATTCACATACTGTCTGTATCTGCAGTCAATATGCGTCTTTTAATTCCCAGGTATGTAGTGTCTCACAAACTGTTGAGTAAATGTGTTAGGAAAGAGTCATGAAAACCAGGGATGTTGACATGCTTGATTACCTTCTGTTACAAGTTTGAAACGCGAGCATTTGGTTAGTTATGCTTTAATGATATGCAGCTTCATAACTTGACGTACATACTATGCTGGATGTTAGGACTCGTTTTTCATGTCACAAACTCTATGAGAAAGGTTTTGAACTGACTTCGGTACTGGATTGGATATTCCGATTGGAGCTGGGTCCTGGTAAGTCTTCTATTGCCAGAGAATTTGGACTTTTAGAGTCTTCAAGTCCTTGGAAACGTCAGTATTATTTGTTATTCTAATTCCCGGCCCTCAAATTAGTACCATATTGAGAGGGATCCAGGTGAGTTCCGTATTGCTTTGGCCCATCCCGACTTTCCCCCTTCCAATTCATCCACTCGATCTTTGGTCTGGAAGCAGACCCATGTTCCCAAATCTTATCAAGTTCATCATACATCTCCTTAGCAGTTGCTCGGTATTGGATGTGATGGTTGTTGTTACCAGACCTGAAACTGTCGGTTCTTACTTGAATCTTGGGCACCGATGTCTCATTGCTCTCATGAATGGTAGATTGCCGCTCTGGGCTTGAGAGAGTATTGTAGCCAGTATCGCCAACTTCAACAACAAGTAACCTAAAAGAGATGAGTCTGATAAGTCTACCGAGGGCAGTATCCTCAGGGCATCTCGGGTCGTTCATGATCCAATCAATCCACTTCTTGACGTCGGCGCTGGTTTCTCCAGCCGTTGACGCTCCGCCTTGACTAATGTCATAAAACTTCCCTTTTCGTTTGTTTAGTTCCCGTCTGAACCGACCTAACTCATCAGAGCCATAGAGGAGCCAGATGATAAACTCAAGATAAATACAACCAATCGACCAAATATCGTATCGACGTGATCTTGGCTCCTTTGGTGATAGATCTATCTCTGGAGGCTCGTACATGACTGTTCCGCTCATGGTACGAGTAGGGTCTTTGCGCATAAAGGTCTCCATTTGATGAACCTTGGCGAGCCCTGCATCTGCAATGACCAGTGATGGCTGACTGGTTCCTTTGGTGCCAGCCATTTCGTGGAAGCAAAGGATGTTTTCCGGTTTTAGATCACCGTGACGGCAGGCACTAGACTCATGCAAGACATTTATGGCCCAGGCCAAACCGCGTAGCTGACCAAACAACCATTTAAGATATTCTCGATCTAGCTTTATGGGAGGGCCCAACTTCCACAGGTCTCGTAGGTTGCCACCTGTAGCCCACGGAAATATGAAGTAGTATTTTTCCTCCTTCATATAGTAAGCTATAGCTTTGATGAGGTGTGGGTGATTTAAATTTCGCATCATTTCCAGAGCATTGGCCTCTGCTTCAGCGACACCTTGGAAGGTCGCGTCAGATGTGTCCATTTGTTTTAGCTCTTTCACTGCTACGTACGGATGTCCGTTCTCATCTCGCGAAATTGGCTGGGGCCAAATTAGTCAGAAATCCCTGAGATAACTTTAACTTTGCAGTGAATATTTTACTCACGATGAATTTGCCCATCTCGAGATGGTCCTTGTGAATATTTGCCTTTTGAACAGTGCTAAAGTGGCTGTTTGCTTGATGCTTAATGTTTAAAAATGGCATCTTGCAATTGTCATGGAAGACATATTTGAATTGTCTCTCGCAAAAGACTGGAGAGAGAAAGGGCCATTGATGAAGGTTGCAAAAGCTTTCAACATCTGGGTCATCCCAAGCATTTTGCTTGAAAATGTTCGTAATGGCGCGGTTTTTGGTATTTTTAGAACCAAAGCATGTGAGATCTCCATTGATGGGTAGCATATCATCGCTGACATTGTTGTCGTAGAAATCGTAAATTAAATGAACTCTTCGGGACCAAACAAGTATCGCAAATACTCTCGTTGCTTTATTGCGTACGAATGCCATCAATTCTGCTATGCCCGGATTCACATCTCCATTCAGTGCCAAGATATCTCTGACAGTATCTTCATAAATCCAATTTTTCATAAAGTTGATCGGGACAAATCTTTTGTTACTATCAGTATGGTGTTCCATTGCGGCGCCAAGCTTAGATCGAAGCTCAATTATCTTCTTAGATATTGCGTCGTCATTTGCGCTTGAGCGTCGACTGCCTTCATTCACGGATCCTCGATTCGACCATGATGAGGTTTTCCCCAAAGACCGGATGCTTGTTGTTGCCTTCCAAGAGTTTCTTGTGCTTGAAGATAACCGACGTGGTTTTGAGTGAGAAGGGTAATACTCTTGGTTCCGATTGGGACCGTGAGAGGTCGTTTTTTCGGTGGTTTTGGGCATCGCGGGTTGGCTGCTAGGTACAGAAGCTTGCTAGCACGACAATACCAATTAGCACTGTCTGACTATGATTAAAGGTTTAATTACTTGTGACCTAGACCTGACGCAACATAGGGCGGATAGAATTCCCATGCTACAAGGGCGTATTCTTAATAGTGGAGAACTAGTTGAGATGATTTAGCAAACGGCTCGGCGCCAATTGCTTTTCTATCCCTCAGGTTTCCTTTATGGGAGGCCCTCGGGATTATAAAAAGCCGCACGCCTACTTTAGGCTTAGTATCAAGCCATTGGTGCGGATACACTCGAGTCTTCGGCGATGGTATTATGGTATGCTTGGCCTTGGCGTACGGTGGATCTGATCTAATGCTCTTACTAGCCTATCGCCATTCCAGTTATGTCTGCGTCATCAATACATACGCCCTTACAATCATACCCTAATGGTGCACTGGTAAAACTGGTTCTTCCAATGATAATTGCAGATGGATGACTGGTGTCTACGAGGTGGACTACGCTTTTGGTCACTTAAATTTCCGGTGACGATTGTGGCGGACGCATTTGCGAACCATATCGCTTCAATTCATCGATTTTTTGGTTGCCTTAGATTATTGCAGCATTTGGCACTAACTGTCCTGGGAGTGATGCAGAGAGGTGACCCCCATTTGGCAGAAAAAGCCGAGGCGCGTAATAATGACATCCGATTTTGTCCGTCTCTCAGTAGTCTAGCTGTGCTGGCATCTTTCATAATTTTGATCAAAGGCATGATGCCAATGGAGATCGGTAGATCCGAGTTAGATTGGTTACCCACAAGCGTATTCCGGGGGCTAGTTAAAGACATTGACTGAGGCCGCGATTGGGGAGAATAGCAGAGGGAAAGGGGCAGAAATTGGATATAAGTGCGGGGAATACGGATCCTCTTCTTGAACGGGAAGAGGCTGCATCCACATCCCCTAAAGTACAGTACATACATACATGGACGGGGCTATTAGTGATATGCATTTGCAGGCGCGTTATTGAAAGCGGGGTAGGGGGTGAGAGCAGAACAGTCCTCCAGTTTCCAATTGCGATCTTACTGTTGGCTGAGGTCAGGGTTGTGTTTGAGGTCCCATCATTCTAGGTCAATTTCATGACCAAAGAGATCCTACGCCAAATCATCGGATTTGATGGCAGTTTATTACATGTAAACTCTCAAGTAAATCTATCGAGACTACTGTGCTCCGGTGGCTCGCCTTGCTGAAAGGGATGCATGCGCTTTTCTGTCGAGTGGGACTAGTTATGCATGTTGAATGTCCAGCTGACAATGCATCTGCAAATGTCGGAGCCTGTGCCGCTTTTGACATGCAAGGTAGGGCGGCTATCACATCATCCAGACCCTCATTAGATGTTGGCTCAAGGAATGGCTTGCGAGATAAGCAATGATTATGGGGGGTAAGCCAGCCTCGCGCAATCTTCAGCCAATGCTGCATTGCCACATGAGCAGTTTGCCTTTATCCGGACGCCTTGTAGGCAACTACTTCCCAGCACTCGTTCGCATCCATTCATTTGCGACCGTACTGCGAAATGGTGACCTCACCATGCACTCACTTCTTATGCATTTGTGGAGCCTTTAGTTTTCAAGGCTGCGTGATCCATCAACAGCATCAAAGCTGATGCCAATAACGTCTCCAATGGCCACGAAACCTTTGTATGGGCAACTAAACAGGGCTTTAGAGGAGTCTTCTTTGGCGAGCCAGAGATTTTTGCCGCGGAATATTCTTGACGACAAGATTACTGAGCGAACCGTCCGAAAGGAACTGAAATGGCATACTACGGTATGTCAGCGAGGTCTTACCAGCAGGATTGCTCAGAAAGCAAGGAAGGTTTTTGCAATTCTGGTACTCATAGGTGAACCTCAGGCTATTAAAGAGTTAGACTCAGAGAAAGTCACCGATGAAGATCTTCCCTTTTCGCGAGCGAACCCAGATGACGATGACATTCTCCAGTCCTCCAAAGAACGGCAATTGCGCTCTTTTGTTGGCTGGAAGAACCCAGCAACTATTGATAGCTTTCTTGAAAAGCAGTGGGTTGTTCTTTCTCCCATGTTAGACACTTCAGGTAAACATAAGAAAATCCATAAAAATATCCCACTGCCTGTTCTGGGAAAGAGAGAGGTTGGAAGAAGTACGTCTAGCATAGTGTACAAGAGTGCAGTCCACTCAGCCTACAGACAAGATTTAATAGTAGGTTTCACTATCTAATTATTTGCTTAAAGTGCAGATATTGAATTTATGTCTCAGAAATGCAACCTCGAAATAGCGATAAAAGAGTTTAGCGATTTTAATCTATTTTCAAAAGAGCTGAAGATTCTGCAACAAATTCATGATATAAACAACCCGCACCTTATTCAATCCCTCTCAACGTGGGAATATCGAGATGCCTACTATATCCTGTTTCCATGGGCCAACGGGGGAAATCTAAGAGAGCTTTGGCAGCGCGGAAATCCTGCCGAGCTAGGTCGTAAGCCAATTCTTTGGTCATTGAGGCAAATGCTGGGTCTTTCTGGCGCGCTTCGGGATCTCTATGGCAAGAATTGTCGACACGGTGACCTTAAACCACAAAACATTCTATACTTCAACCAGAATGGCCAAAACAAATTGGTCATTGCGGATGTTGGCGTGTCCAAAATCCATAATCAGGTCACAAAGCTTAGAAATGAGGGAACCTCCACGAAAGCCACTACACCTTCATATGAGCCACCTGAGGTTTTGCTCCACCAGAATAGCGATACACCAAGATCACGAAAGTATGACATTTGGTCTCTAGGTTGCATTTTCTTGGAATTTCTCATTTGGCTCCAATGCGGATTTGGAGCAATCGAAGAGCTCTTCCACAAGCCTGGAAGTGATCCAGCTTATAGCTTCTATGAACTTGCCGAGGATGGCTCGCCGAAAATTCGTCCGGATGTAGTCAAGGTAATGGACCACCTCCGTCGAGACAGTGAATCCAAAGGAACCGCAGTGGCGCCAGTTGTCAACTTAATTACTAAGAACCTACTCTTGGTCGAAGCGGATGATCGAGACAAGCCGGAGGAGTTATACGACAAACTCATGTTCATAGTCCGAGATGCGGAAAATACTGGTTAATTGGGTTTGATATGATGTTATATAGAATCCTGGAATTTGTAAGAATAGGGTAGATACCTAGCCGTTGCTGTAAATGCCGCATAGTTCGCTTCTAAAGTATGAACAGTGGTGGGCGGTCATAAACAGAGTTGATGAGACTACTGGATCGGTTTATGCTGAAAAAAAACCATTAAGAAATTTTGCCATGACTTATTGAATTTCTTCGGCGTGATTGAAGAAAACTTCTTTATATTGTTGAGCTTTCCAACTCCTCTACGAGACCAACCAATATCAGGATTTCCGGGTCTCATATGCCCCTTGTATTTGTGTAAGTTCATAATGAATTATGTTTAGAAATGTGCCTTTGTTACATGACACCGCATCAAGGCGTCCCATGCTGAAATGGTGGTACAGCATGGTTACCCAATTGACTTCTGCAAAATGTGCCATTTAATAGATTGGGGGTCGGTATGATACAAAACCCTTACGGAGCGGGGGACTTGACGCCTGTAGCAAGGATCGTTAAAGTGAGCAGTTTAATGGTTTATACAGTTACGGCGAGACTAAACCATCCTTTGGCGTGGTGAACCAATTGAATGGATCTCCCAATGCTCGCGTCGTGCGGTTCCTGCTTGGAACACCCCTCACTTTCATCTCAACTCTTGGCCCATGGAAAGCTTTCCGCGTGTGGTTGCCTCCGATGCTACTGCAAGCTGACTGTGGGCTGTGACCTGGTGGCTTATTTGGCTTGGGCTTTCTCCACTCCGATTGGTATTTCTTCAGCCTCAAAGTGCAGAAGTATGCCGGTTACCCCGGCTGGACCTATGACCTTCAAGGAGACTATGAAACCAACTGAAACCTCTTGCATCCAAGTTGGATGCAACTAGCTAATGGTTATCCCAAATGTGCGCTTTGACCCCCGTATTGGAATGTGAAGCGTGTACAGTTGCAATCAGAAGAACCCAATGATTCGGCAAAATTCTTCTCGACTGGGCTTGACAAACTAGTAACAATTTGTGAATCAAGATGTTTCTTTTCGCTAAATGATTACTGTTTTATTCGCCCCGGTATGAAAATTTCAACAATTGCACTTCCATTGGAGACGTCTCACTCCTGCACACTTTCCAACCCTGTTCTGCTCATTTGGGGACCAGGCTGCGCGCTTGGCTGTATGCAAATTTCTTTTTGATACGAGCCATGCACCCCGCCAAGCTCCGTGGCTGATCAAAAACTGCGCGAATGTCTCAAATCCTTGCACGAGTAGCGGCATGTGAGCTTGGTTAAGCCATGCGTTCAAATCATGGTTTCTAATCAGCCCCCAAACATGATTGTCGAGACCCGCACCTTACCCTCGACCTCCAGAATACCTAGACAGTCCATGTCCCTCCATTTCTTTTCTTTTCACTCTTAACAAAACAAAATTCAACCCAAATCCTTTTAATGGCTTCTTACTCTGGATATTCTACTCTACCAGAGGTGCACGTAACGGGGGAAGGCCTGCCAGACCCTAACTACCGTCCTCCAGTGCCTCCAAAGCCAACCTACGCAGATTCCAGTATGCCGCAACTGAACAGGCAATCTTCCTATCCCCAAGAGCCGATGCGCTGTTGTGACTGCGAGCTCTCTGTAAGAACATGGAAATGTGTCCAATGTGATGATTCATTTTGTGACGACTGCTGGCCAAAACAACGACCTCACCGGGTATGTTTGACTTGAATTTTCTGGGTGCTACGATACATCTCGCATCAGTCTGAGCCCTGTGCTGTTGAGATTTCTTTCCATGTGCAAATTTAGCTGCTAACGATGCATTATTAGCCAGGGAAAGTCGGTATTGATGGCCGGCAACACGAAAAAGTCGACGAAGAGGTCATTCATCGGTTGAAACAAATATTTGGTCAACCTACGCCAGAGGAGCAGTACAGACGACACGGTAGCGATATCAATACCACCTGGTTCGGAGTAGATAGGGAAGCAAACCAGCCGTTTCTGCACTACTCAAACCGACTCGTTGACATCCTACAAGAAAGCCAGGTGGGAGATTACTCAGAAAGATTTCCTCAGTTGGTATCATTTGTCGGTCAGACCGGTGCGTATGAGACAATTCTTCTTTTCTCCACCCATGCTTTTGACTGATAATCATCTTGAAATAACCAGGAGCTGGTAAAAGTACCGTTATTAAAATGCTTATCAACCGCGAACAAGCAAGAATTGGGAATACACATGATTACCCCGCTCCAGTCCCTGGGCTCGTCGGTGATAATATCCCGACCACAGGTGACGTACATCTGTACGCGGACCCTGGCACATACCTCGCTCAGAAACCAATCTTATACGCGGATTGTGAAGGTATGACTGGCGGAGAGAATGCCCCTCGAGGTCTTACTTGCCGGGAAAAAATCGAGACCGCAAAGAAGCCTACGCAGTTGATGAAGAATAAACTTCGAAAAAGGCTGGCTTGGGCAAATGAACCTAAAATGCAAACCCGCGAGTATGCCGTTGGCACTCTTTTCCCTAGGATTCTGTATACCTTCTCCGATGTTGTGGTGTTTGTGTTACGAGAGGTTAGGTAAGAACATCGTCTTAAGAGTGATTAGCATTATGGTGACACGATAGTTGCAGGGTCTTCCAAACGGAGGTTTTGAAGCAGCTGGTTCATTGGGCAGCAATGTCGATTGATAAATCCATTAATCAACCAAGCTTACCACACATTATCATTGTGCTCAATGCTACCGAGAGCAGTATTGACGAAAGCCAGTGGGATCCAGAAGAGGCTACTCGTGGGCTCTTGGTTGATTATAAGGATTCCGTCCATCAAGTACCTGCTCTACAAGATGTACTTGCTCGTTTGGCAACATTGGGAAAGAAAATAAACAACACCAAGGAGCTTCTTGAATACTATTATTCATCGGTAACTGTGATCAGGATCCCTTCCAAAGGACGCTATATGAAGATAGATGATCAAGTCGGCAAGTTGTATCACATCATTAGCGCAAAGTGTGCAAGGTCTCATGCCGACAAAAAGAAGATTCGCATGTTGCTCAATGCGGAGAGACTTCCAAGATATGTCAACGCGGCTTATGACCACTTTTCGAAAAGGCTTGATGAGCCATTCGATTTTGTGGAAGAGGCTCGTCGCCATGCCCCTCTGCCACAAGACTTTGGTGGTCATGTTTTGAATCTCATATTGTCAATCTACAATAATAATGAGAGACAGAACAGACGCACAACTGTCCTCTTTACCAAGCTTAGCCCTTTGATAGCATCATGTGTTATGCTTGCCATTACCAGGGACAATACTCAAGGTAAAGTAAACAAGTGTAAATTTGCACGATTGATTCGTTGAATTGACATTCAGCAGGAACCTATTCGAGTCTGCTTTGGCACACTTACTATGAGCCGCTTTATGCAGCATTCTCAGAGTTTTGCAATCAGTGGCTGCGTTGTTCCTTTCAACAAGATGACTTTCAGTGTTACAACGCTAGGAACTCGCACACGAAAGGACATCAGGCCCAATCGGGAAAGATTTTTGCTCGGGGTGTGTATCATTCAGTATTCGATCCTGACGAGTTCTTCCCAACATGGATCGCCGAAATTGATAAACATATCAAGGCGCTGGACGATCGCCTGCAACAGGAAGTTGATGGAGAGGAAAGAGATCTTATCCCAAGGATACACAAGGAAGTCGTTTCGGATTTCTACCGAGGCTTTGGTCCTGGTCCTGTATCAAGGCTTAAGAGTCATTTGACTTGTCTTTGCTGTGTTCGCAAAATTCCTGAAAATGTCCTCCCGTGTGGCCACATACTGTGTAAACCTTGTGTGCAGACTTTTGGTAAAAACATGGGACAAGGATTTTTTGAACTGTATTGCTGTCCGCTTCACCAGAGAGAGACAAGGTGGCCTCGTCCGGCAAGGATACGATTCAAACCACAGGATGCAGGAGTGCGAATTCTATGTCTAGATGGGTAAGTACAATGGGCTTTATTCTATTCTGAATACTAACTCATGAATAGGGGGGGAGCTCGAGGCATCATTGAGCTTGTGGTTCTTCAAGCTATCGAGCAGGAGCTGGGGGGGCATATTCCCGTCCAGAACTTTTTTGATCTAATCGTTGGAACAAGGTCAGTTACCAGGTATCGAAACCCGAAGAGCATCGTGGCTGATATTCGTAGCACTGGTGGTATTATTGCTCTTGGCTTAGGAGTAAAACGCTGGAGTGTTGCCAGCTGCATGGAAGACTTCAGAAATCTCTGCGATGAGGCTTTCACATCACGACATTTTAAGAAACTTGCTATTGTCAGTCACAAGAGTTACTACAGAACCAAACCCTTGGAAAATGCTTTGCAGTCAGCATTTGACCATTATTCTCTACTCTATGGCGGCTCTAAATCTGGAGCCTCGACTTCAATACGGGTTGCTGTCACATCAACTTCCGCAAGCGAGAATCGACCAGTCATATTATCCAACTATAACACCGAGGGCGACCGTGATGCTCGTGAGTTATTCGTAAGCGCAACAGAGTACAAAATGCTGACGTAAAACTAGTGCCCTACAAATTCGTGCGGCCACAAGACCCGAATTCGGAGCTAAAAGTATGGGAAGCTGCCAGAGCAACAGCTGCAGCGCCACCATATTTTAAACCTTTCATTCAAAATGCGACGATGACAGCTTATACAGATGGTGCAATCCATCATAATTGCCCCGTCGTAGTCGCAGACTACGAACGAAGGCTCCTCTGGGAGGAAGTCAGCGATTGGCCGCCGGATATCTTATTGTCCCTCGGCACTAGCCTTAGCAGCGCCAAAGCAGCGTCTCATACAGCGGGAATTCTATCCCCTGACTCTACCTCCCGCTCCAAGAGCATCTTGCGCCACCGGGGAGTAGGTGGCCTTGGATACATGTTACGCACAGCCGGTACCATTATTGATGATCAGTTGGACTGCGAAGAAATCTGGAAAAAGCATTATGCCAAGGTCACGCCACCAGGGAAAACGCACAGTCCCGAGAATAAGAGGCGCAATGTGCGCATAAACATTGAATTCCCAAATGAAAGACCTGGTCTTGATGACGTCGCAAATTTGGAAAGCATGGAAAGATATGCGATGAACAAAATTAGAGAAAATCTTGACATCCATGAAGTTGCACATAGACTAGTGGCCAGTTGTTTTTACTTTGAGAAAACCTGCACCTATGTCCAGAAGCGGGAGACTGGAGAGTTTGAATGCCTTGGTAAGAAATCCCTTTTGCATCACGACTTATAACTCTATGCTGATTCAATACAATCACATGCTAACCTTGAGTAGGAAACATTCGTTGCCGTTTCAACGAACACAGCCGTGATATAAAAGGCTTGGGATATATTTTGCGGAACTGCATTCGTGGCAATACATTCGTGCCGTATTTCTACTTGCAGGAAAACTATAGTTCACGCGATCAAAGAAACCATGAAGTGCCGATACTATTGGATACTATCGACAATATGTGCAATTCTGGCGTGTTTCGACTTCACTCGCATCTCCAAATTAACGGCGTCAATCAGTCTAGCGTTACACGGCTTGCTTTGTGCCTCCAGCCTGAGTACTATCGGTATAGTTATAATTATGATCACCCAGTGGAACCGATTGAACCCTTGCTTTCTATCAGCGGATTTCCTCGCGAACTTTACACCCAAGACAGTCTTTTAGCATCAAACCCAGATGAGGAATATGAGAATGATCTTGAGGAAGTTCCGGGTGTCGCAGAAGTTCCAGCCGTACCAGCTGTAATAAAACCAGTGGCGGACTCAGAAATATCAAGACTTCAACGTAAGACAGCGAGAATGTTTACTCGTGGGGGTAAAGGCCATGGCCGATCTAAGTCTCAATTGAGTAGCTCGCAAAATGTTTCTGGATCACTGATTTGCATCATTGAAGGCAAAGAAGAAAACAAAAACGAAATAAGACAAGACAGCACGGATACAAGTTCAACCATGTCGATGGCGAGTAGCGGAGAACCACCATTCATGATTGAGCTTCCAGACAGCTCCTCTGAAGCGGGCCCAAGCACCAGAACACATAAGATATTTTACTAATCAGGTCTACGATTAAAGGAAAGGTCCATATGGGGTGAAACGAAGACACACGCAGATATATATAGGGTGTCAGGTTTCTTTTACGCTTTGAAAATATTGTCTTAGTCAATATAATGCAATATATTAACACTTGAATTGAAACATGAACGTATTCCATTTTAAACTATGAGAATGGACGCCTAATATATGAATAAGAAATTACCTGAAGCTGTCACCGGAATCGAGTGCCCAAATCAACCCCAAGCCACTGCTTCAAAAACGGGAATAGATACTGTAGGAAATTTGATGGAGAAGGCAAGAGTTGGGTACCAAAATGAAAAATGCAAAGAAAAGTAAGCGACACGGTCTATGTTCAGTAATAGATAGATGAGGATATCGTGCCAAATATCAGGGCATCATGTGGTTATTGTGGCGTAATTTTAACACCGGGACTTGTATTGATCCTTATCCTCTATTCTACCTACACCAAATCCCCTTTCTGCGCCTAGTAGATAGAATCATTTAATACCTTTTCGAGCTTGATGCTGACTTCATTTATTCAACTTCGTTAACCTAAGCGCTCAGAAAACTCAAACATAGCTATGAGTATATTGCTTTACTAAATTAAAAAAAAAATCATTTGAGATGATAGTGAGCTCTGCTTTTGGCCCATAGATAAATCCAAGAAATCGGGTTATAATCGCATCACAATCGAGGGGTTTTCGGTTACCAGAAAATAAAACAGGCGGATAAACAGATGGGGTGAGTCAATATTCGGCTGCCCAGTGCCACTAGCAAGGATATCTGTAGGGTATTGAGTTATGGTACGCGTACTTTGAATACATGAGCAAATTTAAAATGCGGTAATAAGGGTTTCTCGTACCTTGCCTCTTGGATCGTTGGTCTGTGCCATGTGCAGGGTTTGCCTGTTGAGCATGATAGTGCTTTTCCAGCCGGCAACGGACAATTTAGTTTTCCGGTGATGAGCCCGCCCGAGGTTTTCAACTCCGGGAATAGAAAAAGAATTAAGCTGCTATACCGTCGTTTACAGCTGCTGTTTTATTCATGACACCAATATTCAGTTCTATCTCTCAAGAACCCCCCATAGTTTGCCTCCCTGATATTTGCGGCTCTCTAGCCAAAGGAAAGCAATGTGCTCCAAGATCGCACAATCTGTTTCGGCCGTCAGCAGTTTCAATACCGCTCAAGTCTCTTATCATCCTCGGATCTCACACCGGGAGTGGGAAAGCGTTATGTAAGTCCGGAGTATAAACCCCAACGTCACTAGTATCATGAGCAATAGCTCCACTTTGCATGGCACCATCTGAACCCCTTTCCCCGCATTATTCCCCGCGACCAAAAGTTTAAGCCATCACTTCTTTCCTAGCTTTCAGTTTGGAGTCAACTCCGATTTCCACCTCGGCCTGTTTGTAATCCCATTGGCTGCTTTCACCGCTAGGACGAGTTTGCCTGCCGAAATTTGGACCCGGGACCTGGGCTCTCAGCTCCTGGGAGTTATTTCCGCGATATTCAGGAAACGAGGAAAGGTTTAAATGGCTTTTAGGCCCATGCTGCTCTTGCCATGGCACCGTTCGCATTTCCGCCAGACTCAAATTTCCCAATGGCTGCCCTATCGTTGTTTGCCGCAATCTGGGCGTTTCGCCTATTCGGGATAACAATCGCTGAAACATCTTGCAACGCAGCGACCTTCAAGCAGCTCACCCTACATAACATTGAAATCTTGTCTCTCAATGTTACTGCCTCCAAGAATGTACAAGTTACCTCAACTGCAAGCTTGGTAGGAACCGGAGTAGCCGGTATTGTGTCCGCGACAAGCGGGCAGAGTATAACCTCTGTTGATATCTGCAATATTGATATTCAATACACCCATCCTGGGCAATATGATACAGTAAACACATACATCGGTCTGCCTCTGAGTGGTGACGATTGGAACTCCAGGTTCCTAATGTATGGCGGCAGCGGTTGGGTGGCAGGTTCAGAAAGCCGTATACTTGCACCTGTTGCTGCGGGATATGCTTCTTCTTCCACCGATGGCGGTCATAGCACCACTACTACATCGGATTGGGGCCTTGTAAGCGAGGGAAATGTCAACTGGCCTGCCTTGCAAGACTTTGCCAGTGTTGCATTAAACGAAGCGGCAACTTTGGGCAAATTAGCAGCTGAGATTTACTTCGGATCTACTCCAACGTATTCTTACTGGAATGGATGTTCCACGGGTGGTCGCCAAGGCCACATGATGGCTCAACGCTATCCTGAGCAGTTTGATGGTATTGCCGCAGGATGTCCTGCCATTAACTGGCAGCGATTCATCCCATCAGAGGTATGGCCGGTCGTCATGGCTCAACTACTAGGTTCGTGATATTTTGTGCAAGAGGAATTGAAGCAAGACTAATTGAGATATGCAGGCGTTAGCCCACCTTCTTGTGTGCTACAGGCCTTTACCAACGCAGCCATCGACGCATGCGACGAAATTGACGGTGTTAAGGACGGCATAATATCTGATGCAGAAGCATGTGCTTTTGATGCTGCATCACTAATTGACAGTACGGTTCAATGCACTGATCCTGAGGGGCAGGTTGTTATCACAAAGGAGATGGCTCAATTGGCTAACGCCATCTGGAATGGTCCAAGATCGGAATCCGGCACATTTGAATGGTACGGGCTTGGTCGCGATGCAAACTTAACCTCACTTCTCAATACCAATTGCACATCCGTCGACAAGTGCACCATTGTGCCTTTTTCAATCGCCTCCGATTGGGTTTCGATTTTCCTTGCTAAAAATTCTTCTTTTACGCTTGAGGGTGTTTCCAGAAAACAATATGACCGGTTTTTTCGACAGTCTGTAGATGAATATGCCTCAATCATCGGGACGGATAACATTGACTTGGCCGAGTTTAAAAGCGCCGGTGGAAAGATGATATCATGGCACGGGATGCAAGACGAATTGATTCCAACCAACGGCACCGTCGATTACTACTCACGAGTTCTACGCCAGGATTCCGATGTGGGTGACTTTTATAGATTTTTCCTTGCTCCTGGTGTTGGTCACTGTGAGGGTGGCGTTGGTTTCGATCCCAGTAATACTATACTGGATGCTGTTAGGGCATGGGTTGAGAATGGTACAGCCCCAGAGACTCTTATCGGTATTGGGAAAGCCGTTGGAAGTGAAAAGGCTAATTCAACTCGATCCATTAAGCTGTGCCCATATCCTAACGTTTTGACCTACACTGGCTCAGACCCAAACAATAGTTCATCATTCACATGTAAATAGAATCCGAGACAGAAAATATGAGTGACAATGGAAGAAACCTTATGTATTGTGAATTCATACTTCTGTTGTTTCTCCATTGCGTAATGGTTAGAGTTCATACAGTTGACGTCACTGCATGCAGACCCCCAGACAGTCATTCCAACCTCTGCTGGGTGCTGACTACTTATGTCTTACGCGTTATAGTGCAATTTCATAGGAGATCTCTAGCGATGAAAAAGCATGGCACGACTTTAACTCTGATACTCTCGCGGTTATCTAGAGTATGTGGATTGTCTTGGTCATTGAGAGAGCGAAGTCACCTATAAACGTAGCATGTATCCACGGTTACCTGAGGTATGCATTGTGTTGGGCCTGAATTGGCTATTTGATTAGAAATAGAGTCCGTCGTTAAATGCGAACGCTATCACATATTGTGATTTCAAGCAAGTACTAACAGACAGTGTGGTGAAATAAGCAATTATTGAAGATAGAATTGGATATTCTATATGGGTGTTTGGCCTTTTTAAATCTTATGATTTTCCCCCCATTGGCGATGACATTTATATGGGATGTGGGAAGAGACTGCTTTTGTCAAGTGATTGACATGGCTATGGTCGGAGACTAAACATGATTGCGTTAGGGAAATCTATTTTTAGGTGACTTTTACTAAAAGTCATTCGTGCATGGATCATACGGGAACCAAGGAGATCATTTCTGTGTTCCAATTCTCTATCTTGTCATAACATCTTTAGACGAGAGACCGTTTCCATCCCCCAACCACCGAGACAAGAGTATGCCGTAACTGTTACGGCTTGGTTCACCGTACATTACGGTGATGTCTCGTAGCAGCTGTTATCTGTGCCTGTGATCGCGAGCATTGTGATTGTAGACTTATCTTTTGGCCTGACGGGCTACTAGATGTAACAGGGAGCACGGATCCTCACAGTAACCTCACCATTAGCCGCTACCAGCACGTGATACAGGGCTGTGGTCTCAGCTATCACGACTGGGAGTGGATGACAGCGTTGTCAAAGGTCCCTCGCCACCTTCAGCCCAATGCACTAATTAGCCGGAGGTAAATAAGGCTAGTGAACGGAAGGGACCACCCTATCTATCATTTAGCGATAGGGAATCTCCCTGGGACTTTTTGAAAAACAGGGCTCATGTTTAATCCAGACACCGAAGCGGAAACCGAAACCGAGAGTTTATTCCTAGCAGATTTTTGCTTATCTTAATTTCTATACGAGATGTTCTTGGGCACGTGCGTATTCTCGACCTATGTAAATGCCTAGCTTATCTGCGGGGTACCCACTGATTTCTCTTGAAAGTTAATGCCAGCCCAAGTGGATCAAGAGCATACAAAAGCAACGCTTCGTAGTTGCCTTGTGTGCAATTTTCGCAGAGGTCAAGGAGAGGCAAAAGGTAAGAGATCAGTAAGAAGAAGATTCTTGTTCCTCAAACATACTGGTTTTCCCAGTGAATACTAAGAATTTATGCCGGAGCTGATGTGGCATATATAGGCTCCATCTCTGGCAATGGTATACTGTGATATGGCTGCGGTGGGGAGAAGATATTGTAGAGACTTATTGAAGTCTTGGTTAGGCAGGTGCTCTATCTTGGGGATTGTCGGCGGTTGTACTGATATCGCCTTGGAGGAAGGAATGCATGTTTGGCCCGCTGGCGACTTTCACGTTCTACTAGAGAGAGAGAGCTTCATGACCTATGTCTGTTGGGGAATTGAAAGAGTGATATGATATAGCAATAAAATTATATCATGATTGAGATCTGTAATACGATTTAGACTCTTTACTCTGTAGAGAGATCTAGGTCACTGTCTCTTCCTTTCCTTCATTGTTTCTTGCCTTTCTTTTCTGTTTCTCAACCTTGCTACAGCATTAGTATTAATCTGGTACAATGCCAAGAATTCCATCAATCAGAGAGAGAATTGCATTCGACTAAAGTCCTGCTTAAAGTCTCAGATGTAGGGTATTTGTAGGGATCTATTCGGTTTATCCTTGATCTAATTATCTCATATCATTCAATCGGAAGGTTGCTCGTTTCCTTCTTGACATGGGTGGCCACAGCCCCACAACAACTGTTGGACCCCGGTTCTGATCCGGGCCTGTCGATTCTCAGGAAGTTGATATTCTTTATTTTTACCTCTTGATTGGAAGACTTTTAGCCAGGTCAACTTAGGCTGAGCCATTTCTTAGCTCATAGTACCTTATCAATATGCGCATAGGGTGTAACGGCTGTGCTATTGACCGCTGTACCATGGGTAAAGGATAGGTCAATAATCGCTATTGCGGCAATTAATGTAGCACTCAACATCACCTAAGAGCCCCTGCACGAGTGATCAGTTTAGTACAGAGCCGGCACGGCTGATCAGGCCGTAACATGGGGAGTTTAAATGAGGTGCAAATTTTGTTTAATATTATCATAGACTGGCCCTAAATACTACTCTAATTGAACACCTATAAAAGTTATATGCTCAAGCAGCAAGAAAGGAATTCTTACTATTCCCTGCAACACTGTGGTGTGGTGTGACCACTGCGCCAATAAGCCAAATGATCAACCAGTATCCGCGGTTTCTGCGGGCACTACACCACACGCAAATATACAAGGCCCCTCAATTCCTTACATTCCCTTCTTCCATCTCTCTTCTTACTCCCGATTCCTCTTAGCCTCCTCTTTTTCTTAGTTGCAGTGCTTGCTTTTTCTCATCCTTTAGACTCAGGCTAAAACCCGAGCTCTTTGTAGATATTATTGGAACACTGAATGCCTAATCCTCCAGAGGCAAAACGTCAAAAGCAGGAGTCTTGAATACATCCCAACTCTCCGAAATTTGTGGATCCCCAAACGGTTTCAGGGCGGCGAACCGCATATTGTATCTTCCTTCAGTGATTTGAGTCCCATTGGCCAACCGACCTAGCCACCAAAGCTCAGTTCCAAGTATTCCAATAATGTCGCGCGTTAGATCCTTCAAAGGCAAAGTAATGAGGTCATTGGGATCGTCCGAGCTAGCGTTAAAATACGACTTGCCAGACAATTCGGCCCAACTCGTCGCAGACCCAACGTATCCGGCCTTGCCGATCACTGGAGGATACGCCCACTTTTCCTCTGTCCAGCCATCCTCAAAGATGTCCCAGCGCAGCTCTCTCGTGCCAAAGTTGATGCGTGAGTACACAGCGGGGAAGTCCTGAACGTCTGGATCCAGATCAAAGGTGAAGTTACTCTTCTCGCTGATGGGGATTTCCTGGCGTGTCGAGACCATGGTGGGGAAGCCAATAGGATACTGAAAGATGTCGCCAACTTCTTTGCTAAGGTCGGATGCAAGACCCAAGAAGGGCACTCCAAGAGATTCGCCATTGCTTCCAGTGATAACGATCTTGCCGCTGTACAAAGGCAAGTTGGAACTATTCAGTCCAGCAGGGGCCGTGAAGGAGAATTTCGCAGACTTGGTCTCTCCAGGTTGTATGGTCATTTTTGCATCGGGCAGTAAGACCTGGGGGTTCATCTTCTGAGGTGCAGCCAGGACTTCTTCACCCCAGGCCATTCGTGGCGTCCCCCAAGCCTCAGGGTTAGTATTCATCGAATTAATACCACCGTAATTTTCAACCGAGAAGTCATACGTCGTGGGCTTATCTCCGGCATTGGTGATTTCTACGATGTGATCCTGATTGAAGTATCGTGTATCGTTGAGGGCGAATTTAGCAAAAGAGAGACTGGTACTGTAGTCTAGAACCTTGGTAGCATTGACGATTCCGGTGCCGACCTGAGCCACGGAGGCCATGAGTCCATAGTCCGGACTATCCGAGGTACCATCGTGCCATTTGACAGCCGAGCCGGACGAGATGATCCTCATGGCGAGGTTCTTGGCGAAATCAGGTCCGTGAGAAGAGCGACCACCGTGCTTTCCAATATACAGCGCTGCAACACCTGCAACGTATGGGCAGGCCATAGACGTGCCGCTAAGAACAGCATATCCATTGTTCAAATAGCTCGACAGAATCTGACCACCCGGGGCTGCGATATCAGGCTTGATGTATAGGTCATTAGTCGCTCCAAGGCTTGTGAAGGAGCTTGGTGCTCCTCCCGTTTCTTCATTGAAGACTCCGGTCAGAGTCCTGACGGGCAAAGTGGTAAAGTCAGCAGTGACGTTGCCACCGGCCTTGATGGTATTGATGATCGCAGCGCCGGCCTCTCGGGTAATCATGGCAATCATTACGTCTTCCAACACTTCTGAAGGGACCACAATGGGCATCTCGTTGGTATAGATGAGGATATGCGTTGCACCAAAGGCGGCCAGGTTTTGCTGCTTCTGCGAGAAGTTGCATCCTCCTCGACGGACGAGCACAACTGAGCCAGTAAGGTTCCGAGTATCTTCCGGCAGTGGGCTACAGGCTTCGTTGACGACGGTTGTATTAAGGCTTAACGGAATAACCGGCCAGCCGTTGACTTCAGACGGGTACCACTCCGCCGCTGGCATGTACGGGATATTGACTTTTTCCACGTCCTCGCCATTCTCAAAAGTTGCGTTAAAGGAAGTTGTGGCGATGACATCTCCCTCAATGGAGGAAACACCAAGGACATGCGCACCGGAGGAACCGCTACTAGCGGCAAAAGCACCGCCCTGACCATCGTTTCCTGCTGATATGGTGACCACGACGCCCTGATCGACGATTCTTGAGGCCACAACAGCCCACGCGTTGTCAGACCAACCGCTGAGACCGCCGATAGAGGCAGTGATGACGTCGGCCTAGAAGCGTTGGTTAATTGTACTAGTATTGATTCTTAACGCTCAGATACTTACCCCGTCGTTATAAGCCCTGATGAAAGCATCAATCAACACATCCTCCGTTGTTGCGTCTATTTTCCCGAAAACCTTATAAACTCGGAGAGTAGCTTCAGGAGCAACTCCGGTGATCCTAGAAATCTTAGGCTTCTGCAAGATAGATTATGTCCTAGCTTTAACTTACAGATCGCTTTTACCGGCAACGATGCCGGATACATGAGTTCCATGGCCCAGGTAATCCATAGGATCCTCATCCGGTTGTTTCTGCTCATCTTGAGGCCATTCTGCACCATTTTAGCTCCATGTGACTCTTAGTATTGGAAAACATCCTCTTACCACCATCACCAACAAGATCATATCCACCTTCGATTTTGAAACCAGGACCAAATCCTCCTCCAAGCTGTCTGGCGTCAATCAAATTGCATCTCTGGACTTGATATCGACTTAACTTACTGCTGGATGAGTATAGACAACTCCCGTGTCAACAACGGCAACAACAGCACCCTTTCCCAGAACACCGTTAGCATGAAGCTCGTCGACCCCGGTCATATGATGAATCGATGTGTTGATGCCAGCAGCATCTTGACCGAAAGTTTGCAGCGTTGTGACGGGGGCCAACGTGACTTTCTTGACCTGCCACGCCTTAATAACAGGTTCCTCCTCTTGGAGAGTATCAATGTTGTCTTCCTCAGTCTCTAGACAAGCACCTTTAAATACATCGCTGTTGAAAACTCTGACAACTTTGACTCCGGGACGATCCGCTAGTTTATCAGCGGTGGTTCCAGAGTTGGTTACCTAGTGTCTGTTAGCATGTATGTATGGTAGGTTAGCAAGAAAAAGGTCATACCCCGTCAAACTCCACGATAAATCGCTTAGGGTCTACATTGGTTTCATTTAAGGCCGGGACAGTATCCTCAGAGTCGCGACGAAAGACAGTGCCGTAGCGAGCTAGGGCACTGGAAACGCACGATAAGGTCAATAGAGTGCGAGAAAGGTGCATGCTTAATAATAGCGGTCCGATTGCGTAGACGCTAGGGAAGGTATAACACGGTGCTCTATACCTGGAGACTATTTATCTTTATATCTTAGGATAAGTGAGATAAACCGTTGCATACATGACATACAACAAAAGTTCCTCAATACAGTCCGAAGAAAGCAACTCGTATTGGCAACCAAATACGAACCTTGGCTTCAACTAGTGCGCCCTGGTTGTGCCATGGTATCCAACCGCATCACAATAGCCATGCGTCATTTATCACAATAGAGATCTCCACGTCAATCATGCCACACACAATTGCTTTTACAAAAGATCTGCTGCTGCGATAAGATCTAGGAGATTCTCGTATCTAAAATCAAGGTTCATTCTCTTTATACCACTTTCGTAACTACCCCTGTGTCAAATGTAACCTTCTCTTTCTATACTACGGAGCATCGACGTACCGAAAGTTCTCCACTTCTTAGATAACCCATGTCCAGGGAACCTCATACAAGATTAGTTATAAAAATACCAGATAGCTGTAAGGTTAGGATAGATGTTCAGAGGAAATTGTGAAAAGGAAAGATAATAAAAATAGAATATTTCATAAATATATAATCTAGATCATGTAGAGGCATCTTATCGTCATTTTTAAGTAGTGGAGTAAAGTTAAAGTTAGACCGTGCATTAATCCAATCGTATTACGTATCATTAGACACTACTTCCAACTTATCGTCTCATTCCTACGGTTACCCCTGCACACTATCATTGAGCGTGTCTTATTGCGTTGCTCTCAAGTCTACCACGACCGGCGAGCTCTAGAACGATTCCTTGTCAATAAAAACACATGAAATAAAAAGGTAGCGGGCTCTAGTACAAAATATGAAACGATGGTGCCAGTGGCCGATATAGCGGCTTCTCCCAGTCCACGTGCAGTCGGCGAAATTGAGAACTACACATCGTGGTTCGCCTCAGATAAATGCAAGTCGTGCAAGTCTCTCCTTCTAACCAACTGGATTAAGTTTGATGACTTTTATCGCATGAACCCATCTGTAAAGAGCGATTATTCCGGCCTGGTCGTTGATACACATTATTGCACATCGACCAATGAAGATGGCAGCTCCCCTGGAGAAGATAACACTGAAGTCACGAGGACCAGCATACCTGCTTCCATGACTACAACTGCGGGCGTTTTCACACCGAGCCCTGTACAGTCTGGTATTGCATCGAATTGCGATTAATTCTATCTTGTAAGGACTGATGATGATTGTTGGGCTATAGCCAATGACCACAATGTAGTTCTTTCAGATTTCGATAGTTGAAATCCAGATGTAAAAACTTATTACACTGGACTCGATGCCGGTGTCAATGTGGGTGTGGGTGTCAAGGCCAATGCTTCCACCACAACAAACAGTGATCCGACTAGCACCACTACTGGTGGTAGTGGGTCTACATCCACTCCGGTCCAGGATAGCATGGTGAGCGAGCGGCTGCAAGAAATTTTATTTTTTCCAACTTGAAGATGGCTGCTGGGCCATTGCCAATGCCAATGGACTTCTATTGGCTGGAATCCTGCTTTCAAAACTGACTGCTGCACGTAGGCTCTTGATATCACTGTTCGGCAGCTGAGACAAGATTTGATTGAGTATCTCTTGTGGAAGGTGGACAATAGGATCAGATCCTGTCGGACCAGGTTCAGATGTCTCCATGGAAAAAGAAGTTGGCTACGTGCAGAAATAAAAATTAGATGCCAAGAGGAAGAGCCAACTCAGGTTGGGTGGATTAAATAGCTTGCCCATGCCTCTATCACGGGATACTTACACGAGGTGTTGGTTGGATATTTCGCCGACACATGTTTTTATGTATTATCAGTGTGAAAGGATGGTTCAATATGAAATCAACGTTCACTCATTCCGCAATTTGACAAATACTTAATATGAATCATATAGGGCCATCATGTCATCGTGTATAAGAAGTAGAGTAAAGTTCAAGTTAGACAGTGCATTATCAGTTCAATCCTATCACTCGTCCCTGGACAATACTAAATCCCATCAATTGGACCAGTAATAGCTAATAAATCCAATATATATTATAGAAAATCACTACATAAGGATATGCCACATCATACAAAGACAAAACACCGCACCACTGACGTGGCATTGCCACATTTGTTGTCGAATAAAGTACTGGTTGCCACGGATTTTGAGGGGCTGCAAAACAAGAATGAAGCAGGGTGCAATAATTTTGAACTCGTCTAAATGAAATGACTAGCGATATCTTCATGATCTTGAGAGGCGATATCTAGCGTTTTATAACTAATTAAGCTCTTAGTATTGTTTACACTTATACTCTGCGCTTTGATCCCGTCGTCAAACAATTCCTCAATATCATTGTCGAAAGAGACAGCCGCTTTGCTTCTCAAGGCCCATGGTGTGAAAGGTGTGTCGGAACCCTAAAGTATCTTGGTATAATTAATCTAGCGGAGTAATGGTGGCATAATTGAAGTTATTAGCTATGTCTCTAACTGTAGTCTGTGGAGAATCCCCTATGAGTGATACTGAAGCGATAGCCACAAGAATCTACTTCTGAAATGCCTCGTATTACTGGGAATACCAGGTTATATTTTACGTTTATACATGAACTTGCTATTCGAGATTGTTATGACGCTCCTGTATGGACACTGGCGAGAGACATTTTTATCCTCCACGGTTGTTGCGACTGGCCTTGGCTGTTCAACTGGTGAGTGTCAAATTTTTGGTTTGTTCCTCCTATAGTTACATCCATTACTGTATACTTCTTTAACGAACAATCACAGGTATTTGAATCTAAATGATAATTCAAACAATGTGTACCAAGGGAATAAAAAATAGCTGCAGAGCCCGGTTTTTTCGCTATCTCCTTCTCGCTGCATCTGGCCCCGCATCGATCGCTTCCTAGCCATCCCGACAAGTAGCAAACCCTGGTCAATATATAATTCTGGGCAACTAAAGCTCGTAACATATTCATGCGCAGCGAAAATTCCCAAGCGACCAGAGACTAGAGTAAAATAGTTGCGATTGGTGTATGCACATCGTTGTGGGGACTCTCAGAGTGAGCTGTCTGTTGTCAGCCTGTGAGTCTGCGTGACAAATGAAAATCGACAAGGAAGCTGCTTGCTCCATTCCCCGCGATGGATTTCCCCCTGTCCGATTAGTGTTCAACTAGCTTTTAGATTCTGTCCTTTAAGGCTAAGTTCCATGTTTCCAGTAGTAGGAAGACAGGGCACTAATTTGCGAGAGGGTTTGATACAGCGGCTCAATTTATCAGAAGCAAAAAAGCAGCCAACCATTCATCAGGTAGCATCATGGCGTTCGGCTATTGACCAATCTACTACGCGGGGTTCTCTACCTAATGACGCCACAAAGTGATTACTGGTGCTGCATAATGTGATTTGCATTTGCTGCCCAACCACCAACCTCGTCACATACTCTCCGCTTGCATCCAAAAAAAAAACTAACCACCACCACCACGAGCCTTCATCCACGATGCAGTTGGGTAATCTGCCCCCGGAGCTCACCCTCCAAATTCTTGACCATCTCGGCTCGGAATTCTTTTGTCACGATGTTCGACGCCTCCTCGTCTGCAAATGGTGGTATTCCATGGCCTCGCAAATCCTCATCCAGGATCTCTATTTATCACCAAAATCACTCGAAAGCTTTGCCAGTTTATCAAAACAAGAGGCAAGGTTTGAGACTATTAGACATCGCATCAAATCCACCAAGCTCTATATGCCCGGTATCTCGCGATGGCCCCTCGTTCAAGCTCACAACGGCCTGGATCTCAGCCACCTTGAGCAAAGCCTCGCTGAGTTCAATACAGGCCTAACAAAGCTTTCAAAAACGCTTGAAGCTTGCCCCGGCATGTGTTCATTACATCTAGAAGCACACCCAGAGTATCCGAATCCCGAGCTAGCATTCACGTATCGATCCTACCTAGAGGCGCAATCTGTAATCAGCGTTTTATCTGTCAAGCATCTGACGACCCTGGATATCGATATCTCCGGTATGTGCTCCTTTGGAGAGTCAACTGAGGCCTCAAGCATTCACATCTGTGAATCTATCAACACTTTACTGCCAAACCTATTGCGTCTCCGATGCCGTATGGGTAGTGTATGCGAAAGCTTGCTACAACCGCCTCCAGGCGTAACCCAACTAGATTTGGAGGAACTCATCATCAACTTAAGCATCACTCGGTTTTCGGGTTTTGAGGTACCTTATCGTTGTCCGAGTCATTGCCGGCACAGTTCCGAGGTAACATACCCGCAACTGAAGACAAATATTGAAAGCCAAGTGTCGTCGCTTGTCAGTCGACTGAGGAAACCTAAAGTGGTAAGAGTACTATCGCACAATCCTCCACGCTCGGTCATGAATTCATTCGACGTTTTGGCCGGAGTGCGCATGCGTTTGGAATACGGGGCTTCTTGGGACGCTGATGGACAAGTCCAAGGTGATGAATCGGAACTCTCAGATTCTGACTCTAACACCTCTGAGGAGGCTTTTGTATAAAGCCTGTTGTGGGGTTTTTACATAATATTGAATGATTTAATCATCATGCAAGTCCAGCTTGTGGAAATCCGAAGATTTACGAGTGCCATGGTCAGCATCTAGGGCCAAACAGGTAAAGGGGGGGAAATATGGAAGGAGTGGTTTGTTTTGCAACCCAGATTATCAAATTTTAATATACCAAGTCATATGTCTTTCTTTTTTTTTCAAACTTTTAAGCCAAGGTGAAATTTGACGATGCTTATTTCGGGGTATTCGTTGCTCTGATCTCTATTCATACTGATGCCAAGTGCTGTGAAATACAATATGGAGGGCAAAACTCACTAGGTTTTTAGACCCACAAGTGAAATGTATATTGCCACGACTCATGACTTGCATCATTCTTTGATATCGACATTAACCTTATCACTCTCAAACATAAGTTGACTGCTCGTGACCTCAAATAGTAGTCTACAGCGGGAATTGCATCCACAATGATCTGCAAAATCGGCAGCTTCGGAAGCTAAATTTGGCCGCCTTGAGCCGTATCAGGAGAGCTCTAGGGCAGTGAAAGAGCTGCGTTAGCAGTTAATCTGGTGCCGTCTTTGTAGTTCTTACCAAGGTGGTTCGCAATAAGCCCGTACCCCCCTTCATCCCCACGACAACACTTTTAGCCAAGGCACTCAGACCCAACATTAACATCGCTAGATTCGAATGCCATCTACCAACGACACATAGCACATCATATAGGTCTATCTTTCCTCAAATTAGCATAAGGTTTGTCTGGTGATCACACCCGAGACGGGCTGACGTCACTAGCAGATCCCAAACACGCAGAAATCTTAATATATGGACTCCACTCCAGGGTTTCTTCCCGCGCAACGATCCATCACATACTCAGATATCAGATGAGATGGATGGGACAGGCAGCGAACAGTACTATCTTGAGGCAAATACAGGATTGCTTACAACGTTACAGCTATATTTGGATATTGTGACCCAAAGTCCTATCATTTATATCGAAATACGCTCACCATCAGGGCGGACTCAGGGCCAGTAGCTATTACCAATTAGTGGGACACCCATCAGACGATATGTAGCCACTAAGTAGTATAGCAATAAAGAAATTAGAGCCCAAGGCCATCCTCCGTTATTTTTTCCGCGGCAACAGATGTTTAATTTTGGAAGTAGGAAGCGCCCCGGAGGATTATGTTCCGATTTTAACGAAATGACAGGGATGATGATTCCGATACTTGATGGTCAAATGGAGTAATCCTAGGTCCCGCAAAATGGGCTATCTGGGGATCAAACGGACCCTTTAGAGTTTGGTAACGTTTAACTAGACGAAACGGTCACAGCCCAACCGTCGTTCCAGGTTCAGTCTCATTGGCATGTTGGACAACCCAAAATTGAATCTGACGTTGCACAAGACCGATTTATTTCAATTTTTTTTAGAGATCCTGCGACATATCCAACTGCATCTAAAATAGCTCACTCAGTAGTGATTCTATGCAACTACGGCGCACCAGTAATGGGGGAAAACGAGAAAAAAAATGAGTACGGAATAAGTGTTTTTTTTTTTCATGAAATGTCAAAATTCGATCATTCCTAGTCATCTCTAGCAGAAAATCTTTAAATCTGAACGGCTCTTCACTTTTTCGATGGATCATGCCCAAACACATGGTCGAAGCAATCACATAAGTGGGCTGGCCCAATCAGGTAGGGAAAATGGCACGTTACATACAACCATACGAGCCCCATTCCCGACACTGTTTGATCTCTCAAGCTGCCAAGATGCTACGGAAGATGGCCGAATCAGGCGAGGCTACCAATCTAGCCAGTTGGTACCGAACCAAATCAAACAGTGACACTATACCTTGTCCTCCGTTGTGCTCCGTCGGGTCATTCGACATCACCACTTGATACAATCCACTATTTTGGGTTACTGAATGTCGTGATGTTACTGATTCCTCATCAACTGAGCCACACAATGCGGCATTTTGAACAGAATGGAGATGCTTCAGCCTTCTATCTCATCCTATCGGGGTTTCTCAACCAGCCATGGCTGATAGCGCTGTCACATAGATCCGCCTAACCAAGAACCCAGTGGCGGTTTTAGAAACACGGAGGTCGAAAAATATGTATATATAGTCTAGGATCGATTCTTCATCTTTTTGAAATTCAGACAGACACGACCACATTTACACACTCAGATATTCTACGACACTAAATTCCAATTCTCCAATATCTTGGACCTCCAATATTCTCATTATAACCTTCTTTCGTGCAAACACAAATACTCCATCATGCTCTTCTCCAAGTTTTCTCTCTTGGCTCTGGCTGGTTTTGCCGCAGCTAGCCCCATTAACCCCCTTGAAGCGTACGTTCTCTATCCACCTACCTAGGTCCATGCCTAACATGTCTGTCCCTCTAGTGAACCTGCCCGTGTTGAGAAGAGAGCAGTCACTACCATCGCTGCTATTGTTGTAACCAGCATTCAGGGAAAACGGGATGCAGCAGCCACCACCATTGGCGTCATCGTTGATCCCTCATCTCCCGCCAAGAGGGCTGCTGCTACTACAGTCGGCATTATTATCGAGCCTTCCGCCCCAGCAAAGCGAGATGGACCCACCACAATTGGTATCATTGTTGAACCCTCTGCGACAGGCAAGCGAGGGGAACCAACTACTGTTGGTATCATTGTCGAGCCTAGCCCTACCGTTGTTAGCACTGGCCCAGTCACTGTTGGTGTTATTATTGAGCCCTCCAACCCGCTCAAGAGAGCTGAGCCCACTACGATCGGGTACATCATCGAGCCCTCGTCGCCAGCCAAGAGGGATGGCGAGCAAAAGAGACAAGCTGTGATTACCAGTGGTATCGTGATCCAGGCTGCCGCTACAGGTGTTGCTAAGCGTGATGTCAACCAGCACGATTAAAGCAGTGCTGCTATAGTCACATCGCTACGGGTTACTTTAACGCGACCGTGGTTTCCTTTAATGTGACTACCATTGACTCCTTCGCCTAAGGCATACCAATGGCATCTTTTTGAGGCTTTATGCTGTGGTTTGGGTTTTTAGGCGGCTCTTGGGAACCCATAGAATCCTTAGCCATTGTCTTGCTCGGAGCTGATGATTATGGACAATCAAGTGAGAATAGACGACATTGCTTTGCAGTACCTTGCTTGCTTCTATGCCTAGAATGATAGAACTAGATTTTATTCTGTATAGAAAATAGAAGCCTGTTTTTCTTTTTAAACTATGCATTATCTGGGATTCTTTCTTTACATCATTTAGCTTCTCACACTTTTCGGCCTCCAACAGCTCTTCTTGTTGACTTGAGACTGGATCCCCAACGCATTCCCTCCCTGAATTCAATCTTCTTTTGCGCTCTGTTTTTCTTAATGGTTTCTAGCTCAGCTGCAATCCTTCTTTGCAGAACTAACAACCAATAGTTTCCGGTAACGCATGTTTAGCGATTGACTCCCAGTCCATCTTCGGCGATCTCGTGTATTATCCAACCAGCAGCAAGAGTGCCTATTCAAGCTCCAAGTATAGCAACTGTAGGCGTAGCGCTTTCATCTAGCTCGGATGGTTCCCGCTTTATGATCGAAGAGGGCTCAAATCGCCTTCTTGTGGTTGGTGGGGCATATATATGGCACTCTATTCGAATGGCCCTCGAGCTTGCGTCTACACTTGTGCCAACAATATACCGGCAACAGCCATGGACTACCTTAGTTGCGCTCTGACGACCGACTCCATCATCTCTCACAGCGGTATTATAGCTATCTACAAATAAGGAAGAATAATGACACCGGTTATTAGGCAATATGAGCAGGGGTTTATTTTGTCCTATTTAATATCCGAAAAGAGGAAAGATTTTATGGATTTATATGTAGATCATCCGTTGTCCTCTCCATTGTTAATTAGTGGATCCCCAAAATACAGCAAACCCAACCCCCCTGCTCTATGGCAACTGAGTTCTTATATTCGATCACATTCATCCGTCAAATCCCTTTATTTCTAGAATGCACCGGTCTGAGTTCATTGACGACTGCATCTCGCTTAATGCTTACCGGGTGCTTGGTCAGACCCATATAAATAGTGATTGGGGTCCAACAAGCTGATAGGTGGGGTAGCCAATTCATCAACGCAGTCTCTCACCAGCCATTTAATAGCTCGACTTACCACCCAGATAGTATTTGCACAATGGCTAAGCATCACAATTTACCTAGCGTAGATCCCCTCTGTACGGTTTGCGCCGAATTTGTAGGAGATACGCTAAGCACCAAGTTTGACCCGACAAAGGAAAATCGCGAGCTCCAGTCCTCGCAACGCTGGAGTGACCCAGCTCCATCTTCACACTGGGTCTTTCACCACTATGACTCGTTAGACGAGGTTATTGCGAGCGCAAAAGCTGGCTGTACGCTCTGTCGCCTCATCGCAGACGACTTCGGCACCAAGCCTAACGGGCCCAGCCACCTGTCATTATATCCCTTCTGCGCATACAAGCCCAGTCGCTTTCTGGCCACATTTGAAAAGTACAAGTCTGTTTTCTGGTATTGGGGCGTCTGGGAGCCTCACGTCTTCCACATTGTTCAGCATCGGCCATACAATTCCCAGAACCTTATACCAGGGGTACCTGCGAATCCGGGAGCGCCAGAAGCCTCAGAGATCTTTGACCGCGCCATCCCCGCAACGCCTGATTCTCGGGATGCGATTGATACCGCTCGCCATTGGTTGTCAGATTGCGTGGAAAACCATGCTGGGTGCTCAAGACAACCGCAGACGACTCTCCCTACGCGAGTGGTGGATGTTGGCCGGCCTCCGCACTACTCCGAGGCTCCCAAGCTGCACATATCGCTGGGCCAAACTGACCGATATCTCGCCCTCAGTCACTGCTGGGGCGGCGCAATAGATTGCAAACTAACTCAGTCTCGGCTCTCGGATTACATGTGCTCATTACCTATGGGCCAACTCCCCAAGAACTTCCAGGATGCTATCCGCATCACGAGAGAGCTTGGTCTACAATACATGTGGATTGATGCCCTGTGTATCATTCAAGACTCGAATGCTGATTGGCGTGCTGAGGCCAGCAAGATGGCAAGCTATTATCGCCAAGCCACCGCCACAATCTCAGCGCTAGATGCCAAGCACAATACCGAAGGATTCCTCGGGACAAGGCTGCGAACGCATGTAAGAATCAGTCCCGATTTTTCCATCTGCCAGGAACCGCGGATGGCTGCAGATGTTCTTGAAAACTGCTCCCTGGACACTCGGGGTTGGTGCCTGCAGGAGCGCTTACTGTCACGGGCGCTGCTGCACTTTGGACAGGATAAGATGATGTGGGAATGCCAAGAAGGAATCGCATCTGAGCAAAGCGGGAGTGTACAGGTGAGTAAGCCGAGGTCAGTCTGAAGAGTACCGTACTCTTCTTCTTGGTCTTTTTTTTTTTTTTACGTCTGAATTATTCCCAAGAAGAGGTCTGAGAAATAGCTCCTGATGGAAAGACAGGTCACGCCAAACAATAAGGGTTGGATTATTGACAGCAGCAAAGCTGATTTTATCAACCTGCGGCGAGATTACAACAACGGGACAATTGCACCCGGGCTCTCCGCTTGGTATAGTGTCGTAGAGGAATTTAGCTGCCGGAACCTCACATTCAACAGCGACATTTTCCCCGCACTCGCGGGAGCTGCCGAGTGGTTTCAAGCCTCTGTTGATGGCGGGTCAACGACGACAGGGGCCTACGTTGCGGGCCTTTGGACGGGTGACCTGCGGCGAGGCCTGCTCTGGGGCGCAAGATCAAAGCAACGTCGCAACGCTCGCACCATCGCAGTCCCGGAGTGCGCACCTTTGTCCAGGCCGGCTGAAACACAGCTCCCGAGCTGGAGCTGGGCAAGCGTCAAGGGAGCAATAAGTTTTCCACTCAAAGACATTGGAGACGACGACCGTGTGCAATATTGGAACGACTTTCAAATCCTCGACGTGAAGCTGAGCCAAGGCTATGATGACTTCATGGCGACAGACGTGCGAGGAGAACTAAAAATACGAGCCCCTTTGGCGGTAGTATGGTATACACCTGGCCCGGGAGTTAGTGAGAACAATCTTGGTGAGATAAGTTTCGAGATGGGGAAAAGAGCTCCTGATTCAAGCTCTACCATTTTGGTTTCTCTCGACTCGGACCGGCAAACGGAGCGAGAATGCTGGGTTCTTGCCACAAATGGCCCACCAAAGCCACCATCTCTTATAATTCTAGAGAAAGTGGACAGCAATGTGTTTCGAAGAGCAGGATATGGGTTCATGTATTCGCCTTTGACAAACTATGATGAGTTTAGGATGACTGATTTTAGATTGATTTAGATGATGTAAGAGGGTTGAATACAATGGCGCATTTTCGAGGCTACTTACTAATGCGATGCTGCGGCATCCGATGGAAATCTGTTTCAAGGGTGTGTCGTCTGCCTTGTACTCTTGGCGGTCTATTTTTCGATTCGGTTTCGCATTTGAATTATCGAAACAGAAATGCGAGTTTGTTTCTTGGCGAAAGTTTGTGTTTGGTGGTACATCGAGTTGCCTATGCAATCGGCTCCATTTGGTGCGGTGAGATTTTAGACACCATTCACATGTTGTATGCAGCACCAATCAATAACGAGATCAAGGTAAGGTGATGACGACGATGAATTTAATTTTTTAAAAATTAGTTTATTCTACCAATCACTCCCAGACACAAATGCGTGCTAGGCTAGCAGCTGATACAAAAAAAAAACAGGATTGATGCAAGAAATCTTGGGTCATGTGGCTCTAGGGTAACCTCCCGCCTAGGCAGTGAACAATGGCATGTATATGTGCAATGATAAATTAATTTTTGGGGCTACATACATGAGCAGGGATTGATTGTCTTTGGCCTGATTGGTGGTTAGTCGTGTTCTAGAAGCCTGCACTATCGATACTTTTTTCCCTGCTACATTCCCATCCAGGAGGTGTTTCGGGCAGGGTTGGATTCCCGGTGGGGGTGGAACGCGGTATTACGGACACTGGCGGAGAGTGCTGCGTGAGAACCTTCAGCGTTGATCAAATCTCCGAAGCAAGGCTGCGGGTATTTGAGTTCAACCTAAACCCACGATCACTACATACGACCACAGCCCTCAGAAAGTACTGGATCCCGTTTGCTCTCCGAGCGTCAAGCTGAGGAGCGCTTGAGTAGTAGTTGGGTCGGTGACGACCAGCGAATGCCGAGTGTTGTATGTCTTTTCTTTTTTTTTTTTTCCCTTCTCTTTTATTCTTAAACTCCAATTTTTTGCTTCATGTATTTGGAGGGGTCAACTATTTGATATTGGTTACATGCTTCGCTCAACTATACGCTTTTGCTCCGGGATCGTCGGGTTTGTGTCATGCCTTCTTGGCGGACGGCACCCTTGTGCCCGGACAGGCCGAAGGAAGGCAGACCACCCTTGCGCCTTGCTCAGCAACGTGGGTTGTCTCCATGTGATCAACAAGGCGATCGACATTGGACAGACCAAATACGAGTGAGAATGGCAGGGAGCAAGACACAAGTGTTCTGGGATCAGGGAAAACAGAGATTCTAGACTCGGCTGCCGGTCGTGACCAATTGTGCATCTGCCGAGCCGACCCTGTGCAACGGCCAAAACATGTCTTACGACGACTCACCACGACAGCAATGGGGCTTGGCTTGGCGTCTCAGAGATGGAGGTGTGCGAATCTCAGTGGCTCAATTGGGCAATGTCTTGTGGCCGGAGGTTCGGATCATTAGGATGCAAAAGGGCTGCCTACTCGGGTTCGCTTTCTGTTTCACAAGGCACAAGAAAACAGGGATGGCATGCAGGTGCTGGGGGGGGGGAACCTTTTAGGTGTTGGAAATAAGGAAGACGAGAGAATTCAGCTAGAATATAAGGCCGATGGGTGATGCTTGGAAGGTCTTGGTCAAACAATGTGGGTCTAATTAACGGGCTCGCCATCCTTGCAAATCCTATTCCAGCTGGGCGACTTAAGGGGGCGCCATAAACCCGACTGACGTCGTTTAGGTGGGTCTGGGGTAACTAGGGGACCGCTGGGCTGTTTTCCTATGTTTTGATGTCATGCTCTGAGCTGAGGCTACGGCGACATGCCATTGCCTGCGAGGGAGGTATTTTGGCGTATGGGATCCATCTCGCGAACCTTGCAACCGGGGGGGGGGGCTTACGTTGGATCTTGCAGCTAGGGGACCAAAATGCGCGGAGCTGGGTCAAACGCGGGCATTCGACGGCCTGAAACTCGGCGACGGCCAGAACGGCCTGAGCGGACGCGCGGGTACATAGTAATGCCCATGGCCGGGAGCTAGCGAGCAAGCACTATGAATCAATCTAGGTGGTTGTGCGTGCACACGCATCTATCCGTCTCTCAGCTCTTGGAGGAGCTGGACGGAGAAATATGGAGAGAGTGAAGCAAGCGGATTAATCAAGAGGCCTCCTAGACCAGAACACCGGTGGCCAAGACATATGGACAGACGAACCGGACCAACGAAGCCCGCCAACCAACGACGGCAGAGAGCGAGCCAACGAGGGGAGAGACGTGGATCCCAAAGCAGAAGCATGCTGCGCCGCCACACAGAGCTCCCTGACTTGCCTGTTGAGGCGATTCCTTAGCCCTGTGGCTGGTGGCCGCTGTCCACGTTGCTGCGAGTGGCGGTGGATGTTTCTGAAAATAGGACACACTGGATCACATCGCATTGTCAATGACGACAAGACATGTGCGTGGGTGGACAAGGTTTGGGCACATTCACGTCTAACTTTCCAAGTTCGGCGAGGCGCATTTTCTTTTTACCTCTTGGTTCCTTTTGATTATTATTATTATTATTAAATTTTTTTTTTTTTTTTAATTTCTAATTTTTTTTTGGCGTCCTTCGGAGTTCCCCAGATGTTAAACATGCATTTAACCTTGGGGTCTCCAATGAACCAACCAATCCGCTTGTCACTGCCACTGTCTTGGCGGTGCGAGTGCGGTGAGTGTCGTCTTCGTCGTCGTAGTCTCGCAATCGGTCTTTAGAGAGATCGCACCGCATTGCCATCGGTGATTCACCCGCGTGTGATCAGCGGAAACAAATCTGATTAGAGTTGATGGTTGGGATTATTACTTACGTGATTTGCTTAGCTTGGCAGGGGGTGCCGAGACAAAAGGGCCCCCCTTGCAAGGCAGAGAGTGAGAGCACGACCTCTTTTGCTGCTGTGTTCTAAGCCAAGGGAAGAGACTCCCTGCTTGCTGCCCCTCCCCCTCCGCTCGCATCCTCTTTCCATCCCGAAGCTGAGCAAATAGCGAGCGAGCCCGTGTGTGTGTGTGTGTGTGTGTGTGTGTGTGTGCTGTTTGCGAGTTGAGGAGGGGCATGTAGCGACGTAATGCATGGCGCAGCCAGACGGTGTAAGCAGCCAAACAAACACAAGCAGCTGAAAAGGAAAGAAAAAAAAAAGAGGCGGCATAAGACACGCCAGACACGTCGGTCCCCTTCAGGACGTCTGGTGCCGACACGGCTACGCCGCCAAGGCACTGCCCGGATGCCGGGAGTGATGGCCACTAGCCGCATCGGGCGTGGCACAATGCCATGGTGCATGCAGGGACGAGAGAGCAACCCAAAGGCTAAATGATGACATTTACATTTGTTGTTGTTGTTGTTCTTGTTCTTGTTGGCGGCCCAGCCAGCGTCCACTGACCGACCACTAGATCCCCTTTGATAGCGCTGACTGGCTTCTCACGGCCTCGCGGGCCCGTTTGGTTTGGGCTTGTGGCTGGGCTGGCAGTCCTCGGCCCTGCGCGATGGCGATTCACGAGTCTGTCGTGTTACATAGCTAGCTGCTGACAAGAACGAGAACGATTCATTGATGAGATGACCACCACGCACGGGGCACGGCATCGTGGGCCCCAGCTGCTTCTGGGCTAGGCCGTTGCGGATCCCATTCTGCGCCTCGACGCCAGCGCCTCCTCCAAGCTCCCCCCCCCCATGCCATGGCCCAAATCAAATGACAGGCGTGTGGGAAATGAAACACGCCAGGGTCGAGAAGGAGATATATGAATCAAGGCATCCCGCTCCCCCTTCATCAAACCTCATCCAGCAGCAATTTACTTATTAAACCTCAATCCCCTCCACCAAACAAAACGAGTCCAGCTCGCAACTGACATCATCAACACACACAACCACCACCACTCACACAACAACAACAACAACATCAATCACCATGCTCTACTCCAAGGTTGCCGTTATCGCCCTCGCCGGCCTCGTTGCCGCCAGCCCGTATGTCCAACTACCACCCTACCCTACCAGCCCTGTCCCGTCGATCAATTGACTAACATGCTTGCCCAACAGTGAGCCTGCTGCCCAGCAGAACGGCATTGCCCAGCGTGCCCCCGAGCCCACTGCTCCCCCTGTCGCCCGCGACCTCGACGATGTGCTGAACGACGTCTCCACCTGGGCTGAGGGTGCTGCCAACGACGTCTCTACCTGGGCCGACGGTGTTGCCTCCAAGGCTTCCGACGCTGTCTCCAAGGCCTCCACCTGGGCTGACGGCGCTGCCTCCAAGGTTTCCACCGCTGTTGATGGTGCCAAGTCCAAGGCCTCCGAGATCGCCTCCGAGGCTTCCACCTGGGCCGATGGTGCCGCCTCCAAGGTCTCCACCGCCGTTGACGGCATCAAGAGCGACGTCTCCACTGCCGTCGCCGGTGCCTCCTCCGCCGTCGAGAGCGCTGCCAGCGCCGCTTCCTCCGCTGCTGCTGACAACGCCGCCGGCCGTGGCAACCACGCCGACGCCGCTGTCGTCCTCGCCCTCGCCCTGGGCGCCACCGCCTTCGGCTTCTTCCTTGTCTAAGCTGAATAGCATCCAATCTGGGGTGACACGCAGAGGTGGAATCTCTTTTTTACATCTTCTCCGAATTGGCCACATGACGGGACTTGCGAAATCAAAACCCAGTCCAATTCGCTCATCTCTATAGACGGCTCTCATGGTCACGGAGTTAATCGAGGAAGGCTGAACGCTCAACAAAGACGAAACCGCATCTGATATGATGAGGACGAGCTTTTTTTGACGACGGATGCTAGGAAACGGGGAAATGCGGAATTTCGGTGTATTAATCTTATTTTTTTTTGATATCCAATCGGTACATACAAGCGGACATGCATTCACACGGCCCAAGCTTTGCCTTAGGTCGTTGACAGATACCAATATGACTTGATTCATGACACATTCAATCCTAGTCTCTTGTTACTCTGCCTGACATGGAATATTTGCAAATATTTTCAATTCAAAGTGAAGTTTCTCCCCACTTGGTTATTTTGCGTCTCTTCGTAATATCCATTCCTCGTCTATTTGTTGATACATAGCATAAGCATCTAGTGCAAGAGGGCTCTATGTTGTTACAGATTTATACACTGGCGCTGATATGATATATAATTTGACCTGCCCTGTAACTGGCCCCAGTTGTGAGCATCGCTTCATCACATATGCGAATGAGTCGCGATTGTCACGTTCAAATAGGTCCAGCTAATTGCCAACACCGAAGCGCTGGTTCTGTGATACGTGGTGAAAGCTGCACCGGCCTCTTACTGGCCCTTTCGAGGCTTGAGTTGGAGTCCATAAGGTTCGAGTTGTTCGTTTGTCAGCTTGCTTGGCGCCTTGACAAACGGATCTTCTCCCTTCATTGTCTTGGGGAATGCCATGACATCTCTCACTGTAGCTGTATCCGTCATGAGTGCCACCAACCGGTCAAATCCAAGAGCGAAACCCGCATGTGGCGGACAGCCAGAGCGCAAGGCCTCAAATAAATGGGCAAAATCTCCAATTCGCTTATCCGTCATCTTGAGAATGTCGCGCATGATAAAGTCTTGCAAGTCTGCAATGTGAATACGTTCGCTGCCACCACCGACCTCGACACCGTTTAGCACAAGATCATATGCTGCACTCTTGGCTTCCAGAGGATTGGTAAAAAGCAAGTCTAAATCTGCCCTGGAGAAGGGCGCCGTAAAGGGGTGGTGAGAGGCGGCAATGCCAGCTGCACCTTCCTGCCCGGGCTCGCCCTCCTCAGTGGGCTTGAACATGGGAAACTCGGTCACCCAGACAAACTGGAGGGACCCGGGTTCACCCATTTGAGGTTTCGTCATGTATCCGGCCTCAACCAGCCCCTTCCATAGAGCGTTGCGAATATCGCCAATTTTGGTTGAACCAGTGCAATATTGTCCGGTAGGCTTCTCTCGGGCTTGGAAGACGACAATGTCTCCATCGTTGATCTCTTTGCCTTCAGAGATGAGATCAAGAACATTCTGGTACTCGAACCCAAGAGATGAGAATCCGCTTAGAGGTTTTCTCGAGTCACAGATGAGGACTTGGGGCTTTCCGTCGGGGTTCTCGGCCAGGGTCGAAGGGAGTTCATCCATGAACTTGATGATAAACTCCCGTGCTTGTTCGGGGGAGCAGTCATTGAGAGGAAATGTGAAAGCTTCGACTAGAGGATCATCGAGGTGAGTGATCATGCTCACAAATTGCTGGTATGGTTCGAGATTAGGGAGGGTGTGAATCTGATGAATGTTAGCAAATTGTCCATGATATTCTGATAAAACCAGTTGCTTACTCGGTTCGGAATGCGCAGATCTGGCTTATCAGATCCGTAAGCCCGGATACTATCCTGGAATTTGAGCGTGGTAAATTGGTGCGCATCCAACTCGCTGGGCTCTCGAGGAGTGGTAGGAATTTCCGACACCACAGGAACGCGCTCTCCTCGAATTTCCTTGTAGCTCTTGGCAGGCCGCAAAGCCTCAACGGCGGCCAAGATGATATCATTGATATCCTGGCGGACTTTGGGTGCACTAGCAAATGCCCATTCCATATCCAACTGACTAAACTCAGGCTGGCGATCAGCGCGAGAGTCTTCATCTCGGTAACAGCGAGCCCATTGCATATATCTCGAGACTCCTCCGGCCATCAGAACCTGCTTGTATTGCTGGGGACTCTGGACCAAGGCATACGCCATTCCCTTTTGACGCATTGGAACCAGAAACTCGCGCGCACCTTCCGGCGTCGACTTGAATAGCGTGGGGGTTTCAATATCCGTAAATCCCTTCTTCAAAAGACTCTGAGTCAGCTCTCCCTTGAGCCATGATCGGAATTTGAGTCGAGCCTGGAGCTCCGGATGGAAGCGAATTTGATAGTGTCGTTTGGTTTGCGGGAATTGGACTTCGGGGGTGACGATGAGGTTCTGCGGGACCGTGTTGAGAGCTCGGACATCTTTGAGATAGACTGTAGTCTTGGAAGACGTCTCATTGAGCGCCTCGCGTGAAGGATCTACGCTTTCTTGCTGAATATTGACGAGGACAGGACTGTTGGCTGGAATCTGGCGGAACAGGGAATGCGCCTCGGCATCATGACCGGCATCGGAACATATTTGAATCACCTCACCAGAGGAAGTGGTGAGATCAGCAAAGGATAGGTTTTTGGAGACGTTGCGCCGCTTTCCAAGGAAGCCGACTCGCCTGCCGTCTGTGTCGTCTTGGAGGGGAATATCCGAGTTGTTGTCTGGCCGCAAACAAGTAAGCTTGGAGTCAAGGAGGGGAATGATCGAATACAAGGCATCGCACATTTATCCCAGGCCCCCAGCAGGTCGTCCCGCTTAGATGCAAGCGCAAACGAGCTCTGAGTGAAGCTTCTCGAGAGGCATTGACGCCCTCGCAGAGACGCCAAGGAGCTTGTGGCGACACCGCGACGTAGCGCAAAGCTGCAGCGACCGAGGGGAAGCACCATGGCCAAAAAATACAGCTCAGCAGCTGGACAATGGAAGCAATTGAGTCATGACGAGACCAGAGTCGTGGTGGGCCGACTTGTGACGGAGGTGGTGAGCTGCGATGGGAAAAAGTTCGGCCGAAGAACTGCCAGGGCGGACCCCACCATTGGCACCGCAAGGGACTTATTTAAATTTTCGGATGCGCCGCGCATTTCCTCTTCTTCTTTTTCTTTTCCTTATGACCCTTCCATTCAAATAAATGTGAGTATTTGCCGCACCATCCATCCGTCAGGAAACCCGCCTCGAATCCGTTTTACTGACTTGTTCTCCTCCTAGATGATGAGAACCGCGTGAATAATATGATGCTGATGCCGGCTTTTCGGACCCCGAAACCCTCTCTTTCGGGAGCTTAAGTGGTCTCGGGGCGAGGAGGGCTTGGTATTGTGAAATGGGCGTCCGACACACCGACCTTGTTTTGCATCGGACGCGATGGAAAAAAGCTCTGACTTATTATGAATGGCAAGAGGAAAATTTTCGACTGACCCATGGGGGGATGTGGTCTGTGATCGAGAGCTTGGACTGTTTGACAGCTCTTGGGAGACAGACCCAGACCTTTATTTTGTGGTTGGGCGAATGGCAAGGTGAGTATTTTCCATTTTTGTCTTTTTGGTTGGTCGCATTTGGGGATTAGAGCCTCGCTTTTTAAAGCACTTGAATATACATATTGAATCTAAATTTTATACGAACTCATTGGCCTCTCTGCTTATCTGTGTAACCTTGTCGATGGCACCCCTGGTCAATCAATCTTCTGCATCGTATCTATCAAATGAAGGCATCGGGGATTCCAGCCCAGCCGGGCTTACCCCCCGGAACCAAAGCCCAGACCCACGTAAGAAAAAAGAAAAAAGAAAGTACGTGTAGCTGTCGTGATGCAAGGAAGAAACCTGACGGGATCGTCTGGCAGGAATATGGCGCGGTAGCCATCCGTGGTCAGGTCAGGCCAATGAAAACCTCACCAGCAGATGTCTTGCCTATCTGCATCGCCTCATTATCATGGCATCACCAATCCCACCCTCTCTTCTCCTGCGTCTACTGCATTCGGCATCGCCGCCTCCACGGTATCGCTGTAATCTCGAATTCACCTGAACCGGGCCTCCGTTGGGCAGGACATCCAAATGAAATCGGTGGAGCATACGGTTTTCGTCAGCGGGCTACCACCCACTAGCTCCCAGCAAACCCTCGCTTCATCTCAGTGCTCGCAGCGGGTGGTGACGACATGCACGCCCCCCGTCCGCCCGCCAAAGGCCCAGTGTAGACCCTGTGCGGTGCCGATACCCACCCCCTGGAATGACAGTGGCACGCCGCTGCTAGAGCCGTGTTAGGACGGTACCCCAGCCCCCAGAGCTCATCCGCAGAGCCCGCCCGCAGCGGCAGGTCACTCGCCCAAGTATCCCCCCATCGCAGAGCTTGCGACTGGTTCCGGCTTCCAAAACGATGCTTAGGTGGCCACCCCCGCTGGAAGCCCACTGGCAGCCCAGTGAACGCCCACTAAAAACCCGCCAGGCCCAACCCCCAGGCTGGGCGCTGTCTTGTCTCATCCTGCCGCGCTCGCTGAAGGCACACGCCCCCCCAACCATCCACGTCCCCCCTCCCCCCCGGTTGTGTGGATGCGGATCTCTCCTACGTCTGCGTGAGCTGTGCGCTGGCGACCTGAACAACGACGACGACACCACGAGCTTGCACTGCAACTGCAACTGCAACTGCACCGCCCCGCAACCGGATCCCAATCCCCTCCTCCTCCTCCTCTGCTCCTCCCGCCGTCCGGATCGCCGGTGCTTTCGTCTTCGGCCTCATCACCATCGTCGCCAGCCGGTCCTCCCGCCGCCTCCATCGTCTGTTCCCTCCTGTTCGTCTCCGGCGCCGCCGCCGAGCCTCACACACCAGCTGGCACCATGTCGAGTTCATTCGAAAAGTCCGTCAAGGGCGCGACAAAGATCAAGGTGCGTAGTCTCGTCCCCGCTGCCGCAGCATCGCCGTGGCCGTCGCCATGAGCTAACGCCAGAGCTTTTGCTTCGGCTGCGCAGAACGCTCCGCCCAAGACGAAATACATCGAGCACATTCTCGTGGCCACCCACTCGGGCGAGGCTGGCGTCGGCGAAGTCTTTCGCGCCCTGCAGTATCGTCTGCGCGATTCAACATGGACCGTCGTCTTCAAGAGTCTCATCACTGTCCACCTTATGATCCGCGAGGGCGCTGCCGACGTGACACTCACCTTCCTATCCTCGCACCGCAACATCCTCGCCATTAGCAACTTCACCGACGGTATGATCCGTTCCCTCCCCCTCACCTCGGATGATGACCCCGTCTGGTCCTGTACCCTGCGGGGCGAGGACGATTGTAGCGACTGGTAATTGACCGCCATACAGCCCAGATCCAAGGCCGAAATATTCGACACTATGCTCTATATCTAACCGAACGGGCGCGAGCGTACCGCGACACCAAGACGGACTGGGTCCGCGCCCCCGAATCGAGGCTCGAGAAGCTGTCCGTCGAAAAGGGCCTTTTGCGGGAGACGGAGGTTGTCCAGCTGCAACTGACAGCACTGCTCAAGTGCGACGTACGTTGACGCCCAACGAGTTCGGCCCAGACTCGTATTAAGAGAAAATGACGACACAAGCTAACATGGCTCGCCTAGGTCATGGAAAACGAGCCGGAAAACGAAATCACCATTACAGTCTTCCGACTGCTTGTTCTAGACCTTCTGGCACTGTTCCAGGTGCTCAATCAGGGCCTGATCAGCATCCTCGGTGCGCCGCTACAGCTTCCCATGTCTCAGCCTCCATTCTGACCCGTACTGTCTAGGCCACTTTTTCGAAATGTCCAAAGTCGATGCCGAGCGCGCAATGGCCATTTACCGAAACTTTACTCGCCAGACTGACCAGGTAGTCCAGTACCTCAGCGTTGCGAGACAGTTTGAGCACCACACGCGAGTCGAAGTCCCCAAGCTCAAGCATGCGCCCGTCAACCTGGGCAAGCAGCTCGAGGAGTATCTCACCGACCCCGATTTCGAAGTCCACCGGAGGCAGTACCTGGCCGAGCAAGATGTCAAGAAGAAGGGCGGCGTCAGCTTCTCGTCCAACACGAAGCCAGCGGCCTTGTCGCGGAAGAAGGACAATGACTTCCCCGAGCCAGCATCCAACAACCCGTTCCCCAAGATGAACTCGACAGCCCCCAAGCCCGAAACGAAGCCCCAGGCCAACAAGGGCCCCGATCCCGACCTGATTGACTTTTTCGACTCGATCGAGCAGAACCAGACGCCACTGCAGGTTCAACCTCAGCCTCAGATGAACATGGGATTCCAGCAACAGCAGCAGCAGCCCACGGGCGTAGTAGGTTTCCAGTCGAACGGTTTCGGTGGTCAGTCCATGGGATTCGATCCCAACACTGCTTTTCAGCAGCAGCAGCAGCAGCAGCAGCAGCAGCAGCCCGTCCTTCAGCAGCAGCAACCTATCCTCCAGCAGCAACAACAACCTCAGCAACAGCAATTTATTGGAAACAACTTTACTGGTGGGGGCTTTGGAGGAGCATCACCACAGGGCTTCCAGCCAAGCGGCCTGGCTCCCATTCCCCAAAACACCGTGGCAAGCTTCCCAACTGGCGTGGCACCAATACCAGCTCCAGCCCCTGCGCAACCCCAAAACCTCCTCCAGCCAATGGCCACGGGCACCACGAATCCGTTCCGCCAGTCAATGCTCATGGCCCAGCAGACCGGTGCGGCCAACGGCTCTTTGCAGCCCTCAGCGACCACGTCGGCCCTCGGTGCGAACTCCAACCGACTGTCCACGAACCCCTTTGCTCGCAACCAGCAGAACACCTCTCCCTTCTCGGCCGGCTCCAACTCGCCCTCGCAGCAGCCCCTGCAACTCCAGCAGCAGCCACAGCAACTTCAGCAGCAGCCCCCCGCCGCAGCACCCCTTGTGCCAGCAGCAACTGGCACCAACCCGTTTGCCAGGAACACGACGCTACCGCCAGCCCAGGTCCAGGTCCAGGACCAACGGCCTCAAACCGCCGGCGCGGCTCTTGCTCCGCAGCCGACTGGCAGCACAAATCCTTTCCGCCACGGAGCCTTTGTCAACCACAACACGGGTATGGGCTGGCAGCACAACCAGCAGGCCATTGGTGGTGGCCTAGACCAGCTCGAGACAGTGCCAGTGTTTCCTCGACCAGCGCAGCAGACCCCGTGGCAGCAGTAATGAGGGAAATGACCAATTCTTCCCTGATACCCGACCTCTCACCCTCTCACACCAACCCCTTATATACTGATACCTCCTGTACCACTCTGGGCTCCACATTCCACCTACCCATAAGCCACATCCATTCGCATCATCTGGGAGCCCAATACTTTTATTTGTATCTCCTCCTTTCCGCATTGTCAGCGAGGCGTTTTTGGGGATGAGATGGGAAAAGAATGGGGCGGGAATCCAATCAAGACCTGAATTCAACAAATGGAATGAGGACCGATATTGCGCAGCCGAAATAGGGATTATTCAGACTGGCACCAAAGCACACTTCAGAAGCCGAAGTTTCTTTTTTTTTTTTTTACGACATTACCTTAAAATATAATTACACAGAAAACGGTTCTTCTCGAAGGCGATAGACGGGCAGATCTTTGCCTCCCCCCCTGAAACTCCCTTGTTTTGTTTCTACTGCACGCTCCAACATTCACATCTGCGGGTTTGGCTGGTTTCCTCCCTTTCTTCTTCTCCATTGCTTGTGACTTTCTTGTTGCTTCAATTATTTTTTCTTGGCTTAGTCTAGCAGCAGTTTTCAAGAAATATCATGGGTGTATTAAAAAAAATATCAATTTTATTTCTGCCTTGAAAAAGAAGACGATCCTGGCGCCTCTATTGTTATTCGGTTCGTTTCTTGCGTGTCTGTATTTGCAGCCGCGCTTTGCGTGTGTGCGTGTGTATCGTATCTATGCTCGCAGTTGTCGATTCCTTTTTTTTTCATGGTGCTCATACATGCCCTATTTTTTTGTCTGTCTGGATTGTTTCCCCTTCGGAAACCAACCTAGCATCATTTTTGCTTGTCTTTCCTTCGTTTTATGCAGAAATCTTGTCCGGAACTCCATGGCTATGACCCCCCAACCCAAATAAGACTATGTGCATATATATATCTTAGACAGAAAACCCCGGGAAAAAAAAAGAAAACCAGAATGATCCCACCATCTCCACCGTTGCCTTTTCCCCCCATTTTTGTTTGAGATTTCTTACCCTTAAAATAGATCGTCGACCTCCATCTTAACTGATGTGGTTGTGGCATCCTTGGCCTCAGACTTTTCGTCGCCAATGAAGACGCCCAAACCAGAAAAGGCCTCGAACAGCGCACGCGTGAGATACTCGTCGGGACTGTAACCGCCAGCCTTGAAGTCATTCTTAGTGCGTGTGACTTCAACCCACTCGTTGGTGTAGCCGGCGAGCTTCTCGGGAGCCACATCGACACGCTCGGGGGCTACAACCAGGCCACCATAGGGGTCGTAGGGCTTGTCGTCGACTACTGCGACCTTCTTGTCGCGCAGGCCGCGGATGGACAGTCCTCCCGCACCAGCACCGGCACCGGCACCAGGCTCGCCATCGCGGCGCTGACCCCCGCGCTTTTTGAGCATGATCTTGTTGAGGGCCTCGGTGGCGCGGCCGACCTCTGCATTTTGTAGAGAGTTGAGCATCTCCTCCTGCAGCTTGGCAGCCTTTGTCTTCTCGGCGGCGTCGGCCTGGCGATCTAGCATGCGTCGCTGGCGCGCGGCATCTTCCTCGGCTGCGATGCGGCGCTGGCGGGCCTCGTCCGTCTCGCGGGCCAGCTTGCGGTTGCGCTCAATGTCGGCCTTATGCTGGGCCTCCCACTCGACCAACTGGGACTCGGCCTTGCGGCGGGCGTCGTCGGGCCCGTTGACGAGGTCGTCGGTCAGGCACTCGACCATGTACAGGTAGTCGTTGTAGGCGTCGAGCGTCTCAAAGTCCTCCTCGACCTTGTTGAAGACGGCGGCGACGCGGCGGCGAATGTCGACCTCGCGCTCCACCGTCAGGTCGGCGAAGAAGGCCGACTTGAAGCCACGCAGGCGCAGCGTCTTGTGGCAGCCGGCGTAGGGGCACTGGTTGGGCCCGTCCCTGAAGATGCGCTCGACGCACGTCTTGCACATGCGGTGGTAGCACTCCGGGTTGATGCGGAACTCCATGTCCTTGTTGAAGTAGCGCGTCGTCTTGCACACAGGGCACGTTTCGTCTTGGTCGGGCGGGAGGGCGGTGCTGGACAAGCCATGGCGCACCGAAACGGCGCCTCCAGGGCGGGACATGATGATGATGCGGGGCTGTTGTTGCAGTCAAGTCAGAACCAGAGAGTGGGCATGTGCTATGCTAGGATCGGGAAACGCTGCTCTCTGCGTGCGCGCGGGGTGTTGGCGGTTGCCGACGTGATAAATTGACCGACCTGCACAACGCGAAATGCCATTTGCCATTGTTGTCAAGGCGCGGCTGAGGTAACCAGGGACCTGGGCGCTATCGGGAGCTCCCCATTGGCTGCCACTGACCTCTTACCAGGGGCATCGACCCACCCGCCCAACTGCCCCTCCATCTCCATCGACTAGTTATCCGTCAGCCTTCTCAAGAGCTGTACGCTTCCATCAACTTCTGCACTCTCCATTTTGCAACACCAACAAGACGGAAAAAAAGGAGAGAAAGAAAAAGAAAACACACAGTTCGCCATGGCAGACACTGACAAGGGTTCGTCTTTCTGTCGCTATTTCCAGTTTCCCCTCCGCATGTCCAGGCCGCCTGACCACTAACTGCCCCTCACCAACAGAAGTCACCGTGACCCCCGCCGACGACGTCGCTGCCCGTGCCAAGGAGGCAGAGGAGCAGGCTGCGCTCCCGTACAAGTGGACGCAGACCATCGCCGACCTCGACATCTCCTTCACCGTCCCCGGAAACTTCAAGGGCAAGGATCTCGCCATTACCATCAAGAAGAAGGCCCTCACGGCCGGCATCAAGGGCCAAGATCCACTCATTAATGTACTGTTGTTTCCTTCCCATCTGTTGCTCACCCAAGCGTCTACACTAGCTAACGCATCTTCCCCCCCCTCCCCAGGGCGACCTCCCCCACGACGTCCTCATCGATGACTCCACGTGGACACTCATCACCAACAAGGATGGCACCAAGACGGTCGAGATTCACCTCGACAAGGTCAACAAGATGGAGTGGTGGGCCCACGTTGTCACCAACGCCCCCAAGATCGACGTGACCAAGATTCAGCCCGATTCGTCCAAGCTGTCGGACCTCGACGGCGAGACGCGCGGCATGGTCGAGAAGATGATGTTTGACCAGCAGCAGAAGGAAAAGGGCCTGCCAACCTCGGACGAGCAGAAGCGTCTCGACATCCTCAAGAAGTTCCAGGACCAGCACCCTGAGATGGACTTTTCCAAGGCCAAGATCAACTAAAGGGGAGGCAGAGGGACAACAACAAGTAAAAAAAGTATGATGTACATGTGATATCCTAGCGTGACCAATAAGGGAAAAAAATGATGCCTGGGTTCGGCGTCGCTTATGAATGTCATATCATGTCGTTCGTATCGTTATTCTTCCATGTCAAGCTTTTTTGCTTCTCAGTTCATCTCGATTCCAATGCGACGGCTGCTCGTTCTAAAAAGGCGTTAAAGTCCTTGACCTGCCGGAGTATTCCGCCCCCTGCGCTATTTGAGCTGGCCTCGTCGGATATTTGAGCCACCAGGAGTTCGAGATTGGCGAGCTCGGCTTGCTTCTGCTCAGCTCGTGATAATTCAGGCGCATCACGGCCACGTTCGATGGCAAGGTCCACATCGTGCATCGTTGACGACGCATCTAGTCGAAACTGTAAAAAATGTCAGCTATATATACTCTGTTGGCCCGTAAATGCTATCTCTTACCTTGGACTCTTTGGTACCCTCCTCATGCTTTATTCGAACAGCATCCATCTGTAGTGCAACCTGCTCCCTCTCGCCCTTGAGCTTGATGATTTCTTCTCGTAATGCAAGCTTCTCTCGCTGGGCAAGACGGACTCGTTTTCGTAACGAGTGCCAATCATTGAGATGAATCGCCTGTGCATGTTAGCATACATTCGCTTGTCATCCATTGTATTAGGAGAGGCAAACTCACATGCTGAAGTAGCCTTGAGCTCAATTCATCTCTATAAGACTCGATGGCCCGAATTTTCACTCGAGCTTCCTTCTTTTGTGCCTTGTCCTCGGTATTGTTCATGGCTTCGTGCAGCTGCGCTATTGTCGAGTCGACGACTTCTGTGCACACCTGTGCAAACACATCCACCACCGTTTCGCCTCGTGTTGAAAACGGAACCTCGGTGTGGAGAGGGTCGGCGTCATCTTCGTCCTTGGCGTGCTTCTTGACATTGACAAAGCGCTGGACAGTAATCTCGATGGAGCCGCCTTCGTCTTCAGGGCTCTCGCTGCGCTCGTTGGTTTGCCGTCCTTTGCCGGCTGCTTTGGGTTTTGGTTTTGGCTTCGCTTTCGATTTAGGCTCGGGCCGTGGTGCTGCTGGTTTGGTCTTTGGCTTCGGGGCTGGTTGCTTTTGCGCCGCGGGGCTCTTGGCTGGCCGCTGGCGCTGCCCACGTACTCGCTTTGGTGGCGGTTCCACTACATCGGCTTCCACCTCAGTCTCTTCCAGGACGGGTGATCCCAGCTCTGGTGACTGCGGTGCTGGACTTAATCGGGGACGTTTCCTGCCAATGGTCTTCGCTGCTTCTGTGGCGCTGATTTCCTGTGCGATTGCTTCCTCTTCGGTGGCTTCGGCCTCGTCATCAGCCTCGGGTTCCTCAGGTGTTCGTTCCGTTCTGTCTTCGCCCAGCTCCTCCTCTTCCGCTTCCACTTCCTCCCCTCCCTCATCCTCCTCCTCCACAGGTGCCAATTCAGATTCGTGGCCAAGAGCGCTACGGTCTCTTACTTGCACAGGTGACAACTCGTCCACGTCATCGTCGGCGTCGGTCAGTTGCGAGCTGCGCCGGGAGCTCCTCGAACGAACTGATGCCGCGATTGAGCTTCGTCGTCGGACCTTTTGGGCCAGTGGCGATGAGGATGGCGGTCCAATGTCGTCTGTGCTGAGCGCATGGTGCAGTCGCGTGGTGGAGGAGAGTGCGCCGCTCAACTCAACTCTTCGCCTCTTTCCGCTTCCAGGTGCGTCTTGAGGACTCTCTTCTATTTCGTCGACAGAGTTGCGAGAAACTCGTCTCAGCTCTGGGAGCTTTTCGGGAAGGGATTCCAAGGCATCTTCTACCTCTGGCTCTGGCTCCAGTTCTGGTTCTGGTTCTGGTTCGAGTTCGGGTTCTGGCTGGGGTTCTGGTTCGGCGAGTGATTGACGAGGGGGTTCTAGTTCCGGCTCTGGTTCTTCCTCGGCTGGAGAATCGTCCTCCTGTTCGCCTCCGGGCTCTTGATTTTTCGTAGCGACCTGTGGGATGCTTTCCTTAGACGTATCGGGCAGCTCGTACGGGTCTCTGGGCTCTTCTCTAATCGACCGGCGGACCTCACTCGGCGCAGGCTGCGGGGGAGGTGCTTCGTCATTTTCCAGCCTCTTCCTCTTAGCAGAAGTATTTGGGGTAGGGCGACCTGTCGAGAGGGCGGGAGAATTCGAGCTGGCAATGTTAAGCCCAGCAATGTCGAGATGGAACGAGTCGTCTTCGATGTTTGTGCGCCTGCGGACATGTCAGCATGAGAGGCAATCACGCGACCTGGAAAATGGCATCGGAGCGTACTGGGCACCGCGAAGTCGCTCGTTGAGCCGTTCGGTACGGCGCTCTCGGCCTGCAGTGCTGGGTGGTTAGCAGCTGGAGCGGCGTGTGCAGCAACGATGGGGCGCTAGCTTGCCTGTCGCCATTCTCAGCGATTGAGAGGCTTAAATTCGTAGTCGCGCATGCATAAGCTGTATCCGGCAACGGGTTTTCTGGCATGCAATGGTCGAAGGGCGGCAAAGTTGCTTCGGCAGTGGTGTTGTAAGATGAATGTTTCAATGTTGATGACGCGTGGGGCCGACGCGTTGAGGTTTCGCGGGGCAGCGCAGGACCACTTAATCTTGCAGGCTGTAGTGTTGAACTAAGGCGTGCCAAATCAAACGTCACTTGGGCCAGGCTTACACCACGCAGAGTAAAAAATAACATTGATCAATAATATATCTGGTGCGTATCTACTCTATTATGGCTACACAATAAAATGCCATCAAACCAGAGACGCCATGCGCATGTTCTATTCTCGTGCAACAGCCCGTGACGTGGGCCGGGTATCATTACCATCATCCTCCATTTTTCATCTTCATGTGTGCATATCAAAAACTTTGCCGCCGAGCGACGGCTTCTGGCGTCTGTGTATAGAGTACATTATGTTCATTGGGGTGATAGATTAACGCGGGAGACCTCAAAATGGGGGTGCGTTGTCGAGAGTGTTTTCTAGACTTCCATGTCGGGCACCCACTTCATAACTGTTTGGTCGAATTCATGGCTGTGCGAAAAATTAGATGTCGTACAGAGTAAAGGTCTGGTATTGTGCTTACGAGTGGAATTTCTTATTCGTCAACGCCTTTTCGCTATATTCTGATGCGAGCATGTCCTTGTAGCGATAAGGAATCTTTGCGGGCACACCCTCAAAGTAAGTGTCTCGCAGGGGGAAGACAAATGTATCCTGTAAATGCGTGTTAGAGAGCGCAATTATTGCAAATATGGAATGAATATGTACTCTGTATTCGTGACCATGCTTATCGTAGAGGATACCCTCACCCTGCTCATGGTCGGGGTTATATCTGGCGGCAGTAATGTCGATGAACAATCCAGTGCTCATGTCAATCCATCTGGCATCAATGACATTGAGCACGTCGTCCTGGCCACGATACTTAAAGTAGGGGTTGATTTCCAGCTGGAAGAATTTACCTTCCACCATGTCACCAAACTTGTAGTACCAGATGGTCATGTTGTGGTATGCAGCAAGATAATACATGTCCGTTTCTGTAACTTGGACATCGGCATCCAGATCCCAGGGCATTACCTGAATGAAGAGTTAGAAAGACTTGAGTCAAGGTATCAATTGGCTTTGGGAAACCGACCTGCTTGCCCCACCACCACCCAAGCAGTGTGCCGTGCATCAACCATGTTTCCACGCCGAGATCACGGAAAGTGGTGAGATAGGTCTGAATAAGCACGCGAATGGCATCTCGCTGGTCAGTCTCTTTGAGGGGACCCTTGGAAAATCTTGCATCATAATGCGCTTGTTGCCTTTACGCATTGATAAATGTTAGCACCTTGCCGACGGAATGGTCGTTCTGAAGTGAAACGCCAAATTGAAACATACCGAGATTCCTCTAGCGGGAAAAAAAGTTAGCCAAAAATTCCCAGCGAGCGCAGACAACGCCGTAAGGGGGGAATTGTGATGCGGAGCCGTGCGAAAATCAAAATAATAATAACAAAGAAAACAAAGCATAAAAAATAGATTACATATAGACTTACTAAAGTACTTTGGTTCTGGGAAATGCGGCTGTTCGCCCTTTTGGCCCATCCACTTCTTCACGAGCCCCTGGGCGGTTGAGCCGGGCTGGGCTGGGGGCGGGTTGATAGCGGCAGCGCCGGCGCAGGCGATGCTGACGGCGGCTGTCAACAGAGTGGTTACCCTCATTGCGGCCGGTTGATGCCTTGCAGCGAAGCGCAATTGGTGATATCGAAACGGCTGCGGTTGCGCTGGGCTCCGTTTGGCAGCGAGATACGCGGATGGTCAAGTGCCGGCGAAATGGTTCGTCTCCGTTGCAAGGCCGTTTACGTCACCGTAATCTCTCTCTGGGCGCTGTGCTTGGCGGTGCAGTGGGTGAGAAAGGAGAGTAGCGAAGTTCAAGAGGACCGCCGGAATTGTGCCAAAGAAAAGCAACGCGGGCGAGGGACGGGCTGTGGATCAGAAAGTTGAAACGGCGAGAACAACCAACACGACGCTTTGCCCTGAGCCTCCAACCGATGGCGTGTACAGTGGAGGCGGCTACTCGAGTGCAAAGTGTCCGTTCGCTGCTCATCCGGCAACAGTGCACTGGAGGTTTTTTTTTATTACCCAGAACCCCTGACACTAGACACGCCAGTGCCGCGTCACCCAGGCGCTTCGAACTGTGTGGGGTCCGGGCTCGCCCAGTTTGGAAGAACCCGAACTAGACTGATGCTTGTTTTTTTCTTTAAGGTTCTCGAGATTGAAAAACATGAGGCTATCGCCAGCCTTACTTTTGGCTGGCTGCGGCTTTGCTTCGGCTGTTGCAAATACACGCACACACATGTCAATCGGTGAGCCACAAAAGACGTCTTTTTTTTTTTCTCCCTTCCTTGTGTCTGATGAATTTGACTATGGATTACGCAAACGTGACGACAGACAGGATGGGCCATTCGATCCTGTATCGAGTGTGTCGCCCAATCTGGGACATCAATTTTTTTTTATTTGTCTGCGTTCAGCACGGCAATGATCGAATATGGAGACTGGGAGTTGGAAACAAGAAACAAAAAAAAACAATCCCGTACAATACCCAGAAGCGATAGTCAACGTCCAATGGTGATGGGCTCTTCGCACTCTCGCGCACTAACTGCGGTTCACTTCCGAGGAATGCTTGGGCTTATGCCAATACTCGATCCATATGCACCTAACCAAAATGGACAATGACATGGTATGGCAAGGTGCTTTGCATGCCGGACCTGGGCATGCCGTGCCTCCACTTCCCCAGCCAATGCCAAGGGCGCTGGCTACACTACGGGACGGCATGGTCAATAGCGCTTCTTAGGCGTCGCCACAGCGGATGCCGCAAAGGGTCTAGGCCTAAAGCTCTCGGCTCCAGGTGCGTCTGTCACTCGTAGCAGGTGGGAGCTATGGTGCGGCCCAGAGCTGTGGCCCGTGTCGTGGCCCGTGTTGTGGCTGGAGCACAACTGGATCCGATGCTCCAACCTGACGCAAGCTCCCCCAGGCCCCTGCTCTCAGTCCGCGCGCACTCTCCTCCTCAACCTCCACCTCGTCCATCAAGAGCTGCCTGGAGAGCGCACCTCTTTTCCCCACGTCATCTTTCCTTCTGCTTGCTCGTCCTTCATCTCTTCCTGGCCTTCTTCTCCCATTGCTCCATCACCACTGCTATTCTTGGGCGGACCGCAAGCCACAGGTTCTCCGGTCTACTTGGCCTCCTCCGCAACCACTCTCTATTCTATAGCTTGACGAGCTCGGCACCCGAGCTCCCCGCCGTTCGCCATGGGCGCGTGGAACGTATGCAACTTGTGCCCCGTCACATCTGTCCCCTGCCGCTGAATTAGAATGCTAATGTTAATGCCGTTCATAGATCTTCCGCATCATGGGCGACCTGTCCCATATGCTCTCCAAGTGCATCCTCATCTTCGCCATCCATCGAAACCGAAGCGCCGAGGGTGTCTCACTCATCACCCAGATCCTCTACGCCCTCGTATTCTGTACCCGATACCTCGATGTCTTTAGCGAGAACTCGGCATGGAACTTCGTCTTCAAGATCTTCTATATTCTGTCTTCCTTTTACATCTTGGGTGTTATGCAATGGCTCTTCCCCCGTTCTCGTGAGCGGGAGGTTTCTTGGAAGATTGGCGCCTTCATCTTGGGAGGCTCTGTGGCCCTGTCCCCATTCATCATGATGATTTTTGAAAAGGCGTGGGGATTCCGAGCAGTAAGTCCTGATACAGGGTGCACTGGAACGTCACATGCTAACTTTATCCAGTGGATGTGGGTATTCTCCCAGATTCTCGAGTCCGTTTGTGTTCTCCCCCAGCTTCTGCTTCTCAGGCAGACGACCGTGCCGACCGTCATCGATTCTTTCTATCTCCTCACTCTCGGATCTTACCGTGCTCTGTACTGCATCAACTGGTTCATCCGAGAGCTTGATGTCAATGACCGCAAGCCGGACGCCGTATCTGTCATTTTCGGCCTGATCCAGACCGCCCTGTATGTCGACTTCGCCTGGGTCTATTACACCCGCCAGCGTGTCAAGCTCCGCGGCGGCGGCATTGTTGACGCTGATGACATGAGCCGAGGATGGCTCCTCCGCCGCATTTTTGGCAAGCGCATCCAGGGCGCTGAGGATGACGAGGAGAGCGGCCCCGGTCTCGGTGACGACAGCGGACGTGGTGGTGCCCGTCCCAGGTGGGGAGCTCGCGGCATCTCTGTTAGTGCCGACGACGGGGTCCTTGAGACTGAACGACACAACCGTGAGCAGGACGAGCTTTCTGGCACAGTTGACCCTGATGCCAAGATGCAGGATCCTGATGAGCTGGCCAAGGTTCTCGACGAGGACGATGATGATGATGACAGCGATGACAGCGAGGACGCTCCTCTCCGTCCCAACGGCGAAGGCAGCGGCCCAAGCGTTCTTCGTGGTGGCGAGGGCTGGCGTGACTAGACTACACTTGCCAAGCATTGGCAGTGATGGAGTGTTTCAGGGTGTATACTCTTGTATCAGGAATCGGAACTGTTTGGGTTTTCATTTTGTCGAGGTCGAAGGCATTTCCTAAATTTAACCAGATCTATTATCTAGGTACTCACTGATGAGGGAGTCCCAGGTGGAGGGGGCTGCATAGAGGGGAGGGTCACGGCCATGGCTTCTCCAGCGCGTTGATTGATGGGACTAAGTAAATCTCGCTCTATGGGCATGGCGTAAATCTATGATTGAACTATAACGAAATGTATCAATTTACACAATTAAAACCAAGGCGCCACATTATGGACGGGCTTTGATGATGATGCTAAAATGTAGCGGAAGAAGCCTATTTTGACTCGCACGCAATGAGATTGTTGTGAGATGGGTGGCTTGTTGTGACATGGCTACAGTGCCGAAAAGAGTTTATGTTGGGGCAATCGGCGGTTTATCGATTCTGGATATAGATAGCCCAAGGAGAATGCTCGGGAACCCTTCGGCGATTAGCTTATTGGTCTTGGCGGTCCCTTGACTACAGGGCAGCTCCAGCTGTGTAAATTCTACATTGGTCTGGGAAGAGGAAAAATAAATATTGCCATGAAGTTGGCATGATTTTATATTTTGATCGTCACACAAAGTGCGGGGGGAGCGTCCAGAGGGGAGCATGGGCATGTCATTTCCATGGCACATCCAAGACTTGCTTCTCTTTGTCACAGAAGCCAATTCCTATCAATACATTCGAAGCCCTTTTCCGGGCAGCAATCCCTCATCCAGGACTATAACATGAGCCCAGCAAACCGGCAGCACCCGACGCTGCATTAAACTCCTATAAGGATATGGCGGTGAAATAAAAAAAAAATTGTTCAGAAAACGATACACAAGAAAAGTATATAAAAGTATTGGCAACACGGGCCAAGACTTTAGTGAACGAAACGCCTCTCAAATTCGTCGTACAACTTGGGGCTGATCTCATCGCTGCTCATGCCTTCGACTTCGACGAGAACACCCTTTTTGGCATAGTGGTTCAGGACAGGCTCGCTGGTTTCCTGGAACTTTTGGAATCGGGCCCGGTAGACCTCCTCCGAGTCGTCTGCGCGCTGGATCAGAGGTTCGCCAGTGACATCGTCTCGACCTGGGACGCGAGGTGCGTTGAAGGTGGTGTTGTAGACACGGCCAGAAGGTTCATGGACCCATCGGCCAGCAATGCGCTCCATGATGACGGCGAAAGGCGTCTTGAGGGAGATGACGAGGTTGATGGGGACAATGGTTTCGAGGGTGTTGGCTTGAGCAGCAGTGCGAGGGAAGCCGTCGAGGATGAAAGAGGCGGCGGGGTCGTCGGAGACTCGGGGCGGGGTATGCCTGTCGAAAACGAAGGGAGAGGCAGCAAGAGCATCCAGATGGTTGTCGTTGTGGAATCCGTGGTTGGCCGTGGTCGCTTCGGAGGCGAGTGTCATAACTCTAGGAGGACCCTGGCCTTTGAGCCAGCCACGAGTAAAGAGTTCATTGGAAATGAGTCGGAGCATGAGGTCGTCGGCGACCAGACCGCCCGATTTCATAATACTCTCGACTTTGATGCCTGTGGGGAGAAAGAGAGAAAAAAGTTAGCAACGGAGAAGCTGAAAGGGCATTGAGGGCAGGAAAAGCAATAGGAAAACTCACCGAGAGGTGTTCTAGTCTTGACATTGTGTCGGAGGAGGTCGCCGGTGCTGAGGGAGCTGAGTTGAGGGAAGCGATGCAGCAGGCGCTCGCTCTGGGTTCCTTTGCCCACGCCAGGTGCGCCGAAGAGGATGACTCTCGCGGCCTTGTTCAGTCTCATTCTAGGCGACAGCAGGATATAGGTCGCCGACAGCACGCACAAGGAGCAAGATGATGTCCAAGGGCGGAATGCGATTGACGGGAGGAAAGGGTGGGTTGTGTCGAGCTGATATTGGGAAAATGGTCCGATGGGAGCGGGCGCAACCGGAACAGGAAGCCAAACGGTTGAGGACGGCGCAGCGACGGCGCTTTTGGAAACGAGGCGGGACGAAAAACAGACGGAGGAGGGGGGGGGAGTCCAATTTCAGCTGAAAGGACAAAAGTCACGATGCTAATTTACTCGCAAGGCAGCACAGCAAAATACCAAGCAAAGAACGAAGAGAGCACAGGCTAACGGAGGTGGTGGTGGAGGTGGTGGTGATGGGATGAGGAAGACGGAGCGATAAAAATGGAGGGGGGGCGTCGCATGGGGGGGTGGTCCGGGTGGCCTGGTGGTGTTGAGGCGCGAGCGAATGGGAGCGTGGGGAATGAGCGTTGGGGGACCGTTCCTTCCCAGTAATGCGTGGGAAGCGTGTGGAAGAGTGGGCGCACTGGCCATTCTCAGCCAAGTGCCAAGTCCCCCCAATGCTACAGTCCCTAGTGCCCATGCCAGGGCCGCCACGAACTGAGCAGGGGCCACCGAGGGACATGCACCTTCCCAACCCCGCGATACATACCACGCCTGCCCATCAGAGCCGCCGCAAGTGGCCTCGTAGGGCCTCTCTGCGCCAAGCACGTGTACAACCTATTGTGTGTACGTACCGAACCCCGTGGGCCCCGAACCTCCGGGGTCCCGGCGAGAGGAGGGGCACATCTCGCCAGAACATGGCCAAATTCCATTAACTCCGGGAGGGGGAAACGGAGATGTATGCGTGTGTGCGTGTGATTTTCCTTTTCTTTTTCTTTTTTGCGCCACCACTTCCTGCTGCGGGCTGTGAAACATGGGGAAATGCCCCCTCCCCCGTCGTCAACGATTGCGGGCTTTTGCACATTAGGCCTAAAGTCACCGCTCGCTGTCGCAGGGAATTCCCCGTCCTTCCGGTCCACACACACACACACTCACGCGCTGGTGTTGGCTGTGTCGCTGCATTAATAATTAATGCGTCACCATTCACAGTCGAGCGACGCTCGCCGAAGGTCGTCATGGACAGCCGGCTCGTGCCACGCCGATCGGGCCATGGGAGATGCATCACACCGAGGCTGGCGGATGTTCGGAGTGATTATGTCACAAGGGGCCCTTCATAGATTGCTGACACACCTTGCACGAATATGTTTCCGAGTCTCACCTAGATACAAGTCAAGGGTAGCATTACACATTGCGGCTGCAATGGGGGTATTCGCTGTCCAGTGCACACAACCCTATGTAGCATATGCTAATCATCGTCTAACCAGAGTGGGTGTTTGCGTCGATGGCTTTGACCATCAAAACCCCATCACTCCACCACAGAGACATGCATGAGAGGTTTCAGAGCAGCCTCAGCGCTTGCTATTCACCACTAATGCACCCCAAACTTTTACCTTTTGCTACCTCAACTGCGTCTGTATCTGTATAGGCCTCTAGTTTGATGCAGCCAGACAACGAGCCCAATTTCTTTCTCTCTAGGGTTATATGCCCCGCACCCTTCTACCTACCCCAAACTCATGCTCGTATTCGTGTCTGTCGGGCATTTATGTAGGAAACCATCTTGCTTTCGTGTAATGCCCGATGCGCCACATGCACTCTTGCATCCAGTTAGATGCTATAAAAAAATGCAAGTCTGCTCAAGTCAGACATGACCGTTGCTTGAAAGCGGTGTAGTCCAGTGTTGACTGATGAATATTTCCAGTATTCAGCATCTAATCGGGGTACTGGAACAAGACAGATCAATTTAAAACCATGATACAAATCAGGCATCCTCCTTCTCCTACTTTGGCTTCTATTCAATGAATGACTTACGTTCTGATTCAATATTTAAATATGCTGCTTCAACGCGCATACAATAATAGTTTTGGCCAGGTTCACCACATCAACATGAGTAAATGCTCATGTCACGAGCCTTCCTCTATACCTGTTTCATCATAAGAATCAGTTGACTAAATCCAAAATGCTCAGATTTGAGTCTTGGATACAATACGATATGATTTAACCAAATAGAATATTGAATTAACAGTGAAAATTACCTTGAAGAGCGCGAGGTTCATGCACTTCTCAATCAATCTTTATAATACCCCTGAAGAGATGTTGCACCCAGCGATTAGGCTTTTCTTTTAAACGCTCACCGAAATTAGTCACGCTTCAAAGAAAAGATTTACTATGGTACCCAGGTCGGGCAACGACATCTTGGGACAAATTCAGCGCAGCTTTCTCCATGGAAATAAGATTGCGATTGTGGACATCATAATAATAATACAATCAGCAACCAAGACACTGTTGGTTTCTGTAACAACTTGACCGGTCAATCTCTCGGTGTAACTTTTTCAGCTCACATGGGAGGAATTATTTGTGAGAAAAGGGGTGTGTATGTTCAGTAAGACATTCGGGATCCTACGTATGTTGATCTTTAACCACCCTTCGCTTAAATAGGAGTAGCATATGAATCCATCAAGATCGGCTTTGTGTAAGCTTGCCAATTTGGTGTTTGAGATGTTACCTTGATCGCGATCGCCGTTGTTAAAGGTTGTGAACAGGAATCGAGCAAAATCATGCGCATGCACATTCTCAAATCGAGTGTTCGCGATAACCCACACAGATGAAATATCACTCCCATAGACTAATTAAAGAATTCAATTTGTATGTTTTGTCCAAGAGACTGTCCCACGTGAGCCAATGCATCGGTTTAGGGTAGCCTGGAAAATATATCAACTGAGTGTGCTATCACGCACGACCTGGCTATGAAAATCGGTATTCTAACAACCAAGTAAACGGGTAGATTTGTTTATGGGAAAAAGAATAACTGTGGGCGTATGTACCCAGGAATCAAGTTTTCATTATGTTAGAACCCCTACATATATTTCAGATGCATGATGGCTAAAGATTGTTCGGGAGAAATTACCGATACACTTGTCTTCTTCTTCAATTAATAGTTAGTCCTATTCGTATTTTTATATCTTGGAGAAGAATAAAACGAAACAAAAGAACAAATATCGAGATTCCCAGTCACCAAAATATTTCGATGACAACGAATCTTACTCCTATTTGGGTTTATATCATTTTAGGGTAGTATGAGTTCTGTCATTTACATAGTAATATAATTACATTCATATATCTATTGTCGTGGATCTTTTGAAGTTTTCAGAGGCCGAGAATAGTAGCATGCACTAAGAATTTTGCGAAATGTCTCCAGCGACTCCTCATACTACTTGATCAGTGCCAGGTGAGAGCAAATGGGAATACCAAAGCCATGATATGATATATCGGCTCGATAAAATTTAGCAAAACGAAAAACCCTTAGCTTCCATGTTTATCAATGCCTATGTTCCTGTGGGTATTTTCCTTATGGTAATTTGTGACATTTGTGTTGATGTACCACGCATGCCGCAGGAATGCGGTTGATGTTAGTTCCCTGGTCGATATCTTAGGGGCGGCCCGAGCAATCCTAAGGGATACACCAAGATTGTTTTCTTTTATCCGTATGGAACGTCGCATTGAAACATTTTAGATGTCTTCTGCATCCCATGACTCGTCATCATTCCGATCAGTTGAATTATAAACCCCAGTACCTCCCTCTCAGTTCCGGGGTTGTCTTCTCCCACCACCAACAAGCCCAACACACTCGTTAAAATGAAGAGCTTTATTCCCTTTCTCACTATTCTTGTCGGTGCAGCTATGGCTGCACCTCCCCAAGTTGCTCCGATTGACACTCCATTTGGCAAGCTCCCTTGTCGCAATGCAGACTTCAGGACGCCGGATGTTTGTGGTAGCAATGAAGTAAGTATCTGGCCGCTGCTGTCCTGGAAATAGACATGATGTTAATATTGAATAAACAGATTTGGTTTGGAGTAGGATCTTGCTCGCTCTTTCACATGACTCACAAACTAATATTGGCCTAGATCTTGTGCTGTGACCTTACCGATATTTTGAAAACTGTATCAAAGAACCAGCCGGATTTGCAAACCGCACTGGCACAGCTGGGACAAAAACAACAAAAACAGCAAGTTTGAGACTAGGTTGATGGAGGGCGTGTGGGGGTAATGAATGCCATCTGGGCGAGTTGAAAGCGCTTCGTTGTGGACGGCGGGTAAAGCAAGCGTTCACGCGGCATCTGGGGCAATTGCCAACTATCTCGGGTCTCTCACCTCTGAGTCAACCGGGACAGAATGCGGAATTGGGAGATTTCGAACTAAGGGATCGAGCTGCATGACCATTAATCCATAATAATAATTAAATCGCTGGCCTTGGGGAGAGATTGTATTTTTCATCTGTGGGATGTGACCATGCGAGGCTTTAAGGTGATTTTACCAATTGTATGTTATTGCATAAAATGCTTTTATTAACTCGTGTTTCTCGAAAGGAATAACTTATTTTATTAGACAGGTATGCTGAAAGGAGGAGTCCGAGGCACGTCTTTCCTTAAGGGGCTCGCGGGGTTTATGCTTCTCTCTGCCAGGGTTGGTTGCCTGGTTAAAATAATAGTTGCCGAGCCAGTGCAGGGTATAAGAACGGCTAATAGCTCGGCTCGTTAACTAATTGCTTCAGGTGTAAATTGACACAGGATTGCCGTTACTTTCACTTGTATTAAGCCGTTGAGTGAAGTGAGCGAATTGCTACATAGGAGGATAATAGGTAATGTTTAGCAAAATTGAATCTTTATGCTAATGACACAACTTACCAGTTTGATGATGCGACCCGGGCCCTGGCGTAGCGGCCTTGGTGCTCAACTAGGAAGCCCGGGGAATCTCTGGTAAAAGATCGCCACCGAGAGCCGCGATCCTGGCTTTGCACTCATCAAGGGACCCCGCATTTCCCCATGAATCCCCACGGAAAATTGCTGGATTAAGCTCATATGCCTCGGGTTTTGCCAGGGGATCGGTCAGCTAGAACGAGCGGAATGGGGTAGTTGCAGGCATTACGTGATTTCGGCGAATAGTTTGAGGGGCCGAGTGCCCGGTGCGCTTAGCATGTCCAGAATGAGAAAGCCAGACCACCAGAGCCCTGCCGGACAATGGCCACGAGACTTGGATATAGTGGCCCTTGCGAGGAGATGGAAGATTTAAAAGAATGACCAACTCCTGGCAGAGAGGCTTGTTGGGCCTCAGTTCTTGGCACGGCTTACTTAACAACAGTCATCATGGCCTCATACTTGAAGCGCGCTGTGGCGGCCCTTCCACTGGTCCAGGGAGTTCTCTCAGCTGGCACTGCCCCTACTGCCGAAGTCAAGAACGGCACCCTTGAAGGCAAATATGTGGCCTCGTATGACCAAGACCTCTTCTTGGGCATTCCCTATGCTCAGCCTCCCGTTGGAGATCTCCGTTTCCAAAACCCCCAGAGCTTAAATTCCACCTTTGAGCGGAAGAATGTGACCGAGTATGCTGATTCTTGCGTCGGATACGGTGTAAGTTGTTGGATGAGCCGTTGTGCAAGTGTACACTCTAACCAATAACAGAATAGCAATGCATGGCCATTCACCCTAGGTGAAGATTGCTTAACATTGAACATTGTTCGCCCTGCAAACGTCGAAAACTCCACCTCACTGCCAGTTGGAGTATGGATCCATGGTGGTGGCTGGTCAATGGACTACAGCGCCAATGCAGTTTATAATTTGAGCTTTATTGTCGAGGAGTCCGTCAAGGCTGGCAAGCCCTTTATTGGTGTTTCTGTTGACTGTAAGACAACACCACCTTCTGGCCATGCTTGGTGCTAAGCTTTAGTCTAGATCGCCTTTCTTTTTGGGGCTTCCTAGCTTCTCAGGATATCCTTGACGCTGGGGTTGCCAACCTTGGTCTCAAAGATCAGCGTCTCGCTTTGCACTGGATCAACGAAAACATTGGGGCATTTGGTGGTGACCCTAAAAAGGTTACCATCTGGGGCGAGAGTGCGGGCGGCGGGAATGTTGGCTACCATGCTACCGCTTATGGCGGCCGTGATGATGGAATTTTCCGTGGCATCATTGCCCAGTCTGGTGCGGAGGGCAATGGCTTGAAAAACCTGACAAAGCCCACTCAAAATTACGACGCCATCGTCAAGGCAGTGGGATGCGACTCTGAGAACGACAAACTTGCATGCCTTCGTAAGGTGCCGTTTAAGGAACTCAACGCCACCATTGCCCAGATCAAGAACAGTTTTTACCCAGTTGTTGACGGTGACTTAATCCCAGACCTATCATCTACACTTTTGGCAAATGGCAATTTCACAAAGACCCCCATGCTCATCGGCACCAACACAGATGAGGGAACATTGTTTGGTGGCACGACTGCCAAGACCGATAGCGACATAAGAAGCATAATCCAGGCAGCTGGGCCTGATCAAAACACGACAGAGATTATCATGGCACTCTACCCCAACATTGACTCTCTCGGCCTGCCAACAGACTATCGCGTCGAAGCAAATGGCCCTGTCGGGGCTCAATTCAAGCGCGCCATCGCCTTGTACACCGATCAGTCTTTCCTGTCCTGGCGCCGTATTAGGACAGATGCGTGGTCGAAATACGACGTTCCAGCTTATTCCTATCTTTTCGAGTCGCCTCTCAAGTCTGGTAAGTGGCATTGCGAACCCCGTCATGAGCCGTGAAAATAACCAATGCCATGTAATCTTCCAGTCGCTTATTACGGAACCACCCACTTCACTGAGATTGGCTACGTGTTCTACAACATTGAGGGCCTCGGCTATGCCACTGGCTCTAGCCCCCTCACCAATGCTACCCAAGAGGTTCTCGACCTTGCCAAGCTCACAACCCGCATGTGGATCAGTTTCATTCATGACCTTGACCCTAACAATCACGGGGGTGAGTATCCATGAAGTAAAGTATGCTAAAAATAATTGCTAACTATTTCTGATAGTTGATGGTGTTGGCCAATGGCCAACATACAATGCCACGGGTGGCTATGGGGAGAATTTCCACCTTACTCCCAAGGCTTATGGAGTTACCCCTGACACATTCCGGCTGGCAGGGACTTCATTCATAAACTCTGTTGCTGGTGAACAGTATGGACGGTAAATGAACGGTGTAGATGCGCCGAGTTTTGATGTGCCTGCGGTCCTATGATGATTTATAAATGATTACAAGTATATTTTTTCCCGAGGATTATGAGTAGAGTAACTTCAAGTACCACCAGATTTTCGCCCGTGGAGTACCGAGAGAATTGTGTGTATGGCATCGGAGGTGCGGAGATTACTAATTTGCGAGATTGGTTGGGTAAGACCGGATGGGATGGTGCATTACCCCCGATTACCACCCCAAATCCAACCTGTGGCCCGGAGCTGGCATCTGATTGTACAAATTTGAAATAGTCAGTGGAATTAATAACCAGCGAAATTGCGATCTATTGATAATATCGCGAGTCTATACCACATTCATATGGCGGATTTTGGGGAACCAGGGCGGTGTGTAGCGGCCACTACACTGTACTCTTCTCTCTGTTGCTGAGAACATGACCAACACTGTAAATGCCCCACGAGGTATCCTTTTGTCAATTTCACATACATATAGGCCAAAGAAGTTTGAATTTGACGTCGATAGCAATTTTGATCAAGATATTTGTCATCTGACTAGCCAAAGTTTCACTCGCCACTATGACGGAGGTAGCGGATTTAAGGCACCATAGGTGCATTTATCAAATAATCTTCGTAGCCTCCGACAGGGCCAAATTTGCTTGATTAGTTTTGACGCCAATTAATGCAATGGTACCATGAATATCGGAACAGAACCATAAATCCGTGTCTGGCCTAAGTTGTATTTGGACTTGATCGGATTTGAATCTTGGCTTAACCCCATCTCCGTTAGACTCCATCTCAGAATTTTGACTATAAACGAGGCAATCGCATAATTCAATGAATCAACCACACCAAATAAAAAAGTGACCATCTTTCCCCTACAACCATTCTGAAGAATCAACCAAAATCAAAATGACAGTTACAAGCCAAGTTCCAACCCGCCAGCTTGGTGTCAACGGGCCAGAAGTACCTGGTCTTGGATTTGGTCTAATGGGTTTGAGCGTAGCGTATGGCCAAGCACCGTACGTAATATTCATTCAGAAAACAGACCTGGTATTGACATCCTCATAGAGCGGATGAGGAGCGCCTCAAAGTACTGGATCGAGCTTGGGAACTTGGAGCCAGGTTCTGGGACACTGCAGCTGCATATGGCGACAGCGAAGTTCTTGTTGGAAAGTGGCTGAAGTTACACCCGGAGCGGCGCCAGGATATATTTCTTGCAACTAAGTTTGCACTTGGCTGGAGGATCGAAGGTGATGGATTTGTCTCCATGATTGACAGCTCACCTGAAACTTGTCGAAAATCTTGCGAAGAAAGCCTCCAAAGACTTGGAGTAGACTGCATCGACCTCTTTTATGTTCACCGATTTGACAAGGTGACACCCGTTGAAAAGACCATGGAAGCCCTGGTGGAGCTGAAGAAGTAAGTGGAGATGTTCAACTTTGGAGCGATGCACATGCTAACGCGAAGACGCAGAGAAGGTAAAATTAAACACATTGGATTTTCCGAATGCTCCTCGGATACTCTTCGACGCGGACACGCTATTCACCCTGTTTCTGCAGTACAGATAGAGTATAACCCATGGTCTCTTGACATTGAGAATGAAACTGGGACGAACCTCCGGGATACCTGCGAAGAGCTCGGCGTCGCAATTGTAACTTACTCACCTCTCGGTAGAGGCTTTCTCACCGGAAAATATCAACGCATGGAAGACTTTGAAAGCAACGACAACCGCAGGCTTATGCCTAGATTCAGCCCCGAGAATTTTTCCAAAAATTTGGATCTTGTGAAAATATTCGAGAAGGTCGCTGCAGAAAAGGGCTGCACGGCATCGCAGGTCGTTCTTGCTTGGATCATGGCTCAAGGACCTGAGTTCATCCCAATCCCAGGAACTAAAAAGATTAAATATCTTGAAGAAAATATGGGGGCTATTAACGTTGGTATTACTCCAGAGGAAGATGACTACATTAGAAAGACGCTTGACTCGATGGGAGGTGCCAGTGGTAGTAGAACTGTGGAGCAGTCCAACTCTTTTGCGGATACAGCACCGTTGTCCACATAGGATTTTAGGATCAAAGAAAGATGTGGTGGCTATGATATTGTACGAATCATTGTTGAATAGTAAAGAAAAATACATGATCTCGATAATACTGATGTGTTAGCCATCACTGCATCTCTAACCACAGCAGGATAATCTCTGAATGATCAAGACACATCTGCATTGGAAATCTTGCCACAAGCTGTGACCCCAAACTAAAACAAATGAAGACCTACATTGTACGCTCGCCTATTCACATTCAAGCATCTGCGGTGGGCGCCGAGTCGAGCAAGGTAAGATTTCCAAGCAGATAGAGCGGCTCCCCACATTATCGCAACCTTACATTCTTGCGATGCGATTTTAGATATATAATTCTTGTACCTATATAGTAACTTATACCAAATCCATAGTAAACCTTATTCAATTTAACCAAAAATTTGACTATAAGTTTGCTAAAGCTTAATAGAGAGATATTGCTAATTAAGGCTTTGGAAAAAATAGAGGAAGATAGTAAAATTGTACTTATTAGCTAAGATTATAATATTACTAAGTCTATATTATATAGCTAATATAATAGTACCTAGAATATATCTAAGGCTAAGGAGCCTTTCTACTGACTATTTAATATATAAAAAAAATACCTAATAAAATAGATTCTATTAGAGGAAAAGGCTAGCTAGGCCTATATATAGTAGGAGGTTTAATCCTTTATAAAGCTTATTATTAGTAAAGATAGAAATATAAGGCCTTTTAATAATAATTAAATTAATTACTTCCTTTAGTATTATATAAAGATTAAAATAAAGGTATTCTTATCTCTTAAGGCTATTTATTTAAAGGCTATAATAAAGAAAACATTATTATAATAATATACTAATCTAAATATAGTTTTAAAGAGGTAAAAGATTAACTTAAGCTACCTTTATAATATAAATAAATATAAAATTATAAAGTAAAAAATATATATTAATAAGGTTATTAAAATATCCTTAATAAAGCATTTAACTATAATAAAAAGTAATTCTATGTCATGACCCATGCCTGACCCTAGAGGAGACCAGGCGGTAAGCTAGGGCAGAACTAATATAGACCTACTTATATAGACCAATTAAATAAGGATTACTTGGATTATTATATGAGCTAGTGTAATCCTAGGAAAGGCTTATTAATAAAAGAGATGGATTATTAATATAAGCTAATGAGCTAGATAAGTATATAGATAGATTGGTTTTAGACTGTAAGGGATAGTGCTAATTAGCTTTTAATATAATTTAGTTATCTTAATCTATAATTGATTATTATTAGATATAATATTATATAAACTCTTATATTACTTTAAAGTACTTAATGTACTTGATTTCTTTGTTAATATAAATTATATTGACTTTAATTAGTTTATTATAATTAGGAATTAATTAAATTGTTATATATTAAAAGCTTTTATTTAGAAAGTTATTTATATTACTTTTAAGTAATAATCTTTACTATTAATAATATATTTACTTTTTGTTAGAATTAAGTAATTTCTTAGGGAGGTAATAATAATAATAGACTTACCTATAGTACCCTATTAAGTACTGCTGAAATGGTAATTAAAATTTAGTAGATATATACTATTATTATAGCTCTTAGAGCCTAGATATAAGAATAGGGTACTTAAATTGCTATAGCTATATCTATACTTACTATAAATAATTAAGACCCTAGAGAAATCCTTAAATCCTTAATATTAGTATTATTCTTGGGAAAAGTAGATAATGTAGTATCTTTTTTTACTTAAATAAAAGAATACTTTTAATATTATTTAATCTATTTAAGTATTAGAAAAGTAAAGGTATATTATATTAAAGTACTTTTATAGGGAGATATAGGTATTTAATTTAAACTTATTATAAGAGATTATTTTAAGAATAAAAAGGATATATATAATTAGTAGACTTAGAATATCTTTAAGGATTGGAATAACTTTAAATAGGTACTTAAGGATAACTTTAGAATTATTAATAAAGAAAGAGAAGTTATAATAAAACTTAAATAACTTTAATAAATAAAGTTATATATAGAATACTTTATAAAGTTTAAATACCTTATATTTAAACTTAATTAGAAAAATAAAGCCCTTATAAAAGCCTTTTATTAGGGATTAAAGGATAAAGTTAAAGATAAGATTTATAAGGTAAATAAACTTAAAGAACTCTATGAGTACTAAGCTATAGCTATTAAGATTAACTAATAATAGTTTAAAAGATATAAGAAGAAATAAAGGGAGAAAGAAAGAGTAATTAAATATAATCTATATAATCCCTATAAGTTTAAAACTAATAAGAAATTATTTAAAAAATTATAAAATTATAGTACTTTTTATAGGATATACTTAGGATTTATAAAATTAGGAATTACTTAAAGGGACTTTATAAGCCTTATATACTATAATTATAAAGAATTAGAATATATTATAAGATATTATAATAAACCTAAGAAAAATTGATATATACTAAAAGGTAAGAAGTATATATAAATAATTAATTAATTTAGGATTATAATTATAATTTAATTAAAATATAATCTTATTAGAGAAGGTATTACTTTACTTAGTAATTAACTATACTAAATATTAAGAGATATTAAAGAAGTATACTAAATTTAAGAAATCCTTAATAATTAAGAATAGAAATTAGCTAAGTATAATATAAAAAGAAGAATTAGCTATAATTATATTATTAAATAAATAATATAGAAACTAGTACTTAAACCTAAGGTAATCTAAATAATTGGATGAACTCTTGTAATAGTATATAAGGGAAAGTAATATACTTAAGAAGTTATGCTAAATAAACTCTTAATATTTAGAAATTATAATAATAACTATATAATATACTTAATTTATAAGTATATATAATAAAATAAAATAAATTAAGAAGAAAGAATATTATATCTTAATATAGAAGATATATAATAAGTTATTAAATTAGGACTTAAGTTTAAAGAGAAAGATATAATTTTATATCCCTATAAAAATTACTTTAATTATTTAAAATATTAATAAAAATAAGAAGTAATAGCTATTAGAGCAGAAGATTATAATAAACTTTATATATATATTATAGAGGAAGAAAAAGAAGTAATTAACTTTAAAAATGAGCTCTTAGAATAAATTAAGTAAGAATGAAGAATTATATATGTTTAAGTTAATATATACCTTATTTAATAAGCTAAAGTAGAGTAAGATAAATTAGATAATTTTATAAGTAAATTTAAAGAAGAAAGTAGAGCTTATATTTTTATTTTAGCCTTAACTATAAGAAAAGCCTTAAGAGGTAAATATAAAGTACTTAACTTAAGACTAATTAATAATCTAAGAATACTTATAGGATATTAATATTATTATAAAATATCCTAGATTAATTATTATAAATATTAATATAAGTATTATAAGGAAATTAAAGTAATTAGTAATTATTTTCTTATAAGGCTTACTAAGCTAGCTATAGAAAACCTAATAGTATAATAATAATATAAAAACTATTAATATATTATATAAAATAGATATAGATTAGGATTTATACTTTTAGAAGAATATAAGGAAATAATACCTAAAGAATACATCTAAAACCCTAAGTATAAATATAATTATAAATATAAAGAATGTCTAATATATTTATAATATAAAGTTAAGATATGGCATGAAGAATGATAGTTAAAAAACTAGGACTATTAATTAGCTTAGAGTATTAGGATAATGAAGTAAAGCTATTAGAAGAATAGCTAAATAAAGCTCTATATATAATAAAAAGCTATAAAGAAAAGAACAAGCTAGTAATTAAAGTATAAGTTAAGGGATAATAGCTTAATATATTAATAGATTATAAAGTAAAAGTAAACTATATTTATCTAAGAATAGTAAATAAGTTAAAGTTACTATAAAAAGAGAAAAGGGACCCCTATATAGTAATAAACTTAAAGAATATCCTATTTAAATATAATAATAGATAAATTATATAAGAAATTAATTATCTTAAAGTATTTATTAAAGGAAAAAACTAAGGAATTAATCTTAATATTTTACTAATAGGAGAATACAATATTACTTTAAAGTACCTATAATTATAAGTACTAAACCCTTAAATTAATTAAAGAATTAGCTAGATAATATTTCTTAATAAGGATAATATCTTAAAAGAAAATAAAAATAACTTATATAATAAAAAAATAAGATCTTAAACTTTTACTAATAAGGATAGTAAAATAGAAATTAAAGGAGATAGACTTATAATAAGTACTCTACTAAAAGGAATAAAATATAAATACTAAAGCAATATATAATATATTAAGAAAATAATAATATACTTAAAGTAATAATTTAAATAGTTTAATAAATACCTTAAAGATAAAAAGAAATAATAAGAAGAGAAAGAATAATTTAAGAATATATTACTATAATATTAAATATATAAAAAATTATTTATAGAAGAACTAGAAACCGAATTACTAGTATATAAAATATAAGATTATAAAATTAATCTAAAGGATAAAGTAAGTACTTACTTCTTCCCTATTTACTGGCTTAATAAGAATAAACTTAGTATAATAAAAGAATATATTAAAAATATACTAAAGAAAGAATATATTAAAATATTAATATTTAAAGTAAAATACTTAATTATATTTATTCCAAAGAAAAATAAGAAATTATAATTAATTGTAAATTATTAATAGCTTAATAAGATAATTATAAAAGATAGGATACTATTATCCCTTATTAGTAAAATAAAGGATAGATTCTTTAGTAAGAAAATCTTTATAGTACTTAACCTTAAGGGAGCCTATAATTTAATCTATATTAAAGAAGGATATAAATAGAAAACTATATTTAGAATAAAGTTTAGATTATTTAAATACTTAGTTATACTTTTTAGATTAATAAATATACTTGTATTATTCTAATGAATAATAAACTATATCTTATAAGAATACCTTAATATATTTATTGTTTACTACCTAAATAATATCCTTATCTTCTTTAATAATAAAGAAGAATATACAAAATACATTTATAAGGTTCTTAAAGTACTAAAAGAAGTAAATCTATTAATTAAACTAAAGAAAAGTAAGTTTTATACTATAAAAGTTAAATTTTTAGGATATATTATCTTTTATAATAAAATATATATAGACCCTAAGAATATTATAGTAGTTAAAGACTAGCTTAGACTAGAAAACCTAAAAGATATATAATCTTTTTTAGAATTTATAAACTACTATTAAAAGTTTATTAAAGATTTTAATAAAATAGTAATACCCTTAATTAAATTAAATAAAAAAGGGAAAATCTTTAAATAAGAAATAAAAGGAAAAATATAATAAGCCTTTAATAAGATTTAAGACATTATATTATTAAAACTAATATTAATTATATTTAATCCTATAAAACCTATTAAATTAAAAACTAATTCCTTAAACTTTATACTAAGAGTATAAATTAAATAAAGAGACAATTAAGAAAGATTATACCTAGTAGTATTTTACTTATATAAGTTATATAAAGTAAAATTAAATTACTTAATTTATAATAAAGAATTCCTTGCTATAATTAATACCTTTAAGGAATTTTAATACTATCTCTTAGAAAGTCTTTATAAGATTATAATCTATACTAATTATAAAAATATCTTTTACTTTATAATTATATAATAATTAAGTAAAAGATAATTTAAATATATAGAATACTTATTAAAATTTAACTATAAAATAGTATATAAGAAAGAAATAAAAAATAGTAAAGTTAATGTAATAAGCTAAAGAAGTGATTTTAATATAGGAAAAACCAAAATTAATAAATAATTATTTAAGAAAAAAAAAAAAAGGATATCTTAAATAAATACTATTAAGATTACTTAAATAAACTATAAGGAAGATTATTATAAGAATATAAAGAAAGAATATACCTTATAATTAAGAATTATAGGAACTATTAAACCTAGAAGAACCTACTTTTAATAAATAGATATATAATATAAAATCAAAGAAAAATTAAAAGAAATAAATTAATAAAAAATAAGTAATACCTAAGGGAAAAGAAATCTATGTAATATAGTATTTTAAAAGAGTTATAGGCATAAGATATAATAATATAAAAGTACTTATAATATATATTAATTAATATTTAATAAGAAAAGACCTTTTATAATATATAAAAAGGGAATTTCTTATAAACCCCCTTAATAAGAAATTAGCAAATATTATAAGCTACTAAGTAAAATAAGGAAATAATCTATTACTTAAGATTTAATAATATTAAGAATAAATACTCTTAAAAGAAAGAATAAAATGCCTATAAGTACTAGGATACTTATAAGATAACCTAATCTAAGATATATATAAATACCTATTATATAAATACTAAGGAATTAATAAAATACTTAAAAGGATTAAGTAAGATTACTCCTTTAATTATATAAAAAAGAAGATTATAGAATATATTAGGAAATATATTATATGTAAACAAATAAAGTCATTATAATACAAACTATATAGATTATTATAGCCCCTATTAATAGTATAATAACTATAAGAATTAATTACTATAGATTTTATTATAAAACTATTACTATTAATTAACCTAATAATAGGAAAAGATTATAATAGTATCCTAGTAATAATAGACAAATTTATAAAATTTATATACTATATACCATATTATAAAGCAATTAGTAAAGAATAATTTATATTTCTTATATTTAAATATATAATTAATATATATAGATTACTTACAAAAATCATTTTAAATAAAGAATAACCATTTATATCAAGTTTTTAGCAAAGCCTAATAAACTTAATAAGCTTAAATTATAAATTAATAACCACTTTTAGACTATAAGTAGATAGATAAATAAAACAAATTAACCAAATTCTTAAATAATATTTATAATATTATATTAACTATAAATAAATTAATTAGATTAAAAAGCTATTAATCGCTCAATTAATATATAATATATTATTTTATAGTAGTATATAAATTATACTTACCTATATAAACTTTAAATTTACCCCTAATGTATATTAAATTAAGATTAATAAATAATTAAATATTAATATAATCCTTAAAGTAAATAAACTTAAATAATTATATAAAGAAATAAAAATAGAATTAGAATAGGTATAAAATAAAATAAAATAATATTATAATAAGAAAAAGATAAAGGGACTATCTTTCTTAGAGGAAGATATAGTTCTACTTAATATAAAAAATATTAATATAATATAATAAAATAAGAAAATAAACTATAAATTTATTAAACTATATAAAGTAAAAACAAAAATTTCAAAAAATAACTATAAACTCAACTTATTATCTTATATAAAAATATACTCTATATTCTATATCTTATTACTAAAGTTAATAGAAGACACAATTATAGTAAAAATAGGACCTTAATATAAACTACAAGTTAAACTAGTGAAAGATAAATTTATAATAGAGAAAATCATAGATATATAAGAAAACCTAGAAATACAGAAAATAGAATTTAAAGTTAAATGGAAAGAATATAATAAAACAAGGGACTCTAAACCTTATTGTAATAACTCTTTATCCTATAATTTTAATTAATATTTCTAATGGCATAATCATAATAAATGCACTAATACCTTATTTAATTTAGATTAAACCTTAAGAAGCTTCTCTTTAGCCTTCTTTTTATCCCGATCTAAATAAGTGGACTTCTGTTCTATATAACTTACTAGAAAATATAAATTAGTAAAAATACTATTTAATAGAAATTATAAAAATAATGCATATAAGTACTAACTGCGATTGCTATAGTATTACAAGGATAATTATAGTGAATATACTTGAAATACTTTGATAATTTAGGATGTAAAATATACCTTAAACCTTTTAAAGAATAATAAGTATATAGTATTTTGGAAAGATAATTATTAGACTAGATAAAATAAAAAAGAACTAGATATTCCTTGGCCTTATAAGATAATATATTAATAATTAAGTATAGTAAAAAGTTTATAAATTAAAAATTATATATAAATAAGAAATCTTTAAGAAATAAGCTAAAGGTCTTAAGGATAAGAATTAATAGAGAAAGAGTATTATATTATAATCTATACCTAATCCTAGAGGAGACTAGGCAGTAAGCTAGGGTAGAACTAATATAGACCTACTTATATAAATTAATTAGATAAGGATTACTTAGATTACTATATAAGCTAATATAATCCTAGGAAAGGCTTACTAATAAAAGAGATAGATTATTAATATAAGTTAATAAGCTAGATAAGTATATAAATAAATTGGTTTTAGATTATAAGGGATAGTGCTAATTAGCTTTTAATATAACTTAATTACCTTAATCTATAATTAACTATTACTAAATGTAATACTATATGAACTCTTATATTGCTTTAAAGTACCTAATATGCCTGACTTCTCTACCAATATAAACTATATTGACTTTAATTGGTTTATTATAGTTGGGAATTGACTAGACTATTATAATTATTAAGGAATCTTTAAAAAGGATTTTCTATAGTTAAAATTTATCTTATTAATATTATAAAGCTATTAATATAAGCTATTAATATTAAGGCTACTTTAAATATATTATTACTTATATTTCTATTTTCTATATTAAAATATTAAAAAAGAAATAATATAAAGGTAATATATATATTTAAAAATATAAAGGATTTATATTTATAGCTTAAATTAATAGATAAAGAGATATAAACTATTTATTATAGTATTTATACCCTTATTAGAAAGATAGGGAAATAACTTAATAAAAACTCTATTAAGATAGCCAGCTTAAAGATTAAATACAATTACCTTAAAGCTAAAATAACTTTAAAAAAGCCTATAAGAAGGTAATCTATTAAATATAACCTTAATAAGATATTTATATTAATAGAGCAAATTAAGAAGGCTTATATAATTATTAGTAATCATATAGAGGGTTAGATTATAAGATCATAAGCCCAAGCAGGAAATACTATAAATAAAGATATATTATTAACTTAGGAGAGTATAATCTCTTATCTTCTCTTTTAACTAGTAAATTTATTAAGTTTTTATAGAGTTGTAAAGGATAATGTTTTTTCTTATGATTTGGCTTATTTCTGCGAGAATGTGGGATCGTGAGAATGTGGGGAGCCGCTCTACTATCTTATTCCTCCAACCATCTCCACAACGGGTGATTTCCTCCAGTCTCAGGCGTTCGCCGCTCACACCTGACTTCATGGATTTCGGCTAGAGTTATTGTAGCCCATCCAGAACGGAGTTAGTGGCGATTCCTGGTTAAATCCAGGAGCTGGAGGTGGTGGAGGTAGGTTGAGAGGCTCTTTGCGAGGGATTGTAACGGGTGACCCCATCTCATCCACCAAAATCTTGTACATTCTATCGTCCTTGTCTCTGGGATCTTCTCCAAATAATCGCTGCCCCGCTTTCACAAACGAACCCCAGCCTATAACCATGGGCCCTTGGGCGGCCAGCAAAGCAGATGTGTTGTCAATACCGCCTATGGATGGAATATTGACCAGAGTGCTAATATCGCGCCCTATTTTGCTATTTCCAGGAAGTAGTGCAACTTTGGAAAAGCTGGATGGTAGAAGGCTAGCTTCAGCGAAATCAATAACAGTAACGCAGCCGTGATCATCAATAATAAAATTCTCCAACCACACATCGCTGTAACAAAATACAATAGGCTCCTTTGAGAGATCTTGGACGCGAGGTTTACGTTTGGTAACTGCGAGGAACTGGAGGGAATGCGTTAGTGACACCGTGATGCTAGATTCTCAAATTTGCACTTTACCTCGTTAATGTGATGCTCCAGTTCCTGTGCATTCTTGTAGTGGCGGGGTGCTTCTCCATCTTCAAATAGTGTATGGCGTACTCTTCCGCCATTTACAGCCTTTGGGGGCGTGCCCTTGGGCACAGGAATGCGATGCAGTTCGGATAGAGCGAAGGCAATCTGCGAGTACACAAAGTCCTTGGCTTGAGGATCCTCTATGCCATTCAATCGGTTGCCAGCCGTCTTTCCTGGGATATATTCCATAACAACAAAGTACTTGTATCCAAAGTTATGTGTTGATCCCGTACCAGAAGGAACCTGTAACTCGCAAGCATAGAAGACGGCTGGTGCCCTCACGGGTGACTGGAGTCGTCGCAACTCTTGGTGTGCCATATTTTGGACAGCCATCTCTCCCCATATAATCGAAGACCCGTATTTTATCCAGAAAACAGGCGCATCTGGGGGATAAGCAAGGCCCATGTTGTAACCCTGCGGGTGTTTTGCAGTACAGAGTTGCATTAATTTGGCGGGTCCAGGGATCTGGGCGCCAGATGGGCATGGAAGCCCATGATACTCCCGATTCAATAGCACTGGTTCAGACATGAAGAAGTGGTTTTAACAGATGTTCTTGGCGAAAGAAGAAAATTTGGCTGGCGTGTGTGCTTTGGATGAAAGAAGACTTAATTATAGTGAGCGAGGAGCAGTTGGACTCATGTGATGTGGCTCAACCAACCGCACGTGACAGGCCGAGTTAGAATCACGGCTACCGCTCAAGAAGTATTTAATCCAATTAAATTGACCCAGAAATAATGGTGTCATAAATGAAGAAGCCTCTTGATTTGGTGGATACAACAATTCTTTGGGCAGCTGGGAGTGTAATTTTTAGACTGTTGACAGATGATTGCCAAGACACGGGACCTACAATCGCTTTCATTATGCTTGGACAAATTGTCTTCATTCTGACTACTAAATAACAATGGTTTAAGTTAGGGTTATGAAGTGGCAAAAGGTGTCAATCTTATTGCTTAAATATTCCTGTACCACTCAAGTTCCCGAATTAACGGCCTAATCGCTTGTTTTCTTTTGATGTGAACACTCCCTCGTATTTTATTCCACTCTTCATACAACCAGCGCCTCTTATTTTATGAGGGATGTTTGTAATTTATACTCATAATTCTCATGACCCTTGCTACAACTTTGATGATAAATTTTGACTTGGTACATTTATGACGCTTGATGCAGCTTTCCTGCCCTTTTTGCCCCTGCTTCTTTCAAATCCGTGGAAATGCTTGTCTCTTGCATTTCAATCCCCACCATAACGGGCTTTCGGGCCAGCCCTGCATTGTCATGAATTGCATCCCACTCAACTAGATCTTTGAGGGAAATCTTTCTGATGCGATGAGCTTTGGCGCCGTTGCCTAAGCTAACAATTTCTGGACGTAATCTGTAGCCTTTCCACTTTGGCATGGCAAAGGCCCATAGCCAATAATAGACTCCACACAATGTCAATCTGTAATTTATGAGATTTCTTGGTATCGAACGGTAGCTGAATCAAACTCACATTCCAATACCCGTTAGTATATATGTGGCATACCAGAAACTGACGTCGCCAGAATATACCCCTCCTTCTGGGGGATACCAAGGCATTATCAAGAGATATAGCTGGACCATAATGTGGAATATAACGACTATGTTCCATGATTTGAATTCGGGAGCTGGAAGGCCTGCTTGCTTCCGTCTCCATCGTACCAAATAGAGGCCAACAGCCATGGCAAGATTAAATATAGCTTGTGGCATAATTTCTAGGTCACTTACTATCCCGAGCTTAGCACAGATCGGGAGCCATATCCAAAGTTTCTAATTGAACTCTTACCAAAGTTGAAAGCATCACCAGCAGGAACAGCCAATATCATCAAAGTTGTTAGACACCACAGACAAAGGAATGGTCCTAGTGGCGTTCCAAAAGGTTTGGTCGAGACCCAAAAGTCCATGTATGGAAGCACACCTTGCCTAATAGATCGTTGCTGGATAAATTGCGTTTTCAAGTCATATAGAAATGGTAACTTACCTTCCACATTCTCTAATTTTTCTAGATTGCCCAATCATACCAGCCATGATGTTTCCAAAAGCACTCAAAGCTATTAAAACGTTGAGCCCACGAACTGCCGAGCCGTTCCCAAACACTTTGCTGAAAAACAAACTGGCTGCATTTAAATCAGATTTCTTTAATTCGTTCTGAGGCACTGTAATTAGGCGTTAATTAATAGGGAAATTCTTCGAAGTTGTGCTCAGTAAAATATAGAGATTTCAATCTCACCAGCTGAGAGCCAAGCTACATTAGCGAACATGTAAAGGATATAAACTATTGTTAGAGCCAATGTGGCATATCTTTTGAGTTGTTTAACTGGGTTCTTTTAAAACAGTTATCATTTGTTCTCTGAACATTCCGTAGCTGTAACTTTATACCTTCACTTCATTGGCCACATTGAACGCATTATTGGAGCCTGAATAGGAAAATATTATGCGATATAGAGCATTTGTAACACCATAAGCTGTGATTGAGCTGGTGCCGCTAAAAGAATCCCTGAAATTGGCCATGGGATCGGTGACTGAAGTATGACCCCCAAAAACGACGAATCCGGTGATAATGACAAAGATCAATGTTGCAACCTTGATGAGTCCGATAGTGTTGGAGAATAAGTAAGAATATTTTGTGTTGAAGGCGAGGCCTTTGCCGCATTAGTTTCAATGGCCAGTCAAATGGTGGGTGTTGACATTTACACAAGGCGGCGAGAGTATATCCAGCCCATGCTACTCCTTTGACTTGCCAGTCTGTACCTGAGTGGCCAGAAATGGCAATCAAATATTTGGCCAATACTACCACGGTAATTAGTAATACGCTATGATTGAATCACTCCTCTCTTACCGACAGCGTTGCTGCTGCCAAACGACAGAAGAACACTTTGGATTGCAAAGGTAGTCGGGAAAAACCAGACTGGAGACGGAAAAGCTTGCTCTAGGAATACCACTTCAGACCCTGATCGACTGGGAAAATACGCAGTAAACTCGAGATATACAGCGCCTGATGCAAGACACGTCTTTGAAAAAAATATATGAGTGAGTGAACGGAGATTCATGGACTTCTTTTTTGACACACCAAGTATCCAATAGTCCAGAAGATCAAACTTAGTCCTGGCGAACCAGTGCCAGATAATATAGCTGATGCTTTGTGGTGTGAGAATCTTAAAAAGTAAATGAGAGAGATTCAAGCTTACGTGTAGAGTAAATACCGGTGCCAATCATTTCGGTGATATTTAGTAGTGTAATAGTCACTGGACCGACAGAGTATCCTAGAGGAGAGTCATTTTCGACAGGGGCTCCAGATGCTTCCTGGTATGTCAAAGGAGCATTATTGCCTCCCCTCTCTCCGACATATCTCAACTTCTCGTGAAGAGAATGATTATCCTTGGAAATCGATGTAGTAGCTTCGTCATTGTCTCTACGGAATGATTGTCTCGTTGATACCATGATTCCGTAAATATTGAATGATTTGGGGTCGAATTGGGACGAAGGTCTGAATGCTTACAGTCATTCACGGCCAAGGGGGATGATATTTCAATTTTTGATAGAGAAAGTACAGAGGCAGAATGGATTTTGGCCGTCCAATCCCTCAGGTACTAATTATTATCACTACAAATTGCGGAGAGATATAAACTTCGGCTTCTCTCGGCGAGACAGGATTTATGTGAGACAGTTACACCACCGGGACTATTAGGAACAGTAGTGAGTCTAGAATTTTTATGTCTCATGTAGTCACCAAATGATCCTACTAAACTATAGGGATTGATCAAATTAGTGATGGTATGAGAGAAAGAGAAGGCTGGTATTAATGCCTAACATCGGACACATGGCTTCTTAGCTTCTCCTGATATACAGAGACACGAAAAGAACTCCACGGGGGACTGGTAGATAGGCCTAAAGATAAAGCATGTTTGAGACTATTGACTGACTGGATGGTGATTCATCCCAGAAGTTGACTCATTTACTTTCGCCAGTAGAAGACTGATGATGTCAATGGAGGGAGCTCCTGAATGCAATTTTCTAAACGTGCACTTTTCATGGTGCCACCATATAATCCGACAACAAACGAGACACTGTTCATCCCGTCAGATAATTCCAAGTCAGTCGTGACACAAAATTGTGCCAAGAAATTTGGAATTCGATCCACAATTAAAAAGCTTGTTGTACCAAGACATCTGGATTGGTGACGATTTGGACAGATCAGAACAGTACCCATGTGCCGTGATCTGTTTACCGCAATATCACTAATACCACCCATTTATGAAAAAGAAGATTTAATCTCACCATACTGAGATGTACATTTCCCCAAACGTCATGTGTGTTGGAAGCTTCTCGTCTCATCTCACGTGTATCTCAAATTACCAGGATAACACTCGGCCCCACTCGCGTCAAAATTAGCGAAGAAGCCACCATCGCACCACAATCTCACCAACTTCATCTTTCTTGTCTCACACGCAACCGTTCAGGATGGCACAACCGGCAACGAAGACAGCGCCAAAAAGTGCACCACTTACCACGTCATACTTGGTTCTCTACAACACCATCTCTGCTCTCCTTCGGGCCTTCATCGTTATCCGCACGCTCCAGCTGTGGTCCAGTCGGGGGAATGCCGGCGTCTGGGACGAGCTGAACCTCTGGGTGCGATGGAGTGAGACTCTGACTGTCAGCGAGGTCATACATGCTGCCACAGGATTGGTCCGGGCTGCGCCAATCACAACCGCTCTGCAGGTGGCTGGCCGCAACACCATTGTCTGGGCCATTACGAGAAACTACCCAGATGTTGCGGCTCGAGAATGGGCATATACCACTCTGCTGCTTGCCTGGAACGTTGCAGACACCGTGAGATATACCTATTTTGCGATTGACAGAGGAACAAACCGTGTGCCGAGTATCTTACTATGGCTAAGGTATGATGCATGAATCCTTCGAAAATCATGGTAGATTTAGGCTGACTCGCCGATAAAGGTATAATCTGTTCCTCGTTCTCTACCCAATCGGTATGTATTCCGAGGCACGCCTTGTGTGGGAGGTCATTGTGCCTTCGCAGGCTCGAAACCCAATGTACCAGTATCTCTTGTGGTTTGGACTCACTCTATACATTCCATGTACGTATTGCCCATTTGCTCTCATATTATTTCTAACGCATGATAGCATTCTATGTACTGTATGGACATATGCTTGCTCAACGGGCGAAATCGATGCGACATAAGAAGGATTAATAGGAGTAACAACTTTGAAAGTGCTAAATTGCTGTTGAAAGTGGATTTAGAGATACCAGAGAATTATTCGACGGCGAGTATATATAATCGAAGGGTGAAATATCGTTCGTTTGTAGATTCCGCCAATGCCTATCAATGTACCGTGCATATGAGAGGACTCCAATCGTCAGCCCACTTCATTGCTCCCATCACTACAATTACAATAACCAGGCCACTTAGAACCGCAGCGCATTCGTAGATGTAAGCACGGGCCCTACGCGGCGCGCAAAGCTCATTTATGAAGGTACTGATAGTGGTGAGACAGCTACAGGAACCATCGATGAGCCCTTGCTGGATCTGACAAGATGTATTGCTTTTGGTTATTGGCGATCCTTGGATATACCAGGGAGTGCTAGGATTAGAATGCCAAAGATGTTGCTGATGTAGGTCCCCAAAAGGAGCGAGGGTCGTTTCGCATTAAGGCCAATACTCAAGTAAAAGCGAAGTAGACATCCCACGGGAGAGAACACGACAGAGAATAAAGTTTTGTCACGCTAAATGGAATGAGGCGATAGCAGGGCCAAAACATTATGGTTACCCAAGAGATAATCGCAAGTGGAATTATGCAGCGGTCACTCCAAAAGACAAAAGGTCTTCGAGAGCTGATGTGGGGTGGTTCGAATCAGGATGGCGAGATGCGCATCATCTTTTAGACCGGCCATGGCGACTAAAAATGAAACGATAAGGACTACCACAGCAACCATGAAATCATCTCCAGCGTCCTAATTGGAGAACGAAAATTCAGCATTCCGTGGGAGGTCAAAGTATTGGACAACGTGAGGAAGCGATCCTTCATCAACCTGGAGAAGGTGGTCCTGCAGGAGCCTGTGCACATCGGAAGGGATTCCGCGATGGCAATAAGCACTAGCAAGCGATTACCCCACTGGCTTTTTGCTCTGTGGTTGGTAGTACTGCGCAAAAATGCCCCTATCTCGGAGCCTTGTCGGCCGGATTCATCTTCTTATGCATAAGCTGTCTGCGAGGTGACATAAACTAAATGGGGCCGTGCAAATTCATTTCGTCTCTTTGCTTTTTTTTCCAGATTTCTATTTCAATTTCTTCCTGTATAGGAGACGCTGCGCCTCATTGTGATACGTGTTTGTAAATTGTATCATGGCATGGTGTGTACTATTATTCCAAATTTCACAAAATAAACTTGGTCGTGATGCTATATATATCGTCTTTCAAAGTAGCTACTCTCTTAGAGCTATATAAAATGGGGCTTTGTGTACTATGGTGTGCTCAATTCCGCAAGGTTTTGGCGTGATACAGCTTCACTGCCATTCGCTACGCCTTGATGGTTGTTACCTGATCCAACAAACCCTCCTACCTCCTCAGTGGGGATCCACGCATGAGTATTTGGGGGCTTATCCGAAATTGTATTATCTGCATTCAGCTCGATTGTAGTCGATGAATTGAGTTGTCGCTGCCTCCTTCTCCAGAAGATTACACCGCCAGCCAAGATCAAGATTCCCACAAGACCCGCTGCAATTCCTATCCCTGCCTGAGCCCCAGTGGGTAGACTACTGCCACTATTCTTTGGTGTGGAAGATAACGAACTAGCCGTAGATGAAGAGTCGATGTGCGTCTTTGTTGAAGTTAGGCCAGATCTTGTTGTGAACAAGCTAGATGTTGAAGTGGTTGAGGATTTTGAATCAGTGATATTAAAAGGATGGCTGTTAAACTTTGGTGAATTTTCACCATGCTGGAAGAGCGCCAGAAAGAATACGGTTCCATTTTCTGGATTCAAATTCATGTATGACACAGGCCATGAAAAGGCTGTTGCTGTGCTTTCAACTATAGCAGGTACTGTTCTTAGTAAAAGTCATCTTCATTCATATTACTAACAATGGACTAGAATGTGGTGTCGTACCCAATATTGTTGTAAAAGGCTGTGCCGCCTCAGCGGCCTGTCCCTGAAAGATAAGAATATCAACAGAGTCAACATCTGTCTCCCATTGGAGTGGCCAATCTTCTCCAACAGATTTTATAGGGTTTTCGATATCGCTGCTATTAGAAGGAGGAGTGATAAAGTCCCCATGAGCTCCGCGAAATGCGATGAATACAAATATGAGGAGCATGTAAAGATTTTGCAAGGCCATTGCCACAAAGGATCAATATCACTGCTCGTATTGGGAAGTACAAGAATCTTGAATGGGAATTAACACAGTGATAGTGAAATTGAAATACAACCTGAGTGAAATCACTTGAGTGCTTGAGGGAGGAAAATCCAAAAATCTCCTCAACAATGGGTGTTGTCTTTTTATAGCCGAAAAGTCCTGTGCTAATCTTCACACGCACTGTCTGGATTGTTTAATATCACTGGTGGGTTACAGCTAGCCCCCAAAGATTCTGAGATAATTTAAGATAGCTCTAATAGATAAGCTAGTAGTCGGAATGGTTAGCACTTTCTTTTTCTAGATATCTGCATAATGAGGCTGGGCTTAGTTCAAGGGAGAAAGCTGACACATCAATTATTCACCCATCTTGTGTCATGAATCACACGCCGTCATGCACGCAATCACATGTGTACTGTATGTAAGGATTCGCACTTCCAAATATGTCTAATAGCTCTTTAGGCCAAGAGAAATGTCAATAATCACCATGCTCGTGATTACCGATGCGGATAACAGCTGCTAAGAGACATCCGTAATGTGCGGTGGCCCAAGTCATCGCACTGCACATATGTATCCCTTTGCCTGCCTACAGCCTATATTTCCATATTCTGCTCTATATAACTAATATAAAGTAAAGTGACCTCAAATTTTATTTATTTCTAGTTTAAATACAAGTAACAGGCTCGCTCAATCCCGACCAAGAAATAATTAACTTAATACTTTGTTCGGCAGTCAATTGATGGCACGCTAGATGTGCATGACTTGATTAACGATGCCGTTATATCCGACGTACCTGGTTTAGCAATCATGCCCGTATTAGCCAAAGGTATTCTCTTCTTTGTCTCCCTAGTTAATTAAACAACAAATGAGATCATAACACTTGGGACATTCATATTTTTTATACTCATTCCAGGGTGGACATTTTGAAGCAACAACTTCTACCTCTCAAAGCCTTTTGGGAGCAGGAATTTAGATGCCCCAAAAGTCCCTAAATAAAAATAATCCTTCGATGCAAGCTTCCATAAACATGCAGAGTAAGGGTTCAGCTAGGCACATAGAATGCCGTTGTGCGTTTTACAGCCGCTTCGGCTTCCTCTGGCACCTCGCCGCCTTTAATAGCAGCTTCTCCCCATCTTTCGCTGCATTTCGCCAAATACTCTTTCGTTTTGTCATCTCCAAACCACTCCCCGCCAATTTTGATGTTCTTCAGGTAGTATCCGAGGCCAGCAAAGGACATTTCCCAACCAACACCACCCGCCCCAGCTCCGTATTCCTCCCAGTGCTTGTTGACGTGAGTAGTGTGTGAAAGTTCAAGGCAAGAGGAGTCATTATTGACTTCATCAATATGAACTTCAACCTGGCTAGTGTCGCCGCCAAATTCCCATGTCACGCGAAACTTGGAAGGCGGATCGCATTCTTCTATCGTCCCACTTGCATTGTTTTGTATCTGGAAACGTCCATTCACGTGCAAGTCGCCGGATATGGGAGAAAAGTATTGCTTAATGCTGTCGGCGCTGGTGCAAGTTTGCCAAAGTTGTGACTTCGCTATTGGGAAGGTTTGCCGAAGAATAAGGATCCGACCTTCGTCTCCAGAGTTGAGAGTGGCCTTTTTGACGATTCTCTCAACAGCATCAACCTGCTCGTCGAGATCCATTGTGATGGTTCGAAGAGGAAGAATTGTCGTCACGCGGATGAATCAAATCACAACCCCGCAGTTTATGAGAGGATTATGTGCTACTTTATACAATGACCGCTCATTCGACCTCTTTCGACGCTAGAGTGCTGATTGGCCATACCCACCATCCTAACCACACGGTGCATCCACAACAGACCAATAACGATCATGGTGCTGTGTCAACATTGGAAGCTGGCTCCATCAGCACACGAGGGGAACTTCTACAAGACAGCACGATGCCAATTCGACCTGTCCCCGCGTTGTTTCAACGTAATAATCCTTCATCATTGGATACAACCGCACCACTCGCCCACTCTCCTAGGCGTAGCCGTAATTACTTTTTACTAGAAGTTCCATCTTGTCTGAGCAAAAATCCAAAGCTTATCTGTAGAGAAGTACTGCGGGAGGGGGGGATTTCAGTAATTGTAATTGATATACACAGCGGGAGTCGGGAGTACTCGCATTCGTAGGCAGGTTAAACTTAAGGTGCAGTCCATCTTGGTAATCCGGGTCATATCCTCCTCGGGTATCTCAAAGCTGCAACAATCTAGGTTCTCAGCCATGCCATTCGAGCAAGAGGCTATAGGGATAACAGCTAGACACTATTGGATAGCCCACCGAACAAGGACCTATGCAGGAATTTTATTAGGCTTCTTGGCTAAAGTTACAAATACCTCATACTGCATAAGAGGAACCACAGACTCAGCGTAATCCATATCAAGTTCAATGAAGCCAATAGTACAAAAAGACGACTAAGCAGTTAAGACAATACACTCTACCTTCGCCAAATAGACAAGATCAAGCTACTGGTAATAAGGGTATAGATGAGAATCAAAGCAGTAAGTTTCAACCATTTCTAAATTCCGTTGCAGGCGATCTCTAATGCGAAATTGGTCACAAGGTAGGTATCATAGGTGTGGGCAGCATGACAGGAAGCCTGGCTCTCCTACCCGCAGAGAATGGTCTGGGCGTTTCTATGTACGATACTTCTGTACAAAGCCTCGAAAGGACGTTTTAAAATAAAATTAAAAATAAAATAAAAAATAAAGCGAAAAATGCCAGCGTATCATCGCGCAGTCGGCCATTTGAGACTTGCAGTAACCTCTGCCAGAGTCTGAGAGATCAGCGAACTTTTATGTTCAGTCTACCCCATGGCACTCCCGGGAATGTTGTCATGGAACAGCTTTGTCATCATGTCTGTGTTCAGTAAAGCTTTGGAGATCGTGGATAACTGTTTGAACATGGATTGTGATCAAATTAGCAATGTCTTTGACGGTTGGAACGCCGAAAGAGAACTTGCGAGCCTCAACCACAGGAAGTGGTCTCGACTATTGTTAATTAACATGCACAGAAATGTAACTTTTTGGTCTCAATTAGAGGGCCCATTTCCGGACGAGGCACCCAAACAATGATATTTATCTCCTACACTTAATCGGGTATTCTGTTATTCAGGATGCCAATGAGACGGAAGGAACTAGGGTTTGGGCAAATCTACAAGCCGTAGCATCCCACGTACCCGCGCGGAGTTTTACCACCGCCCAATACATTTGACTGGCATCAGCTGAGATGGACCAGAGAGCGGCTATCAATTCGTCTGTCGAAAGTATTTCCCCTAGGGAATTGAGCGACCTACACCAAACACAATCTGCCTATCTCGAGCAACTCAGACGGGATGTGTACGTATCAACCCTCATCTGTTTTGTTCAAGGATTAGACATTATAGAGCGCGAGAATCAAAGATGAAACTGGGGCGTTAGTGTTCTGGACCTGTTCAAGATTTGGAGAGCTGGATGCATCATCAAATCTGATTCCTTGACCACTCCTCTAGAGGCAGTATACGTGTGAGACCACAATGCACCCTCTATGTTGACCCTTGGTTGGGAATGAGGTCAAGAAAAATTGGCCTTCACTGATCATCCTGGAGAGCATCAAGGCGGATGCACATGTGACTTGCTTTAGTGCTACTTTGGAATACCTCAAGTATATTGGACACACTGACCTTCCTACTGGCTTCACAGAGGCTCAGATGACAGCTTTGGCGCACATGGCTACGACTTGAAAGCAGAGCCTTCTAGAGGACTATCAAGAGGTATGTGAGCATGCAATTTAGAGGAACGCACGAGGATCCTAATTTGATCTCACCAGGAGCCTACCATGACTCTTGGGGGTCTGGACTTGTAGTCTGACGTAATATAGGCTTTGTCAAGTGACAACAGCTATGAGTCCGCACATAGCTGCGATGATTGGCCAGAAAGGTCATGTGAGCCGATGTGGGCTGATGGGGAGCTGATGAACAGTTGAGCTGCAGTTGTGTGAACGAGGAAAGAGGCAAAAAAAGTAGCGGAGCCTGTTGGGTCGTGCGTGGCTTGTATCTCGTCTCATAGCCACATAAAATGCAAATCACCATGGTACTGCGTATGAACATGGTATACATTTCCATTTGTGTAGTAAGCAGCATTGGAGATCTTTTTTTAGCCTTGATTTGCTATTCGCACGTTCCAAGTATCGTGGTACCTCATCCATGGCTTACTCCTAGGAAGGTGAGATTCCATGGCTTTGCCTGCTGACTGCACACATGGATAGGGCTGATTGCATTCTACAACCCGAGAGCGTTGTAAGTATTACGGTTCTATACTCTAGCAATGCGTGTCTTAGCTTAATTAACATATTAATGTGAAACATTTGTGTTTACCCAAGCTATTACTATCGAGATCAAGTAGCCGAATCGGGGGTGGTTCGGCTTTTTGGGCTGAAAGATGGCGTCCCCTACAGAAATTAGCCAACCGTGACACCTATTCCGTACAAGGGGCGGGTTCAAGGAACGCGTACCCGGACAGTGCAGATGGGTACCCAGATGGTAGCGTGCTGTGCCCCTGACGCTAACGCTACACGGTGGCGATCGCTGTAGGGCTAAGCCAGAGGTGGCTTTCTTGTGATTATGGTCTGATAGCTGATTTGTGATTATTTTCTCTTTCATCGAACTGGGTAAAGCCCGTTCCCACTCTGGCCACCCATCCAGGCTGCCACGATGCCGCAGATGCCGCAGACTGCCCACAAATCGCGGCATAGATAAAAAAGAATGCGGCCATGATGATGATTGATCATCGGGCACAATCCCTCAGGAAGATACTGCAGATCAATGAATGGGTAATGGAGGAGGCTGTCTGCCTGTTTCCTTGTCTAACTCGCTAGGCATTATTTTGCCCCCTCTCTCTCTTTTTGTATTTTCCTTTATGACCCATTCATTACACACATGGATTTAGGAAAGAATAAAAATAAAAAATAAACCTTGCTGGCTTTTTGCCAGACCAGGGCATAGGCAGCAGGCATGTTGCATATCCGCCAGGGCCAGACAGAGTCTCGCCATCGTGTTCCAGGGCGGGCGCGCCTTGGTCAGCATTGATGCACTGCCATGGAAAGGATGCAAGGAATATGCAAGCAGCAGGCTTTTGCTATTTAGAACCAGATGCACTATTTTTCCGCCCAAGGAAAAAAAACATGGACAGACAATGCAATGCCCACGCTGATGCACGTGACACGCACGCCTTCGACAATGTAACCGCGCGTTGGATGAGCGAGACTCCACTATTGCCGCTCGAATTCTTAATAACAGTAGGAAGACGCAGTCTGCTGCTGCGCGCCACCAACGACTTCATCGGCAAAGGATTCGTCTCTCCCCTCCTCGGTCCCCAGGACACCTCGAGACGCTACACCCGATTGGAATGTCTTGTTCATGGCACCGAAAATCCCAGTCAACGACAAGAGTGCCTCGGCTGTGGCCATCATCCACCCGTCGGCCAAATCCCCGTCGGTGGGTGAGCCCAAGAGTGAAAGCGAAAACGAGAGCTTCGCCGACACAGATGGCACGGACGACTCGCGTGTTAGAAAGCACCATACGCGCAGCCGCGTTGGGTGTCTGACCTGCAGGAAGCGCCATGTCCGGTGCGACGGCAACCAACCAGCATGGTGAATTAATTGCCTTGTTTCCTTTTTTTCCCTCGCCTTGCCCTTCGCTGCAGTGCGTAAGAGTTCGTGGCCACAGTTGCCTGTGCTGACCGTTTACATCATCCCAGCGCACGATGTATGCAGGGCGGAAGGACATGCATCTTCCCGACCCCGGATCCCCCACTGAGGGAGCGCAGAGGCCTTACCCTTCCCGGCGAACACAAGCCATGGTATGTGACGTCAAATAAGCTGCTGCCGACACTGTCAAAACGAGTGTGGTTTTTGGACAAGCTGGACCCCTTTGATTGTCTGCCAATCCGCCTCCCAAAAAAGTCGGCCGATCTCCTATCCTACTGTAGGTGAATTAAAACCTTGCTTGGCTTGCCTCCTTTTTTTTCTTTCTTTTTTTGCCATGTTAACAATAATCATTCCCAGACCATCAAATACATGACAGTCATGACATCTCTTCCAAGGCAAACGACAAGGATGTGTAAATACCCCCCCCAGCACCGTGCCTCATCAGCATCATCCATCCTGTGGCTAATAACCTTCCGCCCTCCACCCAGCCTTCCATACCTTATCCAAAACCCAACCTCTATCCGACACACCTTGCTCATATCGGGCATACACCAAATGTACCTCTCTGGAGATACCAAAACATTTCTATCCACAGTCTTGTATCATAAAATAGAGACGATACAGCAGTTGAACAAAGAACTGCAAACTGTGCGACCAAAAGAGTACACATCTCTCATCAGGCATGTTGCCACTCTCTCCATCGTAGAGGTAGGTTGGTTGGATCTTGTTCATCTGCGCCAAGCTACGGAACATTCTGCTAACACCAGGATTTGATTCCAGTGCGCTCTTGGCAATATGGGGCCAGCTGAGACGCACTTGGATTGCCTTGTAGCCATCCTGGACCATTTTTCCCCATTCGACGAAGATGGTACAGAGATTCCTTTTGAAGAAGAATTAGCGTATCGTTATCTTTCACTGTGTGTCATTTCGCCTTGCATGTTGCTTGTACCGTGCTAACCTCCTTACAAAAGAGTCTACAACGTTGTTCATAACGTGAAAAGTCGAATAATGGAAAGCCCAGAGCTTCTTGAGCTGACCAACCGATCCAATACCGCAGACTTTTCTGCTTTTTATGATATGATAATAAAGCTACATGCCAAGGACATAGGGTGCTTAAGGATTCAATTTCAAGCCGCGGCCATGTACCCATTCTTTTTTGGCAACCTCCCCCCAGGTACTAAATTTCACGACATCGATGACTCAGTTGGGATCGGTTGCCTCAGGTCCTTAACAGAATCAGTCCAGTCCACGCCCGATCATATTCTTAGAAGCCCAGAATGGGGGTGGGTTGAAGGATCACTGGCAAGGGTACACCTTGCCGTGATGAACACCCACGTTGAGTCGTTATTCAACACAACAAAAGGTGCCCCTACAGATCCATCTACCGGACAGAAGCTTATTAGCTGTTGGTTTGGTGTCTCGGTTGCCCACGGATTTTATATGCATAGCCTGTTGGGCATTTGGAATGGAAATAAGCCCATGAACCGCCACCTTCTTCGATTAATGATGAGAGTTTATGTTCGGCAACAGGAGCAGCCATCACAAAGATCAAACATGTATCGCTCTCCAGATCTGTGGTTCTGGCAACACTTTGTCACAGCATACTTCCTAGAACAACACCAGACGAGCTCATACGATCCTGATCTGGATAGGATTGAACAATATTTTGATTCAGCGATTCGCGATTGGAGCAGAGCGTTTGACATCACACATTGGGATCAGGCTGAAAAGCGGTTGTTGGGGGTTGTTTGGCCAAAAAACCATCCTCAGCAGCTATCAAAACAGCTGTGGGAACGAGCCCTCCGGTATGAGGGATCATCAAACTCTTCCCCTGGGGAATCCACGCCAAGAGAATGACGTGTACGATGTGCAACCAAATTGAGAGTGGGGGTTTGTTCGTGGTTTTGCCATCCAGAACCCGATTTTTGGCTCGCAAAGGCTCAAATAAAAGAAAGAAAAGGAATATTTTGAAGACATAGATGGAATTCTCTATCAATCACTAATGATGAAATGACACCATACAAAGAACAAAAAAGAAAAACGAAAAAAACATCGAAACCACAACACTACACTTATGAGGGTCACAGCCAATATCTAAAACAGTAATAACTTCAATTTATATATAAAATTTAAAAGCCTTTTATCAATTTAAAGATCCTATCTCCGCCAAGTAGCAACGATGTTTTCGCCTCAGCGTTCTTTGTATGTCACGTCACTCCTTCCCACATCACAAGATGAACTTTTCCTCAAAAATCCAACGGTTTTGTAATTTTTGGATAGAATAATAGAGAGTCTGGAGACAACTGAGGGCTAAAATGAAGGGAGAGAAAACGATATATTATGGGTAGGAAGGACATAGAGCCTAGATAATATATTATGTCAAGGTTCCATGTGCGATGAATAACGCCTCAAGGAATTGTTTACCAACCGGTTTCAGAAGTAACCCTACATACTCAAATCGCATTCGTGCTCTGCTATAAAATCAGATATATTCTTTTCGACCATGGGCGCAGTTTCAAATGCATCCTGTATCCCACGCAGCTTAGCCCCCAGCTCGTCGCTTGGTTCCCATCCCATCAACGAGGTCACCAATTGGCGGGTGACGCCCCTATTGCAGTTCGGGCAAATCATCTTCGGGGAGTAATTCTTAGCACTGATGCATGGCGCAAAGTATGCCATGTTAAACCAAGCGGGCTCCCCATCATCTTCACATTCGTACTCGAGCTGGCAGTTGAACATCGACGAGGTGAGCTTCGGCATCACAGAGAGTGCCTCGGCATATGCATCAATAAAAGGCACAAGCGTCTCTTCGTTAACCTTCCCTCTAAAAGTGTCCATTGGACTCATGTACGCAAATTCAGCCTCACGCATGAAACTAAAGTCTTCTTCGTGAAGAAATGAGACGCTGTTCCCAGGCTCGGGCCGTGGCCTTGGTGGGAGTTCTAATCCATCCATACCTGTGAAATACCAGTTCCCTGATGGTGTGGTAGCATGGAAGTCGACGTCAAGAAACCTCAGGTTCGGCCAGGGTGTGTCCCGGAGCCCTTGCAAGGGACGGAGGAGGGTGAAATCCATGACGCCCGTCATGTCAAGGCTAATGAGATTATGAGATAATTCATGAATTGACGAACTAAGAGGGTCTGGTATGCCAGGATCGTGGAGGATAGGTGGAGGAGTCGACTCGGCACGATGTCTTCGCGTCCAAAAGTCAAAGTCGGCTCGTCTCAAATTTGGTAGAGATAAATTCTGGATGTGATCTGCCATCTCTTCGCGATTTCGCTTCCGGATATCTGGAAATCTCTTTTCGTCGTCATCCACGTGAAGCCTAATAGTCTCCAGGTTTGGCATCATCGAGGCCAGGATGATGTGAACCTTGGGGTAAACATTGCGAAATCCGTACCTGGGTTCTGGCCGCAGCATGGACAGTGATTTGACTCTCTGAAGCACCGGCAGCTCTTCTGGGCGCAGAAATTCGATATACGAATGAAGATATCGGCCTTCGTGAATGAAGTCATGTCCATCACTCGTTGCCCACGGGGCAATATCCAACGCCCAGGGGCGGTCGCTAGGAGACTCGGGATGATTAATGGCTAATTCCAGGTAATAGTCGGCAGTTTGTGGGTTCTCTACCTCCCAGTTTTTGAGAGTCTGAAACAATAACAGCACGGCTTGCGTGTAACTTTCGTCGTTGGCGGCGCGCTCTTCGGGCGATTCAGCTCGTAATGAGGCGGCTGTGCTGTAGACTGGAAGGAGGGCAGTGAAGGTCAACTCAGATAATAAACGCCGTCTTTCGGGAGTGTATAATCTAATAAAGTCTGATAGTCCATCACTATCAATCCGTATTGACTTGAATGTTAGCCTCTCTATCGCAATTTGCCAACAGCGCGAGAGTGTGGCCAGAGGCGCCAGAGGGAAGGACGGTTTCGCGAGCTTTGCATATGGTTCTCTTGGTTTAGGGCTCTGCGGTAGGAGATTGAGAGCAATCTGATCAAGCAGATCTTGAGGAAGCGTATCCATGGCGCAATCACCAAAGTGTGGCAATGTCCTCAGCTATAAACAGACCGAGAGCGTGTCTGGTCCTTACCCCCTCCGGGTGATTTTCGGGAATGCTGACGCTTGATTAGTGGTTCGACTAGTTAGTCTGCTTAGCGCCCACTGGGGATTGAAGTTGAGCCGGAATAATGGATGTGTACATATTTAGACGAATGTGCTTACATTTCACTTGTTTTTCCCTCACTCTCGTATCCCTTTTGCTATTGAATAGTGGTATTCGTAACACTGGCCATTGAAGTATTCACTTAGTATTTTTCCCAGCGGTCGAGCGGACAGGGTGGTCCAGAGAAGCCTAGAAGCATACATCTTTCACAATAATAAAAAAAAGACTGAAAGAGAAAGGGAAGGATATCAAAACTTTGGCATTGAACCTCCAGAGTGATCCCACTCGTGACCTCGTGATACAACGCTCCAAAAAATGAAATTACCGAAAAATGACCAATCCAGCTCGCACTCTGCAAAATAAATTGCGCCTCCGCGAAAATTCCTTATGGCGAGTCTACCTTGAAAGTACAAGTTGGTTTTGCTGTATCATATACATACTCCGTACCCGCACACCCACCGACACATCCCCCTTTGCAACCATAGCTTGTCGTGACGGTGGGCACAGCAGATGGGCAGCCGCACACCGATTTGATCGTCGAGATAGCTTCACACATGGGCATTACGCATGTTGAGCAGTGACCAAGGACTGATGTGACAGTAGGGCATCGTGATGTTGTTGTGATTGTTGTCGCCTTGACTGTGGTGGTTGTGGCTATAGCGGTTGTGCGCGGCAAAATTTTGTACTGTGTCACGCACTGCCCAGGGCACTTGCTTTTGGAACAAGGGAATTTTTCGGTCTTTGTGGCAATCTTTTTAGGGCAATTTGTTGGGTTGCTAATTGTAGAGATTTGGAAGCAATGGTGGTGGGTGCGGACGCAGGTTGTGCAGACGGCTGCTGAGGTTGTAATAGTGGGACAGACAGGGTGGGTTGTTGTCTTGGCCGTGGATAGGTTTGCTCTGTAATTTGTACGTTAGCGCAGCTAAGCTTGTAAACCCTGATTTTACGCACATGGCCAGTAGCATTAAGACGAGGGCGGATGTGGACCACATGATAGAGAGAGACACACGTCTGATCAAGAATACGCAAGCACGTGCAAGAATCAAGGAAGTCAAGAACAGGGAGTGATGAGGGATCTTCAGTTTATTTAAGCCCCCAGAATACAGAATATGCGCAAATTGTCCATTGCCACCCCGTCGAGCTAATGCCGCCTTTTATGCCCCAAGCGTGATCAAGCAGCGCCGTCCCCACAGATGTTCAGCCGCACCGCCCTGGCGCTATAATCGATTTGTGAGAGCTTGGAAATTGCATACAATCCATCAGTGATGGGCTTTAGAAGACGCAGGAAGCTAGGGCCCGAATCGGCGTCGACAGTTGATCCTTTGGGGTTTGTAGCTAGAATTTGGATTCAATGGAGAGTAATGTACCTAGTACAGCGGTGAACAATTACGAGCAACACGGCCTTGCCCACCAGTAATGCTTAAGTACATGGATACAAGAACATACACTTATGCGAGCCTAAAAAGTTATCGTCACGAGGCCGTCTATGCGCTTCCTTTCCACTAAAATGTCCGGGTTATCATGTTATCAGGTTAGCTGGACGAGGCGGCCGGTGTGGCGCCCAATGGCTGAGCTAGAAGACTTGAAACCACTTAATGCCCTGTAAATTGTAATAAACAGAGTAGCATCTGCACAGATCTGCCCCTGGTCACTGGGTGACCAAGCCCATCCTTCAAGACCTCATAAGTTATGTTACGATAGGTTGGCGGGGTTCACTGATTACCACTGGTCTTTTGCGCTGGCCGCGAATGGCAGCATGAGCAATTCGCTTCATTGGCATCAAAATCCTAGATAGTCTACGTAGCTTCATCGGGATATTTTCCAATCTTCAGGTTACTGGTAATCGATGAGTGCAGAGGTGGCGATGAGTTGGGATTTAAATAACTCAGGAAAGCAATTCTAATTACGCACACGATTTGACCGTTATTCCAAAGGGACGCGTACCGTTAAATGGGCAAGAACATTTAATTTGAAATTCTGCGTAAATAACCAAGAAACAGTGTATGAAAAATTATGAGAGCCATGCCAGGCAAGGCATTGAACAAACGAAAACGTATTCGAAAAGAAAGAGTTGCCCTCGATAAAGGAATGTGTGTGTAGATTTCGGTATAACCACACACCATACCATCATACTCGTCCTAATACAGTTTGAAGAACCCTGCAATTTAATAAGCTGCATTGCAAGAAAATCGAAAAAAGATTTCAACCGTCCGGAAGGGTGGTTTATAAATTATTTTTCGCTCATGCTCCGTTAGGTAGGCTAGAAGTGTCGTTTTAGCTCGTTTTTTCGAATATTCTTCTGCCAAATTTCCCTCTCTGCTTAATTTTCTTCCAAATATATTTGAGTTGATCTGGCTATCAATACTTGCTCACTAGCTTGCTGATGAATTGATATTTCATCACTGGTGATCCGGTTCAGCTGTCATTATATTGATATTCATCATGAGAGCGGGCATCAGATATTAGGTTATAGAGGCCCTTTTCACATGGCATTTGGTAATCAAGCTCATCGTGTACTATTTTGGGATTTGGGGGCTGAAGGGTCAAACCAACCAGCATCCTATTCTGCCTTTTAAAGTTCTCCTCTACATTTAACATGCAAGATATCACCACTAACGGCATAGTTGCTTGTTCTTCACGCCAATCAAATCGTAGTAGAGACATTCAAAACAATCGCGGAGGCAACATGGTAGGACTGTGTCAAAATATAGCGTCCATAGAACGGGGACTTCGGTGCCACCGACGAGCTGCGCAAACGCCTCAAAAGCGCCTCTTCGCTGAGCGGCAAACCATAGCTTAATGTTTGTAGGCGTCTTTCCCAGGATTTACTCAGCCGCTCCGGAATGCAACCGCCATGCAGCCATATACACAGATCTAGCTGTATATTCTGACAGCGCAAGTGCGGTGGCTTGAGGCGTTGCAGTATGCGAACCATGGTCACAGGGTATAAGAGAGAAGCTTCTCATCCATCAAGACAACTAAAACATCACCTCTGAAAATCGTAAAGTATTCATAATATTATAAATTCCTTTGGCATCTAGTCTTCTAAACTCTCAAATTTGTCGTCTTCTGTCCGCTTCTGGAGCTACAACAGTTCAAAATCCGCAAGGTCATCATGTCGCCTTTCAATACCATAGGCGTCAGGGCAACCGACCTATGCACGACTCCAGCATGCATCAAAATTGCATCCGAGGTCCTCTCTAATCTAGCATTAAATTACACCGACATCGACCCATGTACAGACTTTGACAAACGTAAGGACCTCTTTGAAACATGAACTACCTCGCTGCTAACTTGACCCTCAATCAGTTTCGTGTGGCAACTGGGCCTCGCATCATGAAATTCCACCAGGCGAAAACTCCGTAAACGTCCTCACCGAAACAGGCGAAAACACCTACGTGGCCGTCAGGCAGATCCTCGAGGGCCCATATCCCAGTGGCCCAGATGCTGGCTGGATTACCGTTAACCTCACCGATGCTCAATCCAAGGCCGATAAAGATATTTTTTCCAAACTACAAGCCACCTACCAAACTTGTATGGACTATGATACTCAGACGCAAGAGGGCCTTGGGCCCTTGACCGAGTTCGTGAAAGATGTTGTCGATGTCTTTCCAGCTACTCATTCATCCAACAAGAGAGCACAAGATCATTCCGCTGCTATAGGAAAAGCCATGACGCTCTTTGAAACCTTTGGCATCTCTACATTCCAAAACATTGTTCGCACTACATATTTTTACAACCCTGAGGAAGTAATTCTCGCATTTTTTCCGCCGGATATAACTGTGCCCGGTGACGATTCGGCGATCCCTCAGTATAAAAAGCTAGCATCTGATCTTCTCTCTGCCACATATCCAGGAAACATCACCATCGAGCAAGCAGGCGCTCTGATGGATGCCGTGGTTGATCTTGAGATAAAGCTGGCCTTGGCCCAAACTCCAACATCTGAAACGGACGAGTCAGTGATGTCAATCACAGAGATGCAAAAGTTTGCGCCACAACTTAATTATGAATATCTCGTGAGACAACTGGCACCCGATGGCTATAAAGCTGACAAGGTCGCAATACAATATCCTGAGTACCACGCGAACGTATCTCAAATCATTTCTGAAACAACAGCTGAAACTTTGCAAGCCTTCTTCGTGTGGAAAGCCATCTCCTGGCTATCGCCCAACGTTGAGTCTAAATTGACTTATGAGTACAATTACTTTCGTATGCAACTTCAAGGCCTTGACTTTCAAAATATCGAACCTCGCTGGCACCAATGCATATCTCTTGTTGACAATGGCGTCAAATGGATTCAAGCATCCAAATCTAGGAGTCGCTATCCCCCTACCGGTCTCACATGGATCCTCTCACGCTTTTTTGTAGATAAATATCTTCCTCTGACGGCTATAGAGCAGACGTCCGAAATCGTGGATTACATCAAGAAGTCCTTTCTAGAACGTATCAAGACTCGAGACTGGGCCACTACCGAAGTCAAAAAAGCTTCCGCCGACAAACTTGCCGCCATTGTTGACTACATTGGACTTCCTACAACCCCAGATGCGGTAGACCCTATTGCCCTTGATGCCTTTTATGCCGATTTCGAAGCAGCCCCTTCCCACTTATCCAATGTACTGGCGCTGGCCAAAACAAATCTGGCTCAAGATTGGGCGACTCTTGGCAAGCCGTATCAGCGGGGCACGTTTTCGCCTAGCACTCTCGCCCCAAACGCGAACTACAATCCCAGCACAAACTCAATCAGACTTCTCGCCGGCATACAACAGTTCCCAATCTACGACGCCGATTTTCCGACATATATGGTGTATGGAGGAATGGGTAGCATTGTTGGCCACGAGATTACACATGGATTTGACAACGACGGAAGGAGATACGATAAAACGGGCAACCTTACGACGTGGTGGGATAAGGAGAGCATTGACGCCTTTGAGAAGAAGACTCAGTGTTTTATCGATCAATACGATAAATTTACCATCACGGCCCCTAATGGCACTCAGGTTCACGTCGACGGAGAACTTACACTGGGCGAGAACCTTGCAGATGCGGGGGGCGTAGTCTCAAGCTTCGCCGCCTGGAAGAATTGGGAAGCCGATAAAGGCCAGGGGAAAAGTTTGCCTAGTCTGGACCATTTCACACACGAACAGCTGTTCTTCCTCAAGTGGGGGCAGACTTGGTGTAGTATATCCTCGCCTGCAGACGCGGTGAGATTGTTGTCTTCGGATCCTCATAGCCCAGAACGAGCGAGGATAAATCTTGTGTTGGACAACTCTCCCGACTTTAAAAAGGCCTTCAATTGCCCTAATAAGAAACCAGCTTGTGAGCTTTGGTAACTGGGAAACAAGGAGGTCAGAAATGACAGGTTTATTATCAGAATGTTCTAATCAAGTACTTTTGGACTTGATGGTGGCTCTATATAGACGATAGTGTGATTTTTCATGGATTGGTTTAATTTAAGGATATTCCCCTGTATTAAAAGTAGCATGGAAGCTGCTCCTCTTGTGAGTGGCCGATTACCTGGTGGCTATAGCGCCGTGCCTTAACAATTGATAACCCTGCCACCTGGTCTCGATTTTAAATTTCGTGGGAATAAAATCCTCGGCCCGGGGGGCAAAAAAACACAAATTCAATTTGGGGGCTGGAATATATGTTCCCGCCAATCAATCGCGTTCCTTCATCCACCCATATCAGGAAGCTGGATTCTTCGCGAGTCGGCGACTTGGAACTCGATTTGCCCTAGTCTTAGTCTTGCCGGAGCAAACAGAACTAATTGATTAGTTCTGTCAATTTATCCCTTTTAAGGCCACGTTTGTCCCCAGCTCGATGCAATACGTGTGGATCTCTACCCTATCGAGGTCACAAGCCAAGCAGGCGAGCGGCCCAGGCACACAAATGGAGACAGCTGAAGCGCCCAATACCACCCTGTATAGCTCTAAATCGTTTTCTTGCTGGTAGGATCGTCAGTGCCGATCCCACCGAAATGAGCTCAGTGACAATCAAGGCCAATTAGAGAAGCAATAAGGCCTAGGTTTAGTTGGCAGATATTATTGCTGTCATCCGTTGACAATGCAGGCGGTCAGCCTGCAGTGTGTCGGCAGTTGAGAATGCCAATGGCACATGGGGGCTGTGCAAGCGGGCGCTAGTTCACCAATGCTTCAATCGAGCATCGAATCAAGTGTGCAGCGTAGCAGTCGGCAGTGTTATTTATGGAGAGGCGCAGTTGTAAGACGCTTGGTCATTGCAATGCGCGCAATGCCGAAAGACCAGTGCTGTTCAAAATGGTGCACACAACACACACATGGCGTTGCCAATCCAGCAACAGCAGTCATGCTCAGGTATCAGTATTTTACCATGTCAAGAACCCCCAGGCGCGCTTCGGCAGAGAATCCGCCGCTTAGGATTGCGCGATTTACAGATGCACGGCCTGTAACCGCTGAAACGTCAACGCATCCATCCATTCGGTCAGAGTACCTCAGCTCAGCTCCTCCTCCTGCTCCAATTGCGTGCAGAAACCAGAAAGGAATCCAGGCTGCTCATCCCACAGAGCTGCCTAAAGTTTCTGCAAGGGAACGGGGGGGCGATGATAACTAAGATGGTTCGGTCCGATGAGCTGTTTCAATTGGCAGCGCAAATCCTCCAGAGGGTTTCATGCCTGTGGGACCTTTGATTCGTACACCTCCGCAGATCAACGGGGAGACGGATACAGCAGCTCGTCTTTCAAATCTCACCAGCTGGGTTAGTTCAACCTTGTCCCGCTCACCTTATAGGGCAATGGTAAAGCCAGGGAGCCCTGCCTTTTGGAGGCGACTTACATTTTGAAGCTCATGATGAATTTGGATGCGACGACGGCGCGCGAGAGCTGAGCTAGCTGGATACGACGTAGCATGCAGGAGACCTGCACAGCACTTGATGCATGCCTGCTAGCCACTCGACATGGGCACTTTCGACAAGGCTGAATGAATGCAGTGTAACAGTAGACCAAGTCGTATCACTGGCAGGCGACCAAGGGACCGTCATTGCCACGATGCCGATCCTCAAAGAAAACCCAACGAGTCCCCACTGTCGCCGTTGGGGTTTGTTCCTTCGTGACTGCAACTCCTGCTCCAGTCGCAACTCTTGCAGGTGCTCATACTAACGTCTGTCGCTTACTCACAAAGTAAAAGATGGCTGGCCCAGTAAGTCGTTAGGTGTTAATTATGTCCATGGGTGAACATGCATGCGTGCTAACCACCAAACGCCTCTCTCAGTATGACGATGCGCCCGAGGTTGCACCATCAACTTTCGCTCCCGAAGTCTACCACCCCGAAGGAAAACAGCTAGACGATTCGCAATCGCACTTGAAGCCTGAAGACCTACCATATCCAGCACAGGGCTATAACCTGGCACCCGTCGGTTCGCCTTACGAGAATGCTCCACAATACCAGCAAGGATACTACAATGTACCAGAGAAAAAGAATAGATGGACGTGCGGGATTTCGGCCAATGTATTGGCGGTCGTGGTTGCGATATTGGCCATTGCTGTGATTGGCCTAGCAGCGGGCACTGGAGTCGCTATGAGCAAATACAACGACGCGAACAGCAAATTCGAGGCGTTGAATGCAACAACAACATTTTCCTATCTCACAAACGGCTGCTCAGACCGCGATCTAAATACAACAGGCAACTCATACACTACTCAAAGTATGTCCAGTCATCTGAAGAAAGTATATGCCCCCCCTAACTCTAATGTGCAGATCCCGCGAATAGAATAACATATAACGTCCGATGCAACTCCAACCTTGTGGCAGGTCCATTCTACTCACTCTTCGCGACAAATTTCAACAGTTGCATAGAAGCATGCAGCATCTGGAACAGCGTTTACCCCGGCCTCAACCACTCCTGTGGCGGCGTCAATTACATTCCCGACTGGACTGGCATCAACTCTGCGTGGCATGCGGGCAACGGTGCCCCAGGAAATTGCTACTTGAAAGAAAGCGGTCTCTTTTCTAATGAGACACCTGGAATCGAAACTCATAGCGCGTGGACAAGTGATTAGGGATATCACAAACGGATCCAAGAAGGGAAACGAATCAAATTTTCAATGTGTATACTATCGGCCATGTCTCTCGATAATAGAACAATAATGCAGTATTAGCTAGAATGATGTAATGAAATTTTCCAAGATGGAAGTAGTGCCTAAAAACACCCGGTTCAGTGGGACGCGCGCCACAAGGATGTTATAAGCATAAGAAAGAGGGAGAGAAGATCTGCGCGCATGCTTGACCACATTTCCAGGGAAAGGGATTTCAAAGCCAGCGAACAGAAATTGGATGTATTCAATAAAAATAGGATTACATATTTTTGTTCATCAGTTAAGTAGCTATTTCCAAGCATCATCCAACTCTTCTGACGATTTGCTCAATACAACACTTGGCCCAGTGGATGTCCGATTGGGCTGTCGACATAGTACAACGCAACCCAGAAACAAATGGTCTTATTGCAATTAAATAGACATTCACGTCTGCAAATCATAAATGCGATGACTACTGTTGCTAAGTAAAAGACCCGATGGGACGGTCCTCTGACCCCGCTTCTTGCTGACTACTATCTCAAAGGTGGGGGATTGTCAGTGCCGTCAGATCCGTGTCCCGCCTCTTGCCTTTGTTCATATGACCCCAGCACTAAAATATAGACCGGGCGTGCCTGGTTTTAACTATCAAGAGTGGGATTGAACTGCGGAGAAGGTGCATGAATGCATCTCGATTCATTCGCAAAAGTGGGCTACCCGATAAGATTCCCCTGATGAAAACCTGGGGAAGTCTTGGCTGGTGGTGTGCGGAGGAAATGAAGGCAGCACAGGATATGTGAACCTGAACTAGGTTCGCTAATCGCCAATGAACTTTGAATGGGACAATCAAGGTTGCAATACATACTTTATTTAAATCTCACTTCTTCCATCCTTCATTCAAGACTCTCTTCCAAGTATTCAGGCCGCTTATCTTTTCCCGACAAGCAGACGTAGGCCAGGTTACACAAAGACCGCGCACGCACATAAACACCCCACTTTTGGATACCACCTATCTTTATGAGTGTACTTTCGTTTAGATCGTGACATATTTAATGGAATTGGCGGACGGAGGCTCAACTCCGACATTGATCCCACTGGCCTCAATACAACAGTAATTGGCCGCTTATAATCAGAATAAAATGCCATCTGCAACACTGTCTCTGAATTATTCCAAGTCTTGATATTATAATCTTGGTTTAATATGCACTCTTCTCAGTTAATCGCCTTGATATCTGTGCTTGTGCCCGTCTGGGTAATCTTGTACTGGGTTGTGCCCTACTTTACCACCTATAGTCATCTCAAGCATATCCCTGGACCGTTTGTGAGCAAGTTTAGCAATATCTGGCTTGCTCTAGGGGCTCGCCAAGGCCAAAAATACGCTTGGGTTGACTCAGCTCATCGCAAGTACGGCAAAGTCGTCAGAGTTGGGTTCAACCATGTTTCTATTGCCACGCCAGAGGGTCTGCGCACCATATATGCGCATGGAAACGGATTTCTAAAGGAGTAAAGCCACCATGTCCACATTCAGTTTCTCGTGTTAACACTCAGTCAGTCATTTCTATAATGCCTTTGTCTCTGGCGTTCCCGGTGTCTTCAACGTTAGACATCGTGGCCAACATACACGAAAAAGAAAGATTGTAGCACATGCCTTCTCCCCCGGAGCAGTGCAGGACTTTGAGCCGCATATGACTGAGAACCTGAAGCGATGGGTTTTTCAGCTGGATCGAATGGCCGCATACCCCGCACAAGATGGCTTTACAAGGGTCAACATGATGCCCTGGTGCACATTTTTGGCTTTCGACATCATCGGTGACTTGGCATTTGGAGCCCCGTTTGGAATGGTGGAGCGTGGTCGCGATGAGTGTGAATCGACGATCCCTGGAAAACCAAAAACATATGTCCCCGGAGCCGAAACGTTGAATCGACGCGGTGAAGTGAGCTCCACGCTTGGTTTATTGCCTGAAATCAGATCATTTGCCAAATATCTGCCTGATCCATTCTTCTCCAAGGGATTACAATCAGTCGCAAACCTCCATGGAATCGCAGAGGCTGCCGTCGCCAGGCGTTTAGGAGCTTCTGAGAAAGGACTTGCCAGCCAAGGAAGACATGACATTCTGGAGATGCTTTGTCGCAGCACAGACTGTGACGGAAACCCAATGCCTAGGGATGAATTAGTCTCTGAGGCCCTGACCCAACTCATTGCTGGCAGCGATACCGTCTCAAACACTGCGTGCGCAGTCATCTATTGGATTCTCCATGGAGAGCGTTGCAATCCTGGGAAAATTGTGTCTCGTCTTCAAGAGGAACTCGACAATGCTATCCCTGACGGCTCACTCATTGCTGCTCACAGTCAAGTCAAGAATTTGCAATTTCTAAGGCAGTGTGTTGATGAGGGTATGAGATTGCACTCAACTTCGGCACTTGGACTACCTCGAATTGTCACGGCCCCTCAGGGAGTCTCTTATGGTAAAGAGCACTTCCCCGAAGGAACTGTTCTCTCGACTCCCAGTTTCACAATCCATCACGATGCGGACATCTGGGGGCCCGATGTCGAAGAGTTCAAGCCTGACCGCTGGCTGAATCTGACAGCTCGCCAAAAGACCAGTTTTAATCCATTCTCCTTTGGACCCAGGGCGTGCGTAGGGCAGAACGTGGCGCACATGGAATTGGCGCTGATTATCGGTACTGCCTTTCGCCGATATGACTTTGCGTTGTATCAGACAAACTTGGAGTCTCATGAGGGATTCTCAAAGAAGCCCCTAGAGTGCTGGGTAGGTATTAAGAGAAGGTATGATGCCAAGGCATAAAGAATTCTATCCGGCAATAACTATAATGGGTTCGGCCTTCAATATACCAATATCATATATCATCCGTTCATTTACGAGCTTTGTTTTCTGATGAGTAAAGATAAAAATACGCGTGACGATGCTAAACTAAATACATCTCATTATATGCCTCGTATCGGTCATAATTTTCTACCCAATCTTGCCACGCCTGTTTTTCGGCATATGGCCTCTTTCAGGCCTTGAAAACAGCCTCCCACCCTCTAAATACGATACTTGAAGTCCACACAACGATCTCCGGTGGTTAGTTTTCTGGTATCTTCCTTTTCTCCTGAGCGAATTTCTTCCTTTTCCATGTTCATTTTGTTCAGATAAACCCACTGCGCGATAACTAGCATGAGTGCTACAGTAACGCACCCAAGAGAAAATGATTTCCCCAGGACGTACGGCGATTTGCGATAAATTTGCCCAGCTACAATACCTGAAGAGTTTCCCAGTGTTGCCACTATACCAATAGCCGTGGCACGACGGTATTGTGGTGCCAGGTTGACATTGAGCCAGGTCAGGTTTAAGCCCACACCACTGAATCCAGCAACTCCACATATAAAACACGCAAAATACTTGGCTGCACTGCTTTTTAGGACAAGAAGCATTACGTATCCGACAATTCCAAGAATGTCACATACGATCAAGAGCTAACGATTGTCAGTGCCTAAACTCAGGTTCCGAAGAGAGGACTTACTGGAGCACATCTGCTATATCTGTCGGATACCCAGGCCAGGGTAAAAAATACAATAGCGGACAAAACTCCGACTGGAACTGTCAAGTAGTTTGCCGCCAGCTTATCATGTCCCATATCCTTCAACATGGAGGGAAGGAAAGTTGCAAAGCCGTTGGCGATGAGGTTGTGGCAGAATTGGGAGCAAGCGCTAAAGGATATTAGAGTGCATACCAGCAAGCTATGTGGAGGAAACCTACTTCATCCAAACCTTCGGGTCAGTAAAGGCAATCCTCACTTCCTCCCATGAGAATTTATCCTCTCCCAGATACTCTACCCGTTGTTCGTGGCGAATCTGCATAATTTCTTTCTCCTCTTTATTGAAAAAATAGGCATCCCGTATGTCGGACGGAATTCCAAACCAGACCATGAACACGCAAATGAAGCTGGCAGCTCCTTCAATAATATAAACCCATCTACGTTAATATTCAAGTTAGTTGGGATAGATAGTTGTCGTATTTCACAGAGCTCAACATACCTCCAACCCGGCAGGCCACCCACACCCTCCATCTGCAAAAGGCCATACGCAAGCAATCCACCGACGGCGCCCGCAATCGCTGAGGCAGACAAAAAGTACGATACTCTCTGCGCTATCTCATCGCGCTTGTAGATGAGAGTAAGGTACAAGTTGAGGGATGGGAATAGGCCACCTTCGGCAGCACCAAGGACGAGGCGACATGCATATAAACCTCCCACATTTGTGACAAATCCATTTGCAATTGTTGCAGCAGTCCAGACAAGGCATGGGAATACAAGAGCAACGCGAGGTGAAATTCGCTTGGAGATGATAACAAATGGAATTTCGACAACGATATAAGTGATGAAGAACAGTGAGATGGCTGTCGAGAATTGGCTCTCCGAGGCACCTACATCTTCTGGCATGCCCGCAACTTTGACATTGCCTGCAATTGTCAGTCGATTCTACGCACATTGTGAGTATTTCTTTTTCCGTTTTACTCACCAATATTTGCTCTATCAATGAAACATGACAAGTAAATAGTGAACAGCACGGGCATAACAAACAGGTCAATCTTTCGCACCGCCTTCCGCTCTGCGACAGGGTCGATCGTCAGCTGAACGTCTTCAATATGCCCGGACTGGGAGTCCAGGCCATCGGACGAGCTATTCTTTTCACTTGGCAGTTTTGACATGCTTGCGAGATCTTGAATACGGAACAGAAAATGTCAAAATCACACGCAAGGATAGCCTTGATGGGTTTCAAGATCAGCATTTTAAGCACTCGTCCCGAGGCTCTTTAAAGTTTATATTCACGCTCATGTACGTATTCTTCTCGGCATGTTTAACAAAAAAATGTCTTGCACTCTCAAGTCTTATCAATTCGAGACGAGGAGGGAACCTATGTGAGTCAGTTTTCCCGTTTGGTGAGACCCATACCTCATCGCATTCCCCATGTTTACCACGAATTCATACAGATTGCTAAATAAACGCCAGTATGTAACATTACATCGGCTCGGTTGGACATTTTGTTCGTAGGTTCGGCTGATTCACGTCCCTTTGCGGCTATCAGTTGCATGGGAATTTTTTGGAATGACGGGGGCGTGAGAAGGGCGATAGCAACGTGGATGTCCCGATTGATTATCCTATCGGTGACCCAACTCGCCACGGCCCGTTGACGGTCAAATTCAGCTGCAATTTTCCCATTATTGATAGTGGTCTTTGCCGCTGCGGTGCGGTGTGGTGTGCCACGTCGTACCATATGTGAACCAGAACATGCATTCCCAACCCCCCTCCCCCACCAGGTCAACAAATGATCAATGACATCTCTCTGGAAATAACATGAAATCACTCCAACCGGAGTCGAAAAACTGTTCGTTTCTTGCATCACATGCCAAACTGAGAGGCCAGCCACATTATTAGCATATGGGGTGAATCTGCCTCGTGCCTCGGATGGAGGCTCTAGAACGTCGAGGTCGATCTTGTCCATGGATATTTGGTTTGGTATTACACATGAGATCTCAAACCATACCAGCCTCGCTACATCTACAATGACAGAATTCCACCACTACAATAACGTACCAATGCCATTTTACCGCTAGTGCGAAGCGATCATCCTCGATGATATCAAGAAAATGTCAACAACCTATGACGGCATTGCGTCAACGATAACTCCCACCCAAGTATCCAAGGAAGCCAAGACACTTCTCAATCTCCCACCGAGCAGGTTTTAAGCCGAGCAGGCGCACTGTCGTAGACATGCTTGAATGAATCCTGTGGCGAGTTCAAGATAGCTCACCCGCTGGTCCGGATACGAAGAGAACAGAAGGGGCCGACATATGCTGACAAAAAGAAATGGGTGAGGTTTTACTCCTGTCAATGTATGGAATTTGGAATAATTGGACGGCCTTGGCAAACGATAGCTCGTGGCTTGTTTTGTGGCCCATAGTTGTTACTACACCAGCGCATGGCAGTGGGTCATACCTCGGTATTTGAGCGCCGCCTGAGACATTGTGCGGGACCTAACGCGTTGGTTGCCCATCTCGGAAATTGTACAGAGGCATATAATGGCTTCCAAGCACTTTTCCATCATTCACAACCATCAGAAGGCAACAGATGGTAGCGGTATTGGGCGTGGTCAGGTCAGTTTATAACAAGGTACCGAGCGGAATTGCCGTATCGGGTAAGCCATCAGACGTGGTGGACCTCAACCCGATGTGAACTGGACCTGGACAGGCAAGGTGGGGCCCACTCCACACCAGAGCATTTCCACCACACCAACAGGGTTCAATCCAGCAAGCCCTGCCCTCTCACAGCAAGAATATGAATCGGAAAAAATCCCTCATTACACAACAATAAGTAAGGGCGTTTGGCCGAGCGGTCTAAGGCGCTGTGTTCAGGTTAATAAGTTAACCTATTACAATTCGCAGTCTCGTAAGAGGCGCAGGTTCGAGTCCTGCAGCGCTCATTCTTTTTGATCTTTTTGGTCCTTTCTCCATTGTGCATCATCATGTATGTATGTATCCCAACCTGCAGCACCTAGACTAGCTAGGTTGGTTAGTTGTTAGTTTGTCAGTCATCGCGCAACATGTTTGTTACTAGGCGCGTGCGTGTGCAGCGATTGGCTCCCCTGTTATTGTTCATTTCCGTCGCATTTTTAAAGAATTATTCGCTGGCCTGGTGGCCCACGCTGTACGTACGTACGTACACAGTCGAGTCATCGTGTGGTGGACAGACAGCATTTCAATGAACTCACCCAAGATCTCAGGTGAGAGATCTCACCCACTTACCGTAAAAACTTACAAATTCATTAAACAAATGGATACATGGTTTCTCTACATAGTGGGTAGCACACACATGGCGATAACGAAGCGGGTCGATGGATCAATTACGTCCGTCCCTATTTTACGGTGTCACTCAACCCAGGAAGAGTAAAACATCATCACATCTCAGTGTTCAGGTTCCATGCCAATACCGTATGTTCATTAAAAATAACTCTACAATGGATCGAACCGTCAAGAAGAGGAAGAAAAAAACGAAATCAAGAAGCAAAAGCGATATACAATACAAAGGATCCATTCAAGCATCATTCTCAATCATCGTGATCCTTGGCGAGTGTCCAGCACTTTCTCATCCCCGTGCCCATTGACTCGCTGTCGACGTCATCACTTGACGCCCATTTCAATCTAGCATCAGCATCAAATTCCTCATCTTTGACGGTCGCCTCGTCTAGCGTAAAGAGGTGAACATGCATGGTCAGTTTGATGTGGGAAAAGAGCCAGGGCACGCTACCCAGCTCGCCGACGTGCTTCAGTCCCGATCCCGACTCATGCTTGATCAAGTCTGAAACAAAGGCGATCGCCCCCGATCGACGAGTTTTTGTCGTGTGTTTTTCCGTTTCTTCGAGGATTTGGCTCGGAAACTCCCAAAGGCCGGCGAGCAGGCCTTTTTCGGGACGTTTGTGGATGAGGTATTGTCCATCGCTGCGACGAATGACACAGACGAGCGTCTCTTCGACTCTCACAGCCTTCTTAACTACCTTTACAGGGAACTTTCGGCCATGATCGACAATTATCTCCATCTCCCGGGCGCTCACAGCTGGCTTCGGCTTCGGCTTTTCACTGGATGGGGTCTTGAATGCAAAGGCCGACAGCTTCATCTGCTTGCTTTGCTTCACGGCAGGTTTTGGTTTCGCATCAGCGACTTCAGCCTCCTCTGAGTCTTCCAAGGTCTCGCAAAGATCGCAATCCTCGATATCGCCAATGTCAGCCTTAGCGCCCGATGCCAGCAGCTTTCCTTCGCCGTACGCACGACAAGTGGCGGTTATGGGACACTCGGAGCAGTTTGGCTTGGGTGCGCAGACAGTGCTCCCGAGCTCCATGAGTGCTTGGCCCCATCGTCCCGGTCGATTGCTCACCTCATCAGCCTCTGTTTCGCCCTCGGGTTTATCGCCAGCGACTGCCTTAGCAAGCGCATCTGCGGCGGCCCATAGTGTGTCAATGACCAGCTTATCAGTCTTGACGTTTCCGAGAAGCCCGAGCTGCCTGCTCAGCACCCGCAAGACGTTTCCGTCAACCATGGGGACTGCCCGCCCAAAGACAATGGCGGAAATGGCTCCAGCCGTGTACCGGCCGACGCCTGGCACCTTGGCCTCGAGATCTGCGACATATGACGGCAAGAGACCCTTCATGTCGGCATCTTTGACAACAAGCTTCGAGGCCTCGTGTATTCTTGTCGCTCTGCTGTAATAACCAAGTCCGCGCCACGCACTCAAGACGTCATCAGCGTCGGCCGCTGCCAAGTCATGAATCGTCTGCCACTTGGCCATCCAGTTGTTCCAGTAGTCAATGACTACGGCGACCCGCGTCTGCTGCAGCATGATTTCGCTAATCCAAACCTCGTACGCTCGGCGCTCGAGAAGATCTCGCAGGTCGGCCTCGCTGTGATCCCGCGGGTTGATCCAGGCCTTGCGCCATGGCATCTGTCGTTTGGTACTCACACTGTCGAACCAGGCGAGAAGCGCGCCCCTGGATGCGGCATCATCCAATAAGGCGGGTCGGTGATAGGTCACGGCATGCCGTCGCCTTGGTGGTACGCAGGGTTGGTGAGTTGATGTTCCTCCTGACCCAAACAGGCGCAGATGCAGCTCCGCAGTCACATCTTTTCCCTTGCTTCTCCCCTTACCTTTTGGTGGCTGAGGTTTCCTCCTCTTTGGCTCAGGTTCATCACTTTCTTCTGCAGCAGTTGCCTCGCTTTCTGATGCATCATGGCGGCGAACTGGGCGTTTTGCCACTCTTTTGACGGCCTCTGCACTTTCTTCGTCAGGCTCTACTTGCTTGGAAATTTTCTTGGTCGCTGAGAGAGCGCTTGTACGTGTAGCTCGTGCTGGGCGTCCCATCTTGTTCATTACAGACTGAAAGACAAAGTGTCGTTAGCATTGTTCTCAACTTTTGCGCAGCAGCAAGCATACACCAAAAATTACCGATTTTAATCCTTCGGTTATCCGCTCGCTCCCTAAGTACTATCCCAGCGGCTGGCGAAATTTGCTGAGGGGTGAATCGCAGTACAGGTACAACGGAATTATTAGGAGAGTCCCAATTGCAATGAAGGCAGGGGTGTTGAGTAATGAGATGCAAGTTGGTCGAGTGTTCGCCAAAAAGGCACTTCCGATGTTATCTTCTTTGGTATACTGATATGGCCATACCCTTTTTTAATGTCGTTCCATCAGGGGTTGTACGATATTTGTCCTTTGACGGTGAATCCCTGGGCAAATTCAAGTGCACCACCAAGGAGGATTTTTGCCAGTTTATGAGAAACCCAAACCAGTGGATTGGATGATGCGCTGGTTCACGAGAAATTATTCAGCTCAAGAAGGTGTATTTCAGCGCCCGTGTCCTTGCTGGATGGTTTCAAGGCCAGTTGAACTTTTGTGGTTGAATGGTCTTGGTTGCCATTGTTTGGTCGCGTCGCGTGGCGAAACGCGACTCAATTTACAGGAATTAGCTACCCTAGAGTTGTCGCTGCTTGGTAAAAAATGCCACAACTAGCGCATAGCAATATATATTGGGGATTTACATATATATTTTTCCATTATATAAATGTTTATTCTAGTTTTTTCTACATTTATTTAAAAACAGTGTGGTTAATAGGTTGTCAATTAGAAAAAAGCCCATTCATTCGAATTATTGCAGATTACTATCATCTACGTACGGTTCAGTAGTAGTAGATGGCTTTAAACCACTATCTGCACCACCAAAGACTTCACATGACAAATATTAATATATGTAGCCCACAGAAAAACCCAAGATATAATAATTTTCATTACTTCACGACTCATCATTGCACCGAGCCAACTTATCAATGATGTCATTGCCGTCTCTTTACTCTGCCGCCATCGGCACCGACAAACGGCACTAGTCTATTTTTAGCCACCGTTCATCGGAAAATAAAAACGGCACGCACAGCTTTCAATTGACCTGGCGAAGTATCTTTTTGAGATGCCGGTTCGGTAATCTCAACCTGGAGTCAGCGGCGTTGTTCGCAATACGAAAAATAAAATGCGACCCCCTGACGGAAAAAATCGAAAAGAAATGACGTGAAATACCACCCTCGATCGGATATGCCGTGATGCCGACAGAGGGCCGAACACGGCAAATCGGCGCCTTTTACGCCTGCGTTATCTACCGTTTGTCGAATACAAAAATTCAAGGTTCTACTCGGCAAACACGGAACGACGTCATCAACTTCGGCGAGCCGCCGACCATAAATGCCCAAGACTCGGCCTCTTTACGGCTGTTGTGATTCCAGCATGTAATTTAGAGAGACATTAATTACAATGGCACAGAAACAGTCTGAAGTTCCCAGTTTCACTACCAGCGATTATGCCAAATTCTTTGGTGCCGGCGCCCTGGCGGCGACGTCAACCCACGCGGTATGTCATTGAGATTGCGCAAATCATGTCAACCATTGGGACTAACAATAGCAGGCTGCTACACCAATTGACGTCGTAAAGACGCGAATTCAGGTCGACGATGCACTGAAAGGATATAACATGGTTCGAGCTGCTCGAACTATTGTTGCCAAAGAAGGAGCATCAACTCTACTTACGGGATTCGGCCCCACTGCTGTCGGATATCTTGTCCAGGGCGGAGCCAAGTTTGCGGGCTACGAGTTCTTCAAGAAGAAGTACATTAGTTATGCCGGCGGCCCCGAAAACGCAGTGGCGCACCGGACGGCCATCTATCTTACTGCCAGTGCCACGGCAGAGTTCTTTGCCGACATACTCCTCTGCCCGCTTGAAGCGACCCGAATTCGTCTCGTCTCCCAGCGCGGATATGCTACCGGCTTAGCATCCGGATTTACGAGAATGGCGCGAGAAGAAGGCTTCAGGGGATTCTACTCGGGATTCGTACCTTTGCTGTTCAAGCAGGTTCCATTCGCCGTTGGTCAGTTTTCAGTCCACGAGGCGGCGAATGAGATCATCTACCGTGCGATGGGCCCGGAGCGCAAGGCCAAGCTGACGCAGCTTGAGAGCACCGGGGTGGAGCTAACGTCGGGGCTTGCGGCGGGTGTGGCCGCTGCCGTCCTCTCTCACCCGGCCGACACGCTCTTGTCGGCCATCAACAAAGGCGCGGGGGACCCGAAGCAAGGTGCGACGAGTCGCATGTTCCAGCTGGCGGGAGAGTTTGGGCCGAAGCGACTGCTTCTGACGGGTCTGGGACCCCGTTTGATTATGACTTGTGGACTGGTGTCGGGTCAGTTTGTCATCTACGCCCAGTGCAAGGCTCTCACGGGAGCGCCGCCGGGCGTGGAGATTCATAAAGAGGCATCGCTGTGATGTTGAAAAATGTTGGGAATTAGATTTTAGAATTAGATTTTAAAGAGGGAGGATTTGTGTGATGAGGTGAGATGTGATTGCTGCAGCGACTGTTTGGGTTGGTGGGGTGGGACAAGGTGAACGGAGTTTGTGACCTTTCGAGATTTGCAAGACAGGCGGGAGTTGGAAATAAAACCATGACCAACTAGACAAGACGTATATAGCGGACCAATACAGTCAAACTAAAGACACTTGCAAACAATATAAAGATCATGATATTGTCAGGAATACTGGCGGCTGGATTCATGCTTTGAGAGGGAGGATTACGTAAACGGGCTTTATTAAGAAGTTGATGGAGCTGCATTGGGCATGTGGCAAGGGGGGGCATCTGTAGCCTGTACTCCGTATGGGTCCGTGTTTCATGGGGGGGACCGTGCTACTATTCAGGGAGTAGTTGCTCGCGATGCGGGCTTATTTATTGTTGGTGGCGCTGCTCTTTGCTTGCTTGGGCTGTGACTGACTGCTGCACCGTAGTTCTAGTTCTAGTTCTAGTTCTAGTTTTAGTTCCAGTCTGGCAGTATGGTTTGCAAGCGATCAAAGGTCAAATAAATGAAATGACAATACTACATACATACATACATACACACATACATACAAGGGCAACAATGATTTTCCACGCGTTCGGTACTTGTCCAATACGTAAATGGACTCTCCCGGAACGGCAGTCAAATCTAACTTAGTGGTGGATTCCCCAAAGCTAGTTCCTCCGGGGGCCACGCACAACGTGGCGCGGGCTGTGCTGCTGGCACATGCTACGCCCCAAAGTAGTCTCCAAGGAGCCCCCAGGCCCCGGGGACCCCCCAAGCCCCCCCAAAAAGCCCCTACAGGTTCTTCAAGGTTGGCGTCAGATCCCCTATTTCCGTCCCTCGCCCTCAGCGATGCGGTACGTACATGTGTCATGTACATGCACATGGGGACTAACGACGAACCCTGCTCGTTCCAGACTCCGTCCAGGCTACGATCCAAATCAATTCGAGGCCACGACAGCACTTCCCCCTCGACAACGCGATCCCGTCCATCTCGCTGCCGCGCCCAAACAACCACCACGGCGGGTTCCCGTTGAATCCGACAGGTATGACCAGTCTCTCCTGCCCTTCAGCTCCCTTGCGCGCGTGCTCCAATTGCGACCACGTCAGCTCTGGCCCGCCCCCCATTGCATCCGTCTCAGTGTCCTCAGTCAATTTCAGCATCCGTTTCCGCGCGCTCGAGCTGACAACCGCTCTCTAGCACACCCATTTACTTGTTTCCGGCTGGCCGCGATACCTCTCTATTGATGTATTAGAATTGTCACCGTCCCGCTTCACGCGTCATCTGTTCTGCGCCGACACGGCCTGTCCCCCTCCTCCTCGCCGTCATCATGAAGATTTCGGCTCTCCTGAGTGTCGCCGGCCTCGCCGTGCTTTCCCACGCCCAAGTTGCTCGCGACCACGACAACCACGATTACTACGTTCTTCACCTCGAACGCTCCGCCAGCCCCGAGCAAATAGCGAACCGTCTCGGCTTGAGGCACGAGGGCCCCCTCGGCCTTGACCATCACCACGTTTTCCGATCCCCCAAGACCGACCACGACCATGTCAAGAGACAGATTCAAGAGCGCAGGAGAAGGAAACGCGATGCCAGCGGCTCGGACCTCCTCGACAGTGTCCTCCTCGCCACGAAACAGGTGCCTCGCATGCACCTTGAGAAGCGAGCTCCTCCCCCACCTCGCCATGGCCCTTCCCGCCGGAGCCTACTGCCCCGGGGCCAGGCCACAATACAGCAAGCCCAGGTCATGAAGGCTCTCGACATTTCCGATCCCATCTTTACCGAGCAGTGGCATCTGTTGAACCCCAACGCCGGTGAGACCGGTCACGACGTCAACGTCACTGGCCTCTGGCTCGAGGGCATCACCGGAAAGAATGCCACTGTCGCTATTGTCGACGACGGCCTGGATATGAACAGCAAGGATCTTGCGCCCAACTACTTTGCCGAGGGATCATGGGACTTCAACGACCATGACGAAAGCCCCGCTCCCGAGCTGTCCGACGATAGGCACGGCACGCGCTGCGCAGGAGAGGTCGCTGCGGCTCGCAACGATGTGTGTGGTGTTGGTGTCGCCTACGACTCCAGGATTGCTGGTCTCCGAATTCTTAGCAAGGCCATCACCGACGCCGATGAGGCCGAAGCCATGATGTACAAGTACCAGGACACTCAGATCTACTCATGCTCGTGGGGCCCTTCAGACGACGGCCGAACTATGGAAGCCCCCGGTGTCCTTATTAGAAGGGCTATGCTTCAGGCTATCCAGAAGGGTCGTGGCGGCTTGGGATCCATCTATGTCTTCGCTAGCGGCAACGGTGCTGCCAATGGCGACAACTGCAACTTTGACGGCTACACCAACTCAATTTACAGCATCACTGTCGGCGCTGTCGACCACACTGGTGCACACCCCTACTACTCGGAGCATTGCTCTGCCCAGCTTGTTGTCACCTACAGTAGTGGTAACGGTGACGCAATTGTAAGTATTCTTGACTCGTGATAAAGGATTGAGTGAGTGAGCTAACATAACCAGCACACCACTGATGTTGGAACAAATGCCTGCTACAGTAACCACGGTGGTACCTCAGCCGCTGCCCCTCTGGCTGCCGGTATCTTCGCCTTGGTCATGCAGGTTCGACCCGACCTGAGTTGGAGAGATATGCAGTACCTTGCCATGGACACGGCGGTTCCCATTGACGATGGCGAGGCTGAATGGCAAAAGACGAGCATTGGCAAGCAGTTCAGCCACACTTTTGGATACGGCAAGATCGACTCGTACGCTCTTGTTGAAAAGGCCAAGGAATGGAAGAATGTCAAGCCTCAGGCCTGGTACTTTTCTCCCTGGATTCACATCAAGAAGGACATTCCCCAGGGCGCCGAGGGCTTGACTTCCACCTTTGAGGTTACTACTGATATGCTCAAGGAGGCCAACCTGGAGCGTGTCGAGCATGTTACCGTTACCATGAATGTTGACCACACCCGCCGCGGCGACCTGAGCGTTGATTTGATCAGCCCTGAGGGTGTTGTCAGCCACATTGCCGTTGTCCGTAAGCTCGACTCTGCTGAGGCGGGGTACAAGAAGTGGACCTTCATGAGCGTTGCGCACTGGTATGTCTTGTTCGTCCTGTTTCGAGCTGTATTTAACTGACGTTTGACAGGGGCGAATCTGGTGTTGGAAAGTGGACCGTCATTGTCCGAGATACCGAGGAGAACGAGTTCAAGGGCAAGTTTATTGACTGGCATCTGAAGCTGTGGGGTGAGTCGATCGACGCCAAGAAGGCCACTCCTCTGCCCATGCCCTCGGAGCACGACGACGATGACCATGATGCCATCCAGCCCACTACAACCAAGCCAGCTCCGGAACCTACCGAGACTGTGGTAAAGCCCTCGGATCACCCTGAACGACCAACCAAGAACCCCGCTCAACCAAGCGTTACTGAGGCGCCATCTCCCAGCGGCACCAAGGAGGCTCAAGAGACCACCTCTGGGGCATCGTCTTCGTGGGTATCATGGCTTCCCGACTTTGGCTCCAAGAAGGTTTGGATATATGGTGCTATTGGTTTGATTGGTGCCTTCTGTATTGGTCTGGGTATCTACCTCTGGATCGCTCGCCGACGACGCCTCAACAACTCTCGTGATAACTACGAGTTTGAGCTCATTGATGAGGAAGAGGCTGAGGGTCTCAACTCCGGAGAGAAGGGCGCTACCGGTGGCAGGTCGCGCCGAACTCGTGGAGGCGAGCTGTATGATGCCTTTGCTGAAGGAAGCGATGATGAGCAGTTTGCAGACTATCGCGACGGATCAAATGAGTGCCTGGCCGAGGATGAACCGGAGCACTATGCGGTCGGCGAAGACAGTGATGATGATAGCGGCGTGGATGAAAAGGGCGAGTCAAAGCCCCTAAGCGGCGGCTTGCGATAACCGGTAGCGTATAAACAAACAGGCGTATGAAGCATATGTACACGACTGGGCCCTGAGCAATTGGCATACGGGATTTGGGCTTGGTGTAGCCCTTCGATTTGCATGGGACGGCTGGAGTTTTGAAAGTCACTTATTTTATTGCCTTGGTGCATTTTTAATCAATAGATGAACTTTGGACTAGCGACTGTTATCTCGTCATGTTGTACGTTGATTCCGCATAGAAATGTTTTAACCACCAGTATGACGCTGATTAGTCGGTTTTGTATCCGCAAGCGTTATCATTTCGCACTGTAGGCATATTACGGTGTCATTGAACATGGCATTCGCTCGACATAATAGAAAAGCGACTATTGAGCATGATCTATTCTTATAAGGTTCATCATTTACTGACTTGGGAATGATTCATTACAGTATTACATGAAAATCTTTCTATTTGACTGGAATCTCGAGTAACCCTAGTGCTGATTTCTGGAATAAAGGAACATTGCAGCTTGCTAAATACTCTCCTCCTCCATATTGTCATACCTGTTTCTTCTCTTTGGGATAATCAGCCCTAGCTGGATGAAAGGTGTTGGGTTGTCAATCCCTAATATTTTCTTAGAAGTTGTAGCATCGATGTAAACAATCATGTTAGGCATGGAATCATCAATTTTCATGGTAACAGCCCAGATCCATGGAAATTTGTGCACGGGTACGTTGGGATATTTCGAGTTCCATGCAGAAGTATCCTGGAGTTTAAGGTAAGGTTTAGAAAGCCCACCGCTGGTTCCATTGATTTCATAGGCACTGACACGTCGAAGACCGTTCATTTCGACATAGTGTAGCGGCCTGTAAGGCACAGCCTTGGCGTCATGATTGATGTTCACAGGAAGACTTAGCGTATTTACCGCTATTCTTAGAGCATCAACTGGATCCAAAATCTCTCCTGGCTTTAGAGGAGACATATATGGCTGCAGATTAATTCTTTGCTCAAAAGATAGAACGGATTTGTTGGAAGCAATCTGTGAATGCTATATTAGCCTTATTCCAAGGAGAGAGAGAGAGAGAGAGAGAGATAGACATACATGAACTTTATACTCGCGGTGAAGAACATCAAGTCCAAATACTGTCTGAATAAAGTGGACATGGGCGGCGCCGTTGTCATCAACATGATAACGATCGTCGAGGTGGCGAAAGCTTTGAGTACCATACGTGTGGACGAACTTGTCGGCAGCTTCTAGCAAGGAGAGATTTCTGTTGGCATCATTCTCCACAACTGGGTACGGCCAATGGAAAGTATTGTTCAGGACATAATTAGGCATATCTAATGCAACCCCATTCAAGTAGGGATCAAGAACATCATCTCGCTCTGTTCCACGCCCTTTTGCAAGGCAAGCGAGCCCCAAGATGACGAATATCAGTAGGTGCATCATAATAACGAGAATGTAAAATCTGCATACAAATGAAACGAAAATCATGAAAAGGATATGAATGACCGTTGTCGTTCTTATATTTCCAAAAGTCCCTTGAAATTTAACCTTTTGAGTTTCTTTAAGAATCTCGAAAGGTCTTAAAATCAGATGGCGTGGACTGTTATTCATGGGGATGGGGTCCTTCAGAAAGCCTAAAAATCCCTGTTAGATGACCCTCTTTGATGTGCGCAGCTAGGTATTTGCGTTTATGATAATCGGGGAGGAAGGACATGTGTGGGCTCTACTGGGTCCAGAAAATGACAGCAGGCAAATTCTACTCTAACTGTAAGAAGATACGGCAAAGTCAATAAATAAGTAAAAATAAAGGCATCAAGGTTGTGCCGTACAGAGGATTAAGTTAATTGTTTCTTGGTCGGGCAAATCATCAAAGACCATCAAAGTTGTCAAACACTATTTGTATCGCCACCTGTGTGGCCTAGCTCCTGGGAGAAATTCTGGTTGAGCGCCCCTACTACTTGTATTTAAACTAGAAATAAATAAAAATAAAAATAAAACAATTATGTTTAAATCATAAATTTGTTTTATGCATTTAGTTTTAGGGAATATGTGTCATATTCTGAGTCACATGCTTGATCACCACCAAAAGCTAAACCCTATGGCACGGCGCATTGCCTACATGTCACTGTTCCGGATTTACTCAATTATAAGGGTCAATATCAGAGTTCTTTGTTATCTCCTACGTTTTAGTGGCAATATATATCGATATAATCATCATCGGGCGTTTTTTTCTCGTTTTATTTTCTTTTCAAGTAGCTGCCTTTGAAGGTGGTGGCAAATAATGTTACTCAGTATATTGGTTACTTGGATATTTTGGTGAGAAGACTTGTACTCCGTATATTGTCCCCCATTTAAACACAAAAAAATAAGGGCGATTGATGAACTTGTTCTGCCATCACCTACATTGCAGCACCTAGGCCAGCCAAATTATGACCCTAGTTCAAAGAGTGTGCAAGTGGGTAAATTGAGTGGTTGATAATACGACACCTTTCCGGTCATGTTTTATCCCCTCAGTTAGGATCCAAAGAAGACCCCATCAACCGAGGATGCGGTCGAGGCCCTGAAGACTGCAGCAGATACTCTAAAACTTCCTATCATAACCAGAAACGCAAAAGCGAAGACTAAAAACTACGCTCGGTATATAATGGAAAGAAATCAAGGCATCCCCCATGCTTACGCAATAACGGGAACCAAGGGAGTAATATCTGACCCCACTGCTAAGCTTCTTTACTGGGGTATGCCTGATGGTAAAATTGTGCCTGCATGGGAAATCGAGATTAATCTTGGGGAATCTTCGTATATGATCTATGTTGATGCTGCAACCAAAAAGATAATATGTGTCCATGACCATGTATCTCACGCAGCCAGTTTCGAGGTTTAGTAAGTTATGAAAGAAGACCCCGAACTATTCTATCTCTTGAGCCTTGGCCAAATCCGTTTGATCAACCTTATCATAGTTCCCTGGCCTTACTTGACTTGACTACCTTGGGCTAAAAATTGTTGCTCATAGTATTGGAAGCGACAAGAAAAACATATTTTGCGTGAAGTTACAAAAATGAGAAGCATGCTAACCTATTCGGCCATCAGTCCTTTACCTATCAGCGACCCATCTCAAGGTCCCCGTTCTATTATTAAGAATCCTTGGGGTTCTAGTCGGTCTTGGCTGTCTGACGGGATAAATAATTATAAGACTACCCGGGGAAATAATGTTATTGCATAGTTCAACCCCAAGCTAGAGCCAAATTACCTCGATCAATACCGCCTAGAAAGTAAGAAACTTAAGTTCCAGTTCGAATATAACCCCGAAAAGAACCCAAGGAAATACCGCGACGCCTCAGTCACTCAAGCATTCTACACGTTGAACAAAGCCCATGATATATTTTATAAACTCGGATTCAACGAGGAGGCTGGCAACTTTCAACAAAACAACTTTGGCAAAGGAGGATATGCTCAAGACTCCATTTCTTTAAATGTTCAAGTTGAAGAGGACCCAATGTTTGGCTACTATAGCAATGCCTACTTTCAGACAGGCCCTGACGGTGATCCATCCAAACTCGTGCTAAAGCTCTTTGACATCACTCGTCCGTTTAGAGATAGCGCTTTTGACACAGAAATGATACTACACGAATACACTCACGGACGTAAGTAAAATAGCACGACTCTCTCTGTTTCTTTTTTTTCCTTACCGATTAACTATGGGAATTAATATAGTATCTAGTCGTTTCACTGGAGGTCCCAACAACCATCTTTGGTTAAGGACTTGGGAAGCTCTTGGACTGGCAGAAGGTTGGAGCGACTTTATGGCAATGGCTATGACTCTGAACTCGACCCATGTTCGCCAAGGTAGAAAGGTTTTTGGAGCTTGGATTTTTAACAATACTGAATATGGATCTCGGAATTACCCCTACAGCACCGACTGTCGGGTGAACCCAGTTGTGTACACGGACCTTGATGAATTCGAATTGGAGAAGACGGATAGTGTCAACTACTACGACAACGGCAACTTCTGGGCGAATACCCTCTTTGAGATGAAGTGGAACTTGATCGAAAAGTATCCTGTCCAAGATACGGATGGCCCAAAATTCAAACACAATACCAATATCCCTACCGATGGGAGATACCTAGCCGTGAAGCTGGTTATGGATGCTATGGCATTGTAAGACACTTGGGCGTTTCCGCCAAGCATGGGCGAATAGTCGATTACAGTGGGCCTAATAACTCCAGCTGTCCTGAGAAAGATCACCCCGGCTACAAAAAACGAAAAGGAGATACAAAAATGCGCCCTAGAGTTTGTATTCGAACCAGGTTTCGGGGGTTTAATATTTGGGATACGGTTGTGTTTTGAGGTATTTGTTTAGTTACTTTGCTAATTTTGAAGAGCGAGATGTCTGTAGTACACAAAAAACTAGCTATGATGGTAAAAATGAACCTTTGTTTATTGTTTCAGTGGACACAGCGTCCTCGTCTACATTGAGGAGTGTTTCTATATTGCTTCAACTACTGCCTGAATATTAACGCGTTTACTTTACTTGAGATGACATTTGGCAATGTTGGAAGTGCTAATTGTGTGCGTCGTGCACTATTGCCCTCACCTAAGAATATGAGAAACGACAGTTTCAGCACTTCATTTTGCTCGTCGACCGCTGTTTAGTCAACATGCAGGCGCCGCCACAGGTGAGCTTCACCTCTAGCATGCACGAATTCGCTCTCTTACAGCAAGCGACTCCACCTGTGTGGGAAGGCGTCATTCAAGCTGCCCCGCACTGCAACGTGATAAAGCCTCGAGGAACGGGCATCTGCATGATAAAGCAGAGTTACTTTGATCTTGCGTGTTTCTTAGTGGACGATATACATCAATCAACCTTGTTTCGTGTGCCTGGTTTGGTACCTCAACTCTCAAGTCACACGTTGTCTGAATTGTGATGACAATGGCACCCGGTCTCACGCAGTACGCGGCGTATGTAGACCCGATAACGGGCCTCGCGCGAATCGGCCACTTGGACGTCGAGGCAGAGACGATCCAGCCCTTGGCCTTTTCGTCGGGAACCCCGATAGCCAGCCTGTACCAGGTCATCGAGGCCGGGTCTGACAGAGTTATTGCCGCGGGCGCTCCCGTCGCGGCATCGTCCGTCAAGCTACTGCCCGCCATCTCGGGCCGCGATGTTCTCGCCGTGGGCAAGAACTACATGGAGCACGCCAAGGAGTTCAACAGCTCGGGCTTTGACAGCTCCGACAAGGTCGACCGCCCCAGCCACCCCGTCATCTTCACCAAGAGGGCGACGTCCATCATTGCGCACGGCGAGGACATCTACCCGCATGCGGGCTTCTCTGAGACGGTCGACTATGAAGGCGAGATTGGCGTCATCCTGGGCCGGCCCGGGTTCCGGGTCGAGGAGAAGGACGCCTGGGACTACGTATGGGGATACACCATCATCAACGACGTGACCGCGCGAGAACGGCAGCGGGATCATAAGCAATTCTTCATTGGCAAGTCGCCCGATACGTTTTGCCCCATCGTAAGTATCGTCATAGCTCCTCCCGTGTTTGTTTATAAACATGTCTCACCAGCCAATGTTTACAGGGCCCGATCGCCGTCCCCAAAGAGGACCTGCCGGCGACGCTCCGGGTTCAGACGCATGTGAATGGCGAGCTTCGTCAAGATGCTACGACAGATGACCTCATTTTTTCCATCCCGACTCTCGTCAGCACCATCTCTGCGGGCCAGACGATCCAGCCGGGTGATGTGATTGCCACGGGCACAGTGAGTTTCCCTTCCCACCGCCAGTGAGATTAGATTGTGCGCCGTGGCGGCTCGGTGCTAACGCATGTCATTCAGCCTGCAGGCGTTGGCATTGGCAAAAACCCACCCGTCTATCTGCAGACTGGTGACGAGGTTGCCATTTCCGTTACGGGCCTGGGAACCCTGCGCAACAAGATTGCCTCGTCTTCTGCGTCCGCCTCACCTGCGGTGAAGTCGTCGCTGGAGCTAAGCAACGCGGCAAAGACGGTTGGCGCGAGCTCTCACCTCACGTCAATCAATTCCAAGCTCCTTCACTACAAGAAGCTTGGATCAGGCAAGGAGCAATTCGTGTTTGTACATGGACTGGGCGGGTCCTTGGAAGCTTGGACACCCCTCATCTCATCTATGGAACTAGAAGAGTCTCGCACATTGCACTTGTTTGACTTTGAAGGCCATGGGCTGAGCCCGACGCACCCCCTCAGCGAGCTGTCGATTGAATCCCTCGCCGCAGACATTCGGGGCGTGTTTGACCATGCGCAGATAACTGAGGCAAACCCGGCAACTCTGGTTGGGCATTCGATGGGCACGCTGCTGGCAATGAGGTTCACATTGGATAACCCCAAGCTCGTCAAGAAGCTCCTGCTCATTGGCCCGCCCCCATCGCCCTTGCCTGCGCCCGTGGCCAAGAGCATTGGCGACCAGGCTGCTCTTGTGCGCGCAAAGGGGATAAGCGAAATCATTGATCCCATTGTTGCAGGCAGCATATCAGCGACGTCTCGCAAGATCAACCCCCTTTCAGCAGCGGCTCTGCGAATTAGCATCCTGGGGCAAGACCCGGAGGGTTATGCCAAGGGGCTCTGGGCGCTTTCCAAAGCAACCAATGAGATCAAGGCCGAGGACATAGAAGCAGAAACGCTGATTGTGGTGGGCGAGGACGACAAGATCACGCCGCCTGTGGTGAGCAAACAGTACGCCGCTAAAATCAAGGGGGCGCGGCTGGAGTTACTGGAGGGAGTTGGACACTGGCCACAGTTTGAAGACAGCCAGGATCTGTACAAGGCCGTCCAAGGCTTTCTGGGGACAAGCCGTAAACTAGCAGATGTTTGCAGCGACGAGTTGTAGTATTGTTCTAGACCCTTGACGGGGCGCCACACTTGGGGCCTTTCACCAGCTGCATGGAAACCATCGTGAAGAACCGTCTTTGGGCCTAAAGTCTAGAGTGCTTTGCATTCGTCACGACTGAAATGCGGGGTGAAGAAATGAGTCATGTATCGCAAGTTCCAGCCCGTCGATCGAGTCCGTCAAAGAATCCCATCACGTCACATCTACTGTAGCCTGTACCATCTAGTTACCACAACCTGTCAGGGCCAAAAAAGGGGCCGGGCTCTGCTCTGTCTGTCTTAGGCTGTTTACGTAGCAGCCAGCGGCTGTGCTGGCTGTGGCTTTGGCTGCACGCACTGTGGCTAGGGCTAGGGTCCCTCCGCTTTCGAATGTTCAAGAATAGACACAGACACACAGATCTGAACTGGCAGGTGCCTGGTCTGTCTCGAACCCCTGTCGCAATTTCTAGCAGCCAGCTCACACCAGCCTGCGACAGAGGACGGACACGGGGTAATTTAATTGACACCCGGCCCAGCGGTACGGCGCCGAGTGGTGGTGGTGGTGGTGTGCGCCCCGGAGATAATGTGGTGATGGATGCCCAAAACAGCCGAGCATCGCTTCGCTTCTGGTCGACTGACAATGGCATATTGCAAACGTGTCAGCACCCAGTGGCCCTCCGCGTCGATATCGGAGATACTGGCCGGGCCTTGTTCTCGAATATGCCGGGGCCTGACTTTGTTCTTTGTTGGGCTGGGCCTGGCAGCAGGGGACGGCACTTGCGTGCGAGGGTACGTACCCCTGGGGGCGCTCTCGGCTATGCTGACTCAGCCGCGTCCGCCAATGGCGCCCGGACCGGCTATCACATGTGGGCACCTCCCTCAACACAAACAAAGACGTAATCCTGCCACGTGACCTCGGCGGCAGCCGATCAAGCTTAGCCAGGCGCACGTCGGCCCAAATAGCCCAGGCCCGACCCCAAGGGACAAAGATAATGCGGCCCCCGGCCCCGTCGGATCGCCAGCTCTTCCGCTTCCCGCCTGGCGCATATTCCATGCCCATCCAGTTCTCCAGAACCGCAATTACTACCTCTAGTGGGCAGCGCCTCTTTAACCTAGCTGCACATCCACTTTGAATTGTCCCTCCTTCATCCCCTTCTCTTCAGCCCGGCTCTTATGCAATTAACATCTCTGCTTCACTAACCGCCAATCTTTTTTCCATCACCAACACTTCGCTCGCCATGAGCGCCTCGTCCAACGTCGCTCGCCGAGCCGTCTCCAGGAACCCCTTGTTGGGCAACGGTAAGCTCTCGCTCCACCCGTTCGCTCGCCGGCCGTTTTCACCCGCCTGGCTGAATCTTGATTGTTGTACTGACGTCTGCTGCAGCAAGGGCTCTTTCTCGAGGTGTCTCCCCCGCTGTTCTCGGTCGCCATGTCAGCCGCCATGCCAAGATTCCTGCCATTGCCCTGTTGATCCCCATGCGGTCGATGGGCACCGAGCACCACCGCCCTGACGGCCCTCTTACTGGCCCGCCCCCCGGATTCAACGCTGAAGCCGCCAAGAGACCTCTCCCCAAGGAGCCCGCATCCGCCGCGAAGAAGGACTCCAAGGCCAAGGATGTCGAAGCCAAGGAAGACAGCGCCACAGCCTCAGCCAAGGAGCCTGCAACCACAACTGGCGTAGTGCCTCAGAAGGAGGCTTCCGCGACACAGGAGGTTGCCAAGAAGGAAAAGGAGGACCCCAAGTCGACCCTATGGGAGAAGGTCAAGAAGGAGGCACAGCACTACTGGGATGGAAGCAAGCTGCTTGCAACCGAAGTCAAGATTAGCTGGAGGCTGGCTCTCAAGATGGCTTCTGGCTACGAGCTCACACGTCGTGAGAACAAGCAGCTGCAGAGAACCGTCCAAGACCTGGGTCGTCTCATTCCCTTTTCCGTATTCATCATCGTCCCTCTGGGCGAGGCCCTCATCCCCTTTGCCCTCAAGCTCTTCCCCAACATGCTCCCCAGCACCTTTGAGGGACAAAAGTCAAAGGAGGCCAAGGCGACTCTTCTACGATCTACACGCAAGGATGTTAGCAGCTTCCTACAGCAGACACTCAAGGAGACTGGTCTCCCTCTAAGCCAGGCCACCGCACAAAAGGAGGAATTCTCAAACTTTTTCCGCAAGGTGCGATCAACAGGCGAGGCGCCCACTACTGAGGATGTCATCAAGGTGTGCAAGGTTTTCCGTGATGATTTGACCCTGGACAACCTTTCCCGACCCCAGCTCGTCTCCATGTGCAAGTACATGAACCTCAACACTTTCGGAACCGACATGATGCTTCGATACCAGATTCGCCACCGTATGCGACAGATCAAGCGAGACGACAAGGCCATCAGCTTTGAGGGCATTGACAGCCTGACTGTCGGAGAGCTTCAGACTGCCTGTGCTGCCCGCGGTATCCGCACCCACGGTGTTTCGCCCGCACGCATGCGAGCAGACCTTCAGACCTGGTTGGACCTCAGACTCAAGGAGGGTGTTCCCTCAACACTGCTCGTTCTGAGCAACGCTTACATGTACGGACAGGGTTCAGGTGAGGGCTCAAGCCAGATTGAGGCCCTCATCGGAGTTCTGTCGTCCATCCCCGAGGAGCTGTACCACGAGATTGAGCTCGAGGTTCACAACGCCGAGGGTGCTGCTACCAACAAGCTGCGCCTAGAGGTCATCAAGGAGCAGCAGGATCTGATTGAGGACGAGGCAGAGCAGGACCATGTCAGCCAGAGCACCGGATTTGCCACACCCCGAGATTTGGAAGACATTGACGAGAAGGAGGAGCGACAACTAAATGCCGAGGCGGCGGGCTTGGAGAAGAAGCCCGTTGTGGAAATGGTGGAGGCTGAGAATGAACTGGCCAAGGTTGAGGCCGAGAAGAAGACTGAGCAAAAATAAAGCTCCATGAAACGAGGGCTACACCTCGATTGTACTACGACGACAAGGAGAGTTGTTTCATATGTATGACTGTATGGTATGGGATGGGAAGGCATATCAAGCCGGTTAGCACAGCGAGGAATGGGCACTGTATTACAAACGAACCAAGAGGACAAGGCCTTGGTAAGATGACAGACAGCAAGAGAAATATAGCCGCCAGAGACGGGGAGGCTTTTACTGGGATATAGACATCTCGACACAGGAAAGCAATAGATTCCACTACGATACTTTTTTCCTTTTTTTTTTTTTGGGTCACATGGAGGAGATGGCTGTAGTAATATTAGCAAGGTGACACACCTGTACATAAGAAATTTTGGAGAATGTTTTCCCACCTCGTTTTGCTCGCCTACGTGAATTGTCCAGTGATTATGATTAGTTTATGGGAGCTGTTTTGGGCGAGTGGGGATGACAGCTGAATGCGGTGGTGGGTGTGCGTGGGAGCAACTGCGTCATCAGGCCGGGCGTTTGGGGACATGGAGCTGTGAGATAGAGAGGGACATATGTGGATTGTTGGCAGCGGGCAATGTCGTGCAAGTTTGGACACTGGGTCTTGGACAAAGTTGCGCTCTGCAATTGATTCACTCAATCTAGAGTCTTGCGTATTTTTACGCAATTTTGCAGCTTGCATATTCCTCCCATGATGCGATGCCAGCTATGGCACCCAAAGTAGCTGCCTATCTCTGGCCGGGGGGGGGGCCATCGCTGGCCTGCGCCACTTGGTTCCTCATCCAACCTACGACCGCCTTGCTCTCTCTCCACCATCCGACCCTGTCGCCGAGCGTCAGTCTGCAGCTTCTAGCATTGCTCCAACGTTAGCGCGCGAGGGCTGCAAGACGAGCCTTCATTAATCGTCTGCCTTGCCACCGTTTCCCGCCCTGGCCTCGTGTCTCACCGTCCACCGCCACCGACAGTCGCCGTCGTTCCCCGCCATCGCCATCCCCTCCATCGACGACAGCTTCGCATCGTCTCATACTCTCCCTGAGCTCTCCTCCGCCTCCTTCTCCTCCTCCCTCCTTCACCACCCTTGATCCAGCCTCCGCATGACCGCCATGGATCACGACGACTTCTCCAACGTCTCATGGAGCGACCACGTCCACGAGCAGACGTCGCGCTCCAACCCCGCCGACGATGCCGGCCGATCACTCGACGGCGCCGGCCCCAGCATCCAGCATCATGCTGTGGGCCAGACCCTGGAGACGCTCGATTGCACCGTGGATTCGCCCATCAAGGAGAATGACGGCACCAAAGACGCCTTTGTTTCCTACCTCATCACCACCAATGTGAGCCCGCTCTGAGCGATGTCCATGAATCTCTCGCTAACGATGCTACCCCCAAGTCTACATTCCCCTCTTTCCAGCGCGAAAACACCTCTGTCCGCCGCCGCTTCACAGATTTTGTCTTCCTCTATAAACAGCTCCTCCGAGACTTTCCCGCAGCCGCCGTCCCTCCGCTGCCAGACAAGCAGCGCATGGAATATGTCCGCGGCGATCGCTTCGGCTCTGACTTTACCTCTCGCCGCGCACACTCTCTCCAGCGCTTCCTCGTGCGACTCTCTCTTCACCCCACCCTACGCCGCGCTCCGATCCTTCACACCTTCCTCGAGAGCCCCGACTGGAATGCCACTATGCGCAGTCGGACAACTCGGGCAAGCTCTTCGAGCGACTCAGGCTCTACCGGCGTCTTTGACAACTTTGCCGACACCTTTATCAATGCTTTTACAAAGGTTCACCGGCCCGACCGTCGCTTCCTCGAGGTCAAGGAGAAGAGCGACAAGCTTGATGACGATCTTGGCCACATTGAAAAGGTCATTGCGCGGGTCGCACGCCGAGAGACTGACCTTGAAACCGACCTTCGCGATCTTGCGGAGCAGTTCCAGAAGCTTATTCCCCTCGAGCCTAGTGTCGAGCCTGCTATCCACGCCTTTGCAGCCTCGATCGAGGATACGGCCACCGATCTGCGCAAACTAAAGGACATCACCGACCAGGACTACCTCGGTTCCCTTCGCGACCTGCAGGCTTACTCACTCGCCCTTAAGCAGCTCCTCAAGGCTCGTGAGCAGAAACAGCTTGATTACGAACAGCTTACCGAGTACCTCAACAAGTCTACCACGGAGCGCGATACCCTTCAGACGGGTCATGGCGGAGGAGGTGGAGCCGGCGGCTTCTTCCGCTCCAAGATTGAGGATGTGCGGGGTGTCGATCACGAGCAAGCTCGTCGCGAGCGCACCCGCAAGCTCGAGCTACGGGTCGAAGAGCTCACGCACGAAGTTGAGAGCGCCCGCAAGACGAGCGACATGTTCGACGATGAGGTGGTCAAGGAGGTAGCCGAGTTTGAGCGCATCAAGCGCATTGAAATGAAGGGCCAGCTCGCCAACTTTGCCGATGCCCACGTCGACTTTTACGGCAACGCCATTAGCACGTGGGAGCGCTACATTGAGGAGATGGAAAAGGAGGGTCCAATTTCTGCTATCTAACGGGCTTCTCGACGACAAAAGCATAGGGCACATGGCAGCATCCCATAATGCGGAGTTGGCAATATAATGTCTTGGGCGTTTGGGAATGATGATATGGCGTTATATGGGGTTGTACAGAACGGGGACTCAAGTGCCCTGCTGCGAGTTTGGGGCGGATAGTCATATACAGGGTTCAGTTAGATAATGGACATGCCAGTTCAGAATAATCTCTCAAGCTTCTTCTCGCATTATTTTCTAGAAAGTCCGTGAAAGAAGTGATTCCAACCGCTATCGATCATTTACTTTTTTATTAGCGTTTCTCCAGAGAATCCATTTGCACTGAGTCCCTTGATTAGTCATGGTTTTTTTTTTTTTTTTTTACTCTTCGTTCAAGTATTTGCCATTCACTTGTCCTTCCTGTTGGTTGTGTGTTAGTAAGAGTTAAACGATACAGTGCTAACATCCTCCCGTTGCAAGTGGTCATTCCGTCGTAAAGCTTTTTGCTATACCATGGGTGCGTTGGTTGGAAACATTTAAATTAGGTTAGCTCGTCACAGGTACAAGGATTAACGCCACTGAGGAAACACATATTTTATGCACCGAACGGTGCCGGTCTATTAAGCTAGCTGAGTACTAGAATTATCTCAAGGCGGCTTGGCCACCCAAGTATTTGATCCCGCCATTTTTTTCCCCCTCACAGACGGTCGTAATATCGGACGGCGGTGACGTCGCGGATAGTCGAAGTGGTCGTCATGTTGGTCTCGCCAAACTCGTAGACGACGGTGACATTGGTGTCGTCCTTTGAGAGTGACTGAGTCCACTTGTTGCCATTTTGGATCACAGATGAATCAAATTCACCAAGGGTACCAAATTCCTGCTTCATATCCTGGCCTGGCTTGAATGACCAGGTGGTGGTTGAGAAGGCGATTTTGGTGTTCACGGTGAAGGTGTCATCGTCCTGGAGGACCTCGACCTCTGGGGACAGGGCTGTTGTAACCTTGCGCTGCACGACGGGGAGACCTTTTTTTTTTTTTTAACATGAGCGCAATGTAATTATGCGTGGGGAATTTTGATTATAGCATACCGAGTTCCTTGAGGAAGTTGTCGTAGTTTTCGCTCTTGGAGAGCTTGTACTTGCCAGGGATGACGTCAGCCATTTTGTTGTTTTGAGTGGTGAATGGAGTTGTTGTGAGTGGTGAATGGAGTTCGTGATGGTGTGAAGTTGAGATGCTTGTATTGAAGAAAACTACGAGGTCCAGACTCTGGTTTAAATAGATATGTCCAGGACTCCGTGGACGCGATAAGACAAACGACATGGGTAATGTTACTACGCCTCAAATCGGACCGCAGGCGTCAGTTGGCCTGGCAAATGCATATTGGATTTCCGATGGGACCCATACCACTGCAATTCATGTCTTAGTCTTGGATGACGAAATCAGATGCATATCAACTCGTGAGAATCTCGCAAACAATAAAGTTTTGTTGCTTTGGCATGCGCAATCTCATACTTTTGCAATTCGTTGAGGCACAAAGAACCCTCATAATACCGTCCATAAAGAGGTCTAGTTTATGGCAATTATTATTACATCTGTACCTGCTGAAGCGAGGTTGGTTATTTTATTCCATGCCAGTGGAACCACTCTCTCCATGGAGCAGCAGATGGGCTGTCGTCGCCTGACGCATTCCTGTTGGCTCGGACCCACAGCCAGCGAAATCCGAACTCGTTAACCCGGAAATGGTGTGGAAATTTGGAGCGGGCTGCAAGCATCTGTTGAGTGGGCTTATCGATTGATGAAAGGGAAAAAAAATAAAATAAAAGAAGGGCAGGGAAGAAGAATAGGGAGAAGAGGCCCACCAGTCGCCGTTTCACACCAACCTGCTTCTGAAATGGAAAGCCGTTGGCATTCTGTGTTTGCAACACACGCTAACCAAGTTTATGTAAAGGTTATTGTCAAAACATGGGTTCTCTCAGAATATGGGATTTTGAAGAGGATCCTCATTCTTGGGCAACACGGAGGAGACATGCTAAACCTTTTTGTATCAATGGAATTCTTTGCCCGATATTAAGTTATGCCTACTTGCTGAGCAATATTTGTATAACTAAAAGAGGAATGGAGGGCAAGTATTGGTGGAACAAACCTAGAGATTTAACAAAATAAGCATAATTGGTAGGTAGTAGTAGGTTTGTACAGGGTATTCTTATCCCCATGGCTAGATGGAGTGCTTGATCTGTTTCACAAAGTGATCTTAGTTTATGCAGTTTCTTAAAAGCTAAACAATTTCTTCTTCTTCTTTTTTTGTAAATCACTAAATAATTGCAACAATCCGCTTAGACATTCTTGAGATTATTTAGATATCTCGCCTCTCTGCTGTCAGCCCCAACATCAATGTCAATTTTGGCAATAAATTTCCAAGCTTGATCATCTGCTCGATCCCGGTCTTGACAAGCGAGGTGCCGAGAAAACTCATCACTGGGTTTGATCAGGTATTCCGGAATGGTGATGGAACCCTTTGACCACTCCCAACCGACGCATTTTGTCTGGTCATCCACTTTTGTCTTCTTGGAAGGCACGAATCCATTAAGCGCAGGAGGCAAATACTTGGCGTCTTTTTCCTTCCGGAATCTCACTGTAGGGTGGATGAATTCATTTGTTGGACCAACGTCGCGTCCATTTTCATCCTTTCTATACTGTCCAGGAGTCCTGGTGGTTGATCCAGCGAGCACCATTGTGCCCGTGTAACTATCAACGATTGGACCCGTTGCCCAACCGTTTATAGCATCCTCATTTAGTGCCTTTGTCTGGGTCTTTGGCAGCACAGTTGGAAGTGCACTGGTGAGCGGATTTGTTAGAGTCGTTTTTGCCAAGGTATTCAACCCATTTTTCGCGAGTCCACCGATAATGGTACTTCCTCCGTCGGCGCTTTTCTGCACCACAGGGCGGATGAGGTTGAGTCGGTCAGTGACTGTGTTTGGAGCCAGAGTCGCAAAGTTTCCATTGTCGACGAGCTTGAGATATGGAGCAACCTGCTCGCACATCCAAGCAAACGAGATCAAAGCAATTTCTTGTAGAATTAGCACGCGGAACAATGTATTGTGGGGGAAACTTACGTTCAAAATCGCTCTTTTGGTCGTTGAGAAGATCATCGTTGCCCCCTCCAATGTTGATGTGCACACCAGGAAACCAAACCTGTAACAATTCTGAATTTATGCCCGCAAGCTGTTCATACATTTGCGCATCCACTAAATTTCCCCAGGCCGTCGATAGCTCCGCATCAGTGGATTTTGGGTTGTCTTGCACCCGTTTGAATTCCTCAGCAAGGTCCGACACTGATGTTTTGGGTTTAGCTGGCATGTTGTCAGTGGGTGGGAAATGCCACAGCGTTGGGGAAAATGGCGCCCGGTGCTCATCAAGGGCCAAGGCATGAAATGCATGTTTGATGTCTGGAGTCAAGTTAGTGTTGAAAGCAACAACGTTTCATCGGGCCTTACATGGGCTGAGGGAGATGTTGTGGAAGCCCGGGTTGCCAATACCACAGTACTTTTCGAGAAACTTGAGGTTGAGCCTTGTCCATGGCAGATCTGGAATTCCCAGGCTACCAACAGTGTCAAATACCCCAACAACCTGTACAACCCTTGAAGATTCAGCTGCGTCGTGGTGGGGAGGCTTCTCCCACTCCTTGCTCGCATCCTTCGAGCGGACACCATTGACCCAGCAGCGATAGGCGGGAGACTTTCGAAAGTTCTGGCCATCTCCATTATTTTGATAGAGGGCGTAAAGATCCGGAAAATCTTGCATATCTCGAGCAGCTATGATTCCAATGTCGTTGACGAGTCCTGCCACAGCGCGAGCCGTGTAGGCTCCTCGAGAAAAACCGAAGCAGAAGACTTTGTCACCTTCGTTGTGATTCAAAGCGATGAAATTGTAGGCCTCAATCACATTACTAACAAATCCAATACCGAAGCCGCCTTCGCGATTTTTTTCGCTCTCGCTTAGATCTCCAGTGCCAATACCGGCATCGTAGTACACGAGCTGTTCCCAAACCCTACCATCGCTGCCTTTGCCACTCCGAGCAATGGATCGAGAAAGTCTGGTGACATTGGAAGGAATATTCTTCAAACCTGTAACCGAAGACTGCCAGGTGCCATCGCAGCAGATGACGATGCGCTTGGGAGCAACGGGGACACCTTCACCAACACTACTTTGGTCAAAGGCGGAATCCTTGTCAGAAAGAGATTGCCTGAAGCGCGGCTGCACGGAGTCTGTTTTGGCGGCCATAATACGTGTTTAAAGAGAAAGTTTTTGAGGATAATAAGTTCATGGTTTGAATGTCGCCTTTTGAGGGCCTCTAGAGTTCTTTATATATAGACAGCATATAAGCCTATCAAGCTACAGGTTCGCACCATAGTATAATAAATGGAATACCCAATATGACCTTGCAAAACCCCGCACGAAGTATCATGCATTTCCCAGACATGAATTTAGCTAGCTCAATAATCTACCGACACGTTGCATGATGTACGCTGTATCACTGCGACCCGGGTGGGTTACAGTAGCACATCCGATTCCTGTATGTCTCAGCACAAGCATTGGATTCGCTATCACCTCATTTGCATGTCGTCTTTAGTTAGGAGAATGTGCTTTTTTGGTTTAGAAATAAAGTGGCGTGAGTGGCGACGAGATTTTAAAAAGTTTTAGTAAATGCTCGAATAATATTGAAGAATTCATGCTCAAATATGGACTGCGGCTGCTTAGCCTGCGGGCTAGAACAAGCTAAGGGACGGGATGAGCACGGCAGACGATTCATGAGTTGATGGCTTGACAAGGGTCTTGCTACACTATTGACAAGTTTTGACCAATTGAAACGTCATCTAGTGCTGCAATGATGGAGAACTACGCTATTATTGTGCATTTACGGGGGCATTGCACAGTAAAGGGTGTTTATCGGGCAGGACTGCAGCTGCCCTGGACTTTTCTGATTCGTGAGCATGAGCTTGGCAAAACGAAAATCTTGCCGGATTGCATACAAGAGAGACCGTCTGACCACCTTGGAAAATGCAGTGAGGCGGATACTTGTTTGTTTGGCTGGACACCTCGTATATCCAAGATGTGAGGCCTGTTGAACCCCATTCCCTGCAGCTTAGCATGTGCTGCTGACAATTTTGCCACTATCCTCCAATAAAAATGAAGTTCATACATTTTTACATCCACCAATTTTCCCGAGCCGCTCATAGCTCCGCATCAGTGGCTTTTGGATCGTCTTGGTCACCTTTTAGTGTGATTTCAACAGAGAGCGTGGCGTTGGTACGTTCCCCGCTAACTAGCTAGCCACAATATACCTGATCAAGGCGAGTTGATTGTGGTTGCAAGTTGCGTTCACGTGAAAATTCTAGAAGTCTAAAATCTGCGTCGTGAGCCGCAAGGCAAGCACTCGAATTCACCATTCTCGCCCGAGGTCCTGGAAATGACAGTGACGGCGGACATGTGAAAGAGTAAAGTGTGGCTTGCGTGGGGGCAACAGTATTGAAATGGCCCCCCACTAATACAAAAAAGAAAACAAATTACAGCAAAACGAGGGATGGAAGATGAGGGTACGTATGTCTCCTTTACGTGGCGGCGGGGGCTAGGGGCACTTGCGCTTACTTGGCTTGATTTGAGACAGATGAGGAAGATCACGAGATTGCACATGAAAAAAAAAAAAGAAATCAATTATAACTCTCCTGATGAATAAATAAAACATTAAATAATGGGTAGCAAATGCTGTAGTATGTGTCAGAGTAGCATGCGTTCCATATCTATATAATATTATTACTAAACCAATCCTACAGCCCGTTACAGGAAGCGACGAAGACAATATCCAAGAGAAGAAAAGAAATTCATAGCGAGGTAATGTAAAGAGTCAACTGGACGGTGATTTGTCTGCAGTATCGCACCTGATGCTTGTTGACTCATCATGTGGTAATATACCCCCCAAGTAAAAGTAGCAGCACAGTTACAATTGATATATGTAGCATTGCATATTGAGGATAGAGGCCCGGGAGGTGTTGATGCATCTGAATTGGCCAAATTCATTTGCTGTAATAATCCCCAGGGACTGATGACTTGTCCCATTTATTTTTTCTAAAAAGAAACATTTTTATTAGTGTGTATAGCTCCTCATGTCTTGTTCTATTTAAATGTAAGATTGGGGTTCTTAAACGGAATCAGCGCCAGGATAACTGCCTGGGTGTAAAACGCTGCCCGGTCTACTACTCCATCCGTCAACAGTCCAACCGACCCGGTGCTTTGCTTCGAGTTTACCCTGCCGAAGACCTTGTCATCTGCCTGGCCCAGTTCCATACCTTGGCGCAAGAGCTCTGCCGATTCTTCCGGCAGGTTGTATGAGGCGGTTCGTGCCTTGCCAGTTCGACCCTCCCGGCCTGTGACGACGATCCATGCAAAGTTGATGATTGCACCATCGCGATTATCAACTCCTCCTTCGATTCCTACCCAGTAATCCGCGTCTGGGGCAACCTTTCGTGCATTTTCCACTCGATTGAGGGCCCCACGCAACGTTTCCTCATCTGAAAAAGGCTGGTCAGGTACGCCTGAGGGGACGCTTACGCCTGATACGTCGTAGGTTCCAGGAAGTAATTGTGCAAAGCCATCCTGGGCAGCCTTCAGTTTGACAAGGTTATTTGAAGAAACCACAATGACTTTGGGGGTTGACATGGTGTGTGAGGGGTTAACAAAACGGTGCTGAATCAGCGTGTTAGCAGCAGCAGACGATTGTCAAAATTGACCATATTTACCCCAAATGTTCTAAAAGATGAAAAATGATCTTGAATGTAACTTCAAATTCATAGGGAGAATTGTCTTGGAGCATATTTAATATGTCGCCAAAATTCCTCACCGACATGACTCATAAGTTAGATCACATTGCGGGGCATCTGCTTATACTACGTCTATTCATTGGTCCAGTGGACAACAGAAACATGTAAACATATTATCTGGGAATTTTGTCGCAGTTAGATTTTGCCACAATGACCATTTATTACCCTTTTTCTGATCCAGGCTGATGTCGCATATCTGTATTGAAGCAGTCACAAGCTTTACAATCGCACTTAAATATAACGTGAATAGGCATAATATTGGAAACTCTCAACAGTTTATTCGGAATGCTAAACTTTGTACTTGATCTAGAAGGAAAGATATACTTAGAAATGGCTCAAGAGATTCGTGGCATCAGCCAATCCCATGCCAAAAATATGCCGTCAAATAATTTGAGCATTTTAGTATGAGTGAGATCGCCTTCTGAATGGCATGGGAAGTCTAGCCTTGCGCTTGGCCAGTCGTGTACTGCACCTGGAAGTGAGTGGTGCGGTCGAGTTGCTGGAGCCGCTGGAGCCGCTGGAACCTGCCTTGGAAGCAACAATCTTCTCAGCAGCGTGCTCGGCCGTAATCATAATGATAGACTGAGTGTTACCAGTTGGCAAATCTGGGTGGATGGATGCATCGACAACGAACAAGTTGTCGGTGCCATAGACCTTGGTGTTGAGGTCCACAACGCTGGTGCCGTTGCCTGTTCGGCCATCGTCAATACCCATCTTGGCGCTGCCGACCCAGTGGTCTCCGCTAATCATCTTGGTGGAGATGATATCGGCAGGAGTAGCACCAGGTGTCACATACGATAGGGTGGAGTTGCTGGTGCTCGTGAGATCCAGCCACCATTGCACAAAATCCGACATGGCCTTGCGGTCAGCCTCGTCAATCAGCCAAGGCTTTGTGTTGAGAACAGTGTTGCCTGATGCTGTGATTCCCAGCTCGCCAACTGTGGTGGTGCCATGGGTCAAGAAGGTACGGACCGTGATGACACCAGACGCCATAGCGCTGGCAGTGCCCTGAAGATAGCGGGTACGTCCATCAGCACCCTCGGATGAGGTCCAGAGATGCATTCGCTGGGCAGCTTGAGTGATGGGACCAGAGCCTTGGTAGTACAGGTCCACATCGGACTCTACGGGGCTAGAGGCAATCGCGTTGAAGCCGTACGCGCTGAAATTGGTCGCGGCATTAAACTGAAGCATGACTTGTGCGTGATCTTGCAAGTGGTGACCAACAGGCAAGTCGATCCAGTCTGCCTCGGAAGGAAGAGTCACACCGGTCTGGGATGCGCCGCTCTGGACAATCTTCAGTGCGTCTGATCGCCCAATGCCGGAGTTCCAGAGCAGGCGAGGAGTAGACATGGCACCAGCAGCAAGGACGACCTTGCCGCCCTGTTTGACGTTAATGATCTGTCGGCTTCCATCCTCAGCCAGGGTCAGAACACCAGTGATGGCGCTGCCGTTGCGAATGGTCTGGATAACCTTGGTGTTGAGCTTCAGAGTGAAGTTGGGAAGCTCCTGGGCAAAAGGCATGTAGGTGCGGGCAGGCCCGGCACGCTTGTTGTCCTTGATGGACCAAGAAGGTCGAGAGTAAACCATGTGCTTATCATTGGGCTTCTCAATGGAGTCGACCTCGCTCCATCCATCTGAGTCAAGGTATTTCGACAAGACCTTGAAGGCATGGTCGTCATAGTGCTTGTTATCATCAGAAGGATCAGTGGTTCCGGGGTTTCGCTCATACAGACGAGCAGCAGCCTCAGAAACATCATCCCACTTCCATCCCGTTGGCCAGCGCTGCCAGTCATGCTCAGGAGGGTGGATAAAGTTGAGTCCGTTGATAGAGCTGGATCCTCCCAACAGGCAGCCAGCAGTAGATGCAGTGTCACTGCAGAACTTTGTACCGGAGAGACTGGTCATGCTGCTTCCAAGAGCGGGGATATCATAGGGAGTCAAAGAGCTGTTCCAAGACAGAGTCTGGCTAGAACCCAAAGCGACCGTGTTGGCCGGACCTCGCTCGATGAGGAGAACGCTCACGCCCTTCTCAGCAATACGTTCAGCAGCGATAATTCCAGCGGGGCCACCGCCGACCACGATGACATCGTAGGTCACGTTAGAAGTGGTGGGAGCGGTAAATGTGCCGTTTCCGGGTACAGTCGTGTTTCCACCAGTTCCGGTTCCAGGGGTTGTCGTGGGTGCAGAAGCCCAAGAAGCCCACTGAGTGTACTTTGCAGATTTTGCTGAGGCAATGTCGACTCCAAATTGACCGAAACCAGCAGCGTGGTAAGTCAGGGCGCTAGAAGCGTCCGATGGGGTATCAGGGCTGGTGTCAGAGATAGCCCATCCCAACACTGGCGATTCGGCAGTAAGTGTTGTTTTGTTGGCCAAGACACAGCCCTCGCAAAGGAAAGTGTAGGAAAGATGGGTGCTGTTGACAAAGGTACCATTGGTGATGGGTAAGGCACTCACTTCAGTGTCCGAGTACACGTCAGGGTTGGCATATGATCCAGCGACTCGGAATGAAGTCTTGATGTCTTCACCGTCTGCCCAAGCAACAAAGAGCAGTCCGTTTAACATGCCTCCTTTGAGCGAAACAGCACCCCATCCCTTATTGTCGGTGAGGGGAATCACCATCTGACCAATAAAATCGGAGCCGATAGTCTCTGGGGCGGCAATACCAAAACTGTACTTGTAGCTGGAAGCAAGGTAGCGCTGGAAGTCGATGCCAGTCTTGGGGTCGCTGTAGGCTGAAGTCCGTGTTTGGGCTGCGGCAGTTCCAGCGAGCCCAAGGAGGGCCGCTACGCCTGAAAATGTGCACCGCATGATGACGAAGAGTCTGTTTCAATTCTCGGTTTTTTCTTTTTCTTCTCGTTGAGTTAATGAACGGACAAGTAGATAATGGCTCTGTGCCTAAAGTGAATGAAACAAAAGTGAATGAACGTTAACCACCAGGGTCAACAAGCGAAGAAAGGAATGGAAAAAACCGAACTTGCGGTAGAATCGAAACCAAGGCAGCGAAGATGCGGCTCAAAGATGAAGAGAATAATAGCCAACATGATCGGTTCCTGGATGCAGATGTTATATCTCCTCCGCACCTTGTTGGGTTGACAGCAACATCACGTCTTGGCGCCCGTCCAGCGAATCGGAGATCACGATGCTGCGGTTCCTTAATATCAAAGGAGTGCGGAAACGACGGACAGGGGATCGTTGCGGCAAGCTAGGGTTCGCAGTTTCTCCGTGGTTGATGGTCTGTGACGGACCCGCTCACAAGGATGTCAATCCAACCTTAACCACTAGGTTGTTTTGGATGACCCAGCTTCGGGACTTCAAGCCAAGCGCGCCAACAGCTCAAGCCAAGCGCTGTTTCAAATGGCACTTACGCGATTGGCGGACTCACGACTGCAAAATATCCCCGTCTTCAACCGCCTTCTCTTCCAAGACATGGGATGGTCCGATTGTTTTACTTATAGGGGAGCCAAGACGATTCGTTATCCGAAGGGTCCACTGTCACCCACATTCTGCTGAGACTGAGACATCGAATTCGCGGGGACTTGGTAGCTCCCTCAATTGATTCGAGCATCAAATTCCGTCGTGGATGATCTTGTTTTCTGGTTTCAAGGGGGCTGTCATGTCGGGATATTCCTACAAATGGAAGACGCTACCGACACAGGCTAGAACCACGGATTGATTGTCCAACTTGCTTTCTTCTGTATGAAAATGACATCATTGTAATTCTCAAACACAACGTTGATGCTCCCTCTGAAATCCCCCTCTTTTCTAACCATTGTACACGTCATCAGTCACACAACAGTCTAGTTGTGATGTTTGGCAATATTGATTAATTGGATTAAAGATAGCCGGAGGTTGGAAAGTTTCTCCCACCTTAGAAAAACAGGCTTTGTCACATGGGAAGCATTCAACCCACATTTCCTAGGCTCACCGTGATGACCAATTAATTTTTCCCTGCCTATAATTGGATTGGGACGAATTCCTGTAGGAAAATAATTTCGATTAATCAGGGGCTCGTATGCTTTCAATTGACGTTCTCAACTCCGGTCTGAACTTTGCGATTGTTTTCATTATCATTGTCTTTGTCATTCATTTAACCACTTATGATATCAATTTACAAAACTCATGAACTGATGCTCAAGAGAAACCGTGCGTCCCATCAGATCCCCCCGCCTGGGCACTGTGGATCCAAACAAAGCGATTCTCCGTCACTCAGATCCTCACGCTTATAGAAACGAATTCCGTTGCCTACTACAGTCTCTGCATACTTTTGGGGGGATTTTTTTTGGAATGAATACAGAATTTTAACGGTATTAAAAGCTGCTGCTGGTTAATGAGATAAAAAGCCAGTGTTTATAGAAAGGCGGCATAGGTTGCAAAAGCCACCGTTCAATTCATTTCTCCGATGGCCTTCGCGCGACTGACGGGCTTAGAAGCTTGTTACGTAAAAACACAAAATAGGCAGAAGGTCAAAATACTCATACGTCAATGACCAGCGGCATTCAATCAATTTTCACGATTAAGCGCTCTCAGATGCAGTAGGTAAATTTATTGTGGATACCAGGAGGACCTCGCCAAGCTTTCAGCCCACTGTCAAGATATCTCACGTTGCGCGCTGGCACACGCATTTTCTCATCCAGCCAGATATGGATGCAAGTAAGGCTTATCACCATCTTCTTTGCTGCTTTCTCTATTTTTATGCTATGCGCAAGTGCAACTAATATTCACCCCTCTCAACTGAGGCTGCGGTGCTTTTGTTGTGTTGACCCCATAAATTAGCCAGCCACGTCTCCAAAAGTGGCTGCACCGTTTCCAAGTTAGCAAGTGTAAGTAGATATGCAACCTTACTGTGGGTTGCAAAGCACTTTGATTGAAAGAGAAAAAAACCGCTCCTTGGTGGGATTACATCTGCTACCATGTCACGTTCAGGCAATTACTGACAACCTCCAAACGATCATCATCACAATCTTGACTCAATCGGGATACTGTTGGTATTTCATCACCGTAGCCTTCTTTGCCACAAATAGTGACCAGTAAACATATTATCAAAATGAGAAAATAACGTAATTTTGCTTTTCATTCAACTGGCTCTAACTATGGGCTGTATTTCGTGGTTGATTTGGTTCAATACTTCCCATTGTCATTCAGTGTCATGGTTATTCGTACTGTGCAAGCCTCGAAAACATACACAGGCCTAGGCTCGCCGAACCCCCGCTTTGCATATTGGGTTCGCGAGGCGCGCTTAATGAGAGTAAAACCCTCACCCAACATCGTCAAAGAAAATAGCGCCGTCTGCAAAACTCTGTCGTCATGGGTGTTCTTACCGGAAATGGATACCGCGAAGTCGCCAGCGAGAGCGCCAAAGTGGGCGACTTCTCGGACCTACCTATTATTGACCTCGAGAAATCCTATAGCGACAACCTAGAGGACAGGCTGAGTGTCGCCCAGAGCTTGCGTGATGCATGCACCCGCGTAGGATTCTTTTATATCAAGAACACCACCATGCCAGAAGACGTCAAGACTGCTGCTTTCAAAGCGGTATGTTATCCACTTGCATCGACTGGCGCTTAGTTTCCGCACTGTTGATGTCAACGGTGGACATTTTATGATGCTTACTGTCAATCCCGACACCATAGGCCGAGGCATTTTTCAACCTCCCGCTTGAAGTAAAACTGCGAAGTCATGTCAATAAAAACCCCGCTTTCTTTGGGTTTACAGGCATGTTTGACGAGAACACGGACTCCACGAAGAAAGGTACATGTTTTTGAGCAGCTGTAACTTACCCGTCCTGCTTCAACGCAAAACCAAGCTTTCCCCGATTTTTTCTTTCAAGGTGCTCACATAGCCATCTCAGGCGATCTTCACGAATGTTTCGATATAAACTACCAAGCAACAAATGATTATCTCCGCCATGAACCAGAAAAAATCGAAAACATGTTGAAGACTGGGGAAATTTGGCCCAGCTCTTGGCCTGAGGGCATCTCCGACGAAACTTTCCGCAAGCCAATGGAAGATTATCAACGTGAGATTCTGCGCATTGGAAGACACTTGTTGCGGCTTTTTTCTCTCGCTCTTGAAATGCCAGAGGACTTTTTCGATGACAAATTTGCGGTTCCTAGTTTGATCCAGCGAATTCTCTTCTACCCGCCTCAAGAGGAAGTTTCGCAAGACGATCACCTAGGCATAGGCGCTCATACAGACTACAACAGTAAGTATTGACAACAAGCTGAAAAAAAATTATTTTCAAATATGATTGCAATCAAGCACAACACAACTAATCAAATATTCTCGTCGCCCTTAAGCCCTTACCATTCTCGCGCAAGATCATCATAATGCGCTCCAGGTCCTGAATCGCGAAGGCCAGTGGGTTGAGGCTCCGCCAATTCCAGGCACATTTGTCGTCAACATTGCCGATTTGCTATCCCGTTGGACAAATGACACGTTCGTGTCAACCGTACATCGAGTGATCAACAAGAACCAAACGATACGATACTCAATGCCAAGCTTCTTTGGCGTCAACTCTCGCACTGTTGTCCAGGTTTGTTTCTGTTCCTCCTATCAATGTGATCCTCGCACAGAGGTACGCGTCTCTTCCACTAGTAATGCTCACCAATGCCTCCAGGCACTTCCAACCTGTATATCCGAGAGCAATCCAGCAAAGTATCCGCCAGTGGTCGCTGGAGAGGTATGTAATGTAGCTGCCCTCTGATGATAACTACCTAACTCAAAATCCAGTATGTTCTTCAACGTCTCCGGGATACATATCCTCAAGGGGAAAACTCTTGGACCGAAAATGGTGGGGCTGCAACGCAGACAACAATCCCGGTGTAGATTTCTCCGTAGACCCAAGTTCCAGCACGGACGACATATCCAGTTGCTAACGAACAATTCAAGTGTTCACGAATGGAGTCTACGCATTGCGCGCCAGTGATGTCATTGTAGCGATGGATGCGACCACTAATGTTTTTTCAAGCCATTTTTACAGTGCTTTTCTAGTCTAAAACCAAGTCTCTGGTGTTCTAACGAAGGATTTTCTTTTCATTAACCCAAAGTCATTGCTCGTAATCCGATTTTTTTTTTTAAAAAAAAAAAAAAAAGAATAAACTTTCACTGGCGTCCTTTAAAATGATTCAGATTACCTAATCAAGACAAGACGCCTTTTCAACAGTGGCGCTATGGGAAGTCGGCATCTTGAGCTTTTGCCGAGATGTGGGGAAACCTCCCAAGGTTTAAGAAGACGACATCAGACATCATGCTCTTTCTTCTCGGTCAAACATCAGGATGCCGCGATCTCAGAGAACTGAGTGCTCCTCCCATGAGGAGGGCCTACCCCAGTCTTTCTACAGAAAGAAATCAATTGCGTAAGTCTGGGTCGTCCGGGAAACCGCAATTCGCTGACACAATCATCATCAGATGTCGTACATGCCATGCCCGTAAAATCCGTTGCTCTGGAGGCAAACCGTGCAAAAACTGCAATCGAGCTTCAGAATGCGTTTACCCTACTCGAGATCGACAGATCAAGATTCACCAAAGGTTGATCATATGGTGGATAGTTTAAGTATGCAATTGAACTAACATGAGAATCAGCTTTCTTGATCGGATTCTTCAAGAAAATGAAGACTTGCGCTCTCGCATGCACGGGGACCGAGCAGCGTCAGAATCGTCATTGCCACCTCCAAGTATTCTAGAAACTGAGACTCCCAGCGACAATGAAGGAAGCGAGACTCCACATAACCCGATACTGGAGGAAAGACCTTGGTTTGCGCACCTAAAGACTTCAGATACGCCAATTTGGATTGGCGAGATATCTGATGCTGCGTTTGCCACGCGATTTCGTCAATTTGCATCATCGCCCCAAACGTCACATCACCTTCCGCGGAAACACTATGCCACCGATGAGACGCTGTGGAGCCTGTCCTCGATGACGCCAGCATGGCCATCACCAACGCGCTGCAGATTCTTAGCCGAAGCAGCCCTGCGATCGCTTTGCCGTTGCTATCACATCGTGAGGCGAAGCGAAATTCTTGGTGCGTTGGAAACATTGACCTGGGATGGCTTTAATCCCCCAAGGGATCCCATCTTCACCTGTAAGATGTGGGCCCTCTTCGCAATCGGAGAGTTGTACTCCAACAGATCTGCCGCTTCAAGCCTCACCTTTCCAGGACTAGCCTACTTCTCCCATGCAAGTCTTATGATCCGTATCGTCAATGAGAGACCCAATTTGGATGTTGTGGAATCCATGCTTCTTCTGGTAAGTAAACTCTTTACAGATAGGTCACGGCTACCTCTTGGTTAACATTTCTGCCGTCTTTGTACTCGCTGGAGTTGAACCGGAGACATTCAGCTTGCACTCTGGTAGGCTCAGCCATGCGTCTGGCTACGGTCATGGGTCTGCATCTCAACATTGATCATACACATATTCCCGATCCGGAAGTCCGTGAACATCGGAATCGTGTGTGGTGGACTACATACATTTTTGATAGAATGTGGTCATCTAAAATTGGATTGCCCATATTAGGATCGGACGACGACATCTCGGTTGATTTGCCGTCAGAAGCCTCTGGTCCACATGCCGACGACTTTGTAGATCATGAGTACGTGCGAGCCAGTATAAAACTGGCAAAAATTGCCGGCACCATTGTCAAGTCCATCTACAACAGAGAAAATAAACAAGGAACATTTTCTCAACGAGTGCAAGAGGTGCTTGAGGCACTACGGGTTTGGTCTGAGGAATTACCAAAGCACCTGCAACTGAATCAACCCGCCAAGCCAATCGGTCGAGTCGTTTCACTAAATCTATCTTTCAATCAGGTATGTCGAATTCTTTTAGCATGAAGATTCCAAACTAATTGCGACAGCTCTTGATTCTTACGACACGTCCAATCGTGCTTCTTGTGCTTCGCGATCACCTAAAGGCTTCCCGGTGTCCAACCGTAGAGTCCAAGATTCCCGATTCCGTCAGAGCCATTGCAGATGCATGCATCCGAACGGCCCGGCGCTCTTGTTTATTGTTGACCGAATGCTGGATGACGGGCGCGTTTCACGTATTTGATTATTTCTACACCCAGTATCTATTCTCGGCAGCCACCATTATAGCGATTTCTAGCTTGCTTGAAGCAAGTGACAGCTGCAACGATACCGAGGGATTCGAAAATGCCGTGCACTTTTTGGAGCAACTCCAGCAGAGCGGAAATTTCGCCGCCAAAGAATTCTGCGCGCACGCTGACGGGATCAGGGCGGTGCTCCAAGCCATCAGTTCGCCTGAAGATCCTGGAAGCGGATCGACATTAGTTGAGACACGCACGACAGAGGATTCTCACTTGTCATTTATAGATCCACAATTGACCCCTGCAACCGACTTGGCACTCTTCGAACCGTGTTTGCAGGATTTGCTTGCTGACGAAAACCTGAATTTGTTATCTTTTGATTTGTTGATGGATGAGCAGGAGCCTCCTGGTTTGTCTTGGGTGACGACCGATTTTTGAGAATTGGATGAACTGGGACATGCAATAATATACTGGGGAAAATCTATGGCCTGAAATTCATGAATATTTTTATTTGAATGATACCAAAAAGAGAATATTGATTTTGTTTTCACCAAGCAAAACATCAATCACGAAAACTAGTTAACAAGACTTATAGGGTAGGTAAGCGTGGCGACGGTGGTGGGTCCTAATTAGGAGCCGCCGCCAAAATTTTTTTTTGCTCAAAGTACCAAAAAATAACTGGATGGCAGCGTGAGACTTGCTCCCGGCAGGGCTTGAACCTGCGACCTTCGCATCACCAATTATTCCCAAGAGGAATTATTAGTACGAAGCTCTAACCAACTGAGCTACGGAAGCCGTCCAGTTGTGATTGGATGGTAGGGTGGAGTGGAAAACCTGTACAAATCAGACGCAACAAAATCTGAAACCATTGGAGATTCGCCCGCATTGCTGCAGGGATTTTGCCCGGCTTTCCATCATGCTAACGCCGTAGCGCGGAATGATCAAACTTAATACGTAGCTTGTGGTCAGATTTTAGCTGCTTCATTAGTGCTTAAATTGCTTTTGTTCAAGCGTGTCAAAATTGTCGGAATGCAAATCTCCTTGAATGTGCGAAGGCAGTCTGGCGTATCTGTCTCCACATAATGCCGAGTATATAACAAAACATCGGCTTGGGTTTTGGATCAAGGACCCTGATTCCAATAGCGGGCCCGGGAGGCTCTTTCGCCGACGGCATTTACGGCAGCCCTGCATAACGGTTGCATCGCCACACCCATTCCGGGTGCCGGCCGAGATACTTATGGCTTGTCACCATCAGCAATCTGCTCCTATTCTTCATGTGAAGTCGCAATAGTGGTGTCAGATAGCAATTGTTGGGACGCAAGGTCCCATTTTTGCTAGCAAGCCTCGGTTCTCGGCCGCTTCTAGCACCAAATTAGGTTCCTTGGCCGAAGTTGCTAGTGAGCGAGGCATACAGCGCACGTTTTGTCATGACGACACTCGACAGGGTTCATCTGTTGACCGCCAACAATGACACGGACGTCGCCGTGAAAAAAAAAAAAGTGGATGGAATCCTTTTGATCCTTTGAGAGGATCGCGATAGTCGAGGTTCCTGTCCCCCCACGCAAAGAAGGTGCCGAGGCTCTTTTGAAGACGCCCGACGGACATTGACGACGCGACGCAATCCACGCGCTTCATCGCCATCGCCATCTGGCGAGTACTTTAGATCTGCTTCCCGTTCATCCATTAACTAGCTAGCGCTATCGATCGTGGCGTTCGGTACATGATCAAGACGACAATGACAGAAACGGTAGAGATTCCAGAGCCCAATGGGCTGCCATTCGTTGGCCATGTTGGTACCCTTGATGCGGATTTCCCCCTGGGATCCATGCTCTCCTTGGCAGATCAATATGGTGAGTGCGATTGCGATCTTTTGTTGCCCTGTGTATGATATCATATTGATGCTGATGTCTGATCAAGGTGAGGTGTACCGTCTGCGATACCCAGGAAGAACCGTTGTCTTTGTTTCTACACAAGCCTTGGTCAACGAGCTCTGTAACGAGAAGCGATTCAAGAAGTCAGTAAATTCGTCATTGACGGTACGATATACTCCACTTTTCCCGCCTAGAGTTGGCGAGGTGCTGATCAGTCTTTAGCAAATTCGAGATGGTGTTCACGATGGCTTGTTCACTGTACGTCGCTACCCCCCAAAAATCCAGTTCTCAGCTAAACCTTGGTGCAGGCCAGAATGGGAGAGGAGAATTGGGGCATTGCGCATCGTGTTCTGATGCCGGCTTTTGGGCCTCTGTCGATTCAGGGCATGTTTGATGAGATGCACGACATTGCGAGCCAGCTCACGCTAAAGTGGGCACGATATGGACCCGATGCACCAATCGCAGCATCGGATGACTTTACTCGATTGACTCTTGACACGCTCGCATTGTGTTCAATGGGTTACAGATTCAACAGTTACTACTCTCCAGTTCTTCACCCTTTTATCGAAGCTATGGGTGATTTCCTGACCGAGGCTGGCGAGAAGCCGCGTCGACTGCCCTTGCCATCATTCGTCTACAGCGGGAAGGAGGAGAAATTCAAGGCCGATATTGAGGTTTTACGAAGCACTGCTAGGGAAGTATTGAACTCACGAAAGGCTTCAGGGAAGAGCGACCGTAATGATTTGCTGGATGCCATGTTGAGAGGTGTCGACTCCAAAACAGGAAAGAAGATGACTGACGAAAGCATCATGGACAACCTCATTACCTTCCTGATTGCCGGACACGAAACGACGTCTGGCCTTCTTTCATTCGCTTTTTACCAGCTTCTTAAACACCGTGAAGTGTACCAAAAGGCCCAGAAAGAGGTGGACGAGACTGTCGGAAAAGGTCCCATCCGCGTCGAGCATCTCTCAAAACTACCCTACCTGAATGGAGTTTTGCGAGAGACCCTTCGTCTCAACGCAACACTGCCACTTTTCACAGTCGAGTCTTTTGAGGACACTCTTCTGGCTGGAAAATACCCAGTCAAGGCTGGTGAAACCATCGTGTTGCTGCTTGGAAAATCCCAGTCCGACCCTATCGTATTTGGCGATGACGCAGACCAGTTCAAGCCAGAGCGAATGTTTGACGACAATTTCAATCGCATTAACCGAGAGTTCCCCAACTCATGGAAACCCTTTGGAAACGGTATGCGTGGTTGCATTGGTCGTCCCTTTGCTTGGCAGGAGGCTCTTCTCGTCATGGTCATGCTTCTCCAAAACTTCAACTTCGTTTTCAACGACCCCAACTACAAGCTTGAATACAAGCAAACCCTCACAATTAAGCCCAAGGACATGGAAATGCGCGCTATTTTGCGTGATAACCTGACCCCAACAACTCTTGAGCGCCGTCTGGCTGGTCTGGCCATCGCTGAAACCAAGGAAACGAAGGTGGCTACTAATGATTCTGTTGATGACGCGAGTCTTGTCCCAATGACAATTTTGTATGGCTCCAACAGTGGAACCTGCGAGTCCCTAGCACAACGCATCGCAACTGATGCGAGCGCTCATGGTTTCCGCGTTGCCAAGATCGATTGCCTGGATAGTGCAAATGGCAACTTGCCAACCGATCAGCCTGTGGTGATTGTGACGCCATCCTACGAGGGACAGCCTGCCGATAATGCAGGCCACTTTGTGGCTTGGATCGAGGGCTCTAAGCCGGAGGATAAACCACTCAAGCACGTATCGTATGCCGTCTTTGGATGTGGCCACAAGGACTGGGTGCAGACCTTCCATCGTATTCCCAAACTTGTTGATGGCACTCTCGAGGAACTGGGCGCTACTAGGTTAGCCGAGATGGGTCTGACTGATGCCTCAACAGGCGGTGTATTCACTGATTTCGAGTCTTGGGAGGACAACAAGCTGTGGCCTGCATTGGCAGCTCGCTACAATACAAGCAAAACCACTCAAGGGCCTGCCAACGGCGTGGATGTGAAGGTGTCCAACCTGAGAGCCTCGACTCTTCGACAAGACGTGAAGGAGGCCACCGTTGCTCATGTCAAGACACTTGCGTCCGGCAACGAGAGTGGCTCAACAAAGAAGCATATTGAGATCCAGCTTCCAGAGGGCATGTCTTACAGCGCCGGCGACTACATCGCTATTTTGCCAATTAACCTGCAAGAAACCGTGCACCGAACTATGCGAAGATTCAAGCTCCCACGAGACGCAACCTTGGAGATTTCAACCAGCGGACCATTGGCTCTCCCGACCAACACCACAGTTCCAGCATACGATATCCTGAGCTCGTATGTTGAGCTGTCTCAGCCCGCCACAAAGAGGGTAAGAATTGAATTGTTCCAGTAAAGCTTTTATTCAATTCGCATTTACTGACATGCATTCATAGAATCTGAGCACTATTGCCGAGTATACGACCAACCAAGCAACAAAAGACACCCTCGAGAAGCTTGCTGAAGAGGACTATGACGTCGAGATTAGAGATAAGCGAGTTTCTGTCCTTGAAATATTGGAGCGCTATCCCGCCATTGAACTACCCATCGGCGTGTTCTTGATGATGATGCCGACGATGCGCATTCGACAATAGTAAGTTTTTCAACCTGCTCCTCTTCTTCACGATCTAACAGTTGGTTAGCTCCGTTTCTTCATCACCGCTCTGGGACCAGACTCGTGTCACAATTACCTTCTCTGTCCTTAACCAGCCTTCCCTTTCCGGCCACGGTGCCTATCGCGGTGTTGCAACCACCTACCTGGATTCATTGTCAAAGGGTGATGCGCTGCAAGTCGCCATTCGTCCCTCTCATGCGGCATTTAGTTTACCCACAAACCCGGAAAATACGCCTGTTATTTGTATTGCCGCAGGAACTGGCATTGCACCATTCCGATCCTTCATTCAAGAGCGTGCAACCATGTTGGAATCCGGCCGCAAACTCGCACCGGCTATTCTGTTCTTCGGCTGCCGATTGCCGGATATGGACGACCTCTACCACGATGAGCTCAAAGAGTGGGAGCGACTTGGTGCCGTCGACGTGCGACGAGCCTATAGCCGAGCCCCCGAGCAGAGCGAGGGCTGCAAGCATGTCCAAGACCGCATGTGGAAGGATCATGGAGATATTATGAACCTCTGGGATAAGAACGCCACAGTCTACGTCTGTGGATCTCGAGGTGTCGCTGATTCAGCAAAGGAGTCTATGATCAAGATCAAGATTGAGATGGAGAAGCGCAATGGTGGTGACACGGACCTGGAAAGCACTCAGAAGTGGTTTGAGTCTCTGAGGAATGTCCGTTACGTCACAGACGTGTTTGATTAAATGATGGGAGCGCCTTTGGGTTTGAATGAAATTTTTTTAACGTCGCTCACGTATCTAGGTGATTTACAGGAAGTTCAAAGAGGAAACTAGAATAATGCCGATAGAATCATGTAGGATATTAAAGACTTGGTTAGATATGATGGAATTTCAGTGCCCCTGACTCCTAACCGACCCATCCATTCTTTTCTCATCATCAACCATGATGTCATGACACTTGCAGTTCCTTGTTTGCATTTGGATTACGCATCGCATCCTCTTCCAAGACCTGCTGAAAGCTAGGAGGTGCTGGCTCATCGTCCGGTGGCCTGATCCATGATTCCCTTCTTTCTGAGAGAGGTATTATGCCCTCTGGTGTTTGGTGGAAATGACTGTCAATGTGTGTTGACATTGTACCCATTGATTCATCGCTCGGTCCTAGTATGGTGACATTATGGGACCCAGAGGCATCAAAGTACTCCCCTGATACCTCAAGTCGTATTCTCCACTTGAATACGTGACTGTGTTTAATGTTGTAAGTGGTGAAAGTAGGAGTGAGTGTCCCGTGGGGAAACTTTGCGCCTACACGTCCATGGCGGTCGATGCGCAAATCGAGCAGCGCACCAAGATCAACGTGTGGGTGGTCATCTGTGATTGGGATCGATATGGTTGGTCCCAGGATGACGTCAGGGACGCGAATTTCGATTTTATCTTCGACAGTTTGGTGGTGAGATCCAAAGTATCCTTCGCATTTCGTTTCCGTTTGTGCCACAATGCTCATGTTCAGTAATTTTACATTGGCCATTTGCTGAACTCCTCGCAGAGCCTCACTACTCCTGCTCCACTCTGGTGCTGCACAAATCACAAAGGGAACTTGGTTTGGATTCTCGAGTTGAATTACTGTCGGGGTATCGACTTGGAGCCTGAACCACAGGGTGGGGACCTTTGAAGAGCTGAAAAACTGCCTCCGTTTCTGGGAAAATGACAATTCCGTCTCTTCTAGCCCTGGCACGAGGTGGTAAGATGAGATGAAGCGGCTGGACTTGTCCCTCCGGGGTTGGAAGTCTGCAATCGGAGGATTCGAGTTTACTCTCCGCACAGTGATGGGCATGCATGCCTCAAACTTGTCTGTGGAATCGTCAGAATAAGATAGCAGCTCAGCCTGGAGGAAATATTCGATGAATGCTTCCGTGTCGGTGCGAAAACCATGGTGTCCTATGGCAAATGTCGATGGCAACTCATGAGTCACTACCGCTTCTGGCTGGAGAGGGAGGTAGCTGCCGTCCTTGTTCCCGATTCGTGAACCCAGAAATGTGTCATCGATATGTGTGGGTATTGCAATGGCAAACGGCCAAGTCTGCTCCTGTCCTTGCGCGGGAATATGGATGGGGCCTTGGAAAAGCCGTTCGGTGTTGTCATGCACGTCGAGCAGATTGAATCGCGAGCGATATACCCTGTTGCTACTATTGGACTGGTGGATAATAGTTTTCGTCTTGGTTCTTCCAGTGAGTGTGATTGCTACTGAGGCGGTTGGGCTCACGATGGGGCATTTGCGGAAGACGCACCCAATAATGACGTCGCCTGGTGCGTATTTTCTTTGGCTGCCCTCGAGTCGAATGCCCAGAAGCGTGTTTGACACGGCTTTGGCTTGAGGCATGGTGCTTAGATGGTGTACGCCAGCCTGCGCGATGTGAATGTGGTTCCAAGGCGAGGTTCTTGACGACGCGTGTCGTGTGACCTGCACATAGTTATTCAAGATGTCAATTGTGGCGGATTGTAACAAGAAATTGACACGGTGGTGAGGCGAGGCGGTGCAAGACAGCCTAGCATTATTACTGGTTCCATAAGCGGACATGGATCAGCATCCTTCACCCAGGCGTCGAATGGCGACAGACAATTGGGGCACCAATTTGGCAGCGCCGAAGCACGTGGGTTTGGCTTGACGTTCGATTGTTGAGCCACGATTGGCTCGTTCGACTTGCGCTTGAAGCAGACAAAGCCCCGCTGCTTTGAATGCAAGCGAAACCAATTTGGTGGGAAAGCCATGCACCAACTAGATCGATTGAGGATCAGCTCCGGGATGATCTGGTGTTGTTTGTGGCGAGGAAGGATTCTGGCCCACAATTCTCAAAAGAAGCTTACATTGACACGAGATATGAAGCCTTTTGCGGATTCTTGCATCCGGATACGAAGGTGACGTAAAGAGTATCGTTGTAATTGTCTGGTGTGTGTATGAGGCACCAGATGCAAAGCGACTCGAAAACTTGGACTGCAAGTCTTTGATGTGCCTCCGTCTTTGTTTCTATTCCCTCGACCCGGCGCGCGGAGGAATGGTCGTTGAATAAACTGCACTGTTTCAGCCGAGATGTGCGTAATGTAGAGGGAAGTCGACATTTGTAAAAACGCGACCGGTAGAAGCTGGATGTATGGCCCTGAATAGTGATGCGTTGGTTTGCTAATATACAATATGTACCAGGCAGGCGCTTGTACTTGACGGCGGCTGACTTTTCCTGTCGCCCGCGAGAGGGGATGACACCTGGTTGCCTCTGCTTGCCACTGTCCCATACTTTTCTCAACCCAACAACCCCAAAACACCACGCGCAACTGTACGTGTCATCTCAGGTATCCTCCTAAGTGTGGTCACTAACGGCAGGGCTACTAGAGAACCGAGATGTCGAATACCGTCTTACACTCCGTTACCACCGGCGACGTTACCCAGTGCCGCCGCCCACCAGGGAACTGGATACCTGGCGCATCGATATTTTCTTGGGGTGGATTAGTTTTACCAAGGAGATTACCGATGCCATGGATGAAAGCTCGTATGTTTTTTTTTTTTTTTTTTTTTTTTTTTTTTTTTTTTTGAGCCTCTCCCTGGAGAGTCACTTGCTGATTCATGGCCGATCCTGCAGAATTACAACCGTGACCGGGTACATGGTGAAACGGGAGCTGTCCTTTGGCTTGAGCAACTGGGGGATTGGTCTTGTGATTTCGGTTCTGGTTTCGCTGATGCTAATGACCGCCACCACGTCCTACTCTTGCGTTCAGTATTAATGATGGACATAATCTTGGGCCTACAACAAGTGCCGTCTTGGCGGAAAGAAACCCGACTAGGCTTTATTTGGCATCACGGGCGAGCGAAAGAAAGTGTCCAAGAGTAACCTCAAAGTAATGGTCGAGAATGGAATGAAAATAAAAGCATCTATTCGTGTCATACATCACTAGCTAAGTGGCATCTTTCAACTGTGTCGCGTTTTAATTGGACATTCCAAACTCATGGCAGAACAACCTTGCACATGTGGCCCTTGGGTGCGATGAGGAAATAATTCTCCATCACCATCATCTCGTCATTCATGACCATACTCAATCTGGCGCCCCGGCATTTGCGGAAGAATACAGCAGCAGCAAGGCGAAGCTCGATTCGTGCAAGATGGATGCCGAGACAGACCCGTGACCCAGCGCCAAATGGGGAGTTCAGAAGTTTTTCCGACTTGGATCGCTTCTCGGGCTCCAAGAAACGAGTCTCGTCGAATCTTTACATCGTTAGTGGGGTTTTATTCTGCATTTTATACCCAGAAAATATACTTACTGTGTGGGATTGGGAAACACATCTGGGTTGCGATGTAACGTATACGCTTGGGTCTCGACCGCAAAGTCTTCGGGGATAAAATGGCCGGCCAACGTCACGCCGCCCTTGGGCACAGATCTCGGTAAGCCTCCTGGAGCTGCACCGTAGAGCCTCAATACCTCGTTGATGACTGCCTCCAAGAGGGGCAGTTTTTCTACTGCTGCATCGTCAAATTGCTCCGGTAGGGTGGCCACTTCCTCCTCAAGTCGCCGCTGCAGCTCTGGACGTTTGAGCACGCACCAGACCAAGAAGGTTGTCGTCACAGCTGTGGTATCTGAGCCGGCCACGACGAGGTTCCCAGCTTCGAGTTGGATGTGGTGATCCGTGAGGGGCTCAATCATGTTCTTTTCGTGTGAAGACTCGTCCTCCAGAGTAGCTAGCATTGTGCCAAAGAGATTGGATGCATCTCCGCGCTGTTTTCGCAAGTTGGAAACTGCGCGGGAGCCGAAATTGTATAGGTAGGCGTTTCCATTCATGATGGCTTGGATTGACGGGATGGGGAGTTTGCTGACAAGGTAATGGAGCAGTGGGAATTCGGCTTGAATGCTGGTGTTGACCAGAGCAGTCTCTAAGACGCGGATGTATTCCGTCTTCTGCACAAGAGACCGTGAGCATGGCGTGGTAATTTAATTCGAATGTCGATGAAAAACAAAATACTTACCTCACCAACCTCCAACATACCAAAGCTCTCTCCAAAACTCAAATGGGCAATCACATCGTTTGCCATGAGTGTCCACCATTTCATCACGTCCACGTCCCCTTTATCCTTGCCTTCCTCAATGATTTTGTTGACTGCAAGGTCAACTTTGCTTCGGACTACATCTTCCCAGTTTGAGCGCAAGGAATTTAAGCTAAAGGCTCTTGCGAATAGCTTTCGTCGTTGTGCGTGGACCTTTGGGTCCCTCATGCTAAAGATGCCGTACGGAATGGCATCGTAAAAGTTGTTCTTGTGGAAGCCAGAGCCGATGCGGTGGATGGTGGCAAAAGCCTCGGGGTCGGAGACGGCAATTTCGCGGGGTGCAATGCGCACGACAGGACCGTAGCGGTTATGGAGCTTGTCGATAAAGTACATGCGGCGGCCAGTAAGAGTGGCGATTTTGAGAGGTAGACGAGTGAACCGCGAATAGAATGGACCTGGGAGATGTCGAACGGGAGAGGTGAAGGCGTGAGCGAGAGTCTATGGGGCTATTGTTAGTACGGGCTTGTCATCATGTGGACCCTGTTTGACGGGGAAATACAAACAAGGAGCAGTCCAACAGTCCCCACGACAGCGAGCGCCCCCCATATAGAAAGGCCAGTCAGCATAGCCATGATTTCGAAGGTGGTAGGATATGATGCGCAAGATGGAAGCGTAGACGGCTGATGTCGAGACCAAGCACTTATTCGCCGGTTTAAGTAAACAATGATGGTTCATTTGCTGGGAGAGTGGAGCCGGCCTCTAGAACGAGATTCCCGCCGCGGGGGCGGGGAACACGACTTTTGGGTCCCCACGAAAAGGAGCACATCCCCCCCAGGTTTTTCATCTGCACTGGTCGGTTTTGTGGCTTCTCGTTCTACTTGCAACCCTTTGCTCCTAGCTCAGCTCAAGCCCTGTTTGGCCAGCTTTTCACTGAGGAATACAGCAGAGTAGTTCAGAGTGGCTTGCTTAGCCTGCTCGCGCTTCACCTGCCAAGAGCGGCCCTCTTCCAGCCCATCTCTCGATATTTCCCCAACGTCGTCGAGTTTTCGTGTCAACAGCTGTCGCCAGTGGTGGTGCCCTGCGAGCTTTCGGCCCCGCAATGGATTTGATCTGGGGTAACTCCAGCTCCTCCCTTCCCCGCATGCAACCAGATTGGACTAGCGCCCACCGATGTTCCGAGAGGAGGGGCCGCCGTGATGAGTATTAGTTATAACCAGCCCGGCAGATGATATCGCCCATTCTGGAACGCACTAAGAAATATAATGATGAATATCCCCCCAACCCTTTGTCACGTATCCGGCTAAGTCGGCTTTGACAAACTCTGACAAGAAATCGTCTGGGCGTGAATATTCGTATCTTCGTCGGGGCCTTTTGCCTCAGGCGAGCAACATCACCAAAACTTTACGTTCGCTTCCAGCAGGCCCTCCTGCAATTTATTTGCCATTCTTCTTGAAGACGGCGACAAAAGAACCGATTTTCACTTAACACACCCTGGCTAAGAACTCATAATATGTTTTGTAGGAGAAGTACAGCTAGATATGCTCCCACCACGTGTTTCTCACCCTTTGGAGCTTTGTAATGATATGGCTAGTAATTTAAAACTTATGTTGTTACTGGAAATGCGTTTGGTTGAGATGTGAAAGAAAAACTACACACCATACCTGAAAATTTGAGGGTCTGACCAATAGTCTAAAATAAAGGGAGGAGGGTACCTGGCTGCAGCCAAAGGCAGCGAAACCAAAACTGACAACGAAACAACTAGTTTGACGGCTGGAAAAGACACAACACACACGGGATGTGTGTTGCGCCCGAGGGGCTGCGGTTGTGGCCTCTTAGCTGTAGAGTCTTCTAGTAGCTGGCAAAGGCCGGAACTAGTACAGGGTAAATAATAAGGGATTATAGGGAATAATCCATTTAAGTATAATTGGCCAAATGCGTTTAAATAGGAATATTAACTCAAAAGGTCTAATCTCTTAGTGGTTAGTGTATTGTGTGTTTGAGCTCCTAAAGCCCCTCTGTGTAATCCGAGATAACGGCAAATATTCATAAGTGGTCTGGTAAGTCTGTAATTGAAGGTGTAAAATCCGATGATAACTAGCTGATCCTGCCCTCAAGGGCTCCTTTTGATGATAATGATGATGAATATTTTCCGTCCTACAGACTTAAGCGTTTGCTGATCGCCATTGGGCGCAAAAGGATATACTAGGCTAACTATAGGTAGGTTTCTAAATATACTAAAGGCTCCTTTCTATAAGTATAGTCACTATAGTACAGGGTAGTTTTTTTAGTAAGAGATATATAGGAGAACTATTATTTTAATTATATTCTTTTTAGATTATAGCCTTCCTTATTAGTTCTATATATTCCCTTTCCTCCTTATTAATATTATCTATTATCTTAGCAATTATATAGCTTTTACTAGGATAGTATATTATGCCTAGGCCTATTTATAGGACCTTTAGGTTATAGGGTAATTATATTTACTAAATATACTATAAAGCAATTAATATTTAAGATAGTATTATTATTATAGCCTTTAGGGCCTAAAAAAGAGAGATAGTAGTAATAATATAAAAAAGAGGGGGAGAGCTTTATATAATGCTATAAGTTTAGAAATATTATAATATATATATATACCTTTAAAAGAAAAAGAAAGATTATATAAAGGAGAGAAGTAAATAGAAAAAGTATAAATAGTAGGTATTTTAGTATAAAATTATTTTAGGCTTTTTAGTTAATATTATTAAAGTAGATCTAATTAAAGAAGTAGCTTTTCTTTATTAATTTTATATATATTTTATATTTAATACTAATAGCTTAATATATTACTTATAATTTAAAGGAAGAGAGCTTAATCCTTTAGTTTAATACTATCTTTTTATAATAAAAAGGATAATATATATTCTTTTTCTAGCTATATAAGCAATTAAGTTTAATATTATTATAATTAAAGTATTTATAGTAGTCTATAAAATTGCTATAATAGGTTTAAGCTGTAATAAAATAATAAAGAGTGTATCTAGAGAGGCTAAATTCCTTAGGGTACTTTAAGCTAGCTTAAAGACCTAGTAGAAGGTATAATTCTAGTATATTTTAATTTTACTATTTTATAAAGTCAGCTCTCAATTAAGCTCTAGCTTTATATTAAATATATAATAATATTAGTTTATTATTATAAAAGCTCTTATTACTCTTATAACATTCTAGCTTTATATAAGTATTAGCTAGCTTATTCTCTTTAATATTTATATAATTAGAGCACTAGGTAACTTATATATTATTATATATTTTTATAAGCTATTAAAACTTAATAAAAGTATACTATAATAATTTACTAGGCTTCCCTTATAATCTTAAAATAATTAAGGTATTATCTAGATATATATAAATAGAGCTAAGTATTATATTAAGATTAAAAGCTTTCTTTAATCCTTTAAAGGCACTAAATACTTTTATATTATAAACTTTAGCTTACTAAAGCTCACTATAATCTATTATAATAATATATCTATTACATTATATTATATATCTAAAGCCTATTCTATTCTTTATTTTAAACCTATCTAAATATACTATTATATCTTTTTAAGAAAGAAAGTCTAATTACTCCTAAAACTAAGTTAAGGCCTTTTTCTTTCAAAGGGATAGGGTAGGTAATAAGTAAAAGTATAATAATAATATTAAATAATATACTTAAGTTAAAATAGCTATAGTTTATTAAAGGTATAAATATTTCTCTCTATAAGGGAGGGTAATTCTAGTAGTAAGGGGATAATCTTTATCTAAAGATTATAATCTAGCTATAAATTATAATCTATAACTTTTAAGTAATAAGTAAAGTAATAAAAAGCTACTCTTATAGTAAAGTACTACTAGCAATATAATCTTTTATACTAGTACTATAGCTTAAAGGGCTTTAATATATATCTTATATATTCTTTAGATTGTATATTTAATATAAGTGGATTTACCATTTGCTACTAGGCCTAGGTACTAGGCCTTAGCCTTATAAAGGAATATTGATTTAATATATACTTTAATAGCCTTATAAATATAGCTTGGTAGTGGTCCGTGGCAAGTGTTCGAGATGCCTTATAGGAGATTAATACACAAGGTTACTTTAGCTACCCATTCATTAATGTGTGCTATAAAGGATAATCTCCTATCTAGCCATATTCCCAGCCATCGCAGCGCCTTGCCTGCGTTGATGGTCGTCGTCAAGGGCTCCTTTTATCCCAGCGGTCAACTAGCTCTAGGGTAAGCCGTGCTCACTTAGCCGTATGAGCCCGAGACCGCGGTCAAACGAGGCAAAAGAAACATCAAATATATCGCAAACATATTAGATCGAACGATCATCCACAAGGGCTTCCTCACAAATGGGCTAAAATGAGCATATTGATGGACTTGACTGTATGTAGCTCACTGTTGTTAGAGACCAATAGCCCTGTTCACTTAAACACGTGTTGCAGAGGACCTAACTCATCATCCATCCGAAGTCAAAGCCTCCAAATGGTGGAATTTGAGTCCATGAAACCTAGCGCATTATACTTCTATATCCTCATTTTCAATCATTGACACGAACACGCCGACCTCGAAGACTCCGAAAGCTGGTTTCACCTTGACCCTCATTTCGACTATCAGCATCATCACTACATTGATGTACACTCGGCTCTCGGCTATCTCTCAGCCAGCGATCACGAGCTGATCTAATAGGATGCTCATTTACAGACGAAAACTGTCGTTTTCCCCTAGTGACCATCGTTCTCGTCGACGCGGCAGCATTACTCTGCTGCTGAGAGACACCAGACGACAGCTCATCTGCTGAACTTGAGTCATCAAAGTCCTCGATATATACTGGCAGACGTGGCGAGTTCAGATGCGAAGACAACATCTGTTGATGGTGTTGAGAGTTAGTGCTTGAACTCGAGGACCTAGCAACCTGTTGCCTATTCGGACTACACTTTTTATTGGGTTGACCTTTGCGCAAAGGTGATGATTTTCGTGCCCGCTTCGTAGCATGGTTTCTGTCTGAATTAGAGCTTGAAACCTCATCAAAGTACGAGCTATTCTGAGCCGACTCGGGCGATGTCCGCCACGGAGCACGTAACCCACTGGCAGTTGCATCTGAGGAGCTGTTACCTCGGCGCCTTTCATCGTCTTTTCTGTTCTGTGGCTGTTTCCGTTGCAATTTCTCTGCAATGTGATCAGGCAAATTAAGACTTTCAGCCCATTCAGGGCCCTGGAGCTCCCATTTGTGGCACTTTGCACGCATTTCCACAACACGCTCGTCGTTGCACTGGTAGGACCATGCTTCATGTTCTTCGCCGCAATTCACGCACTTCCTTTCAGCCTCTCGAGTACAGACATTGGTAGCATGATCCATTGCGCACCAACCGCATCGATATGATTGTGATTGGCAATCTGTTTCTGTATGTGAAGGCTGGCGACACTTGTAGCAAAAAAAGTCCAAAGCACGGTTATCAATTGGCCTAAAATTTCCATTAACAAAGCTTGTCAGAATGGTACTGAGACGTTGCTTACCTCACCACACCCATCATCCCTTCTAAAATCACATTTTTGAGACAAAGCTTTTCTGCGTCCTGTACTGTCGGGAGGGAGAGTATGAGCCGATTTCCTCTCCAAAATGCATCACTTATGGTGATGAACTCATTATCCTCGGACCAGATGTTGATGTGTTCTTTAGGTTGAGGCAAATTCTCACGAGATAAGCTATATCCCAAGGCTTCTACTAGATACTGTCGGGCGAGAAGCTTGGTACTGTTAGAAAAATTGAGGATATCGTTGAGTTGACCTGAGTTGAATCGGATGTCATTCTCTGCTTCCTCGGTTGCGATGGTCAACACAAGTGTTGACGAGTGTCGGTTCACAGCGACTACATCCTTCCACGGCCCGCCGAAATCCCGAAACTTCCCAATCATATCAACAGAACTCAACTGTCTCGCAGTCATGTTATCACTCTTGCCAAGCCTGTACCGAACTTGCCGCTTCTTGGGTCTAGTTCTGGCTCTGGTAGCTTTGTTTTTGTCACCCAAAGGTTGGAAGTGCCTACCACTGTCCCAATTGTTTCGAAGGTTTCGTTGCGTGAGATCATTGAGCTTTGAAATGGCGTCCATGATGCACTGGAACTGACTATAGTAGTCCATGTTCATGGCTTGAACAATCTTGACACCAACCTCATCAGGTATACTGTCCTGATATTCAAGTAAGGTTTGCTGTAAGAAAGGAGAAACTTGGTTTGATGATTGCATAATTTAAAGATCTGCCAAGATTAAGCAGTAAATGGCAAGAAAAAAAAAGCATTGATGTTGAAGAAAGGAGCATGTATCGAGATTTAACTTGGTGACTAGGGGGAACATGAAGATTAATTTGCTTCAGAGTTACCCTTAAAGATTATATGATGCCCGAGATAGATATGCTTCTGATACCGTTTATCTCAACCATGATTTAGCTTGGGGCCTGGAATTGCAAGCCATGAAACTGTGGCATGACGTGTCCGGATGAATTGTTCCTCAGCAAACTCCATGGATGATAGGAAGAACCGTAGATGACGTACAAGAAGGAAAATAACAATACAAACAACAACTGACAAATTATGCCGTGGCAGCTATCTTAGATGAGTCAGAATCTTGTGTCATTATACCCTATAAAAATAAAATTGAGTGGGCATTTCCAGATCTCTGTTTCGGATTGGAAGTTGCATGTTCCTTGATCCATGCTAGATACCTGAGGGAAAATCAGATCGATTAGGTAGATTTAGTTTGCTTCGCAGATAACCCCACACGATGCAAGGTTAGTTACGCCGGAGTCGGGGATGCCGCCATTGGTCCAAACATACGTAGTATCCTCACAATGCGCGTGCCAGACACTCAAAAGTCTTCATACATAACTTATCAGTATCACATAGACTGCATTATAATCAATTAAATTGGTCGATATGTCAATTCCGTACCAATAATTAATATTCATGATGCAATCTCAAACTTCTTGATTGTTTCAAGACGGCCCAGCGAAGTTTGGGTGACGGACATAAGACATATGCGTTGTCCAAGTATGTTGGGCACTGATACTCCAATTAATCCACTTCTGTGCATGATTTGAGCCAATTTGTCTCTATTTCAAGGGCCTGATTTAGAAATAGACCAGCTGAAGCCGGGGAGAGTACGGAATTCGTAATCAGCCTGATTGGGCCAATGAGAAGCGCTCTAGTGGAGTGGTTCTGCAGAACTTATGCAGTGAATGCTCATCATTCTGACGATAACCTGCATGGATGATGCAAGAAAAGAAAACTAACCGGAAAGTAGCCCGTTTTTGAAAGAGAACATTGTCACTAGCCTCATCGTTACATCTTCTCTCGGAAATTGATGCTTTGACTGATGTAACGTATGATTATCAGTCTGATGACGACCTGCATTGAGCATGCAATTTAATTTATTTCTAGTTTAGATGCAAGATTGGGCTAAACCAGATAGGCAAGAAAAGAAAATAAACAGGAACGTCGCTAATTGTTCACAGAAAATTTGACATCAAGCTGTTCTTACATGCATCGGATTTCTGAAGAGTGATGTACTGTGACGTGTTAAGCTATGGCATTGTAGCTGCTACGTGTACAAGTGCCAGCTGGCAGTGAATGAGATCAGCGTTGATGTTAGAGCTTTCTTGTTGGTGATCTGCAAATAATCGTTGGAATTTTGAAGAATAATTACGCAATTATGTTTCAATCGTGCTCGAGTTTTAAAGAAAACCATAGTATCGTGCATTTCTAAGTTCATTCATCCCCCATTTACACCCAAAAAGCACACACACACCCAAGCAAATATGCTCTGACATTGTTTCTGCCTCCGAGATCATAATCATAAAGTTCGAGCGAGAAACAAAGGGGTGAATTTCATTGCAACAATTCCTCTCTTACTTTGAACCTAACTTGCAAGCTTGAATAGGATACCGAATTACTTTTTTGCATAAAAATGCCATGTATGTTATTCTCTTACTTTCATGGACTTTAATAATCTCATCTCACAGCCGCGATTCCGTTGAATGGCACCTCTCAGGAGGATGTGCAGCTCTCCCAACAGCAACAGAATTCTGGATTAGGTCTTCCTGAAATGCGAAGCATAGGAGACCAGTCCAAACTTCTGGTGATCCAAGTCAATGCCAAAAGTTCTTACAGGCGAATTAAAAAGCTCTTGTGCTATGCCAAGAGCATGTCACGGCCTTGGGATGTTATAGCTGTTCAAGACCCACCAAATTCTCTTCCTTGGATGAGAAGCAGTGGGTATACGGTGGAGTACCGCACAGCCAGAGTACTTACGGAACAGGACCAGCCTGGCTCATCTAAAGAAAAGTGAGCCTATTCAATTGTCCAGGGTCTGCTATTTCATTCATCGCTCAATTCGAACTGAGTCATGGACCGTACGATTCCATCCACAAGCAGATTTTCAATTTGTTGCAACACTTGAACTGAAAACAGATTGCGGTCTGGTTTCCATTCATAATGTCTATAACCGAAATGTGGAATTGGAAATCCAACCTCTCATCGCAGAAACTACTTCGAGCGGAGCTGATATTCTCCTTGGAGATTTTAATCTCCATCACCCACATTGGAGCGGGGATAGAGTCCCAGAAAATAGAATTAAGCGCAAGGCAAAGGACCTTTACGATGGCACCGCGGGAGCAGGAATGCATTGCCTCACACGTCCAGGAGTGGTCACATTCTCTCGGTCGGAGGATGAGAGTAGCGCCACATCTACTATTGATTTAACCTTCGTCAGTGAGTGACTGAAGCCTCGGGTAATGGGATGCAGGATTGTAGATGTACCGGGTTACAATTCAGATCATCGAGTGATTGAGACGACTTTTGATATGTCTCCCAATCGACAATCCGACCGGTACTTCAAATGGAGGTGTACAAACAAGAAGTGGTTTGAATTGGCTGTTCAGAAGGCCATATTACCTCTCGGATTCCCTCGTCTTGATTCCAGACAACAAGTCGAAGCATACCTGAAAGGAATCTGCACAAGGATTAAATATGCGACCAAAGAACATGTACCCTCTGTACCTCGGCATCCCATTACTCGACCAGCACCACGCTTATCTAACCATCTGACCGGGTTTAATAAGCGTTCTACTTCAAAAAACGGCCGCAGTTCTTCATTTTTAGATGGGAAGGACTATTGGAGTTTCATTTACGAGACGATGAAACAAACCAGATCCATGTTTCGCTTCGCTCGCCTCTCGAAAATCTGGTGTCAACCAAGGGAATCAGCACATATGCCACCTCTTGAGGTTGACGGCACTTTGCACGAAACAGGAGAGGAGAAATCCGAGTGTGTGATGAAAGAAATCTGGCGAAAAGTCAGCGATGGGCCCACGGCTCCCCAGCTTCGATGCCCGCGGATCAGCCCCCGACGGGATAAGCATTCTTCACCTCAAAAGTTGGAAACGGGGGAACTACGGTGTCTACTCCAGGATATACGTGGAGGGAAAGCGACAGGGCCAGATGAGATAGCCTATGAGGCTCTTAAAATGTGTTGGTATGTCATTGAGCCCTATGTCGAACATGGTTTCAATGCTTGCCTCGAGCTCAAATATCACCCCGACACTTTCAAGTTTGCAACAACCATTTTAATGCGAAAAAAAGACAAGGAAAATTACTCACGCCCGAAGAGCTGGAGACCAATTTCATTGTTATCCAACCTGGGAAAACTGCTCGAAAAGGCTGTCACCAACCGTTTGACCAAGCTTGCGATTGATCATTACATGCTACCAAACACGCAGTTTGGGACCGCAGGAAAGTGTACCACAAACGCTATCCAATATGTCCTTAATCCAATTTATTTGGCCTGGTCGCTGAAAAAGAAGCTCCTCGCAACGTTGCTTAGCATTGATATGGCTGGCGCTTTTGACGGGGTCGATCGGTTAGAACTACTGGAGATCTTGATCAAAAAAGGTGTTCCAGCTTGGATTGTGCAGTTTATCCACTCCTTCCTCTCAGACAGAAGCACCACTTTGAATATTCCTGGATACACGTCCAAAAAGTTTTGGGTAGATATCGGCATCCCTCAAGGCAGTCCTCTATCACCTATTCTATTTATGTTTTTTGCATCTCCGATTTTGGAAATGTTCAACGCTTCAAAACCTTCGGCGACTTTGATCGCTGTTGCATATATGGACGACATATATCTTTTGAACATCTCAAAGAGTTTTAAAAAAAACTGCAGAGTATTAGGGGAGTGTTATAAAAAGCTTACGCGTTGGTCACAAAGCAAGGGGGTTGAATTCTCACCCTCAAAAGACGCCGTGATGCACTTCCGCCCTCCCTATACTCGAGGACCCCGGTGCGAAGAGATTCCTCCAATTCCAAGCCTATTAAGCGAAAATAAAAAGCCCGTTAGGCAGCTTCGCATTCTAGGAGTCATTGTCGATGAAAGGCTTTCTTGGAATGCACACATCTACTATATACAGACGCAGGTTCGAAAACAGTTGAGGTATTTTCGGCGCATCTCAAGACCACTTCGTGGAGCTTCCATCAATGTTATGAGACGTCTCTATCTCACAAAAATACGTCCAATCATTTCATATGCTTGTGGTGCATGGTTCATTCATCGAGATGATAGTTCCTTTGGGCCTGAGCTGACCTGGAGGTTGACCAAGGCCCAACTAACCACTCTGGACTCCCTTCAATACCAATGTCTGGTACAGATATCAGGGGCGATGGCGAAGACTTCCAGGCGTGTTTTGGAGAAAGAGCTTAACATTGAGGACATTCGAGTCTTTCTTGGTAGATTCACAACTGCATATCGAGCACGAGCCATTGGTACAAACCTACACACAAAAATGGATGAAATAAGAAGAGGAATTTCTCCCATGCGCTCAAGGGTGAAGGCTCATCCATATGAGGAGCTTGACAAAGAGGCGCTTTGTCTTAGAGAAACTGCTTATACAAGACTAGAGAAGTCTATTGGAGAAGAAGAAGCAAAGGAGGCCTGGGCTGTTCCAGCCAGAATAAAGGGTGCCATCAATGCGTGCGCTAGGGAAATGGCGGTAGAAAAGAGCTCAAAGCTATGGGATGAATATCGAATGGAAAGATCCCAGAAGCCTGCTCCTGCCCCCGCATTGAGTGAGAGCTGGGGAATGACGACGTTTAATTACTACAAGAAACTCTCCCGAGCCAGCAGCACCATGTTATTACGGTGTAGGACAGGCGTTATTGGACTCAATGCATATTTGCATCGCATAAAGGCTCTCAAAAGCACGGTAATGTGTCGGTCCAATTTCATAGAATAATGACTAATCGTATTCCAGATTGCTTCTAAATTATGCAGTTGCGGTACGGCTGCGCAGACAGTCAAACATTTGTTCGTTCATTGTCCCAATTTATGGCTTGAGCGCTCCTGGCTAAGGCGAAAACTTGGCCACACTGATCTTAAAAAACTACTCACTCGGGATGCTGCTGTCGCGGCAGACTGGGCGGTACATTGTTTTGATATCGAATCATTCGATGTTCTTAAAGAACATACCCCTTTTCAACCAGATAACCACTCTTTGCTCCCCGCCGGGGAAAGTTAGCATTAAAGTGGTGTGTTATGAAATGTCTATTAATTTCCTTTCCTAATAGAATACATGAAAACTTTTGTCTATGACCCCAAATAACCTGTTAGTAAGTCCTCTATAATCATTAATAACACATTATGGAGATGCTCTTTTTGTACTTTCCTTTAAAGGAAATGGGAGGTTAAAGTACTAAATTTTATTTTTGCCTATTATTATTAGACCCATTACCATCTATCAATCCAGTAAGTTTGATGGAAGTTTAGTATTCACATTCTAACTAACCAGCCATAAGAATTTCAATTGGCTACATCAACTATGACCGCTGCATTTAGCAGGTCTTGGAGCCAAGCATTGTTGTGAGTTTCAATTATTTGAGTTCCAGCTCATTACTAATTCCTAACATAAGGCCATCCAATGCTGTGAGGAACCCCTGCTGTGCAGGGTTCACAGAGTTATTATCCAATCCTTGGATAATTTGTTGAAGCTGCTGCCTTTGGCATTCAATAAAACCTTTTATTTTATTGGCTTTATTATCTTCAATCTCTGCATAGGACCTGTTTTTGAGGACCTTGCAGCCAAATATCACCAGCTGTAAGTATAAAAGGACAGTTATTTTATTTATTCATATTTGTTAATTAAAACTGCTAGGCACCTTTTGCTGGTGTGTTAAGGGCAGTGTTGCTACCCAAGGCCTATCAGAAGGCAGGTGGATTTGTTCAATATCATCTCTATAAAGAGATGGTTTGATATGCTCAATACTATCTAGCAAGCTAGATGTATATATGATTTGAGTAGAAAGAGGATGTTGGTGAGAGCATCCATTGAGAGTTAGACGTTGGAGTAAGTAAATATTTATTCTAAAATTATCCTAATAGAGATTAATCAATTCTTATCTATAGAAGCCATTCTCGATTTTTTGTTTGTTTGACAGATAGACAGATAATTTGAATTGGACAGTTTAAGCTGGGGCAGGTAACTTTGCAATTGTTTAAAGTAAAAACTAAAGCTAACTATGCAGTAGGGCGCGCCTTTTAATAAGGGTCTCTAATAGACTTTTTCTATCAAGGTATCAGAGATGATATTTCTAGGTTATCACAATATCTGGTAATTTTCTTATTTTGGGTTTGCATTGCTGTATTGACTTGACCTTGCTGGATAGCTAGACTTATGTATAGGTAGAAAGAAAATAAATATGGGTCCCCATAATATTCAGGTATGGATCAGATGCGAATAGAGTTTGGGCTAATGCACTGCAGCCTAGATTTATCCTAGAACGTGCCAATGCAAGCAACCAAAGGTTTGTCCGACATAACTCCGAAACTGAAATCTGATCCTTAAGATGACTGGAACCCCTTCGACATGGTCTATTCACTTCACCCTTCCTCAGCATACAACAATCCAAAGTTAACCCTGTTGCCAGACACGCTATTCACCAAACGGTGAATAATCTGCATACCTGAGAAGCAATCAGCTTTTGGCCGTCGCATTATCTGCATCAATTCAATTCCCAACATTCACCAGCCGCCACCATGTCGTCATTCCCCATCATGGATTTCCCTTGCGAGGTACGGCTTCTTGTTTACCGAGCGTACTTTGAGCTCCCAGGTGGCTATGTTCAAGCTTCTGACCCTCAAAAACTTATAGCGGCCAATGGTGAAAAAATCGATTTGGCTTTGGTGTTTACTTGCAAGCTCATTGCACAGGAAACCGAGGGTCTTCCTTTTCTCTTGAACACTGTGACATTTTCCACTATTTACTCCAATTATGCAACGTTGGCGGCAAGAAGATACGAAAACCTGCTGGATCATCTAATCTACGCGGAAGCCGAGTATCTGCTGAAAGCTTGTTCTGGTATTGATGAGGAGCTTTACACCAAGATGCTCGCCCAGTTTCCATTATACTTCCAATCTCCAGATGGAAGCATTATTGACGAAATGCGGAACGGCTTTACGAGACAAAGTTGGACATATTCTCGCGCGCGTTCAATACATGAGCAAGCGACTGCATCGGCACTCCAACATCTGTTATCGATTCACAGGCTTAAGCCGATCGAGGCGGTTGATGATCTCAAAGTTAAATGCAGAACAAGCGTCGATGAGCTCTCATTCCTAGATTTCCTTAAAATTCCCAATATTTGTCGAAAACCTTGGGCTATACCCACATGGAGACAGCTAAACAACATGGCTAAGCTGTTTCTTCAGGACGATGAAACTCAATGGGAGTGGTTCTTGAATGAGTATGATGACCACAAATATCGCTTCTCGGCTGCAGCTGCGGCTATTTTGTTCTTCGACTCCGTTTCGCCAAATGTGCTTCAGCGGCTGCGAAAGATCATCTTGAATGAGGATCATGTATCTGTGGCTAATCCTCAGTCTCACGCCCAAGGATTAATTCCTTTTTGCAGAGGAAACCCATACCTCCGTATTGAAAGGCGTGTAAGTCTATGGAGTATCATATTTACAATTGACGACTTCGCTGGTTGGGATGAAGCTGATGGGAGGTTTCATCGTCAAAACCCTACGTATTTCTGCAACTTGGCCATGGAGAAGCTGTGTCAATGGTTTGATGAAGCTCTAGGGCTTGGTTTGGCTGGGATGCCTCCCCATTCTATGTCCATAGTGTTTGACGCAAAACCAGAACCTGAGTTGTGCTCACGGATATTCCACCAGGTATTCCATCAGGATGTCGCCTGGACGCTTTCAGGGTATGATAAGCATCGAAGAGCCGTGCTTTCTTCTTCAGGTCCTCTCGGAGAGTTCATGTTGGGGAAACAAGAATGCCAGACTTTTAAACTTGGGATGGAACACTTGATCAACCAAACTTCTATCTTTAGTTGCAATTTTGATCCAGGCAAATTGTGGGACGTCGAGCAGATTTCCAAGGAGACAAGAGAATGGTCTGTCGATCGATGGTTATCAGAATGGAAAAATCGTCCAAAGCTGTCGCATGAAGTCAGCTCTCAACTTGTTAAATTAGCTGAAACCGTCGGTGAAAGATCGCATACCAAAACAGAGATTCGAAATATTGTAGAATACGCTCGAAACAAGGGCCTCGTCGAGTAAAGGTTGGAGGGAGTGAGAAACATCACCTTTACTCCCGTTATTCTCAACTTAATTTAATCACATAAATAATGCTTTTTCTTTGTCTGTCTCTCTTTACAATACGGTTCTTCTATGAGTTTAATTTACTGAATAAAGGAATTGGGCAACGGCAATATGCTTCGCTTTATCATTTTTACAATCGCGTCTCTCATCAATCAAAGACACCAAAAAAAGAGGCGATACTTTATGAAATGTAACTATAGTTAAGCAAGGGAAATAATCAAATGGTACTTTTTTCAATTGACAGTTTCACAAAGATAACGACGACCACGTCATCATACGTGAAATGTTATAATAAGTACAATATTCGAATATTAATTGGACTATGTATTCTGGCCTTGTTATCATTATGATGTCATGAAAAGACGATTTCTAAGCAAAACCCTAATACTAAAATCACTCAATGCTTTCAACATCTGCATGCCACCAATCGGCAGCTATAACCACGACGGCCACGTGTCATAGCAATGACATAATGATATCTGCCGTTATCTAGTTTGAATTTTATTACGGATGTAAATTATGCTTATCTTTTTGTGGCCGATGTATCGACTCTATATAAACTCAATAGTCAAGTCTTGCTAGGGTTCACTAATCCTGTCATCTACAATTTTCATAATGCGGCAACTACCAGCCTTCAACACTGGGATCCAGTTACAAGACTTCGTGGATACAATTGGGCCCGATAAAACTCGTGGTTTTAGTTCTGACTATGTCGAGATTTTGTCTAGCATCAATATCTGCACAGAAAACGGGTTCGATGAGGAGACTCTTATCACAAGGCCAATACGTGGCCGTATTAAAGCGTACATGGAACGCTCAGAGCAGCGTATCTATGTTCCAGACGCTTTCATCTCTGTTAGCGGCAATTTTTCTGTCCATATTTCTTCGGATAACGAACTAGAAATTATTATTCAATCCTTGAGCATACAAAGGTTGGTTACGATCATATGATGAGTACATTGAAAATAACGATGATTAGGTACCCGGGAAATGTGTCAGAGTTTGGTAAATATCGAAAGCATCTTCCTGAACAGTGGTGCCCGATGATAAATGCGGTTGGGATTGTGGGCGAAAGCAAAGCAACGTTTGATGATGAATTTTCTTATCGAAACTTCGAGCTCAAAACGTCAGTTTATGAGTTATCAAGCAGAAGAACAGTGGAATTTTCTATTCGATGCTTTCTTGAAGATGGACGGCGGTGGCAAAATCTTCAGGGTCCACTACCTGGCGCGTTTCTTGGCGTTTCTGGCAAAATTGCTGGTTATACCACTTCGAGGGTACTCGCAGTGCGAGTTCTGGATTTAGCATTCTTTCCTGAACTTCGAAGGTCGTCAAACAAATCATCTGCATTGTCCACGCCTCATCCAACCGGCTCTGATTCACCCGAGGAGCTGCTCGCGCTGAGCCGATGGGGAGGTCGCGCGGATTCGTCACCTACGGCCCGGAGTGGCCAAGATGGTTTGAGATCTGATGCAGAGCAATTAGCAATTAGTGAACAGGAGATGAGCTCTTCGGATGTGTTGATTTCATCATCGATACATGAAAGCACTCTTACTCCCCCATCAACACAAGAGTCGGAGGGGGCTCATGAAGACAGCAGCGTATCAGGCTCGGCACCCAATGGCAGGGGGAAACGCAAGAGACGAAGGCGTTCATAAAGTTTGATTTCATGTATTTTGGTATCAACTGAGCATGCTTCATTCAAGATTTATCCAATATCGTAGATGGTGTTTAGAGTGTGCAATGGAATGCATCTTGGCTGGGGCCGCGTTTCAATGTGTCCGGATTGATAGAAATTTTCTCTCAAAGTTTTGTAGGGCATATCGAAGTTGTGCTCAGCACAGGTATAAGATAGGTTAATTATACGGTATAGACACTCTAACTAATAATACCAGTATTTGTAAAACTATATACTTATATTAGAAGCTGCTCCTTGGTTATCGGGTTGAGCGTACTCTTGCATTTTGAGTAGAAAGAAACGAAAGTTTAACCTGCTTTTAAAACTGAAGCTAAATAGGATATCCTTTTAGGCCGGGTTGTTAAATAAGTTACTTAAGTTAATTTAAGTTAGCTTTTTTTTTAAGTTAACTTAATTTAAGTTATTTTCTTTTAAATTAAATATTTTAAAAATTAATTTAACTTTTTTTTGGAAATAAAAACTTAAACTTAACTTAATATAATATTTAAAATATTAATTGAATTTATTAACTTATATGTTTTTTAAGTTAATAAGTTAATAAGTTTTTTTTAATTAATAAATTAATATATTTTATTTAAATTAAATTAAATTATATAATTTAATTATTTATATAATTTAGTTATTTATTAATAATTATATTTTATACTAATTATACTCTAAATAATTATAATAAAATACACTTTTAATTACTTAAATAGTATAACAGTCTAGTCAATTCCCAACTATAGTAAACCAATCAAAATCAATATAATTTATATTAGCAGAGAAGTTAGGTATATTAGGTACTTAAAAGTAATATAAGAGTTTATATAATATTATATCTAGTAATAGTTAATTGTAAATTAAGTTAATTAAGTTATATTAAAAGTTAATTAATATTATTTCTTATAATCTAAAATTAATCTATTTATATATTTATTTAGGATTACTTTACTTTAGATTATTATGATCTAGATTGCTGTGATCTGGATTATTATAATCTCTTTTATTATAATCTTTTTAAGGTAGGTCTATCTTTATTAGTAGTTTATTATATATTAAAGTAAGTTTTTTATCCTTCTTTACCTTATATTTATATAGGTTATAATATAATACTTTTTCTTTATTAATATTTATTTTAAGATTATATTTATTAGCTTTAGTATAATTTCTTTTAGTATATTATAATTTAAACTTATAATTATTTTACTTTATTCTTTAGCTAATATAATATTTAGTAAAAAGGCTTATAAAAGAATTATTTTAGCTAAAGCTATTATATTAAATAATTTTAAGGCTAAAATATTATATATTTATTATTTTAAGGAGGATTTAAAGTATAAGCTTTTTAAGAATAAGAAGTATTATAGTAAGTATATAAAGATTAATTATTCTTATAATAAGGTATTAATAGCTTTTATATATATATAATTATTTCTTTATAATATTCTATTAATCTTATTAATTCTTATTTATATAGTATATATATTAATAAAGTTATTTAAAAAGTTAAAAGTAAATAAAAAGTAAGCTAATAATAAGATTAAATATCTTTAAAAGAAGATAAATAAGATATAGTAAGTAATATTAATTATAGTTTTTTATTTATTATAAATTTATAAAATCTATAAAAATATTAAATATAAATAATTTAAGATTCTTTATTATAATTTAATTAAGATTAATAAGAAGGAGAGTATAAATAAGTTTATTTTTTTTACTTTAAATATATATAAGGGTTAAGTAATTAATAATATATAGTATTTAGGTACTATAAAGAATATTAATTTAAAGTTATTAGGTTTAGGTATTAAGGTATTTAGTATTAGTTTATTAAGTAATTTTAAGGGTAAGATTCTTTCTTTTAATTTTAATTTTATTATTTAATTTAGTATTATTTCTTAAGGAATTCCTCTAGTTTCTTTAAGTAATATATAAGGTTTTCTTATAGTTCCTATAAGTTTTATATTTTATTATATCCTTTCTATTTAATTTTAAATTTTATTTTTTATATTTTTAGGTTTTTTTATATATCTTTAATTCTTTTTATTATAAATTTACTTTTTATTAATTTAACTTATAGTTTATATTAAGATTTTATTTTTATTATAATTATATCTTTTATTAATTTTAATAATAAAATATAAAATATAAAGTATACTTTTATATAAGGTAATAAATTAAGTTTATAATTATTTTCTAAAATCTTTATTTTTATTTTATATAATTTAATAAATTTATAATTTATTTTCTTATTTTATTATATTATATTAATATTTTTTATATTAAGTAGGATTATATCTTTCTCTAAGAAAAATAGTCCCTTTATCTTTTTCTTATTATAATATTATTTTATTTTATTTTATATCCATTTTAATTCTATTTTTATTTCTTTATATAGTTATTTAAGTTGATTTATTTTAAGGATTATATTAGCATTTAATTGTCTATTAATCTTAATTTAGTATATATTAAGGGTAAATCTAAAGTTTATATAAGTAAGTATAACTTATATATTATTATAAAATAATATATTATATATTAATCAAGTAATTAGTAGTTTTTCAATTTAATTAGTTTATTTATAGTTAATATAATATTATAAATATTATTTAAGGATTTAATTAATTTATTTTATTTATTTATTTACTATTAGTTCATTAGCACAGTTAAAGGAATAACGCCCTGTAAGGCACACACATAAGGAAGCATATAACTACAGGGTAAAATTGCTACACTATAACCCCGCTAAATGTAGCTAGCTAAAGAGATTAGACATCAATGAATTTATCACCTAAACCCCCCTCTAGCAGCTATTATTAACCTTGTTGTGACCTTAGCTGGTTTATTTTTAAACCTTTGGGACTTACCTATACTAATTAGTTTAGAAAGTATGCAGATATTATTCTATAGATTAGTAAGGTATTAAATAAAGAGATATATTATTAAGTATTTAATTTATTGGTGAGAAGACCTTATATATTACTTAGGAAATAATATTATATTTTATTTAATTATAATAAGAGATTAATTACTTAAAAGAGTATAATATTTTTTCTTTATATTTATTATATAAAAGAATCTCTTTATTAAATTTTATTAAAGTAAATTAATAGATTACTTAGGTATTAAAAAGAGCTTAATAATTTAAAGAAGTTTAATTTTATATATTATTAATTATAATTTTATTTATAATTATTATAGTAAACCCTTAAAGAAATAATACCTATATTAAAAACTTTAAATTTATAGATTTAATTAGATTAATATCTCTCTTATTTAATAAATATATAGTATATTAAGAAAGAATAAAATAATTTATAAAAATTATTTTAATTTTAAAGAAATATTAAATATAGATAATCTTTTAAGTATAAGGACTTTATTATATAATCTTTAATTATTAAATATATAATATATAAAAAGTAAATATAAAGATTATATACTTTATAGTAATATATATTAAAAAAGATATTAAAAGCCTTTAATTACTTAATATATTTTAATAAGAATTTAATAAGATAGATATTAAGTATTAGAAAAAGTTAATAAAGCTAAATATCCTCTATAACTTTTTATTAAATTAAGGTATTAAAGTTAATAAATAAAAAGACCTAATTATAAAGATTATATATAATATCCTTAAATAAAATAAACTTAAATATTAAATTAAAAAAAAGATTACTAATCTTTAATAGAAAGAAAAAGAATTTAACTTTTATTACTAAAATCCTAAGTTTATACCTAAGATTATAGAAAGTAAGTATAATTTAAATATTATAATATAAAATAATAATTAATAAAAAATAAGAACTTAATTAATTATACTCTTACTCCTTTAAAGTATTCTACCCCCTTAAAATATTATACTCTCTTATATAAGGAATATCCCTTAATATAAAATAGCTCTATTTATAATACTTATAATACCTTATCTCTATTATCTAATAACCTCTTTTTACTTAAGGACCCCTTTATATTAAAGGTAAACTTAATATTAAGGTATTATTATAAGTAAATGCTTAATAAATAAATAGGTTAATAATTTAAATAAGATATATATTAAGAAGATAAAATATAGTAGTAAGAAGTATAAGATTTTTAATTTAAAGCTTTAAATCTTTTATAATAATTATTAAATTATAGAGATTAATAAGTTTATATATATATATATATTTCACTAATTATATTCTAAATGATTATAATGAAATGCACTTTTAATTACTTAGATAGCTGCTATCTGACCTACCCTTTGTTCTCTTGACCTATAGTATACTATTGCTTGTTTTTACTCTTCTTTCTTTGATTAATATTATAAATAAATACTAACTCTTCTAAGATCTTTCCTATTTAGGTATTATATTAGCTATTATAAATATCTACTATAAAGCTTTACTCTATTAAATTAAGATCCTTAAATTAAAATCTATTATACTTTTTTATTATTAATTTAAAGTAATTATATTCTTTTTTAATAAAGTCTTTATTATTATTAAGATTATTTTTTTATAATATTTAGATTTTATAATTAATAAGCCTTATTTTCTTTATAATATTAAATTTAAAAGCTTTAATTTTATTTAAGATATATTAAAATAGTTTATTATATTTAAACTTTAATTAATAATAAGTATATAAATTAAATAATAATTATTTATAGAGATTATTATTAATATATCTTTTAATAAATAGATAATTAAAATTATAAAGAATATATTATTAAAAAGATATTATATATAAAGATATAAAAATATATATTAAGATTTATTATTTTAGTAAAAAGAAGCTATTTTAAATATAATTATTTAAGTTTTTATAAGGATATTAAGATTATATTATATAAAGAATTAAATTAATTATTTTTTAATTAAGTAAATTATTAAAGATTATTAAAGTTATTAAATATTATTTATATTATTATTTATATAGCTTAGCTTCTAAGAGAAATTCTAATTAAGCGCCCCTACTACTTATATTTAAACTAGAAATAAATATATATATTTATAAATATACTTTTTAGAGATATATTAAATCTTTATTTAAGAATTATATATATTAAAGGTAAATTAATTTCTTTTAATTAAATAATTATAAAAATATAATAGTAATTTAAAAGTAAAAGAATTTTTAATAAGTATTATAAAGAGTAATAAAGCCTAAAGATCTTTAAATAGTTATAAAACTACTTTAAGAAAGATTAATAAATAGTCCTTAATAAGTTTTTTAAATAGCTTAAAACTCTTTAATAAATATTATTAAAGATTATAAAGAGTGATTTTATAGTTTATATATAACTTCTAGTAATATATTAAGATCTTAAAAAACTTATAAATATTTATTTAAATCTATTAGTAATATATAGGAATATATATTTATAAATCTACTATACTCTTACTATATTTAATAAGTTAAAGAAGTTTATTAAAAGTATCTTTATATTTATAAATTAATAATTAATAACTAAATAAGTTTATAAAAGATATATAAGTAGTTAATTTAGGCTATTATAGTTACCCTTTTAAAATATGAAATAGGAAAATAATCCTAATTTATAGAAGATATAATAGAGGGATAAGAGATACTATATATACTTTAAAAATAAATATTATTTAATTAAATATATTATAAAAGAGAGGAAAAAGGCATATTTATTTCTAATTTAAATATAAGTAGTAAAGGCACTTAACTAGAATTTCTCTTAGAAGCTAAGCTATATAAGTAATAATATAAATAGTATTTAATAACTTTAATAATCTTTAATAATTTACTTAATTAAAAAACAATTAACTTAATCCTCTATATAATATAATCTTAATACCCTTATAAAAACTTAAATAATTATATTTAAAATAACTTCTTTCTACTAAAATAGTAAATCCTAATATATATTCTTATATCTTTATATATAATATCTTTCTAATAATATATCCTCTATAATCTTAACAACTTATCTACTAAAAAATATATTAATAGTAATCTCTATAAGTAATTACTACTTAATCTATATACTTACTATCAATTAAAGTTTAAGTACAATAAGCTATTTTAATATATTTTAAATAAGACTAAAGCCCCTAAACTTAATATTATAAAGAAGATAAGGCTTATTAACTATAAGATCTAAGCATTATAAGAAAATGATCTTAGTAACAATAAAGAAGGCATATAATAAGTATAAGAGAAAGAGAAAATATTTCTATTTAAGTAATACTATTTATATTATTTATTTAGCTAAGCTTAAAGACTTTAAGAGTAAGATTAAGATTAAGGAAATTAATAATAATAAAAATTAAGAAATAATAATTATAATATATATCTATTTTATAAATACTATTAATAATATTAATAAATTACTTATCTTAATTATACTTATTAATTAAACTATTACCATTACTTTATATATAATAACCCTTTTCTTAATCTTTATAAGAAATTAAAGGAAAAAGTAATATAATTTATACTTAATAATTACTATTATTATAACCTAGGTTAACTTAACTAGTAAAGCTGCTAGTAAAAGCTTAAAAGGCTTACTTTTACTTATAATAATTAAGCTTAACTTACTAATAAAACCTTAAAGTACTACCCTATAAGGAGCACTATACTCCTATAAAACTATTACTCTTTAGGGTAATTTTATTTAAGGCTTTATAAAGCCCTAATAAATTAACCTATATATTAAACCTCTAAGAATTATAGCTATTAAAGCTTAACTTAGCTTTTAATATAATTTAATTATTTTTAATTAATCTCTTTAATTAATCTATTATTAAATATAATATTATTTTTATATTACTTTTTATATTACTTAGACCTAATATATTTAATCTATTTTATATTATAAATTAATAATACTTATAGTAAAATCTTATCTATTAATTAATAAAGTAATCTCTATTTTTTATTTTTTAATTTATAAGACTTTATTATATTTTATTTAATTATAGAAATAATAGAACCTTATCCCCTTATTAATAAGAATCTACTATTCCTATTAATTATAAGATTAGATTATTATATATTAAAAGCTCTTATTTAATAGATTACTTATATTAACTATAAGTAATATTATTATAATAATATTCTAACCAACTTTATTAAGACCTTTTTACTCTAAGGGAAAAGAAACTATTATCTTTAAAGTTCTTATTAATAATAAGAATATAAAAGAAAATAATTTTAATAATAATTTTAATAATAATAAGTAATTTAAGGTTATATAATATAAGAATAAATATTTCTATAAAGCTTTATATTAGCTTATTATTAACTCTTAACTTTAAATTAAAAAAAGTAATAAATACCTTATATATATAAAAGAAATATTATAAAATACTTTTAATATATTAAATATTTAAATAGTTAATTTATAGCCTATTAGCTAAATAGGATTAATACTCTTAGAGAATAATTTACTAAGAGAGGAACTATTTATATACCCTTAAGCCTCCCTTTAATATTAAGTAGACTTTAATATATTTATTCTATAAATTAAAGACTTAAAAGAGATTCTTAAGTTTATATTATTTAAGAAGTTTAATAAAGACTCTTATAAATTCTTTATCTTTCTTATTAAGATAAGAGATTACTTTTTAATTTTTTAATTTTATTTTATTTAAATAAGATTAAAGTTAAGTATATAATTAAAAGACTTTTTAGAAATATTAAGCTTTAATTTTAGTTAATTATAGATAATTAAAATAATAAGATTAAGTTTAAGTATAATTCTTATATTATAGGAATCTATTAAGATTATATATACTTTAAGAAAGTATTTAAAATATTCTTTAAAATAATTAATAAAAAAGTTAAAGTAAAAATATAAATTAAAAATCTTAAATAAATAAGCTTTATATTTAATTATAATATTTACTTTATATAATTTATTATTAAGCTCTTATAAGGATAAGATACCTTTATATTACTTTTTTTAATAAATTAAAGAAATTAATTTAAAAAGAACTTTATAAAAATAATTAATTAATTATTTTAATAAAATATATAAATATAACTATTAAAATTAATAATTATTAATTTTTATAATATAAAAGATTTAATTTTAATACTTAAAATAAAAATAAATAATTTTATATATATAATAACTTTAAATAAAATAACTTTATCTCTTATAAGATTACTTTAGAATCTATAGACTTAAATAATATTTAATAAGGAAAAGACCTTTTATAAATAACTTATTAGAATTATAATAATAAAGAATACCCCTTTTATAAGTACTTTAAGCTTAATATTAATTAAAAGTTTAAACTTATATTAAAGAAAAGATAATAAATTAACTTTATATAAATAAAGAAGCCTTAAATTACTATTTAAACTATTAAAAGGATTATAAAATAGACTTTTATATTTAAAAAAAGAGTATTACCCTTAGAAGGATAAGTACTTATTATAATTACTTAATCTTATAATAGGATTAAAGAACTTTTAGGGCAAGAGAAGTAATATTTATTTAATTAGAAAAAATATAAATATATTTAAGTTTAATTTACTCTTATAAGAAAGTAAATAATATTAATAAAAATTACTAAGAATATATTTAAATTAATATACTTTAACTTAATATATTAATAATAATTAGATTAAAAGATTAATATTTTATAAAACTATTACTTTAATTCTAAGAATTTATATTCTTATAGTAATAAGAATTATATAATTTATTTATAAAGTAAGATTACTTAATATTATAAAATTTTAAGTATAGCCTTAAAAAATAGGATATACCCTTTATATTAAAGTAATAGGAGTAATAATACTTAAAAGGAATAATTCCTAAGGTAACCCCTAAGAATTATAACTCTTATAGTTTATAAAGCTATAGTTCTTAAAGGCTACCTTATAGCTAGGGTTACTAGGCAAAAAAGCTACTAAAAGAGCTTTCTACTAAGTCTTTATATATTACTAATAGTAAAAAGTTATAATAGCTTAAATTAAAAGTATATATTAAAGGTATATAATATATTATTATAGTAGATAGTAGAGCTAAAATAAATTATATTTATTTAAGAATTATAAATTAATTTTAATTATTATAAAAGAATAAGGTAAATTTATATATTATATTAAATCTAGAAAGTACTACATTTAATTATAAGAATAAAGTAATTAGCTAAGAGATTAATTACTTTAAAGTCTTTATAAATAAGAAGAATTATAATATTTCTTTTAATATTATTAATACTAGGATATATAACTTAATCTTAGGGTATTTATAATTATATTAATATAACCTATATATTAATTAATATATTAACTAAATATAAATACTCTTAGAGTATAATATAAATAATACTAAATTAAGATTTTAAACCTTTAATATTAATTATATAAAGGTTATATATAATAATAGTTTACTATTAAAGAGAATATAATATAAGTATAAGGCTAATTAAAAGAGATAATAATAGTAAGTTATTGCTTGTTTTTATATATAATTCTAATAACTTAATTAGGACTTTAGAAAGATAAAAGAGAATATTAAAAACAATTAATTAAAGAATATATTATATTAATATTATATTTATAAAGAATTGTTTATAGAAGAAGTTAAGATTAAATTATTAGAATTTAATTAATAGGATTATAAAATTATATTAAAGGATAAAGCTATTACTTACTTCTTCCTAATTTATAATCTTAATAAAGTAGAGCTTAATACTTTTAAAGAGTATATTAAAGATATACTATAAAAAGAATATATATAAATATTAAACTTTAAAATTAATTACTTAATAATATTTATTTTAAAGAAAAATAGAAAATTTTGCCTTATTATAGATTATTAATAGCTTAATAATATTACTATTAAAGATTATATACCTTTATCCCTTATTAATAAAATAAAGAATAGATTATATAAAATAAAGATATTTATTATACTTAATTTAAAGAGAGCTTATAATTTAATTAAAATTAGAAAAGGAGATAAATAGAAGATTGCCTTTTAAATAAAATTAAAGTTATTTAAGTATTTAATAATACCCTTTAAACTTATTAATATATTAATAATATTTTAAAGAATAATTAATTATATATTATAAGAATACTTAGATATTTTTATTATTTATTATCTTAATAATATACTTATCTTCTTAAAAAATAAAAAAGATTATAAGCAATATATCCATTAGGTTTTAAAAGCTTTATAAGATGCTAAATTACTTATTAAATTAAATAAGAGTATATTTTATACTAAAGAAGTGGAATTCTTATAATATATTATTTTTTATAATAAAATTTAAATAAATCCTAAGAAAATTACTATAATTAAGGACTAAAAGGTACTAAAGAATCTTACTAAAGTATAATTATTCCTTGGATTTACTAATTACTATTATAAGTTTATTAAAAACTTTAGATAGATAGTAAGACCTTTAATTGCCTTTATAAAGAAAGAGATATTCTTTATTTAGAAATTAAAGGTATAAAAAGTATTTAATTAATTAAAAGATATTATTATAATTAAACTAGTATTTATAATATTTAACTTTAATTAGCCTATTAAATTAAAAATAAATTCCTTTAATTTTATAATTAGAGCTTAATTTAGATAAAGGGATAATTAAGGGAAATTATACCCTATTACATTTTACTTATATAAACTATAAGTAATTAAATTTAATTATCCTATTTATAATAAAGAATTCTGAATTATTATTAATACCTTTAAGGAATTTTAGTAATATTTCCTTAAAAGTTAATATAAGATTATAGTATTTATAAATTATAAGAATATCTTATACTTTATAATTATTTAAAAACTTAATAAATAATAATTATAATATATTAAATATTTATTTAAATTTAATTATTATATTATATATATAAAAGGTACTAAGAATACTTAAGCTAATATAATTAGCTAATATATTAATTACTATAAAGAAAAGAAAGTAATTATAAAATAATTATTATAGTATATACCTTAAAGAGACCTTAAATAAGCCTCTATTAATAATATAATAATTAAGAGTAAGAAAATTATAATTATAATTTACTAAAAAGGATAGCTAAATAGCTATACTATTTTTAAATATTAGCTTAAGGTAGTATTAAAGAATTATAATTAAAAAAGCCTAAAGAATTTATAATTTTTTAAAATTACCCTTAGAAATATATAAAGCTAAATAAAAAGGCTTACCCTCTTAGTAAAATAGGGCAATCTATTACTTTAAAAGATTAAGGAGTATAATAAAACACTCCCTAAAGATAAATAGATTATCTACCTATAGGTTTTAAATAAACTATAAAATAATTTAATTAGAGAAGTTTATAAATACCCTTTAAATAAATATAAAGGAGTTAATAAAACCTTTAAATAAATTAAATAGATATTTTCCTTTAATTATATAAAATAAAAGATAAAAGCTATTATTAAATAATATTTACTTTATTAATAGATAAAGTTCTTATAATATAAGTTATATAGTAAATTATAACCTATTCTAGTTATTTTAAGACTATAGGAGTTAATTATTATAGACTTTATTATTAATTTATTATTATCTATAAATCTTATTATTAATAAATATTATAATATTATTTTTATTATTATTAATTAATTTATAAAGTTTACTTATTATATTTTCTATAAAAAGGCTATAAATAAAGAATAGTTTATTTATCTTTTCTTTTAATATATAATTATAATATATAAATTACTAATTAAGATTATCTTTAATTATAAATAGCTATTTACATTTAAATTTTAATAAGAATTAATAGCACTTATAAGCCTATAGTATAAGCTTATTATTACTTTTTAGCTTTAGGTTAATAAATAGATTAAAAGGCAAAATTAAAAAATTAAATATTATTTATAGTATTATATTAATTATAAGTAAATTAATTAAATTAAAAAGCTTTCTATTACTTAATTTACCCTTAATATATCTTATTAATTAAGTATTAAGATTACCTTTACTTTTACTAATTTTAGATTTACTTTGGATGTATTTTGTATTAAGCTAGAAGAATTATTTAATATAAAAGTATTACTTAAATTTAAGTAAATATAATAATTATACTTTAAAATAAAAATAGAGCTTAAATTTATTTATATATAAATAAAGAAATATTATAATCCTAAATAGATAAAAGGACTATTTTTTAAGAAAGGAAATATAATTCTTCTAGCTATTAAAAATATTATTATAAAATAATAAAATAAAAAACTTAATCTTATATATATTAACTTTTACTTTATAAAAAAGAAGATCTTATAAAATAATTATAAATTTAATTTATTAAAAGATATTAAGATTTATTTAATCTTTTATATTTTTTTATTTAAATTTATTATTAATATTATTATAATAAATACTAAATTATATATTAAACTAATAATTAAACTATAAGAGAAATATACTATTAAGAAGATCCTAGAAAAAGATATTATAAATAAAAAAGTATATTATTATATAAAATAAAAAGAATATACTAAAGAAATATAAAAGCTATTATAAAATCTTATATATTATTTAAAGAAGCTTAAGGAATTCCTTTATATAAAAAAGAAAGTTTATTACTAATTATATTAAAATTAATACCTATTAAATCCAATACCTATATTAAGATAAGAAGAGGAGTTATAAAAGAAAATACCTTAATATTATCCTCCTAATTTAATTCTTTTATACCTCAATAAAATATCTTAATCTTTTTCTCTATTATCTTCTTTTATACTTACTAAATATAAGTAAGATATATAATAATAACTATTATTTTAGCTTATATTCTCTTTAACTTAAATTAAAGATAAATTAGGTCCTTACTAGCCTCTTCTTTATTTATAGCTAGCTTTTTCTCCTACTTCTCTAAATAAATTACTAAAAAAATAAATTAAAATAAAAAGATTTTTCTTCTTTATATTAAAAAGAACCTATAAAAAAGAGCAATAAAAATACTATTATAAGGCTTTTTATAATAAATATACTTAATATATTAAATAAAACTCTTACCTATTAAATAGATCTTTTAATATTTAAAATAATAAGTATATAATATATTAACCTTAATCCTTTTAATAGCTAAGGTATTATTAAATTAATTATATTTATTATCCTTATATAATATAATCTTAAGATCTAATATTCTATTAATAAAGGCATTTTATAGAAAGAAGAATTAAAATAAAAAAACCTAAAAAAATATAAGAACCTATTTAAAATATAGCCTTAAAAGTAAGACTTTTAGAGAGAGAATATTATATTATAACCTAGATTAACTTAATTAGTAAAGCTACTAGTAAAAGCCTAAAAGGCCTACTTTTACTTATAATAATTAAACTTAATTTACTAATAAAACCTTAAAGTGTTACTTTACAAGGAGTATTATACTTCTATAAAATTATTATTCTTTAAGATAATTCTATCTAAGGCTCTATAGAGCCCTAATAGACTAATTTATATATTAAACCTCTAGGAATTATAGCTATTAAGGCTTAACTTAACTTTTAATATAATTTAATTACTATTATACATCTTTTAAGGTTATATAGAAAACCTAGATCATATAATAGAGATACCTATTTATAGGTAGATTTCTTCCTAAATTAAGTAAAAATTAAGTATATTTAACCTTATACCTTTAAATAAATTAGATTCTAAAGATATAAGATAAAAGCTAATATTAACCTCCTGCTAACTAATACTAATATACTAATATTAGAAACTTATCTTTTAGGTATTCTTTACTAATATATTAAATTTAATATTACTTTAATTAAATATACCTAAAGGTATAATAAGTAATAGTAATTACTTATTCTTAAAAAGTATAATTAAAGGCCTTAGAAAATATACCTAGAAAAAGTTAATTTTATATTATAAATTAAATAATTTTAATTTAATTTATAGGTAAAATTAATTAAATTAGGAGAAGGCTAAACCTATTTACTAATAACCCTATACCTTTAAGTATATAATTAATTAATTTTATAATAATATAGAAATTTAGAGGTTTTTTACTCTAAAACCTTAAATTTATTATTAAAGGAAAATACTTTAATAATTTAATTATAATTAATAATTTTATAATCTTATCTAGCTAAATATATAATAAAAATAACCAATTTATTATAATAGGAACTTTATAATAAAAAGAATTACTAAAGAATTAAAATATAATTAATATATATATTATTAGAATTATTTAAAACTCTATTAAAAAGATCCTTTTAAAGGCTAAAAATAAGGATATATTATTAAGTAAAAAGGTATACTTAATTTATATATCCTTTAATAAATCTAAATATAAAAATATATTAATAGAATTATTAGAATTTATAATAATAATAATATAAATATTATAAATTTCTATATTAAGAAAGCAAATTAACTTAATATTAAGAGAATAATTAAGGCCTTTAAACCTACCTAAAAATTAAGAAAGTCTTATTAACCTTAATAAGTTAGTATTATCCTTAAGTAAAGGTATCCTAACCCTAGCTATATTAATTCCAATTTAAGGCTTACCTAGAATAAGTATAAGTACTATTAATCTAAGGACTTAAGGGTTTAAAGGATCTAGATAAATAACTAGACTATTACCCTTAAAAGATAAAATAAGCTAAATACTTAAAAACCTATAAAAATAGCTAAATATTATAAAGCTAATTAAAAAAACCTAAGTAATAATCTAATTAATTAATCTTATAAATAAATTAAATCTAAAAGTTAATATAATATAAGATAAAGGGAAGGGATAAAATAATATAATTCTTTTCTATTTAAGTATACTAAGAGATATTAATAATTTTAAATTAACTTTTACTTAATTAAAGCTATTATTAATTAAAATAAAGAAAAAATTATCTTTTACTTTAGGAAAGTTAAGTAAAAATATAATATATAAAAAAAGAAATTTTACTTTTAATTTAAGTATAAAAATTAAAAAAATAAATTTATTAAGTTTAATAGAAGTAATTAATAAGAAGTTAGAAATACTTAAAGCCTAAATTAAATTAATATACTTAAGTAATTAATAATTTAAATTAAAGATATTAGGTTTTTTTAGCTAAATAATAAGATTAATAAGGTAAAGGATAAAGAACTATAATATAAAGGTAAATAAATTATCTTTTATAATATTAAAATATAAATTTAAGTAATTTAATTTACTTAGGAAAATAATTCTAAGGCAAATTAAGATTATATTTAATAAAATATATAGAATTTACTTAAAGGATTAATATTAAATTGATATTATTATTAATTAAATTTAATAAAATAAAAAAGGCTTATAATTATAATAGAAATATTTTTTAAAATAATTTAAAAAGAGTTTAAAATAAAGAAAAGAAAAGTAATAAAATAAATAAAGATTATTAAATATAATTATAAAAATATTCTAAATAATATATCTATTTATAATTTTACTATTAAAGTCTTTAATTAAGTAAGATTAATAAAATAAATAAAAGAATATTAACTTTTAATAATAATTTATAATTAATTAGTAATTAATTTATATATTTTATACTTAAAGCTAATAAAAAGTAATACTTATATAGCTTATATTAAGAAAATAAATAAAATTTACAAAGAATTATAAAAGAAAATAAAGAAAGATTAGTAATTAAAGGTTTATACTATAAAATAAAATAATAAAATTAATATAAGAAGAGTTTATATTGTAAATAAAAAAAAAAAGATAAGAACTAAGTAAATTAAAATTAATAAAGTAAGAGAAATTATCTCTTCTATAAATAATATAAATATAAGAAAAGATTATATTAAAATAATATTAAAAGTAATAAATACTTAAAAAGGAAACTTATTAAGAAATAATAAAATAATAATTTTAAGAATAAAGAGTAATATATATTTAACTATAAAAATAAATAAAATAATAAATAATAAAAAGATTTTAACTAATACTAATAAAATTAAAAAAACTTTAAATTATAATTTAGAAATTAAAGTCTATAATATTTTAATTATTATTAAAGATAATATTATAAAAAAGAGAACTAAAAGTATATTACTAAGACTTACCTTTACTAAAATAAAAAAGAGTTTTACAATTAAAAGAACTAATTTCTTATTAATAATTATATACTTATTAAGAAGAATATTAAGAATAATTTATCTAAAGGTATAATTAGTAATAGTAATAAGAAAGATATAATAGCTTATATAAAAGTCTACTATAATAAGGTCCTACTAAAAAAGAGAAAAATAATTAAATAAAAGAATAAGTTATTAAAGCAATAAAAAGATTAGACTTTATAAAGAAACTTAAAAAGAAAATAAATATATATTTATAAATAAAACTTTAATTTAATAATAAAGAAGAAAGCTATATAGTCTATATAAATACTAGATATTCTATAGTCCTAGCCAATTAAAAATAGCTCTATAAGTATATAAGAAAGGTAAAATAAAAGGAATAAAGCCCAAAGAAAATAAATAGAATTAAATTATAATTACCTATAATAGAAACTACTACTTTTAACTTTTATTTAGCTAAATTAATATAAGAAAAGGTAGCTTATATATACTTTATTATTATTATAAATATAGTAAACTTATTAAGCCCTTACCTCCTATTAGAAATAAATTTCCTCTTTAAATATAAAGTAAAAATAGATTTTATTAATCTAAAAATTATATTTTACTTAACTTATAATATTAAATATAAAAGGAATATTTTCTAAATTAAATTTAAAAATACTAAGAAAAAGGTAATTAATACTTATACTATTAATATTAGCCTAAAGAAGACTACTTTTATTTAAGTAAATTAAGGAGATTTACTTAATTTTTATAATAAAAAAGGAGAATCTAAATTATATTACTTAAATATAAATTATTTAAGTATAATTAATATTATAATAGATAAAAGCTTACTTAAGCTTATTTAAATTTATAATATATTAGATAAGAAGATAGTTATTTAAAAAAGAAAAAATTCAAATATAATCTTAAATAAATAAGCTAAAAAAAAGGTTTATTTTATCTTTAAAGAAGAAATAATTAATTATATATAAGATTAAATATTTAAAATTAAGAAAGTATTTTTAGTAATAATAAAAATAGTAAAGAATAAATTAAAATAAGAAGAAATAGACCTTAATTTAATTAAAATTAATATTAATATATTAAGTTATAGAATTATTAAGGTAACTAATATATTATTTATTTAAAACTAGTTTAGTATAATAGTAGTAAACCTAGACCTAAATATAGTAATATAAATTATTAAACTAATAGATAAATATAATATTTATAAAAATTAAAGTATTATTTTAATAGAGAAAAAGGATAAGATATATATAAATCTTATAAAAAGATAGTAAAATTAAAAGAAAATTATAAAAAAGTATACTTTAAGTATTAAAGATTATATTATATTAGATAAAACCTATAAAAAACTATATTAAGTAGAAAAGATAAGATATATTAAAGGACTAGCTTTTATTATATACCTAGCCTTTATTATTTAGTAAGTTATAAATAATAAATAAAAGGGAAAAATTATTATTAATTTAAGATTATTTAATAGGCTAATTATCCCTAATATATATTTATTATTAGATTAAGATAATATTATAATAAAAATAAAAAGTATAAAATAATTTTTAATATTTAATAAAATAAGATTTTTTTACTAACTATTAGTTCTAAGAGAATATAAGAATTATATAGTAATAATATTTAATTAAGAATTAAAAGAATTCAATATTATATTAATAGATTTTAAAAATACTTTAGCCTTTATTTAGAGATTTTAAGATTAATTATTTAATAATTATAAAGGCTTTATATATATTTATATTAATAATATAATTATATTTTTTATAATATTTAAAGAATACTTATAATACCTAAAGAAAGTTTTAAAAATAATCTTTAAAAACTAAATAAAAATAGCAATTAATAAGTTATTTCTAGTATATTCTTAAATATAATTACTTAATTTTATTATAAATAGAGAAGAAGTCTAGAAAACCAAAGATAGATTAATAGTATTTATAAAGATAATAATACTATTTAATCTAAAAGAACTTAAAACCTATTTAAAAATAACTAATTTCTTATAATAAGGGATTTTATAATTTAAAGTAAGGGTAAAGCTACTATAAAAGCACAAAATAAGCTTATTACAAGAAGTATATAAAAATAACAAAATCCTAATAGGATTATTAAGACTTATAAAAAGAAAGAAAACTTCCTAAAAGAAGTTTATATTAACTAAGGAAAAGATAAAAGTATTTATAAACCTATAAAGGTTTTTAATAAATTAATGTTTATTATATTATTATAACCTAATAAAACTATTATTTTTTAAATTAAATATTTATAAGAATAAATTTAGCTTATATATTTTTTAATTATATAAAGAATAAAATTAAAAATTAATCCCTAATAAAAATATATTTATTAAAAACCTTAAGTTAATTTTATTCCTCTTAAAGCTTACTTTATCTATTAAATAGAAATATAAATTAATAAAAGTAAAGGTTATTATAGTAAAATAGGTAATATAAAAGTTAAGGAAAATAATATAATTAAACCAAAACCCAATTAATATTATTACAAATTATACTATAACTTAAGGTATTATTATATATACTTTACTTAATACTCTTAATCTTAATAAAGCTAATTTAAAGCTAGCTAATATTATAAATTATCTTTTAATATTTTAATTTAATATCTTTTATATACTTAAAGTATTTAATACTATTCTAAATACTTTATTATAGCTTCTAGTAAAAGAACTATTATATTAGGAAGCTAATAAGAGTAAATTTAATAAATTAAAAGCTATAGCTAATCTTATAGCAATTAAAGTAACTTTAACCTTAGAATTTAAAAAAGAGATATTAAAGGGATATATAAAGGACTTAAAATTAAATTAAATTTAAGTTATTTATATTAAAACCTTATAAATAAAAGTAAAGATTAATAAGTAACTATAAAACTTAATAAACTATAAGAATTAGTAGAGAATGGATTTTTATATTATATTAACTACTATAAAGGATAATGCCTATATATTTCTTAATTAATAATTAAAAGTATTCTTACTATAGTTTATAATAACTAAAAATACTTAACATTTTATTAAATAGCTATAGAGTTAAAGTTAATATATTTTTACTAAATAACTAAAATAATAGAAAGGTTTATAGTATATTATCTTATATATAGAAAGAATATAATTAATAAAAAGCTAAAAATAGGCAAATTATAGTTAATCCTAATAATCCCTAGAGTATTCTATATAATAATACTAGACTTTATAATTAATCTACTAAAGGTAAAATCTAATGGAACTATATAAGCAATCTCTAATTACTTTAAGCTAAATACTATTTACTTAATTAGCTACCTCTTTTTAAAGAAAATAATTATAATAATAAAATATTTATTATATTTATTTCTTTATTTATTTCTAATTTAAATATAAGTAATAGGAGCGCTTAACTAGAATTTCTCTTAGAAGCTAAGCTATATAAATAGTAATATAAATAGTATTTAATAACTTTAATAGTCTTTAATAATTTACCTAATCAAAAAATAATTAACTTAATTTTCTATATAATATAACCTTAATATTCTTATAAAAACTTAAATAATTATATTTAAAATAGCTTTTTTCTATTAAAATAGTAAATCTTAATATATATCCTTATATCTTTATATATAATATCTTTCTAATAATATATTCTTTATAACTTTAATTACTTATTTATTAAGAGATATATTAATAATAATCTCTATAAGTAATTATTATTTAATCTATATATTTATTATTAATTAAAGCTTAAGTATAATAGATTATTTTAATATATCTTAAATAAAATTAAAGCCTTTAAACTTAATATTATAGAGAAGATAAGACTTATTAACTATAAAATTTAAGTATTATAGGAAAATAATCTTAATAATAATAAAGACTTTATTAAAGAAGAATATAATTACTTTAAATTAATAATAGAAAAGTATAATAGGTTTTAGTTTAAGGATCTTAATTTAATAGAGTAAAGCTTTATAGTAGATATTTATAATAGCTAATATAATGCCTAAATAGGAAAGATTTTAAGAGAGTTAGTATTTATTTATAATATTAATTAAAAGAAGAAGGGTAGAAATAGGTGACTATAGGTTAAGGGAATAAAGGGCGGGTTAAATAGTAGCTATTTAAGTAATTAAAAGTGTATTTTATTATAATCATTTGGAATATAATTGGTGATATTTATTATATATTATTAAAAAATAAGCAATTATATTTTTAAGGCTATAAATAATATATAATTAGGGCTTATTTAATAATATTCTTATTAATTAAGATCTAAAGTTTATAAGTGCCCTTTAAAAAGCTATATTAGCCCTTTTTAAGGCTATAAAACTCATTTTAATAATATATTACTTTTAAACAAATAAAAGTATAAAATAAAAGAACCAATTAATTAAAATTACAATTTAATATTATATAGCTATTAACCTAAATATAGTATAAATAAAGATATTTCCAGCTATCTAATATTATCTTAATAATATAATATTAAATAATATTAAAAGATTACTTAATAAACTAATTTATAGATTTAAGCTAAAAATAATAATTAATCTTACTATCCTAATAAAAGTTTTAAATACAAAGACAAATAAAATTACCTTAAAGGTATTATAAAAGCTATATATATAAGAAGTACAACTATTAATAATACTACTATAAGACTTTTAAAAATCCAATATAATTTTAATTATAAGCTAATTAATATTAATTAAGAAAATATTATTTATTTTTAACTATATAATAATTATTATTTACCTAATAAGTTAAAGAAAAAGTAATCCCTAATATATACTAAACCCTACTATATAATATATAAAATCTATAAATAAGTAATTAAACTTGATTTCCTTTTATATTAGAGAGTATACTTAGTAGTCTTTATAGTATATATATAGAAATTATAATAAAAAGAGAACCCTTTTAAGAGAATATAACCCCTATTACTATTAATTATAATTAATAAAATTAAGGTAATAGACTATTAGGAAATTAATTCAATTACTAAATTAAAAATAAGATAGTATTAAGAAAATCTAATTAGATATTTCCTAATTAAATAAAAAGGATTTATTACTAAAGAAAATTCTTAGCTAAAAGAATCTAATATAAGAATAAATACTTTTAAAACTATAAACAAATTTTTAAAAAAGAACCCAACTAATTAAAAGAACAAATACAATAAAAAGAATTTCTAAATACCTCCCAACCCAAAATAAACAACTTAAAAAAAGAATTAAACTAAATATATAAAGAAACTAACCCTATCTCCTATATTATATTTTACCTAGACTTATAAAACAATAAAAAGGTATAAACCACTCTAAAGTAATAAATTACTACTATATAAATATTTAATTCTATTAAAACTAAAATAAAAAGAAAGAATTAATAAATAAACAATTATATACCTTTAATAAAATAACCTTACTTCCTACTATTTACTAAATATCTTTAATTAACTCTTATTATATAATAACTTTCTTTCTATATCCTCTAATATTTTAATTAAAAAGCTTAAAATTTAAATTTAATCTTATACTATTACTTTTAACTCTATACTATTACTTCTAGCTCTTTTTATACTATAAAGAGGATTTTTCTTTAATATACTTCTCTTAATAGAAAATAATAAAAAAATTAATCTAAAGAATATTACTATTAATCCCTTACCAATTAAAAAATATTAAAGTATACTTAATAATTTTATTTAATAAGAATAAAATATAAACTTTAATAATAAGTTCTCCTAAAACTATTATATTTCTAATTAATATTAAGATAAAATAAATAAATAATAATTATTTAATAAAAATTTAAAAGTAATTTATAAAGATATTAAAAGTTTAAATAATTTTAACTTTAAAGTTAATAAATATACTCTTATTAAGAAAGAACTTAAATAAAAAGCCTAAGACCTTTATATTAAGTATAAGTATAATAAAAAAAAAAAGTAAAAAGAGCTAATTATAATAAATAAAAAAAGATAAAATTAATCTACTTAAAGATATTATTACCCTTAAGATAATTAAAAATAATAATAAGATATTAGCCCTATTACTAAACTACTAGAAAATAAGCAAAAAGCACCTACTTAAGAATATTAAATCTAATAAAGATAATATATATAATAATAAAAATAAAAAATAAAAGAAAGAAATTAAAGATTAATTCTAGGAGAATAAAGATATTAATAAAGACATTAAGGATTTTAAGATAAATTATAAGAATAATATTAATAATAATAATAATAATATTAAAATTATCTTTAAATTTACTAATAACTTTATTATTAGATCTAAATCTCTAGGCAGACTATTATACTAATAATATAATTAATATATATAAAAAACAATAAACTAAACTACTTAAAGCAATAATAAAATAAATAATAATAATATTAAAATCTATAAATAATACTAATTTACCAATTAGGGTAGGGATACTAAGAAAAATTAAAGCTAAATAAATTGCTAGCTTACTATTTAATATAAGTTTAAACTTACTAGCTTAAAGAGAGCAATTAATAAAAAAGAAAATAAATACTACCTACTCTACTTACTTTATATAAATATCTACTATTACTATTATAAAGCCTTTTATAAAAAGTATAAAACTATTAATAAATAGATTTTATAAGAATTAAATACCTAAATAACTATTAAAATCATTTATTAAATTAAATAATATTTAAAGGAGATTATAATTGCTTATTATAATAAAGGATATATTATTTATAAAGGTAAAAACTATAACTATTAAGAGCTAATTCCCCTATATATAAAGATTCTTACTATTAGATTTATTAAGCTATATAGAGGATTTAATACCTCTATAGTAAGTAAGAACCCTAAATATAATTAAATATAAATATTATCTTAATATTTAAAGTAATTCCTTTATTATAACTAAAGGTATAACTAATATAATAGGTATTAAAAGTAATAATATTAAAGCAAAAAATATTACCTTATATACCTCCTTAACTACTACCAATATAAAAATAATAGCTATAATTATTAAAAAAGAACTTAATAAGTTATAAAAAGCTTTTAATACTAAAATTATTAATAATAGTATTTTTCCAAAGATTTCAAAAAAATCAAATTAAATATTATAAGCCTAATAAATAAAAATAAGAAGTTAAAAGTATATATTATAAAGCTAAAAGAGTATAAAAATCAAATATTTAATAAAGAATTTAAAAAGATTATTAAACTTACTATTAATAAAGCTTAAATAATCCTTACTAAAGAAAAATTTAATAAATAGATTATAAACCAAAAAAATAATTCTAATATTAAGATAACTAATACTAGCTTAAAAAATAAAAAGTAAAAAGTAATCTTTTTAATAAAGGAACTAGGTATAAAGAAGTTAAAACTATAGAAAAAGTCTAATAAGCAAGGACCTAAAAACTTATCTAATTTAAGTCTATTTAACTAGAAGAAATAGTAAAATTAATCTAGGCTTTAATTAAAAATAATTAAAGTAAGAATAAAAATAATAAAGAAGATAAAAAAGGGAGTTAAAAAAAGAAAGGTAAAAATATATATATATAAGATAAAAAGTACTATAAGTAAGTAGATTTTACCTACAGTCAAGAGCACTGGATACTATTAAGAACAATAAATCATTTTCATTTATAAGGGGGGCACTTATTATATATCTTTTGAGGTTATATAGAAAACCTAAATCATATAATAAAGATACCTATTTATAGGTAGATTTTTCTTTAAATTAAGTAGGAATTAAGTATATTTAATCTTATACCTTTAAATAGATTAAATCCTAAAGATATAAAATAAAAGCTAATATTAATCTCTTACTAACTAATACTAATATACTAGTATTAGGAACTTATCTTTTAGGTACTCTTTATTAATATACTAGATCTAATATTACTCTAGTTAAATATACTTAAAGGTATAATAATTACCTTTAATTAATTTCTTTAATTAATTTATTATTAAATATAATATTACTTTTATATTATCTTTTATATTACTTAAATCTAATATACTTAATCTATTCTATAATATAAACTAATAGTACTTATAGTAAAATCTTATTTATTAACTAATAAGATAACTCTTATTTTTTATCTTTTAACTTATAAGACTTTATTATACCTTATTTAGCTATAAAAATAATAAAACCTTATCCCTTTATTAATAAGAATCTACTATTCCTATTAACTATAAGACTAAACTGTTATAATTATAGTATAAATATCTTTTAAGGGATTATCTTTAATATTAATATAATAAAGGTATTAATAGGTAATTATAAATAGTTTATTATACTATAATAAATAATAAATATAATAATTAAATTAGATATAATTAGAGTAAGAGAGATAATTATTATATTTAGAGGAGAAACCCCTTATTAATTATTTAATATAATAAATATAATTATCTTATTTAGAATTATCTTATTTTATATTATACTTATTAATACTCTCTTTCTTTTATTATTATATAATATAAATTATATAAAAATCTATTTTTATAATCTTAATAATTACCTTAAAAAAGAAAATATTAAAATGCTAATTATATAAAAATAGGGATACCCTTAGTAATTTCTTAATAATAAGAAAATATTTATATAGTATAATCTTACTAATAATAAACTTTAATAACTCTACTAATAATTTAGTTATTTATTTATAAATTGATTATATAAGCTACTAATAAAAGCTAGCTATTCTATTAAAAGGCAAGCTATTAAAAAATTAATTAAGATCTATAAGAAGTATTAACTTAATATAGGAGCACTTTAAAGGTTTAAATTTATAATTTAAAATAATTATAAATTTAACTATTACATTATTATAGATATTATATATATTAATAGTAAACTAATACTCTATATTATTAATAAGGCTATTATATTTAATACTATTTAATTCCTTACTAATATTTCTACATTAATTATATAAAAGGCTTTAAAGCTCTATTAGATTAATATATATATTAAACCATTTAATTAAATAATTATTAATCTTAATAAGAGCTTTATTAATAAAGGATTTTACTAGAAAGTAAGAATAAAAGGTATTATTATATTAGTAATGCTAATAAAAGTATACAATTTTATTGGAAAAGTTAAGTAATATTATATATTACTTTAATATACCTATAATATTATATACTAAGAAGACTTATTTGTAAAGCTAGAAGAAGCCCTTTAAGTAATAGTAAAAGCTATAAATAATATTACTAGCCCTAATAGCTTAGTGCTTATACTTTTTGTATTTAGAGTATATTCTTATATAATAAAAGATTTTAAATTATTATTTAATATAGTGAAATATATAAAAGCTATTTATAAAGTAATAATAGAAGTAAGAAAGATTAATATTAAGAGATAAATAAGAGATACCCTTATTATTTATAATAGCCTTAATACTTTTATTATTTTAAACTTATTATTATAATCTTAAGTTTATATATATTAAAAGAAAGAAAAATAGATTAGCTTCTATATTCTTATTATAATTAAAGGAAAAACCTATATTATTAATAATATTTAAGGACCTTTAAAATTCTATTTAATTATTATTAAACCATTCCTTAAAGACTTTAATAATAATATACTCCCTTTAAAATTAGTAATTATATTATTAAAGAAAAATAAAATAAAGAATAAAGAGGACCCTATTTATAAGCCTTTAATACTTAAGCTAATAGAAAAGAGAAAAAGAAAATAATCATATAAAAACCCTATTAATATACCTTAATCTTTACTACTCTAAAAAAGAGGTAAAGGATAATTTTATAAGAATCCTATTATAATAATTAATATATATATAATTAATTAATTTAAAGATAAAATTGAATATAGTAAAGTATTTATCTTAATTAAAGAGAAGGTTAATTTAGAATTTATATTAAAACTTTAAGATAAGAGAATTATTAAGACTTTTAGTAAATCTTTTAAAGTATTAATTATAAAGAAGATTAAAGGATTAATTTAATATAGTATATTTAAGTTTATTTTATTTAATATAAATATATATAGTAAGATTAGAATCTTTAAATTATATATTATTAATAAAATTAAAGGTAAGATTATTAATTTATTATATAAGAAATTATAATTAATAATCTAAGGTTATATTAATAAAGGTAAGAAAATAATACTTATTTAATTACTAATAATTTAAAGATATAATTAAAGGCTAATTCTAGTATTAACCTTATCTCTTTTTAAATAAAGTATCTCCCTCTAGTTATAAGATATTATATAAGTATATATATAGTTAGAGATAAAATTAAATTAGATTATTTTAGTATACCTTTTAATAAGTATTTAATACTAATACCTTAAGAATATAATTATAAAAGTAGTTATACTACTTTATAGAATACTAGAGGTAGGAAATTATTAGTAGGCTATATATAATAAGTACTATTTAAAGAAGCTCTAAATAATTATATTTATATTTAATTTATACTTATTTATTATACATCTTCTAAGATTATATAGGAAACCTAGATTATATAATAAAGATAGCTATTTATAAGTAGATTTCTCTCTAAATTAAGTAAAAATTAAGTATATTTAATCTTATACCTTTAAATAAATTAAATCTTAAAAATATAAAATAAAAGCTAATATTAATCTTTTATTAATTAATATTAATATATTAATATTAAGAACTTATCTTTTAAATATTCTTTATTAATATACTAGATTTAATATTATATTAATTAATTATATTTAAAAGTATAATAAATAATAATAATTACTTGTTCTTAAAAAGTATAGCTAAGGGCCTTAAAAAATATATTTAAAGAAAATTAATTTTATATTATAAATTAAATAATTTTAATTTAACTTATAGGTAAAATTAATTAAATTAAAAGAAGGCTAAACTTACTTATTAATAATCCTATACCTTTAAATATATAATTAATTAATCTTATAATAATATAAAAATTTAAAAGTTTTCTATTTTAAAACCTTAAATTCATTATTAAAAGAAAATATTTTAATAATTTAATTATAATTAATAATCTTATAACCTTATCTAACTAAATATACAATAAAAATAATTAATTTATTATAATAAGAACTCTATAATAAAAAGAATTATTAAAGAATTAAAATATAATTAATATATATACTATTAAAACTATTTAAAATTCTATTAAAAAGATCCTCTTAAAGGCTAAAAATAAAAATATATTATTAAGTAAAAAGGTATATTTAATTTATATATTCTTTAAGAAATCTAAATATAAGAATATATTAATAGAATTATTAAAACCTATAATAATAATAATATAAATATTTTAAATTTCTATATTAAAAAAGTAAATTAATTTAATATTAAGAGAATAATTAAGCCCTTTAAATTTACTTAAAAATTAAAAGAGTCCTATTAACCTTAATAAATTAATATTATCTTTAAATAAAGGTATTTTAATCTTAAATATATTAATTTTAATCTAGGGTTTACTTAAAATAAGTATAAGTATTATTAATTTAAGGATTTAAGGGTTTAAAGGGTTTAAATAGATAGTTAGACTATTACCTTTAAGGGATAAAATAGGCTAAATACTTAAAAACCTATAAAGATAGTTAAATATTATAGAGCTAGCTAAAAAAACCTAAATAATAATCTAATTAATTAATTTTATAAATAAATTAAATCTAAAAGTTAATATAATATAAGATAAAGGGAAGGGATAAAATAATATAATCCTTTTTTATTTAGGTATATTAAGAGGTATTAGTAATTTTAAATTAACTTTTATTTAGCTAAGACTATTATTAATTAAAATAAAGAAGGAATTATCTTTTACTTTAAGAAAGCTAAATAAAGATATAGTATATAGAAAAAAGAAATTCTATCTTTAATTTAAATATAGAAATTAAGAAAATAAATTTATTAAGTCTAATAAAAATAGCTAATAGAAAGTTAAAAATATTTAAAGTTTAAATTAAATTAATATATTTAGATAATTAATAATTTAAATTAAGAATATTAAGTTTTTTTAATTAAATAGTAAGATTAATAAGGTAAAGAATAAAAGACTATAATATAAAGGTAAATAAATTATCTTTTATAATATTAAAATATAGATTTAAGTAGTCTAATCTACTTAAAAAGATAATTTTAAGGTAAACTAAAACTATATTTAATAAAATATATAAAATTTATTTAAAGGATTAGTATTAAATTAATATTATTATTAGCTAAATCTAATAAAATAAAGAAGGCTTATAATTATAATAAAAATATTCTTTAAAGTAATTTAAAAAGAGTTTAAAATAAAGAAAAGAAAAGTAATAAAATAAATAGAGATTATTAAATATAATTATAAGAATATCCTAAATAATATACCTATTTATAATTTTACTATTAAAGTCTTTAATTAAATAAGATTAATAAAATAAATAAAAGAATATTAACTCCTAATAGTAATTTATAATTAATTAATAATTAATTTATATATTTTATACCTAAAGCTAATAAAAAGTAATACTTATATAATTTATATTAAGAAAATAAATAAAATTTATAAAGAACTATAAAAGAAAATAAAGAAAGATTAACAATTAAAGATTTATACTATAAGATAAAATAATAAAATTAATATAAACAAAGTTTATATTATAAATAAAAATAAAAAAAATAAAAACTAAATAAATTAAAATTAATAAGGTAAAAGAAATTGCCCTTCCTATAAATAATATAAATATAAGAAAAGATTATATTAAAATAATATTAAAGGTAATAAATACTTAAAAACAAAATCTATTAAGAAATAGTAAAATAATAATTCTAAGGATAAAGAGCAATATATATCTAACTATAAAAACAAATAAAATAATAAGTAATAAAAAGATTTTAATTAATACTAATAAAACTAAGAAGACTTTAAACTATAGTTTAGAAATTAAAGTTTATAATATTTTAATTATTATTAAAAATAATATTATAAAAAGAGAATTAAAAGTATATTATTAAGACTTACCTCTATTAGAATAAAAGAGGGTTTTATAATTAAAAGAACTAACTTCTTATTAGTAATTATATACTTATTAAAAAGAATATTAAGAATAACTTATTTAAAGGTATAACTAATAATAGTAATAAAAAAGATATAATAGCCTATATAAAAGTCTACTATAATAAGGTTCTATTAAAAAAGAAAGAAAATAATTAAATAAAAAGATAAATTATTAAAATAATAGGAAGATTAGACTTTATAAAGAAATTTAAAAAGAAAATAAATATATATTTATAAATAAAACTTTAATTTAATAATAAAGAAAAAAGCTATATAGTTTATGTAAATATTAAATATTCTATAATCTTAGTTAATTAAGAATAACTTTATAAGCATATAAGAAAGATAAAATAAAAGGAATAAAGCCTAAAGAAAATAAATAAAATTAAATTATAATTAGCTAAAGAAAATAAATAAAATTAAATTAAAACTAAAAACTACTACTTTTAACTTTTATTTAGCTAGATTAGTATAAGAAAAAGTAGCTTATATATACTTTACTATTACTATAAATATAATAAACTTATTAAGCCCTTACCTCCTACTAAAAATAAATTTCCTCTTTAAGTATAAAATAAAGATAGATTTTATTAATTTAAGGATTATATTTTACTTAGCTTATAATATTAAATATAAAGGAAATATTTTCTAAATTAAATTTAAGAATATTAAGAGAAAGATAATTAGTACTTATATTATTAATATTAGCTTAAAGAAGACTACTTTTATCTAAGTAAATTAAGAAAACTTATTTAATTTTTATAATAAAAAAAAGAATCTAAATTATATTATCTAAGTATAAATTATTTAAATATAATTAATACTATAGTAAATAAAAGCTTACTTAAGCTTATTTAAATTTATAATATATTAAATAAAAAGATAATTATTTAAAAAAGAGAGAATTTAAGTATAATTTTAAATAAATAAGTTAAAGAAGAGGTTTATTTTATTTTTAAAGAAAAAATAATTAATTATATATAGGATTAAACCTTTAAAATTAAAAAAGTATTTCTAGTAGTAATAAAAATAATAGAAAACAAACTAAAATAAAAAGAAGTAAACTTTAACTTAACTAAAGTCAATATTAATATACTAAGCTATAAAATCACTAAAGTAATTAATATATTATTTATTTAGAACTAGTTTAATATAATAATAGTAAACCTAAACCTAGATATAATAATATAAATTATTAAATTAATAAATAAATATAATATCTATAAAAATTAAGGTATTATTCTAATAAAGGAAAAGAATAAAATATATATAGATCTTATAAAAAGATAATAAAATTAAAAGAAAATTATAAAAAAGTATACTTTAAGTATTAAAGATTATATTATATTAAATAAAACTTATAAAAAGCTATATTAAGTAGAAAAGATAAAATATATTAAAGGACTAGCTCTTATTATATGCTTAGCCTTTATTATTTAATAAATTATAAATAGTAAATAAAAAGAAAAAGTTATTATTAATCTAAGACTATTTAATAAGCTAATTATTCTTAATATATACTTATTACTAGATTAAGATAATATTATTAAAAAAATAAAGAATATAAAGTGGTTTTTAATATTTAATAAAATAGGATTTTTTTATTAATTATTAATTTTAAGAGAATATAGGAATTATATAATAATAATATTTAATTAAAGATTAAAAGAATTTAATATTATATTAATAGATTTTAAGAATACTTTAGCCTTTACCTAGAGATTTTAAAATTAATTATTTAATAGCTATATAGGCTTTATATATATTTATATTAATAATATAATTATATTTTCTATAATATTTAAAAAATATTTATAATACTTAAAGAAAGTCCTAAAAATAATCTTTAAAAATTAAATAAAAATAGTAATTAATAAATCATTTTTAGTATATCCTTAAGTATAATTACTTAATTTTATTATAAATAGAGAAGAAGTCTAGAAAACTAAAAATAGGCTAATAGTATTTATAAAGATAATAATATTATCCAATTTAAAAAAGCTTAAAACCTACCTAAGAATAATTAGTTTCTTATAGTAAAGGATTTTATAATTTAAAGTAAAAGTAAAGCTATTATAAAAGTATAAAATAAGCTTATTATAAGAAGTATATAAAAATAATAAAATCCTAATAAGATTATTAAGACCTATAAAAAGGAAAAAAACTTCCTAAAAAAAGTTTATATTAACTAAGGAAGAGATAGAAATATTTATAGATCTATAAGGATTTCTAATAAACCAATTTCTATTATATTACTATAACCTAATAAAACTATTATTTTTTAAATTAAATACTTATAAAAATAAATTTAGCTTATATATCTTTTAATTATATAAAAAATAAAATTAAAAGTTAATCTTTAGTAAAAATATACCTATTAAAGACCTTAAGCTAATTTTATTCCTCTTAAAACTTACTTTATTTACTAAATAAAAATATAAATTAATAAAAGTAAAAATTATTATAGTAGGATAGGCAATATAAAAGCTAAAAAAAATAATACAATTAAACTAAAACCTAATTAATATTATTATAAATTATATTATAACTTAAGGTATTATTATATATACTTTACTTAATATCCTTAATCTTAATAAAGTTAATTTAAAGCTAGTTAATATTATAAATTATCTTTTAGTATTTTAATTTAATATTTTTTATATACTTAAAGTACTTAATATTATTTTAAATACTTTATTATAGCTTTTAATAAAAGAATTATTATATTAAAAAGCTAATAAAAGTAAATTTAATAAGTTAAAAGCTATAGTTAATCTTATAATAATTAAAATAGCTTTAGCCTTAGAATTTAGAAAAGAGATATTAAAGAAATATATAAAGATTTAAAATTAAATTAAATTTAAGAGTATTTATATTAAAATCTTATAAATAAAAGTAAAGATTAATAAATAACTATAAAACTTGATAAATTATAAGAATTAATAAAGAATAGATTTTTATATTATATTAATTATTATAAAAAATAATATCTATATATTCCTTAATTAATAATTAAAAGTATCCTTATTATAATCTATAATAATTAAAAATACTTAAAATTTTATTAAATAATTATAAAATTAAAGTTAATATATTTTTATTAAATAATTAAAATAATAAAAAAGATTTATAGTATATTATTTTATATATAAGGAGAATATAATTAATAGAAACCTAAAAATAGGCAAATTATAATTAATCTTAATAATCCCTAAAGTATTCTATATAATAGTACTAGACTTTATAATCAATCTACTAAAGGTAAAATCTAATAAAACTATATAAGTAATTCTTAATTACTCTAAGCTAGATATTATTTACTTAATTAATTGCCTTTTTTAAAAAGAAATAATTATAATAATAAAATATTTATTATATATTATTAAAGAATAAATAATTATATTTTTAAGGCTATAAATAATATATAATTAAAGCTTATTTAATAGGATTTTTACTAATTAAAATTTAAAGTTTATAAGTACCCTTTAAAGAGCTATATTAATTCTTTTTAAGACTATAAAGCTTATTTTAATAATATATTACTCTTAAATAAATAAAAGTATAAAATAAAAGAATTAATTAATTAAAATTATAATTTAATATTATATAATTATTAACCTAAATATAATATAAATAGAGATATTTCTAACTATTTAATATTACCTTAATAATATAATATCAAGTAATATTAAAAGATTACTTAATAAACTAATTTATAAATTTAAACTAAAAATAATAATTAACTTTACTATCCTAATAAGAGTTTTAAATATAAAGATAAATAAAATTACCTTAATGGTATTATAAAAGCTATATATATAAAAAGTATAATTATTAATTAATACTATTATAAGACTTTTAAAAATCTAATATAATTCTAATTATAAATTAATTAATATTAACTAAAAAGGTACTATTTATCTTTAATTATATAATAGCTACTATTTATTTAATAAGCTAAAGAAAAAGTAATTTCTAATATATACTAAACCCTACTATATAATATATAAAATCTATAAATAAGCAATTAAATTCAATTTCCGTCTATATTAAAGAGTACATCTAATAATCTCTATAGTATATATATAAAAACTATAATAAAAAGAGAACCCTTTTAAGAGAATATAACCCTTATTACTATTAATTACAATTAATAAAATTAAAATAATAAATTACTAAAAAGTTAATTAAATTACTAAATTAAAAATAAAATAATATTAAAAAAGTCTAACTAAATATTTCCTAATTAAATAAAAAGGATTTATTATTAAAGAAGACTTTTAATTAAAAGAATCTAATATAAAAATAAATACTTTTAAGACTATAAATAAATTTTTAAAAAAGAACTTAATTAATTAAAAAAATAAATATAATAAGAAGGGTTTCTAAATGCCTTTTAATTTAAAATAAATAGCTTAAAGAAAGAATTAAATTAAATATATAAAGAAATTAATTTTATTTTTTATATTATATTTTATATAAATTTATAAAATAATAAAAAAGTATAAATTACTTTAAAATAATAAATTACTATTATATAAATATTTAATTTTATTAAAATTAAAATAAAATAAAAAAACTAATAAATAAATAATTAAATACCTTTAATAAAATAATTTTATTTTTTATTATTTAATAAATATCTTTAATTAACTCTTATTATATAATAACTTCCCTTCTATATCCTTTAATATTTTAATTAAAAAGCTTAAAATTTAAATTTAATCTTATACTATTACTTTTAACTCTATACTATTATTTCTAGCTCTATTTATACTATAAAAAGGATTTTTCTTTAATATATTTCTCTTAATAAAAAATAATAAAAAAGTTAATTTAAGAATATTATTATTAACTCCCTATTAATTAAAAAATACTAAAGTATATTTAATAGTTTTATTTAGTAAGAACAAAATATAAATTCTAATAATAAGGTCTCTTAAAGCTACTATATTTCCAACTAATATTAAAATAAAATAAGTAAATAATAACTACCTAATAAAAATTTAAAAGTAATCTATAAAAATATTAAAAGTTTAAATAATTTTAACTTTAAAGTTAATAAATATACTCTTACTATTACACATCTCTAGCTGCCTTAGGCAGCTAAAAGCTTGTTACCACAGCCTGCTAGGAACCGCAGCCACAGCCCGCTAGGGGCTGCAGCTAGCTGCAGCTAGCTGCCGCTACGAGCCGCTGGAAGCAGCCCTGACAGGGGTTTAGTTGACCTATAAAAGGGAGCTTTCTTCCCCTTTAGATAATTAAATAACTATGCCTTTTACATCTCATTCAATCTATAACACTTACCAAAGAAAAACTCAAATAAAGAGTCTAAGACCTTTATATTAAGTATAAGCATAGTATAAAAAGAAGAAGTAAAAGGAGCTAACTATAATAAGTAAAAAAAGATAAAATCAACCTACTTAAAAATATTATTACCTTTAAGATAATTAAAAATAATAATAAGATATTAGCCCTATTACTAAACCAATAGAAAATAGGTAAAAAGTGCCTACCTAAGAGTACTAAACTTAATAAAGATAATATATATAATAATAAAAATAAGAAATAAGAGAAAGGAATTAAAAATTAACTTTAAAAGGATAAAGATATTAATAAAAACCTTAAAAATTTTAAGATAAATTATAAGAATAATATTAATAATAATAATAATAATATTAAAGGTAATAATAATAATATTAAAATTATCTTTAAACTTATTAATAACTTTATAATTAGGTTTAAATCCTTAAATAAATTATTATATTAATAATATAATTAATATATATAAAAAATAATAAACTAAACTACTTAAAGTAATAATAAAATAGATAATAATAATATTAAAACCTATAAATAATACTAATTTACTAATTAAAATAAGGATATTAAAAAAAATTAAAGCTAAATAAATTACTAGCTTATTATTTAATATAAGTTTAAACTTACTAGCCTAAAAGAAATAATTAATAAAAAAGAAAATAAATATTATTTACTTTACTTACTTTATATAAATATTTATTATTACTATTATAAAGCCTTCTATAAAAAGTATAAAACTACTAATAAATAGATTTTATAAGAATTAAGTACTTAAATAATTATTAGAATTATTTACCAAATTAAATAGTACTTAAAAAAGGCTATAATTACCTATTATAATAAAAGATATATTATTTATAAAGGTAAAAATTATAACTATTAAGAGCTAATTCTTTTATATATAAAGATTCTTACTATTAAATTTATTAAGCTATATAAAGAATTTAATACTTTTATAATAAAAACCCTAGGTATAATTAAATATAAATATTACTTTAATATTTAAGGTAATTTCTTTATTATAGCTAAAGGTATAATTAATATAATAAATATTAAAAGTAATAATATTAAAGTAAAAAATATTATTTTATATACCTTTTTAGCTATTACTAATATAAAAATAATAACTATAATTATTAAAAAAGAATTTAATAAGTTATAAAAAGCTTTTAATATTAAAATTATTAATAATAATATTTTTCTAAAAATTTTAAAAAAGATTAAATTAAATATTATAAGCCTAATAAATAAAAATAAGAAATTAAAAGTATATATTATAAAGCTAAAAGGGTATAAGAACTAAGTATTTAATAAGGAGTTTAAAAGGATTATTAAACTTACTATTAATAAAGCTTAAATAGCTCTTATTAAAGAAAAATTTAATAAATAAACTATAAACTAAGAAAATAATTTTAATATTAAGGCAATTAATACTAGCTTAAAGAATAAAAAGTAAAAAATAATCTCCTTAATAAAGGAACTAGGTATAAAGAAATTAAAATTATAGGAAAAGTCTAATAAATAAAGACTTAAAGACTTATTTAATTTAAGTTTATTTAATTAAAAGAAATAGTAAAATTAATCTAGGCTTTAATTATAAAAATTAAAGTAAAAATAAAAATAATAAAAAAAATAAAAAAAAAGCTAAAAAAAATAAAAGTAAAAATATATATATATAAAATAAAAAGTACTATAAGTAGGTAGATTTTATTTATAATTAAAAGTATTAAATATTATTAAGGATAATAGATTATTTTTATTTATAAAGAGAGTACTTATTATATATCTTTTAAGGTTATATAGGAAACCTAGATTATATAATAAAGATATTTATTTATAAGTAGATTTCTCCTTAAGTTAAGTAAAAATTAAGTATATTTAATCTTATACCTTTAAATAAATTAGATTTTAAAGATATAAAATAAAAGTTAATATTAATTTCCTACTAGTTAATATTAATATATTAATATTAAGAACTTATCTTTTAAGTACTCTTTATTAATACATTAGATCTAATATTATACCAGTCGATTATACCTAGAAGTATAATATATATATTAATATATATTATATTACCCTTCTTTCTCCTAACTATTTTATTAGTATAAATATAAAAGATAAAAAAAGAAAAGGAAAATAATCTACTTAAATTAAAAAATATATAATCTTAAGAACAAGACCTTTAAAGAGAAGATATTATATTATAATCTAGACCTAGTTACCTTATAGTAATACTACTATTAGTAGAACTTTAAATAAGGCTTACTTTTATTTTTAATAGTTAAGCTTACTATTAGGTAAGACTATCCTATTTAATAGGATTATCTTAACTAGATATAGCTATCTTAATCTATTAGGAATGCTCTTAGCTATTAAAAATAATATTCTACTTAATATATAAGACTATAAGAATTATAATTATTAAAGCTTAACTTAGCTTTTAATATAATTTAATTACCTTTAATTAATCTCTTTAATTAACCTATTATTAAATATAATATTACTTTTATATTATCTTTTATATTACTTAAACCTAATATACTTAATTTACCCTATAATATAAACTAATAGCACTTATAATAGAATCTTATCTACTAGCTAATAAGGTAATCCCTATTTCTTATCCCCTAATTTATAAAACTCTATTATATCTTATTTAGCTATAAAAATAATAAAACCTTATCCCCTTATTAATAAGAATCTACTATTTCTATTAATTATAAGACTAGACTATTATAGATATTATATCTCTTTAAACCTATATATAAGTTAAATTAATAAGTAATCTTATTAATATATATAACTTATAATAGCTAAATAGTCTACTTAAATTTATCTTAAATAATATAAATCTATAAAAACTACTTTAACTTTTTTATTATAATTATAATATATTATCTTTATAATTATTAAAAGATCTCTTATACCCCTTCTTTTTATATCTTAATAAACCTAAAGATAATATTATTTACAAAGAAAAATATAATTACTCTATCTTTTTATATTATATATAGCTCCTAGGGAATCTTTATAAACCCTAATAATTATATTATTACTATTAAATATATTTATTATATAATAAACAATCTTTATAATTTATATAGTACTTTCTTAAAAATAAATATAATACTTTTCTTTTTAAATCTTAATATAAGATTATAAGCTTAAGTAATCAATTAAATATATAATAAGTTAAAATATCTTAATCTAAGATATTATAAGGTAAGGAGTACCTATAAAGATAAAGAGCAAGATAAATAGTTTTATTATTTATTAAGTTAAAGTCTTAAAGAGAATATAATCTTAAGTTAGTTCTATTAATATTATACCCTAGTTACAATCTAGAGCTTTATAATTCTTTAATTTCTACTTTAAGGAAAATTAGTATATTATATAATAAGTAAGGTTATTTAGATTTTAGAAAATATTAATAATATATTATCTTTTCTTAAGCTAAGATAAACTTACTATAGTATAAGAGTACTATTAATATAGGCTATAAATAGTTAAGTATATAAGTAAAAACTTTAAGAAGAATTACTTTATAGGGATTAAAATCTAAAGTCCTTAAATATATTTTATATTTTAGTTTTTAAAAGTTCTTTAATAATAAAGCTAAAGGAATTTAAAGGTTAAGAGAATATTAAGGAGTAAATATTACTACTATTTATAATATAAATCTTATATAAAGTAAATAAATTTATAATATTTATAAAGGAATTTATATTTATAATAATATAATAATAGTAATAGTTTTAAATATAATAATAATAGCTTTAAGCTTAATAGTAATAATTTTAAATAAATATACTATATTAATTAGCTATATAACTTAATATAAATCCTAGAAAGGATTATAAAAAGCTACTATTTTATAATTATAAAAAGCTTAATAAAAATATATTAAATATCTAAGTAAATAATTAGATTTATATTATTAAAATTAATAATAATTTAAGATTAGGAAATTTAATAGCTTAATATATAAAGTAAGCTATAATTAAATTCTTATACTCTTTATAAATATAATAATATAATTATATTAAAGGGCTTATTAGTTAAGATTCTTTATAAAAAGATTTTCTTATCTTTATATATAAGATATATATAAATTTAAATTTATAAGAATATTAATTTTATAATAAGTTATTATTATTAAGATAAAAGAAAGATTAAGTATTTATTTCTAGTTTAAATACAAGTAATAAGAGCGCTTAACTAGAATTTCTCTTAAAAGCTAGGCTATACAAGTAGCAATATAAATAATATTTAATAACTTTAATAATCTTTAATAATTTGCTCAACCAAGAAATAATTAACTTAATCCTCTATATAATATAACCTTAATACCCTTATAAAAACTTAAATAATTATATTTAAAATAGCTTCTTCCTGCTAAAATAATAAATCTTAATATATATTCTTATATCCTTATATATAATATCTTTTTAATAATATATTCTTTATAATCTTAATTACCTATTTACTAAAAGATATATTAATAATAGTCTCTATAAGTAATTATTATTTAATTTATATACTTATTATTAATTAAAGCTTAAGTATAATAAATTATTTTAATATATCTTAAATAAAATTAAAGCCCTTAAACTTAATATTATAAAGAAAATAAGGCTTATTAATTATAAGATTTAAATATTATAGGAAAATAATCTTAGTAATAATAAAGACTTTATTAAAGAAGAATATAATTACTTTAAATTAATAATAGAAAAGTATAATAGGTTTTAATTTAAGGATCTCAATTTAATAAAGTAAAGCTTTATAATAGATATTTATAATGGCTAATATAACGCCTAGATAGGAAAGATCTTAGGAGAGTTAGTGATTAAGTATTATAAGAGTACTTTATTATATAAATAGCTTTATATATTATAATTAAAATTAATAATCTAAAAAGTAATCTTATTTTAATTTATTAATATTATTATAAATTAAAGCTTAAGCTTAAGATTAAGATTTTAAAATAAAAGATAAAGCTTAAGAAGCCCTATAAAATAGCTAATAAAGCTAAGTATCTCTAAATATATATTTACTAAAATAAATTAAAATTATAAAAGAGTGATAGTATTAAGAGAACACTCCCTAACTAGTAAAAAGGACCTAAAAAACAATTATCTAATAATTATAAAGGTAAAGGTAAAGGTAGGAGCTAAGGTAGTATATCTAGGTCTATTACTTTAAGGGATAATACTAAACCTATTACCCTTATTACTATTAGCTATAGTAATATAAAGAAGATTATTAACTTTAATTATATAAAGATCTTTATTTACTATATCTATTATAAAAAAGATTATATTTTTTTTAATTATTCTTTTTAATAAAAGGAAAATATTAAACTAAAGGTAATTAAAGTATAAGCTATTATTAATACTATTATAGAAATAGATTTATTAAAAAATAAGTAGGTATAAGCTTAATACTTAAAGCTATTATACTTAAAATTTTTATTTTTTTAAATATAATTATTAAAAAAAGAATATTAATCCTTAATATATTTAAGAAAAAAGAAGTTTATATTAATATAAATACTTATATATAAGTAGATCTTATTAATTAATAATTTATATAAAGGCTTAGCTTAAAATTAATACTAAACCTTAAAATACCTTTACTAAAAAGTTATAATAAAATTATAATAGCTTTTAATAAGGTATATTAATTAATCTTCTTTCTAATTAATTATTAAGAGCTTTTTAGGAAGATTAAGTAAGTATTTATTAAGATATAATATTCTATAAATACTAGCAATCTTTTTCTCTTAAATAGTTTAATAGAAAGAGAAAGTATTATAATTAATACTTATATATATAATTAAATATATAAGCCTATCTTTCTTACTAAATCTAAAGATATTGCTAAAGATCTAATTAAAAATAGCAAAAAGACTTATATCTTTTATATTAATAGTACTTTAATATTAGGAGAAAAAGCAATTAAAGCTTTAGGGGAGAGGACTATAATTAAAGAAGTTACTAAACTATCTTAAAAATTAAAATTAAAATAGCATATATTTAATAAAAAAGAATTAAAAAGGTTTTCTCTCCTTAAAGGAGTAGAATACTTTATTAATATAATTTAAGGTAAGAAATTACTATATAATCTACTATACCCCCTAAGTATAATATAATATTATATACTTTTATAATATATAAAAAATAATATTATTAATAGTAAAATAAAGCTATTAATTAGCTTTATTAATATATTAATACTATTTATTTTAAAGAAGGATAGTAGTTTATAATTATATATTAATTATAAAGGGCTTAATACTATTATTATTAAAAATTAATATTTACTTTTACTTATTAATAACCTTTTAAATAAATTAATAAAAGTAAAATAAATTATTAAGATTAATCTTTATAATATATATTATTATATTAAGATTAAAAAGAGTAATAAATAAAAAATTACTTTTAAAATAAAGTATAATTATTTTAAATATATAATTATATTATTTAAGCTAATTAATACTTTAATTACCTTAGTATATATTTATTATATACTTATAAATCTCTTAAATATATATTATATTATATATCTTAATAATATTATTATCTATTTTAAAATAAAAAACCAATATATTAAGAATATTTAGGAAATTCTTTAATAGCTATATAGATTTTAATTATATATTAAACTCTTTAAGTATACTTTTTATTAATAAAAGATAAAGTTCTTAGATTATATTATTACTTAAAATAATATTTATATAAATTTTATATAAGTAAAATTTATTATAAAATAAAAAATACTTACCTTATATAAGGATATATAAGTCTTCCTTAAATTTTATAATTTCTATTAAAAGTTTATTTTTTAATACATTAAAATAATAAAGCTATTAATAGAACTATTTAAAGAAAATAAAAATAATTATAAGGTAAAAGACCTTATTTAAATTAAAATTAAAAAAAAAAGCATTTTAAATATTAAAAATAGCCTTTTATTTAGCAATAATCTTATAACATTAAGACTTTACCCTAAAAGCCTATATAGAAATAGATATATTTACTAAAGCAATTTTAGAAATCTTATTATAACTTATAAAAGATTAATAGCATCTAATAGCCTATTAGTCTAAAAAGCTTACTAATACTAAGCAAAAATAGGATACTAAATAGCAAGAACTACTTATAATTATTAAGAGCTTAGAATATTAAAGCTATTACCTTTTAAGCTTATTAAAAAAGTTTATAATTCTAATAAACTACTTTACTCTTAAAGGAGTTATTAAAGCCTTTATAAGAGATCTTAAAAAAAGACTTATAAGATAAATATATAGGCTATTCTTATTTAACTTTAATCTTAAATATTAGCTTAGGAAGCTTAACCCAGCTAATAATCTATTAAAATAATCAAATTATATAGAAGGGAAAGTATTATATAAAGATATAATCCCTATACTTATAAAAAAGCTAGAGTTAATAGAGGAGCTATTATTAAATATATAATATATAATAGCTAATTTAAAAGGTAAAATAAAGACTACTAGCACTTTTATATAAGCTATTTATATTAGTCTAGGAGGTAATATAGCTATATATTAGGTAGTAAATAAAAGACCTTTATCCTTAAATTAAGACTAAGCCTTTAAACTATTAAACTAATAGAATATAGCTATAATCTCTCTAATTATATAAAGGCAAATAGCTTACAATACTATTATAAAAAAAAGTACTTAATAAAAAGAGAATAAAATCTCTTATAATAGGAACCTATTAAAAGCTAGAGTAGCTAGACTAAACTAACTTATTCTACATCCAATTATAAGAGAGCTTATAGAAGGTAAAATAGTATTTCTTATTTAACTATTTGCCTAATTAGAAGAATTAGTTTAAGGACTATAAGCTAAAGACTTATTTTACTAATAATAAGTATAAAAGGTTTAATAAAATGCTAGAGAAGTAAAGTAATATTATATTAATAAAAATAATATTTTTTTTTATAAAGGGAGATTAGTTATCCTAGTATAGTATATATTAAGATTTAAGATACTTTATAAATACTATAATAACCTAAGAATAGGGTATATAAAAGCTATTAAGATAGCTAAACTTATTAAAAGGAAGTTTTATTAAAAAGGAATTATAAAGGATATATATAATTATATCTCCTAGTATTAAATATATTAAGATATATATATCCTATAATATAGGCTATATAGAAAGTTATAATTATTACTATTATTAATATATTTATTTTTAGAAATTAATATTAATTTTATTATAAGGCTATTAAAGAGTACTTATAATAATAGAAAAAAATATAATACTATCTTTATAATTATTTATTATATAATAAAGTTTATAATATTTATCCTTATAAAGAAAACACTTACTATTACCTAAATAGTACAAATATTATATAAGTATATAAAATACTAATATAAAATACTTAAGGGTATTATAAGTAATTAAGATAAGCTATTTATAAGTTAATTTTAAAAGAAACTAATAAAAAAATAAGTAATAATTAAATAATTATCTACTATATACTACCCCTAAACTAATAAATAAATTAAATAAATATATTAAATATTAAAATAATATTTAAAATTATTTATAGGTAAAGCTTTAGAGAGATAAGCAATATAATTCCCTAAAGGCAAGTTTACCTATAATAATAGTTAGTATAGTACTATTAAAGTATTACCAATATAAACACTATATAAATACTATTTAAGGGTAATTAAGTATATACTATAGTATTTAAAGACCTATATATAAGGTATTTAAGAGTATATGAAAGCCTTAAATTATATATATATATAGGCTTAATAATATTAGTAGAAAGTAATAAAAGTATAAATTAAATATTATAATAAAGGATATCTTAAAATAAAATATAAAAAAGAATAAATTGTAGATTTATTTATAAGGAACTTTAAGTTTAAGTATAAGAAATTAGTACTAAAATTTATTAAGATTATTATTATTAAAAGGATAGAATAGTAAGTATATAGGGTATACCTTTTAAAGTAATATTAATAGATATATAATATCTTTTTAGTCTTCCTCCTTAAGCTATAAGTAAGTGCTAAGAGTAATACTATAATCTACCTTTTAAAATTAATAGAAGAAGAAAATAAATAGGAGATTAAGAAGATTATTATATATAAAGGTATAGATAATAAGATATATTATTAGGTAAAATAGGTAGAATAGTCTATAAAGTATAATACTTAGAAGCTTAAAGCTTACCTTAATAATATAATAATTATAATATATAAATATTATAAGTAAGTTAAGAAGATATATAAAAAGTAGGATAATAAGGAATAAGAATATAAGATTATATATAGGAATATTATTTTAATTTATATTCTTTAAGGCTTAAAAATAAGCCTCTTAAAGAGGGGGATAATTATAAGATTATAAGCTTAAGTAATCAATTAAATATATAATAAATTAGAATATTTTAGTCTAAGATATTATAAGATAAGAAGTACCTATAAAGATAGAGAGCAGGATAAATAGTTTTATTATTTATTAAGTTAAAGTCTTAGAGAGAATATAGTCTTAAGTTAGTCCTATTAATATTATACCCTAGTTATAATCTAGAGCTTTATACTTAATAATATCTTTATAAATATTAGTTTATTTAATCTATAATTTATAAATATATTTATAATATTTATTTAAATTAACTCTAGGTTTTATTTATTTCTAGTTTAAATATAAGTAATAAAAGCACTTAACTAGAATTTCTTTTAAGAATTAAGCTATATAAATAGTAATATAAATAGTATTTAATAACTTTAATCACTAATTATATTCCAAATAATTGTAATAAAATGCACTTTTAATTACTTAGATAGCTGCTATCTAACCCTCCCTTTATTCCCTTAACTTATAGTGTGTTATTACTTGTTTTCACCCTTCTTCTTTTTCCCTTAGTAAATCCTATAAATCTTTTCAATTTGTCTTTTTTTTTAAAAAGAAATAAAAATAAAAATAAAAATAAAGATAGCTTATATAGATCAGGTTATAAACAGTTATTACTTCTCCTAAGATCTTTTTTATTTACTTATTATATTAGCTATTATAAATATTTACTAAAAAGCTTTAATTTTTTAGACTAAGATTCTTAACTTTAAACCTCTTTTATATTAATTATATAAGGTTATTATATTCTTTCTTAATAAATTTTTTATCCTTAAAATAAAGATTATATTTAAGGAATATTTATAATTTATATTTAATAAGTTTTAGCTTTTATATAATTAGGAGGTTAATAGTATTAGTTTTATTATTTATATAATAAAATAACTTACTTTTATTAAATTTTAATTAGAAGCTAGTATATAGATTGAGTGATAATTACTTATAAAAAGTGTTATTAGTATATTTTTTAGTGGATAGGTAGTTAGGATTATAAAGGATATATTATTAAAAAGATATTATATATAAGGATATAAGGATATATATTAGGATTTATTGTCTTAGTAGGAAGAAATTATATTAAATATAATTATTTAAGTTTTTATAAGAATATTAAGATTATATTATATAGAGAATTAAGTTAATTGTTTTTTAATTAAATAAATTATTAAAGATTATTAAAGTTATTAAATATTATTTATATTACTATTTGTATAGCTTAGCTTCTAGGAGAAATTCTAGTTAAGCGTTCTTACTACTTAAATTTAAACTAGAAATAAATAACTTTAATAATTGTTAATAATTTATTTAATTAAAAAATAATTAATTTAATTCTTTATATAATATAATCTTAATATAATTATAAAAACTTAAATAATTATATTTAAAATAATTTCTTCTTATTAAAATACTAAATCTTAATATATATCCTTATATTTTTATATATAATATCTTTTTAATAATATATTCTTTATAATTCTAATTATTTATTTACTAAAAAATATATTAATAATAATCTTTATAAGTAATTATTATTTAATTTATATTTATTTCTAATTTAAATATAAATAATAAAAGCACTTAATTAAAATTTCTCTTAAAAGCTAAGCTATATAGATAATAATACAAATAATATTTAATAATTTTAATAGTCTTTAATAATTTACCTAACTAAGAAATAATTAATTTAATTCTTTATATAATATAATCTTAATACCCTTATAAAAACTTAAATAATTATATTTAAAATAGCTTCTTTCTATTAAAATAATAAATCTTAATATATATTTTTATATTTTTATATATAATATCTTTTTAATAATATATTCTTTATAATCTTAATTACCTATCTACTAAAAAATATATTAATAATAATCTTTATAAATAATTATTATTTAATTTATATACTTACTATTAATTAAAGCTTAAATATAATAAACTATTTTAATATATTTTAAATAAAATTAAAGCCCTTAAACTTAATATTATAAAGAACATAAGGCTTATTAATTATAAAATTTAAATATTATAGGAAAATAATCTTAATAATAATAAAGACTTTATTAAAGAAGAATATAATTACTTTAAATTAATAATAAAAAGTATAATAAGTTTTAATTTAAGAATTTTAATTTAATAAAGTAGAGCTTTATAGTAGATATTTATAATAGCTAATATAATACTTAAATAGGAAAGATCTTAAAAGAGTTAGTGTTTATTTATAATATTAATTAAAGGAAGAAGGGTGGAAATAGGTAATTATAGGTTAAGGGAATAAAGGGTAGGTTAAATAGTAGCTATTTAAGTAATTAAAAGTATATTTTATTACAATTATTTAAAATACAATTAGTAATTTAATTTATATATTTATTATTAATTAAAGCTTAAATATAATAAATTATTTTAATATATTTTAAATAAAATTAAAGCTTTTAAATTTAATATTATAAAGAAAATAAAGTTTATTAATTATAAGATTTAAGTATTATAAAAAAATAATTTTAATAATAATAAAGACTTTATTAAAGAAAAATATAATTATTTTAAATTAATAATAAAAAAGTATAATAAGTTTTAATTTATAAATTTTAATTTAATAAAATAAAATTTTATAATAAATATTTATAATAATTAATATAATATTTAAATAGAAAAGATTTTAGGAAAGTTAATATTTATTTATAATATTAATAAAAAAAAGAAGGGTAAAAATAGGTAATAGTACTTATATAAACTATAGGTTAAGAGAATAAAGAGTAAGTTAAATAATAGCTATGTAAGTAATTAAAAGTGCATTTTATTATAATTATTTAGAATATAATTAATATAGCTTTAGGTTATTCTCTATTATAATAGCTATTAATATATAAAATAATATACTTATAAGAGTAATTACTTTAATAAATAATTCTTTTAATATTTATTAATTATTATATATAATAAGTTATACTTTATACTTTATTAAATATCTATACTCATTTATTTTATAAGTAAATACTTATATATAATATCTTTCTAATAATATATTCTCTATAATCCTAATTACTTATTTACTAAAAGATATATTAATAATAATCTCTATAAATAATTATTACTTAATCTATATACTTACTACTAATTAAAGCTTAAATATAATAAGCTATTTTAATATATTTTAAATAAAATTAAAGCCCTTAAACTTAATATTATAAAGAAAATAAGACTTATTAATTATAAGATTTAAGTATTATAGGAAAATAATCTTAATAATAATAAAGACTTTATTAAAAAAGAATATAATTACTTTAAATTAATAATAAAAAAATATAATAGGTTTTAATTTAAGAATCTCAATTTAATAGAGTAAAGCTTTATAATAGATATTTGCAATAGCTAATATAATGCTTAGATAGGAAAGATCTTAAGAGAATTAGTATTTATTTATAATATTAATTAAAGGAAAAAGGGTAGAAATAAGTAATAGTATACTATAGGTCAAGGGAACAAAGGGCAGGTTAAATAGTAGCTATTTAAGTAATTAAAAGTATATTTTATTATAATTATTTAGAATACAATTAGTAAATCTTATCTTTTAATATAATTTTAAATAATTTTTATAGCTTTATAAAATTATTTTTTATATAAATAATCCTTAACATCTTTAAATATCTTTAATAATAATAATAAATTATACTTATATTATATCTTTAATTTAAACTTTTAATCTACTATAAAGGCTTTATATAATAATAAAATTACTTATTTTAGCTAAAAATCTTTAAACTATTTATTTATATTACCTTTCTTAATTTAAGATATTACTCTCTCTTTTACCCTCTTAGCTTTAATAATAAGAAGGTAAATATATAAAGCTATTTTAAATACTTAATTTAATTTTAATATTAAAAATATAAAGTAAAAATCTTTTAATTACTTAACTAATTAAAAATCTATATTTTCTTTATTAATTTCTACTTATAGTATTATTTTTACTTTACCTCTTAATATATTTACTTATATAGTATTTTATTTTTATAAGGGTATCAAGGTTATATTATACAAAGAACTAAGTTAATTGTTTTTTAATTAAATAAATTATTAAAGATTATTAAAGTTATTAAATACTATTTATATTACTACTTGTATAGCCTAGCCTTTAGGAGAAATTCTAGTTAAGTGCCCTTATTACTTATATTTAAACTAGAAATAAATAGTATTTTATATTTTGTAAGAAGACTAAAGGCTCAGCGCACATACAACGCACTAACAAGCAAAACGCTATATACCCTACCACTATAGCTAAGTAAGCTCTAGGTATTATATAATTATAAGAGTAAAATACTTATATTTAAAATAATATAAATTAAAGTTTAAGTAATAGAAAATACTTATCTTTTAGCTATTATTATTACCTTAATTAAGAACCTTTATAATTCTTTAATTTTTATATTAATTAGATAATTAATATAATAAAAATAAATTAATAAGTCTTAATTAATTTAAAGAATAAATATAATAATATAATATAAGATCTATAATTAAAGATACTATACCTAATTAAAAAATAGAATATAATCTTTATAGAACTTTTATTAATTAAAAGGCTAATTATAAAAGAGATAGTATATTATTTAATATTCTATTAAAATACCTATTATTTAAGAAGATAATTAAAGGTATTTTAATTAAAGTAAAGAGATTACTTTATAAATATATTAGACTTTTATTAAGTACCTTTAAAGAATAACTCTTAATTTTATTTTTAAATAGAAAGTATATATAATAAAGAGATATTAAAGCTAAGCTTTAGAAATATAAACCTATTTATAAGAACTTAAGGATTTTAATTATTATTTTAAATAGTAAAATAATAATAATAAGAAAGTTAAGAATATTAAAAGTTAATTTAATAATTATTTAAATATTTAATAAATAATTTATATAAAAATTCAAAGAAATCTCTATTTTATAATTATAATTTTCTAAAAGAGAAAGTAATTAGTATTTAAATTATTAATTAAATTAGTATTATAAAGTTAAGAAATAACCTATAAATAAGTAATATTAATTAATAAAGAATTAAATAGGTTATAATAAAATTCTATTATTTAAAATAAATTAAATAAAGAGTTTATATAAAAAACTTAATAAAGCTTATATAAATTAATTTTTTAGATTTTATATATTAAAAATATATTAATTTTATTTTATAAAAAAAGTAAATAAAAGATAAATTACTTTTTTTAAAGTAAATTAGTAAATAATTATTAATAAAGTACTTTTATATATAAATAGCTTTATATAAAGCCTTAAATATAAAAGACTTAAAGACTTAAAGGGATCTAGCTTATTATTATTACTTTAGCCTTAAAAAGTTACTAAAATAAGAACTAAACTATTTAAAGATTAAATTATTAAGGCTATAGAAAGTAATTTAAGAGATTAAGTAGCTATAATTATATATATAAAAGAAGCTTAAATACTTATAGTATAAAGATTATAAGTAAGGATTTACTTTATTTTATTAAAAAGGCCTAAAAAAAACCTAAAATATAGGGTTTAATAGTAGAGGCCTTTAAAATAGGTTTATAGTAAAAAGTAAAGGGCAATTAAGCTAGTGCCCCTAAAATAATTTATATACCTTAGATTAAATAAGGGACTAAAAACTATATATAAGGCTTTTAGTAAATATAAGCTAAATTAATATAATTTATTATAATTATAATAAATTAGGGTATTATACCCTAGAGTATAAATATTTAAAGAAGAGTACCTTATAATCACTTAATATAAAAATTATAAAGGTATAAGTAATTATTATTAAAATTAAAGAGATACATTTATTAGAAAATAATAAGGTATAAAAAGAATACTTAATCTCTTTATATTAAAATTAATATTTATAGAACTTATAGTTTAAAAATAAGTAATTATTTTATAAATTAATATAAAAAGTATTATTTATATTAATATAAATACTTATATATAAATTAATCTTATTAACTTTAAGCTAATTAATTAGCTAAGCTTAAAATTTATTAAGAATTAAAAAGTACTTAAGCTTTAATTATTTAATAAAATAAAAAGTTCTTTAAGCTTTATTTATAAATTAATATTTTTTCTTTTAGATTTTTAAGGGTTTTTAAGGAAAATATAATAAATATTTATTAAAGCTATATATTTAATTAATACTAATAATTTACTTTTATTATCTTATTTTATAAATACAGAAGAGATTATTATTAATATTATAAAGTATATATAAAGCTATAAGCCTATATTAATTATTAAACTTAATATATTTATCTAGGAAATAATTAAAAATAGTAAAAGGGTATAAATAATATATATTTATAGTATACTTTTACTAAAGAAATAAGCTTTCCTAGTACTAAGAGAAGAGATAAATATTAAAGAAGGAAATTTACTTATAAAGATTAAAAATCTTAAAGTAGCTTTTAGTATAAAAGTAGCTAAGGAAATGCCTTTTTAAATAAAAGTAAATTATATAATAGACTTAATAAAGAAAAAGAAATTACTATATAGTTTAATTTATTCTATTAATATTAAATAATAAGAGATATTATATAAGTATATTTTAAAGTATATAGTAAGTAATTATATTAAGGTCTCTATAAGTAAGGCTAAAGTATTAATTTTATTTATCCTAAAAAAGAATAAAACTCTATATATTTATATAAATTACTAAGGGCTTAATACTATAATAGTTAAGAATTATTATTTATTATTCCTAATTAATAATCTATTAAATTGCTTATTTAGGGTATAATAGATCTTTAAAATTAATTTAAAGAATATATATTATTATATTTATATTAAGCTAGAAAATACTTAGAAAATTATTTATTTCTAGTTTAAATACAAGTAGTAGGGGCGCTTAACTAGAATTTCTCCTAGAAGCTAGGCTACATAGGTAGTAATATAAATAGTGTTTAATAACTTTAATGGTCTTTAATAATTTACTTAGAAAATTATATTTTATACTTATTATAAGTATTTTAAATATATTATAATATTATTTAAGTTTATTAATATACCTATTACTTTTTAAGTATATATTTATTAAGTATTAGCTAAATTAATAAATACTTATTATATTATATATCTAAATAATATTATTATTTATTTTAAGATTAAGAAGTAATATATAAAATATTTAAAGAAAATTTTAAAGAGATTTTAAGACTTTTAATTATATATAAAAATATTTAAATATACCTTTTATTAATAAGAGATAAAGTTTCTCAAATATATAATTACCTAAAAAGGTATTAAGATAAAGGTAAATTATATTTAAGCTATTAATAAATAATTAGATTTAAAAGAATATAAAGATATATAAGTATTTCTAAAATTTTATAATTTTTATCAAAAGTTTATTTTAAATTACTTTAAAATAATTAAATTTATTTTCTTTTTATTTAAAGAAAGTAAAAAAGAATATAAGTCTAGGGAATTCTATTAGCCTAATAAAGTAAAGTAAGCTTTTAAAGAGCTAAAGGTTATATTTTACTTAGCAACTATATTATAGTACTAAAACTTAAGTAAAAGAATTAAAGTAAAAATAAATATATTTATAAAGGTAATATTAGGTATTTTATTATAATTATATTAAGATTAATAAAGACTAATAGTATATTAATTATATAAATTAATTAATATAAAATAATAATAGGCTATTAGCTAATAAAAGCTTTTAGCTATTATTAAGAGCCTTAAGCACTAAAGCTATTACCTTTTAAGACTAAAAGAGAAATTCATACTATTAATAAACTATACTATATTAATAAGTATTATTACTACCTTAATATATAACCTTTAAAAAAGGCTTATTAAATAAATCTACTAATTTATTCCATTTAATTTCAATATTTAATATTAATTAAAAAAAACTAATCCTACTAATAGATTATTATAAAGACTTAATTATATAATAAAAAAAAATTATATATATAAATATATTACTTATACTAATACTTAAGCTTAAATTAATTAAAAATCTCTTATTAAATATATAATAAATAATTATTAATCTATTAATAAAGATTATAAATATTAAAATATATATTTAAATAATAAAAATAAGCTTAAATATATTATAAAAAGGCTAATAAAATATAAGGACTCCTCTCCTTTAAGCTATAATAAGTTTAAGATACTCTTTAATTTAATATTAAGTATAATATTTATCTTTATAATATTAATATAAGCCTAAAAAGTAATAAATATAATTAAAGGATAGCTAGAGAATGCTCTTTAAGAAATAATTACTTAAAGAAGCTAAGAAGACTTAGTAAAAGCTAGGATTATTATTTTAAAGTAATATATTTTATTCCTTATAATAAGAGAGCTTATAATTAATAAAATAGTATACTTAAATTAGTCTTTATATAAGTTAAAAGATCTTATTAAAGGACTATAGGCTAATAATTAATTTTTCTAATAATAAGTATAAAAGGTATAGTAAAGGGCTAGGCTTAAAGGGTAATATTACTTAAATAATTAAAGTATACTTTTCTTTAAAGGAAAATTAATTATTTTAAATTAATTTATATTATAGTTAAAGATTCTATATAAATACTATAATAATTTAAGAGTAAAATATATAAATATAGCTAAAACCTTAAACTTAATATAAAGGAAATTCTATTAAAATAATATAATAAATAATATATAATAGTATACTAAGAGCTATTAATAATATTAAGGTATATATATACTATAATATAAATTATATAAATAATTATAATTATTATTAATATTATTATACTTATTTTAAGAAATTAATATAGATTTTATTATTACACTATTAAATAATATTTAAATAAATAGTAAAGAATATAATATAATTTTAATTATAATTTCTTATATAATTAAGCATATAATATTTATATTAATTAAGAAAATACTTATAATAATAGAAATAGTATAATTACTTTATAAGTATATAGAATATATTTTTAAGATTCTTAAAGGAATTATTAATAATTAGGATAAACTATTTACTAATAAGTTTTAAAAAGAATTTATAAGATATTAAGTAATTACTTATTAACTATTTATTACTTATTACCTTTAAATAAATAAATAAATAAAAAGAATTAATTAAATATTAAAAAGATATTTATAATTATATATAAGTAATATATTAAATAGGTAAATTATTTAATTACTTAAGGCTTAATTAGCTTATAATAATAATAAATATAATACTATTAAAGTATTACTAATATAAGTATTATATAATTATTAGTCTTACTTAATAAAGTATATAATAAAATACCTTAAACTATAAGTCTAAAATATAAATAAATACTTATAAATATTTTAATATATATATAATAAAGTATATAAATAATAATAATAAGCTATAAAGATATAAGCTAAATATTATAATTAATAATATTAATCCTAAATATATAAGTAAGATTAACTTATAAGATTATTAATAAAGAACTTTAAATTTAAAAATAAAAAGCTTATATTTAAGTTTATTAAGGTTAAAATTATAAAAAAAATTAAAAGATAAATATACTAAGTAAAACTCCTTAAATTATATTAATAAATATATAATATTTTCTTAATATTTCTTTTAAAACCTTAGAAAAAGCTTAATAAATATCTATTAAAGACCCCCTAGCCTTATTAGAAATAAAGAGTAAAGATAAAGATTAAAAAGTAAAAGATATTATTACTTATAAAAAAAAGAAAAAAGAAATATTTTATAAAATTAAATAGGTAAGGTAATTAATAAAGTATAATATCTAGAAATTTATTAAATATTTAATAAATACTTTAAAAATAATAATATATTATTATAAAACAAAAAAATAAATATGTAAAAAATAAAATAATTAAAAATATAAATAATATAATATTAATTATAATTAATTAATAAATATATATAATTAATATTATAAGAATTTATTTACTATAATTTAAATAAAATAAACAATCTAAATTACTAAATATATAATATATAAAAATATACTATAACCCTTAAATATTAAAATCCTTCCTACCCTAAGAAGTCTTATATAAATAACTATAAGGATAAGTAATAAAAGTAATTATAATCTCCTTAATAAGAGGAATAAATATAAATAGCTCTATTAGAGAAATAAGCATTAAATAAGTATTAGAATAGTATTTAGGAGAATAATTAATAAGATATTAAATAGGGGTAGGTAATATAAGGGTTTTAAGTATTATTATAATAAGTATTCTCTTAATAAATATATAATTAATAAATATAAAAGTTACTATAAATAGGGTAGTAAAAATATTAATAAAACTAAGATAATATACTATAAGTAATTCTTTATATAAGGGAGTAGGATTAAAAGGTAAAGTATTGTTACTTATATTAAAATAAATAAAGCTAATTTAAGATTAAGAAATAAATAATTTAAATTAAAATTTAAAAATATAATAATAAATAAATAATAAATAAAGTTTAATTAATATTTATTATAAAAATAAAGTATTAAATATCTTATAATTTAAAAGTATAATATTATTAAAAGAAATAAAAGTAAATAGTATAATAAAATTAAAATTATTATTATTATTATTATTATCCTTAAAATTAAAATTTATATTTAAAAAGATAAAAATAATATTAAAAATAATAAAGGTATAATAATAAAATAATATATTATACTTAATATAATTTATTTTAATAAAATAAGAAAATATATTAAAAGTATATATAAAAGAAATAATTAATAAATTATTAATATATATAATTAAGATAATATTAAACTTTATAATAATATATTTAATAGATTAAGTTAATTGTTTCTTGGTCGGGCAAATCATTAAAGACCATTAAAGTTGTCAAACACTATTTATATCGCCACCTATATAGCCTAGCTCCTAAGAGAAATTCTGGTTGAGCGCCCCTACTACTTGTATTTAAACTAGAAATAAATATATTTAATAAATTTAATAATCTTTTTAAAATAATAAAAAGAATAGAATATTAAAGTAATTATAAGAGTTATAATAGTAGATATAGTAATCTTAAGAGCCTTAAGTATTATTATAGTTTTTAACTTAATAATTATAATTATTAAGTATTTAAGGGATATATATTTAGAAGAGATAATAATCTTAATTAGGAGATTTATTTTAATATAATAATATTTATTAAGATAATAAGATTTAAAAGAAGTCTTATACTTTCTAAAAATAAGCATAGTATTAGTACTATAATTAATAAAGAGCTTATTAAAATATTTAATAGTATAAGTAAGTATATAATTCTTATTATACTTATTAAGTATATAAAAAGGGATAATATTATATAAAATAATAAACTTTTTAAGGGAACTTTTCTTCTTAATATTAATTATAGGAATATTAATAAATATATTTAATATAAAAAAAGTAATCTTTAAATACTTAATTAAAGTATTATTATAAGTATAAAGAGAAATAATAATAATAATATAAGAATATAAATTATTATTTTTATAAGGGCATTAAGATTATACTATATAAAGGATTAAGTTAATTGTTTCTTAGTCAAGCAAATTATTAAAGATTATTAAAGTTATTAAATACTATGTATATTACTACTTATATAGCCTAGCTCCTAGGAGAAATTCTAGTTAAGCGCCCCTACTACTTGTATTTAAATTAGAAATAAATATAAATTATTAAGCCTTATAATAATTGAATTATATTAAGTAAAGTTAATAATAAACCTATAAAGAATAATAGGTAAAATAAATATAAATTTGAAAATCTAATAATTATAATTCTTATATAATAATAATCTCTTAAAGCTATAACTATATAATTTATATAGTAAACATTAAGTAACTATTAATACAATTCTCTATATTATCTTTAATATAATACTAAGCATTAATAGCCTCTTTTAAAGTACAAGTAATATACTAATATTAAATAAACTAAAGATATTTAATATTATTATTATTATTATTATTATTATTATTATTATAAGATTTAAGAGGATAAAGATTAATAAGATAATTTTAATACTAAATAATTATTAAAATAAGCTTAAAAGGAATTTATATAATAAATATTAATAAAGCACTTAATATATAAGACCTAAAATAATATATAATATTACAAAATTAATTAACTAATTTATAATATATACAATAAATATTATATATACTTATAATATAAAATAAGCTAAGATTATTATATTTCTATAATATATAATAAAAGTAAAAGAATTTATTTTTATATTACTTAATAAAACTATTATTATAATATTATTTAAAGTTATATAAAATATTAAGGATTTAAGCTAAGATAAATATAATAATAAAGAATAAATAAATATTATAATAAAATAAAGAATAAATATTATAATATAAAGATATAAAAAAGATAATAATATAAAAGTAATAAATATATACTAAGCATATACTAAATATATATTAAGATAAAGTAAAGCAATAAAGACCTATAATAATAATAAATACCACAATAAATAGATCCCTTAACCCTATTTAATAGGGCTATAATATATAATTAGCAAATATATACCTAATTAAACCAAGCTTAAAAACTAAGCTCTAAGGAAAAGAGATAATTATAAGAAGATTAAAAGCTTAATATATATATAATATACTAATAAGTAAAACACTATATACCTTATTATTATAGCTAAGTAAGCCCTAGGTATTATATAACTATAAAAGTAAAATACTTATATTTAAAATAATATAAATTAAAGTTTAAGTAATAAAAGATATTTACCTTTTAGCTATTATTATTACCCTAACCAAGAACCCTTATATATTTCTTATAATAGTTTTACTTTATTAATTTTTATATTATCTATTAATTTAAATATAAGTTTATTTTTTTTAAGAATATATTAATTAAATGCTTAGTCTTTTAGTATTTTTACCCTTTTAATTAATTTATTAATACTTTAAATAAATTCTTATTATATTTACTTTTTATTAAATAGAGATTTTTTATTAAAGATTATATCTCTAAATAAAATAACCTTTTTTAAGTATAATATTTAAATCTTAAAAATATTAATAAATTTATATTTAATTAAATAATTAATATATACTCTTAGATCTAGCTTTTAAAGTCTTTTTAATTTTAACTTTATATTTACTATTATTATATATACCTTACATTTATATACCCTTAAATAAAATATATATTTTTATAAGGGCATCAAGGTTATACTATACAAAGAATTAAGTTAATTGTTTCTTAATCGAGTAAATTATTAAAGACTATTAAAGTTATTAAATACTATTTATATTGCTACCTATATAGCCTAGCTCCTAGGAGAAATTCTAGTTGAGCGCCCCTACTACTTGTATTTAAACTAGAAATAAATAAAATATATATAGCTTCTTCTTATAAAATAGCTTTTATTTATTTCTAGTTTAAATATAAATAATAGGGGCGCTCAACCAGAATTTCTCCTAGGAGCTAGTAAAGTATATAAATATAAATCTTATTTATATATCTATAAAGAATATTACTTATTTATAATGTATAATATTTAATATTAAATTAATTTAATTAATTTATACCTTATAATATAATCTATCTTTCTTATAATTTAAGGGATATCTTATAATTTATTATCTTATTTTACTTTAAATATAATTAGAATATTAAGTAGTCTTTAATCTCTTTAATTTAATATTAAGTATTTTTATTTTTAATTTATATAAATTAAATAGGCTAAAATACTCTATTCTTATATACTATAAATCTCTATTACCTATAAGAAAAGAATATTAATCTTAAGTAATATACCTTACTAAAAAGATAGCTAAATATTCTTTATTAATTAAATTATTATATTATAAAATATATTACTTAAATATTCTTTTTATTAAATATATTATATTCTAATTATTCTTATATATTAATTTACTATATTTAAACTATTATATAATACTATTATCCTCTAATATTTAATAGGAAACCAGATTAATATTAAAATTAATATAGTATATTATATTCTTAAATCTAAATATCCTATTATTACTATTCGGTTTTTTTACTACTAGATTAATATTATTATATCTTAATATAAATATACATAATATCTTTATTATTACTATATTATAATTATTTACTTTCTTAAAGTTCTTAAATTTTACTAAATTATTAAAGATATATAATATAATTTTTAAGTTTAGAATTATTAACTTTTTAAAAGTATATACTCTCTTACTTAAGTAAAAGGTAAATAATAAATATATTTATTTCTAGTTTAAATACAAGTAGTAAAAGCACTCAACCAGAATTTCTTCTAGGAGCTAAGTTATATAGATAGTAATATAAATAGTGTTTAATAATTTTAATAGTCTTTAATAATTTACTTAATTAAGAAATAATTAACTTAATCCTTTATATAGTATAACCTTAATACCCTAAATATATTTAATTAATACTATCTTTAATATTTAATAATAATTACTTATTATTTTAATATTATATTTAATTTATTATATCCTTTAATTCCTTATTATTATCTAAGGCCTTTTTAACTTTTCTTATAATATCCTTAATAAGTTTACTTTAAAATAGCCTATTCTCCTTAAAAATATACTAATAGCTTATAAGATTATAAATTATCTAGCTATAAGCTAAATATCTCTTAATAATTCTCTTTTTAGTAACTTTATTATTCTTTTACTTTATTTATTTTTTACTTTTAAATAATAATTCTAATTTATTATACTTAATATTACTTATCTCTTTTATATTTTTAATATAAAATATACTATCTTTAATTATAAATATCTTAAAGTTTTATTTAAATTTAATAAGTTTATATATTATAATAATAACTTTAAAGATTATTAAAAGATTAAATTCTTTATAAAATATATAAATTATAATTCCTTTTATTTATTATATAAGCTATATTCTTTATTAAATAGCTAATCTTTAAGCCTCTTATATTTTCTTATTAACTTCTTCTTTTTTATCTTTATTATCTTTACTAAATATATTAAATATTCCTATTAATAAAACTACTATTTCTTTTAGCCCTTTTTATTTTTTCTCCAACAATTCCTTTATCTTTTAAATAACTTTTTAAAAGTCTATTATATATACTAAATAAATTAATAATATAGTATTAGTAAAGTCTTATAACTATTATCTTAATTAAATCTTTATAAGCTTATATTATTTATTTTTAATTAAGACTTCTTCCTATTAATTAAGCTAATTAAAAAATCCTTTTTTACTTTTATAATTCTTTATAATAATATTATATTTTTATGTAAACTTTAATTTTATATATTCTTTATTAAATATTATTTAAATCTTTAAGATTTATATTTAATTTTAAAAAATTTATAACTTTTAATTAAAGTATTATCTTAATTTAAATAAAATTAAATCATAAATAGTCTTATTTATATAAATAACTTCTATTTATTATTTTTTTTATAATTTTATTTATTTAACTTATAACAATAAAATACCTCTTTATATACCTTTTATTAATTTATATTAAGATTTATATACTTAATTATATTAATATAATATAAGAAAAATATTAACTACCTTAATTTCTTAAGTAGCTTCCCTTTTAAATTATTAAGATATATATAAGCCTATTACTAATTATATTCCAAATAATTATAATAAAATATACTTTTAATTACTTAAATAATTACTATTTAATCTACCCTTTATTCCCTTAACCTATAGTTTATATAAATACTATTACCTATTTCTACCCTTCTTCCTTTTATTAATATTATAAATAAATATTAATTCTTTTAAAATCTTTTTATTTAAATATTATATTAATTATTATAAATATTTATTATAAAGCTTTATTTTATTAAATTAAAATCCTTAAATTAAAATTTATTATACTTTTTTATTATTAATTTAAAATAACTATATTTTTTTTAATAAAGTTTTTATTATTATTAAAATTATTTTCTTATAATACTTAAATCTTATAATTAATAAGTTTTATTTTCTTTATAATATTAAATTTAAGGGCTTTAATTTTATTTAAAATATATTAAAATAATCTATTATATTTAAGCTTTAATTAATAATAAGTATATAAATTAAATAATAATTATTTATAAAGAATATATTATTAAAAGATATTATATATAAAAATATAAAAATATATATTAAGATTTATTATTTTAATAAAAAGAAGCTATTTTAAATATAATTATTTAAGTTTTTATAAAAGTATTAAGATTATATTATATAAAGAATTAAATTAATTATTTTTTAATTAAGTGAATTATTAAAGACTATTAAAATTATTAAATATTATTTATATTACTATCTATATAGCCTAGCTCTTAAAAGAAATTCTAATTAAGTATCCCTACTACTTATATTTAAACTAGAAATAAATAAGCCTATAAATCCCTTAATATTTTAACCTATATAAATTTAATCTAATTATCTTAATTATTAATTTCTATTAAAATAATCTTATTATCTTTTATAAATACTATTTTATTTTAATTAATTACTTTATTTAAGGTTTTTTAATTAATTCTTTATAAAATAATTTTAATTATATTAATTAATAATAAATCTTTTATTATTATATTAATTATTTATATTTCTATCTTCTTAAATATTATTTTAATATAAAGCTAAGCTTATAACTATTATAAACTTCCATAATAATTAATAATATATTTTAACTAAGGTTTAACCCCTACTAATACCAAGACTGGTGTGTCGTGAGTATGTTTGATGTTATCGTTGCGACCTTAGCACTCTAATATGGCTGTAGTCTCCCATTATGTCATCATGACGATCTTGTGAGAAATAATTAAGAAAACTAAGGATATATCTTACCATGTGCCTCTATTGCAGCATTTCTCCGATCGTCCATTTCACTTGTCCAGAATGATTCCGAAATGAGACAGTAGCGGTTCTTTATCTTGTAGCTCAGACATTATTCTCGTTTTTCACCGATGCAATACTTGGTTAGCATGATAATGTCTGATTTTTATATTCTGGATATGATCATGTGTAAAATGGATTGGTTTGAGACTTGAAATTCACTAAAATTATGGAGTGTGATTTGGGAATTATTCAGCGCAGGTGTCCAGACCCCATTTTCTGGGTTGCAATACTCATGTGTAATGTGGTAGTGTGGATATCGGTATTTAGGGTTGTCCGTTGGCTTTCATGAGTCATGAGTATGGCTAAGCGCATTCGAGACCCCTCCAAAAAACGTCAGAACTAGAGTGAAGCTTAGCAGATCTGAATGTAGTCTGGTAAGCCAGGAATTTATCGAAAACTATATACAACACCCTCCAATCAAAATTTCCATCAAAAATAGAACTCATTATAGAGTTGACAGCTGGATCAGCTCCATCAAGCCACCAGCCGCTCATATCCCTCTATCGCCTGTTTAGCCAAAGTCTCTAGGCGTGACCAGATGCCGCGCCTCCCGAATAAATAGTATAGCCACGAATCGAGCTATCGATCGAGCCAATGGTAGGTTCAGCCATGGAAGCCACGGCGCAATAACACACTCAGCTGAGCCGATAGAAAGAAGCTTATAGCATATAATCAATCAAATGCCCTTTCTACGCCACCTGTTAGGCTGAGGCGTTTTTATAACCAATCTTGAGCGCCTAATTGACTATATTAGATTCAGTCGCAGCTGGTCACAAGTATTCTTGAAATCCAGATTTTTATATCCGTATTTATTCACATCGTTTGTCTTCAGTTACCTCACAATGCTTTGCCATTATTTGATTGGGGTCGCGTTAGCGATGACTCCAACTGTCATAGAAGCTATAGCCGCACCAAAGCCAACAATTCTTGCTCGTCTTGCACCTCAAACAGACAATGCAGCAACGATTATGTCCTCTCTTAATGGCCTTCATCATGTCAGGAAGCGAGGCGTTGCGACCACTTCATCAACCACATTCACAGTGACGGTTGCTCCAGACGAAACATGCGGATATTTATCTGCCTCTCCGGGTAATGCCATTACTTGTGACTCCGGTAATTGTTTTTGGGAAGCCGATCATGCAATTATTGGTTGTGGATGGGACTCGGGTTCCCTGACCATGTATGACCAATGCTATAATATTGACGAGGCCTTGAACGGGACGATATGCAACGATGTTTGCCAAAGTAATGAGTATAATTTGTTATGGTAAGAAAACTCCTTGCAGAATTTCCCATGTCATGGACTTAGCTAACTGATTCAAAATTTAAAAGTACCGAAACCTCGGCAGCATATTGTCGAACATATTTATATCCAAGCGGCATTAAAGACTTTAGATGTGTCAGTGCATCTCAGACAAGAGCATCAAGTGTTGATTTCACCTATGACGGAGAAGAGGAGCGCCAAGCTGCGTTTACTACCACTACGCTGGGTTCTAAGTCATCAATGGTGATTGAGTCTCCCACCCGCGTCGCCTACACCAGGTCAACTTCAACTATATATCTAACTCAGACTTCCAACCCAACAGCTACTTCTGCTTCTTATCATCCAAAATCAAAAACACCAATTGGCGCTATTGTTGGCGGCGTGATTGGTGGTGTTGCTGTTATAGGTCTTATTGTTCTCGGAGCCATTTTTCTTCTACGACGCAAAAGAGATCAGCCTAATCCTCCTGCCCGTCCAGCTCAGATGCAAGAGCAGATGCAACCCAATACACAATTCCAGCCTGGAAACAATTCCCAACCCACGCCTCAGTTCCAGCATGCACCCTTATCTCCACCTCAAAGCCAGTTCCAGACACCCATGGGAAAAGCAGATACAAAGCCTCCTATGGCCCCAAATTCTTACCCAGATCCTGTGAGTCCGGTTGGATCACCTACTCAATCAGACTGGCGAGCGTCATCTATGATGTCACCGCAGTCAACTGGAGCAGAATTTTACCCTGCTCAGGCTCACAACGCCGCTGTGGAGCTCAGCACTGCCCCACCAGGATACTCAAACTCGGTTCACGAATTACCTGGGGAGAACGACCACGTGCGTCCAGGCTATTAAAAGAAATAACATCTAACATAAAGCCTAAATAGGCGGTAGGAGAGGATGGTTTGTTCTAGTTACGAGGAAGAACATAGATAAGTAGTCATTCGAGCCAATAATGAAGTCACAATGGGACTATGAAAGAAGATCTGCATCCGTATTTGCGACCTGGATGTGTTCTTCTATATCCTCAGGCATTCCATGTATATTGGAATAGATAATGTATCCTGCTACGTTGAACATTGAATCGAAAAGCGTTGAGAATATATGATATCTGTCAACATATTAATTACTGGCACCTGCACACCATCATGATGTGATCAAGGTACGTGCATATAATAACATGACAAAATGATACCGATAAATATAAATGAATGACACATACTCTGGGAAAACTTGGTTCTCGGATTTAGATTTAATTACACGGAGCTTTTGGAAGCGTTGAGGTGGCGTTTCAAACTGATATCGCACTCAGCACTCATGTATCGCAGGTAGTTATAACGTTGCCAATATCTCGTATTGACATTGATGTTTGAACATAAAGTTATTCCAAAGAAGTCTTACTCAGAATGAAAAGAAATAAATGGGACCTGCCACTCTTTGTTTGATACTATACACGTAAAATTAAGCTATCAACGGTCTCAGACGGCCCAGATTTGTCTTTCCTAATAAGAACTAACCCTCGGGACGATACATGCAGAATCTGTGCCTATAGAACTGACAAAACAACTGGTCGATCAACTTTATGACCGTTTTCTCTCTGAGAATTAATACTCCTCAACTGTGCTGTGATCTTGCAGTATTCGGTCACTGTATTTAAATGTTTCACAGTCGGCTACAGCCAGATATTGCAGTTTGTAGACGATTCCCTGCATCCAAAGATGTTTTTATTACTGCCGCATTCGCATATTTCTGAATGTCATTACCTAATACCAGCCCAATTGGCCCAAATTCATATTTAAACAATGGCAAATGACTTGATGAGACTTTTTACCGTTGCTGAGCTTGCTGCGGTCAACCCTAATAGATCCGATGCTATTTTATTATCACCGTGATCAGCAAGATCAATAAGTTGGGGCAGTAACGACGTCTAAGGAGGTTCGCTGCAGTTTGCTAGCAACAGCTACAGGGATCTGAATAAATTCCTTCAATTGGTACAACGAAAATCTAATATAATCAGATGAGTGGTTTACGGCGGAATTTCAAATCAAGATCACGCATTTCTAGCTATGACGCCTCTCTTTATGGATGATTAGATAGGCCCTTCATTCATCACCCTCCAGCGTGTAGTGCAGGTCTGATGCACCTGGAACCAGGCGGACGTGGCCAATCCATAAGACTTTCAGCGACGGGAACTAAAATTCGGATCATTAAGAAAGTGCAAGGCATTCGGACGGGGATATTGAACAATTGATGCCGAGCACAACCGGCAATAATTGGAACGGTGACAGCCTCACCTCTACTTCAATGTATAGACCAACCACTTCGTGCTTCGAGGGAGACTAAAATCTTAAAGAAGGTAAGCTTTTGGTGGTCATGGTGGTGGGCCTTCATTTCAAATTGCGTTCCTTCTAAACACGAAACTCTTTTTCTCGAGAAGTTTTAGGACTAGGACCGCATGAAAACGGGCCAAAAAAGTTATTATCTCAATGGATACATGTTTTGATCATTTCCCGCTCATTCATAAGGCCTATTGTTCTTAAGGATCTCCTCCCTCCCTGCCAAAAGTAGAAACGAAACATGGCAGCATCAAATTAAAAAGCTCCACTCAACTTTCTAATATGAGCTAGCGCCGTGCAGCCCGGAAGTTTTATGACACTGATGTAATTGGTGTGGGGCAGACCAGCTCTCCCCGGCTAATAGGACCAATATGAATGGTCAAGGGGCAGCTGTTCCCGGGGAGTGTGCGAAGGGATTGAGAGGGGATTGCTCAGGTCAGATTCACAAAGGTTGTTTCATCGAAGTTTTTAAACTCTACCAGACACCCTGATTGACATCAGCTGCTCTTCTAGAGCGACGTCTCTCATTTCAATTTTAGTCAACTGTTCCAAAAGATTTGGGACCATTGTATCAAAGGATGCCATCTGAACCACAAGAAAGCGGCTCGGGTCTGACGGACTTGTTTGCCAAAATCGAGCGGGGCTTTCGGAACACCACTCTCGGTTCTGATAGATGGTACATCGTGACCGCTGCAGCCCTCGTCGGTGGGAATGACCCTGAGCTTTGCAAAGACTTATACTTGTACCTTCTCTCAAGACCGGAGTTTTCTACTCCCGAGCAGCGGAAGAGGATGATTCGCCGCATTCGCGAGGTTCTCTTCAAGGCTATCAGTATTGTTGGGGTCTGCAAACCTCTTGAAGCCATCTTTGCCATCAACCCATGCGAAAAAGACGAAGATAAGGACCACAGCTTTACAAGGGAGGAGTGGAAATGCGACGATGAGAACCTGAAGCGCGGCATGGAGTGGTTTGACAAGCTGTACAGCCGTAACAGCACGAGCACGCTGGGATTGTTTGATGACCACCAGGACTTTGGCTGGGTGACAAAGAACATTACCTATGGACTGTATCTCGGAGACAGACAGGTTCTTGATGACATCGACACCGAGATGGTGGTCCTTCCAAGCATCATGATCCAGAATCTCAAGACGGAAACGCACTGGCACATTCGTGGTACCAGACGCATTGGTGTTCCATCGGAGGACGTTCGGGTTGTCTGGGATGCTGTGCAGTCGATTGCCAAATATCTGGGTCTAAGGTTGCACCGCGTACCAACGGTGGCGGAAGTCGAGAAAGATGTTTAATCCACGCCGTGACACTTTGGCAATGTGTATTCTGACATATATTTCATAAGATAAATACTCATGAGAAGCAGTTCTCCCGGAGACTATGGCAATGCCTCCGTGTTTCCATTATTTAATCTTGTCAGAAGTTGAGAACAAATAATCTTGAATTGTTTCCTTCTTTCAGCATCTATCATACCTTCTTGATGAATCATGTCTTCCTCAAAGATGTACCAATCAAGCGCCGTTTTTAGGCTGAAAGTTCCTATCACTGGCCCAAAACTCTGCCACACGCTCTGGATACAAAGGTCGGCCCAAAATGTGACGTCATTAGCTAGCTGTCTACCCTTTTGAACCCTAGAGAGGTTTTCTAGGAGTGACTCTTCAAGTAGTCGTGTTAGCTAGGTTTTAGGCCAAATTGATTTTGCTCGTTTCTCGAATCTAAGCATTGTGAGATGGGTTTCGAGTGATATTGAACTATAAACGTGCAACAGCCTTGCAGATTGCAATTCATCAAAAGACAGGCATAAGTTCTTTGGAGACTTGCTCGGATACCTTGTGTGGCGGGTTCTCTCCATGTTCGACTGAAAGCTGATTTTCTGACATGTCGGTTGGCCATGACAAGGGGAAAGACCCAGCGACGACCTCCATTTCTCTAGCGCCTCTGTTAACGCCGTATATCGGTCAATTATACTCCGGTAGTCGGATTCTAAACCCTCATCGGCTGGATCTATGCAAGCGCCATCAACGAGTTCGATAAATTCTGCAATATCCATTCCTATGCTCAGAATTTCATGGTATTCATCAACTTAGGCTAGATTGCCTGGAACAGAATCGCGCCATGGGACTAACCGAATCCTACCTTTGCGGGTTGAGAGCGCACTTGTTACCTGTCACTAACTTAGCGATAAGGTATTTCTTGGGAGTGGAATGATTCCTTCCTTACCGATATGAGGCGATGTGATGAAATAATTTCACGGTACAGTTTGTCATTGCCAGAGTTGAGTTGTCGCTGTTGTAGGACTTTTTCTGCCCCAACCAGATGGATCAACCACCCTTGAGGCCTTTGACTATCGAATTCATAAATCTCGTAGAGTGTTAGAAGTTCAACAATGACTAGAAGCTCGAGGCTGCTAGAACAGTTTTTATCTATTCTGGATATCTCACGCTGGAGCATCCCTAGTGTGAGAGTGTACTGCTTATGGCTCCAGACTGACAAATCAGTTCGCCCATCTCAATGTCCATACCATCCGTATGCCAATGCTGAAATGGTGCTCGAGAGAAGATCGCTATGGTTCATTGCAAGCGTTGATCTAAGCCAGCGAAGAGGGACTTTGGCAGTCGCATCAGACGGGTGTGGGAGGCATTCCTGGAGAAGGAGGCCGAATAAACCCCACACACCTGCGTGTGCCTTTGACTTGATGGCGATGTATGCAGGTAGTGTTGAGTAGATGTGTTTAAAAACAGGGTATTGAAGCCGCCGCATGTTCTTGCAGACCGCGAGCATTGGCTGTATACAGGCCTTTTGCCATCGCACTAGAACAGGTGTTAGTCAGGATAATTATAAATTCAAGCTACTCTTAGGAAAAGAGGGAAGTTAATATAATAAAAGGATTAAGAAAAATATCTATTTATTAATAAATTTTATAATTAAATTTTATAAGAAAATATAATAAAGAAAAATAAACCTAAAAATAATATTAAAAGATAAAATTAAAATATTATTAATAAATATTACCTTTTATATATTATTATGTTATTAAATTACTAAAAAAATAAATAATAATATTATTATATATATATAGTTAAGATTATATTATATAAAGGATTAAGTTAATTGTTTCTTAGTTAAGTAAATTATTAAAGACTATTAAAGTTATTAAATACTATTTATATTATTACTTATATAACCTAGCTCCTAGGAGTTTTAGTTAAGTATTCTCATAATTTGTATTTAAACTAGAAATAAATATATAGAGTGCGACCCCATATAATCATGCCCCCACAAAATCGCAGAAGTTAGCCAAATTACTAGAAGAGATATTATTCCTTATAGCTCTATAAAAATCTAATAAATTTACTAGCTAAGAGAGAAAATAAGAGATTATACTCTCCTAAATTAATAATATATCCTCATTTACATTATTTCCTACCCGAGCCTATAATCTTATAACCTAACCCTCTATATAGTAGCATTTAATTATACAAGCCTCTTTTACTTCTTCTATTAATATAAATCTCTTATTTAGGTTATATTTAATAGACTGCCTTCTTATAGGCTTTTTTAAGGCTATTTTAGCCTCTAGGTAATTATACTTAACCTTCAAGCTAGCTATCTTAATACTATTTTTATTAAATTATTTCCTTACCTTTTAGATAAGAGTATAAACATTACAATAAATACTCTATATCTCTTTATCTATTAATTCAAGCTATAAATATAAATCCTTTATATTCCTAAATATATATATTACCTTATTATCATTTCCTTTTTAATATTTTAATATAAAAGATAGTAATATAGGCAGTAATATATTTAAAGTAGCCTTAGTATTAATTACCTACACTAATAGCTTATTAATATTAATAGGATAAATCCCAATTATAAAAAATCCTTTTTAAAGGTTTCTTAAGATTATAGCTTTATTAAAAGCTATTTTATAGTATTCTAAGAAATATTATTTTTAAATTAGGGTAGAAGCTTATATACTAATATATAATCAGGTCTTTATATAAAAGGCAGTCTTTAATAGGCTAAAAACACTAATATTAAGCAGCTATATAATCTATAAGGTATATAAAAAAAGATAAAATAGCTATATTTAATGCTCCTAGCAGGTACATATAAAGATAATAGGAATATATACCTTATAACTATTAATAATAAACACCCTTTAAAGGTTCTTCCTTTCTAGCTTTATTTTTAAAATAAATACCTTAAGTAACCATTTTTAAAGGATCTTAGAATTTACCTAGCCTAAGGGGCTATAAGTATATTTCCAATAAGAAAAATACTCTAAAAACCACTATCCTTAAAGGTTAATCCTAGTAAAAGTAATATATAATATAAGGCATCTTCTATAAGTACTGCCTGCCTCTATAATTATAACCCATTCAATAAAATCACTCTTTATTATAGTTAAACAGTTTATTAGGGATATTCTAATAACCTTCTTAGTATACATTCCTTACTTTATAATATTATATTTATCTATATTATAAAGGCAAGCTAAATTAACCTTCTATCTCTTTATAACTTTATCTAAATTAATATACTATTACTATAATATTTCCTTTATTATAGCCTATAAATAAATAACCTCAAGAGATTAAAATATCTTTAATTTAATATCCTTATAATACTAAAGGAAGTAATTAATCTAATTATTACTAAAAGATCTTATATCCCTACCCTTACTAATAATAAGCTCTATAAAAGACTAGACCTCACATCGCAAATAAGCCTAACTAGCCTCTTCCTCTAATAGAATCTACTTTATTAAGTATTTCTTTTATATATCAAATAGTCAACGAGAAGGCTCTTTAGCCTTAGATACATTTTAGGCTCCATTGCATCGACTGCATAACATAAACTCAAAAATAGCATAATCTCAGCTCACAGGCGCAAATTTGCTTCCTTCCTCTATTTTTTTGAGGGCCTCGGTTAGCAATATCTCTTTATCAGGCTCTAATGCACTCATAGTCAAAATTTTAATCAAAATAGATAAAGGTTACTGTAGATTGGGTGTAAGTTACTATAAAGGTACAAGAATTACATATCTAAAATCACATCGCGAGAATGTAAGGTCACGAGAATGTGGGGTCGCACTCTATATAAGTAATAAAATAATTAATTAATATATTTATCTTTTTTATTATTATACCTTTATTAATAAAATTATAATATATTAAGATTTAAAAAGCTAAATATACTAACTATAAAGATATAAATTATATTACTACCTCTCTAAAGAATAGGTAAGAGCTTAAGCCCACAGTAAAGCCAGCTTAGTCAACCCAGCGGGTATTCCGCGCAAAATCAAAATCACAAAAACCGGCAAAACCTCGCATAATCGCAACGTTTAAAAATGATTGGCTTACAACTGTGGTCCGAGCGTCTCTGTATTATCATTAGAGATCAGTACGATTTCTATACCGGTCACCAGTCAGAGAGCCTTTTTTCCTCCCAGACAGGGCGGTGTTTCGCACTGATCCCGTACCAGCCAGGGCACTGATTCTGTCAACCCGAATACGGGAGACCAGCCAGTACAATGAATGCGCAGCTCGAATAATGGAAATGCAGCTGGCATCAGCGAAATGCAGGTCACTTACATTACATTGCAAGCAAGCACCCTAGATAAGATAAGATAAGATAAGGTAAGCATAGTGCACTGTACTGTGATACCAGTACTGGGCTAGGCCCTCACGTGACATGTGACACTGGTGTCGGTTGGCCCACAAAATTAATTTTTCTTATGACTGCCCTTGATTAATCGACTGACCAGCTTTCTTTCTACTCACGCCATTGTTCTCGACCGCCAATTGGCACAATTGCGCGCCATAAGCTACATTGGCCTCGAAAACCCAACGAACGCACGCAAACGAACGCCACTCAGAAATACTTCAACATGGCCGAGAAGAAGGCGGACACCCCGGCAGCTGGCATGCTCTGGGGGGGCAGGTTCACAGGTTTGAATGTCTCGGGAAACCAGCCTCGGATGCAGTGTAACTGACCTCACGGTGTGTAGGTGCCATTGATCCTCTCATGCACAAGTTTAATGCCTCCATCGGGTACGACAAGGCTCTTTATAAGGAAGATATCCTTGGATCGATTGCTTTTGCTAGAGCCAACTCAAAGGTTGGCATCATCACCGAAGACGAATTCCAGGCGATCGAGCGTGGTTTGCGCCAAGTGATGGAAGAATGGAAGCAGGGAACTTTCGCTATCATGCCGAATGACGAAGATGTGCGAGAGGCTACTCACTCAATTCGACTCGGCTTCTCGAGGCTAACACAATGGACCAGATTCATACAGCAAACGAACGTCGCCTAGGAGAGGTCATCGGCAAGGACACTGCGGGTAAGCTGCACACAGGTCGCAGCCGCAACGAGCAAGTTGTCTGTGATATGCGTATGTGGCTGCGTGATCGAATCCGCGAAGTCGACAGCCAACTCGTTGCATTCCTCAGGGTGATTGTCACACGTGCCGAGTCTGAAATGTAAGCCTTAACCCCCCCCCCCCTCCGGCCAAAAGTGGCCCCGACTGACTGACCAATATAGTAACTATATCATGCCTGGATATACACATCTCCAGCGTGCTCAGCCAGTTCGGTGGTCTCAATGGCTGATGTCATATGCCGCTACTTTCAAGCAGGATCTCGAGCGATTGCGCCAGGTTTTCGAAAGGGTCAATCTAAGCCCACTTGGTTGTGGTGCTTTGGCCGGTAATGTATTTGGAATTGATCGAAATCAAATAGCAAAGGAGCTTGGGTTTAGCGGAATAACCTTGAACTCCATGAATACTTCGGCCGACCGCGATTTTATTATTGAGTTTTTAGTTTGGAACTCGATTTTTACCAACCATATCAGCAGGTGGTCTGAGGACCTCATTATATATTCGACATCAGAGTTCGGATTTGTTCGATTGGCCGATGCATATGCTACGGGTAGTAGTTTAATGCCGAATAAATTTAATGCCGATTCGCTCGAGGCCTTACGCGGCAAGTCAGGGCGTGCTTTTGGTCAAATGGCTGGGTTAATGATGGTAAGTCCTTATATTAATATCTCACCCAGTTGCCTTAGCTTTAGGGGTAACCAGGAGCATATTAAGAGTAGCTACTAACTATTTATATAATAGAGTGTGAAAGGTTTGCCATCTTGCTATAATAAAGATCTTCAGGAAGGGTGGGAGCCTATGCTGGATTCGGCCCAGACTGTGTTGGATTGTCTAGGCATTGCCAATGGAGTTATTGCTACACTAAAGGTACGGCCAGACCGTATGGAGGCTGCTCTAGATAAGACAATGGTTGCCACTGATATCGCAGAGTGGTTGGTAAGGAAGGGATGTCCGTTCCGAGAGGCTCACCATATCTCTGGACGCGTTGTTGCATTATCTGAAAACCTAGAAATTTCGATGGATAAGCTGACCCTTGAGCAACTGCAAGCCATTGATTCTCGGTTTACAGCAGATATTGCGGGGGCCTTTGAATATGAATCAAGTATCGAGGCAAAATCAGCTTCAGGCGGTACCAGTCGATCAAGCGTACTGGAGCAGATTCAGGTAATTAAGGCTATATTGGATTAGGGAAATATCCTGGCACAAGATGGGACCGGAGTAACTAAACCTGGGATAGATATTAAGAATAGCATTTTACTCTCTAAAAATATCTATATCCCTGCTATTATGCTAAGGCAATAACTCCGTACTATTTTATGTGACTATAGTAGTATATTTAGTAACTTAGAGTATTACTAAAATTAAGCTTGTTAAAATATAGTGCTTTGTTTATATTTAAATTGCTAAGTTATTTTTATCTTATAATTAGCTATTATTTTATAGTTATAAATTTATTATCTTAGTATAATAAAGAGAATAGCTTAAGAGTAATACTTTTATATAGAGATTTACTATTTACTATAATAGCTATTACTAATTACTATAATAATATTATATGATACTTAGAATCCCTCTTAAATTATTATTTCTTTCTTTCTTTTCTTTTATTATTATTAAATTTATATATAAATTAAAGTACTTAAATAATAATATTTAAAGTTATTAAAAAAAGCTTAATTAGCCTCTTAAAATTACTTTTTATTATAATTACTATATTATATTATTAGATTTTAAAGGTAAAGGGTTAAATAATGTAGTATTTATATTATTATAAGAGTTTAAATTAGTTTATTTCTAGTTTAAATATAAATAGTATAGGCGCTTAATTAGAATTTCTTTTAGGAATTAAGCTATATAAGTAATAATATAAATAATATTTAATAATTTTAATAATCTTTAATAATTTACTTAATTAAGAAATAATTAATTTAATTTTTTATTGTTAGAATGTTGAATTTATTACAAAGGGATTATAGTTATCAAGGCCTAAGGCACCAGCTAGGTGCCTAGTATAAAGGCAATAGGAAGTAAGATCAAGGGCATTATATAACCTACTTATAATAATACTAAAAGGGGCTCTCTTTAGTTTAGTAAATAGAATAATTAATTATTATTTAAAGTAATAGATTTTATAGCAGTAGCTGCTATATTTGTAATCTTAAATGTATTATCCTTAATCTTAAGACTTACTTATATTAATTAATAATTAATTAACTATCTAAATTATAGGATATTATAGATTAGTAAGATATTAATTGATAAGGTATTGAGTTGAGTTCTTACTAAGAATTACCTTAATAGATAAAAAGCTCTCTATATTAATTAGAATAATATTATAATCTAAATATTAAAATACTTTATTAAAAGAAACTTTGCTAAGATAATAATAACTTTCTTATATTTGCTATATAGAAGATCCTTTTAATTAGCCCTTTTAATATTTATAAGGGTATTTATTAAGATTAAGAGAAAGCTAATAATCTAAAGAAAAGCTTAAAATTAAGATATTTCTTTTTAGGTATTATTACTTTAAAAATAACCCTTATAATAATAAATAAAGGTTAAAAAGAAATATTAATTAATAAATAGAAGGAATATAAGGAGTTTATATATAAAATATATAAGGAGATTAATTGATAATACCTTAAGATATTATTAATCCTATTATACCTATAAGTATTTGTTGATTGTAAAGTATAGGGACTATATTATATAATAAATTATAAAGAATATTAAATAATAATATTATTAATATAGTAATTATATACTTTATAATACTATATAAAATAAAGAAAATCCAAGGATAAAAACTTTATAATTATTTAATAATATACTTTAAAGAGAATCTAAAGGAATTTCTAGAGAAGGTAATCTTAATAAGACTAAAATAATTCTATAATTATCTTATTAATAATAGGATATATATTAAGAAGGATTAAAAAAATATAATTAATAATATTACTATTATAATAAAGGAAAATAAATTTTATTATTAAAGCCTTAAAGAGATTACTAAATATTATAAGAATTATTTAATATTAAATAAACTTTATAAGAATAAGAAATTTCTTAAAAAGATTATAAAAGATAAAATATAAAAGAATAAAGACTTATTATTTATAAAGGAAGAACTAGAACTTAAGGATAGAAAACTACTTTAATTTAAAATATTATTTTAAAGGAATACTCTTTAATAAGAATAATAAATAAGTGTACTATTATATAGTATATTAATTATTCTAGGTATAATCTTAGTTATAAGATACCTTATAAACCTTACTAAGATATATATAGAGAATATAAAGTATAGTAATAGTAAATATAATATATTAAATATTAAGCTATAAGTATTTTATAATCTTTATTTTAAAGTAAAAATCTTAAAATTTTACTTTATTAATATATTCTTATTTATACTTAAAGATTAAGTATATAATTACTATCTTATAAATATATATAAGTATTATTTTATATTTTCCTTTAATAAGATATATATAAAAATAAGGGAGTAATTTAAGTTAAAAGAAACATAATAAAAGATTCTAATTAAATAATAAATAATTACCCTCTATAATATAATCAAGTAAAACCCTAGTAAGTTAAGAGATAAGGTTTTAAAAATCTTAATAGAAATACTAGAAAAAATCTAAGGAGTATTACCTAAAGTAAAAGACTTTAATATAAAGCTTAAGAACTAAATTATTTAAGTATATAAAAGTATTAAAAAATATAAGCTATATATCTTTAACTTTACCCTAATCTATAAAAGAGTATACTAATAACTTAAAATAATAATAAGAGTAATACTTATTAAAAAGAAATTATTAAACAAAATCTAGACTAAAGGCAAAGGAGAACAATATTAAGTTAACTAAGAATACTAAGAATAAAGAAGAGGCTAATTCTAATAAAATTACTATTAGCCTAAGAATAATTATTGTAGGCAAGGCTAATAGTTAATATCTTTTAAGAAGAAGTATTATATATATTAAAAGCTAGGATATTAATTAAATAAATATATTAATAAAGAGAGGTAAAAGGTATATATAAAGTATAAAGTAAATTATCTTAATAATAAAGTATATTATATTTTCCTAGCCTAATTTAAAGGTATAAATCTTTATAATAATAAAAATAAGAATATTTATAATAAATACTTACTAAAAAGGTAAGATAGTAATTAAGGAGATAATAAGTAATATTAAGGGAGTAATAATAATATTTATTAAATATTCTTTATAAGTAAAATTAAAAAGAATAATATCCTACTTATTATAATTAAACTTACTAATTAAGCTATATTTTACTAAATAATAAAGTATAATCCCTTTTATAAGAAAGCATTAGTAACCTTAAAGGAGCTAGTATTATAATTCTCTTTAAAAGGGTATTATTCTTTAATTACTTTTTATAGTATCCTCTTAAATACTAAAGTAATAAACTTCTTTATAGGAGGCTATAACTAATTTATTATATTATAATATATAATAAATCCCTCTATTAAACTAAATATTAAAACTATTAAAGAAGCTTTAATTATTTTTAAAGGCAAAATACTAATTAAATTAATAGGAATAGTAAAGATATTAATACCCTTTAATATTATATTATTCTATATTCTTCCTATTAATATACCCTTTCTATTATTTCTTTAAGATATAAATAATTTTAGTATTATCTTTAATAATATTAAGAATTACTTTAAGTAAGGAAATATTAAAGTATTTATTATTTAGAGATAAAGGTATTTTTAAATGCTGCTTAAGATTAAGGAATTATTAACCTAAAGTAATCTAATTAATAGTAAATTATAATAATTATATTATTAATTTAATTATCTATTAATTAATTAACTCTATAAATTATTAACTTAATTAGATTACTTTATTAAAAAAAAGGCAATTAAGAAGCTTATTAAAATTTATAAATATTACTAGCTCTATATAAGGCAATTAATAAAATTTAAATTTACCCTTTATAATAATTATAATTTTAATTATAGAGTTATTATAAATATTATATATTTAGAAAGTAAACTAATACTTTATATAATTAATTTAATAATTATATTTAATATTACTTAATTTCTCCCTAATATCTTAATAAAGGTAATATAAAGAGCCTTTAAATTATATTAAATTAATATTTATTAAGAACTATTTAATTAAATTATTATAGATATTAGAAAGAACTTTATATTAAAAGAATTTTATTAAGAAGCTTAAATTATAGGTATTTTAATTAATAAAGTACCTATAAAAGTATATAATTTAATTAGTAAGATTAAATAATATTATAAATTGCTTTAATATACCTATAAGATTATTTATATTAAAAAACTATTAATAAAGTATAATAAGGTATTATAAGTAGTAATTAAAGCTATAAATAATATTACTAGCTTTAATAAGTTTATATTTATATTACTTATCTTTAGGTTATATTTATAAATAATTAAAGAATTAGCTTTATTATTAGGAATAATTTAATAAACTAAGGCTATTTATAAAGTAATTAAAGAAGTTTATTAAATTTATAATAAGTATTAAATTAAAGAAGTATTAGTATTTAAAAATAATCTTAATATATTAATTATTCTAAATCTTTTACTATAATTATAAGTTTAAGTATAATAAGAGAAAGAAGGATAGATTGAATTGTATATACTTATTATTATTAATAGCAAAATATATATAATTAAGGGAGAATAAGGACCTATTAGCTTTCAATTAATTATTATTAAATTATTCTATAGAGACCCTAATAAAAAGGAGGTCTCCTAGAATAAGAGGAGAGAGGAATTATTATAGAAAGTAATAAGCTTAAAAGAATCTAATAATATATCTATATTGCCTCTATTAATATAAAGATAAAAAAGAGAGTGATCTTAAAAAGAACCTATTAAATGTGCTTTTGCCCTAGAGTTGATATAAAAGTGTAAAAGGGGTTAATTGAGAAAGAACCCTATTAAACCTAATCTTGCTCTTATAATTTAAAAAAGAAAAAGAGATTGACCTTATAAGAATCTAATAATATTTAAAGCTATAAACTTTATATAATAATTTAAATATAAGATTAAATATAATAAAGTATTTATTTTAATAAAAGAGAAAGTTAATTTAAAACTTATAATTAAGCTCTATAAAGAGAGGATTATTATTACCCTAAGCTAGCTATTCAAAAAGTCAATAATAAAAGAGATTAAAGGCCTAATCTAGTAAGGTATATTTAAATTTGTTCCTTTTAATAAAAATACCTATAATAATATTTATATCTTTAAATTATAAATTATTAATAAGATTAAAGGAAAAATAATAGATATATTATATAAGAAATTATATCTTATAATATAAGGATATGCTAATAAAGGAAAAGAAATAATCCTTATATAATTACTAACTATCTAAAGATATAGCTAACAATTTATCCTAACCTTAATGCTATTACTAAATAACTAAGGTATCTTCCTATAGCTATATAACATTATATAAGTATATATACAATTGTAAATAAAATTAAATTAAATTATCTTAGTATATATACCTAAAAGCATTAAATATCACTATCCCCCTAATATAATTATAAAGGTTATTATATTACTCTATAAAATCCTAGAAGCTAGAACACACTAATAAGCAATATACAATAAATATTATAAAGAAAAGCTCTAAATAATACTATTAACCTTTAATCTATATTTATTAATATCCTTAAATAGAAACTTAGCATTCAATATAATTAAAATATAAACTAATAATATAATTAGAGCATTTAATAAGGTATTCTTATAAAAGAAAAAAGAAAAACTCCTTAAAGCTTCCTTTAAAGCTAAGCTAAAAAAGAAACTAATAAAAAATAATCTACTTACCTTTAATAAAATAATTATAATATTAATAGAAATAAATAATATTACTATCTAATAAAAGGAATAAGACAAGAAGATAGTAATAATTAATACTAAAGATCTAAATATAATAAAGTAATAATATATTAAGTAATAAGTAAAAGGTATATATATTATATTAATCTATTAACTAAAGGTATATTTTAATTTATTAATTATTATATAATACTAAGAGCTTAATATAAGCTATATTAAAGCATTAAACTATTAATTTAAATAATAAAAGGAAAACCTTAATTAAGGATTTATATTTACTTTAATTGCCCTATCTATATTAAAGCTATTTATATTTATTAATAGCTTATTTATAAATAATGCTAATTTATTATTATAATTAGGATTTATTATTATCCTTGTAAATAAATAACTTACTAATAGGACCTTTATAATAAAGGGAAATATTATCTACTTTAGCTTAATAAAATGCTAAAGAGTTACTTATAATATCCTAATATTAGAAATATATAATATAATTATTAGAATTAATATTACTTATATAATTATAATTATTCTTAATTAAATAATTAATTAATTAAAACTTTCTTATATTTTAATTATTATATATATTAATTCATACTCTCTTTATAAATGCCTTATTAAATTAAAAATAATAAAGGAAAAAAGGCTAATAATTAATATTATAGCCCTATAGTAATCATATAAATAATATAAGCTATATAAAGTTAAATAGATTAATAGAGAGGATAATATTACCAATATACTTATAAAGGTATTACTAAATCAAGTACTTAAATAATTTATTAATAATAATAAGGCAACTATCCAAATAAAAGGATAGATTATAAAAGATTAAAAAGGAAGAAAGAAAAGGAATTAAAACAATTAATAAAGAAAGGAATACTAATTTTTATTTTAAATAACTATAATCCCTTTATATAAAAGAAAAGAAATTCTAGTATTAGAATATTAAATTTATTATAAAGGGATTATAATTATTAAGGCCTAAGGCACTGGCTAAATGCCTAATATAAAGGCAGTAGGAAGCGAGATTAAGGGCATTATATAACCTACTTACAATAATACTAAAAGGGGCTCTCTTTAACTTAGTAAATAAAATAATCAATTATTATTTAAAGTAATAGATCCTATAGCAGTAGCTATTATATTTGTGACCTTAAATGTATTATCCCTGACCCCGGGATTTACTCACATTTATATAATATAATCTTAATATTCTTATAAAAACTTAAATAATTATATTTAAAATAGCTTTTTTCTATTAAAATAATAAATTTTAATATATATTCTTATATTCTTATATATAATATTTTTTTAATAATATATTCTTTATAATTTTAATTATTTATTTATTAAAAGATATATTAATAATAATCTCTATAAATAATTATTATTTAATTTATATATTTATTATTAATTAAAGCTTAAATATAATAAATTATTTTAATATATTTTAATTAAAATTAAAGCCCTTAAATTTAATATTATAAAGAAAATAAAGCTTATTAATTATAAGATTTAAGTATTATAAAAAAATAATTTTAATAATAATAAAAACTTTATTAAAAAAGAATATAATTACTTTAAATTAATAATAAAAAAATATAATAAATTTTAATTTAAAGATTTTAATTTAATAAAATAAAGTTTTATAGTAAATATTTATAATAGTTAATATAATACTTAAATAAGAAAGATTTTAGGAGAATTAATATTTATTTATAATATTAATTAAAAAAAGAAGGGTAAAAATAGGTAATAGTATATTATAGGTTAAGGGAATAAAGAATAAGTTAAATAATAGTTATTTAAGTAATTAAAAGTATATTTTATTATAATTATTTAGAATACAATTAGTAACTTAGATTTAATATACTTAATCTATTTTATAATATAAACTAATAGTACTTATAGTAAAATCTTATCTATTAGCTAATAAGATAACCCCTATTTCTTATTCCCTAGCTTATAAGACTTTATTATACCTTATTTAGCTATAAAAATAATAAAACCTTATCCCCTTATTAACAAGAATCTACTATTTCTATTAATTATAGGACTAGATTATTATACTTATAGTAAGCACTTTATTAAAAGGAATAAAATATAAACATTAAGGTAATATATAATATATTAAGAAAATAATAATATATTTAAAGTAATAATTTAAATAATTTAATAAATACCTTAAAAATAAAAAAAAATAAAAAGAGAAAGAATAATTTAAAAATATACTATTATAGTATTAAATATATAAAAAATTATTTATAAAAGAATTAAAGATAGAATTATTAATATATAAAATATAAGATTATAAAATTAATTTAAAGAATAAAGCAAGTACTTACTTTTTCCCTATTTACTAACTTAATAAAAATAAACTTAATATTATAAAAGAATATATTAAAAATATACTAAAAAGGAAATATATTAAAATATTAATATTTAAAGTAAAATATCTAATTATATTTATTTTAAAGAAAAATAGGAAATTATAATTAATTATAAACTATTAATAATTTAATAAGATAATTATAAAACATAAAATATTATTATCTTTTATTAATAAAATAAAGGATAAATTCTTTAATAAGAAAATCTTTATAATACTTAACCTTAAAGAAGCCTATAATTTAATATATATTAAAGAAGTATATAAATAGAAAACTATAGTTAAAATAAAGTTTAAATTATTTAAATATTTAATTATACCTTTTAAATTAATAAATATATTTATATCTTTTTAATAAATAATAAATTATATCTTATAAAAATATCTTAATATATTTATTATTTATTATTTAAATAATATTCTTAGCTTTTCAAATAATAAAGAAGAATATATTTATTTCTAATTTAAATATAAATAATAAAAGCACTTAACTAGAATTTCTCCTAGAAGCTAAGCTATATAAATAATGATATTTATTTCTAGTTTAAATACAAGTAATAAGGGCGCTTAACCAGAATTTCTCCTAGGAGCTAAGCTACACAAGTGGCAATATAAATAGTATTTAACAACTTTAATAGTCTTTAATAATTTATAAATAATAATATAAATAATATTTAATAATTTTAATAATCTTTAATAATTTATTTAATTAAAAAATAATTAATTTAATTCTTTATATAATATAATCTTAATATTTTTATAAAAACTTAAATAATTATATTTAAAATAACTTCTTTTTATTAAAATAATAAATCTTAATATATATCCTTATATTTTTATATATAATATCTTTTTAATAATATATTCTTTATAATCTTAATTATTTATTTATTAAAAAATATATTAATAATAATCTTTATAAATAATTATTATTTAATTTATATATTTATTATTAATTAAAGCTTAAATATAATAAATTATTTTAATATATTTTAATTAAAATTAAAGCCTTTAAATTTAATATTATAAAGAAAATAAGATTTATTAATTATAAAATTTAAATATTATAAAAAAATAATTTTAATAATAATAAAGACTTTATTAAAAAAGAATATAATTACTTTAAATTAATAATAAAAAAATATAATAAGTTTTAATTTAAGGATTTTAATTTAATAAAATAAAGCTTTATAATAAATATTTATAATAATTAATATAATATTTAAATAGAAAAATTTTTAAGAGAATTAATATTTATTTATAATATTAATTAAAGAAAGAAGGGTAAAAATAGATAATAGTATACTATAGGTTAAGGGAATAAGGAGTAGGTTAAATAGTAGCTATTTAAGTAATTAAAAGTATATTTTATTATAATTATTTGGAATATAATTAGTAAAAGAAGAATATATAAAATATATTTATAAGGTCCTAAAAGTACTTAAAGAAATAAATTTATTAATTAAACTAAAGAAAAATAAGTTTTATACTATAAAAGTTAATTCTTTAGAATATATTATCTCTTATAATAAGATATATATAGACCTTAGGAAAATTATAACAATTAAAAACTAGCTAAGATTAAAAAATCTAAAAGATAAATAATCTTTTTAGGATTTATAAATTATTATTAAAAATTTATTAAAGACTTTAATAGAATAATAGTACTCTTAATTAAACTAAATAAAAAAGGAAAATCTTTAAATAGAAAATAAAAGGTAAAATATAATAAACTTTTACTAAGATTAAGGATATTATATTATTTAAATTAGTACTAGCTATATTTAATTTTATAAAACCTATTAAATTAAAAATCAATTTCTTAGACTTTATACTAAGAGCCTAAATTAAATAAAAAGATACTTAAAAATAATTATATTTAGTAATATTTTATTTATATAAGTTATATAAAGTAAAATTAAATTATTTAATTTATAATAAAGAATTCCTTATTATAATTAATATCTTTAAGGAATTTTAATATTATTTTTTAAAAAGCCTTTATAAAATTATAATTTATACTAATTATAAGAATATCTTTTACTTTATAATTATTTAATAGTTAAGTAAAAGATAACTTAAATATATAAAATATCTATTAAAGTTTAATTATAAGATTATATATAAAAAACCACCAATTATATTCCAAATAATTATAATAAAATGCACTTTTAATTACTCAAATAGCTACTATTTAACCTACTCTTTATTCCCTTAACCTATAGTTGCCTATTTCTATCCTTCTTCCTTTAATTAATATTATAAATAAATATTAACTCTTTTAAGATCTTTCCTATTTAGGCATTATATTAGCTATTGTAAATATCTACTATAAAGCTTTATTTTATTAAATTAAGATCCTTAAATTAAAACTTATTATACTTTTTTATTATTAATTTAAAGTAATTATATTTTTTTTAATAAAGTCTTTATTATTACTAAGATTATTTTTCTATAATGCTTAGATTTTATAATTAATAAGCCTTATCTTCTTTATAATATTAAGTTTAAAGGCTTTAATTTTATTTAAAATATATTAAAATAGCCTATTATACTTAAACTTTAATTAATAATAAATATATAAATTAAGTAATAATTATTTATAAAGATTATTATTAATATATCTTTTAATAGATAAGTAATTAAGATTATAAAGAATATATTATTAAAAAAATATTATATATAAAAATATAAGGATATATATTAAGATTTATTATCTTTATAAAAAGAAGCTATTTTAAATATAATTATTTAAGTTTTTATAAGGGCATTAAGATTATATTATATAAAGAATTAAGTTAATTATTTTTTAGTTAGGTAAATTATTAAAGATTATTAAAGTTATTAAATACTATTTATATTACTATTTATATAGCCTAGCTCCTAAGAGAAATTCTAATTAAGTGCCCTTATTACTTATATTTAAACTAGAAATAAATATATAAAAAAAGAATAAAAAAGAATAAAGTTAATATAATAAGCTAATAATGTAATTTTAATATAAAAAAAACTAAAATTAGTAAATAATTAATACCTAATAAAAAAGAAATTTATATAATATATTATTTTAGAAAAGCTATAAGTATAAGATATAATAGTATAGAAATACTTATAATATATATTAATTAATACCTAATAAAAAGAGACCTTTTATAATATATAAAAATAAAATTTCTTATAAACCTATTAAATAAAAAATTAATAAATACTATAAGCTATTAAGTAAAATAAGAAAATAACTTACTACTTAAAATCTAATAATACTAAGAATAAATACTCTTAAAAAAATAAATAAAATGCTTATAAGTACTAGAATATTTATAAGATAATTTAATCTAAAATATATATAAATACTTATTATATAAATATTAAGCAATTAATAATATACTTAAAAAAATCAAGTAAAATTACTCCTTTAATTATATAAAAAAGAAGATTATAAAATATATTAGGAAATATATTATATATAAATAAATACAATTACTATAATATAAATTATATAGACTATTATAGCCTTTATTAATAGTATAATAACTATAAGAATTAATTATTATAAAATTTATTATAAAATTATTATTATTAATTAACCTAATAATAAAAAAAGATTATAATAATATTTTAATAATAGTAAATAGATTTATAAAATTTATATATTATATATTATATTATAAAATAATTAATAAAAAATAATTTATATTTTTTATATTTAAATATATAATTAATATTTATTTCTAGTTTAAATATAAGTAGTAAGGGCGCTTAACTAGAATTTCCTCTAGGAGCTAGGCTATATAAGTAGCGATATAAATAGTGTTTAATAACTTTAATAGTCTTTAATAATTTAATATAATTAATATATATAAATTATTTATAAAAATTATTTTAAATAAAGGATAATTATTTATATTAAATTTTTAGTAAAGCTTAATAAACTTAATAAGTCTAAATTATAAACTAATAATTATGTTTAGATTATAAGTAAATAAATAAATAAAATAAATTAATTAAATCCTTAAATAATATTTATAATATTATATTAACTATAAATAAAATAATTAAATTAAGAAGTTATTAATTACTTAATTAATATATAATATATTATTTTATAATAGTATATAAATTATATTTATTTATATAAACTTTAGATTTATTCTTAATATATTAAATTAAGATTAATAAATAGTTAAATATTAATATAATTTTTAAAGTAAATAAATTTAAATAATTATATATAAAAATAAAAATAGAATTAAAATAAGTATAAAATAAAATAAAATAATATTATAATAAGAAAAAGATAAAGGGATTATCTTTTTTAAAGGGAGATATAATTTTATTTAATATAAAAAATATTAATATAATATAATAAAATAAGAAAATAAACTATAAATTTATTAGATTTTATAAAATAAAAATAAAAATCTTAGAAAATAATTATAAATTTAATTTATTATTATATATAAAAAATACTTTATATTTTATATTTTATTATTAAAATTAATAAAAGTGTTGGATTTTAAAGGTAAAGGTTTGAATAGTATAGCACTAGTGCTATCATAGGGGGTTTTGGGTTGGTATATTTAATAATACTTAATTCCTCTCTATAGCTAGGTATTATAGGTTCAAGTTATAGGCTTCCTTCTAGGTCATATAACCTAAAGGGTCACTACCCAAGGCAACAGAGGCCTATAATCAACAGATCACAATGCCGCTAATTACAACACTAGCACTTTTTCTTTTATACATTAAATAATACATCAGCAGTTAGCATTCAAATATATCTAATAAGTAATAGAAAAACAATAAATATTAATGCCAAATAAGTATATCTTAATAATATAAAAAGAAAGGATATCCTCTACTTATTATAATATTAGTTAATCTTAATTATATATATTACCTTCTTATTATTTATATTTAACCTATCCTTTAATATAAATTATTACTTTATTTATATTAATAAGTTATTCTAGTGCCTTATTTAGGTTTACCTTGATTATTATATTAGCAGGATTATTATCACTATTAATCTATCTAATCTTATAGATCTTATATCTCTTATATAATTAGTATAATACTATAATATTTATTATTAATTATTTCTTTTTTATTATATCTAGCTTAATAAGGTACTTATAGAGTAAATATAAGTTTATATAAATAATTATTAGGATAAGTAGTATACTTAATTAATTAATAATTAACTTAAGTATTATTCTAAGAGTATATCTAATATTAGTACCTTAAACTATTCTATATAATTCTAAGGTAAGTATACTTTAAATTATATATTAGCTCTTTATTAAGCTATATATAATAATATTACCTTTTATTATAAACTCTATACTATTTATTTCTTTATTACTAATTATAATAATATATCTAATTTATAAACTAAGGTCTTTATTATTAGTAAATAATCTATTAATAAATATAAAGAGCTTTACTATTATAAGGTTAAAAGTAGGATATATTTAAGCCCTTAATCTTAGTTACTAATCTACTATTCTAATTATTTATTTAGTTCTTTAATCTTTTTATTTAATAAGTCTTAATATTATATTATAATAAAGAGATTAAATAATACTTTTAATTAATATATTATTATAATATATATACCTTATATTTATTACTTAATATATTCCTCTCTAGTAGTCTTCTCTTTTAGATTAATTATTCTTAGTCTTAATACTTATCCTTTCTATTTAAGCTATAATTATAAGTTTTCTTTTAAGATTAGTTTATATTTATTAAAGAGAAGGGATTATTACTATATTAATATTTATTTAGGTTTTACTATAAACTTTACTTTATATAGTTTATCTTCTTTTAGGTTAAATAGTGGTTGGCTACTTAAATTAAATATATTATTTATTTATATTTTAATAATATTAAATGTTTCTTTTAATCTTAATATTAATAGATAAGGGTTAAAGGTTAAGGATATTATATTAAATTTGTTTTAATAGTAATTAAAGTATATTACCTACTAATATATATTAGCTTTTGCAATTTTATAAAGTGGTTTAATAATCCTTATAATTATTCCTATTGGGAAGTGGTTCTTAATTTAAGTTAAAAGGTATATTAGAATAGTTTTATTTAATTTAGTATCCAATTAAATATATATTTATATAATATCCCTTAATTAAATAGTATTTCCCTTCTTAATAAATAATAGTATAATTGCAATAATTAATCATTAACTACTACACTATATAATTAGCACTTATATAAGTATTATATATTTCTTATTATTATTATACCCTTAAATAATAAATTATAACTTCTTATATAGTATTACTATTCCTTTACCCTTAATTTCATATACTAATCACACATTAAAGATATATTTACTTTAATATTTATATTTATTATATTATTCAAGTATAAACATATTATAATTTCTCAAGGCCTTAATCTTATCTCTATTAGATTACTTAAATAGTTTACCTAAGGTAATAATCTTCCCTTCTTATTAAAGTTATAGTAATAAATTCCAATTAATCTTTTCCTTTACAATTAAATAAATAGTATTTATCTCTATATTATCTTTTAAATTATCTAAAAGTATCTTATTAATAATAAAGGTTTAATTGATTAGGGGTGTTTTTTTTAGTCTTTTATATTTTTACTTTAGCGGATTATATAGGTTAATTAGAGGTTCTATAATAGCCTAGGGTACTAATAATTATTAATTCTCTTTTTATTCTTTATTTTAAGATTAATATAAGATAATAAGTAGTAATATCTCCTCTTTATTATAGAGGAATAATTTAATAATAATTACTTAAAGGCTTATTAAATTATTTAATAATTCCATAATACATTTCTTATCTTCTATATTAATTAACTTAAATAGGCCTTATTATCCTTCTTTTTCTCACTATATATATACTTCTAACTAAAGTAGCAAAGAATAAGTTAAAGTAGTATTTAAACTGTTTTAAGTTATAAGTACTTCTTTAACTTAGCAGTTTATAAGGAGTTTCCTTGTTTTATTAGTAGCTTTATAGATAGCCTTAGCATATTATATTATATTAAATGTAAGTAGTAAATTGGTTAATAAGTATAGGTAGATATTAAATATAAGTAATATTAATATAAGTCTATTAAAGCCTATTAAATTATTAATAGCCTTAACTACTATCTATAGTTTCTAATTATTAATTACTATATTACCAAGCTTATTCCTAATAATATTATATACTTATTATAGTAAGCTATAGTAGCATTCTATCTTTCTAATATTATTATATACTTTAATAAATACTTTTTCTATATTAATTGCTAATATTTATATATATTATTTAAACTCTTGTAATATAAAGTTCATTTTAGTATTATAAACAATCCTATTAGGTAATCTAAAATAGCTATTAATCTAGTATTTATATAGTATATTCTATATATTCTTTGCTTTTTATTATTTAGGGTTAAGGAAATATATTACTTAAAATAATATTATAATATTAATAATATAGAGTATAAATTTATTATTAATTTATATAATATTAATAATAATCTTATAATTAAATTTATAGTTATTTTTTAATGTAAAGTGGAATTGGCTTAGGGCTCTGCTATTTATTTAGCAATGGTAGTATACTTTAATAAGTTTCTTTAATACTTTTATATTAAACTCTTAGTTTATTTATTCTAAAATCTTCTTTAAGCAATTAATTAAGGAATATCTAAAACAATAGTATATTTAATATAGCTTAATCTCTATAAGATAGAATATAACAGTTTCTTTAGCATTAATAATCCATTATAAATATCCTTATTATCTAATTATAGGGACTTTAATTTCTCCTTGGATAAGTATGTTCTTTAAGTTATTAAGTTTAATATTTATCTTATTTATATTACTAATAGATAATAGGAAGGGAGTATATATTAAGACTAATTAAAAGTTAATAATATTAAGAATTATTAATATAATTATTATTCTATTTAAGATTATTAATCCTTTACCAAACTAAATCTTATAATCTCTTATTTTACTAACTATTAATAAGAGTATTAACTTTAATAATACTTATACTTAGGGGAGCCTAGCAATTAATATACTAGTTACTCTTATATTTAGGATTATTCTATAAAATACTTTATTATTATATTAGTCTTTAGTAAAATATATATTACTTTTTGCCTCTTTAATCTAAAGATCTTTCTTTATAAAAGTATATATAAATACTTAATTATAAAGGATAGTAATTATATCTTTATTACTTAGTTTATAGGTCTTAAAGAACTATTCGGTTCTACTTATTATAGCAATAAAGTATATAATATATTATAGGCTCTCCGGCCATTTATTATTATTATTATTATCTTCTCCAAGCTATTCTATTTCTTAGATAATATCTTCTATTTATTAATTAATATTATTATTACTATCTTCTCCTTTATATATTATTAAGAAAGTCTAATAGGTATTATCTAATAGTTTTGCTTTATAATCTAATATATTAAACTATTTTTATTTTAATTATTAATATTCTCTTTTAAAATATTATATAGATTAATATTCTAGTTAATAATATATAAAGCACTATTATTATCTTTACTATTAATAATTATTTTATTTAAATATTCTTTTTTTATAGTATTACTTATTCTAAGTAAACTAACAATTAATAAAGAATACTATAGTACTCTTTTTATTATTATTTATTATCTTTAGTAATATATAAATATTATTTACTAGTCTTTTAAATATATTTATATATTTATATTAAGTTATATTACATTTTAAGACTTTATTAATAAATAAAAGGAGGGTTTAATAGAGTTCCTTCTTATTTTCTTTATTATTATAGATCCTATAGTAAATTAATTAAATATTTTAGATAAGTATTTTAAAGTTCTTAAGTAATATCTTATTTTAATACTTTTGGATAAGGTTTTTTAAGGTTATTATTTAAAGGTTATTTTAGTAGGCTTAAATAATCTCCTTTATTTTAAAATAGGTTTTAATCTTCTTATATAGTATTTTATACTAGTATCCCTTCTAAGTAAGGAAGATAATATAATAGTCTTATACCTTTCTAGTAAGTATAATTAGTAATGCTTTAATATACTTTTTTATTAGTATTAATATTTAATTATATTTATCTTTAAAGATAATAATCTTAATTGCCTAAAAGTTATATTATTTATTATTATATTAATTATTATTTATATAGATCTTGCTGAGTTTAGTTATTTTCTTTATAATAATCTCCTTAGTATTACTAATAAAAGTATTAAATTATTTAATACTTAGTTTTAATATTTTTACTTTAGTAATATTTAAGATAGATGGTAAGTTATTAGGTAGGGGATTTATTGCTAAGATAGGTATAGTAGCTATAAACTCTCTTAATATTGATATTTAGAGAGTACCTTATTATAGATATAATTAATTATTATATTATATTAATTATATATTTATCTTAGAATTTAAAAGTAATATAAAATTGGTTAGTATTCTTATTTTATCTTTCTTAATCTTTATTTCTCTTTTATAAAGGGTATTTTATAATTCTTTAATAATTACTATAATTTCTCTTATAAATATTATTTCTTTCTAATTATAGAAATTATCTTAAAAGGCTTTAATAATCTTATTATAATAATCCTTAGAGTTTTTATAAATATAAATTATATAAGTAATATAATTATTAACTTATACCTCTATAAAATTTAAAAGATTATCTTTTAATAGGTTTACTTTCTTTTAATTAATAGTTAAAAGGGTACTATACTTTATAATCTATTTAAGGAGGTTTTATTTAATCTTTTCTTAATTAAGATTAATAATAATTTTAAATATTTTCTTTTTATTAAATATCTTAATAGCTTTATTATAATATTCTTTATAAGAGGGATTATAAGGTAAATTGTAGGATTTTCTCTTATCTTTAGATCTAAGCTAGCAATAGGTATCTATCTAAATTAATAATTTTTATAATAAATAAGAAGTTTAATAAAGTCTAATAAAAGGCTTTTTATTAAAGATATTACTTCCTAAATCACTATTAAATCTAAGAGCCTGCCTTTATAATTATATTTAAATATCTCTCTTTAGTATATCTTTTATACTTATATTTAATATCTCTTCTTTAAGGCCTTATTAATCTATAGAAAACTCCACTAATTAGTATTAAATTCTAAAGGTAAAGGTTTAAATAGTATAGCACTAGTGCTATTATAAGGGATTTTGGGTTAGTATGTTTAATAATGCTTAATTCCTCTCTATAGCTAGGTATTATAGGTTCAAGTTGTGGGCTTTCTTCTAGGTCATGTAACCTAGAGGGTCGCTGCCTAAGGCGGTAGAGGCCTGTGGTTAACGAGTTATAACGCCGCTAGTTGTAACAAAAAGATATAATTATAATAAAAATAAAATCTTAATATAAACTATAAGTTAAATTAATAAAAGATAAATTTATAATTAAAAAAATTAAAAATATATAAAAAACCTAAAAATATAAAAAATAAAATTTAAGATTAAATAAAAAGAATATAATAAAATATAAGACTTATAAAAACTATAGAAAAACCTTATATATTATTTAAAGAAACTAGAAGACTTTTTTAAGTAATAATACTAAATTAAATAGTAAAATTAAAATTAAAAGTAAAAACCTTACCCTTAAAATTACCTAATAAATTAATCTTAAATACCTTAATACCTAGACTTAATAACTCTAAATTAGTATTCTTTATAATATCTAAATATTATATATTATTAATTACTTAACCTTTATATATATCTAAAATAAAAGAAATAGACTTATTTATACTATTCTTCTTATTAATTTTAATTAAATTATAATGAAAAGTCTTAAATTACTTATATTTAATATTTTTATAAATTTTATAAATTTATAATAAATAAGAAATTATAGCTAATATTATTTATTATATTTTATTTATCTTCTTTTAAAAATACTTAATCTTATTACTAGCTTACTCTTTATTTACTTTTAACTTTTTAAATAATTTATTAAAGTATATATTATATTAAAATAAAGTTAATAAAATTAATAAAATATTATAAGGAAATAATTATATATATATAAAAGCTATTAATACCCTATTATAAAAATAATTAATCTTTATATATTTATTATAATATTTCTTATTTTTAAAAAGCTTATACTTTAAATTCTCCTTAAAATAATAAATATATAATATCTTAGGCTTAAAACTATTTAATATAATAACTTTAATTAAAGTAATCCTTTTATAAGCCTTTTTATTAAATATTATATTAATTAAAAATCAAGTAAAATAATTATAAATTTAAATTATAATATATTTAAAGAAATTATATTAAGGCTAATAAATATAATCTTAAGATAAATACTAATAAAAAAGGAATATTATATTATAACCTATATAAGTATAAAGTAAAGAAAAATAAAAGATATACTTTAATATATAATATATTACTAATAAAGATAGATTTACCCTAAAGGGATTATAATAAAAAGAATTATAGTAATCTAAATTATAATAATCTAAGATAAAGTAATCTTAAATAAATATATAAATAGATTAGTTTTAAATTATAAGGAATAGTATTAATTAGCTTTTAATATAATTTAATTACTTTAATTTATAATTAATTATTACTAAATATAATATTATATAAACTCTTATATTACTTTAAAGTACTTAATATACTTAACTTTTCTATTAATATAAACTATATTAACTTTAATTAGTTTACTATAGTTAGGAATTAACTAAACTATTACAAATATTACCTTTTATTATAAATTTTATATTATTTATCTTTTTATTATTAATTATAATAATATATTTAATTTATAAGTTAAAGTCTTTATTATTAATAAATACTTTATTAATAAATATAAAGAGCTTTATTATTATAAGATTAAATAAAATACATTTAATCCTTTAATCTTAATTATTAATTTAATATTTTAATTATTTATTTTTAATTTAAATATAAATAATAAGCGTATTTAATTAAAATTTCTTTTAAAAGCTAAGTTATATAAATAATAATATAAATAATATTTAATAATCTTAATAATCTTTAATAATTTACTTAATTAAAAAATAATTAATTTAATTCTTTATATAATATAATTATAATATTTAAAATATAATTAATAAATTAAAATTATATTTTATTATAATTATTTGAAATATAATTAGTAAAATAAAGTATATTTTCTAATTTCACCAATTATATTCCAAATAATTATAATAAAATACACTTTTAATTACTTAAATAACTACTATCTAACCTACCCTTTATTCCCTTAACTTATAGTATACTATTACCTATTTTAACCCTTCTTCTTCTTCCCTTAATTATAAATAATTATTACTTCTTCTAAAATCTTTTTTATCTACTTATTATATCTACTATTATAAATATCTACCAAAAAGCTCTAATCTTTTAAATTAAAATCCTTAAATTTAAACCCTTTTTATATTAATTATATAAGATTATTATATTCTTCTTTAATAAACTTTCTATTCTTAGAATAAAGATTATATTTAAAGAATACTTATAATTTATATTTAATAAATTTTAATTTCTATATAATTAAAAGATTAATAATATTAATTTTATTATTTATATAATAAAATAGTTTATTTTTATTAAACTTTAATTAAAAGCTAATATATAAATTAAGTAATAATTACTTATAGAGAGTACTATTAGTATATTTTTTAGTAAATAAATAGTTAAGGTTATAAAGAATATATTATTAAAAAGATATTATATATAAAAATATAAAAATATATATTAAAATTTATTATTTTAATAGAAAAAAGTTATATTAAATATAATTATTTAAGTTTTTATAAAGATATTAAGATTATATTATATAAAAGATTAAGTTAATTATTTCTTAATTAAGTAAATTATTAAAGATTATTAAAATTATTAAATATTATTTATATTACTACTTATATAGCCTAGCTCCTAGAAGAAATTCTAGTTAAGCGCCCCTACTATTTGTATTTAAACTAGAAATAAATTTTCTAATTTTAAAGAGTATTACTTTATATTTATTATAAATAAGTTTTATTATTTTAGTCTTTAATATAATAAATAAAAATCTTATTAAAAAAAGTCTAAGTTATTAAAATAATAAAAAGTTAACTTAACTAAAAAAAAATTAACATAATAAGCTATAAATATACAGTTTAAGACCACGCACCTTAACCTTACACTCTCAACAGGTGCGATAAGTGCTTTTTTTTAGGTACACCAACTATACTCTCTCTGTGCACTTCAAACCGGTTGAAATTTGGTACTTGATGATTGCTCAGCGTTGCAAACTTGTCGTGGTCTGACCGGTGATGTCGGCTTCGGAGCAAGAAATGCCTGTTATTGCCGGCGTGGGCAAAAACCAAGATCCTTACCCACCGGCTAAACAGCAAGTCCGAAACCAGCGGCGCATCTTACACATCAAGCTCATTGGGCACAGCAATTGGCCAAGCGGCGTCACTTAGGCGAAAAGACGGCGTGTCTGGAAATGCCATGAGTTCTGTGGTGCCTTAACTCCGCTTCGTCGCGCGAATGACGCTATTCCCGTTTTAGAAGCATTCACCGAGGCCTGCATCCATCACGGCTAAGGCCTGCCGCACAAGATGGCTGCGCACCGATCGCCATGGAGAAAAGCTTTACGTGAAAAAGCATTCATCAGCTAATACATAAAAGTCTTTCATCTCTCGCATCCGTCTTTGAAAGCAAAAAGATACATCGCATCATCATCTCTTTGTTCCCGCAGAGCTACCCCCGCACCCACAATGGCTCCCCTCTACAAAAAGACTCTCATCATCGGTGCCACCTCTGGTATCGGCGAGGCCTTTGCTGCCAAACTCGTCTCGACGGGCACAAAGGTCATCGTCACGGGGCGACGCCAAGAGCGCCTCGATGCATTTGTCAAGAAACATGGCCCAGACAACGTCACCAGCATTGTCCTGGATGTACTGAACCTCGCTGCCATTCCCGCCTTTGCGAAGTCAGTCATCGAATCTAATCCGGACCTGGACAGCGTCATTGTCAACTCTGGCATCCAACGCAGCTTCGACTTTACCAAGCCGGAGACGGTCGATTTCAGCCAGGTCAATGATGAAATCACCACAAACTACACCTCAGCTACCTACCTCACTGCCGCATTCCTCCCCCATCTCAACAATGTGGATCAGGGCCATCTTGTCTTTGTAAGCGCCACTCTTGGTCTTATCCCATTTCTGCTTGCCACGCCCAACTACAACGCATCGAAAGCGGCCCTGCACGCCTTCATTATGGCTGTGCGACAGCAGCTCAAGGATGCTGGTCAAAAGACGCGACTCGTTGAGGTCTTCCCACCAGCCGTCCAGACGGAGCTGCATGACGAGAAGCATCAACCGCAGCTGAAAGACGGCGGAAAAATCGGAATGCCTTTGGATGCATACACAGAAGCCATGTACAAGGGGCTTGAAAACGGGGACGAGCAGTTTGCTATTGGACCTGGCGAGGCATTGCTGGCTAAGGATGGTTGGGAGGATCAACGCTCAAAGTTATTTCAAAAGCAACAAGCAGCCATAAAGGAAGCTCTTGCCCCCTTTATCAAAAGTTAAGAATACTTAGTTGATTAATGTTCTAAAACAGCCATGTAGCTACCTAAGAATGCCAAACATGCAAAACAGTCGAGTGTAGAACCAATGTTGTGTTAGGCTAGTACTTTAGCATTGTAGAACGACACAACTAGAACATCGTTTATCCTCCATTATTACTTCAAGACATCAAGAACTAGGAAATAAGAAAAAAAATCAAATAACAACGCGGTTCCATTTTGTTTAGGAATCAGCATTACCCCACTGTCAACCACGTCAAAATTCGCTGCGTTGCTACGTAACCCATCACCTGGAGTCCAAGTCACCCAACTAAACTCGTAGGTTATCATTTTCAAAATTAGAAGGACAGGATTCGTCGATTTCTATGGCAGGACTTTTGTTTTGTTGTAAAATAAAACACAATGATGAGGCTTTGGGCCATGAGGAGCAGCGTGCATTCGTTCCCATTTTGCAACTGGCAATTCAACTGACAATGATGTGCTCTTGAAAAAGAAGTAAAGTAATGTCACTGCTGTTTTGGGAAATTTCGGCGTCGTTTTTGCCTCGGAGTGATGGGTTTTGCGACATCGGATTTTGGCGGATCAGACTTTAGCATATCTGGAGGTGGAACACTAGGCCTTCGGATATCCGATTGTGGGATACTAGGTCTCGGGACGTTGTGCCTTGGGACGTAAGGTCTTTTCATACCGGAAATCAAAGCTAGGGCGTCTTTAGGTAGGCTGGGGTGGTTCTCTTCGGAAAACTAAAACATGTTAGCATCTGCTGTAAACAAGTACTGACCCCTATTACCTTGGTCAAGTTTTCCGGTGACATATTGGGAAGAACCCAAGTCTGAGGTACTTCACCTAATTGCATTCAGTATTTGGGCCATGAGAAATGACGGAGCTGCTCACCTGGGACGGCAAGAAACCAACAAGACTTTGTCCAGTGACCAGACTGTCCGCAAAAGTGGCAAGCATTACCACGCTTCTTCTTAGTTTTTGAGGTCGAAGCACCAAATTTCGCTCCAGAACTCTTCCCAGGTACTGATTCCAGCTTTGATACTGGCGGTGTGATCGAGGCAGCACGACGAGCAAGGTTCTCTTGCGAGGAATAGTAGTGCTGTTCCGGCAATGCAAACTCGAGGGATAGATTCAATAACTGACGAAGGACGGAATCTGAAGCAGCCAGAATGCCCATTTCGGAGGACGCAACTGGAGGAGGAGAGCTTGCTATTGTATCGGGGGATGCCCGAGAAGCGGACAAAGAAGCCTCGCTAGAGGAAGCAGAACCGTTGAGGGGATGGCGAGGAGTCTCGGGGAGGGCAAACGAGGAGGAGGCTTTCGCAGAAACGGCCTGCTTGTGGTCAGCACACACAGATAAAGTATTCTCACAAGAAACTAATCCATGTGCTTACCGTCACGCTTTTTGCAAGCAAAGGCCGCTTTTCGCGGATGGCGATGACGAGATCTTCGAAGCGCATGCTGGGTTTCTTGGGGCGAGCTGCATCACTGTGAGACGAAACAAGAGTCCCCAAAGGAGGTTTGTGCTTGCGATGATAAGGCATTGTTAGATGTTGGTTTGAAAACATTCTTTGTTGGTTTGAGATTGATCGAGTTGAAGAGACAAAGGGAGCGCAACACGTGCACTGTGCGCACTGTGCAACAGCCGCTGCGCAAGGAGTGCTCGCTTCACGCTCTCAACTCAAGTCCAAAAATGCAACAACACAACTAATTCTCCCCACCGCTTTTACCCTTCGATTGGATCTTCCTTATTTGCATCCCGAGGCTGGCCAGGAACGCTACCCCTCCGAGCCCGACCGAAACGAGGAATGCACTAGCCACAGCTCGCTTGAACGCATCTCGAACTAAACCAAGCACTTCAGCAGGCACAACCTTTTCGAGCTCGATTCCACCCGCTGCTATAACAGCATTCAAGTTGACCCCCTCAATCTCTCGCAACCTATGGCGTAGAGTATTCTGAAAAACATTCTGCGCGACAGAAAGACCTACAGACCCGCCTAGCGCTTGGGACATGATGACCAACGTCGTTCCGATGGGCAAATCCGCTGCATTTAACACCACCTGGGTCGCAAATACGGGAATCTGAACCGTAAGGCCGAATCCAAACCCTGCAACCACCTCGTACCCGAACCACTTTGCGATCGAGCTAGAACGAGACAACGTAAACAGGAGACCGCCGCCAGTGACAAACACAGACGACCCTAACCACATGAAAGGTACGTAGTGGCCTGAGAGTGTGATCAGGGTGCCGCTAATTATCGTCGCTATGGATACTGTGACTCCGTGAGGCACGATATCAACGCCAGACTCCTGGGGATCCACCCCCTTGACCGCTTGAAAGAAGAATGGGAGGTGATATGATTGCGTCGTCATCCCGCCCTGCAGCATTATTGAAAATATGCAGCCAAGAAGGACGGACCGTTGTGAGAGAATCCGCAGTGGTATCAACGCACTAAGAATATAATTAGACGCATACATACGCGGGCAAAAAGAATTCTTACTCTTCCTTTTGTCGAAACTGCATAAATCCGAACAAGATGAGAAGCAGCCCGAATCCAAGAAAACAGCCCCAAACACGAGAATCCGACCACTTATACACTGCTCCTCCCCACTGGAGAGCAAGGATGAGACAAACCAAAGCCCCGTTAAGAATCAGGGCACTTTTAAAACCGATGCCTCCCAGCTTTTCCCTTATCGCACGGTCGCGTTTCGGCGCCGCGCCAGAGGAAGCAGGATAATAAGCACACATGATGAGTCCGGCAATAGCGCCCAAGGCTGATGCATCTGTTAGTTTCGAGGCATCAAATCACGAGAGCACTCACGTAGATTGATCCAAAAACAAAACCTCCAAGTCAAGCGAGCAGAGTTTGTAAAGGCACCTCCGATCGACGGCCCTACAACAGAGGCTACGCCGTACATACTTGATACAATACCCAACAGCATTGGGCGCTTCCTCATTTCGGCGATTTGCGACAGGATGAGAATTCCACCACACATCAATCCGGCAGCGCCCAAGCCCGCGATGCTTCTACCGATAATAAAAGCAGGCGAGTTGGGCGCTGCCGCGCACAGGATAGATCCGGCTTCAAAAATGGCTCCGGCCGAGAGGTAAACCCATTTGAGGTTAAAAAATGTGTACATCTTGCCGAAGGTTGGCTGAAATGACATTTGTGACAGAAAATACACAGATCCATACCAAGCTAGATGGAATTAGTGTTGAATGGTGACAAAAGTAAACCGGCAACCTACCAACATCGTCAAGGCTGTCAAACTCATTGCTGATTTTGGGGATTGCAGTAGCTTCATTCATATGTCAGTATTTCTAATTTCTCAGGCGAGACGCCACCTACAAATAATGCTATTGTCCAACGCAATTGTAAATATTCCTACCATTAGACAGACAACCATCAGAAAAAGCGGGAGACCGTGGAGGTACGTGTCCACTTCAGGAGCCCCATCTTGAGCCGCAGACTCCTGCGCGGGAGGTTCTTTCACAGCTGATCCTCCATTATTTGGACTGGAAGAAGCCTCCAGGTTGTCTTTGCGTGTTTCATCATCTCTACCTCATTATGAGAATGTGTTATTGGTTATCATCAACGAGCTTACCGATGAGGGTCACCACTGGTAATGATACCGAGCGGAATCTCAACCATATGTGCCTGATTTGCAGTCCTCATTCTAAGAGTACGAAAATTGATGCGAAAAAGGAATGCCAAGAGGAGAAGATCAATTTCTCAACGGGCAAACCAAGACACGGAATCTCACTCCAATATATAGATCAAGTGTGTATGCAATGCTCAGTGCGCATACTCAGAGAGTAGTGAGATCATCACCGCTTGATCCGGAGTAACATTGTGCCCTGGCTACTTTGCATTCTCGCACTCGCATCCAGTCGTAATGCCAGCCATCTATCGGCAAATGACTCACGAGATGCTTGCCAGTCAGTGTTCCATTCACTAAACCCCACTAAGAGCTGCCCATGTTGGATCTTACGAGAGAAGCAGGCACACATCGGAAGCGCGGGCAGTAAATCCGGTCGCCTGGAAATCTTTGGTTGAAATGATTGGCGGGGCTCTCATCGGACTCTGCCATCAATTGAACCGCGTGGTTCAAATGACAGGCCACCCGGAAGAATGTCATGTCAGTCAGTATACTTTTGGCATCTCCCACTCTAGACCTCGCTGGCAGGCATCAATGAAATGAAAGAAGGGAATGAATCCCAGTGGTTTTTAGACTTGTTAAATATATTTTTGCGCTTAATTTGACGGCGGGATCACATTTCTCCGTATCCTTTGGATTCTTCCTTGTAATAAAGATATTCCAAACGCATGTCCGGTGCATGGTCGCTAGTTCAGCAGCCAGTATACCAGATTTGTGGCTTGATTTACCTGGAAATTGAAAACACAAAAAAGCTGGGGGGCTTCGGGTAGTTTGAAAAAATTAAAGTTGGAGTCCCCCGCTCGTAGAGATAAAGGAATAAGGTGATGACAAGTGACCGGATCGGTGTCACCAAGATATGCAGTCAGCTGTCAGCCGACCTTCTGCCAAATAATTCAAAAACAACGCATCAGAATGAACAGAATATTTGAAGTAAATATCTCACTTTCATTCATTCAATGACATAGGCTCACTTCATCTTGAAACTTCAATAGCGTAGAATCTGACGGGATGTGTTGTCGCAGTACACGCTTCAGGTGACCCCCCAATTTGAGATACAGGTTAAGACATATGGACCAGAATGGGAAGGGAAATGAATCAACTAAAAATATAGCTTGGATGAAGAGATGCAACATCCCCCTTAAATTTCTAATAAATATTATAAATATTTTAATTATTTGGGGAATTTTTTACGTGGACTGGAGGCAAGAAATACACCTATACATCGCTTTTTCCGAGATAAGTGCTATGGGCCAGGCTCCCATCTGAATTCCATACGATGGGATATGGTAAATAATGCATGGCACAAGATGTTACAGGCTCAAAGGCAAAACATTTTCAGAAAAATAATGTTTATTGGCACGGCAGCAAACTATGTTGCAAATCTATACGCGGCCCAGCGACCCCAGGATTGTTGATGCAGTCAATGAAGCGCTGCTCGTGATGGCGGGGCCCTTTTTTCATCTGAAAATTCAACCAAATCAGATTATACTTGATCGCAATGAAGATGGTTATACCGGAGGGGATCGAGAAGCTGTTCGAGCTGCTGAGAGATGCACTAAGTCGGCTTCCTATGGATGTATTGGTACTAAAAAGATTAGCTTTGAGTTGGTGTTTATAACGGGGCCTAGAGTTCATATCTAGGCCGCTGATTTCGTGATTTTAATCCTGGAATAAAACAGTGGACCCAGGTGAAGTCAGGGTCAGAACAAACTCGACGTCTATCGGATAATACCGACCGTAACTAGAATTAGGGTTGCACACAACGTGGAGCATGTCTTAAACAGTGGCTCATCTTTGAGAGTATTCAATTCAGTAAACCATGTTACAGTATTAGCGTAAAAGGGCAGTTAGGTGAGAGAAATAGCATCCTAAAAGCGAGAAATAAAATAGATGAGTTTCAGAGTATTGCAGTGGCCCTCGTCTTGAGGCATATCCGATATATCTAACTCGCATGAGTCCACTGGCTAGCATAAGTAACAGCAAGTCTATCTTGTATCCTACTCAAGATATACCAACATGGGGTATCTTCACCTTTCAGTGAATCTTCATGCATAAAACAAATAAAACTCTAATGTAGTGGCCTTGTTGGAGGTATTATGCAGCTAGTAGATGCGTTGTTTTTTGGACTATCAAGAGATAAGGTGAAAGTAATGGAAACAAGTCCAGAGTTTAATATCCGGATAAATACGACTCATGCACGACGTGTCTACTTGCCCAAAAAGTACGAAGCAGGCCCATTTGACCAGAGGCTGTGTTGTTGCGGTTTGGGACTAGAACCTTTCCCATCCATATAACATGCTTCTTATGGTTAGAATTATGTGTGGAACACGTGTTGACTTGCATAAGCGATCTCATCCCTTAAGTGCTGATTGGTGACATCAATACTGGATGTGAGGCTGAGCATTTCCACCAGGTCAGTCCCTGCACGAGCCGTGCGTGGATAGTGGTGGGGACTATTATAGAAGAACTGTTATGCCTGTAACGACCATTTATCCGAACCAGATTCATAAGAGCTCCATTCTCCCTGTGTTGAAAACAATTTTTTTTAACATGCGTAAATTCAGTCCTTTAACACAGATTTTCGGTTACTACAATCTAGGTTAACTATACTACATTGACCCCAAATCATGATCTCATTACTCGCATAGCATCACGCTTCAATCACAACCTCGCAATTGCCTGATAGCTAAATTTGGGTCCAATTAATATTTACAGCAGATGGCTGCGACCGTGGTCATAGCAACTTTAGTCCCAATCCTTGTGGCCTTTTTGGCCCTGTTTGTCTATCTATGCATTCACAATCGCAAACGCTCCAAAAGACAATCCAATAATAATGCCTTGGGTAATCTTGTGCGTCAGGCTTTGGACGTTGGGCTGCAGGAGGCATCTCGGCTTCGCCTTCAACAAGAAGAATTTACCGACTGCGGGGAAAGAGTGTGGTTCTCACATCAGATACGTAATGGTCAGGTGAAGCATTGGACTCTCGTTACGCACAACTTTAGATATGAGATCCGCCATATCTGTCTTCACCAAGACTCGAAACTCGACGAAACGGATTTAGAGGCCACTTGCGCCAGTCAAGATGGATGGATTTGCGTCGGCGATGGTAAAGCAGAATATCAGTTCAATATTCAACCTTGCAACTTCGATAATGAACGAGCGACGGTCGCTCTCGACAATTTTTCATCCACGCAGGTCATCAGTGCATTTGGCTCCAGCCTCATCGGCTGGACCTCCCTGTCTAAGGATGAGATTGATGCAATATGGATATCCATGATTGGGAAATTTGGTGACTATGACATCATTTGGAACAATTGCCAACATTTTCTCCGAAATTTTGCATGGGAAATTATGGATAAACCTGCGGAAAACTGGCACTGGTTTGCGCAAGATGCATCGACCAGCCATCGACCCTTGCGACAAGGTGCGTCATTTGGTCGAATTGCGAATATTGCGGCTTCAATCGAAAGATTAAAAAGTATTGTTCCGCGCTGTGAAGGATCTAGCAAACAAAGACTGGAAAAAAACATCAAATCACTTGAGCAATACATCAATCGACGCAAAGCAGACTGGGCTTACTCCAAGCCGATTGACTTGGCCAATGCGTGGGACGAGTTGAATTTGGGGGACGCAGGGGAGAATGAATCGCAAGATGCATCTGACATGGCCGAATGTCTAGTTGATGTAATTATGGATGCTGGTAGCGGTGGTGTTGGTGGTGACAAGGGGCATTCTGCAGATTCGGGGCATTCGGGCTTAGGGGACATGGGTGGTGGATGTGGAGGCGGAGATGGAGGAGGTGGTGGTGGTGGTGACTGACATGACCACACCTTAGCGCTGATACTTCTAAATAGTATAGGAGGATTTTATTTTTTAATTACTACTGGTGATGCCATTTTATTGATGCCAATACTCGACAACACACTGGTAGACTCACTAGGTTGTCTAGCTCACTATTCCGTTTCAAGTAGTGACCGATGGGCTGAGCTGCGGATGCTGCTGCGCCTTCGCAGGCTATGTATGCCAGGGGATCCACCACTGGCGAGGGAAGAAATTAGAAATGTTGGCACCAGTGCATAAAAGATCATCTATCAGGCAAAACTACTAAAGGTTCAAGCTAGCTTGAAATTTCTTGATTGACTATTCTCTCACGTATGGCCCGCCCATCATTATCCAGCCTCCCGCTGGAACTTCTCTTGAACATCATTGATCACCTTGGCTTTCCTGACAACGCGAACTTGAGAGCCACCTGTCGCTCTTTCTTATCCCTCATCCCTTCTCAACCAACACACTATCTCCATCTCCTCGCTGCGGAAGACTCGGCTTGGGCCGTTAGGCATCGTCGCCTCACATGTGTCTATTGTGCGCGCATGCGCCCCGCCTCGGCATTCACTGACCACGAAAAATGCAAGACGGAGAAGCACGGCGCCGAGTCTCGTTGCTGCTACGAATGTGCCCGGGCGTACGAGACTTACGAGGTGAAATCTTTAGAATCATGCACGCCTTTCAACCAAACCCGAACCCAGTTTTGCAATCAAACGAGGATTGATATTGATGGGGTCGAAAGGGCCATTTGCAAATGGTGCCACAATAGCTTTGAGAGATGGGGTAGCAAGTCCGCCAAGCGCAAAATTTGCCCCGGCTGTTTTCACGACGACTCCACAGAATCAACCATCCGCAAGTGCGTCCAATACGAAAAAGATGTACTAAAGATGGAACAGAAACGTCGGCGAAATAACTTTGGTAGACGGCCTTTGGGTATTATTTGTAATGGTGATGACATTCTCAGCGCGATTATCGATGATGAGGACTGGTGGGACAGCTTTGAGTTCTTTGTTACTCCAGCACCTGCCGTGATACCAGTATGGAGAGGCGGGAAAAGAGGCGTTGTCGTTCGGAGTCGGGAAAAAGCCGAAGAGCTATATTTTGAGAGTCGGTTACCTGAGGAATATTTACCTCTGGCCAAATACCGGTGCATCGGAGATACGCTTCGCTTAATGTTGGCTGATGAGAATGAGCGGGGCCGTTGTTAGAGGTTTAAGCCTCATAAGATCTTGAGCAGCTAACGAATTATGATACCCACGATAGAGAAGTTTATTGTGCAATTTTTTTTTCCAGCCCATCGAACCTTGTCACTGAATCAAGAAAGCTTGGGGATCTTTCAGGTCAGAGCACGATTCCTACCGACAAGACAATAAGTCTGATCGGGATAGGGATCGGCGATATGGATGAGACCAAAACAGGGGAGAGAATGAGTAGATTCAACGAATTGGTCCAATTAGACACCATCCACGTTTGCCTTGTCTAGGCAGCCTCCTGCATGCTGCGAATATATTCCCATTCCTCATTACCCATGGCAGTTCGGCTTACGAATACGATGCGAGAACCCTACAGCATTTGTCTCATGACTAGTTAGAATTAATTGAAAATGGTAGATTTGCAGGATCCTTGATTCTGAGTATTCTGCGATTGTGAAGAGCGCCTAGCTGCTTAATTGAGATGCATGGATAGCGCAATCTCAAGACTTCACAACAAACTTATCCATACGTGGAATCCACATATCGACGTCATGCATTTTTCAAACATGATCAGAAATTTAAATGCCATAGCCATACCATGCATTGAGTTATAAGATTCAAGTTTTAGGTGGGGGGCGATATATTTTCTTTTTTCCCATATCGCCACCCACGTTACGTCCCTGATAATCCCTGGTTATCAAGCAAACACTGTCACCGGCCCAGTTTGTGCGCGGTCGCAATTTATGGTCACCCTTGTTCGTCTATGCCTAATGCGTTTTCTATCCGATCGAGGGACAGCTCAGCGTCACACTTACACGTGAGGGGAGAGTAATGGGCAAAATAGAAGGATGATGTCATTGGTTGAAATGGTGGGCTGAAATCTGTGGATGGGCCATGTCAGGATGACGTAGACTCGAGATCAAAGGTTTGGTCAACATACCCCAGGCCTGGCCTTCAAATTGTTATTAGGAGCCCATGTCTCAGGTTTATTCCATTTTCAAACACCAAAAAATAGTTTTCCCCATTGCAACGTTAAGCCGCTATGCCTCGATCACCTTCCAGACGATATCGAAGAAGACACTATGAAAGAGACCCAGAATATGACGATGAATACTATTACAGTGAAGATGAGGTCGACGAAAAGCCAAGGTCCCGAAGCCGCGAAATCATCAGTCGAATAGGACAACACATCACTGGTCGCTCTCTATCGAGAGGAAGACGAACTCGCTCCGTCGACAGCAGGGAATATTCGAGCCGCGATCGCCGAGACAGAGACAAACACAGAAGCTACGACAGCCCGAGGCGCGCGAGCACATCCAGCCGCAAATTAGAACATGCAATTGATGCAGCGATTGAGGCAGCAGCCGTAGAGGCCGTTCGGGTACGAAGGGATCCAGGGAAATGGGCAGGGAGTAAAGGAACCCGGGTAGCCACAGCTGCTGCCAGCGCTGCACTGGTCGACTCAATGCTTTATGACCGATCAAGAAAACATGGAAAACGACAAAGCATCGAAGCCATAGCTGGTGGTCTCTTGGCTAATAGAGTGCTAAATGGCCCCCGTAAATAGCTACGACGCCACTGAGGGGTTTTCTTTTCACAACGGGAACATGAGGGAACATGTTTATCATTAAATGCAGAATTTGTGCTGCTCCGTCTGTATATGTTCTATGCTGCGCATGGAATATTTCAACTTATAGTCGCATACAGAAATCAATATGATATCTACTTCTGGCTTTAAGACGCTGTGTCAGTCATGTGGCTGTATTCATATGTGAACAAACTCGTGATCTTCGGTGTTGAATAGATCACCCAGTAGCTGGTCCTTCACAACACCTGATTCTCCTAGTGTTAGTTCACGGCAGGCAGTACATATAAGTTACATCCCGCTGTGTTATGCAACATCAGCCAATTAAATGGCCGACTACCTGAGATTCAGGTAACAATCACAGCGCATTTGCAGTTCATGGCAAAGTACATGAGGCTAGCTAGTTCTGTCGATCACAACGATCATCGGATCTAACAAGGTCAGGGTTATCGGCGATTGCAACGAGCAAGACTTTAGAAGGGTTCGGGCACCAATGCAGAGCAAGATCATTTAATTCCGAAAATGCCGGTCACATCTAGACCTTGGACTTCATGAGATTACTACGTGATCTGATAAATATTTGTGGGGGTGGTGATGCTGTGGATTCAAACGATGCACTGCCAAAAAAAATAGACAAAAGCGGAAAAAGGAAACTCAAAAACGCATGATCCATGTGAGGTGAAACAACAAAGGTGTTAGTTAGTTACGTGGCATTGTTCTCCTGTGTGCTTCCAGGTGTTCCATTTGCATAAAAGGCGCGTTATTTGAATTTGTTTGCACGGGATCCTTGGTAGCTTCAACATGATGAAGCCGACGAGAGTAATTACCTGTTCTACCGCGTTAAAAGCAGGTCATATCGGACGTGGCCGAGGAGCAACAACAAGACAAATCACTGATTAATTCAGCCAATGGAATTCGTCCAAATTTCTCGCTTTGCCACGCTAAAATCAATAATTATTCCTGGCCATGTTACACACTTCGGCCAACATCCTAAGTTGGTCAAGCGGCTGGGAGAATGGCACCATGAATCCATGAACCACGTCGCCAACCCCTGCATGCGACCCCAGTGCCGGGAAGCGAGGGGTTCCCCACTGCACCAAACAAAGTGGGCAGCCGAAGATGTAATAACCGCTGCACGGGACCAGCCGCTCTCAGCGTTGCTTCAATGAAAAGTGATAAAAGAGTTGTTTAGCGGAAGATGCCGTGATGATGCAGGTCCCTTTATATTTCTTGCGTGTTTTTGTTTCCCTCAGCATGTTTACATGCTCAATTAAGGGAGAAATCTTCGCGAGCTTGCCACAGGCCAAACTCTATCAAGGGTCTGTATTACGAATACCCAGGCCACACAACAGCAAGTAACATAATTCCCAGATGATGACGCGATGTAACTGTTTGGAGAGCTTTACCCTTACGCAAGACAAGATTGAGCAGGGAATATATCGTTCCGGCATTCGGTCCGGTAGATGAACCTAGTAATAAAGCCACTAACCTTGGGAGATCCCATCAAGATAACCCTGTTTGTACGCTGCACTTCCGGGTTCCGAACTCCCGCAGGCCAAAGATGCGTGGGTTTCCGGAGCACCGCAGTGCGGCATTTTATGTGAGACTGCTGTGTAATCAACCAGGATTGCGTGTTACAGATGCTTGGGCATTCGTGCCTGGATTGATACATGTTGCTCAGTGCCAGTTATATGGTTAACCAAACCCCACGAATCTTGAACTATCAATCCACATTGTACACACTGAATTAATTCATCTACACACTTTTTGATACTACCAAGTAACCATGCCCAAATACGCCAGCAAGGAGCACATCCAAAAGATCTTCTCTCACGTGGCTGTGGGAGATTACGACAGCTTCTTTGCCAACGTTGTGTCAGATGTTGGTATGCCCCCCCCCCCCCCATCAGTCTCTCCGCATGAAACTTCTGTAGGCTAACCCTGAAATTCACCTAACATAGACTGGCAGGTGCAGTCTAAGACCATCCTTGGTGGAAGATACCACAGTCGTGATGAATTCCGTGAGAAGACTTTTGGTCGTCTAGGCAAGATCATGGATCCAGAGCACCCCGTCCGACCCATTGTTCACAACATTGTCGGAGGCGGAGACGAGGAATGGGCAGTCATTGAGATGACCAACACCAGCAAGACTAAGACTGGTCTTGAGTATAACAACACTTTTTGTTGGGTGACCCGTTGGAATGAGGAGGGCAAGATTGTGCAGGTGAGAGCCTATCTCGACACTGCTTTGGTCGACCACATTGTGCATGGCACCGAGGGGAAGATTTGAGGATCTTTTATGATGCATGTCGGAGAAGTCAACAAGGATTTTTTTTTTCCCCTATAATTGATGTTCGCAATTGAGCAACAGCCAAAGGCTACGAGGATAACGTGGTGGATTAAGGTGGGACGCGCGGGATTCCCCAGTAGCGGGCTAAAAAAAAAAGGTTAATCACGAGAAAACAAATTCTCCTTAACCGAATCCGCTATGAGCACTAGTTCGTCGATCACAGGCAATCCTAGCCGGCACTAAACTTTAGTCAATGTCATATTATCATCTTTAATTTCATTTGTGCGTGGTTGAATTTGTTGCAGCTGTCAAGTGCTATGCTTTAGCTCTTTTTACACATAATGCGAATGCTGGCATTTGCAGGGCAGAAGGATAGATAAAGTTGCATTGCATAGATTTTGCAGATTATCGTGAAGAAACCTAAAATATGTCCAATGGAAGATGTTTGACTCGCATTGACACCTGCACCTATATGCACGACACCAGATGTGTGCCCACTAGTCTGAATGCCGTAGGTAGTTTAATGGAACGATGGGTAAATTTACCCTGCTGGTAACGGGAGGATATCCGGGAGATGTTAGCCCAATCTTTTTAACAGGCGATGCAGGGGCTCAATCACTACTTATAATCGCTGTTACAGAATAACTCCTCGGTTCTCATTTAATGTACTGTGAAACAGAAACATAAAGAGGACGTGGACAATAGCATTAATTGGTGAACCCTGGCATCCGTACTAAATTAGTCATTGGCTGACTTGGCCGCTGGTAGAATGCTGGTCGCTTTTTCACCCAACTTAACATCAATTTAAGTAGGGATTTCCTTTTTTAAATTTCCAAAAAAAAAACCGAAAATGAATCCATTCTAAATCCTTAAATTTTTGGATTATCAAGAACATGCAACATTATCCAAAACTATGGGGCGAGAAGTTCATTCCACCGGCGTGCCTCAACCAGACTTTGGCACCTCATCCTTCAACCACTGCTCAAACGTCGTTGGCTCAAGTTGAGACTTCAGCCATGAAAGGTCTGCTCCATAAGGCCGCTCACCGATGAATCCGAACATAGTGCGCAAATCTTTGATCATCCAGATCATCGATCGAGCCATGAGCCCGTACGTCACTGGCACTCCCTTTCCGGTATGTTGAACGAAGGCATCGTCGACTTGCTGAAAGCTAAGTTCGTCGCTCGCAATTGTGAGGGCTTGGTTACGGATTCCAGTTCTATCAGGCCTAACAAGCCCTTCAACAGCCCACCTGCCAATATCTTTGGTAACAGTGACCTGCATCGTCTTTCCATTCATATTGTCCCTCCACCCAGTCATGCATAGCTGGCCCGGGAACCCCCACCAAGCATTGTCGGCAAACCAGGTCGGGCGAAGAATTGTATAATCCATTATATTTCCACTGCATAAACTCGCTTCGAATACGCTCTTGAGATGCTTTTCAATGTAGAACTTGTCGGAAAACGTCTTGCAGTATGACGGGTCTTTGTCACTTAGCTCCCGTCCACCGCGGTCGACGGATGAATAGACAAAATAAGGAACTCCATTATCAGAAGCAGCGTCAATGAAATTTTTAGCGTCATCCAGTTCTGTTGGTCCGTGGGCTTGGGAAAGGAAGACGCCAGTTCTTTTGAGAATGGCTTCGTCCAGCTGCTGAAAGATGGCGGTCGATTTGTTCAAGTCGCCAGGAATAACTTGGATTCCGGGGTATTTTTTGTGCAGCTTTTGAGCGCCAGGTCCATCGGGTTGGCGAGAAATAGCGTAGACCTTTGCTGGCTGGATATCGATCGTTGGGTGCGTCAAAAGAGCGTCAACAACCGCACCACCCTGACGACCCGTGGCTCCAGCGACCAGAAAATACTCGACGGTAGACATTATGATGATTTTGGTGAGAATTATCTATGACGAGGGAAACTTTCTGGGAGATGGGAAGTATTATTTATATGCGATTTTTATGATCCATGATACTTACTGAACATCGATCAGATTGATTACCAAGATCAAATGATCGTGAGCTAGAGCGATGGCATTTTGCGCGCGGTTGCCTTTGCTCATATCAGATGGTAAGGATTTACCGCGCGCGACTGACGTCAATTAGGATGAATGTGGAGAGCTGAATTTCCAGATTGGAATTGTCCGGTTTGGTGAATAAATCACCGAGAGGCTAGCGCGCGTTCGGTCGTAACCTCGCTCAATTGACATTCCACTGAGCAAAAGTTGGGTTTCGAGTTTCATTCTTTGAAAAGAAAAAACACAATAATACCAACAACAAATAAATAAATAAATATTATAGGCCGTGTAAATCATCATTGCTTGGGACTGACTATTCGGGATACAGATGAAAAATATGAGAATCTCCAACATGCCCCTGAGTGATGTGCGAGGTCCAGCACATGGTCATTCATCAATGTCAGATTTCGCGCAAATACACTAACGTAGCGCTATATAGAATAGAGCATAGCTAGATTAAGCTCAGCACGAGGCTAATTAATGAATACCTTCGGTAATAACTGTATACGCAACATCTTGGTCGGTCTGGTTAATCAAATGCCTGCCTCTCATCATACTTTTCTCACACTTGTATGCGTTTTTGCGACCACGATCAGTGATATCTGTATCGTACTGTTTCAATTGCGACATTCGAACCGCCATGATGATAACAATAACTGTGGGGCCAATTCGGCCAATTTAGATTAATACAATACTAGACTCCATTTACTCTGCCACATTTAAAGGCAGCATATATGCGGTGTGTTGGAAAAGGTTTCTCGCGGTCACTTGGTATCTCAGAAGTTCCCTTCGGTTCTTTCACACTTCTATCACATCTATACTATGACTTACACAAAAATAAAACCATTTTAACAGAAAGGTTTCATAGATACAATATATTTTCTCTAAACTAGGTTGTGGAAGCCTTGGTCATAAAACAACTGTTGCAAAATACTGTTGAGCATCAACTACTGAGTGACTGGGCAAGATTTTCTCAAACCAACTTACTGTCCATGATATTGGTGCGACACGTTAGAGGTTGATCACATAGGGCGTTCCAGTTACTTGAAGTGTTGCCGATTGTTTCCAAGCATGGAATAGATTTTGGAAGACAATATATAAAAGGGCATGGAAGAAAATGAATAGATAATAACACGGGCAACAGGTAGTGGCTGGATTCGTCGAAAAGCTGTAAGAAAAAAACACTGAGTGCTGTGAAGTGCAAAAAGAAGGGTCTGGCCGGGGATTGAACCCGGGACCTCTCGCAATCAATGCTGTAGGGTGTACCCTAAGCGAGAATCATACCACTAGACCACCAGACCAATCATGTTCGTACTTGAACTTGGAAATGGAGCTCCAAATTGTAATTATACGTATAACATGGGGCTGGTTCAGATCCTCCTTTTGGAGATTGAGCAGACGATTCCATACCAAAGAGTTAAATTGCAACTGAATTCTGCGTGGATTTGGCACGTTTTCATCATGATAATGTTAGATATAAAAACAAGAAATGCATTCAAATACCTGGGATTTGCACCTCTTTCTATTGTCTATCCTTCCAAAGCATGTACCACTCCATTGACACATTGAAAAGCCCTCTCTCTAGGTGTTATTGATTCGCATTATTTTGCGTATAGTGCTAAACGTGTATCAAAGAGGAAGTTATGACTTCTGAAATCTGGTAAGCTTGTTAAATATTCCTTATTCGGATCGGTTTTGCTTCATTTGTAGTTCCTTCTAACGACTCCGATAAATATAAATAACTAGAAATAGTGTGTGCTACAGTGGGCCTTTGCCATCTCGAAAAACGTCTTTGTACCAATGGCTTTGCGCCTCTATTGTGTCGTTCTTATTCTTGCACACCGTATCCCAGTTTGCTGCACGCAGGACCCATCTTTTGCTCTCGACATCTTTCCCAAAGAGTAATGGCGCTCGTTGTGCTCGCTTAGCGTCATATGGCTGTATCGTTAAGTCGCCATTATCAGCTTGGAGCGTTGCCAATGGGCTTGTTTCGTTTGGCTGCATGTGAGCCTCAAGGAGCTGTCGTAAATATGGAAAATACCACGTCTTATCCCACCAAGTCACTCGCCGGCCTTTCAGGCCTTTTCTCCAGGCGTTATGGTGTAGGAAAACTGGAATAGAGGTTGTCCACAAGTCTGTATACAATGGCAGGTCGCCCCACGCAATCTTCCCTTCAGTTCTGTTGGACAGTGTTACGAGCGGGTTTGTTTCCTGCCTGATGTCATCTGTGACTGTCTCAATTCGTGGACTCCAAATGCCCCGTCGATTTGACTCTCTCTTCACGGCCTCATGATCATTTAATGCGACAAAGTAGCCATCAGTCTCGGAGTAGCATGTGGGGTAGAAGAGCTCTTGGGAATAGTCCAATCCAACATGGTACTCGCGATCGGCTATCAGCGCTGAGGCGAAATTCTTCCACGCCTGATATCCCTTGTCGTGATGCTCACGAACTTCGTGACGCCAAACCTCCTGCTCACCGAATACTTCGGCAAAGACTCCCTGGTCCCCGCCAAGTTCCTGTTTCGGACCGAGGTCTCGCAAGTTTCGGTCCATCTTGTCTTTGACGCTACGAAAGTACTTCCGCATGTCGCCAGCAGGTCCCATAAAGCTCCCGCTATTCGTGTATCTGGGTCGAGTATACTTCCACCTAAACAGCCAAGAGTCTGTGAAGAGGCCATAGACGTCGGCTGGGAGTGTGCTCTCAGGGATAGAATCGCAATGCATCTTAGATACGGAATCTCGAGGTGCGACGCAACCTTTTTGTGCTGACACTAAGATTGTCTGCTGCATCACATCCTTGTCGAAATATCCATGCTCTTTTTCTAGTCGCTTGTTTGCTCGCTCGTTTTCCGTGAAATATCGATGCAAGAGGATACTCGGGGGTAGCTGTAACCAAACATCATGAGCATCTACCATCACTACCAAGTCATCGTCGCTTAGCCGGTCGTCTTCTGCAACATCTTGACCCGTAGTTGCCCAGTCCAGGTATTCGAGAGTACCCGTGATCTTTCCCAGTTGAGATGGCCCAATACCTTCTTCGCCTGTGTGAAAGTCTGTCTTCCAGTTTACAATAACTGGAGCAGGGTATCCCAATGCAATTGCACTTGCAATGACTTTACATAAATCAGGACTTGGGTTATCTGCAGGGAGAATAATGACAAGCTTCCTTTCACCAGCAGGAACCTTGCCGACCCTTATAGTAGGATCTAACTGGTTAATATTATTAAAGGAAGTTATTGCTTTATCATAAAACATCTATGTTTCCCTCGTGATCAGCACCCATTGACGGACTTCAGAGCCTTGTGGAAATTAGCCATACCGTGTGAAGAAATAAGACTAGAATGCATAGTGTGGCAATTAAAAAGAATGGCTTCTTGATTAATCGACATGGCGAAGGGTTGAAACTGGGTGGACAGCATAACGGCATTGAGCCAGTAAGTGTCGCTGTTGAAGGCATATCATCAGGAATCTATGAAGATTTTTTGAGACTAAGGACGAACGCAGGAAACGGGCTGACATGTCTGAAGTATTCGTGTAAATTAAGGAGCCTAGGTGTCTAGAATAGAAACAGCCGAAGTGGACAGTTTACGTCCACGCCCTGGCGACAGGGCTGAATGTAACGGGGCGATCCTTACCACGCCACAATGCTTAGGGCAGCCAATGCGTATCAAATTGACTTTGATGGTGGCTGTTCGCCCTTGCTGCAAACAATGTCATTGGCTGAGACAAATATGACTGCCTGGGCTGTTGGCTGTGCTTTCCACTCAACATCATGGGGCTGTGAGCTGACCTAGCACCGAACAGCTTACTTAGCGGTTCTCAAGACAAAGCATCAAGCTGGTTAAATCCATTCCCAAAATCCATTACAACGCTGTACCTTACGTTGGAAAAAAAAGTCATTCAAATACACGCATAAAAATGAGAGTTTTTGTAAATAGCGGTGTGCTGTCAGCGGAGATCCCAATATGGGAGCCTTGGGGCTTCATTCTGCGACAATGATCCAGGTCGTCTGAGCCTTGACACACTTTTTCTTGCATCTGTGGTTGGTGTACTTTACGTGGCAACAACATTTTGGTGGCTGCTTATAGGGAGGGAAGCCTGCGCCATGACACTGGGCCGGGCTCAAAGGGGTAAAGATGCGACGGTAAATTTTTGCAGCTGCCTTCAGGATTAAATGAAGCTGAATCCCTCGCGCTGCAACACTCTGATGCCTTGATTGCGAAAAGGTGGATGAGATCAACAAGATCGGCTTCCTACATTCCAATTGGATTGACGTTTTGGTGGGTCGTCCTAACCAGGGCCGCCCCCACGACCCGCTGGGTGCTACAAGAAGCCAGCCAAAATCGGTTGGACTGTGACAATCACACGATTACTTTCCCGCATGAGATATTTGACGAGGGTCTATACGAAAAAAGGAAAAGACCACGCACTAGATAATGCAGGCTAAGTGGGCAGGTTGCATCGTGCTGAGGAGGCTGTGCTAGTTGATGTTGTGGCGGTCACTAGCACTAATCAATTGGCCCTTGTTTTCTTTTTACGTGTTTCAAATGCGGAAATTGGTTCGAAGTTACCCACTTAACTACCCTGCCTCCTCCTTGGTTACCGTGCTGACTTTTATGCCTGTTGGCTCTGGGGCTGTTTAAATCCTACAGATCAACAGCCATGTGAAGCAAACCGTATCCTTGAACCAAATAGGAGAACCAGCAGCGGTTTCAGCGGGACATCTTAGTGTATAGTGAACCGACAGAAAACACATTGGGACAGCCAAAGCTGAAATTTAAGGCAATGCCATATGAAATTCTGGCCATTCGCATCGCTATCACGTACGCCGTGATGTAAACTAGGATTCATCACCAATGACTTTCTTGCAATTTTTTTTTAAATTACCTCACCAATTGCTATGCAACGGATGGGGTTGATCACAGAACATCCCTGCAACCTGCTGACGCAACAAATCGTTCGGGTATTTCCTATCTAGTGCAACGAGGCTATGCAAGGAATTTCTGTTCAATTTGACCAGTTAGGCTATTTTCACCTTTTTAATAAAATAATCATAATAATAATAAGAATGCTACATGTTTCCTTTTCTCCAAATACCGCTTGTCAGGTGGTTCCTAGAACGGAACCGTAGCGCTGATCAAATTTCGCCTATTAATTGAAAGAAAGAGCTAGTGCATTTGAGAATTACCCAATTGCCAGGTTTTGTTTGTGCAACTTCATGGGATGTGGCATAGCAAGTGTAGATCATGAACACGCGTTGTGCACCAGCCACTCCTCGTCGACTTTTTGTGAGACTGGTGAGAAACCTTAAACTCTTCATGACTTGCTCATCACCAAGTAGATGAGGGAACCTGATAATTAAGGCTCGGGACCTTGCAAAATATCAATATTTTTCTCCTCGGATACATCTGATTTATCGAGATTATTAAAATTCGGTGAAAGAATGTGTTGATAATATGTTCATCCCCGTCGAACTCTTCTGTACCACGTATGGTGCAGAACCAATAGCTTCTACGTAACATGTGGACAGAATCAATGACAATCAAGATTTTACTGCAATGTATCAAGAGTCAGAGTAGTCGCCATCGCTTCATATGGCTTCGTTCCCATTTAACGCCATCTCTTTGAGTAATGATAACCACAATGGTTATCATGAAGCGCATCCACTAAAAGGTGATCTCACAGCAACCTTCTTTCCAGTTCTATGAAAAAAAATTTCACAAATGATATGAGAAGATATTAATTTGAGGTCTAAAAGTACGAAGGTTACCATAGTTGCCTCCAGACTAGGTAATCGATGAGAGGTTTGTTGCAAATATATCGCGCTGGTAAGAACCAAAAATTCCATTATCCTCATAGTTCAGGAAATAAGTGAACAGGGAGCCATGCATCCAATTTGGATTGACAACCATTAATATCATTAGACACACTGATTACACAAATGCGTACTTTATGGGTTCGAACCCGTACCATTCATTTGAGCAGATGTGCATCAGTTATCATCCTAGCGAAAAAGCGCATCATGCTACCTTAGATGATATATCCAAAATACAATTCGCCTATAGGCATGTCTTGCGTACTTATTCCAGATGTCGCACGCTATTGAGGCAACCCTCATTCTGTTTTTGGTTGATGCAACGTTGACGTCAACGATGCAACGGAATCTCACCAGCGCTGTTGCTTATTCATCAATAAGTAACAACATAAGCATGATGAGGCGGGAAGTGACTCTAGGACACTAAATATCGCATCCGGTGAAATCTCCGCACTTCATCGTTCCAGTATTTATCATGTTCAGCCGCGCAATTCGTGGGCATTTTGTCCAGCCCCTGTGCAAACAAAGACGTCTATATACAGCGACAGGCAAAAAAGATCCTTTTGGATGGAAGTCTAAGATCAGTTCAGACACTACTACCTGGGCGTAAGTTTTCTCAAAGCTCCTCGTGTATACAAAGCATGAACTTATTTCTTGCAAATAGCATCACTGGTGCCACAACGGCTTGTGTCATCGTGATGTTCTTCATCATGACTGAGTCATCCACACCTGCGGATATGAGAGATAAGGCCGGGACAATACAATCTCCTGCTACCACGAAAGGTGATTCAGGTCTCTCAGACACCAAAGGTGGCTGACGGTCATGTGGCCACCATAAACATTCAGTGAATGATATGATCCTCCGACCATATGTTATTCCATTTTGCTGGTAAAATATTGTTGTTACAGAGATTGAACGATACAATTAGTTTAAATTAACCAGCTAAGATGCATTTTTGAACCCATCTAAAAGCTGTGATGAATTAATATATGTTGGCAAATGGCTAATTCTTTCTGTTCTTGCCCATCTATACTTTGAACATCGTCTGAATCCTATAGTCCCTTTACAAAATCAATCAGCTGGTCTAATATACGATAGGCCCGGCGATGTACTAATTAATATATGTGTGATTATATTGCAGGTTGGTCAGGTGACATCAGCAATAAGTAAAAGGCGTTAGACTGATCGATGTAAGGAAACTGAGTGTTACGACCTAGTCTATTACCATAGATATGAGATGTATGATAATAGCTGTTATTCGCACAGGTAATCACGATCATTGTGATTGTTAGTTTCTCTTAGCTTGAGTGGATATTAAACGTAATTGGAAGTGCGGATCCTCACATCGAGACGAAATTTCAGATGTCTTAGCTTGATAGTATATCTTGCTGTTTATTGATAAGACCCCCCATCATTCGATTCATTCATTCTCCCTATATAGAGTATATATGATGCCAGACGATGAATGATCCTGTGGATCAAACACTGAAAAAGGTGGCTGCAAAAATCCTCCGAATTCTTTTTGGCTGTCCTTCTTTGCTAAAGCAAATCATTCTAGGAATTCCTAAAAATGGCAAATAATCATGCTGTTAATCTATATATCATTGATAAGGTCTTTCATGTATATTGGGGAGAAACAACGTAGCCTAAAAAAGGGTGACGTATTTTTAGCACCAACAAGACGGTCCGGCACCCACGAAAAGTTGCAAGTTCATTTCTCAGCCAAGGCGTATGCGTATTACACATTAGAAGCGATTTTAAAACAACGATATATCGACAAAGACCAGGCAGTTTTACCTAGTCCCCCATACGTGAGTGTGAAATTTGGTGGCGCTGCTCAGATGGAATCTAGCACTTTATGTCATAGCGGCCCCTCACATATCATCAATGGAGCGATGGCCAGAAAGGTCTAGCTAATAGAAAACGGAGTTCTCGTCATATTTTTAGGTTAACCTCAGCTTTTCTGTCACACTCACAAGTAGTCTCAGCAGCCTCAACCGACGACTGCTACGTAGGTCAGATACCCGAAATAGCCAGTATCAGGATAAAGGTAATAGGAAGATAGTCAGAGCCGCAACCAGCCCCAAAACACCCATACTAGCTAACACACACGCCCGACTTATCGATCCTTTGACCACGGGCCCTGCCGGGCCCGGCCAATTGAGCATCAGGGCCAAGTCGAGATCGTCATGTCGATCGAACCTTAAGAACTCGAAGCCGCCGGTGGCCTCCAACGGTGGCCTCCAACGACTAGCCGTAAGAGCAGCTACAAGAGACCTAGATAGATCCCTTCCATAGTTACAGAAATCAAGAGCTTCACAATGCGCCTGGAATCGTATCTATCCCTTGATATTCTCTCAACGGTTAGTGGGCAAAAGCTCAAGTCATTACGATCAGGGAAAGAAAGGAGGGGCCGGCTTGAACTTTCAGCATGGTGAAGTTAACTCCCATAACATCCCCATTCTTGCTCTTGACGCAATAGTATGATTGATCATCTAGTGGATATTGCTTCATTTACACTCATCAGACCGTGTAGCTGATATATAGCTCCCTTCAACAATAGATACGGTCTGCCTGTCAGTGCCGTTTCTTTCTTTTTCTCTTTTGGAATAAATATTTTTCTTCCCTTCTATCGTAGACATCCTAAAATCAACCTGTAAGGATGCTCTTAGAACTTAGACTTTTCCTCTCAGCTTACATACCGAGCCAGCCGTTAGCCTATGGTTTTTAGGTACAGGCCGGTCTTTCCAATCCAAAATAGTACTTTACGTCAAATGATGACCCTAGAAGCTGACTCCCTACACGAAAACTACTCTTCGCCTTCTTGGATTCACATAGGGAGAGGAAATGATCAAGACAATACTAACCTATTCATTGTTTAGCTATCAGAGGGACAACGTGCGTAACCGAGGCCTTGGCATGACGTTACGTTCTCCTACTCAGGTGATTTTCAGATGAACCACAAGAGACACATATGCTGACAGGTATAAAAATTAAGCAACGCGAAAGGGATAAAAAGCGAGGGGATTTATATACTAAAAGATGCTGTAGAAAGTATGCTGGCGATCGGAGAATGGGAAATTTCGATCCACATGAAGGTTTGACTTGGCAGCAGGTTTTGGGAATACGCGACGCGAGAATGCCTCGCTAACCCCGACAAGCTCAGGCGCGAACGACGCCAACGTTGGGATGAGCATAAACTTGGACGTCGTACCTCAAATATAATTGGCTGATCCGTAACCATGAAGTATTAGCTCGACGTGGGGAATTTAAGGCGACACGCTAATCTTTGTTGGTGGACATTTGGCCCGCAATTACGAAGGGGCCATTGAGTTTCGACTTCGCGTAGGGCATCGGAATGGGGCTCTGTGCCGGGATGCCTCTGAGCTTATTTTAGGCATGGAATGGGTTTATTTCTTAAATATGCTGACACTAGATCTCGTCCCACCGCTCCCAAATTCCTCCCAGTTTCCACAGCCGGCCGCATCATCACGCTCTCTTCTGCAATTGACGACACGATGAGCGGCCTGGCATGCGACCCAATTCTTGATGATACAGCGTCGGGGCCCACTCGCCGCGGCGATGGCTCTGACGGAACCATGTTGGAGAAGTCTCACGGAAAGACGCCCTTTCGCGGTCTTCGCGCGACGAAGCGACCACTCTTTACAATGCTGAGCTATATTCTGAAGATGTGGGCTCTCACCACCCTCATTTCCATCTCCATCGTCGTGGTATTGAAAGTATACTCATCGAAAGTGGTCATGTCGAAAAGAGTCAAGCGCGAATTCAATGCCATCATCACCGGTTTGTCCATCACTCTCGGTTTGGTAATCGCAAGTAGCCTCAACGGAATGGTTGGAGATCTGCGATGGTGGATTTTAAGCCGAAGACATCGTTCAAGACGCAAAGTGAGCGCATCCTGCAAAGTGATGATGACATTGGGCCTAACCTGAGGGTCTTGGATAGGTTGAGTTAATTCTTCAAGCTGATAGAATGAGCCATCTCGTGAAACTAGCATTTCGATCCCGTCGCATATCGCTCCATCTTGCCGCTGCCTCTTGGATGCTAGTTCTGGTTGTAAGAACAAACATGATTGCAAAGAAACAAGTGGAATGCTGACCCTCCTAGGCGACGCAAATTGGTGTTGCATCGCTAGGTCTATGCTATTCGAACGATTCAAACGAGAATGTTGCTCTGCTGGTCCCTGGCAGTGTTTCGATTCCAAACATGTCTAATGTTGAAACAAACAAGATTGTGTCGTCCCGGTCGTTGGCGATGGGTGCACAGCAATATACTGCTAATAGGTATGGACCAAGACCATCAATATGAGACCCAAGTTAACCAGACTGTAGCTACGGAACGGTTTCAATCGCATATACGGAAAGACCCATGGAGGAACAGCCGAAACCTGGGAAGATATGGTTTAATGGCGACCCGCTCATGTTTTGTGGGAATACAACTTGCCGCTATCTTTTCCACGAGACATCAACCAGTTCTCTCGCCGACTCTTCCACAAATTCAGTCACCGTGATCACGGCACGGACTATCGATGTTTCATCCACTTGCAACAGCTGGCCCGTCTCAAAGGGTGGCGACGGGAGAACGAAGAATATCACTGTAACAATGTCAGACGGCGATGTAGACGTCGATATCCCAATTGCGAGCGGCGTATATGAGACGATTTACGTGACTAATGTATCTACGAATTGTGGGCTAGGGTGCAGTGAGGTATATGCATTTGAGGCATCTGCCACGGCGCCATGGTTTTATAAATGCAATATCACCTTGGGTGAGGTCACCAATGCTACCCGCCCCGAACACCAAGTGAGCGCCAATTTTACGGCACTCGTGTCAGCTTCAGTCGCCTTACAGGGCTACGAGGCCTCTTCCATGGTCAATAACACCAACATTCAGTATCAGGTTTATCCTGCAGAGTCCATTTTCGGAACACCAGCCAACGGAAGCGTCACCAATATGGCGTATCTTCTATCAAGATTTACGATTGGAGTGGTGGCAGCCACCGCAGACAATAACGACCTAATATCTGTTTCGGGTAATGAGCCACAAACTGGGTCCGTACTCAACGTCTCGCATTGGGGTATGATAATTCTTATCCTCATCTTATTGGTCAGCGTGCAACTTCTTCTTGGGCTAGGGACTGTGTATTTCTCAAACCGTGTCGTTATTCCAGAACGCGATTTGATCGAAACAGCTCAGGTTCTTCGGTCTATGACCAACTACTATCACCCCGAAGAGTACGGCCTAGGAAGGAGGTCGTTATCCGGGGAGAAGAAAACCAAGGTAACCTGGATTTATAGAGACACTATGATCTTGGAAGGTGTTTATGATCTTCACATGGAAGGGGATGAGTCTAACGTCCACGTGGAGAACTAAGACTTTTCCATGCTATCATTTATTTGCCACGGCCATTGCGACTCTTTTCCAGAGACTGATCAAAAAAAAAAAAACCCCCCAATTACCATTTTATTAGTATCAAGTACAGCTTTTACGTTATTTCCGCTGAAAAGCCAGCAGCTATGACGACGATCTGTTTCATTTCAAGCGGTATGAATTTGGCGATACCAAGCAATTGCATTTTTCAGCGAATAATTCATAGACATGATAAAATGATACCAATAGAATAAGAAGACTGAGGTTGTAGCTAAGATGGTCGGATGCACATTTCTTTGTCCAAAACTCCGGCCTCCTTACCCGAAAGCTCTGCACCTAAACTGGGTAGTATAATTCTTCGGGAATTATTTAGGCTAAGCAATAAGCTTAAATATGAAATTTGATTTGACTGCATTTGCATCTCAATTACCCATTGTTTCTTGGCATTTTATGCCGATATCCGTGATATTTCCTACAATCCACAAGTCAGGTCATTAACAGTGGCACTAACGGAATCAGGTAACTTTTTGACGGACCAATTCGGTGAAAATGGACGATTATGGAAGGTAGCCAGCTGAAATCCCACGAATCGCAATCGCTTGTAAACTCCATTTCCGATAACAGCCGCTGCATGGCCTCTTCAATTGGATACAATGGCGGAGCAAGCACTGGACTTGATCTTTTAAGCATCGCGGAGTCTGAATGCCAAGAACAATAGGCCTGGAACGATAAGTTGTGACGAGACAAAACATCAAGTATGTATATAAACATCGTTATTGTTTTTCTCTGAACCACATTCACATTGGGGTGTTGCAAGCGTTGTGGATAGTTGTCACAGCATTTTTGACTCAAAACGTATTTTATATTTCATTGAGCTTGAACTTAGACTATCGAACATGGTTCCCCGCTTCATTTTAAGCATCCTTGGAGTGTTTGCCCAAACTGCGATAGCTGTTACAGGAGCCGCAGAGGGCTTCGCAAAAGGTGTCACTGGCGGTGGCTCAGCCACACCAGTGTACCCTACGACTACGGCTGAGTTGGTCTCTTATCTCGGCGACTCTCAGGCTCGAGTCATTTATCTTGACAGAACCTTCGATTTCACCGGTACAGAGGGCACAGTAACTGAAACAGGATGCGCTCCCTGGGGCACTGGGTCAGCTTGTCAGCTAGCCATTGATGCTCACGACTGGTGCCCGTCCACGGCTCCCGCAGTCACCGTAACATACGATAAAGCAGGTTACCTCGGAATAACTGTCAAGTCAAACAAGTCTCTTGTTGGCATTGGGAACAAGGGGATTATTAAAGGTAAAGGCCTTAGGCTCGTGAGCGGCGTGAGCAATATCATTATCCAGAATATCCACATTACAAACCTCAACCCTAAATACGTCTGGGGGGGTGATGCCATCACCTTGGACAACACAGATCTTGTATGGATTGACCATGTCACAACTTCACTCATCGGTCGCCAACACGTGGTACTTGGAAACAATGCATCCAATAGAGTGACGATTTCAAATTCTAAATTTGATGGAACGACCTCCTGGTCACCAAGTTGCAACTCATACGCATATTGGGGGCTTTTCTTTACTGGATCTAATGACGTACGTAACAGGAGTCGATATATTACCGCACTCTAACGGCTTTTAGATGATTACCCTTAAAAACAATTACATTTACCACTTCTCCGGCCGATCCCCGAAGATTGGAGGAAATACACTTCTCCACGCTGTCAACAATTACTGGTACGATAACACAGGTCACGCTTTTGACATCGATTCGGGCGGCATGGTGGTCGCAGAAGGGAATGTTTTTCAAAATATCAACACCCCAGTGACTTCAGCATCAACTGGAAAGTTGTTCAGTAGTCCCAGTACAAGTGCAAATGCGGCTTGTGCCAACTATCTGGGTCACACATGTCAGGTGAACGGATTTGGCAGCTCTGGAAGCTTTTCTGGGACGGATACGAGCTTCTTTTCAAACTTTGCTGGTAAAAACATTGCCAGCGCTTCAACGTACGAAGTGGCCAAGAGTGTCATGAATACAGCCGGATTCGGAACTATTTGACACTACAGACCATTTTTACATTTGATTCGTATGGTAAATGCAATAGTGTATGCAATTCGGTCAACCAACTTTGAGCTGTCTGTGGCTTAGGCGAATCACAGATCCGATAAACTACAACGTGAAATTGATGCTCGTAATTAAATTAGGCAAGCGCTAATTAAAAACGAAGCCAATGGGACTAAATTTATCTGACACAACTATACATAGATTTTATCTATTTCTAGTTTAAATACAAGTAGCAGAATCGCTCAATCAAAATTTCTCCCAGGAGCTGGCCCACAACGGTGACAGGTACAAATTGCGCGTAACGACTTTATTTGGTCTTCATGATTTAACAGGGATTTAATGGTGTAAAATATCTTAATATTTAGTATGTTGATCGTTTCTCCATATTAATATGCATATTTCATAAAGTGCTGACCGCAAGGTCACGTCAGAACAAGTGGAGCCATAAAAGCATGATAAGAGCAGCATCATCTTGGGGGAAATGACCCATTCATTTCTGGAATTGGCCTTTCTTGTGTGCCAAGTTCGTATCGCATTGCCACTTCTTGATCTCCATGTCCTCCCAGCTCTGGCACCCTACCATCATGAGGCGGTAACTCATGTGGCCTTCCCTCAACATAAGTATCCTGTGTTGGATAAGTAACTCCATGGCCAGGGTAGTCCGGCGGAGGGAATTCATTTCCGTGAGACTCCATTTCTGGTATTGTAGAACTTAAGTGGGGTAGTTTCGGCTTCACGCTCGGAGGAGCAGGTTGTGTTGAGCTATCCAGTTCTGCCATTCCACCGCTTGGCTGATCTGACACATGCTGATCTACCTTGTTTTTACGAGCATTAAGGGCCCTCTTCCGGAACAAGAAAAATAAAACAGCAGCGATGATGGCGACAATGGCTGCAGAACCAACAGCTATTCCCGCCACTGCGCCAGTGGAGAGACCCGATGAGCCCGATGAGCCCGATGAGCCCGATGAGCCTGACGAACCTGACAAGCCCGAGCTATCCGATGCGGAACCACCGCTTGTCGAGCTTGCTCCGACAACTGACACCGTAGAACGTGTTGCCGTTGAAGATCCACCGGTTGTTTGTATGGGTGGTGTTTCCAAAGCAGACAGATCCGACTCAGCCCACCGGATTTGAAATGCGGGAACTGAAACTGTTTTACCGCCTGAGACGGAGACAGCATGCAGGAGAAAAGTAGAACACGAATACGAACTACGGGAATTTTCATTAGAGGGCAAGCAAACATGGAGTAGGTCGTAAGTATTTGGATTACCTCGGAACACAGATAGCCGCTGTCTCAGTCGAACGAACAGAACCACCATAATATGTATCTGTCGCCTCTGGTTTGCATCCTGAGGTGTAACCCGATGGGCAGATTCCAGGGGAGTAAAAGCCGTAGTCGTACCAAACAGATGTGTAATCGGGGGGGTAGCATGAAGGGTCTTCTGTAGTCCCCGCAAATGTCACAATCGAAGGACACCCATCTGCAGGAGCCCAGACGGTGGTCAACGGTACAATGTCGAATTCGCCAATCTCACCGCTGGTATGGATGGTACTGTACTTTTGTTCCGACATGTCTGCTGGAGTCGATGGAAGTTAGAATTATGCAGGCGGACGCGAAATCATGTGGGCACAGGGTCGGGGACTTGATTGTTAGTTAAATATGCGCCAGAGCTGTGACACTTGTGCCTTGGCTCACCAGTGCGGAATAGCCATATCGCCAGATTCACTCAAGGCTGAAAAGCTATCAAAAGTTTGATAGGCTGGGTCAGGGGTTGAAAAGCCACTAGACTGGGGGATGCTGGTCTAGGTAGTATGGCAGTTCAGCTGGTGCGGCACGGTGCTCAAAGCGATTAGCTACCCGGTTACGGTTGACCATATAGAGTGACAGTTGTGGATATTTCTCCAGACAGCGGAACCAATCCCGCCCATAGCTTTTTCCACTTCATTCTCTCACTTGTCACAGATTCCCGCACCGTTTTTGTACCCGACATCCAGTGTCATTGCAATGATAGGTCGGGAGGCCTCAGCCACAGCCCAAAGGCCCATGTAAATTTTCACAGCCTTTATCGCAGTGGTCACAATAAACCCACAAATGCCATGCAGCCAACAACTTTGGATTTAGCCTACAAACTCAAACACACGGTAACTCAATGCACCCCGCGACCGGCTGTTACGACCTGGGTCAACTTGACCAGCGAAGCCGCCGGCAGAAGCCCGGAAGGCCCACTTTTACTCATGACAGTTGGGCTTAACCTACTAATAAAACCTTGGAGCGCCGCCCTGCAAGGAGCGCCGTGCTCCTATAAAACCATCACTCTTTAAAGTAACTCTATCCAAGGCTCTATAAAGCCCTAATAGACCAACCTATATATTAGACCTCTAGGAGTTATAGCCATTAGGGCCTAACTTAGCTTTTAATATAACTTAATTACCTTTAATTAATCTCTTTAATTAATCTATTATTAGATATAATATTACTTTTATATTATCTTTTATATTACTTAAATTTAATATATTTAATCTATCCTATAATATAAATTAATAGTACTTATAGTAGAATCTTATCTATTAATTAATAAGGTAATCTCTATTCCTTATCTTTTAACTTATAAGACTTTATTATACCTTATTTAGCTATAAAAATAATAAAACCTTATCCCTTTATTAATAAGAATCTATTATTCCTATTAACTATAAGACTAGATTATTATATATTAAAAGCTCTTATTTAATAGATTACTTATATTAACCCTAAATAATATTATTATAATAGTAGCCTAATTAACTCTATTAAGACCTTTCTACTTTAAAAGAAAAGAAACTATTACCTTTAAAGTTCTTACTAATAATAAGAATATAAAAGAAAATAATTTTAATAATAATAAAGATAATAATAAGTAATTTAAGACTATATAAAATAAGAATAAATATCTTTATAAAGCCCTATACTAGCTTATTATTAACTCTTAGCTCTAAACTAAAAAAAGCAATAAACGCCTTACATATATAAAAGAGATACTATAGAACACTCTTAATATACTAAATATTTAAACAATTAACTTATAGCCTATTAACTAGGTAGAATTAATACCCCTAGAAAATAACCTACTAAGAGAGAAACTATATATACACCCTTAGGCCCCCCTCTAATACTAAGTAAACTTTAATACATTTACCCTATAAGCCAAAGACCTAAAAGAGATCCTTAGGCCTATATTACCTAAGAAGTTTAATAAAAACTCTTATAAACTCTTTATCTTCCTTATTAAAATAAAAGATTATTTCCTTAATTTTTTAATTTTACTTTACTTAAATAAAACTAAAGTTAAGTATATAATTAAAAGACTCTTTAAAAATACTAAGCTTTAATTTCAATTAATTATAAATAATTAAAATAATAAGACTAAGCTTAAGTATAACCCTTATACTATAAAAATCTATTAAAATTATATAAGCTTTAAGGAAATACTTAAGGTATCCTTTAAAACAATCAACAAAAAGGCTAAAGTAAAAGCATAAATTAAAAACCTTAAGCAAACAAGCTCTATATTTAACTATAATACCCACTTTATATAACTTACTATTAAGCTCCTATAAGAATAAAATACCTTTATATTACTTTTCTTTAATAAATTAAAGAAATTAATTTAAAAAGAACTCTATAAAAATAACCAACCAATCACTTTAATAAAATATATAAGTATAGCTATTAAAATTAATAACTATCAATTCTTATAGTACAAGAGATCTAATCCTAATACTTAGAATAAGAATAAATAACCCTATACATATACTAACTCTAAACAAAACAACTCTACCTCTTATAAGATTGCTTTAGGACCTATAGATCTAAGTAATACCTAATAAAAAAAAGACCTCTTATAAATAACTTATTAAAACTATAGTAATAAAGAACACCCCTTCTATAAATACCCTAAGCTTAATATTAATTAAAAGTTTAAACCTATATTAAAGAGAAAATAATAAGTTAACTTTATATAGATAGAGAAGCCCTAAACTACTATTTAAATTATTAAAAGGATTATAAAATAGACTCCTATACCCAAAGAAAAAGTACTACCCCTAGAAAGATAAGTACTTACTACAATTACCTAATCCTACAGTAAGATTAAGGAACTCTTAGAGTAAGAAAAGTAATATTTATCTAACTAAGAAGAATATAAATATATTCAAGCCTAATCTACCCCTATAAGGAAGCAAATAATACTAATAGAAACTACTAAAAGCATACTTAAATTAATATACCTTAACCTAATATATTAATAATAATTAGATTAAAAGATTAATATTCTATAAAACTATTACTCTAATTCTAAAAACCTATACTCTTACAATAATAAAAATCATATAACCCACCTATAAAGTAAGGTTACTTAATATCACAAAATTTTAAGTATAGCCCTAAAAAATAGAATATACCCTTTATATTAAAGTAATAAGAATAATAATACCTAAAAGGAATAACCTCTAAGGCAGCCCCTAAGAACTATAATTCCTATAATTTATAAAGCTACAATTCTTAAAGGCCACCCTATAGCTAAGATTACTAAGCAAAAAAGCTACCAAAAAAGCTTCCTACTAAGTCTTTATATACTATCAATAGTAAGAAGCCATAACAGCTTAAATTAAAAGTATATATTAAAGGCATATAATATATTACTATAATAAATAGTAAAGCTAAAATAAATTATATTTACCTAAAAATTATAAATCAACTTTAACTACTATAAAAGGATAAAATAGATCTATATATTATATTAAACCTAGAAAGCACTATATTTAACTACAAAAATAAAGTAATTAGCTAAAAGATTAATTACCTTAAAGTCTTTATAAATAAAAAAAACTATAATATCTCCTTTAATATTATTAATACTAAGATATACAACTTAATCCTAAAGTACCTATAATTATATCAATATAACCCATATATCAACTAGCATACTAGCCAAATGCAAATACTCTTAAAGTATAATATAACTAATAATATAAATAATAATAAATTAAGATCTTAAACCTTTAGCATTAACTACACAAAGATTATATATAATAACAATTTACTACTAAAAGGAATATAGTATAAACATAAGGCTAATTAAAAGAGACAATAATAGCAAATTATTACCTATCTCTATACACAATTCTAACAACTTAATCAAAACCTTAAAAAGATAAAAGAAAATACTAAAGACAATTAACTAAAGAATATACTATACTAATACCATATCTACAAAAAATTATTTATAAAAGAACTTAAGATTAAATTACTAAAATTCAATTAATAAAATTATAAAATCATATTAAAGGATAGAGCTATTACCTATTTCTTCCTAATTTATAACCTTAATAAAGTAAAACTTAATACTCTTAAAAAGTATATTAAAGATATACTATAAAAAGAATATATATAAATATTAAACTTTAAAGCTAATTACCTAATAATATTTATTCTAAAGAAGAATAAAAAACTTTACCTTATTATAAATTACTAATAGCTTAATAATATTACTATTAAAGACTATATACCCCTACCCCTTATCAATAAAATAAAAAATAAATTACACAAAATAAAAATATTTACTACACTTAACCTAAAGAAAGCCTATAACCTAATTAAAATCAAAAAAGGAGATAAATAAAAGATCACCTTTTAAATAAAGTTTAGGCTATTTAAGTACTTAATAATACCCTTTAAACTTACTAATATACTAATAATATTTTAAAGAATAATTAATTATATACTATAAGAATATTTAGATATTTTTATTATCTATTATCTTAATAATATACTTATCTTCTTAAAAAATAAAGAAGATTATAAATAATATATTTATTAGATTTTAAAAGCCCTATAAGATACTAAACTACTTATTAAACTAAATAAAAGTATATTTTATACTAAAAAAATAGAATTCTTAAAATATATTATCTCCTATAATAAAATCCAAATAAACCCTAAGAAAATTACTACAATTAAGGACTAAAAGGTATTAAAGAACCTTACCAAAGTATAATTATTCCTTAAATTTACTAACTACTACCATAAATTTATTAAGAACTTTAGATAAATAGTAAGACCCCTAATTGCCTTTATAAAGAAAGGGATACCTTTTATTTAAAAATTAAAGATATAAGAAGCATTTAACTAACTAAAAGATACTATTACAGCTAAACTAATACTTATAATATTCAACCCTAACTAACCTATTAAATTAAAAACAAACTCCTCTAATTTTATAATTAAAGCCTAGCTTAAATAAAGGGATAATTAAAAGAAACTATACCCTATTATATTTTACTTATATAAACTATAAAAAGCTAAATTTAATTACCCTATTTATAATAAAAAATTCTTAATTATTATTAATATCTTTAAAGAATTTTAATAATATCTCTTTAAAAGTTAATATAAGATTATAGTATTTATAGATTATAAGAATATCTTATACTTTATAATTACTTAAAAACTTAATAAGTAATAATTATAATATATTAAATATCTATTTAAATTTAACTATTATATTATATATATAAAAAGCACTAAGAATACTTAAGTTAATATAATTAGCTAATATACTAATTACTATAAGAAAAAGAAAGTAATTACAAAACAATTACTATAGTATATACTTTAAAGAGACCTTAAATAAACCCCTATTAGTAATATAATAATTAAGAGTAAGAAAATTATAACTACAATCTATCAGGAAGAATAGCTAGATAACTATATTATCCTTAAATACTAGCCTAAGGCAATACTAAAGAACTATAATTAAAAAAGCCTAAAAAAGCTATAATTCCCTAAGGCTACCCTTAAAAATATATAAAGCTAAACAAAAAGGCTTACCCTCTTAATAAAATAGAGCAATCTACTACTTTAAAAGATTAAAAAGTATAATAAGGCACTCTTTAAAGATAAATAGACTACCTATCTATAGGTTTTAAATAAACTATAGAATAACTTAATTAAAGAAGTTTATAAACACTCTCTAAATAAATATAAAGGAATTAATAAAACCCTTAAATAAATTAAATAAATATTTTCTTTTAATTATATAAAATAAAAGGTAAAAGCTATTATTAAGTAATATTTACTTTACTAATAAATAAAGTCCTTATAATATAAGCTATATAATAAATTATAACCTATTCTAGTTACTTTAAGACTATAAGAATCAATTACTATAGACTTTATTACTAATTTACCATTATCTATAGATCCTACTATTAGTAAGTACTATAATACTATTTTTATTATTATTAATTAATTTATAAAGTTTACTTATTATATTCCCTATAAAAAGGCTATAAATAAAGAATAATTTACTTACCTTTTCTTTTAATATATAATTATAATATATAAACTACTAATTAAGATTATCTCTAATTATAAATAGCTATTTATATTTAAGTTCTAGTAAGGATTAATAGTACTTATAGGCTTATAGTATAAGCTTATTATTACTTTTTGGCCCTAAATTAATAAATAAATTAAAAGGCAAAATCAAAAGATTAAGTATTATTTATAATATTATATTAACTATAAGTAAACTAATTAAATTAAAAAGCTTTCTATTATTTAGCTTATCCTTAATATATCTTACCAATTAAGTATTAAGACTACTTTTACTTTTACTAATTTTAGATTTACTTTAAATATATTTTATATTAAGCTAAAAGGACCACTTAATATAAAAGCACTACTTAAATCTAAGCAAATATAATAATTATATTCTAAAATAAAAATAAAGCTTAAATTTATTTATATATAAATAAAGAAATATTATAATCCTAAATAAATAAAAGGATTATTCTTTAAAAAGAAAGATATAATTCTTTTAGCTACTAAAAACATTACTATAAAATAATAAAACAAAAAACTTAATCTTATATATATTAGCCCTTACCTTATAAAAAAGAAGATCTTATAAAATAACTATAAACTTAATTTACTAAAAAATATCAAAATTCATTTAATCTTTTATATTTCCTTATTTAAATTTATTACTAATACTATTATAATAAATACTAAATTATATATTAAACTAACAATTAAACTATAAAAGAAATATACTATTAAGAAGATCCTAGAAAAAGATACTATAAATAAAAAAATATATTATTATATAAAATAAAAAGGATATACTAAAGAAATATAAAAGCCACTATAAAACCTTATATACTACTTAAAAAAGCTTAAGAAATTCCTTTATACAAAAAAGAAAGTTTATTACTAATTATATTAAAATTAATACCTACTAAATCTAATACCTATATTAAGGCAAAAAGAGAAATTATAAAAAAAGGTACCTTAATACTATCCTCTTAATCTAACTCTTCTATACCCTAATAAAATATCTTAATCTTTTTCTTTATTACCTTCTTTTATACTTATTAAATATAAATAAAATATATAATAATAGCTACTATTTTAGCTTATATTTCCTTTAGCTTAGACTAAAGATAAATTAAGTCCTTACTAATCTCTTTTTTATCTATAGCTAGCTTCTCCTCTTACTTCTCTAAACAAATTACTAAAAAAATAAATTAAAATAAAAAGATTTTTCTTCTTTATATTAAAAAGGACCTATAAGAAAAAGTAATAAAAATACTATTATAAGGCTTTCTATAATAAATATACTTAATATACCAAATAAAACTCTTACCTATTAAATAAATCTTTTAATACTTAAAACAATAAATATACAATATATTAGCCTCAGTCCTCTTAGCAACTAAAGTATTACTAAGCTAACCACACTCACTATCCTTACATAATATAACCTTAGAATCTAATATCCTATTAATAAGGGCATTTTATAAAAAGAAAGACTAGAATAAAAAAACCTAAAAAAACACAAGAACCTACCTAAAACATAGCCTTAAGAGCAAGACCTTTAGAGAGAGAATATCATATTACAACCTAGGTCAACTTAACCAGTAAAGCCACTAGCAAAAGCCTAAAAGGCCTACTTTTACTTATAACAATTAGGCTTAACCTACTAATAAAACCTTAAAGTACCACCTCACAAAAAGCACTATACTCTTATAAAACTATTATTCTTTAAAGTAATTCTATCTAAGGCTCTATAAAGCCCTAATAAACTAACCTATATATTAAACCTCTAAAAATTATAACTATTAAAGCCTAACTTAGCTTTTAATATAACTTAATTACCTTTAATTAATCTCTTTAATTAACCTATTATTAGATATAATATTACTCTTATATTATCTTTTATATTACTTAAACCTAATATACTTAATCTATCCTATAATATAAACTAACAACACTTATAGCAAAATCTCATCTACTAGCTAACAAGATAACCTCCATTCCTTATCCCCTAGCTCATAAGACTTTATTATGCCTTATTCAGCCACAAAAATAATAGAACCTTATCCCTTTATTAATAAGAATCTACTATTCCCATTAACCGCAGGACCAGACCGTTACACCGGCCACCCGGTGCGACCAGCCACCTTTCCTATCATAACACATAGGATAAAAAGAGGAAAATAATAACAATACAATATAAAAATAATAAATTAAGGTTATTTGGGTAACTCTAATTTATATATAAAATATATATCTTTAAAATCTAATTATTATACTTTTTTTAATATTCCTAAAGGATCCAAAAAATTAAATATCTTGTCTTTTATTATGGTAATATCTCTAGTAGTAATAAACTTTCGATTTGGGTTATAAATCTTAACTTTTTGCCTCTTTTTTGGTTTTAATTCCTTATTTTGAAGTTACAGTTATAATATAGTAATATCCTATTATGCTAATATAGTGTTTTTCTTATCCAAAGATTTCCCTACTTTTTGCAGTATTAGTTGTATTATTTTATTAAGCTTAATAGACTATAATATCATTAAAATAGCCTCTTGCAATTAACTCGATCACTGCAGGGTCTTAAATATCTACTTAGAAGGTAATTTCTTTATTTTTGGTAGTATTTTTAGCTTTATAAGTGGTCTATTAATAAGGGGGTTTATTAATAGCTTTGCAACCAAGATTGACTATAACCTAGTACCTCTCTAATCTAAGACAATATTATACTATATAATTCTAATAAGGCAGGCTTTATAATAATATTATAGGAATATTATTTTGCCTACTAATATTAAGTCTAATATCTTATTTAGCTTAAAAAGCTTATAATAATATACTATTTTTAGTAGATTAAAAATTAAGATATTTAATAGCTATAAAATATATAATAAATATAATAAAAGAAAAAGAAGATAAATATTATTATCACAACACTTAAATATAAAATTATTAGTTATATAACTGCTATAGCTATTAAGGATAAGGAGTCTTTCTTTGCCTGCTTTTTAGGGTATTGTTTATGGGATAAAGATTTCCTTTAACTATTAAAGTATAATTTTATTATTAATTTAAGTATTTTAAATAGTAGTAAAGTAAAAATCCTTAAGATATTCAAGATTAATAGGAAAATATTGTTATTGTATTGTTTTTCCCTTAAAAATCATAATTAGGGTTAAGATATGACTGTTAGTGGAAATATACTCTAGGATTGTTGTCTATAAATGCAATCTTAATTATTTAATAAGAGTAATCTTTCTTTTTGAGCTTCCAAGTATAAGACTATTATAACTAAAGCCTTCTATAATATTAGCTTTATTATAATTGTAATAATTTTAAGATTTTATCTTCTTAACTACTAGGAATTATAGTAACTTAAAGAAATCCTATATTCTCTTAGTTATTACTCTATTAATATATTTTATATTAATTGCCCTGCCTTTAATAATTAAGACTTTTGGGTTATAGTATAAAAATGCCTTAATCTAATGCTTTCCAATAGGATTAATATTACCTCCTTTAACAGCAATTTGTCTAGTAAATTCCTTAAGTTATATATAAATTGGCAGGAATTTTAGTTATTGTTATACTATAATCTAGGTATAAAGAGCCTTTTCTTGATCTAGTAATAGCTTCTAATAGCTTCTATTAATTTCCTGCTTTACTGGACGACTATTAATATAGTTAGCTAATGTAGTGCGGGGAACTCTATAAACCTTAGACGCTTAATGGTATAATAAGCCGTTATCTATAGCTTACATTGCATTTTGAATATCTTTCTCAGTATAATTAGGCATAATAAACCCAAAAATCAAGTCAGATTTAGATTATCTTTCAATTTAGTGGAGATATTGAGTAGTTACAGTCCTGGGGCGATGGTGTTGTATGCGGGAAAAAAGTGGCCGGTTGCACCGGGTGGCCGATTGCGGGGTGGGGCGAGTTACCATCAACAACGATCTTGGGGTGGGATCTCGGACGTAACTCCCAAATGCGTAAATCAACATTTTGCAATCTAAATATCGAAGCCCAACCATCGCAGGTGGTGAGTGTAAGAGAATGTGTCAAAACAAACACTTTGCTCCAAACCATCTTGTATTTTAGCTGCCACAGGAGGTTATTGGCTTATCAGAAGTAGCTAATCTATCTAAATAACGTATTACAAGCCCAGGAAGCAACATAAACTAATCTTACTACATATTCAGAACAATGATCACCGGTGGAGGATTGGCTTGCAATTCGATCCTTTCATTGCATAATCCTTGACTGAAAAAAAAAAAAAAAGACAAATTCCTCAAATTTCTGTCAGATTCTATTAACACACATCCATAGAGTCACTTCTACAACACATTTAAGCGATTATTGCGTATCAATTCTTTCTCCAACTATATCTTGGGACGTGGGGTAATTAATTATCCTCTTGAATACACGACATGGCCAAAATGTCCCATTTTAAACTGACACCTACAGTATATTTACAGGTCCGACAGAAAAACTATCAAATCCTACCCACCAAAGGTTGCGTGAATTCGGGGTCGCTATTCTCCATGCTTTGCGTGTAATGTGCCCTACTTAAGCCAGCCATCACTACATCCTGCTTTAAGCAAACCAAAAACCGTTTACCAGATGCATATTTATTTGTAGTTGAAATACATGTAGTGACTCGCTCGACCAGAATATCTAGAAGCTCTAAGCCACAAAGGTGGCGATAACAAAAAGCGTTAAACAACTGTGTTCGGTCATGATTTGCACCAGATGCATATTTTGGTATATCTGGGTATTTGGTAATATCATTTCTCAATTAATTTCCACACCATTTACCGTCAATATGGCTTACAATGAAAGGGAAATTATATCTTATTTGCAACGATAAGAGCAGCTAACATCACTAGTAGTTGCAGTTTTCAACATCAAGGTATTGGGAATTTCTTGTGCAACAATTCATGCAACAAGAGCATTTTAAACAAACCAGCGAGAAAGGTAATTTTAAATATATGTATGCTCTCGCGAAAGAAAAAAAAAAGAAAAGCCCGCAGAAATTGAACCCAAAGAAAAACACAACCGCTTTTAGGCAAATTGCAACACCTGTCATTCACTCTAGTTTAAGCCAAATAGTCAAAGATCACACACAAATATTGACATTTCAGGGACACAATCTTTTTGGTTCATGTCCATTTGCAAGGTTCCACTGAGGTGCTGCGAATTATTTGATGCTTATAGCTTAGGCGAATCGCTTCCGGCTATACATCTTGCGACATGTGGTTCCTCCTCTGCAGGTCAGCGGAGAAAAAAAAGAGAAAAATACGTGCGCCAAGCTGAATTGAGGCGCGAATTAGCGCATGACCACATCGCCATACCTCATCCGGTTAAGTCTACTGCTGTAAGAGACCTGAGCTGAGACATTCAACTTCATGGCGTCAATAGTTCAAGTCCACCTGCATCCAGAACAACCACATCACCAATGAGACCCCAAGATGCTGGCGATCTAGGGCCATCGTGCTGTAGAAATCAGTTGATGTCCCATTCTTCAGCTTACATCCACGATGAGGCTAGCCAGAATGTACCTTTACAGGCAAAATGCAAATTGGATAGGAAAAGCAGAAGGCTTGGCTGACGTGATAAAGTGCCATCCTTCCTTCGTTAAAAGCCCCTCGGGCGCCTCTCGTCCAAACGAAGCCCTCGTTATTCTTGTTTCTCTCAACCGCCTGTATCACCTATCTCCGTGGCTCAAAATGGTCACCTTTCTATCCTTAGCGGGATTACAGCATCTTGCTCACTTCCTCAACACATTTTGCCATCATGTGCTCTCGGCGGCCAACTCACTCCGCGAATTTATTGTTGCCGCACCAATGTTTGCAGTGTTTACCCTTATTGTGGGAAGTGCAACCAGTTTCGGCATTGGCTATGGAATCAACCAGGCCTTGAACCGCCTAGTTTTCAGAACGAATGTCCCTAATGCCTCGTGGGATTTGCAGAAGGAGCTGGTTTTAATTACTGGTGGCAGTAGCGGAATAGGCGAAAGAATGGTCCACGAGTTTGCGCATAAGAATATCCGAGTCGTCTCGCTTGATAAGAACTCGCCAAAAACCCTGCCATCCAAAGCGCATTTCTTTCAAGTCGACATCACTTCCCCTGATGCAGTTCACGAAGTGGCTGAAAAGATTCGTCGAGAATTCGGTGATCCCACAGTCCTGATAAATAATGCAGGAGTTGTTACAGGGAAGCCAATCTTGGATTGTTCCAGAGACGATATCAGGCGAATGTTTGATGTAAATTTGGTGGCACACTTCACGCTCGTCCAGGAATTTTTACCGTCAATGATCAAAAGGAATCATGGCCACATCGTCTCAATGGCAAGTGTGGCAAGCTTCCTCACTATCGCAAACAACATTGACTATAGTTGTGCCAAGGCTGCTTTGACAGCCTTTCACGAAGGACTCACTCAAGAGTTGAGGAATAGGTACAATGCAAGGGGCGTACTTACAAGGTACAGATTCTCTCCAACCTCACCCTTTGCAACTTATCCTAACCTTTGGACCATAGTATCGTCTACCCTTTTTGGGTTCGTACACCTCTGATCAAGAACCTCATTGAGCACCCTACATTTAAGGACGGCGTACTTGAGCCTGATCAAGTTGCAAAAGCTGTCATGAACCAAGTCTTGAACTTCAACCAAGGATCCATGTTCTTGCCAGGTTACGGCAGAGTACTTTCTGGTATACGGGGACTTCCAGCTTGGTTTCAAGAGCTAATTAGAGACTCCAAGGAGGGTGTTCTGGGCAAAACTGGGTTCTAGGTTCTCTATTATATTTAACTTTCTTTTAACGGGGCGAGAGGCTTGAGAGTAGAGTATCATCTACTACTGTCGGTGAATGAGGAGACAGCGGCATGCTATTTATGTGCTTTTTCAATTCCCACTCTTGAAATGATATGATATGAGATTTTATTTTCACAGATAATGCATGACGATAGAGGAATTTGGATTGCCATCTCGTAGAGCTAGATTGATATGTGAGACATCCAGAGCACGTATAATGGCTTGATGGCTATGGTTTACCTAATTCAAACCTATTGGTGACTTTAAGCGGGCTGTCGCATGTCCAACTTTCTTTACTGTTAATTAGGAAAATTTCCCGGGGGTTATACGCGTAGATATCAATCCTTCCTTTATTATAGAATGCTTAATTTCCTCTAATAAACAATCTTCAATGAATATAAGCTAATTTAGATGGCTCATTCTATCATTTTAGCAACGGAATACCTCTAATATCTCTGATGTGAAGCCACGCATTGAAGAACAGGCTTGAACGTATAGCAAACTGTTGCAACACACAAAGGTATGGCTAAGAGAAATAAAATGCAATACGCTTTCAACAATATGTTTAAATAGTGCTCGATTTTAAATTTGCAATACTAACAACAGAAGCGCGATACAATGAGATTCTAGGCTGTAAACATGAGGCATCACGTAGCAGTAATGCGCCACGAACTAGGGCAACGCGCTTTGAAAATAAGCTTAAAATAAAGACAACATTTAAGATAGATCTAAGAGTGAAGGAATATGCAATGTGCTCATAAGGTTTTTGTGGTCGCATTGCCACGTAGGGTTTATATAACTGTATGCTTGCCTTCTTCATTCATCTAACTACTTTTGATATCTAATTACAGGTCCCGTAAATCAATACCCGAGCGAGAAGAACATAGGGTTTATTGAGAGGATCGTAGTAGTGGCAAGTGAACATTTGTAAGTTATTATTCAATCTTAAATACCCAAAACGCCGTGCTACCGTTTATATCATTCTCACCCTAATTGAGTTTCTCCGTTACATCAGGATCCTCGGCCTTCACCCATGTTGCCTTCCACTAAGGTTACACAAGCAACTGCGGCCGCAGCCGCCATTGAGCCCAGCACTAGCATTTGCACGCCCTCCCAGAAACATCGCCAACGCAAACCGTCGCCTCGTAGCGCCAGGCTCTTTCCGGCACCAAAGGTGAAAAGTGCGAACAGACAAAGACACAAGCTCCAGCGGAATCCTAGGCCAACTGTGCTGGCAAAAAAGTATGGACTTAAGGGAATGATGCCACCAATTGTATATCCGAGAGAAATAGAGAGTCCAGACGCGATGGGAGTGACTGGTAATGATTCGGTTGGTGTAGTAATAGCGAGGCTGTCATTATAGGATTTCAGGCTGGTGGCAGCTCTCTCCAAGCTGCCTGGTGTGTTTTGGAGAGTGGTGAGAATTGTTGCTGTGACATCGTGGGGAAGATTTAAAGGCTCCAGATGCTTCCGCAAGAGATCCTCGGCATGATTTGTACTCTTTTCATCAAGCTCTGATGGTTCAAAGCTAAGCATGCCTCTCATTTCTTCCTCGTCATTTACATCGCTCTGTTGCTGAGGAGGTCCCTGGGACTGAGGAAGTTCATCTCGCGCGGCCAAGTAGCCTCCAATGCCCATGCTGATGCTGCCGGCACATAGCTCTGCAAGACCGCCGGAAATGACGGTACCGGTGCTTCCCAGTGAGCTGAGGCCCGCCGTCAGGGCGAATGGTACAGTCAAGCCATCTGAGAAGCCAAGAGTGAAGTCTGACAGGAAGCGAGCGAGGGTAGGACTCTGTGAGGGCTTCATCTTGTGTCTTACCTCGCCCAAGAGATTGGCAGCGGCTGGGATAAAGAGGCAAACAAGCTGCAAGAAAGCGGCGGGTTTTCGGTTCTACAGTTGACCGAATGCACGGCATCGAGTTCCGAGAAGGCCTTGCAGAGCCAAGTGGAGGCCATCCAGCTTGCATCCGCGCGTTCCTCTTTTACATTTGCCCCAGAGGCTCGGTGACGACCTGGGATAGCTGTCCAACCATCTCGGCATTTTGCTGCCGTGCAAAGCGAGTGTTTTTCGAGCAAGGATCTGCTCCCGCAAGGGTCCATCGAGAGGACGCGTGTGAGCAGCATGCCCATCGCTGCTAGGGCTTATGAATGGGGTGGTTCCCATTCGCCTGTTCCTCGGCGTGGCCTCCCCCTGCGAACGGGCCGCTTATTTGGGCAGGTAAGGTAGCCATTGTTAGGGCCTTTTTACCACACGTGGGTGGAGAACCCCAGTGTCTGAAAGCTTGATTGCCGATCTTCCATCTCTTGGCGAGATCTGGGAGTAGCTCCGACGTCATTATTTATTTACAACTTGGTACATACAATGTGTCTGTCAGGGGGGGAAAAAAAGTGCGGTGATTGAATTAAGTTTGATATGACTATGTACAAGCTCCAGTATGCGCTACGTGCTACATAGTACGCGTAAAATTAAAATTGGCTACAATTAAAAACGGCCGCTTAAGCGACGGGGGTGTAGCCCTTGGGAGGGGTATAGCCGTCGTTGACCTTGATCGTGTCCTCGTAGTAGGTGGGGTTCTTGCTGTCCTTCCACAGCTTCTTGATGGGCTCGTAGATCTTGCGGCCGCTGAAGCTGTCGTCGAGGTCGAGGTTGGGCTTTGGGTACTCCTTGTTGCCGCCATCGTCATTGAAGTGGCCGGCGTAGGAGAAGTTCCAGTACATGCTGGCGAACTCGGACTCCTTCCACTTGCGGAGCTTGTCGCCAGTCTTGTCAGCAACCATCTTGTAGACGTTGGCGCCGACGTCCCAGCGACCAAGGGTGGGCAGGTCCCAGTTGGCCTGAACAGTGGCAATCTCGGAGTAGTGGTTGTAGAAGCTGTTGTCGGTGGTGCCAACCAGGTTCTTGGGGACAGCGTCACCGAGCAGAATTCCCAGAATCTGGTTCTGGAGGGCATAAGTCTCGTTCTCATCCCAGGTGACGAGGACGAGAGTGTTCTGCATAAAGTTCTTGTCCTCCAAAAGAGGCGCCAAGAAAGCGCGGCACCACTCGCCAGCAACAGTAATGGAAGTGTCGTGGCCGTCAGAGGTCATGTTGGGGGTGATGAACATCCACTGAGGCAGCTTGTTCTCCTTGAGGTCCTTGTGGAACATGGATCGGGAGGTGTCAATCATGGACAGGTTCTTGATCTGGCTCAAGCGACGCTCGTCCTTGGCGATGCTGTCAACAAGCACAGCGGGGTTGTGCTTGCGAACATAGTCGTTGGCACCGTTCTCGGTGTTGACATACTGGTAACCCTCGAAACCAGTGTAAGGCTGGTCCTCCTGGTAGAGACCCCACGAGATGCCACGGTGCTCGAGCAGGTCAATGACAGTGGAAACGTTCTGGTCACCGCGGTTGAAGTCATCGTTTTGCATGCCAAAGTAGTCGCCAACAATGGAGGCAAAGTAGTTGGGCTCCGAGGGGTGGGTGACGGCATAGTAGTTGGAGAGCGTGATACCCTTCTTGGTGAACCAGGCGAAGTTGGCTAATCAACAGTCAATTGGGGCGACTTTTGCAATAACGGGCGGGAATGTACTCACGGTCTCCAATGGCCTTGTCGTAGTTCTGGTTCTCAAAGTAGATGATCGCAATGCGGTCAAAGGCTTTGCCCTTCACATGGCTGGTAGGGCTGCTTGTCTTGGCGGTGGCAGCAGCAGCAGCGACGTCAGCAGTGGGTGTCGCAGTATACTTGGTCTCCCATTCGACACAGTCAGAGCTTTGTTTCTCGGACTTGGAGGGTCGAGCGGCAGCAAGGCCGGCAGCAGCCAGAGCAAAGGCAGTTTTGAACAACATTGTCAGGACCGGTTGCTATTCGATTGGCAGTGAGAGCTGTCAGGAACCAGTCTTGAGCTTGGGGATTAAGAGGTTGATATTAGGTATGCGAGGCTCCCTATTCGACGTGCAAGAGCGGCGCCACCAAGATGATGGCGCACATATTCCTACGAATCCGGGCGTCGCTCCCGTCATCTCCACAGCTCGGTGACTAGAACCTGGATGGGGCTTACAGGGACTGCAATTGACAGGTCCACGGACACGATGAGTTCAGCCAAAAGCCCCAGATACATGCGAAAACTCCAGCACGTGCGCTGGAGGGATCGCACAGGACGAGATGAAACGCCCGGCGGGCCTGTGCCGATGTGCCGCTTGATCCGGCCTGCACCCTGACGATCCATCATCCACCCCAAATGGAGCCAAAAGCACCCGCACGTTTGGGTCCAGAATGCAGCCAAAAGTACCCCGGGTCTCTCACCGTGCTATCCTATCCCTTGCCTCGCTTTGTAGCACGCTCTCCGCAATTGATTCAGCGAGCTTCCTCCACCATTCCCGCCTCCCGATTGCCAGAGCCCGCTCAGTTATGTGCTCGCCTTGTTGAACAGTGATGATGCCATGGATGAGATGAGAATGGCACATGAAGAAGCTCACGATGATCGAGCATGGCAGTCTGAAAATGTGGTCTTGACTGCGTCAACGTCCAACAGACATGATCACGCGACATCTTCGACAGATGATGACTGCGATTTAGAGGAGCAACCTTTCCTCAAGGCCGACGAGGCTTCGGACAATGGCGACAGAAATCGCTCAGACAAACCATTCTGGAGCTTTCGAGTGACGGCTTTATTTGGAATCATCGTCGTTCTTTCTTTACTTGGGCTTTCGGCGCTTATTCTAGGGTTTGCGCCCGCCACGACGGCAACGCCTCATGACGAGAAACCTCACGAGGATGCCACAGAACATCAGCAGCCAGAACCTTCCAAGGCACCAGCTGCCATACAGTATCATGAGGATGTTCCAACCCAGCCAACACTTCGCGATGCCAATGAATACATCCTCTCCTCTTCGTGGGATTCCAACGCATCTCCGACAATCCGAGAGTACTACTGGACCATTGTTTCTGGAGACCTCAACCCAGACGGAGTGTACCGTCCCATGATGCTCATCAACAACCAGTTTCCGGGGCCACTGGTCGAGTGCAATGAGGGCGACACGATTGTTGTACACATTGAGAACAAAATGGTCAACGCAACATCCATTCATTTCCACGGCATGTTCCAAAACGGCACCAACGCCATGGACGGCACCGTTGGGATTACGCAGTGTGCCATTGCCCCCAACTCGTCATTCACACTTCGCTTTGATGTACGAGGCCAATTCGGGACATATTGGTACCACGCGCATCATAGCGCGCAAGCGTCAGATGGGCTCTTGGGTCCGATGATTATTCATTCCCCAAAGGAGCATGAGCTTCAAAAGCTGGATTATGACAGCGACAGAATCGTGATGGTGCAGGATCACTACCACAATTTGACTTCAGAAATTTTAATGGAGTATCTGGGTCCAGACCAGGAAAATGATGAGCCCGTTCCCGACAATGCTCTCATAAATGGTCGTGGCGTCCGTGACTGTGCGGATTTCGAGGGCTGGCGGTGCGACGCGAGCAATGTCTCGACACCAACGCTCGATCTCGCGGCTGGTAAAAGACATAGGCTACGTTTTATTAACGTGGGCGCATTTGCCGAATTCCAAATTCAGTTTGATGAGCATCCCTTCTACATCACCGCAGTGGATGGCACAGATGTCAATCCGGAGCCTTTCCACCGTCTAAACATTCTGCCCGCGCAGAGATACAGTGTTGTGGTCGAGACAAATGTTACAACAGCCTCAACGTTCTGGATGAGAGCTCGGATGGTATCACACTGCTTCACCCGACCAAATAAGTATCTTCAGACAGAGATCAGGGCTATAATGCGATATACATCCACAGACTCGGAGCCCCCGGTTGAGGAGCCCAAGAGCAAGGACTGGCCGCAGGCAATCGAGATTATTTGTCGCGACCTCAACACCAGTGCCCTTCATCCCGTAGAAGCGATCTCACCTCCGCCAGCAGACGACTTTGTCTACCTCCGTGCCAACTTTGAGATCGGAGCATGGAGATTATCAAGAGGGTTTTTTAACGAGTCGACGTTTCATGGAAATGCGACACATCCATCTCTCCATCGCTTCTTAGACTCCGATTCCAGCGACCAGACATTAGATTCCCTCATTGGGATCAACAAGATGGCGTTCAATCATAAGGATGAACTTGTTCTTCAGACTACCGGAATCCGTACCCTGGACATTTCCATCAGCAACTTTGACGACGGCGCACACCCATTCCACCTCCACGGCCATCACTTCTTTGTCCTCGCACAGGGATCCACTGGCTACCCGCCTTCGCAGCAAGAACTGCCCGGCTATCTAGAGAAGCACGGTGCTCTTGAGAATCCGCTTCGGCGAGATACAGTCACGATTGAAGGATATGCCTGGGTGGTTTTACGCGTGGTACTGGATAACCCTGGGCTGTGGGCATTCCATTGCCACAATACTTGGCATGCTGAGTCTGGGATGTTGATGCAATTGCTTGTTCGCTCAGACGTAATGAAGGATTGGAAAGTCGACCCAGAGCACCGGGAAATGTGCACACGGAAAGGCGTTGAAACGGGGATGCGTCCAGATGACAGCATCTGGTTTGGGTCATTTTAGTGCTGGCAGACAGCCCTTTATAGAAAAATACACATAATGCATCAGCCTAGGAAGTTTTAGTATTAATTAGCGATTGTTCAGTGATTTATTTGTCCTTCTTGCAGGCCATTCCTTGGTGTGGCCAGTCGAGACACGCAGTCTCTCACCAGGGTGCATTGCATATGCGACTTCAAATTTTATTCGCCGCATAAGCACAAGCACACTCAGATAATATGTCAGATAGATAACAATGCATCAAGCATCAATACAAAAAAAAAAGCAACATTTTTTTTCTATGCTTACTGGTGGTTATTTAGCTTATAGTGGGGGATTCTCACTTTTACCCCGCTAGGTCCGTTAACTCCGCCGTCATCCCTCACCGAAATCCCCTCTACCTAATTAACCCATCTCAGAAGACTTGGCTTGGTCCCTGCCAAGTAATCCAACTGCAAATATTCCACTATTCCTACCTTACTATGACTTTTGAGTTTATCGATCACTCGGCCATTAATCCGGCCACTAGGAAGCTGATTCGCAGCCATGTCGCCATGGGCAAGAATGCGGGCAGGACCCTCTCGCGCCCGTCTAAGAAAAAGATCAAGGCACCAAGAACCATGATGGCCAGCACGCTTATTCGAGTTCCAAAGACTGTACAGGATGCGTACTGGGAGGATAGAAACGAACATGGGCCTCTTGATATTGAGCGACAGGTTGATGATGGGCTACACTTCCCCGTACAACTAGCCTCCGAATCCAGACGTCTTGCCCAAAGAGGTACCCATCCCAGACAGCGCGTATGTTAATTGGAGGCTTAAACTATCTAGTGTTTCATTTTCTTAGTGGGCCTAGGTTTGCCCCCGAGCTGAATGATGCCCTTGATAGTACCAGCACATCAGTCTCCATCTGGGTTCAGTATATGCTCGTGGACGAGGCTTGTCTGTGCCCCTGTCTCTATCCCGTTTTATCCGTCAAAGTTGAGCTAATGCAGATGCAGATTTCCATTCCACCATAGCCCTTTGTATAAGCTCAATGAATAAGATTCTGTGCGAAAAAGAGGACATCACAGATGCAATACGGCATCTGTCACGCACAATGCAAGTTGTTAACGAGCGGCTGGCCGGGAACCGCGCCGTATCCGACGAAACTCTTGCGGCAGTAGTCAGTTTAGCACAGTATGAGCGCCATCATGGACAGTACACCCAAGGTTTTATCCATATGCACGGCCTTCGACGGATGGTTCAAGTACGCGGTGGAATCATCGCAGTTGCACGCGAAAAGCCCAGCCTTAGTCAGAAGATATTCAGGTTGGCGAAGCTAGATCTCATCTAATTTATGTACAATACTAACAAACGCTTAGAGTCGACCTCGAGTATGCATTGCAGCTCGGCTCTACTACACTATTCACGCCCCAAAATGTCGAATTTGGCACCACGTCGATGTTTGGCCGTCATGACATTTTCAAGAGACCCAGCGATCACACCTTCGTTAACGAGATTGACTCCAGGTTGTCAAATGACCTTAAAATGCCGCTTTGGAATCTCTTCCTGGATCTTAGGCACATCGCATCACAGCTCAATGAGTCGGGAGCCAAGCGTCTGCCCAAGCTCAACGGATATGAATTCCACAGCACAATCATATCATTCGGTTATCGCCTCGTCGCCATCAATCCTCTTGGTGGGCCATATCTTATTAGCAGTTTAGAAAACGTAATTCACCTGGGTATCGCAGCCTTTATGATGACATTCTTGAGGGGGCTCGATCGGATGATTGCCCAAAATCCACTTCTCACGGACCTGGCGCGAACGACGATGCAAACACATTCTGATCCTCGCGAGGAGAGTCAAACGGCACTTTTATGGTTTCTGTATATTGGAAGAAGTACGGTTTTAAACGAACAGGATGATCAATGGCTACTTCCAAAAATAAAACGGACCATGCTCAAGCTAGGGCTCCGGCAATGGGAAGATGTGCGAGAGGCATTCCGAGTCTTCCCCTGGGCCGACTGTCTCCATGATATTGAGGGCCAGGCACTCTTTCACAGGAGTTGCAGGATTAATGAAGAAATAGTTGAGAAATTTTAAAGAAACTCGATTTATAATTTATCTATATTAGGAAAAGAAGCATCATGTACGATAGAGTAATTGAGAAATAACATGATCTCGCCTTTATATCTCAACCTCATTACTGCACAATCTTGGTGACACATCCGGGCTCAGCAATCTCCAATTCCTTAGCGATGATGTTCCAAATATGACGCTGCGACTTGACTCCCTCTTCATCCGTCAGCCAGCTTGGAACTTTGTCCCTAAAAACGAAAGATCATTAGCATATCCAGAGCAAAGCGAAAAAAAAAATATGGACCTGACTTACTCGTCGATTTTGCAAGAGTCCAACAGACATCCGTGGCTTTCCTTGCCTGCCACTGCTCCAAACAGGAGTGTACGGCTACCATCCTCTGCTGTTCGGCCGTATTCCTGGTGCATCTGCGAAAGTTTGTCCTTGAAAGCTTGTGGCGAATTTCGGCTGAGTTCAGTTTTACACAAGCCAGGGCAGGTATAGTTCAAAACCACACCTGTGCGAGATACGGGAGCCAGGCCAGCCAACTGTCTGACTGCGATGATTTCGAGGAGTTTGGACAGGGGGTACCTGGATCATGTCTAGTTAGCCCAATCCAGTTCGCCAGTCGGATCCATAATACACCGACGTCTTCAATGTCATCAAGTCTTCACTATCCATGCCTGTCAAGGGATCATCCTTGATCTTGTCAAAGTCCTCCTTGACATCAAAGCCAACTCTGCTCACAACAAAGTTGATATGCGGTACAATATTGAACTTGGCGGCGCTTTCACTGAGCTTGGGTACAAGAAGTAGACCAAGGAGAAGCGTGCTGAGTAGGTTGACTGTGACTGGTGTGAGATGGCCCTCCGAGAAACTTCGCTGGCTCATAGCAACGGCAGCATTCTCCATGACTGCATCTATGCGATCCAAGTCATCTTTTGCGCGCTTCGCAAATGCCCTCACAGAGTCGTAGCTGGATAGGTCAAGAGCCCACACTTCGGCCACATTCGCCTTTCCAGTCTCCTTCTCAATCCTGGCTTTGGCAGCCTCTCCTGAGGCAACGTTGCGAACAGCCATGATGACCTTTGCGGCATCTGCAGCCACCAAGTGTTTGGCGGCCTCAACTCCAAGGCCTGTGTTGGCTCCAGTCACAATGTATGTTCCACCCGAGCATCTCTCGGGGCTGGCGTAGAGTGGAAGGCCACGAATTTGCTTAGAGATATCGGTGGACATTCTGGGCAAATGACGGAATAAATATATCTCCCGGAGATGGTATTGGAACTGAATCAGGTTGCTCGTTTTATCTTGTTGCAAAGCTGCGGTTGTAATTGTTGAGCATTTCGAATCCAGTTGACCATCCATCTATATTTATATTCACAAGAACAACAGTGGATTAAGATATCAATCGGAGTTTACGGGTTGAACAAGATGATGTTAATGATGTGTTCGACTTCTAAAAGCCGAGATGCATTCAAAATCAGCAGACTAGTGGAGGGACTGGTCATTTCCAGCTTCAAAAAGGTAGTGTGTTCAGAAATTATCCAATGGAAGAGAAGTTTCCGAATTAGGTAAAAGCACAATGAATCAAGACAATCACAACTCGCCTTGTCGCATCAATTATCTCCGCTTTAGCGTCGGTGTTCTATAAATGCCATCCATATCTTTCCCAGGGAGGCTGGGTGCCACAACGTGTAGGTTCCACTTCTCGCAAACCAGCGTATCAGAGAGTGTTTTCCAAAGCAGGAATAGCGCCATCAACAACTTTTAGTTTGCCTTCCATAATCATTATTCCTCCTCGGCTGGCTTTCTTCCCCAAATAAAGTATGCTGGGAGATACAAGTGGATCGATGGGTTCTTGAGATCATTTTTAACCTTGGCCATGAAAACCTGAATCTCTTCATCCTTCCAACCCAGGACTCGCGAAAAGATTCCTGGCGTATAAGAAGTAATAACCTGGGCCTCCTGGACTGCTTGGAAGCGCCCAATCTCCTTGAGCTTTGGGTCCTTTGGCCACTCGCCAATGGGGACCTGATTGCAAAGTCAGCATAGAACGCGGCGATGGGGAGATTGAAACAAACCTTGCGAATCTCCTGTTGAACATCAACAAACCCTGCGTCCTGCATCTTCTTTTTCCAGGTAATCGCAACATCCAGTGGCTTGCCAAACTTTGCGGCGCCTTCGCAAATTGTCGCCATCCAGCTCGAGGCGCTTTCAGCCTTGGCGAGTGTACCATCGTCTGACTTTAAACTGGGATAAATGGCCTGCATCTCAAGGTATCCGCCGGGGGCTAGATGCTTAAAGGCTTGCTGGAAGAATTTCTCATCGTTTGCAATGCAGCCTTCTAACTCTCGAGCATGAATGTAGTCGAAGGGCTTGCGATACAGCCAGTCCGACTCAAAATCATCAACCTCGAACACACAGTTGGGAGGAGTCCTGAATAATGGATGTAAGTAGCGCCCGTACCCACAAAGGAAAGCAATCTTACCACTTGGGTTGGATAGGACTCAAGTCAGTACCCAGGATTTCGGCGGAGGGATAATCACTAAGTGGCATTAGAGTTGGAGAAAAATTGAGCCGTTGGAATGGGATCTTACTCGGCAAAATCCATGGCCCAGATTCCCGTGCCTTTTTGTGAAATATATCAGCCATGAGGAATGACAAGGTGCATGCATCTATCTTACCAGTACCAAGGTCCAAGACGCGCTGGGGCTTTGGGCCGATGGGGGCGAGGTGGAGCTTCCCACCAACCATCAAGCGGTAAATATGGTGCCCTAGATCCATGCGATCTTGTTCTTCATCATCATTTGGCTAAGATGATCGACGTTAGCGTCTTTTTTTGGTCCAAGTGGATATTTTAGAATTATCCCGTACCACCAAATAGGCGCCTTCGCGAAAGGCATGGTAGCGGCGGCCATTCTAGAATGCGGTTAGAATTTGATGGTGAAGCATTTCCACGACACCCACTTCATATCTTTCCGGTTGTTAGAAGAGCCTCAAAATGATACGTGTCCTTCCATGACGTACTTGTAGTTCAAAATGCTCGAGTTTAGAGAAGTCATATAACTGCCCGATCCCTCACTAGGTAATTATCGTTAATTGGGAGAGCATTAATTGATGCTTGCGAAGTAACTCACGAGACGTTGAAGCCAGAGTCGTTGCTCACGGACGCAATATCCTACCAATCCCATGTCAGCTTTTATGTCATATCGCGCGACATGATTGATCGCTCACGTCTGCTTGCAACGGGTTCTCTGCCAAAACCTCATGTAATTCGGTTGCAGGAGTCGGCTGCTCACGTATGACCTGAGCGCCCTCCTGCGGGGGTGTCGATGGTCTCTCTTGTTCAGCCATGGTTTGCAGATCTCTCACAGAGCAATGCTAGTGAGAAGCAAGAGAATGAAAGAAGAACAGGCATCATATTCTCTTATTCTGTTTTCTCCACCCCCCACTCTGTCAAACATGCTGTCATCAGGCCATGGTTCCTTCCTATAGCGGGCCGCTTGTCTAGATTCTGCGGAGGGAGCAGGGGATCGCGATACTTCACCCATGCTCAGACCTGCTGAGATAAAAGCCGCACGCCAATTGGAATGAATGCCGTAGGAACAACCTGGAACATGAGGTGCAGCCTGAACATGCACTCACATGATTAGAGAGTCTTCTTCACCTTGACTGGCGAATCGGAAAATACGGCCTATTTCCCAAACATGCCATCCTTTCCGAGAGCTCCACGGTGACTGACCAGTAAGGTGGTCGCTGGGTCGCTGGAATCCTGTATTTTGCAGTGCCGCTTACTGGCAGCGGGGGAACGACAAACTGCAGTTAGCCTAAGTTACCGGTGCCCTCGGGGGACGTGCCGGCGACAGGGAGCAGACTAGGCTCAATCGGAATTGGGTACGAAGACGGCAGCTCAATGCGTTGTTGAGCTGGAGAGCCAAGACAACTAGTTAGGGAACAAACCGAACGCCTGGAATAGCCAATCATAGTACACCTGGCGACTTAATAAGCCGAAAGGGCATGAACCATGTCAAACCTTTTTGCTACAAGCTTTCAACGCGTTGCAACCCCGCTAATCTTGTTACGATGAACAGAAATAGTGTTGGTACATACATACATAGTGAGCGCAAACGTTGATAATGACACCGTACAAAAATAGGAAATCTCTGTAAAAAGGGTTTTAAGGCATGGAAATAGCAAGTTTATATGAATATTTGTCAACTAATTATCGTTTCTCGTCATCTAGGCTGGTTTGGGCCAGTGCACACTTAATCATGTAGACGTTGTTAGCACTAACATATCCTGACTAAAATGTCTTAGCATGCATCAACACACGAGCAAGTATAGTATTAGAATATAAGTTTCATGTATCCTGACCTCATTTTAGACTATCATTGATTAATTTAGACTTTAGGGTCGTTCAATCATCCTTTGGCATCTAAATTCCTGGCATCCTTGAGGTTGGATTGTGCTATAGGGTATTGACACCCCCTGTGACAATCATCATTTCCCAGCCACCACTCTCAGTGATTTCTTCTCGGCATAATATTATCTCTTGGTAAATTAGCCTCCAAAGTGCCTTCATGTAGAAAAGAAGAAGAAGAGAAAAGGTCTGTACCCTAGATAGTCTTTGTTTCACGCGCGTTACTATGGCCAATATTGCATGAGGAAACTCTTGCCTGGGTGGGCATTGTGCCATAACACTGGTTGGCTGTATCCGTTAGCTGGAGGCTCTGCCGCCAGTAGCTAGCGAGACTGTGAGTCCTGACTAAGAAAGACTGTGGCAGATGGGGTTAGTTATGGGCCAAGACTGCTTGCCAGCTGCGTTAATATTTTTTTGCTCGACAAGATTCAGATCTGTGGTTACAAATTTGGATCCACCCGTGTCTTTGGGTGGGTTTCGCGGTCATTAGAAGATCCTCCTCCCCCCCACCTCATCGTCCGTACCGTGGTATGACACAGCTCCAAAAGCACCGTCTCGGCCTCTAATCTTTGGCCATCACAAACAAACACACACACGCACACACACAAATATGAACATGGTCGATGCGATTCACATGCTCACCTGACGCCCCTCACCGCGCACCTCAGCAGCTGGCTGCTCCTCGGCGTTCGCCCTCCGAGGGCCGTCCCCGCATGGCCAAACCCGGCACGCCATCGGGTGGTTCCGGGCTGGAGGCGCTCAGTCAGCACCAGCGGCATCTCTAGTGGTCGCAGCGCTGGCCTCCAGTGGGCAACGCCCTCGAGCAGCCAGTCGCATGCAAACTCTAACGGGCCCACCCGCAGGAAAAGCCCGCTGTCCCAACGGCCCCTCACTGCGTCGCCCCTAAGCCAGCCGATGCCCTCGGCTGTTCCTTCCGTTGGCCAGACTTTGTAGCGCCCAGGCCAGCAGAGGGCCAGGGACCAAGGTAAAGCCCGGTCTGTCGGTGGGTGGCGGGCACGGCACGGGTACGGCACTATTCCGTCCAGATACCTTGATGTGCGAGTGTGTAATAGCCGACGCCATTCTTCAACACCACGCTCGGCATCACGACATTTTTCCTCCCTCACGACAGCTCCCCGCCCCGAATCCCCCGCCACTACTCGCGCACTCGCCTTGCTGGCGGCTGCGCATCCGCCCTACAAATGACAAACGCAAAGGTCACCAAGCGCCCTCCGCGAGAGAACCGCATCTCGAGAGCCTCTCCTGGCGGAACCCTCTGCAAAACATGCACGCCATGCCGCCAAAAGAAAGTCCGATGCGACGGCGCACGCCCACAGTGCATTGAGTGCACCAACAACAGCTTGCCGTGCATTTACCCCCATGACGCCAGACGAGAACCTCGACCCTCCCGCGCCCGCGTCCAGACCCTCGAGGCTACTGTCTCGGCCATGCTCGATCACATGAAGGCCTCCGGAATTCTCTCCCCCGAGATGCAAGAGCACTGGACCGCCGAGCTCATGGACACCAACGCCTCGTCGCGCGCATCCCAAGATTACACCTCGCACGGCCTGAGTCGCCTGGCCTCGACCGCCGCCATCGCAAGCCCACTCCCAACCCCAACTGCATCCACCGGAAACCATGACATGGGCGCCAACTTCCTCTCCTCACCTCCTCGAAGCAGCGTTGGCCCAACCGATCCGGACACCAAGCCGTCGGTTGGCAGTTTTGGCAACATACTCTCTGCTTCAAACCAGTCCGCCGATCAGGGCGCCTCGGAATCAAGCGCCGTGTCGAAACCACCCCCACGCCCCATCAGCAACGATGGAAATGGTGATGGCGTCTCCGGCCTGTCACCCAGCGAGGCTCGCGTTGCTGGTGTGTTCCATGAGAATGGCTACGTTTCTGCCGTTCACGGTCTGGCCAGTATCATGAACCCCACATCCCGGGCCCAGCATCGGGAAAACATCAGCACCATGACCCGAAAAGGTGATGATGCCATTGCTGCCTCCAAAGCTCGGCTCATAAGCAACGCCGCCCTACAACGCCAGAGGGAAGCGCGCATGTTTAGACAACCTCAGAACATGATGGATCTTGACGGCTGTGACCCTGAGCTGGCTAAGCATCTGCTGGACCTGCACTTTAACCGCCAGCATTATGCCTATCTCATCTCTTACCGACCTGCATTCATGGACAGTCTTGCCAGTGGTGGTGGCCCGTTTGTCAACAAGCTATTGCTGAACGCCATATTTTACTCAACATCCCTCTATAGCGATCGACTCTGCCTGCGTGCTGATCCTGAAGATCCGGGTTCAGTAGGTCGACGGTTTTATGACCGTTTCCGTGAGCTCTTGATTGATGAGCTTGACAAACCCAGTATCCCATCAGCCCTTGCGCTGCTGCTCACCAGCGTGTCCCTTGTCTCTCAGGGACGTCCAAGTGCGGGTTGGAGTCTGTCGGGCACCGCTCATCGCATGATCATCGACTTGGGTTGTCACCTCATGCTTGGCCCCGACTACCAAAGCGCAGGCGGTGTCAATAATGAACGCATGCTTCGGCGAGATTTGGAACAGGAAATGCGCAAGCGTCTCTACTGGGCCGCTTTTACAACTGATGCCACCCAGGCCCTGTATCTCGGCCGACCATGCATGTTTGCCTCGGCGCAGGCCAGGGTGCCTCTGCAGCTGTTAGATACATTTGAGGAGCTTGAAGAATGGGAGCCATACACCGATCCCAAATCTCCCGCTGAGGCGCCACCGCTTTATGGTCCTCAACCAGCCCATGCTGTGTCCACGTTCAGCAGCTTGGTTAGGCTTCTTCAAATCTCGACGAGAATCAATGATTTGTATGGCATTCAGTGCGTGAAACATTCCCCAGAGTATCTTCTTGGGAAGAGAGCTTCAATAGAAAAGGAACTTGAAAAATGGCAGACCAGTCTGCCCAGCCATTTGCGATTTGACCCCGACGATAACATGGTCATCACCCCCCCACCCCACCAAATCACCCCACAGTGAGCCATCCTTTTAACCCCCTTGCTTCATTGCCTAGGCAGATTCTAACCACGTTGATAGCACGACGTTTCATGCCATGACCATCCTTCTCCACCGCGCCTTTTTAGAGGAGGGTCATCTCAGGAGACACTCGGACGAGGCTGCTAAGCGTAAAGGAGAGGAAGCCTGCGTTCAAAGCGCCCTGATGATCCAGAAGCTCGTGCGACGATACCGGGAGTCATTCACCCTGCGTCGAGCTCCATTCCTGCTTTCGTATGCTGTCTACTCGGCTGTCATTGCAATTCTTCGCCAGGAACGCCGTGAGAGAGGCCAGTTCATTGAGCCCATCTCCTTCTTCTGGACGTGTCTCAGCGAGCTTCAGCTGGGGTGCAACTTCGGTCTAAAGAAGCCCCTAAGTGTTCTTCAAGACATGGTCCGTGAATTTCAGGTCAGCATCAAAGAGGGCAGCGCGGCTGGTCCGGAGCGACCTCAGCCAGCTGGCCTAGACGAGAGTTTCTTCTTCCCTCTTGCAATGACACCTTCAGCCGCAGGCCCGACTCTACCACAACCTGCCGCCCAACCTGCCCCAAGTTATATGCCCCCTGTATCCTCGGACTATATTGGAGGAATCCTTGACCATGTCGATCCTGCATGGGGAACCTCACCGGGTCTTCTCGACTTTTTGAATGACCAGGAGAAGGACATTTCGCAGGATGCGCTGTATGGACTGTTTGCCCCATCACAGCCGTTCCCATGAATCCCAGGCTTAACAATGATGGAACGATCTCCTTCATGTTAAAAAAATAAAAAAAAACTCGTAGGATGATTTTGGAATACGGAATCAAGCCATCGACACCTGAACATAGCGGTATGGTTTGTGGCCAAGATTCGCCTACCGCCAATAAGCTGAAGCGCATAAAATCGTCCGAGTCATGTTCAATCAAGAAGCTACATTCACTTGAGGCTAGTCGATAAGTCTAGGAGATAGACAAAATCGTGGCCGGGTGTTTGGCCGAGAGTCGGTGTTCAGCACCTTGCCAAAGCGGTATTCCGAAATGTTGCGGAGGAACCTGCATGGCGTTCCCAGAGTCCAAGAGCCTGGTTTCCGCCACATGGAACAGAAGAGAAAGTCAAATTAGAAGGAGGTTATCGCAACATGCAAGTGATTTTGTCTTTGCTCGGCTGTCAACTCGGTGAATTTCGGGCGGGAAAGTGTTCAATGAAGCCATCGTGGTTAGGTTGGTATCAGCGGAAGCAGCCGTGGGTCCATAACATTTCGGGTCCTTTTTTGGCGAGCTCAGTGGCCCCGATCCGGCAGATTTTCTCGGAAACCCTCCCGTGGCAATTTCAGTCTGTCGGGTTGCAACGTGGAGTGAGACAGGAAGTGAAGGGATGCGAGCTTGACGCTCAGACGTTGGTTCACTTGAGCAACTTGGCTAGCGGCTTGTCCTCGTGTTTGTGCCCGGGTCTAAAGCCACCCGCATCTCGCATGGGTTATGGTAGAATCCGTTTCGTGGGTGTTCGGCTCCAGATTGATCGTCGTTTATGCATCTGGCCACCCACATGGCTTGCATAGAGAGCAACCCGAGGCACCATCTCCACCTCATGTCAATAGGGACATGGCAGGTAGGAATTCATGTCCATATGACCAACACTATCACGGCGGTTAGTCGGCTTAGCCACCGAGAGAGCTTCGCGTACATACAACCGATGCATGGGCAAGGATTGGCCGGGATGCTCAAACTAGGAAATTTTATGTTTGCCCGAGACGGAAAGTGTCGAACGCTTCCGTAGTCTTGCAAGTTGCTTCTTTCAGTGGCGTACGATGGATGGGGCAATCTGTCACCCACATTGCCCGATTTGAGCCCACCACCAGCAAGGAGAAACAGATTTGATGGAGACGGGTCATGATGGGCCTCCACCAAGCGGCTCATTTCTGAGTTGTCAAAAAACCACCATTTAGATTGCACCAAATGGAGAATGGATGAATCATGATTTAGCATGGGAAAGTTGGACCTGGACAATTGCCCAGTTGGGATCGCCGTGGCGCGGAAAACAAGCCCCGGACAGCCAAGGCGCTGACCGCTTGCGAAAGCTCAACGTCTTGCCAGTACAATATGCAATGCAATGCACGACTGGAATGCAACCAAGTATATTGGAAATGTTTAAAAAAAGAAATTGCACACAATGCATTATTTCAGTGGTGGAGAAAAAGGGCCGGATGGGAGAAGTTGATGGTGTGTTAATGGAACACCAGTCAACTTCACTGGATGAAGAAACGCTACCCTGGACGGCAATGTGTAAAAGAACAGAATTTGTTAATTTTGGGAAGAAAACAATCTCTATCCTTATAACGGTAATCAATAAAATAAAAATAAAAAAACGGTCAATGTTACTTTTACCTTTGGTAAATTTATTAAATTGTCGGGTTTGTTCAATGTTGGGTTACACTTTTGTAACAATTGTTGGCGTTAATTTAATTAACCTTGCAAAAAAAAAAAAAACCGTAGATCCCGATCTGGCAATGCAGTAGATTTGAGACTACGAGAACCAAGAACATCTCTCCCTCCAGTAAAACTACCCACACATGCTTAAACTTTATGGAAATGTAATACGACCAATTTTTTACATGTTATTGTTGCCTAATACTTGCCAAGAATGTCATCGCAGTGTGGGCGTTATCACAAGAGGAGCGGAGATGACTCATCCTGTTTGGCCAGGGCCGTAACTTAACAAAGGCATTCACTACTGAGACCTATTGCAACGCGAAACAAGCACCTCTAAGTTACCAACCAAGGGATTAGACTGCAAAATTGTTCTGCAAGCAGCTTTTTGCCAAGCGCTTGCCCCCTTGAACTTTATCCCTTATAATACCGAAGCTAGCGGATCGACCATAATGGCTTCAGAAAAGCCTCATCCCCGGGTCGGAGTTGCCGCCATCATCTACGGGCCCGACGGCAAGTTGATCACTGGCAAGCGAACTGGCAGCCATGGCGCAGGTGAACAAACCCAAACACACTCTCCCTTTGCCCCCGTGTAGCTAGTGGGAACACGGCCGTGTCTGACTTTGTAGAAAAGGGACCTGGCAGCTGCCTGGCGGCCACCTGGAGTACGGCGAAGAAGTCGAGGTTTGCGCTGAGCGTGAGGCCCTCGAAGAAACTGGGCTGGAGGTGCGCGGCATCAAGATTGTCGCTGTGACAAACACCGTCTTTGAAGATGCGCAGAAACACTACATTACCCTGTTTGTGCTCTGCGAGATGAAGGACCAGCAGGCCCAACCACAGGTGCGTCCAAGACAAGAACCCGAGTGGCTGAGTGAGAAGGGGGGCGGGAAGCTCGGAGATAGGGGAGAGATACACGGGCACGCGCTTCAGTTTGGACCTCTACTAAACCCGTCTCACAGGTCTTGGAACCGGAAAAGTGCGAGGGGTGGCACTGGAAGTCGTGGGACGAATTGAAGCAGCTTCTCCCCTTGCCGCAGGGCAGCGGTGGCGGCGCAGAGCAGGGAGAGCAACTCTTTCTGCCCTTGGTGCGCCTCCTTGAGCACAGGACTAATTTTGACGATCTGAGACTGTAGCATGGAGCATGTATTAGATGAGAGAGAGAGGCGAGGGGGTCCTTTTTTTCTTCTTGTCATTCTGCTGGGCGTGTGAATGCTCATGCGCCGGCCACATACAACAAGCGGCCAAGCAGTTGAGTGAAAAACAAAGTCAAAGTGGCGTTCCAGATGCATCCAAGATATTGAGAAACCATATCCTCTCCAAGACTTGCCAATCTAAGAACGCATGAGCGGTGTGTGTTGGGGAGTATATGTAATGCAATTGAGGATGCAGCAAGCAATTACTATACGACGTTTTGATGATCTGACGGTCAAATGTAGTTCATGAAGGCAGAGACAAACCCCCCAAAAAGAAAGAACCAAAAAAAAAACCAAAAAAAAAACCGCGCAGCTTACTCAACATGGGATAACTAGCTTATGCACGAGATTTTTTTTTGGTGCCATTTGCCATGTTTCTCACGCGTTTACCAATTTGCGAGGTCTCATGGCAAACAGCGTTACCGAGAAACGCCATGTCTTTCCTGCTTTGCTCCGTAGTCGCTCCATTTTTTTGCTTTCCTTTTTTTTTTTTCCTTTCCTAATGCAATGCAATTTTATCTTAACCTAATCAGGATCATGAGCACATGGTGTTCAGTTGCAGCAGCCGCTGTTTATGCCTGCGAGTAATATTTGGTCCCGCCGGAAGGGATGGACGATAATTGCTTTTTTGTGCAGAGCTGAAGTAAACTCCTCCCCACATCCTTCTCCAGTCGGTCGCAGGGGAGACAGCCGCAGTGGAGGGAAGTGGTTGGCGTATTGCCTCCCTTGCGTTAAGCGTGAGGCAGACCGGTGAGGAGCTTGTTTCCGGCCGCGAAAAGATACAACAGCTGTCAACGATGCAGCGCGGGGGCATTGGAAAGGCTGCCAAGTGGCTGAAAGCACGCGGGCGGAGCCACGGATGGGTATAGGCTGATGCATGCCCAGATGGTCCCAATTTGGGAGTCTTTTACTTGCTGAGACAAGCGTGTCAAAATCTCAGAGCTGTCTCGGTGACAAGACTTGTCCGACTCAACTAAGCGGCTCAGTGTGAACATCGAGCTTCACGATCGGCGTGCCGCTTCCTGCTTTCGTGATGCGTGGAGAGAGACTCAATTTCGCAACTCGATGGAGAACCTGAGCCACGCCTTCCGGGTCCATCGCTGCCCGAGACTGAGCACGGAAGCGTACCCCTGAGATGGACCTTGGCTGGTCCATCATGTAACAGAGATGAAAGGCGTTTGCTGTGGCCGTGGTTGACACCCTTCGAGATATAAAATGGTATTGAGAATCCCTCCAAAGATAACTCTCCTTCATCATCAACTTCACACATCAATCATTCAACGATCTCTTCTATACATTTCTTCTTTTCTTGTTTATTCACACGTTCTTTAAACAAATCAACCCCCCGCACATAATCCATAATGAACGGAATCGCCCCCATCCCCCAGGTCGTCAGCCACGACTGCATCATTGACATCTCTGCCATTGTCGAGACCTGCCCCAAGGTTCAGGTCAAGGTTAACACTCCTCACCACATCAAGAAGGAGCCCCACGTTATCGTGGTCCAACACACCGAGGTACGCACAGCGGGATGACTCCAGCAACACTGATCACGGAACATGACTGACACTCGTGAAGCCTAAGAAGGCTTTCAAGAAGCAGGGTGGCTTCCGCCGCTCTAACCCTGAAGGCTTACAGCCTCGCCACGATGCCTGCTCCGCTGGCCCCGTTGGCGTCGACAGCAACGCCCTCATCGACTTGAACCTGCTGACTCCCGATGCTCTCGAAAAGTTCCTCGAGCTTCTCGGTGTCAGCGGCGATTCTGGCAAGGGCAAGCGTGACGGCAAGAAGAACCCACCTATTGCCAACGTGGAAGTCGGCGAAGACCACAAGGTTGGCCTGGTTCGAGTTGGTGGAGATGACCAGCTTGCTCGAGTCGACGCCCTTGGAAACAAGATCATCCATGTCCGCAGCGATCTCGACACGCGCGCTTCCCCACCCCTCGACATCAACCTCCTTGGCAAGCACAAGGATCAGGCTGCCACCCTCGTTGATCTTGAGGCCTTGACCACACTGGATGGCAAGACTGCTCAGGACGGCCTTCTCAACCTCGGAATTGGAAATGAGAAGCCCAAGGGCAAGAACTTTCTGCTCAATGCCAACGTCCTTGCCAAGCAACCCGGCAGCAACGGTGGCGGCAGCGGCGGCAACAACGGTGGCAACAACGGCGGTAACAACGGCGGCAACAACGGCGGTAACAACGGCGGCAACAATGGTGGCAACAACGGCGGTAACAACGGCGGCAACAACGGCGGCAACAACGGCGGCAATAATGGTGGTAACAATGGTGGCAACAATGGTGGCAACAACGGCGGCAACAATGGTGGTAATGGAGGCAACAATGGTGGTAACGGAGGGAACAACGGTGGCAACAATGGTGGAAACCCCGGAGGAAACAACGGTGGAAACAATGGTGGAAACAATGGTGGCAACCCCGGTGGAAACAACGGTGGAAACCCCGGAGGCAATGGCAGCAACCCCGGCGGCAACAGCGGCAACCCTGGTGGAAACAACGGTGGAAACCCGGGAGGCAATGGTAGCAACCCCGGCGGCAACAACGGCGGCAATGGTAGCAACCCCGGTGGTAACAACGGCAGCAACCCCGGAGGCAACGGTGGAAACCCGGGAGGCAATGGTAGCAACCCCGGCGGCAACCCCGGCGGCAATGGTAGCAACCCCGGTGGTAACAACGGCAGCAACCCCGGAGGCAACGGTGGAAACCCTGGTGGAAACAACGGCGGCAATGGCAGCAACCCCGGCGGCAACAACGGCGGCAATGGCAGCAACAATGGTACTGGAAACACTGGCACCGGTAATAATGGCAACGGTAACAGTGGTAACGGCAACAACGGAAATGGCAACAGCGGCAATGGCAACAACGGTAACGGCAACAGTGGCAATGGCAACAACGGCAACGGCAACAGTGGCAATGGCAACAACGGGAACGGCAACAGTGGCAATGGAAACAACGGGAACGGCCAAAGCGGCAACGGATCTGGAAACGGATCTGGAGCTGGTCCTAAGGGTCCTGGTGCTGGCAACGGCTCTAATGGAAAGGGCAACAACGGCACTGGCAGCACCGGATCTGGAAACAACGGCAACAACAACAGCGGGAACGGCAACAATGGCAACAACAACAGCGGTAACGGCAACAACGGAAACGGAAACAGCGGTAACGGCAACAATGGCAATGGCAACAGCGGCAATGGCAACAATGGCAATGGTCACAGTGGCAACGGCAAGAACGGTAACGGTTCTGGATCTGGTACTAAGGGCCCTGGTGCTGGCAACGGCTCTAATGGAAAGGGCAATAGCGGTCATGGCAACAGTGGATCTGGAAACAGTGGCAACCACAGCGGTGACGGTAACGACGGCAACGGCTCCGGTCCCAAGTCTCCCAGTGGTGGCTCTGGTTCTCGCCCTAGCTACGGTCCTGGTCACGGCAAGGGCAAGGACCACGGTCACTTCACCACCTTCTATCAGCCCAACTGTGGCAAGGGTCTCAAGCAGAAGGATCTCGACCGCGCAACTAAGAAGCATGCTGCCGATGTCGATCACTGCCTCGCCATTTGCCAGGCTGATGGTGCTCTTGCTACCGTCGACGGCAACGTCAAGGTCGGTGACACTGCCAACATCAAGGTCTGCATCATCATCGACTTCGACGACTCCTCAAAGGACGGTAACTGCCGCTTCATCACTGGCCCTGACAGCGAGCGATTCGACCACGGCCAGCTTGAGGACAAGAAGAGCAGCTCTTGCTTCGTTCGCCAGTAAGATGTGGATTGGTTTTGGACATAAGCTGTACATGATAGGCCATTTCGCCATTCAGAACACGAGTCTATGAGACAGGAACGACTGATCTGTGGAGTTAAAAGTGTGGTTCCGTACAAAGGGCACTTGGGATCAACGGCGCACTATCGCCCTCACTAACACACAAGCATGGGCATCCGCGCTGGGTGATCTTTTTCATTTCTTGACATAAACAATTTGGTATATCTTAGCCTATTTTCTCCCCTTTTCTTTTATGAGTAGTACAATACAAAAAAGTTTCGCTTTGTTTCTTATTCATCATACTGTTCCTCGGCTGTCTCATTGTGAATAATGTCTGCCACTTAACTTGTCCCTAAAGTATGAGACATGGTAATCAAACACATGCACAAATCTTGATCACATCGAGATTTTTTTTTAAAAAAAAAAAACCAAAAAAAAACCAAAAAAGACCCTGTCAAATATGTTACCTTGCATGTATGGCTTGCATACTGCATGAAGGTGTTTCATTGGTTCGGCTGTAAGACATGACATGAGCATTGTGCGGATGGTGACGAGAGAGAGACAGTGTTGGATGCAGGGAGGGAGTAACTAATAAGTAGCTTTGTGTATGATGCGGATTTCGTCAATTGGGCGAAGACATGTTTCCTAGTGCACAGACACTCGCATGACTTCTGGGCTGGTTGTGCATCGGGATACTTTGCACCGAGCAGCGCCACCTACCAGCGCCACGATTGCTAAAAATGGTTATGCAACTATCGCGGCTTGGCGTGATTTGGTGACCTCAGTGAGCTGCAGCAGGAGCTTCCCCAAACTAGTGCGGCCCCTCTTCCTCACCACCATCAACGTCATCGCCAACACCATCATCACCGCCGTCTCCCAAATGCCGCCCTTATAGCAGCTGCTGGAAGCGGAATCCCTCTCTCACCCCGCCCGCCGCCGCCATGTCGTCCCTCGCCGCCGAGTCGCGCCGCCCTCGCCTCCGTGCCCAGAACCGCAAGCTACGACACCTCCGTGGCATCTGGCTACGCAACTTGGCCTTTGCGCCCGCGAGCCTGCGCACCACCGACGATACCGACCTGAACCGCAGCCCCAAGAAGCTCCCCGTGGTCCGCGAGACGGGCCAATTGCACCCGTCGCGGTCGTCGGAGAGCCTGCGGAAGAAATCGCTGCGGCCTGACTCTGTGCGCCCGCCAAAGGTCCGTAGGACGAGCCTCAGCCTGGCCCACGCGACCCCGGCCGCCCGCCAGAAGAAGCTCGAGGCGCTCGTCGATGAGGCCGTGGGGGACGTTTTTTTCTCGCTGCACGTAAACGCCTGCCACGAGCCCGTCTACGTGAGCGAGGTGCGCGAGAGGTCGGCAGTAAGCAGACACGCGACACGAGCAACCCGTACCGATCCGGCCGACTAATTCGTCTTACCCAAGAATTTCAATTTCCAGTTCTTTAGTCTCGCAGACTCCGAGCCCGCCATTTCGAGAGCATGCGTCATCACCATCCGTCTGTGGGCGAAACGGCCCAAGAGCAAATCGTGGATCTTTCTCCTTGAGGAGCACCTCGACCTGCGACGCCTCAACTTTATCGGTACTCTTGTGGACCGCCGATTTCCTCCCAATGCCCTTGTTTTCCACCTCGAGGATGGAATCTACTCGCTCGACTTTCCGAACCGCGTCTCCGAGCCCAAGCGGGCACCGCTCATTGCGACGTCGTCATACAACACCCTCATGAAACTGGCCAACCTCGAGAGCTCCATTGACGATGCCATGGAGACACAGCAGCGCATCATGGATGAGATTAATCAAATTCTGGAACATACACCCGTCGACACCTCAGACACTGCCGAGGAGGCCGTCACTCTGGCCCAAAAGTATGTGGCAGCACAGCAGCGCGCAAACCATTTTGCCAGGCAGCGACGGGACGATTTGCTCAAGTCTTTGAAGATCCGAAGGGCGGCCATTGCACTGGGCAGAGATGTCCAGGCCAAGGCGGAGGAGGACATTGTAAACAACCAGGAGACGCTCAAGGCCTCCAAGGAACTTATCGAAAAGACGGAGCACCAGATTCGAGGACAGCGCCGCCGCATATGCTCAGATCTTGCAGACATATTCCCCATTACGCCAATCCCCAACGCACCGCCCTTGTCTTTTCAGATCTGCAACATTCCCCTGCCAAACTCGACATACGACGCTGCCACTGCAAGACAAATACCCGAAGATGTTCTGTCTGCTGGCCTAGGCTTTGTATCGCTTCTAACCCGACATCTGCAATTCTATCTCGCACACCCGCTACCATACCCCCTCGACGCATTCGGCTCGCGATCCTATGCCCGCGATGATATTTCACACCTAGCGGAGAAGACGGTCTCATCTCGCCGGGAATTCCCCCTATATCTTCCCCGAGGAGGATCCACGGCTGGGCAGTGGCGCTTTGAGTACGGCTGGTTCCTCCTCAACAAGGACATTGAAGCACTCTGCGCATCTCAAGGACTTCGTGTGGTGGACATTCGCCACTCTCTTCCCAACTTGAAGTATTTGCTATACGTCTGTAGCGCCGGCACGGACGAAGTCCCCGAGCGTAAAAAGGGTGGTGTGCGAGGACTATGGGCCGGCAGACTGAAGGGTCGGTTATCGACCATGTCAACCCAAATTGATGGAGACGCGGTGAGCATTTCTGGAAGCCGTCGTGGCAGCAATGACAGCGAGGCTATGCAGCTGCACGGGGACGCCATTAGAAAAGCTCTCTTGAAGAGCAACGGGAACGGCAAATCAGACGAGGTTGTCGTCGACAGCTTGAGTGATGTAATATCATTGCCCTTTGGAGAGGGCGATGCCAAGTTTACGCTGAGAACAAAAGGTCTAAGAGAGAATTTGTCGGGATGAGGTGTTGAGTGAAAGGTAATTAGTGATGATGATAGCAGGAGTTTGATTAATTATTGTCTAGTATACCTATGTTGCGGGGTTGGACGGATGCCTCCTTCACTCGCCACCTAAAATCCCCAACTGGACTCGTTGCTCGGGTATCAAAATTGCTAAAATTATATTATGCTTTTAAAAAAAAACATACGTCTAAAACACGTCGTATTCCTCTTCCACCCAAGAGAATGATGAAAATCCAATCAAGACCATACGCCATGCAGTGAAAGCATTCCCAAAGAAGGAGAAGAAAAAAAAAAAAAAAAGTTAAATCTCCAAATGTATTCGCCCACCAAGTAAACGCAAATGACAAACCACCATCATATTCATCGGTCAGAGGCCGCAAACTTGACGCTCTTGCGCCGTTCTCGTTCTCCGGTGCCGAGTGTTCTCCCCGGGCTCGAGCTCAGGATGCCACCACCACCGCCCTTGTTGAGTACTTCGCGGGCCATGCCAACGGCGCGGCTCTGCGGGATCTCATTTGCTTCGCCCTTGACTGCGCGGTCCATTCCAGGCCGGGGGCTAGACCGGCGGCTGCTGTTGGCCGTGCGATCGTCTCGGCCCGAGCGCGTCTTTTCGACTGCCGCGCGGCCTAGTTCGTCAGCCCGCGCCGTAGTTGTTTCACCGCGGTACTTGCCAGGGAGACAGGCATGTCCGCAGCCATCGAGGGGACAGCAGCCGTCGCTGTACGTGGAGGAGCCGTTGGCGCTGTCTGGTGTGTCAAGGGATGCGTGCCAGGCATGCAGACAGGAGGCATGCCCGCCATGGGTGCAACCCGGGCAGTACCACCACTCCGAGAGCCACGAGTCTGGCGAGTCCATGGCTTTAGTAATCTCGTTCGGCACGTATGTGGCTTGTGCCGGATCTCGGTGTCCGCAGACAGCACAAGGCGCCATGCCCTTGCGGCAACGTTGGCAGGTCCAAATTGCCGACTCTCCATCCTTTGGATCAATCTCTCTGGGTTTCCGGCAGTTGGAGCAGAAAAAGCCAACCTTGACGTTCTGCTGTGCTGGAGCAAAGATGGCAGTGTAGTTTTCACCCCATTCCGGCAACCCTTCGGGCCAGCCTTGCACGCAGACATTGCGCAGGAGCGAGGCCTCAATGAAGAGGCTCATGCTCATGAGGCGTGAATGGTGTTGGCGGAGTACAGCACTGGCTTGGTGGTAGTCAATTACAGATTCTGGGACAAGAGGCTTAAGAAGTAAAACTATGGCTGAGGCATTGAGCGCCGAGCTTCGAGACTCAAAGTCCAATGCCCTGGTGATAAGTGAGTAGGGGTCGAGAGGGGATATTACAGGCGCGGAGCCGTCAGCAACTGTAGGGTGAGGATAAGGGGGATCTTCCTCCCAGGGGAGATAGTCAGTGTCGAGGATGAACGGCCTGACGTCTTGCTGGGCAGGCGAGGGCCCTTTGAACGGGCTGGCGGCACGGCTTGGCGAGTTCGCTGGCGCGAGGATGACTGGGTGCGGCTGCGGCTTTGGCTCTTCCAGTATTTGGGTGAGTGCTGAGGCCAGACTGTCTACGGCTATATCCACTGCGGGTGATGGCTCGATTTCGGGCTGTGAGGGTGCCGGTGTCTGAGAGGGCTCAGAGTCATCAGTGCCCATTGTCGTTTGCGAAATCAAGAACACTTCACCCGGGGACTCGGGGACCTTGGTCGATTTGTGGTGTGTGGGAAGTTCTGGGACGTCCTTGGTCTCTTTGTCCATCGCCTCCCCGCGGATCCGGCTCTCGTACTCCTCGCTCTCCCTAGACATGTCGGACGCATGCCTGGCCAGGCTGGACCTCCAGGTCCCACCTCCGTTGGTGGCAGCGGGTTTTGGCGCCTGACGGGTTGCATCCGAGGTGGAAAACATCTGAGCAAAACTCTCATCCGAATCGTGCCTAGTGACTTTACTACGGTTAGCGTTCTGGAGGCTAATATAGTCGAGGGTTAGCGGCTCCTTTTTCCTGGGCATGGGGACATCCATAGCCTTGGCTAATGCATCTGCATCGTAGAAGTCGTAACCTTCGGTGCTGGAGATGTGTGACTGCTCACTATCATGGCTCACGTCCGAGACGGGGACAGAGTCAAGACGCTTCCGGGGAGTCTCGTCATGTTGCTGCACCGCCGGTCCCAAGGCAAGCTCGTCAGGTTCCACCACGGCTGCGAGTCGTTTCCCAATCGATTGCGAATAAGCATAATGACCGTTACTGTCCACAGGTCGGGCAATCGGCGTCGGAACGTTGGAAGTGCTTTCCATCATGCCTTCGGAGAGCAGGGATCTGCTCGACATGGACCGACCTATGGGGGCGCTTGATTGAGTAGACATCCTCCGCGGGGTCTCCTCACCGTAACTTTGAGTACCAGAATGAGCATCGATCGGCTTTAATCTATTGTTGCCCTTCTTCTCGTCAATCTTGACCTTTTGGAACCGGCCTAGTCGTAATTCGAAATGATATTGCGCTCGCCGTTCGAGGAGAAGATTGACGGCGTATGATAAGATGCGCCACGTCTGTGAAAGTCGAAAAAGACTAGCTGTTTCGGCAGCTTTGGCATACTGTTCCATGATATGAGCAACTCTATGATTGAGCAGCTTGCCGCCTTTGACAAACGGAAGCTCTCGTTGAAGTGTTTCGATATAGATAGTAGAAAGATACTGATACACCTGAGTGGTCCGGGTGGAAGGGATATGCCCCGATGCCATAGTTTGCTGCGACTTGAATATTCCCGTCACTTTGATGGCCTGGTCGAGGCCTAGGGGCATTTTCTGTTCGTCGGAGATGCTGGGGGCGGATGGCGGAGTGGTGCTCATGGGAGGGCCTGACCTGCCTGCTCCCCGCTTGCGACCCGTTCGTTTTCTAGGACCTAGGAAGCTACCCACGACGTCCTCCTCAGAGTCACTTCTGCTGATGCTAAGCATGGGTGTGTTGGGGCTTGAGCCGTATGGGGTCCGGGGTATCATCTCGGAGTGGTGGCTCAAGGTAGGTCGCGGCCGCTGCGAATGCGGCCTCTCATCTAGAAACATTAGAACGTCACCCTTTGGCGAAAAAGCCATGGCTGACGTCGACTGGCGATCAATTACTTTTGTGGAAAATGCGACGTCGCACTGGGTAAATAGTCCGTCTGCTCCAACCGTCCAGAGCATGTCTTGATCCTGCCACAGCAAGGCAGCTGGAGAGCTATCGAACCTCTCGATTTCCTTGTACGGCATTGTGGGCCGAGCAAGATCCCAGATGTGCACTGCAGAGGTTCCGTATCGCCTGTTGCTGCTCTCGTCATAAGCGACAGCAACCTGTGCGACTCGTTTGCTCTGCGCTGTGGCTGACCAAAGGCCAGGCCTCCAGGCTACGGTGAATATGGGTGCTGGTGTTGATACTGTATATTTTGGTTTCTGGCGCTTGTCAGCTGTGCCTCCGAGATCCCACACATGTAACTTGGTGTCCCAGCCTCCACTGATGAGGTGGGTTCCGTCTGGATGCCACGAGATGGAAGCACAGGCTTTTTCATGTGCGTTGATGCGCAACAACGGTCTGGCAGGCTGCCGAACGTCCCACTTGAGCACCACGCCCCCTTCGGTGCAACATGCCATTTCGTGGCCGACCTTGGGGGACCATTTAACCTGTCTGACGGGATCTATGCATTTGAGAGGCGCAAAGCGCTGTCGAAAGGTGATGCCACCGGAGCGCGCTTGCAGAGGCGACGAAGTGTCAAAGACACGGGCGAACCCGTCCTGGCTTCCCGAGAGCAGCCAGCTCTTGAGATGGGGGTTCACATCCAGCGTAGTGATCTGACGTGAGTCCTCCTGCATTTGGATATACTCCAACGGCTCAGCAGCGCCGGATCCGACGCGGGTAACATCGTAGGCAAAGATCTTGCCATTTGCGCAGGCTGTGAAGATGGTCGAATGGCCGTGCCACTTGACGTCTCGAATGCTGAGCTGGTCCGAGGTAGGCCCCCCCTTGGGCCCTGTGGCATGGGCAGCAATGACGGCCCGGAGATCCACGCCCTCATGGAAGCTAAAGTTCAGGCTCTGGGGGTCGTCAAGCATCAGCGTCTTGAGGATATGTGCGCCACCGAGCACGGCGGCCCGTCGGTCGGGGGAGACATCGAGGCTGAGGATGGGGACGCCGGCTTTGTAGACACCGTCCTGCGACTTGGACGGGCGGTAGGTGGCGGTGATGGAGGAGGCGGGCGCACTTGTGATGGAAAGGTTGCTCGGGTCGCCGGTCGGGGTCTCGGGGATGGCCTTGCCGAGGAGCTTGCGCATGATCTTGGAGTCGCGGTTATACATGGTTGCGGGGAGTCAGCGTCGGGCGGGACGCCATGGGCTTCGGATCGGACAGCGACTCAGCGCATGGTGCGCGACAATGCGGGATGCGGCGGCGACGGACTGCGGCTGTCTAGCGAGGCTGAGGCCGGGATGCTGGCCGGGGTCGAGGCTGGGCTTGAGGTTGAGGCTGAGGTTGAAGTTGAGGTTATGATGGCGGTGGTGGAGTGGAGGTCCAATGTCGAGTTTGTGGAGGGAGGTCTGTGAGCTTCAGTGGGGCCGATGGTCGGCGGCGGTTCTTTCAGGCGCCTTCAGCTTGGTCCTCATCGCAACGCTGCATCGCAACGCTGCGGCGCAACCAGTTGATGGTAACGACAACACGCGGCATCCCAGGTTTGTGCACCAATTAACCAAGCAAGAGGCCTGCCAAAAATGATATGTCAGCCATGTATGTATGTATACTCCTTGCCATCACGTCACGCCTGCAGCTAGACAAAAGCAATCCGAGACCAACCCAGTGGTCCATGCATGATCAACCTCTGTGTTATCCCTCCCACTCCCCCCCCAATTGGCTCCAATGGCTGGCATGTCTGAGATGCTGTCGAATGGGCTTCCTTGATTGTAAAAACAAAATATTCAGCTCCGTACTTGATCACCTGATCCTGCCATACAGCTCAACGAGTGTTTTTTTTTTATTTTTTTTTTAGCCTCTGAATGAGATGAGCTGGTAGTCTGGGCTAAATTTCTGGCTCTGCTAAACTACGTATTTCAAGGAATACCAACATTTCAATGGTTCTTGTTTGAAAAAAAAAAAAAAAAAAAAAAAAAGTCGGCGCTTGTGGGACCAACGTTGAGACCAAAGCAGGGCGTGGAATGATTGTGAAAGATTTTATACAAAGCAGTTGACCCTTGTTAACAGCCCCGCTTGCTTACCCTCTCTGTCAGAGGCCAAAAGTTTGAACATACAATGGGCTGCAAGAAGTTCGGGCCCAAACCTACCTTCGTTGTAAAGAAAGGGAGTATAAAGTAGATTGAATAAATAATAAAAGAATAAGCAATTGATTCCTTGAAAAATAACATCGCAGTTAATTTTATACCCACATCTATATTATTGATCAACAAATAAACAATTTCTTGTAGCTCACTGCACATCCAGCCAGTCCCACTAACCTGGATTGCTGACTGACTCTTCGAGTGTAGCAATGTTTGTGGAGAGCCTGGCGCCAAGCATTGCACAATCATCCTCACCGTTTGCATCACATAATTCCTCCTTCTATTGGAGGAATCAACCTATCGTCGCGAATTATTGCCAATCACAAAAAAGAGATCCTTCAAGACCCGCAATCAATTGATTGTGCAATTAATTTAGGAATGGTTTATGAATAAGATTTAGGTTAGAGTACCTCAAACCGTTGTCATGGGTTCGATCGACTACTACATAAAACGGACTGAGAACCTAACCTCTTTTCATGGGCTGGCTTTTTGAACAACATCACCAAATTGACACAATTTTGACCACCTTGTCAGTACATGGTCATTATGGGGGATGGGCCTCAAATTCAAGCTGCCCTCCTAGCAGAGGACAGGCCCTCCGCAATCCCAGCAAAGAACCTTGCAACCTCCAACGTTGAAGTATCCATCGACAATGAACCTACCCACGATTCTGATGGGGACGAAGAACAAACCGACAAAAATGCAAACGAAAATCAAGCAAAACTTGTTCATGGAGCCGTGGTTATTCGAGATGGCAACGACATCGCTCAATATGTGGTCAGCACCCAGGACGATCATGACCCGGCTTGCACTTTTCGATCCTTCATCATCGGGTCCGGGTTGACCGCTCTTGCTGCCTGCATTAACCAAATTTACTTCTACAAACCTGTAGAGGTATCCTTCGCATCGGTATTTCTCTGCCTGATGGCGTATGTCATTGGTGTTGCGTGGTCAGTGGTGCTACCTCGTCGAGAGCATGTAACAAAATACCTACCATCGCAGGCTGCGTGGCTCGGGCCCGTAGTGCACTTTATTAACCCAGGACACTTTGGGCTCAAAGAACATGCCGTGGCGTCAATCCTTTCAACGTCAAGTGCAAATGGTGCGGCAATTGTCCAGGTTTTTGGCGCGGAAAGGTTATTCTACGACCGAAAAACAGAGGCAGCGACTGCCATCTTGACAATTTTTTCGGCTTCCATATTTGGATACGGGCTTGTCGGGTTATTGAGATCTGTTATTGTGCATCGTAAGTCACAACTACAACTATCTCATGGTCCTACTCAATGTATGCTAATGCTATTTGTGCCAGCGAGCGAGATGGTTTGGTGGCAATGCCTGCCAATGATATCCATCTATCAAACATTCCATCGAGATCCCAAAGGTGATAATCGCGACCGTTTGCGCGTTTTTGGATTAACGAGCATTGCAATGTTTATATGGGAGCCTATTGCCTCCTACATATGGCCTTGGTTTAATGGCATCTCCATACCCTGCTTAGCCTCCAAGAATGCCCCGCCTTCCCGAAGGAAGATACTAATGACCATCTTCGGCGGCATCTCTTCTAATGAGGGACAAGGTTTGTTCAACTTTTCCCTTGACTGGCAGTATATTACTTCACGGTATATGTCACTCCCTTTGATCCAACAGGCGAATGCTTGGATCGGTATCCTTATATCATACATTATGTGCTTTGCGCTGTATTATAGTGGCGCGTGGAGCTCCAAGAAGTTCCCGTTTATGTCGACCGCCATGTTTGACGACAAAACCGGCAAGGTCTACAACCAGACAGCGGTCTTTGGCAAGACTGCCATTTTAGACCCCGATGCTTTGGAAAGGCATGGTCTCCCAAGGCTCACTGCGACAAATGTCTGGGCCAACATGGCTGCAATGGCAGCTATTGGTGGATTGATCACTCACATTAGTCTCTTTCATGGTCCCAAGATCAAAAAGTCACTTAAGCAAGCGTGGAAGAAGGAAGAAACCGATCCTCATTACCAAATTATGCAGAAAAATTACAAGGATGTCCCCTTGTGGTGGTATGGCATAGTGTTGCTGGTCGGGTTTTTCCTCGGGTTGGGTGCAGTCTATGCTGGAAACACTACACTGGATCCTTGGGCTTACGTTGTGGCAATCTTGCTTGGCTGCATCGTTGCTCCCTTTTCCCTCTGCCTCTACGGTCTTTTGGGCACGAGCGTTTCAACAAACAATCTTTCCAAAATGCTTTGTGGTGTGCTCCAACCAGGAAAGCCAATCGCCAACCTTTACTTTTCCATGTTCAGTCATGAGATTACTGTTTTGTCAGTTTTCTTGGCCACCGATCTCAAGATGGCCCAGTACCTCAAAATTCCTTGGCGTACAATGTTTCTACTTCAAACCTATGGCAGCCTGTTGGGAACGGCCCTCAATTATGTTATCATGGATAATATTGTCGAGAATCGGCGGGAAATCCTTCTTGACCCCATTGGAAACCAAGTTTGGAGTGGACAGAAAATACAGTCTCTAAACACAACCGCGGTAACTTGGTCACTGGCCAAGTACGTTTATGGGTTTGGTAAAGATGGATACGGATGGATCCCATTATCCATTCTATTTGGAGCATTGATTCCGATAGTTCACTGGTTCATTGCGCGCAAAAAGCCGACAATATTTGGTTGGGAAACCCGCAAACTCGTGTCTCCCGTAATCTTCCACAATGCTTCCCTCACCACGGCTGGCACAACTTCAGTCATCTGGTCACAGGTAATAACAGGATTGTGGTCACAATATTTTATGCGCTTAAAGAACCCGGCCTGGTTTGGAAAGTACAACTATATCGTTGGAGGAGGACTGGATGCCGGTGCAAAGGTTATGATGTTTATTTTGACCTTCGCCGTTTTTGGTGGCTCGGGAGATGAAGTTCCATTCCCTACGGTATGTTCTGATTTCTTTCAAATTAATCGTGATTTTCTGGTCTAATCAAATGCTTCCAGTGGTGGGGAAATCCGGTCTCCAGTTCCAAGCAATATGCCGATTATTGTGGGACAGGTGTGAGCGCTAAATAAGGACTGCCCGAGTATGAATGTGAACTTATCGGTCGATCACTGGATGAGATTAAGCCTTGGTCCCTTTTGCTACAATGAGAATCGATTCCAAGTGAGCTAATCCTTGAGTTACAAAATCAATGCATTGTCTAATTCGGTAAAGAACCCAAACGCCTAAATTTTATTAGCATAGACTATAGTCGCAGGGGTGTATATAATAAACTTACAGACGAGTCAAGGTCAAGCCAATCAGTGGGTTGCCATTGAAGCGGGTGAGATCTGGGTTCAAATTGATCCTCAAACATGGACGCCAAGTTATCGGCCATTGACTCAAGTGATTGTTCTCCATCGATCTCTCCAGTCGCATTTCCATTTCGCGGATGTGTTGCAATCGTTTGTGATAAACTGTAGGATACGTCATACTTTGCTTCAACTCTGAGTTCTTCGATAATGACGCTATATCTATGACTTGCTGATTCAACTCCGAGGGTTGTGGCAAGGTGAGATTGGCACTGTTCGGCTAACCGAAAAAGTAGAGGGTCTTCCATTCCACTATCTCCATTTGCTTTTTGTTTAATCTCCCACACGTAAACAATAGCAAGTGCACAAAATGTGACATAAGGAGTCCACCAAAGCGCGAAGAAGAGTTCTTGACCATTTGAAAACATTCGGTCGACCGTTTCGAGTGCCATTTTCGCTGCCGAAAGACATTCCAACACACACCCACCCAAAGAAGCTTGATCGGTGCCACTCGAAGATTCCAGTAGGAATGGCCTGTTGGCATGCATAATGGCATGGCAGTAAGCGAGTTTTAATGCTATACCCTGGCGAGCAAAACTTGGGATTAAGCTCAAGGGACGGACCGATCCAAGGTGAGGTGGTAGTTCCTTATGCCAGTCATGAATCTGACGTGTGAAATTCTGTGCTGCGACGAGGCGCTCTTGGTTGCTCATGGGCTTTAATGAGTACACTTCTCTTGAGATGGACTCAATAATCCTAGCTACTCTGTTCATGGTTAGAAATATAATAATTTAGTTGGAAAATTGGCCTACCTTGCGTGAAAAATTAATGAATCAACATGGCAATCTATGAGAGGCTCTGAAAGCGATGGGCCCTGGATTGTCATATCCTCATCATTGACCCTGTCTGGGAAGTCTTGATCCACGTCATCGCCATGGTAGAATCGAGGCCTACCAAATACCACAGCAAGGTACTTGTCTATGGTATAGGCCACCCAAAAAGTTCTTTTGCGGCACTCCATAGTAATATAATCTACTGTAGGGCTCAAACTCCGACTAACTCGGTGCCTCACTGCCTTTCGATGCAGGCCTAGAGCCGAAATTATGGGAATGGTATTTCCAAAGACATACCAGGCTTGATTCATGCGCGACGTTTGGAGAAGATAGAGAACTTGTAATATCCTGGCCTGAGCTGACTCAACCCGTGGTAACCCGGTCTCCTCTGTTGTGAGATTAAGCGATGTAGTGAAATATTGTTCACTTCGACCGGGGCCGGAATCGTCGGATATAGAGAGCTTAGACTGTCTCAAGGAGGAAATGGCAAGAATTCCAACAACCACAGCAGCCCTAGCATGACCAATGTTGGTCTGCAATGGGACTTGATTTTGAAAGTTGTCCAAAGCCGTGCCCAGCCACCGAAAACACACTTGTCGATTAAGAATCCGGTAAGTGACGATGCAGTTTTCAAAGTAGAAGTTGAAGGATTCAATCGCTGACTCGCGGTCCATCGGTAGAGGTCCCAGGCCTTGTAAAGCAATGAATGGCTTGTCTCCCGCTGACACAAGCGGCCGAGAATTCTGCAGGTCTGTCAAGACATTTGGCGGCTTGTCTCGCTTCTGGAGGGCGAGTCTCTTCCAGGCTCGATGTATAAAGGAAAGATTCGAAGTAGGGTCGACAATTTGGCCTTCAATTTCCGCGCTCGTAAATCCGGGAGAGGTCCGAGATGTTTGTCTAGAACTTGATGGGTCGTGGTTGTTTCCGGGGTTGGCGGACGCTGCTGGATCACTGAACGGTTAGGGACGGCCTATCACAGAGTAGAGCTTTTGAGCTATTCACCTTATGTCCGGAAAAGATTCCCTCAGACCTGACGGACTTTGGGAGGACTCAGCAGCAGCTGGAGGGGTCGGCGGTCGTCCACGGCGATACTGCGCGTTGAATTCACAAACAATTCCTCGTGTTGAGCAACCTCTGCATGGAATGGTTCCCGTGCACTTCAACTTCTTCAACTTGCAGTGATCGCAAGCCCGGCTGACTTTTGGAGTTTTTCGACCGTTTGAAGGTGCCTCCGAGGGCCTCTTCCGGTGCTGGCCAGCAGCGACGTTTGGTGAGGACGCATCGGATCTGGGGGTAGATTGTTGAAGTGATTGGTTTTCTGACGAGCTGGCCATTGCGGCGTTTCCGGGCTTCGGATTCAGATCCACTGGAGGTGATTGCAGCGGAACTCACCAAGTCAATGCAAACAAACAAGGATCTAAAGTTGAGTTGATGCTCGGAAATGGCCAATGTGGGCCGAGTCCCCGGATTTATATCTATATCTAAACGACTCGGAAATCCGGTAATGCGGGGAATGTGGGGCATCTTGGAGCAAGCTGGAGCGCATATGTACAAGTAAAGCATAAAACCAAGACATGGGGATGGGCACTTCATAATTATGAAATAATTTACTCAATTTACTAGATCTAATTTATTCTAGGTTACAAAGGCTTAAATGACGCCCAAGCGGTGACCATAGTGATGGAGAAATGACCATGTTAGAGCGCTAATATGCTTTTGGAAGATCCCAGTCATGCCTTGGCCAAATCACCATCATCTGTAGCCCGTCTAAATGATTTTGGGAAGCGCTGCTGATGAAATGGCAGCGAAGATCTCCTGTTCGGCACCTTCAGGCAGAGGCAGCAAAGGAGACCGCACTGTAGCATGCGAAAGGATTCCACGAGCGACAAGAGCATGCTTCAGGGCGACGGTGCCCTCCATGTGAGAACCACGGTGATAAACTGCCTTTGTGAGGGGCAGGAGTCGGTCATGGACCTCCCGAGCCTTCTTGTAATCCTTGGCCTTTCCGGCTTCAATGAGCTCCAGCAGAGCCTCAGGGGCGATGTTGCCGTAGCCAACAAGCATGCCATCGACATCAAATGCGGTGTGCAAAAGATACTCATCGTGGCAAGTGAGAACAGGCACATTGGGGCGCTCCTTGCGGAAAACAGGGATCTCGGTGTCCCAGCGGCGCATGTTACGGACTCCGTTCTTCATAGCGATAACTCCGGGCTGAGCAGCAATATCTAACAGAGTTTGCAGATTGTACGTGGCCTTGGTGTTATCCGGATATTGGAAAAGAATAAGGGGCAGCTCGGAGACTTCGTACACAACCTTGTAGCGGTCCTGTGGAGCGCCAGGTTGGTAGCCAAATCTCAGCCAGCCATGGGAGGGATACAAGAGACCAGCTTGAGCACCAGCCTCCTTAGCGCGCTTGGCCTCCAAGGCTGCAACCTCAGTTCCCTCACCAGTGATCCCGGCAATGATGGGGATTTTGTTGTCGACAGACTTGACAAATGCCTTAATGACACTAATTTGTTCTTCGGGTGTGAGAAAAGTACCCTCGCCGGCATGGCCAAGAACGACGAGACCCTTGACTCCGGGGATGCTGCCAAGCCAAGATCCAAGTCTTTGAATAGCCTCGTAATCGACTTGGCCGTCCTTGGTAAAGGGGGTAACAGGGGCAGGGGTAAGACCTTTGAGATCAAGCGCCATTTTGTTTACTTTGTGATTGGTGAGTGAGTTGGATTGATTGGGATAAAAAAGAGGTGAATGTTGAGGTTGAGAGTTATGAGAGTGATGATTCTGATGCTGATGCTCATTGGGTAACAAAAGCTGGTTTCTGTTGTAGTTTATATGCATGTTTGCTCGGAAGTTTGGCTCGTAGGAATCACAGAAAGCATTCCTCCTACGAGCCGAATCCGAGTACTTCGGATATGCCAACAATCATTCGGAGGCTCTCAAATCACAAATATTCTGCTCAATTCGCGTGGATTTCGGTGACGTAGGTAAAAGTCCGAGTGGTCCGGAAACCCGGTCGGATTCCCGGATTTATGCAGGCTACTCCAAAGCGCGAGCCGCGACTTTACACTAGTGTGGTCATACTTGCTCAGCTGGCGTGGTTTTCTACGGTCCTGACCTGTCTTGGCATTGGTGAAAGGGCGTGCCTTCTCTTGACCAGCCCCTGACCTGGTCAATGGCATCGGAGGAGTCATTTGGGCATCCCCGCATCTCCAGACCTCCGCTTCCCCAGGATTCTGGGGAACTACTGGGAGCCGCCACTAGTGGGTAGCAGACATTGGTGAAGGACAGTCGCGTACAAGAATATAAAACTAGGTGCCCATCTCGGGATCCTATTCCCCCCTCATCCTTCTGCAGCACTTCCCACAACAAAAGATCTCGCAATGGCTTCAAACAGTCCCCCAGCCGACGTTGAAGGTAGTACCCACGAAAAGTCTGGTGTTTTTCATAATGAATACCTGCAAAGTGGATTATCCTCAGAGGATTCCGAGTTTCTTCGCGCTTTTCCGGATGAGCGCAGGAAGAAAATATTGCGCAAAGTTGATGTTCGTTGTCAAACCACCGATTTCGGAGCAGACGACTGACACGATACAGTTTAGACTCATGCCCATGCTCGTACTCTTGTACTTGATTGCGTATCTGGACAAGACCAATATCGGTAAGGCGGGATTCAACGATATGGATTTGGCGTGCCTGACCAGAGTTTGCAGGAAATGCAAAGATTGAAGGACTTACTGAAGATCTGAATCTCAAGGGAATAGAATACAATGTCGTGGTGGCCATCTTTTTCATCCCCTTTGTGCTCTGTGGTAAGATTTGCCCTCTGGTTGTCGATAATTTTGCCTAACGTTTACCAGAGGTTCCCTCAAATATGATCCTCCATAAACTTAAAAGGCCCTCGCTGTACATGGGAGGGATTGTATTTTGCTGGGGAACAATTATGACTTTGACGGGCATCGTGCAAAATTACGGTGGGCTTATTGCCATCAGATTTCTCCTTGGTGTCTTTGAGTAAGTACCCCACACCTCTTTGTGCTTATAGCTCTGACCATTCCAGGGCCGGTTTTCTTCCCGGTGCCATCCTCATCATTTCCAACTGGTATCTCCCCAACGAAACTCAAGTTCGTATCGCGCTGTTATACACATCGGCCGCCACTGGTGGGGCCTTTTCAGGCCTTCTTGCCTTCGCGATTGCCAAGATGGACGGGGTGGCAGGGCTTGAAGGGTGGCGCTGGATCTTCATTATCGAAGGTCTTTGTACCGTTGCTGTTTCTGTCATGTGCGTTTTCCTGTTGTGTGACTCCCCAGCACTGTCAGGAAGGTGGCTAGAGGCGGAAGAGATTCGATACCTGGAGCTTCGACAACTCAGTCGACGTGTAACTACTCCAGGAGAGTACCGAGATGGGAAGGGCGAGTCCAAGCTCGCCGTGTTCAAGGATATCCTCTTTGACTACAAGATCTATCTGCTCACCTTTGCGAACTGGTCAAATGCTGTTCCAAATTACGCCATGAAATTTACCATGCCTAGCATTCTGAAGGGCATGGGATACACATCCGCCACCGCCCAGCTCATGACCATCCCTCCGTATGCGGTGGGTGCGATTTCTGCGTTCGCATTTGCAGTTTTTGCAGACAAGTATTCCTGGCGATATCCGTTCATCCTTGGGCCACAGTGTTGTCTTGTCATATCCTTCATCATTTTGTTTGCCAAATCCAGCAATATTGAAGATAACATTGCGGTGTGTTATTTCGCTGTTTGCTTGGCAACATTCGGGTAAGTGTCACCGGATAAAGTCATGATTAATTCTAACAGAGTCAGGATGTACCCTATTCTCCCAGGCGTGAACGCGTGGAATGTCGCCAATACCCCCGACCCCAATAAAAGATCAATCAACATTGGACTACTGGTTTGTGTTGGCAACATTGGTGGTCTGATTGGGTCTTACATCTACTTGGATCGAGAGGCTCCGACATACCCTACAGGTTACGGTACATCCTTAGCCTTTGCTGCTACAGGCATTGTCGCCGCCACACTTCTCGAGGTTTTACTTAACAAAGAAAACAAAACGAAGGCACAGATGACGGAGGATGAGGTTAGAGGAATTTACTCGGACCAAGAACTGCAGCGAATGGGCGAGAAGAGCCCACTATTCAAGTACGCACTCTAAATATGTGGCTAGCGCATTTTCCCTCAGCGGCGTGCGTGTTCCTTTCGCACTAGGTACAAAAATAAGAAGACAGATATTATCAGCCTAACTAGAACCCTTGTTTTATGATCAAAGTTGATAGAAAGTAGACCGATATTCCGTATTAGAAGGGTTGATGATCGAAAGAAGGTCTCTTTTAACCAAGACGAGGGGAGACAGCAGATAAGTTAGCATGTTTGGCTGAGAAGCGTTGGTATTCGTGACGTAACTCAACAAAGCACGCAGACCTAAAGCGATTCTATCAAAGGCATTCATTAATTTCTAAAAAAAAAAAAAAAAAAAAACATTTCACTGGAGCCGGGCAACAGGCGCCTTACGAGTAGCGGATTGGATACAGGGGCTGTGCCGCGATGGTTCGTACACTTTCTTGTTGCAACAGGTTCTATCCGGCCCGTATTACAATTTAAGATGTTTGACGATGTCATGGATAAATTTATTCGTACTTCTTAGCTGGGCGATTTGATTGAAGAGATGCCTGTTATCTATTCCGAGCATGCACATGATTCCTTTTGTGGTGAAAGTTGTATTTATTATCCCTGAACCCTGTATTCAGTGACCCACACCACACCACATGGTTCACATCCAGCCGACTCAACAGACTGAAAGAGTCTGGCAGTTGGAAATATAGAACGAAATTTGTATTATCAGAGAGAATTTCCGCCCTAAGGTGAGTGGGATTGAATGGCAGACTGATCCGGATCTTGCTGCGCGCTTGGTCGCGCATTCTGCATTCCAGAATGTCACTCTATTGCCGTATTTGACCCTATCACAAACTCGAGAACAAGTCGGCGATCACGAAGGGGTTTCATTTTACGCCCTGGTTCTCATGGTTATTAAACAAGGATCACTAGTGTTTCATATGAGCCTTCGGGCGTCGGCTTGTTGTATTGGCGCATCCAGGTTTTGAACGAGTGTTTGATCGAGGCGACAAGGGACGGGTTCTTATCAGCAGAAGAATATTCCAACATTTCTAGAAAACAGGGCGGAAAGTTCCATGCCGGCAGAATAACCGAGAAGCAGCTGTGAGTGATCTAGCATAAGCGTTCGGAGGTCTTGATCGCTGCGACCTCGCTAATCCGCGAGCAGGATAGCTCAAGCTAGTACCCGAGCCAAGCTTGCGTTCTAGAAGACAGTAAGCTGAGGGAGGTCGTTTACGGCATGATGGCCTATAGGTCGTCAAAGATATTCAAAGCGGAACACCATGCTATACGCGTGTGCACGGATAGCACTCACGATCACATTGCTTCTATCCGAATACTGGGTTGGAAATTACGGACGGGACGTGTCATTTTGTTATTGATATTTTTTCCAGTTGGTAAAACCTTGTGATGGTCAGCTCTCTACGGCACGGACCGAGATAGGCGCAGAACGGTCCCAAAGTGAGACCGAATTATTTTGCAGATGGTCTCATCCATGCACTAGGCTAGATGGCTTTTTCAGGCAATGATCCCGGAAGGCAATCGAATCGTGGCTATGTCGACGTCCGCGCACACGCATGCGCGTGCGCCCGACCATTCCACTTCGATATTATCCGAGACGCGACCATTGCCTGCATGGGTGGTATCCATCCCTTCACTCTTCATTGGGGAAGAAGAAGACTGATTAAATAACATGAACAGTTTCGGATGCGCAGGTTGCCTCACGACAACACGATGATGATGAATTTGCGACACGGAAGCTGACGGATGATCCACAAGACGGTTTGCACTCCGCGATAGGAAACGATAGAACCACTTGTTCCGGCCCTAAAAAACGGGAACCCCGGCTGAAATCATGTAAATATCCACCGTATCCACTGATACCTTTAAGATACTGACCTCTGCGGCCCAATCGACCAGGACGAACTCCTTCTTCAGATAAGCAATCAAGAGGGTCCTCTTTATCTGTGTTTCTGTGGAGAGACTGGAGCTTTGCTGGAGCCCTCTGCTGGAGCCCTGCTGGAGACGGGGGGACGTTGGAGACAAGCTTTGGCCAAGACGGCACGAGCTGGTTGGCCAAGAGGATCGACTGGATGGGGTGGCATTCGCGGAGATAAACCGGCTGACTGGGCGATGGTGGACCAATGACAAGGCCAGGGATGAAGAAAGTACATGCTGCCTGCTCGGCTTCACCGGGGACTAGCCGGCGGTTCGATGCTTCTAGTGGTCTCGTACGAGCATCCGGGGGGTCTTGGCGACAGGCATGCTGCCCTAAACTAGCTACCACCGATACAGGGCCAACGACACCACCCCCAAGCTGTCATGATGCCGTGGCGATGGAGGTTTTGAACTTTTGGGTGCGTCGGTTGAAGCTCGAACGCGCGCATCCCTCAAATGGTCCACTCACGACCCGGGGATAAAAAGATCCATCTTCCAGAACCAAGGATTCTTATCTGTGACGCGTCCCTTGATTTGCTCCTGGTCCCAGGTCCTTGTCCTCTGCTTCCCCCGCGTGTTCCACTTTTCCCAAAGACTTTGCCGATTTATCCGTGCAACGGCCTCAATGCTCGTAGTTGATTGCAAAAAAAGTAATTTGCATTACGTTTTCGTGTTCCCCAGATCTTCACCTCACCTTCCAAATCAATCCAAGGTTGAGGAGAAACTCGACCCTATCGCTTATCCCCAATACCAAGCTTCCTTATCTGTCTTAACCCTTGATCGCCGTGTGAGTGGCCGCATCGGGTGCCTCATCATGGCCAACGGCAGAAATCCCCCTTTCGGCGTGTTTCGCGCGTCAAGAGTTTAGTTATATATATATGGCTTTGTCGCGCTGCTGTTTCAATGTTTGCAACCCAGCCATTTGTCTTCATCAAACCAGAGGCACATTCGCCATGGCCGAAATAACCACCAAGAACGAACCCTACGAGGTCAACTCGCCCATCGAGGACCACACGGGCAGCACTGAGTCCGGCGTGAAGGAGGAAAAGTCCTGGGCCACCCGAAATGGACTGAATCTGAAGTCTTTCACGGCCCATGAGGACCATGGAACCGGAACCGTCGAGCTCGAGCGCTCCATGAAGCCTCGCCACCTCAACATGATTGCCATTGGAGGCAGGTTCGTGTTTTCCAAACCCCGCATGAGCAATGTTTCGCTGCATTCTCTATTCTGGCTTGAATGTGCAGCATGCTAACTGTGCTGGGACAGTATTGGTGCTGGCTTCTTCGTCGGAAGTGGCAGTGCTCTGCAGACGGGAGGCCCTGGATCCGTCTTGCTTGGTTTCCTCATCATGGGAATCATGATGTTCAACGTTGTCTACGCCCTGGGAGAGCTCGCTGTCATGTACCCCATCTCTGGTGGATTCTATACGTAAGCTTATTCGTAACCTACCACCCCCGCGATTCCCCATTCTAACCGAGGTTCTAGTTATGCCAACCGTTTTGTTGATCCATCTTGGGGTTTTGCCATGGGTTGGAACTATGTCATGCAGTGGGCTTTCGTGCTGCCTCTTGAGCTAACAGTCTGCGGTACTGTTATTCAGTATTGGGCGCCCGACACTAGCGTCGCCATCTGGGTTACTGTAAGTCTTACCATCACAACAGTGTCTTGTCCCCATTGCTGACATGCATGTTTCAGGTCTTTTTGGTCCTGATTGTTATCATCAACATCTTTGGTACTATGGGTTATGCCGAGGAGGAGTTCTGGGCTTCCCTGCTCAAGCTGTCGGCTACCATCATCTTCATGATTGTGGCTGTCGTTCTCGTTTGCGGTGGTGGTCCTTCCGATGGCATGTACAGCCACTACTGGGGTGCTCGCCTCTGGTATGATCCTGGCGCTTTCCGCCACGGCTTCAGGGGTTTCTGCGGTGTGTTTGTCACTGCTGCCTTCTCTTTCAGCGGTACTGAGCTTGTTGGTCTGGCCGCTGCCGAGTCAAAGAACCCTGCCAAGGCTCTTCCCGGCGCCATCAAGCAGGTTTTCTGGCGTATCACCCTCTTTTATGTCATCGGCCTCCTCCTCGTCGGATTTTTGGTTGACTCTACTGATTCGCGTCTTCTGAACGCTGGTAATGATGACCCTAGCGCATCACCCTTTGTCATTGCTATTGCCAACGCCGGATTGAAAGGATATGATTCCTTCATGAACGTCATCATCTTGGTGTCTGTGCTATCTATCGGCGTATCTTGCGTCTACGGTGGAAGCCGAACCCTCGTCGCCTTGTCGCAGCAGGGTTATGCTCCTAAATTCTTCTCCTTTATTGATAAGTCTGGACGCCCTCTGCCCGCCGTTTTCTCCATCATTGTCATGGGTGTTTTGGGTTACATCAGTGTCAACGGCAACAGCAGCACAGTTTTCACCTGGCTCCAGGCTCTCTCCGGCTTGGCTGCCTTGTTTACATGGGGCTCCATTTGTCTCTGCCATATCCGTTTCCGATCGGCTTGGAAGCACCAGGGCCACACTCTAGATGAAATCCCATTCAAGGCAATTGGAGGTGTTGTTGGCTCTTGGATTGGCCTTGGCCTTAACGTCATCGTCCTGATGGCCCAGTTCTATACCGCCATGACCAATACTGATGGTTCCCTTGGCACTGCTGAAGGTTTCTTTGAATCTTACCTTGCTTTCCCCATCGTTATTGCATTCTACATTGGTGGCTATATCTGGAAGCGACAAGGCTGGCTCAGCATCGCTGACATTGACCTCGACACTGGTCGCAGGGAGCACGATTGGGAGACTATCCGGGCCTACCGGGAGGAGCTGGCCGCTGCCCCTGCTTGGAAGCGAGTATTGAACTTTATTTTCTAAACATGCAAACTACATAAATATCCCACCGTACATACAGAAGTTTACACAGATTTCATATATAATATAGTTACATATTTTTACTATTTAGAACATCCCCAACTAAGACGAAAAGTGTACTCAAATGCTTTGTCTGAGATCGATGCTCTTTGATTTCAAAATTGATACGGAAAGTAAATCACTCTCTGATAGTTATAGAGCTAGCCTTGCAAACTGCGGCGCTTCTCTACAGGGGGTGTTTCAAATTCTCATCATGAGAGTCGGGACGAATTCAGTGTTGATACATCAAGCCCAATCACCTTGTGCAAGCGAAGAATGTCCCTGCCCCGACAAGGCTATTGCCCAGTGGCTTGGGTGGCTTAGTTAGCCAAAAAACACGGCTGAGCAAAAGGACGAATGATAGATAGGGTTCGGAAGCGGGCCCATAAACTAGCCGCATCATAACCAATAATATTGGGAATTCATAGTGCTAAATCCTAGTTGCAGCTCATGCTTGTCCGTGCTTTGGAGTATTGGAGCGCCAAAACTCTCCAGCCTCAGCTGCCTCGTCTGACCCCCGCCACTCTTGCATTACTGCTGGGCCGTCGCGTTTCCCTCGTTTTTCTTTTTCTTTTCCTCTTTCATTTTCTCTCATTTCGCTGCTTTTGATGCCGGGTCATCTGCATCACAGCCCACGCAATGCCACGCGATCGGGTTGCTCGACGATCACGCTATGTCGGCAATGTAATATCTGAAAATTCGGCTCTAGCCGACTCGGAAATTGACGGCGATACAGCAACTGAAAGCCTGATATCATCATATCGAGATAATCACGCTTATCGTAAGTACCATTTTCAGGAGCTACGATCTCCTCAAACGCCAGTGTCATGGCACTCCCCATCCTCAAGGAGTGTGTATGTATCACCACAAATTACTTTACCCCTCGTTCTCAAGTTGGACCCTAACCTCCTGGAAGCATCCAACGTCACGCTGAGAGACTCGGAATATCGATCAGTTGCCGTTTTTGTGACAGAAGTCCATCGCCTCACGAACTTATTATGTGCAGTAATTGTCTCAACCGCTCTCGAGCTGCTCATCGAAATTGTTTGATTCAGAGAGGTCACCGTTTTATTCCTGAACCAAGCGGCTCGGCCGCGTCGGATGACTCATGCGATGAACTCGAATTTGTAGATTACGTCTTTACAAAGTACCTCTTAGATCCAAATATGATCGGAGACCCATCAATTGCACACCAAGAGGATGCAAAATGTACATGGATTGGAGTTCCGATCATCCAAACGAAGAAGCGTCCCAAGATTCATATTTGGCCACGATTGCACAACATACTGAAGGAATCTCAGAGTCCACATCCCCGCCAATGCCCCAGCTTGGTCTCTTTCATCGGTAGTACTGGGGCTGGGAAAAGCACTCTAATCCGTGCTATGATCCAGATGGTTCGGCCAGATGAGATATATAAACAGTCCGTGCCTATCCCGGGTTTACCGACAGACCGATTCGATTCTACTAGCAGTGATATTCATGTCTATGCTGATCCACATACCCTCCCAACGAGATCCCCTATCTTGTACTTGGGTATGTACATCCCCTGACACAAGTGGTTCAAGTGTAACACATCTAACACTACTGAGATTGCGAGGGACTGTCTGGTTCTATAAATCCAGTCTCGCGACAATATCTTACAGCGCGGGAACGCCGAATTCAGTTATCGGAAGATAACAACGACCATGAATATCTTGAAAATATTATTGAAACAAGCGAAGACTCCTTCGATCTCCGATGGGGAAGTTGGGAGAATATCTCATATCCAACGTCTGGCCAGCTTCACGAAAGGAAAACCGTTGCCATTGAAACACGAAAAACTATTGTTAAGCGTGTTTATCCTAGGATTTTGTACGCATTCTCAGATGTCGTCTGTTTTGTCACCACAAATGCAAGGTGTGTGTGGTCTTTGTCACAGCCTAAATGGACAAATGCTAATGACAGTGAAGAGAGTCGCATCATTTCCTCTCAAGATTGATTTCATGGGCTACAGAAGGTCATGAGCGCGTTTTAAATCAGCGCGTCAAGCCAGCTCTAATCATAATAGTAAATAAGGATCACGATTCCGAAGATGGCGTTAATAACGAAAAAGAAGTCACACAAAAACTTCTTTTGAGCTTTCAGAGGACAGAGGAATACGGTAAATTGAAGAATTCGTGGGATGAACGAGGAAATCCAATTGGAAATGCAGCCGACCTCTTGCATTGCTACTACAGTTCCTTTAGAGTGCTCACTATACCAGTGCATCGTTCGAACAGCTCTCCTCTAAGCACTATTGGCGTGTATGGAAGCATTAAATCTGTCTATAGCGCCATTCAAACGACAGCATCAGATGTGCGGAAACGAAAGGAGGAAAGAGGAGTTGAGTTTGACGTTGCCGACTTGAATAAAAACATAAAAAAATCTTTGCATCGCCTTGGTCGAGATCAACGTTCTTCCCTTGACTTTTACGGCCTTACCGAAGGGGACTCTCCTGTGCCTACACGGTTCAGCGAGCACATGGTAGCTATGATGGTTAAGCTCGGCAAAGAATACGAAATTGAAGAAAGTAATGAGATTGGGAGCGAGCAGAGAATCGCACAGAGCTTTGCAGAGTATGGAGCAGCTTGCATCGCTGCACAGCTCCCATGGGGTCATGATCTAGGTTCGACGCACCCTGAGAGTCGCATATGGCCTGTATTAATATGGAATAAACTAGGAACCATTAAAAGAGCACGAGACTCCCTTGTAGACGAAGCTCAGCTGGCTCTCGAGGTTTTCCGTAATCGCCACTGGCGATGTGAAGCCAAAAACCAAAGCGGTAAAAGATGCAAAAACTATCTCCCAGGACATGAAAAAGGCCATCAATTTAGCTCTAGAGCTTCAGAGCTGGACGAAGAGTCTCCAAACGATGATATGCAGGTAGCGGACCATGTATGCTCTTGGAGACCGACAGAATTTAGAGAGCAACTCGTGAGGGGCATTCACGTACTGCGGAACAAAAATGAGGCGATTGAAAAATTGAGGCTTTTGGCCCATCAAAAGCGGATTGTGCTTATGCATAGCCAGAGGACTTGTTTAGCCTGCCTGGCTGAATGTCCGACTAACATTCTTCCCTGCCGACATAGAGATGAGGGTGGACCAGGACATGGTATTTGTCGAACCTGTCTGGAGCGCTTCTCTAATTATCGGGCGCACAAGCACATCTTGACAATTAATAACTGCCCCTTAGGATGTGAGTTATACAGTGGTCCTCAGAGAATCAGAGTAAAACCGAAATCAGCGGGGCCACGTATCTTGTCGCTTGACGGGTAAGAAAACCACCCATGGAGAGTGTCCCGTTCGCCCCGCGGCATTGTCGCTAATCCTGTGTAGCGGCGGGATCCGAAGTATTATAGAGCTGGCAATCCTTAATGCCATTTCGAATGAAATTGCAAAACAAGTACCATTGCAAATTCCCATGTACGAGCTATTTGATCTAGTTGTGGGAACGAGCACCGGTAAGCACTTGGATCACCCGCGTTCTCGGAAAATGAGTATTCTAAACAACTAGGTGGTATCATTGCTCTTGGCGTATTCCAGCAAGGCTGGCCTTCAACAAACAATTCATCTAGATTCGAGTCCCTCATAACTCAAGCATTCTCGTATAGGGCTAGGCTGCATCTGTCCATAACCAGGCCTTTAATACAGCCTTTCTGTAACTACCGATATACCAACAAAGGAATCGAAGATGCTCTCAAGGAACGTCTTGGAAAAAGATACCTCTTCGCATCAAAAATTGCAAGCAAAACAAGTCGGGAACACCGAGAACACCATTCGTCGGCCAGACATGGGCACTTTTGTGCCAATAATGTCAAGGTCGCCGTCGTTAGTTATTTGCAAGATTATAATCAGACAGTATTGATCTCAAACTATTTTAGAAACCCCAGCAGTAAGAACGGCAGCTGTGAGTCATTCAAATATTCATATTAGGAGCTGAAGAAAGCTCACATATCCTTGCAGATTTACTCTCTCGGCAAGAAAATAAAGCTGATGACTTCAGAATTTGGGAAGCGTGAGTGAAGCTGGCCTGAGCCAAATACCACGTTTGTTATACCCACTAACTGTTACTCTAAGGGCGCGAGCGACGTTAGCAGTGCCTCTGTATTATAAGTCATTTAGTCATCCAGAAACAACAGACGTATATATCAATGAAGACATTGAATATAGGAATCCCGTGGAACTAGCATATGGCGAGTCTAAGAAGATTTGGGACGATGACGTCTCCCCTGATATTATTCTATCCCTTGGAGCAGGTGCTCTGGTTGATCCAGTTTCAGGTGAAATTCAAGATGAGGATCCTGCAAAGGGAGAAGTACTCAAGGAGGTTATTCCTCAAGGATGGCGAAATAAATCGGAGACTGGAAAGGATTCAGCCAGAAATTCTAGGAGTTGTCGCCAGACTTGGCTTAACTTTGTGGAGCGCAACCCAAAGCTTTCGGCCAAAAAGTGTCACCGTGTTGACGTAGGACTTGTGGATCGGGTTGATATAGATGATGTCGATAAGCTGAAACAGGTCCGGGAGCGATGCAGGCGGTACCTGAGACGCAGCGAGCGAGCTCCCAAATACTTCAAGAACGAGCCCTATGAGTCAGCCTTCGAGCATATAAGGGTTGTCACGAGCAGGCTTTTGGCTTCTTTATTCCACTATTCTGGGACCAACCTAAATTCCATCTTGGCCGGGGGGCAATTCCAGGGTCATATCTACTGTCGTCTTACGCCTGGAGAGCCATATACAAAGTCCTTCCTGAATTCGGATTTTCAATTCCAACTGCAGCAAACTTGCCGGGAAACAAAAGTTAGCAGCCCTACAACAATCATATTCCTCGACGGCACCCATAACTTCAATAATGATGAGCTGGAAGCCACCATTAGGATGGAAGTCACCTCTGGCGCCTATGACCGATCTATCGAGGTGCGATTACCGACATGGCATCGATGGGAACCGATATCAGGATTTTAGAGAGAAGTGGCATGGTGGCATTGGAAGCAACGAAATCTTGTTCTGGAAGAACCCTTCATTGTGTATGTCATTGCGCTAGATGTCGAGTGTGGATTCTTTGTGCTCTGGATTGATGATTATTTTGATTTTTGCCTCTAGACAAAACCTCAGTTATCCAAATGGTATGATTTCCTTGCCGTATATTATATCAGAGTCTAGTAACCGTCTTGTATTTGGGTTTGTATATAGGGCCTTGCGTGTATCAAGATAAAGAGAAGCCGATAAAAGTCATGTCTATACCATGAAAGCAACATAACCTCGCCATCAACATTCAAAGCTTCGCCTCAGCCTTTTTAGGGACCACTAGCCAACTTTAGAAATAGGCATGTTGTAGTTTCGCGACCTGCAGGTGGTGTAGAAGCGCAACTATCAAGCAGTTTGAAGTATGGAGTGAAGTCTTTTGCTGCTGTCCTGTTCTATTTCATCTTCTCTTCAATCAATCAAGTATGCCTACAAGAGATTTTGCAAATGGTATTTCACAAGTGAGGAATCTTCTAATTTGGTTCTCCTCAACGCCTTCTGCTGTCTTCCATATTCCCGGCTTCTTTCCGTTACAGAATTTTCGTGTTTCATCCCCACCTCAATGTCTAAGCCACGACTCGCATTACATGCTCAAACACTCGAGTGGGTAAATCCAGCCCTGTGACAGTGTGGCCATGGGTCCGTGGGGCATTCCAGAACCACGGCTCCACCTCAACTACGATGGAACCAAAGGGCGACCTTGCATAATTGGTCTAGAGGCGCCCAGGCCAGCAGCAGGGCTAAAGATGCACCCAAGTTACCATCTTGTAAGGACATGCCTGTCGGGGTGTGGCCCTCCAGAAAGCAGAAAGAGTAACAGGCATGTCGATCTGGGAGTATAAAAGGGAGACAAAGTAATTGGAATGAGGGACAAAACTGAACAAGCCGTCTTGCTAATCATTAAATAACAGCCAACGGGCTGTATCATCTATCCAACGCCCTGATCCCTCTCTATCCATGAACAGAATTGCTGACAAGCGACAGTGATGGAGGTGTGAGTCCTTGGCAGAGAGTCTCCTCCTGAGGCATGAGTTCCCTTTCCCAAGCTAGACTCACACCGCCTCAAGACGACAACTCATGCAGCAAACGACGGCTACCACAACGACCTGCGCTGATAGGTTGCCAAGAAGAGGCAGGGCCTCATAAAAGAAAAGCGAGGCAATATGCGTATGCAATCGCCACCCCGGCGATGTACCCCAGCTACTTTGCTCATGGTGGCTTCAAGCCATTCAAGCGAGCACACTGGCCGTCCCGGCACTTACCAGCCGTAACGATCCCACAGGGTCTTGTACCAAACATTATGTCTAACTCCACGTTCCAAATGTCCAATTTGGTCAACCAGTGGCATGCAGCTAAAGATTTCAGCGAATGTGTTGAGGCATTCACTCCGAGCTTTCAAATGTCCAGACTGTCTACTAATACCAGTCGCTGGGTCGAGATTCACGTACTGCTTGTGTCCGCGTACCAGCAAGGGACCAGAATGCGTAAGATGTGATGCAGCAAAATTTAGTGCAATGTCCTCACAGTTGAAGTGCTGGTCCACGTAGTCGCGAATTTTAGTCATAGCTGGGTCTTTTGAAAAGTAATAGTCGAGGAACATGATGTCTGTAAAGGCCAGGTTGGTCAGAACCATGGCGTATGCATCGTCGTTTTGAGAGCAAAACTGGTATTCCCAATGCCCGTTCTTGTCAACCAGAGCACAACGAGCTAGAGCACCTGTCAATCGTTGTCGACCAAATTGTCGCCACATCTGGAAGACAAATTCCATGTCGGAAGGGCGGTAGAAGACGTCGTCATCGGATAGCAGGATGGCCCGTGTCTTGTACTGCGGATCCGGCCACAGCTTTTCATTCAAGCTATCGCGAGGCGGAATGCGGTAGCGCACGGCTACGCCATGATTTGATGTGAAGTTTTCGGGTGCCGTCTCATTGAAATTATTCCATAATACGACAATCTCGAGTAGCGAGGGAATTTTTTCAGAGAGCAAGTTTTCTAGAATGTATTTCAATTCTTTGGGGCGATGAAACGTCGAAATGGCAATTCTGTTGATGAATTGTTAGCGTCGTCGTCGTCGTATTAGTCGATGTGCCGATGAGCGGTGACTTGCGTGAACTTGTCATCCATCAAGGCCCAATACTTGGAATCGGCCACGGCCTGCTGCTCGGCCAAGGCGGTGCGATTATGATGGCCACAGCGGTCAACCTTGGGCCTCACAGACAGCTCCTCCCATTGGGCGGTGCCATGACGCGGCGTCAGGAGAGCCAAGAAGAAGATCAATGCCGTCGATGCGAAAAAGTACAGGGCTAATCGCCGTCTGCGCCTCGACTGCAGCCCCCCCGCGAAATTAAACAGCGTGGCGGCCTGTGGAGTCTTCATGCTGCGAGAAGGGCCCTATATGAGGAAGAAGAGAAGCCACGACAGGTTGAAAGGGCATGGTAGCCGTAGGGTATTATCGCGACGGGTTGCTGCCGGGCCCCGCCATTTTAGTCATTAGCTGGATTGGGGAGTGACAGGTAGACGAGGCAAGGCTCCGCGCAGTTCCGCGCAAAGTCCGCGCCGCCCGCGCTGCCCAAGCCAACTAATTGGAGCCAGAGCCAGAGCCAGAGCCAGAGCCAGAGCCAGAGCCAGAACCACAGTCAGTTGGAGCCACAGCCGCCAGAGAGCAGAGGCGGCAGTGGTGACGCAATGAAACCCAAAGCGACATTCCCTGTCAGCCTGCGGGGGAGGGAGTGGTCAGGTGGCGGGCTGAGTCAATAAGTCATGCATATTGGAGAGGGATGGATGCAGTGCGAAAAAGAAAAAAAAAAAGGGTTGGACCGTTGCTCTCGGGCTTACTGGCCACGGGAACGACAAGCTCACCGAACGCTTCGGCCGCTACCTAATGTGACTGTCATGGCCGGCCTCGTTTCATTTCATTTGGTCCCATTCCATTCCATCCCATCCCATCTTATCCCAATCTTATCCCATCTCTCTCATCCTTTATGCAGCGTCGGCGTTGGCATCGGCATCGACATCGACATCGACATCGGTGTCCTCTGATCCCCCGCAGCAGCAGCATCAACCCATGGAGAGCCCAGGTCACAGAGACCCTCTCTCAATGCTACGTCATCCAGCTATGCCGAGAGACAACCCTGGAAATGGGCCCAAGCTTCGGCACATGCATATTGTTTTTGTTTCTCAACCTCACTTCACCTTGTAAACAATCTCGGGCTGACGGGCTGCTTCTTAGGTACTGCCACACTAGTGCAGTCCTGATCGGCCTGGGCGCCTTGGGGGATGAGATCGCCCATTGGCTGTGCATTGTAGTTCTCACGCACCGAGATGCCGTGCCAAGAAGGAGCACGTCACATTTGAAGGATTGTCTTGGAGTCTGCAGCTCTTAGTCGAAAATGCGCCCACCCATCGTCCAATTGTCGCATTCGCTTCCACCATGTGCGACAATGGCCCTCTCTCGATAAATATTCACACCCACCTGATGGTTTGCCTGCCCTGTATACCTCTCCGGCCTTCCGTTGCTTGTGATAACCGCGTTTTCATGCCATCTATCCGCGTTTAATAATCTCCATCTTTTCCCATCCTCTCTAATACCCATCTGCCGTCTGGTTATCAAACGCCCGTTGGGCTCACTACCGCTATGCGTGCTCGCCGCGTCCTTCTGCTGGTGGCCACGTCCATCGTGGTGCTCCTACTGGCACTTCACCGACACTTACATGAGGTCGGGGAGGTCATCCATACCTACACCACCTTCCACAAACTGGTAGCAGAGCACCCGGACCTCTTATACAGATACCCCGAGCCCGTCTCTGGAAAGCAAATAGTTCCCAAGATTCTTCACAACGTCGCACTTGGCAACATCAACTTTACAAAGTATGAGGCTGCCATCCAAAGCTGTAAGAAGATCCATCCCGACTGGGAGTACAAGCTCTGGACCGACGACAACGCCACCTCCTTCCTCCTAGAACAGCAACCAGATATTCTTCACCACTATGTAGGATACGCCCAAGGTATTCAGCGTGCCAACATCCTGAGATACGCTGTGCTCCATCATTATGGCGGTGTCTATCTCGACATTGATGTGGTATGCCATGTTGCTCTCGACAAGACTCCGATCGTCAAGCTCCCACTCGTCACGCCAGGTGCATATCCAGCTGGGGTCAACAATGCCTTCATCGCCGCGCGCCCACGCCACCCCTTCTTGGCTCAGCTCCTCGAGTCGGTGCCCAGCCATGACTTGTTCTGGGGGTTGCCGATGCGCATCCCCTACGTCGAGAACATGATGAGCACGGGCTGCATGTTCTTCTCCAACGAGTGGATGCGCTATGTACAGGACTTACTCACTGGGGCACAAAACGAAAAGATCCACATCCTCGCAAACGAAGAGGGCAACATGAACCCGCACATGTTGAGGGGCAAAATCACAACACCCATCTTCTCTCATTTGGGTGCAAGCAGCTGGCACAGCTGGGACGCCGCTATTCTGTTGATGATCGGACAGCATTACATCATCTTTCTGCTGCTACTCGTCGTTGTCATCACCACTACAATCGCACTGCCAATATACCTCTGCTCCTCTGGGAAGCGAACACTGCACCGCAGTCCCAGCTTTTTTAACCTTGGTGGCGTTGGCTGGGCATCCCAAGGAAAGACGAAGACAAAGACAAAGACAGAAGAAAGAGAAGATGTTGAAAGAAACTGGGCTTAAAGGGTGGAGATGTAATCACCCAATAATCATGTCAATTTTTTTTTTAGACTTAAATAATATCTAGACAAATTACTCAATGCTTTCAACCTTATTTTATTTAGCCTTGCAGCAATCGAAGAACGGGCCCCGGCAGCGTGACAATTGCAACACCATCAGTCTTACGAACCCAGACGGAATGCGAAAAACTTCCGCGTGGGGGATTTTTTTTTTCTCTCGGGGGCGTATGTGCCCCATCTTGATCCGAAGAAGCCGAGCACAATCATCGGAGAGGTCGGACCATGATCTGCACCTTTTAGACAATGACGATCCGCATGCGTTAGCGCGCTTGGTGACGCTTACAATTCTGTGATTCAGTTGCAGCTTTACCGTACGCTATTTATTTCCCTTGTCTCGGCCCACCGCCACAACCGGTCGGCGGCATTGTTGTCGCACAATTCAATGATGGCTTTCTTTTTTGGCGAACCACCGGCCGTATGGATGTGGAAGCCAACAAAGTCGACTGGCTGGAAAACGGAAATTAATTAGGCAAACTAGTATCTCTCCTTCTTCCCTCCCCCTTTCTTATCTAATGCAGTCGTGCATTTGTTGTACGGATCACCCGGATTCTCTTTCTTGGCGTCGGGTTTCGCTTCTTTTACACTATCACTCATGCATGCCTAGCTTGCTTTCTGCCGTGTCTTTCTCGCGCTGCGCCGTTGTTCCACCTGAGTAGTGTACAGTACACTGTTGCCTCAAGCCAAAAATGTATCCATATTTACGCCACGATTTTAAGCATGATTTGTGCCATGGGTTGGAAAAGACGCAGAGACCAAAATGACAGGTTTGGTGCGAATGAAACAGCGCAAGGCTTATACATGGTATGGATCTCGAACACATTGTGTTCAGCTCAATGAATGATCGCGACAAGCATCATGGACCTTTGTTAGCGAAAAGTATCTAACCCTCCCTATTGGAATTTTCTTTGCTCGCCAATCTGCTGGTCAACCTCTTTGCCACACTAATACTGGCGCTACCTCAAAGTCCTATTCTTCGAACAGGGGCCATTGGAATTTTCATGGAGCGCTCGCCAAGTTTTCAATAAACTGCAGCTGGGACCTCGACCCAGGGCTTTCTGATGACTCAACATAAGCCTTAGCCTTGTGGTCCTGTTTTCTACGCAAGTAGCAGTTCGTGTTCGGAGAATGAGCTGTCGAATCATTCACCTTGGATGGTAGCGTTGGAAGCGCAACTACGACTATAAGATGTGAGACGGATTGATAAAATAAATATATGACGAAACGAAGATGGATGGAGAAATATATTACAGTGACGAGCCCACCGCTTGTCTCAAGGAGGTGTAGCAAATTTGCCAAATATGTGAGTCAATGTCTCTTGATGTGGAGCCCAAAAGTTGCATTCAAGATTTTGATCCTCGCGCGTATTGGGCATATTACAAATGGATTGGTGATGATTGAGTTGTGAAAGTATATGGAATATTCAAGCGTCTAAGATGCCCCTACAAACCTCGAGTGGATATTTCGGGCAATCTTCCTGCTTTTGCTCACAGAAATGGTATGAAGCGACGGAACAGGAGTGGAAAGCAGCGATCTCGAAGCTCACTGATGGTGTGGGTTTTCGGCAATGGTAGTGACAGTGACCTCATCAATTTGCCTTGGTCTGAGGGACAAGACGCAGCGATAGCTAAGTAATTCATCTTCACTGCCGTACGATTTTATTCTAGCGTTGCATTAGTTTAGATTTTGTCAACAGACAGAAGGCATTCTTGTACTTGAGCCTTGGTAAGTTTGTTGGAACAGTTGCCGGGAAGCAGATGTTGAGCTGCTTTGTTGCAGGATATAACTTTGCAAACCAAGAAGCCAACCGAAAACAGAAGTAATATACTCTCAATTACTTATCACTAGTAACAGTGATGGTTTCAAAGTTTCATGTCAAATTGAAAATAACTTGCGATTGATTTTATGCATTTTGGGACGAAGACTGAACAACAGGAAGAAATCATTTAAGATTGCAAATAAGTCAAGTCAAATAAAAAAAAAGCTTTTGGTCACGCCAAGAATTTAAATCGATAAAAAAAACAAAACTCCTTTAATATTGAGATCATTATAATTCATAAAATGAGGAAATCAAACAAAAATATAGGACGCAACCCAAAATCGCTCAGAGATTGCCTGGGCTTGAAATAGGCGCTCCCCTATTGCGTACTGCCGAATTGAATGCAACTAAATCGTCTCCAATTGTGTCACCCTTTCCTGTCGATGATCCAGACACACACTTTTCACCCTTCCACGCTACCCCAGCAGCGCGTGTCCAAGCCCCAGGCATTGTAGCAACCATCTGTTGTGTATAGAACAGGCGACAGTTGGCCGCCTGGTACTGGAAATGGACTGGGTAGCCATCGACATCATCCGAGCGATAGCTGCTAAGACCGTTAACTGCAATGCCAATGCTAATCTCCTTCAATGGTGACTCTGCACTTGGGTATTCTGATGCGGATGCATTGTAGATGGAAAAGGCCTTGTCCTCGTCTTCAATGCCAGACTCAATAATGGTTTCGTAGGCCAGCACGGTAGATTTTGGCAACTGCAGTGTTCCCTTGACACCACCCATGGCTTGCATGGCTTGCTTTATTGGGCGACCACCAAGTGCAAGAGTGCGTATTCCATAGTTTCGTGTGAGGAGACCAGTAAGAATTGTGCATGAAGATCCACAAAGACCATCAGTGACAATCAGAATGTTTTCCGGCTTGAACAGAGCTTTATCCAACCAAGGCGACTTCTTTTTTTGTTCCTTGTAGTATTCGGCGATTAAGGGCTCAAAAAAGTCCGCTACCTTGTCCTTTGCAGCCGTAGTCATCTTTTGACCGCCTTTGATTGAGTAAGGTCCGTACCATTCTTTCCCACTAGTGATATTCTTTCCCTTGGTGTTGAAAGGTCCATCACTATAAAAGCCACTGGCCAGAGACCCATACGCAACTTCGGAGGAAACTTGGAGGAATGGTGTTGCGCGATAGCGCTCGTAGGCATCGAACTTTCCATCAGGGAATAGGAGGCGGTAGATTCCGTTCGCTAGCATAATGATCCCTCCGCCGTTACCTGACATGTCAATAATGAGCTTGTCACGATTGGCTTTGTGGGCTGCCGTCAAAAAATCCGACACCACCCCGATGTTATCCGCAGCCCATTCGTTGGCATCAAAGTCAGCGGGTTTTGAGCTTGGTTCAAAGTTGAGAATGGTGAGGACGGCGACATCCTCATATCCAGTTTCGTTGAGGAAATAGCCAGAAATGGAGTCTAGTGGACCAATTGCTTCTGGGTAAGGGTACCCTGGAATGGCTGTTGGTGTAGCTGATTGCGTCTCAGAGCTTGCGGTCTCGGTCGTTGTAGGCTCTAAAGTCGCACTCGTCGCGACGGCAGTCGTTGAGATGGCAGTTGGAAGCTCGAATGCCTTGTGGACATCCTCTCCAGAGTTGATATTCGAAAAGTTGGACGCGGGATAAATTCGCACTCGATTTGGTAGTTCGACTTGACTTCCGTTCCTGAACCGAACAATGTGCTGATCAGGAATCTCAAATTGGGTGCTAGTAATGTCACCGGCTGAGTTCAAAAGCCTCGGCAGGGCATTTAGTTGAGTGTTGTACGCAGCATCCGGATCTTGACAACCAGCAATATTCATGACGGCATTGTTCTGAATCCATTGGCTGATGCCGATGCCGTCAACACTAGACACTGCCGATGGAAAGTAATCCAACTTTCCCTTGTTACCCAATTCCATGTCTTCCATCATGAAAACCGTCGGTGTGCGGAGACCGTCGCTCGAAAGCGATACGAAGCGCATTTCGGGTCGGACATAATCGAAAATATTAAATATCGGAGCGAAGTAGTGGAAATGGTTGTCACGACTGGCAACAAACTAAGCAATAGTTAGTCAGACTCGCTGGTACCGCTCCCTTTTCTGAATTTTTTTTCTTATGTTAAATAAGAGAGTCGAGAAAAGAAGAAATCTTACCACTGAACGGATATCTGTCATGACATCATATTGAGAATCATATCCGTTGCTCTGGAGCTTGCTCTTAACTTTCTGCAGGCCACCCAAGACATCCACTCCAGGAAAGAGGTATTCCTTGGGTGGATTCTTGAGTACATCAATATTGGTGTGAAATTGAACGTAGGGCACTATCCACTCAATGAGAGCAATGTCGCGTTTCTTGTCCACTGGAATCGATTTTAAGCATGCAATGCCCGCTGAAGGTGGCACGTCTATCACGGTTGATTTTCCTTCTGTGACATTTGCTGCTTTGTACGCCTCCGAGAGAACTTTGCATGGTGCAGTATCGCGATCCAGCAAGTCTCGTTTGAAGTTGAGGGAAGGTGGAGGGATGTGTGAGCGTATCTGCTCTCCTTGCGGATGTGGGAGAATGGCAGAAGCCAAGCCCGAGAGGGCTAGTATAGAAAGAGACAGAAACATTATGGCGAGGGTCAATCAAGAAGAATATACTCAAACAGCCATGCCAAGAAAAATCGATAGGTACGGGGAACTTGGAAGTTATAAATGTAGACTATCATTGCAGGCTCCACTATAGACCGGCCTCCAATATGCAGACCACATGCCTCGTTTGAATAACGCTACATGTGGATGGACAATTTTGGAGCGGTTGGGCTTCTAAGCCGCCTCCATCAGCCGATCAGAGCCACCTAATTCGCTTCTATATCGATTTACAACGGAACCGCGGAGTTTTCTACGGCACCCAGTGCCGGAATGCACCTAAAAATGGATCAAACGTGGTGGCTGAGGCCTGGTGCTGACAGGAACATACAAGGCTGAGAAAGAACTTCGGGGCTCGAAAACTTGAGACGAAAGTCCCTCGTGCCGCTCGTTTGTATTCCCGCTGCAATTGGTCAATTCCCGGGCTCGTTTGTCAGACTTTCCAGGGCTAATCCATGTTGACCCGTAAGCTGACGCCAAGTCAGAATTTGATGGACCTGTTTCCATCACGCTAACTCGTTATCGTTCGGCTTCTTTATTCCGATGGCTGTGCAAGAGTCACGTGTCAACAGCCTGCTCGCTTTTTCTTCAAACGCCCATCATTATTGGCTATTTCATCGATCAAGTCCTAGGATATGCATTAACTAAGGAATCAACACGTGTGATATATACAGTCATCCGCTTCTCCTCGCCAAATTTCCCATATCTCTAGCATCAATTGCTGAAATTCCATCCAGGGGCATCATGAGATCGAAGCTCCTTCTCCGTCCAATCCCACAACTTGGTCGAGAGCTCGTCGTTTGCTGTGTTTCGACCTTCTCTCCCAGGCACGCCGATAGGTTCGTAGTAACTTCCATTCTTTATGTCTTTGCTGAAGCTGGCCCATAGTTGGGTTTTGGCGCCTTCTGGGTTCGAGATGCCCAAAAGATCGATTCCGAAATTCACAATGACCGAAACAAGTGACACATACGCCTTTTGGCCTTTCCAGATATTGCTTTTGACAAAGCCTGGATGAACAGACACCGAGGTAATCTGTGGAAACCTCTTTGCGAGTTCATAGGCGAATAAGGCCTTGCAGAGATTGGTTTGCCCATACAATGTAAGCGCCCCGCGTTGAGCCATGTCCGTTTTCAGTTCTTCAAAGAGAATTCCTTCGCTGAGGGTGAAGACTTTGTGGAAAATGGATGACATGGATACAATTCGCACATCGGCATCAGGAAGCTCCGCTGTCTTTAACAATTTAGGCATTAGCAGCTGAGTAAACAATACATGGCCTAGGTAGTTGGTTCCAAAGTGAACCTCATAGCCTTGCTCCGTGGTAGCTGCGGGAATAGCTCCAACACCGGCGTTGAGTTGAAGAATGTCAAGACGCTCGGCCTCGGCATTGACTCGAGCTGCCGCAGTCTTGATCGACTCAAATGATCCCAGATCAAGGTCAAGGATCTCAATTTTATCGCAGTCGGCATCTGGTGTTGCTGCCTTGATGCGGCCAATAGCTTCTTCAGCCCTAGCGCGAGAGCGCGCTGCAAGGTAAAGTTTCTGAGGATTATGTTGTACGAGGGCGGCAACAGTTGCTTCGCCAAGCCCGGAGTTTCCACCCGTGACAAGACATACTTTGCCAGTGAGATCTGGAATATCGGTCTGAGGTTCAAATCCAGGCATTTTTGTCAATGTCTATTCGTTGATGCCTAGCTGGCTGATAAGCGTGCTTGCTGCTGTTCGATGAGAAATATTCTTTCTGGGGGGCGATTTCGGGTCAATGAATTTTGACTCAGACGCTTCCCCGCGATAATCAATCTGTTTCGCTCCTTGTTTCAGTGCTGTCAGTGAGTGGTTGAAAGGGGGGGGGGGGGGGCTCAGAGAACGCAATCTCAGCCACGAACTTTGCGAGAATTTTCGGGTAAAATAAGATACAGGGCAGCACTTCAGGATGATCTTTGCTGGGCACATGGATCTAACCGCTTGCCATCATCCGATGTGATTCTAATCTGTCAGCAATTGTGGGGGGTTGGGTAACAGGCCCTGTGGGTCACGGAGCAAATTGCAAATATAGCTTAACGCTTTTCAACATTGAGTGATGACGTTGACTTTATGGATATGTTACTATATTAGGGAAAAGCCGAAAAACACTCTCTTTTCGTACCTATCTACAAGTAATAACTCAACATGGTTTGTTGCCATAGAGTAGCAGATATTCTGTTGTAACATGGTTGTGGATCATAAAACTACAAATAATGTCAATGCGCGTGAATTCGCGAGAGTTTTATAATTGAGGTCTAAAATCTGTGCTGAGATAGCAAAGAGGCGAAATGTATTGAAGCTGAAACCCACACGGGCAGCTGGGGACGCAAAGCATCATTCGAAATAAAATCATTATCCCTCATTCAGCAGGCTCTTCTTCTTTGTACTCTTCTTCTTCCTCATCAATTATATCTTCCTGGTAGTGCATTTTGCTGGAAGGCGTATTTTATGCCAACGGCGGCAATCTACGTCGCGCTTGGCTGACCTACGTCGATTAATTTCCGTTGTCCAACTACTTGACCTTCAATTCCTTGACTCCGCAATGAGGCAGAGTCGCGGTTTGTATGGTTTCGTATTTTGTACATTAAGAGGCTTCTGTGTCTGCTGTTAGGAAAACCCATGTGTTCCACTGGCGCTGAAGCGCTCAATGACTCAGCTTTGCTGGCGGATGAACATCCACTTCAAAAGTTGGAGTGCATTCACTATGCCATATCAGCTCAAATTCTAAGAGCGACAAGAGTCATCCATGTTTTCAAGAGCTTGATATTACACGAGTGATCGACCATGGGTTGCAGAATGCCGCAGCTACAATCTCGCAACATTGGTGGTCCGTTCCGAATCTCTCAGAAATCGCAGATACCTCTAAGAGGTTCTATGCGACAACCCAGCTTTCGACGCAGCTGTTCCATCATCATCTGGTTATTCAACTTCATTTGCCTTTTATATCTCGGCCCTCTGTGGAGCAAACATACGACTACAACAAGACTGTCTGCGTCAACTCGAGCCGCGAGATACTGACACGGTTCATCGCATTTCGATCATTAGATATGGTAGCATTCAACTGTCGTGCTATTGACTTCTTTGCTCTTATCACCACTGTGACAATTCTGCTCGCACACCCACGCTTCAGCGATCGTGCATTAGTGGAGTAGGCGCTGAAGAATATGGATGAAGCAAATCAGCTATGCAGTGACATGATGTATGAACAAAACGCCAATGTATTGCTGTGGATGCTAGACGCTGAAATTTGCGCATACAATCGACATGCTGGAAGTGAAAAGTTACATGATGGCGATCCGAGTGGGAAACAGCTAGACCCAAAACAGCCAACGATTCATGTGTGTCTGCCTCATTTTCGCCAAGTCAAAATCACATGCTCAGGCGTGTTTCAAATCCAACAGGCGCCCAATTCTACCTTACACAAGGTAGCAAGGTCATCCAATTCAGCATTAGCACGACAGAAAAACCATGCAGATCAAATCGACATCACTTCATCATATAACGGCAGTGTCCCGCCCGTCGTCGGTATGTTCTCCGATCAAGTTTTCGAGACCGTGAATCCGTATCTAGTCGAACCAGCCTTTCCATGTCAAACGGCCAGGGCCAATACGACATGGAATACACGACGTGCATCCGAGGCGAGATGCTTGACGATCTGGATCAAGCCATACTACAAGTTTTTTATTAGGTAGAAAGCATCATTTAGGCAGCCACATCATAATATCTCCGGGACAGGCAAGACCATGGAAATAGAAGCATATTTCAGACCACCAGGTCGGAGGGAAACCATTCAATTCGCGAGTATCTTAATTGAAATCCATTTACAATCCCTTGCAATGACATATGCCCAAGTGCCTCGTTAGTGTTATCGTCTTTATTACGGAACACTGAGGGTTGCATCATGTTTCCCCTCTTCCAACAGTCTAACGCGAATCGGATTGTTAGACGACAACCCAGCCTTCAGCCCTCATCCACATCGGACGAAGTGCATGCAAGGGAAACGGCCCCCACAAAGCAACCTTGCGTTAGGTCGCGTACGTGGCATAGGCACATTAGTCGGTCGGAGACTGATTACCTGTGGGTAGTTCTAAAATGCCTCGAATTCTCGTGGCATGATTACCACCAGAATTATTCGCTCGCACCAGGATTTTAGAGCATAGTTAGTCAATTGTCACTTTCCATCCTTCTCAACGCAAATCTAAGGGCACCTTCCAAACGGAAGAAACATCAATGCAGTCAGTTCCGTGTAATCACGGCGGAAATCAAGAGGGCGATATCTTTGAAGCCTTTGGTGGAACTGGTAGAGAAACTTCTTCATCTGCCACTGGCTATACGATGGCAGGCAGAGACAACAACCTGGGCGGCTCTATCCCTGCTCAGCATATGTGGAATGGAAGAGCCGCATCAGAATCCCCGCCTTTTCCCTCTCAACTACAGACTAGTGCGTTGAATAACCAAGTGCCGGTATCAAACTTTCCATTCCATCGACAACCTGGGGCACCAGCTCCTGTACATGGTGGCCCTATCATAAATTCTAGTCACACATGCGACTGTCAACCTGGCTCTCAACCCTCTCATCACGCGGGATCACACCTCCATGCACAGCCTCCAAATATTGGGCCAAACTCGATTCAAAATTCAACGGTGGGCTTTCAGCCTCATGGAAGGCCTACGATCGCTCAAAAAGAGACATACAATACACAACAAAACTGCGCAGTCCACTCCCAAAACCCACGGTATGGACACGGGTCGTCAACAACATGGCCACAATGTTCAACATGTGCACAAGGTAAAGGGCAAAGCGAAATACACCAGTCAGCCCCTCAAGATTCACAGTCCTCGGGCATGATATATCTTAATGGAAACTGGTTCAACCTGTCCTCAGCTGATAGGTATATACCTCCGCCTGTCCCAGCAACTCCGCCTGAGACAGTGTCATGGCAACGACAGCAACCCTCCCATCCGGCCCTCTCTACCCAGCCGGTTTCCTCACACTTACCGTCTATGCAGCCTGCTGCAGTCGCGAACACAGGTCCTATGAACCAACCAGGCATTCCTAGAATGCCTGGGGTATCAGCAAAAAAGTCAAGCAAGCCAGGAAATACATCTTCTGCGCCATTTATCCCATCAGGGGGCCGACCTCCAGTCGCAACGCCTCGGCCTCCAGTTTTTGTTCCCCCACCACCTGGTTGGCACGGTCCTAGACAGACACCCGCCAAAGTGCCTAAAATTGTGAATCAAAGCCCAATATCTTCCACCACAGCATATGACACTTCAGACTCGAGCGGCTCGGAAACGAGTGAATCAGAGACTAGCGATCCGGAAACAAGTGGGATAGAGGCAGAAGAATCGTCCCGATACAATCCATTCGATCATTCTGACAGCGGAAGCAGTGATTCCGAGGATGATAGTTCAAGTAGTAGTAGTGATTCGGATACATCTAGTGATCATTTTCCAACAAGGTCGCAATCCTCGTGGCCCAATCCTGCCAAGCACATCCTGCCAAAACTCGGGGACGATATACCCCAGCGCTATCGAAGCATTTCGCCCACAGAAGAGGAGTGGGAGCGCCAGAAAAAGGATTTGGGTGCAAAGAATAACGCATTGGATCGACTAATGACAATGGTTGGTATGGAAGAGGTCAAGACAGAGTTTTTGAAAATCAAATCAATGATTGAGACAACTCGGCGACGGAAGGGTAGATTAAGATGGCAAGATCTAAATCTAGTGCTCACGGGAAACCCAGGAACAGGTATGTGGCTCCCCCACTGCCAGCCTTGACTCATCTTTTTCGAATATTCCACCAATCACTCAAGATTTTGGGCATCTTTTATTGCGTATCTTTATTCACTGACATTGTGTTCTAGGGAAAAGAACACTTGCCGGGTTATATCTTGACTTTCTATCACAATGTGGTGTCTGGTCGGATGCGAAGAAAGGAAACGTCCCATTTAAATATCTTTCAGCCATTAACATAGATTTCAACAATCTTGGCTTTCATCTCAGCGACGTCATGGTATATATGCACCACAATCCCTCCATCAGCTTGGTTCGCTAATTTTTTCGGGGTGATATTTAGTATCTTTTTATCGATTCAATCGACAACCTAGACGAAGACGACAATCCCAAATTATTGGATCTCCTTGACCGACACAGTTATAAGCTTGTGGTCGTTATCTCGGGCAGTTCTGACAGCGTTACGCGTTTTCTAGGGGGTTCTTCCCATGGGCGATGGCAGTTTGGGCGAAGACTGCAACTAAAAGACCTCATTGATGAGGATTTACGACTAATTTTACTGCGACTCATTCACCATAATTCTCTCAAGGTAGTTGGTGGAGATGATAATTCAGCCCCTTTAATGGCCGCCAAACGCGTAGGCAAAGGCCGCAAATCGAAGAATTTTGGGAATGTTTATGAGCTTATATCGGCTTTTGAGAAAATTCTTGAACGGCATGCCAGTCGACTCGACGAAGAGAAAATGCAGGCTCGGATGAAGGAGATTGAAGATTCAAACAATACGCGAAGCGTGCTAGGCATATTTGGTCAAGAGCGCTCCAAACATGCCGATAGAAGCTTTCTTCTCCTCAATCTTCTAATTATTTTTTTCTTTGTCCTGTTATTTGATGGAGGCTCAGATGCAAAAGGCTCTACTAAGCCCTTAATAAGCGAGGAGGAAAAAGCCAACATGGCACATATTACAAAAGACGACAACAAAGACAAGTCTGGGGAAAGGGGCCAAGCCCCTCGAATCAAGCAAACTAGCAAGGAGAACAAAACGACCAAGCTGAGTCAGCATGGTCATAAAAAAGTTAAAGAGGCGGAATCAAATTCAGGTTTGACAGAAACAGTCGAAGATACCGAGAAACAGCGCCAGGATGACAATATTTCCTGGCTGACAACGGAGGATATTCTGGGGAAACAACCCAATGACTTTCAGTCTCGAAGCGATGCTTGGAAGGAGCTCGAAAAGATGACTGGCCTAGAAGACGTCAAGAGGGCCATTAAAAATTTAGCGAACATCAAAATGGAGAATCACTACCGTGAGATTGATGGCAAGGAACTCCTTCAAGTATCCTTGAATCAGGTCTTTCTAGGACCTCCGGGAACCGGCAAGACGACAGTGGCGAAACTTTATGGTCAGATATTAGCGGATATAGGTCTTTTATCAACCAATGAAGTCATCATCAAAACCCCTGGAGACTTCATTGGGCAGTATCTTGGTGATTCAGAAGCAAACACGACCGCAATTTTAGAGTCAACCAAAGGCAAAGTCCTCATTATTGACGATGCCTATATGTTTTACCACGATACAGGAAGTGGTGCACATCATGATACAGATGAATACAAAGTGGGCTGTATTGATACGCTGGTTTCGAATATACAAAACACACCCGGCGATGACAGATGCGTCATTCTTGTCGGCTATCGAGATTTGATGGAGTCAATGTTTCAAAAGGTTAACCCCGGGCTTCGAAGACGCTTCCCTCTTGAAGATGCATTCTACTTCCAAGATTACGATGATGAGCAGTTGTGCGATATTTTGCGATTGAAAATGGCAAAGGAAGAGATCAGGGCAGAAAAGCCGGCCATGGATGTTGCTGCTGAAGTGCTTCGCCGGATGAGAGACCGTCCAAATTTTGGAAACGGAGGTGATGTCCAGAATTTATTAGATCAAGCTAAAGCTCGTTTCTGGGAAAGAACTTCAAAGGATAGATCCGGATTGGATAGTGGGATCCAAACTGACAACCGTCCTTCAGCTGGAAAGTCACCATACATTATCAACGGCCTCACAGAACATGATTCGGCTCGTGGTCAGATTCACGATATTGTCCTTGAGAGGGAAGACTTTGATCCTGAATGGAACAGAGGTGCCTGGGCCAGTCAAAAGTGCGCTAGTCTTTTTAATGGGCTGGTTGGTTTCGACCCTATTATCAATCAGTTGCAGGATTACCAGCGCATTGCTACCAATATGCGTTTGATGGGCAAAGATCCACGTGAAAGTATCCCATTCACTTTTGTCTTCAAAGGTCCCCCGGGGACAGGGAAGACGCACACAGCCCGTATCATGGGCCAAATCTTTTACGACATGGGTTTTCTCTCAACTAATGACGTTGTCGAGTGTTCTGCAAGCAATATGATCGGTGAATACCTTGGTCAGACAGGACCAAAGGTTGTCAGTCTCCTTGATCGTGCCCTTGGCAAAGTTCTATTCATTGATGAAGCCTATCGACTAGGAGGGGAAAGCCGGGCTATCCGAGGGGGAGGGTATGAGAAAGAGGCTATTGGTGAATTGGTCGACAGCATGACCAAGCCACGCTATCTCCGCAAGATTGTGATCGTGTTGGCAGGATATGATGACCACATGGACATGTTGATGGAGGCAAACCCTGGATTACGCGGGCGATTTCCAACTGATCTCACGTTCCAACCGATGAGCCCTCACCACTGCGAAGAACACCTCATAAACCTGATCCGTATGGAGGGTATCTTCATAGAAGATTATCCTGAGGTCAGTGGTGAATCCAGGAAAATAGTACTGCGGTTATTAGAGAGGCTGAGTATGACGCCGGGATGGTCAAATGCCCGGGACGTGAAGACACTTGCGACCATGATCATAGCCGACGTCTACCGGAAGAACTTGAGGATTGAAAATGGAACTAATTCTCAATCTCAGAATATGCTGAGTATCACTACAGGTGATACAGTTGCTTGTTTGAAAAGATTGCTTAGACAAAGGAACATGGATGGCGCAGAGTGGTAACGCTGGGGTGTTCTTGACATACAAATAAGCTTGTTAATATGATTACTTCCACTATTTGCCTGTTTTTCACATGGGCCTCCGATTCTAAAATCATTTTATAGTTTATACGACGTGTGTAATCATAAGCAGTAGGAACCATGTTCTTCTTCATTTGAACAACTTGAGAAATACACTCCATCGTAACTTGGGGTCGGTCAAACTAAGGTGCCATGGTGACATCTCTCCAACTCCTCTTCACTTGACAATTCAGTTTTATCTCATCTGAACACAATCACCATAGTGCTAATTTGTAAATCTTCATACCAAAGTTCCAACCTAGTGCTGAGTTCTTTTGAATGTGGGGGGCGACCAGGGTTTGCAGATGTTGTGGGTACAGCGACTGCAGTTGGACGGAGATTTGTTGCAGTGCGTCGCATTGAACGGCACCCACGTGCCGAATATACTTCGCTGTCTTTGTAGTACAATTGAGGATATTTAAGGAATTTTTGCTCCAATTGATTGCTTTTATTGCCAATGAGAGTTAACAAACGGATGGTGAATTAACAATTTTTTCATCGTGTTTGCTGAGAAAGAAAGGGAGTTCCATCGAGCCGAGGAAAAGAACACAAAGCCATCCTCTCAGCATCCAATTACAAATCGCCCGAAATCGATTGTTATCTCGCTGCCGACTTGCCATCAATTCAGCCTAGATCAAGCCCATTCTTAGCGTGGATGGACCAATCTAAGCAGTTTGCCGCTTCATGGTGCCTCCAAAACCAACCCTCGCTTCAACAGCCCCTCCAAGATAGCATGGTAGCATCCCTACAACGTAGCATCGGACTGCAATTAGGGCAACGACCAACACCTCAACCCTGCCGGTCCAACCATGTAGCTAGGATCAAAGGACGATTTGCTACTTCTGGAAAAATGGCATGGAAATTATGCCGTAAATCATGCTTCGATGTCAGCATGTGTAATCGCATTTGTTAGTACCTAGATCCATTGCGGATTGATCCCCCGAAACTAAGGAAGAGGGGTTTGGTGAGGTTCTCTACCTTGTCCTTCCACATCATTCATCTCCTTCCTCTACAAAGACCAATCCAAACAGTTTCGATGGAATTGACTCTCCAGAGTCAGATCTCGGGGCTCCTGGCCTTCTTGGCTGGGAGCCCAGTTATAGTGCTCTTGGGCCTTCCCCTCGCCATACTCTTCTCGTGGTATCTTTCGCCTCTATTTACATCCCCACTCCGAAAACATCCAGGACCTTTGCTCGCATGTAAGTATTTGCTTGCTATTTTGTTTCAGACATTGATTTGACTTGTCCAGCCGCCACCAATTATTGGCGAATGTACCATTCCTATGGCGGATCAATGCATCTTGTCACGAAGCGCCTTCATGACAAGTATGGACCCGTGGTGCGAATGGGTCCCAACTACATAGACCTTGACTATCCTTCATTAATCAAGACCTGCTTTGATACGCGCGGTGAATGGCGAAAGGTAGGCGCTGCCCCAATAATTTTCCAGTCTCAGTTACTAAACCTCCAGACCGAGTGGCATGGTGTATCAGGTGTCAAAGTCGGGAACAAAATTTACTACAACATATTTAGTGAATGTGACCCTCACGCCCACTCCCGAATCAAGAGACCTATTTCCAAATACTGGACTACCAGTGGCGTCGCCGTGATGGAACCACACATTGACAGTGTACTTGCCTTTCTCTTGAAGCGAATTAACGAATCCTTTTCTGGAGAAAATGAAATGGGGAAAGCTTTCAACTTTGGCGAATGGGCCATGTTTTGTAAGTAAATTCACTTTCCTATTAATAGTTAGCACTAACTCCATTCAAGACTCCTGGGATGTTGTCGCCAAGAGTACATGGAGCAAACGCATTGGATACCTCGAACATGGTTACGATTTCGACGGCACACTTTCAACATCCGAAAAAGCTATGGACTATTTGGTATTAATTGGAATGCAACCCAAACTAGATAAACTCTTTGACAAGAACCCGGTCTATCGCATTGGACCCCCCGCATACGGCAATGTCACGCAAGTCGGCCTCGGGCATCTAATGGCACGCATTACTGGCAAGGATGGACATGATGCCACCAAACCCGACTTCATGGATCGCTATCTCGAGGCCAAAAAAGCTTACCCGGATGTTGTGAATGACCCTACTCTTTTAGGATATTTGTTGGTTAATCTCGCAGCTGGAGCCGACACTACCGCCGTGAGTCTAAAGTCGGTTTTTTATCTATCTCTCAAGCATCCACAAGTATGGAAGCGACTCACACACGATATTTGGGCCACTAAATTCAAAAAAATTCCTGTATCGTATGCTGAGGCTCGGTCTATTCCATATCTTGAGGCAGTTGTTCGCGAAAGCCTCCGTCTCTATCCTGGAAATTGCTATGCTCAAGAGCGATATGTGCCCAAAGGCGGGCTTACTCTTCCTAATGGTTCTGTGGTTCCGGAAGGCACTGCAGTGGGATTCAACGCGTATATCCTCCACAGAAACAAGTCAGTCTGGGGCGATGATGCTGAGGACTTTCGCCCAGAGCGCTGGTTTCAAGGCGAGGGCGAGACTGATGAGCATTTTACCGAACGCTTGCGGTTGATGAATAACTGTGACCTTTCATTTGGAGGCGGTAGCCGCAGGTGTATCGGTATGAACCTGGGAATGATGGAAGTGTACAAATCGGTGGCAACTCTGGTTGCGTTTTTCGAGTGGGAACTTGCTGACCCGAATAAAGAGTGGACTGTTCACAATAGTATCTTTCCACGGCAGAGTGGCATTATTTTAAAATGCAAGAGACGCAGTGAACTTCAAGCTCCCTTCAGGGAGGACTTGGCTGCAGACGACTAGAACAGGTAATTAAATGGTTGGGGGAAAACAAACACGCCCATTCGGAGATTTCTTATGTATTTATTCTTTTTATTTATTTTTTTACCTATACACGAGCCTATCTATCCAGCAAGGTCAAGTCAAGTCAATATACCAAATAAGCTTGCAATACAAACCCAAAAGAAGGAAGCTACCAGGTGTTGTGATAACTTAGAAATGTTTTCTCCAATACCTTGATAGAAAAAGCCTATTAGAACCCCATATTAAAAGGATCCCTAGCTCAAGTCATCCAATTTAAACCCTGCTGTTTTTATTCTCAGTAGACACTTGAACAAATAAACCCAACGCGACTTGTCTGTCTTTGATCAATGATTCATCAAAGAGACTATTTGTACTTTCAATGTGACCTGACCATATCAACGAAACAGCAGGCAGCCAAGCAATCACAAAGCAATCTTTCAAACATTGTCACTTTTTAGGTAACGTTCAGATGAACAGGCGACAATTCTGAAAACAGTGACCTTCTTTCTTTCCCATTGGTCCTCCCTACAACAAATACAACATCCAGAAACCAAATCAGAACTCCAGTTCTTCACAAACCTCGAGGATGAAATTGGCCATACGAAGCTATAGCCACCTAGAGTTCTAGGTGTTATCGACAAGTCTTGTCCAATATTTTCGATTGCTGGCCAACCCTTTCGCACCCAATGACAGAACGAGAGCAATCCCCGGGGCGAAGCGCCCCCAACAAGCGATCACTCGAGTCTCCAACCACCCATCCCCGTCCGAAGCGACAGCGAACAACTCCACCGAAAAAGAGTTCACTGAGTCTCAAGCCATCAAGCGTCCAGAAAGCGGTCAGTTTTGGCGAAATTCCCACTGCTATCTGCATGGAAACGGGCAAGACCGTAAAGCCCAGGCCCAAGCTCCCAGGGCACAATTTTCGCCTGCCCCCCTCAGAGCGAATACCTGACGAAAGCGGAATGCCTACTGATGAACTAGAACCAGAGCTGCTGTTTCCACTTCCTAAATCTTTCCGAGTCCAAAACATTGAAACGGAGCGCAATATTCAGATTGCATCTGCACAGGCAACTTACGAAAGCCACCAAGCTGTCGAGCGTGGCATACTCGACTTCCACCTGTTCGTCGCCAAGGGGAAGACTCGTGGGAAAATGAGAAGAATTATGTGGTCCCTGTGGGGAAATGGAAGAATAGGAAGCTATGCTGGAGATGAAAAGTCCTTTACGAAACAAGGCTCGGGGAGTATGACCGCACTCAAAAAACAATACGTCTCACCAGACGGCCTTGTCGTACATGGAAGATGCACCAATCTCTTCAATAATCACGATTTAGCATAATGAGCAATTTTAATGAGGCTGCTAGTAACGCAATAGGCGAAAGGTTGCGTGCTCATGTCATCAGCTTTTGTATTTCAATCATCATTGCGATTAGAGTTTTCGGGTTATTTTTGGGAGTCGAATCAATCAAAATCATAAATAGATTGCATCGTGGGTTTATAGACACAACTCTGGGTGTTTTTATTTTATTTAATTTACTATGAAAGGCTAGGCGTTTGCTTGTCATCTGATGATGTTGTCGTGGCTTAGTCGCCAAGGCGGAGAAAAGAAAGTCATGCGATGACACACTTTGCTCTATGTCGCAAATGTTAGACGCTTAGCTAGCAATATTGAAATAATATTAAAAAAAAATAAAAAAAAAGGATTGATTCGTAAACTATTTAATAATCAAACCAATATTAGATTCTTAAATGGGCGATGTTAGGCGTTAACTCTAGGTTTGGATCTAAGATATAGGGTAGCATAACTTGGGACACAGGTTGGTTGCTCCCCGGATTTAGTGACTGAGATACAAGTACATGGGCGAACTGAGATAAAAGTTGGCTGATGAACGACTGCCATATGGCATCTCTTGGGCGATGAGAGAAGCATTCATCTTACACCGGAATTTGCATCACCAATGAGGCACGACCTACTTCATCCTGGCTCAACTCGTCCATCTATCTGGCTATAGCGGGGTCCGTTGGAAAATGCCGCCTTATCAGCTTATCGGTCCTCGCTCAACCCATCTCACCATTCGTCTCATTCATGAATGCGACGGACAGCAAGCTAGCAGCTACATTTCCAAGTTGAAGTATCAATAATGGCATCTTTGCCCGCATTCAGACCCGCTCTGCTGGTTGTGGACTTTCAGGAGGACTTTTGCCCGCCGGTAAGTGTTAAAACCATTGTTTGATTCTTTTTTTTTTGGGGGGGGGGACAACTCAACTCATTTCGACTGCGCATACATAGAACGGCTCCCTCGCCGTCCCCGATGGCCGCGCCATCGCCCCCGCCGTCAACAGGCTCGCCGCGCTGCCCTTTGACGTGAAGCTGGCCACAAAGGACTTCCACCCGCCAAACCACGTCTCCTTTGCGGCCAACCACGAGCAGGCCCAGCCCTTTACGTCCAGCCACGTCATCGTGCACCCGTCCGACCCGGACCGCAACTACACGACGACGCTGTGGCCCGTCCACTGCGTCCAGGGCTCGCACGGCGCCGACCTCGTCCCGGAGCTCGACGTCTCTAGCCTGGACGCTGTCATTGAAAAGGGCCAGGACCCTACTGTCGAGATGTACTCGGCCTTTTATGACCCTTTCCACGTCAGCGATAGCGGCCTGTCCCAGAGACTGAAGGATGCCAACGTGACTGATGTGTATGTCGTTGGGCTCGCTTCCGATTTTTGTGTCAAGGCTACGGCCGAAGATGCCGTCAAGGAAGGCTACCGTACCTACGTTGTCAGCGAGGGCACACGCCCAGTTCAGCCAGACAAATGGGACGAATGCAAGCGAGCCATGGAGGCAAGCGGTATCATCTTTGTCTCGATTGATGGGGAAGAAGTGGCACGGGTGAAGAAATGAGATGAGAAACCAATGTCATGATTAACGAATAATTATAAATATATTTTTTTTTCGGTTTAAAAGAAAGCGGGATTCTTAATCTCTCCCACTAGGGTTTGCGTGTGTATCATATGTGTACCTATTTACACCAGTGTTCCTTTTCAGAATGTCCCAAATGCGAAACTCCATGCTGAAACCCCACCACCGAAACCCTTCGACAATATGCTCCATCTATTGAATTGTTCCTTCTTTTAGTCATTTCTATTGTAATGTCTGGCGTACACCACCAGATCATCCCATGTCTCGCAATCCCTTTACCTCTTGGACCGCTGGATGGCGGCAGGGCTGGGCTTGTCCTTGCTGGTCATGGCCAGCGAAGGCAGCGAGGCCGACGAAGGAGCGGGAGTAGTAGATCGAGAGTTGGCAGCGCTTCGGTTGTGCTGCATGTGGGCTCGGACAAGGTGACCAGCAGCCAGAGCACTGCACAGAGACAGTTCACCAGCAAGGACAGCAGCACCAATGATGCGGGCCAGGCGGCGGGCGTTGTCACCAGGGTTTGTGGGGTGCGAGCCACGAACACCAAGCATGTCAAGCATGGCGCTCTGAGGCTCAAGAATGGTACCACCACCAAGAGTTCCGACCTCGAGCGAGGGCATGGAGACCGAGATCTGCAGGGCTCCGTTGAGGCTGAGGATAACACGTTAGCAATAGCCCTGGGAGAACAAGACGCGGAAACTTACTTCTTCATGATGGTGATACAGTTGCAGCTTTCGACAACCTGAGCAGGGTCCTGACCAGTGGCCAGGAAGATGGCGGCAACAATGTTGGCAGCGTGGGCGTTGAATCCACCGACGGAGGCAGCCATGGCAGAACCGATCAAGTTCTTGGAAATGTTCAGCTCAACCAGCGCGTCAACATCACTCTTGAGCACGCTCCTGACAACATCACCGGGGATAATAGCCTCAGCAACAATACCCTTGCCTCGTCCATCAATCCAGTTCAGGGCACCAGGCTTCTTATCGATACAGTAGTTACCAGACACGGAGACAATCTGCATGTCATCGAATCCACCTTCAGTCACCATGACATTGAGAGCGTGCTCGACACCCTTGGAAATCATGTTCATACCCATGGCATCACCGGTGGTCGTCTTGAATCGGATGTACAGGTTGGTTCCGGCAAGAGCAGTCTTCATGGTCTGGAGTCTAGCGAATCGGCTGGTCGAGTCAAAGGCCTTCTTCATGGTGCTCTGGCCAACTTCGGAATCCAGCCAAAGCTTGGCAGCACCAGCACGCTCCAGAGTCTCAAAGGCAACACAGGGTCCACGGGTCATACCATCGGCAGTAAGAACGGTAACAGCACCGCCACCAGAGTTGATGGCCTTGCAACCTCGGCTGGCACTGGCAACCAGGACACCCTCGGTGGTAGCCATGGGGATGAAGTAGCTCTGTCCATCGATAACCAGGGGTCCGGCAACACCAACGGGGAGGGGTAGGTAACCGATGACGTTCTCACAGCAGGCACCAAAGACGCGCTCCCAGTTGTAGTTCTCGTAAGGCAGCTTTGATCGTTCCAGGGTATGGGTGACCTGCGAGGTGGCCCTGGTGCGAGAGATGATGATTCGGCGAATCTTGACAGCACGAGTGAAGTCCTTGAGAGTCTTTTCGAGGGCGTAACCAGGGATCTTGCCGCGCATGGAGAGGGAAACAACTTCCTCGTCACTCATCTCGGGAACGCGACCCTCGGCCAGAAGCTTCTCGAGCTCAGCGTTGGGGCGGTTGGGCGAAGTGGAAGGACGGGCCTTGGTCATCTGGAGGATTTCTCCCTCATCATCGGTAGCAGCAGGAGTGCTAGGCTGGGTCTGCTGAGGAGTAGGAGGAACATACTCGCCAAGGGGAAGAGTGGTAGCACTGGTGTCGTTGAATCGCTGAGCGCGGGCCAGCTCACTTCGGTCAATGGGCTGCTCGGAGACGTTGGGATCCTTGATACCCCAGCGAGCCACGTTGAAGAGGTAGCCGTTCAAGCCGACGCTGAGAGCCAGAGCAGCGACGATCCACTTGGACAGAACAGGGTCCTCAAGACTCTTGAGAAGGCCACCGACAACGCGGCCACCGACACCGTACTTGTGGAAAGGTCCGAAACCATCGTGCAAATCTGCACTAGCACCGTCCAGGCCAGCGCCAAGAGCGTAGTGGATGGAGGGGTACTCCAGCTCGTACTTGATGGGGGACAGGACGGAGACCAAGGTAGGACGGCCGGAAGCCTTGGCGGCAGCCAGGATGGCGTCCAGACCATTGGATGCAACCTTGAAGGGGTCGACAGTCAGAGGGGAGACGACACCGCCCATGCTTCCAACCCAGGAGCGAAGGCTCGAGAGGGAGCTGGGGTTGCGGAAAGGAATAGAGCAGAGGTTGATGATGTTGACCAGGATGAATCCGAGCACCATGAGAACCTTGAACTTGGGAATGCTGCTGCCCTTGCTGCCGAACAGAGAAGAGTCCTTGTTGGCGCCAGTCCAGTCATCGTTGCTCTTAGCGACGTTCTCGGCAACGCGGTGGCTCACACCATCGTCCTCCAGAGCCATTCGCATGTCCACATGACGCTTGATGCGGTTGATCTCAAGCTTGATGCTGAGAATGGCAGTGAAGAAGGTGAAGAGCAGGACGCAGTCAAAGAAGAGAATCCAGGCGGCAAGGAAGCAGAAATGCTGAAGACCGCCCTGGACACCAGAAGCGGCTCCAACAATGAGAAGGACAATCTCGAGAGCGTAGTCACGGACAATCTCGAAACCCTTCTCCCGAATAGCGGCCTGGACGGCCAGCTGAATACCGTCGGTGGGGCGCTCGGGGGATCGCTTGCCAGACTTGGAGGTCTTGACCTGGGCTCGGCGGTGCTCGAAGGCATGGGACATGACCGCGCGGGTCAGAACAATGTTCTTCTCAAAGCCAATGGTGACAACAAGGAAAGGCAGACCCTCAGAGAGCAGGATGACGCTGATGGGGACGCCAAGCTTGGTGGTGACAGCCAGACCAAAGAGGAAAGCAAAGATTGAAGAGAACAGAGTGCAGATGCCGAGCCAGAACTTGGAGCCCAGTCGACGCATGGACAAGAACAGGGAGACAAAGGTCAGGTGCATGGCAATGTAGCCGAGGAACATGATGACAATATCAAGTGTCTCAGCATTCTTGAGCAGGTCAAGGAACTCGGTCCAGGCGTTCTTGGCCCAGTGAACAATGGTGTTCTGAGTGTTGACCTTGGCAGCCTTCATGATCCATGTCTTCTTCTCGCGGCCGTGGGGGGTCTCAATCTCCTTAGTGTCCTCACTGGGAATCTCCTGGGCGGCAGAGAGGAACTCGGGACCCTCAGCGTAGGGCAGAGCATAGGCAAGGATGCTGTCCTGAGAGTAGGCAGTAAAGGTGTTTTCGGTGGACGGCAGAGGAGTGATGGACAGGTTCTGCGGAATGGGGACGTGTTGAGAGCTGGGCGCGGCGCTGCCTGACTCGGTCTTGAGAGTGTCGGGGAAGACAAGCGTCAGGAGAGCGAGGTGGTCGGCGCCAGGGATGGTGGTAGAGGCCTCTTGCTCAACACCCTGCCATTTCCAGGAGTTATCGGGGCTGGCAAGGAGGAGTCTGCTGCCCTCGACGAGGGAAGACCAATCGGCCTTGCCCACCGTGGTGCTCTCGACATTGATGTTGAAGAAGCTCTCCTGGAGCAGGCCGACGTACGAGGTGCTGGCGAGAACGGCGACGGTGACGACGGTGTGGATGGGGTGGGAGCAGGCCAGACGGGAGAGGAACTGGACCAGAGGAGTGAATCGCTTCGAGGCCCACGAGGGCGTGGTGCTGGGCGCGGCAGCTGTCTCGCCGCGAAAGCGACGGGGGAGCAGCGAGGACATGATGTCGACAAAGTGTGCGAGGTTTACTGGTGGGCGTCGTTTACCACATTGATCTTCTCGAGCTTCACAAGCGACCTGGTCTGAGCGCGATTGTAAGTCCGGGGTCGGCATGACGGGTCTGGGGAAAAGCGGTGGGTTTTATGAGGCCATTGGCGAGGCAAGAGAGCGGGCGAGGCCATGGTTGGGGCAGACGGAAAGCAGGGTGACGCGAGGAGAGGCTGTGAGGGAGAGTATACTTACGTTGACAGTGATCAAACGCTCCGGAAGGTTTAAGGTTGCGCGAGGCGTGGCACCGAGGCAGCAGCTGGCAAAAGTCCGATAATTGGCGGGAGGGAGGGGCACGGGACTCGGAGGCTTTGCAGCAAGATGGTGTGTAGAAGCAGCAGCTGAGGCGCAGACAATGGGAAGCCCCCAAGTGTCAACTGCGAGAATAGTCGGCGTAGGGAGGGCGGGAGAGCGAGCCAATTGCCAATGGACGGTGAAGACCAAGGGCGAGGTTTGGACGCAGCGAGGGAGGAGAGCGAGACTGCTGCAGCAATGAATGCTCAACCAGGTTGTGCAGAAGCCAAGAGGATTAAAGCCAAAGGGGGAGAAGGGGACGGGAGGGAAGAAAATAAAATAGGGGAAATTGACCACAAGCCCTGGGAAGATTTGATCGTCCTGGGGAACAGTTATGGACGAGCGAAAGAGGGCCGGTCGAGAGAAATATCAACCCAAGCCAAGGGTCGCGAGGGCAGGGGAGTGGGAGAGGTACAAGCAGCGGTGCAGAACGGGCGCTGGGCGGCAGGTACCTTGGCCAGGTATGTAGGCCGTACGGCACATTTAGCGGGGAGGGTGGGTGGAGGCAAATGGGTGCCAAACGAGCTAGAGCTCCAGGCTAGGCAAGGCTAAGGGTCGGGTTGACACCAGGAAACATGGTCCGGGGGGAAGGTGACGGTGACACGGCGGAAAGGGGATTAGGCCGTGTTTTGGTGAGATTGAACGAGGGCACCATCTTTCTTGATCGAGATTGTATTTGACAGATGTGATATTACACGCTGAATTACACGCGTGGTGGGGACAATTTAGACGTTCCGGAACATCTATCTATCCATCGTCTATCTCTTACTTCGGTAAACGCAGGCTAGAGTGATCGGCGGAAAACGAGAATGATGGAAGGAGAAAAAAAAAAAAAAGAAGATAGCATCCCATTGTCCAAGTGGACGACGCTGTTTGGCCAATTGCCGGCCCTCGCCCAGCCAGCTCGGCTACCACCTTGGTACGTCAGAACCGCAGGTACCTCTCCCACGCACGCTGCCACTCCAACCAGGGTGCCAGGGTGTGCGCTGCTGTGATTGCAGGTGCTGGCTTCGACAATGTGCTTCATCAGATCAGGGTCCCCCAAAAGGCGCAAACTCGGCCTGGGATTGGGTGTGTCGCGGAGGCTGCGTGGACAAGTGGGACAAGACAAGCCTCAATCCTCTCACGATGGATGCTGCACCCCCATTCGGCGGATATTCTTGGAACCAAAACAAAAAAAAAAAAATTAAAAAAAAATCCCCCTTCCACAAAAGGACAACTGCGTGCCGGAGGAACCATCATCGGACAAAAGGTCGTGAACCTGGCCAGCTGACTCAGATAATCCTCTGGAAATGATGCGATTGCTCCCAAGCAGGGTCCATCACCAAGGCCCCAAAGCTAGATAAGAGAAATGCACCGATGTTTTAGAGCTTTCGGTGCTTTCCCGTTGACCCAGTCAAGTAACCTCGACAGGTTAAGGTACCCATATTAGAGAAGGTAGCAGCCAAGTACGGTGCATTTTAGTTGGCGGGCTGTGGCGCCCCGACAGCGTGGGTTACAGGGAGGCAATGCCTTAGTGCCAGAAGGGCCAGAGCGGCGCTAGCCACTTCTCGGGCCAGGGTAACGGGAGCCCAGCCAATGCCTAGGGGGCTTTGGCTTGGTTGAGAGGGCGGCTTGACAGCATCCGTTGGGGTCCATTGCAGATTGATCTTCCTCAACGCCACACCCGTGGGATCAAAGAAAAGGGCGTCATCGTGAATGGGGGCTGGTGGCTATTATTCTTCTGCCTCCAGGCTGTCACCTGAACGTACATGAGCAGCAACCACAAACTCCAATGTGCTCCCTCTGCTGCATTCTACGGAATACAACAGCAGAAGAATGCTGCAGAGGGAGGGGGGCACGTGGTCTCCCTGGGTGCATGCAAGAAGCCGGCATGGGTCATGACACCAAACCGTCACTGCAAATGTTTTCGCAATCAAGCAAGGCCGACGGGTCTTGAATCCCACCGCCGGCGAAACGGTGTACGCCATGACCAACCAACGGTAGCGCCCTAAAAAGTGATCACAATGTTGTCTGTGACAATCTATGTACCGTGCCATCAAGCAGATGCAAACCGTTGCAGAACGGGCCAGCACCATCCATGACCCGTTCTCGTGTTCGCCCACCGTTGACACCAAGGGCCTTTACCAACTGTCTCACAATCAGGCCTCACTCAATATCCCACGAACCTAAGTCTGCCGCCGCCTCGCAGCACTCAAGCTGAATCACAGCTCGCAGCTCACGGGCAACACATAGTTAATATCCTCGCCCAGTGGGACTTGCCTACTTGTTCGCATCTTTCCGTTCAGGCTTTCCCCCAGTGGCCACACTTGTCGCGCCCCGCACTGCATCGTGCACCGATGAAGCTGCCGCACCAGTGCACATGGCAGCTTCGCATCTCGAAATAGAATCAAGTTACGGCTTCAGGATCACCGTCTGGCTGAGGATGCATTCATTAACCTAGCCTGCGCGCCGGGTGGATGTGCAAATCCTGGAACACTTTCCACCACTCGTGAGCCTTTTTTTCAACCCTCACCGACTCATGTTAATCACCATCTTCAACGGGCACAGACAGTGCTACTCTGCAACTGCCGGGTCGGTTCCCCCCTGTGCTGACTGCCGTCCCGCCGCGCTGCACGGGGGCCAGGGCGATATATCCGAGTACTCGAGATGCTCGTACTCTTACTCTTATTCACAGGGCTACCCTTTTACGGCTGCTGCTTTTAGCTGCATGGGGAAACCTTGCCCACCATCGAATCGACCCCCCCTGCTATCGGAAGCCCCAGGCTCAATCTCCCGTAATGGTAATGCATGCTCGGTATAACCGACAATAGCCTTTTTGCTCACAGTCTACAATCGAGCCCAAATGGACAGTGTACGCCAGCTTGGCCAGGCCCTGATGATTTCGGTCCAACGCCTCAAAGGGGATGCCAACTCCACCCGATGCCTCAGCGGTTCTTTCCGTCATCGGCCACATTTGTAGCTAGGCGTGGACGAGGCTTTTTAAAATGACGGGCTTGCAAAAGACGGCATGAAAAAACGGCCCTAGGCTAACGTTAGGTGGGTGGGATGGAGCCTTTCTCTTATCAATCAGTAACCCGTGCGCCCCCATCACGACCCCCATTGTGCCCCATTCTAGACCATCAAAAGGTCAACCCATCCACAGTGGGCCGTGACTTGCGGTTTCGGCCATCGACCATCTCGTCAAGCCCTCACAAAAGCCTCACTTGTATGTTAAACGAGCTGGAATCCCACGCCAATGTACTGTGCGTGTACCAAATCTCTCCGCATGTGATGCCGAATGTTGCCGTTTGGAGCTTGCATGGAGCCGAGGACTCAACGACCATTGATGGATGGTGCTTTTGGAGGGACGTGGAATAATGGCCCGAGACATGCCCTCTGGAACCTGGTGCTGCCAAAGGGAAAACGGGAAGAGAATAGCACCAGCATGGGCGTGCGGTTCATCTATTGACCATGGACATGCCCTTTGTTTCAGCCTTTGATCTGCCACCTTCGTATCATGTACAACTCCGTCATCGTGCACATAACTTAGGCGAGTGTCTGGGCACGGATAGACGGATATACGTCAACAAGGGCATCTAACCTTCGGACCCGAAGCTGTCGTGCATCAAGATGATCTAGCCATCCTTACACCCGAATCTATAGCCTTGGCCCTTCCTCTCTTGAATGGCCCGTGCCCAGTTATTTAGCACAGGGCGAGCCGTCACTCATTCGCCTCACCCAAGGCGGACGAGGTTGAAGAGCCATCATCTAGTTTCCCGTCAGCATAGCCTCAAGCCCCCACCTGCTGTATGTAACATGGAATCTCAAACAGCCGCTTGACAGATCTACAATGCATTCAGCCCTCGGTGACCGGCTTTTCTTATATCCCGCAAATACATCCTGACATGGAAGGTGTTTAATGTCTACAAACCAAGGCTTGACCAAAACAATTGCACAAAAAGTCGCCGAGACCTCGAATGATTTCGCAAACTGTGCCCTGACATTATGAACCAGCAAATGTTTCCATTTTATCCTGCACCCCGAAGTCCTTTTTGCGCATATACGAGTTACACTATGGAGGCAAAAGCAACTCTGTCTCTCATCTGTGACTAAGCTGCCGTTGTTCCAAGAGCCAATCGCATCCATACACCACAGTTGTGCATAGCTCGTCGTTTCGGTCAAGTCAGGCAGTTGTCAACTTTACCCGCATGTCGCAAAGATCATCACTGTGAGGCATGACGCGGCATCTCAGCGATGCCGTCATCGCCCTCAAAGACAAATACCGGCGCTCCCAATGACAGCATCCTGCTGTGCGTGAAATTCGCTCAGCAATTGGCGAGCCACTGATGCAACTCATCAGCTTCGTCCCACCGCTGACAGCGTCTCGAGCCATTGACCGGCTGCCAGCTGGTTCGAGCAGAACGCGGACACGTTCATCGGGCCTCCACGTCTTGGGTTAATCTGGGGTAAAAGGGGAAAGCGAAGCTGGGGAATGTCCTTCTCCCACCGCACACTTGGGCAATGACGCATGGACCTCTCATGCCATGGTTCACCTCTTGCAGCACCGTCGGGGGTCCACCATCACCGGTATCATGCGGGGCCGGTTGGCCGGGCCAGTTGGAATGTGGTATCATTTCATGATGATGGCAGAGAGGAGGGGTGACAAGGCCTCAACCCCTCAAAAAGCAAGGACACAAGCTTCTCTGGAGCGTCTTGCGGCAGGCATATGTGAGCACTTTTTGGCTCAGTCGCGCCTAGTGCTAGCCGCTTCCTGACTTCGTTGGGCAGCCCTCGTCCGCGTCCTCGCATACGATAATCGTCCATATCTATGGCACCAACCCACGCTAACGTCCGCTTTGGCCTCATGTTTCTTCCAGAACACACCACCTCCAAGTCAATCTCCTTCTCTCTGTAAATCATTAAACTTCTTGGCTGGCCTCATACACCCTCCTCAACTCCTCCTGTAGCGAATACCTCTTGTTCCCATCAGCCTGGTTCAGCGCCTCAACACCCCTCCATCCGCCATCAACGTGACGGAGCCGTGCTGCCGGTGCCCAGCCCGAGAGCCATTCCCCAACGCTCCGGCCCGCTTCCGATGCACCGCCGGCCCACTCGGTAGACTGCCAAGGCTCCGCTCTCTATAATCATACGATGTCTCTTTGGAGCAAATTCTGGCGAAAAAATGACGCCAGCCGCAAAAAGCGAAAAACTAAGCGGTTAACGGTTACAAGGAGAATATTGCTCTGGAGCGTCCTCTAAATCGCGATGAAAAACCTTGCGTGTTAGCCGAGCTCTCTTTCTCATTGGCCACCTGCCCGTGGCCCATCTCGAAACTCTTCCTCCTTATCCGGCCGGATCGAATGGCCCAGTCTGATTTTTTTCTTTCCTTCACACCATCTCATGATATTTGACCTGCTAGCACGCAACACCTCACTTAAACTTCTCATTGTTCCTTTGTCCGATCGCGCCATCCTTTTAGGGTAAGGCAAAAAACCGGCAGTAATACGCTGTGTGAACTTTGCCCTTCCCGGGATACCGTCGTCTATTTCCCCGAGCCTGTCATTCTCCGCACAAACCAATCGGACCCTCCCTCGCCGCAGTGACGCCGCTGAAGATCAGCCTCCATCTGGCTTAGAGCCTATGCTCAAGTTTCAGGATGGAGGAAACAACTGAGTCCAGTGAGGCGACTTCAAACGCTACCACCACCAGTGGTACCTCCTCCCCTTCCACTCCTCCAGACTCCACCGCTCCCCATGTGTGGCTTGTCGGGGGCGGAATCGCCTCACTAGCCGCCGCCATCTTTCTGATTGACGATGCTCATGTTCCGGGTGACCATATTCACATCCTCGAGGCCTCATCCAAGCCTGGTGGTTCCATGGCCACCTTGGCCGCCCCGGCCTGGGAGACGGGCTATCGGGTATCTGCTATTCGAAAATTGAGCCTTACTTACCGGTGTCTGTACGGTATGCTTGAAAAAGTCCCGGCTGAGGTGGAGGGTGAGACACTAGCAGACAAACTCAATCGATTCAACCAGAACAGGAGGAAGCTGGGCCCATCGGGAACGAGACTTGTGAGACAAGTTGTGGACGACAAGGGAATCGAAAAGCCAGAGGCAGTCGACGTCACCACCATGGGGCTCAGTGTCAAGAACCAATGCGACCTGATGAGAGTTGTTTTGGAGACGGAGAAGGAGCTCGAGGGACTTGAGATTCAGGCTTTATTTGCACCCGACTTTTTTGATACCAATTTTTGGGACCTGTGGTCATCCCTCAACCGCTTCCATCCATGGTGCAGTGCCGTCGAGTTTAGGAGATGTTTGCATAGGTTTCTTCACGAGTTTCCCAACATGGGAAACCTCTCTGGCGTGGAGCAAGCCCCCGAAGAAGACTTTCAGGCCATTATCAAACCGCTATCTCAATACCTCAAAGCAATGGATGTCGATTTCAGACATGGTAAGATATCCAGGAGTCCTAGTGTGATTTCCAGCTAACGTGACCAAGGCGTGCAAGTCACTGGTTTGGCAATCGATGATGTCGAGGATGGGTTCAGAGTTTCAGGGCTCAAGACGAAACAAGGCGACACTGAGGTCGACATCGTATTGGAACCCACCGACCTTGTCCTTATGACCCTCGGTTCTCTCACCTCCGGTATGGGGTATGGCACAAACACAACCCCTCCTCCCACGATGGAGCTTCGAGACTCAGCACCCCACGAGTTAGACCCGTCATGGACTTTCTGGGATCAATTGGCTTTTGACCGACCATCAACGTTTGGAAACCCCGAGGCATTCTTCGATCGACCTTCCAAGTCGACGTGGCTATCCTTTACGGTGACTCTACGGACCGAGAGTTTTACGAACACCTGCGTAACTGGACCGGTACTTTGACTGGCTCCGTGCCCTTGATTACATTCCGGGATTGCCCGTGGATACTCTCTCTCACAATCCCACAGCAGCCGTACTTTAAGGACCAGCCAGATGATGTGTTTGTCTTCTGGGGCTACGGCCTGTTTCCCGACCAGGCGGGCCGCCACGTGCGAAAGCCCATGCTGGAATGCACCGGGGCCGAGATCTTGACCGAGCTTCTCTGCCTCATGGGCTATCCCACGCACCCGACTCTGGAGAAGTCGATTACGATCCCCTGTCTCATGCCCCTAATTGGCAGTCCGTTCCTGACACGCAAGATGGGCGACCGACCCAAGGTGATTCCCGATGGCAGCAAGAACCTGGGCCTGATGGGCCAGTTTGTCGAGATTGAGCGCGAGGTAACCTTTACTATGGAGTATTCGGTGCGCTCAGCTCAGATGGCAGTCTATGGATTAATGGGCGTCGACAAGAAGCCGCCTGGCGTTCAAGGCGAGGATCACTCTGTTGAAACGCTGGGCATGGCTCTCAAGACGATGATGACTTAGGACATGCAAAATGGCAAAAAACAGGCGCATGTGGGAAAAGATGAATTCTCTACTCGTTTCATTTCCTTGCTGGCTGGCGGCTGTCGAATCAATCATGGTATGGAAACGTCTCTGGGCCGAGGTAATAGCCCTCAGGTTAGAGATTTGGTTTGGGTGGAACTTGTCTTTTACTGTACCGTATGTACGAATAAAAAGTACTGTTTCGAGATGAATTTGAAGTCTTTTGGACTTGAAGGTTATGTGTTATTTTCTCGCCCTGTTGAGTTGACTTGCCCGGGTACGTGAATATTGTCGCCCTGTGCGTACGTTGATCGTACATGCTCCCTAGCACACGAAATGCGTACAGCGCAAGGGTACAGGCTGCCGGTCTGCCATTTATTTTGGCAATAATCATCGTGGTGCTCCTTGGATGACCAAGTCAGAGCTGCCTCTCAAAGGGGATACACAACAATATACACACACGAAATGCGTTGAAAAAAATAGGAAGGGAACCAGCCGTAGAGACCTTTGGACCCAGTTTTCGTCACTTGGCTTTGATTCCTGCAGATGGAGGTGGTCTGATAGGTAATGCAACCTGCCAACCCACCAACAACCTCCCCTCCCAACCATACGTATAAGGCGGTGAAGAATGAGAGCTTAGAACAAGCAAGGACCACCCACCCACCATCAGGGACATTCAGCAAAAATAAATCGATTGCGGTTTGTGTGGATCGAACACACGACCTTCAGATAACGATTCCCGAAGTTTGACTTCAGTCTGACGCTCTCCCAACTGAGCTAAACCCGCTTTGTGGTGATGGCCTCAAATTCCTGGCAAGCACTAAGTTGCCCCGCGGGCTTGTGGAAGAGTCGATCAAGAAAACGTGCCGGCAGAAATAGCTTGAGCCCTTCTTGAAATTTATTCTAAGATGCCAACGAGCATGGTATGGGAGCTTACTTGTCCGCTCGAAACCTACTTGCAGAGCTCGCTCGCCATCGCATTCGGGTTAGAATTGGGTTGGAACTAAATCCAGGCGGTTGCTGAATAACACGATAAAATCGATGCATATATTTTGCGATCTCTTCAACTCCTCTCTGCCCTAAATAAGCCTAGAAACCTGCTGCCGTGATTCACCAAGGCCACCCAAATATTTAATCTCGACAGAATACCCTACGTTGTTCTCACCCCTTTAAACCGCGTAAGGCTCAAACGCCGAGATAGTTACGAAAGCACAACAAACGGTTCTAGGACCTATTTGCAAGAATCAAGTCCGTTGACAGTTGGCACAGGTGTCAAAATGTTTGTCACACATTTATCGGGCTCATTAATCTGGCTACGGGAAACAAGCACGTTAAAGGCAAACGATGCAACAAGTGCACCTCGCTCCAACTCTGCCTTATTATCCTCCCCTCTTCTCTTTTGCAGACTCAACTTCCATGGTCACCTACCCAAACTCCTATTTAACGTTCACGAAGGACTCCAACCTTTGAGGCATCATGGATCATTCGGACCCAGAAATCCAAAACCTAACCCTGGTGATTCAGATGCAGAAAGATGATCTGATTGCGTTGGAACAGCAAGTCCAAGAAGCCCAACAAAAAGGAAGGGTTGATGATGCCGAGTTTGCTGTTGAGGCGTTTCGAGAAGAGCTGCGAATTCTCGAAGCTCAGCTCCTGGACCGAACAGTATCACTACGTGTCGGGAACGGAATCAACTGGAACAGCGAAGATATCTCGACAGCCATCGAAAGCATGGACATCGAGGCCGAAGCCGCTCGCACACGAAAGCGAGCCCTTGAAGAGAGACTTACTGCACCAGGGTGTGAAGATGAGAATAACCCGAAGGCTCTCGAACAGGAACGCGATATGGAAGCATGCGTTATTTGTGAAGATGACTATGATCAGGAGGATCTTGTCAAAGCCCCATGTGATCACGGCTATTGTGCAGAATGTCTCGTCAGCCTTTTCCGAGCATCAGTTCGCGATGAGTCGATGTTTCCGCCTCGTTGCTGCGGTCAGCCCTTCCCCGTTGAAGACCACCGAAGTTCACTGCCAGATGAACTGATGGTGGAATTTGACGCCAAAAAGGTCGAGTTCGAGACACCCAACAGAACGTACTGCCATGCCACGACCTGTTCCGCCTTCATCGCCCCCAGCAACGTTGAAAATAACACCGCCCGTTGCCCGCAGTGTCAAGAGGAAACATGTGCTCGGTGCAAGGGAGGATCGCATGATGGAATCTGCCCCGACGATGTTGCGTCCCACGATGTTTTACGCATTGCCAAGGAGAACGGCTGGCAGCGATGCAACACCTGCAAGACAGTTGTTGAACTCAACACCGGATGCTACCACATCAGTGAGTACACTTTTTTTATAGTGGATTTTCTTTTAGAACTTCACGCTAATGCTTCTAATCTTTTTAGCTTGCCGTTGCAAGGCCCAGTTTTGTTACTTGTGCGCCGAGCCCTGGAAGACGTGTACCTGCCGTCAATGGGACGAAGACCGACTTCTTGAACGGGCAAATAATGTCGTGGCCCATGACGTTGGTGCAGCTCAGGTCAATGAAGAGCAAAGGCAAGGATTGGTCCGACAAGCAGCCATTCATCTCGCTGCAAACCACAATTGCCCGCGTCACACTTGGCTCAAGAGGAACAGGGAGGGTACTTGCAACCAATGTTACATGAGGATGCACAACTTTCACTATGTTTGTAGTTGGTGTCGAATTGCTTCCTGCAGACGGTGCAGATTCAACAGGACGTGAAGGCACGCGGGGAGGAAAAATGAGGTTGGCATTGGTTACGGACTATTACTCTTCACAAACGGAACCCGCGGGATCCGCGACAAACATTCTCAAATGGCACATTTTCACCCCAAGTTGCTTGTCTAATTGAACAAGGTCTACAAAGGATAGTATTTATTGCACCAGATATCCTTTTCTTCATAGCTGGAGGATTCGCGGGAGACAATTGAAGTTGATGTATCCATGCAGCTAAACTTATCCCGAAGTTGACAGGGGGGGTCTATGTTCGGCATCTCGGCCGCAGTTTCCCACGGATGAATCTCGTGCTTCTGTCCCCAATCACGGACAATACATTATAAGTGTACGTATTTTCGGAATTTGAACGAAATGCCGAAGTCGCGAGCTCGAGGCCGAGCGTGGATAGAGGACAGCAGCTTCAAATGCCAATGCACCATCCAACCTCTTCCTTCATTTTCTCTTTTCATTTTTTTTCGTCACATGTCTGATTAACTCCTTGCCTCTTAAAATGGCTCGCCCTGCGTTCTTCAACAGGCGCAGGCTCTTCGCCGCCGTCGGCAGAGCTGCTGGAGTTGCTACCGGAGTTTCAGCCGCTGGAGCCGCTGGCTTCTGGTTCTGGATGCGCAAATGCCGGTTCGAAGAATTCACCCCGGAGACGGACAATTTATTCAAGCACCCTTTTCTCAAAAAGATTAACCCGAGGAACAACCCTCATGTTCGCGACATGTGCGTGCGGAGGGTGCCGTTTTCACAGCTGAAGCCCGAATTGCTTGAGGATGCGCAACAGGGGGGGAGCAAGCTGATCGAGTCCTTCTCCGCTGGAATGTGGGGACGATATGGTATGCAAAGCAACATGGCGCAAATCCGGGGGGCGCAATTGGAACTGGAGCTCGGTATACTGATTGAGATGTAGGATTTGGGATCCAGATGAGAATCATGCAGTCGTACTTCAAAAACGAGACAAACAAGGACGATTTGTGGACAAAAAAGGATATGTTGAGCAGCAAGTATGAGCCAGGTGAGTTGAATATTGGTTTGAAGTGGTCGGGATGGACACATGCTGATTTTTACAGGGACGGTTGTTACGCACCATTTCTACTTTGTAGATAAGTCACCCCGGGCCCTAACGCTGCGAATCTGCCTCAACCCGCGACAAGATCACCCGGTTCCAATGGACTCGCTCTGTGAGCTACGTGCCGAGTTGAATCACGAGAAGCAGGAGGCCGAATTCCGGATGAAGTGCATCACCTTCAACGGCACCGAGTCGGCGCCGAAAAGCGCAGACCCGACGGGAGGCTTTGGAGGGTGGTTGCACCGACAGTATGTAAAGCTGTTGGTGGAGTCTGCAACTGGAAACTGTGTTAAATAGAGACGGATGAATAGAGGGTTTGTAGGTGAGACTATGTATAGAATTGGGATGAGCATCTAGAAACTGAGCATAGAGGAGGACATGGTTTTACACAAACGTCAAATGTGCAATTTGAACTTGGACTAGAGGGAAAAAAATAAATAAACGAAGTGAATTTGTTGGATATTTGTATGAATAAATCTCGAACAAGTGTCGGCTTATTTTTTTCTTTTGCCGCGCGTGGTACCTTGTCGCAAGTCGAGCAGGCCGGAGGATGGCTGCTGTGGGCGTCATGACTATATATAGAGGCAAAGTGGACAAAGATTCCACAATTTAAACTTGCAATAGGAATTGACTTCCAGTTGATGATGTCATGCACGTTATTAATAACTTTGATATCGTAATTGGGTTTATTTTTGTTTATTGTTATCCATTTTTGTAGAGACATTCTCAATTATAACTCCCTAACCATCATGCGCCATAGTCCATCACTCACGCAATATATTGCCATGTGTAATTACTCATACAATTGTATTTTTCCCCGCGTATATAACCCCTTTAAATAATTTATAGAGTACAAGAGAGCCTCAAGAAGATTGTTTAGGTGGATATCCTAGAAATAGATGAGGGGAGAAAAAAAAAAAGAAAATTTAATTAAGGCTTGAATCCACCAGTTCGGGTCTTGAACAAGCCGTTGGGATCGTAGCTTGAGGAGACAGTCTGGGCAAGCTTTTGGTTCTCGGGGCGCAGGCGGGAAAAGTAATCCTGAGTGTGGAAGGCGTCGTTCAGGAACAGGGGCAGGTAGGCGTCCTTGTCCATCTTGCCGCTCTCCTGGAAGTTGACGACGTTGTTGCGGATGGCGGCGATGGTCTTGTCCATGAGGGCGTCAAATTCGGGGTCCACGTCGGTGCCGGCATAGGAGTAGTTGAGCTCGACAATGATGCGGTCCACGTCGTCGTCAAGGTCGATCATGTCGGCGCCCTTGAGGCGAGCAATCTTAGCCATGCGCTTGGGGAAGGGCTGATAGGACTGGACCGCGGTGACGCCGAGGTCGAGGAGGCTCTGGGTGGTAGTGGCCGAGATGTCGCGCCAGTCGCTGTGGATCTTGCCCAAGACTTCAGCACTGTCGGCGGCGGAAGGGATAGGGAAGGTCTCGGTGCCAATCTCGTAGATGGAGCCGTCGAGGACAAAGACGTTGTTGCTGCTCAGTAGGTCGGCGTAGGTGCGCGTCTTGAGAGTGCTGATGGTGTGGTCGACGTCGGTGAAGTTGTTAAAGGTGCCCTCGGGTGGCGAAGGGCCGTCGTAGAAGAAGAACATGGTCCAGATATCGACAACGCTGGACACAGCCTTGTTGGCAGTCATGATGATGGCGGCCTTGTCGTCGGTGTTGTACTCGGTGAAGTCACGCAGGGCCTTGAGCAGCTTGGCGTCCGTCTCCTCGTCATGGTTGAACATGACCCAACCACCATAGATTTCGGCCTCCTGCTCGTAACCCTGGAGCAGGTAGGAGGTGACGACACCAAAGTTGTTGCCGCCACCCTTGAGGGCCTTGAACAGGTCCTTGTTCTGGGTTCCCGAGGCAGTGACAATGGTGCCGTTGGCGAGGACAACCTCCATCTCGAGAATGCTGGACACGGCCCAGCCGTACTGCTGGGAAAGGAACGAAAGACCACCGCCGAGCATAAAACCACCGACACCTACGTTACCAATACGGCCACCGACAACGGTCCAGCCAGTACCGTCGAGCTTGGAGATGACGTCGTCCCATCGGTTGCCGGGGCCAACTCGGACACGACCGGTGGACTTGTCGAGAGTGACCTCATTGAGGTTCTTGGTGGAGATGAGGGGGCCGCCGTCGATGCTGGAGTAGTTGAGATTGGGATTGTGGCCGCCAGACTTGATAGCGAAGCGCTCGTTGTTGCCCGTGAGGATCTTGAGGAGGGACGAGACCTCGGTGGTGTTCTTGGGGAACAGGATGCACGAGGGTTTGAGGTCGCCGCAAGCCTCAGACCAGTACTCGCCCTGCTCCACGGTGTAAGCAAGGGCAAGGTGCCTGGTCTGGTCAATGTTGAGGCTCTCAGCCTGGTCGCAAGTGTCGGAGGCGGCCTGGACAAGGCCAGCCAGGGCCACAGTGGCAAGGACTGCACGAGAAAACCAAACCATGGCGAAGGCTCTCGGGATTATGGATTAAAGGAGTGAATCAGGTGGGAGCAGTATCAAAGGAGTGGAAGAGGCTTGAGCAAGGGATCGAGAGGTGAGGACGATGGTGGGGTATGGGGGGCTATTATAGGTATGCCGTCATGTCGTAAAACAACAGCCACATGCAGCCATTACGGGGGAATCGGGCTTACTCAATGGCATATTGCTTAATGGAGTTGAGTTTAATGGGCGAGGGAACCTGGTCTATCAACTTGCTACGCGCACAGAGGCTGACGCTAAAGGTCTGGGCGAGCAGGCTGACAAAAAAGAATGGACAGCGGGGCACTGACACGGGCCTGTGGTGTGTTGTTGTTGGCATTGATGCCAATCTTGGTTTCTAATAACTGTTAGTCTCGTCTAGTCAAACTCGGTTGGCAAGCGAATGACAGTTGATGGTGGTTTTGTTACTGTCAAGGCCATCGCAAGACTCTCCCGCATACGGACAATGCATGGGTGTGTAGCAGATGATTGGATTCATTCATTCATTCATTCGATTCTCTCTCTCCTCTCTCTTTGTCGTCTTTTTTGTCACCTAAACTGCCGGGCTGATCGGGATCATTTGAGCGACAGGGGGGTTCCCTGGTCACTCTGCCGTCCGTACATGGCAGAAAAACTTTGAGTGGAAGAAACCATAAATAAAATGACAAAGCGGCGTGGAACATGTCAACTAGATCGAATGTTCCATTCTGGTGCCTGTGTACTTTTTTTTTCTCTTCAATTTTCGTCGGATCTCGTCCGTGTTGCCGCTCCGTCGACATCATACATGCATGCATCCGTCTCTTCTCGTCTTGTTGCTCGAAATTGTGCAGGGTGACCCACAGACGCATCTGTGCACGCACTTGTCGCTTGTTGATGCTTTTTCTTGGCCAGCAAACTATTGTTTCTGTTTGAAACACGGGACCAACAAGAGTCTGTTCAAGCAAGTACGGGCACACATACACACATGATAATAGTTTCAAGCCGTTCATACTGCACTGCACACATTGAGCAATTGCGCGCGCACGCACACACGCACACACGCACCCGCAGTTCATGGACTAACAAAACTCTGTTTCTCCTCTCATCAGTTGACAACCCTCCCTCTTTGTTCAAATCTCCCCTTGTTGTTAAGCTTCGACGATCACAATGACGCTGGCGCCCAGCTCAGCCCGTCCGGCTCCCCCACCGCAATCTCCTCCTCGCTTTGCCGTGGGCCCGGCCGAACTGCTGGACGAGACTGAGGCCATCATCGCCGCGTCGCGTGACCTGGAGCGTGACCTCGCTGCCGCCCTCACGCCCGCCACGGCCACCTTCGACTCGTTGCTCCGGCCTATGCTGCGCCAGGACCACGCCGATGCGCGCCGCACTTGCATCTTCGCCATCTTTAGCTCCGTCGCTGAGGACAAGGACCTCCGCGATGCCGCTCGCAAGGCCGAGCAGATGAGGGCCAAGGCCGCCGCCGAGAGCCTCATGCGCCGCGACATGGCTGCCCTGGTCGCCGCCGTCTACGAGAAGCACGAGGCCGGCGAGGAGCCGCTCGACGACGAGTCGGCTTACATGCTCTTCAAGACCCACCGCGCCTACCAGAACGCCGGTGCTGCCATTCCCGACGAGCGGAGGGACGAGTACATGACCAAGGTCGAGGAGCGCAACGCCGTCTTGGTCGCCGCTCGCAAGACGCTCAGCGAGTCCGACGACGGCCCCTGGTTCACCCGCCAAGAGCTCCAAGGCGTCCCTGCAAGTGCACTGGACACGATGGAGCACCGCGAAGACGACGGCAAGCTCAAGGTGACCTTCAAAAAGGGCCATCTCTTCCCCGTCATGAAGCATGCCGTCAGCGCTCGCACCCGCAAGGCCCTGTACCTCGCCAAGGAGCGACGATTCCCGGAAAATGTAGAGCGCCTGGAGCAGGCTGTTGCGCTGCGTGACGACACAGCACGCATGCTGGGGTTCGAGAACCACGCAGCCCTCAAAATAGAAGACAAGATGGCCCCGAGTGTCGAGAGCGTCACTAGCCGGCTGCACAAGCTGACCCGAGAACTGAGACCCCTGGCCGAGCGCGAGATTGACACACTGTTTGAGCTTAAAAAGACGTACCTGGAGAAGCACGCCAGCACCCACCAGGAAGACGACGCCGATCGGACACAGCTGAACCCTTGGGACTGGGGGTTTTATGCCCACATCCTAAACAAGGAGAGGTATGACGTAGATTCCATTCTCGTGTCCGAGTACTTTGAGGTGCAGCACAGCCTCGAGGGCATGCTCGGCATTTTTGAGAAGATTTTCGGAATAGTTTTTGTCCCCGTTGATGATGCTCCGACATGGCAAAAGGACGTGACTGTGTATGCTGCCTGGGACGCTGAGGACCAGGGAGCAGGCTTCCTGGGCTACCTGTATCTTGATCTATATGCGCGAGATGGCAAATACTCTGGCGCCCATTGTTCGCTCATTCAACCCGTACACACCCTCCCTCCCTCCCTCCTCACCATTCTCTGCCGGACAGAACGGAACCACTAACACGAAATTTCCAGGGCTTCACAAAGGACGACAACTCGCGCCACTATCCCTCGTCCTCGCTCATCTGCAGTGTCATTCGCACCCCTGGCAAGCCCACGTTGCTCCAGCACTCGGAGCTGAAGACCATGTTCCACGAGCTGGGCCACGCCATCCACAAGCTCGTCACGCGCACCGCCTACAGTCACGGCTGCGCCCGCGACTTTGTCGAGATTCCCAGCATCCTGCTCGAGAACTGGATCTGGGTGCCCGATGTGCTGCGCGGCCTGGGACGCCACTACAGCTCCCTCAACGACGACTACCGCGCCTTTTGGCTAGACCGCAACCCAGGCAAAACGCCCGGTGACATTCCGCCCGAAGCAATGCCGGATAAACTAGCGCACGATCTTGCGAGGACAAAGCACGTCGGCGGTGCCCACGCCATGCTGCACCAAGTCTTTCTAGCCCTCTTCGATCTGACCATCCACAGCGCGTCGAGCCCGGAGGCCGCTCGGGCGACTGACACCACGGCTCTATGGAACAAGTACAAGGCCGACATCATTGGCCTCGGGTCTACCGGTGGCTTTGGCCAAGCCTCATTTGCGCATCCGTTCCGAGCATATGATGCGTCCTACTTTACTTATGCCCTGTAAGTCGTCTCGAGTATTCCGCCCGATGTAAGTGGATTGCACACGCTGATGTGACTATATTTAGATCCAAAGTCTACGCAACAGACTTGTGGGTGACCTGCTTCAAAGCCAACCCCATGGATCCGCAAGTCGGACTGCGGTACCGGAAATATGTCCTGCAGCCTGGCGGCGGACAACCCGAGGGTCTCAGCCTGAAGAACTTTTTGGGGAGAGAACCCAGTGACGAGGCCTATTACTCCGAGGTCTCGGCGCCGCCACCCTCCGCGCAGACACGTATTTAGAAACGATGTACGATGCATGAATGAACGATGAAGTGTTGAATTATGAAGAGCGATTTTCGATATACTTGAGGCCAAAACATGAAATTACTCGTGATGAAACCATGAAGCTTACCCGGGACCAGTTGCGCCCCAACCCTGCAACTATCAACCAGATCAACTCTTTCCTATAGCTAACCTGCGTTTTGTATATAAGACAAGCATCAAAAGATATTCAATGACACAAATGCACGCGAATCAACATGTCCTCTAAGCAAGTTCATTTATTTATTCAGCCTGTTGGAACGATGCCTGATCTGTCCCCAAAACACACCCACCAAGCAATCAATACGCTAAACTGTCTCATGTCTCATTATAATGCATAAAGCGCTCATACGCCAAAGAGGGTATCATGGCTATTCTATCAATTCCCAGTCCTCGTCTGCATTTTCATCAATGCACTAGCCGCTGTCGCGGGAATGGTGCAGCCTCCACATCCACTATCACCAACCCCTTCTCATCCAGTGACGTTCCGTTATCCGTAATGGGTATGAGCTTCTTTGTGTGTGCCACCTCCTGTCTGCTGACGCGCGCCTCATCTCGGGGAATCCACAACGAGGGCTTGGGCTGCCAAAGCTCAGGTGGCAAGTAACTCGATAATGTGTGGTTTTCGGGGTACGCCGTCTCGGGGAGGTTCGCTCCCGGAATCATCTTGCGCAAAGTGACAAAGTCCTCGTAAATCTCCGGGTGCATCCATTTCTTGATGAACCCAGGGGTGCCATCTTCGTCATTATCTGCTAGTCCCAACTTGTGCAAAACCTTTGTAATGCCAGACTTCTCGGCCTCAGCCTCAATCTTGGATTTTGCAAATCCTTTGAGAAAATCTGTAACCACTAATCTCAAACCACCAGCACCTTCCATGGCTCGGTTTGTTGTCTGGGGTGCGTGATCAATCTCATCGTCGTCCTCGGGCATTTCCAAGTCTTCTTCGTCGCCAAATGTCATGTCGGTATTAAAGTAGTCAGCAGCACCGCCTGCATCTCCAGCCTCTGCTGCCGCGTGCTTCCTCGCCTCGGCCGCAGCCAGCTCCTCCTCTTGCAGCTGCTCCTCCAAAGTTAGGGTTTGGGGAAGGTTTTGCAACAGGGGTGCGATGGCTTCGCTCAAGGAGAAATGTACCAGGCCGGTGAAAACGAACAAAATAAGCATCAGGAGCATAGGCCCAAATGCAAGCTTCAGCGCAAACAAACCAACCATACAAATCTCTGCCATATAGAGTCCGACTATTATGTGAAGCAACGCTCGGGGGTAAAAGAGTCCCTTGCTGTCTAGCTCGGAATCGAAGACGTAGAGCACGTTGTATCGGTAGATGAGCCGGATGAAAGCCATGCCGAGGCACGCGAACAAAAGGATGAACGGCGCAATGCAGGTATAACTAAGACCTGTGACGGAGGTTAGCAAATTTTCTGTAACACTTGGAAACAATTGAGTCAATCATACCAATGACGGCCATGTTGGAAAAGACAGGAAACACGCCACCCCAGCGAGGCGGGCGCAAGTTGTACCAAACATTGAATCGTGCCCTTGGCGACTGGGCAATTTTGGAAAAGATGAAATGACGAAGCAAATCAAAAACGTGCAGGAGACCAGTAGCGCCGACAGCCATGCACTGGATAAGAATGTATGACAGGTAAAAGTTGGACGCCTTGGGCAGATTTTGAGCGAGGAGGTCCTTGGCAGAAACTGGATTCTTCAGAATATCCATCAGGGCCGCTGATGCCGCTGATGTTAGCGTGGTGATGAGGAAAACCTGGACGACCTGGAATGCAAAATATGCATTTTGCGTAAAGAGCTCGACTAAAACGAGCGACGGAATTCCTGCTTGAATCGCACACACTCTCAGCATGGCGGGAACAAGCGACATCCAAAAAGACAGTGCCATGGCGGGAACGAAACCCTGAAGGAACCCCAATATGGGCTTTGGAAGCTTGACAATCCACTTGAGAAAGAAGACGTTATTGGCCAGGAAGGAAATGTTGGACACTATGCCAATAAGAGCCGATGGGATGGACCAGAAAATGATGGCAGCCGTGACAAGTCCCATGATGGCAAACCGGCGAACTATGCGCTCCCACCACTTCATGCGTAGAGCACTCCAGACCACCTCATCAGGACGGATGCCGAGAATACGAGGAGCCAACTGGAGAGGGCGGTGATGTGCCACAACCTGATGTGCGGCCTGGGCGCTCTCCTGGGAGTCAAATTCGATAAAAACAGATGGCAAGGCTGCGCCATCGCCCCTCCTAAGCTGGCGGCGAATCTTGTAAATATCCATATTTAACTCCTTGAGCTTGGCTCGACACCACCTGATCGTGTCGACTCGTCGGAAATAGTTGCCCATTGGGCGATGATGAGGTCGGGCCGTAACAGGAATCCATAGGGCGGCGACAGAGCCTCGGACATCGGGCAGGTCAGGATGCAGGCCGTAGGGATGGACATATTCAAAGTCCTCGGATTTTTCGCGGAGAATCTGGGGCTGTTCTTGTGTTGGGGAGTAGACTGACACACTCGACCTAAATCCTTCACCAGTGAGTGCTGCCTCGACACGGCGGGAAAGTTCCGGTTCGGGATAGAAACCGCCATCCGGTGCAGTCGTAAAGGAAGCGGGAGAGGGAGGTTCGCAGATTGAGGCGGATGAGCTCGTCGTCGGAGTCGGAGTTGTCTGCGGAGGTAGTGACTTGAGCTTCTTGATACGTGCTTTGTTGGTGATTTTAATCAGCTCAATTTCGGCCTTTTCGAGGCGGAGAGCGGTTTGTTCTCGTTCTTCGACCAGTTTTGCGAGAGCCTTTGATGTTCTGGGAATCCACACACGCCTAACCGAGTCGCCGTAGAGCTTTCGGAGGCGGGCCTCGTCGAGGTATTTTTCAGGGACACAAGAAATAAGTACAGTCTTTGAGGAGAGCCGCGTTGAATGATGGGGTGATGAGAGGTATGCTTGACGGATATTAATGTAGTAGACACATTCTCGAGTAATCATAAAAAGTACAAATCCTGTGTCGTGTTAGCAAACCAATGGGGCCAGTATCGGAACCAGGACGTACCAAAGTACAACCAGGCTACGGCGGCGTGAGCAAACATGCGCTTGGGTTCTTTGACATTTCCAATGGTCAAGGCATCCAGCTGGGCGTTACCATTTCCACCTGTAATGTGAATTGGGAACAGGATAGGCCAAGATATACACATTCCAGCGAAAAACATGTTGCGAAGGACTTTGAGGTAGCGGAGAAAGAAGAAGCCGTCCAGAGAGCCGTGGTTTAGGACAAAAGTGTCTGGTGTCTTGAAGAATGGCTTGATCCAGTTGAACCAGCCATTGGGCAAAGCAGGACTAGGTAGGCTACGAAGAGTTAGTTTGAGCTGGGGCAGCACCAGGCTTGGTGGATGCGACTTACTAGGGAGCGCGTAGACCAGCAATGGTGCGCGGTGCGTAGACTCGAGGACATTTTGGGCGGAGGATGGTGAAAAGGATAAGACATACAGAGGCGTAGACTACAACGGGGATAAAGGTTGCGCCCAATGATGCGCCGGAGGAAGACTTGTTACCAGATGAGGTACTGAGTGTGCCTCCAGAAGAGTTGTCACGGCTGGATCCGAGACGAGGGTCAGAGCCGTCCTAGATGGGTGCGAGTTAGCAATGGGTGATGGATATGAGGGTGGTGATGATACAGATGGTGGGGAAGTATCAAGTGGAGAGGGAGGTATCAGTTGTAATTGCAGATGAGGGGAGACATAGAACTCACAATGTTGAGTGCGAGCCTCGGGAGGAGGTAATGCCAACTTTCAGCCATCGCAACGTCAATTCTAGGATACCGGGAGGCTTAGGTGGCAGGGTTGAGGGAGATGAGACCGAGGTTGTTGCACAGGAGGAGGGCAAATATGCAGCGCGTTTCAGTCAGTCGCAAGTAGACCGCCGCCGCACCGTTACCTCACGACTGAGACGGGGGAAACGAGGGCGACGGGTTCGGTAGAGGAACGGTTTGGCATCTGTAAGTAACGCGGCGAGGCGGCAAGGCGGATGAAGATGCGGGTTATAGGGCCATTGGCGAGCGGTTTTGTTGGATGGTGAGTGAGGATTTGAAGATAGGCCGTGGGATGAGCTCCTCGTCGTCGTTTGAGACGGCAGGGGTGGGGTTCTTTTTTTTTTAGTGGGCTGGGCGGCGGAGGCCTGGCATGACCAAAGGTCCAAAAGACAGCGCTAGCGCCCAAGCGGCCCTAGGCGGTTTTAGTGGCAGGACCCCTGTAGCTCAGCCGTGCGATTGGGACTCGCGGTGGTGGGCGGGCGAGACACGGCGTGGCGTCGATTCGCTGAATTCCTCTGCCTGTTCTAGATGCCCGTGGCCATTTTGGAGCGTTTCATCAGCCAAGAGACACTGGGCGGGGAACGTTTTGACAGCGCATGCCCGCTTGATCCTATCTGCATGTCCCATCACCTTCTTCGTTTTTGCTTTTTGCTTCTTGCGCTGACCACCGCCTTTTTCAATTTCCATCCAAACATGGCGACTCACCTCGCCTCGCCTCGAGACAGAGAAAAAGAGACCACTTTCTTCCCCGAAATGATTGCCAATTAGACAGAGGCGCGATTCCATCTCCTCCTCAGCAGTCAATCTCTCTACTGGTGTAGTTCACCTCATCCCTGCTCCCCCTCAACGCCAATCATCCGCCGCACATCCACCGCAGCCCACCCTCCACTCCGGCTCTAGCGCCCTCTGTCCCCTGACAATGGCTGAACTAGCCCTGCCAGCAAGGGTATGTGTTGCCTCGCTTCGCAATCAATCCCCATTGTCTCTCACATGGGGATTGAAAATCGGGAGGCAGGGAGCCCATCACCACGGTGACACCCCAGAAAGGATCCATCTCTCGTGCCTTTCCCGGTCGGAACACACTCGATCCGCGAGACAACAGATCCAAGTTCGCAGCCTGCTTGACTAGTTCGCCCCAACCCACACCGGCCCGTCCATCATCCGTTGGCGTTTGCCCCTCACAAAACGACGTGATGACTGCATTAGACCTACAAATCAGAGTTGGCGAAGCCACATGCGCCACACGGCAGCTTCCTCCTCTTCCTCTCTCCAGCCTCAACGGCGTTTCCGAAGCTCCATTCCATCCTCTGCTAGTAAAGCGGATCAGGTTCCATTCGGATGGGGGCGATCCAGATCCGTATAGCGGCAGTTCCCGAGGTCACAGTTGGTTGACGAGCCAAGTTAGGTCGCCAAAGACCTTGTGTCGTCGCATCGGCCAGTCAGTCAGTCCAGCATTCCCCGGCATTTTATCCTCCAGTGTCACCATCTCCACCATACCGTCATTCCCGAGATCATCATTCCAATGTCCAATGCTCCCGCAAAAACGTGGCACTTGCATCACAGCCCGATACAGGGTCCAAGACCAGACCATCACCCCGCGCTGATCAAACTCTAAGTCTAACCTGTCCCTTGGGTCCCGCGCGAACCAACACCACAACTGGCACTGCCTCCTCCTCAGCAGACAACTTCCACGTATCCAAAATAGAGACCGCTTCATTGTCACTAGAGCCCAGCTTGCATTGCATTGACGACCCGTACCTCCACATACCACAGCAGGATGAAAAAGCCACAAACGCCATGCAGGCTTAACTCGTACGATAAATTGGCGTCATGGCAGTTTTTTCCGCTCAACATCCCAATTTGGCCATGTGATTCGTGAATTCCATATTGGATCCCTCCCAGACAACTTGCGGTGGCGAACCAGTGACGAGGTGCAGAGTGAAAAACGGAAAGCTAGCTTCAATCACGCGCAGCCATGTGAAAAATTAGCATTGATCAAGCGGTAGAACGTAGTGGATAAAAGTATTTCTCCTAATTCGGCAGAAGGAATCTTTTATATAATAGATAATAAATATTTTTATAAATAAATAAATAACTGAATAAAAAACCTTTATCTTGTAGGTTTATGTGAGGAGAGATGCTATAGTCCTATCCTAGGGCCAGAAGCGATTGTGATCAGAGATCAATTTCAGCTATAAACATGCGTAGTAGAAAAATGGCCGTGATTACTGACTTGGCCGGAGACGAAAGAAGACACAATTATACAACTAGATTCATGTTATAAATTCAAGTTATGAGGAAATGAATTAATCTAGAGATAATAAATATATAGATGGGAAATTTCAGCAACGATTGCAGCTACTTGGAGTAGGAGGGATAAAGTCAGGCAGCAGCAAGAATTAGGGATATTTAAAACATCAGAGACCTAGGATAGAAAAGTAAACTGCCTGTGACCGTGTGCACCAATATATCTTCCTTCGTAGGGTTATTTTGCCCGCACGGGTCGGTTAACCTGTTGGCTTGCCGGCCGGTCGTGATTCGCCGATCGGAAACCAAGATGCGATTGATGTTTGCACTTTGATGTGATTCAGTGTCGGGAAATCCGTTGTTTGCATTCTTTTTAGACCGAGCCTAAGATTATTTATTCCTGCCATTCCCCCGGTCGGGATTTGCTCTCATCCAGCTCTTCTCGTCTTTTTTTCCCCCTCTCTCCATCCCACTGCCCCCGCAGCCGGCATTGCACGGCGCATTAGCGAGATGTCGCATCACTTTTGCCGTAGCCGTCACGTCATAGGCTAAACCCGACCGCACGACGATCGGGAACCCTTGTTCTGCTGGCACTGGATACATTATACAAACACGGCCCAGCACCACTGAATATCGCTATGGCGGCGACGATTATTTACTTCAGCATAGAGCCGAGGGATTTGGACCAGGAGGTGCTCGTCAAATAGAGATAGGTAGATCGGGATGAGGACGCAAAGGACCGCTCTGAGTGGCATACCTGGGCTGTCGCCTTAATCAACAAATAAAAGGGCAAGTTGTTTATCCATTAATTTAGACTATTAATGTATTGTCGTGGCTCAGTCCTAGTGAACGCCATCATTATGAAGTATGATGGCTGTCATGCGAGATCTGTCCGTCGATACCAGAATAACAGCAGGTGGTTATATAAGGTAACGAAGGAATGGAGGAAGAGTGAAGAGTTTGTCCAGCTCATTCTCAAACAATTCCCAGACTTTGATACCCAAGTCTCTGCCTTGGACAGTTGGTCCTATGCTAGGCAGAATAGGTCTGTGTTGGGGGGAAGCCTTTGTTAATCGTTAAGAACAGGTTCTACTCGCCATTTCTTTGTGGTCCAGGATCAATATGGACAAGAAGAGGAATACGATCAGCTAAAGTGGTTGATGTGCACCATGTTTCCCATAACCATTCAACATAGTCTCGACAATAAAGTCAAAGTAATCGAGTCTGACGGAACGGGCGAGGACTTTATTCCCACTACTACCTGATTCATTATCGCGAAGTGACTTGTCTCAGTACGCTGTCGTCTTTAACCGTTGCAATGCTCGCTGTAGAGAGATGCGAGCTGGTTTTAGGCACTTCAGGGAGACAGGATAACTACAGCCCGAGTTCCTACAGTAACAAGATACCTCTCCATCCCCTTCTTCAACGAGTGCAGAAACTATAACCCCAGTATCTCGGTCTATCTAAAGAGCCTCAGTTGTTCATACCCCCAGGATATCCCTAGAGAGGTAGTTGGCACCACGTGGATATCTCACGAGTCAATCACCGCACCCGTAAATGGCCGCATGGTACCTAGTCAAGGTCTTTTAGGGTTAAAATATGAGTATTGCTACTTGCACGCTACATTTTTGCTATTTGCACGCTAAAATCGATTCTACCGGGGTTTAGCCGCATACCCGGGGTTCAACCGGCATTTCCTATCCGTGCACACAGTCACATGACTCACAACTTCCCCGCCTTTAACAATACTTCAACTTCAATATATTGTTCAACCTTACAACCTTTATCTGTACGGTCGGCACCTATGGCTTCGTTTATTATGAATGGCCTGGAAGAGCTTCCTGTTGAAGCAGGCGATAGCCAAAGTGTTGTCTTTGTGATTTATTGATATGCTTTGCTTGGTGAACGTTTTGCTGTAAATTGCATCAAAATTCAAGAGGTCAAGGGATAAGAGGGAAATCGGGTAGACTTCGGTAGATTTTAGCGTGCAAATAGCAAAAATGTAGCGTGCAAGTAGCAATACTCTAAAATATATTGGTTGGTAAAAATGAGACTGGACCTGAGAGTGTAGTCGATTCTCGCAGGGAATGGTGCCATGGAATGGCTCCGCACTGACCTGTCTCCATGGGTGGATATTCTCATCTTACAGACGTCACTTTGAAGATCAAAGTGAATGTTTAAATTTATTTACTATCTAAGCTATTATAAGACTTTATTAATTTATGTATAAATTATTTATATAGTCTTTGCCTTACTGGGGCTGCACTCCATGCAACCAATCGACATTCAGCAAAACCGACAAACACATACCGTAGATTTGGCTATCGAGAGTCATCGCATTAAATTTATTTACGACATCCCTCAAACTTGGTATCTAGGTGCCCTCTATTTCCCAGTTTTAGAACCTCCATTACATCAAAATTCGATTCGCGCCCAAGTCATCAGCCACGTTCTTTTTGATCAAATAACCCAGTAAGATCCTCCAAAGTAAAAGAGAAAAAAAACCCCAGGTCCTCGCCCAAATTAAAGCCCCAAAGCTCTGCCAAAAATACCGTTATGGAACCCTAGGGCCGTGGTTCAATCCATCAATCGAGGGCATCTGTAAAAAACGAGCCCAAAGCGATCGCATCAGGGCTCCTGAATGATCATCATCAGATCGTCACCCAAGTTTGCCTGATTTGCTATGAAATTCATTTTCAAGACTTCCTGGAGTCTGGGACGGAGACCATCCCAGAATATTCCAACCCTTTTAGTCGAAATGCCAGGGGTCGAGTACATTATGGCATCCTCAACCAGCGCCAACGCGTCTTCGCCGACTGCGTTCTCAGCCTGGGCAGCGTCTCCGATTGTTAGGGGCTTTTTAAACCTACTTCTGTCCGGCTTATAAGGCGAGTATATACCCGCCAGGCGAAAAAGGTACTCTGGCAGAGAAGCCAGAAAATTCCTGGTCTGGATGTCCGAAGGGAACCGGTATGTGTCCGAGGACACCTCCTGGAGCCTGTCGATAATGTGATTTGTTTCTGCCTTCGCAAAAATGATCTCGCTTTCGAAGCGGTCGCGAGTAATCCTGGTTTTTGCGTTTATCATACCGTAAACATCGGTCCAGAGAGCATATCGCATCGGTGTCTCACAAAACCGGGCCTGAATTCGCCCCATCTGTTCATCTGTCAAGTAAAGATCAACTTTGGAGGGTTTCTCTCTCAGAATATCTTTGTCAACATGCTCATCAGCACTGGTTGTAGGCGATGGCTCTCCGTAAAAGGGGCGTGCAAGGATGTGGTCGAGTCTGCCTTCGTTTGCAGCCTTGACAAGAAACGGCGACATTCCGTCCCACTTTGGGATCATGTCTTTCTCACAAAAGTAGTAATGACGATCTATTCCAGCATCGTTTGCAATCACCCTGAGGTGTGTGTTCATTCTTTCGATGAATTGTCGTTTCCCATCGGCTTCAAAGTGAGGCATTATGTTGCTTGGAAGTGGTGCGAGGAGTTCGTCCAACTTTATTTTCTCTGGCTTTGTGTTGTCACTCTCTTTATCACATTGGGGATTCGAAGATGATGGTTTCTGAGTGTCCGATGCGCCTGTTGCTCCACAGCGAGAGGGCTCAGAGTTGAAGCACTCCAAAATTTCGCCAGGATTGGAGCTGCAAGGCTCATTATCTTCAAGCTTGCCGGCCATAAATCGCTCTTGATGCTCGGTCTCGTCATTTTCGAGGCTGTTCTGGGAGATGGCCGCTTCGGCGACTCTGGTCCTCTTACTGCTGCGTGAAGACAGCCCAGCTGAAGCGGATCTTTTCAGCGATGGCGCCATATTCGGGTGCAAGAAATAAAAATAAAAAATGGATCTCGGATACCATATAACTATGTATCAGGACATAAAATACAAGGCTGGTTCCCGAGCCGTGTGGTAGAGTTCAAGGCACGAGCAAAGTTGGACGGGAGCACACCTTGAGCGGAAATGAGTGAGGCTGCCAAGTGCAACCAAAGCAGAGAAAATTAAATGAATTAAATGACTATGAGCATAGGCCATTCTTTGCCTAAATCACCTAGATTTAGGTAAACGTATTAGGGGACATAAAAGTGCAAACACCTCGAAAAACCTCAACGTCACGAGTCTCATGAACTAGAGTTGCAGTGATTCACTGTAACTAAGTTTTTCGTCCACCATTACACATGCGCTCAATTAAATAAGATTCCAGGAGTGTCCGCCAATAGAATATCCCATGATAGTATCCTCAGTCTTCGTCCCTATAGTAACCCAAACTGCAGGATATCTACTTGTCGGCCACAAGAAATAACAAAACACATAAAATAAAAACTAATATTAGTTTAGTTATTAAGCTAATAATAAATCATTGTGTTATTTATTTTTATTGTCTTCTTAGGTAAAATAGTCTCTTATTCTTTGCTGCAAAATGATGGGTGAATTCTCAGGTCCTCCATAATTAAACACTATGGCTCAACCCAAAGCCATATCTCGAGGAAACGCGATTTTGGATCAAAATTATTTACACAACTGCATTGCTCTATTGTAAAACAAGTAGATGCGGTAGGCAAAACTTGCACGTGTGATCTAGTCTAATTTCTTTTGGGTTTAAATATAATTTGTTACAGAAACTTGTTATTTTTAGTACTCGCAAATTCTCAACGCTCTCCTCCTCCCAATTTTTCAACACCAGCCCCACCCACTCATATGCCCTGGAACGTTTACTCCATGATCAAAACGTTTCTGAATCGGGGCTTTCCGGCAATCAGACTATCAACAGCCTCCTTGACCTTGCTCAAGGGATATCGCTCAATCATACACTTGATGTCGTGTACCATGGCGAATCGAATGGCCTCCTCGCTATCGAGAGCGTGGCCGCTGGGCCAACCATGAACACTAGCTCCCTTGGATACGAGCGCAACAGTGTCAATTAGCACAGAGCCGACAGGGGCGAGACTAAGAAGTTTGCCGCCAGGCGCAAGACCACCGACAAGAGGGCTGATGGCCTTAGGGTTGGGGGCCGTCTGGACAATGATGGCAGCACCGCCGAGCTTCATGAGCTCCTTGGCAGGGTCATTGTTCTTCGCGTTGATGTAGTGGTGGGCTCCCAAGTCTTTGGCGAATTGAGCCTTGTCGTCGCCAGAGGAAAGCACAGCAACTTCATAGCCCATCTTGTTAGCATACTGAACAGCAAGGTGGCCAAGACCTCCCAGGCCCTGGACGGCAACGAGAGCGCCCTGCTCGACCTGCATCTTGCGGATGCCATTGAAGACAGTGACTCCAGCACACAAAAGTGGGGCCGCTTCAGCGGGGTCGATTCCCTGGGGAATGCGAACGGCCGCCTCGGCGCGAAGCACCACATACTCGGCGAACCCACCATCCTTGCTCACTCCGTTGACGGCCTTGTTATCGCACATTTGGAATTGGCTACGTTGGCATTGACGGCATGTACCATCATGACCTCCATGCCAAGGTCCTCCCAACCTATCGCCGAGCTGAAAGCGTGTGACGCCCTCGCCGAGCTCAGCGACCTCGCCGACGATTTCGTGGCCAGGCACGCGGGGGAACACATTGCCCATGTGGCCAGTGATGGTTCCCACATCTGAGAAGCAGACACCACAGGCCAAGACCTTGATCAGAACTTGGCCTGGTCCGGGGTGCTTGAGCTCAACATCCCTGAGGGCGACGGGACCATCGACCTTGTCAATGACGACGGCCTTGTAAGTTTGCGGGAGAGAAGACATGATGAGGATAATCGGTTGGATTGGGATATTGATCAGGTAATTAAGAGATTGATGTGAATTGCATTGGCAAAAGAAAAAAAACTGATTCTGGGCGTCACGACAGCTATCTTTTAAACCAAGACACTATGTACTCGTAATGCACGCCTTCAAAGGTTATCAACAACCCCGCCTCCAATTGCCAGTGTGCCATCGCCCATACACCTGCGTATCGGAGCAAGAGGATAGGCAGTCGACGTAATTCCGCCGCCGCCGCCTTCGGTTTTAGCGATACCAATTATAAAGCCACCGAAGCAACTCTACGGGGTCTGGAGCAGCTGCCGTCAGAGATTGCCCCATACAAGATCATCAAAAAGCACGGAGTTGCGAAGTTCCATCCCGGAGTGTGGGTTCCCATGTCGGAGATACTTTTCATAGGTACACAAAGCCGTAGAGCAGGCTCATTCACAGCTGTCGGAGATGGCGACGCAAATGTTCCAAGCCCGACACCACGGAGCTAGCATCTTGATGTGTCATTGGCTGGCACCGGAGAGGTTAATCCGATAGTTAATCCGATCATGGCAGCTCAACTAGCTGTGGGGCACGAATCAGCCACAAGCCACACAAGGCTCCCCCAGTTCAAGCCAGAGCTCCAGCCACATGCTGCAGCCTCATTCCAGCCAGTCTTTTTTTCCACCCCACCATACCCAGCATCCTCGAATTGCCTGTGAACTCCCATAGCTCCGGCATTGACTCCTCCCGCAGCCCCAACATGCCTCTCGACACATCAACATACTCGCTGGCCCTGCTGCGCGTCGACGGCCGTCGCTGGAACGAACTGCGCCGTCTGCACGCCCAGATTCGCACCCAGGATGCTGCCGATGGCTCGTCATACCTCGAGATGGGCCACACAAAGGTCATGTGTATCGTGACGGGGCCCTCGGAGCAGCAGCAGCAGCAGCGACGCGCGCAAACGTCGCAGAGAGATGCGGCTGCCATTAATGTCAATGTCGTGGTTGCGGGTTTCTCAAGCGTGGATCGCAAGAAGAGAGCGCGCAACGACAAGTATGCTCCTCAGCAGTCATGATCCGGGCTTCTCAGACTAACATTGTACGCAGGCGAACCCAGGAAATCGAAGTCACAATTGCTAATGCCTTCTCCTCCACTCTACACACCCACCTCTTCCCTCACTCGTCCATCACCATCTCGCTCCATGTCTTGTCCCAGGACGGCTCTCTCCTTGCCGCGCTCCTCAACGCCACGACCCTTGCCCTCATCGACGCCGGTATTCCCATGACCGATTACATTGCTGCCTGCACGGCCGGCTCAACCTCTACATACTCCGCTGGCGACGATTCAGCCGATCCCTTACTCGATCTGAACAATCAGGAGGAGCAGGAGCTACCATTCCTTACCGTCGCGACGCTCGGTGACAGTGACCGAGTCGCCGTGCTAGTATGCGAGAGCAGAGTACAAGTTAGCAGATTAGAAGGAATGTTGGTGGTCGGTGTAGACGGATGCAAGCAAGTAAAGCAGTTCTTGGACCAAGTTGTAAGAGACAAGGGTGCCGAGATGGTCAGGGAGGGTGCTGTCGAACAGAGCGACGCCATGGGCATGGTTTTGGACGAATAGATGTACGCATATTAGACATGACGGGCTCTGGGTTTAAAACAAAAAATCTGTCGGAGTTGGGCATTGATTAAGATACCACATTTTCTGTTCACTGGGATTCAAAATCTGGGTGCATTGGGTATTGTTGTGCGTGTGTGTTGTCGCTCTCCAGTCACATCATGCTAATGTGCTAGATAAATAATTGGGTAAATCTCCAATGGTGTCATGATGCAATCAGTCCGTGTTGAACAGCATTTCAGTTCAGTTATGTTTCAGTAACCTACCTACCCTATGGCAAGGGTATAAGACCAGGTTTAACGCTGAAAGCACGATAGTTTGGCCGTAAGATTGGTCTAAAACTGACACAAGATCTTTACTTTCCTTTCCCCCTGGTTACTCGTATACTCGTATTCGGGTGTCGTAAAAATCTATGGCTGCATCTATCCCAGTCCACGTTTCTTCTGCACTAGTAATAGCAATGAGCTGGCGATGGATTCACCGTGGCCCCTGAGCCAAAGTTTAGCTTATAGGACCCACTTTAATTTCCGAGCCAAATAAATGTTTTGTATTGAAGACCATGACCATGTGTTTCTATTTACGCGTCAAGCGCAGAGTCTGTGATTGCATCGAGTGAAACACGGGACATAACTACGCACTCTATCTTACTGGCTGTATGTGGACGAACTGAGTTATTTAATCCCAGAAATGGACCGACATCGGATCGGCGAATAACTGACCGAATTTAGGGGCTTTTTTCCTTTTTTAACCACCCCCCTTTTCACCTGGTCTCCCAAGCGCGGTGGATTCCAGCTGGTGCTCTAATGTCCCCCAACTAACACTTCTCTTGCCCTATTGGAAGTCTCCAAACTCACTTCCCCTTCAGTTGCTGTCGGAAGATGCACGCGCCGACAACATCACAAAAGATGAGTGACCAGACGCCCTTAACAGATGGTTCGCCTCTCAATGTATGCGAAACCGACCTAGCCAAATCAGAGGCGGCCGGCTTGCGCTTGGGTGTTGACGTATGAGTTTTGCCCCTTGTCCTGATTGGCTGTCACGGACCCTGACCTATTATTATTGAAACAGATTGGCATATCGTCCCTTAAGCTTGTTTGGCTCTCGAAGGGATCTGCTCCACATGACGTCTCTCTAACCTTTTCGAGCTTTGACGCGGACCGCTCAGATGAGTGCCTGGCAGTTGTCAAGAAATTTATTCAGGAAAAACTCTCCTCTAAACAGGTTCTGTCTGGGCCTGTTACTCTGGTAATCACTGGAAAGCGTTCATTAGAGTTCCAATCCAGACTTGGCGATACACCTGGCGTCGAGGTGCGCATTGAAGAGGAGTTTCGTTGTCAAGCAAGTGGTGAGCCCTTGTTACTAACCCCCCTCCTCCGTCTTTTGCCCCACTAACTTCAGATAGCCGTCGAATTCCTTATTGAGAAGATACCAAAGTCTACCTTTACCTACAGTGAAGAAGTCTTCAAGAATTATCTCTTGCCTCGGGACCCAGTGTATCCATATCTGTTAGTCAACATCGGGTCTGGCGTGTCGTTTCTCAGAGTGTCTGGAAAAGATGACTGCGAGCAAATAGGCGGAACTTCCTTGGGTGGTGGAACACTCTCTGGACTGCTGGCGCTTCTTACCAAAAGCTTCAGCTTCGACGAAATGCTCGATCTCGCAGCCCAAGGTGACAACGCCCAGGTCGACAAGCTCATCGGAGATATCTACGGAACAGATTACAATGGAATCGGCATGAAGAGAACAGCCATTGCATCTTCGTTTGGCAAAGTATTCAGCATGCGACCCTCGGACGGCTCTACGGAGAATGGCCATGCTCCCAAAACTGAACCCGAAATAGCTTCTGGTTCTTCGCTATCGGACACGTGGGGCCTTTCCGATGCACATGTGTGCCGATCGCTCGTTTTCGCCATCTTTAACAACATTGGTCAGCTCGCCAATCTTCACTCTGAGCTTCATGACATCACACAAGTTTACTTTGGAGGGCCGTTCATTCGAGGCCATCACCAGACCATCAGCACTCTCAACATTGCGCTCAACTATTATTCCAAGGGAAAAAAGACGGCGCACTTTCTCACCCATGAAGATTCGCTTGCCGCCATTGGCGCGTTTCTCAAATTCTAGTTTCAATGTTGCTGAAATTCCCCTTGATCGTTCGACGACGCATATCCTGATGATACACTGATGTCGTCGGCAAGAATATGATGATGGGTTAGCAATCTTGATACATGATACCATGTCATCTTGTCTGCATTTTCAAGCGAGTTATAATAAGTCTTCATTTCACTACTCGCCTCCTCCAACTAAATATATCTCATACCTATAGATAAAGACTCGACAAAATAGACTTTGTGTATATAAGAATATCAGAAACGGGGGAATAGTTGTCTGCTGCCAATGAAAGCGTACACAGTGAGATAAAGGTGCCGAGCTCGTGATTCAGACTGAGAAAATATGTTAATCAGCGTCCACCACCTATGTCCGCCACCAAGACAAATAAAAATGCCGAAATTTCCTTTGTTTACCATTTCCATTATATTTGGATTGATGATTTAAAAATATGCAAGTAGTCATAGCAGAAAAGGGACCACCGCTAGTAATATGATTCCGACCATGGCACCAATCTCTTGTCTTTGCTGGCTACCTCCCAGAACCAATTGTTCGATGTCGACACTCCCTCAGAGCTTATTTCCCACTCCCCTGTCTTCACCATCTCTGCCCAAAGAATGAACATCCTTGCGAGGTGAATATTGCCCAAAGACCGCCCCCATGCTCGAGGCTTGTCCCATTTGACCGTGTCAGGAATACCTTCAGCAGTGACAACACTCGTACTATCTCCATTTGACTGTCGTCCGGAATATGCCATATAAAGTCCCGGCCATCCAGAAACCATCCAGTGGTCTCGGTAGCCGCCCTCACTGCCTAGCCGCATGTAGGGACCTAAGGTCACATGAGACAGACCCAAGCTGTCTTTTGGTACAGGAGCGGGGCCTGATGTAACGGGTAATAGTAAGGATTGGATCTCTTCGCCCACGCCCTTGTCTTTTACTGAATCAAGGCGCTTGCTGTCGGGTTCCTCGGCTCCATAGATGCTGGCAAGTGATTCCGCAGTGAAGGTTGTAATACCGGGCGCAACGTGGGTAAAAGAAGGTCTCTTGGCAGCACAGAGGAACGCTTTGGCAAAAGAGCTCATTTTGAACTGCCCTACCAGATCCTCGGGCAGAGGTTCTTGAAAAGGTAGCCTGGCCACTTCTTCTGGGAGATGCTCTTGAATTGCCTGAAGAAGTAGTTCCCACTGGTGCAAGGCATTTTCAAGATCCGTTGGTATCCATGAACGCATCAATACCGCATGTTCCCGCGGGCTAAAGCCTGGATAGCCATCGTCCGGGCCCCAGTAAAACTTTCCAATCTCCCACATGTTTAAAGCCTTGGCCAAGACTAGCTCGAGCGAAACCCACTCTTCGTCTGAAGGAAACATTCCACATGCACCCCAGTCGCTCCGCCAGCCACCCCATATGACAAGGCAAGTGTTTAGATCAAACCAAAGCCCATAGTCCGCCTCGTAGTCTGCTTCATGCTCTGGGTACAGCAGTATGACTGTTCGATCATTGCGGATCCAACCCTCCTTCATTGCATCATTATCAAACCAATCCGGTATGGGCTGCTTGTATTCTGGTGTAATAGGAACCTCTTCTGGTTCATATCTGTGAATTAAGGATAAAAATTTGTACAAAGGGGAATCCTCTGTAATTTCAGTTCGCCGATACTCTGGTGGAAGTTCTAACCAAGTAGACAGAACATCCTGCTTTACATGCTGCGCTGCACCAGGAATGTGTGAAATAACCTTGGAAAGGAGTTGATTGTGGAGTGCGGCGCATCGTACTGGATCGAACTCCGGAAGCGACTCATGACCGGGGTTGATTTTAGGCTCAGTGTTAACAATGGGGTCGACGACAGGATGGGTACCCATCAGTGTTTTCATCCAAGATATCCAAGACATGATATATGGACTGCAAATGATGTGAATGAATGGTCAGCATTTTTAGTGAGATGAGATAAGTATTTTTACACCGCTAACTAATACGCGGTATCTCCCACCAGGCAGCCACCAATATCCCCACTAACTAGGCCAAAATAAGTTGCAGCCGAAGCATGGGTCAACTAACAACTGGTGAATTGGAAATGAACCTGGCGCTCACACTGCGGAAAAGCTGCTGAGGCTGCTGTGTCCACATTCGCTCAGGGCATAGTGTCTCGCTTTGAATCTGAAGAAGAACGCTGCTAGCATACGGTGAAGGAGTGCAAATGCTTTGGGTTTCCTTTTCTATTGGTCTTGCATCAACTTATCTAAATGCCATACATATTAAACCGTACCTGACTGCAAAAGTTGAGCCAAGGATTTGTGGCCGTTTTGAGTGGCCAACTGTGCTGGCGTTTGAAAACGTGCATTTTCGGCCGTGGTAGATGCACCCTTGGCCAACAAGAACTGCGCAACCTCCTGCTGGCCATTCGTGGCGGCAATGTGAAGCGCCGTTTCGTCTCTGTTAGTTTTTGCCTCAATATGCGCGTTGTTTTCTAACAAGATCTTGACTATTGATAGGTATCCCTTCTGAGATGCTTTGTGAAGGGGCGTCCACGTCAAGTTTAGCTTCTTGTTAGGGTCCGCTCCATGATTCAACAGCCGCAAAACTATGTCTTCGTGCCCTGCTTCAGTTGCATTGTACAATGGGCTTGCGCAAGCGCCATCTTCCGCCTCAACGGCAGCTCCAAGTTCCAGAAGTAGATCCACTGCCTGGATTTTCCCATCGTATGCCGCTTTGTTTAGTGGTGTCCAACCGTTGTTCTTAGTGCTGTTGACATTGGCACCTTTCTCTATCAGCAACCGCATGATCGCGTGCAAGCCCAATTGTGCCGCCTTATATAATGGTGTCGCGCCGTCCTTTTCTTTTACTTCTAGGTTGGCGTTATTCTCGAGCAAGATCGATACTGCTTTAGGGTACTTTTTGTGGACTGCTTGGTGCAATGGCGCCCATCCAGACACATCAGCAGCTTCCAGATCAGCCCCGTTTTCTATTAGTATCCGCATTATTGTATCGTGTCCCTTCTCTGCTGCTTTGTATAGCGGGGATGCTCCTTGTCGTGTTTTTGCTTTAACGTCGACGCCGCATTCCACCAGGTATTGCACTACCTGCTGGCTCCCGGTGTAGGTTGCCCAATGGAGCGGGGTCCATGAATCTATACTTTTTGCCTCGATATCTGCTCCATATTTTTGTAACATCTGGATGACTTCAAGGTTCCCCCTCTTAGAAGCTTGGTGTAAGGGCGTATCGCCGTGACCACCAATCCGAGCTGTGACGTCGGCGCCATGCTGTAATAATATCTCCACTGTCTTTACTTGCCCAAAGAAAGCAGCCTTGTGTAAGGGAGTCCCACGGGTGGCCTTTGCTTCTATATTGGCTTTGTAATTTAGTAGCAGTAAAACAATTTCCGTTCGTCCATGCTCGGCTGCAATGTGCAGAGCATTTGTCCCATTAATCATGACGTCGACATCAGCACCTTTCTCTAGCGCTTGTCTCGCCGACTCTGTTCGTCCATGCCAGACTGCCAAATGTAATGCTGCGGATATGTCATTATTTGTTTTTGGAGTGGAGAGCGGTTTATGAGATTCCTTCACCACCTTAGGGTCGTGGGCTTCCCGAGGAGACTCTTTCTTTTCATCGCCGATATTGTTATGAGAGTGGATTGCTGGATGTAGCGACAAATCCGTATGTATGTATCTCTCCAGTACGGCTTTCGTGGCAGATGCAGCCGTTGCTGCCGCCCAATCCTGCCAGCTCTTGTTCTTGTGACTATCCGAGTAGTCGCACACGCCTTTGACCATGATGCAGGGAATCTCATCCCATACACCAGCACTTTCCATTTCAAAGGCAAGAAGACCATGAAATTTGGAAATTCTGTCACGGTCTTCTCCGGATTTGAGCACTCGATCGCCAGATCCAATGCGACCAACAAATACAAAAGGCTCTTCGGCTTCCTTTCCGCGACCGTTACGTTCGAGCTCTCGTTTGGACGCAAGTCTCTGCCGTTGCATAAGGAGTGTCTCGTCGCAACCAACATCACCGCATGGTAGCTTGCGTGATTGTTCACAAACCGGGTCGGTGCCCAGGTGACTGTGGGCGCAGATGCATTTCGGTGAGTTTTGGTGTTTGTGCCGGTAGGTTGAAGGGAAGAGATTGTCGTGTGCGGCTCCGGGATAGTGGTACTTGGCACCAAGCCCCTTTATAACAGCAGCGTTTTGAATTTCTTGGAGAAAATATGCTGTCCTTTCCTGGAGTCGCTCGCGGCCATGGCGTGTCTCCAGAATCGTCACCAGGTTACGAACGTTCTTATCAGGCCTACCAAGGCTGTCTTCGACGGAGTTTTTCATCACGAAGTCGTCAGAGTACTGCCTCCCGAGGTCGTATTGGACGACAGTCTTGCTGATGATAACATCACCGAGAAGAATTTCCTCGCCCGTTGTAGTTTGAGGCACGCCGCCACAAACTCCGGTTAAGAGTGCAAGTTTCAAGCCTGGATAGCTCGATCTGAGGCTTGCAGCAGCACTCGCTGCGCTGACCTTACCCATGCTGGATAGAAGGACCAAAACAACATTAAAATTGCCAATCCTCCCAGTTGTATATGTGTTGGGATCGCCCTCGGCTTTTCCAAACCTGTCTCCATTTTCGCCCCAGTATCGATCGACAAGGAGAGAAAGTGCGTCAAATTCGAGAACTAACGCGCACAATATCGCGATTTCGAACTCGGAACGGCTTGTGGGAGGGGTTGCCATTGCGTAGGGATTGTTAAACGGCGAAAACCACGAGGTTTGGCCAAGTGTTGAATCAAACGCTATAGATTGAGCCAAGTGATTTGTCGATCATTGGCGTTCACGGCATGAGATATTAAATTCAAGAGAGCTTTGAAAAGTGGGGTCATACTTCAATCAGCTGAAGACGGTTAATTATAGCAATCCTCTGCCAAGCCGAGCCAAGCTGAAACGGGGATGTCGAAACCAGATGACTCAATCGAGGCGCCTTATCCCGGTTAAGTCTTGGTAGGTGATAATACTAAAATTAGCGATCAATTACAAGCCTAGGAAACTTCTATACTCTGAGGTTTACGCTTGACTTTAAACAAATCGCTAACTGTTGTCGTTTTTAAAATTTCTCACGTAACAACAGGAACCAAGACTGAATATAAGTGGATCGGAGTTAACAAGCTCTTGAAGTTGGGTTAACTAACAAAAAGACAATTACCACGAAAATGAAATTTGATGCGCGGTTTGACATAGCATAGCAGTTTCCACTTTGGATAGGATTTTCTCCAAAGCTGCTTTGTGTCGCGTTTATAAGGTGCCATTGCTTGTTTCTTGAGTTAATCCATGAAAACACCACATAATTAACAGAGCTAGTGAGTAAAACGACAGGTATGCTATTCTTGGAGATTATGCAATCTGAATGTCAACTGTAAATTTCACATCGCGTCAAATTAGTACTAGTACAAAAAATCCAGCAAAAGTTATTTCTGAAGGGTAGCTCAGTGGCGAGAAAAATAACCGAGGCATGTAATCTCAAGTCTTTTTTTCTTTCCAAAAGGAGGTAGATAGGGCCCAGGAATGTATCCATTCGTGTTTATTAATGCGACTATGGCTTTCACTGCAGGCTGACCAATACGCAGTTTGAAGACTGTTACGGCCGGCTCGGCATTGAGAGCGTTCCCTCCCATGGGATCATACACAGCGAAACCTTTGGATGTTCCGTACTACTGTGATATAATTATTCCTAACCAAAAATCGACATCGATGTGCCTGGGTGCTGGCGCAAATTGATGAGATGGCGACGAGCCCTCGGCGCGCTTCTTCTGACTCCTTTCGACCATAGGTCACTCTACATAGTATTTTATCTTGATTTTTAAAATTCCCCATGATTACGCGGTCGCGCCGCGTCGGCGTGAGGGTTTTGTAGCAAATCAGTGCCGTTGCCGGGATGACGGAAACACGGCATTTTGACATTCAAGAAATGTGACAGGGCCAAACACCCCACCCCCGTATTCATCAGACTCTTGGCATCGGACTGGCGGAATATTTGTAAATCCACTCTAAATTGGACCGGGCTAGAGCGATTGAAGGGCTGCGAGATTGGTTAGGCCAATTGGTGGGGCGATTGTACGTGTTAACGACAGACCAAGACCCTGGTCTCTGTTTCACATTGGTGGCCTACACTTCAGACTTGTGGGATGTATTTTGCTGGTTGCGGATGTATATAAGCCCAAGACTGGACGTGAATAGTTTCACTTGTCAGACCTTCGACTATTGATCAATTCTCATCATCTCTACTTCTCTTCTCTGGTTTTTTTTGTTTCAATTGCATTCTTGCACATATAAAAATGCGCCAATACCTTCTTCCGGCTTCTCTTTACTGGGCCCAGGCGGCCATGGCCAATTTTGGCAATTCTTTCTACCTTGGTCCATTCCCGAACGGACAGTTGATCACAAAGGCAACCTATTCGATGAAGGCACCTAGCGTACCAACTGGCTATAGCACCTCCGATAGCAGCCTGTGGTTGTCGCTCTGGATTGGTATTCAACAGGAGACGGACGACGTTGACAGCGAAAACTTTGTGCAACCTCTTCTCAACTGGTGCATCGACAATGAATCATGCGGCTGTGCCGCTGATGAGTCCCAATGGTGTGTCGCGGCGAGCACATATACCCCGTCTGGCCAACTGGGAGAAGCTTACGTGGTTGTTCCCTCTGATTCCACTCTTGACTTTGAACGTTAGTGTTTTCACCTTGATGTGTCGGGTTTTATTTGCTTATTGATCCACTTCATAGTTGTCTTAAACTCTTCGACCAAGTACATTGATCAGAAAGTATGGATTGATGGAGAACTTGTTTCTCAGAGGTCTGACTGTAAGATAAATGCAACCCCTATCACAAAATTTTTGCGTGCTACATACTGATCTGTATCCCAACTGCAGCGAAGGGCATGAACCCTGGTACTCTTTCAAGCGCCAACGAGTGCTCTGACTCGAACTGCGGTACTTTGGCAGCTTTCAGTGAGTTTGATTTATAACGAAGAGAAAACAAGAGCCTAACAAAGCTTCAGGCTGGACGAACTTGACCTTGACTTTGAACGAGACGGTGGAAAACATTGAGAACTACCTGTCGCTGAATGCGGCCACTTCTTCCGGCTTCACTACCTCCGACGGAGGCTTGACTTGGACAGTGGACGAGATCAACATGGGCAAGGACACTGCTTGGAACGATTAAGACAAGAACCGCAAACACCGTTAGGTCTATACAAAAAGTTGATACCGGACGAAATAGATTGATGAAAGTTATTCTATTGTGCAGTCTTTGAACTTCAAGGCATGAAATAGCCGACTGTGTTTTATTATATCCATTCAATGCACCTGCATTATTGATGTATATTACTTCCCCAAGGAATATAGATTTGTCATTATACTAGATCAAAGAAAGTCAAACTGTACTTCTGAATCTTTTGCTCGACTTGAAAATAGTCTCAGTTAGCTCTTCCTTCCTTAGTGCCTTCAATGCCCTCAAGATCACTATATAGCCTCCATTGATAATCTATACTGGGATCGTTGAACCTTGCTTTTATATCCAAAGTTCCGATCATACCCATGTCCTCTTGATCGAGGGCAAAATCTGCTTTAGAATTTTGCTTAATTTGCCGATCGATTGTGCTTTTGGGTATAACAGAGCGGCCACTATTGATACCCCAGGCGAGGGCAATCTGAGCGGGAGTTGTGCCGTACTTGCGAGCGATGTGTTTCAAAAGTGGTTGATCAATGAGCCTCTTCATACGAGATATATCTTTGCTCCAGCCAATGTTCCTGTAGAAGTCATTCATGTTCCCAAGTGGGCTAAATTGAATAACATGGATGCCATGTGATTTAAGCCACTGGTGGAAGGACTTTTGTTGCAAATATGGATGGACTTCCATCTGATGAACAGCCGGAACCTGTTAGTTCGATTAGCTCAAACTGTGGAAGCTATGGCCACTACTGTAGGACGCCTTACCACTGAACCCTCCCTCATTAATGTCTCTATCTCTCCCTTGCTAAAGTTTGAAACACCGATGGCTTTTGTTTTCCCCGTTTGCAAGAGCCGTTCCATCGCCTTCCAAGTATCAACATAATTGGTTTCTCCTAGTATCATATTCCCTTGGTTGTCCCTGGGGAAGCGGTCCTTTCCTCTTGCAAAGGTACAGGGATAGTGCATCATCAACAAATCGACATATGGTGTGTCGAGGTCCCCGAGGGAATCGTCAAGTCCGCGTTCCACATCATCCGGGTGGAAATCATTACACCATAATTTGGTGGCAAGGAAGATTTCATTTCGGGGAACACCACTCTTCTTTATGCCTTTGCCAACTTGTTTCTCCACGTCATAAACCCTTGCAGTATCGATAAGGCGCATACCATATTTGAGGGCTCGTGAGACGGCATCCTCTTGAGCTTCTGCATCTTGGAAAGTTCCAACCCCAATTGCGGGGATTGTTGCACCAGTATTGATGTTGAAAACTGTCTGGCGTGTGGCAAGACCTCTCTTTTGGTTATACCGAGATATGGAAGCAGCAGTCATGCTGTGTTGGACTGATCGAATCCAGCATGGCAGAGGCTGGAGCTTAATAGCATTCATTATTGTGATACACGCGACCGAGATGATAATGGATGTTGAAGGCAAAGAGTTACCCCACATGGAGAGGTCTGGATGTAGCCAAGGTGATGCAGCTACTCTGGCTTGTCGTAAAGATTTAACATGTGATGGCTTCGCAATCTTCGTTCATGCTAGGGCAATTTGATACCAATGCGGAGTTGGATACGGGTAATTGTAACCGTAAAGTCATGAGATCGACAAGGATTTTTGCCTCAACGGTTAAGTAGGGGCGGATGATTGGGTGACAAGCTTAATCTATATGACCTTTGTGGCTTAAATGTGGTTTGCCAAAACTTGACCATCAGCAGGTAATGTTGTATTGCACCATGGGAAGCCAATGATGGGAATCACTGTCCGCGACGTACTTTCTAGGGTTGCATTCAAACCCTCTTTTCGAATGTTAGTGGGAGGAGACATATACCTAGTTTGAGATGCCGATGAATACGTATATCAAACTTTATTAGTCACATTGATATCTGAAATGGTGTTGAAAACCTAGATCATTCACAGGCCGATGAAGGCACGTTAAAATTCCGTCTTACCCTAGACGTTCGTTCCCGGCTGAATCTCGATTACTCACTGAGCGCTACCCATTGTGCTATTTTTGGATATCGCCACACCAGATATTTCACTGTTGAGGTAAAAAATCATACGTCTTTTTTTGTGCAGAGATGATTGTGTTGAATTAATGCATAGCTAATAATGTTTGTTTTGGTACTTGCAGCCTACCAGAGAGAGCTATTTTGACAGCCAACATGGCCAACTATTTTTGCCAACTTCCACAACTCTTAGCTAGCAAATCACATACAGAACCTCGGCTACAGATATTGAAATCTCATCGCTATTTACAATCACGTAGAACGGGTCCCCGCGCTGTACCCATTGTCTGATCCAAGCGAGATTCCAATGGCAGAAGTAGGGTGAAAAACTACCCGCCCATAGGTACCCATAGGTACCCAGCAATAATTCTAAATGCCTATAGGTACCTAGAGAGATAGTATTAAGTACCTATAGGTAGAATTAGGTGCCTAGATAAGGAGTTAAGTACCTATAGGTAACCTATTAAAATAAAGAAATTACCTATAAATACCTATATTAAATTATATTTAAATATTTTTAAAAAGGGAAAAAAAAATAAAAAGAAATAATAAATTTTAATAAATAAAGAATATATTAAATTAATACTTAAAAAATAAATAAAAACTAAAATTTATAGTTATTTAATTATAAATATAAATTAAGATAATTTATATTTATAAGATATACTTATTATTATTAATTTTAGGTTTTTATTTAAATTATACCTTTAGGTATAAGTAATCCTTTAAGTATAACTATATCTTTAGATATAGGTAGTCCTCTAAGTATAGCTATATCTTTAAGTATAGGTAGTCCTCTAAGCATAACTATATCTTTAAGTATAGGTAGTCCTCTAGGCATAGCTATATTTTTAAATATAGGTAGTCCTCTAGGCATAGCTATATCTTTAAGTGCAACTATCTCTTTATATATAAGTATAAAAAGTCCAATAAAAGCATTTAATATTATTTAATTAATTATTAATTGAGATTATATAATAATAAATTTAAGGGTTTAATCTTTTTTAATATTATAGCTAAAATCTAAAATCTAAGTTTATATAAAAGGTTATATTCCTTTAGGTTACTTAATATAAGCTTAGATTATAAGAGCTTTATTATAATTTAATTGCAAATAATCCTTAATAAATTAAGATTTAAACTTTAAATCTTTTTAAATAAAAATACTAATATTAATAATCTTAGCAAAAGTTAAATTAAAAACTTTATTAATAATAAGAATATATTATACTATAAATTCTTTAAATTTAGAATCCTTATTATTAATAAAGGAAATATCACCCTTAGAGTTAAAGAGATTATTATTATAAGCTTTAAAAGCACAATATAAAGGTAAAGTAAAAGATCTTATATTTCCTACCATACTAAGCATAGGTTTATAATAATCAATAAAACTACCAAAAATATAAGGGCAAAGGAAATTAAGAATATCAACAAGAATTCATACATCCTTAGGCTATAAAATCACTCAATAAGCATAAATTACCTAAAGATTAGCAGCTTTATAATTATTAATACAACTTATAAGTATATTTATAAAGAAACTTACTAAAAAAGATAGAGGTTATATATACCTTAATTGCCTCCTAAAGAGCACTTAAAGCAGCTCTCTAAAAATAAATATTAAACTTATAATAATAAGAAATTTCATAGACTAAATATATAAAGGGAGTTTTTAAAATAAAAAGTTTAATAGTCTTTTAATAATATTAAATTTTATATAAAAAAATAACTTTATAATATTAATCTAACTTAATAAATACAAAAATTAAATATATACCACTAAACTTCTAGTATCAAACTTTTATAATTATAATAACCTTTTTAACAAACACCTTACAGCTTACCTTTATAATAAGCTTAATAAATTTAAATAGCATTTTTCCTAGTAGGCTTTTACTAGCTAACTTAAGGCAATACTATTAAATTATACTAAAAAATTTAATTAATAAAAGTTAATATTATTATTTTATAAAGATATATATTAAAAGGTATATAATTTATAAAAAATAATAAATATATTAAAATCAAATAGGATATAGAAAGAAATTAATTAATATAATAAATAAGCATAAAGAAATAAATAAGCTTAATTAAATAAATAAATATAAGAAATAAATAATAAAGTAAATTAGAATTATATAAGGTAAAGTAAATATAGAAACTATAAGGGATTAATAGGTTTAAGTATAGGTTTTTACTATTTTAATTAGCTAAATCTTGTATACAAGCCTATTTATATAGGTTGGTTTAATAAAAGTAGAGTATTTCTTACTTTTTATTTATATATTGTTTTTTTTTCTTTACCTTATAAATTTCCTCTAATAATAGCTAAATAATAACTAAAATTTTAATAAAAATACTAAAAGCTAATTATATTTATATATTTTACTAATAATATATTCTTTCTAAATTTATAATCATTTTTCTATAAAAAATAAAATTTTCCTAATAAAATAAAGCAAAATTACTATAATAAGTATTTCTTTATTTATATATTAATCTTTTATACTTATAATTTAAGGGCACTTACTTAGATTATTATTTAAAAAGTAGAAAGCTAAAGCTAAACTATCTATAAACCTATATACTAAGAAATCCTATAAATAAGTAAATAATCTATTACCTAAGTAGAAATATTTTAAAAAAGCAAAAATTAATCTATAAATTACTTAAACTAAAGTAATTACCAAATTAAAGAAGACTAATATATATTTATAAGAAACTCCTTAAAATTAAATAGCCCTAATTAAGAAAGTATAAATAATATTATTATATATTAGTATATAATTACTTTTCTTATTTCTTATTAAATATTAACTTACTTAAATTACAATAATAGTCTTTCCATTAGTAGATATCCAGATTATATTATAAAATCTCTTAAAGTAAATAAAAATAAAAAGATCTACTATATACCCTAGGATGATAGAAATCCTACTTAAGAGGATATTTTTAGCTTAATAGATATTAAGCTATTATACCTAAAGGCTATTAATAATAAATTAAACTTTAAGAAAGGCTTTTAAGAATTATTAAAGAAAGAGATATAGTAGGCTATTAGAGAGTAATAGTTACTAAATAAAGAGGTATATTTATAAGTACATTTAATAAATATATTTTAATATTTCTAAAATCCTTCTCAAAATAGACTATAGGAGCTTATAAAGATCCTATATTATACTCTTTCTAGCCTAACTTATAAAATCCAAACTATTCATAATAAATTAAAATTTATTATTTAAATTACTAATAATATTACTTATAATTAGGCAAAATATAGATAATAGATTTAAAGATTTTTTTTTACTTAATTAATATTTTTTAATAATAATCCTATATTCTCTTTTATTTAGTATATCTTTACTATTAGTAAGTTATTTATTTAATTTCTTATAATTAAATCTTCTCATAAAGCACTTAAGTTCTTAAATTAAAGCTTAAAAAAAAGATATATAAATAATATTTAATAAATATATTTTATAAATATATATTTAATTATTATAATCTACAACCCTTATACCATTACACCCTATATAATTATCTATCTTACCTTAAAAAATCTTATAAATAAACACTAAGCATTCAAATTATAATTTAAAATATTATTAAATAAAATAATTAAATATCTAAGCTCCCCAAAATATCTCTATAAAAGAGCCTTCTAAATACTATATAACTTTAAACTAATATCAATATAAATTAATTTAAGGCTTACTATAATACTTTCCAACCTTTTAAAGCTTATAAACTACTAATACTTAAGATTATTTATAGTAAGATAGGCAATAGGGAATACTAAAAGAAAGCTATTTAAGCTTCTATATAATAACTTTAAAATTTTTAATTTAATAGAATTTAATTATTTAAAACTTACAAATAGCTAGCCCTTAAAGCTATCTATAGTAATATAAGTAATATAGAATTTTAAAAAAAAGCTATTAAAAGATCTTTAAAGTAGATTTAAAGCTTTAAATTTAATAAAGTCTAATTTAAATCTACCCTTATTTATAGCAATATACAGGTAATAATTCATTATACTTATCTACTTTCTATCTATTTATAATTCTAATCTAAAATCCTATTCCTTTAAAGATCTTTCATACTAGCTCTATATTAACTAGTTAGAATATTACTTACTTTATATAAACTACATATAAGTTTATATTTATTCTTTATTATTATCTTATTTCTATTAAAACCTTTATATATAGACTTACTTTTAAATAATAAAATTAAAAAGCTTTTTAAAATCTCTCTTATTACTTTAATTATATATTATTAAAATTAAATATTCTTATTAATTCTAATTATAATTTCTTAAATTACTTTAATTATAATAACTTAAGATAAAATTAGCTATACAATTAATTATAAGTAATAAATATCTTATAATATTAATACTAATATATATTAATAACTCATTTAAATATAATATTTAATTTTATATACCCTTAGGCTACTAATACCTTTATTTAATTAAAGCTTAATACTTATTTAACTATTGTTTATATAGCTTTTTTTTTTTCCTATTACTTTTAATAGATATTTAATCTCAATATAATATATAATAATAATCCTTAAAATTAACAATAAGATTATAAGATAATTATCTAAACTACTATAAATCTCTTTAATTAGAGATTTAGGAATTTTAAGAAGTACTAGTAATATAATTAATAAATATAAATAATTACTTTAATAATTAGATATTTTTTTTATAAAATATTGATTAAAGATATTATTTTTATTTATTTAATTACTTTAAAAATTTTTATTATAAGGGATTTTTATATATATAATTTATAAATATATTTATAATATATAATAATTACTCTTCCTTATTATGGGTAAGTCCCGGGGGTTTGAAATGAACCAGCTAAGGTCACAACAAGGTCAATAGTAGCTACTAGGGGGTTTTTGGGTAATAAATTTATTAATATCTAATCTCTTTAGCTAGCTACGTTCGGTGGGGTTATAGTATAGCAATTTTACCCTGCAGTTATATGCTTCCTTATATGTGTACCTTACAGGGTATTATTCCTTTAATTATACTAATAAACCAATACTGGACTTTTTCTCTTTTTATAAGAATAATGCAAGTGCCTTTAATTAGCCCTAATAATTAGGTTATAATATTATCCCTTTTCTTTTTCTTCTTATTTCTCTTTTTAATCTTATAAATTAGGCTTAAGCTATTTTAATGGGCCTACTTTTAGTTTTGGTAGTTAGGCTTATTGCTAATCCTATTTTTATACTTAATCGTATATAACCTAATCTTCTATTTAGATTATTATGCTATTATTATTAATAAATTGCTTTAGTACTTAATTTAAATTTCCTTTTGTAAAGGCATTGGCTAAATTATTCTCTTTATTAATCTATTTAACTTTATATAGTTCTTGTTATTTATATAATTATTATAATGCTATAATATTAATTATTAAATATTTCTCTTTTATTATTTTTAGCTTTATAAGATATTTATAGAGAGAGTATAAGTTAGTATATATAATTATAAGGATATAGGGAATTTTAAGTTAATTAGTAATTTAATTAAGGATTATAGAGATTATATAAATAATATTTATACTTATAATTATATTATAAATCTCTAATGCTAAGATACTTTGTATAACTCTTTGGTATTTAATTAAGCTATAATAAATAATATTCTTATTTATTGTAAATGTTTTATTATTTAGTTGTTTATTAGCAATAATTATGATGAATTCTAGTTATAAGAATAAGTTAGTATTATTAGTAAAGGTGCTATTAATAAATATAAATAATTTTATAATTAGTAGATTAAGTAAGGTAAATATAAGGCTATATTTAAGATTATTTATTTATTATTTAAGGTGCTTATTTAAGGCTTTAATTTAAGCTTTCTTTAATTCTTAGAATTATATTATAGCTAAGAGGTTATAATATACTTTAGGTTAGTAAATAGAGGCTATATATGCCCCTTATGCTTATTGTTTTATATACTATTACTTAGTAGCAATTGGATCTTTTATTTTAATTGGTATGATTTTATTGCTTTATCCTTTTTAATGTATAGTTATGTTATTGTTGTTAGATAAAGTGATAATTACCCTATTAAATATAAGGGGTTGATTAATTATTAATCTCTCTTGAGGTTTAGCTTTAAAGGCTGTTTTTATAAGTTTTTTCTCTTTTAATTGTAAGAATGTTTTATTTAATGCTTTGATTGTATTATTAGTTTGTATTCTAATAATTATAAAGCTGAGGTTCTCTTTTAATAATATTAATAAGTATAGGTTAAATGTAGATATAATTATCTAGAGCTTTTTTAAATAGTGCTTATTATATATAGCCTATTAATAGTTTCTTGCCTTTAGTATTTTATAGAGTGGTATAATCACTTTTATAATTATATTCTTAGGGTATTAGTATTGAATACTTATTAGAAGGTATATTAAGATAATTTAATTTAACTTTATTTTTAATTATATATATGTTTGTATAATGTCTTATAATTAGAGGGAGATGTTTTATTTGAAAAGAGATAGGGTTAATATTAGAATTAGCTTTTAATTATATCTTTAGATTATTGATGATTGGGTGAGTATTGTTTCCTTACCCTTATTAGTATAATCTTGGATTATTAATTGTGATTTTTTATATAGTAAGTTAGTAGTCTTATCTTTAACTTTGTTGATAATATGTGATTTAAAGATTTTAATCTTATTATGTATATTTGTATTGAATGGGATAAACTTAAATATACTGTATTAGATTAACCCTTTAATCTCCTTTATAGTTAATGCCTTAAAAGGTTTATTAGAGGTCTTAATAATTCTTTTATCCTAAAGTTTTAATATAAGTTTTAAATTAGCCTTCTTTTTAATTAAAATAAATGCTTTATTATATTTGATTTTATCTTTAAATTAATTAATTATATATATATTAGTTATTATAATAAGGTTTTTATAAGATTGCCCTTTATCTCTCTTTTGGGGTAGTAGAGATTGAGGTATATTAATAGGGTTCTTATAAGGTCATTCTCTTTTTTTTTTTATTATTAGCTTAGATATTAGGGGCTTATAAATAGGGTCCTCTTTATCCTTTATTTTATTTTTCTTTAATAGTACAATTACTGGTTCTAAAGGGGGTATATTATTATTAAAGTCTTTAAGAAATGGTTTAATAATAATTAAGTAGAATTTTAAAGGTCCTTAAATATTATTAATAATATAGGTTTCTCCTTTAATTGTAATAAGGGTATAAGGGCTAATTTATCCTTTCTTCTCTTAATATATATAAATTTGGGATTATAGTAGTAGGTTTAGAATAGTAGAAGTATTGGGGCTATTATAGGTAGTAAAGGTATCTCTTACTTATTTCTTAGTATTAATCTTTTTTATTTTTATTATTGCTTTATAGATAGCTTTTATATATTTTATTATATTAGGTAATAGTTTAGAATCTTTTATTATATAGGGGTATGCTCTAAATATAAGAAGTGTAGGCATTAGGCTATTGGGGCTAGTAGTATTGTTTATGGCTTTTACTATTGCTTAGAGGGCTTCTTCTAGCTTTATGGATAGGTCTTTTTAGTATATAATATTGTAGGTATGTTAGAGTAATGTATAATATTGCTTGACTTTTTTAATAGAGTTATATGCTTTTACTGATATTATTAATATAATAGTACCTTTTATTCTTACTTTTTAGTAAAATTCTTTATTAATAAAGCTTTTACTAGGGTTAGTAATTATTTAGTTAGGTGGTTTAATATATATATTAATTTAATAGAGCTTTAAGGCCTTTTATATAGTTAATATAGAAATATTAATAAGGAATTAAGTAATATTAAATATAATAGCCTTATTAATAATATAGAGCACTAGTTTACTATTAATATATATAATATCTATAATAATATAATAATTAAACTTATAATTATCCTAAATTATAAATTTAAACCTTTAAGGTACTCTTATATTAAGTTAATACTTCTTATAGATCTTAATTAATTTCTTGATAGCTTGCCTTTTAATAGAGTGGCTAGCTTTTATTAGTAGCTTATATAGTTAGTTTATAAATAGATAATTAAATTATTAGTAGAATTATTAAAGTTTACTATTAATAAGATTGCACTATATAAGTATTTTCTTATTATTAAAAAGCTATTAAGGGTATTCTTATTTTTATATAATTGGTATTTTAGTGTTTTCTTTTTTGAGGTAATTATTGAGATTATAGAAATGGATTTTTATATAGTTTATATTATATAATAATAGGAGGAAGGGAGTATTAGTAGGTATAATATAAAATAAGATAATTTTAAATAAAGTGGTTATATTTACTATATTAATTAATTAGTAAGGGGTTTCTCCTTTAAATATAATAATTACCTTTTTTATTTTAGTTATATTTAATTTAACTATTATACTTATTATTTATTATAATATAATAAATTATTTATAGCTACTTATTAATACCTTTATTATATTAATATTAAGAATAATCTCTTAGAAGATATTTATATTATAATAGTTATTAAGTATAAATTATATTGCTTTTTTCTTTGGTTTTTTATAAGGATTAAAGAAAGGGTTATTATATATAAAGTAGTAGGTAATAGCTTAATTAGTAAGTGTAGTTGAGATAAGTGGTTTATTAATATTATTGATAGTATTTGTAAAATAGGTATATATTGTGATTGCTATTTTTTGATCTTTATTATTATTAATTTCCTTAATCTTAATCTTACTCTTAAAGTCTTTAAGCTTAGTTAAGTAAGTAATATAAATAGTATTGCTTAAGTAGGAATATTTTCTCTTCCTCTTATACTTATTATATGCCTTCTTTCTCTTTTCTATAGTATATTTAATTAAATAGTATTTATTTTTAAAGTATATATAATATCTCTTATTCCTTTATTATATCTTCTATAAATTAGAATTACTTCCCTGTTCTTTATTTTAAAAGGGTAATTATAATAGCCTAGATTAATTACTTATATATTCTTTATAGACTTATTTAGTTATTAGTTATTAATTTATAGATATAGAGATACTTTTAATAGACTTCTTTAGCTTATTAAATATAGTAAGAATATAGTAGATCTATAAATATATATTTCTATATATTACCGGTAGGTTTAAATAAATATTTATAAGTTTTTTAAGATCTTAGTATATTATTAAAAGTTATATATAAATTGTAAAATTACTCTTTATAATCTTTGGTAATATTTATTAAAGAGTTTTAAGTTATTTAAAAAATTTATTAAAGATTATTTGTTGATTTTTCTTAGGGTAGTTTTATAATTATTTAGAGATCTTTAGGCTTTATTACTTTTTGTAGTATTTATTAAGAATTCTTTTGCTTTTAAATTATTATTATATTTTTATAATTATTTAATTAAAAGGAATTAATTTATCTTTAATATATATAATTCTTAAATAGAGGTCTAGTATATCTTCTAAAAGTATATTTATAAATATATATATATATAGGAACTTATTAATCTTTATAATTTAATAATTATTATAGAAGATCTAAAGCTTTAGGTTAAGAATTTTATACTTTTTACTATTATATTTTATCTTCTTAATATATACCTTATTTAGGTTATTAATCTATTTATTTGTTGAGCATTTACTTATAATAGTACCTTGATGTTGGGTTTACCTTTAATATAGAGGGGTCTTTAGGTAAGAAGAGATTATTAAGTAGTAGAGATAAGGTATTATAGGTGTTATAGATGGAGCTATTTTATATTGGGGGGTGTTCCTTATATAAGGGAGTATAATACCTTAAGGGGGTAGAATACTTTAAAAGGGTAAGGGTATAGTTAATTAAGTTTTTATTTTTTATTAGTTATTATTTTATATTATAATATTTAAATTATATTTATTTTTTATAATTTTAAATATAAATTTAGGATCTTAGTAATAGAAGTTAAATTTTTTTCTTTTTATTAAAGGTTAATAATCTTTTTTTTAGTTTAGTACTTAAATTTGTTTTATTTAAGGATATTGTATATAATCTTTGTAATTAGGTCTTTTTATTTAGTAATTTTAATATCTTAATTTAATAGGAAGTTATAGAGGATATTTAGCTTTATTGGCTTTTTCTAGTACTTAATATTTATTTTATTAAATTCCTACTAGAATATATTGAGTAGTTAAAGGCCTTTAATATCTTTCTTAATATATATTACTATAAAGTATACAATCTTTATATTTGCTTTTTATATATTGTATATTTAATAATTAAAGATTATATAATAAAGTCCCTATACTTAAAGGATTATTTATACTTAATATTTCTTTAAGATTAAAATAATTTTTATAAGTTATTTTATTCTTTTTTGATATTTTATATATTTATTAGGTAGGGGAGATATTAATTTAATTAGATTTATAAGTTTAAAGTCTTTAGGGTAAGTATTATCTCTTTAAGGGTTTACTATAATAATTATAGGGAAAATTATAATTAATAGTATATAGGATTAAACTTCTTTAAGTTATTAGGCTCTTTTTAATACCTAGGCAATCCACTAGTCTACCTTAATAGGGTTTAATAAAAAGGTTTTTTTGTATAATAAATATAGGGGAAAGATATTATATTCTTTTAGGCAATTGATCTCTTATTATAATTAAATAAGATATAATATTATTTTCTGGGTAATATATAAGGTCTTCTTATTAGTAAATTAGGTATTTAATAGTATATCTCTTTATTTAATACCTTGTTGATCTGTAGGATAATATCTATATGCTTTTTAGACTAATTAATATAGGTAAGTCCTGGGGGTTTAAAATGAATTAGCTAAGGTTATAATAAGATTAATAGTAGTTGTTAGGGGGTTTTTGGGTGATAAATTTATTGATGTCTAATCTCTTTAGCTAGTTATGTTCGGTGGGGTTATGGTGTAGTAATTTTACCTTGCAGTCATGTGCTTCCTTACGTGTGTGCCTTACAGGGTGTTATTCCTTTAATTGTGCCAATGAACCAATACTTATTATATAAATATTTACTTATCCTAATATTACTTTAAAGTATATTCTACCCTACCCTATTTTTATTATATTAAATTCCTATACTAATCTCTAAAATTAATATTTTTATTATATTATCCCTTATTTTATTAATAATTATTAATAATAATATTTAATTCTTTATTATTTACTTACTATAGCTTTATTTTATTTAAAAAGTCTTTATATTATTTATTTAATAATAATATAAAAGATAGATTTCTTAATTAATAGTAAAGTATTAATTAATATTAAATATATATTATTAATAGGCTATAATTAATAATTACTACCAAAATTATAATCCAATAATATAAAACTTTAAATATATTCTCTAAAGATTAAATTACCTCTATTTAAGACTTTTTTAAGTAAGGTACTAGAATTCAAGATAGTCAATCTATTATTATTTATATAAATTATTTTTAACTATTAATATATCCTAATTGGAAATTAATTAGAATATCTATTATAACCCAATATTCTCAATCTAGTACTTATATAAAGAAGAATCCTATACTTCAATATCCAGATTATAAAACAATTTAATATACTCTCTAGGTTTTTTTCCTCTCCATTTATACTCATCTATTATACTAATCCTCCATAGATTAGCACTCCAAAATAACACAATAAAGCTTCTAATTACTTAATTCAATTTTTAGCCCAAAACAATCTAGCAAATAATATTATTTCTTATCCTATATTTAAAGATTATATTTAATTTCTAAATCCAAGTATAAATATTTTATTACTACTAATAATCTCTAAGAATATATTAACTTATACTATTAAAACTTTATCTCTTACTCTAAAAGATCTATCTAAATTATCTAAAATCTCTTTAATAATTAACTCTTAGACCCCACCTAATCATAGATTTACAATTCTTAGTATTATAGCTCACTTTCTTAACCATAATTAGCATCTTCATCAAATTTCCTTAAGATTTTATAATATCTCAAAAAACCAAGATAAAAAATATTAAATCCAATAAATCATTCATTCACTTTAAAAGAGCTATCTTTTAAACCAAATTCAAATACTTATTACTAATAATAATACTCACTTTAAACCCAAAACTCTACTCCAAGAGATTTTAAGTACAATACATTTAAACAAACTAAAATATATAATATATATATATTACTTAGCTTATATTATAAATCTTATAATTTTAAAGATTCTTAATCCTCAAAAACTTATATACTATATAAATTCTATTAAATATAAAGATAATCTCTTTAATAATATTATCCTATTTATATCTAAAAAACCTTCTTTAAACTTAAATAATAATAATATTAATTAATTAAAGACTTATATATCTTCTAATAATACTAATTCTCTTTTTAATACTATCTTAAAAATTAGTCCTCTTATATTAATCAATATAATAATCTACTAATATATATATTTTTATTAATTATAAATAAAATACTTAAAAATTAAATTTATATAAAGTTCTAAAAAATAAGCATACTTTATAAAAATACAAACCAAAGTATAATCCCTATATAAACTATAATTTAAAAAGCCTTTAAAGCTATTATAAGATATCTATATACACTAAAACTCTATAATTATAATACTCCTTCATACACAATATCTTTAACCATTTATTATAGCTTAATATAAAGATAACCTTAATATAAATCTTATATTATCTAATTAAAATTAAAATTAAATCTTATACTTAATTAATATTAATTATATATTTCTTTAAATTATTAATAAAATTAGTTAAGATTCTAATCTTATATTAACTAATATATAGTTATTAATTAAAGTTATATATTATTATCTTATAATTATTATATAAAGTATTACTTTTAAAATAAATAATCTTATAAACCTTACTCTTTAATTAAAAACTCTTCTTTTTACTATTATATTTAAATAAAAGAAACTTAATAAATATATTTAATTATTAATAAAGAATATTTATTTTATTAGAATTGCTTTAATATTATCTCTACTATTAGGCAATTAGATAAATAATCCTCAATAGGCTAGTCTTAAATATATTAATCCTAGATTAGAATCCTTATCATTTTAAGCTACTTGTAAATAAGAATTTATTAAGGAGTACTAGGAAATATATTTATTATTAAAAAGCATTTAAGATAATAAAGAGGAGGCTATTTTATTATTAAAAAGCTAATTAACTTCTTTTCTAAGTCTTAAAAAGGTATTAAATCTATAAATATATTTATTAATTATATTAATTATATTAATATATATATAAAGCCTATTAAAATTATTCCTTAAAATACTAAAGTCTATATAGACTTCTTATAAAAAGATATATATAATTATCTATCTTTTTATATTTTAATATTTAATAAATTATAGCTTAATCTCAAAATAAAATACTCTTTACCTTTTAGACTTAAATAAATAAAAACCCTAAATATTTTAGTATTTATTAAATAGCTTATAATATTCTTTATATTTAGCCTATAATAATTCCTCTTAAATGCACTTAAAGTATTTATTATTATATTTACTCTTATAACCAATACTTACTAAATATTAATATTATTATAAAGCACTTTAATATTTACCTTTATAATTAATAATTAGCTTAATAAGAAGGCCCTTTTAGCTCTAAAGAATTAAACATTAAAACCATTCCTTAAAAAGACTTTTAAACCCAACTTTATAAGCTTAACTTAATATTAAAATATTCTACTCTTATATCTAATAATACTCCTTAACTCCAATTTAACTTATCTTCTAATATAACTATTAATATAAGTATTAAAGTTATACTACCCTCTACTCCTATTAATTATTTAAATCCAATTATTATACCTAAAGGCAATTCCTAAAGCCAAAATAATCCTAATCTATAGCTTAAACAATTACCCCTAAATACTTAATTATCTATATTTATATCCTCTTTAATAAACCCTATACTTTCTAAGAATATTTATAATATACTACCTAATAATAAGAATACTAGATTAAATATATTACTATTATAATTATAATAATCTAAAATATAAATAAGCTTAATAAGAAAAAGATAAAGACTAATATATTAAGAAAATATTTTACTTACTTAATCTCAAAGAATTATAAAAAATAAAAATAATAAATAAAATAATAAAATATTCTTCTTTTTATACTTTACTTATTTTTTCCTTAATTTATATTTATTTATAATTATTTTATCTCTCCTCTATATTTATACTAATTATATATACTAATAAGAATTTCTACCTATAGGTACCCATAGATTATAAAACCCTACCCATAAATACCTATAGGTAAAAAGATATTTTTATAAATTACCTATAAGTACCTATAGGTAATATAAAATTACCCAATATTAATACGGGTACCTATAGGCTACCCATCACTTAGGTACCCATAGGTATTTTATGCCCTAGGCAGAAGGCGTCCGGTGACACTGTGAAACGAAACATTGGAACGGGATGCGGATGATACTATTTACGGTGACGACTGGGTCGAATATTGACCAAATGGGAAAACTACTGCCCAAAGAGGACTTTTAAAGACCGGAATGGGCATGAGGTCGGAAGGCCCACTGAAGATGGCTAGCGCGATTGCCCTGGGAGTTTAAGCGCGGTGAGTCTGGCGGGAGCGCATCGCAGGAGTTAAATGTCAGGAGGGAGCTCAAAGCTGGTGAAGCTGAATGGCGAGGTCTGCCAAGTCGTGATGGAAACGTCAATACGGGAAGAAACTGGGTCCCGCGCCATGTGAGGCTAGAACAATTGCCCAGAGAGTTATGGTGAGGCCGGCTCGGCACAAAAACATGAACACACAGACACAGGCTAGAATCAATGCGCGCGCACTGGCCGTAAATGTGGCGGGACGCCATGCTATTGTCATAATCTGGCCAGAGGATAAGCTAACCCCCCGTGGTTAGTTTTACTCGTCATAGCCACAGCTAGGTACGCCGTAAATCAGTTGCAGCCAAGTCATAGCGAGACATGGTAATCGCAATTGCAATTGTGCATACGGGGTAATTGATATGATAGACTCGACTTCCATGGCGGGGTGCCGGCGCGATTGCGATTGCCAAGTCCGATACTAACTGCCATTGCTTCAACTATAAAGCTGTCCAAACTTAAAATCCCAATCAATCTCAAGCAGAAGTCTTCCTTTCCTACGACACACAATCACATCATCAAGGGTGTTAGGTTAATAATAGTGAGAAGATCAGGTTAACTCGCTAATCAACGGGCGGTCCGTGTCTGGGGCGTGACTAGGGACTAGCTCCAATGGGCGGTGGTCTCGGCGCCAGCCACTAGTGCGTAGCTGTGTACCTGAGACGGTAGCGTCGAGGATCCTATAGAATCGTGGGCCCCCTATCCGCTATAATAAAGCTCGTGGGGTTGCCGCCTCTTGGATTGTGTTTGTTGTCGACAGCGATAGTATCAACTGACTCCTAGGCCGGACCATGCAGTTACACGCCACCTTTCTTTGTTGCATGCTCCTTTTGGAGTCATGGTGTTTGGCTCAAAACCTCCTTGCTGGTCTTGGAAGTTCACTTCTAAGTCCTCTCACTCAAACCATCGGAAGTCTGCTCAGCGGGTATGGATTAGCCCAGGCCAGCCTCGGCGCCTTGGGGGGCGCTCTGGGCAACCAGCAGGAATTTGATTATATCGTTGCGGGCGGCGGCACGGCAGGAAACGCTATTGGTACTCGTCTGGCCGAGGCGGGCTTCAGTGTTGCCATCATTGAAGCAGGCAATTTCATGGAAATCGCGAAACCGGTGCTGAGCACAACTCCTGTCGGCGACATTATTGGAGTAGGAGGAAGCATGAGTGATTCTATCTCCACCGTCGACTGGGTGTTTCAGACTGAACCTCAGGCTGGAGCGAACAATCGCCAGTTACACTACGCCCGGGGCAAGTGTCTCGGCGGGTCCTCAGCCCTAAATTTTATGCTCTACCATAGAGCTACAACGGGGACATACGATCGCTGGGCCGAACTTGTCGGTGACGACAGTTACCGGTTGGTCCCATTAGTTCCCTTGAGTAGAGGGTTTGCAAGCCGCTGACAAAACTTTAGACTTGCTAATCTTCAGCCTTATTTCCAAAGGAGTGCCAACTTCACGCCACCCAATACCAAAAAGCGATTTTCCAACGCAACCTCTCAGTGGAACACGGCAGATTTTGCATCCAGCGCAGACAGTGGCCCCATCCAAGTGGGTTACACGAATTATGTATCGCCATGGGCAACTTGGCTAGAGCAGGGATTGATAGCAGCCGGCCTAAAACGAACAACGAATTTCAACCAAGGCCAACTTCTCGGCTTCCATTACTCACAGACGACGATAAAATCAACGACGGCGACCAGAAGCTCTTCTACTGAGTACATCTATAAGGCTAAAAGCGAGGGACTAACAACCCTAAAAGTATTCACAAACACCCAAGTCACAAAGGTTCTTTTCGACAGCAACAAGACCGCTACCGGAGTTACAGCCAACTATCTTGGGATTTCTTACACATTGAAGGCAAAGAAGGAGGTTATTCTCAGTGCAGGAGCATTCCAGTCACCACAGCTTTTGATGGTCTCCGGCGTAGGACCGGTGGGAACACTAAACCGTTTCAAAATCCCCGTTGTTTCTGCACTCGAAGGCGTTGGACAAAACATGTGGGATCACATCTTTTTCGGACCGACCTATCGAGTCAACTTCCCTACCCTGAATGCACTCCTCAGCAACCCTATTAAGCTGGCCTCGGGGCTCGCGCAGTATATTGCATCACAAGATGGCCCGGCTAGCTCCAACATTATCGAATTCCTCGGATGGGAGAAGCTGCCGGCCAAATATCGCACCAACTTTTCGCCCGAGACCAGCGCCGCCCTTGCCGACTTCCCTGACGACTGGCCCGAGGTGGAGTATCTGGGTGCAAACGCATTTGCTGGAGATTTGAGCTGGCCCATCATGCAGCAGCCTCTCAACGGAAACCAATACGCTACTATCCTCGGAGCCATGGTTGCTCCACTCTCGAGAGGCAACGTGACTCTCAAATCTGCGTCGGCACTCGACAAGCCAGTCATCAACCCGAATTGGCTCACAGCAAAGGCGGATCAAGAAGCTGCGGTTGCATGGTATAAACGAATGCGAGATGTCTGGCAGACTTCGGCACTGCAGTCCATCACCATCGGGGACGAGTACTGGCCCGGATCGGGCAACGACACGGACGCCGAAATTCTGAACGTCATTCGAAACTCTCTGATGACAGTTTGGCATGCGGCTTGCACATGCAAGATGGGTACCAAGGACGACAAAATGGCTGTTGTGGATAACCAAGCACGCGTATTCGGAGTCCAGCGGCTTAGGGTTGTGGATGCCAGTGCTATGCCTCTCCTTCCACCTGGTCACCCTCAAAGCACTATCTATGCTCTGGCGGAGAAGATCTCAGATGTCATTATTAATGGCCAGGGATATTAATGATACGGGAGAGAGACTTGATACATTTCATTTATATTAATATCAAACAAGGGTTATCCTAGTCAGGTTAACGGAGGATTATTTATTCGTACATCCGTCCCATGTTCATATCAATAGGAATAATGCATTTCGTACAATACAAATAAATATACATCAATTCCTATTTCATATCTCGTCGAAATTCTCTTTGAGCGTTCTTGTTTCATTTGTATGATTTATTTAATAAGACTGTATTCTTGACCTACAAAGAAAGTCACAAATATCACATAAATCTATAAAATCAAGCAATCGTGGAACATCATGTTAAAATTCCGGTCTGGTAATGCTACTAATACGGCTCAGGAATAAAAAGTTTAGTTTATCTGTTTCGCTTCGACGTCCATAACTTGTTTTTAAGTTGGCTACATCAAGACAAGGAACCATTCGAGATATTCCTTTGAAAATTTCTTAAACAAAAGTCTGGACCTAGGGATATCCCATTTAACCGGGTCTAATGAGCAATGCAGTAGTATACATCCTTTTCTACTAATGCACACTACGAATCCACTCTTGGGTTCCATTGAATAAAGTCGTTCACTTAGATGCTATTATCGTTGCAAATCTTCCAGCAATAATCACCATCTTGAACCTTGTAAAAACTTGTACAGCCGCTTGTGATTCCATCCAGGAGAAGTTTATGTTGGAATATGGCCGAATAACGCACATTTGTGGATAACTTACGGCGGAGAGCGAAGGTGTTGATAATATGCCACTTGAGATGGTGGTCGTATTTTCCTCGGTGGTGGTACTTGCACCAACGCACATTGTAGAATACTGGGACAACTGGGCAAGGACTAATGCGAGGCAGATGGCTGAGACGATTAATATTTGTGCTCGGAAGTAACTTGACGCCGTGAAGGAATTCTGGACCACCAAAGGATACAAGGCACAGCTCCCAGGCGACAAGATCAGGACAGAGAGAGCCGAGAAAGTGCTTACTAATTATGATGCTTTCATGGCCCAGTATCACAGGTGCATTATTTCTGTCAATTTGAGCGGTTTAGACTGAGCTGATAGTTGCTATAGCAGAGTATCCATAGATGCTGCCCCTGCGAATAGATGGAAGAGGTGGCTTTGCATACATTGAATATTTGTTTGGATTTTTTTTCACCCATTTTAAAATCAATGTCCCATTCTTTCTTCTTCGTATCTAACAAAATCCGGGCTTGTACCTAGCCATGGGGCACAGTTCCAGTACATCCTCAACCAGATCAGCATAACGGTAAATCAAGGGAATTTTCCAAATAGGGTATTGATCCACCTCAGTTGGCCATGTCTCAACATCACCAGAGAGATGAAGATGTTCCCCATCCGCGACTTCTGGATAGTCCCAATCACGAATAATCATCTTAACAACAATATCGCGAAGCGCCTGCTCATCGTCTCCAACTTGCTGAGGGAACTCAACATCTGATAATTGGAGAATTTTTACCTCATCCAAAGCAATGCAAAATAGGAATCGTGGTTCAGGGCCAGAAGGCCGATTCAAGCCCTTGGGGTGAGCCCGTTCCTTTCTTTCAGCTGACCATAGGCGGAGGTGCCCGAGATAGGCATTGAATTCTTCTCGAACCCGGTCATCGGATGCATCTTCAAGCGCATCTTTGTCCAAAATAACATCTAGCTTGAACCTCTTGGCCAGTTCAACTGCGTAAGATTCGGAATAGGGATCGGTTTTCCGAAGAAAGTAGCGGTGCACCGCCTTGGTCAGCACCGCCGAAGCTATATCAAGCTTTTGAGCTACCTCAGAATAAGATGTAACCAAGATGCAGAAACCCCAGGTTTGATCCTTGATGAATGGGCTTTCACGCTTCCAATTAATCATACCTTTCTGCTTGACGTCTTTCAGGTATCCTCGCAGCTCATCACGAAACTTGACAAGATCTAGCTGCTGACAGTAACTCTTCATCTCGTCCTTGTTTCGGGTCTTTCGAAACGGCGGTCTGGGCGTATAACCAGTTTGGGCATCAAGGTCTTTTAGGGAAATAGCCGTCTGATTTATGTCGCTGTCGGCACCCGGGCTACAGGAGTAGACAGAGAATTGACGTGTCCGTGGCACTGGGCGACTCTGCAGAGACGCATCCATTGGAGGAAGCCTTAGCAGGTGTGCCGATCCGCGGGAGGTCATTTTTTTTTGGTGAGGGATGGAGTGAATAAAAAGCAGAGTAACTGGGCACAAATTGGCCTGGGGGACATGTTGATTTTATGTCAGAGCCCATATCAAAACCACACTAGTTGAAGTTGGAACCAACGGGAAGGAAGCGGGCCCATCGTCGATCGTCCCACGCGCTAGAACGCCGTGTTCCCCTTTGCACCCAACAGCCCACCCTTCTTCTGCTAGAGATGTAGGCATTGCCCCTTAAACTGACAGGACAACACATTCCTGTCAGAAAACCAACTGAGGCCTCCAGCCCGACAACAAGGACCTACAACATCTGCAGCATTGTTACCTTTCGTGACGGACTCAAGTTCATGGTCCGTTTCCCTATCCTAGGCCGAAGCAGATTTCGATTGGAGAAGACAAATGATGAAATCTATGCCATGCAATTTGTCGCACCCAGAACCCGAATCCAATCCCAAAGACCATCAGCATTGGGAAATGTGCAGGAGGACCTTATATTATCACAGCTGTCGTTGAAGGGCCCTTTTTGTCAAAATGCTTGCGGGATCCAACCAGTCAATATCGCAGCTTAAAACCGGATGTCTCGGATTTGGATCTGCAAAAAGCTTACTGAAACATGGCCGAGGTTTTACTGGAACTCTACAACTTACAATTTCCCCGTATTGGGAATCTCGGCATTGATGAAAATGCTTGGAAAGTCACCAAAAAACCGCTTACATTGAACATGAATGAGCTTGTTCGTGTTGACAATTTTCCACCAAAGGAATTTGCCCGAAAAAACATTCCCGAGCATGTCTGAATACTTTCAAGAACTTGCAAAGCAGTAATTTCTTCATTCAAAGTATCAACACAATAACGCAAAAATTATATTGCTTGGTGTCTGTTTCTCAAAATTTGTGGCCAGATTCGATTCGAAAAGGACCTTTTGTCCTTCAAATTTCATTGTTACTTCAGAGTCAAATCTCAGTATTAAAGCTATTATTGACTGGGAGTATACATATATTGCGCCTGTGGAATTTTCTCATGCAGCATCGTGGTGGTTGCTATTTGAGAGTCTAGAAACCTAAGAATCGGACTTGAAACAATTCCTAATCCGATTTAAAGCCCGCCTACAGCTTTTTCTACGCATCATGAAGGGAAAAGGGGATGAAAGGATAGAAAGGGGCACAATGAAGGAAGCAGATGGGCTATCAGGGCACATGGCGAATTCGATGAAGGAGGGAGCATTTTGGCTTTCTATTGCAGAGAGGAAGAGCTTCATGTTTGATGACATCTATTGGCAGTTTTTGGATGAGATGTTCTTTGGCCCTCAAGATACATTTGAGAGTCAGATATCTTTGCTTAGCCGAGAAGGAGGGAATTGCCTTGATGGACTCGTGCAAGAAGAGTCGCAGCAGGCTAAAGAGAATCGGCTGGATGAACATGTGAGCCTGAACGAAACCATGGAAGATTGATGCATTTATAGACTAGAAGAGTTCGTTCTGAAGATGTACATCAGACTCGATGGTATGCTTTACAGTGATGATGGCTAACTGACTGACCTGGCAGGATGGATTATCAATGGTGGAGTTCACCGAGTCAGTAGGTCATTGGATCACAGTAACAGATGGTACATTTCTTTCAGCTTCATGCTCTACAGGATATGACAGAAATCCTGTGTGATACTACTTCAGTCATACTAGATGCTTCGAAGTATTAATTCACCTGTCGTCATAGTCAAAAGATTAGCATGGCAGTTATAAAGTTAATAAATGTCAAGAGAAACCATTAATATCTGCGCAGGAGAAAACTCTAACTTACCCTATTAATAAAAAAAAATCAAATTGGTTCATGAGGAAATCGATGTCATTAATTATTGCCACAAGGACAATGATAATGGAACTAGAATGTTTCTTTTGTATTGGGGGTAGGTTTGTACGCGAATCACCTATCGAGGCCTACTGGGTCTCTTACGTCAACTATGGTCCATGGTTAAGGGGCAACAAGAAAAGCCATGGTATATCCTTCATTGGAGTTCATAGCTTAGGTTGTAGTGTGGATCAGGAAACTGCGCTAATGGGCTTCGAGAGTGTGGGTGTTTCGGGCAAAGCCGTGGAGCCACAGTGTGTATCGTCATGGTTCCACAAGTGTTCAAAGACTTTTCACGACCAGTATACTGTTCAGGAATAGGCGAATGACGGTTTGATATTCGATCAAATTTATAATCTTCTTTTATGGCAGTGGAATGCATACCAAAGCAATACAATACCCCTAAGCTGTTCGCTGGTTACACCGTGGATCCCGCGGGGCTTCATTTCTCAACAAGATGCCCCGCAAACGGGGAGCGCACAGGCCAGCAAATGGTGTTGGAAGGCGGATGAACCCGGCCGCAGGTAACGTAGCTGAAACACCGGGCGGACGCAAGAAGCTATGTCCGTCATTTCTGAGAGAAGATCGTCTCCATGACATGGTAGCTACAGAATATTCTGACGCTTCGGGTGAGCAATTGAGTTGACATCCCTGCATGTTCCTGGCGATTGCTGGGGGAGGATCCCGGATGCAAGGCAATCATTTGTCCACTTGATCTTTGTGACCACCAGAATCTAAATTTAGGCTGTAGATTCCTCGGAGAAGCAATCTCGATGGAGGAAATTGGGATCTACTTGGGATAGGCGCAATATCACGTCTGCAGCCGTTCCTACGTAGAGCTCTGCATCTTTTTCGGCGCATCATGTCCGTAAATATGCTGATGGGTAACTAAGTCGTTGAAGTCTGCTTTCTGGACAGGAGCACTGTTGCTATGCTACTCTGTAGATCTAGATTCATCGTCGATCTTGGTCTCCTTTAGCGTTGAGGCCGTTGCCGCATTCTGTTTAGCTTCATTTCACAAAAAAAAAAAAAAAAGAATAACACGACAGTTTTGAGAAAACGGTTGCTGCTAAGAATTGAGAAGCAAGTATCTATCATGAGTCGCCTGTGACGAGAAACGTCGCAGCCACTGCAGAGTTGGCTTCCTCATTGGCTCATGTGTTGTGGAATTTGCCTCAGCAGAAAGATAGAAAGAAAGAAAGAAAGAAAGAAAAAAAGACAAGGAAGGATGACATCTGTAGCCTAGTACGGAGCAATATGGAAGAAGCCCACCTCCTTTCATTTGTCTGAGCGTGGGGTTGGTCTGGCGCATTGGGAATAGTGGCCAGCCACTTCAGCAATAATTTCCACGGAGTCACGTGTTGAGGCTGGCGCGGATATTGTCGAATGTGAATGAAACTAGTTGGAGATTGAATTCGAGGTGCCAAAATTATTGAGGACCCCTTCCTCGTAATCAAGAGTGACAGCGCACAAGCCCACCCCTGCCACGGCTTCTGTTTCGGCGGGGATAGTTGTGAAAGTGTATATATACACATGCGCGAAATAGGGGAGAGGTCAACCAACCCCTTCCAAAAAAAAAAAAAAAACAGAGAAGGGGATAACAAAAAGTAAGAAGAAGAAAAAAAGAAAAAAAAAAAGCCAAGACAAAGACGTTGTAATGGAGTTTGTTGAACAAGGGCAGCATCATGCTACGAGTTTCAGAAAGCACCGACCAATTCTGTGTGAATAGTAAAGCACACTCAGCCACGGCCTATTTCGCCGAGATTCAGCTCGAGTTGTACGGCGACGCTCAAGGCCGCCGCTCGAGCACAGGGCCCGTCTGTGCCCGTCGTTTTACAAAGCACAACTGGTGTGACGCCGCTGCAGCAAATTGTCCAGGGCGCAGATGCACGGCAGCTAGGCGCTAAAACGGCCGCTGAATCCTTCGGACAAGCACGGGCTCAGCTGCACGCTCGGGCTGGTGATGGGGATAGATAATAAGCTGCGTCCCAGTTCTATGTGCGCGCGCCGTTGAGTCGAACGTTTTCTTCAGGCACTCTCGAACTGGGCCTGGTATGCCCACTTCAATTCACCCTCGCTTCTTCGGGCCTTTTTATTATTTTTTTATACCCTCTCTATTTGATTTGATGTTTTAGTGTGGTTTTTTTCTTCTCCTTCTTTTTTTGTTTCTATACCTTCTTTCCAGGACATGCAGGTCGCGTCCCCGTTCTCCTCTATCCCTCACTGCTGTTGTTGCTGCTGCTGCTGCGCTGCCACTACCGCAGCCACCACCGCCACCAAGGCACCTACGCCATGCCACCACCACCACCACCACCCAGAGAGACCAAGCATGTACCCGCATCGCAGGCCGACAAAGACAACGACGACGACGAATACGCCGCTAGCCCGCTCTACTCCATCTTCTGCGGCTGTCTGGGAAAAAGGACCAATCATAAATCCCCGCCCCAGGCGCGGTGCACAGACGGTCAGGGCGGCGGCTCATGGTCCGAGGCGTTCCCCAGTGCCGACAAGGGTCCCAAGTCGGTCCTTGAAACCACCAGCAGCGAGAAGGCGTCACACCATGTCCGCTCAAGCGCGGCTCCGACAAAAAAGACCCCTGGCCGATCCAAGAAGGACGCCAAGTCGGCGTCTTCACGGCCCAAGATCTCGCAGCCGTACGACTTCCAACATGTCAGCTCCGGGACCCCCTTCGCCGAGCCCACAACCACCCAGGTCCAGCAGCTTCCTCCCGCCCTGATGCGAGGCCAGCGCCTCTACCGTGACCTGGAGCTTAGGAACTTCTCACCACCGCCCGAAGCACAGCCTTCATCCGGCCTGTTTTCCTTTTCCAAGAAGTCCCCCAATCAGTCTCCCGTCTTGGGCCAGGACGATGACAAGTCGTCGCTTACAAGAAGCAAATCCATGCCCCCGCCGCCCAAGTTCCGAAGAGAACCTGAGAACGAGTCCGCATCCGCATGGGCTTCCTTCTTCTTGCCCACCTGGCCAGCAAAGCCAGAGATGGGCCATAGAAGGTCGACCTCCGCCTCCTTTATCATTGAGACTTCCCAGAGCCCTGTCACCCATATCAACAACAGAAGCATTTCCGCCTTGTCATTCCACGTCCCTCGAAAACCAATCAATGACGGAGGGAGCAAATCCAACTCTGTCATTTACGAGAATGGAACCCCCTTAAAGACCATTCCCCACGTGCTTGAACATTCTAAATCCTATACTGAGTTGACTTCCGAGACCGCGAGCGAGAAGGACATCACCACTAGCTGGTATATACCTGAGAAGAAGGTCTTGCTGCCAGGACAGGGTCGTCATCATAGACATGACCCTGCTCCATCTTACACGGCATCCGCATCCGATTCCAAGACGCCAGGTAACTGGGCTGCCACCCACCCTACTATTTATGAAGAGAAGGAATCCTCAACAATTCAGTCAAATGTATATGGACAATCTAAATCATGCACGGCATTGTTGGATATCGACACTGTGACCGAGCATTCTGTTGATGATGAGCCTGATGTTCATGAGAAGAAAGTCTTGTTACCTGGACCCCCCCTTGCCCACGATGCCACGCCATCCTACTCAGCCTGGGATTCCAAGACAAACTGGGACTCCAAGACTACCACCAAAAAGCCACTCACAGAATCTCCCCACGAGGAAAAGACCATTCCGTCATTGGCTCAGTCCCATGTCCGTGGCCACTCTCGATCTCACACAGCGTCCGACTTTAGGACCTCCCGTGAACTCTTCCTCGCTAGGAATAACTCCAGGAGGATGTCCCAGAAGGGCAGTGTGAACGATATCAAACGACAGGCTCTTCGCAGGAGCCGATCATCTACTGCGAGTCAAATGGGTGACATGGCCCTCAGTGAGTACCACATAGTTCATCTCAGCTTTGTCAATTTTTCTAACCAATATTTCTTTTTTTAGAACTCGAATTGTCTACTGTTCCTTTGCCGTCAACCACGAGCGTCGTGGTCCCTTATCGATTTAAATTTCAACCCCAGCGCCAAAGCCTGTTTGCGGTAAAATTGCATACTCGCAGAAACAGCGAGATAAGCAGCAGCGTTGATAGCATGATCCCACGAGCCCAGTCGCCCCCTTCGGAATTCGGAGCCCACAAGACAGCGCTCCGGGCGCCTCCAGGACCCAGATCTCCGACAAGAAAGAGGAAGTCGTTCTCCCAGGTAGCCAGCTGGCTCTTCTCCAGCAGTGAGACGAGCAGATGCTCCAGCTTCATGACCGACCCAGTCGTCACTCCTCTTACTCACCCAGCTGTGGTGAACAAGAAGATATTTCCTACGCCAGCCAATTTACTCAACAGGCGTTTTAGCGACGGTTCCATGGCTCCATCCGCCACCACCTGGAACACAGAAGAGGACCGAACCATCCAATCAGTGTGGTCGTTGACTGGCACCTCTGTTGGCATGGGCAAAGACTTTTTTGTTCCTCGAAGTTTCCCAGCTGATCGGAAACGTTACTCTACTCCACTCACCACCATTGAGACAGCAGTCTAAGAGAGTAAAACCCTCATTCATATTTTCTTAGTCTCTTCCTTGCCTTGGCCCTACTCCATCTCACTCCATTCTTCACCTTCTCATCTGCCATAATTGGCCCTTTTGTCTTTTTTACCGTATTCAAGGCGCCTTCTTAGGCATAGTGATACCCCTCCGCAATATGGTACTTTTTTTTTCTTCTCTTTCATTCGGTAATTTCTGGTTGCATAAAGCGAGCTTCATTCTTGGACACCATGATGATGGTTAGGTTTTCCATAAACCGTGGATAAAATTTTCTTTGGGCTGAGTGAAGCCTAAATTTCACTTTACGAGTCTATGTATACATATATAATCGAGAACATGTAATGAAAAATAAGTATATAGCTAAAAGTCTACTATATATTTGCTTTCTAATAATTATTGTCTGTAATAGTGAGGACTAAAACCTTGTTTATACAATTATCAAGTTTACTCAAGTATCTATCTGCCCTTCCGACAAGGTTGCCACACACACGCCAATTTGTCTCCTGGAAAGCTGCTAGAAAACTGGTAATGCATAATAATTATAAAAAGAAAATACAACCAATATTTTATTGTATTATTTATCCTTAGGCAAATTATGGAAATAGTAAAATGGAAGCGTGCAAATAGCATTACTCTTCATTTACGATGAATCAATGCAATCGGACTTCTAGACATGGTTAAAGTTCTACAGACAAGAAATGTAATCTAAGTATCATCTATTTGGCTCGAACCCTCAAAGGGTGATCTCAATCAACCTTCCAGGCGATGACTCCTCCAATGTTGCGCCTCGGGAACCCGCAGAGACATACAGCACATTTTTTCCGTTCTTCTTGCTCAGCACAACAGAAGACGCAGATGCAACAATGTCGCCTTCAACAAGTACTGTCCTCGTGCCATCTGCTGTCCGGCGAATGACCCTTGCTCCTCCAACATTGGCAATATAGGCGGTATTATTTTTATCCAAGATAAAATCGTCTAGTCCGGTCTCTTCATCTAAAAGAAGTTCTGGTTCCGCCCCAGAAGCCCGCTTTGCAGATCCCTCTGCGAGCGCGAGACGGTAGAAGGTACCGTGACCGCCAACCGTAAAGTAGACATAGTCAGGATCATCAACTGGGGGAACCTTGAGACCGTTGATGCCGTTGGGGTAAGCATTTTCAGCCGGAGGACTCAGGAGGGGGCCGTTATAGAATACGCTGGTCTCGTTGGTAGCGGTATCGATGGCGTAAATCGAGCCACTTCCAGATCCGGCCACAAGAAGGATGGGAGTATCCTTTGCTCGACGACCGTGGATTTTTGGATTGATGACTGTTAAACCATTGAGGAGCTGCTCCTCCGGAATGGCGGCAATGAGAGAAACCTTAGGTTCGGATCCACGGAGGTCGAGGCTGTAAACTCCCCAAGACCCCAGCGAGGGGAAGCCACCAGAGAGTCCACCCTGCGTCTGACCACCAACAAAAGCGAACACATCGTTCTGATATTGACTGATTCCAACAGTGGAGTTAATGCCAGAATTCTCGGCAAACTTGTATGCAACAGAGCCCTCGCCAGTGTTGGTGTTTATGGCCCATATCTCTCCAGCATCATAGCGAGTGACAAGGATATTGCCGTTATTGCGGATAGTTGCTACTTCTAGCCAAGCATCTGCTGGGGAAGGTTGTTGATAGAGCACTCTAGCAGAGGGAGATTGGGCGGATGAGATGCCGCATGCTGGATAAGCATGGCCGAAAGCAATCGCTTGCAGGCCGATGTAGGATAAAACAAAACCGCGCATTTTTATAATCTCAAGAAATCAATTGTTGGTTTTACGAATAAGAAGATTTGAAGAACCGGACCTGATATAAGTCAATATATAATACAGCATCGGATGCAAATAAGCACACGGAGGCTCCGAGAATCCGAGAATACGGCAACTTGGGCTTCATATATTTGATTCCTAAGTCCGCTAAATCCATGTATGGTGTAAAATGCAAACGGGAAGTCTCTGCTGACCCTTGGTGGATGCCAAGTCCTGTCTAGCTGGGATCAGCGATTACATTCTTTGCGACGTTGGAACCTTGGCGAGAGCAAAAAAAGAAAAAAGAACAACATTATTATCGTAAAAACTCAGTAAATTCGGTTTTACATGTGGGTCCTGATATCCCTGTAAGGACTAGTTGACCATACCCAATAAACGATCGATCTCTCTGAAAGCTGCTTGATCATGCCGCTAGCTGATTTATGAGTCTGAAGGGGGAATTTCACTGGTCTGATATGAGGGTCAAGACAATTTACTGAGCTTTTACGGTACGACTAAAAGCAACATACCCGCCGGGTTGAATAACAAGTTGAGCCCCCGTCTCTCCTCTGGAGAGGCGGTAATATGACCAATATCTTTGTAGTTTGCGTATCCAAAATCTACCTATACAAATTTTACTTAAATAATAGAATAAGTTGAGTAAACATTAGGGCCTATATATTATTCGTGCCCTACTTTATGGTTAATTTATTGCCTCTCCAGAGGAGAGACGGGAAATAAGACTGCGGGTAACACCGAGAATACGGAGCCGCATAAATTTAATCCATAAGTCCGCTAACTCCATGTTGAGTGCAAGATATAAAGTTTAGGAAAATAAGACGGAAGGTTTCTGCTAAAACCTTGGTGAATGCCAAGTCCTGATTAGGGTTGGCATTTAGACTTTTGCCTAGAATACCGAAAAAGGAAGAAAAGAAATAATACTATGACTAAAAGTGGCATAGCTTTACTTTGATAAGCTTAATTTATGGTCATAGTTCCTGCAGGAAAACTGATTTGGAAAAGCAGCCGATGAATCGTTCTACAGTCACCATTCCAATCTGTAGACCCTTTCAGTCCCCATCTCCATCATGGCGCCATACGGAAGCAATTCACTCATCGGACCTCCGAATTCCGACAAAACGCGAAATTGTTGAAAGTGATCCATGCGAATGCTTGTTCGAAATGGCTCCAGGGTTGATATCCTGTTATTTGCAGCCTGCTGTCGGGTCGCACGGGCAGCTGACATCTTAACTCCGGACTATGAGTACTATTAAAACGCCCAAGGATTGGTCTTGGAATAGTTAATGGTAGAACACGGATGAAATTTGACCAAAACTTGAACAAGAATGATGCAGAAAAATTGCTTGAATCGCTTTCTCAGCTGCCTGGCATGGTGTTCTGTGCACACTGGCCTCGTTGCAGGGCAGGATGTAGCAAGTAACGCAACAGCTCTGTTACTAAGAGGCATTGAAGCCATTGGTGGTTCTGGCAACATTTCAAATGTTCAAACAATTCGCTATGTTGGCGAAGGGTATGTTTCTGAGGTTTAGTTGTTTCAGCAGCCTTGGCTAACTACCACAAGGACATTGCGTATCCGGTCATTTTACATGTCCGTGACCTTGGACGCTGCCGACCAACTTTCAGTAACCTCTGGACGACAGAATATCTCGTTCTCCCGCGATCAACAACATGTCAAGCAGCGGATTGATAGGGACCTCACCCTGGGATGTATGTCAGTCCCCTCAGCTTGGAAAAGGATATCAAGAATAACATTTCCCAGCCCTGTTGACTTTTGCGAGGGCCAATTTAGAGCCCATGAGCTACTCCTTAGTTGTTGAAGGTGGAGAACAAGGCTATGCAGCCAATGTCGACGGAAACTATAACCTACTTGATCCAACTGCGACAGCTAGTGGCTATCAAGATGGCAAGTATTCTTGGCACAAATAATGCATTTGGCATTTTATTGACTGGTAACAGGGCTTTTGGCATCATTTCTCATAAGCGAAGCATACAAATGGTCTCCATTCTTGTTGGATACGGTATACAACCTTTCCAAGTTCTATCATTTTCAGGGATGACTAACAATTGCTATCATAGATTTTGTCGAACGACAATTTTACCTTGCGAAGAGAGATTACGCCGACTGGAGTTGAGCTTCCCGCTGGTAACCGACATTTTTCTAGATTAGGATACTAGTAGATTGAGCTAACTCTGCCCTTAGTGGACGACAACGAACTAGGGTTGGCTGTCCTCTTTGATGAGGACACGAACCTTCCATACATCATCCGTTCATTCGAGGACCACCCCATATTTGGCCCTTCTACAAATGATCTATTCGTCATGGATTATGTTGAGTCTAATGGGGTCAAATTTCCTACTCAGTTCAAAACAATTTACAACCAGGAGCATCTTTTGAGCAATTATATTGCCGATGAGGTTCTTGTGAATGCTGATTTTGGCACAAACTTTTTTAACCCGCCAGAGGGCCAACGCCCCTCATTAAGTAGGGACAATGAGTACACTTTCGGAGAGATCGGCCAGTTGAATGGAGTCTGGCTTTGGCTCGGACCCTATGTTGGCACTTTGGATACGTTGACGACGTCACAGCCATACTCCGATCTTCCCGGAGTTTGGGATTTCAGGATCAATAGTCCCATGGGAAACCGACAGTTAATCCTTGAGGTTGGCGATTCTGTTGTGGCTCTTGATGCACCACCACACCAGAGCCATTTGGTCATTGATTGGGTTAAAGGCAGCCTTGGAAAGTCTGTCAGTCATGTGTTTGTCAGTTATTACAATCATACAGGGACACTTGAGCATCATACTAACGTGTTCTAGTTGACTCATCATCATCATGACCATGCTCTCGGGGTTATGGACTACGTAAACGCAGGGGCCAAAGTCATTGTTCCAACGCGTGCTAAGAGTCATTATACTCAGATTCCAGAATCCCAATTCATCACTTACGAGTAGGACATCATTCCCCAACAATTGAGCTCACTAATTTAACCTTTTCCAGGCCCGAGAAACCCTTTGTCATGCAAGACAAGACAATCCGAGCAGCATTTATTGACATGGAAGGATCTGTTCTGACGAGCGACGCCGCTTATGCGTACATTACTCCCACCTGTCCTACTGCTAACAGCACTGCTGTTGTCTATGATGCGGATAACGTGCTATTGTCATCCCTCCCAGTCTTTGACCAAGGCACTCTCCACAATTTTCTTTTTGTTCTCGCGCGTGATAAAATAGCAAAGCGGGCAGAGTAAGTAGTCATTTCCTTACAAGACAGACACCAGGCTGCTGCTAACAATGCAACCAGACTTCGCCCTAGCCACGGGCCAGCAGGAAATGTTTCACAAATTTTGGATTTTGCTGGATACAAATACCCGGACTATTCCCCCAAGGACTTCAAGTATGCAAATACATTGTGTTGAGATAGAGATATACGAGGGATAGCTCTGGTTAGATTAGACATGTACAGCAGATCTAAGTTCTACGAATTTGGAGCCAGCTGATACACCGCACTTGTTAAGATAGACCAGAAATTCACTTCTATTATAACCTCACTCATAGGAGGCCCAATTCTCTATATTTACTATCGACTTATAGTTTTAGTGTAATATTCCATGCATTAGATAGGAGGGTTAATGATGTAATTGGTACTATATGACGGTCGTAAGCATAACACAGAAAACCACACTAAATTGAGATTTCATTTTTTGCTGATACCTTTTTATAAAAGACCCATTATCTAAATCTGCTTAAGTATGCATCTCAAGCAAGATGTTTGGGATCCCATGTTTAGAGCTGCACGTATTGTTGTTGGCTACAAGGTATCATACATGGTTAGCATGGACAAGGATACTTACAACAGAGTCAATGAGGCAATCTTGGAGGCCACCAGCCACGTTGGAGAGGCTAAGGCGTCCCTGTTCGGCATTCAACTCAATATTGGCAGTAGTGCCTCTTACAAGAAAGAAAGAAAACAACACCGACTTTAAGGATGTCAAGAACGATGACTCAAACTACAGCTTTGAGATCCCCAGATGGAACAATACCATCCCAGTCCTTCTTACTGTTCTCGCAACTGAGGTTGCGTCGAAGAATTAGTTTTGAGGATAGACTAGTTAGAAACCTGTGTTCAACAAGAAATCATCTGTTTTGGGAAGCAAGTTCAATACTATCAGTGTCCTGAGCCTCAAGACGATGGTGAATAACCTAGCGTGACATGTTTACAAGGGCAGATGCTTTTACAGCTCTTCATGGACAACCTTTTCTTCTTTCTCCTCGTCAGCGTCAACCTTGGCCTCTGGCTCAGCTTCCGGTTCGGCCTCGGCAGCCTCTGTGCCCTCAGCAGTCTCAGCGGCCACGGTGGACTCGGAGCTCTCAGTGGAAGCGCTCCCCTCAGCCTTCTCCGCCTTAACCTTTTCAGCAGCCTCAACAACAATCCCCTGGGGCAGCTTCTTCTTGGTACCCTCGCCCATGCGAATGGTGTCGATCCAGTTCTCAACGCTGTGGACTGCAAAATTACCGCTGTACTGTCGCCACCAATTGCGGCGAGCGTTAATCGCAATTAGATTTACTTCACCATCAAGCTCTAGAGCCTTGGGGAGAACAGATGCAGCCTCACTGTCGCTGGCAATGGAAAAGAAAGGGAACAGGTTACGCCCACCATGAACGTACTTGGTATGGAGTTGGGACAGGGAGGTAGTTGCCTTGTCACTGGCAGCAGTCTCCTCAGAGGGGTGGAAAAGAAGGATGCAAGTGTGAGATTTCCGGTCAAGGCACTCCTTGGCCAGCTCTTCCTGAGTAGATACCGATGAAATGGGGATAATAGTAGGAATGGCAGTCTGAGCAGAGGCCTCGGTGGCGGAGGATGAGGATGGTTCCTCGGGCTTTTCTTCTTTCTTCTCCTTTTTCTCTTCCTTTGCGGCTTTCTCAGCCTTCTTGGTCTTCTCACTCTTCTTGGCCTTGGAACTCTTGCTCGACTTGTCGCCCTTTGCCTTGCTACCCTTCTTAAGGGGAGCGGGATCGGGGTTGGGCTGACCGGCCTGTGAGAGGAACTTGACAATGGACTTTTTATCGATGGTTCCTTCGTAGCGGATAGGTTCCTGGTCCTTGCTGGGGATGAGAATCAAGGTGGGAAACGTGTCAATGGCAAACTTTTCGACGGCAGCCTTTTCCTTGTCCCGGATCTGGGCAACAGAGATGACGTCAAGGAAGTCGATGGCGATGCTTCTCAGGAGAGGAGTAGTGGTGCCTTTGGAGCTGAAAAAGATGGCCTTGGGCTTGTCTCCGCCCAAGAAGTCGTCGAGTTCCTTGGCCGTTACTCGGGTGACATGGTTGTTGATTTTGCTGGAGACGGCGTTGACAATGGGGCCAGCGGCACGCTCACCTTGGTAGTCCTCCACAACGGGATTGCCGTACTTTTTGCCAGGGCGAACAATCTTGAGGGTAGGGAAGCCCTTGACACCTTGCATGCCGCAGAACTGCTTGTTCTTGTCCTCATCGCAGTTGATGGCAGCCACCTTGGCGATGCCATCGAGCTTCTTGGCGGCCTGCTCGTAGGCGGGCTTGAGGTTCTGGCAGTGACCGCACCAGGGAGCATAAAACTCGACAATCTGCACGAGTGGGTTAGCCGTTGAGTGGCGACCTAGCCCCAAGCGGGAAGTGGACAAAGCATACTGAGGTGTAGTTGGATTTGGCAATCAGCCTATCATAGTCGCCAGCATTGACCTGGAGCACGGGCGAGTTCTTGGTGTAAAAACCTTGGGCAGCGGGCAGAGCAGCCAGCGCCGCCGTCAACGTCGCGAGGACGGTGGGGTTGTACATGGTGCAGTGGTAGCGGCAGTGGTGAGCAAGTGAGTGAGCGAGGGAGAGTTCGAGACACAGAGAAACAAGAGCAAGAGACTTGGTGCGGGAAAGAGTCTCAAGGTGGTGAAATTAAGACGGTATCGTGGCTTATAGCCGCAGGCCAGGCAACCATCCACCTGTCAACAACCGGGTCAACAAAGGGTGCAAACTGGCATCTTCGGGACGGCTTCAACAGGAAAAAGGAAGGCAAAACGCCACGCTACCAATTCGGCCATGTGCCAGGGGAGCTGGAGCCACAGGTGGCGCGAGCTGCGTCTGTGGTATAGTTATGACGGGCAGACGGTGCACCACCAACCGAACGAGAGCCTGGGGAACCTGTGGCGCAGCACTGTCCCTCAAATAATATCCACTAGCGACTTACGTCAACAAGGCTGAGGTGGGGGATTTGGATCCAACACTCTAGGCATTCTCATCAACAACCCGATAGGCAGCGATTTTTTGTCGCCTTTCCTCCCCAAATACACCACCCTACAGCCTTGCCCAATTTCTCTCCGTTTTCTTGATCCCTATATCCCTATCGCACCGCTGTCCGCCCCATTGCTGCTACCATGGCGGAGCCTCTCCCCGCCGCTCTCAAAATCCCCGAGGTCTCACGCTTCATCAATCGCGCAAATCAGCTGAGGACCATTAAGCCGGCCATTGCCTACTGGTGTCCGTCTACATCCTTTTCACGCTTAAAGTATCTTCGCTGACATGCACCCTTCTTCCTGATACATAGGCGAATACCATGCCGTCAACCAAATCGTGGGCAAGAACCTCCACACCACCGACGAGGATACCTTCAACTACACGAAGACGCTTCTCGAGCGACTCGAAGAGACAAAGAATGAGCGTCCAGACGACGATGCCATTGTAGACAACACCGCCGGCCAAGCATATGTCGAACAGTTTGCTCAACAGACATTTGAGCGCGCTGAGCGGACTCTCCGAGCCAACAAAGTGACGAGGTAAGCTTTGAGAGGTTATTGTGGTCATGATCGCTATACTAAAGCCCGTCGCAGGCAAACAGCCGACACTTTCGACGCTGCGGCCACATTTTTCGACCTCACCCGCGAATGGGGTACTCCTGAGCCCGAAGTGCTACAAAAGATCAAGTTCGCAAAATGGAATGCCGCTCGCATACTAAAGGCCATTCGCGAAGGCAAGGACCCCAATGAGTCGAACCCCAAGCCTGCGGAGGAAGAAGAAGAAGCCGCACCGGCGCTCGATCCCAACGACCCAGACGTCCAGCAACTTTCAGGACTACTGCCTCGCGCTGCCTCGGTTGAAGATGCTCCCGATGCCGGCGAACCATCAGGATTGCCCAACTTTATCGACCAGCCTCCGCAACCTCCTGCTTCCAGCGAAGGCTATTTCCCACCACCTCCCGCACAGAAATCCCCCGATCCTTTTGTGCCCTCTCCTCTAAGCCAAAGCCCCGTTCCAAGCGGCCCAATTGCTCCTCCTCCTGTCCAACCAGTCAGCCAATCCTCGACTCCTGCGCCATATGCTGGTGCTCCTCCTCCGCTCCCCCCTCAGGAACCCATTCGACCTTCGGGCTTTGAAATGCCACAAATCCCTCCTCAACAGTCGCCACAGGTTCCTCTACATCCCTCCTCGCAGTTCAGTCCTCCAGTACCAGGTCCCTCGGCCTCTTTTGACCCGTCGGCCCCTCCGTCCTGGTCTACGACCCCAAGTGTTCCCCACCCCGCCATGTCAAACCCCCCTCCTGTGCTGCCACAACCTTCTGCTCCCAGTTTCCCTGCGCCATCTCCCGCCCCGGCCCCGGCCCCTGCACCAATAAGCAACTTCAAAGCCGACCAAAAGTCCATCAACCAAGCACAAAAGCACGCCAAGTGGGCGATATCGGCACTCAACTTTGATGATGTCCCGACCGCAGTCAAGGAGCTGCGCAATGCCTTGGCCAGCCTGGGTGCACAGTGAGGAGGCTTCAGGTTTGATAAGCAAGAATTAGACGATACCATGTGCGATGCTTACAATGAGTGGACTTTTTATGCTTTGAAACGGGATTGCAAGAGATGTTGATAATGTTATATACCATATGCAAAAGCATTCTATGCTCTCATGACAATCATGAATCATGTCTGTGAATAAAACCGTGCAATGCCGTGACTAAGCTAGCGTCCCGATGCTAAAGGACCCTCCAGTCATCATCTGGAGACCTTCTCTAAGTGCTGCAGCCGCGGCTGTCGGGTCCTCGTTGTCCTCATTTATGTCGTTTGTCCATCCCCTGTCGGGCCCCCATTCAATAGCCAGCTGATACTGCGATGCGATTTCCAGGAAACCTTGCATCATTTTACCACTCTTTTTAATGCCAGGGTACGAATCGAACTCGATGGTATGTACAGAAGGCAGCTCGTTCAACACGTCAGTTAGCAGATTACTGCAGAATTCCGGGTAAAAGTCATCGCTCTTGCGAAATTCGCTAAAGAATTCGACGCTGGGGTCGCATTGGACGTAAACCGTAATCTTTTGCACATCGCCGCAATCCTTGAGACCAAGCGCTGGGTTGACTGCCCACCCCTTGGGCGGATCACTCCATCCTGGCCCCACGCGTAATTCAAGGGCCGTAATGGCTTGGCGTTGATGTTCCTTCAACCTGGCTAGGAGTGGTCTTTTCGTCTTGAAGTACTTGCTGATATGGTAAGTTGTGCAGAAAAGGCGGAATGGTCGAGTGCTGTAAAAATAATAGCAAGCCTCCCTATGGACCAGTTTGCATACGCGAAATAGCCCAAGCTTTTTGTGGTAGCGCTTGTAGTTTGTCGGGTCCAGGTCAATGACACCATCAACGTCGTTAAAGTAGTAGGCGTATATTTGCATGCGCAATTCCGATGGTAGCGAAAGGAAGTGGAATGGGCTCGCAGCAGCACGTCGCGGTCGCGTGAAGGGCCTGAGAGGTGTATCGAGAGTAAGAGATGCGATTGAGAATTTTTCCACATCATCTTCAGTGACGGGCTTCTTGGCAGCCGCTTCGGGAGCGGTAGTCTTGGATGAAGATGCAGCCGGGGAAGCAGTTGGCATGGTTATGCGCAACGACTTCACACCGGTGCTCTTGGGCGCCGTTGCGCCTTTCTTCGCAGGGCGTCGAGGCATGTCGGAGATAAGGATAAAAGCCAGGGATGTGGTAGTAGGGGCTTCAATCTAAAAGACTTGAGTAGCGCACAAGGCTGGTTTGTATTTATACTAGACAAGAATGTAATTTTGCGCTGTTGCAATCTGCGGTCGTCTGTCAATCAAAGCGGGTCGAACGGATTGTCAAGGTCGATGAGGGCGGGCTTGAGGCATGAGGTTTGTCGCGGAGGGTGGCGCCATTGTGAGGATGATTAAAGCTAAACAGAAATCATCCTCTAAAACGCAGCGCAAGCAGTCATTATGGTTCTATTCACGTGCGAGTTGGGCGTAGGTGGGTTGTTGAAATGAGGAAAAGCGCAGGTTGAGAGACAGCCTAAACAGAGTGTGTTGCTGACTGATAAGATCCCTATATATTCCGGGGATCGTTCAAGGGAAGCGCAAAGGTAATCGGCAGCAGGGGCGAAATGGATGGTGATAATGTGAGGGGAAGCCGACGAGGGTCACAGGTTGGCAGAGAAGAGCCTTTGCCGATGCCGCCGGGGTTGGAATTTTGTCCGGCGCTTTCGACGTCTGGACGGACTGTCTGTCACTAAGCGGCGGGCGCAATTGCACAGTCAGAAAAGACAGTGCACGGGGTTATCCAGACGATAAGGGCGAATCATCCATTGCCCAGCTACGGCGGGATGTCGGGATGGAGGGGCAGAAGAGATGCCGATGAAGTTGGTTACCCCACAAATGCTCGCCACCGTTCAACCCGCCACTGTGGCACAGGCCGTGTGTTCCATGACGACACCGGCCAATCAGAAAATCCGATACTGGCAGCTTCTGACGTGGGGTCAGTCAGAAAGTGGCCTGTCCGCTTAAACACCGGCAGAAATCAAATTCGCGCCCCCCAAGGTACATGGCCTTTCGATTTTTTTCGATGGCTGACGGTGCGATGCGATGGCGGAGCATCAGGTCAAACCACCAACTTTTGCAAAAGCTCGCAGCAGCTGATCCATTGAGCCGAGTCTTCCTCACCACACGACTCCAGCTCCAGCAGACTCAATCCCTGCGCTCCATTCCTTTTACCTAATTGGATCTGATATTTATTTTCACAATGTTGTCCAGATCAGTAGCCCAGGCCTCGCGCCTGGGCTTGATGGCCTCTCGCCTCGCCCGCCCAGTTGCCACCCCGGCCATTCGAGTCCGTCCTGCGCCTGCTCCCATCACCCTATCCCCCTGGCTTCGATCGTATTCCAGCGAAAAGGGCCCCTCAGAATCTTCTCAGTCGTCAAAACCCAAGGCTTCCAACACCGAGGCCGACCAGCAAGATGTCCGCCCGTCAGAAGAGAAGGCTGCAGAGTCAGAGAAGGAGACTGAGCAGATCCCATTCGATAAACTCCCCGACCTGACCCAGGGAATTCCCTCTACAATTGAGTACGAATTGAAGGGTAAGGGCGAAAAGTCGCAATCAGTTCTTGAAGAGGCCGAGGCGGCCGAGTCCTCGTCAAAAGACGACCGTGGCGGACGAGAACGACCTGAATACGTTTCAACCACCGAACAGAACCGCAAATGGTGGACCCGATTTACATTGATTGCTACCGCCGCTGGTGCCACCGCTGGCCTGTTGTATATGGGCCGCAACTTTGACGTTGTCGAGAACGAACGATACCCCGAGGCCGCTAAAAGCTCTGGCCCCATCGGTTTCTGGGACCGCGCCAAGGCCCGTTGGACCGATTCCGTTTCTTACTACCAGGAGCCTTCATTCGAGAAGCTGTTGCCTGATAGCGACCCCAGCTTCGAGCGACCCTACACTCTCTGTCTGAGCTTGGACGACCTGCTCCTCCACAGCGAATGGACTCGCGAGCACGGCTGGAGAGTCGCCAAGCGTCCTGGCGTTGACTACTTCATCCGATACCTCAGCCAATACTACGAGTTGGTTCTTTTCACCACCGTGCCTTTCGCTACTGGCGAGCCCGTTGTGCGAAAACTAGACCCCTTCCGATTCATCATGTGGCCCCTCTACCGCGAGGCTACCAAATTCCAGGATGGTGAGATTGTCAAGGTGAGCAATTCATTTCAGTTTATATATTTAGACCACTGCTAACTTGGCAATAGGATCTCTCCTACCTGAACCGTGATCTATCCAAGGTCATTATTATCGATACCAATGCCAAGCACATCCGCAACCAACCCGAAAACGCCATCGTCCTCGACCCATGGAAGGGCAACCCCGCCGACAAGGAGCTCGTTGGTCTCATTCCCTTCCTGGAGTACATCCACACCATGCAATACTCGGATGTGCGCAAGGTCCTCAAGTCATTTGAGGGCAAGCACATTCCCTCCGAGTTTGCCCGCCGTGAAGCTATTGCCCGCAAGGAATTCGAAGCCCGAAGACTCGCTGAAAAGTCAAAACACTCGTCTGGTGTCGGTGCCCTTGGTAGCTTGCTTGGTCTTAAGCCCAGCAACATGAGCATGATGGTGTCACCTGACGGTGAGCCTTCTCCCAGCGAGGCCTTTGCTCAGGGTAAGATGTTGCAAGACATTGCCCGCGAGCGTGGCCAGCGAAACTACGAGCTCCTGGAAAAGGAAATCCGGGAGAATGGTGAGAAGTGGTTGAAGGAGGAGCAGGAGATGATGGAGAAGATGCAGAAGGAAGCCATGAGCAGCATGATGGGCTCTTTCTCGGGCGTCTTCGGCGGCCAGGAGAAGAAGCCTTAAAATGGTACCAGGACTAACGACATCTCCACTAATTAATGTTTTGTAACAGTACCAAGCAGGCTTCGGACGACGGGCCTCAACATCAATTTAAGAGTAGGAAGGCTCCGCGTATAGACTCTGCATTGTAAGGGGGTTTGGGGGGCTGGGCTTCTTTTTTGGCATATAAAAGATGTATGAGAAAGGGGGTTGTATATTAGGTGTAACTATGGCCTGAAGGTGTAAAACAAAACAAAACGTCATGAATCAATCTGATGCTGTCACGCAATTCCAATTTGCATGATGAACCGATACCAACACTCAGTCCCCCCCTGTGAAAACAAGTCTGAACGGCCCCTCTCCAGTCTTTTGCTAGTCTAAGCTGGGACCCGGGGCTCTGCAAAATCGACAGTTGGGGTTCGTTATGCACTGGAAATACCTGGTTCAGCGTTAGCTAACAGTCTTCCCCGGTACCGGTTTTTAGCCATTACTGGTCGCTCTGCTTGTCGTCAATGTGAGAACAGTCACACTCGGGAGGGCACGTTGGCAGCGGAGTCGGCGAAATAGAAGTGCGGGACGGCAAGTTCTGCGTGGACGAAGGAGTTGGAGTCGCAACAATGATGACGACGACGGATCCGTCTGGGTTTGTTATGGTATAGGTTCCTGGTGGCATGGTGCGGTAGTCTGTCGCCACGGGAGGACTGGGCCCAGTGACAATCGAGGTAATACCGGGATCGCTCAAGAGCCACTTCTTCATGAGCGGTGGATGAACCATGCCTGGGTTGGGAAGTGGAGGAATGGCTTGCGAAAGAGTCGCAAGAGCGACCAGGGAGATGAGGTGGCGGAAACAATGCATTGTGAGAATGATGTGTCTAGGCTCGAGGGTTGGTACAAGTTTAACTTGATGCAATTACGCTGCTTGATATCAACATTCAAAATGAATCCCATGCCCAGCGTCTTCTGCACATTCTTATATATTCCATCTTCCATAACCACGTCACCATTCTCGAGGCCTCCCAAAAGTCATGGTGCAACTCAATTGCCCTTAGGAATAGAGTTCTCCGGGCAACCAGTCCCACCCTTCGCGATCATTACCAGGCCAAGTTCTGCTTGCGGCGATTGTGAGCTCGGCAGATGCGTAGCAACGCAGCAAACTGGACCGGATACCAAGTAACTTGGGAAAACACCATCCAATCTGTGTCACCGAGGATGACGAGGCAACCGTCGCACAAGAGATTCTGCAGGCGAGATTTTGTTCTTCTATGCCGAGGTGTCTCCCGAAGATTGTATTTCGATTCATGAGCGCGATAATAACGAAAAAAAAAAAAAAAGGTTGTGAAGATGTTGCTACCCTATGCACGAGTAATGGTTTGCTCCATGATGTACCCAAGCCTGGTCCTGAATGGATACGCCGGCGGGTTCTCGGGGACATGTTCTCCATTTACTATGAGCGCTTCTTCTAAAGTGCATCTCCCCGAGTCAACAAAGCCCAGCGATTGATAGAGCTTGAATGTAACGGTGTTTTGTGGCTTGACCATGATTCTCACTCGAACCTTGGGGCGTGTGGCCACTAAGGCGAGAGATTCGATGGCCTCCCTACAGATCCTTTTGCCCAAACCCTTGCCTCTGTGGTCAGGCAATGTGTAGAGCCCCGCCATTTGCCATCTTTCCTCTTCATCGTCGCTCAGAACCTCTGGCTGACCAGCCTCCTCTGAAAGGCGAAAGCTGTCAGCAGTGATGGGACCGAGAACGGAGACTTGGCCGACCCATTTCCCGTCTCTCTTGTCAACGCAAATAAATGTAGTTTTTGCTGGACTACAAAGGCGGGAAACCCATTCGTCAATCGAGTATTGGGATTCTTGCTCATATGTGGAGGAGAAAGCGTCGGCCGATTGCTGCAAAGCGGTGAGGCGAAGGTCCCGGTACTTGGCCGCCAGCTGTTCTTGGTCGGTGCTGGAGTGATTAATCTTTATATATTCGAATTCCGAAGCCATTTTTTACCGAAATATTTGAGAAAGTCTTGACAAGATAAAATTGCTGTTTGCGCAACACCATCGCCAGATGATAAGTGTCTTTCTCTAAGTGAGGTGCATTTTATCGTCTCTTCAATGTATTGATGGTGCTAAGTGCTATATGAGTTCTTGAGGGTGAATAATCAGCTCGGCATATTATATAAAGAGCCGGTTTGCTGGTGGATTTTTTCCTGGCAACTAATATGTGTAAAGCCTACATAACACCATGTACTACTTGCTTAGGTAAGGAGGTACCTTAAGATTTGCCCAAAAAAAAGGTAGGTCGTCTAAGTAGGTCTGGGCATTTATTTAATAGTTTCAGATCACCTATTCCCGCTATGAGCTTCTTATTTCTGGTTCTATTCTACCAACTAGCGTCCCTCTCAATCAAACATATTAATATAGAGTACCGGCGGGGCAAATTTATTGTACTCGTACTGCCATCGTGCATAGCTGGGTTTATGTGTGAAGGAGGGAAAGTGGGACAAAACACTTAGGTGAGATTTTCCCGGTGCCTCGCTTGACCTGTGTAACTCACACGCTTATTCATAATCATGATGAATGAATGATTCAAACACCAAAAGATTACAATTTGGCGGATCTGGATTTTTCCAATATTTGCATTTCATGTCCAGTCCAATTTCCTTTATGCAATTTTCTTAGTGCCTAACACTACCCTGACGGTCATCATGACCGAATTCACTAATCTCTCCAATCGGTGTTCGACACACCAACACAAGGCATCTTTGCGAACCAACTAAGACTCTGACAGGATGACCTTTGCCACACTTTCACGTGCATTTCTGAATCTGTTATTTGAGGTCAATCCGCTCCATACCCCGCTTCTCATCTTACCCTGTTTTTGATCTTCCCTCCTAGCATTAGAATTGTCATTCTTTTATTCCTAGGATGGAGGTCCTCGGCACTGCTGCAACATTAGTTACCTTGCTGGAAACGGCATTTAAAGCAACAAAAGCTCTTCACCATGTATTGTTGACACTCAAGGAGGGCCCTCCGGGAGTTCAGTCACTTATCACGACAATTATACAATTTAGGCAGATTCTGGAGCAGCTTTTGCAGTCATCAGCAAAATACAAATTAGAAATAGATATTGGTAGTATGGCCAGGCAATGTGCTATTGATATTGATGGATTTCAATCGCGATTGGAGCGACTAACGCTTTCCGGAGCTAACTGCCGGACGAGTAGGGTTTGGAGGAGGCTCAAGACCCTAGTGACCGAGAAGGAGCTAAAAAGGATGCAAGACACCATCAACAGACACACTTTGATGATTATACTAAAGCTCAGTGTGCTAGGAATCCCAAGGCTAACAATGCATTCGACAGAATCAGCTCAGACTTCAGAATCCTTCGACCTCTTCCAGCTATCCAGGAATATTCCTATTTCACTCGAACACACTCGAGCTTTGGCGGACCATCAAGATTTATTGACCAGCAGGGAAATTAACGACGGGTTACCCAGGACCACTACTCCAGGACTTGGAGATACTCTTGGCAGGTTAATCCAACAAATCACAGCATATGGTGAACGACTCATCAACTGGAGTGATGCAATACATATAACCGAAAAGCTCGACGTCATTTTACAGTATGCGCAATGGAAAGAAGGAGGCTCTTTAATAGAACGGGATGCGCAACAAATTCCAAGCTCACAGGAGAATATCTGCCCTGAATTAAAGCTTGTCACCAGTCTCTTAATATCTGCCCCATTGGTTAATATTAATAAAAATGGCAACTATATTAATAATTCCATAGCATTAGAAGACCTAATACGTAATAGTGCGATCGAAAGTCATCAACAAGATTCCAAAAGGTCGTATGATAAAGCAAAGCCGAAAACGGAAAACTATCAACCTCAACAAGGTGACTTTGGCTCTTACAAGCACAAGGCGTCAAATAGAATATGAACAGAATCGCACTGAGAATGTTACAAACGAACTGAACGAGGCGATAAGAAATAACGATGCCATATCAGAGGATTTTGCAGCTGTGCTACTTGTGCATCGGAATCCTTGAGGATGCTGAACGCGTCCGAAAGTTTCCAGTTGTGCCTGCCCCAATGAACACCTTCTCGAGACAGCAGCGTAATAGGGATGGCACGAATGTTTACGCTGGCAATACTAAACCAAATCTCGACCAGCTACTCGCCGGTGGGCCCTACGAGTGGCGCTGTGTCTTGGACGTATTTGAGAATGGGACCAATGCAAACGCTATACCAGAGCCGGTCTGCTCTCTCGACTGCCACAAAAACTGTCTCTTTATCAAGGTTGTCATCTACGAAGGCTCTAATGCCTTCGACTTTTGTTACGGTAAAGGAAATTAAATCTATCTAGGCTGGTCATTCTGCGACAGAACAGAATTTGTCTTAAGCAGGCTAAGTAGCAAAGACAATACTTTCGTCTATCATCCAGGCAGAATATTGTCTCCATAGTGGAAAGAAAATTTTTCTCAGTTTCCAATTGTCTTCCCTCCAATGCTCAATGTATGTCTCTAACCGACATATCTCAAGGAAAACGTATGTGTATCCCCCATCATGATTTGAGCTGATGAAGCGAAGAATTCTTGGCAAATCTCTTTCAAACTTTTCTTATTATTGGGTCATATCAAGATTTTATCTGCTCCTGCGAGACGTTTATATACCAACTATAATGACAAGACCAACCAACTCCTCTAGTTTTTATTACCTTGATTCATACCCCTTTTTCCTGCTAATTCTTTGTCCTGAACAATTCAAAAACTTTTGCTACCGAATTTAGTTTCCGTTTCCTTCCCCATCTTTTCGCTTATCTGGCGTTCTTCAATTTTCACCCGATATCTGTGGCCCTTTAACATGACCATCCAAAGTGCAGGACTGAGTATTGCGCATATGCCTCCAACCAATACAGATGTCCATCCAAGCCCGATGCGATCAATCAAGGGTGAAGAAACCGCTACAGCACCGGCCGCGGCGAGATATCGTGCCAAGTTATTTGCGGCTACAGCTGTTGCTGCTGATCCGAAATGCAAATCCAAGAGAAGGGTGCTCAGGGTATTATTCGTGCCGGTGATAAACATGCCACAAAAAAAGAGAGAAATTTCGATTCCAACCAGCGATAACGCTTGATCCATTATCCACCCATAAGCGATGACCATGAGGCAGTAGAGGTAAATAATCGGTAGCGATACCTCCAGCCGCATTCTCTCTACCGGCAGTTGGCTGACCTTTGTTTGCCGATTTTTTACAATCTCAATGCCGCTTTTCCTTGCATGTCGTCTGTAGTTCCAATCAAGCAAATAACCACCAGTATATCGATAGGTAAAACTGCCAGCAGCAAGAGGCAAATAACATAGGCCAACGATGACGGGTGGATATCCAAATCGCTCGGATAGCTCAGTCGAAAGGTTCGTCAGAATGATGTGGAAACCGCTATATACAAGAGACGTAAAGCAAATGAGTACACCACTTTCTCTCTCGAAAATTATTTGAAGAGCGGCGAAAGGATTTGGTCGTTTGTGGTGCTTTTCAACACTGGATACCTCGTAGTTTTCAGATTGGTCGTGATGGCGACGGTTTCGCAGGTAACCAAGTATAGACATGTTCCACCATGGAGGGGAGACGCTTCCATTTCCGACGACATTTCTGCAAGTCTCTGGAAGAAAAATAAGGACAATGAGGAAAAGGAAGCCCGATAGAATGGTGAGAAACCAGAAGATCGACCGCCATCCAAGGTATTGGTCAAGCAAACCACCAACAACGGGCCCTAAGGGTGGTCCGATGGCCATGGCGAGCATCGTATAACCCAAGTATTTTCCGCGCTCAGACCTCGTGACCATGTCTGCCGCAATTGCATTGCTCAGAACAGAAGTCACGCTACTTCCACAGCTCTGAACACAGCGCAAGACTATTAATGCCGTATAATTATTCTGGAGCGCCAGACCGATGTTGGCACCCAAGTATATGATGCAAGAAACCATGTACGCCGGGCGACGGCCATAAACATCGGAAAAATTGCCAATAAAAGTCGGGGCGATACCTGAAAATATCCATAGGAAAGTTAGATTGAGTTGATACAGCATTGTTGCCGACTTACTAAGAATACTGTAACAGTCAAATTAATGAGTGAAATGGACACATCTAGATCCCTCGCAATTGAGGGCAACGCTGGCAAGTAGATGCCACCGGAGAGTGGTGAAATGATTGCGAGAACCGAAACGAGAGTAATGATGGCAGCCTTCTCACGATGAGTAAACACGCTGTAAGGAATATCAAGAGGTTCTCCAGATTGGCCCTCTGAACTCGGTCTTTGAATTACGCTGTCGGTCAAGGTTTCTTGCTGGGAGGAACACGTCGATTTCGAATCGCCTGATGCTTCGATATCACCATCTTGGTACTGTGTCATTGTGCTCATTGGTGTTGCATTTCACGGTATGAAATACGAACGCACAGGACAATGTTTGGGTGCCATTGATCCTATATATTTCGCCATCGGTCACATTTTTTGCGTTCAGCTAGGGCTTACGACGCTCCCAGAAAAGAAAGGAAGCCGGAGACGACGCCGAGGTGCGTAGCCAAACACTGGACAGGGGACGGCCAAGGAGAGACGCCACGTAAGTGGACTTCATCGGCTACTTGGGGCCGGAGGTTATTGAATCGCTAGGTCCACCAAACTATTGAGCCTTTGCAACTAGGCTCATGCGCGTACGTACGTGCATGACCACGTATCTGCATGAAGCAGAAAACTCGTGAGCTTGCATCTTGATGTAAGTAGCTTCTTTGGATCATACAGGATAAGTGACAGGCGTTGAACTAAAAAAGAAATTGTTTGGAAAAAAAAAAATAGAGGAAGTAAAAGAATGAAGAAAACGACAAGTCATGTTGCAAGCTGTGGCTTCAACGTCAAGTTCTACACTGGTATTCTTGACACTTCTCCCCGAGCAGTTTCCAACTTCAAATTCTTCCTCACCGATACTTTCGCCTTAGTACAAAAGCGGCTGACAGAGTCAGGACCACGTATCCCTGGCCAGCCAGCGCCACAGTTGCTCCAGAAGCTCTATTCGAAGAGTCCAGGTCAAGATCGTGCAAGCCTCGCATCTCGACCAATTTCTCGGGACGGGTGGAGCGGCAAGTAAAAAGCAAGTCAGCTATCCACAGGCTTCCTCAAATGAGATCCGTCTGGAGCTAGAGTGGTTTTTCTTCTGTGAAGCGGGTCTGCTAGGCTGGGAGTTGCCGAGAAATAAAATTTACCAGATCTGTGGTTGTGCGGGGAAAAGGACTTGATTATGGCTCAAGATCTAGCGCCTTATTGATTCATGTGCTCTTGACGCCTCCCATAGGCCAAGACTGATGACATTTAGTTACTCCGTAGCGTGATGCCAACTGTCTGGTACGTGGGGACCAAGCAAGTGCTGCATTGATGTGCTTGCCGGTGGCTGGCTGAGTCCCCCACTCTGATGAAAAAGAAAACCTTTTCTCGTCACCTTGTATGTACTGCAACACCCCTGGCATCGTCAATATGACCGTCCCAGAGAGGAAATTGGTCACATGCTCACTTGTCGAAGTAGTGTTTCACCGGCGAGCGGCACACAATACCCATCACACTAGCGAATCTGCTAAGCTAACTTAGTCTTCCAAGGTTCCGCCCCTTTTTCTTGGCACGATTTTAGTGGGAGACTTTCTGGGCGAGCCCAACAATTGGCACGGCACCGGCACACTGTTGTGTAAGGCTGAAAGGCCATGTCTATTTACAGATGTGGCCCCTTGTGTGCTTGGACGTAATTGTAGTTTAGCTCTGTTGGCTCTGTTGGGGACAGACGCTTGTTGACTTTGATTTGCCTCTAGATCGCATGACTGGTCGAAGCAGCCATCGGCTCTTATATCCGATGTGCCACGTAATGCATAGCTATGGATACTGAGAACCAGCTGTCTACCATGTGTTAGTAGGCCAATACGTACAGTTGGGCGATAAAATTAGAGCCTGTGGTTTTGTGTCCAGAAACGAGTTGGTATGGATATAAAGCTTCGACTGGAGGCTCGGAATGGCTCATGTTGGCATTATTGGGATCTTTATGCCCACGTTAGTCGACAGATTCCCGCCGACTAAATGGACTCTGCGGCACATCAAATAGAGCATAGTCCCGAAGTGAGATATGGTTATGATTCGATTAAGTTCAAAATGGGACCTGTTGTTACTTGCGAAAATAAAAATATTTGTATGAAAGCGGAAAATAGTGAGCAACTAAGGCGGCGCTGATATTGATGGTGATGCACAGGAGGGTATTTCCTTGTGTGATATGAATGAAATGGGAGACATTATTGCACCAAGGTAAATAATCGGGTTTCATACGGTATTTAATATGGATGATATCTAATGAGTATTCCTATCCTCACACGTTCTTTTTACCACTTGCGCAAATTAACCTACCTGCCCAGGGGGTTCCTAAGCTTTTTTAGGTGTTTCTAAAGCTAAAGACTTTTTTATGTTTATATAATAATATTTCAGCTTTATTTATAACTTATCCGTATAAAAATATCTTAGTTTCTTTTTTATGAGTTCGTGTAGTAAGAAATATGTCTGTCGTTGCGGTAGAAAATGTCACGAACATGAGCGGTGCGAATAGTGGAATAGCCATTTTTGTCTTGTTGCGACCGAAGAGAGAGAATTTGATCAAATTCTTGTATATATTTGTGCAGAAAAGATACACAGGACAACGATAAAAAAAGAAACAAAAGAAAAAAACTGCAGCCACGGCGGTGCTCATATGCGGGTCAATACAAGGGATGGCAATTTCGTGGTGAGGTTTAATGAGAGCGAAAGAACAGTGGGGAAGAAAGAGTCTGTGGAATTATGATTGATTGGGTTACACCAACTCGGCATTGTATCTTGATAATATCTAAATTATTGTGTGTATAGGCTGAGATCAAGGATAGCGTTTTGATAAAGTGATGTGTACAACAGGCAATGGAACAGTGAATCACTGACTGGCAATACACACAAGCAAACATTGCGTAAGCAACCGTTTAATTACCTTGCGATATTTCATTCCTTCCAAAACAAAATCCCTTCCTTCCTTCCTTCCTACTCTCCAAAATTGAAACCACTTGCGTGACCTGATCTCATTGACGTGGTGGTTCGTCTTCCGATTTACACTGCCTCGCTTCCAGTCGCGCAGAAATTGTTTACTCTATTGCCGCGATAACGAAAAATGGCTTAATAATAGCCTACGGTTCAACTTTAGCAGCCGTGCTAACAGGATACAGTCTTCATTAATTTCTGGCATGAAACGTTTGTCTCCGACTCGATCGGCATGGAGGAAGTCTTGAGAACTTACAGTGCCGCTGATGTGCCAGTGACTGCACGATGTCCAGCCTTTCAGGATACAGGAGAACTTCTAGTCGCCCCATTCTTGCAACGGGGATGCAATCGGTCGACCGAATGCTTCGACATGGCATCTCCTCGAGCACCCAATGGCCGGTTTCTTGTTGGGTTATATTCAGATTGGCGCCCAGCATTTGCTCAACCCATTCGCAAACAGCGCGGTGAGATTGCCGACGATTCGATCTCCATCCCATTTTTTGATCGTGATATCGCGATTAAGGTTATTTGGGAAGGCCCAAAGACAATTTATTTTGTCCCCTTCTCAACTCTGTTTAACGCCGAACGTCTAAAAGACCTCAAGCAAGCCGTCGTAGGCTGCCATCTCAAACTTGCGGATGCCAGTATCAATGTCGAAAACGAGCAGCAACGAGAGAAAGTGGCCATCAAATCTTTTTAGGACGAAGGTATTGATGCCAACAAATTAAATCCTCTCGGTGAGATTGCAGCTTTTCGAAGCAATGATTTCGGCATTACTCGGTGTGAGCGTCATCTGCCGCTGCAATCACAACCTCACTTTCGCAACGAAAAATTGTCTAATTTAGCAGATTATTCCTATTTTCCCTTCCCAGCCTTCGATATAACCAGCAAAAAGTTCACTCCCTCAGTCTGGGAAGCGGTACAAATCTTCCAAAAGGCAAATCCAACCACATATATTTCACGAATTCAGATCATCTACGCCGTGCTTGTCTACTTCTGGGTTACCGAAGATTGTCATCGACTGGCAGGCGGCACACACCTGGGTATGAATTTGACTGGCAAAGCTGTTCCAGTTCCGTTGATGGATCTCTGTGTTTTTGTCGCCTATTTTCCAACATGGTTGAGATTTCACGAGGTCTTCCGGCTTGGGGCTTACACTCATCCATTTGAATTCATCGATCAAATATATGCCTACGAACGCGCTGCTGCCGATGAGTATCGTGTGACTTCTCCAAAAGGAAATAAATGGAAAATGAAACTGCGTGGACTCAAGGCACATCTGAAGCCTTTCGCGTTCTTATGCCCAGCAATGCAAGAAGGCTCAGCCCTAGGCGGTCCCTTTCTCCCAACAGAATGGGATCTCAGTGAAATACATCACTTGATAGGTTTGGGTTCAGGAGCTAGAAACCGAGCACAAAATAACATTAAGACAGGAAACAAAGGGCCGTATCGATGAAGCCATCTCGAGCCTATACGGAAAATATGGGACTGGAAAGCCACCTTTAAGTACCAAATTAGCACTGATGAGTCATACTCCTGATCTTATTCGATGGGAAATGATAGACGAGTTGAAGACGATTAGGGGATCGTTCCGGATGCTGATCGAGGCGCGGGATGAGATCCATATTCAATCACAGTTACCGATACCCAAGGATTACACTGACCCTGATTCGATTTATTTCGGCTAAGAAAATACCAATTTTGGACGTGCGGGAAATTTATTAGTGCTCCGTTCAAATGCTAGTCGCTGTTTCTTGATGAGTAGTTGATGGTGATTAGTTGTGCTGAATGAGGTAGCAAGTAGCTGAACCCCGATCCTTAAGACAGTTTATACAATCTGCATTTATTTGATCTTACTTCTCATTTAGTTTCAAACGCAACTGGATGGACTCGATTCCGGAATCCATGGATAACGCGTCTTATGAGAAGTGGGTTTAAGTTGTTAACAATCGGTCCCTCGCTGAGCAAACGCAGCCATTGCAACCAAGGGTTTTCCCCTTTTTTTCCCAAAATATTCTTGACCCTTGCGCAATATACTCCCCCTAAGATCTATTCCCATATTTGGGTATCCAGCCAAGGCTACGTCCAGGCCGGCCGTGGTCTGGGTACAACTTGCAAAACCCAATTCGTTAGCTTGCGCACTTGCGAGGGTTAACCTCCCACCAAGACTTCGGGTGCAGTATATACGTACAGGTAACGCCGGTACCTGCTGTAAGGTACTTTACACTTTTACCAGTGGTATAGTGGTATTTACTGCACGACAACCTTTTAAACCATCCATCAGCCAAGCAGAAAATACAATAATGTCTTAGCTACCCCTTTTCTCCAGTGGGAAGCGAATTTGGCACAGATGTCTAACAAGTGGTTTGAGGACCAGTATCCATTAGTTGTCTTTCAAAGTTAACTAGCTTAGTTTGCTTCAACCCGCACTTCTAGCCCAAACCGCGTGGAAAACTCTGGAAATCTCATAAGCACGGCTGGATACCAGCCAGAAACGTACCAATCAGAAACCATGTCGGTCCCAGATAATGTGACTGCCCGAATAGTAGGTTTTGATGCTAGTCCGTTCTCCTTCCACAATTTAAATAGCTCGAAAAAGGTCTTCATCCTATTCATATGAGCTGCTCAGGATGGCTACCGGAGAGCTTAAGGAATCATTTGTACGCCGACTGTTCTCAGAGAGATAATTAAATTATCTAATGTGCCAAATAAGGAACCGCAATCTAGCCATGGCCATATTCCATCGTGCCCAACTATTCATCATCCATTGCCTCAACGTTCGTCTACCATGCGACTGTTTCAGACGCCCCACCAAATACTTGAGTTGACAATATCCAGGCTAGGACTAAAATCTGCCGCTGGCACGGAAAACTAGTAATATCGGCCCAATGAAACCGCAATACCTCTCAATCATCTTCTTCAATCAAGATCTTAGGAGCTTAGACCAAACAGTTCAAGTTATGCAAACCTCTGTCAGCCTGCACAACGCCTTGGCATCAACCCTGGCCTTTTGGCTACCTTCAAACATGATAGTTGCCGTACCATTGACGATTTCTTCTCTCTGCAAACTCTCAATCAATAATCTTTCGAGATGAACTAGATACATTGCGCCGTTTTTTTGTTGCATTCTCGGTTGTCGGACCGCGGCAGCACCACTCACCCACTGTCCAGGGCTCAAGAGGGATCCTCTCCCACTGGACATGTAGATGGTGTCAAATTCGTAGAAATTTGGAAGGATAGGCCATGTATCAACGCAATAGATTCTGAACAAACCTGGCCCAAGGAAGTCTTTGGTGATGCCACTGTCTTCCATCTCAACCCAAATGTTGAAAATACTTCCATGTTCGTTGGAGTTGCCTTTGAGAAGAGTATCCATTTCAAACACCATGTACTTTCCAAACAAGCCTTCCTCTGTACACTTCGACTTGGGGCCATTCATCTCAGTATCTAGCGTTGTTGAGGACGGATTCATCATGGTTTTGGGAGCCCATCTGAACCCCGGATGACTTAATTTGGGACAAACCAAAAATGAGATATCATCTGGTACATCTCGCAGAAGTGTCCAGAATCTCTTAGATCTTTCTTCTCCTTTGACATGAATCAATTGCTTAGTGTCAAGATTGAGCATACCAGATACTGACAAGAACTCCTCGCCAGGTACATTTGTAAGCCTGTATCTAAAGGCTCTGTAAACGTGCCCAATGTTGAGTCGTTTTTGGTCCGTTCGCAAGCGGTAGAGCTGAGCCGCTAAACTTTGCCATACTACACAGACAGTTTTACTCATCTGTGGAGAAGTCTTTAAATTGTAGGTATGAAACCCATCTTCGATTGCAAACACAAGCTCCCGTGCCAAGACGGCTTCTTCATAAGTCCACATTCTTTGCATCCAGGCTGACAGATAAATATGTGCGTAAAGCTGCTCTGTGGGAGTTTCCTTGGAGCACTTTTCAATTGTCTTGTCAAGGACCATAACGGTAGTCGCATTCACATAGACATCCCTAATCGCCACAAGCGCTTTTTCGTAATACACATAGTTGCCCACAGCTGCTTTGCTTGGGATACACAATGCGTCAAGCCAAAACCAGCCAGGCTCACCGCTATTATAGGCTCGACATAGATTAGCAACTCGCTTTGTTTGACACTCGTTTAGGCCAGTTTCTGTGGCACCACCGATTCCATCGGCCCAAACGTGGGATATTGCAGTATAATCTCCGGCCATGATTCTCGATCGGCCTTCCACGCAGAGAGTAGAAACCCCATTTGACTCTTGCAGAGATATAACAGGAATCTTGTCTGCAAGGAGTATACAAACCACTTCGCCCAAATCCGGCTTCAGTTTTTTGCAGTCTTGATTTTTACAACAATGTGCTTGTTTGTAAGTTGGCACATCAATATTATTCCTTGCGCACGAGGATTCTTCGCACGTTTCGTGACCATCTGGTTCTTGACGAAATCCCCAGGCACATATCCAATCCATGGTGGATTGGTTTAGAGTGTCTTCAAGGAGGTTCACTTGGAACGGGCACCAGCCCAAGTCCCGCAATTTGCTCCGCCTCTTATCTCTCTGAGTACATGGGTATTGCCAGGTTAAGGTCCCAATTGTGGGGGATTTGGGCAATGCAAAAAGCCTGGTCTGTTCAATAGCCTCTGCCAATCTCACTATGGACGGAACGATCGACTCCAGTTTATCCATAAAACCAGGGTATCCAGTTTCTATTTTTGACCTGAAGCTTTGTTGACTCCACTGCACGAATCTTGATATCCACTTGTTCACATGTTGTATGTCTAGCTGAATATTCTCGTTGATTTTTTCCTTGTCTTCCGGCTTTTTTCGTATTGTAAACACGTGAGCTTGTAAACAGCAGTGTAAGTTGCGAGTATAAAGATAGTGAACTCCATCTACATGCTTCCGTGCAAGGTAAGACGTCAGAACCTTCTTCCCCAATACGCTTTCAATTAGACCATAGAACAGCCATGCTTGGAAGAAGGAAGCCACTTGATGTCCTATCTCAGATTTCGGGAGACTTTTGAATCTCGGATGAGATTGCTCCAAATCGCCATCCCATAGCTTTTCTGGGAGAAATCCAGCGGCAACGGGATAGTATAAAAGGGACCCTAGTGACATGTTGTCATGATTGAATCCTAACCAGGGTGTGGTGGGAGGGAGAAAGTCGATGAGGTCTTGGAATTGGTCCCAGTCAGATTTCAAAATGATTTCATGCGCAGCTGAAGCTGTCTCCCCCCATAAATGTGCCGAGAAAAATAAGTGCTCCATTCTAAGCGCAAACTGCTGATCGTATATGAGGGGGGCAACCAGCAACCGTTTCAGCAAAGACCGTGCACGTATGACTTGGAAATAGGGCGACGAGGTATATTTATGCTACCTTCAGTAATCATGATAAGAATTCATGCAGTGTCATGAAAGCAAATTGACGTGTTCCCAGGTCATTGGTCATCTTATCTTGTCTGCACAAATCATCGTTGCATTGGCCAGGCCCCCAGCATTGAGGTTACAACCGCAGATGCATCCGCTTTTGGCGACCTGTGCATTAGGGGGTGATTGAATTTCCAGTTAACATTTAATAGCTTCTGGTGGTCTATCATTGCAGAGTTCACAATGTCTGAACAAAGTTCTTTGCACACGTGGCATTGATATTTTGGTTTAGCGATCAGAATCCTTGGTTAGAAGATGGCGCCAATTGCCTCGTCCTCAATTTTACAGTCTCAACAAAGCTCTTCTAACTATACCCTACCATTTGAGGCCCTAAGGCAACAATGGGCGCATCCAGCTGACGTTTTCTCAATCCTGCTACTGCTGGGTGGAGAAGTCATCAATAAAGCGCTCGCTCAGTTATCTGGCGGTTATTTAACCCCAGTGCCATTCTCTTTCGGTACAAATCCGAATGCTTAAATATGAACGTTGGCTAATCAATGCTCCACAAGGATGGGTATCATACGCCGTTACCACTGTTCTCGCCAGTGTTGGCGATGTAAAATTAATGCCTGTTGCCCCTGAGGGTAGCTGCCTAGTTGTGACCGTAAAGAATGGTTATATTAGAAACAACGCCAGCTGGGTTGTTTCCCGGATGCTCCGAGACTATGACTCTTGGATGAACCCTTCTATCCGAGCACGATTGGAAGAGATGATAAATGAAAGAGTGCGATATATGAAACGGAATAGCAAAAAAGGCACCAAGATCCCACGCCCAACCCAAACAGGCCTTTGTATTTCCATCTATGAGCCAAGCAAGACAAAAACCGCCGGGAAGCCAACGCATGATTTGATCTACTGGAGCGGGTTTTTCATAGCGACGGTTCAGCTCCTGATTGCAGCAATCCCCTTCGTGACGGATAGGAATTGGTACATTCTAATAATTACCACATGTGGCACGGCATTGGCCTTTGCGATAGGAAGCCTACCTGGGTGGGCATCCGAGAAATGGGCTTGTCGTCGCGGGTCGCACAATGCATACATTCTCACACAGGGCAATGGATCACAGCACGCGATCATGATTCTTGGAAATGGAAAAGGTCTCAACTTAGAAGATCTAGCTGTGTCTTCGTTGAGACCCATCCAAACATCAAACTTGGGTACCAGAATCTGTCTTGCTGCACTATCCGCCATATGGGTCTGTTTGTTGATTTCGGCCGCCGGAATAACTCAAAATACAGGATATCTCCTGGCTGTTGGCGGCATTGGAATGCTTCAGAACATACTGGTCGTCGGCTGGAGAAGGAACCCCAGTGCTTTGGGTGTGCATCTCGAGTTCATTGCTGTAGTAGGAGAGATGGCCACAATGGATGCACTGTTAAATCTCGAATCAAAGTATACTGGGGCAGGAAGAAGCCTAGTGCCAATCTTTTTCCCGGGAGAATTACTGCCTGACGAAGTGAGAAGATGGGAGGACCTACGAATTCGAACACCAGATGTGGATCAGCCAGAGTATCCTGGTGAGCAAAACTTGGATGCAATGGCAACTGAATCGTGGATTTCTCATGCAAAAACATATGAAAGTACAAATTGAGGGAGTGTGATCAGGCGCCAGGTACATCTGTTCCTCATGTTAGAGAGCTAAGAAGGGGTGCGGAGTGTAAGTCGCAAAATAAACGACGCAACGACGACGGTTAAGATTAAATTGTACATACCACATGACCTAGCTTTTCTGTTCTGTTACTTATTATTAAATTTATTTATTTTTCATTTATAGTTAAAATACAATACTGTGGACCGATTACATTTTATCCAACGATATAAATAAAGATGAAATACTCCAGCTCATACAACTACTGCCTTCTCCCAAATGAGTGTCAAGTTCAATTCTCATACCAGTCCCTTGTTGAATTGTATGGGATTTAGACACGCCCTATAGCCGTCCTTCAATGATATATTTGGTGATGAATTGCTCGAAGCCGAACATGGCTCGTGGCTTTAGTTTGAATAAAGTCGAATTCAAATGTTAGTTTAATCCATTGATTCAGATAGACGAGACCCTATCATGTGCTGGGTGTGATACGCATGCTCATATTCAAGAATTATATTACAGTTCGTTCTAAGGGTCATTTTCTCGGATCCAATTATTTCATCCCAGACGTGGCCTTGCCATTCACGGCTGACCGCTCACGCCTCTGGCTTTTACCTAAAAGCCCACCAAAAGCACAAGACACTGCTTGATAGAACTTGGCATCAACATCAACGCCTGAACTGACAAGCACTTCGACAATCCCATACAAGACAGCCCATACTAATACAATGAAGTCCACAATATGTACAAGCCACCAAAAGTGCTGAGTGCCCAATGGACACTCGGCGTACTCGTATCGCCACTCCCACGCATCGTAGTCGAACCAGAGGCTCAGCAGGCCAGCGTTGCCGCCAAACCCGCCCATCATGCTGCGGACTGTGATTTCACGACGTCCTGGGATGCCTTCGCTGCCAAAAATGCCCTTGGATTGGGCATCGGCCCACTTAGCTACTTCCCAAGAGCGAGCCGAGGCCGAGGTACCATTTGTCTGGTTGATGTAGTGGTATGTGTCACAGCCCTCGTGGTCGTGCCCGTTCAACATGAGACCAGGGCGGCCATAGCCCTCATTGGGAGCACCCCTCCTTGGAGACATGCCCCAGATTCCTTCCAAGAAACCCTTGCTAGCATCGCCGCTGAGTTGATTCTGTTCTTTTAGACCCCCTCCATCTTGTGCGCCGTGGAAGTTAAAATATGGAGCATCGACGCAGATGCCTTCTGGTTTATACATGGGAATGTGGGTTAGCACAATGGTGAAGTCACCCTTGGAGTCAACAGGGCTGGATGCCGAGATGGCGTCGTTGATAAATTTGTATGTGGCATCTTGGAGGGCGGTCGAGTTCGCAGGAGTGTCGAGATTCATGTCGTTGACAGTAATAATTCGGATTTCAGGGCGGAGACGATCGGAATCGGGATTTTCGGTGGGGTGGTACATCTTGGTGAGATGCTCATCGTCGGTGATGGGAAGCTGAAAGTGAAGATCATAGTTTGCCTTGCCAAAGGCCCGCTCGAATCTTTCCAGTCGCTCCTCGGTCAGATCTCCCGCATATCCAATGTCGTGGTTTCCGGCCACATTGAGCAGCCATTTGGACCAAACCTTCTCCTTCTCGCTTCCATCCAAGTACCCAGACACACTGTAGTCTGACGAGGGGTATGGTGCCTGCTCGTCCGGTAGCCTCTCAGCACCCTTGAACGTTCGCTTCCAGAACCGCTTGCTCCGCTTTGAAAATTCGACGTCATCAATCCATTGACTGCCGAGCAAATCTCCGAGAACCGTCACATGGGTTGGCACCGCCCACCAGTGGAGGGTGTGATAGATGTGGCCAAGGTAAAAGTCGTTTCCGAAGTGATCGAAGCGTTTGCGAAAGGACTCGAGGATGTGGAAGATGTCGTCGAATGCGATGTCGACAACTTCGTGGGTGACTTTCTTAAATCGTTCGCGAAGTGACGAGTGTCTAGTCTGAAAAGTCGCATGCCTGAAGGCTTCCCTGAGGTGGGGGAATACGCCGAGGTGGTTGATGGGAATTGAGGTGTCGCCTTCCAGCTGCGGGTCGCCAAGAGCAAGTAGTCGGAAAGGGGCCAATTTCTGGCGATCTTCAGCCGTCAACTCGTTCCTTGAAGCTGGCCAGTGCAGCTTCTTTGTCAGCTCGAAGGCATCCTGGCCGGTGCCAGACGCAGAGGGGAATGCGCAGCTCTGGAAAAAAGGGAACATGTAGAGATAGATGGTGATGGCTACCGCCAGGGGCACCACGAGGCGCAAGCCATGGCGGAGAAAGGCCACGACGGACATGTAGCCTACTGCATGTGCAAAAACGGTCTGACAGCAAAAATAAACAAGCACCGTGGATTTTAGGGAGTGACTATCCACGGAGGCGGTCGACGAAAAGAATAGAACAAAAATAAGAAAGGGGTTGAAGCAATCGCCAAAAAAAAAGGACGGTATCCCTGCGAGGCTCCCGAACACGCGCCACTTGGTCGTTAACATGTGCATTGAGTGGCCATGCCTGTCCCACATGCTTGCTTAGTCATGGCGCCACACATTCCTTGATGCAACGCCAGCTTAATTGAGCAGTCTGGATAGCTGACGGACTTTGTTGGAATGGAAACTTGTAAAAGTGGAATAGTGTCTGTGTTTCTAAGGCACGCAATTAGAACCAGTGAATTTCTAGTCATATATTTCACAACATGTGGCCTCTGGGGGAGTGATATCCATGTCTCAATGGCGATCGATGCGATCATGCAGAAGAATACCAACGAACCATGTTCCCAAGCTTAATAATGAGCTAATCGCGACCTGACTCCCGGTATGGAAGCATGGAAGGGTAAGATCTCAACCCAACCCTCGGAAACCTGGTCAAAGGTGGCACAAGTCATGTTTCTATTTTAAAACACCACCGTCTGGTCCGATTGACTCTCCAGCTCTAACACCTGGATCTCTAATGTGCTTTTTCCTCCCCTTGCCAATTGCCGAAGCAGTACAACCAGTGAAACCCCTGACACAAGGCGCAACATTACGCACGACCGTGCAATCTTGTTGTTTCCAATGAGCGCATCGCCATCATGACGCACTCTGTTGTCTGAACCCTCGCCGAGAAAGGTTCGCATCATCATTGAGCTTCATACATTTCCTCATCGTCTCGAGGCCATTCCACCTCAAACTCAACATCTTCATCCTCGTCATCCACAAATGCAAACGCAACAAGGCTGTTATTCTTCACGCCGAGCTGGGTTGGCGTGCTGTCCCCATTCCGTGAGTTCAGCTTCTTCCATCCTCGCGACGGATCGTTGGGCACAGCGAGAACTCCGTAGGCGATCTGAGCATCCGGGTCTGACGGCACATCGGTGGTTTTGGGAGGGGCGATTGATGTGGTCAGCCCCTGTGGGTATCTCTCCTGCAATAGCTCCAGGAGCTGCGCTGTGACGGTACTGAAGGGTGCCAAGGCGTCCACGAAGACATAGATGGTGTGGATGCCGTGCTTAAATCGCACTGAAATGTGCGCGTCGTCAACATCGGCCTGGACAAGTCAGCTACCGTAGCACCTGCGCCGCTATAGGCATCTTGAGAACCCTTCATACCATCTTGACAGTCTATTATGCGGAAGCGATTGTGTAAGGAACACCAGTGATGCACGCCCCCTAGTCAGCAAGGAGGGGCACTTTGAGGTCCCGCGAAGACATTGTTCGCGAGGTCACGTGATGCCGCGTTAACAAGTAAAGGATTGATTCACAGACCATTCGTTTTGGGGGACATGGATACTCTAGTTTCAATTGGTACAGATGATCATATACGCGTCGCTTCTCCCGGCGCATTTAGATGGGGAGCGACAGTGTGTTGCTGGAGTAAGGGGCTGGTTCACCATATAATTTTGACCAAGCCATCACCTCACTTATGGTGATTGCAACGAACGAAGGAATATTCAGGGGATGGGGCTGAAGAATTCATGGATATTCCTAGCATCAAAACATATAAATGGAAGAATACTTCTATATTTGAACTCTCAGACTAGGTAACCTGGTGAAAGGGTGTACAGTATTTAAGGACAGTGTATATACGAGGATAGCACTGTCAGAATCTCTGTCGAGATGGTGGCAGCTTTTTCATCACGACATGGAACTCCCAGCTCGAGCAGCAATAAATTTCAAGCCCATCCCACCCACCACGCTCTCGGTCCGAGCCTCGTCGACCACGCGACCATTATCTGAGGCCACCGCCAATTTCTGCCCCTTCGATCCACCCCCACCCGCCAACAACTGGCCCTAGACCAACTGCCCAAGCTGCTCAATCGCCAGCCATGGCCGCAACAACCGACACTGCCCCTACCCCTACTCCTACCCCGACCGGCCCGGCCGTTGCCACGATGGACGCAGATGCCCCCGGAGCGTTCCCGCATGATGCATTCCCCCGCCTCTCCATCTCGACCCCGACGCGGCTCATGATGGGCACCCTATCGTCAGCCGCCCTGGGTTTCTCGCTGGGCGCAACCCAAGGTGGGCAGATGGCCCAGTTGCGCTTCCGGGCCGAGCACGCCCACAAGATGCCTGACACAACTACGGGTTGGTACTTTTACCACAAGTCCAAAAACTACCGTGCCATGCAGGGCGGCATCCGGGAGGGCTTCAAAATGGGCTTCAAGACGGGTTTTTGGAGTTTTGTTGCTCTGTCGCTCGAGAGCACCGTCGATCGGTGCCGAGGGGCCAGCGACATATTTTCAACAACTATTGCAACCCTAACGGTTGCAGGCGGATTTTCATTATGGCGTAAGTGTGATTTACCTTTTTCCGTTTTGGGTGTAGATCTGGTCTCGGCATAATGGTGCTGTTCGGGATTCCTTCTGGGACCTCTTCTACGGCACCCTCTAGGGCCCGCCAGGCACCATGGAAAGCAACGGGTATAGACTTGAACAAGTGGACCAATTGGCTAACACACGCCGATAATCGGCGCCGCATCTAGATCGCCTCTCTATCACAGCTGCAGCGAGGACAGCAAAGCTTGGGCTCATGTTTGGGTTGGCGTATGGTGGCATCCAAGACCTCGTGGGCTTAGCCCGAGGCAGACCGATCGGTTACGTCGATTTTATCAAGCGCCGGGCTGGTCGGACGGCTGCGTCCCACAATGAGGACTCCAGCAGCCAACCAGCAGCATGAAACGGTCGGACGGGGTGGAGACGGTGAGACCGGACGTATCTGATGCTTGTCCCACGCCTCTCCCGCGCCGATGCCATCCGCGCTCAAGTGACTACCTGCGGTGGGCATCGGACATTGCTGTCCCTCTCGTTCTTGCACGTCCGGCGGCGGGCCGGCGGCGTACCATATCGATGGGGGTCCTGAGAATGGGGGCAGACCCTGGCTTGCTAAGCCAACGGGGCCCTGGTGCAGCACGCGCATGGCCCCATTATCGGCATAGGGAGTCCCAAGAGCCGCAACTCTGTTTTTGTCAGTTGAGGAACTCACGATGGCTTCCCCAATAATCTCCACACCCTCTTCCCCTCAATCTCATAATATCCCGGAACCTAGTGCCAATGCAACAGTGCGATGGATGGCCAGTGCTCGATTGAAAGGTCCAGGGGCGGCGGCGGCGGCAGGGTGGCGGGTGGTTGGCCGTCGCATCGGTACTGCTGCTCCTGCTCAATGACCGATGAATGACAATGATAGGGACAGATGCGGCCGGGACCTGCGCAATCGGAACGAGATAACATGCAATCAGCCATGCGCAACCATTGGCCAATGGCCAACCACCGCTTTCATTCCTGGGCGTTCGCTGCTGCTAGCTTCTGCACGGACGGGGCTGTCATGAGTTCGGGGTGCGTCTTGGTCGTGTTTCTAGACAAAAACGAGGCAAACCCCACGGCGGCTACACTCGGCCTTTTGCCATTCCCCACGTCTCAACTTGCTTTTGCCCCTGCCAGGGCGGCCACGTGACGCTGATAAGCTCCATGCCTAGGCCCTGCTCATTAGCCATGGTGGTTCACGATGGTCATTTGGCGGCGCGTCGGTGAATCATTGACTTTAGTTTGGCGGCTTAACGCACGGCAGAAAATAGCAAAAGAAAGCGGAGGGACGAATGGCAGGCCAATGACGCCACTCGCCTTGCACTTTGCTACCGGGCCTTCCTTTGCAAGCCCCGGTCCATGATTGATAGACACTACGTTACGACAGTGCAGATATAAGCCACCCTCCCCTTTCGCCAATCTCAACGAATCTGATTGCAAATTATGCTGCATCTGTCTTTGGTGTTATCTCACTGGTCTGTGTTGACTTGATACCTACCCGTGCTTATTTATTGTTATTATATCTTGCTCGTCCCTCCTCCCCCCCTCTAGAGTCTCGCCCACCCTCTCTCTATCAACCATCCTCCTCCTCATCCTCAACCGTAATCCCGAGGCTACAGACCTCCTAGATACTCCCAACCGCCATTGACCTCGATTCACACAAAAAAAAAAAACACACACACAAACACACAAGCATCTTGCACAATGAGCCTAGCTCGCAGCCGAGGAACATGCCGCCCTCTTCGTTGGGCGGCATCCCCTTCTCCCTACACTCGCCTCAACGCCTCATCCTCCATCATCATCCTCTCCCAGCGCCGCCTCATCCACTCTTCTGAGAAGCGCACAAACACGCTCGCCGAGCACCCCATTCCAGACCCTATGCCCCCCAACATGGGCTCACCAGTCCGCGCGCCCCTCAGCGTGCTCTCGCTGGCCATGATCCTCCGCTCCCTCGCCACCACCATTGTCTCCTCGTCGCCCGTCCTGCTGCCTCCATCACTGCGCATCATGGACGTGCTGGCCAACTCGCACAGTCCCCTGCTCAACCCAGACCGCAACCCACTGCTGCGCCTGTTTCTCAAGAAGACCTTCTACGCCCAGTTCTGCGCCGGCGAGAACGCTGCAGAGGTTCACCAGACCATTGCCAACCTCAAGGGCATGGGCTTCACTGGTGTCCTGCTGTGCTACGCCCGTGAGGTCGTACTGACCAAGGAGCAAGCCGCCGCTCTGGGTAACACGTCCAAAGAAACCGAGGCTGCCATCAAGAACGAGATTCTGCCCTGGGCCGAGGGCACCCTAGAGACGGTCCGTCTGGTCCAGCCCGGCGACTACGTTGCACTCAAGTAAGTCATCACGCAGAGCAAGCACAATGTCTCATCGAGTAGCTTTATTGCCAGGCGGTACTAACAAGAATAGGTTTACCGGTGCCGGCAGCATTGCCCTTGGCCAGCTCAAGGCCCGTCAACCCGCCACTCCCACTCTCCACAAGGCCATCGACGACATCTGCAAGCTCGCTCAAGAACGTGGCGTCCGACTGCTGTTCGATGCTGAGCAGGACATGCTCCAGGACGGCATTGACGACTGGACACTCGAATTCGCTCGCAAGTACAACAAAGGCACCACCGACCCTGTCATCTATGGCACATATCAGGCTTACAAGAAGGCCTGCCCCGAGGTTCTGTCCAACCACCTTGCCCTCGCCCAGAAGGAGGGCTTCGCTCTGGGTGTCAAGCTGGTGCGCGGTGCATACCTCGGCTCTGACCCCCGTCACCTCTTCCACGACACCAAGGAGGACACCGACAAATGCTACGACACCCTGGCTGCTAGCGTTCTCGCTCGGCAGTGGTCCGACGCCGTCAAGGGCGAGGGCAAGTACCCCATCGCCAGCCTGATGATTGCTTCTCACAATGCCGAGTCCGTCCAACGAGCTCGTGCCATCTGCGATGCTGGTGATGCCAAGTCACCTGTTTCGTTTGCCCAGCTCCAGGGCATGGCCGACGAGGTCAGCTGCGAATTGGTGGAGGCCGGCCAGGCCGCTCGCGAGGAGAGAGGCGCAAAGGCACCCACGCTCCCCGCCTACAAGTACCTCGTCTGGGGAACTACTGGCGAGTGCATGAAGTATCTGCTTCGCCGAGCACAGGAGAACAAGGACGCCGTTCAGCGAACCCGAGACAGCCGAGATGCCATGTGGGGTGAGCTGGTGCGACGCTGCAAGAGCGCTGTTGGATTGGCATGATTTTTTGCGAAAGGTGGGATAGAGAAAAGAACAGGATTTTGATGATGATTATGACTTTGCATCATGGCATGGATAGCGATTCTGGGAGTCTGGTGTGTTTTAGGATCATAGGGTAGAGCCGGACGTCTGGAAGATATGGCTTACACTTTGTTTCGTCGAAAAGAAAAGACAAATTTCTTGAGTTTTCGTTGCTGTGCATTTTTTTTTTTTTTTTTTTTTTAATTGCCTGGCTGTTATACCCCGCGCAAGGCCATGCCTCCTAGGATGAGCGTCTCCAATTCCTTCTTCTTGATCATGTCGTCTTTGATATCCTCTAGCCACTTGAGACCATTAAGCTTGTAGTACTTGCGCACCTTGGGCAGGTCTGTTGCGGTGGCAATGGTCTCATCTGTCAGATCCTGGGCCTCGCCTTCAACATTAGCTTTCAGATGCTCCCAGATCTGATCGGGCTGGATTGGCGGGGCATTGTCGGCGGGGAAAGTAATTCTGACGACTATGAGATCTTTGGTGGAAGGTGAGATACCGAAGCGACGATATGCGTCAGCAATCTAAACCAAGGCCAATCAGTTGGGGATGGCGCATGTTAAGGAGGGTTCAAGGTACATTGTTGGATGAGCTTAAACAAGTCACAATCTCGGAGTGGACATTGGGTGTCTTGAGTTCACCGTTTACGGCTGCGAGGGTGGCCTTGAAGACGGCAGAGAGCAGCTGGATGCGCGAAACTACCTGTCGTGTCATGGGCGTCAACCATGGTCAAGGTGGCGGTGGCGGTGTTCATGACGACGCCAGAGCATCAGAAACGTACGATAGAAGCATCAACGAAAGCATACTCAAAGTCTGCGTTGCGGGCAAGCAGCTGCTGGTGTAGAAACGAGGCGTTTTTCACGTCACGGAAGAAGGCCAGATGGGCCTGGTGCGAGGAGGGGAGATGCTCGATGGTGATGGTTTCGAGAGCCATGGCGGGAGTCTGTTCGGGTTGCAAATGCTATCAGGGGCGCTAGGACAAGCTCTGGGTGTGCGCCGAGGGTAGCTGAAAGCTGACTCGGACGAGTGTGATGATGTTTGATGCTGTTGGTGGGAGTAGCTGCGCCGTCGAGTCCGTTGTCGCACGATGGATGTGTGTGGAGGGGTAAAGATCGGAACCCGTAGGAGATATTTTTTTTTTGGCGGGGTAAAGCAGGGTTTTTCGCATTAGATCGGCCAACCGCTGCGCACATGCGAACCAGATTTCAGATTAATTACGCAGCGCAGACCGGACGTTTAGCGCCTGTCGATTAATTACACCAGATCGACGCTTGTCCGAAGCCTTGTTCAACCCCATGCCGACCGGTGTACGGATACAGCTGCCTTCAGGTCAGACCCAGGTCAAGTCAGGCTCCGGCTCAGGGGGCGCAAGGGCGCAAGGGTCCAGCAGCCAGCCAACTAACTCCCTGGGTACGAGAATTCCGTATCGCTCGTCTCGTCTCAGCTTCAGCTGGCGAGACGTCGCCCTGGCCGCCACCAGCAAACACATCACATTTGCATCACCCAAGGCCCACATGTCCCGAGTCGAGACCAGCCTACCCACCAACCTGGCGAGCCATCCAGAGACATGCGTGCATTAACCATTGCCTGATGCCTGCCAATTTTGAGTCTGCGGCTGGAGGCTTGTGACAAAGGATCAAGTGACAGATCACTGCGCAACTGAGCCCTATTGACGGGCCCCCGCGAATCGCCATCCAGGGCCGATCGCATGAGGTGACAGAGATCAACAGTGTATGTATTGCAGCATCGTAGTCAAAGTCAACCAGTAGCAGCCGCAGCCGCAGCCGCAGTCCGGACCCAGACAATCCCATCCAGACTCCAATGTTGCGCTTGAGTGGGAAGCAGGGAACGACGGCCATGCACCCTCGCCATGCTCCCGACGCGATTGGATCACCACCCGGCGTTGCAGCCACTGCCATGGCGAACCCGACGATCTGCATTGCATAGGGCGTCCAGGCCAGGATGCAGGCTAGGCCTGGCGCCCCTCTCGTATCCCATCTTCTCTAGCTGGTGTCATTGTTGCCGTAGACAATGCAAGGGATGCTCTTGGGCATATTCCCCATGCCCAATGGCACATTATTGTGGTGCTGTGCTCTCGCCCGCCTCGGAGCCGCGCCCCCTTGGCGCCGGAGCTGGACTCCGGAGCCACGACGGCTTCAACTCGCAACGCATCGAGCCTACGTACTTGGCCCGTTGACGGCTCGCAGCCACGCCTTGATTGGCCCTCCGGATTGCCCACCTACTTTCCCCGTCCCTACCGACCAGATGCCCATCTCTAAAGTTCGGCAAACAGAGAGCCTCCGGTCAGATTTCCCACCTGCATACGCTTTTGCAATCTGTGGGTGTGGCTGGAGTATCGCCTGCAGGAGATCAACAAGGTCAGCGAGTAGGCTTTGAGCGATCAGAGTTGGTGGCCTAGGTATCGCTGTGTGCAACCCACCACTCCTGTCTGCCGGCCGTGATTGCGTCTTGGCTCTGCCGACAGGCTCTCGTCTCGCAGCATGCAGCACCGTGACTGAGTGAACTCGGGCGGCTCTAGAATCCCGAATGTGACTGCCGTTGTCCAGTAGAGTCGCTTCTGCACGAGCCAAGCAAGCTCAGTGCCTGTGACAGGTGATAAGCGTGAATCCATCGCCAACTCTGACAGTTGCGAGTATCTATATAACAATCCATGGACGCGCACAGCCAGCAGGAGACTGACAGGACCATGAGCACTTAGGCCTCTCTCAGAAAAACACGCATCACCACATCGCGCTAGCTCTTATTCATGGAATAGATCAATTCTATGTATATATATATATTTCCCCTTCTTCTTTTTCATTGCATACGAAAAAGTAGGGGAAAAAAGACCCGACAGGCCACAAATCCCCATTGTGTGCCCACCACATCACACACACTTTGTTTCTCTTTACTTTTTCAACTGGGTCTCCTTGTTTCTTCTGCCACCACGTCCGCAAATCACTGCAGACACAATCCACCAATCCACGTGTTGTCTGGTCCAGACCCTCCCGCCCTCTCACCATTGTTGAATACAAAACAGAAACAGGCATACAGCCCTAAGTGCAGTTCCAGGCCTTGCGCGCAACCCAGCTCCCAAGTGCCACGCTGATCCGCTTGGGTTCAAGTCCCAGATTCAAGGAGTGCCCACTGAAAAGAACGGGCCACGCCACTAAGTCACCGGCAGCTCAGCGCCCAGGCCACATCCAGGCCACAGCCCAGCCCACGCTGAGCCGCTAATGCACATGCCATTCCCCGCTGCTCCCACCAGCGCGGCCATCCCTTGTCCGTATCCAGCGCCAGCGCCGCAACGCCAGGGCCCGGAACCCGCTGTAGCGCACCCATCCCCCCCGCTAACCCCCTGTGCGGACGACAAGGCTACAGGCACCGGGGCGCTGCCAGACGCACCAATGCGCGTGCCCTACAACCCAGCCGATTCCATCATGGAAGCCATCGTCACCCACCAGCGCAGCCTCAGCTTTCCCATTGCATCCCACGATTCCCCGTCGCCCTCGACCTCGCAGATTTCAGCCCCGACTCAAAACCGGTCCCAGCTCCGAGGCGGCTTCTGGCAGTCCCTGCCCTTTCGCTCCGCATGGGCCCCGGATAATCGCATCCTGTGCCCCGTCCAAGCACACCTAAAAGCGCCTGCGTCTGCGCCTGCGCCCGCGTCCCGTCCCTCTGGGCGGCGTCCGCGCCAGCGTCCCGCGCCTCTCACCATCCCGCCGCCCTCGTCGACCTCACCCAGCTCTGCGAGCCCATCGTCGGCCTGCTCTGCGTCCTCCGCATCCTCCGTGTCGTCGTCGAGGGACCTCGTCCTGCGCTCCAAGCTCACCATGCCTGGCCGCCCAGTCAAGAGGTCGGCCGGCAGCGGTGATGAAGAACAGGCCACCAACGGCAACGGCACCGGCGCCGGCAACAACAAGGTCAAGCTGCCGCGCCTCGATCGCGGCCCCGACGACTTTTCCAGCGTCGTCAAGAACCGCCTGCAGTCTTACACGCGCACCGGCCAAGCATGCGACAGATGCAAAGTAAGTTATCGCGGTACCAACAGGGCCCGCGAATGTCCCTTGCTGATGCTGACTGCGCCTACCCAAGGTCCGCAAGATTCGCTGCGACGCCCTGCCCGAGGGCTGTTCGCACTGCACCAACCAGAATCTCGAATGCTACGTGACGGACCGAGTGACTGGCCGAACCGAACGCAGAGGCTACCTGCAGGAGCTCGAGAGGGAGAAGACGGACATGATGTCCCACATCCGCGACCTGGAGAAGCTCCTGGGCGAGAAGGGCATCGAGGTGAAGCCCTGGCAGTGGTCGCCCTACGCGCAATATGCCCCCGGAGCCAGCTTGGACAGCGCCGGAAACCCAGTCCAGCAAGATGGCGAACCCCGCGACTCGTGGTCGCAGGTCGGCACCGTATGGGTGAGGAACGGCTCAAACCCGCCGCCCCAGGCACAGCCCGACGTCCAGTCCAGCATCCAGCCCATCATCGCACCCAGCTTTCGACAAACCCTGCTGGAGTCGCGCCGGGTAGACGTCCATATCGGAGTACGGGGCGACGACAGCGCGCCTCTCAGCTCCATCAAGGGCACTCAATTATCCATCCTCGGTACTACTGTGGACATGGCCTCCTTCCAGGCCCCCGATATGGACGAGCCTCATCCCAACGCCACAGCGTCAACGCCGCTGTACAACAAGTCGACCCAGGCCCTTCTCCAATCCACCATGAACATTAATCCCGTCATTCAGCCCGACATGCCCTCTCGAGAAGATGCTTTTACCTACTCGGAGTGGTACTTTATGACCATATCTTCTTTTCTCCCTATTCTTCACCAGCCCTCCTTTATGCGACTGGTACGACCCCTCATTCGAAACCACGCAGTTTGCACCGCTCTAACTTTAAGCAGTTAACAAAAATATACGATGAGCCTACATTTGTGCCCAAGGTGGCTGAGCTAGTCCAGGTACACATGGTTTTCGCTATCATCTTCTTCCAGTACGGCGTCCGCAATTGGCAAAAGGCCGACCAGCGCGCCCATCTGAACGAGCTGTCCAACAAACATTACCATTTCGCTCTCAGCAAATTCTTCAAGCTCACTTGCTCGCCCGATCTGGCCGCGGTCCAGGCCATGGCCATGATTTCTGTGCACACGCGGGCCTTTCCAAAGCCTGGCAGCTCATCCGTTGTCGTCAACCACGCCTTTCACCGCGCCCTGGAGCTAAACCTTCACCGGGAGTCCAGAAAACCGGGTGAGCCCACAAATCTGACACATGAGTTGCGCAAAAGAGCTTGGTGGGTCATTCTGACTGTTTACGTCGCCATCAACGGCCGTCGCGGTCTCCCCATGCCAATTACTGTCGAAGAGTTTGACGTCGGCTTTCCCCAACCGATCCCCGATGAGCTCCTGAGTGAAGAGGGAGTCGACACATCCCGCACTCTGCCGTGCATCTATGAAGTCGGGATTCACAGCTTCAAGATTGTCCCAATCCTGATGGAAATGTGGTCCCATATCTATAGTGTGAGGCGAGATGCGGCAAATTATGTTCACTGTGTGAACGTACTGGAGGCCCAAATCAAGGCTTGGGATGACGAGCTGCCAGGCTTCCTGAAACTCGGCCACCAAGACCAGAATGAGCACACCCACATGAATGCGCTCTACCTAAGGTCCTTCTTGCTTGAGTGTCGACTTTGTCTGCGACATCCTTCAGTGGCCATGACCAATGACAAGAAAATGATGCTGGAAAATGCCCGCATCTGTGAAAATGTATCTCAGGAGATGTTGGAGTGCCAGCTGGAGATCCAAAAGCTAAAGTGCCTTGACACTACCTGGTATCAGATGTCGCTATATGTGGCTTCCATCTTTACTACATTGGTGGCTCATTGGGAAAGGCGCTTCGATACGACGCCCACGGCAATTCAGACGCTGCGACATGATATGAACGGATGGATGGGCATCCTCGAAGAGACTGGATCTCTGCTGGGTAGGTTTATGTATACATTACTGCAATGCACATGTCAAGGCTAACATTGTCCCCAAGGTTCTGGTCCGCAGATTAGCACTGAGATAGGACACATCATCGACCGTACGATTGCATGGATCGAGCATGATATGTGCAACAGCGAACGCAAATCATCTCAGCCACCGTCTGCATCTGTGGAGGTTAAACAGGAACCATCATCTCAGTCAGCTACATATCAGGTGTCCGAAGTCCCCCCAGCCCCTGTAGCCCAGCCTGCTCCCGCACCTGTGTCAGCTTCGGCTCCGGTTCCCACATCAACTCCCACTGCTTTACCACCTCAAGCTGCGATACATACTCAAGTCCACGCTCCGACTCATGGCCCGAATCACTCAACGGGGGCCCCTAACGGGACAACGCAACCCGAAGCTGCACACAAAGCATTCTATCAGGAAACAAGCATGAACGGCCAGGCCCAGTATTCCACGCTGGCATACAATGAGCAACATCAATCCCAGTATGACGCCGAAGCCGCCATGTTCTTCAACACATCCGCACAAGCTCAAGCCCAAGCTCAGGCCCAGGCTCAGGTCCAGGCCCAAGCTCAAGCTGCGGCTGTTGCTGCGGCTGCGGCCGCAACCAATATTCAAGGCGCATCAGCTGCGCAGTCGAACCCCCTCATTGCATTTGCTTCACAGGCAACGCAACAACACATCGGAACTCCGCCGACGGCCGAGTTGATGTGGCCCGGCCGAGGCAACACTTGGCATGATTGGACGACGGCAATTGCCGACAGCCAAGATCGGTACAGTGCCACGGCACTATTGACGCTCGGAGGTGGTCCCCGAGATTCGGTGGCACCAAGCCTTCCAGAAGCGGCGTCTGGCTTGACGACTAACGACATTAACGGCATGCAGTCATGGCCGCTAACACTGTTTGATAACGTGGCACACAACGGGTCTTAATTTTCTTTTGTTACTGATGGCGGAGAGAGACCGCTGTGTAAGCATACTTTTGGCGTTTGGGATGGGCAGCACTTGAGACATCCACATGGGACATCGGCGCAGAAGTCAAAGGGATGGGTATTTTCTTTTCATATATCTTTTTTTCTAATGGATGCTGGGTCGAGGAGAGTATGAGCCCCCCGGTTTGAGCTGGATGCATCATGAGAGAAAAACAGCATCTACATGTATTTATGCTTGTAAATGAGTCAGCCATCTAAAGGAAGATGGAAATGGGCCTGACAACCACCGGAAGGGAATCTCGGTGACGATATGGATCATGGTAGATATTCGGGATAGAAGAAATGGTCATAACGTGGAAGGAAAAATATTTCATAAAATTCATGTCTTTTTAACACAAAAGAAGAGGGGGCAAGCTGTCATTCTGCATACAATGAAGTCATCATGAGTTGAATTTTTTGCCATTGTCAAACTCTAAGGTACCTCATTCACAGAGTCACAGTGGTTGGTGGTGTGCCGTGTAGTGTAGGTAGGTAGTGTAAGCGGGCCGAGCTTAGCTGTAGCCGAGCTTTAGCCGGCCAAGCTCTCCACTCAACTTTCTCATCGTCGCGTTCAGCCAGCTCGACACCAAAGTGCACTGCACCTCGCGACCATTTCCGCGGCAGTAGCTCTCTCCCCTTGGATCGCGCCGAGAATCACATCCTTGCGACTCGCAGAATCGTGCTGCGACCCCCAACAAGATGGGCAAGAAGAAGCGCGGGCACCCCGACGTCGAGGAGATCCTCCACCGTCCCTGGTGCTACTACTGTGCGAAGCTTTGCGCCTCCCCCACGAATGACCCCAGACTGACCAGGCATCGTAGGCGAGCGTGATTTCGAGGACTTAAAGCTCCTCATTTCTCATCAGAAGGCAAAGCACTTCAAGTGCGACCGATGTGGTCGACGGTTGAACACGGCCGGAGGTGCGTCTTCCCCAGATCCAGACACCCGCAACGATGACAGGCAATGAATGAATGGCGAGTAGCTGACTTGGCGATTCGCTTCATCTAGGTCTCTCTGTGCACATGAACCAGGTCCACAAGGAGAATCTCACCCAAGTCGAGAATGCGCTCCCGAACCGACAGGGCCTCGAGGTGGAAATCTTTGGCATGGAGGGCATTCCCCAAGAGATTCTCGACCAGCACCGCAATCGCATCATTCAGAACTTTTACCAGGCGCAGGAGGACAGGCGGATTGCGACCGGAAATCCCCTGCCTGGCCAGGCCATGAAGAATCCTCGAAAGAAACTCAAGGTTGAGTCGGCCGACGAGCTCAAGAGAAGACTGGAGGAGTACCGCACACAGAAAAAGTCATCCTCTGCGGGCCCAGACTCTGCCAATCCCGCTGCCGCCAATTCGGGTTCCTTTGTACGTCCCTTTCCCATCTCAATCTTTTTTTTTTCAACATGCACTAACGTGACACACAGAACTACGACCAACCAGCCAGTCAGCCCAGCTACCCCAGCCAGTCGGCTCCTGGAGCAGCCCAGTACGGATACTCGGGAAGCTCGCTACCTGCACGCCCATCAGGAAACCTTCCACCAGCACCAGGTCTTCCTCAGCGGCCAAGCCAAGGCGGTGCCAATGCCCCGCCTGCGCAGGGCGACGACATCGACCAGCTGATCCGCATGGCCGAGGCAGGCATCAAGCCACCGCAAAAGGCCGACGCCGGTGATGATGGCGACAAGAAGGGCAAGAAGGACAAGGACAAGAAATCGCGTATGATTTACGACGACGCCGAGGTCAGCCCAGAGGAGAGGATGGCGGCGCTCCCACGGTACGTCTACACGCCCGTGGCGGCGGCCTAAGCCTTTGTCTCCTTCGTATTCTTGAAGATCTAGATGCTTTGGGCAAAGGAGGGGGGGGGGACTTTACGGGACAAGACTCTGTCAGTTTGGCGGGATATATCGTTGATGGGTAAAGGCCTTGTATTTGCATGGTAGGCGTCATGGGTGTAAATTATAGGAAACCAAATGTGATTTTAATCCAGTCACGGCGACCAGTAGCTCTACGTAAGGTTGGTGTGTGAAGAATGATGGTAGGGGACATTCCCCCCCCGGACGGTTCATCCTGTTAATTATGGAGAAAGTCGATTGCAAGGCCCAGAGCTCATCTGCCCATCTCAATGCAGGAGGCACAGCGTGGCATTCTCAATTAAAGGCCCAGTGCAAGATCAAGGTGTCGAAACAGGCGGCGCTCTTCACGGCTGCAGGGTCCTAACACGGCGAGGACCGAGTTCCGAGGGAGGCCCCCACCAGTGACGAAGGCGAAGGCATAAAGGAATAACAAAAACAGCCCGTCTGAGCGTAATTGGCCCAGATGTGTGGCTCTGGATGGAGCCGTCATTTTGGGGTAGCATGATGGGCGGTCAGTTTCAACTGAGGCCTGTTTGGACAGGCCAGTGTTTGTTTTTGGTAAGACGAGGCAAAACAGACTCCGCAGTGGGTGCTACGTGTTTATAATTTTGTCGAACGTGCAGTGCAGCCTTGCGTCCACATGTTATTGTTACGAAAAAGGAAACAAACTTGTTCATTCATTTTTGAAATTTGATACATCACGTAAACACGGGATGAAATCGAATACCATAAAAAAGATTTATATCCCAATAACCATGTTTATATTATTGCCCCAAAGCCAGATCAGCTAAATAAATGAATGTTGGTCAGCAAGCATGAAAGGGAAAAAAAAAAAAAAGAGTATAGGGTAAAGCTGATGCCGCTTGCATTGACAAGGTTACCCCCTGGCTTGTTAGTGCACACGCGAGCTCCACAGTGGGTAACTAACGTTGCCGGGCAACCAGAGCAACTATTCATGGCCCCTAGCTGCGCGGCGCCATGGGGTGGAACAACACTCAACGTCCCTGCACCGTGCGGCATTCCATAACTCAAGAAGGGAACGTGGTGAACAACTACCGTCCTTCAACCAACTAACCAACACTTTTTTGCAGCCATCGCGACTTTCTTCAGGCACCGTTCTCATGAGCGCTGCTGCAGCTTTGCGGACGAATCCGACCTTGTCCTTCATTTGACCAACTCGACCGTTTTTTTCTTTCTTGTTTTGTTTACTGTTTCGAACTTCACGTGAAGCGTCGCACGCTGCCAAGGCTTCGAGGAGCTTAGATCGACTCTCACTGAGGAAAAACAACACCACACTATGGCGGGAATGACGTCCGACGCGGGACAGTCGTCGATTACCGTTGCTGGTATGCTGCGCGCATTCCAATCTAGGCCGAGCTGTCGCTAACTGCATTGTAGTCCGTGTGCGGCCCTTTACCATCCGAGAAGCTGCGCAATTGTACGGAGAGCTCTCCAGCCGTGAACCCGACCGTGTTTTGCTAACCCATCTCGCAGACAAAAGACGGATGACGGTACCGTATTCCTGGGCGATGGCTCCCTTGCCGCTGTTCCCACCCCCAAGCTTCACCAGCGCGGCCTGCGCAACGTCATCAAGGTCGTCGATGATCGATGCCTGTACGCCGGCTTTCCCTGCGCCATCCATCCCTCAAACACGCGAGCTAACTGGCAGATAGAGTCTTTGACCCCCCCGAGGAAAACCCCGTCCACAAGTTTGGAAGAAGCGTGCTCCCCACATCCAAAAAGGTCAAGGATCAAGTCTTTGCCTTTGACCGAGTCTTTGACGACAACACGACACAGTCGGAAATCTACGAGGGCACCACCAGGAACCTTCTCGACAGCGTCCTCGACGGATACAATGCGACGGTATTTGCCTACGGCGCCACTGGATGTGGCAAGACGCACACCATTACCGGCACATCCCAGCAGCCCGGCATCATCTTCATGACCATGCAGGAGTTGTTCGAGAAGATTGACGAGCGCAGTCAGGACAAAACCACCGAACTCACCCTTAGCTACCTGGAGATTTACAACGAGACGATTCGCGATCTGCTGGTCCCCAGCGGCGGAATCGCCCCCAAGGGCGGATTGATGCTGCGCGAGGACAGCAACCAGGCCGTGACCGTGACTGGGCTCACAAGCCACCGCCCCAAGGATGTGCAGGAAGTGATGGACATGATTGTCCAAGGAAACGAGTACCGAACCGTGTCCCCCACAGAGGCCAACGCCACCTCTTCGCGATCGCACGCCGTGCTTCAGATCAACGTTGCCCAAAAGGACAGAAATGCCGATGTCAGCGAACCTCACACCATGGCCACTCTGAGCATCATCGACTTGGCTGGTTCCGAGAGAGCCTCCGTCACCAAGAACCGAGGTGAGCGTCTCACCGAGGGTGCCAACATCAACAAGTCGCTTCTCGCTCTTGGAAGCTGCATCAACGCCCTCTGCGACCGTCGCCAGAAGGCCCACGTGCCCTACCGAAACAGCAAGCTCACCCGTCTTCTCAAATTTTCTCTGGGCGGAAACTGCAAGACTGTCATGATTGTCTGTGTCTCTCCCTCGAGTGCTCACTTTGACGAGACCCAAAACACGCTGCGTTACGCCAACCGCGCCAAGAACATCCAGACCAAGGTGACGCGCAACGTCTTTAACGTGAACCGACACGTCAAGGATTTCCTGGTCAAGATTGACGAGCAGATGGCTTTGATTAACGAGCTCAAGGCTCAACAAAAGAATGCCGAGAAGCTCTTCTTCGCCAAGTTCCAGAAACAGAGCGAGAAGCGAGATTCGACAGCCCGTGAAGGTGTCCAGAGACTCCGAGTAGCATACGACAACTCGGCTTCAGAGCGTCAGGAGCGCATCAACAACATGAAGAAGCTGAAGGCAATCGAGCGACGACTTGGCATGCTCTCGGGATGGATTGCTGCCTTTGACACCGTCTGCGAGCAGCGTGGTGATGAGGATGCCATGCCTCCTAACCTGACTGCTATTCGCAAGACTGCCCACGGCATCCTTCTTGAGCTCGAAAACAGCCGACACCACATCCACCAAAAACTTGAAAAATGCTCCTGGGAGCGGGCTATCGACACGGCCCTTAACCACAGCTTGCGACAGCTTGACGGCACGGAAGGCGCCGACAATGGTGAAGCCGACAACTTGTACCGGGAGGCCGAGCTCCTCAAGTCCAGCTTTAACCGCGAGGCGTATCGGGAGGTTCTTGAACAGGACAAGGCAGGGGATGTTGCCATGGTGCAGATGCTACTCACAGCTCAATTCGACATTCTCGCTTCTCTCTCCGACACCATCAACATGGATGAGGAAGAGGCCGTGGAGCACGCCAAGGGAATCATTCACCGTCTTCTGCAGACTGGATACACAGCTGCTTCGCATGTCGTCAAGCCCGATGGCTCTCTTCCCGTGGTGGAGTCTTTCGCCCCTACACGACGCGGCACCCCCAAGCGCAAAAAGGCGGCTGCAGTCTTTGCCAAGCCTATCTCTCAGCCTGCCTTTACTGCTGCCCCCATTGAACCTCACGTCAGCCCTATGAAGGGTTCGCCCCGACGACGTAAGGTGATGGGAGCAACCAAGAAGAGTATAAGCTTCACACCAGTGAAGAAGAACAAGAAGGGCGGCGTTAGATGGCGGGATGATGAGACTGAGGACGGCACATTGGCGGACTTTCAGACACCCCAGAAGTTTAAGGGCACCCCTTCACCCCAGAATATTTCTCCTGAAAAGAGCATGATTGCTCCTCCCGTTGCTGCTTACCTCGACGAGGAGCCTATGCCGTTAGAGGAGCCCGAGGAGGACGACGAGGAGGTCGAGGAGACTGAGGAGCTTGAGCTGCCAGTGCTGCCAAAGGAGATCGAGGTGCCTAGGGAGGTGCCTCGGGAGGAGCCTCGGGAGGAGACCACTACCATTAGCCTGGATGTGAGCCCCGACCCGCCTAGAACTACCGGGCTGGTGGCGGCCAAACCTAGTCGATTCCAGGCTGGTTTCTTGTCCAAGGCGCGTCCTTCAATTGGTGGATCCCCCGTGTCGCGACTCCCATCGATGAGCCTCAACTTGGCCTCAAGCTCTCCCGAGACCTCGCGAACTCCCCCACTGCGATCCCTGGATGTCACTAAAACTGGCAACCTGTCGCCGTCGCCCTCGAGCCTTGGAGGAATTCCTGTCCGCTCTCTGCGATCAAGACGATCTGTTATTGACGAGAACAGCCCCCTCAACAACAGCATTGGCTCATCGGGATCCGACTCGGATGCTAGCAGCATTGATGCCCGTAAGCTGCGCACTGCGCTTCACACTGCCATGAAAGACAAGGCGCGTAGGGCTAGCCTTATGCTGGCTGGCGGAGCGGCACCTGGCGCGAGGCGCATCTCATCGATTGGATCCAACAGCGATCGTTCGGGCCCACGACCTAGCCTCCCTGCCATGGCCAGCAGCGCCAACGGCATCTCTCGACTTCGCCGCGGTAGTGCAGAGCGAAGGAGGAGCCCACCATTGACGTGCTCGCCTCCCACTGATTGGAAAATGGACCGCACGCTTACGCCAGGACAAGCTCGACGAATGAACCTGGGAGGAAGCCTCAGGATGGAGACTGGGGGAAGCCCTCGACAGGGCAGCGTCCTCTCTGGTGACCGGGCCCGGCGTGTCACTATCGGTGTCGGAGCTGGCTCTGGCCACCGCAGGCAGGGAAGCACATCATACCGGTAATGGTGGAGGGTGTAGTGTATTGTCTAATTGGGCCGGATTTAAATTGTTAATGGGGGAGGGCCTTTGGATGAGTGATGTGAGTGTTTTGAGCCTGGAGTTCCGGATACGGTACGGATGCATAGGGACGTTAGAAACCTGACCGATGTATGAGTTTGCACAATGAAATTGTATTGGAACACGCTTTGAACTGTGGCATGCAGTGGATTCTCGTGATGTCAACGGTTCGGCATCATGGTTCCTTTTTTTTGGTTCCTTTTTTAAGCAGTGTATTTATGCTTCAATATTGGGGAGCAAATCGACGGCTTTGCTGATGCAAAATGATACGTTAATGCGAGGACATTTGTCGTGGTGTAACCCGTTGTAGTAAGTGTTAACGCCGAAATGCTCCACTTGGCGCTGCAGTCTCGTCAAGTCATTGGTGTTTCGGCGATAACTGAGCTGTGGCACACCCTCTTCTAGGTCGTTCATATCCGAATGCTACGACACTGTACGTCAGCTTCAGAAGCTGTTATGGGTCTATCATCAGGAAATAAGTAATTGTATTGGTTAGGTGCGGTTTGGGATGTGTGCTCTATTTGGCACCATCAGGAGACGCCAAGAAAGATCACCGGTACCTGCCCATACACAGTCGACTATTGAGCGGCATGTGGTAAGCCAGGCATCTATACACTCTTGTTTCTGGCGCACTTTGGGAGCCAGCGTATCCAGCCCCATTAATAATAGTGCCTGAGCGCGGCGCAAGTGGTTTCGGCGATAGACTATGTCCGCCGGATGAAAGGTGAAGCGAAGCATCTGCCTGCGCCAGCCAGCCATGGCTGTGGTTGTAAGTTGGCATGCCAATGCTCTTTGGCTTTGGATCAGCATGGACCAAAAGTATATAAGTAGTAGCTTGTGGGCACAGTTTAGAGCGGAATTGAAAGAGCAATCAATGCTTCAGTTTGACTTGATCATTCCATCACTGCTTCAATCACATCTTCACTTACACGCATCGCATCATCAACGGCACTTGCACCAAACAGAAAACATGACAGCTCCAACCCCCGTCTGGTTCATCACAGCCGCTTCCTCTGGATTCGGACACGAAATCGCACTCAAGGCCCTGGGTCTCGGCCACAAGGTCATTGCCACAGCCCGCAAGACGTCGCGCATCCAGGACCTTGCTGAGGCAGGCGCCGACACGCGGGCGTTTGACGTGACGGCCTCGTTTGCAGACATCCAGGCTGTTGCCAACGACGTATTTGCAAAGTACGGGCGCGTCGACTATCTCATCAACGCCGCGGGCTTCATCCTCGACGGCGCCGTGGAGGAGACGTCGCCCGAGGAGCTGTACGCCAGCTTCAACACCAACGTGTTTGGCGCCTTCAACACCATCCGGGCCTTCTTGGGTGGCATGCGGGCACAGCCCCTGGGCCGGGGCGGTCTGCGCGGGACGGTGGTGACGTTTGGCAGCATCGGCAGCTGGATGGGCGGCGCGGGCTACAGCGTCTACGCCATGACCAAGTCGGCCGTATCGTCGCTGGCCGAGTCGCTGCGCGAGGAGCTGGCGCCCTTCAACATTGCTGCCACCGTCGTCGAGCCGGGCTACTTCCGCACGAGCTTCCTCAACCCGGGCGTCAAGGCCTATACCGAGGAGCGCATGGCGGCGTACGAGGACGAGGCCACGCCCACGGGGGTGATGCGCAGGGCCCTGGTCAACACGGACGGGCGGCAGCTGGGCGACGTGGTCAAGGGATGCCAAGTCATTGTCGACTTGCTCACTCGCACGGGCGTCGGAAAGGGACGAGAGCTTCCTGTGAGGGTTGTGCTGGGCAGTGACTGCGACAAGGGAATCAGGGATGAGTGCGCGGCTACGATTAAGATTCTGGATGAATGGCGCGATGTCAATGTTAGCACTGATCACACTGACTGATGTGAAAGAAAAAAAAAAGAAAGGTTGGCAATGATTTGGTCGCATTTCTTTAATAAACAAATGAATGGTCCTTCAAATACCGGGTTTTCTAACATGTATATTTAAATTTTTTAGTTGATTGTTTCTTGTTGTTTCTTGGTTGGGAAATTCATGAAGACCAAATACCGGTGATTGATCGCTTTTCCTTCACGCCCCTGTTTTATATTTCGCCTGGGGACTTCCTAGACCATCACGGTGCTAACATGTGTCCCCATTTTCCTCCGCCGCATTCCGGTCCTCATCCTGTGCCTCCCATCCTTCAATGCAAGGTGTCCAGCAAAAATCCGGGTTGAAACAACGTTCTTCTTGGTAAAAGTCTTCAGCAGACGCCTCTGCGCCGCCGGCAATTGCAGCCACACGCGAAAGGTTCCAATGCAGATTGAGCAATTCAAAGCTGGGGAGGGCAATCCGGCCTTGAGATTTGATTATAAAGATCTGGCCAGTCTCAATGCGCAAGCCGCTTGGACGAAATGCGAGTTGAAACCCCTAGCTGGGGTCTTCAAAACCAGCCTGATCAATCATCTCGTTGGTGATAGGAGATGTTTGTGGTTTGAAAATGGATGGTTTTAGCCAATGCCACTGAACTTCTATTGCGTCCTCCAATTCCGCCCAAGGTTTTAAAGCAAATCCTACCTTGGTGTCTATATCGAAATGCAGTTGATGGTTGAATGTCAATCGGTTCTGGGGTCTTTTCGTATGTAAACCAAATTTCCCATACCACGAATTAGCCTGAGCTTGACCCCAGAAAAGGCGGAGGGTATCGAATAGACGGAGATTTTCCGCTGTGAAGAGACCTTGGGCGATGGAATTCGTAGGAGTAGAGGGGTGAGAGGGCGGTGAAACCAATCCCGTACGTGCCAATGGGTTAGAGGGTGCCGACGACTCTGATGACTGGGGCATGGTCAGGTCTATCAAGAATGAACTCTGTCAGTAAATATCCGATTTCATCCAGTATACGGGAACCAAGAATTACAAGATTTAATCGCAAACACAGCGCCAGATGTCATCAGCTCATTCATTATCCCTACGTCTCTAGTGAATACGTCTGGAGGCAGCCTTGTAGCGGCCAAAACGTCTTGTCGTATTTTTCTAAGCTGGCTGAGAGGAGCTACCATGAAGAAGCCTAACGATGTTGCATTCAGAGGTCTGAATTCCGAGCTTGAGCTCATCACAGCCTGTATTTCTTGGAACAGCTGGCGTCGTTCACGAGCAGATTCAACGTAAGGGTCGAGCGAACCTGTTCGTGGAGGCCAGTCGTCCAAGACACGGGTCAGTGCACTTCGGTCTCTCTGAAGCATCCGGGTGCAACGCTGAAGATCGTACTCTAGGTCTGCAGCCATGGTACTGGGTGGCGGGTCGATGCTTCCAAGATGGAAAAGGGTGATGTGGCGTGTGCGTGGGTTGGGAGGAACTTTGCCTATCGTCGAAAATGTGCACTGGAATGGACTGATATTGATGGGAAAGGCCATCTCAAGTATTTCTGTCTAAGTTTTCATGAGCGCATCAAAGTTGTATTGTACAGGGGATTAAGTTGGTTGTTCTCGTGGTTGCATCTGCCGAGCGAGACCAGCTCCATGCGGAAACCCAGTTTGCAAGGCTGATGAATTCCTGAAAAAAAATATGAACTGAGCTTTGCCTGGTTGATTTGCTATCATATTGAGGATGGATTTCAGCTTGGTCATAATTCAAACGGTTGCGCCTCTTTTCTGGCTACAGCCATTACTCCTTGCCCTACGTACGTCTATTATTCTTTGCGGAAAACTCATCCTCTAACGATCTGATAGGACTGTAACTAAAATAGCCACCAAGACTATGATCAAAGGGAAAACGACGTCCGTTTTACAAACTGTCCTCAAAGTCCCGACCGAAACCCTTCATATACTATGTACTTCTCACAAAATTTCCAAACTACAAATACTACATATGCTTTTATCTTTTCACCAAAAGTATTTCGTAATGGAAATTTTGGGAAGGATCTATAAGCTGATATGTTATGGAAAACACTATTGAAAATATGATTAAGAATGTGTGCCTAATCAAAGCCGTTTCCCTCATGCTTGGGGTGGATGTGATCTACGACGTCATAACTGAATTGTAACGTCATCCATGTAGGAAGGTCTCAAACTACGCGATTAAGTTCGCGTACCTTCAATGCACACACAAAAAAGCTTGACCTAGGAAAAAAAGAGCAGCATCAAGAACGACTGGCCCGTGATGCCCGAGACCCGTGGTAGCAAGCGGAAGGCTTCGGAGACAAATTTCGACGACAATATTGTCTCTGAGTTGACGACTTCACAGGTCGGAGAAAAATCCCTTTACAAGCGACTTGAGGAAGAACAAACATCCAGCGCTAAGGAGGCCGTCCATCGTCGTCTTGGCTGGGCAGAGGAATTAATTGCCAAGAGACCAAATCCAGAGGATTGGCGAGACGTTGTCTTTTCTTCCTATTTCGATTTGCACTACAAAACCCAAGCGATAGATAAGCCGCATGGGAAGTCAGCGGGCACTCCGAATGCAAGCCAGGAAAATTCCAAACAGGTGCGCTATTGGACGGCTTTTGGTCACAACTTGAAGAGTCGATTGGTCTGGTACGAGATTCCCGCGAAGTGCAGCCCGGAAGAAACTCAGAGGCTCTACATTGACAAGGTACTGGAGCCTGAAGTAAGGAAGTGGCTGGAAGAAGACCGGAACTTTGTCTTGGAAGAAGCATGCGATGGAGAAAAAGTAAGATGCTGGGTGCAAAAGCACGAGCCGGATAGGTTTATCCTATGCCCATGCCCTGAATTATTCTCTGAATGTCCGGTTGAGAAAGCATGGGGAGTTCCAGAGAAGTATATAAGCGATTACCCAGACTGGGATCTGGAAACTCTCCAGAACTTGACGGAGATGAGCTGGGAGGATGTATCGCGTGAGGATGTCAATGAGTGGGTCGAGTCAATGCCCAAGAGGCTGAAGCATTTGATTAAGAAAGAGGGAGAAATGCCGGATAGATCAGCTCTAGGCGGTTAATTGGGACCCAACACTTGATTGGATGTATGTAAAGTTGCCTTTGTGTTGCTCGTTGAGGCTATCAAGAGCTAGGAGCGAAACCGCAAACGTGAGCGATATCGCTCCCAACACCATCTTTGATTGGATGAACCTGTAGGTTGAGTGGGCCCGGGCTTCGGTGCTGATGGCTTCGCACTCGTTTTGTCTCTGAACCAGGCTCGCCTACAGCTCAATTTATTAGTGCTCTATGCACGTTCTTGGGTACGGCACACAAGTGAACAAGGCCGTGGCGTGGGCCTATATTCCCTGCAAACATGGCTACAAGGGCCAAAATCGTCACCTGCACCAATTGTCGGCAGATGAAGGTGCGCTGCCCGGAAGGCCGGCTCAAAACGGCGTGTGGCTGACGACGGTAATTAGGTCAAATGCGACGCAAAGGAAATCTTTCCCGCGCCGTGCTCTCGCTGCAGCAAGCAGAAGCTGGATTGTCGCATTGATCCCGGCTTTCAGAGGACTGCTAAACGAAGGTTGACAGCCTAACTAACCCCACTATGTGACGAGTGCTTGCTTACAACTGGCAGACGAGTCATCGAGCTGGAGCGGGAGCTCAGAGGACTTAAAGCCGATACAAATGTTAATGTTTCACCTGGAAGCGCGAGTAGACCGACGTCTGATGAAAGCCCTCTGCCTCTGCCTCTGCCTCTGCAAGACCCTGGGCTCCTCATACAGCCTTCAACGTCGACATACCCAGAATACAGCGCCAGCATCTCCAGCTCGACTTTTGTGCCGCAGCAGATTGGTGACATTCATATATCCTCAAGCGCTATCGCTGACATTATAAATTTGTAAGAATTTTATCCGTTCCGTTAATATTGACATCCAATACTGACAGGCATGCACAGTTTCTTTGCCAATCTTCACGATGACTTTCCAATCTTGCCAGACATCTCAGCCTTTGTCAGAGGCTATAGCCGATGCCCTCTTTTATTCTGGGTCATCATCGCCATCGCTTCAAAAAATTTGGAGCATTACCGCTACTTTCATGACAGTTTAGAACCTCACATACAGAGTCTTGCAACCGACATAACGTCCGCCGTGGACCATCCACTGGGAACTGTCCAGGCCCTTCTCCTCCTTTGTTGGTGGCCGTTTCCCTTTCAAGCGACACGAAATGACCCGTCTTGGAGCTACTGCGGCCTGGCCACCCATACAGCTTTGAGGGCTGGCCTGCATCGTCCTCACCACTTTTCTGATTTCATCTACAATGATCGTCTGGACAGTGGTGGCGTCGCAGCCTTTCAGAGAGCTTGGGTTGGGTGTTTTATTGTCAATCAAATGTAAGCCTGAAGTGTCTTTATCCAGACTGCGATGACTAACTGTTCATTCAGGCTCAGCAGCGAGCTAGGCGTCCCTGCAACCATGAACCCCGACGCAACTATTGTCGGCGTGATAAAATCTCAATCTCCCAAACTGCCGGGAGTATTGGAACAGCACCTAATGATTGCATACCGAAGCCACAACATCTGCAACGCGCTGGGAAATTGCGACGCTACTCTATCTGGTCTGCTCCCCAGCCGCCTCACCATGATGAAAATATTTCACACCGAATTACGCCAGCTGGAATCTGAGTTTGGACAGGAATCACCTGGCCATATACGTATGGCTTTTTTGAGAGTCAAGTTGCAATTGCATTCGTTTGCATTCACCGAGGACACCGATGGGTTGCAAAATGCCAGCTCAGGATTTAGAATACCAGAACACATTGTCCAAGCAGGATTAGACTCCATCAAGCTGATTGAAATAGCCTCTAGCAACGACTCTAAAAAGTCGTGGCCCGCCATTGCGAGGATATCCGTATTTTATGCTTCTCATACCCTCCTCAGGCTCCTGGACTTCCCTGATCACTTGGACAATGCAATGGCAATGAAGTCAATTCACGAGGCCTGGAGAATACTTAATTCCAGATCGGAGCAAGAACATGATAACTGGGCGAGGGTACGCGACATCATCACGTACCTCAGCAGAAAGGATTCGGACGGGCGAAATCCAGCCCTTAAACCCGTGACTTCTCGAATGGCCGCGAATATCACAATCGACTCGATTTGGAGAGCCCGGGAACGATTTAGCGACGACGTTCGCCGCGTGAAGCCCTCAGACTATACCGCCACTGCTGCAATGAGAGACGTTTTTCAGTTTGGGTTAGATTTTGTTGGCACAGACTTTTTGGAAGGAATTGGCATGTTTTCTGATTTAGATGCAAGTTATGTTGATACCACACCTCAAGTATGATTTATCAGATCGTTCTTTAATCGCAAATTCATTTGATTGTATGTATGTATTTTATGATGTCTATGATTCTGCCTTTTCCATCGGCTTCCAGATGGATGATAACACAGACTACTACGTATACCGGCCTGCATTCTAGTTTTTAAATCTTTCGCCTGATAGATAATTATGCTTTTGCGATTAGAGCGACAATTAGAGCATCTGGAAGCTGCAACCCAGCCAACGGGATATACTGCTGCGAGCCATGCACATCGTCTTCGAGAAATCCACCGGAGCAGCTCGCCTGCCCACGCCTTTTTCTCGGCACCGTAGCCTTAAACGCCATTGCGGCGTCGAAAAATCCCGACCAGATGACCTCGGATGTATCGAATTTGTAAAGATTTGCAATGATTTCTCCATTCAAGACATTACTGGACTTTACAGCGTCGTATACTGCTTTGTCGTCGAACATGACATCCAAGGTGATTTCGAATGGACCCGAGTTTTTCGATCGGATGACTTTTGCAATGTCAAACAGGGTTTTAGGATTCGTCACCGTCGTCGTAGTCGACGGGACCACTGTCTTCGTGCCGTTGGTGCGTGAGGGGGTTGTCACGACCCCGTTTGCTGGCACCGACTGGGGGCCGTTTTCGAGACCGAGGCCAATTTTTAGCTCCGACCATCGAAATAATCCTTTTTGCCCATCGACATCTTCTTGTGCAAGTGCAAGTGGTCTCGCCCCCTCCTCTTCAGCTGAAAGATCCATCAGGTGATAGACTGAAAACTCGGCACAAGCCTTTGTCTCCAGTTCAAGCATCCCACCAATTCCCATGGCGAAATTTCCCGAAGTGGCCTTTTGGTGAGGATAAGATCCATGGACACAGTGAATTCTCATGGCGGAGGCAAGACTAGTAGCAACTTCTTGCGACTGCGCAATGGCCTCTGCGACGATGAAGACTTCGCTTGGGACGAAGTCTGGCCGTTTCTCATCGAACCCATAAATGTGGAATCCAAGGTCCCATGATTCATCGATATGGCTATGTTGCTTCTTGACAAATTCTTCACCTCTTTTAAGAAATGCGGGGATTTGGGGAATGAGAATGGGATCCCGGAAAGAGCCCATGGTCAAGGTACGGAAACCTGCAATTCTAGCGCCTTCAAGCTTGACTGTGTATGTAGTGCCTGTTGCTCGATCAAGGTTAAACACTGAGCCTTGGACTCTGACTGACCGACCATCGTCTAGTTGTGTAAAGGTTGTCCGGGACAGATCGATATACCCGCCTGGTCCATGCAGAATGTCCGGTCGCGTCTTTTCGTACAAGGTATGCGCGGCAACACTCAGCGGAGTGCATCGAGCGTCCAAGTCCAGTGGCTTGATATCAAAACTGGCATCGCTGTTCATGATGCCCGCAGCGCCCATGCTTTTTGGTGTTGCACACAGGCCACCGCACTCTAAAATCTTGCCCATGTGAGAAAAGCCGCCCAGGGTCTTGGCCGAAAGGTCTGCAAAACCATGGAGTCCTTCTTTTTTCATTGTATGGTAAGCCATGAAGGCGATGTGAGGTGCTGGGTCGTAAGATCTCCCTGAAATGAGAATATTAAAGTCAGGATGGACAGTGATGGCGTCCAAAAGCGGTTCGGGGCCCATTTGTGCCACTATTCTCGTTGTTTCGTTGATGGTTTTTGTCGTTAGCGGTGGTACAGATGGACCACATCCTCTAATTTTGCCAGTGTCTAATCGCTCCAAGACAATGTGCTTCGGGATCTCCGAGTAGATTGCAAGCGTCTTGAGCTTCCACGAGCTGTATAATTTTTTTTTTTTTTTTTTAGAAACGATGCATCCTCAAGGCCACATGTTGAATGCTTACACGTTTTCGGGCTCTGCCGAAATTTCGCGGATAATATCCAGAAAAAGATCAACATGATCGTCGCTACCATCGCCACCAGCAGATGAAATAAGTAGCGGGACTTTGTAGCGCGTGGAAAGGATGAGCAGTTTCCGAAAGTCTCTAACGTATGATGACCTTGGACAAGTAGTCGTCCCTAATGCGAGCTTTGAAGGGCCGGAATCTGTGGAACCGGCGTCAAGCACGAGAGCTGTGGGGGTTTGGAAAGAACTGAATTCCTTCAGGGCCACTTCGGTCTGTTCCTCGGAGAATCCATATCCTATCATGCCCACTGGGGTCACGATCTGACACAGGGGTTCCATATTGCCGTTTTCTAGAGGCCGTTGAAGGGTTAGTGTGGTGATGAGGTGGTGGTACTGTGAGTGATGCAGTCGTGATATTGTTCTTTAAATTAGTGAGAGATGGCTTAATATTTAAGGCGATGTTTTTGCTATGTTCCCAACGGATTTGCGTAAGATCTTACCAAATTCGGTAGTATGTTGAGCGAACTCGCGGCTTGGAGCGAAATCGCAACATTAATGCGAAATCGGGCCGCGCGAGGATTTCTATGTCTACCTTTCACATGCGCTATCACACTCGCTATCACACTAACCGCTGATTCACTATGTCAAAAACTTAACAATGTTGAAGGTAGAATTCATGATGACAAGTTTTCCACCTTTTTTATTTTATTTATAAAAATAAAACACTTGCATCTAGCAAGAAACATTTAATTGTACATTATCATAACACCTGGTGCGTATATCCAGTAGCTCAGCTCAATCGCCCGTTGGATGAGCTATAGCCTCCATTGAAGGCGTCAGGTTAGTTCACTCTCGTCCAAGTCAGCTTTGAAAGTGGTGTTATTTCATGTGAATCACGATACAGCCTGTCGTCCCTTTTGAGGAGATTTCATCCGGGCTTACTCCCCCCCTTGCTCATCCGGTGCTTAGCTCAGGTTTAATGAACTCACTGAACCTACTGAACAGTAAACTGAGTTATAGGTGAGTAGCGCTTGTCCCAACTTAGTAGATTGACCTGAGTTCTGAGCGGCCCCAGTAAGCTAGTCCATCACCACCTCCAAACTAACCTCGACGTAATGAAGAGGGCCCTTTGGTCCGGTCGCGGTGGCGAGCTGTGCGGCGCCTGTACTATGCATATCTCCCCCCGGTTTAGTAGTCTAGCGGTCCATCGACATGGCTCTGGCATGAAAAATAAATCGTCTAACATTGACTTTTGTGCAGTTCCATGCTTCGCAGTTGTGAAGGTGCCGTGGCTTATAGCAATCGTGACATTATTTGGCGGTTGATCCACAACACTGACTTTAAAAATAATTATAAAGGGAAATAAAGAAGGAAATACGGGCCAGAATGATCTAACTGGAGTAGAGAATGTGGTGGATTTTTCGTGGTTGAATCTCACCTGGACTTGGCACTAAATTCGAACAGTGTCGGCGAATTTGGTAATTCACCGAATTGGGATAGCGAATCGTGGGTCATCACCAAACTAAGCGTTTAGACCATACATCGAGTCATTCGCCACCTCTATTTCTTGTTGTCGTAAACTTCATTTTGTCGTTAAATTCACTTCGTTTCGTAGCCCTATTGTTATCTCTAATTTGCTAATACGGCACACTTTTACACAATCTTGAAGGCAAAACTGTGCCCGGGCTGAAGTCTATGATGGCCAAGAAGCCTTGCGAGTAAAACCGGGGTGCCCCAGCTGAAATAGTGTGCGATGCGTGACGTAAACTATTGAAAAAAAACATCCACTGACTCAACTCAGGCCAGAGCATTAAATGCCCCTTAAATCAGTAAAATTAGAATTATCATGCGATATTTCTTCTAGTAAAGGATCTAGATCATGAAAAAAAAGACCCAGATCTATAAAATGAAGTTTAAAACGAACCATTATCACTCGCCTACTTTGCAAAATTTAATTCATATTCTTGTTTTTTCTCATTGAATTGAGTTTGAAGAAGATGAAGATTCAAACTATTGCGTTTGAAACACTGGCTGCATTTGCCAGTTTTGCTTCAGTCAGTGTACTCCCCTCTCGAGAGAATCAAAAGTGTTTGAATGCCGTATGTGCCCGAATTCAATCAAAATAGTTTATCGCCAACTAACCATAATATTAGGTCTCTTTGTCATGCCCACGGGGACTGGCTGGCGCCACACAGGATTGTGCTGTTCGTATTTCATCTGAGCTTGACCATATCAGATTTGCTTATAAAATCGTGATCTAGTCATTTCTCAAAACAATTGTGACACCTTGTCCAACGTTAGTTTAAAGAACGCCAAAAAAAGAACCAATGTCCAAGAAGCTAATATGTGCAGTACGCGGACATTAACTGACACCAGCACGAAAACCGCAAATTTGGTCACAAAAACAGTATCAATTACTAAAAAAGTAACGAGCACGGTTATTTCAACTGCAACCTCGGCAATCACGTTGCCTCATGTTGCAACACAGAGTGTTGTATTAACTCAATTTAATACAGTTGAGTCTACGAAGTTAGACACGGTGACCAGCACTTTAATTCATTCTGTCACGGTATAGTTGTCAAGCCCATGGTATTCTCTAACCCAAAACTAAGAAATACCAGGATACCATTACAACGACAACAACTACGGAGGTCACGAGCACTTTGATAACAAGAAGTTTGATTCCACGAGATGTACAGAATCACGAAGCGCGAGATTACAACCTCAAATGCCATAGCATGACCATCCCAACCAGCATCCCCAAATATGCATCATGTTGTGACAATTCCAAGTATTCTTCCGCATGCAAACTTCTTGGAGCCCGACCCTCGACGTCAACTTTGCCAGCGCCTACAATCACTAAGTGAGTCAAGACTCTCCACTGTCAATTACTCTGCCTTGCTAATAGCATCATCCGACCCAGGCACACCACAAAGATCATCACCACCACTCCGACAAAAATCATTACTGCCACCATGTCTGAGACAACTAAAAGCACGAAAAGTATCATTGAGACTTTGAATGTAGAGCCTACCACCACTACTACTGTTACTCAAACCTCCTGGCTATCTACAACACTCATACGATATTCCACAACGACGGCAGTCGAAGACAAAACAGTCACAGTTTCGACAGTCACAGAAGAAGCAACAGCCACTGCTACCCAAACTGTTACTATAGCCCCGAACTTTCATGTGAAAGCTCTTGGGGGGGCTGACAGTAACGCCTATCTCCAAGTTGATGTTTTGTTGAATGTCATTTCAGGGAACACACAAGCATCAATCTTCAGTCTCGAACCGGGGACATCTTGCCTTAAAAATGGCGACAATTACCTCCTTCTTGACCTAATCAGTAATAAAAGGGTATCTATAGGCCCGGTTGTGGATTCTACCGTGTCTTGCCTCTCTTGCAGTTTTGGAAACAACAATAAACTGGCTTGTGCAGGACTGCCTAGTACGAGCAAGTTAGGAAATAATGGAGGCAGCGTGTACTGGCTATCTGACAGCTATTTGAGCGGGAGCATCTATGCTCTCTCTCTTGAGTATGAAGATGTAGAGTAGTATTCAGAAATTAAGACGCTTCATTGTTATTTTGCGTACATATACCGAGGCTACTACATGCTGGAGAGAGAAAAGAGTGGGATGTGATTTTGGTCTCGGATAAGGCTTGATATCGACCAGAGGGGCGTATAACGTGCGACGTTGAATCCCTAATTCTTGGCAACCGGATGCTGTAAAAAGAAAGTCGACGGTTCAAGCATGAGCGATTCTGGGAACCAGCTATGATTTGCTTCCGTAACCCTTAAAGAAACGCAAGCCTCTGCAGGGGTGGCTCAACCTGGGTCTGGGTCAGGGTCGAGGGGAAGGGGACTCAAGTGAATCCACCAATCTAGGTTCCATTGAGATTCACTGAACCGTTTTTTACACATTGTATATAAAAAATCACCAGATTAAATGCCTCGCCCGTCTCGCTTCGTTTACGAAGGGCCAGATCATGTAGGTTGCAAGCTCGCTCCCAGCAATCACACCACGGTCACATCATCAGGACAAGCCAGCAAGTCCGCGTGAGTTCAATTAATGTGAATTTCAAATGGTATTAACTACTGACGTCTCTCAACACTCATTACTTAGTAGCCTGGGATGGCAACGTTGGTGCCATACACTGAACCATCCACCTTGCCAAGCGTGATAGCAGCGTTGATCACACCACCCAATCCTTCACCAGCGATCAAACCGGCAGCGACAGCAAAAGCGTACATCTCAAAGTGGCTCCTGAAATACTTCTTCCACCACCAGGCGGTGATGGAGCCAAACAGAATGGCGTTGGCGTAGCCACTGTCGACACCCAGAACCCAGGCGACACCGATACTCATCCAGTTGGGGAGCCACTCTCTGTACTTCTCGCGACGTCCTACAAGGTAGTATGTCTTGAAGATGGCCTGGAAAGCACAGAAAACACCCATGCAAATGGCGAAGATACCCGAGCTTCGGGGGATATTGATCTTGGGGAGGGTCACAGCTTCGGCCACGGCCTTCCAAGCAGCAACCGAGGGAGCCGAGAATTGGCAAGTGGCTGTGGGGTCAGTGCTGGGCTTCCAGACACAAGGGTAGGCAGCCATGAAGAGGACAAAGATGCCAGGTGCAAGGAAGACGGAAACAAATGTGCCAATGGCCTGGGCGTAGAACTGGAGGTGCGGGGGGGTCTTGAGCAGGAAACCGACACGGAAGTCGCTGACAAGAGAGTTGGAAACATCAGCAGTTCCAGAGGCAATGTTTCCAGCAACCAGATTGATTCGCTGGGCAGCTGTAACAGTGTAGTGGCCCTTGGTGATACCACCAAACACAAGCTGGGAAGCCTTTGCGGAAGCTGTCAGAGGTGCGCAGTCCGTGACAGCACCGCCGTAAATACTCAAAAAGGCAAAGACAAGACCAAGGATACAGGCCAGAATGGCAAGACCGGCGTTCATGTGGAATTGGACTTCGGCGATAATACAAGCGACGGCGACAAAGATGACAGTTCCAACAACCCAAACCCAGACGGGGACCTGCTGGTCAGCCGTGGCGAAGTCTTCGACCAGTCCGCTGTCTTCATCAGCCTTGGCGGCTTGCTTCTCCAAGAATGGGTTGCTCTTGCCCCGGGCTTGGAGCATGTTGTTGATGGAGCGGGCAGACTCTCGGAATGCGTACTTGGCACCGTTCCAAACGACCTTGATGTGGAGGAAGAACTCAATCAAGCTGTAGACAAGGAGAACCATGACACCGGGCCAGAGGAACCAGTATCTTGGGGATGGAGTGGTGTTAGGCAGGGCGGCATTCGACATGCTGTTGAAGCTGTATAGACCTTCCCACTTGGTTCCTGGCTCTCCAGTCTGGATGCCGATGCACTCGCCATAGTGGACAAGAAGAGGGCCAGCCAATGCCCAGGCGAAGACTGTGCCTCCCCACCAAGAAATTGCAGCGTTCAAGCCGACTAGGATACCGGAGCCGAAGAAGGCGGGAGTCAACTGGATGTACCAGCCCCAGTTCTCAGGCTCGAGGAGGGCGGGGTTGCTGTATCCGGACCAGATGTAGAACCATGTAAAGATGTGCCAGTTGTGCAAGATGCCGTCGGCGTACTGGCTCACGACGATCTGGACAAAGGCACCAATAAAGGCAATCCCAAGAGCCTTAATCTTGCGCATTGCGTCTGCGGCACCCGAGCCAACAGCGTGCATGGAGCGAATCGTCATGGCCGTGGCAGTCGGCGTGGGGAAGACAAGGTTGAGCTCACGGGCCACATTGATAATGAAGAACTTTCGCAGGGGGACGGCGGCAAAGAGACCAAAGCAGGCGCAGACGAAGGTGATGGTCAGGATACGGCCAAAGTCGCTCTTGGGGTCGTCTGAGAGAAGTTCTAGGCGGTACATGGCGGGCAGACCGGCAACGAAGACACCGGACATACCACCAGCGCCGGTTGCGGCAGCCTGAATGATGGAGTTTTCCTGGGGTCCGAATGACTGGCCAATGTAGGGAATACCGGGAGCGAGCTTGGTCAGGATGATGATGAAGCCGTAGCCAAAGATGGCACCGAACATTGTGGCGGGGAAAGTGAAGCCCGTCTTGAGACCTGTGTTTCTACGCATTAGGTTCGTGTTGTGGTGTTAGTCCGGGTAGGGTGGGAGGATCCTCACCAAGGTAGACATTGGAAGCGTTGACTAGAGATCCCAAGATTACTCCAATAAGGACAGCACGGATGGTCAATGGGTTCTCCTCGTGAGGGACACCCTTTGCGGGAGGGAAGCTGGTGAAGAGATCGGTGATTTGCTCATCTTCATCAGATTCGTCCTTGAGATCAACCTCGTGGTTGTTCTTTTCGTCGTAGAAGCCCGGGGCGGCGTCCGCAGCGATGCGGGCGTCGGCCCTGATCTCGACAGTCGTCATAGCTGGAGGTCTTTTGTGAACTAGGTCACAAAGAGCGAAGAAGTTGGGTTCCCAGAGACGAGGCGTGGAAAACGACTGAAGCTCCGTCAAAGTGAAACTTCGGGGCCGGTGCAACGTGGATATTTATCTCTGTCGATGCCGCATGCGGTTCCCAAACCAACGCCCAGTGATACCCCCCCTCCAACCAACACAACCGTCTGTCCTGTCGCTCGAGGCAAAGGTGCCGTTGCCACATCCCTGCAGCACGAGGCGAATGGCACGCTTTGGGCGAGGACCTTTTGCGAATATCGGGGTCGCGGCGAGGGAGCAGACCACCTCGAAGGCACGGGAGGGGGGAGAGAGGCGAACCATTGAGCGATTGCAGCTGCAGCAGCCCCAGCCCTCGACATTTTGGGGGCATCTGGCAGAAGTTCCCGCCAGATTCTGCGTCTACCTTATCTGGAGCCAGTCCTTTCGGCCAGGGCGTGAGGGATGCAAGGACTTTGCCAGCTTCCCGAATGGGGAGGGACGGGCAGTCGATCCTTTGCCTTGGGCTTTTTGTGTCTGGATGAACAGGCCCATTGGCTCCCAAGGTGGCATGCGGGATCTGTGAACCCCCCCCCCCCCCCCCCAGCAAAAGTGTAACTTGAAGGGCCTTTAGACGCGCGACCGCGCGATACATACTCCACCCCCGGACGAAGCCAAGAAGAGAACCCGCGGGTGGCGCCGCTGCCGAGATGGGAAGACGGAGGAGGGAGCTCATTGCTGCCGTATATATTTATTTAATGGGCTATAGAGCGATGCGAGAAACCCGCGGTGAAGCGAAGGAGCATTAGCATGTTAGATTGCCGTGGGTAGCAGGACCAGGGGTATCGCTGTGATGTGCAAAAGGCTAAAAATACGCCGTGTCTATGTACCAACGGCGCCCCTGAAACACGACTCTGATTCTGTGTGCGAGAAATGGAAATGCCATAGCAAAAACGAAAAAAAAATCGGCTTTGGCATCCAATCAAGAGAGCCAAAAGCACCATTGGATGATGGCGTGTGTCGTGCGCGCACTTGCGATACGTTCGGTGGCGGCTCTTTTGTCGCACGCAGCTCCAATTCGTCAAATGCCCCCCCGATCGGCCGAGATGCCGTCTTCGTCTAGTCAGGCCACCGAAGCAGCACAAGCCCCGGCGCCAGCTCGGGAACCTTTGCAAGCCTTGGCGCCCCTCCAGCGGAAACGCTCGATAGGAACCTTTGATAACGAGACTTGAACGTTTGCCGTTCCTCAGCGCAGCCTGTGACACCCTGCCCTGCTTCGTTCTTGCGCGGAATTGACTGGCTGCTAGACGGTGGTGAGCCAGCATGCGCAGTGATGGAATGTAATCTATGTACATAATAATTACATACGGATGCATGGATGCATGCACCGTAACTTGGGCCCAGTCCACGATATCCACGTTGTCGTATAACCAGTTGGTGCCGTTGTGTCCATCGCATGTGGGGAGCTAAGTCATGGGCCCATTCATCAGAGTGTATCGGCTCTACAACGGCCTGTGGTTATCTGAGACTCCTCATGGCAGATAGCAGGGCTGCTAATATGCATAACATTAGACATTTGTTTAGGTTTGAAAAATTGCGAGAAAAAAAACCCCTGCCCTAGCCTGACTCTAAATCAACTCACCTTTTTGATGCGGAACGTGCACGCCTTCGCCTCTGTCTTTACGAACCTCCCGCATAATATTCGTTCCAGAACTTCAGTAGCCAAGCGCGCAAGCCGTTAGGTAGTGCCAAGCACCATGGGGATTATTCCCCTTCTGTTCCCGTCAGAATCTCATCCCATCTTTATCAGGCAAGTCCTCGCCGAGTTACCCTCCCAAAGATCCCGTATCACAAAAAAACCCATGCAGTCATCTTCTGCGGCCCGGTTTGCATCTTACGGCTTGATAGGTTGTCACTTTCGGATACCGCCGAGCAAAAAAAGTCTAAGCGAGCTCTCCGGGGAAGTGTAGCGAACCCGATATAACGGTTCATATGTAAGCATCCCAAACTTGCCCTGCTAGGCCCAGTCATGTGTCGATCTCCTCCCAGGGTGTTGGGCACTCGAGCTACCATGCACCCCGGATCCGATAATAGCCATGATGCCTGGGAAACCGATTATCTGGATCCCTACTGCTACCTTGATGGTTCCAGAGCCACATGGCCAAGAGCTATTTCTCTTGTCTTTCGATCTGGGCTGCATGTGGATGGATTGAGGCTTGTGGTGGGAGAGTGTCATGAATGGAAGACCAGAGACATCGTCTTTGAAATTTATGCATCTCAACACGAGTCGGATCATACTGTCGACTCACCGACCGCATCGGTTCAACTTGTCAAGTCTAGTCAGCCAATTGGCTTAAAACCCTCTGTTCATCCAAGGAACGATTGGTTGGTAGGTATCTGTCCCTCCTACATGTTTCCAGAAGCTTGTCAGGTTGGTGGCAACCAACCCAGATGGCACTATTGGGGAGCAAATACCACCCACACCATTTACACATGAGGTACGATGTGTTTCCATGGCTGCATTTTTTTTTTGTTGATAGTGGCGGGCGTTTCTCAGGTGCGGGCGGCTTTACTGTTTATTGTGCCGAGATCTATGTCGCCGATAAGCGTTGGATTTCAAGAGCGGCGATCAGCTTTCCGAATATGTAATTTTGAGAACTATTTTCACTATCGCCGCTTGATCCCGTGATAGGAACTATTAATTCCGCGTATTGATGCAGCTTAGCCCGGCCAAGAAGCCGAGTGGGATCCTGCCAAGGAAACTCTCGTGTGGACGGTGGGCCCGATGGACCTCTTATTAACAGTCGCTACGACGACATCGTATGTGTAATGTCTGTCTGACTTCAATCTCACCAAATCCGTGTTTCTCGTCCATTTTTACGGCTGAATTCAAAGGTTCCAGAAAACCCTCGATATGGCAACAAATATCCCAACCAGAAACAGACCCCTTGTCTCATTCCAAAAGGTCCGTCTCGTTTTGGAGCTGCCATATTTGGGGGTAGTCAGGACTACGTAATCGGGCATAGATCCGGCCAAGCACGCTATCTCTCCTCCAGTAAAGATGCCACACGCTTGATAATCGCCCCCCTGCCTTTAGCAATATTGAAAAAAAGAGCCTTCTCATTGGGCCTCGGTATGCCAAATCCGTCGCATCCCCGCAACGCCGACCGCTCGACCTATCACGTCTCAAAGGCCCAGGGTTCGGTGAATGCAAAACAAGTTTGGTGCTTTTCGTCTTGATGCACGAGTCGTGAACCTGCCAAAGAAGACCTAGTATGCGCAGATGCAAATGTTAACGGCTTTTTGGTGTGTCTGCCACCAGATATGCGATGTGCCACTCCTGTCGCATCCGGCATGTGAATCTGCATCTTAGGGTTAGGTTATCTTCATACGATATCAATGCATTGTGTCCCCCATGATGCTACCCTATCGTGCAGAAAAATGTCTGATGCCGCTATTAATACTTAGTCTTGGACAGATGGTATGTTTCAATATTTTGTTTCCATGTCGTGTTTTGCGAATGCCCTCATCATAGTGTGGCTATACCAAGAATTGCCAAACCTTGATACATGATGAAAGTTTCTTTCTAGTGATTGATGGCCAATTCTGTGGTTATCAGCATCTTGACCCAACTCAACTTGTAGATTCTGCATCTATTGTAGAGGGAAACTCGTCTGGGGAGAGCGAAACGGCAAATGATGACACAAGGTCAAAATAATCGAGCACGCGGATAATGGGTAATGTCTTGGATCTTTACTATTCCCAGCGAAGTTCTCTCGCAACTATCCAATCGTTTCATCTACTGGCGTTCTAGGGACAACTTGGTATGTGCATGATTCGAACGAGAGACTAGGAAACATAATCTTGACTTGGACTGGGGCCGAAAAAAAAATCGAGAGGCAGAAATTTCCGTCGACCCCTAACGGGAGTTTGGTGCCTATATGACAAATTCAAAGCTCTCCACAGAATATTTCGCCTCCCCAACACCCCGCAAACTGGGGCAGACGGGTTGACGGGGAAGAAAAGGAGGCCGGACGTAGCATCTCGACCCACTCACCCAACTTACCCTGGACTCCGTCCTCGCTTTCGGGATGGATTTCAACCATACAAAAACTAGAATATGATGTGATTCTTACTTCAACAACAAGAGAGTTTGGTGCAAAGGGCCTATGTGATTCGAAAGAAGAAGAAGGGGGTGCGGATACGGTTTGTACACAAGCTTTTTGTAGTTTGATGGATGAACAATGTCCAATCCGATGCCGCTCACGACGGTCGCGCCCTGTGCCCGCGCCCTTGTAATGCGGAGAAATACACGTAAAGTCGGATATACGGTGAGCTGATTTTGATTGATAATGTCGACTTGGCAAATTAAACTTCATTTATTCCAGCTGCCTAGCCTTGGGGACTACGCCTTATGAAGGCTTTTCTCCGCACTGATAAGAATTTTTCTTCTCCGCAATTTTTTTTTTTTGTTGGTCACGATGGAGTCGGGGTTTGTTGGGGCATCGTCTCGTATTGTATCGGCATAGCGACTTGGAGAAGGATGAGGGGGAGAAGAGGGGAGACTTGAGTGTGTGCAGCAACGGCACATCTGTAGACACAATGCAAAGCCGCCGAAAAAGTCCATACTGTCGCAATCAACAACAAGAAGGACCTCGTCATTCCCTTCTTATCATTGGATTTGAAGCATTGAAGACTCCATTTCTTCCCCGCACTTTTCCACCCCTGGATAAGCTGCCCAGTCAGTCACGCCCACCGCCGTCGTATTCGGCCCGGCTTCTGGAACGGCAGCTGGATGCATCGACAAAACTCCGCAAATTCGTAGTTCTGAATCTCCAATTGGGCCAAGCTACCCCGCGAAACGGTTGCGACAAGTATCGTGATACACTCTTTCGGGCTTGTTTCGCCGATCTGCGGCCTCTTGACTCGTAGCACAGGTGGCGGATAGCACTCCGGGCGCGTAGATCCCAACCCCGTCAATTTTTTTCGTCTCCATTTTGGCTGCTCTCTAATCGTAATGATGTAACGGTTGCAACCCTGATGCCCTTGTCCTCGGCTCAAGGAGTCATTCTCCTCAACGACGATTTCGACAGCCGACCGCCCGAGCTTCTTCTTATTAAGGTTGCTTGTCTTACCTTAGCTCCCGCCAGAGTTTTGGGCTTTGTTTCTACGTCCATCCTCCGACTAGCGCGTGTCGTGCCTGAGCGCGTCTGTCTGCTTCTCCCACCTCAACTTGGCTGCGCGGCATAAAAAAAAAATTTCATTGCTGATTTCCTGGGCATCAATCAATCAGTTAAGCGAACCGCGGATATCTCACCGCTCCTCTGCCCTCAATGGCCGACATTTCCAAGGCCGTGGACAACCATGGCATAGAGGGAGGCTCAGATGTGTCCAAGGACAGCCTCGATGGCCAAACTCAGACGGCAGAGAACCTCATGGCCAGGACTGGTGTCGCCATGGACCCGGAGCGTCGCAGGGAAGTCGAGAAGAGCATGAAGCGGAAGCTGGACAATCGATGCAGTCTGTTTGTTCTGATCTACATCATGAACTACCTGGACCGCAACAACATTGCCGCTGCACGACTCAAGGGTCTGCAAGATGACCTGAAGCTCAGCAACACGCAGTATGCGACTTGTTTGAGTATTCTCTACGTCGGATATAGTATGACCACCGCCGGAAACAACCGCCAGATGCACTCACTAATCATCTCCCAGTTCTCATGCAGGTTCCATCCAACATCTTCATCAACCGAATTCAGCGACCATCGCTTTACATTTCTTGCGCTATGCTGGCGTGGGGTCTCGTTTCCACCCTGTCAGGAAATGTCCACAACTTTACTGGCATGGTCATCATTCGATTCTTCTTGGGTTTTGTTGAAGCTGCCTTCCTCCCGGGTGCGCTTCTGATTCTCTCCAAGTGGTACACGCGTCGGGAGTTGACTAAGCGAAACGCTATCTTGTTCTGCGGTAACCTAATCTCCAACGCCTTTTCCGCTTTGGTTGGTGCCGGTGTCTTGTCCAATATGCAGGGCGTTCTTGGCCATGCAGCTTGGCGCTGGCTATTTTGGATCGAAGGTGCCATCACCATGACCATTGCCATTTCGGCCGCCTTCATCTTGCCCGATCTCCCTCACAACTCTCGGGGCTTTACGGAAGAGGAGCGTCAGGTTGCCCAGCTTCGCATGATTGAAGACGTTGGAGAGGCCGACAGAGATTCCGAGGAGCATGGTGCCTTGTACGGCTTCAACTTGGCCGTGAAGGACTACAAGATTTATCTGTTGACCTTGACATTTATCGCCTACATCGTTGGTCTTTCTTTCAATGCATTCTTCGTAAGTTATACTCCTATTGAAACTGGATCATGCGCTAACTATTGCTCAAGCCAACCTTGACCGGGACACTTGGTTTTGGCTATGTCCCCACCTTGCTTATGAGCTCTCCCCCTTGGGTCTTTGCCTGTATCGTATCTTTGTTTGTCGCATGGAGCTCGGATCGAAAGCAAGAGCGGGTTTGTCTACCATACTCATGATTTTAAGCACACCGAAGCTAACACAATGTTTAGTTCTGGCACATTGTCATCCCCATTTTTGTGGGTATGGTCGGTTTCGTGATTAGCATGAGCACCCTCAACGTTGCCGCCCGATATGTGGCCTTGTTCCTGCAGACCAGTTCTTACGCGGGTTACATTACTTTCTACTCCTGGATTAGTTCATCGTTTCCTCGACCACCTGCCAAACGTGCCGTGGCAATTGCCATGATCAATGGTTTTGGTCAGCTGGGAAATGTGGCAGGATCATACGTCTGGAATCTCAAGGATAATGGATACCGCCAGAGTTATGGCATTGTGCTCGCCATGTTTGGAGTCACGGTGATTGGTTGCGTCGTCTTCCGATTCATTCTCATTGATCTCAACAAGAAGCTTGAGCAGGGTGAATCTGCCTGGGAGACCAGCCGGGATGTTGCTGAGCAGACAGCTCAAGTTGAGGTCATGGAGAGCACCGACGAGGCCCTGCGGATGAAGAGGGGATTCCGCTACCTCGTTTAGTGACCGAAACCGACCGGGCAAATGCCCGATGCGAAAGATGCATTCTGGAATCGACGATTGCTTTTATTGCATTTTAGTCTTGAGCATTTATGAAAATTAGCCATGATGAGAATGCCTTTAGAGGCTCACGATGGTACGAAAAAAAGCATTGGACATTGCAAATGGAAGGGGCATCAGGCTTATATCATAAATGTAGATAGAAGCAGCTATGAAATAAACAGAGCATTTTTATGCGGTTCTTATCATATTTCCGAGGTCTCTCAAGATCTTTTGAACCACCTGTCCTGGTTTCACGGTTACATTGGGCAATGTTCCCCACGGGCGCCTTGCTGTGAGCGCTAACCAGACACAGAAAGAGATCGACGAACTGGCTTAAGATCTCAATGGCCATTGGGTAGAGCATGGAGCACGAAAGCCAAGTGTGCTATCGCGACATTCCTAACACCCACTTATAGTACCCCTTGCCTGGCCATTACAGGCGGGTTTGAAAGGATATTTGATAAAGTACCGGCAGTTGTTAGCGCATTGACGTAAGGATCTTTGTACTACAATGGAAAAGCCATCTGGACAGGGTGTTCCACCTTGGGAAGTGTGGGTGTTAGATGGGGGACCAGGGAGAGATGGCGTAATGTTCGACGCATGCGGAGAATCTTACATATTTCTATCCAAGATTTCGCTGGCCCAGAGTAAAAAAAACAAAATCCCGCCGATTCGTAAACCTAGAACCTCTGCCCAGATAACACCTCGGCATCATGACTGATTCGAAAGTGGTCGAAGAGTCGCCAGAACTCAGTGACCGATCTCCCACGGTCGGCTCCGGCACTGAGATTAATGAAGCTAGCCTTTTGCGCAAAATCGACAGAAAACTGCTTCCAGCAGTGGGGATTTTGTATCTCTTGTCATTTCTTGATCGAAGCAATGGTTAGACTCCACAGTCCGATCATTTAGCAATGACCAACTAACGCAATCTATAGTCGGTAATGCGAGAATCGAAGGAATGGTCGATGACCTTCACATGAGTATGCGTTTCCCTTGATTGCAGCGTTTTGAACTTGGAATTAACAAGGGAATTCCTAGCTGGAAACCAGTACTTGACTGGGTTGACGCTGTATTTTGTCGGATATGTCCTTTTCGAGGTGAGCTCCTCAGGAGATGGCCGAAGCCCTTGCACGGATACTAACACTGATTAGATTCCTTGCAATATTGTCCTCAAGCGAACAACTCCCCGCCTCTGGCTGCCTACACTTACAATCGCCTGGGGTATTGTAGCGACACTTTTGGGTGTAGTCCAGGACCTGACTGGATTCCTGATTGCTCGCTTCTTCTTGGGTGTTGCTGAAAGTGGATTGTTTCCCGGCGTGGTGTTCTACTTTTCTATGTGGTATAAGCGACGTGAACGCCAGTACCGCATTTCCCTCTTTTTTAGCGCTGCATCTCTTGCTGGAGCTTTTGGAGGTATTCTTGCTTATGTGAGTTCTGGCTCCAAAGTTGATGGCGTAAAGATGTGCTGACGTTATAGGGCATTGGTAAAATGGCTGGTGTCGTTTGGGACAACGGATGGCGATGGATCTTTATTCTTGTAAGGTTTAACAATGAGTTATTTTCGGATTGGAATATTGACAATCGGATAGGAAGGCATTGCTACCGTCATAGTAGCTGTTGCCGCATATTGGTTCATCGAAAATTATCCCGCCACTTCGAGGTTTCTCAGCGACGCCGAACGCAATTACATCCAGACCAGACTGGCTGCAGATAGCGACTCCACCAACGATGAAAAGTTTAGCTGGCACGCCGTTGGTCAGGCTTTTCGTGACCCAAGCTGTTGGCTTTACGGATTAGGATTTCATACGATGAGTCTACCGTTGTATACATTATCTTTGTTCATGGTAAGTGCATGTGGGTATTGAATTGAATATTACAATGGCTGACAATTGAAAGCCCACTATTATCAAAGATCTTGGATACAAGGCGGCCAAGGCTCAGCTCCTTACCATCCCACCCTACGCAGTCGCTTTTATCACAACGCTTAGCGTTGCTATAGCCTCTGAAAAACTTGGCAGACGAGCGATTTTTATTGCTGGCTCCTCAGCGGTGGCCATTATTGGATATATTCTTCTGCTTGCCAATCCTGATCCTACGAGCCATCCTGGGATTTCGTATGCCGGAACCTTCTTCGCGGCCGCTGGTATTTACCCTGCCTGCGCTTTGGTACTGTCTTGGCCAGCTATCAATGTATCTGGACAGACCAAGCGAGCCATTGCCAACGCCATGCAGATAAGTATTGGTAACCTTGGTGCTGTCATGGGAACACAGCTGTATCGAGCAAATGATGGACCCAAGTTTGTTGTCGGGCACTCAATGGCACTCGCCTATCTGGCGGCAAATATCGTTGTTGTGTCGATTTTGGGTTGGAGACTGAAGAAGCAGAATGAGAGAAGGGCTGAGATTGCTCCTGAGATTAAAGATGTAGGTGAGGTAAAGGATTGGAAAGGAGACGAAGATCCTAGATGGAGATTCGAGTTTTGAAGTAGTGTTTGAGCTGAATGGAGTGCACACATATAATTTGAACCCATAGAGCTTAGTCTTATACATAACCTTTGGCGAATAGTGAAAGAGGAGGGATTCTGGCTAACAGCCATTTTCATCGCAAATCAAATAAACGATTATTTTTCTTTCACTCATAATTAGTACCTTAGCGTCCGAGAAAATGGGAAGTCTAAAAAAGAGAATCTAAAAAGTTTCGACGCGATATTTAACTAACCGCAAAAGGAAACACCTGGTTTAGAATGATAAAAGGTGTTTCGCGTTTCTCTGAAAACAGAGCTTTGAGCTCCGTCTACAACAATCACCCATGATTCGAGCTGATCAAAGATGCCGCGAAGATTCTTGGTTTGCTGCCTCTCTTGGTTGTATTAAAATCCCGATGGCAACGATAGAGACAGAATGCTTCAAATAACTAAAGTATCGTTTAACATTTTCGATGAACAAATTTTGAAGTATAACAAGGTGGTAATTTGTATACATCAGAAGACTTAGGCATCAAATGATTAGGAGCGATGAAGGAAGGGAGTGTATGTGTAGAAACTAAAAAAGGATACACAATGAACCCGAATTTTCCTTTGTTTTGATAGTAATACGTACAGAAATTAGGGACTAGAAATTTGCGAGGCATAATTCTCAGAGTTGAAGAGGTCTAGCACCCAGTCATCAGATTGTATTCCTAAAAGGCCAATAGAGAACTGGCCAGATATCCCATCTGGTTGACAAATGGTTTGATTTGAGTCTTCCAAAGTGGTCACTGTATTGAATTCATTCCCTTTCCCATTTGATGCCCCCAAAGGCCGATCGGGTTTGTCAGATCTCGTGGACTTTTTCGCAGACACTTCAACGTCGTCAACTGAAACACCTGACATTTCCAATTCGAAGCGATCAAAAACATCACTCATTGCTTTATCTAATACTGCAAAGTTCCCATTGCCATCGGGGGTGTTTGCGAGTGCGCCGTTCAAAATTTCGTATCGCCTCTCGTTCCAAAACGCACGCATCTGTGGCAAGACCTCTTCAAAGTAGTTTCCCAAGTAGCAGGATCGAGGGCTAGGTTGACCAGGAAACAATATTTTCCACATGTTATCCCACTGTCGTTCTATCGATCTCCCTCGGCGATTATCCTTTGAAAGTTCACTTCGTTGTTGAGTTGAAATTCCGTTAACCTGTGGATTTGACTTGCATTTGCAGACTGCTTTATTCTCAACATTAGATAGAGATTCATATGTAGTTGATCCCACTTCACAGCAGTGACTGGTGTCGAATTTTGTGTGTTTTCTGTAAACGTGTTGCTTAACATCTTTTACTCGACGAAGCTCGAATTTCAAACAATCTTGATGCTTGCCAGGGTCTTGCTTGTAGAAGGGGCAAGCTAACAAGGCAGACTTTTTGGATGCATTCCTCTTCAAGGCAAATCTCTTTCCCTGAAGATTCATAATTGACTCGTTGCCGATTGATGTTTGGGATCGGGCTAACTCTGGCTTTTCTTCTGTGACAAGAGATGCAGGACCCGCCGCCATCAGGGTGTCATGGGACCCGAGTAACCCATTGTTTAGAGATGATGTATCCAGTTGGAGACTGCTTTCAAGAATTGAGCCATATCCGAGATACTGCGTCGGAACTGATTTCTCGAGTTCTTTGATCGAGGTACAACTGAGATTGTTTTGGGTAGACGTTTGGTATGTTGTGGATATATTCCAAAAATCAATCTCGTTGTCTAGTCAATGACATTCTAGTTAGTAGTGACCATTTTCAAGGTGGAGTTTTGAAGTAATGGGCTTTGCACATCACGTTACATCTGACCTGTTGATGATGGATTTGAAAGGGGCGAATTAAGGCTGTGAGTGGATTCTGGGGACTCTTTGTATGCTTTGCTCTGGTCTTGATCATGCACACCTTGGACAGAGTTTAAGAAATGCGATCCTGAATTGAGGCCGAGGGTACTGCAGCTACCAAAGTCAGGGATGCTGGCCATGGCTATTTGTCCGTTTGGAATTGCAAACGGGTGGATGGGAACGTCTTGGGCCATGGTTGTGTGTTTGGCCCGTTGAATTCACCATGGGGCAATAGGAGAGCAAACAATAAAGAAGTAAAAATATGGGCGTTGATCTCAATAACTGTTATTTGCAGCATTTCTCTTGATTATTCTGTTATTGTAAAAGCGCTCGAGCACGTTGAGCTGGCGCTTGTGGGTCGATATAACGTGAGGTCAGATGTGATTGGACGAGATACGGCCAGACTACGCAGCTGCGTAGAGATACCCACCATGTGACTACATTTGCGTAGCTAACCGGTTACAGAGACCTGTAAATGTAACTACGCTGCTGCGTACATGGTGCGCGCACCATCCGAGACATGCCCTAAATCACGAGTGAATAATCTTGCGTAAATCTAGTATTGTGCGATGTGCGCATTATTTTATTCGTATGTAAAAATTAAAACTCCATTATGACACCAGATGAATCCCTTCCGCAAGGATAAGAATCCCAGGGGGGAGGGTGAAATATATACTTTGATTTACGGCTACAAGGCACTCTTGATCACCACCCAGCCCCAACATCCTCGACAGCCCGGAGGCCTATTTCGACTTTCAAATGTGCAAGCTAAACTTCTCCTCGAACTCTGCAACACATCTTGATCCCTGCGCCTCACGATCAATTGTGGCTTCTGACCGTTGCGAGGCCGCCAGTGGAACAGGCTGGCAGGGATCCAACAGCCAGGTTTTCAGGCGTTCAAGCCGTAGGTGTGGTGAAGAACTGTTCGGGAATAACAGAGCGCTGTTAGCATTGGCTTCTGCACTTTGTGCTGGCGCAGCCTCACAAGGCTCTGAGGGCTAATTCTTACCTGCCACTACCACTCGCAAGTAATGAGGTTAGGCTACGGCTCATTATGCCTCGGCGAACAAGCAAAATGTAAATTTAATTTGCAAATCTGCCTCTCAGCCCGGCTTATTTTTGGCTAAAACCAGTACTTATACTCTCATGGCCGTTGTTCCGTTGTGGTTGCATCGACCTACGCGACTGCGTAGTTATTGGGGAACATACGCAATCCTGCCAACACCAACCAACATCAAGGAGTCCAAACATGGATGCCACACCATGGGGCGGCTCAGTACGCAACTGCGTAGGTGAGCAGGGGCGCAGTCACTAATCAATTGTGTATAAGCTACGCAGTTGCGCACTTGGCTACAAGGAGGGAACCACATTGGCATTGGTGCATTTAGGGGTTGTAATGGGAGGCCATTCAGTAGTGCGCGGTTGCGTATATATGTCTGTCCGCAGCTTGAGTCTGCCTCAAGAATTGTGCAAGTTAGATCCTTCGTCTCGGCAGGTTATCAAATGCTTCTATCTGTCAGTGCACCAAAGACCATTGCGAGCTCCTTAATTTCGCCGTGATTGCTTTTCAATGCTACCAGTAGCGATGGCCAACCCCTATGTAACACCAAACGGTAACAAGGGTTTCGGTCCAGATGAGGTAGGTTTCACTTGCACAAGCAAGGTCTTAGACTGGTTCTTTTTGACTTTTCTTTTTTTGCTGCATGAATGCCCGCTCATTGACGTCAATAGTGCCCGCCTAAGGCGTCCGAGGCGCATGGGACCGTGATACCGGCGTTTAGGGCCAACAGGGCTGGTACTGGGGTCAATGCAGCTCAGAGCCAGGGTCTTGGCCAAAATGCGACAAGTCAATCACCTCAGAAGTCGGCAACTAACAAGAGGGCTGGAGACGAGACTTTGAAACAAAAAGGCGCCAAGAAAACAAAGCCTACCGCGGAGAAGCCTCTGCTTGCATGCCCGTACTACAAGTATAATCCACTGTCCCACCGAAAATGTGGTCAGGCGACGATTAGAGAGAACACAGACATGCGGCGGCATTTCCTGCGATATCATCGGCAGCCGGTGCACTGCCCAATCTGCAAAATGATATTTGGCAATGCGAGCGACGACGCTTCTACTCAGCTACGCGACAAACACATCAAAAAGAAGAATTGTAAGCCGGCAGACACGAACATGCCTGGCATCACGAACGACCAGTGGGACTCTATCCAGAATTGCGACAAAGGCCGCGGGTCTAAAGAACGCAGCTGGTACGTGACATGGGACATCCTCTTTCCCAACGCGCCTCGACCAGCCACGATTTATCTCACTATCAGTCATGTGGTTGAGGACGCAGTCAACAGGTTCCTCAGCCAAATTCCATCCCAGAATCATCCTCATTGTGACGTAATCCTGAAAGCGTTCATGTCCTATTTTCGGCGCTATGAAACGTCCCCTGCAAACCCTCCCACACCCACTATAATGCAGCTACCAGGGCACCAGCTAGAGGGAACTACCCCACTGCAGCTTTCACAGTTAGACGTCTTGGATATGCAAATGCAAAATGATCTGCATCTCGGAATGCCCCTTGCTGAACCTTGGCCCTGTGAGGAATTTTTAGGTGCAGGACCAGAAATCCAATTGGAAGATTTGTTGTATGACCCCTCCGCAAAAGAGATTGATGACGCATTTATGTTGGGGTAGGATTGGGAGCCATTAGCACCAATTGACAAATGAACTAGCATGTTTTGGCACGAGGCAAGATCACTTACAAGAGCGGCTCCTTTCTTCTACTTCTTGTCCTTTTTTTTTCTCTACAATTAACCACTCCCGTTCGTCCCTCGCCATTTTTAGTACTTCTATGATGTAAATATGTCTCAAAAAAAAAGCGAGGAAATCAATCTGCGATCATACCTCTGGTTCGCCCAAAAGAATGGATATATTGAGTCGGGTTTTAATTGATTATACTACAAATACTATAAGCAGTATTTAGCGGCATTCTTCCTTCCACTCACAAACGTCGTTTTTGAACCATAGTCGAGTAAACAATCAACCACCCGATTCTTCACCCCTTGGCTGAGTACCTTCAGATCTTTCTCTGTCATAGCAATTACGTTGGACATGAAATCAACTGACCCCATTGTCTCGAACAAAACCTCTTGGCCCATTGCAAGCCAGAATTCCGACACAGCGTGAACTAGGCGGCTAATTCTATCATGTGAATCCGAAATCGTCGGTGGCTTAATCTCATGGAAAATAACATCCCAGACTACCCGCCACTGCTCTTTCTTTGACTGAGATGGGTCAGGGCGGCGGGAAAGCAGTCTAATCTGAGAATTGAAGAGCCCCTCGATTTCTGGAAATGTTGCTGTGTTGCATGACCTTTTCTTGATGTGGTCATCGCAAAGGCTTGCCAGACCGAAAGTTTTGAGGCAGACAGGACAATAGTACGGTCGTCGATGTTCCGATATCAAGTGTTTGCGAAGGCGTTGAACGGTCGAGAAACTTCCCCGTTCCAGACATCGCCAGTATCGATGTGGGTTTTGAAGTTGAAAGGGACAGGCAAACCCATCCGTTGTGTCCCGTGGTGCTCTAGCGATGAATTCTCTTGGAGGACTATTGGCTCGGGTGTTTTTGCCAAGGCGCGATATTTTGAGCCTCTTATTTGGCCGTAAGGATGTCACTGCAAATTCTTGTGAACTGCTATCGCATTTTCCTATTGCAGCGTACCATTTCAAAAAGGATTGAACCCCTATGTCTGCGAGGAGCTCCACATCGTGCTCCAATACGAGATGACAATCTGTCGAAAAAGTTTCAAAAGAGTGACTTGGCTTCGAATATATGATTTCTTTGTTCGATGAATTTATCCTCCCGGATGCAGTAGACATTGAATAAACTTCATGTCCAAATATGTGATACTCACCATATTTGAGCTCCGGTCTGCATAAATCCGGATCAGTAGATATATTTGCTTCAGAAGCATTCCTCTTCTTTCGAGGTTCCTGTCTTTGAGAGTTCAAAGCAGGGGAAATTTGTGCGGAGACTTCACTGAATGTTTTGTCGCCAATGTCGCAGCTGACACATACTGGTGTGTGACTTCCATCCGGCAAACCGCCCAAAGTGATCGGTTGTTGGACGCATCGTATATATTTATCCTTACAATTTTTGAAGGGAATCCCTATGGCATTGCTTATACCATCTTCATAGTGTCCACAGAGACAAAGAAGCACATCTGAACTGGTAGGGTGTAATTTGAAGATGTCGTCAATGAGAATCTGACCGGAAGTATATTGGATATTCCCGTGGAATTTTGAATGCCAGTGCCCAGTATCGTTCCAAAAATGAGAAAACTCAGATGCCGAGCGGGCAAGTAAGTCTCGATAGCGTTGACCCTCTTTCGGGAGCCACAGTAGTACAGTTGCATCCTTGGTCTGTCTTGATATCTCTTTCTGGAGCCCCAGGAATGCCTCATGCTTTTCCGCGTATGAAATAGGCATTTCAATTTTGAGTATTCCAAGAAGAGAATCTGCCCTATTATCCGGTCGACTAGCTGAAAGCTGCGCCGCCCAAGACATACTCCTCCCAATAGTAAAATCAGAGAGACATGCCGAGTTCTGAAGAACAGCATAATCAATACAAAGAATGCTAGAGAGCGAGCAAATTAGAGACTTTATAGTCTCTATCTGGGTCCAAGCTTTATTGTAAATCAAACCTTCGCAAGGTACAATCAGCTCTTGCAGCATCCAACCCCAGTTCCTCCAATCGCTCTGGGCTATATATCGTCCCGGGTCTGTGGACGGTTCTTTATAATAAGCACCAGAGGCATCAATATATGCAATACATACTTGGGGGCCTTGGCAATTATTAAACATGGAGTTGATAGCTTCCGAAACCTCTATCCTTGATGGCCAGTTGACACAGAGTAAGTCGATCCAGAGGTTTTTGACTTTGAGGACCAACGTCTCTTTGCAAGCCCTAAATATTTTTTCAGAGCTCTCACATTTCTGTAATCTTTTAGCGTTGTCTGAATAATTGTAGGAGAGTTTGAGGCCTTCCAGAGTCTTTTCTTGGCTCGTCCAACAGTCAGCCAATACCGCGTATTGAGGGGCTTCTGCAGGACCAGGGTATTGCTTCAGCTGATGCGTCTCCACATTCAGCGGCCACATTTTGACCAAAAATTAAGAATTAAAAACCTGCTCTGGCAGTTTCAATTGGCAAGTTTATTTTTTCCCAACGAAAACATAGAGGACAAACCCATATCCCAACTAAAGCCAAGGAAACTGTCTTTTGAAGAAATGTCTAGCACTAGCGTGCCGCACATTGGTGCACGTGGTCGCCTTGTGGCATACGCTATTGCCGACTATACAAGACGGTGTACCACTATTTTCGCAATTGCGCACCGGGCGAACAACTACTTAATCCAGATGAGCATTTGCTTCCTTTTTCTTCTTCTGTGGACCACCAATGTCGATGCACGGCATCGGGCAAAGGCACCGTGGCATCAGAAACACAGCGGGTGCATAGACCATTTACTGCCTCCCCCTGCAGTACATTCGGTTGCCTTACTAGGGTTAATAATTGGGCTAACCTTTGATAACGACGTTGATCATCCGACAGTGGACGAAAACGCAAAACCTGGGCCTCAAATATTGGGCAGTGTCTGGTGAGTCGAATAGTGATGCTATTTGGCATGTGACCAAAATTTAATTGGTAGACCTTCCTTCGAACATGATGGTGTATGGGGATTGGGCCAGGTAGGAAGGAGACTAGTCAACCACACGAATTATGCTAGTGAGCAAACCGGTTTGAATCGGGCACCAACGCCGCGAAAAAGAATCACAAAGCCAGTTATCTGTTGTATTTTCATGATGTGGCATCTCGTTGCTACAATAAACTGGATTTTGCGGCCGCAAATACAGGTCTAGCTTATTTCCCGGCAATGACGCCTCTGGGGCTGCTTATTGCTTTCATGCAGGCCACGCTGGCACCGTAAAATGCAGATGATTGCTGGATGCACTCGTGATGACGAGAAAGAAGCATATGGAAGATGAGCGGGTTTATAAGCTAAATTCAGAGGAAGGGGCCCAAAGTTGCTGGGCCCGTCATTGTTGTGGGCCAAACCTCGAGCCCTTATAGGAGAACAACTTGTTTGGACAGAGTGCGCGGCTGCCGACTTGTCTGATGCTGTAAGGCGACTTGCGGACGGCGATGCTAGCAAAATAGGAACGGGTCTTCGGAAGACAAGCTAGATTGAATTCAGCACTGACTTTGGGGGCCAAATGACTGGTTCCACAGGTTGTAACAGGAGCCTCAAGTACCAGTCGAATCTAAAAGTTTGACAAATGTCACTGTTATTCCAAGTCAGCAACTATAGGCACCGATAAGATCGGCCCAATAATACTAGATAGCTGCGAAAAGGTCACCGATGCCCTAAACAGAGATCAGAAAATACGGAAGCAAGAACTTCGAATAGCATCGTAACAGTTATTAGGGGGCAGCATGACCATGCTGAATCAGGATGCCCCAATGTCCAATTACTGGCTTCCGATTGTTTCATCCAGCATAGATGTAAGACCGATGAGACCCCATACAAATGAGATGATTATCTAAGGGAAAAGTGCACGTAATTTGTCGAGGCCAATAACCTCACGCTTTGCTCAAGAGGAGAAGGTTATACGTACGGACAGCCTGTATTGTGGTCGTGTGACCCTTCAAAGAGGGTTTTTGCTATCAACGGATTACCAAAATGAGAAATTATAACGGGAATTTGCATTTTAAATATCATTTATTCGAATTCAATTTCACTTATTAAGAAATATATACCTGAAATCTGATATTCATAATGTGAGAATTGAGAATGGGTGAAGCAGTAGTAAACTTTTGTTGCCATTTCGTAAGCTATCCACCTAGCCCAAATTATACTGGCTGCTGTTTGTAGCAACGTAAAAACACAACGGCCGATGTCCCGTTCTTACTTTTTTCTTAGGACTTGAAGATTCACAACACCACCGCCCAATGTCATGTGATCTGATATCTGGGAACTGTACGATTTCATTCACAATATGCGTTCTTGCCTAGGCAATTACGGGATTTGTGCGTTTTTCCTAGGTACGAGGACGCCCACATTCCCGAGAGATTCGCTCTCGTCATCACCAGAGTACGGCGCATACCAGTGAGACTCACCAAAGAGTTCATCGGAAAGCTCAGCCAACATGTTGACAAAGTGCACTGCGGTATCACACTTGTCATCATCCATGTTCGATGCGGGTGTCATTTCCACTTGCACGTATTCCTCGTCAAAATCATAAAAGTTCTTTGGCTCCAACCCATTTTGTTTTGAGGAACGCCGTTCGCGGCGTTTGCGGTCGACACGATCGATCAACCAGACAAAGATGTCAACATCATATGTCTGTGTCGTGACCAAAATGGTGGACACCATGCCGCGCGGGGTTGCTTCACGCATCAGAGTGTGAAGATCCCGGGGCCAATCATGGGTCCAACTGGGGTCGAACTCGACGACCAGGTTCTTCACAGGCTTGTAACCTCGTTTTCGCTCGGAGGGGTAATTGTAAAAATCATATATCCAATCTGGGAGCATCCGCAGTTGCCTTGTCCAGTTCACCATCATTCCAGGACTCAACCTGAAAGCGTCCTGGTATGGCTGCACTAAGCAAGGGAACCTCCAAGCGTTGCCATTTCGGAGTGGCAGAGCCGGAATCGCCATGGGAGGCGTACAGCTCGATTCCAATGTCTCTCCAGTTGGATAGCTGCTTGCAATCTCCGACAGATAATGATCTCGAATCGGAGGCCTTCCATTGCCATTAGTTCCAGTCATATGGAAAGAGCCCATAATCGTATTACGAGATTCCCAACATGCTGTCCAAAGGCCAGCGTCCCATTGGTGAGCAGATCGGCTGACCACCCAGGGTTGGCTACATTCTGGAACTGTGACAATTTGGTATCTTTCAGTGGCCTTCGTAATTGATGGAAGGACAACACGGGGTTCAGATGATGTTTGGTTGACATCGATCGCTGAGATGTTGTGTATGCCGACGGTGTTGGAGCCCTGTGGACGGATTGCAGCGTTCCAGATGAGGTGGCGTATATCATATGGAAGGCTTGAAAACTGAGGGAATGTTGTGCAGGACATGGTGAAAATTCCAAGGCTAAAATTGACCTGTTGCAGTTGTGGTAGTGATGGAAAAAGTTCAACAAAACGAGATGGTGGATGAGGGAAGAATGTCATTTAAAAAGTGTCGAATTTTCGATATCGGAGAAATAATTTATGAAGATTTTCATAGTGTTCTACTTCATATTGTGAAAAAAAAAACACCGTCTTGAGCAACCTGGATATCTGGAAACCCGAGTTTTGGTGTTTGGTCACCTACCCTGAGGGTGTCCATGGCCACATGCAAACTGCTATGGAAGGTCACTGTGACCAAACAGTAGAAAGGAATAGTACCTAAAAAATCCATCGCTCTACCGGGACGTTCAAATTGACGTTCATTAGATATTTGTTGGCAAAATGTTGATGATGGTGACAGAATATACGACTACTGATAAGTGACATTTTTCGGTTGCTGTTTGCCTAACTAGTTTACCCCACATCCATCACCATCACACCACCAGCAACTGGCCAACTTTCTCGTTTTCCGGAGATGCATCATTTTTAATGCTCGTGCCTGCACAGCAAATTATTCAATTTACATTCAAAGTTGAATTAGACTGGCAGTTATTTTCAAGTCGTTAAGGTTATGGTAGTCAAGCGCACGGGCGCAATTCATATTATACGCCATGGGCAGTCTCGTCACCTTGCGGGCGTGGTTTACGTTGACCACCCGTTTAGTGTCTGTCGATTGAGCCGTCTTCCGAAGTAATAGATAAATAAATGGCAGTAAAGTTCTCACAGTTCGACTTTGCCGCCCGCAGCGAGGACTGCACCAGCCCCCACATAACCTGGAGATAGCAACAGCTGGTGCCGCGCGGCTTTGGCAGCGACTGAGGCTTTGTTTAATTATGTATTTGTACATGATAAAAAAAACATTCATGTTGTTCTGCACCGCGGCTTCATGGCCTATTTGGTAAAAGCGGACAAATTGGCCGCTTGTGGTAAGCGCCCATCGCGCCATACGGGGGTCGCTGCTCGCACCATGACAGAGAGAATCTGCCCCTACAAATTTACCGCAGACGATGAAATTGAGGGGGAAAGATTTGACCTGCCGCAACGCGACATGGAGGATGGATTTTGGCCCGGCACTATTGATGCCGAAATGACTTCTCGGTGGCAGTGCCTGAGTCCACAAAAGCATAAACATGTTTCTGGCCAAGTCCCCGCCCATACGAAAATAAAGCAGCCAACGCGGCATGGTTCATTGTGCCTGTTGGTTCGGTTCAGCGGCAAAAGGCCCAACCCTGTCACCCTGTCTGGGCCTGTCATCTCGCGCATCCAGATGCAGATGCGGCGCTCCCTCCAGAAACATATTATCATGTGAAGACGCGCAAATTCATGGGAATCCATCCGCCACTCACTCTAAACTGGGCAGCAAGCGAGCACTCGCTATTTTTACGCTTCATTTTATCCCTATTGTTGAATTTGCTTTTCCCCAGATTGCATCAGTTGAAAATTGCCGGCGCAACACTAGCGAAGGAACAGCTGCCCTGTGGCTGTGGCTGAAGCTGTAGGCTGCAATCATTGGTGCCCCGGGGGTGCCCTGTTTCTCAGCCGATGGCTAGCGAGCGGGTCGGGGAACAGAAGTCCCACCACTTGGCTTGGTCGCCCGTTACAATGCTGTCACTGTGATATTTTAGCTATAACACGTCTAATATTTTCTAGCAAGACAATGCCAGACCTCCAAGAAAAACCCGTATTAAACAAAACATGCCTCAAAGACAATGCCCACCGTGTTTTGGGGCTGTGCCAGCCGATCCCCCTTGAATCCCGCACCGTCAGCATCTCAAATCTTCGAGCCGACATGTCAGCTCGCAGAGATCAGCCCAATTGGCGCTAGCCGGATAGCGTCGTAGCCTGCAAGCCTCGAACATTCCTTTTCTGCCTGTGGACGCAGAAAGGCCCTGAGCATGAGCTGTGGCTGAGACTACCTGGTCAGGAGGTTCCTGCTTTGGGCCGTTACGAAAATTCTCCCTCAGCCTTAAGCAGCCCATGGTCCGCCCTGCACTGCGCTGCCCCTTGCAGCATGGGAATTGTCTCTCACTCATCTGCAAAATAAAAACCGCTGTATCCCACATTTCTTGTCTGAAAAGACAGGAAGCTATTAAATCCTTTGATAAAGGCGTTCACTAGGTTTTAATTATTTTGCATTACTCGCCAGCTGAGCACTCGTCCCCCATTCCATCACTCTAGCCGATCCAACTACAGCCGCCATGACAACGTCTGAAAAGGTCCCCTCATACATTTCTGCGCCTTCCCATGCATGGAGCTCTCTTATACGACGCAGCGTGGAGGCTTGGCACTCACTCGCTCAGAACGGGTATACCATAGACCAAGAAGTGTTGCATGAGTGCACCTGTGCCCTACAAGACTGTACCGGCCTGGATGACTTTTTAGGCGGAGCATCGAAACCTTTCATGTTCTGGTTTTTCCAGCGAAGAGAGGCATTTCTATCACAAGAAACCATGACCAGATGGAGTCAACATAATTTAGACGATTATATCCTTCTTCCTGCAGCTGAAGGTTTTGTCCAACAAACCGAATGCCTCTTCATAAGCCACTTCTGGCAATCAAAGGACCACCCTGATTCTGATGGCAAACGTTTACGTCTTCATCAAGAAAAACTCCAATCACAAACTTGGTCGTATGTATGGACTGATTGGACGTGCATACCCCAATCTCCCCGTAATAAGAACGAGGAGGCATACTGTCTGCGGACGCTTCAAACAGTGCCCGGAATCATCCGAAACTGTCGATTTGTATCATGCTACCCGCCCTTTGAAGCACGTATGTGGATCTTATACGAAGTTGCCGAGCGTATCCTCACATCATCCGACAATATTCTGCCATCGGAAGATATGAAGGAGTTTGCCGACCACATCAAGGAGATGTTACGGGTTGGTGTGCCTTCAACACTGAAAAAGTACGGCTACCGATGCTCGTGCGATCGTGACGAAGAACTCCTGACCTCTTCATTAGAAATGCTTGTTCTTTTAAGAAGATTGCATGTCAGCAGTGACGAAGCTAAAAATTTGCTGGATTCCCTCGCATGGTATCCCGACACAGAGGTGACTTTTTCGGATACCCTCAAAGGGCGCGCGGTGCTCTCCCGATTTGAAGGCAGGTTGATTCTTGGTGGAGAGTGCTATGCGTTCGCGCCATTTCCAAAATGGGTAAGATTTTCGTCCTCATAGTCGTTCCTTGCTAAGTAATGTCGAATAGGATGAAGGTCAATGTTTTCCAAGCCTCGTTGCTAAACCTTCATGGGGATGGGAGTCGGTAAAGGGCTGGCTTGGGTGAAATGAATGGCGACAATTAAAGAAGTGTTGTTGTTGTCAGTGTATGAGTATTAGCGATATGTGGACTTAAAAAATGTCTAAATTTTTGTAATTAGTAGTAGGGGCGGGCGGTCAGCAATTGGACATTCAATGGTTCCGAAGTTACTCAAGCTCCTGTTGAACTGGAATTGCGATGTACCCTACCTGGGCCGAAGCGACACAGGAGAAGCAATCGGTCTGGTATAGCAGCATCAAGCTCGCACTTTCTCGGACCTTTCAGTTTCCGCGACAATTTACAAGCGACAACACGTGCATTCAACCCAGCTCGGCAATCAGATGAACTTGGTGCGTGGGTGGTGCTGTGTTTCGACTTGAGGTGTTGGATGTGCGAAACGCGACAAGAAAAGAAACGGGAAAGACTTTAGCCTGATTGATGATGCGAGAGATGCTGCCAAATATGACATCCCATTGGTGAATGGAAATGCTGTCCAGCAGAGTGGTGCGCTACGTCATTAGTAATTCGCTCGGGCTTCCCGGATTTCCAGCACAAATTATTCAGCGACAGGCTGCTATTTCGGTTAGTGCGCGATGCCGAACACCGACCGAAGCTTAGAAATACTTCACCATCTGAGCTGAGCCAAGCACTGCTTACAGTCATGCCGCGCCATTTTGGCTATGACACAATTTTCATATCTCCATGCAAAAAATATATCTTAACATCTCTTCTCGGCCCAAGATGGCGTTGAAGAGATGCATCCAGACTAAACACCCCACAGCAATACAAACACACCTGTGCAAGCACAAGCCACCTTGATCGCACCATCCATCTATACATACATTCTTGAGCCTTGCACCAATCCTAATCAAAATGTCTGCCGCAGCAGTTCTTGATCTGGCCAGTAATAGTATGCGCCTAATTAATCCGGTACCGTCGCATGAGTGAAAGCTTACCCATATATTCTTAGACGACCAATTACATGCGCCATACAAAGCGAGATCTCGTCAACAAGCTCGGAATAAATTGGCATCCAATTCCGGCACTAAGCCGAAACACTCTTCCAAGCAACTTCAGCAACTTTACGCCCTCTACAACGAGACAAAAGACCTCTTTTATGAGTCAGCCTTGGCAAAATCATTCGAGGCCCTATTATTAGCTAAGAACCGCCCGCAAGTAACAAAGGCCGTCTCCTTGGGCTTGGGCAGTTTGGGAGCATCAAAGGATCAGCCGCGACGAATCAAGCAGCTTGTAATCTTCCTGGCTATTGCATCAAAATTGTCATCCACCAGCAACAGAAGCATCTCATTATATGCTCAGGACCCGACCTTTACCAAGACAGACGAAGAATTTCTACTCAGTCTCGGGGTGCAAGTGCTTAAAACACACACTGCTTCGGATCTGGGAGAGGCTGGTCGCATGATTGATGAAGAGACACTTGTCTACAGTCCATTCCTCACAATAGACGCATACACACAACTATTTACCGCCATTTTAAACGAATCCAAGCAGTCAACAGGGTCTAGAGCTATTGTCCCAGTGCTGATCGGCGACGACTTCAATGCGCTGAAAATGAAGTGGGAGAAGCGCACTGCAGAGCACAGAAATGTTGAAGGTTTGATTAAGACCATGAAAGAAAGAACCTATCAGCGCCGGGCGATCAGCGGCGAAGGATTTTGGACCGAAACAGATAGTCCGTTTCCAATGGCGCTATATTGGAGACCAACCGGCTCAGGCGAGAGGAACCAAAGAAGGGGGACACAACAGAGCATTGCGACCAGCCGCTTATAAAAGCAGAATAGAGACTAGAGTCGGGATTGAGTGGAATTAGCAAGCGAAACTAATGTTGCATTTGAATACTTGGCATTTTGAGCGATTTTAGAATTAGAGAATAATCATGAAAATTTTTATTACGGTTGATTTTTTTTCTGTGCACTACGACATGTTCGGGATTTTCTAGACTTTAAAGAGCTTTTACAACTAGCACTGTCGGTCTTCGAACATGGTTTCCAGATAACCGTTTCATTTCCCGTACCACTGGCACAATTGCAAGTTTAAAATTAACAATAGAATTTGACGTACTGTCCAAAGAATAGATCTCAATAAGACTTTAAGGGAAATTAGGAATTGTTCGTAGTTTGCATTCAAGAGGGATTGACTTCTTGCTCGCATTGAGCAAGATGACTGCAGTTTTGTTCTGCTTGCGATCTTTATCTCCGGTTTTGGCAAAACATTGGTACCAGAAAGCAAATAATAAACAGTACGCATGCAAAGAAGTACAAACCGACGCTAGATGCTCATCATTTACTCTGGTAAAGATCCGAAAGTGTCTCGAGACCTAGGCAAAACCGTCGGTACGGTTGCTATTATTGACAAATTTTGTTGAGTTTGATGAAAAGCTCAGTGACCCCTAGTCTAATTTCGCGCGTGCTGCGGCTCACACCCGGAACTTGGATTTCATTATTTCCTTGCGTCGAATTTGAAGTTTATTTTATTGACCTGGCTGTGGCGATAAAAGTGACATGAGGGCAATCTCAATTTATTTTGTTACAAAATTTTATTTCTGGCCTGCCTGCTATGGGCGTATGGAATGCGTCTCAGCCAGTCAGGCCTTGTCTGGCCATGACCTGCTCCAGCTGGTGCACGGATTGCTGAAGCTCTGATTCTGTGGGTAGGTTCACAACAATAAAGTAAAACACGTCTTGCTGCAGTAGCTTCTTTATCACGCCCTTCTTCTTGCCACGCCTGTCTCTCATGTTAACTCTCGGGGCTCTGCCCCTGGCGACCCTCCTCATGTTTCTTTGCTCCCATCGTGCCGCCCTCCTATTTCGCCTTCCCTCCGCGGGGTTGAGGGCACCACCGGTGAGAAGCGATATGAGCGAACCGCTGCTGGCGGGATGGTTGGGATCTGAGTAGCGCGACTGGAACGGTTGGCGTGCTGATGAGGGCACGGCCAGTGTGGAGCCCTGATGCTCGGCTTCATACTCAGCCTGGGCCTTGCGATCAAGGTAGTCCTGGACGAAGTTGCCGGCACTCTTCCATTTTTCTTTCATGGTCGGTTTGGCAGGATCTTTGCCGCTACCATCACCGTTACCATCGCCCTGCCCATCGGCGTCCCTCTGCGCTGCTTTGTCAAGATATGGGTACACGAGGGGGGCGGCCTCGGGCAACTCGAGCTGCGTGTACGTCTTGCCGTTGGCCAATCTGATGCTCTGGAGGCCCTTCTTCATCTTGGAAATGTTTGGGTCGGGGTTGCTGTATTTTGCGGCTGTCTGATTAATATCAAGTCTTTCGGACTGGAAGAAGGCTGCGCCAAGGGAGCTCGACAATCGACCCAAGGGCCCGCTTTGCTGCTGGTTGGGAAGCTCATCTTTAAATGTCATAACCATGGCGAAGAGGCCGCGGGGCATGAACAGTTCTTGGTTAATCTGGTCGAGGAAAGAGTTTTTGCGGTGGCGGGATTGCAATTCCTTGGCTGTTCCGGCAGCGATGCTTACGACAGTACCGACGACCTGGGCTGCAACTTCAGGTACAAAGCCCACGACATTAGCAGCCACCATGACAACCTCAAGCCATGGATCGGCCTATCGCAAAGTTAGTCTATCTCCTCTTTGGTATTTTTTCCTTTTCTTTTTGGTCAAGGCAGTAATTGATGTAGTATGCTGTACCTTGCTTGCATTTTCCCAATCCGACATGAACTTCAAAAACACCTCTTGCCCAATGCCACAATCTTGGAGTGCTGGTGCATAAGCCCTCACAAATCCCCGAGACTTGTTTCTTGGTCGTCTTTGCGGGATAATGACGGGGCAAGGGAGCCGCTGGATCGGCACCGGGGGTGGTCCGGCCATTTGCACCAACCCGCGAACCAACTTCTCCTGCTTCTCAGCCTTGACCTCCTCCGAATCATCACTGTTTGGCATCAAGCTTGGTTCAGAGGCATCGTATGAGGGTGGCGCTACGCGCTCGGCCATTTCATCGAGTTCCCAGGCGGCCTCGTCGCCGGCGAGTTCGTCCTCGGAGGACGAGTCATCTTCATCTTTCTCATCAGCGTAGCCAGCCTCACGGGCCTTGGACTTGTTGTCGGTTTCGGCACCGTGATGCTCCGATGGACGACCAAAGTCCTCAGCCCGACCCGAGCGAATCAGCTCTTGGGCGTAGGCTTCATCAGCTTCAACATACTGGGGAGGGGCATCGGGGATGGCGCGGACCGAGGAGGAGCTTTGACCCGGGTTTGGAGACGGCGACCGGCTGGACTGGGAGCGATTGCGGCGGTGGTGAATGGCCTCGGAGGCGAGGCCAATGCCTGACCCGATGAGCTTCACAATTCTGCCCATGTTGTTGGACGAGGGGAACAGAGTTTGTCGTAGGGCTTAGTGTCGATGCCAAGGCTCGGCAATGTCAAGAAATCAAGCGTGTTAAAGATCAAATGGAGATTCAGCTCTTATAAGGTGACATGCGCAATGCCGATTTTGCCGATTACCCTGACGCTTCGTTCCACTAGTCCATGAAAGAGCGGGGAGCCACCACGCCAAAATACTGTTAGGAATCGATATTGCCTGTAATCATTGGGTCGCTGCTGCATTGATTAGGCTTGGGGGACACAGCCGCACTCTTTGGAATGACCTCATCGCTTGCCCATAAAGGCTCTAGCGGCTGAGCTTCTGTGGGAATGCGGAGAGGGGCTGGCTTACTCCGAAGTTCAATTCGTTGCTTGTTCGTTGGTTAGCGCCAATTCAACGCAGGGTATCACTTCCTGCCATATCCTTCAACATTTAGTGAGATCGGAAGGCTAATGGTGCCATAAGCTTGTCTTAAAAATAGTATAAATTATTTGTGCAGGGGATGTTTAGTAGCAATAATTCTACTGCAAAACTCGAGGAGCCATTGACCCATCAGTTACATCATAACTCCATCACGGCTCCATGAGGAAATTTGATCATAATGGAAGAAGCTACAACTAGCTACACCGGCTGGACGAGTACACAGACCAGGAACCCAAATTTCCAATTATAAAGAGATAAGAAGTGAGCTACTCGATATGGATGGTGGGTACGAAGGCCAGTCAGCCAGGCACACACTCAAAGCTGCTTCAATGGCGCCTGGGTTCTTTTCCTCCACCCCGGCGTTTGACATGTCTGGAGCACTAGCGATATAAACGCAGAATATAATAAAATTCTGCGCCTACTATGCAGTTCCTAACTAAAAGTCGCACAGCTAAAGAGGTGGTCTATATTGATTGTCAAGAAATACTGCCTTTTTGACACAAAGAAGTAGTTGGGGGCCTGGCAGCCAAACTAAAGTGTCAAGGCGTATCAGGTTTATTTATGATCTGAGCAGAGGATGCTGCACATATCCATAGACTTAGAGTGAGTTAGAATTGACACGCGATTATGTTGTGTTTTAAACCAAAAGTTTTATGAATGTAAGCAAGATTGAATCCTTTCGAGGAAACATCTTCAAGTCTGAGACTCTACTGAGTAATGTTCATCGAAATGGCATCTGCCTCGTCAACGAATCTTGAAGACAGGGTAGGACTTTTCCGACGATATAGATCACATGATCAGCTCACATAGCTGTATCAGTGGACAGGGGTAAGTATTTAATTTGTTGTGACACAATATTGCACCATTTGTCTACCTTGTTCAGCAATTCTAACCCCCTCACCAATCTAAATGGCTCAAAAAACCGATCTCGACTCTCGCCCTATTACGGTCGCTGACTTCAAGGAGATCGCTAGAAAGCGTCTTGATAAGGCCGTATGGGATTATTACACAACAGGAGCCGACGATGAAAATACCCTGAAGCGCAATGGCGAGGTTTATTCCAAGTATGCAGGACCAATGCTTCCTCCTACCCTCTTCTCTTGGTGTCATGGGCTAATTTCTTTTCGCTAAGCAGATTATTCTTGCGACCGCAGGTTCTCAAGAATGTAACTGAAATTGACACAAGCACAACTATTTTTGGAAAACGTTATGATATTCCTATAGCTGTTGCCCCAAGTGCCTACCAGAAGCTTGTCAGCCCGGGTGGTGAGATTGATGTCGCCCGTGCCAGCCACGCAGTTGGCACCAACTTTACGCTCTCTACGAGTGCGACAACCAGCCTCGAAGATGTAATAGAGGCCCTTCCACCACGCGACAGCAGCTACCCTCGCCCTTGGTTCCAGCTCTACTTTCTGCGCTCACGCAGCCTCACCACAGATTTAATTCGTCGCGCGGAATCTGCAGGCTACGAAGCGCTCGTGCTTACCGTTGATACTGTAGTTCTGGGTAACCGCGTGCAGCCTAGGAAGAATCCTGTCAAACTTCCCCCTGGTCTCAGTTCGGCAAATATCAAGTCTAGAACTGGAGGCAGCAAGTCGGTTCTCCTACTAGAAGCCAAAACAGAGGCCGAGGCAAAAGAAGTGGTAAGGGAGCACTCGGATGGGCTGGTCGACGCAGGCCTCACCTGGGATGAGATTATTCCATGGCTTCGGTCTCAAACCAAGCTGAAAATAATTCTCAAAGGTATTATGACAGCTGAGGACGCTGTACGATCAGTCAAGGCTGGTGTGGACGCTATCGTCGTGTCTAATCATGGTGGGAGGCAGTTGGACGATGTTCCTTCGACTCTCGAGGTTCTGCCAGAAATTTCGGATGCCGTTAAGGGGAGGATACCCATAATATTCGATGGCGGCATCAGCAGAGGCAGTGACGTCTTCAAGGCATTGGCACTAGGTGCTAACCTGTGCCTGATTGGCCGATCAACTCTGTGGGGCCTGGCTTACAACGGTCAGAAGGGGGTCGAGGATGTTCTGCATATTCTTGAGAGGGAGCTGTCCCGTACAATGGCTCTTATGGGAGTAACTTCTTTGGGAGAAATAACAAAGGATATGCTAGGAATATCTCGGGCTGACGGATTCGGGATTGCAAAGCTTTAGATTCATTGACACCTTTACAGAGCGATACTCGGTCGATAAAGGCACGTATCGCAAGATGGCGACAGAAGGGCGACACTTGCATAAAGCCAATAAATTGAGTAGTAAATGAACCAATAATGTTATTCTTTCCTCGTTATTGCTAATGAATCTGATATTAAAAAATTAGTTCACCGGCCAATTAAGGGTTAACTTAATCCATCCTCGAAGTTATCATTCCTTTGGCTTCTGTTGTCAGCGAAGGCTGGTAGAATCTTATTCACAAATTTAGGGCCAGCATTTCCCGTGCGACTCCTCCTCTCTGCTTCTACGGATAGATATTTGCGTTCTAACCCAAGAGTAATAAATTGTGAGAGTAACGTTTTGGGTCACCTAAAATGAAGAAGTATTGTATCCAGCTAAACACAATTTTGCAGCTCGGATCAGAGAGCCCGGAACATAGCCACATGCCCCACAGAAGATCTGGCAGGTACCGTAAGTCCTTGGTCGAATCCTTAATCCAGACTGCAAATCGCAGAGTCTACACAGATTCATTGCCAATGATACCGAACCAGCTCAAGACGGAAATCCCGAAACATTATCTTCAAGAATACTGAGGAGCTGAAAATGAATACAGCAGGATTCGCTGCAGGTCTCCAAGCTGATGTGGACGGAGAAATCCTTCGATTTTGCTTCTGGTGGACTATGAATGCTGCTTACGGCTGTGATATCTCGCGTCGCGTTGATACTGATAAATTATTGGGCGCGAAGAAAAACAACTAAAGAGGAACAAGTGTCGCGTGAGTAGAATCGGCTCTTGAATAGAGTGCCAGTAGCTGGGCTGGAGCCACTGTCTCACTACCCTAGAAGAAGTGACGAAGTCATGCAAGAAAAGAAGTCCACAGGAGGAACTTGCGTAAAATCGAAAATCCCCCCTCTACGCTCCAATGGTCTGAGAGGCACGGTTTGGCATGGATACATTTGGCACGACTCCACAGGTCTCGGAAGTACGCCCGAAATAGCCGGCAAGGGGGGGGTGGTATGTTGCCGTCTTGAACTCGAGGGGATAACTTCGGATTTGTGGCGGGTGTCCATTAGAGGAGACAGGGGTTTGGAGGATTTTTATGGCATGGGAGCCGTTGATGTTTTGGGCGGTGTAGGGGACTAGCGGTACACTGTCTCGATTGTGGTTCAATCGAGGCTTTGCTTTCGGGACGATCGATGTTGGCATCGCGTCTTGGCAGATGTGACACCTGGGGATTCACGCATAAAGCGTTAGCTTCGTGGTATGGGCTACTTGGCAATGTACCTGTCTTGATCTAGCGTTCGCAGCAATGAAGTGTAGGCAAGCTCAGTGCAAATGTTGTTATGATGATCGCGCCCGATATTTCCCTCATGCCGGAAGAATATCGGGTTTCTGGTTTCCATGTCCCATCCCAAGTTGCGAAAAGATTGGGAAATGTGACAGTAAACGGACCGATTGTCTAGGTTATGCAAATCCCTCATGCCTTTTAACTTGCCTCGAAAACAAGGTTTAGCGAAAGGTCGCCCGAGCGCCACAGAAGCATGGGGATGTTGTGGGGAGTCTTTTTGCCGTGGCATTTCGATCCTGGAGTCCCATGGGGTCTGAAAAACCACCCGGGATGTGGGGAATTGGCGGGAATGGCCACCGCGTCTGGAGACTTTTAGGTGTTGCGTAGGGTTGAGTGGGCAGGCTTGGCGTTCAGGACATATTCATATACTATCTTGTTGACGGACTCTATCTAGCGCTGCCGTTGATGCCGATTTTCTGGAGTTTGGAGTTGAAAACCAAACGCTGCCAGGATTGGTTGGGGTAGATGTCCAGCAATTCGCATGGTTTCGTTTCGCCCAATGCCTAATTGCACGGCCCAAGTTACCCGATCGCATGATCCACCTGTACTTTACATCCGCTCGTGATGAACGCGCTATACAAGTTGGTGACAGCCATCGGACCTTTGCTGCATATTACCAGCAGCTTGGGCAAGCCCCCGGCAAATGCAAGCGCCGTTATTGGCAGACGATGTTCCATCCCGAGCGTGATTTCGCGAGGCATTCCGCTATCTAGTTGCCCGATTGTCGTAACCAAACTGGTTTGCGAGTGTCTCATCACAATGGATACTTGCATGGGGATCACCATCGCCATAATCCACCTCATTTATCCCAGCTCCTTTTAGTCTCCACAACCATGCAAAGTTCACAACATGCGGGGTTAGCAAGGAATATAGCATGTTTCTATCAGTCTGATCATTGTCCACGTGGTTTGGAAATTTAATCAGGTTATGTACCCGCTTATAAAAAGTCGAATAGGTCCCGCCTTGGTGGCTCTGAGAAGTGGCTTGGCGTTGTTCTTAGCCGTCTTGGACTGCCCATAACTCACATATCTTAAGTGATTGAGCAACCAAGATAGCGCCATGGGCTTCAGACTTCGGAATCTCCTAGCGCTGCTCCCACTTACTGACCTTGTGGGAGCTTCTTGGAATCATGATGACTACCTATCCAGTCCATCTCCCGAGGAGATCCCCAACCGTGAGCAAGAACCGAAATTAATGTGGCAAACGACAGACATCTAACTCTTCCCAGCAATCGCCAATGGAACCAATTGGGAGGACGCCTTTAAAAAGGCAGAGGCCTTTGTCTCCCAACTTACCCTAGAAGAAAAGGTTCTGCTAGTGTCTGGTACCGAGGGTCCGTGTGTCGGTAATATTGCGCCCATTTACCGTCTCAACTTCACCGGGCTGTGTCTTCAGAATGGCCCCTTAGCTCAGGAACAGGGAACATACAGTTCAGTATTCTCTGCTGGACTGACAATTGCAGCAACATGGGACCGAGACATTGCCTACAAACGTGGTGCCCACATGGGAGAGGAATTCAGAGGCAAGGGATCACAAGTCGCTCTTGGACCCGTAGCTGGGCCCCTGGGCCGATCTGCTGTCGCTGGAAGGAACTGGGAGGGCTTCTCACCAGATCCATATCTTACCGGAGAACTATTTACTGAAACCATCGTCGGCATTCAGGATCAGGGTGTGCAGGCATGCGCCAAGCATTTTATTGGCAATGAACAAGAGACTCAGAGGCAGCCAAGCACGGATGCTAACAACGTGACCGTCGAGGCTGTCTCTTCTAACATTGATGATCGAACCATGCATGAGCTGTACTTGTGGCCGTTCCAAAAGGCTATCAAGGCAGGAGTCGCAACGGTAAGTAAATTGAGATAAAGGCTCAGAATTTCGGGTTTAATTGAGTTTATAGGTCATGTGCAGTTACAATCGTCTTAACCAGACTTACGCTTGCCAAAACAGCAAGGCTCTGAACGGGCTGCTCAAGGATGAACTTGGTTTTCAAGGCTACGTCATGTCTGATTGGGGTGCTACTCATAGCAGCGCCTACGCTGTTAATGCTGGCGAAGACATGGATATGCCAGGGACTGCAAGCTTCGGCACCGTTTTTTTCCATGACAACTTGGTCAAATCTATCAACAATGGCAGTGTGTCGATCGATCGCCTCGATGACATGTGCCGACGCGTAATGACACCATACTTTCAGCTGAAGCAAGATGAAGGTTTTCCTGCGATTGATCCCAGCGCAAAGGAGCTCAACGCGGTTATGTTCTCTAAGCGTAAGTGATGCTCATTAATCTTAGGACGTTAACTAACAATACGTCTAGCTTCTGAGTATAAATACGAGTTCACCTTTGGAACTGAGAGAAATGTAGACGTGCGTGATAACCACGGCGACGAAATTCGCAAGGCTGCGGCTGCTGGCACCGTCCTCCTTAAGAATGAAAACAACACCCTTCCACTGAAGTCTCCAAAGCACATTGCTGTGTTTGGAAACGATGCGGGGGATGTTACCAACGGCATGTCTTACTGGTACTTTAACGGCATCGGTAAATACGAATACGGTGTACTCGCAACCGGAGGTGGTTCTGGTTCAGGCCTGTTCACATATATTGTGAGCCCTCTTGAAGCCATTAAGCAAAAGGTTGGATACCGAAAACAGACTCTTGTTCAATACGTTCTGAACAACACCGCCCTCGCACAAGAAGGCAGCGCCAAGTAAGTTGTATTAGTCGTTGAATTAGCTGTTGTTAACATTATGTAGCATCGCTGCACTTCAGCCTTACCCTCCGGATGTTTGCCTCGTCTTCCTCAAGAGCTGGGCGACTGAGGGTGAGGACCGCCCTAACCTCGCTGTGGACTGGGATGGCGATAAGGTCGTGGAGAATATCGCAGCTAACTGTTCCAACACCGTCGTTATCACACACTCTGGAGGTATCAATACCATGCCTTGGGCGGATCACCCGAACGTCACTGCCATTCTTGCTGCTCACCTTCCAGGTCAAGAAGCTGGAAACAGTATCGTTGATATACTCTGGGGCGATATTAACCCATCTGGCCGATTGCCATACACGATTGCAAAGGCTCAGTCTGATTATGATTTTGCACCCATCACCAACTCGACCGAGCTGCTTAACACTGTTCAGCGGAACGCTTGGCAAGCCGACTTTGAAGAAGGACTCTTGATTGACTACCGTGAGTCTCAATTGCTCGAATCTTATCAATCTTTACTAATGCATCCTAGGACACTTTGACTACTACAATAAGAGCGTTTTGTACGAATTTGGCTACGGACTCTCGTACACTACATTTTCTCTAGATGCAGGCGTTGAAGTAACACCTACCTATACCGGAACTCTCTCCGGCCTACCTGCTTCAGCCAAGACCGAGCAAGGAGGAAACCCGAACCTTTGGGAGGTCGTCTATCAAATTACCGTTACTGTTGAAAACACTGGATCTATTGCTGGTGACGCGGTTCCACAGCTCTACCTGAGTCTACCACAAGGATCTGACGTGAACCCCAAGCCGAAACACGTTCTCCGAGGATTTGACAAGGTCTACTTGAAGGCTGGAAAGTCCACAACGGTGACATTTGATTTGACTCGACGGGATATTAGTTATTGGGACGTTGCCCAGCAACAGTGGGTCATTAGCTGTGGAGAGATTGAAGCTCAAGTGGGATTCTCAAGCAGGGATTTCCGAGCCACAAGCTCCTTTATCCCGATAACATGCGGGTCCAAGATATGAGTATTGGATTCATAAATATTCAATTTGGTACATAGAGATGTTTTTAGGAAAAAAAAAAAATTGACCGCCATGAACAATCTTATTCTTATACTCTACTTCCAATAGCTAACAATTACCTATTTGATAAGCGCAGTGCTGCTTTCTGCGATAGTAGATCGTCCATTAAGGGCTTCTTGTAAGATTGCGACTTCCTCTGCTCGTCGCATTTCATCCAACGCTGGTTGGGCGGTCAACCAAGCCACCACGAGCATCCCTTTCAGGGACCAGGCGGAGCGGAACCTTTCCACCGTGTACCACTCCAAACCCTTGTCATGTAATTCCGTCACCCATGGGTAGTTCATCTTCATATGCAAACGCAATAACTCGGGATGACACCGAAGTTCGTTGAGTGCTTCCCTGGAGGCGCTGATATACCATCTAAAGCTTCCTACAGCGAACCCGATTGATGAACCTACAAGAAATGGGATTGCGGCAGAGCCAGTTAAAATGCTTGCAACAATAGATGCAGAGACACCAACGGCGCCAGCCGTGCAAGTTCCGGCAATAACACTCCGCAGCATGCTAGGTATTTTACGTTAGCAAGTGGCCATCTCTCAATATGTGTCCTGGTCTCACAATAATCCTGGTCCACTAATAATGAATCCATCTGTTAATGATGCATCATGCAGAATCAAGGGCATTCACACTTTGTCAGTCCCCATCCGCCAACTATTCTAAGAATATGCCATGGTCCTTGGCCATTGCCAATGAATTCGGTCACCTAAATATTGAACTGATTAGTCAAATGTATATCAATACAATCAAAGGTATTAACATACAGCTCGCTCTTGCATCATGAAGGGGTTCTTTGAACAATAACTGCGGTCATGGGATTTTTTACAGAGCAACACAACACTGCCGATTCGCGTTTTGAAAGCGACCACGGTTTGTGTACGGACGCGAAAGTCAATTCCAGGCGGACTTTGTCTCGGCCCGGGAATGAGGCTTCTTTTTCTTCATGTTAGACCGCTTTCGGTTGGAGGCAATCTTTCCGTGTTCGGATTTTCCCGATCGCGAAATAGCACGCCCGATAAGATTTGAGGGGTGCGAACACGCAAATAAAAGGTGCGAGTAGATGTCATCCTAAAAAGCTAAGAATCAACTCATTTCAATCTCCGCCCATGGCAATCATTGATATATTTTCTTGACTTCTGGCTGTCACATGAATTATATTTGAATTGTGGTGCTTCGGCTCGAATTCTAATTAACATGTGGAAAATACGCTGACCAAGACGGGATATCAAACACTCTGGGATCCAACCTCGACAAGTTGATAAAACACTCGACAATCAAAAATACTCTCGCAAAGAGAATAAATCCCGCAAGAGTTGGTAAATAGAAATAGAAGAAATGGACATGTGGGATAAACAATCCCAGGGTCAGAAACTTCTCTAAAATGGTCTCCTTTGCCTCGGGGACATCAAGATAACGGCGTCGTTTGCTTCGTTCATACCAATTCCGCAAAAAATTCGCATACAGCCCGACAAGAGCACCGGGTCCACTTGCACAGAGGCCGACTGAGGAGATGAGCCAGAGCGTGTATTCCGTGCCGTTGTGAAAGGGGGAATTTATGGCGACAAGATGGAGGCCTCCGTAGAATGTACCAGCTAGTGCGAAGGCAGCATGTGTTGAGATATGCCTTGTTTGAAACCTGGTGAGGCTGAGTATATTTTCTGGCCAGTTCTGAACTCTGTCGACAAGGAGGCTCGGTACATGGTCTGGATTGAGTTCAGGATCGGCTCTATCACCCAGAAAATTGATAAAATATTCTCCGGCTTCTTCATGTTTCAGAAAACGGTCAACGAATTCTGAGGCGCGATTCCAACGGAGAATATCCGCCACATTCAGCAGTATGTAGGGCTGTTCCTGAGACAGATTCGTTGATCTGGCAGGGATCTCGTTTCTCCGTTCGAAACAAAAGCCATGTAAAGTCTGACCCATTCGAAGAACGTGACTGGACTCTGATGCTCCGAAACCTCTTTCGGGGTCTGAGGTATTAGACGGAAAAATGTTCAACTCGGCTTGTGATGGATCTCCATTTTCATTTTTGAGTTTGGAAGATGATGACTTTGGATCAAATCGAACTCGAGGGTCAGATGTTCTTTTGGGCTGATACAAATGAAGTTCCAGCTCCCGGCGACCAATGTAATTGCTAGTCATGGCTAAAAAGGCCACAAGATCTTCACATAACCGGCCATCTATGAGAGCAGATCCAGCCACATCCAAAGGTTTCGACCACCAGATGAAGTATACGAGGAGCGCACACAATGCATGAGCAAATGTGTTGAGCTCCAGCAAGGCGATGGGATATCCATTGGAAAGTCGAAAGATAGTCGATACGAGAAACCAAGTCGCCTGAATACAGATCATGAACTTTTTTAACCCATCAGTTTTGCTCTTGTCAAGTATATCCTCCTTGGAGATAGCTGGGAGGAGCTCTGGTTTACACCGAGCAAGCAGCAAAACGCCTTCTTCTGACAAGGTTTGAAAGTTTGGTGACCCAGGGACAAAGCCCTTCGGGAGATGGCGCATGTCAATAGCAAAACCACCCATGGTAGTGTACCAGCTATGGGCTGTAGTCCACATTGGTAACCGTCGGTCTTCTACGGCCTGTGGTATTGACAATGGTTTCACCGTACTTATGCCGTCCATTTGATTGAGATCATCCATCTACAGTGCATCAAATTAGCTTTTGCAACTAGTCCATCCTGGAATGGGCTGTATTACCTCAACTAACGACTTGCCTTCGTCTTCGTGTGTGCTAATTCCTACTGGCCATTGGGAGGGAGCGGAAGGGTTGAGAAGAGATCTTTTAACTTTTAAAAACCACCGGTGGATAGATTTTAATGCTTGGCAGATTGATGCCCATGACTCGCCTGGCCAGGCCCTCAGCCTCTGCCATAATGTTGCAGAGGCTTGTTGACGGAGAACCTTGATCATTTTCTCATGGAATATTGCCGATGATCTATTTTGAGTCCACGCCGTGAACACAACCTGGAACAGCAGACGTTTAATTCTGACACTCTCAGAGATAGCTGAGGCAGAAATTGTACGTACCATTTCAGGTGCCAAAAGACCAACAAGCATCCAGCCAATTTTCCTCCATGATTGTGCTGCGGTCTTACCGGGCCCTGGAATATTGAGATGCACCGCTGTCCAGGTGCAGAGTAGAAGCGTGGCGAGGCATGCAGACAGGATGCCCCATGTGCCGCGAAACTTGGGCTCAGGTTGCCATGAGACAGTTCCGTTGGCCGTTGAATTGCCAAACAGGTTAGCCATTGCGGCTCTGTGAAGGTTTTCTTACCAGGATGCTGGTGCCAACATCAACCGGAAGCAACAGGTACATGTGTGATGCAACGTTGCCTAGATTCTTAGCCTTGTGTCGCAAACTGAGGTAAGGTATGTATGGTATGGTGTGTTCGGAAATGAAACAACACGTGACTAGTTTTGAGGAAACGAACAAGGACGATTCGGTAATGCGAAGGGCCATCTAAAATATTGATGGGGCAACGGCAAATTGGTGCCGAGATATAAAGCTAACGACCGCTAGTCGGTCTAGCACCAGAACTTGACCTAGCTCCTGGGCTTGAATCCTCCAGCAACCCATTAGTCCAAATTTTTGGTGTCTGCTTGCCTTTAAGGGGCTGGTTTGGATTGGACATTGGTTTCTACCCTTTTCCAGAATTTAATTGCAAGTGTTCCATTTTGTTCCTTGACAATTGTGGATCCCATTTCACGAAGAGGGCTTTTGTGGTGGTTCCATGTCTATCAGCGGGGTGTTCCTTTTATTATTCGCAGGTATCACGTGTTGAAATGTCTGCCCAATTTCTGAATACCTCGCGAGAACGTCTGTGGATGAGCCCCGTGAATTATGGTGCTGTAGGGGCGGATATGCCTCTGGTAAAGATAGGGTGATCCCAGTAATTTGTCTACGGAATAGATAATCCAGACAGCTTCTTTCTAGAAACTAGTTTTATGTCAGAAAGAAGTAATTTTAAAATTTCAGAATCGCTCCCTTAAGGTAAGGCATCCAACATTTACAACTAGTCTCTAACAATGAAACAATATTCTCAAAAAGGCATGGAAACTGGCATGACATTTGTCTCATGCTTTTAACTTAAATTCCAATGCAACCACATCGCCAAATGTATGAAAAGCTTGCACCAGATCCTCTTGTGGCGCCGCAGCAAACGTCAACCTGAAGAATATATTTCCCGGGTGGTCTTCGACTGTAAACCAACTTCCTTTGGCAACCAGTACACCTCGGGCTTCAGCAGCGTTTGAAATTTTATCTTCAACCAATTGGCCAAGTTTTAATTCATCGTTTTCCTTGCCTTTTTTATTTTCCCAAAGAGGATGTTGTTTCAAATCAACCTGGACGAAAATGAACATGCCGACATCTGGCCTCTTCCACTTACAAATAGCATGAGGAATATACTTGTCGCAGGCTTCAAGGGCAACATCGCGGCGTTTCCGATATTGCTCTGAAAGATGCATGACCCATTCGATGAAACCCTCTTGCCCCCATGTATCTATAAAGAGCTTATACAGCAGCACTTGGGTTGGTCCGCTCGGGCACAATGTGCTGAGATCAGCGAATGCGACATATAACTCGATAATTTGACTGCTGCCGGTCGCCCACCCAGCTCGCATACCTGGCGCCAAAATCTTAGATACACTGTCTAGGCGAAGAACCCGGCCAGAGGTATCAAGAGAGAGATATGAAACGGGCAATTCCCTGACGTAATCATCCGTGCTGTCGAAGGAACCCCCATTATCAGTGCTGTTGGATAATATAAGCAGATAGTACGGGTCATCTTCGATGATGTACAGGTCGTGCTTTTCGGCAATCTCATATATGGCCTTCTTTCTCTCAGTTGGTTGCGTTTTTCCAGTCGGATTTTGTCCGGAAGGAATGGTATACAAGACAAATGGCTTTTTTCCCTTGGATGTATCCCAATTACTGAGCTTCCAGTCAAGGTCTTCTGGATCCAGACCCATTTCATCCATCTTGACAGCTGCAACATTGATCCCATGGGCCTTAGCAGCAAGAAGTGTGCCAGAATAAACGAATTCTTCCGCAAGAATCCAATCGCCCCGATTGCAAAACATTCGAAAGGCCAAATCAATACCCGCCGTTGTTCCACATGTCAGGCAAGTCTGCCAATCCTTGTATGGTGGATTGTGGATTCGTTTCACATGAGAGGTGAAAAAATCAACCAGCTCTGTAGGCCCAGCAGTGAATCCATAGTTGAGGGCATCTGAGAGATCGAATGGACCTTTTCCACTGACGCATGTCTTTGGTTCAGCAAATCCCCGGCTCGCTTCTTTCGTCGCGCGTATCGAAATACTTTGCCAAGGATAATATTCCCTATGCGGACGGGCCGCTCCAAGAGGAGTGGTTTTCGAAATGTCAAGAGCATTGGCTGTTTCCTTCAAAGGCGATATCGTCATAGAGAGACTCTCATCACTGTAGCGATACTCCCATCGTTTTGAAGGACTTCTCTCCCCATTTGCATTAGATATCGTCGTCGGGATGCTCTTACTGCCGTTTTTAATTTCTTTGGAACGACAAGGGCTGAGGACTGTGGTGGATGTCATGGCGGTAAAAAAGAAACTGCCTTGCAAGAATCTAGGCAGAAAGGTTCTAGAGGGTAATTATCAAAATTGAATTCGCCGCTTGAATTGCAAATGGCCTGTGATGTGGAAAACCTCCCAGCCCGGAAGTTCAACTGTGTTCCTTTTATAATTCATCTTTTCTTTTGCCGTCGTCTGTTGTCATACGCTCCTTATGACAAGGTGAGCCACTCAAGTAATACAGATAATCAGCTGAGCTGATAAGTGACATCATCTCAGCATAGCGCAGGGCCAACCAAAAACGTAAGGCTCAAATGCATTATCATATACTTGTCAAAGCTATGTCAAAGCCATGTCAAAGTCTCGTCAAAAACACGCCTTACGTAGTTATTTTATTTTAGGGTGCAATTGACAAGACGAGATTGTGGGACCGGTCTGTTCTTTTGGTGGGGCGTTGGAGTTTTATCGCGCGCATGTTGCGCAACTATTGGGCTCTCGTATGTAAATGACTCCGTACACGGGCGATCTGCTTCGGCATTTCTCTTGTAGCACAACCCGAGCGGCAAGGGCGCCTAAAATTGGAAACTTGCCAGTCAGCTTTCCATGCTCTGAGCGTGCGTTTTTTCTCTCATATTTGCTTCTCTCTGGGCAAGTGATGTAGAAACACAAATAAGAGTCGAAGACAAGGCCCGGACTTTCTGCTACCGAAAATTGCAGGCGCTTTTCACCTCCTATTCTCATTGCAGTAGTACATTGTACCATAAGTATTGCTACAAGCCTTATTATTGACAGATATGTATTTATTTCTAGTTTTACTTATTTCTAGTTTAAATTTAAGGACAAGTACCAGGGTTGCTCAGCTAGAATTTCTCCCAGGAGCTAGGCCACAAAGGTGGCGGATACAAATAGCGTTTTAACGACTTTATTTGGTCGTCGATTTGCCCAACCAAGAAATAATCCACTTAATGGAAAGCACAACCTCGATGGATAATTATTTACTAATAAATGATATTAATTAAAACCCTTAATTTAGTCCTTTCTAATATCTTCTATGAGATACGAATATTCCCCCCAAGCAAAAGGGTTATTGACAGATATAGCAGAACAAGCATATTTGCCATTTACAACAATTCCACAAAGCTTATAAACATGCTTCTCGAATATTCAAATCGAAGAAACTGATATTTTGGTGTAGATAAAGCTTTGCACACCATGGCAAATTGAAAATGAAGAAATGGATGATAAAAGAAAACCGGTCACTCCCAGGGTTAAAAACTTTCATAATGTGCCACCAGCGTGATGATCAAGTAGCAGCATTCTCAACCTTGCCCCATCTATTGACACGGCTGCGTCGCACGACTTCTTCAGGTCTCCACCGCCCGCAATCTATAACGATCCACTTTAAAACTGGCCGAATGACTCGCTTCGCCGCTTGCTGACAGGAACTAATTCTAGTCTATCATGACATAAAAAATTGCCAAGTTCTATCTAACCTCTCCAATTACATGATTTGAGAAGTGTTATTCAAGGTAAAATATGACTCCGCGACCTCCAGATGATGCGAGTTCGCCATATAACAGATTTCGGAGACGTCTGTCCGAAATTGCATCTCAAACCGATGACAATCACCATCCCATCACCATCGTTGACCATGACGGTGTTAATCTGGTCGAAGAAGAATTCGGGGGTCTGATGCGCAAGATTATCGAGCGCAATGACGTGCCTCTTCTCAAACAGTATCTACTTCAAAGCCCGTACGCTGTCTGGCCCATGGTACCTTACCACTGGGACGTGTTTTATGTTGCGGTTAGCTATGGAAGCGTTGATGTTCTTCAGATTCTCCTCGAGCGTTATTCTGATTCACCAGAGCCAATCAAGGCCATTGAGGAACGGGGGTTTCTCTTGCTGAATGTGGCGTGCGCAGCAGCCCAGATTGACATGGTGAAGTGGCTATTCAACAACCAGCCAACATACGCGAATATCCATGCAAAACAGCATGGATGCACGGCTATTCTTTCTGCTGCAGGCTCTGGATATGGTTGTTTTCTGGATAGGAGGCTACTGGAAAATGGGGAACAAGCTCGCGATGAAACAATCCTATTCTTGCTGGAGAGAGGTGCAAATGCTGGCGACGTGGAAGTTTGGCCACCAGGCTCGCTTGAGCGACGGCAAGTACCACAGCAACCACGCGAGACTGTTCTCAGTCTGGCTATGCCTTGGGCTGGCTACGATCTCATAAAAAAGCTTATTGAGTCAGGGGCTGATGTGCATGTGAAAATGCTGCAAGAGGTCGATGGCGAGGTGTTTGATTCACAGGATACCAGTTTGGTTTCGGATATTCCGCTGCTTTCGATCGCCTGTCTTTATTCAAATGTCGACTGCATTCAAGTTTTGTTTGATTTGAAAAATATAGCCACGGAAGTTGCAGACATGGTTTCATCCAGCGATAGCAAAGGGCGCATTCCGCTTCATTGGGCAGCTGTTTCTGCAATGTACAATGATGGAGACCATGATTCGGCATACACTCAAAATCGCGCCCAGAGGACTCTTGTCGCCATTGACATGCTATTGTCTGGTAATGCCGACATCATCAATGTTGAAGAAAAGGAAGGAAATACAGCGTTGCACTATGCTGCAGGGTATGATGGTCAATTGGGTAGGGCGGGCACGGATATCATCAAGCTCCTGTGCGAACATGGGGCAGATGCAAGCCTACGAAACAAGAAAAAAGAAACCCCACTGCATAAGTGGTGCGTTCGAGGAGTTGGTGACACGCCTGTTGATGAAGATGCAGCTGCGGTGCTTCTTTCACATGGCTCAAGGGCAACGGACGTCGACGAGGATGGAAATACACCGCTGCACCTAGTCGCAAAGTGTTGGCTGCGCTTCGAGGCTTCTAAATTTTTGCAGAATCGTTTATCTGGCATTGCATCAGGCCCTACGACAGTGGACGGGATCAAAGCACAAGATAGAATGATGGAAATTTTGATGGAGGCCGGAGGCGACGAGTTACTGGATCAGCCAAATGCAGCTGGTAAAACACCACGGCAACTTCGAGAAGAGGCTCGGCAACGTTTACGAGATTTTGAGCGCGACGTGAATAATCCAAGGCCTGGGCTCGGTCGAGGTCGAGGTCGTGGTCGGGGTAGAGGTCAAACTCAAGGTCAAGATCAAGGTCAAGGCAGAGGCGGGGTAGATGCAGGCATGGGGAGGGGCATGGGTAGGGGGAGACGTACAGATACGTGAGCTGAAGGAATTGATCAATGACAACAGGAAGAAAAGGCTATGTAATGGAGACGCGTTTGAGATAGAAGGAGACTGTTGGTTTAGGAATGGAAGACAGCTTGAACTCTGGCCAGGGGCATTTGGATGCAAGAGGAGGTGTTGATGCTTTCCGCGTTACGCGCGAACAAAAAGCTGCAGCTCCAAAAATAAAAATAAAAATAAAAATAAAAAAACCAAGATGGGCATATTCGCATTTGCTTTCGGCATCAAGCAGCGATGCGCGAATAGAGCGAGGGGCGGGGATGCAATTGTTGAACTGCACAGCAAGTCTCATGGTTGGTCGTGGCTTGGGCATCCGCGCATCTGCCTCGGGCCGACAGTTGGGGGGGGGGGGAAATGCCTGAGCGGTTTTGGGTTGGGGCTGCGTTACAAGAGTCTTTTGTTGGTGGGTGCAACGTCACTAAAAAAAATAAAATGAAAAAGAGAGCGTTGAGAGGGGAGGGGAGTGTCAGCACTCAAGGGTGAGACATTACATCAGATGGCTCGAGTCAAGATGGTACCTTGGAAAATTGCAACGGTAATGATTGAGGCTGAATGGGAACCGTAAGCGTGAGTGAGGCAAGGCTGTGCACATGTGGTTATTCAGCATCGGCAAACAAAGACCACAAAAATTATATGGCGCAAAAGGGTGGGAATACAAGACGACGACGACACAAGTCATGAGCTGATGGATACTCCTTGTGAGTGTAACTGTCATGGTGGGGGAGCGGGGTGACGTCACGTCGTTGTTGACCTGATGGAGCGCGTAATTATTAGTTAAACTGCCCTGCACTGCAGCTGCACGCATACAAACGGGTTTGCATTTCGGCATTATTTCTCCGAGACTGGGGGGCATCTCCATGTGTGCGAGCCAGTGTGTTGTGTGTGTGTGTGTGTGTGTGTGTGTTTTTGTGGATTGTTGATTGATTTGATCTGAGCGTCTGTCTGTCGGTCTGTCTGGACTCTGAAGTGGCATTGTAGAGCACACACACCCAATTGCTCCTTGGCAGCTTATCACTGCTTATCAAGGTGTGAATCATGGCGAATCATGACTTTGGGTGGCCATGACAAAGAATGCCACCAGCTTACGAGACAGCAGGTCGACGCGGGAGCCACGGGAGCTCGGAGGCTCTCGGCGAGGTCCAGAGACATGGCTTTCGAGGTGGACAGACACGCGAGTTTTGCGTCTCCGCAATTCGAGCAGGGGTAGCTTACCTACCAAGCCAAGCTCGAGCTCGTGAAAGCTGCGTGCACATCACATGTTGCACCGCTGCGTGACGGCGAGCCTTGTCACCTTTCGAGAAGCATTGAGACAGTCATGCTGCTGCTGCTGCTGCCGCTGCTGCTACGGTGGCGGGAAAATACGCGAGACAGCAATATGCTTAACTATTATTGTTGTGTTGTTGAGGTCTCATCATGGGTGGCGTTTTTTTTTTTTTTGGCTGTCTCATAACTAACTGAGCTACGTGCGTGCTCTCTCTCGTCCATCATGATTGCGAGCCCCTCTTTTCCGACCCCTCCTTTGTGCGGCCCCTCCTTAGGACCGTGGTTCATGCGTGAAAGCGACGGTCGGCGAGCACAATCCAGCAGCCTCGCCGAGAGACGAGACGTTGCTTGCTTGCTTTCTTGTATAGTTACCCGTGTCTGGGCGTGTATGACAACCCCCAAGATGCCTCCGGCAAGCCTGGGCGTGACGGGAGGCGTCAAGGTTCCCCTTACCTGAACCATTCCGTGCAATCACCGCCCTGTCCAACAACCCCCGCGACCATCCGTTGCAAGCTTGATCCATGACATCACCGAGCTCCATCCTCAGCTTCTCCATCCCCGTTGGTGTTGCAAGCTTGTGTACTGTACTTGGCCTGTCCATCCCCGCTCGAGCCGAGAGACAGATGTCACAACCCACCCGTGTAGCTTGCTGCCAAAGCGTGCGACTTTGAGTACTAATACTGGACGCCTCCGCCCTTTTGTTCGTAAACTCTGTGTACCTCATAGCTTCATCCTCTCTCCTCCCTTTGTTTACTCCAGCAAGCAAGACTCCCATTCCCAAACCACCTCGTCCCACCACCACCACCACTCGCCCACCATGCCTCAGCCCATTCCCCAAGCCACCAAGCTGACCGACCTATTCAGCCTCAAGGGCAAGGTCGTCGTCGTCACCGGCGCGTCTGGACCCCGCGGTATGGGCATTGAGGCCGCCCGAGGCTGCGCCGAGATGGGCGCCGACGTTGTCATCACCTACGCCTCCCGCAAGGAGGGCGCCGAGAAGAACGTCGCCGAGCTCATCAAGGAGTACGGTGTCAAGGTCAAGGCCTACAAGCTGAACACTGCCGACTACAACGACGTCGAGCGCTTCGTCAACGAGGTCGTCACTGAGTTTGGCCAGATTGACGCCTTCATTGCCAAGTAAGCTCTCTTCCCAATGATGCTCAATTGACTCTTCTTTTTGCCATGATGGATGCTAATTGACCTGCCACAACAGCGCCGGAGCCACCGCCAACGCCGGAGTCATTGACGGTTCCGCCGCCGACTGGGACCATGTCATCCAGGTCGACCTCAACGGCACCGCCTACTGCGCCAAGGCCGTCGGCGCCCACTTCAAGAAGCGAGGCCGTGGCTCTTTTGTCATCACGGCCTCCATGTCGGGCCACATCGCCAACTTCCCCCAGGAGCAGACCTCGTACAACGTCGCAAAGGCCGGCTGCATCCACATGGCCCGCTCGCTCGCCAACGAGTGGAGGGACTTTGCCCGTGTCAACAGCATCTCGCCCGGCTACATCGACACCGGCCTCTCCGACTTCATCGACGTCGAGACCCAGGAGCTGTGGAGGAGCATGATCCCTATGGGCCGCAACGGTGACGCCAAGGAGCTCAAGGGCGCCTACGTCTACCTGGTCAGCGACGCCAGCACCTACACCACTGGTGCCGACATTGTCATTGACGGTGGTTACACTTCCCGATAAAAATGTGCGACAGAATGTCGTTTTCTCTTTCCTTTTTTTTCTCTTTCGTCTACAGGTGTAAAGAACCAAAAATAAGGCGTCTAATTCGCACGAATGAATGAAACAAATAATAAATACATTTAAAAAAAAAACCCCCAATCCGCGTCCCGTGCCTGATGTCGCTTCTCTCAGAAAACTGTCTTGACTAACTGCCCTTGTCGTACGGCTTGCGTGTTGCTTCATGTGATCGGAATAAGTTGCTGTCTTTTTTCTAGATACGGCCATGCTCAATTTTCGTTCCCTCTGTATGACCTGTAGCATGTCATGTCTCTGAGCTCTCTCAGCCCCGCCCAATTCTGCCTGCTTGGTGTCTGTGCTGACATCCTATTACAGTGTGCGAATGACGCAGCATGCCATTTTTGCTACTTTACGCGAGGGAAAAAAAATCACTTGGTTTGTTGCCGCGAAGTGCGACAATGTCAATCAGAACTAAGGGATCATCAAAGATGCAAGCTCGTATTGTTCGAGACAATTTTTGCGCTTAGAGCTGGGTCGGCAGCGATCCCTCTATTTATTGACTGACCAATAATGTCACACACGTTGATTGACATAAGCTGATCTCACGATATGAGACTTGGACTACTTCCCCGGTTCACGACCGTCTCCCTTTGCCTGGTTCCCACTCGCTAGAGGAATGTTTACCCTTCAAACACGGAACTCTGCATGTTCTATGCATCTATTTCAGGCATCTTTCTTACATCTCACACGTGAATGCCGAGTCAGTCTGTGCACAGGGATATGGCTATGCAAGGGGTGCACACTCTCCCAGCCCCAGTCGATCGGCCAAGATCACTCGATACCAGCAATGACACATCGTGGTTTTGGACCTAGACATTGTCAATAATTGGAAGGGGCCAAGGCAACTGTTTCTGTTTGCAACTCCGATAGCTGCCGAAGTTGATTCCCGCTTCTCACCTTGTGCAGTTCACGATGGTCCGCTCAAAAGCAAATCTCTGCTGCTGCCTACCCGCTAAGCTCGATTGCGACACAGCGGTACCACTGAGTCTAACGTTCTTGTCTTCACAATGACGGCAGGGAATGCCAGATGCGTCTTCTCACGCCACAATGGCGACCTTGCTGCGTTGTTCTGAGACAATGTTAGTCGTTGTAACGTCGTCTCTCGATTGATTGAATCGATTCGCTGACATTTTCCCTCTTTCTTCATTTGTATAAATTCACACAAGACCGCTGGCTCAAGTTAGATCAGGAAATTGCCAAACGCGTTTGTTCACTACAGTCTATAACAACTGCAAAACCTTGCTGTGTGCTCACCAATGCCAGAGGATCGCTCTAACCTTGCTAGCACAACGATTCAATCATTATTGGTGAGTAATGCCTCGCAAGAACCACTCAAAATCCAAACCCCAACCCCGTTTGAGGGCGGAAGTAATTCTGATAACAAAGCCAGCTTAATATGAACGCTTGTTTATTCCACCCAGAAAGTGAGGTGGCTACTGAATACCAACTACCGGGTTTCATCCCCATCATGATTTCTGTCAGGATTCAAGATTTGGTATAGCAAGACTAAAAAACTATTTATACCATCATAGGGCTAATAGAAAACTAGCCTCGAGAGAAGGGAGGTGTAGTTAATATTTGGGATTGTTGTTGTTGTCCCACAACGCGAATCCCCATGTCGACCGACTCGTGTCCAAATTGTGAGAGGGTTCGATGCTCAGGTTGTCGAGTCCGCAGGATCGCAATAGGTTAATACCAAGAAATCTCTCGGACGATGGTTTGATTCAGGGACAGTCTATCTGTCCAAGCAAATGAAGAATTATGTAAGCGGGACTAGTAGATAAAGGATAAAAAAAAAATAAGAAACCTCTGTTGTTAGCATTGGCATTCATACCCTGGCCAAGGCAATGTTTTATGATCCCAATAATCCCTGAGTCTCAACCAGTTTGACGAGCAGCTCTGTAGTCATACTCTCCAACGCGAGCGTTAGTATCAGTTCCGGCGTCTACAAGCACCTTCAGCAACCAATACTCCCTGAGCCTCATCATGCCTACATTCTTCGGCAGTTTCTAGAGCAGGTCTGCCACCAGGCCCTCTAGAGCCAGCATTAACGTCGGCACCCGAATGAACCAATAATCTCACAGCCTCAATGTTCCCCCCTTCTACTGCAGCCTGTAAAGGAATTCGACGAAATGTTTTCCTGTTTCTACATTAACATGGCTTTGCTTTTATATATTCGTTGCCACCTGGGCCTGTGGAGGATGGCAAATACAGAAGAAGCGGTGCCCCACATGCATCGCTCTCGTTACCTGGATGCGGCATAGCGCTTTGCCAATTATCACATCTCCCTCTCAGCCCCCATTTGGAAGGGATGGGGAATTATTTAAAGCATGATGCATGATATAAATGGCTGGATTTACCTCAACTTTTATTCTTGTTATCTCTAATTTCGTCAATCCCCCAATTCCGAGCAAAAAGACCGTCGTCGGTTAACTGTTTCGATGTTTGTACCTCAAAGAGCCGTACCTCGTCAAGAGGATCTCCAACAATTCTATGTTGGAAAGCATATCTTTGATGTTCCCAAGCCAGCTGTGATTTTAGACAGCGCAAGAATGAAACGGCACTGCGAGTCAATGCTGCATGCAGCCCAAACTCTTGGCGCGGGATTTCGACCTCATGTTAAAACCCACAAGGTGAACGGCTCTATAGTTCTTTCAACGGCTTCTTGCGTACGATTTTGGCTGATATCTAGAACTCCTAGACCATAGAAGGAACACGAATGCAAATTGGTACGGGGTTGTCAGACATCAACATTGTCGCTTCGACTATCGCAGAGATTGAATACCTGATGCCGTTGCTAAAAGAGTACCAGAGCGTCGGCCGCCACGTCAACGTTCTTTACGGGATACCTCTTCCTTGCTCCCAAGTTCCCAGGCTAGCAGATATTGGCCGACAGTTGGGGGAAGGCAGTATCTCAGTTCTAATTGACCACTCATCGCAACTCAAGGCTTTGACTGAGCTTTTCAAGATTATGGGCATCCCTGTTGGCATTTTTGTCAAAATTGACACTGGCTATCATCGGGCAGGGATCCCTCCGTCTCGAGCCAATAGAGACGGGCTATTGGAGCTCATAAAGCAGCTAGAACTGAAAGGCGAAGTGAATCTTCACGGTTTCTACGCGCATAGCAGTCTCAGCTACCAAAACACAACGCCTGGCGAAGCCATGGCCGCTCTCCAGGAGGAGATCCAAGGTTGTCTCGACACGCTTGAAATCAATGCCCACCTTTTGCCAAAGGACGGAGAAATCATCATCAGTGTTGGGGCATCTCCGCAAGTAACGGCAATTGAAAACTTGACTCGTGGCGAGAGTTCCAAATCAGATTATGAGCAATCACTCGAGAAAACTCTACAATCCGTCATTTCTGGGTCACCAAGTGGATTCAAAACTAAGCTCGAGCTCCACGCCGGGGTTTACTCTCTACTCGACATGCAGCAAATTTCTACCAACTCGCGAAGCTTCCTTGGACGCTATAATAACGAAATTGCCATCTCTGTCGTGGCCGAGGTCTGCAGTGTTTATAATAACAATGAACGGACCCAGCCTGAGGCCCTTCTTGCTGTTGGAGCTCTTGGACTTGGTCGAGAGCCTTGCCCATCATACAAGGGCTGGGGGGTGGTTCACCGCCCAGATTCCGATTCATCAGGACAAGAACGACGGCTAATCATTGATAGAATCAGCCAAGAACATTCAATTGTGGCCTGGGAAAAAGCCAGCCCATCCGAAAACGTTCCTCTTGTACCTCTTGAAGTTGGAGATACTGTGCAGATATATCCAAACCATGCCTGCATTACGGGCGCATTGTACGGCTGGTACCTAGTGGTTGACTCGAGCGATGAATCAGGTGGAACGATTGTAACGGATGTCTGGGTTAGGGCAAGCGGATGGTAATAAACATCACACCATCTATTAGTATACGCTTTGTTCAAATGCACTTATTTCATGATAATGATTGCTCCATCATTCAGTTGATGCCAGTCCACTGCCCTTATCTGAGATTTCCTTTCGGGCGGTCAATTATGAGCCTGGAACCTTCAGCTCAGTGTAGTGAGTCTAATACGTTATTATTCCTATCCAATTCAATAAAGCTAATAGAGTGGAATATCTTTTGACAAGAGCTGCCCAGTTTCGCGGCATCTTTCGTAAACCAAGATGGCAGTAATGCGTTGGCTGTGATATGAATCAAACTTTCCTCCTCCACCTCCGTCATCTGTTGGCTGAAAGACGCCCAGCACGTCATAACCATCACTCCGCTCCTTATTGACGACTCGAAGGACTTGGAGAATTTGCAAGATTGGAAAGCTCCCTTCCTCAAACCCATGGATTCGATGGCGTTCCTCAAGCCAATCCTGTATCCAAAGTCCAACATTTAACTTAAGCGATCTGATTGCACAGGCAAGCAGTAGTCCAGAAAATCCCACAGTATATACATTAAAATGAATACATTCTTCCCAATTTATCCCAGCCGCGATACGGAGCATGATCGAAATCCAAAACTCCGCATCATCATCAGCAGATGGGTCAAATGCAAGAAGTTTTATAGCCGTTTGCTGAATCACGAGCGCCGTGATGTAATAGGCATAGTTCATGGCCGCATCATGGCTATTGAAATAGAGGGGCTGAATATTCATAGGCTCCTCGTCTTGGGAAAGTCGTACCCTTGTGCTGGCAAACGATTCAACAGGCAGATCAGAGAGTGGTAGCCGGGAGTTCCAGTCACTCAGTCGTTTGCCTTGTATTCTTAGGGATCTTTGATGAAACTCTATCCAACCGCCATCTTTAATATTTGGATTCTCGCTCTGCTGTAACTGTTCAATCCGGTTTCCAATGCCAGGGCCAGATTGCAAATGGGTAGTATCCGATGATGCCCAATATTTCACCAGCGTCATGGCTGCGAAATTCAACGTCTCGCATAAGATTAATAGAATACACGCCCTCTTGTTATTTGCGTTGCATAGGGTTTGTTCCAGCTCTGGTTGAAGAAAAGCAGGAAGCGGAGTGCTCTGAAACGTGGGAGTGCTGAAATGAAATCTCCGCCACCAATTCTGCATCCGAGCCTGAAGCCAGGCGGCGAAAAGTTCAGTGTGGAGTTCATTGCTATTGCCTTCTTTCCCAGGTAGAGATTTTGTTATTATCTCGAGTCCATTGGAGTGCAGTGCGAACTCAGAAAAGTTGCCCATGGAGGATTCAAAATAACAAAAGAGGATGAGGACTGCAATGGTGGAATGTATTCCCGATTTCCCGTCATTTTCCACCCATGACGCCACCCTTCGCATTGCTGAGCGGTAATGGAACTGACTAAGTGCTTGATGATTTTTATCGGGCCTGAAAGCCATGCCTGGAATATCGGAAATGCTGAATGACTTCTTCTCAGGTAGGGCTCGACTAAGGCGACAGGCCGAGAGTGCGATGACAGCATCAAGCTCAACAGGCGACAGATTTTCAACGATGTTAAATCTTTGGAAGACTGGATGTAGCAAGGGTAGACATTGAGTATCCCAAAGATTCATATAACACATCTCTTGATTCAGAACCAACAAGGGTTCCAATGCCCACTGAGAGTGTGAAGATGTGTGAAAGTCATGTGCACCAAGGTTGTTTGTTCCTGATTTCTGGCAAGTCATCGCCATAGAATCTGAATCCCTCAAATTGAGCAAGTCTTCGACAAATTGAGACCCTGTTTCTGATTCCAGACCAAAGTTGGCATCAGTGGCGGAGATTTGAGGAGAAGTGTTTGTTGATGAACTCTGACGTGCTGGTTCAATCATACTATCATTGGAAGAAATGACAGCTTCTGGAGGCGTAGTGCTGGTCTCAATATTTAATGGCACACCTAATGGAATGTTGAAGTCGAGGGTCAACTCCCCCGGCACACAATCAAATCCACCCAAGGGTACCATATCAACGCCATCAGTGGGAAAGGGCGAAGTGGCTTGGCCATGATAGGTGTTGGAATTATCCAGCAGTGTACCGCAACCAAGAGTATTCAAGGGCGAATAGTCTGAAATAATATGCTCAGTATCGGACTGTGTATCACGGCATAGCGATGGAGTGCTAGGCACAGTAATTTTCTTAAATTTGAACTTGGTTTCAATAGGCTCGCAACGTTTGCCAAGGCGTGCGCATGTGCCGCAGGATGGTTTTGCCTCATCACACTATTAACCATTAGACATGCCAAGGCCGGCAATATAGGTATGTGGAGGATGACCTTTTTCCTTCGCGCTCTACAGGTTTTACAACCAGTGCGGGAACGAACAATGCTTGTCTTTTTTGGTCGTGGTGGAGCCGGTTTATACATGACGAAAGCAGTAGGGGATTGGCTAAGGGCATTCAAAGAGATTTACAATGCACCGAGGGAATGATTTCTACCCCGACGATGCAAAATGAGGCTTGTTTGGGGTGAGATTCTGGATCATCTCCGTTGAGAACCTCGGCGACTTGACGTGGGATGGATGCCACTAACCTAGAATTCTACAGCGCTAACCGTATCTGGTGCGCGGGAGCGACGCGCTGGCGAACGGCATTGAGTAGAGAACGTCTTCGATGCGTCATGTTGCGCTGGTTAACATGAGATGCAGCCCGAGAAATTGCTCAACATCATCTACGTTTAGTCGCTTGTGTTTGAAGAAGGCTCTCATAATAGGTTGGCTGCGATTGGGATCATAGAGAAGATCGACCATGAGTGTGCACCATTTCGAATTACGCGTTCCAGGCCCACCCCCGCCATCTCTTGGTCTCAAAAAGTGTCACGAAAAGCAAAAAAAGATGAGGAGAGCGAGTTTGTCGCTTTTAATATGTTAGCAAGATGTTTTTATCTTGAATTGATGGTGTGAACTAACCTCCTGTGAATCGAACACAGGTTTTCTCGGGATGCTCATTTGACCACAACGAAATGTCCTAACCACTAGACGAGAGCGACTTTTGTCGCTGTTGTGCGATGGAGCTCGCCCCATTGTTGCGGCCCAGTCGCGAAATTCCGCGCTAAAAGCCCTGCCTGTAGACCGTAAATCGAAGTCTTGTCAACAGAGACCGAATAAATTGTCCATGGATGTGAGATTTATGTCGCGGGTCTCAATTCGCACATTCAAGCTTAGACCACCCCTCAGGTTCGACAATTTAGACTTATTGCGAAATGCTTAAAGGTGGGTTGCATCCACGCGCTACTCAGAGAGCACATGGAACACATCCATCACTCTGAAATCTTATAAAAAAACATTTTGCATTTAGACTATACAAATAATTCCCAAGTTAGTCGCTCCCCGGTACAAACCAGATTTCGGCATATCCCCATGGCTATTTTTACCGACGCACACCACATGGGTTTACCAAATTCCCTCAGCTAGTTGGCCAGACCCAAGTTGTAGCATATGTTGATGACACTGTAGCGACTGACGATGTGCTAGTTGTTGAAGTCAAAGCTGCCCCTAGTAGATCAAACTGAAAGCTGTGACAAGAGCTTGAGCGGTCACTGAACTTGATGTCATACGTGTCCGACAATAGGGTAGCATTTGGCGTCCAAACATAAAAGTCATTAGATAAGCCACCTGGGAATTCATGAACATTAACAATCGGGCAAACAGTCGTTGTAAGGTAATCTTACTAGCGATCGGACCAAGCGATGAAAACCAAGATGGAGTGCCGCCCTTGATTAATTCCAACGTGACAGGTCCATCCGCCTCTAACCAGGTTATGTTGAAGGGTTTCCCAACGGTAATGTTGTTGAAGTTCAAATTAGTAAATCGGATAGCTTCACCAAAGGTCACCATTGAGGTCATTGCGAAAAGACTTTTGAGCTTCATCTTGGTTTCATCGGCTTTGTTGATCTGGATCATATGTCAACGGTGGATTCCTAGGTTGAAATTGCAATATTGAAATTGCAATAAAATGAACGGCTTACCCACAAATAATAGTTCCAAATGAAGCGTCTATGTTCTTCTCTACATAATACGCGCTCGGAAAAGAAAAAGACGACCCAGTTGGCTCTTACAGCTTTTGTATAACTTCACGAGTGCGGTTAAACTGATCAGTGTTGGGATAAAATGTGTTATTTCCATCGGTAAATGGCAACACCACGCGGCTATTCCACACGTTTGTTCGGCAACGAGACCTGGACAGGTGAAAATCGGACCGAATTCACATTCACCAAGTGTTTGATATGTTGTACGATCATTGGGTAAACCAAGAGATAGTTGTGAGCAGAACGCAAGGGCCATAACCGAAACCTTTCCGTTTGGGGAACCTAGACGGCAAAGATGACGAATTTCGCGAAAGAAAACACCCAGTTGAATGACTAATTGACACTGACCTCGGATGCGCCAACCCGAAGAGCATGCCATGCAGTCTTGAACCCCGCAAACATCCTGTCGATCGGTCAAGCGACACTTGCATTACCCTATAGGCTTACAGTTAGCCGTCTACCCCGCGAAGTAGGATTGGAGAAACCAACCACATCAGTCCACAATGTCACGACAACAAGTGGCATGGTATCAACTCATCTAGCCTTTTAGTATTCTGGTCACATCTTAGACCCTCAAAGAAGGGCCGAATATTTGAATCCATTGTAGCCGAGGCTGCTACGGAAGACGATGCCGATGTCAATCATCAGACAATTTGCTTTCTCCATTCTTACCATAATTAAATATGAGCATGAAAGGAGAGAACTGATCCGCTTATTTAAATTGAATTGATAATCTGCTTTCTGAGTAGTAGCTAGGCCCTATTCCAAATCGATATTTGTTTATTACGTCTAACATCATCCTCTCTTCTGACCGAGGGCAAAAAATGCATTATCGCGGAAGAAAAATTCCGACAAGATGATACACTATACCTTTTTATACACTCTGTTGACCACTCTGGGTATATTCCTTGTCGGAGTGCTCGGAATCAACACAGATGGATTCATGGTTGGCACCGGAAAGGTCGACATTACCCCACCGCCCAACCCGAATTGGCCTGCCCTCAATGAGTTTGAGCTTGAGAAGCTCCATGTCAGAGCTATTGTTTTTTCAAATGGCGGACAGCTTGGAGCTCTCATAAGTGCCGAGGTTATCGACATCGAGGCGCAGGTATTTCAAGCCGCCCAGGAGAAGATTGCGAGCATTTTAAACACGACCAAGTCAAACATCATCATCTCATACACGCACACACATGGTGGGGCTCCATGTGGTACTGGGGCACTTTCTGGAACTCATTGGGGTAATGGAAATCTCTACAAGTATGACAGCCTAGCTGATGCTGCGGCTGCTGCTGTCAATCAGGCCCTTCCTAGAATGACCCCGGCCAAGGTGGGCTACTCGACTGGTAATTCTTACTTTAACGTCAATCGTGATTATTTGAATCCTCTGACTGGACGCTGGACACAAGACGGAAACCTGACTGGCCCAGTTAATAGAGAGGTACAAGTCCTGACTTTTGCGGCTACCAACAACACCCCTATCGCTGTGTACACCAGCTACTCAATGCATCCGGTGCAGTCATATCTGGGTGCTTACACTAGCGCCGATTGGCCAGGTGCTATGGCACGGTGGATTGAGCGAAACTTTGATGACAGCGGTTTCGTGGCTTTAAATTCTCAATGGCCATCCGGCGACGTCAATCCACTTTTTCGTCGGACTGGAACAAACAACTTGGCGTCCATCGGTCATGTTCCCATAACTGGTCTCACAGTGCCTCAGGAGCCCATTGAGGAGCCAATACGAGATCAAATAATCCCTATAAGTCTTTCCAACAGGCCCGATCCTGTAATGGTCCGAAGGTTATTTGATGAACTTACGAGCACTGGTACTATGATTGGGGAGGAAGTGATTCGTGTCATGTCAACTACATCCGAGTGGGATAATGACCCAACCATTTGGAGCCAACAGAAGAATGCTACATGCCCTGGACGAACTCGGCTCGATAGTGCTCGTGAAGGCGTTCCAGGAACTTATGCCCCGGGTCCAGATGTAGATATCCTCACAGGAGTGCTTGCACTCGGCGATGTTGCAATTGCTACCATCGGCGCCGAAATCTTTACCCGTATAGGCTGGAGGATCGAGAAGGAGTCATCCATGAACAAGACCATGATTGTCACCATGGCCAATGGGAGGGCAGCTTCTGGGTACATTCCGGATGCTCAGTCGTGGGATCATGAAACCTTTCAGGTGTTGGGCTCTAAATTGATGCCTGGGTCATGTCCCGAGGTCAACATATCTGCCTCAATTTCCGGATTGATTAAAGATTACCAAAACTCCAAGTAGAACCAATTGGAGATGTGAGCTAATTATAACGTTGCAACATACGAATATCCAAATTCAGAAAGAAAAATCGCATACGTGGAATGATGTCAGTCTACTGGTCAGAGTGCGGAGAACTGTACCGTAAACAGTTGTATATCCCCATCTTTTTATACCCCAACTTCGGGGGGGCCAGGGCTATTCGAGTAACTGGGGTCCACTAAATTACCAACCAGGAAGCTGGAATGGCTGTATTGGAACATACGACCAGCTCTTAGCCCCTCCACGGCATCCATCTTTCGCAACCCCCATGAATTTCTTTTTGGAGACCGCCTTGGGGTTAGTAGCTAAATAATGTGAATTACGAGAACCAATAATCCACCCTCATATCCCCACGTGGCTTAGTTTTGGCGGGATATGCATTAAATAATGTCCCATATTATCTTCTAGCTCTAGTTAGTGGGTAACAGACCCAATTTCAAAATGACAATTTGTTTGTCATTACGTTTAATATCTGGATATATTGTCCACTCAAGTGTTCTCTTTTGTTGTAAAAAAAAAATTACTTGGCGAATTTCTCCACATTTTCATCAAACCATGATCAACTTCATTCGAGGAAATCGGGTTGTCCAATCCTTGCGGTATTTGTGCCATGTCCAATGCCTGCCACCTGCGCCCTGTCCAGGAACAGATGTGCAAGCGGGTGCCTGCATCACAAAAGAGCCAATGTTCTGTAGGAATGTCATAGTTTTCGGGTAATTAATTTGGTGATCGGGGGACATGTAACCTTCATAGTTGCACTTTGTCTCGACATCACCTAGCTTGGCTGATGGGATACGAAGTAGGTCCTGACAATCCGGCTCACTGCATAAGTTCCTTACGGCGAGGTAACCCCGATCCACAATTCTTTTTCTCTTGCCTTCCATTAATTGATAATTCTTCTAAACCTGTTCTAATGCACAGCATTGATGAAGTGTTTCCCATCAGTCACAAGCCAAGACCTGAGTTGTCGAATGCCAGGCTAGGGCCTCTTGCCAGCCTCCAGGAAATTAATCCGGGGGCAGAAACTGGGGCTACTGCCCGCAAAAATTGCATAAACTGATCGGCCCTTTTCATTCTCCCCCGCCTGAATTTGTCGGGCTTGCAAGCAATTGTGGGTAACAAGACCGGGTTCCCCGCCTGTCATGCTGCTATCATCTAAAACCTTCCAACCAAACTACACTTGGCGCAGCGACTTGGGATAATTCCCCGACGGCACAGGGTAAAAATGTAAGCTTAATACTCTGTAGAAAGTTTGGGGAACATCATGCGTTATTTCCACTTCCGAGGCTTGGGTAAACCACGGGAGACCACGGGTGATGTTAGCCGGCATCTAACAGCCCACTGGCGATGGCTAAACTGCGCAATAATGGACCGACTTCGGCCGTAAACCTGTCTTCTTTAGACACGGAGTTTTCTTGGTGCTATCTCAAAGAGGAAGTCGAATCGTCTTTGTGCAGGAGCTGAAATTTCAGGCAAGCGTTTGTCTCGACCCAATTACTTCATGATGGCTTTCATGGACCGGCCGGTTAACAATATATAAAGACCTAGTAGTTCTCAAACTTAAACAAGTATACTTTAGCAACTCATCCTGCCAAGCTTGATTGGATCTACTACATAATCAAACCACATCTCCCAAAAACATCATGGTCCGCCTCACAGTTGGTTCCGTACTAGCCTTTGCGCTTCTCGTCGTTGGTCAGGAATGTCCAGCAGACTCCGGATCTGACCCCAACGACCCTCCTTTCGGAGTCGCCATTCCTGTGAACCCTGATGATATACCCGCTGGGTGCTCTGACTATGAGGTTCTTGAAGGTAAGCTAACCAGGTCCCATAATTCCCAATTTTAGACGTTGCAGGATTTGACTGACATGCCTCACAGCTCGAGGAACCTCTGAACCTGGAAAGTTCGGGTACCGTGTCGGTGACCCGCTTATTAGCAATGTTACTGCGATTCTCCCAGGATCTCGTGGCTACCCTGTTCAGGTGCGTTCCCGTACTGGAGATAATCTGCCCACAAGGGATATGAACATCATAATTCTTTTCATGAGTCTAACATTCGGAGTTTTAGTACCCTGCAAGCTCCAACTTCACCACCGGCATTGAAGAGGGAGCCAACGATGTGGCTAGCCGTATCGCAAGCCAGATCGCTCTCTGCCCTGAGCAGACATTCTCCCTTGTGGGATACTCTCAGGGGGCCATGGTCATGCATCGTGCGGCTGAGCTAATTCCCGAATCGCAATATGACAAGATCAAGTCCATTGTTACCTTTGGTGATCCTTACATCGCCAACTCGCTTCCAGATGGACTCCAGGATAAGGTTCTCGCAAACTGTGCTTATGGTGACCAAGTAAGACCTTTCTTTCATGAATATTCATCAAAGCCTGCGCTAATAATACCTCATAGGTATGCGATTCGTCTGGTGCATCCTGCACATATGCTCACATCTCCTACACATTCCCTGAGTGGATGACACCTTCCGCAGATTTTATTGTCGATGCGTTTACTGCCTAGTTTAGCTTATTATAAATTCGATAACAGTGTATTATGTATTATGGGAATACGAAGGGCATTCTGAGAAAATCCATTCCTAGCAACACTAGTTGCGGCACGTTGAATCGAGTTCTTAGTGTTGATCAAATACAGCTGCTCAAGTCAACTGCATATTGTGACTGGCTTAGCTCTGGATTAACTGGCTTAGCCTTCGCTGTATTTGATGAGATTTTGTATCACATTAATATAAGAATGGCATTTAATTATTATTATTCCTATTCGTACACATATTGCGCACATGAAGAGAGAGCTAGGATATTTATAGAGAAATAAATTATAAATAAGATATTTTTATGCCTAAGGATAAAAAGACATTAGCTTTAGAAAGCGTCAGAAAAACTTGGGAAATCCCTTTTATGTTTGCTAATAGGAATTGTCTTCATTATATACTAGCACTCCAAGTCTGACCCGCGCCCGCTGTACAGAACATTCCGGGGCCTAATTCGTTCCCAATTAAGCAGTACTGCCACTGCAACCCAAACAGTGGCGGAAATAACGCTGGATAGAATGAAGAAAGATTTGCTGTTTAACGCCAGAGAAGAAGGAATAGCATCTGGTTGCATTGATAAAACACTTGCCGCGAGTGCGACTGGTGAAAAGAACTAGCCTCTAAGTCAGACCTGATGATTAAAATGAAGAGCAAACCTACGCAGATCATTACAACGGTCATTACCAGTCCGTAACGGGCACTCCGGGATTGGTCTTTTGCGTCCTGAATTCCATCATTTTCTAGATAAGAAGATATCTAGTTCGACCGTTAGTGGCTTCATCAAACGCTATTTCTCATGTTTGCTTACAATGGCATCATGCCGATCGCACATTCGGTACAAATAGTCTAGGCTTTTCAGAAAGCCCTCGAGTTCCCTAAATCCGGCCCGAATAGAGGTCATGTGCCTTGAATAGGGTGCACAGGGCGGCTTCAGTACTCCCTCTGCCTCTACAGACTCCCAATTATCAATTGCGGCCTTGAGAGACCCAGATACTTGTGACAACAACCTCGTCGTATTATTAGCCCAGTGACGGCAGTGCTTTGCACATGATATACTGTCAGTGAGTTTTGGACATGGTGTGTAGGATTTTGTAATGGAACAAGAATGAACCTAAGGTCTTATAAGCGGTCAAGCGATATTAAATGCGATACGCCTTTGGATATGCATACATGTGTCTTGATTTGGCTTTCAAACCATGTTACCAATTTATTCCACTCACTAGTGACCTTTTGTAGCCGAAAGTTTAGGACAGCCAAAAAGTATTCCGTGGGATTTAAAAGTGGCCGATCGGAACTCATCCGACCACTCGTCAGAGGATCTGGATGTGAGCCGGTTCCATCACATTCATATTCGTGATATTTATCAACGCTCTCCCTTAAAGCTTCATGTTCAAAGTACGTGTCGACAAAGCAATAAGCTACCCATCTCTGGTCGTCAATTCCCGTTACAAGAACAGAGGTCTGGGCTTCGCAAAGATAGTCGAATTCAGAAGGGATTTTGGACTTTTCGGCTCCTCCGGAAAGAAATGTCAACTCTTGTACACCTCTCAGTGGACGATCATCTGCTTTCCGAATATCTTGAGGCCTTCGGTGCGGCATGGCTGTTCTCAGAGCAAAAAAGGGAAGATCGAAGGCTAATTGAAACACTGGATAACCCGTAGACTGATAAATGGTCAGATAGCTCAAGTAATGTTGGTAAGAGCCTTACAGCTTTCTTACAGCCTATGAAGGCCTTGAATTCCAGATGTCTATATAGGCTATCCCTCAGTCCCCAGGCTTGGTAGTCCGAGGCTGTGAGAATGAGAGCCATTGTTGCCCATCGGTTCAAGTCTGTGATGAATCTAAGGCGTTGTTATTAGCCCAATATCCCTGATAAGGAAGATATATTTTACATTAAGCGACGGTCGGCATTTGGCTCAGACTTTGTGTGGTCTTGCGATGTGGTAAATCTGGTTATGGCCATATGGTCGTTCTCAGAGGATGGAAAACGCTAGAAAGCATCAGCACGATCTTGCCTGTACGCGATGAAGACGGTTGGACTCCAATTAGACCTTTTTCAGTAGCTGGATGTAAAGCTTGTGTGCGGTGAGTGGCCCCTGACTGTCCCGAGGAATGGCATTTTTACCATCATTTGAACGGTCATCCAACAAAGCAATTGGTTTGGATCCTATTACTATGCTGCAAGACTTAAGCTCTTCAAATGTTTGTTTCGGACAGAATGACACAACGGATTTCACCTTGGATGTGTCACCGACGTCTGTCATGAAAAATCTGACCAAGTTCTGACCCAGTTCTCCTAGTTCCATGGCTATTGATACATACGGCGTATTTTCGGTTTTCCAGCAAGCGTGCAGGTAATTCCGATCAAATACTGTTGATGTGAGAGAAGTTTCTTTTTCGTTATGATTTTGCTCCCATTGGCGTTGTTTCCTTTTTGGTTTCTGCGGCGTTTTCTCTCCTCTGGCAATCCGCTGCTGCTTTATGACGAGAACCATGCTTCTCCCTGTGCCTTTCTGGGGTGACCTGCTGTTGAAATTCGCCAATTCAGTCCTAGTGCGGTTTCTGGTCAACCACTTTCTTGAGAGACCCATGGTAATGCTGCGGTTGGATACAGCTATTCCTTTCGTATTCACTTGAGCGAAAGAACTCTGCTACCTGCACAGATGTTATTGATCCTTCTAGTGCAAGTGACTATTTGGTCTGATTTGTTGCTTATAGGTCTCTCTCTGGCATCGTCAAAAGGCTAACAGGTATTTTATTTTACACCTAGGAAATTAGTCGCTTAAATACTTGAAAAGTCAGCCGGAGTTTCCGATGCAAGTAAGATGGTTTGCGCCCAACGTCATATTCAATTGGTGCGCAGATATCGCAATGCTATCATTTTCTATCTATCACATGGTTTCAATCCTATTCCTTGGAAGCGAAAGTCCTAATACGACCTGTTGGTTCTACAACATGATAGCAGTGTGTGTGTCGGGCACCAACCCAATCTGATTGGTCCACGAAATGACAAGTCTGGGTAGCTTGTGCGATGGATACAGGCTCATGAGAGCAATCGGATTGCTGACCGATAGCTTTACCCGGTTGCCGAAGGATGACGCTGTATTAGAAAGCCCAACAGCTCGTGAGATGCATAGGCGAGCATGGCTGTGCAGGGCAGATTGAGCACAAGATTTGTAGCACAAATTCAAAAGTGAGGCTGAGGCCCCCCACAGGTTGTAATTTGGGTTGAAAATGTGTACTATACTACGAATACCATTGCCGTTTACAGAATACTAGAGTATTTGTGAACACTCAGCCACATAGCACACCATCCATCTTTTGGGATAGGGCGAAATATGGCATCAAGCCTAAGTAAACCACGGATTGAAATGCCATCGCAGTTAAATTCTGACCCATTGATAGCCTGGAAATGAGAGACCCAATGTCCTGAGCATGTTAATGGTACATTGCACTGCGTGACATTGGCTAGGGCCGACGCCTGATTGTTGCTGGATGGAAGACGTTAGCTAAGAAACTGCTTTACAATATCGATATTATAGCAACGCCAAGGGGCTGCATGCTATCCATTTGTAGATAATTTGGGCCCAAATGGCTGCGGATAACAAGAACTGGCAAGAAAAAGCAGCCAATCCTATGGCGGAGATTGCCGGTCATCAGCTTAAGGCCTTGTGCGGCTGACGTGGAGATGGGCGCGCATTGTATGGTATCGCAGATCGTCGCAAAACAAGTATTAGGGGATATTGTAGGAGTTGAAAGGATGGAAGTCAACTATAGAGGGCTTCAGGATCATCATATACTAATTGTGCAGTTAATGCGTCGCAGTTACTAGGACTCTGCTTGTCGCACAATGACTGAATAAAAAGCCTGAACGCACAAAGAAGATTAAAGCTCCGAGCTATATATCCTCTACAATGATAGAACAGAATATATTATATCATATTATAAAGTTATTTATGAAATAAATAATATAAGAATTATTTTATTTTATTTTATAAATAACTTTATAACAACTTATTTGTTCCATTGCGGGTTTTCCAGCGGCTGGGCGACAAGAGAAATAAACAAATATGCTTGGTGTGTGGTAAGGACGGGCTAGGGGCGGAATTCCCAGGTAGCTATCGTCAATTGGCCAATTCCTACAGCTGGCTTGCAGCGGGACAGCGGCGGGTTTATAGGCGGCTTAAGCCTAGCTGTTGCAAATTTTAGCGAGGATGCGGGCGCTGCAGGTAGAGAGACGGTCGCATCCATCTTTGCAGCTTATGCGCAGCCATGATGCAGCCACCAGCAGGACTGGCTGGCATCGGGAGAGCGAGCACCGCCATCGCGGACGGGGATGGCGGCCTTGGCCTGTTTGTTAGCAAAATCGATTATTTATTAGTTGCCTTCTGGCCCACCTCGTCGCCCGACGAGGCGAAGGCGGCCAACAACAAACAACCAACTCGCTGCTCCCCCGATGATTCGGAACAGCGGCCAATCTCGACTTCCGTCGGATCAAAGGCTCCGCATAGGCGCTAAGCCAGGCCAACTTCTCCCACTCATCCGCCACCACCAAATGTCGGAGCCATACATCCGCAGTCGCATCGCCAATGCCTGCGATGGCTGCAAGGCGCGCAAGGTCAAGTGCGATGGCAAGCTCCCTTGCAGCTACTGCGCGCGCCGACAGCGCCCACACGCCTGTCACTATTCCCCCCAGCGCCGCCGCCGCAACACGACGCAGCAGCCGAGATCGCCGCCGCACTCGGACCTAGAGTCGAGGCCGGCGCATTCCACCAGGCACAGCACGCCCGCGACGCCTGCCACGGCCGTAGACTTGGCCAGGCAGCCTCGCGCGAATGACCACCAGCACCAGCACCAGCACCAGCACCAGAACCAGGTGCTTGAGCCCGCTGAGGACGACACCGAGGTCCCCAGAGAGGCCCGCCTCGTGTGCGACGCCCAGGGCAAGTTGATCTTTGTCGGCGACTGCGCGCCGCTATCGTTTTTTCAGTCGGTGCGCCAGCTCGTCACGGCCAAGGTTGGACAAAACGCCTTTGCGCCCCAGTCGAGCCGTTACTCGGTCCTGGAAAACGCCCCGGCCCATCAGTCACGTCGCACTCCCGGCGACAGTCGTGTGCCCGTCGTTTTTCCCGATCAGGTCGCCCTCGCAGTCTCAACTTACTTGTCGACATCAGCCGGCTTGGTTGATCTCTTCGAAAATGACAGGCTGCTCGAAGACCTGGCCATGTGGGCCAATCTGCCCCAAAAGCCCGACGATGCAACCTCCATTGTCAACTTTCTCGTCCTAGCCATTGGCCGCCAGATGGACGACGAGGAACTCGCCCAGGACTACTTTGAGTATGCGCGCGACAAGGCCTTTGCGAACCTAAGCGGCAACCTCAGCGTCACAAGCGTCCAGGCTTTTACTCTCATTACGCTCTACATGCTGTGCTCTTGTCAGATCAATGGCGCCTTCTTGTTCTTTGGCATTGCAGTCCGCGCTGCCTACTCAATTGGAATCCACAGAACCGAAGTCAATGCTCGGTTTGGGCCCGAGATTCGCCGTCAACGAGATCGCCTCTGGAAGAGTTTGCGAGTTGTCGACTTGTTTCTGAGCTCCTCCATGGGGCGGCCACCGGCGACATCCGATGTTGATTGCACCGTCCCCTATCAATCTCCTGAAGATGAGAACAGCGAGACACCAGATCTGTTGAATGCATCCGTTCAAATCTTCCTCATACTCGAGGGAGTCGTGACAGAAATCTACTCGAGAAGGAAAATCTCGCTTCAATTGACTGATGGCATCTCGCTGCAGCTGCGGGATTGGGCCTCGAGGTGGCTCAAGCCGCTCAAGGACATTCTCGCAGATCCCGGAACACGAGAACAAGCCATGGTCTGTGGTGCATGTCAGATTTTATCTACCTACTACTATGCAGTCATGCTTGTATCGCGCCCCTTTCTCATGTACGAACTCTGCCAGCGCTTATCCGACGGATCGCAACCATCCAGCGGCCGATCCGCGCTGACATCTGGGAAGCTGAGATTGGCCGATGCGTGCATTGACGCTGCAAGCTTCATGGTAGATCCGATTATCGATCTGATTGAGCGGGGAGCCCTAGTCGGCCGCGTCCCTATCTTGGTGTAAGCCCGTCCGTATCTGCTTGATTATCTAGTTAGTGTGCTGACTTGACCAGGTCATGGTTGTTTGCGAGCTCCCTGGTTCTCGGCATTGGTCTGCTGGGAGGCTTTGGTAGAATCCTCGAAAAGTACACCCGCATGTCCATACAGGCCCTCGACCACTGCTCAAAGCACGACACTCACGCAAGACAATATTCCCTCATTGCGCAATCGCTTCTAACCACTGCATTGGAGACTCTAGAGAAGAGGGAATTGCAGGAGCGCCTACGCCGCACCGAAAGTTCAAACCAGCTGTTTGGGTTAATCCCGGGTGATGTCGGCTTTGTATCCAGGTCTCCGACATCGTCCAATGACATTGCACAGACGCCCAGTCCAGCGACAAGCATGAAGCCGCGCGAGTCGCTGGAGCGATCCTTTCTACAACACAACGGCCTGCAGACAACAGCGTCTCCCCGGTTCGGAGACTTGGATTCTGCATTTTTCGGGATAACGGATTCCATGTTACAGACGCCGGATGCATCGTACTGGACCGGAAGCGTCGGGATAGACGGAGACTCGGGGTCAGCCCTTAACTTGTTTACCTTGTTGGACGCGGGTGGCGGAATTGATCTTGCACACCATCTTTGAGTGTCGTCATCCTGGGATTTGGGAGGGGTGTTTTCTGCCGGTTCTTGGCCTGGATGGGTTGGCAACATAAAACAAAAAAGGAGTAGGTGGCTTATCTGTGTTTATGGAGGTAAATGGTATCCGGCATCCTGCTCGGATGGGCATTGCCGGGAAGGAAATGTAAGGTCTCAATGATACTGGCCATTGATTGCAAATAGTCAGCTTTCAAGTACTTTAGCTTATTTCTCTTTTATGATTGCATGACATTTATTTTCCCCCGCCAATGAGTTGAAATCATTGCGGGGTGGTTAATTTTCCATTTTGTTGGTTCCAATGTGATGCAGCTCACCAACACCGCATCACTCACGTCATCCGTCCGTAGATGCTACTTGGCAATATCCGTCAACGCGTGCTGCCACTCTTCTTCCCATAGGCTCGCTCGGCAAAAAAAAAAAAAAAAAAGATCATCACAAATGCCGGACCGGTTACCTCTTCAATAAGCCACGTAAAGCCGAAGTCTGGCTGTAAGATGATGGGTGATGGGTCCTCCCAACTTCAACAATGCGTGATATTGATGACAGGCCGCATGCAATGATACTCCACAGCTTGGTGGTTTGGTGGGGACGGAACTTCGGATACACAAGGGCCCAGCTTCCGCTCTCCATGAATCCGCTCTTACATGTTTTTTTTTCTCCTGCCTAGTCTGTCAATGACAAATCCCGGGTTTGTCATTATTCAGATTTTCTCTCTCCGCTTCAATCGGACCCGGCCAAACCGCTGTTGCATTCTTCTTCTCCCTCCTGCCCGGTCCGTCAATGACTGGTCATTAGGCAAAGTGTTATTATAAACCTCAATCGAACCCGCTTGCTAGGGAGCCTGGTAGTTGAACTAGGCGCGGGCCGTAGGCTGTATGGATGAGGATCCTGATTCCATCAGCATTGTAGGCAATTGGCGAATCAACATCAGGCTCAATACAAATAAATTACTCTTCACATAGCCTTGCAACAATGTCATGCACGCACCCAGTGATGATGTAACCCACGTGTTCCTCAAAGCCGAAATCTTTTGTTACATTATTGGTCGCTAACGTTTCAATCATGTCTATCAATTTCCCCAATTACCCATTTCCCCCTCCCCCCAGTTTCTCGAAACACGCTCAAAAAGCTTAGATTTTTAGAGCCCCGCGGAGCACCTGCATAAACCTCCACACGTCCTCGAAGCGGGAGTACAGCGGCACCGGCGCGACTCGGATCACACCGGGCTTGCGCTTGTCACACAGCACGCCGTTGTCCTCGAGCGCCGCGCTGACGTCGTCCAGGAGGCCGTCCCGGAGGAGCACGCTCAGCTGGGTGCCGCGCTGCGCAGGGTCCCGAGGGGTGATGATCTGGAAAAGGGGTGTTTCATTGTCGCCAGAGTCGGCAATGATCTGATCGAGGAGGTGCTCGGCATAGGCAGTGAGCACAAGGGCTTTGGAGCGGAGGTCCTTCATGCACGTCTTGTTGAAGACTGACAGAGCGCCAGACAAGCTGGCTAGGTCAATGGCCGAAGGATTCGAGACCTGGTAGCCGCCGGCTCCGACGGTGGGCTGGAACTTGTTGTCCATGTTGAAGCGCACGCTCTTGTCACCACCGTACCAGCCCATCAGACGGGGTCGATACACGGGCTTGCCCGTCTCGGGGTCAAATTCGACCTTGCCGTGCTTCTCGTGAACAAAGGCTCCGGCAATGGCTCCGGCACCTGCGTTGATGTACTTGTAGGTGCACCAGCAGGCAAAGTCGACGCCCCAGTCGTGCAGCTTGAGCTCCACGTTGCCGGCGGCGTGAGCAAGGTCCCAGCCGACCACGATGCCCTTGGACTGCGCGTAAGCGGTGATCTTGGGCATGTCGAACAGCTGGCCGCTGTAATACTGGATGCCGGGCAGGAGGATGAGGGCCGTCTCCTCGGCGTGCTCGTCAATGGTTGCCAGGATGCGCTCCGTGGGGATCAGCTGGTTGTCGTCGGGCTGGATCTTGACCATGCTCTTCTCGGGGATAAGTCCGTTCCAGACAATCTGGCTCTCGATGGCGTAGTGGTCGCTGGGGAAGGGCTTCCACTCAAGAATGATCTTGTGGCGCTTCTCGGTGGGCTTGTAGAAGCTAGCCATCATCATGTGGAGGTTGGCCGTCAGGGTGTTCATGATGACAATCTCGCTGGGGGATGCTCCGACAATGTCGGCAGACTTGATGGCGCAGTCCTCGGCCATGTCCTGCCATGGCTTGAGGGTCGAGTTGCCCAGCTGCTGGAAGTGTCCGTTCACACCAATTGAAGCCCATGTCTCAAGCTGAGCCTCAATGTATTGGCGGACAGCCTTGGGCTGAGCTCCCAGGGAGTTTCCGACAAAGTAGATGCCCTGCTCTTCAGGGGGAGTCTGGTGGCCATTGGTGCTGCCGTTGGTGCCATTGAGAGACTTGGTGGAGCCTATGTGTCGAGTCAGAACTATTCTGTAGCCATGTGGTCCGAGTTACGAGATGGACTTACCAGGGATTGTGCCGTCTAGCGACTTCTTCTTGATGGAAGCCTTGGTGGGCAGGACAAACTCATCACGCAGGTGGCTCAGCTTGTCCTGGGAGTCGAGGTTCTGAGCAAAGGCAAGGGTGTTGGCATCGGAGGGGAACTTGGGCGCTTCCCCGTTTCGAAGCCGGTCGACAAAGCCTGATAGTTCCATTGTGTGAAGAAGAAGGGGGAAAAAGGGAAAAGAAAAAGAGATGGTATGGATTTGGATAGTCGGCTGGAAGGAAGCAATGTTGATGGTCTTCGAATCGTACGACTTGTCCACAGGGGAGGGCTCGCGAAACCACTTTATGTTCCATCCATTGGCATCGTCATTGAGTTTCCGATGCGGTGTGGAGATGGCGCGGATGCTCGGATGGAGCGAAACAAGGCCAAACGAGATCCGAACTTCCGCCATCCGAAGCCCGCGAGAAGGATCACGCATGGCGCTAGCGAGGTCGTGTTACCCATTCTATGCCCACGCGCGCCCGTGATTGGCTGGATCTCGATAAGGCCCCGATCCGGGAGGCTGGAATTGCCGCATTGATGCTGCCAGAGTGCCATCACATGAACCGTTGGAGACCGGCCCCGAGCGCCGCGCGGAAGCGGCTGTGTAGGGGCGTCGGAAGTAAACAGGCGTCATCGCTCAAGGCCGGCCGTGGATATCAGGTATTTGTTTAGACTCTTTAGACGTCTCTTCCCGACCTCTCAAACTCGCTCACTATCTCAACCTCGCCTCTCAACCAGCTCCTCAACCGACAATTGCCTTGCACAACTCAATTTGAGTTTACACAACACAAGCAATCCTTTGCCATCCACTCACTCTACAATGTCTCCACACGCCGTCCTCCAGGGCACACAGGCCAAGACGAGAGAAGAGCTGGCCCAATTCTCAGTCTCCAGCAATGCCTTCCTCCCCGAGCACAGCCCCTTGAAGCTTCTGCCAGACTCATACTATGAGCCCTGGGAGATTGTTGCCCAGCACCTTGCCGGTCTCATCAAGAACCATGTGGTCCGAGAGGCCATTCAGAAACTCCCCGTCCTTTCCACCGACCGTCTACGCTCAGAGCCAGAGTGGCGAAGAGCCTATGTGATTCTTGCCTTTCTCACACACGCCTATGTTTGGGGTGGAGAGAAGCCAGAAGAGGTATGCTCATATCCTGCGACCCTTTTTCTTTTTTCTTTTTTTCTTTCTTTTCATTTTTGCCAGTTGCATTTCCTAACAATACTAGGTCCTACCCCCCCAAATCTCAGTCCCCTTCCTCAAGGTATCGAAACACCTTGAACTCCCTCCCGTCCTGACCTATGCCGCCGCCAACCTGTGGAACTTTGGCTGCGCAGGCGACGACCTCACCAACATGGACGACCTGTACACCCTCGTTTCCTTCACCGGGGGCCAATCAGAGGCTTGGTTCCTCCTCATCAGTGTTGCCATGGAAGCCAAGGCCGGCGCCATTGTCGCCCCCATGATGGAGGCTCTCAACGGCGTCAAGACCAGAGAGTACGAGACCATCATCAGCGCCCTCGAGGGGCTCAAGACTTGCATCGACGGCGTCGGTGTCCTTCTCGAGCGCATGTACGAAAAGTGCGACCCCATGGAGTTTTACTACAACATCCGACCCTTCCTCGCCGGCAGCAAGAACATGCAGCATGCCGGTCTACCCAAGGGCGTCTTCTACGACGAGGGCGACGGCAAGGGCGAGTGGATGCAGCTCCGCGGCGGTAGCAACGGCCAGAGCTCGCTGATCCAGTTCTTCGACATCGTCCTCGGCGTGCAGCACTCTCCCGAGGGAAACACCAAGCCCGAGGCTCACATGGACCGAAGCTACCACGATCTGGTCCGCGACTACATGCCCGGCCCCCACAGCCGCTTCCTAACACACATTGCCCGAGCCGGCAGCATCCGCGAGCTGGCCATGCTGCCCGCCGTGACGGAGGAGCAACAGCGCCTGCGCGCAGCCTACACTGCGGCTGCCGATGCGCTTACCATCTTCCGCAACAAGCACATCCAGCTTGTGACACGCTACATCATCCTCCCCTCCAAGAACGCTGCCAAGACAGGGCCCCAGAACCTGGCGAGCTCGTCGTCGCAGCAGGAGAGCAAGGAGCTCACCGGCACAGGAGGCACCACGCTGCTTCCGTTCCTGAAGCAGTCTCGAGATGAGACTGCCGAAGCCAAAAATCTAGAGAAGTAAAGACATAGAGAAAAAGAAAAAGTGCAATGACGAAAAAGCGATTTGATAGATGTATATAGTAGTGACGACATGAAGCATTTAGCAGGCCACATATCTTGTTTGATAGATAATGTTGTATATTTGGAGGTTTTCCTTTTTTTTTCCTTTTTTTTTTTTCCTTTTTATTATTTCAATACACTTAGCATAATGCTCAACATGAAGATAACAAAGATCAGTCCCGACTTCCCTAAGTGACTGAAAATGCAAACGGATCGCAAACCCACAAAACTAAATGACTCGGAGACCGGAATAGCTCATTGGAACGAGACTAGTGATAATGACGATAAAGTCAAAAAGATCATGTCGAGTACAAGGTGTAGGGTAGTGTGGCAGGAAAAAAAAATAGATTCATCTATTTAATTTATGGAACAAATCAACTGCTGACTGAACTTATGAATGACAATATTACCGTTAGCTATCCCCCCGCATCATTTACAGATGCGTCATCAACCTCAATACCATCTTCCATCACACAACAAAGTCACACCAATCTACATGGCGAATGGCGCTGACAACCCCATCATCTCATCAGCCCGCAAGGTAGCAGCATCGAACGCGCGCTGATCTTTAGCAAGAGCCTGGAGACCAGGAGACAGAGGAGCATCCTCAAAGGCGTATTGGTTGAGCTGGGTCCCGATTGAGCACATCCTTTCGACAAGTAAGTCATTGCCAATGGCCTTGCTGATATGCTGGGCGCAAGACAAGCTGAAGGTGACCAGAGATGAGCGGTTAACATTGAGGGCCTGGTAAACCTGAAGCGGGATGATGGCGATCATTCCATGACGTCCACCAAACATGGTATTCATGATCTCGGCAGCGTAAATGCTGCGGCGAAATGTTTGCATGGTCATTCCGCACACTTGGGAGACCTTTTTTATATACTGCCCAGGATAACGCTTCAGCCCAGGGAATATGAGCTTCAAACGGAGGTAAAGCTGGAATATATACCACAGTGTGCAGTACAAATTGACATTCTGCCCACCCGCGGACAATCGAATATTGTTGGCGAACCAGGTGACTTGCTCATGCAGGTTCAAGTCTGCATTCATCTTTGGGATGGGGTTGCTCTGCTTCATTGTCTTCATGGGGCCAATGAGCGAGCGGACTTGTGTCAGAGCACGGGGGCTTAGAATATATGCCATGATCCGCATCAGGGCGGGCTCAAGTTCTTTCGGGTACGAGGTGCCAATCTCCGTGGCCGGAAAGCGCATCACCATGATTTTCTGGGTGAATTCCTTGGCAGCAGCCATACCATCATCTTTATGCGCAGCTTTCTTCCTTATTGCTGCTCTCTTGTTGGGTTTGTTGGCAGTTTTCTTAAACTTGCGCTTGTGGGTATTGTTCATGGACTTGGCTTGAGTGGCAGAATCCTTCTTCTTGTCATTTTCAACGACAGGCTGTTGGGGCTTGTCCGGGCCACTAAAGGCAACTGGTGAATGCCGTTCTATATCCCGCCTGGCGATAGTTATCAGGGTCTGGAGATGGCGGTAATGTTGGTGGATGCTGGCAATGGTATCACGCCGTTCCTTGTCCTCTCCACTAGCCCCATTGATCAGAGGAGGAGGGAGCCTGTCGGCGCCAAGTAAAATCATCTTGTCGATTGTCGGTGTTACTTTAGCAATAAATACCGACAATTGTGCAACTGCACTGGTTGCAGCCGAGGTGGACATGTTGCCTGACGGTAGAAATGGGTCAAAACTTCGTCCTCATATTACATCGGTAACAGCGGGCAGGAAAATGGTTGTGAGTGTGAGAGGGGCACGGTCTTGGGGGAAGGTGGCTGAAGAATTCAAAGCGGGTGGAAGCTGTCAGTGCAGCCGTTGGCGGCTGGCAGCCATTGTCGTGTACAGTGGTGAAGTTATGTAACGGTAAATAAAGCGTGACCTACTCTAGTGCTAAGCGTTTACGGATGGTGCGTCACGGGATCGGATCAATCTCATAAGAGTCGGGTTCTATGTGGGAATTCTGGTTTCCGCTGAAAAGATGTTGATGGCCAATGTATGCCAATGTAGGCTCCTTATTGTTGATAAATTGGCCCTGGACTCGTTTGGAATAGGTTCTATTTCTTAGTAGTGAGGACAGTATCTTGATTCATGAATGTTCACATATTCATAGTACAGATTACAAGACTTTATTGGGAAAAGGCAAAAATTGCCGCGATGTGAAAGCTAAGTAATCATACACGTGCAGCAATCATTAAACCTCGTGCTCCAAACCAGCGTCCTTGGCCTTTTTATCCGCAAGCTCACAGAGAGCCTTGAACTCAGACTCGCTCACCTTGCTCACACTGAGCCTAGACTGTTTCAGCATCTGCATGTTCTCAAGAGGACCGCCCGGCTTTCCGAGCTCCCGGAGCTCCTTGAGGCCAATCTGCACAGCAAACTTCTTGCGAAACTCGACGTGGACAAGGTCCCACTTGGGGTTTTCCTTTGTCGACTTGGGGTCGTAGTAGGGGGTTCCTGGCTGGCGTGCCGTGGCTAATCAGGCATGTTAGCATGGGTTACGAGGGGATACAAGAGAGACACGCACTATCTTCGGAGTACTCTTTTACAATCTCCATGATGCCGACGATGCCAGGCTCCTTGCAATTTGAGTGATAGAAAAATGCCTTGTCGCCAGCATTCATATTGCGCATATTGTTACGTGCTGCTGTGTGTTAGCTGGAGAGTTGGCTGTACCTTCAAAGTATTGTTTACCTGGATAAGCTCTGATTCCTGGATAAATGTTAGTCACAAATCCAAGTAGCGTTTTTATCAGTTTCACTCACCATCCCAGCCCTCGGGCTTCTCCTTGGCTCGCAAGTCATCAATTGAAAACCTGACATCAATCCCATTCTCTAGGCGAGTCTCTGGTTCTGCCTTCATCAGCCAGTACCATTCACCGTCATGCCGAACGGCATTAGGGTTGTGCGTTGGGATCGAGTCGACATCCGGGCCCTCAGATGCTGCCTTGGCCTTCGATGATTTCGGAGTGCCGGACTTGTTCTCAGTCTTTGGAGAGGCGTCTTTCGGCGCTGATTTTGCCTTTTTAGGGGCTTTCTTCTCTTTCTTCTGAGTCTTGGCCTTTGGTTCTGGTGCAGCTACCTCTTTGGCCTTGGTTTGTTTCTGCCCTCCTTTCTTGGGTTTTACACTAGTTTCAGCAACCGGCTCAGGCTCAGCCTTGGTCTGATTGCCCCGCGCAGCGGAACGAAGTGAGCGTCTCTTGGTCGCAGGCTCCTCTGCATCTGAAGCTGGTGCATTTCGCTTTCGGGGCGGCATTTCAATGGGTTTTGATGAAAAATATTTATGATAATGTTTGATAGAGCGAGCATAAATGAACTACTTTCTCAAAGGGGAGGGCCGCTGGGACGCGTCCACGCGTTTGCCCAGCCACACACCGCTAAGCCACATTTAGCCATGTTCCCTTTCCAAGCAGCTCCAATGTGGACACGACGACGATGGGCATTTCGTTGACAAAACGCCCGCATGTCTGGTATCAAAAAAACACAAAAAAAAGGAAGAAAAGAAACAAGAATTCTCGCATGCAAACCCAAAGTCCATAATACCATAAAACGACCCATTTCTCAACTCAATCTTTGTAGCCGACAAAACCCCGCCTTTTTTTCCTTGCCCAAAAAATCCATCAAGCATTAATTGTCTGGGAATACCAGGGATTCCAACAAATCAGCAGTTGAAACTATTTCTTTCAATAGCCCCCCCTCTGCCAGAAGGACGATCTGGTGGTTTCGAACCAATTCCTCTGTATAGTATAACTCCCAGTCACCCCTATCCATAACCAAATCATCATGCATCTGCTGCAGACGACCAGCAAGATCGTGGAGCAGGTCTGGCTCCAAGGCCAGAAACTCCTGATATGAGATCGTCTTTGTAGGCACTGGGGACAGGGTGGATTCGAACCATTCGGAAGCATGGTTCGTCAGTATCGTCGAGATGGATTCGACGATACGATCCAGGCCCTCGATGAGATACGGGGCCTCGGGCAAAGCACTGGGACACTTGGGGGTGCAAAGAACGCTCAGCATGGCGTTTATCTGTCGAAGCTGGTCCTTGAGGGAATACAGCTCTCGGCGAATGCGGGTGACATCTGGGTGCGGTGGCTCCCTGCGAGGTGTAGTTGTAACCTGGCCAATCTCCCTGGACGGGATATTCATCCCCTTGGTCAGAGCCTCGTCAAAATCGCTGACGAACCGGTTAGTATTTTGAGAGCAAAGAGCTTTTGGGGGACTGCAGACGACTCACGTTTTGAGAATGGGCATAAAATCCTCGATAGTGGTGAGGGCATCCTCAAGTGCTTCGGCACAGCCCGCCAGGGCTACGTTGATGTGCAAAGGAATTGAATCGGCCTTGAGGGATCGTGGGCGCTCGTCAGGGTTGCTTGGCGGCACATATATCTTATTCATTTCGACCTGGGAATTGAGCAGCTGCATCCTCAGATGAGATATCCACTCGAGCAAGCTTGGGTTGAGGGGAATGTCTTCCCTCCAGCGCTGGGCATAGCCTCCGAGGATGGGCTCCAGCTGGCGGGCGTGCTTGGCAAGCTCATCGCAGGTGGATTTCAGGAATGAGAGGGTCGATATTCGGGAGGCGCCGAGTTCGAGGGCTCGTTTGGCGGTGGCCTCGATTGACTCGATAGCTGCGCACAGCGTCTTGTGGTAGAAACGGGGGTCCCTGATGTTTTCCTGGTCGACGGGGCAGGGATCTGGGAAGTGCTTGGTGGTGGCGTTGGTGACAGTGGCAGTGGTACTGGTAGCGGTAGTGGTAGTGGTAGTGGGCACAGGCGGAGGCGACGGCGGGGCTACCGCTTCGGCTTCGGAATCCCTATCACGGACATCAGCAGCAGCAGCATCCCTGCTGGTCGAGCTAGAGGTTGTTGGTGCATCGATCAAATCGGGCTGCTTGCGGGTGCACTCGGGAAGCAGCAGCAGCTTTGGCTCCGGCGACACGGAATGCGCCCGGGGCGGCTCCTCGGGGGCTACGAAATCGAGCGAGCGAGAGGGTTTGAGAAGCGGAGAAGTTGGCTGCGAGACGGCGGTGTCGTCAAACGATGACAGCGACACCACCGACGCTGCATCGTCAACCTCGAGCCAGTCATCGGCAATGTGGGAGGCGCGATGGAGGTCCGTCATGGTCACTGGGCCGCTGAAGAAAGAGTAAAGGAACAATCGTGCGCGATGCTCGGTTTGTATGGAACAGAAAACGCTGCCTCATGAATCATCCCATCCGTTGTCCCTTGCAGGCAGCAATCGTGCCTTGGCTGGCAGCCTGATGGGCTTAGGTCAGCATTGTTGCGTACTCCAGCTTGCGAATAGGACAAGGCCAAGCTCAAGGTGGCGCATCCGTTGTCCGTTTAACCTGTAGCTAACGCGTAAGCCGCTGCTCGTTTGTCGAGTGCTGCTGATCTGCCCTCTGGCCAACTATCTAGCTAGTCCGCCCTGTGGTGCGCCTTCTGCTCCGCCTGCTGCCTGCTGCAGCTGTAGTCTTAGCATGTGACTGCTGGCTGAATCAATGTTGGGTACCTATATGGAGAAAAATGGTGAAGAATAATTCTCTAGCAAGTAACGTGACTTTGCCATATATCAAAATATATCATGGATTTAATATTGAAATGGGGAGCCGGAATTGATGAGAAGACCAAACCGCACACCCAGCCCAACAGCAGCTGCAGGGTCAGACGGGTAGTTCGGGGCAAGAGAAAACAGGCACAAGCAGCGCAAAATAAAACAACACCCACCCCAATAGAAATAGTATCAGATAAACACCATAGATATCACAAGGAACAGTTGATCGAACAATCCCTCAAAACGAAGTCCTCAAGATAAGGGCAGAAAGTGCATGTTGATGAGACGTGCGTTAGGCACTTGGTGTTGAGATTTACTACCAACATTGACATTGCAGCCGGGCTAACTATTTTGCCGCTTAACCAAATTTCAAGAGGTTAAGAGTTCGAACCCATGTCCTCCCTCACATTAGTAAGTTTTAAAAGTAGGGGAGTGGAAAGCAGGCCTTTCATTAGACTGGGCATGATGCTATTTGAGTCAGTCAAGACACGTATTCACCAGATTTTATTGATGTGGTCCACTTACAAGGAAGCATCAATCTGCTCAACCTCCACGGCCTCGAACTCCTTGACCTTGACCTCCTCGAGGCCGCCTTGAGTAGCGGTTGCCCCGGCTGGGTAGATATGAAAACCCAAACTCGGGACGATTAGGATTAGGATGCAACCCCACCATCTTGCGCGCCTCCTCATCCTCAACCCATGCAGCGTAGCCGTAGACTTCAGTCATGTCCATGACTTGACCACAATCCGGGATCAGTTTTTGAGGGTGCGAAGAAACGTACAGCAAGACATTGCCCATATGTTTCACAAAGTTTCCGTTGAAATAGTCGACATATTGGTCTCCGATATGATCCATGGTAATCTCCTTATAGAGGCGGGCCCTGCTGCCACGTATTTCTCGTTCCCCAATCTCGTATACTAATATTATGGTGTCGGGATCAGTTGGCCCAAAGGAGCAATCAGCAACAGTTATCCTATCATCCAAGTCAATCCCTAGCTCATGCATCTTCTTTGATAGGTACTCGGTGTAGAATTTCGTCTTGTAAGACAGAGATTCGGCCACTTCCCATAGGTCATAAGTCGGAACTGGTTCCAAATCCTGAAACAATGGACCTTCATCGATGACCGTAAGCGCATGAGCAGCTGCCTGGAGCATGGAAGGATACCAATATGCGAGCTCCACATAGGTTTCTGGACAGGCTACCTTTGGATACCATATAAAGTATGGAAGATCGGTTTCCGAAACTTGATCATTTGCCCACGACAGGTCATTGTTCATGATACAACGGGTATAGCAAAATTTGCGAAGGCTCCGGAACTGGGGCTGTTCGTAACACCACTTGGAAAAAAAAGTGTCCCAGTGAATGCCCCTGACAATGCATTGACGCTCTCCCCTTATCATAATGGGTCTTCGTAGCCGGACATATCGATCTATATTGCCCGACCACGCCGCTATGAGGATAAGAAAATCCTTGTCAACAGCGGGGAGATCAGCTGGTAATGGCGAATAAAGCAAAGCAATGACATCATCTTCAATCGGCTGTAGACCAATGATATCGCCGTCAATACCCAGGTTCCAGTCTTCGGCAATGTCAAAGTAGGGCTCTTGGACTCCCCCCCGAGAGGTTGTTTTTTATCCATGACGGATCGAACGCATGTATCTCCATTAAGAAATGCTCCTAGTGTAGGTACCTCCCGGATAGTGCGGGTATAGTCCATGACAGCATATCGAATGGGAGCCCCCATGACCAGGTTGAAGATTTCTTCACCATTAGCTCTATTTGCGCGGGCCTCTTCAGCAATTGCAACATCAGGGAGGAGATTAAGTTCCTCGTACAGCACTTTGTACCCTCCCGCAGCACAGGCTCGGCCAACTTGGTAGCGCATAGCTTCGCTGCAGTTTTGGGCCAGAAGTTGGCGCAAGGTTTCTTCTGACGGGACATCAGGATGCCAGAAACAATAGGGAATCTCTTCGGTGTCCTTGATATCAGGAACACGGTTGCTCATGATGTCACGAGCATTTAGGGCCCGCACGATGGGCATGATTTCCGTGGTCCCCCGCAAGTGGGAAGCAAAACCGTCATGGTAGCGAATGCCACGAATGAGGCATCGAAGGGCGACTGGGTCGTTGATGTTCTGTGGGACAACTTCTCCTCGTATCGCAGCCTCGTTTATTTTGACTGTCATGTTCGAAGATGAGGGCTTTCTTGTGGGCTGAGGAAAATTATACCTAGACCGAAGGGGCCCAGAACCACGCATTTATTGAATGGGGGCCATGAACAGACAACCAACTGCAGCAAACATAGTCCTTGCACTATTAGTTGCGATTTATCAACCAACATGTATGTTAGCTGAGGCCTCGGCCTTGATACAGTGGAGCAACCTAGAAATAATCTCTGAGTCATTCGGCCAACAACCGCTGACCCAGCGCCAAGGTAAGGGAGTGCTGCCTCAAGCGTGTCCCACAAGGGCCTCTAGTGTATTGAAGCTTGATTTTCCAGTTTAGCCCGGCATGGAAAGTCTACACTATCTATATATTGGATACTGGTGAAATGGTGAAGGTGGGTATAGCACATCCTTTGGCCACCCGTAACCCCCATTCCAAATATATACCAGGCTTAGATTAATTGCTCTTTGTTTCATCATTACTATGCTTGAACCGCAAGCTGCCACAAGGCTCACTTACAACAACCTCTCCCAATCATTTTACAAGCCCAAAAGCGCTTTACTACACTGGATCGTTGTTGGAAGCATTATGTATTTACAAGACTTCAAATAAAATCAGCTCTAATATTGTATCATCTAATTATGACACCGTGAGCGGCAGGTTCCAGAGCTGCATGCGTAGCCAGAGCAGTCTCGTTAAACTTCTTCTTCAATTTGACCTACAAGTACAACCTGAAATCAGAATCTCATTGTCAACATGTGACCTGGTTGCCTTGTCTACTGCTGAATCCATGCTGAGTACAAGCAGAAACGGTGGATGATTCCCGAGCGAACAGTGCAATTCTATTATACAATTAAATATTCAGTACATCAAAAATGAAATTTTTATTTATTTGTTTATTTCCCGTAAATGAAGGTGGTGGCATGGAACAAATGAGTAATCAAATTTCCGCACTACATTCTATCCCAACCTCCGCCATCTCAGCTTCTCCGGACTCCATTTTGCACGAGCGGCTTCATCGTAGAGAATGCATATCGAGCAATCTTCCACTTTCCTTCCTCCTTCTTCATGATAAATAGCTCTTGGTTTGCGTGTGGCTCCGATTCCTGAGTTGCCAGCATCGTCTTCGTGCCCTCTGCTGTCGTTCGAGCAAACGCCCACTCTGGCGACATTTCCACAATCTCTATAATGTCAAAGCTGATTACAAGTTGAATCGTCGCAAATATTCGCGTGTAGGACTCGCGTAGGGCATCAGTTCCTGCGCTGGCGGTAAAGTGTGGAGGCAAAATGACTCCATCCGATGTGTAAAGCTCAACAGCCTCCTCCACGTTGCGGCTCTTTAACGCTGCGCCATAGGCGTGCAGAACAGAAGTGATTTCTTCAGTAACAGTTGATGACACTAGTCAAGTTAGTCCAAACTGCATACCTATCAAGTGGCGGAAGGGCCAAACTCACTGATGACGGATTACTTGGTTGCCAGAGTTTCTACAGTAGCAATCAGGTTTTCTTTAGACCAATAGGACTAATTTCAAATATTCCACGTTCTCATCCATCTGATTTTATAGCTCCCATCCCTCCAGAGTCAAGTGGCCCATGTATTGCGAAATCATAAGTGGGGGGCCCACACATGAAGAGGTGGCGGTGGAGAGCCTCGATATCTAGAGGGTGGGGTTTAGCGTAACGTTCAAGAGTGGATTTAATGCTATTTCACTGCCTGATACACTGTGGTAGTTGGGGGATGTTCGTTCAAGGAATTAGTTTTCGGAGCTATGGGGAATGGAGGGTGCTCTAGCTTCATTACTCAGTAGACGGGGATCGACCCTCTTCCTCGGCTTGCGGACTACGGAAGCATGCGATGATGAATAATCGACTTCTCATTTTCCAATCAAGCTCATCATTAATGTTTGTTTACTTACGTAGTATTCAACAACTTTAGTTAGGTAAGGTCAAATATCATTCACAGCAAATTGATCCCACAAAGTAGTTGGATTTGGTGGCGACCCCCGATTTTGCATTTCGATAGTTACATTTTCTACTGAGGTTTGGGTGCAGTTTGAAATTTCGGGACAGTGTTCTATTTCAAGCATATTACTGCCACTGCAGTGAAGGGAAACTTTTCAAGATGTCAATCGTCGGATCAGAGTGTGGTCTTGTTTATTGCCAGTTACGTATAGTGGCTTGGTGTCACACGACTGCAACTTTTTCAACAAGTTAGCTTCTCTCAAAAAATGTAGCGGGGGTTACATCGATGCGGTTTTCTTACATCATACGTCATTGGCAACAAACTTGTAGAATGCTTCTTCTACACAGACGTTATTTCCGGTCTTGTTCAGGTTGAATGACGTGAGATTCATTTGTTTGAGGGTTCTTTAAAGATTAGAGGGTTCCTGATTTAATATCCAGATTTTATCCATGGCCTGACGACTTTTTGTGTTCGAAACCGGTTACAATATAGCCATGATGAAAATCATGTACAACTATACCATCAACATGATGGCCCTTATGGCCGCTGTTTGCCCAACAAATGTTGCGACTAATTCTTCGGCAAAGCTATTTTCTGGCGGCACCATTGTTGCTTGGGACAGTGACGCAGATTCTCCCCGCATCATCCGCGACGGCTCACTCCTCGTCATCGATGACAGGATCCAAGATATCAGCGCAGACACAGAGCCCGATCGCCTCCCCGATGGTGTTGAAGTAATCGATGTTTCGGGTCAGATTATTACACCCGGCTTCATTGACACACATAGACACGGATGGCAGACTGCATTCAAGACGTTAGGCTCTAATACTACTCTAGCCGATTATCTGTTTCGATATGGTGAATATGCGGCGGCACCAAATTTCCGCGCCGAGGATGTATACTTCGGTCAGCTAGCTGGGTTATATGAGGCTCTAAACGCTGGTGTTACAACAACCCTGGATCATGCACACCATACATGGTCGAATGAAACCACGTATGCTGGGTTGAAGGCCTCGATTGAGAGCGGTGCTCGGGTCTTTTGGGCATACACGTTCCACAACATTCCATCTAGTGGCTATACTATTTCGCAGCAAATCCCTAATTTTCGGGAGATTGCGACAGGCTCCATGCTCAAAGGAACTAACACCGAGCTCGCCATTGCGTATGATGGCTGGGTTGTTGGTAGTCCCGAAGAAACGAAACAAATTGTGTCCCTTGCCAAAGAATTCCATGTCGCCGCTCTGACCATCCACACCCTTGCAGGTCCCTGGGGCGTCACCAACCTGCCCGAAGACCTCATCGGCCTGGATATTCTTGGCGGATCCATTCCCGTCATTTTCTCGCATGGATCCTTCATAACTACTCGCAGCGCGCAGATTCTCCGCGCCACGAACCAGTATTTGTCTATCACGCCGGAATCTGAGATGCACTATGGACACACAAACCCGCACTCGCACCTGCTCATGGACCAAGCAGCGCTTGGAGTTGACACGCACTTTACATTTTCTACTGACATCCTCACTCAAGCGCGCATTTGGCTGCAGACCGTCCGCTATCGTTTCTATAATCAGGTTGTCTCACAATGGCGTGTCCCGCGGAACAACCCAATGAGTGTTTCCCAAGCTTTCGCCCTGGCTACCCGGGCTGGCGGACTTGCGCTCCGCCGACCGGACCTTGGTGTAATCCAGCCGGGCGCCAAGGCTGATCTAGTGGTGTGGAACGCGCGCGACTCACCTGCTCTCCTTGGCTGGGTGGATCCCATTGCTGCGGTAATGTTGCACGCCAGCGTTGGCGATGTGCTTCATGTTACAGTCAATGGTGATTTTGTCAAGAGAGACGGGAAAATTACAGCAAAGCGGTACGGACAAGTGCGCAAGGCGTTTCTGGAGAGTGCGGAACGCATACGAGGTATTTGGGAAAACATTGAACCTCCGCCGCTGGAAGGCAATTTCATGGGCATTGGGGCTGAATATGCGGATACAAGAGTTGCAGATATAGAGAGAGGGCAGGGGGATTGATATGGCAAATTGCACATTTAAACGTGATTATCCGAGAACAGGGTCAGCAGTAGCCAATTGATTGTGTGTATCAGAAACACGATGGTGATTCAAATAACCAGTTCTGCGATGGAATTGTATTAAATTCTATATCTACAATTAAAGGTATCAATAAATCGCGCTAGCCATGCCAGCAGTAGAATCGAACATTGCGTTTCTTCGTTGCGTCCCATTTCGGGCATTTCCATGAGTTGTGGTGAGAGAGAAACGAATTCATCGTCACCATGCTCCCCGTCAACTGACTTAGATGGTGCCCAACTTCTTGGTCACGGGGGTACCAGCCTGGCTGCTAGAGACGGAGTTGGTAGCAGCATCGACGGCGGGAGCTTGGGCAGCGGCGGGGTTGATGGCGTCGTTGAAATCCCTGAGGATCTTGCCGGCTTCTATCGCAGCATTGGTGTTTGCGTCATCGCCTGTGCCAAAACACTTGTAGGACTCGATGTTGTCGTTCATCTTGCCACCAAAAGCGTTCTTGAGGTTCTCCAGGCCAGCGGACGGGCCGGCCAAGGCCTTTCCTGTGCAGTCGGGATCACTGATTGCGTGAGTGAATGAAAGATGTAACTACTTCTAAATCATGGCTTACCTGTAGAAAACACAGAAACCAACTCCGAGAGTTAGGCGGATGGACGAAATTGAGTTGGCCCAGTTGCGCAGGGGGACGTTGGGGTCTTTCACATCGGCAAGGTTTTCTTGATCATGTGTCAGTGTAAATTATCCTCAAATAGACTGAAAATATTTGTATTGAGGCGGCGGGATACGTACGGCACGTGTTGAGGGTTGGGTACAGGTCAATGTAAGGGTCGGCAAAACCATAGGCCTGGTAGACTCTGAGAGTGGGACGGCTGCTAGCAGCCTCCATGGGAAGACCAGAAGCCACGGAAACAAGGGAGGCCACAAGGCCGAAAAGCTGGGTGAATTGCATGTTGGAGAGTTGTTAAAGGCGTTTAAAGTGAAGTGTTGGTTGGGTGAGAGCTGGAGTGTCAGATGATGGTCTATTGTAGGATGGCTGAACCGCGGTCCCTTATATAAATCCGCTTAGGTTGACCTCGCTGAGGGATATTCTACGCTGTGTTATTTTTACTTCTCTAATCTACTTAGAATCCTCAAAATCGGCCCGGAGTGCATACAAAATAGTGACGTTGCCTAGGTATTCCAGGATAAGAGACGTCTGAGATTGGGGCTGGAATGTGCGACTTTCTACATCTTCTTTCAATCCAGGCTGTAGCTAAAACAGGGGAAGTGAGCACTCCGAGCAAGCTTGATTGTGCGCAACGAATAAAACAAGTCGTGAGAATGAGCATAGAGAAGGGGCCTTGTGTTAAACTTTTGTCCTTGATCTTCTCACAGCCTCATATCACAACACGAGGAAATAAATCAGATTACAATAAGTAGCATATATTAGACTGTAGGTAGACCAATTTGGAAAAAAAAAAAAAGCAAATACATGCTGGGGCCTCTGGATGAACATGGGGATACAATATCGATCTCATCAATCGAAAACCCGTTCGATCCGCCGCTCTTAGGGCCGTTTAATGCAGTGGCTGGTACCCATCAACCTCCCCGCAGATTTGATGTCACTATTCCGGAATTGGCTTACTGCTGGAGCTGGTATTACCATGTTGTGACGGTTGGAATGCTATTGGTTTATGGTAACGTTGCAAAATGATAGATGTGCGGTACTATGTAATGGGAGCACATGGTGATCGATGTCAACACAAATAGCATGGAATGGCTATGCTCGATAGTCTAGGCCAAACATGTCTCTGTTTATAGTTTGCATCGGGATTTCAAGCACTGTTTTGCTGCTGTCCGGAAGATCCGGGCAGGCTTGGCGCATGTTCGAAATGGGGGGAGGATGAAGACGGCCAAATAGAGTTAGCCAACCAAGCTATTAAAAACTACAACGTGTAAATGCCAAAGGAAAATCACGCAGCGGACGTTTGTAAATCCAAGCCGAAAGGGTACTGTTTTCTGTCGAATGGCTTCAGACTGGATCGCAGACGATATCAGAGACACGCCCAGACTTATGGGGAGAATCGGTCGCACAGACAGCCACGGATGGTGTCAGACATGTGGGTGCGCGTCTAATTTCCAGATGGACCGCATCGTTCGAAATGACTTACCGTCATTGGTAGGATGTCAAAGGGGGAGACGTGATGGAATGGCGGGAAACACAGCGGCCCGCTTGCTCAGACCGATCGGAATGGAAGAAGGCCCTTGTCAGATTGGAACTGACTTGTCACGTGGTACGAGCCTCTTGGTTGAATTCAAGGGGGTGACCATACGAAGGGCCGGTCCTTTGTAGTGTCTATATCCACTCACTATATAAACACGGGAGAAGAGCCAGAAGAGCATTGGCCGACCGGCCATCCCGGTTGGTGGAAAATCGCGTCAATCCTCTCACTGAGAATCTTCCACGGCATTTACCGGTTTGTTCAAAAAGTGAATTCTGGCGTGATAGTCATCTAGGTCAATTTTGCGAGGTTGCAACGAGTGCATTGCGCGCCGCACCCTCACGTTGGCTTGAATCTGTGGATGACTAGGGGGGGACGAATGATGTTTGGTCTCTCCCTCCCCTCGCCTTTCCTATAGTATATTTCTGCCCAAGAGGTTTTCTAAAAATTTCTATCATATACGTTAATTAGGACCGCGATTCTATCGCCATAGAACTCTATATATATAACACAATGAGTAGAGTCTCATTCTGTATTCTCTGCTTCAGAATCCATTCCTTCCACCAATCGTGCCAATTCCCTCATGCCAGGCCCCCAGAACTGGGGTGGTCCCCTGCTAGCCCGAGACTAGGTCACACACTAGGCGCTGACAAAGCACCAAATGATGCATCGTGTCGCAGATCTCAATGGGTCCAACAGACCGAGAGGACAATCCCATGCACAAAATAAAAACTCTTGAGGAGATATAGTTGTACATGCGTGCGAACATGGTTTTCTGAATAAAAACCTCTTGAAAAAGAACAACCTCATCGTAAGACGATGGAAGGGTTGGCTTCGTGGAGCTGATGATTTAAAGTTGGGTGATGGGATGGAGCGTTTCAAGCATATTGGGCCAACCAGGTTCTCCCACTTCCCGTGCCAAGGCCTACACCGAAATGGGTCTCTTAGCTCGGTAGGCTGTGCCGAGAAAAGGCAGGAGAAACAGGGTGGTGATCACTATAAGCCCCGGTTTTTCCAGGTGCTGTTCCTAGATTTCAATGTGACAGCTTGAATTTGTAACGCGGTCGGAAGACCAGGTGGGATAGATAATCTGATCTAGCCAAAGGTCGCGTCAATGATTGATTCTACGCCCTCCGCCCCATGGAGCGCCGTACCAAAGGATGTGGCGCAAAGCAACCTTTTTTTTAATAAAAAAATATAAAATAAAATATAAAATAAAATAAAAAATAAACATAGAGTATACTTGTGAGCATAATGCAATTGAGCCAGAGGGACTCGGAGTCCGCGGGATCTTAATCAGTCGGCTCGACCACCGGCTCCCACTCCAACGCCAAGCTCTCCCATCTCCGTACCACACTTATTGCCTCGATTTATCACACCCGCGCGGTAGAATCCACTCTGCCCTCAGTGAGTGCCGAGATGAAGGCCCACTACGCCACACTATCGCCTCATGCTCATGGCCCATTGGTAGAGCTCAACACCAAGCGGAGGGCAGCTCCCTCACCTCTAAGGAGCCGTTTGGGCGGAGAGACCCGCAAAGCCGTGCTAGTGGAGACAAATCAAGAGTCGGTTGGCCCATGACGTTCGTTGCTCTCAACGGTCCAATGGTGATCCATGCGCATTGCATTCGTGTCCCAGTTTGGCAGTCGGTCTTGGGGTTTGCTTTTTGTGTATAGTACACAACAAGCAATTAGTCTCAGACAGCAATTCGGTGGCAATGACTATTTAACAAACCCATCCCGCACTGGCTTCAACCTCCACTTCATCCGCACACCAACTAACTACCTCGCCTCTCCTTACCATCTAAACAATGCTTCGCAACATCCTCACTGCAGGCCTCCTGGCCAGCCCTGTTTTGGGCTATGATCAGATCCTCGGCTTCAACAGCAAGGCTGAGGTTGAGACTCGATCCCTGGATGAAATCTACGCAGCCGCCAAGAAGGAGGGAAATGTCGTCACTGTGTGGCACGGTGGTGATGAGAAGAACCAGCAAGACAGCCTGAAGGAGGCTTTCGAGAAGCGATTCCCTGGCATTACCCTCAACGTTACCGTCGATCTGTCCAAGTACCATGATGTCCGCGTTGATCAGCAGCTCGCCGCTGGCAGCGATGCCGTCTATGTCGACAGTGTCATTCTTCAGACCCTCCACGACTACCCTCGATGGGCCGCTGAGGGTGCCCTCCTCAACTATGCTCCTGCTGGCTTCGATGAAATCGAACACGCCTTCAAGGATGACACCGCCGCTTGGTACGGTCTTTACGTCTTCAACTGGTGTGGTGCCTACAACACCAACAAGCTGCAGAACATCACAGATCCCGTCGAGTGGGAGGACTGGCTACGACCCGAGTTCAAGAACAAGCTTGCAATCACCTACCCCAACGATGACGATGCCGTTCTCTTCGCCTTCCACCTTGTGTAAGTCTTCATCCCCAAAAAGGGTTTCTCACATGGCATTAAGCTAATGTAAACAGTTTGCAACAATATGGTGAGGCCTGGTTCGATTCTCTCCTTAAGCAGAACGTTCGCTGGGTCCGCGGCACTGCCACTCCCGGAACCCTTGTTTCTACCAGCAACAGCACCTCTGCGGCCTACTTTGCCGCCGGTGGTGGTTGGGGTACCAACGGAAACATCAAGTACTCTGTCCCCACGAAGGGCAAGTACGTTTCCTGGCCCCAGACTGGTGCTATCCTCAAGGATGCCCCCCACCCTGAGGGAGCCAAACTTCTTCACAACTGGATTCTGAGCGAGGAGTACCAAGGTCAGGGTATATGGTCTGTCCGCCGTGACATCCCCACTCCCTCGGGCATGCCTAGCCTCTGGAACGCCACCGCTACCAACCCTGCCGAGTTTGCCCGTTTCATGGCCGACCGTGCCAATCTTGAGCGTCTCAAGCTCTACTTTGAGTCCAAGATCGGAACTGCCCAGGGTCTGAGCCCTCTTGAGGATGACATTTAGGTCACTGTAACATAGTTTTAGACGAGGGGTTTGCGTATATTACGACAGCTATGATGATGGTGAGCTGGGTTTGAGTACATGTCGGTTCTTGATTTTCAAAAAGAATTTTTACTGTATATATTTCTTAAAAATGTCAATCCAATTCTTACAATGGCCTTCTTGGTTTCTATATTTTGGCCTTGCGCGGCAGTCGCCTAATACTGCACGATTCTCCACATCAACTCGGCACGATTTCCGAGGGAAATAGACTGCATTGGTTCAATGGGGTATCCACAGAGAGATAGCAGTTAACGTTTTTTACCGAGTGATCCAATTATCTGTGAATCTGCAAATGGGGATAGAGAGAGGGTTTCATCAAATTTCGGCCAAGTAGATAACGTGGTATTCGCGATGGATGGCTGTGATTAAGCATGGGCACCCTGGTCTCCTGTGCGGATTGTGGGAGATGCCCTGTCATCGGACGATTCGATCACGAAATTTCAAGAACAATTACATCTCCACGCTTTAAATTGCATTGATTGGATGATATAATTGGTCAAATAACGACAACAACGGGCGGGATTGCCCGTGCGAGAATTAGATATCCCCAGTAGTATACACGGAGCAGTCCGCATTGCTCCCTGGCCAGCTATGGTTAAAAGTGTATGCTCATTCTGACCAACAGCTTTCCTGAGTTGATAAAGGTTTAGCTAGAGCTACATATGAAAGGCATGACACTAGGGGCTGGTTTCCATTACTTGACGATATGAGAAAGTGTAAATGAAACCCTAAAAATAATTAAAGCATCTTTAGTAAGATTCACGATGATCCGTCACTTGTGTATCAAACTGATCGTTCTCGAGATGCGACAGGGGTTCAGATAAGATAATGGAGATATTTGTCCTACCCTAGATGAACTCTCGCTTTTTTCTGATCATGAATTTCTTTTTAATGCTATGATAACTAAGGAATTTGTCTCATTTTTTATATTGTTTATATGTAAATGTATTAATATCGTGGCATTATTTAAGGCAAACTTTAGTTACTGTCTCCCATAGATTACAGAAACCTCTCCAGGAATATCACCATTCAATATAATGGGCTCCTTGGGCTATAACTAGCTCAAGTATAATGACTGTTCTGGGTGACGAACGCGAGTTGAATCTGACTAGAAGCAGTGATGCATAGCTTGCCTAAATAATGATACTGGCATTCCGATTCATCTCGATAAAAAGTTCCATATGTTGGTGCACAGAAACGCGACTTATTTAGGCGTCTCCACAATGTCGCGTCTCACACGTCAAGTGATCGGATTGCCCCTATTCATGACGCCTCGGCGGATCTGGGAATCCTAGGCTGGATGAGTTGGTTGAGATTACACGACAATTGCATGTGACTTTCGACTGCTACAAATTAGGTGCGAGATTTCTGTTTCCACAGGTAGGTACAATAGATACAATACTGCAACTTTCAGCTCCATTTGCCTGGGCTTTCTACTGTGTGCTTCATGCTAACTTCTAGAGACGTGCAAAAATATTCTTCCATATGCAATTGGGATGTTTACGAATTATAGGCCGAACAGTAAAAAATCGGCGAAAATTTCAAGGGCGAATAGAGAGGTTTGTGAATCTAATTGCGGCCACCATCAAATACTCGTTTGTTACCATGTGGTCGGTTCTGCAGATAGAAAAGGCTCTGCATTTCATTCCGATGTTTTCGCAAACGACTGAAAATTTTCAGCCGGTACGATGCCATAGAGTTAATGAATCATGATGCGCAGAATTATTGCGGTCGCTGGTTGACTGCGTTGGTCAAGGGACAGTTTTGCGAATGTTTACGCTCTAACTAGCCACGTGTCAATCAAAGATATTACGGATATCGTAATCATATAAAAAAACACAGGAAAAAGTACTGGTCTCTGGCTAACAAGATGTTGGAATTAGAGATGTCTGTTGAGGTTTGGTAGTTGAGTCAACCAGGTTGTGCATATTAGTGTGGCTCTACAGGCCTGGCTTGAGGGGCTAACACCGGGTTTTCCATGTAATTTAGGGTTATTTATGCCATTACTCGAAGGATCTCTATTAGATAATTACTCTCAGAACGGCGAGCTTCCCAGGCAGGGCGATACACCCGCAAATTTCGAGTAGGAGAGGCAAGATGCAAGCGCAACCGCGTGGAGTCCACGATACAGACTCGAGGCATATTAGTATTGTGACTTGTTAAAGTTCTACTTTCATCTGATATATTAGTATGCCGATAAAATACCAGGATATACCATGATATAAAAGTTCAAACGCTAAATAGTCCATGAAAGCGTCTTGTCACCTAATTGGTGCTTCCTGTAATCCCGTGCGTTTCCATATGAAACTTGACAGAAAAGTTTAAATTTCACAAAACAAGAACAGTCCTATTGATCAAATTGTTATTTGAATTAATCCATTATTATCATGCAAAAGTAATCATGAGGGATTGTCTGAAGCGATCCCAAATCTTGGAATAGGCCTTCATGAGCATATGTATCTATTAAAGTTTGCCTCTGGAATTGAAGATAATTGCAATGATTCACCTGGCACATCGCACAAGCAATATGACATCTTCAACGAGCGTGTCATCTTCAATGCACTTTTACTGAGAAGCACCTTAAAGGTTGCCATTTCAGCCCAGACTCAAATCCCATAACTCATCAAATATTTTAGGTCTAGTCTCATCCATCTCGATGATGCATCAAGTGTCTGTTTTCTGTTTCCTTCGCTATGGCTGGTGCCCAGCATTAAGGTTCAAGATTTTCGGCGGGATATTTTGTGCCCTAACGAGGATTGCGAATAACAAAACGGCATATCATGGAGACATTTATGCATTGGTTGGTCAAATTTCTCCACTCTGAAATTGTCTGAAACATCAGATGGATTTTTTGTTGAGCCATAACCAGCCAAGCCCATTTGTTGCATTGTGCCGGGCTTCATTAGGATTTAAACCTAGGATCTTCGATTTCTGATGGTTCATTTGAAAGTAAAGGAACTGAAACTTTTCAGTCAACCTTTTCATTATTTCTTTAATCATCTCAGGAAATGCACGCCATCATGTGTATTTTCGATGATGCAAGCCGAGACAGCTTGGTTTCATAAAAATTAAAGGGTATACGAATCCCTTGGCCATTCCCTGTTATGGCCGTGCCAAGACTGAGAACCCTGCATTGTTTGAGCCAAAACAGCAATCTCATTGGTGAATGAATATTGGAGCGTGCGAGCCGAGACCGAAAATTCTCCCGTCCCTCTGTGGCCGGAGGATTTTTTTTTGCATACTTTCCGAAGCCCACCAAACGCACTCGTTTCACGCCAAAAAAGCATATCGGGAATATTGTGTAGTCAGCGGATGCCAAGGCCTTGTAACCTGGTAACTTAATCGTCCTGTCGAACTTACCAAGGGAGAAAGTTGCGGGGTCAACGTGAAATACGCGGAGGATCGGATCCGAAACACTTTCAGTCTCATGCTTCATGCAGTTTTATTCTCATCTGTTTTTCATCCCAGTTCGCAAAATTACACCATTATGATGGTTTGACAGGCGGGTGGTCTGCTCCTGAGACTGCAGAGGTATGAAGAACAGATCGACGGAGGATTGCGGGATGGTAAGGAGATCTCTTTTCAGCCGAGCAGTGCAATATTCCAGGGAATGGTTGGGCATTATTCGCCAATTCGACCACCCGTCTCGTAACTAACCCTTCCCACTGTCCTTCTCAGGGGAAATCTAATTCATGTCATGGCAATGCTTTGTTCGGCAGTCGCTCCGGCTCTCCACCTCGAGGGTGGCTCTTTGGCTTAAGCGCCAGGATGGCCTGAGTTGACATTTCAGAGCCGCCAGGATCCTACCGTTTGAACCCAGCCCTCTGGTGTCAGCCAAGTAAGCTTAAGCGAGCTTATTGAGGTAGCGTAACGACACGGCCCCTGGTACCTTATACGCGCTTATTATAGGCGGTGGAGCAAGCATCTCTTGCCTCGACTATTCCATAGTTGAATACGCCGCCTCTGACCCTAGTCAGTCGATGATCATAATTAGAATTTCGTAAATATTGTTAGAGATATACTTGAGATTTTTTGTGGCATTCAATTAGTAGGAGAAAAGGAACGCAAAGTAAACAAAAGCTTGCTAAGCAATCCGCCCCCTATCTACAAACAGGGAGGCACTACGGATGACTTGATTTTTCGCCATTCTTCAAACACATGGTCGGACCACCTGAAACTCGGATGTCTTCCGCAAGCGAATCAGAGCTAATCTGCGTTCATCTGGTCTTTCTTTTTGCCGCCCGTCGAAGCCATGCGACCGTGGCCACCGCTGAAACGCCAACCCCTGTTCTGATGGCGGAGCTATCTCTCAAAACAGATCTCGGCTCCACGACGCTGAGACTAGGCACTAATTCCACCAGTCTGAACGCAACACTGGCAGGTTGTCCTGAAAAGCCAAGAATATGCGGGAAACCCATGGTGATGTGTGGTGGCATGGTACGATGGGGCAAAAACCTCGTAGTTTAGGATATAAAGAGGAGAGCATGAGATGTAGAAACTTCTTTTTTCCTTCTCATCATTGCAGGCTCGATTCACTTCTTCATCATCATTCTCTTCGTTTCTTCACTGTGTGAAGCTGGTACACGTTCTTTTCGTTTGACTCATTCGCTCCATTAACAACCACAATCTTTCTTATCCCACCACCTCACACGTCCACACGTCTTTCATTCCAACTTTCAAGATGTCTTTCAAGTCCGCTGCTACCCTCGTTGGCGCTTTTGCTGCCACTGCCCTGGCTCACGGTACCGTCACCAACTTCAAGACTGATGGTACCAACCAGGATGCCTACAAGCTGGACTACTACTACGCCAAGCAGAACGGCCAGACTGTTCCCGAGATCCCCGCCTGGTCTGCCGAGAACCTCGACAACGGTTTCATTGCCCCTGATGCCTACGGCACTGCCGACATCAACTGCCACAAGAACGCTGAGCCTGGTGCCACTACCGCCTCGGTCAAGGCTGGTGGCACCGTCGAGTTCAACTGGTCTGCCTGGCCCGAGTCTCACATTGGTCCCGTCCTGACCTATGTTGCCAAGTGCGATGGCAGCTGCACCTCTGCCGACAAGACCGCCCTCAAGTGGATCAAGATCGACGAGAGCGGTATCGACCTGGACACCCAGACCTGGGCTGCCACCAAGCTGATTGCCAACAACAACACCTGGACCACAACTGTTCCCTCTGGTCTTGCCTCTGGCAACTACGTCTTCCGACACGAGATCATTGCTATGCACGGTGCTGGCTCTGAGAACGGTGCTCAGAACTACCCCCAGTGCTTCAACATCGAGATCACTGGTGGTGGTAGCGACAACCCCGAGGGTACTCTGGGAACTGAGCTGTACAAGTCCACTGATGCTGGTATCCTGTTCAACCCCTACACCACCCTCACCAGCTACGAGATCCCTGGACCCGCTCTGTATGGCTCTGGCTCCTCCGGCTCCGGCTCCGGCTCTGGTTCGGGAAGCTCTACTCCTAGCGCTACTACTCCCGCCGCCGGTGAAGCTACTACCCCCGCCGCTACCCAGCCCGCTACCCAGGTCGCCACTAGCTTTGCCACTTCTGTCTTTACTCCCAGCCGTTCCGCCACATCTGTTCTCGCCAACAAGATTAGCTCTGCTACCCAGGCTGCCTCGACCGAGGCCTCGACCGACAACGGTAGCTCCAACTCTGGCAGCGGCAGCTCCGAGTCTGGAAGCGACAGCTCTAGCTCTCTTCCCGAGACCTTCACCCTCGACACCTTCATTACCTGGTTGAAGAACGCCGCTGGTTCCTCCAGCACCGTCTCTCGACGACACGCTCGGGCCATGAACTAAGAATCGTACATAGACGCGGTTACTGGGTCAATCCTTCGCAAGATTGTCACGTAGCCTTTGAGTCATTTTTTTCTCTTTAATTCTTGTAACATCATATTAGCCTGCCGTCTTGGGGGATTAGAAGGTTTCTCATCCGAACGGAATAAAAAGTTACTGTCCCTCAAATGCATCGCGCTGCCTGCTAGTGAATTGTGACTGTCGCGTACCATGCTAATAATTGCCGTAAGCCAGTGTTCTGCCAATTGAGCCAGATCCGGCCAATCAAAAGAATCAAACCGTAAAGGTACCACATCGCCGCCATATTTCACATGGTGATGCAAGTATCAGAACTCTCTGCCACGTCATGAAACCACAATGCACAGCGAAAAGTGAGTTCACGGATACGTTTTCTTGGTTCTATGTCCAACTATTAATTGCAATATATAGGGCGAAGGCGCGAGTATTTTCAGTCGACTGACGGTTGTGGCCGAGACGGATGAAGCTGTCATCGCCATACGCATTAGCTAGCTACTTGACTCGAACTGAGGCTTTGGGTGGGGATGATTAAGCGAGTGCTCCAGATCAACTGATGTGTACTCCCCCTGGCCAGAGCTCCAGGGGAATGCTACGGTGTAAGCCTACCGCGGTTGAAGGGACGCGAGCTGACAAAACGAGCGCCGCGTTGGATAGCGAGTCATGTTTATAGATCTCGATCCAACGGGATCGTGATACCCGTACCCATGAAACTTTAAACGCAATAGTCCTACATTAAATTCCTGGGGTTTAACTCTAAACACGAACTATAGCCCAATGGAAGGAGGAATGGACTTGGAAATAATGAAAATCACCTGGTCTGGGCGGTAGAAATCCCCCCACATTACGGAGATTAGTATTTTAAGTTTGTTTATGCTAAACGGCAAACTCCCTTGTTGGACACTTTGTTCGTATATTCAGAATTGAACATTTTTCAAGTCAAGCATTCTACTTGTCCTATTTAGTTGAAGATGGATTCTATCTTCAAGATACCTTGTTCGTGACGGCAGTATATTCCTCTAGCTTCTCTATAGCGTCCTTGAATTCGGTTTCGATAACATGCGCATGAGCTGGTGACCTTGGAACGATTGAACAGGAAAATGGCAGAGGAGTCGAGTTGAAGCCCTCTGAGAAAGCGAAACTGTAACTCTGTTAGCCTTGATCTAGCAAGAAGTGAGGACATTATTTACATGTCAACTTCAATTTCTTTCCCATCTTGTCCTTTTGCGGGTGTCACGTCAAATGCCCATAGTATGCGTGCGACGTTTATGGCTATGGAGGCAGAACCTAGGTGCATCCCTGGACAGATGCGTCGACCCCACCCAAATGCACTATGGCCAAAGGTCCCTGGGTATTCTCTATCTTCTAAAAAGCGCTCTGGTCGGAATTCGTGAGGTTCAGGAAAGTCGGCTTCATTGAGATGAACTGATTCGGTCATCAACAAAAATGGTTCGTCTGAGGCTAGGGGTTACTTACTGGTCCATAACGGGGCAATTATGGTACTTCCTTTGGGGATAAACATTCCCTTGTACATGTTATCCGCGGTGCTTGCATGGGGAGTGCCGCCCAGCACAGCCACGGGCCTCCAACGCAGTGTTTCCGACACAATGGCTCTGACATAATCTAGCCTGTTCAGATCATCAAAGGTAGGTAGACGATCAGATCCCACAACTCTATCTAGTTCGTCTTGTGCCCGTGGTATAAACTTGCGCCCGAATTTTACACAGGCAAGCAAGAAACTGGCTAGCGAACCAGCTGACTAGAATGTGTTAGATGGTGACCTAGTGTAGTAGCTAGCGCTCACTCTGACTTACTGTTTCCACACCGGCGCCAAATGGTGACCCTGCGGCGTATGCAAGTTCCAGGTCAGACATTCCTAAATTGGCTTGTTCCTGTAATAAGTGCGTTGCAAAACAGGCTGGAGCAGTGCCGTTTGCAACCCTTTCCTTCACTTCGTCCATGAGCTGAGTGTAAAGTTGTACGTCTTTGGCCCGCTGTTGCAGTACCTCAGCCTTCCATGGCGCGATAATACTTGGGACATATTTTAAAATGGGATGCCTTTCTACGGCAAATTTCCCAGGGATGCTTTCTTGAGTTACACACAATAAACCCAATGGATTTGGGAAATGACTTACTTTACTAAAGTGAGTCGCTCCATTGACTCGGCGTTTCGTCGGACCACGATGTCAGTAGCGACATCTTGAACTCTTCGACCATAAGTAACCGTGACAATGACTGATGCAGCATAACGTTCCAGATGTGTTCGAAAGTCGTGTGGAGTATTAACAAGATCGTGCATCAAGACTTTAGACTCGAGACTTTGCGTCGGCCGATACGTCTCACTCTGACGTTGCATAAAACCGCCATGCAATAGTTTTCTCCATCGGCGCCAAAATGGAGAGTATGGTGCCATAAGCCCGCGCATCCCACCTGATAAAAGCTCGCCCCCCATGATAAAGCGTGGTCTCGAGGAATAAACAGAACCCCGCTTCTCGAGAAGATCCCAAGCTGCTTGTGCAGACCCGAGCACAATCGTTGGTGTTGGTCCCATTTGGAGATAGACAACATCACCATATTCCTTACTCAGCTGTTGAAACCAAAGCCAAGGCTTTTTTATGCCCACGCGAAGACTTTTGGGCCCAGGTGGGAGCTCTGAACGATGAGCGCGGAGCTTCCATTGTTGATGTAACTGATGGATGTTAAAAATTGAATAGAGCTAGAGTAACTACCCTGTGCAAGTGGTATGCTTACTCGTGGAAAACAAGACACCAAATACAGAATTCCGGCGATTATCCCGATGGCGATAAGGCTAGAGCTAAACATCTGGATTTGATGATAATACGAGCGATTAATAAGTTAAAATGGGACGATCTCAAATTAGGCCAACAGCACTGAGCCGATTTAAAATGAAATTGTAGCAAATGCGTTCTGGTAGCTTGCTAAATTGGAGGAGCGTCATGTGGACAGTGAACCCTGTATTTCAATTGATCCCCGTAATGATAAGCAACACCCCCGCCGAAACGCGCCCATAATTATTCCTCGGTTCTTCAACCTGTTCGATGCAGCGCAAAATCAAGTCCATAGAACGGCTGTTGATTTGCCCCAGAACTACCCCGCAGTTTTTGTTGTCCATGCCTAGTCCTATCGAAATGCTCCTGGCGGGGATGTGCATGCCACTAAGCTTAGATTGTCAACACAAGACGGATAAAATTACCCTTGATTGGCATATGAATATGAAAATACTGTGCTGACGCTGAAGAGCTTAATTTGAATCTCCAATCGCTCATTTGAGGTTCAGACGGCTATTTGAACTTGGAAAAAAGATGAAGAACTCTAAGTGGCTTGACAAACCCTTTCTGACGGCCTTGTTCCTCGGACTTGGAGGGTTTTTATACGGATAGTGAGAAATGGAGGCTTCATTTTGAGGGAATAGTGATGCTGACGGATGTAAAGTGACTCGGGAATCATAACACCGAGTCTGGCTTTAAAGTCTTTCTTGGGTCATTTTGGGAATCCCGACGCAGCTCTTCGAGGTGCAATTGTGTCTATATACCAAGCTGGAGGTGAGTATGGTCATCAATCTGAGCCGTTTTCTCTTATATCTAACCTATAGAATTAAAGCTTGGATAGGTAGTGCCTCTGTCGGGATAACTAGCGATAGACTTGGTCGACGCAAAGCCATCGCATTTGGATGCATTTGGGGTGTCGTCGGTGGTGCACTCATGGCTGGGGGCGTACACGTGGCTATGCGTAAGTCGCCCTTGAAAAGGTTATATCAGTTCATCGCTTAACATGATACAAGTGATCATAGGCCGTCTTTTGATTGGATTCGCTGTCGGAACTATTACTGGAGTCGCCCCTGTTTTCGGTGCCGAAATTGCCAAGGTATGTCTATACTTTTACACAGACGACTAATGCTAATAGACTTCAGACACATCAAAGAGCCAAAATTACTGCGGTAAACCAAATGAGTAAGTGGAGTATCTCTGTTATCATCACTAGCGCTCATGAATCAAGTGGTCGCATGGGGCTTCTTCGTGGCTCTCTGGACTGGCGTAGGAGAAGGGCGTTGGGATAACCCAAACCAGTGGAGACTTGGCTTTGCCATCCAAAGCATACCTGCCCTAGCTCTCGGTCTTGGAGTTTTGTTCATCAGCGAATCACCAAGATGGCTGTTACTAAAGGGCCGACCCGAAGAGGCTAAACAGGCCTTTCTCGATTATCATTATGACGGAGAAAATGCCGATTGGTGCGATGCCGAATTTGCTCTAATCAGTATCAACATTGAGGAGGAATTGCAAACTCAAAGTCAGTTATCATGGAAGGAACTTTTGCGAATTCCGACCTTTCGCAAGCGCCTATTTGTTGGATCTTTCGTGTGGGCCGCCGCCATGCTCTCCGGCATCTCATTTGTGCAATATTACCAGACCGCCATCTACGCAACACTTCAATTTGACGAGAATCAGCAACTTCTTGTGAGTGGGCTCTATGGATCCGTGGGACCAGTAGCATGCCTGATTTCTCTCTTCTTCGTCGACCGAATTGGCCGAAAAAAGATCCTAGTCCTTAGTTCATCCCTACTTTCAGTCTGTTACATGATCATCACGATAATTGCTGCTGTATTCCCAGCGCGGCCCAATCTACCGACAAATGCTGCAGCCCAACGTGGACTGATAGCGTGTATTTTTGCCGTGTCTGCGAATTACTCGGCTCTGCTTGGTCCGATGACATGGATTATTCCGTAAGTGGCTCAAGTTACTCAAGGCTTTTCCTGATTATTTTTTTCAGCCCTGAGGTTTTTACTACCGAATTGCGTGCCAAGGCAAATGCAGTGGTCCAGGTTATCCACTATTCAATCAGCCTTGTAATCACGCAATGTTCTCCAATTGCACTAGCAGAGGTAGGATGGAAGTACTATGTAGGTTGAACCCTTATTTTATGAACTGGATGTATTAATGTTGATCAAGATTCTTTTCATTCTGACAAATGCTCTGTGCGCGATTATTTTTGCAACTGCGTACCCAGAGACTCGAGGTATGTCTTGCTGCACTGGAGATAACAGAGAGCAATCAATGTGCCCATCGGGCAAGTCCAAGTTAACATTGCTTCTTTAGGTAAATCCCTAGAAGAAATTGACGAGATATTCGGTGATATACAGGTTATTCGTAACCACGAGGCAAAGTGTGAAATGGATGGTGCGGGGGTTTCAAACTCTCGGCTTGAATAAGACCGTGGGACTTGTCATCTCCACGCGGGTACAGTGTCTATGCCTGCCTGTATGCTTCTTTTATGCACAAACGATAAACTTTTTCAGATGGCTGGAGCTTGCCTCTGATTCTTGGGTAATTGACTTGTTAAACTTAAGCCTGCTGGAGCCCGGATCATAATGTGCAGTGTTGCATCACATGCTCAAGGTATTTTAACTTCCAATCCCAGGATCTCGTTTTGAAACCATATCTGGTGTTGATTCTTCGCATTTCGCTTTCGGATTAAGATGTTGAGCAAGAAGAAAAAAAGCCTCAAGCTCCATATACCATAGGCCTGTTCCAGGGGTGGATACTCACTTGTGTGACCTCGCGCAGCACGTTATTCCCGCAAAGTTTCTTCACTGCCGAGAGCTGATAAACCATGCCATTTGCGTTGAGAAAAGAGCACATGTGATGATAGGCATTATAATTCAACGCTCCGCGGCAAGTTCCCGCAGCTGGAGCAGTTTCTATGACGTATCCGTAAAATTGACTCTGACGCTGGAATTTGAAAACAATAGCAACGGTCTCAGAGCAGACTTGAGGAACCAAAAATAAAGATCTACGAGAAGCTTTGCAGTTTGAGCACACGAGTTTATCGACGTCATTTAAGTTTTTAGTCTCAAAGAATGGGCAAGCTAGGTTCTGATTTGAGTTCCGGGATCTGCACCATAGAAATGTGTAACGAGGATGGGTCCTGAAAATGAACTCGGTTCGGTCGCCGGCTCAGGAAATACACATCATTCAACTTGCTTCTCATTCGCCCTTTGATTAAAGCTGAAAATTATAGCACTTGATGACGCGAGGTAGTTTTAAGGGTGATGACGAAATCCAAAATGCACCGACAGGTTATGGAGCAAAGCTTTTTGCTACCAGCCGCGGATTAGGAAAGGTGGCGAGGGTCACATTTCGCTTACGATTGCAAAGAGATGCCAAAATTGGATACTATCGTCAGAAGGCTTCTTGTTTTAATATGGGATACTGATTGTTCGTTAATCAAACGTCTTCATATGACTTCATGCGGCTTTATTCAGAAGAATGATTCAAATTTGATGTGCACGCAGTGATGATAATATTCTGTTTGTATTGTTATTATTTTGCATACTTTCACCATGATGAATATATCTCGTTTGGAAACACTGATTAGAGGATATATACCTAAAAGGAATTCCAAAATGAGCTGCAACAACTTATTTCGCGTGAATTGATTGGTGTACATGAGATATTTCATTGCCAAATATTGAATCAAGGCCTGTCAAAAAAAAAAAAAAAAAAAAAAAAGCACGCGTCATTACATCTGTGGAACAAAATATGCGCGAGTAACGAGAGTGTATTAAGGCGGGATGATCAGTCCACGCTAACTAGTACTAGTAATTAAAATTAAGGAAATCATAAATCAATTTGTTCTTTGTCCGACTCTTTAGAATGCCTCTCAATTTGTTCTCTTTCCGACTTGTTCAATGTCCCCCGGTTGATTGGAGAGATTTGGTAGGACCGCCATAACCTTCGGTTTGTGGCCCCATCAGTATTTTGGTTTATGGTAAATTCTTTAAGAAATACCAAGCTTGATGTTGCCGAGGAGGCTGGTGACAAGACCTGTGATGCTTGTGATGCTGTTGGGGTTGATGTTGCTGAGGTTGACGTTGCTGAGGAGGGAGCCAAGGTTGCCAAGGTTGAGGCTTCCGAGACTGGCACCAAGGCTGTTAGTGAGCTGGGTAACAGTCTTGACGGCGCTGGTAAGGAAGGTGGGGAGGTTGGAAGCAAAGCTGGTGCTACCTGTGGCGCTGGTGATGAATGTGGCAAGAGGACCAAGAAGGCCAGTGACGAAGTTCTGAATGTTTTGGGTTTGAGAATCAATCAGGGCCTTGGTACTTTGCGGTAGAGTACTGGAAATGCTGACAAGCAGCTGTGTGAGTTGTCCCAATAGGCTAAGAGTGCCGTTGACAGCGGTGACAAGGGCCTGGATATCTTGAGCGGTCAAACCAGAGAGGTTTCCGCCGAGGTTGCTTATCAGGTTTGTCCAGGCTGTGCCAAGAGCGCCGCCAGCTGCGGCGAGGCCATTTGCGATAGCCTGAACGTTAGCTACGACCTGGGCCTGGAGTTGAACAACAACAGCAGCGCCAACATTTCCTGCAAGACTGCCAAGAGCGGAGTCTACACGACGACTTTGTTAGAAAACCTTGTAATAGGACCAAATCAAGGGATGAAACTTACTGGCTGAGGTGACACTGGTACCGAGAGCTGTGTTGAGATCATTGAGGGCTTGGGTGACAGTCCCAATTGCAGTCTGTCGCTCAACGATATCTCGCTCGGCGAGAGCAGCAGACTTGTCAACCTTGGCAACCGGGTCTCGCTGAAATATGGCTGGGAAGGCCGCGGCGGTGGTAGCGAAGAGAAGAACGTTGGAGAACTTCATTTTGAATGGTTGTCAAATTGCAGAGTTGACAAAGCTGAGATGAGGATTGTTGTATTGATAGATGAGGAGACTGTTGCTGTGTGAGTGATTGCTGGAATAGGGGAGGTCACAAGCCTCCTTATATACCTGTCGAGGATGCAGCTAACTCACCTATAATACCCAAATGTTGATATTCGGGGCTTCAGGAAGACCGCTCACCGTCAGTTCCGCTTCCGGTCTGGTTCTGGCCGGGCGTTGCGGATGAAAGAGTTTACACCAACGACGCGGCACATTCCAGCGCCGGATGGTTGTTGCGATCGGCACTTTCCCCCATGCAGCCGACGATTTGCAACACAGAGGAGACATTGAATCCACGGTTTAAGACAGCACGGAGCGCAGAGAAAGCTTTGGGGCCTGATCGCAGCCCCTCGATGCAATACATGATATGCTTGAGTATAATATTGTGTTGAATGTGACAATGTTGGCGTCGCCTGCCATCATCGTAACAAAGCACTATAACTTTCCAGGTTTGTCAAACTATTTGGAGATTTGCCCTAGTCTCTAATCTGACTGGCTTCGTGGCGGGAGAATAGCGCATCGGGATGCGTAAATCGAGACCGAATAAGGTTGGTGGGTGGATGCATTCGACAATTTCAGCTTGAAGATGCTATAGAAATTTTGTCTTTCCGGCTGGCGGCATCTTACAGAGTTTGTTTTTACTCAAAATCCCTCCAACCTGAGATCTAGACGTCGAACGGGCCCACAGTGGGCTGGGAGCATTCCGCTCGAGAGGTGGAACAGCCGAACGGTTTTTAGCCGTGATTCGCCCCGCGTAGAACCCATACGTCAAATGGACTCTGCTGGGGATTTCCACCCTACCTAATGCGGTGTGTCCGTTGAGTCTTTTGCTCCAAGTGCGAGTCTCGGGTAGGGGCCTTCTTTTCGTGCCCGGGATGTTGTCATGACTTACAACCGCCGTCAAAGCAAAAGTTATACTCGTTACATCTAAAGGATCGGCACTGAAAATTCCTCCACAAGATCCTAGTTTGTTGAAGCCGCCTCCCTAATTGTGACCTCGCTGTGTCCTAAGCCTAGCTCAAGTATTCTAGAAGTGTGTCAGACAAAGGCATGTCACAGTGTTGGTGATTCGGTCACGCAATGACAAGGGCGCTTCCATGGCAATCACGATCAGGTAAATCACAGGGGGTTACTTCACAGCTGTAATCCCTACGGGAGTTGCCGTGGTGTCCTCTACATTACTTACAGACGAGGGCAGCGACATGTCTTAGGAGCGGTCCGGATCACGCCCGCATAACCTAATCGGCGGACAGGAAATGATGAGCCATACATTCTGCCAATAGGAATGCATTGAGGTCCCGCAAATGATTCATCCCTTAGACCTCGCCGTCACTGGCGGCCCGCAGTCGAAAAAAGAACGCAAATATGTTTCACATTCGAAGGGAGAAACAGCCCCGATGAAAAGAGTGAGAGCGATTGGCACATCTAGCGAGGTGGTTTGGACAAGACCGGTTGTTCCCTAACCTTACTTGGGACACGCATTAATAGTACTCAATACAGTATTAAAGCATGCTCGAGTCGGGTTGGTGCAATAAAACAATAATACCCCAGTGTCAGTAGTCTAGATCTCGAACGTGTACGTGTCAAATTGCGCTATATTTCTCAACCATGGTTTAAACCTTGCAGCAGTCTTTGCGATCAGACTCGACAAATCAATCCAAATACTTTGCTATTTCCGCTAACAAAATAACTCATCATGCTGCAATTCAAGCCAGGGTGGCTCGAGTAAACAAGCAAAAACTGGGCTCTCATTTCTTGACATTAGTAAAGGAAGATTATTTAAATTTATTAACCGGTCTATTCCATTACAACCACGACCCTTAGGTACAAATATAGCCTTCGCATAACCCAGATTCTCGCCCCTATTTGATACATTGCGCTTTCGCCTCGAGCTTTAATTACTGTTGTCCCGATGAACATTCACCACGTGCCATCCCTTGGGCATCTAGACTGCCCTCCGCTCACCTTGTGCTGCATTGAGAGATATATCTTTGTGGTCTGAGTTAAAATCACTGGTAAACCCCGAAATGTAGTCCGGTACTGTGGCTACTCGATTATACGGGCTTGACATTGGTTCTCCCATTGTGGGGTAAATGGGCAAGACGCCAGTCCATGTCGAGTCGAGCATAGCTTCATTACTCATGTCTGACTTGTCGTCTGTCGCCTGGCCAGCGCTGATTTTGGCACTACCTGATGTGATTCGCACTTTGAGGATGCCGGTGCTTTGAATCTCTGCCTTTGTTGGCGGTAGTCTGGTATGACGCCAACGGTCTGGAACAACGCTGTTTGTAATGAGCTCCATAGCATAAAGCTTTTCATTTTCATCATCCACAAGGGTAGCGTAGCCAAACAACACAGTCGAACGGTAGTTGTAGTTGTGTGAAAACGATGCCAGGGTCAAGACTAACCCATCAACATGGGATGCAGCAATGCAAACCGGCATACCCGGCTTTTCGGTGGTACCGTTTTCCTTGGTATTGTCGCCTTCTCTGGCGCCATTCATCAAACGAGACGAGATGTACCCGTGGAGGTAAAGATCCAGCGGGTCACCAAGGCCAGCACTTGGTCTCTCAAAAGAACCCATATGGCCTATCATTGGTAGTGTAACGGGGAAAGGTTGAGTTGGGGTATTGAATGAAACATGCAATATCTGGCAAGTGTTAACGATAGTGTGGATGGACTCTAGAGCGTAAACAGCGTGTGCATTATATCGTTTGACTGTGTTGACAGCATCCTTGGGATATTCTAGATTGAAACGACCCATCTTAGAGTATGTAGGATTCAGTATTGAGAAGTATGGTAAAATCGAGATTCTAATAAAATGGCAATATAATCTAATAAGGAAACCAACTGTGCTAGCTTAGAGCAGTCCGGTCATGGTGTTGTATTTGTATTAAAGTCGTACATGAAGTAATCCAATGAGTGATCAGGAGCGCTAATCGACAGTATCATCTGATTGTAGGTAACCGAAGCACCTCGAGAGATCCCCACGATAACCAAATACAAACAGGGAAGCAAGAGGGGCTTCCGTACAGTCATATGGCCAATTCATCTAACCTCGTTCAGCTTTAGTTCTTTTTGAATGCACCTATTGGATTCAGATTCGCCCACCCTCAAACATAACAACGTCAATTGCAAGCGCCTTAATTGGGTCGGTACATGCTGCTTGCCGAAGATGTGTGGGGAACAGTGTTGCGATAACGGATAAGACAACAGAGGTACGGCATCACGAAGTGCGCCACATGGGAATTTTTTCCTTTAAGGGTTAAGTTTCGCGAGGAAGGTGACCTAATTCGATGCAAGCTGATTGGCAGAGCGAGTCTGATTGGAGGATGCAGATTCATGAAGGCTTGCATGAACAGCTCTAATGTTAGAGCGAACCCAACTTGGACTTGGAAATTGGAATCAATTAAATCATAACGGGAAAAGATGGATCCGAGCAAAAAATAAACGATCATTATTTACCCTATACCGCCGTATGACGTCAAACTTCTTGTCCCGAACTCCAGAGTTTAGGTCACTTTCAGATTTCCATGGTTTATAAGCTGCCAAAGCTGAACCCTCTTACGTCAACAATTGGTTTCGGTGCAACCCAAATTACTTTTACGCAAAGTTTTGCTCTTCTCTAGTCGGTGAGATGGCAGTGGGTCTGCACGGCTACTTATTATGCAATCGTGTAGACAAGGCCACGACTCTTCACGCTAAGAGCCCATGTGGGGACGGCGACGATTAACCTGCAACAGAGCACTGAAGAACTATTTTTGTCGCCTAAAAATTGCTCAGCTATCTCTCAGCGTGCAAGGTCAAACAAACTAGGCCTCTCAAGTCGGCAATGGACACTCGAAATCCGTCGCCATGCGACGGTGGACAGTCATCGTCCATGACGGATCATGAAAAAAAGTAAGCCCTAAAGCTTGGGTGGCTTGAGGTCAAACATCTTATCGTATCCGTAGGAAGATTCGGAATCGTCTCTCCCAGCGAGCATTTCGTAGGAGACAGGCAGAATGTATCCGCGAACTTCGTAGTCGTGTCAATGCAGATCAAAGACCTGATGAGGAACGTCTTGCCGCGTTGCAGCGGGAAAATAGCCAACTAAGAGCTCAGCTCGTCGAAGTCCAGACCAAGCTATCGCGATTTCTCGCTTCTGTCCAGTTGCTTGCAACTGATGTTTCAAAAACCCTCGATGGAACCGGCAGCGGAACGGTCGAACAAGTCGCAGAAATCCAGGTTGAAGATCTGACGGAAGTCCAAATCACATCCATGGACAAAAACACCACAAACGAAATTGAAACCAACTTGATTGTCCCAGAGTCGGATAGACTGGAATCAATAGAGCCTGCTACGATAAGCAATGATAATTTACTTCCTCGGACCTCAACCAGTCGTGAGTAACTGCCTACCTGGAATAGGCCAACCCTGACAATTATGAACTCCAGAGGATCTATATATGCCATCTGAGACGAATATCTCGATGCCAAACCCGATATATCAACAAATTCCAAACATTTGGACTTTTGAGTATCAAATGGGCCTTCAACCTTACATGGATGCAATCGTAGCGACCCAGGAATCTAATTTAATCACCGGCAAAGAATGGATTGACACAAATTCGCCCTTTTCAGACCACATTTACGTCCTACAGAGCTTGCTAAAAGAGAAATTTAATATGATGGGTATTTCTTCAGAGCAACCAGACTTCTCTAGAAAGTATGACATGCAACTTCACTCCCTTTCTAAAAGCGTCGTGCTGATCTTAGTAGTGTTTACCACCCCGTATCCATGGTCCTTTCCTTGTTCAACAGTCTGACAAGGCCGGATGTCATGACCTGGTACGCAAGAACACGATTCTACCACATCATTGAGCTTACAGCGTGGCAATTATACCCATCAATGCGGACTTTTGGGAGGCTTCATGAACGATATCGGCCTACAGAAATACAGCTGAACAGTCAACACCCTCGGGTCATTGATTGGATCCCTTTTCCTTCGATACGAGATAAGCTGATTCAGCTCCACGCGGCGAACCCGCAGATTGATCAAATCTTTTGCGATGCTGTCACTGGTTACGTGGTCGAAGCGCTGATGTCCGAGCTGATTCTTGGTGCGCCGCCTCTCAAGGTCTATATCCGTGTGACAGACTTGTCGACGGCCTTATCGCAGTTACCACGTGGCTCATCTTGGGAAAGGTACTCGCTCCCTGCACCAAGTGCCGCCGCTCTATTTACGGTGCCGGAGTACGCCGCGGCCGCCTTCAAGTATCTCAATATGGATCGAGGTGCATCTTTTTACAAAATTGACCCCGCATTCTACGCCAAATATCCAGAACTATACGACCCTTCAAATAAATTCACCGCTACCGGGATACCGTTGAAACCCGATGTCCAGATAGTCCTCACTTATCCGAAGCCGCTCGATGGATCAACGGTGGAGACATACAGGAGCTTTATTCATTTTTCGCTTGATGCCGCCAACAGTATCTCAGTTGTCTCGTGAGCAGCGGGCGACGTGGCCTTTCTCGCAGCTGATTAAGATAAAATTCCCCAACAAATGTGCCCCGCCTCCCTTCTAAGCAGTGAGCGAGGACGGACACGACAAGGTTGCACCCAGTGGGTCGCATCAGATCAGTCTTTGAAGCCCCGCGTGAGGGTTGAGTCACCCAAAAGTGAGTAACGCAGCTGCGGAGAGAACGGAGGGTACGAATGCCCCACCAGCACAAAGTTAGTAACCCTCACTTGACTAACTTGAAGATTGTCATGATCCACAATATGCAGGGACATGGGTCAGAATCAAAGTGGAGTCTACGTCTCAGTAAAGTCAGATATAGAATGATGAAGAGCATTAAAGAGTATGAGATGGTATAAAAGCTCTAGAAGAAAGAAAGAAATTTCTAAATTTTGACCAAATCTTTCTACTCAGACCAGGCTCTTGCAAAATGCCGGAATCCACGGAGAATACGGATCGGTACAGCTTCCTCGACGATTACAGCGAGGGAGCACACCCATCCTTGCTCAAGGCCATCATCGCTGGCAACAATTCGCAGGAAGCCGGATATGGGAGAGATTCATACTGTGAGCTAGCAAGACAACGGATCCGATCTCATCTTGGCCGCGATGATATCGGCGTTTTCTTCGTTCCAAGCGGAACTTCAGCAAACGCCATTTCAATAGCCGCTTGTTTGCGACCACACGAGGCCGTGATTGCTGCGAGTACTGGACACATTGTTCAAAGAGAGACTGGTGCTGTCGAAGCAACAGGGCACAAAATCATCAACGTGAAACCACAGAATGGAAAACTTACTCCCCATTCCCTCAACAAGGCCCTGGCTGAGAACTGGCATTTCCCACATATGGCAAAACCAAAACTCGTTTACATCTCCAATGCGACGGAAATCGGGACGGTCTATACTAGATCGGAACTACAAGCAATCAGAGAAATCTGCGACAAGAATCGATTGCTGCTTTTCATGGACGGTGCGCGCATTGGTTCAGCTCTGGTCTCAAGCAAAAATAATATGACAATGAAAGATATTTTGGATGTGACGGATATTTTTTGGATCGGGGGAACGAAAAACGGCGCTCTGCTCGGAGAAGCCGTCATTGTCAAAGACCCTCATCTCGCAAGCGAATTTGAGTTTTATGTTAAACAACACGGGTCGTTGTTAGCCAAAAGCCGCATGATGGGTGCGCAGTTTGCTGAGTTCTTCCGCGAGAATTTGTACTATGAACTTGCTCTGTGGGCAAATGCGTGTGCAGAAAAGTTATCGCACGGCATCTCCAGCGCAGGGTTCTCGGTATATGCCGCCACCGAGACCAATCAGGTGTTTGCAGTGCTTCCAATGCCTTTGATCGAAAAGCTGCAATCTTTGTATCTATTTTACGTGTGGGAGGATTGCGGTGATGGGTATGCCGTGGTGCGGTTGCTTACGAGTTGGGCGACGGATGAAGGCGAGATTGACAGATTTATTGAGGTACTGCATGCTGAACCGGTGTCGGATATAAATGTGTAACTAAAAATAGCATCGATCGAGTTATTTAGCGGGTATTTTAATGATATAGAAAATTTAACAGATTAATCAGCCAGCAGTCAAAACAACATTAAAAGTGATGGTTCTTATTATTCTATCGGAGAAATCGTTCTGTTAGAACACTAGGTTACGCAAGCGTAGAGACATTCTTAGGCTGTCAATTCTGGCTCTACACTTTGATCTAAACTCCAGACCTTTGATTTCTTTTCTTTTCTTCTCCTTTCCTCTTGAGAATGGCTGTAGACCGATCGTCGCATGGCAGAAATGTGACCGGATGGCTGCCAATTCTTGCTTGTATGATCTACCATCGAGATAACAACAGTGTAGAGTATAGTACTGGTAGTCATAGCATGGCGTACAAATACCAAGCGATCCTATCGGCATTGGTAGATCGTTACCACAACATCCAGACTCTTAGGACACCTCGAACTAATAGTATTAACCCAGGGGCCATTATAAAACGATGTACCTAGTATGGAGGACACACAACAGACCAGATTAACACAAAAAAATCGTCAGTATGCCTGTTACCCCATCCCTAAGTAACAATGGCGCTGTACATCTTCCCCGGACACTACCACCTGGTTGGTCTCTCAAGTCCTGGACCTGCATTGTGGTAAACATTACAACGCGAATCAAACCAGATCATTCGAATGCAATTAGCTACTCCCCAGCTACACATGGATCTTAATCTAATTTACTTCGATAAGCCGACTGCCCTAGACAAGAAGCAAAATCGCTGGACCAAGGTTTATATTGTTGTTTGGGGCGAGCAGCCGCTTGAAGCCATCGATTTGGTCAACGAGATATTTTTCATGATAGAACCACATCTCAGTCGAATCCAGACACTAAAACGGCCATTAATTAAACACGTCTCTAAACTGCCAACTGATAAACGGAAACTTGATGGGGAATTTTCTGTTTGATCTGAACCCCCAACAGCGCCCGGGATCATAGACTTGACCTTTTACTGGCGCCCGGCATTACATGCGGAAGCTATTATCGTAGCCGATGGCATGCTGTAGTGGAATCAAGGCAGCGAACTCATCTAATATTTTAGCACAGATGACACGCGATTACAATTTCTGCTGAGGGCTTTATATTGGCGTATTCTTACTTTCGCCATTGATTCGGATATAGAATAGGTGCTAAAGCACCTGCCTCTAATTGTGTGTCAAGAACATCGAGAATTTAGTCGGGAGGTCTAATATAATCAATTGAAATATTCAATTGCACTAACAAGAAGTCAATGGGGATAATTGATGAATTTTCGCCCAAGTTGAGGTATCGTACCTAACGCGTCATGATAGGTGCGGATAAAACTTTGGGCATTATCGCAGACTCCAGCAAGTGGGGGGGCACACAGTTGGCCCGCCATTACGCCAAAGCATCGCCCACAGATTCTGGCTCAATTGAGGCACGAGTCATTGGATGCTGATTGCTTTCTTTCAGTCGTTCATTCTTACCCAGTTATTCGGTCTTGTGACCACAGTCTGTTGTCCGCCCTAAAGTTCCCCTCACTGCTGCGCCATTAACAAGTTGGCTCGGGACACAGAGCTCCGACGGTGGATACCTTCCACAAACGGGCCTCTATCTGATGTCACTGGATCTCGCTGAACTCAGTATAAAAGATGCTGCTGGAGCTGGCAAAAGGCGTTGAGCATCAGAAACATTATCATAATAAACGCTGCCAAAATGTCGATGAACTTTGAGGATTGCGCCAAGGTCCGGGATACTTTCCCCCGGCCCTTCCCTGACACGCCCAGCAATGTCCTGGAGCAGTTCAAGATGACCGGAAAGGTTGTCGTGGTGAATGGCGCTGCTGACGGCCTTGGTTACGCTGTCGCTGAGGCCATGGCCGAAGCCAATGCGCACGTTGCTTTTTGGTACAACTCGTAAGTCAATGCATGCTCGCTTGGGTGCATCGAGTTCATTCTCATTTTTTTTCTTCATTACAGAAATGATGCCGCTATCGCAAAGGCTGAAGCTGTTGCAAAGCAGCATGGCGTCAAGACTGCTGCCTACAAGGTCGATGGTAAGCCATTAGGATACCCCTCATTTAAAAGACTGCATGCTAACTTCGCACCTTAGTCTCCGACCCTTCAGTGGTGCAGGCCACCATTGCCAAGGTTGTTGAGGATTTTGGAAAGTTGGACGTCTTTGTTGCCAATGCTGGCATGGCAATTTCGAAGCCCATCCTTGAGCAGACACTCCCCGAGTTTGACAAGCAAATGTCTGTTAACGGTAAGGTGGCTCTCTTCAAAAGAAGCCATTTCGGCTGCTGATTTTCTACAGTGAATGGTATTGTCTACTGCGCAAAATACGCAGGTGAAGTCTTTAAGCGCCAGGGCTTTGGCAATCTCATCATCACTTCCAGCATGAGCGCTCATATTGTCAATGTCCCCACTGACCAGCCCATCTATAACGGCACCAAAGCTTTTGTCACACAGTTTGGCAAGTCTTTAGCCCGCGAATGGCGGGAGTTTGCTCGTGTCAACATTGTGTCTCCGGGCTTCTTCGATACCAAGATGGGCGCCAGTCCCTTTGCTATCAATGAGGCCTACAGAATGGCCGTCCTTGGACGACAGGGCCACGTGAAGGAGATTAAGGGACTTTACTTGTATCTGGCCAGTGACGCATCTACCTACATGACAGGAAGTGATGTATTGATCGATGGTGGTTACGTTTTACCTTGAGAGCCGCATAGATATTATGGCCTCTCATAGAATAATAAAAAGAATAGTTCATAGATATTACCAAAATATAAGTTTTTTGAATTCAGTTTCCATATATTCTATTCCTTCTGGGGGCCATATATATGACTAGGCGCTCAGTTCCAATTCCGATCCATCAAAATACTACAACACAAGAGCCAAAAGAATTATCAGTCATCAACAAGTGTAAATACGCTAGCTATTGTTTTGCATATCAAATTGGGGGTATATCCATTCATTGAAAAGTGCATCCATCGGGGTATTGTCCAAGTATCCCCAAGGCGTTTGGTCGAGAATCATCCTCAACGTGGGATCAGAAGCATCCTGGTATAGGCCGAATTCATTCACAGGGATGTTAGAGTACTCATTAATAGAACCATTGGTCATTGGCGGGATAGTATCCGGCCCGCTGACTGCAACCTGTCCGGGGTATTCCGCTAGGATATCATTGGACTGAGTCATTGCGGCTGACTGGGGTTCCATGGGGTTCTGAGCGTGGCTCCGCCGGTGGATCAGGTCCAGAACCTCCAAGCATCGACTTGCTGATTTGCTTTTTTGGGCAAGCATGATTAGGCAATCACGAGCTTTAGAGACTACTACTTGCCACATTGTAGTCTCATCATCAGACCGGTGTTGGTTCTTTTGTTCTAAATAGCTTGCTTCCAGTACTAAGGCGGCCTGGAATAAGAAGTAGGTGGCATACCAGGCGATTCCAAGATGCAAGATGCCTTCATATGCGCCGCAGAATGCCGCTATATCATGGATAGTTTGCATTGAAGCCTCAAGACAGCGCTTTTCTGCATCCATTCTGCTTGGGAGGAACGCATGGTGGCGTTTACTTCCTCTCCATAGTATAATGCGCAAGTTTTGTTCCTTCCAGAGAACCACAGATCGTGGGCCTAAGAACCAAGATGGAATATCGTGAGATGTAAAATAGCTGGGCAATTCTTGTCTCCATGAGCTTAGACTACGTTCGAATGACTCGGCGACCTGGTATTCCAATTTTGCATTCGAAGTCTTTGCCAGTAGGAATTCATGGTAGAGAGCATTTGCAATTCTAGCAAGCTTTGCCTGTGCGATAATAGCGGACATGTTGGTGGGGCAATTGACCTCTGGCGGTACAGTTGAACGGAGATCCATTTCCTGGTACCGAATTAAATAATGATCAACTCAGGAAACAGTATGCAAATACCTTATCTTCTATATTTTTTGGTATCTGGGTGTCTATGACACCTTCTGACACATTTGGTGGTCGGCCTGTTGTAATGTTGAACCCGCTGTCGAAACAGTAAACAACCCAAAATAGTTGTCGCCGACGCTCATGCCCAATATTATCATCAATTCCAGGTGCCTCTCTATGGAGACCAAGGCCGAGTGCCATTTTGTATGCGATGCCTATAAAATTATATCCGGTGTTTGGACGGTCAATCTTTTGGAGATAGTTGCCCATAAGTAAGAAGGCCTGGACGGTTTCCAAGGTACCTGATTCAAGCATCTGTATGGACAGGTATGAACGGGCAGCAGCATAATATCTTGACTGTGCATGATGAGCATCTGTCGTGGATATCCAATGTCCGAATGCCAGAACCATGAAATAAATGACATTCCAGGTAGATTTGGCTTTGCGGTGTTGTCGGGCGGCAACCCTTTCTCGGAAGGTTCTCTCATGCAAGATGGGATAGGATACGTTGTAAAACAGGAAATAAGCATCAATTAGATGACCGGTAATGGCGGAAGATGCAAGTTGGGGAGGGTCCAGAATCTTTTCAGGCGCTGTATATGATTGCGACTGGCGCCTCCCAGGTGAGTTGTTGTGGTGCTCGCCGCTTATGTTAGTCGCAGCCAATTCTGGCAACATGGAGGCGATCTCTTGAAGAAGATTTGACCCAGAGCTGCTACCTGGTCTCAGTCTTAGTACAGCCTTGGGAATAATTCACAAGGACGTGAAAAGTGATACGTACCCAAATAACCAGCATCGAGTGTAGAGAGGGTTGCCATTCCATCTTGAATTCTCAAATCACCAATGGGGGACTCGGAGTCAGGTGGAGACGTTTCGTGCCATTCGAATTCATGCGTAGGCTGGTCGCTATCCGTAGTATCGCGTATTTGGGGGCGTCCATCAGTAAACGCAGTGGCTGGAATGTTAACCTGTCCATCTACGTCGAGGCTTGCAATTGCTGCATCAATATCAAGTTCAGGGTGAAGCGAGCGAAGAAGTGACTGGAGCTGGGCACATCTGAGCTCAGCCGCATCAAGGTTCTTGCGTGTCAGTGGCGTACGGTCAGGAGGATTGACAAAGCTACATGTTTTGCCGGTCCGGGAGCAATATGAACAAGGGCCCCCGCCAGCGTTGTTTAGCAGGCATCTGCTTTTTCGCTTCTGGCAGTTGAGACAGGCGCGGGGTTGGATTGGTGACCGGGATCGCCGAGGGGGGCCCATCCTAAAAGCGCCGCTTTCAGATGCTGGCATCTTACATCAACACCTGCAGATATCAACGCTGGCCTCGCACTCTCAGCTCACACGCTCGAATAGGTTCACGTGAGCATGGAGAGGTACATGGTGGAGTTTCGTACTGGGTGGAGATGCATCGGAGCACAGAGGGCCGATGTGGATCACGCTGACTATAACATTGCGGGGGAACTCGCACTAAGCATCATTCAGTCGGGTGAGAGTTCTACAAGTTCAGGTTCAGTTTATGTTTCAGTTAAGCGAGTTAGCGGGGATTCTAATAGATTGATAATGGATACTCAAGGTTAATTCCGTAATTTCCCGCAAAATCAGCTCGCGGAATCACTTGACAATCGCCATGTTTTTGGCCAGGATCGCAACGAACAATAGTGGGTTGCAAAAAGTCCTCATGTTGTCGGCAAACAAAGAGGTATTCCTAATTATATTATATCATTTATCGAACACAATTGAAGAAAAGGCAGAATGGCTCATTCGCTTGGGTCAAAAGTATTGGCAGCGCAATCGACAACTGACTCCAAAAGAATGAGCACCAGTCTGGTTGGATTCAGTAGTTTAGGGAGACAGTCAAAATATTTTTATTCAAATCTTCACCATTCGCATTAAGCGATCAAGCTTTACATTGACAATCAATGCACCTCATGAATTATGGTTTCAACAACTCAAATATTAACACAAGTATTATCCATCGGCTTAAATGCCAATAGTACTCGGCCGAGGAATAAAATATACAAGACGTATACTTACACTAATTCTACTTGGTCGGTAGAGATCTCGTGCCCAGACTTGTCTTTGACAATATCACCACCTATAATTCCAAGCTGGACTCGGATTTCGGCCATTCTCTGCATGTCCTCCTCGCCCTGGTTTCCACCAAACAACTTGTCCATTTCTTCAATTCTCACGCCTTTTGTTTCTGGAACAAAGAAGAAAACCCAAATCCCCAGGAAAAGACAGAACCCTATTTCATTAGCCGAGTGGTCGACGATACGGTTCGCAAATACATACCGAAAAAGAAATAAAAGGTTCCGAATTTAATGGTGTTGAGCATCCTTGGAGTGATCAGGGCAACAATGAACTGAGATAATAAATCAGCACGGAATCTGTGAAACTTCCAAGAAATTCTCATACGTTACTCAGCCAGTTTGTTCCAATGGCAAAACCGACTGCTTGCGATCGGACTCCAGGGGGGAAAATCTCAGATGGCATGATCCAATTGACGCATCCAATGCTGAAAGCAAAATTGGAGATATAAATCCAAATAAACGCCGCCAAAGCCCAGGCAGCCGTGGGGTGTTCTGCGAGCGAATCTTTGTGGACGGCGTAGATTGTGGCAACAATCAACTGAGAAACACCCATTCCAACAGCACCAATCAGCAGTACCTTCTTACGACCCCAACGATCCATGTACATGATTGCAGGAATCGTGGAGAAAAAGTTGATGACACCAACAACTCCAGTAGCGAGAAGGTCTACCGAATTCCCCGAAAGGCCAATCTTCTTAAAGATTTGCGGTGCATAGTAGATGATTGCGTTGATACCTATTTCGTGTTAGAAGAATCCCGTATCAATCAATGAATCTGGTCGTACCTGTGAATTGTTGAATGATCTGGAGCAAGCATGCCACAACCATACGGCGGGCAAGGTGACGGACTGTGAACAGCGACTTGTATCTCTCAAAGGTAAGGCGCATTCCAGTCATTCCAGGGTACATTGCAGAAGTAGATTCCTTATCGAAAAGCGCAGCCGCTTTAATCTCCAACATTTCAAGTCTGATGCGTTCGTCGGTCTCGGGTACGCGTCGGATACGGACAAGAGTTTGACGAGCCTCCTCTTCGCGGTCTACTACTGTGTCAGCATGCCCATGCAAATAAAAAAAAATTGCCCATAATCTTATTTACCTTGCATTACCAGCCATCTAGGTGTGAATGGCAAAAAGAAAGTTCCGGCCGCCAAAATCACAGAGGGGACACACTGGAAGGCAAGTGGGAATCGCCAGGCTGCTGCGGATTGGTTATCCCCAGTTCCACCAATATGTTGAGTTCCATAGTCAAGCCAAAATGCAACCATGATTCCAACGGTGATTCCAAGTTGCTGCATGGCAACAAGACTCCCACGTACGTTGGGGGGTGCCAGTTCGCTGAGGTACAGAGGCACCACCATCGAAAGCTGACCAATTGAGAGACCGGCGATGAACCGTCCAACAAAAATCATTGGAATGTTAACTGCGGCGGCTTGGATGATGGAGCCGATGTTGAATATAATGTTGGCGAGGAGCAGAGACCAGCGTCTGGACAATCGGTCGGCGATGGGCCCGTTGGCGAGAGCACCAAACATGGCGCCCAGAGTCAAAACTGCAACCATCCATCCCTGCAATGTAGAATCGTTTGCCAAGAGGGGGAAATGCTTGGCCTAGACAACAGTAAGCAAAAAAAAAAATGGTTAAACCATTGGAGCAACCCGTGGACGCACGAAATTGTTCATAACTAGAACGCCACTAATTACACCTTGATCATAGCTACAATTGTTAGCTTTAGACATTTCCAATATGGGCGTCATCCAACTTGCCCAAAGAGAAAGCCTCCAATGCTAGCAAAGCACGCAAGGAAGAAGATGTACGGCTCTCGAACAAGCCCCTTGTACCCTATCTAAAGTTAGCATATCCTGCCAAAATCGATATTGGCCCAGCACATACCAGCTGCACCATAAGAGATGGAGACTTCTCCCAATGGAGAAACACCAGTAGGTCCTGCCATAATGACGACACAATACTGTGACGGATTTCGGTGTGATAAACAATGCAGGAAGAATCCGCCAACCAAGATATACCAAGCGAAGCTGCAGATAAGCCCCAGCCGGCGCAACCATGATATATAAACTTGAGTGAATCTTCACCCGTATCATGGCCCGAGCATCGCGGTTCCGGTTTTGCGGGATGGTTTCGGCTAGTCATGCACTCATCCATCCAACTGGTCATCCCCCATGGGGTAGAAAAATGGGGAAATGCTGGGAAAACAATGACCGAAACCCTGTCGGGTGCAACATTGAGGTCAGTGGACAGGAAGCTAATTCGACTAAGGAGCAGAGTGCTCCGAGATCGCATGACTGGAAAACGCTTGGTCCAAGTTTGGCCTGCACCAAAGAAGGTCCAGTGTCGGAGCTCTGCGATCCGACTGCGTAAGCCTCGGCGCGATGTCACCCGATAAACGGTCCTGGAGCACTCGGCCAAGGTATTGAATGGGCTTGAATCGGATGTGGAGCGCGCTAAATTATTTGGCTAGTATCCCCTGGATGTTTAATCCTGGGTTGCTGGTGAATAACGATAAAAACCGACTAGCTTCGGAAAGTAGAGCGTCGGTGTATGATCGATCACCTTTCTGGAGGCATATCATAGAGGTAGTTCTATATGGCAGATTTTCGCCAAATATCCTCACAGAGTTAAGCTTCTCCTCTCCTTTCGCCATAGAATACAACAAGACATATCTATAAAGTATAATTAGATAAAAGACAGACTAAGGTGATTTACATTGGAAATGACTATGGAAGTAATTTTATCCATAGTAAATTATATGGCCTTGTTGACTTAGCAAGAACGATTTCTCGTGGCATTCGATTGCAATTCTGGCTGGCTTCAAATCGTCCACATCTACTATATTTCAATATACTAATAACCTTACCAACAAAATACAATTTCTTCTGTTACCATTTCTTCACTATGTGGTTGTGTTGCTGGCGCACCACTTCCCATGCTCCGGGTTTTTCTCGTCAGCCGTTTAACATTGGTTTATAAGGGACCATGGCACACATACATTTTACTATAGGTGACACATACGAAGCATAGTACACAACGGTCAGGAGGGTATCTTCCCACCATAATAATATAGAGAGTAACAACTTAAAATATTAAGTATTTAAGACCAAGGTTAAAAGATAAAAACAATAATATGCTAATAATATTTAAGGAATGGAGTAACTAAGAATGGCAAATAAATAATATATTTGTAGTTATAAGAGTAGAGCCTTATGACTTATGCATTGCCTCTGTATAGGGGATATATACTATAAGGAGAGGCTAGCCCTTCTGTAGAAACTAATAGTATATTTCTCCTTCTTTATATCTTTTTCTTTTAGGACCAAAAAAAAACCAATTAATATCTTAAGATCTATATAGATCTTTATTACTTAAACTTAGATAGAGTCTTTTATCTTTTATAGTAATAAAAATATTATATATTAATAATATAATATTATTAAGTTAAATATTAATATATATTAAAGATATATTTATAATAGACTATAAAGGTCTATAGAAGGAAATATAATTGTTTCCTTGTATAATAAGTGAAAATATTGTGAAGAAGAAGGATATAATCTTATCCTTTTTTAGGTTATAAGATTAACCTAATATAGATTTATAGTAAAAGTTTTTAGCTTTATTAAAATTAGCTTATTAGGTTATAATTAGTAAGGCTTTATAATTACATCTTTATAAGTATTATATAATTACTTTAAGAGACTTTTTCTCTAGACTTATAGAGGTAAGTTATCTCTACTATTATTTCTATTAGATTTAATTGCTAAATTAATATAAAAGTCTTTATAATATACCTGTATATCTATATATAATCAGGCCTCTTTTTATTTTACTTTGTAAATATGAGTTAAGTAGTCTTATACCTTATTTTAATAAATATTATTAGGGTAGATATAAATTAGAGTATGTGTATATAAGGTTTCCATTTTTAAAAGAAAAGCTTTTATTAAATAATAAGCTAATAATTTATTTAAGAGAGATATTATTATATCCTTTACTTAGGGTAAATATAAATAGATTAGAGCTTATACTTTTTAATATATATTATATAAGGATATATAGATAGATTATATAAGTAATACTAAGGCCTTTTAATATATATATCTTGCTTTAAAATTAATATATTTATTTCTTTATTTATATTATTAATAATATTAAGAGAGAAATATAATAAGGGAAAGAGAATATAGTAATAATCTAGTAGGCTCTATCGAAATATAAGGATAAGATAGAGAAGCTATTTCTATTTATTATAATAAAAGAATAAAATATTTATTAATATAATAATAGATGTTTTATTGAAATGCTAGATGTATTAAAGTTTAAGTAAAAAGTAAAAGGAAAAGTAAAATACTAAGTAATATAATATAGAGTTATAATAGTTATCTAATAATGCCCTTACTCCTATACTAAAAACTACCAATATATACCCTAAGGTTAATATTTATTTCTACTATTATAGTCATCCATATGGCCCTACTAGGGAGAGTTTAGACTATAGAACCCGCAAAGCATGGTAGGTGAAGCTTTAGCTTCACTAAACATAAGCAAAGCCATATATATAATCTATAGCTACTAAAAAAAAAGAAAGGATATTATCTATTCCTTCCTACTCTATTATACTCCATTTAGGTCAGTTACTCCTATGATATTAACGCTACACTGCCTACACCCCTATGAAGGGGGATTTTGTTGCTATTGCTATTCCACTCTGTGAGCAGAGCTCACTTGCCTATTGGGGCGGGCGGTCCCATGGTCCCTTACTAGGCTGCTCGTTAGCTGTTTAACATCGTAGGAGTGACTGACCTGAACGGAGTGTAACAGAGTAGGAAGGAACGGATAATATCCCTTCTTTTTTTTAGTAGCTAGAGATTATTTGTATATCTTTACTATATAATTATGGAAGCTAAAGCTTTCTCTCCTATACTCTAAGGATTTTATAGTCTCAATTTATCCCTAGCAGGGCTATATAGATAACCATAATAGTAAAAATAAATATTAACCTTAGGGTATATGTTAGTGGTTTTTAGTGTAGGAGTAAGGGCATTATTAAATGACTATTATAACTCTATATTATATTATTTAATATTTTACTTTTCCTTTTACTTTTTATTTAAACTTTAATATATTTAGCATTTTAATAAAATATCCATTATTATGCTAATAAATATTTTATTTTTTTATTATAATAGATAGAAATGGCTTTTTTATCTTATTCTTATATTTTGGTAGAGCCTGTTGGATTATTGCTATATTCTCTTTCTCTTACTATATTTCTCTCTTAATGTTATTAGTAATATAAGTGAAGAAATAAATGTATTAATTTTAAAGCAAGATGTATGTATTAGAAGGCCCTGGTGCTATTTATATAATCTATCCATATATCCTTATATAATATATATTAAGAAGTATAAGCTCTAGCCTACTTATATTTACTCTAAGTAAAGGACGTAATAACATCTTTTTTAGATAAATTGTTAATTTATTATCTAATAAAAGCTTTCCTTTTAGGAATGGAAACCTTATATATATATACTCTAATTTATATTTACCCTGATAATATTTATTAAGATAAGGCATAAAACTACTTAACTTATATCTATAAAGTAAAATAAAGAGAGGCCTAATTATATATAAACATATAAGTACATTATAAAGACCTTTATACTAATCTAATAACCGGATTTAATAGAAATAATAACAAAGACAACTTACCTCTACAAGTCCAGAGAAAAAGTCTCTTAGAGTAACTACACAATACTCACAAAAATATAACTATAAAGCCTTACTAATTGCAACCTAATGGGCTAGTTTTAATAAAACTAAAAACTTTTGCTATAAATTTATATTAAATCAATTCTATAACCTAAAAAAGAATAAGATTATATTCTTTTTCTTTACAATATCTTCACTCATTATACAAGAAAATAGCCATATTTCCTTCCATAAACCTTCATAATCTACTATAAATACATCTTTAATATATATTAATATTTAACTTAATAACATCACATTATCAATATACAATATCTTTATCACTACAAAAGACAAAGGACTCTATCTAAGTCTAAGTAATAAAGATCTATATAAATCCCAAAATATCAACTAGTTTTTTTTCAATCCCAAAAGAAAAAGACATAAAGAAGGAGAAACATATTATTAATTTCTATAGGAGGGCCAGCCCCTCCTTATAGTACATATCCCCTACACAAGGGCAATATATAAATCACAAAGCTCCACTCTTATAACCACAAATATATCATTTATTCGCCATTCTTAGTCACTCTATTCCTCGAATATTATTAGCATACTATTATCTTCATCCCTCAACCCTAATCTTAAACACTTAATATTCCAAGTTATCACTCTCCATACCATTATAGCAAAAAGATACCCTCCTAACCATCATATACTATGCTTCACATATATCACCCATAGTAAAATATATATATGCCATAGTCCCTTATAAACCAATATTAAACGGCTAACAAGCAGCCTAGTAAGGGACCATGGGACCGCCCGCCCCAACAAGCAAGTGAGCTCCACTCACAGAGTGGAATAGCAACAGCAACGGAATCCCCCTTCATGGGGGTGTAGGCAGCATAGCATCAATATCACAGGAGTGACTGACCTGAACGGAGTGCAACGGAGTGGGAAGGAACGGATAACATCCCTTCTTTTTTTTGGTAGCCAGAGACTATTTGTATGTCTTCGCTATGTGGTCGTGGAAGCTGAAGCTTCCTCTCCCACGCTCCGAGGGTTTCATAGTCTCAGTTTATCCCTAGCGGGGCCGTGTGGATGACCATGATAGTGGGAATGAACACTGACCTTGGGGTTATGTGTTGGTGGTGTATGTCTGACTGTGTCGGTCGAGTGAGGCTATCACGAGGGGACATTACAGTAGAGGTGGGTCACCACCTTGGTGTTTTCACTTTCTACTTTCTACTTGAACTCTTCACTTCAATGTATTGTAACTTTGTATCTTATAGTTCTCTATATTCTATTTCACATTACCTAGAAATACTTTCCAACTCTATATATTTCTCCTGCAGTATCATTAGGAACCACATGATAACATCCTATGAATGTTGGCCACGATTTTTTCAACGTTGATCTTGGTAAGAAAACAATCATATATCCTATCGCTGTTTTTGGCATTTATAAGAAATTTCAATATACAGCAGCCCAACAAAAATACTCGTAGAGCCAATGCCTCCAACTCGGTCACAGGTAATATACCAAGCGCATCAGCATCTTGACCATCATCTTCATCAAAGATGTAGATAAATGGGTACGGCTTCTTGTTGGCACAAACAGAGCAACCTTGCTCCAGACACAATTCTACATCCCAACTATAAAAATAGGATGGATCCAGCACTTCCATGAGAGGGGTATCTTCATTTGAAGATAGTTCATAACAATCAAGCGTGATAACGACATGTGGAGCTTGGAGATAACTTTGAATACCCCAAAAGAGGGTGGTAAAAAGCTTATTTACCTCGGTCAAGCTATCCAACTGTAAAGACCACACAGTTGAATTAAATGAAAGGGGCACTGCAACATCAAGTGCATCTGCGATATCCCCGAACGATGATTCACATCCATGCTTCGTAAAATGTTCAAGAAAATCTTCAGCGTCAACTCCTTCCAAATATGAGTTGAAATCGCATGCCATTAGAATGGCATTGACAGTAGGGCCTGTCTCTGGACAGGATTCTCCCAATGTAGACACAAAAGGGGACTCCACATCCATTTCGCCAATCGGAAACGGGACCGTGAGGAGGGCCTTTTCGGCCTCCACAAACGCGTCTACGCGACGCGGCTTCAGCTCCGAGTCTACTGACGACTCCATCTTGGTCTGCAAGACCATCCTGCAAGAAAGCCACTTGCTTTCTGTACAAGCGCCAAAGAAAACGTCTGTTGGTTTTGCGTAGCAAAGTAGAAGGAAAAACACCTGTGTTTTGTGACTCTAACAAGGTGGGCGGCACGCCCATATATGTACCCAAGGTGGCGAGTCTCCACTCGCGTAACCACAAATCCCTGATTCGTGCGTTGTTCCAGGCTCCGCTTCTGTAACCACAAATATATCATTTGTCGGTGATGCTTACGAGTGTCCACTCGGTCGCATCTTATTGGTGTACCATCTGTTCTACATGACAAATGATAACTTCTGGGGGAAAGTGAGGCCATCACGATCTACAAATATAGTAATGCATAGGGTAACATTTGGTGGTTTTACTATTCCAATCGATCTATCTATATAAACCATAATAAGTAAAATACAACTCTCCAACACATTATATTCATCTACTATTTCTGTCGATAGTAAATAGTCACTTCCATCCGATTTACGGTAGCTGCCAAGTTCCTTTCTACCAATGCAATATCTACCGGTGTTTCTGTTGCATATCGAATCCTATCGACCAGAAAATATCTCGGTCCGGTAAAATCACTACTAGGTTGACAGGCTTTAACATCTTTTCCCATCGCACTCCACACTCGAGAGATTTCGGTCGCGTAACTTGCGTGGGAACCACTACCCCTAGCAGCCCTCTTCTGGAGATTCTATTTGGCATACACAGAGTGCTTGATGGCCTTCTGCCCATTGATCGTCATATCTCCAGGATAAAGCGTCAAATCGTCACGCATGGCACCATTAAACCAGGAACCATCCGTAACACGTTCAGGCATAACATAATCAAGAATACTACCAATTATACCACCGTAACTGTTGGGACCCAGTAATGTAGACGAATTGACACTGCCCTTCCTTCCACTCTACTCAGGTTCTCCAATTGGAAACAACCATCCTCCAATCTTTGAGCGAGGAACTGTAAACTGTACAATCGGTAAAGAACTGGGCAATGCCACTACTTGGGCAAAACACTCCATCTCAGATGAATGACACATAGACATAGAGTGACTCTCTAATACTATTTCCTTTCTGAAGGAGATCACGCATTACCTCTGATAATGGGAACATAAAATAGTGACTTTGATTTTCTGTTGAACAATCAAAGATGCCAAGCTCGTCTAGCGATCCGACGATGACAGCTTTCCCATAATTCCAGTATAGTGCTATTCTTGGAAGTTGTGTGCTTAGAGGCTACGCGCCTCGCGTACTTAGCCTTCTTAATCAGGTAAAGATAATAAGATCTCGCCTTATTGCACTTGCTGTTGAATCGCGCCATAACAAATGAACCCTTTTCCTTCTCGAAAAGAGGTTTTTATACTGTTATTATCTCTGGATAATAAATAAATTGTTTTCCCAAGTAGAGTGAAAAAAAGTTGCCCGCTTTTTGGAAGTGAATGGGTGGGCGGCCACGCCCTTATATGACCCCAAGGTGGCGAGTATCCACTCTTGTAACCACAAATCTCTCATTGGATGGTTGGTCCAGGCTCCGCTTCTGTAACTACAAATCTTCGATTCGTTGGTGATCCAGGCTTGTGTCCACTTGCCATGATCTTATTGGTGTGCCATGCTCTTTCTCCGGAGAGCATTTTCTTACAATCTTTTGGATCGTCGTTGTCACTCCTCACCACATTATGGTGGTGGAATGGATAACGTTACCAACAATAATTTGGTAGCCAGGAAACTTTAGATGTCTTTGCTTATGTTCGGCGCGGCTGGAGCTACACCTACCATGCTCCGGGTTTTCATAGTCTCACTCATTCGCTGTGATCTTATTGGTGTGTCGTGGTCTTCGTCCCTCGACCCTGCACATTCCTCTTGCTAAAATAGGTTCATGTTGATCTAGTCCTTAGCGTATGTCCTCCTTCATTACGTACAGAAATATTCCCTTGAAAGGATGTCTCAAGAATGTGGTCTCTTTGTTCCACGTTCTCGACAAGGAACTCCAATGGCGTTGAGAGTAGGAGATATCTGAGGGGTTTGAGGCTCTGGGGGGAGTACAAACCGATTGTAGCAGCTGGTGTTGAACATGCCCTTGAAGACGAGTTCCTTGCAGAGAATGGATTTCGTATGCTTGACCGTTGACTGGAAATCGAATAATCCTATAGTGACAGCAATCTTAGATGGTCAAGGCGGATTACATGGCATTCATGATATTGTAAGCTCAGCTGTTGGCCTAAAATCCATGATCCAAAATACTAGTTCTTATTAACTTGTTAAAGACATCCTCATCTATCCCCTTCGGAGGCCTGGAAGTCCTTGTTTGAGAATGATGGCCTGGGACACGAAGAGCCTCAGTCATTCCACTCCTACTTTACCCCTCCAAAACACCGGCACACCTGGGAATCATTCGTATTCTCAGGGATGAAGCGAAGTAAACTATTGTCATCTGTGTGGTTGACTCCATGACAAACATCGCCATAGCAGCTTCCGAAGACCCAAAAATATTTTTCGTGTGAAAGAATTGATGGTCATGGGTGGTGCTATTGACTGTCCTGGTAACATCACTCCCGCAAACGAATTCAACACATACTCAGATACTCAGATGCAATTGCTACAACTCGTATCTTTGTTTTGGCATCTCAAATACCCGCATCAACCATGCCTAACGTGCAGTATCGCATGGCAAATCTGTTGCCTTACCCGGAGCAACTATCGAAGCAGCTCATAATTAGCCTGTTCTCGTTGGATATAACACCAAAAACATCCATAGAAGAGATGCGTTCAAAATATCCGTGGCAACACATGTTAAAACTAGAATTCCACGAGCAACCTAAATTAAGACGTTCATGGATAGAACTTTAGGAATGATTGAGATTCTGCGGGTCCATCAACGGATCCCGAGTTACAGCTGCACAATCCAATTACCATCTGGTATGTTCTGACTCAGGACGATGCAAAGTGGAAGATGCCGGAATCCAGGCTCGAGGATATTCGAATTGAGACATCTGGCCAGTGGAGTCACGGTATGCTCATGCGAGATCGTCGTGGAATACAGGCATCAGGAATGGCAGATGTTTCGGAAGATGAGTTTGGTGTGTAAAGCAGTCGACGAAGCAATAACATCCATAGACATGTGAGCACACCTGGCCAAGAAAAGTTCGCGCTGCTCTTGATGGAGCGAATCTTTGGACGTTCCCGAGCCACAGGAGTCTAATTCCTCATTATAGTCATAACGCAGAAATAAACAAATATATGCAAACATAATAGGCATCATATGCCCCTTTTCGCAGGATTCTAGCGATTTCCAATAGCGCATGTCTACATTCTATATTATGTTACCTATTGGCTGCTCCTCTGTGTTCTTTCTATTTACATCATCAACTTTTGGGAGTCAGCAAAAAGCAACAAAGCAGAAAAGGGAGAGAGAGCTCAGAAAATACCGAAAACTCACAATCGTCGGCATTATTCATATGGAAGCTAATACTTATTCGGATACTTTTTTATATTCTTCGCAGTCACGAAATTCAAGTAAAGAGAAAATGCCAGTCGGTGCTATCATCGAAGGTGCTGTTGCTGGGTTTTGTTAGTGGCAGCGACCCTTGGTGTTTATGCTTGGCCTCGCTGTCGTGGAAAGAATACGGTAACATAATAAGTCAAAGAGAATTAAATCAGAATGAAGTAATCAGGGCTAATGGCTGAAATATCGACTCCAATGCAAAATCGAAACTCGCCAACGATACGCTACAGGTTCCCTACCACAAACCCGAGTTTCATGCACCATCAAAACTAGGAAATAGTACGTCGCAGATACTTTGCTACAAGCAAGAGCAGAAGCCATGTCCTTGTACGAGGCCCCATCCAAAACTTGGACACCTATCCCAGCTTTGAACCCTACTCTATTAGAATTGGTCAGCGATCGACAGTCTATCAATGCTGTGGTCTCTTGGTACCTTCAACGTTCTCCCTATTCATACGAAACCATTAAACTTAATACTTTATAGGTATTTTGTTTTCTCCACAATACAACTTCTCTATGACGAGTGCAATAATCTTGTAACCCTATTTGAGCTTTCAGTTCCAATCTCATCGCGAGAGAATCCAGTCTAAAATCATCAGTCTCGTCAAAATTCAGATCCCAGATTTTAAGATTCAACTACTTTATTATATCCAGCCAGCATTTGGTGGGCTCTTTTTAATGGTCTAAAACTCATTACTAGACTAGAGGCTTGATAAACTCCAACACTTCCTCCTCTGTTTTTCCTTTAACGCCTGGGATCTCATTATGGAGCTAAGGGAACTTGGGTACACTCTGGGGGTCGTAAATAGCCCGGTACAGAAAAGGGCCAAAGGTTTCCCAGTCAAAGATGCCTTGACCCAATCTCTCGTAAGCATTCTTTGTCAATTCATCGAGAACAACATTTTGACGGTCCAGGTCTTCTCGGGATTCAGTTGTTTGGCAAGCGCGAGGATTTTGTTCTGCGTGAGAACAGTGTCTTGAATGTAGACAACCCGGTTCTTCGTCTCCTCAGGGTAGCTGTCGGACACTGAGAGGACAAACCCATTCCAGACAAACCGTAGGAACATGTTCCGAAGAACTAATTTTGCAAATAATTCATCTTCCGTTCTATTTTAAGCTATTTAAATCATCTCCAACCCTAGTCTTTTCTCTTCAGTCAATCAAGACGCCATCTTTTCTTCAATACTATGGACTAACACATTGGGCTGAATCAAATTCCTCCGAACCTCATCACCATTCAGCAAATCATTCCCTTCCGCTCTCGCAACAGCAGAATCCCAATCGCTTTCAATACCAGCCTTTATATGTCGGGCAGCAACTCGCTGGCGCGCCAAAGTCGGCTCGACATCAACAAACCAGGTGTCATCCACATAAATTGCGGCCTGTCTCCAAGGATCTCGATTCAGTAGCAACCAATTACCCTCGATGATGACGATTTCCGTGTCAGGCTCAATACGAAGAGCATCAGCAACGGGATCCTTTTTCTCGTGGTCGAAACTCGGGGCCAGAATAACTTCGGCTTTCTCCACGCGAGAGGCGTGCAGCTTTTTGACCAAGTCCAACACTCCGTCGGCGTCAAAAGTCCAGTACACCCCCCGTCGTGCATATGCCTCTTTGGTGTTTGGCAGAGCATCGAGATATGCGCGAGAGTAATGGAATCCGTCCATGGGAAGGACCACGGCTATCGGACTGGCGGATTTGGCGTTGATGCGACGCATTACCTCTGCTGCAATGGTGGTTTTGCCAGATCCGGGAGGACCAGCAAGGGCGATGATGATTCTGCCGCAAGATGCATCGCTCTTGGATTCATTTCGCACTTGGAGAGCTCTTTTCGCCAAACTCTCGTAAACAGAATCCATTTTTAAATTCTCTTTTGTATGCAAAATATTGCAGTGATTTTCCCCCTAGTCAACCCATCGGACTCCAATTACATCTTGTACATGTTGGTGGTGGGCGCCAAACCCGCCGCGAAGCTAATGCATCACATCTCACCCGGGCGACTGTGCTCCGAGGTGGGTGACTGTTGTCCGACGTTCTCCACGCACCCTAAACGCAACATTGCTTCTGCCACGATGCGGGACAGGTTTAAAGGCCAATCAATCTCTGGCGGTGAATTGGTGTGTTAAAGGCGATATAAAGCTTTCCCGTGATCAATTGTTTATTCTAGAAACCATTACACTTCTTCTATTAATACCAACGACCTTTTTTTCTCTTATAAGTCACCATCATGTCCCCATCTGCTCAATTGACAGACCGATCGGCCTTAACCGCCCGGGCGGTCCCCTCCATGGCGCTGAGCGATGGTTCCGCTTCCTCAATGACACCACCGCCTAGCACGGCAAAGGCATCAGACCCGCAGGCCGGGGCCAAGGAGCGATTCACAGTCCGGGGCAATATGATTGTGACGGGCGGCGCTGGCACCCTGGGCCTTACATCCTGCGACGCCCTGCTGGAGCATGGACTCGGGGGGCTCATGATTTTCGATGTGAACCCAGCGCAGTCACAGAAGGAGATTGAAGCCTTGAAGGTCAAATTCCCGAAAGCTAAGATCGATGCCCTCAAGGTCGATGTCACAAACGAAGAGGAAGTGGCCGGGGCCGTTGAGAAAACAGTCCAGACGCTCGGCTCAGTGGATGGCCTGGTGTGCTTTGTCGGCGTCGTTGGCTGTGTGGAGACGCTGGAGATGCCTGTGTCGCAGTGGCGCAAAATCATCGACATCAACACAACCGGGTCCTTCATCTGCGCCCAGGCCGCCGCCCGTCAGATGGTCAAGCAAGGAACCGGTGGGTCCATCACCTTCACGGCGTCTATTTCCGCCCATCGCGTCAATTACCCCCAGCCGCAGGCAGCATACAACGTGAGCAAGGCGGCGCTGCTCACGCTCAAGAACTGTCTGGCTGCTGAGTGGGCCGTGTACGGCATCCGCACCAACAGCGTCAGCCCGGGATACATGGACACGATCCTCAACGAGGGCGACGGCATTGCTGAGCACCGCAAGATCTGGGCCGCCCGCAACCCCAGCGGAAGAATGGGTAGCCCGTCCGAGCTGACCGGGGCCATTGTGTTGCTAGCCAGCACAGCGGGAACATATATGAACGGATCCGATATCTTAGTTGACGGCGGTGCCATTGTCTTTTAACATAGATGAAGATGAATAGAAAAGTTAGAACCCGGTGATAAATTCAGTTAGCTCAAATCCATAATGGTCATTCACACAACGTCGACGAATGTACTCAAAGTTCCAGGTCTAGATTCTAATATTTGGGACAAAGGAAACCGTTTCAGTCTATATACCATGCTAAAAAAAAATATATATATACTCTTACAAAATCCGTCCAGTTCTTTCCTCCACCCTTCATCAATCCATCCAGTTCTCTTGGATTCAAGATTCATCTTCTCAAAATTGCATATGATCGCTAATTGGCCAAAAATCCATGTTTGTTAAGGTCTCTGTCTCTTGTGCACTTATGCCTGGAGCTCTCGGAAAAGCAAGCCCTTTGAGTGATCAGGGATCGACTACCAATAAAGTTAGCATTAGATCCCTCAACTGCAATATGCGTGGGAAATGTCTTACCATGTGAGCAAACTCGATGTTGGGGTAGCGCTTCGTGCTGCCATCGGTGTTCTTAAACTCATACATCATCAGGGCGTTGGCCAGGATCATCTTGATCTCGTTGGCGGCAAAGAAGCGTCCGGGGCAGGCGTGGCGACCAAATCCAAAGGTGAGACTGTTCTGGCTGACACTGACAAACTGGTTAAGAGCAGCGCCCTCAACAGAGCCACGCTCCTTGGCCTCTTGTCGCAGCCTCTGGAAGCGTAGAGCATCCATGTCGAGAGGGTTGGGGAAGAATTCGGGGTCGGAGTTGACAGCAACGGCGGGGATCTCAATAGTGACGCCAGCGGGAATAACCTGACCGGTGGAGAGAGTGAATGTCTGGAGCACCTTGCGCTGGAAGGAGGCTGTTGTTTGCTATGTTAGTATGCCAGTGACTTAATTTCCATGTGATGTTTACTTACCCATGGTAGGAGGGTGGAGTCGGGCGGTCTCCTTGAGGAAGCTGTCCATCTTCTTCATTGACTGTAGGGCATTGGCAGTGAAGACACCGTTGTTCTCCTTCAGAGCCTCTCGGGCCTCCTCTCGGAGCTCAGCTGCAAGCTCGGGCATAGCGGCAAGATCGTAGAACCTAGGAGCATGTTAGACCATGAGATCACGAAGACAAGCCAAAAAAAAAAGAGGTTATTAAACTCACGCATTGGTAGCAGTAAGAGTAGTAGTGTGGATGGCTGCGAAAGAGATACCCAGTTGGACCTTTGCAATGTTGCGGCTGTTCTTATCGGAAAACCTGGGCTGCTCATCGAGGATCCACTGGAGCATGTCAACGGGCTTTTCCATACTCTCGTCCTTTGCAGCTTCCAAGCGGGCCTTGACGAGGGGGTTCAGGAATGCCTCGGCTTCCTTGATTCGCTGGTCGAGCCTCTTTACCTGGGGCAGGTTGTGGGCAAGGAAAGGACGGAGCCAAGGGCGCATCTGCTGAACGGCACGCTGGGCAGCCATGACATCCATGGTGTAGTTGATGGAGGAGTCGAGGTACTCTTCGGAGCGAGCGAGCTCAGGGCCGATGAAGAGGCGACCAGATACCATGGCAACAACTCGGACGAGAGCATCGTGCAGCTTAACCTCCGTCCAGCTCTTGGTCAGGGGGAACTCGAGAGGCAAACACTGTCGGACTTCCTGATCAATCGTGGGGTTGAGCTTGGCTAATGACATTTAGTAACGAGATTATATCATTTCAAGTGCCAATACGTACGGAGCGCTGGGGTCAAACGAGTCTTGACGGTGTGCGGGACGATGGGGACATAGGTGTCAATCTTGGTGTACTTGACCTCCATACTCTGTTTCAAAGGTCAGTAACTTTGGTAGTGGAACTAGATGCAAAGATTTCCGTACATCGTCTACGGCAGCTTCCATGCTGACAACATTATCGGGGAGCTTCTTGAGCTCGGGAAGAAGGCTGGCAGGTAGGACCAAGATCTCGCCCTCTAAGTACAAATGTTAGACATATTCGGCCTTAAACTTCGGGCTGTCACTTACTTCGGGAAGTTGTAATTCGGAAAGCGCTATCTTTGAACTGTTGAAACCCTTGTTAGGCAGGAAAATCTTTTGCAACGCTCATGTGATTCGACTTTACTTTTTTGTAACCATCGTTGTACAGCTTTCGTGCTCCAGCGAGATAGGCCTGTCGTCGCTTCTCTGGGTTACCCAACTCCTCTCCGACAAAAGGAATCTTCCAGAGGTGTATATAGTTGATAATCTTAGGTCCCAGGACGGCGGCGCCAAGGACGACTAGGATTGCTGAAAGCACCGGCAAGCGGTCTGATAAAAATACGACGAGGGATTCGAGGGCCATTGTTGCGATTGTTGTTGGGTTTTTTTTTTTTTGGCGGTTAGATGTTGATGATTGACGTTGACTGATTGATGGCTATTCAAAATTGATAGAATTCCGGGAGAAGACCAAATTATTTATTCCATAACTTCTCTATACATTCTCAATCAATCTTCTAGACTTTCTAGCCCCTGGACCAGTCGGCAGCATATGTGTGCCGAAAATACATCGGTCTCGGTATCGTATTCGGACTTAGTAAATAGAGGGTCATGATTCGCTCGCGCAGAGTCGCAGTCGCATTTTCGTATAGCTTGGCTCTTGCAGATCAACTCAACTGTGAGTTCCTTGCATCGGCCATAGGGCGCCGGGTTCGGGTCTATGAGGAAGCCGCCACTCCGATCGTGTTACGGCCGATGCATCGTGGGGTTGGATTCTGCCTTCCAGTGATACCCCAGCCACACCAGATGACGCGGGATCGTCTCCATGAAACTCAATAGCTCGAATCAGGACGTGATTGGGTCGGTGCCAAGGTTCTGCGGGCCCCTGGATGAGATTGTGTTGGCCAGAGCTCTTTGAGAGACGAGATGACAAGTCGGTCTCGGTATCGGTATCGCTCTCGTCCATCAACTCCATCAACTGCCACAGATTGGCGATGCTTATCGGAAGTCAAGGCCACCTTGAAACACCTTTAACTATTATTAGAAAGGATCTGGGGGGCTTTTATGGGTATAAAACGTGCCAGCCCTGCCCGGCACGGAAATAGCTTGAATTGCGCCTCTCATAACACTGCCAAATCACCCACCCATCCAACGATTGTGGGATTGTGGACACTTCCTCATCACATCACATCACAAACCAAAAGAAAAAAAGATGCAACACATTTGAAACGGCAAAAAGCTGTCATAATTCATTGTTGATATCAACCGATACTACAGATACAGGTGGTAGTTTTTCTTTTTTGGCCTATGGCCCTGAATACAACCAGTTGCGGCGTTTTCGAACTTAAGTGAACGTGATCAAGCCCAAGACATCAAACACCCTTTGTGTCGCAATAGTCAAACATAAAAATAAATAACCCAAAAATAAATAAGATGTCACATGAAATCATTCCGCATCTCTTGATGCTAATTTAGAGGCGGGCGGGAGTGCGGATGCCGCTGGGGACAGTAGCGGTCTGCACATCGAAGCGGTCCAGGTTCATGACCTTGGTCCAGGCGGCGACAAAGTCCTTGACGAACTTCTGGGCGCCGTCAACGCTGCCGTAGACTTCAGCAATGGCGCGCAGCTCAGCGTGCGAGCCAAAGACGAGGTCGTAGCGGGAGGCGGTCCACTTGCGGGCGCCGGTCTTGCGGTCGACACCCTCGTAGAAGTCGGTGCCGTTGTTGGCAGCCTTCCACTCGGTGCCCATGTCCAGCAGGTTGACGAAGAAGTCGTTGGACAGCAGGCCGGGGCGGTCGGTGAAGACACCGGTGGACGAGTTGTCCCAGTTGGTGTTCAGGACACGGAGACCACCGACGAGCACGGTGAGCTCGGGGGCCGTGAGGGTGAGCAGGTTGGCGCGGTCCACCAGGAACTGCTCGGCCTTAACTCGGGAAGTGGAGCGGCCGTAGTTTCGGAAGCCGTCAAACTGGGGCTTGAGGTAGTTGAAGGACTCGACGTCGGTCTGCTCCTGGGAGGCATCGGTACGGCCAGGAGTGAAGGGCACGACGGCAAAGTAGCCGGCCTCACGGGCGGCGCGCTCAACGGCGGCGCCACCGGCAAGTACAATCAAATCGGCGAGGGAGACGCGCTTGGAGCCACTCTGGGCGCTGTTGAAGCGGCGCTGGACGTCCTCGAGGAGCTTGAGCACCTCGGCGAGCTGGGCGGGGCTGTTGACCTCCCAGCTGCTCTGGGGCTCGAGACGGACGCGGGCACCGTTGGCACCACCACGCTTGTCGCTGCCGCGGAAGGTCGAGGCGGAGGCCCAGGCGGCGGAGACGAGCTTGTTGAGGCTCACGCCCGAGGACAGGATCTCCTTCTTGAGGGCATCAACGTCGCGCTCGTCGATCAGGACGTGGTTGACGGCGGGGATGGGGTCCTGCCAGATGAGCTCCTCGGTGGGGATCTCGGGGCCGAGGTATCGGATGCGGGGGCCCATGTCACGGTGGGTGAGCTTGAACCAGGCGCGGCCGAAGGCATCAGCGAACTGATCGGGGTTCTCGAGGAAGCGGCGGGAGATCTTGTCGTAGGCAGGGTCGAAGCGGAGCGACAGATCGGTGGTCAGCATCTTGGGGAGCTGCTTCTTGCTGGGGTCGAAGGCGTCGGGGATGATGGCGTCGGCATTCTTGGCAACCCACTGGTTGGCGCCAGCAGGGCTCTTCTCGAGCTCCCACTCGAACTTGTAGAGGTACTCGAGGAAGTTGTGGCTCCACTTGGCGGGGGTCTTGGTCCATGTCACCTCCAGACCGCTGGTGATGGCATCGCCACCCTTGCCGGATCGGAACTTGCTGTTCCAGCCGAGGCCCTGAGTCTCGAGGCCGGACGCCTCGGGCTCAGCTCCGACGTTCTCGGCGGGGCCAGCGCCGTGGGTCTTGCCGAAGGTGTGGCCACCGGCGATCAAGGCGACGGTCTCCTCGTCGTTCATGGCCATGCGGGCGAAGGTGGTGCGAATATCGCGGGCAGCGGCGACGGGGTCAGGGTTGCCGTCAGGGCCCTCGGGGTTGACATAGATGAGACCCATGTGGACGGCGCCGAGCGGCGACTCGAGCTCGCGGGTCTTGTAATCCTTGATCTTGTTCTTGTCGTTGGTCAGGCCGCCAAACTCGGAGACGCCATCGGGGACGGCAGAGTAACGCTCCTCGTTGCCCAGCCATGTGGTCTCGCCACCCCAGTAAGTGGACTCGTCGGCCTCCCAAGTATCGGGGCGGCCACCGGCGAAGCCAAAGGTCTTGAAGCCCATAGACTCGAGGGCGACGTTGCCGGCGAGGATCATCAGGTCGGACCACGAGATCTTGTTGCCATACTTTTGCTTGATGGGCCACAGCAGGCGGCGGGCCTTGTCGAGCGAGACGTTGTCGGGCCAGCTGTTGAGGGGCGCAAATCGCTGCTGGCCCTGGCCACCACCTCCGCGGCCGTCAAAGACTCGGTAGGTACCGGCGCTGTGCCAGGCCATGCGGACAAAGAGACCGCCGTAGTGGCCAAAGTCGGCGGGCCACCAGTCCTGCGAGTCGGTCATGAGGGCGGTCAGGTCGCGCTTGAGGGCGTTGTAGTCGAGGCTCTTGAAGGCGGCGGCATAGTCAAACGTCTCGCCGAGCGGGTTGGTGACGTTTGTGTGCTGGCGGAGGATGTTGAGCGAGAGGTTGTCGGGCCACCAGTCCTTGTTGCGGGCGCCACCACCAGCGACGTTCTGGCGGAGGTGAGGGCACTTTTGCTCGGCCATGATGGCGGTTGGGATGTCAATTGGGATGAATTGGGTAACGAAACCTCGCTGCGCACACTGCACTTGTCGGTACAGTACAAGATGGCTGCAGAAGAAGTTGCGTCAACCAGGACGAGAGTTGGAAAAAAGCGGGCTGACGTCGCAGCCCTTTTATGGCAGCGCGCCGGCCTCGATACTGACCAAACCCCGCAAACGCAATGACAAATTAGTGCAACTTTGTTGGACCGCGGACGCAAGACTGGAGTCGCAATGGGTTGCTGCGCGCTGTGCTTTCGCCGTCCATCTTTTCCGACCGTTACCCAGCTCAACCACAACTGTTGCATCTCTATTGCCCTTCTCGGCCAAGCTCAGGTGCCGGCATCTCACGCGGAGCGTGGGGCGTGGCTGGCCAAAGCGGGGTAAAGCGGGGCCTCGTCCAGGGATGCTCGACCTTGAGCAGCCGTGTCAGCATCTGTGATGCAATCCAGAGCGAGCCAACCATGTCCAACTGCCTTGTTGATTCCAAATCGGTTGACGAAAGCCGAGTTTTCACCACCCCACGTGACCACGGCCCGCGGAGGAGGCCCCGTTCCTCGCGTTAACTTGCCAATCCCGGTCACCTGACCCGAGGCCACTTGCCGCACGCTCGGCATGTATCCCCGACCAAGGCCGACATGTGGCTAGCAGAGAGAGATAACAGCATTTCACATCCATCACGGCCTCGCTCGCCATGAACTTGAATGAACATCAAAGCCCACCGCGCATATATAATATTTTTTTGCCGCCTCGACATGTCCCAATTGCCAATTCACACACCCACTCCATCCTACAGAAGCAGCAGCAGCAACACACAATTTATTTTGTTCCCTCTTCTCTCCCCATACCGCACGGCGCAACCCCCGGGTCGGAACGGTTCCGATACCTCCTCTCATGCCGAGACGGCGTCGCTTCCGTCACACTGCAACCAACCCAACCATTGTAATCAATCACAACTGGTTGGCCAAACACCCGCACACCTCGGGCCCCTCCGATTTCCTCCATCCAAATGACCCCATTTTAGCTGTAGGTACCGTGTACAACCAAAAAGGAAGTAAGGCTAGAATCATCGTTTGGAATCATTTTATGCACAATGGCTCTGGTGGAGTCGAGCCTGCAGATGCAGTAACCACTTTGAGTAATAACAGGTACTCCAGCTCGTGACGGGGAAAAAGTGTCCGGTTTTTACTTCGTCTTTTGGCAAAATCATGATGGTTTCATTGCGTCAACACTCGTGTCAATCTCGTGCCACCACATTGTAGTCGGTCGCAAACATTGTAAGAGAGGGTGTCATTTCAGTCCCCTTCTCTCTCGTACCTCTCGCGCCTCTGGTGCCGCAAGCCCATATCCATGTCCATCCATGCTTGCTGCATCCTGCTCCATCCTCGGTCCACGCACGCATGGATCCAACATGAATTTATGCAACCCCGCAACAGGAACACCCGCTCCCCTCTTCCCGATCCCGATCAGCCACATGCCGTCCAATCCGCCACCGATTGACTTCGCCCACAAAACTCAACCGAACCGAGCGTCATATCTGGCCACTAAATCTTGGCATTTTTGTAAGGCCTGGGGAAGCATCCGCGATGATTTGCAAACTCAAGTAAACATGCCGTCTCCCCGGCCGACTCGTGTACAAGGTTTCGACGCTGCAGAATGGTCCTAACTGAGATGCACTCACTATTTGTTGCAGGTGAACAAGTTCGGCCACTTGCATGTCGGATTGCGTGGATGCTTCCCAAGGAGCAGGATCGTCGCCGACCCCAGCGACCCTAACACGAAGCAACCAATAAACATTTCTTTATTTCATCTCATAGTTATTTTGCCCAAGGCCAGTGTTAGCTCTCTCTCTCCCCAAGAAATCTGCAACGCGTTCCCCTCATTATTGAGCAACAGTATGATGGTAAGCCCGATCCCGTGGAAACAAGTAACCCTTCTGCATTAAATATGTACTCTCGCACAGCGCATGCCTCCTGCTGTGTTTGTGCACAGACCATGTCTTGAATTTGGCACCTGTTCTTGTCTCGGGAGACTCGGGATCTCATCGTAGAACTTTAAGTAGCATTACCATGGCACTATGCACTATACCCTAGCGAATCATGTAGCCACCATTTCTGCAGTCAGCAGCGGGGTATTGGTTTCCTGGAAATGTTATTGCAAAGCATTTTTGCAAGGAAGTTGTGGGGTAATTCTCAAGTGTCTCCCTCCCAGCATGGGGTATGTTGACCCATTTTTGGAGTTGACTACGAAAACAAAAAGAAATCTATGCAGAGAGGTTGCATTACACGCACAACCACTTAGATATATAAAAATACTGTCTATAAATATTGAATTATGTCTTATACTGCTTCAAGTTTCACACTCATTTTAACGTCTCTCAATCATTTGAGAAGATTGGTGCAGCATCCTACCCTACAGCTCGGCGCATTTCTGTCAACCATCTCACCAGACGCGTTGGTTGCATTGTAAATTAAAAAAAAAAAAAACTGGGTTTGAATCATTTTAATGATGTGTTACGGGTTGACTACATAGTTTGATGATGCTATTCACCTTGTCACGGTGAATTATGATATTTATTGATTTTTGGACACACTCAAAAACGGGGAAAGCTATGACGTTACTGAAGGAAACTCAATAACGGATGTGCTTTTTTTCTTCTTGTTTTCTTTTTCTTTTTTGGGGGGTTATGATTTTCTTCCGCTTTTGCAAGACATTTATTGAAAATCTCAGACAAGGTTTGTTGAGTAGAGTTGATTTTTAGTTGTTGTTGTCTTTGATTATGGCGAGCCTGAATACGAAAAAAAAAACCAATCATTTCATGACAACTCTCGACTTCAACGTCACTGGAGCGCTGCTCATCATGGTGATCAGGCAAATCGGTGTGGATACGTGGGGGTCATGTCAGGGCCCGAGAAGTCTTATCCACCGAAAACGGCACAGCTTGGGTTTTAGTTAATTTCCTCCTCGCCCCGCCATGTCGCAACGCTCCGTGCTCTCTTCCGATCGATGCATGGGACAGCGATAAAATGCCCGTGCCAAGATCCGGATTATATGGGCTTCATAGGGCTCTACATAAACGTCAAGTGTCCTAGAGTATGGTAAATGTGATCTACTGGTTGTAGCTCTATGTCAAGACTGTAAAAATCCCATCATGGAACGAACCGAGGTTGGCGACGAAATTATTGTCATGACACCCTGGAAAAGCGTGGGGGTAAGGAGTCAAGCAGGAGGCGGTTGCTGCAGCTAAGGGAATTGGAAGACGCCACGCCTGATGCGCCTCGCTGCGGTTCTCACCATCCCCGCGATCGTCAAGAGGAGGCACGGGCTGTGATTCAGCAATGGTGAGGTAAATGGTTGCCTGTAGACATTCATAAAAATGAGGGGTGCCTGTTGGGAGTCGATGTCAGAGGGCTAGAGTTGGGCGAAGACGAGGCTAGCGGAATAATTTAAAGTCTACATGTCTTGGATAGTCGCCGGTAGACTGGTCACGCTCGGCTGGACAGATGCCAAATGATCAACCGGTAGCGCCTAGTTGAGCGCTAGACCCAGGTAGCGTCGTGTGTGCTCTGGCGGAACGGTATAGTATGGTTTCTGCTTGTTTTCAGGTGGTCGATCCGCCATGCTGGTGCTCCAGTAGGCGGAATGTGACTGGTTCAGCACGAGACAAAAAGCAAGAAATGGCTCGTTGGGCGAATGATGGTATGGCATTTGAGACACCGCTGCTCCAAAGAGTCACACCCTCTGCGAATCCCGTTGGCGCCATTAATCAGCCGCAGGCTTTATATGAGGTATTCCCTCGCCGCCGTCCCCACCCTCATTCCTCAAAGCCACACTCAAGCGGTTTTTTTTTTGGCCAAGGGGAGAAGTGCTTGTTTAAGCGATGCCGAGACGCCCCGTTGAGATCACGAGCCCGAGCCAGAGCCAGAGCACCAGCTTGACAGACGACGCACAACACCAAGCACCGGCCGCCGCATGCCCAGATTCTATTCGACGATAGCCTCGCCGCTTCCGCACCACCCCCTTTTGTTTCCCGCCCCGAACATCGGCCCGCGAAGCAACGCAAGCGCGGGAGAGCAGACGCAAGCCAAGTCGCGATCACGTCAGCGAGCAGGTCAGGACCCACAATTCCGGCGGCTAGATCCGCAACCATTGGGCACATAATCTTATCAGATCCTTACGAGGCCGCTGCCTGGTGCTGATTTAATCGCGTCAGGTGGTAACGCTGCAACCATACTTTGACATACTTTGAGGGCGCATACACCAAGAAGAACACTGTTGGATCGCGTCTAGTGCCGTCCAGTCCGTCGAAAAAGAGAAGCGCTGTTTCGCCCACCATGAACTCGTCGCTCGAGAGGGAGCCGCTGCTCCAGCGTCACTCGGCGCATCGGGGCGATGCGCCCGATGCCGAACAATTACCTCACGGGTCCAGCTCGAGCTCCAGCTCGAGCATCGAACACACGAGTTTGAAGCCCACGGCCGAGTCGTCCGGTGTCGCGAGAATCGACATTGCCTCGCAGACCCTGTCCCGAGCCGATCGCATCTGGCTCTTCGTTAGCATCTTCATCGTTGGCTACGCCTACGGCCTCGAGAGCCAGGTGCGCTCTACCTACCAGCCCTACGCAACATCGAGCTTCTCGCTGCACTCGTACACATCCACCATCAACGTGTTGCGCAATGTCATCGCCGTCGCCGTCCAGCCCACTGCGGCCAAGGTTGCCGACGTGGTGGGTCGATTTGAGATAATCGTCCTGTCAACCGTGCTTTACACGGTCGGAATCGCCATCGAATCCACAGCGCAGTCGGTCGAGATCTTCTGCACGGGATCCATCATCTACCAGGCTGGCTACACTGCCATCGTGCTGCTGATGGAGGTGCTTATTGCCGACTTCTCATCGATGCGCGCGCGCGTCTTCTTCAGCTACGTCCCGGCCATTCCCTTCCTCATCAACACCTGGATCAGCGGCAACATTACGTCTGCTGTCCTACAAGCCACGACATGGCGCTGGGGCCTTGGCATGTGGAGCATCATCTACCCGATCGCATCGCTGCCCCTGCTCTCGTTCCTGTACAAGATCGAGCACGGCAAGACCAAGGGCGCCAACTACCGATGGTCTCAGGTCTTTACCGACAAGGGCCGCGCCTCCAAGATCTTGGACCAGGTCGACGGCGTTGGTCTCTTCACCATTATTCTAACCTTTTCGCTTATCCTCGCCCCGCTGACTGCCGCTGGTGGAACTTCAGAACACTGGCGGGACGTGCGCGTCATCGCTCCACTTGTGCTCGGCCTCTTCCTAGTGCCCGTCTTTATCCTGTGGGAGAAGCGTGGAGCAAGGAACCCCCTGGTTCCGTTCCATCTGCTCAAAGATCGTGGAGTCTGGTCCGCTCTGGCCGTCCGCAGCTTGCTCAACTTTGCGTGGTCCACCCAGGGCAACTACTTGTATACCGTTCTGGTGGTTGCCTTTGACTTTTCCATCGAGAGCTCGACTCGGATCCTGTCCTTTTTCTCCTTCTTTGGTGTGCTTAGTGGCATGCTCAGTGGCCTAATCATTTACAAGATCCGTCGACTCAAGTACATCATTGTCGGAGGCACGGTGCTCTTCATGGTTGCATTTATCGTCCTCATTATGCACCCCGGCGGTGCCTCTAATGCATCGCAGGCGGGCATGATTGCTGCTCAGGTTTTGCTAGGAGTTGCCAGTGGCTTCTTTGCTTATCCCACCCAGGCATCTATTCAGGCTTCTGCCTCGCGAGAGCATGTAGCCATTCTGACCGGGCTCTACCTTTCCTTCTACAATGTTGGAGCTGCCTTTGGAACGTGTCTGGCCGGAGCAATCTGGTCCCAGACTCTTTTCAACACCTTGAATTCAAACCTGGCCTTCCAATCCAACACAACGCTGGCTAAATCCATTTACGAGTCACCATTTACTGTTATCCCTGAATATCCCGTTGGAACTGAAATTAGAGATGCCATCATCCTCAGTTACAGCCATGTGCAAAGGCTGCTCTGCATTGCTGGCATGTGTCTTTGCATTCCCATGATTGCTTTTGCACTTGCTTTGAGAAACCCGCGCTTGTCAGAGGAGCGGGTTCAGCCAGAGGCTGAAAACGATGTTGAGAACTAGAACGTACACCAGGATTGATTCTTGCGCGAGCACTATTTCAACGCTTTTGAGATACCCCAGCGATTGGCCCACAGGTGTTGGGACCATGGATCTACTCGAGCAAGTTTCATTGTTTATTTGAGACCAAGTATGGTCATATTGCTTTTCAAACTAGCGACATTATGCGCGTTTGTTTCATCATTTTTCGGTTTACTTGCTTTTAGCATACCCCTTGGACGGCTTGCTTTACTGAATACCTTTGGAATGATACTGAGCCACTGAGTTGGTCCGATATTTACATAGATAGACGGGAGTTTCGAATTTCCTCTGTTGATGGGATCTAATGATACATTAACCCATGCTAAAGCGCTCGGGTTTGAATTTTCACGCTTGATTTCATGGACTGTCTGGTATTTGTTGCTATGATGATTTCTACTCAAATATCAACCATGAGTCATTTCACTCGTATGATTGAAGTTAAACTATTTTTTATTATACATTTGCACTTTTTGTGGCTCTTGGATCGCTCAAGTCGATCTGCAGGTAAATGGTGAGTGACTGCTACCGCTCGAAACCTGGTCAATCTGGTAGATATTAGCAACGCGTGACAATATAACAGGTGCATTGGGAAACTTACGATATCTTTGATTGTGGCGTATGTTCCAGCACCGAGAACGACGACGCCGATGATAAAGGCAATGATGCTTCCAATGCTCATAAACAGGTTCTTTCGAGCGTACCACTTGCCCTCGCAGAGGAAGCGGAACCACATGATACCAGGGATGTAGAATGAAAAGCCCGACACGAACAGAGCCGAGGCAAGAGATAGCAGGTCAGAGAAGATGGGGATGGCCTCGGCAATTACCCAGGCAAGAATGGTGAAGATGGAAACGATGACGATCCAGCTCGCCCACCCCTTGGGTGTGTTGATGTAACGGAGGATCGAGTTCTTGAACATACGACCGTGGACATAGCGCAGGGCGACAGTTGTGTTGATGGAGCCGGAAATAAAGATGACGGGCAGAGCAACTCCAAAGGCAATCTTGGAAATCAGGTTGCCGGCAGACAAGAGCGCAGGGGACTGGACAGTGGATCCGATGAAGGCATAACAGATGGAGCCAGTAAGAGTGTAAATAAAGATTTGGGTGACACCACTGGCCCAGATTGACTTCATGTAATCCTTGGGGGTGTGCATCTCATCCATGAAGGAGAACTGACCAATGGCGAAACTGTAGGCAAAGACGATGTTGCTCACGGCAACAAAGGCCTCGGCAAAGGACAGGTCATCCTTGGGGTAGGCAGACCAGTCTACACCAGACAGACCTCCAGCCGAGTCGCTGGCCCTGATGCCGGTGGCAATCATGGTGATGCCAATAGCGGCGATGATGGAGACGAAGTCGACATAGCCTAGGATGGCAACTTCGGAGAAGGATGGAGGGATGGCCAGGATCAGGAGAATGATGGCCGACACGGCAGAGAAGGCAATTGAGCAGACCTTGCCGCCGTTAATGTCGACAAGGGCGATGCTGCCCGTCAGGGCGTGCGATCCGACAGTGAAGAGTAGCTCTAGCACAAAGGCGACACCGAAGACCTCATAGCCAACACGGCCAAACAGCTTGCGGCCAGCGTCGGCGTAGTGCCGGATGTCTGGGTGGGCCAGCTTGACCTGGCCGACAATGTAACTGGTAAAGACGGCGACGAGCCCCAGAAAAATGGTCAGAATCACGCCGAGAATCATTCCTAGGGTGTGGAAGGCGCCGGGGAGACTGAGGGATCCCAGAGCGATGGCCTCGACGACCATGACAACCGAGAGGCGCTTCCAGCCGAGTCGGTGGAAGTAGGCGTTGCCTTCGGCCGCAATGCGCTTTAACCGGTCATCGTCGACTTCGTTGGTCTCGCCAAAGATGGCGTGGTCGTTTTCGGAGGACGGCTGTCGGGTCATTGGCACGTCCTTCTGGTCGTCTGTGTGCTTGCCGGTCCAATTGGCCGCCGGGGGCGATGTGATTTCGGCAGTCATTTTCGTTGAAGAGGGGGGGCGCGGATGTTCAGAGTCCGAGTAAAGGCTACACCAGTGTGTCCTCTTTTTTTTTATTTTTATTTTTGCTTCCTTGGACGGTTCCCCGGACTCGAGTGTTGGGGAGAGAAATGGGTTGGGTGTGGGGGAGGAAACGTTCGTTTGCAACAGGGACAAAGTGGTGCCCCAGGTTCCCTTTAAAGAAGAGCCAGGGAGATAAGGAAGCCCCAGTTTGGATTACATGCGACAATTGTTGCTTGTCAATGAAAGGCAAGGCGCACTATCAACGAGATTGGAGCCCACATAAGTTGGGGATGTGGCAATTGAGACGATGGACTGGTTTATCCGTCTACACGCACGCCAGGCAACCCCACAATGTGAGGCCAAACTCGGAGGTGGACCATGACAAAGCAAGGGTTCCTCCACAACGCTTGATCAATGGGGTGGTCCCTGCCGGGGAAGAACTGGCCGTCGAAGTCGAATTTGCCGGAGTGTACATGTGGTGATGCTGAAGTACAAAGCCTCGCGATATGCCAGTGAGCCGCATGGTGGGCCGCGTCCAGGGGTGCCGAGCCAGTCAAGACGGAGCCTGCCAATAGCGAGTTGCCCGGACGGGGCGTGGATTGAGGTGTTGTTAGGTAATATGTCGTCGGCCCCGGGGCTCGTGATGTTCCCTACTTCGCAAATTTACTCGCAGGGCGTAAATGGCGCGCAACGCTGCTAGCACTCCGTCAAAAAGGCAAAACACCAGTGGCGGTTGGCCAATCGTTACGTCGTCGAAACTCGCTCATTGGCGACAATCCCGGGAGGAAGCGTCACCAGGCGGCCCCTGGGCTAAATTCTGACCTGGCCGGTGTGTCGAGGTGGATCAGTTTTTCGTAATAGATTTCTAGAAGCCGACGCTGGCTCCGCTTGACCCCGTGGTAACGCCGTCCTAGTGGAGTCGCCAGAGCTCCGCAGAGGCCCCGTTGGATGCCCGTGGCGCGCGAGAGGGAAAGAATTTTCCTGTCTATGCGCTAGGGGCGGATATTGGCGAGAGGAACTCTGTTTATTAATACCGCGTGATATCGGCTCATTTCAATTGAGCCATTGTTTGAGAGGGGATGGCACTGTGTCGGCATTCGTTTTGAGGTTTAACCGGATGGATGGTGCTTGAAGGTGGGAAATGGTTGTTTTGTGGCAGCAACTCGGGCGCGTCCGATAAACTCTGTTCCTTGTGCGCTCTTGCTTTCAAGACTCAACATTGCATCGTCGACAACATGCCCCGGTTTCCCCCAAAGGCCTAATTCACGAGAAACCAATCCTTGATAAGGCATGATTGATCTCTATCTGAAACAATAGACAACAGCATTTAATGTCGGACTAGTTTCGAAGCCAAACACGTTCAACAGCTTGCTTGCTCCCTGTTGAGAGTTTAAGCAGCATCCATGCGATTGGAGTTCTCCGCTCCAACACAGGACAGAATGTGTGGAAATTTATTTCCTAGTAGCTGGCAAGAAAAGTAACTGAAAAAATGGAATCGCGGGCTTCAACAGGTTACGGAGTAAATGGAGAGAGACCCTGAGAGCAAAGTTAGAGAACTGAGACTTTTCTTTCCTCTACTAGCAGAGACAAGCTACTCCAAGGTATCAAAGAACCTCGATTTTATTGGGAATACACCCGGATTTTTTCGTCTTTTATTTTTGCTCGGCAAAGATTGAGGCATCTGCATCTGGCGCATCTTGGCTTTGATCACTGTTCCCGTTTGTTGTGGGGAATTCGCCGCGAATACAGTCGTCCTATGCATGCAATCATGTGCTGGTGGATGGAATTTGGATTCTGTAACATGGAATACAATAAAAATCAATGCTGAGATATCATAGATATTTAGGTACTCTCAAAGTCCAAATGGAGAGTGGTTGGAGTATGAAGAATGCACCTCTCGGCCGAGGTACAGCTGCTGAGTAAGCAAACATATCAAGATTGGTCTGACTGAGCTGCTGACGCTCTCTTCTCCTGACAGCAGATGCACCTGAAGATGGACACAGGTCCCTCGCGTAAGCGCTTGCGGCGTAGCACCCGAAGCTGTTATCAGTGTAGGCATGGTTAATTTCCATGATACCTTGACTCGGGACTGACCACTTGCTCCAGGCAGAAAACGTAAGGTCAAGTGCCAACTCACGGATGAGAATGTCGAAACCTGCGCCGAGTGCCGCAAGAGCGGGACACGGTGCACGCTTCAGCCGCCAGAAACTGAAACTAGCAATGGGAGCTCGCCTGACCATGTTGACAAGCATGAGCATGACGCAAGGCTAGAGCGCATTGAAGCCCTCTTGAAAAAGCTGGTTGAAGCACAGGCACAACCCCACCCAACTGCAGACTCCACTGATGCCCAAGCTGCTATTCCCGATTCCCTTTGGAACGAATTTGTAGGTTCATTGAGTAAATATGCAACCACCCAAGTGCACTAAACGAGAAATACTAGTTGCTTCATTCGTCAGCCGACGGATTTCCTCCACCAGCCGATGACCCTGGCCCTGCCACGCCTCAACCGCCGGAGGCTTTAGACGCCAAGCAGTCGCTTGTGGCTCTTTTGCCTTCTGCACAAGATGCAGTTACCATAGTCACAAACACTACTGCTTGGCTCTGGGGGGCCGAAAACCCACCGGGGAGCGTTTTGAAATCAAGCGATACATCCAATCTCCTAGAAATCGCTGATATTTCAAAAGGCAGTGCAATGCATATCGCAAAGGCATTGCTGTTATTCGCACTATACATGCAGCAACTTCCTGCGAGATTTGATGTGCAATTTTTAGAATCTCATAGTATTGACACGGCTATTGAACTTATTGTCGAGCGAGTCAAGTTATTCATTGCATCCCGTGAAGACGAAGCTTGTTCGTTGGATGGGATAGAATGCTTAACCTTGATAAGCTTGATTCACCTGAACGACGGTGCACTTAGAAAGGCGTGGATGACCTTTAGGAGAATTCTCGACATCTCCAGACTAAAAGATTTTCACAAAAGCTTCTCCATATCAGCGCGCAACTCACCCTGCAGCGAAATGGCCCTTCGCAGACGCCTGTGGCTTTCGGCTGTTTGCGGAGACTCCTACTGCAGCCTTGTACTGGGCCTCGAGCCTGCAGCTGGTATTGCACCATTTGGTCCTGATACCGAGACTTGGAATGACCCATTCGCTGACTATGACGCAAATGTTCAGCGTCGAATTGGTCTAATTGTGACGAGAATTGCACAAAGAAACGCCGTTGGCCTGTATCAAGATATTCATACCCTCCAGCAAATAGATGCGGCATTGGACAAGCTGCAGGACTCGTTGCCATCTTCTTGGTGGAGAGTCCCGTCCTTTGGTCGAGACCAATTTCTGGACTCAGCCAAGGAACCGAATCGCCTCATGTGTCAAATTTGGTTTTACCAAGCACGCATATTTGCACACATTCCGATTGCTTTTAGAAAAACAAGCCACGAATCATTCAAAAGTCTCGAAGTTTGTATGGAGATGTCCAGGATTATACTTCATCGATGTCTCGGACTGCAGCATGCAAAAGATCGATTGTCTCGTTGCAGAAGTGTCGATCAGTCAGTATTTATGGCTGCAGTGGTTCTCATTCTCGCCAAAGCACAGTTCCAACCTGGCAAGATGAAATCTAGGCATGATTCTGATCGGGCTCTGATTGAGCAAGTCGTTGATTCATTTGATACCGTTGGAAAAATATGTAGCAGAGAGCATGTGGCAAGACAAAGTTCTGAGATTCTCTCCGCCATGCTAAGACTTGTTGCTTCAGATGCTCATGAGTCACTGCCTTGTGAATTATCTAATTCCTATTCCGGACATTCTATGAAGTTTGAAACTTTCACGGATCGCGGGGGTAATGGTGCTTTAGATACTCCAAATTACGGCATGGAAGACATTGTTATCTCTTCAATTTGGCCAGCGCTTGACGCACAGAGTGAAGCCTCTCAGCTGGTTAGCCAGTACTTTGCAACCAAAGGATCGATGCCGGATAGAATAAACAATCGCGCAGAGATATGGAATAAGCACACAGGGCTTACTACTGACAATTTAATAGACTCGAATATCTTGCAATAATATTTATTGTACATAGCGCGACTGTATTTGGTCATGTTGTTATGGCTCATCCAAGACCAGGTTACCCTATGAATGAGACGTTTTCTGAACGATATGAACAAAAAGACGTATCGTCCTTATGGCTCTATTTCAGTCCTTTATTTATCCCCTCTCCAAAATTCGGGGTTATCCTTTTGTGACTCCAATATTTCCCTTCCCTTTCTAGCGATACGTGCATTTTCGATGAGAGCATCTTCTCCTTCACCACTTAGAGCAAGATGTGTCATGAAAGCTCCCAATTCTTGAATTCGGATGGACCAGTTCTCACCCAGCACAGCGGCAAGCCCAGTAACCACGCCGGTCGCACCACCCGACAACATCGTCTTTGGCACAACTCCTCCTGGCTTGATGATGAAAGTCTTCCACATGGCGGGATGGCTCTCAGCGAATGCAAGAGCCTTGGTCTCAAGAACGCCCTGAGAGTTGTTAGACTGGAACAAATAAGTCTTGGTGGATTGTGCCATACCTTGAGCTTGCGCGGTTTGTCCAAGAACCACAGCCTTTCCTCTTGGTTCTGGCGCACAAACTTGCCACTCAAGTGGACGTATCGAAATGGAGTCCTGACGCGATTTGATTCCAAGATTGCACCCATGCTTTCTATGAAGGCAAGGGGATATTGCAAGTCGGCAGTCTCACTGCCGTTGTATGATCCCATGGCCCTTTAGGTGTTTAGTTAGTCAGGACACGTGGTGTTTCTGAAGTTCGTTTATTATTATTTGCAAGCTTACCAGATCATGGCAGCGGCGTCCGAATGCGTCTGCAATACATCTTCTGGCCACGTAGCAAAGTCCTCGATGATGACAGTCTTAAGCTTGCGATGACTAGACATAGCGGCGGGCAGCTCCCGGCGCACAAACGCAACTACACTCGAGATTCTTGGATGGGCGAGACACTGGAGGAGAGCCTCGCCCCCAATCATGCCGCTCGCACCAACGATGAGTACTTTCATTGTGAGGGGAATGGCGTGATTGACAATCGAGAACGAAGGCGGCCGCGAGAAGAAGAGATGGGTATGATGATGGGTGATTTGACAGGAATGCATGTCAAAGTTAAATAGAACTGGACAATCTTGGGGATTGGTGCTGTCGGCCGAGTCGGCCGAGGGACGTGTGATCGCCGCCACCCATCAGTTCCAGCACTGCGGAGACTGGAATGAGCCGCTAAAGCAAGCCACCACAATTGCGAACTCCGCACCGCAGTCTTGTTCTGAAAACATCTCCGCCTCCCTATGAGGTTTGGTTCTTGGTCCGCAATATTAACCACGCAGCATATATATATATATATATACCTATTTATAGAAGATATGCTTTAGAGGGTCTAGCAGATAGACTGCTACGTGCGTGCAATGAGGTGCGGCTCAGGATATCTGGTGCATTGCGCTCATACAAGCAACTGTTGGTACCACCACAAAGGGCATGATGCAATATGACGAGTAGATAGATAGATAGAATATGGTGGCAAATATTATATCTCAAGCACAGAATCTAACACCTGTTTTAGTAAATGTATCTCGTAACTGGTGTTTGAACTGAACAAAGTTCGGCGGAGTGCTACGGGGATCGTCTTTGTGGGGGGTTAGTGATAGCATCAATGTGCACTCTCATTGTGAGCCTGTCACGGTTAGTTAGTTAGATAACTGGACAAAAAAAAAAAAAAAAAAAGGCTTCGAGACAAAAAACGAGCCTGAGAGGCAAAAGAGAAGGTCCCACCGGGGTTCGAACCCGGGACCTAAACCGTACGGGGCATTTTATTGCCTGTGAAGGTTGCGTCATACCACTAGACCATAGGACCTGTGAGCCAATTACTTGGCTTGTTGTGATCAGAGGTTCGCAAACAGAACTGACATAGTCAGCAACATGGTAACGCGATGCACCGCGATAGAAACCATGGTATTCCAGGTCGACCGTTGGTAGCCTAGTAGCAGCAGTAGTGAGGTTAAATTGAAGTTTAGACAAAACCTTCTCGGTCCGAAAATTATCTCTCCGAACGATCACGGCGAATTGTCAGATTGTTGCGTCGTCAAATCGCGTCGGTAATAGAGGCACGGCATTCTTGGATTGTCACCACTTCATTGGTGGTGATGACGCGAATGGTTTTAGTATCCACCTATAGCATAAAAATCACAAGAGCAAATTTTGGATAACAAGTATCTACGAGACCCATTATCATACGCGTGGTTGGAGAGAATAGATATGTAAAAGGGGTAGATGGCACATCCCTTCGGGAAGTGGAGAGAGACGGTACGGACTTTTTTCAACGGTACGGTCTCGGATGGCATTTGTAAAACTAAAGGAAAAAAAACAAAAAGCCCAAGCCGGAATTGCGGTCATGAATTGCATCGTCAGCATGTACAGACAGCAATTGCACAGTCAGATTCAGAGTTCAAGTGGAGTCTGCACAGATGCCAAAAATTGGGTAATCTACGAAGTAGCAAATCGCCACTAACTTTGATTGGAAAAAAAATGAATGGGTCGGGTCATGTCCCATCATATCAACATTGGCCGGCCCGCATGATGCTGGCGAAGTCTATATTTTTTAGCGAGATGTTGATGAATAGGAGAAGATAATGACAGAATGCGAATATTCTCTCATAACTTAAGATATTCTAAAACATCTTTGATACATCACCTTTCCTGAAGCCAGTGTCCTCCTGATAGCGACATTAACTAACTAGACGATGGACTCAGCTGAAAAATGCACTGTGGGACTGTGGGGATGGCTCGGCTCAAATATCATTGCTACGGGCTCAGTTACCAATCCGAGGACCCTGCATTCTCATAAAGCATTGTGCAATTAAGACTTGGCGCCTTTAATTTATGCCGGCAGCAAGATCGGCATGTTGCTTCCTGAGGCCCGATGCTCTTATTATCTGCGCGTCCTCGTCGTAAAAATTCGTAATACGTTCACCAAACCATGCTGGGTTGATGCGTCAGAAAAAAGTCAAAGCATATAGCCGGTGCAAGATAGGATCGTCGTCGGAGTTTATAAGGAGCCCGTCTCGACCGAGAGGATATCATAGACCTGCGACATGACGGATTTCGGACTAACTATCACCAGTTGCCCCGTTTCCATGAGCAGGTCTACGTTGGGCAGATAGGAATTCCCATCAAAATATCCATAGGGAGTGGAATTGTATATTAACACAGAGGTTCTCGAAACTCGGCCAACACGCCATCCCGGTTCTCATCTGATTCACGTTCTCTCATCATCAAACACAACGATAGCAACGATAGCAAAATGTCATCCGAACGCTCAAAACGCCAAGTCATTATTGTTGGTGGCGGCATTACTGGCCTCACACTAGCCTTAATGCTGCAGCATCTAAACATCGACTATGTGCTTCTTGAGGCGTATAAGAGCGTGACTCCTAATGTGGGCGCTAGCATCGGTCTCTTCCCCAACGGATTACGAATTTTGGATCAGCTGGGGGTACTAGAGCAAGTGTATGCCAAGGGGCAGCCAGTAGGGGAAACCATTTATCGAGATGGAAAGTCTGGGAAGCGCATCATGACCCGTCTTGGCGCGCCAGTCCTGAAGGAGCGACACGGATATACGCATTTGTTTATGGAACGGTATAAGCTTCTTTGCGTCCTATACGGTGCCCTGCACGACAAGAGCCGGATTCTTGTCAACAAAAGGGTCAAGCGGGTGGTGACTGAGAAAGATGATGCTCTGGTTTATACAGAAGACGGGTCTGTATTTTCGGGCCAGCTGGTTGTTGGCGCCGACGGTGTACACAGCACTATGAGGAAAGAAATGTGGAGGAATGCCGACGAGAAGGATCCCGGGACCATTCCAGCGCAGGATCGACAAAACATCTCTGTCGAGCATGCGTGCATCTTTGGGACCGCCTCCCCAACTGCTGGCATTGACCCTGGCGAGGTGGTTGGCGCGGCCGGTCATGGTACCTCAGCCGGCGTCATGGGCGGGCCTGAACGAGAAGTCTTTTTCTTCTGGTTCTGGACGCTTCCAAAGGCGATGCGCTCGGTGCCCATGGACGAGATCCCGCGCTTCACCGAGGAGGACAAGCAACGCGAGCTCACCCGCGGAGCAGACACAATCCTCAACGATAACGGGCTGCGCTTGCAAGACGTGGCCAAGAACCTGCAATTCAGCGCCCCCACGGCTCTGCCCAATTTTGTCCTTCGATGCTGGCATTACGGCCGCATCGTCATTATTGGCGACGCTGCACACAAGTTTAACCCCCTCGTTGGACAGGGCGGCAATAGCTGCATGGAGTCGTGTGCTGCTCTGGTAAACTCACTCCAAGAATTTTTGGGGCCTCAACCTGCGCAGGCCTCTAACTGGGAGGTTGATGTACTTCACCGAGCTTTACTTTCACTCGAGGAGCAACGCGTCGATCGCCTCACAGTCATGGTTGACCAGTGCCAAGATGCCATGCGTTCATTAGCCTGGGAAACATGGCGCACTGAATTGACTCTGAGATATCTTGCGCCATTGGCATCACTCCCGAAATTTGTTGACTTCCATACCAACATGATCAAAGGCGCTGTGAGCTTGAAGAATAATTTCGATCCACCAACCGCCGCTCACGATATGCCCTACGATGATGAGGTGCTCGTCAAAGCTCTTCCGAGCATTGGGACTCTCACGAGGGTCGTCACCGCTGCTTCAGTTGTAGCTTTTGCAGCCCTATTTTATTCAAAATTGGGCTTGGTTCGTGGATAAATTTTGTCAACCAATCTTCAATTGAAATTGGTTCCTTGTGGATAGAGCATTGCTGGTTTGAATGAGCCATATGAGCTAAATGCACTCTGTTTGACAACAATGAAAATGAAAGCTGAAGCCCATTGTTTGTAAATTCCTTTAATTAAAGCTAGATACATATGGAGATTGATTTGTGCTAAAGTCTATTATATGCTATTTCATCTATTGTAATAACCTTGTCTCTTATGAGGACCAAAAATGTGCAAACTAAGCTGATGAAAGGCTGTAGTAGAGATGATAAAGGCATCAACCTGTATGATAATGAGGCTCGTTGAAGTTGCTAAAGGTTTATGGGGAACTTTTCTCGTAGTCGTGATCCATACTTGTAAAAGATTACAGGAACAGGCGTAAATGCAAGCGCAATAAATCCTAAAACACTGTTTCCCCAACCCAACCCAATACTTTTGTACAGCGGATCCGCAGCCAAGGCTAGGAACGCGCCCGAGGCATTTCGAACCAGGATGGTGGCTGCCAATGCTGAAGCTGCGCCCTCTGGACCGAACATATCCATCATGTAGAGTTGCGCTGAAGAATTCATAATCATGGCGCCAATGCCGATGAATACGGTACCAATGATGGGGACAATCCAGTGCACAGCGTAGTTGGCCGCCCAGCCGTACCAAAAAATACCAATGGGCATGACAGGGCCGGCCCAGATCATCAGGAGGAGCCGACGTTCTGCTCCCCCGCCTTCACGGAGCAGTTTGTCACTCAAGTCGGCGGACACCTTTAGCCCCATGAAACAACCAAGTCCCAGGCCCAGGTATGCAAGACCCGAAATACCAACACTCCAACCGTATGTGGTCTGGAAGACGGACGGGAAGGTGGCGAAGAGCAGGTAAATCAGACCAAAGACGAGTGCCATGTACAAACCAATGACAAGGACGATAGGCGAGAAGATGAGTATGCGCAACGGTCGTACCAAGGCACGCTCGAATATTCTCCGCGTTGGGATCTGCCGAACTCTCGCGGGTTGTAGGTCAGCATTTCCGGTCTTCTTACGTAGACGGGCGGCTTTTTTGGCGAGAATGATGTTGGCATTGGTCTCGCACATAGTGACCATGGCTGTAGCTGTAATCGTACCGGCCTTGTTGAAAGGGTTAGTATTCAGTCATGGAGGCAAACAAGAAGGAGCCGATACTTACAAACATGAGGACCAAGTAAAACGTCCATCGCCAGCCCAGTGCCTGAGTGGCAAAGCCGCCCACGATGGGGCCAATGACAGGACCAAGCACCGGTCCAGCGCTGAACATGGCTGTGGCAGCACCGCGCTCTTCCTTGGGCAGCAGGTCGGCAATGGTGCCACCGCCACATGTCATAAAGGATGCGGCACAAGCACCGCATAAGAAGCGAAATATGAGGAACATGGCGGCGTTGGAGCTGCGGGCACAGCCGACGGTGCAGCAAAGGAATAGGGTACTGCTGGCCCAGTACATGGGCACGCGACCCGAAAACTCGGAGAGCGGTGCGAAGATTAATGGGCCCATTGAGGCACCTAACGAGGGGATTGTGACGGTCAATGTCCCGACCATGCTGTTGGTGATGTGGAACTCGGAAATAAGAGCCGATGCACCTGGGGCGAACATCGTTGTGGCAATGTTGCTGCATTAGAGGAGGGTTGAGTTAGCGCATGGATTTATTCAGTTGCATTCGGGTAGTGGCCACTTACGAGTAGAGCGACGAGAGGCTGACCAGCCCGATATTTAACATCTTTTGCCTCTTTGACCAGTTGCGCGGGTTTGCAGGGTCATCAGGGCCATCCCAGTCAACGACATTTGGGTCATCGGCGGCAACATCACCATCAACGGGAGGCTCATTGTCGCCGGTAGCGTCCTTGTGCTCCAGCTCTTGAATGTGGTCGGAGCCACAGGCTGGGGTGGGGTTGCTATCAGAAGCACTTGTTATCATCGCAGACGGCTGGTGTTATTTTTTGGAGTCTGATAATCGGCAGTGTCATTTTAGAACACAAATCCAAAGCCATGGTTGGAGTTTTATAGATGTTTTCTTGGTAACGGTCAATCAAGCAGATGGATTGATGTGAAGGCTGGCCGGCACCTTTGTCCCGGGTTACGTCCGTTTACCCCCAGCTCAGGTTTGGTTCACGGCTGCGGAAAGGCCCACGCACGCAGATCATGGACACGTGGAGACGCGAATTATCTCCGTCGATTGCTCCGTCCCCGTCAGCTCATCCGCTGACAGACTGGGGCAATACCGCGACCACGCCCTCACAAGTTATATCCACGGCACGAAGGAAATAAACGGCGAAGCATAGTTGACCCGCCTATATAGATCATGGCCCATCTGCCTGGTGACTCGCCGGAGCTCTTGACCGAAACGGCTCGTCAAAGAGACCGTCGGCGCGAAAGACCCCAGCTCTCGTGTACATTTTGCAGAAAGCGCAAGTAAGTCGTTGTTTATTTCCGTTTTTTTCTCCCTCACATTGAGCTATGCCAATTGAATCAATATCCCTAGGATACGGTGTGACCGTCAGCTTCCATGCAAGACCTGTGTGGACAAAGGCGTCGCGATTTCGTGTACATACACGCCAAACACGCAGCGGCAGGGCACAGACAGCGTTAGCGACCGTATCCACCAGCTCGAGGCCCTGGTACGCTCCCTAATGCACAAGCAACAGACAGGGTCGATAAGTGCAGAATCCCCAAGGCCCAAAGAATCGGGCCAAAATATATTCACAGACTCGGGAGGACTCGCTACAGAAAATATTCCACAGTCTTTGTCTACAATGGATATGGACTCTGCATCATCGCCTGCGCCTTCGGAACAAGGGAGCATGAGAACTCACTCACACGGTGCTAATTATGTCAGTGGCTTTCATTGGGCTGCCGTACTTGACAGTATATCCGACCTGAAACATCAATATGAAGAGGAGGTGGAAGAGAGAATGCTAGCTGATGCCAGTACTTGTTCGCCGCCGTACAACTCCACTCCTCGACTGTTGTACGAACCAGTTCAAGCTACCAAAGCCGAAATATTAGCATCAATACCTGCTAGGCCTGTGGCAGATCGTATGATTGCACGATACTTTAACGCTCCAGGCATTGCAACCGGTATGGATCGAGACATATTGGTTAGTAAACACTTCGCGCAGTAGGCTGACTGCTAGATAGTCATCATTCACAGCCATAAATTTCTTCGGGAGGTAACATAATCTATTTGGACCTGGGCATTCTTCCATGACTAATATTTTCTTCACCCAGTACGAGACCTTTTGGCAGAACCCAGCGGAAACTTCCTATGCTTGGATAGGCCTTTTATTCAGCATCTTGTGTCTCTCCACACAGCTTTTACAGTTAAGCGAAGGCCCAGCAGATCCTAACAACTCGGTGAGCATGTATCTGTTCCGTGAGCGGACCGTTCACTGTCTGGTCCTCGGCCACTTTACTCGAGGGGGTGCACATGTGCTCGAGACGATGATTAATCATACAGCTAGCGAGATATTGCTCTGCAAGGACGCCGAAATTGGCCTTTGGATTTTGTTGGGAATTATTTTCCAACTCGCACTGAGTCAGGGTTATCACCGAGACCCTTGCAACTTTCCTAATATCTCATTGTTTGATGGTGAGATGCGACGGCGTGTCTGGGCGTCCGTTGTGCAGATGGATTTGCGGGTATCTGTCCAGATGGGATTGCCTCGTCTCCTTAAGGCGCAGCAGTGTGATACAGCTGAACCTAGTAACATGTTTGATTCTGATTTTGACGAGGAGACCACCATTATTCAGTTGCCTCAATCACGGCCTGAGACGGAGGTCACTCCGGTGCTCTACCACCTGGCCAAGAATAGGATTGACAATACCGGTGGGCTAATCAGCGATCTTCTCGCCAAAACAAGTGAACAGCTGTACTCGGAGATTATGGAATTGGATCATAAACTAAAAGACGCCGAAGTTACACTGCCGCCTGTGTTCCAATGGCAACCCCTTAACCAGTCCTTTATGGTACCACCTCAAATTGTCTTGCACCGGGTATGGCTCCAACTGGCTATCCAGAGACTGAGAATTTGCTTGCATCGAAAATACCTCGCCCCCTCTTACCCACAAGATCCCTATGGATATTCCAGAAACTCTTGTTTGCAGGCTGCAATCAAGATTCTTCAATTTCAGCAGCTGATTGATGAGGAGACTCAACCCGGAGGCCAACTGCACCCTGTACGATGGATGCAGTCATCGTTATTACAGTTCAACTTTTTGCTGGGCATGAGTGTTCTTTGCTATTACACCCAATTGACTAAGATTGTGCCTGATGTGCCGTTAGACGAGGAAACGAGAACCAAGATCTATGGCCTGCTGCGGAATACCTACCCCATGTGGCTACGGTCAAGTACCGTGTCCCAGGATGCCCGCAAGGCTGTTGAGCATCTGAGCGTTCTCCTAGGACTACGCAATGAGCGAGAGAATACATTCCTTCAAAAAACAACGGATAGCCCTGCTGCACCTCTGGATACCTCAATTTCTGTGGATCAGGTCACTTGGAATGCTTATCAAGGTAGCGACTATGCATTGCACACGTATTTAGCCCGAGATTTGGAATTGACTGACCTGTATAGAATGCATCACCAATTTCCCTAACGCATTAGATGCCGATTTCTTGATCCTGAATTCTCCTGGCTCACCATCTACTGCAAGTGTTTCCATGCCAGAAACTTCAGCACAGTTGGAAGAATGGATCGAGGCAAGTGTTTGGCGGCAGAAAAGTCATTCTTGGAAGGATGCTAACCTGTGTCTCCAGAACCTGGGTGGTTTAAGATGAATGGGCATTGAAGAAAATTTGAACCATGCTTTTTATGTGCTTGATCGATGCCTAGAATAAAGAGCGCGATTGCCTGTTTCATCAAAATCTTCATGCACGAAATGAAAGAAATAATGATGCATTGTTCTTTGATTCTGATATCGCAAAGAAGCGGATCAGTCAAGTTTTATTCTGCATGATATATGACTATTAAGCAAACAATGTGCAACTAATCAAGGGAGGTTGCCAAATCTAAAATCTCCTTCACACACTCGTCGGGCCTCTCCATATTGATCCAATGGCCAGCACCCTCCAACATTGCTGTTCCTTTGTAGAAACCCTTTTCCACGCTGTGTCCCTCTTCCATGGCCTCTAATGCCCCAGGCTCTTGGTAAGCAGCCCAATCAAGTCTTCCAACGACATATTTTGTGGGTATGCGAATCTTTGAAGAGGCAAAGATATTGAGATCAGCAGCTGTCGTGGAATCTGCTAATACTCTATACCACTTCAGCGCGTCCGAAAAGGTCGTGCGGGACCACTCTTGTGTATAAAATGCTAAATCAGAGTCGGGGAGCCAAGGACAATTTTCAAGTTGATCGATGACACTCTGTGGCTCCTCGGACATTTCTAGTTCAATGTTGTCACGCATCGAGAGACCAGCTTGCATTATATAGTAACGTGGCATAATGGCTAATTCTTCAGCCGTCCAAGACTTTAGTGGCCGCGGGTTATTTCGAATACAGTCGCCTGATTTGACGTGGAAATACCCTCTCAAGAATCGACGCAGAGGTTCTCCGCGAGGGAAACTCCACTCTGATGGAGCATTGGGGGAAATATTATCCCACTTGTAGTGTTTTCGTGGAGGGTCAAGTTTGAGTAGAGATGAGTGGACATCTGGATCCCTAAGAACCTCAAACCTGTTGACAGGAGTTGGGTTTACTAAAGGCAGAGCTTCCGACACAGCAGTCCCAAGCGGGAATTCTGGAGGCCCTTTGAATGGATGAGACATCAACACAAGACCTTTTATCATGTCGCTGCGGCTCAAGGCGCAAAATGTGGATGTGACAGCCCCAATGTCATGACCGACAAGGGTATGAATCGACGTGTATCCGAGCACATGCACGAGAGCGACCACGTCCCGCACCAAAGTAAGTGGCCGGAAGTCAGCTTCGGCTAATGGACTCAAGTCGTCGCTATGAGTTCGGCCGAAACCCCTCTGGTCAAACGCGACGACATAATAACCTGCCAAAGCAAGTTTTGGCATGACAAGACGCCAATCATAAGCCAAATTTGGAAAGCCGTGTACGAGCAATATCAGGGGTGGCCGAGCACTTGATAGATTTGGTGGGATACTCTCTAGTATGTGAAATTTGAGCCCGCCTGGAGTTGTTTCTACATATCTAGAGATGATGCCGGATGGGAGTTCTAGTGGTGGGAGTTGAGTGGGATCCATACTATTGTTGGATTGATCGTGAGAAAATAATCGAAAGAAGCTTGAACGAAATGCGAAGAGGAGTAAGTTATGGATATTTTCTCACATCTGACGTGGTTGTCTGAAATAGCCGAAGCTGTCATTGCCGGCTGACTAACAGTGCATTCGGTTGAATCACATGGTGGTATCGCGATGGTCTTCCCCGCAGCAACAATCCTTGATTGACTAAGCATCCGCACATGAAGATTAAGCCGATACGTCTACACCCCAAGAATACCACCGGCATCCAATGTAACTAAAAGTCGGCGGCCTAGCAGTTTTCATATACCTCAATACCAATTGTATGAAGTTGATTGAGCTCTTCCAAGACAGAAACAGTCACAAGATCCTGCCTCGAAACCATATGCGGCTCCCTCGCTGCACTCGCTCCTTTGATCGGCTGTGAGGAATGTGCTTAATATCACGAGTCAGAGACAAATCTAAGTTCGTTCCTCTTCTGCGTCTCCAGGTTTCTGTCCGTGAACAATCGTTCTACATCAACACTTTGTTAGTATCCGTTTGCATAGCCCAAGAGGGGATCAAAAGTTTAGGACAAATGTTCTTACATGTCGGCATAGCAATGCACTTTTGGGTCCATTATCTCCTTTCGAAGCTCAGCAAGAAATAGTTGAGCATCCTCATAGTTCCACTGCAAATATTATGGGTTAGCTGATAGGTCATTGGCCAGGTAATGATTTAGATAATCTAGAACTTACGCCAAGCATCTCTGTTAGACCGCGGATGGAGAATCCTTCTATTCCTTGCAGCAGAAACTGGCGGTTCCATAGGCCCCACTGCTTGAGTTGTTTATCCTTTGGCCATGTGCCAATGGGCACCTTGACTCTTTTCTCCGAGACGAGACGGAAACCCGCATCTTTAACCACCTCAGATGCTCTATGACCATTGAAAAAACCCTTTCCCATGGTCTTTCCAATCTGCTCGAATATCTCCACCCATTTTCCATATGGGGAGTCGGGTCTGAGGGTGCCATCGTCAGATTTCACATTACCCCACATCTCAACGTGTTCAATCCAGCCACCAGGCTTCAGATGTCTGATCAAATATTAGTATGGAGTTTTATACTACGGAGAGGGTATAACTCACTTGAGAGCCTTCTTATGGAACTCGGTCCAGTCCGGTATGCAGCCTGTCATGGCACGAATGTGAATGAAGTCAAATTGGTTCTCAGGGTAAGTCCAAGACTTGTTGATATCATCGACCTCGAATTTGCAGTTTGGTGGTACAAAGTTTGGTTGGATGGGTGAGAGGTCAACACCGATTACATCGGCAGACGGGTTTTCGTCCGCAAACTCTCTGCCTCACATATTAGCATTCTGCTGCAAATCTTCACTGTGAATATAAGACTTGCATGGCCCATATACCGGTCCCGCAGCCTACGTCTAGCACGTTCTGGAATTTTTGGTAAGCCCAATTGAATTAGCAACAAGTAATATAGGCGTACTTGTGGCCCTTCAGAGATGGGCGCTGAGTAAAGTTTTCCGTCCAGTACAATACGATACATCTCGTGCCTGGAAGATGATCAGTGATAAATCAATCTAATCCGAGAAGCAAGAATGCGACTTGCATTAAATCTTCAGCTTCCTGCTGGCGATTATCATTTGGGCCCCTTTTAACTATTAGAGACAATGTTTGCGCGTTCCTGACTTGGAGGTGCTGACCAGTAGGCCCCATCCTGATACGCATGGTAGCGCCGTCCATTTTCCCACTTGTAATTGAGGATGGAGGTTCTGAGTGACGCAGTATCGGTAACCTGGCTCCTATTTGCGCGTGTCAATGAATTGCTAAACAAAACAAACGAACCATCGTCTTACAATCCCGAATAGGTTGAATCAGAGTCATCATCCTGTAAGAAATGAGCCGATGGTGAGCATTGATGTAAACCACAGTGAGTGGGCCGCAAATGAATGAATTGGACGGTAGACTTACGACTTCGATAGCCCCAGCAGGATTCCTGGCTTCTGGGGTTAGCTCAGTTTCGGGGCCACACATAATGTTGATTGAACACTCCTTAATCGGATGGATACTAGGCAAAGGTAAATGATGAGAGCGGGTTCAGTGGATGGGAGAGGGGTTTTTACTTGGGCTTTAACCGGCGGCGGGTACTAATCCTTGCTCATACATATTCATAGTACAGTAAAATATTTTGAATACACACACGGCGTTGCATAATATACTCCAAACCCCTTGCAAGTTATCCATGTAGAGTTGCTGTTGGTTCGGTCAAGCGGTATGTATGGTACCTCGCTTAACAAATTGAGAGAATAATGACACCACTATGCATTGGCATGGCGCTCACGCCACGCGTTCCGTCATGTTGGCTGAGTCCAGGGAGCAGTATAGAAATATGTCGTTGCTTAGCGCAAAGTGACAAAAAGTGTAATTCCAGGACCACGGCCATTTTTCTCGGCTCCGAACCGCACTATCGTCTTGGGCTACACCAAAGCGTGCTCCTTTGACACAGATCAACAAGGGTTGGTTGTTATAAACCCTAGGCTGGTGGAGCCAGTGTTGCATGCAGGTCCCGAGGCGAGAGCAACCAACAGTCAATCCACTGCGTTCGTCTTGGCACTGGCCAGATTGTCATGCTTGGAGATCCATCACTTGGAAATTACATGCACACAATGGAATGGACAAGTTTTCAGCTTGACCAGTGATCGAAGGACTTCGCGTTGATGGAAGTGAATGGCTGGTCTGTGTCTCTCACACGATATCTTAGTGATTGATTTTATGTCCCCAGTCGGTAAACAATCCCTCCTCCATCTAATTCCTCACCGCCACTATAACTGACCGGTTCATGCCCAATTGTCAGAGATCCACCAAGTGAGTTCCAAAGTTCATCACCAAACCTTTCTCGCAAAAACCGCAAGACATGAGCATTTGCGCGAGACCTTGGTAAACCACCCCGAGATCCCTTGACCTGGAGTCCTTGGAGACTTGTAACTCGAGACAAAGCGACGTATACCTGGCCGTCCTCAAAGGCTCGTGCTAGGTTAACTATGACGCGACTTAGCGTCATGCCCTGGCTTTTGTGAACGGTGATGGCCCAACCTGCAGCGAGAGGAACCTGCGTTCGGTGCAGCACATCGTACGGCTCGTAGTGCCCAACAACCTTTGTGATGCACCAGGGGTAGATGGTCCGCTTCTGACCATTGGTGAACTTCACCCTGGGCCAGGCCGTTGCCATCTGTCGGTCGTTTTGTTGTGCTCGCATGAACCTCCGTGCCATTTCCGCTTTGAAACCTTGGAGATCGTCGCCAATAGATGGATTTAGCTCTAGGGGCTGGCTCGACTCGGTTCCTAGCTCTGGGAGATTTGCCTCATCAAAAGGCTCCCAACCGCAAATATAGCCCTGACTTCCATTGACCAATCCTTTATCTTTGTCTAGGTTTACCAGAAGTACCACCGGCATACCTGCTCGAAGCTGGACGTGTGGTTCCAACTGCATGTCATTACAGACTGTCAACGTCCCATCATCAGGGTCGCGTTGAGTGCAATACGCAAGGTACGGGTGTTTTTTTCTGTCCCAGCAGAAACCATCCTGAAATTTAAATCGATGTATTGGTGTCTTCATTGCTCGAAAATGTTGCCTGTTCACTGCAGCCACCTCGTCTCTAGTGCAGAGGATTTCTGTGGCAAGGGTGACGTCGCAAGCATGGTTTAATAGCAGGTCGCTGTCTGGTCCAGAAAATGGGATCCCCAGGCGAGACTTCTGCAGTATCCTAATAAAAGTTTGATCGCTCTGACGATGGATCTCCTTCAAATGTACATGGACAAAGTTGGCCTCCTCCCAAATGCGGCTCCTGAAGGCCCATTTTTCCGACTCTGCAAAAGAGCCATGGCCATCAACACATTCGAAGTTGTCCTGAGTTTCATTGGCAATCATTGGTTTTCCACAATTCATGCAGAATTGGAATGGGGTGACTGGAGGCAGCTGACAGAAGTCGCCAGTAGCGATTATTTGAACTCCCCCAAAAGGGGGGAGGCCAAGTCATCTTTCAAATGTGCGCTCTCTGTGCGGATACCACTGGTTCCAACCACGCACGGCTTGCATGCAGACATTTATCCGTTCCAGATGAAAGTGCTCAATCATGCTAATCTCATCGATAATGAGCACATCGGTTGCTTGTATACGACGCCGTCTTGACCTCTTATACGATTCATTGGCAAGTTTAACAATGGGAAGCCTTTCAAAGTCTGGAGTCCATCCCATATAGGTCCATGTCGTCGTGCCATGGACGTTAAGGCTTGCGCGGCCAGTAGGGGCGACAACATCAACTGTCTTGCCCATAGCTTTGAGCATCGTGACAGCAGCTGTTAGAACCGTTGACTTTCCAGAGCCTGCCGAGCCAGTGTAGAAGACGTTACGTCCCATTGCAATAAGGTCGAGGAGGCTTTGTTGTTCCTGTGATAACGCAAGCTCAGGAGGACCTTCAGTGGGCTGGGCGGGGGGAGGCTGAGCACCGCCATGTTGGTTTTGGCCGGGGTTATTGTAGTTTACATAGGGCTCATTGGCTAGGGTCTCGTTGACGTTTGTCAGCCCAAGAGGGTGTATATTAGCAACACGGAGTGCATCGACAACGGGAGGTACGTTGACAACGGGAGGTATGTTGACAGCACGGGGTACATAAACGGTACGGACTATGTCGACGCCGGGTTCATCATGACCAGATTCGCTGTCACTAGACTCAATAACAATGGGCACAACCGCACGACCACCTATAGAGTGTTGAGGTCGCTGGGCTTGAGACAGCTGAGCTGGAGATCGTTGAGCTGGAGACCGCTGAGCTGGAGACCGCTGAGATGAGGAACCATGAGAATTGGCAGCAAGAGAATCAACCCGGTTCCTCTTGGGAGTAGGAGTACGGGTGAAATAAGCCGTCAGTGACGTCTGGCGAGGGTGAGGCGAGGGGGGTTCTTTCTAGAGGTTTGGTCAGCATCCTTCTCTATAATAGCGTAAGCATAAGACAAGGGTACGGATTCATACACGCTTGGTCGTCATCTTGAATTTTTTTTCCCCGGCACTTGTTGACGATCAAGAATTAACAATTCAATGCCGAGCCAGGGAACGTGGTAGATGCGACCGACGACGCGTGTTTAGATGGTCAGGGTGCACCGCCACTTGTGGCGACGCGTGAGGCTGGAAAATAATCCCATCAATCATCGCTAAAAGCTGCAAAAAGTAAAAATAAAAAAAAATATTCATCGAATAAAATGGCTGGCTACTGACAACTGAATTTTCCCGCAATGTGTCCAAGTTCTGTCATCGCGAAGAAAACTCGCCCGGTTAACAACATGGCTGATCTTGGTTCTGCATCTCCCGTACTCCGCCGTTATCCTGAGCCTAGCACTAAAAGACCTGATGGTTCAAGATCCCCCCCCCTCTGTTTCAACCAGATCAAAGACATATTCATGTTCACACGATTATACTCTGAGAGTACTCTAGACTTTTGGAGGCCGAGGGAAGCGTAAGCGATCGGGACATATCATCTGTTTGATGTCAGGTAAAGGAGACGAAATTCAAGACAAGATCTATTTCCATTTTCAGAGTTCCTCCAGAGCAGAGCATCACAACGTCACTTCGAAAAAAAAAACCTGGAATATCAGTTTCTACAATTTCTATTCAACAGTGGTACAGAAATCATCATGGATCTAGAACGCCTTCCTCCTGAGCTCATTTCTCACATCCTTCGGGTCATCGACTCACCTCGTCATCTTTATCGTCTTTTGTCCGCATCACCTGTTTGTTTATGCGTCTTTTCTCAATCGCCAACTGTCATCCTTTCCTCCATCGTTAAGAACATTATTCCATCCTACGCCCTCAATCATTATCTTGTGCTCTTGAATATTCCTGCATGGACCGGAGAACTTCATGGCTGGGTTCGAGAGCAACTGGGTCCCTTTCTTCAACTATACTTTAAGCCAGTGTCATTTGACTGGCCTACCAACATGACAGACCTATCCGCACTATGCCGTATTCATAAACGTCTTAGCTACTTCTTGGCTGGTTATCTGGACAAGATTTCGAAAGAATTCCGTCCAATTTCTGACGACAAGAATGCCTGCAACTCGAAAGACAGCGATGTGAGCCACGACAATACCATAACCACACCACTTCCGCCCCTTCCATCTGAATCGGAGGATTTCAGACTCCAAAGAGCCTTTTTGCGGTTCGAACTCTATTGCAGAATATTCTCGCTTCACCAAGAAGGTTGGCAATATGCTGTTGTGGCACCTGCTGACCAATTTAACTTATTCCTGGCTCGTCTCGAGCCGTGGGAGGTCGAAGAAGTATGCTGTGTTTACCAACACTTCGCGTCCATGGTAACATCTTATATCAATGAGCTTGAAGATCGATTTATTGCCACTACTCTTGATTCTACTTGTGTTAGCAAGCACACTGCACCTGGTCTAAGACAACCCTCACCAGAGCCGTGCCAAATCGCCAATGAAGAAGAAAAGAGTCTTGTCAACGTAAAGAACCTCGAGATTGGAGCCTTGAAGCTATTCTCTAAGGATTTTAACCGTGTAATGCCTCATTGCGTTAGTTCTCTCGTCTCTTTGGGCTTTGACTTTATCTACGAGCTCATGAGAGCTACGCAGACGCGCCGTGGGGAAATGATACGAGCAAACTATCATATCTTGCAAGACTTTTTACCACACGCACTGCAAGATAACACAATATTCGAAAACGAATTTGTTCAACCGGATAACGAAAATGATGACCCCTTGTATATCAACCTAGGCTATCGAACATTCAGTCTCGCGGATGGGAGCATATATCTTGGTATTCTTGATGACGGTTTTGAATATTCTTTTCTTCGGCATCTTGGATATGTCTTTTGGGATTCAGAAAGAATTCGCCACCCCTTTGTCAACCAGAGGCTTTGGCATGCCAAAGAGGCTGAATGGGAGGAACTACAAGCTCTCTTTGGACGATCCCATCATGAGAGTGCTGAAGAGAGTCTCGGAGGAGTCTTTTTGCCACAGAAGGTGTTAAGCCAGCTTGAGCGTGAATTTGGAGGCACAAGAAGCACATACTTGGGATATCCTGAAGCAAGAGGTAGTCGATACTTTGGCGAGGAATGGTTTAACCATCTTGCGACATAGGAAAACAATGGCTGATGCAAGGGAGCCTAGAGGGAGCGAGAACTGATGCAGAATCTAAATCGGTCTTAAAGTAGTTTGTTCGTGTATAATTGTGAATAAAGTGTCCCGACATGATCAAGGGTACAATTATTATCTGCGTCGTCAAGAAATTGTTCACTTCCCATGAACCCAATCCCAGATATTAAGGTAAGGAGACGTGTGAGTTACGTAACTGTACGATCAAAATCAGTCTTGTCGCGGTTGCGCACCCACTTCTGTAGAGTGGAGAAAACCGCCTTTGACATTGCAGCGAGCGTGTTTCATACTGTTTGTGGCCGTGGTTCGGTCTATTATATATAAAGAAAATTAGCACTGCTTAACCCTAAAGGGATAAGCACAATAATGACACAATTTTCGGTCCAACAATATTGGTGTATGAAACTCGCGAATTGCTCGCTAACGCGATACGGCAGATACGGAAGGATTTCAGTCAAGTTCTAGGACCGCGTCAAAGAATCATAAGCTGAGATCCTAATCCCAAGAGGAGGACTGAGGCTTCTAGCTAGGGTTGCATTAAATTCTTGGGAGTTAGATTGGATAATGGGAAAGACCTAGAGATTGAGGGCCCAGAAATGGGATCTAGAGTGGACACCGAGTTGTTCCTCAGTCAAAGAGGTGAGCAGGGCTGATGAAGGCTAATGAAGGCTAATGAAGGCTGATGAAGGCTGATGAACAGCTGAGCCGAAGTTGAGGCAGCGACCAAAGCGGTCACAAAAGCAAAAACGGCAACCTGTGCCCGGTCACGTGTCGCTTGTGTTTCGTCTCATAATACCATGCCAAAAGCAATGAAATGTCCACAGCTTCCAAATGCGTCTCCTTCACAATGGAGAGCTAGATACGGTCTTGGAAAAGAACCGTGGAGAGCCATCTAGGCTCCGGTCTAAACTCCTCCCGCCCACCTTTGTCCAATCGCATAACATCTATGAGCGTGTCTGCACCGCCACCCAACCGCCTGATGCGATGCAAAATGACCAAATGAAGCAATCAGCCTATGAGTAGTACGTCGCTATTATTGGACTTCCCATGGCTGGGCTTGCATTCCGAAACTGCCAGGTTGGACGGGTGGTTGGGCTGCCATCGATGCTACAAACAATTGGAATGCTGGTTGTGGGCCTCCTCAAGTCTCGATTCGTAAATTTAGCACGCGTCAGATGATTTTTCCGTCTTAACCAGGCCGACCTAACTTAACTTTGGGAATGGCTTTTATTGCGTTAAAGGTAAAGTCGTGATACAGACTTTAACTAAAAGACGCCTCCTGCACCGGCTAGAGCCTTTCCTTCACCTTCTGACGAATGGGCAGCCAAGAGACGCGTGACGGCATGTTACGAAGCCCTCAAATTCCTAATTAGGCTTTCAATTATGGCATCTTGATGGCTAAGATTCCCGCAAAGGGTGTAGCTTGTGGCGCATGCCGAGATGGCGTCGTATTGGCAACAGGACAGCTCTCAATTTTGCGCATAAAACCCAGACTTCCCCCATTCCTTCATCCATCAGTAGATTGCAACTGAACCTATCGCACGATCAGACCCCAAGCTTGTCTCCATCACGAAAAAAATAAAGTGCTAGGCAGTGCAGGCATAAAAATGGCCGCCATTGAAAACCCCCACACGCTTAGAGAATGGGTGGTCACAACCTTTGAGCCCTTGAAAAATGACACCAAACTTCGCTCCGAAATGACGACGGAAAAGGTGGCGAGGGTGTTTGTGCAGTGGGTCGCCAACCAAGTCGAGGAAAACCGCAAAAAGCTGCTAGACTTTGCTGAGGCCGAGAGGAACGAGCAAGAAGAGCAGTTTCTGACAGCCCTCGCGCTCGACATTGAAGTACTGCTGGATCGGATCCACGAAGAAGAGATGAAAGTAGAGCTCAAGGGAGATGATCCAGCTGAATTCATCGAGCGCTTTCTGGAGCACCTGCGACGTCACACCGAGAGAACGGCGGGAATGAACTGGTTCGAGGATCAAACCATGGAGTGGGAGGCCGAGGCCTCATTTGTGTCTCAGTTGGTTGGTGGAGGAACTGAGGCATGGATAACGAAGGCGGTTGACACACTAAAAAAGGGTGACAATATGACTTCAGAGCGGATAGCACACCGATGGCCCTCGTTTTCTGCCTGGTTAAACGACAAGTTACGGGAGATCCGGGACGAGCTCTCCAGAGAGGCCCTGTTCAAAAATCAGGTTCTTGCACAGTTTGAGACCATGACGCGAGATCTCGAAACAGCGATCCATTGCGCCAGAAACGTGACAGGCGAGAGTGTGGCGGAAAAAAAGCCATATGTAAGTCACTTTTCTACAGCGTCAAAGAGCACTCTAATTCGGTATCTAGGAAGTCTGGCTGGGATTGACGGGCCAGAGTGCCAACATGGCCGCCATTGAAGACAGGATGCTGACAGATGAGGATCTTGAAGCGATTCCGTGGAAAGTCATCATTGCAGCAACAGAACAGGTAAAGCTTTCTACACAACTCATGCTTATGGTGCCCCTGGTCATGTCTAATTTGCTAACTTTGGTGGTAGTGGTTGGACGACTACTGGGTCTTGATTGCAGCAGTCCGGGAGATGTTTATGCGCCCTCAGGTTAGAGAAAAGTTTGGTCGATTCCTGGTGTGGAATTCAACAGAAGTCAACTTTGTCGAGACTTTGGAGGATAGCAAGTACAAAGTAGCAGTGAGTACGCTCGATCGTCGTCTCTGGAAGCTCGACTAACTGGCCCAGTGTCTTGATGCTGCGTATAATGCACTGCTGGAGAAGGCCATGGTGAATGGAGATTTGAGCATGGAAGTCAAGGATAAGGTGAACGCATGGTTCCAGGTGACGTACAAGAAAATTGAAGAAGCTTTGAGCTCGGCTCGAGGCGAGTAACAGCTGAATTCTCTCGAGGGACGAGGCGAAAGGGAAGGGTAAACAAGGATACAAAGTTAGGATTCATCAAGCCAGATTTTTCATTTGTTGGGATTTGTTATTTAGCATATTAGTTTTTATTTGTTCTTTTGGCCCTGGGTAGTTTCAAGAGTACGTTGCATCGCTTTCGAAAGGAGTGGGAGTGCCATCATGTTATCGCCTTCATGACCTAAGCGACATTCAGGGTTTTTGTCCCAGTACAACGAGGCTAGCCTGCGTATGAAGCGTTCCCCTGATGAAATAGCTTCCAAACACCAACATATTGATGCCCAGGAGCTTGGGCCCTGTACGTGTGGGCACGATTCAAGGGCCTCGATGAAAGCATGGCGATTCCTCGCGTTGAAACAGAGTTCGAACTGCGTGTACTATTGTCGTTTATATTCCCTGAATCGAGATTGTGACCGTTTTTTGAGGCTTTAAACGGGTGTGTCAGGCTGAATGACTCGTCGAAGGGAAAAGACCGCCAAGATTTGCTTATATTTGCACTGTTATTGTGAAATTCATCCACCGAAAATAAGCGACTTTCTTAGATCGGATATGAACAGGTAGAAAGGCGACCGTTTCGTCTAAATGTTCAATATTTCTCAAAACCTAGGCCATATCGTGCCTACAAAACTTCCTAAAATTCCTTAGTCTGCATATGCCTCATTCAGTCGGTCTTAGCTATTTGCCGAGGACTTAGTGGACGCGAAGAAACGAGTGTAGACTGTGCAGTGAACGATCCACGCTGAAGGTTTAGCGCACTGACAATGGTAATCTTGAACATTAACCGTTTGTCAGTACGAACAGGGCGCGCAGGGCGATAACGGTGGGGTCAAAGCACTTTTTAATCATACCACCAACACTTGTGCCACGGGAGAGCTATCTAAGCGAGATCGGTACAGATAAGATGCACAACTATGTACTATGTACCAGCCGTTTCTTCTCTTGCCGAGGCATGATTTGACTGTGGATGATCACAAACAGCTCTTATCGCATCTTATCAACAAGGTGCACCCATGTTAGCTTAAAAGGAGGTGGAATCTCTCGAGACTACTGATTGCTTGCTGCTGACACATGATCTGCGCTACAAAGACTCTGCAGGCCGGAATTGCCGGCCCAACACTCATCCAAGAGAAAGGCGGTTCGTCATTACATGGAGCACATGGCAGGCTAACCCGGCAGGGCGCGCAAAAGTTCCGCTGGACAGGGATCAGGCACGCCCTCTAATATTAGGTAACCAGTCAATCCAAAGGGTGGGGTAGCCTCCCTCCATGATGCTCGCTTGCAACTTTACTCTTGATAAAACCAAACTGATTGGACAAAAGTTACTTTTGATCTGATACTCAAGTTTATGCATATCGGCCGGTGCTGAAAAGAGAATCAGCTTGTCATGGCATGGGACAGGGGGAAGGAAATCCAGGGCTGTCTGTCGATCGTGATTGATGTTGCCTTTGCTAGCTATCTGTTCCTATGGAGACTATTTTTGCAGGGTCTTGAAATTTGAGTTTTCGACTTATCAGTGTTCCCACTGGCGGCTTGGCTTGATTGTGCACGACATAGCCTCACAGCTGCCCGCTTGATGGGCTGTACGGTTGTGTATCGAACTATGTAATTGAATTTGCAACTATGTACTCGAAACGGGGAAATTCTCCCTAAAAGATCTACTCCTTTTCAATCCACCCATTAACTTCGTTGTACTCATCAACAGTTGTAGTACCATGAAGCACCTCGTATCTCTTCATCTGACCATCCTTTTCGGTCACGTTGCCGGAAATAATGTTGGAGATGCGCTCTCCCACTTCCTGGCCTTCTAACCACGCCCCCTGCAGGAAACCGAAGAATTCAGCCGAATTGGCCTCTCCAGCAAACCAGAGGCGGTCGACATTGGCTCGGATGTTTTGGTGTTTTTCAAGGGTCATTCCAACGGGCCAGTTGCTGTATGATCCGAATGCCCACCTAGAATTGCTCAGTTAGTCCTGTCTGGAGAAAGATTTGCATCTTGAAACTTACTCCTCTGTGCTCCATCGAGGATACATAAAGTCAATAGGCTCTGGGATAGCCTTGTCGGGGAACATGGATTGAAGCACAGCCATAATCTCTCCCTTGGTGGTTTCGTCAGACTGTTGTTCGACTCGCCAGGCTTGGGTGGCCACTACAGTGCCAAACAGGATGTTGGAACCCTCTGCGAAACCAGGAGCACCAAGGTTTTGGAACAGAGGGTAGTAGCCGCGGTCCTCAGGGTCGGCATAAAGGAAGTACTCCTTATCTTCGGGCCAAAATGTTTCGTTGAATTGCATAAAGATCTTGGTGTAGGTTCCCATCTGGAATTGCTCGATGGCTTCGCGCTTCCATTTTGGCAGAGTGGGCTTGAACTCGACGACTTCATTTTGCAAAACGCCTACGGAAAAGGTGCAAATTGCAAAGTCTGCTTCGATGCAGCTATCATCTTTCATGCTGATTTTCACACCTTCCGTGGTGTAATTGACAGCTTTAATAGTCGTGTTGAGCAAAAGTCTTGCGTCGTTCTTTTCCAAGAAGGAGTAGGCCTCCTCGACCAAAAGATGGTTGTAACCACGCTGATCCCAAACAAGGTTGCTTTCATCGTTGAAATAGTTGAATGTCGCATTGTTCCCGGCAATACCAAACTGGAAGCCACTCTGCTCCGGGGGCCAAGCGGCCTCAAAGTCCCATCCCCACCATTCAGCGGCCTGAGTAAATGTTAATAGGAGGTTCTAATTGATAGGCCTAAACTGGAAAAAAATCCATGTACCTGTCTATGCATGTCCTTCTTGGGTTTCCATCCAGCCACGCTAAGTCCAGCACGGACTGAGGTGTCTTGCAGGTTTTGAGTGAGAATGTAACCCGCATCTTGCGCGGCAATCTCAAACTTTTCATCAAATTCATCAATGAGATTGGTGTAGTCGTTTTCTCCATCTTGGTCGTAAGTAGTAATGGAGCTGTAGTTGGCATAGGTACTCTTGATGCCATATTTTTGAGCAAGAGCCCAGATGGGATTTATATTGGTTTCCGACGAACCAAGACCCTCAATCCAGTTGGCACCGACTTCAACCTGGTATGGGGTTCCATCGGCAGACTTTCCGAATGATACATGTTTCATGCGGCCACCAATATAATCATTCCGATCAACAATCAAAAAGTCATCGATGGAGGCGTTTGTCAGGGCTTGTGCAGCCGTAATTCCGGAAACACCTGCACCCAAGATTGCTACCTTGGTTTTCTTGCAAACAGCAGGGCTGCCATCGCGAGGAATAGCAACAGCTTCTGAAAGCCCGGTAAACAAGCCACAATAAGCGGCGAGGAACCAAAGAATTGAAGGAGCCATTTTGGCAAGTCGCAGCGCAGGTAGGGAGCACCAGTGTTGGACCAAAAAGAAAGAAAAAAACAAATGTTGAGGGTGTCAAGGAAAGCCCAAGGAGTTGCTTGGTTTCGAGAATGGTCATGACTTCAATTCTATCTGGGAATGCGGACTTTTTAAATACTCTAAACTTTTTCGAAGTCTATAGTTGCGATCCTGGACCTAGAGATATGACATCCCCTGTATCCACACATCCCGGGCGGTCTGAATCCCCGCTTGCCAAGCGGAAGGTTGCGAGGGCGAGGCATGAATCCCGGGCGAGCCGTTTTGGGAAGTTAACTAGCAATTCTCCCGCTGTGGGGTAATGCAGCAGGTGATTTCCCATTTTCGCCCTTGCCAAGTTGAGGTAAAAGATAGCATCTCATCGGAGGTGCGGCTCGGGAGGACCAGGGATCCATATCCGCGTCTCCCTCAAGCTGCCCAATGGAGTTATTCCCCGCACTCTAGCACTCTCAAGAGAAGCCTACCCCAGATTATTACCGTCCAGACACGCCAAAGTGGGGATGCCCTCGAGCCGCTACGATAAACATAAGCTGACAAGCGTGATAATGTCACAATTTCAATCAGTGAGGTGGTCACTATTTTCTGGTCTCGATCGCTGCTTGGTTCCCCTGCTGATTGGCTTCGTAACACAAAACCAGCGCTTCATCCTCACTCGGGATATCACGACCATATGTCTTTGACACGCCCGTGTTTGGCAAATTTCTCTTCATCATCATCAAATCCACAATGAAAGAATCTAAAAACATTGACGATTTGCATTTGGCCCAACTAGGCCATGGCCAATCTTTTGAGCGGCACTTTAGCCGCTGGACGATGCTGGGGCTCGCATTTGCAATTCTCAACTCATGGACAGCCCTTGCATCCTCACTGTCGCTGGCTCTGCCCTCTGGTGGACCTATTGGCATTATCTGGGGCCTCGTCACCGCAGGAATTTGCAACCTTTCTCTTGCGGCAAGCTTGGCCGAGTTTCTCTCTGCTTGGCCTACCGCGGGAGGTCAGTACCACTGGGTTGCCATGATTGCTCCGCCATCACTCAAGGCATCTTTGTCTTGGGTAACTGGTTGGGTCAACATGTCTGGGTGGGTGTCCTTGGTTGCAACAAACAGCTCTCTTGCTAGCACACTCATCATCAACATCATCTCGCTTCTACATCCAACCTACGAATTCAAGCGCTGGCACCAGTTTCTCATTTATCTGGCAATCACGCTCATTGCATTTATCATCAACACATTTATGCATTCGATCCTACCCCGAATCAACGGTCTAGCCCTTGTGTGGAGCATTGCCGGGTTCTTCGTTCTCTCCATCACACTGCTGGCTTGTGCTGCGCCCGATTACGCCACTGGAAAATACGTTTTTGCGACCTTTATCAATACCACTGGATGGCCTGATGGCATTGCGTGGCTTCTGGGCCTTCTTCAAGGCGGCCTGGGTCTGACTGGGTTCGACGCAGTGGCCCACATGATTGAAGAGATCCCCGGCGCAGCAGCCGAAGGGCCCAAAATTATGCTGTACTGCCAGTATATTGGTATTTCAACCGGCTTCCTCTTTCTGGCCGTGGTGCTGTTTGTGTCTGGTGGAATGAAAAACACTGATACCATCATTGGGTCTTCTGCTGGACCGTTGCTTGAGACGTTTTACATTGCCACAAATAACAAGGCTGGTGCGATCTGTCTGCTCATGTTTCCACTTGTCTGCCTTGTCCTTGCTGGCACTGCTGTATTGACGACTTCATCCCGAATGGTTTTCGCCTTTGCGCGAGATGGAGGTCTTCCAGCGTCTTCACTCTGGTGGAAGGTACACCCCAAGTTAGGCGTGCCTTTGAACGCCATCTACTTGAATATCGCTATTGTAGTCATTTTCGGATGCATCTATCTTGGTTCAAGTGCAGCTTTTAACGCAATTGTTGCTTCCTCCGTTGTGGCCCTGGGAATTAGTTATGGCATTCCCATCGCCATAAATCTTGCATACATGCGCACAAAGCTCCCGGAACGATCATTTGCACTGCCACCATGGCTTGGTTGGACTGCAAATTCGATTGGCCTCGTTTACACCATTGTCACGAGCGTGCTGTTCCTGTTCCCGCCCGCTCTGCCCGTGACTGGAACATCAATGAATTACTGTGTGGTTGCATTTGGCATCATTATTGCCATTTCTATGATCCAGTGGATTGTGGACGGGAGGAAGAACTTCAAGGGCCCTCGTATTACAATTAGCGAGCACGAAATATAACTTGAAGAATAAAGAGTAAATATTAGTCTAGCAACATACTTATCATCAAGATTAGAGCGGCATATTTTTAAATTCTCGTCTGACCCACGCGCTTGTTGATATATGTATCCAACGGTAGAAGTGATTATGCAGGTCACCTAAAGAGAACATCCAAGTACGAGCGCATCAATCACATCTTGCAGGCGCATCGGATCAGTGGATCAACTTGGCTTCTATCCTAGCCATCAGGTCATGGGAAACAAAACCGCTCTACTCATACAATGTTCATGCGTTCAGCAGTAGCGGAATTAACTATCATCCGCTTCTACGGGACCAATGTGATCGATACATCTAAAATAATTTGTAATGGTTATAGACTTTGATGTGGAACTCGATATAAACGTTATGGGAAATTTGCCTCGGCAATTAACTCAGCTCTCTGTGCTCAAGTGCCCCATAAATGCTTAATGTATGGGCATACATCAAGCAACACGAAAATATTCGCACTCTATGCGCGAAGTCCAACGTTGTCTACTCTTTCATATTCTTTTTGGGTATTTATTATTTATGATTGGTAAATTGTGAGGCTATTGCTTTTGAGTCAGAAGCGGTTTGAATTCCACATTCAGACACCCAATACGAAGCGTTAAAACTATAGCAGAATAATAGAAAGTTTGATGAAAAATACCATTGATTGCAATCAATGCCACTTAAGACACCATGGATGCTAAGGTGGAAATGAAAAAGGCTAGCTTCTTGTTCTTATCGTTTTTGCTATTGGTATACCACCAAACGGTCTACCAAATTTCTCATAGGGATTCGTGATTTCCATAATTTCATCAATTTTACTACTTTTCTCACTGCAATTATTTCTCGGAATCACCAAGAATAAAATGGAACTTTAGCTGGCAGTATGTAGAATTTATGGTGTAGGTTTTTCCATTATGTGGCACTTCGTATACTTATACTGCTTCATCCATTAACAACAGTTCCAAGTTCCGCTGTTGTTAAGTTGCGGGCCGTCTCCTCCATTTCCGCCAGAGTTGTATTTCTCTGGTCCTCTCCACCCTCGTTTTGGGAGTTGCCCGGAACATCATCCGCATTGACATACGGAGTATCGTAATAGTCAACGTGAGTGCGGTAATCACCTCCCAGCGATCGTGATGACTCTGGTAGGAAAGGCTCCTCGTTATCTGCAACCTGAACCTTTAGGCATTCTTTGAATTGAACGTCAGGCAAACTCTCAAAGAAACTATCATATTTCTCTGATAAAGCCGTCTGCAGACTGGAAAAGATCTCGCCTGACTCGGGGCAATTGTCATCAGAGTCACAGCTACTTTGAAGCACTGTCCACGGATTTCGACAGTTGTCGAGTTCGCAGGATTTAGTTACAAGTAATAGTGCATTCAGTCGGTTTATTAGTCGACGAGTTTCATTCGTCGGGTTATTGCCTTCATAGGCAAGATTGTTGATCTCGTAGGGATCGGTCTGTGTAAAGTAAGCCTTTGGGCGTTCATGAGATTCTCAGGTATATTCGTTCTACCTACCGAGGTATCGTATAACTCAGTATCACCGGTGCACCACTTAGTAAACAGATATGAAGAGCTTTCTCCCACAACACGCACTGCTTTGTAGCTGTTGTTTGGGTTACCTGATTGCGTTGGTGACTCTAGAACCGATTGACCCCAAAATTCAATGTTGATTATGTCACGATGCCCTGACTCGGTACTGTTAGCTTGTGGAGAGTGCCAGTCGTCCAAAAGGCTACGACCGTCCAAAAAGACAGGGATATCGTCACTATCAACACATGCAATGTCCAAAAATGTCGGTGCTAGATCCAGATGACTCCCTGGGAGCCGCGAAGTTTGCCCTTGTGGGACGTTAGGACCTCTGACAATGAACGGGACATTAGTGTCTGTAATGTATGGCAGTGTTTTCCCAGCGGTTACGCGGTGTTGGCCCAAGTGATATCCGTTATCTGATGAGAGGAGGACTAAAGAGGTGTATTTTGTTAGCACCGGTAACATGTCACCTGATAACGACCACAATCAAACTATGCTACGCTCTATGGCGTGTCGCGATAGCGATAATAAGAATAGTTGTTATTAACCGAAGAGATGCCACTTACTATATGTGTTTTTTAGTAGATCTTTTGTTTTTAAGAATTCAACCACATCATGAACAATTTCATCAACGCCTTGCAAAGCTTGTATTCGACGACGATAATGAGTATTGATACGATCGATCTGTGTAGAATTCAGACGGTCCAGATTTTTAAGCCATGAGGGCTTCCCGTCGGTATACTTTTGCTCTGGATTGAAGCTCTCGTCTTGGGGAGCGTCGAGATCCGTATACTCAGTCGTATGTCTTGCCAAAGGGACCGGGTACCCCTCGCCACCAGTTCGCACGTGTGGTGCGACAGTAGCAACAGTGAGATAGAATGGCTTATCCTGACTTTCTGTTAAATATTGAAGTCTTGACAGCCTGTTGTGAATTAGAATATGATTCGAGCTCTCATATTTCTCCCAAAGAGTACCCTTACGCTTTGGCACGGAGCACATCTGTCTGATGATAACCTTGATAGAGAATTGGCGTTTCGCCGTTCTTGGAGAAGACTGGAGTATTAAACACGTATACGTAAGGGTCAACCTTGATAATATTAGCAATCTCCTCCAATAAGATGGTTTTCAAATTTGCAGGCTCACCAAGGCATCAACAACATCCCAGCCCTTGGGGTTGTCTTGGTAAAGCGCGCGATTGTACCCATTTAAAAACTTTCCAATGTCTAATTTGAATAATTCATATCAGTTTCAAATTTCTCAATCATTCAGATAGGACTTACATTCTGTGCGGTAGCCAGCATTCCCCAACCAAATTGGGAGATAGTTGTCATTTTCGCCAGAGAGCCGCCACTTTTGATAATCCCCTCTAAGGATCAAGGTGTTAGTAAATTTCGTGGCTTTACAGATTAATAATATGTGAAAGATTCTCACCCTGGATTGACGACATGTGTGATGTTGGTGTTGTGTCCATGCTGGCCTCGAAACAATGAAGCACGGCTGGGACAACAATTCGATACTGTAGCAAAGTGATTCGTAAAGGTGGTTCCTTTCGCTATCAACTCACCCTTTACATTTGGCATGTAGTCCAGTGAGTTGAGATGGAGGTCTTGGTCATCGGTAAAAATAAAAACGATATTGGGCCGAGTCGAAGGGCAACTGTCAGCGTCGTCTGCCGCAAGGCCGCCCCCTAAGAGAATGGCACCAATCAAAATTCTGAATACAGATATCATAATGTAAATCTACATTACAAGATTTAAGATACATTAAAACTACGGGAAACAAATTTTCTGGTTTTATAAGCCATTTTAAACTGTTGGTGCTGGTCACAACTACAGTCATTGTCTAGAGCTTCCAATGCCCCGCACCATTATGCACCAGCCCCCACGCGCAGGTTTTAAGTAAATATCCTTGCTTTATGTAGTATCACTGGTGGTCATCCTCCCTCCCAACTTCCAATATATGATCTTAGATGTCAGTCGCTATCCGCGTTTAATGGCCGATATGTGGGGTTTGTCTCCGCGCATCGGGGAACAGGGTTGATTTAGCTATTGTGCAATTCGCGATGTAAAGTACATCATCTTCTATTGCTATCCCTATTGGCGCCGATCCCTGCTCAACAGTTTAAGGATGGAGTAGATTCCAGAGAAAAACAGCACTAGACGACTTGTGCGATTGTATTCCGTATCATTACCACGCCAAAGTGTGACGCAACCCATTCTCATTAGCCTTCCATCGGACCCCGCACATTATCAGCCCACGAATGATAGCAGATACTGGTTTAGGGCCTCTCCTAATAGTCAGCTGATTAAATGAGTCCTCAGCTGCAAGGAAGTCTAGGCCAGGAATGGACCCGGAAATGACGGCAACTTAGCCTCACCCGCAGAGGATAAACAGCCTGAATCGCATTGCGACGCTCTTTGATATCACTTCCAAGGAACCTGCCCTGTCATCTCACAACCGCGTTACTACCATCAGACCCCCTCTTTTTTTTCTCCACCTGCCTAAACAGAGAAATGATTTGCATGTCGCATTGGGATACCGAAAAAGACATTATCGCGACCTTCGCTAGTCTTGTGAATCTGCATCCCCGTCAAGTCTTGACCAACATTCAGAAAAAGATGTGAGTTAAAAGGCCGGCAATGGTTGGACCTTACGTTAAAGCTGGCTTTTTTTTCCTGAATTTTTTTTATCTGTTGGAACGTCATATGACAGCTAAGATTTTTCTTGACGATACGGTCGGGTTGTTACACGGATAGGTTTAGATAGTTAGTAGAAGCAGTTTTATCACTATAAAACAAATCTCATAGAGTACGGTCGGATTTATTGTACTCCAAAGTAGCTAGCTGAACTACAAAGCCAGGCGAATTTGAGTGATACTGCATTATTAATTAATGTCAATTCACTGCCGAGAATAACACAAAGGCCACGAAATCGGAAATCCTGGGCTCCGTTCAGATCCAAATTTTTGATAAGCGAAGAATTGGATCCGGCGATATATTTTGCAATGCTTGAGTCAAGCCATGCCAAGTGCACGGCCATTCCCACTACAAATCGATAACAGCGCGACATCTGAAAAGAATGAACCAATTACAAGAAGAAAAATACAAAACGGACAAATGCTAACCCATGATCATTTGCCCATACATATAAAACAGTTTAACTACTATTCGGAAGGATTTTTTTTCTTTGTGGGAATTTTGATGTTTTCGGATCGCCAAAGTTATGAAGCTTCATGCGTTTAAGCAAGAATGTGAGAATTTAAACGTTCACGGCAAACGCTACATAGTTTCATGTTTTATTCGAAGTTGGCGGAGTCTACCTAGTATCCACTGCAGAAACAGTAGATCGTGTCCGCCCGAGCATCATTGTAAGGAATACATTCCTTACAAGTGAGTGACGGAGAAGAGGATCAAAAGATGCATAATCAGATGGGAAATTACAAGCCACTCAGCAAGCCTGCTGTTATTCTTACTTCTTTCGGAATGCCATTCTACTTCTCTCAGCGCCTTTGTTCAAAACTCAGCCACGGCGCATAAATGATCGACGTGGCCGCGTCATGACGTGGCCAAGATAAACAACTATAGGCTTACTCCGTACTTGATAGCCATCTGTGAATCACACAAGTACACCACATAAGATAAAGATAAATTCGATTCAGTGACTCCTTAGAAGCAATATGAATAATGTTTGAGGCTCAACCGCATCGGGTACATGAGGGTCGCTGTGAAATGCTGCTTGGGGGGCTTCGATATCTTCGGAATCTCCGGAATTAGATTCCCCAATACGCCAAGGGACGTGCTGCATCCTAAAGTCTGCATTGCAAAAGTAAATACTATCTAGCACAGCATTTAAAGGCGCTCGTTGCCTAGGCATCCATTGTCCGGAACCCACAATTATCACAACTTGGTCTATTTGTCAGCCATGGTTCAGGAGAAAGTGGTGGAATATGTGCACAGAATTAAGAGATCAAGTTCGCGTTTCAATGAGTATATTGTGGTACAATACAAAATTTTCCAATCCTGCAAAACGTTACGCCAACTACCTATTAATCCGATGGGTATCTATCTATGCATCTACTGAAGATACAAAGGGAATAATTAAAGCCAAGAATAAACGACCGACACCCAAGAGCCAATATCCAATATCCTATCCAGTGAAGACCAAAAACGTAAATTTTACAAATGAAATCAAATGCGGTTTGTTAGAGCAATGCCGGGCGAGGCCGGTCGCTCAAGTTCCAGGCGCTTCATGACCTCTTCCAGCCCGGATTTGGTGACCGGGCCGCCTGTGGATGTGTGTCGCTTGTGCTTGCTGGCAGCGCTCATCTTGCGCGGGCGGCCATGGTCGTCGGGCGACTTCCTGTCGTGTGTCGAAACAGACGAAATGGACGAAGAGGTAGAGTGCAGAGAGGCGGAGCTGAAGTAAGATGAGGATCGGGAAATCGTGGAACCAGGGGTTGACGTGACCGGGGACGTGGGCGAAAAAGCGTGGTCGGCAAGTTCGGACAAGGTCTCCTTCGGGGTCCTCCGCTTATCAGGCATTTTTCCCAGAGATCGCTGCCACCAGCTCTTGTTGTGGTCGGGCAAGCAGAACTCGACAACGTCTGGGAGAGCCTGTTCAACCCGGTCCATCTTGTCCTCTGCCAGAATCAGGGGGCAGTGTTCGGCTCCAACCTCGAGAAGCGCGGCAGCAACCAGCGCCTCGCGCTTCTTGTTGGCCGGGTTCTCGTGAAGACCGCATTCGTCCACCTTGAAGACGAGCAAGTCCTCCAGCGACACATAGGGAAGAGTGTCGGAGTTGTCGCGGGCCGGTCGCGCGGCGTCGGGCAGATAGGGACAAAGCCAGTCGGGAATCAGCTTGACCTTGATTTCCCAGCCGCTTGTGTGTCGGTAGAAGACTTCTCCCGCTCTCTCCGTCAGAGGGCTCATGGGGTGGCCCACAATCTCCTTTCTCACACGGCCGGGCGACGAAGACTTGCTGACAACCAAGTCGATGCTCTAGATTTTTTTTATTTTTGTTAGGCTACAGTGCTATCAAAAAGCAGTAAAAAAAAAATTGTTTTGCTGTCGTGGGACGTACCACAATGTGATCATACTTGGGCAGATACTTGCGCACGGCCAAGTCGCCAATGACGGCCAGTCGCGTGTTCTCCAACCCGCGCGTGCTTCTAATGAGTTGCACAATCTGGGAAGCCGCCTGCTCCAGCTGGGCGAAAGTAGGAGGCGCCATGACTCTCTGTTGATCTCGACTTGGGTCGGCTGGATCTTGGTCGCAGAGGTCGCTCAGCTGGAGCCTGCTGGAGTGCAGATACTCCCGTGTATTAAGTATTAAGAAAGCCTGTTGTGCTTGAAGAAAACACACAACAAACGCGAAAAAATTTCTTCCAATATATACCACCATATCTTAATTGCCACGGACAATAATATTGGCACCCAAATGTGCCCAACTGGGGAAATCTGACACTAATGCCAGGGGCTAGAGCCACTAGGGAGCCTGTGTTCTCGACGCAATCTTAGAGCCCAGGCATTACCCCAGTCAGCTGAAAGCCTAAACAGTCATACCCAGCCTAATTCATGCGAAAAGAAGAAGGGCATGATCAGGAAAAAGCAAGCATGACGTCAAGGAGTCAGACGTCGAGGGGCCACTGGTTGGTAGATCAAAAAGGTACCATCCAATGTCTTCTAGAACTCGAAACTTGACGAAGCCGGCCGCAGTGGAGAGCCCGTGTTGCATTGGCCCACCCTGTCAAAATCCCAGGAAAGGGTATGTTAGACTATTGGTCCGACTTTTCCCGCGCACCACATGGGAACCGGACAAAATACACCAATAGCCATTGCAACGGGCCAGGGTTGCTATAGGTGAACCCCTAATAATGCGGAGAGATGCACCAGATCCGGCAGTTGTCATCATTCGCTTTTCGCCAAATCCGTTGTCCTTCCTTCCTGGGCCGCTCCCCAATTACCTGGGGTACAAAAGAGCGACAGTGTGGTGTGCGACCGGCGCAAATTCCAGCCAAAGGCGGATGAATGGTGGTGCGATTGTCCATAACTAGATAAATAAAACAAATAAATAAAAGATAAGAGTAAAAAAAGAATAATTTGGACAAAAAGAAAGCAAAGAATGCCCCGGAAATTAATTAATTCATGAAAAATTCCATCGGAGAATTCCCCCTTGTGGTTTTGCGGGCATGAAGTCAATCTACCCCTCCATGCCACAAAATCGCTAGGGCTGGACGAAAAAATACTTATTAATTAATTGTCGGCATTGAAGACTAAGGTACCAACCCTCTTCGTTCCAAGTAGATTCGATGCTGTGTAAATTAAGAAAAGGAGAATATTCCAAGGCCCACTTGCCTTTTGGGGTACAATTTTATACTACTGTTTAGTTTCGCTGAGGCCACGTCGAGTTTCCATGTCTTTTACTAACAAGATAGCACCAGTTTTGAAGGAATCAGGATGAATTTGCTGATGTTGCCTAGGAAAAATCAGATAGCAATTCTAGGTGTCATTCAAACGAGAAACACTTATCACTGCTTTTTTTTTAAGCTTGCCCTCAATTCTTCTGGTCATAGAAGACGAAATTAATAATCTCCCATCGGTTGCTTTTTCACATGACACTGTACTTTTGGGCATCGATTTGGAAATTCACCGAAATCTTCACCCTGGTCAAACGGTCAATCACTATAGCACTGTCTTGGAGATCGAAACTAACACACGCACGATCTCGTACAGCAATGTTCTTAGCTCAAGCATTGTTGATGCCACCCAGGCGGCTGTTTTAAGTAGGTTGTTTGTCTTGCGGGGCACCTCGTCCACAATCATCTAATCTAACCCCAGCAGAAAACGCTCAAGATTGACCTATTTTTGGAGAATCTTAAAAACTCGGATCCACCAATGCTGTGAATAGAAAAATTCCTAAGCTGTAGAAGCAAGCAGGTCATCTCCATCCTGACCTGTTGGAGATACAGGTTGCCTTCGCCTTGCTAAGACTGAGGTCGACTTTGATAAAAAAAATGGCATTCCTTCAAATTGTGATGACCAACTCCATACGATTCCTTCAAGCACAAATTTACTAGGCTAGTGCGCATGCGCCGCAAACCTTTAGTTAAGTTCTGCAAGAAAAAGAGGAATTACATCACCGCGCTTTGGTATTGGCCATGACATCAGCAGCCCAATAGCCAATTCATTTTTTATCGCTAGTTGATTGGAACTATAGCAGCTCTGATCAATACATATAATTTTGCCCTAATTGGTCAATGGCTCGCACTATCCACAGCCGTTGTGCTAGCCATCGCTTTAACCTTTCGAAGACCAGTCTGTTACACACTTAGAGCTCTAGGGTGGGAGCGGCGACGAGGCTTTCGGAAAACTGGCATAATGACAATACCATCAACTTTATAAAATAAGAGTAAGCGAATAAAAACGGTCAGATTTCGTAGCGAAGACACGCGCTTTCCACGTGAGCGGACGAACATGCATCGACCTGAAATGCCGCTTCTCAAAGTTCGTCTTTGTAGATGACCATGAATCAAAGCGAGACCGGATTTTCACCGTCCTCTTTTACTAATAGCTTTTAGAATCCGCAATGATTTTCAGGCCCTTTTCGCTGTGAAAAATTTCACTTCAGTGGCGAATTTCTCATCGGTGAGTTAAGGGTTGAATTGTCTTAGTAATATTGCTATAGTCCAGATGAATGCGAATACATGATACCTCTTTGCTTGAAAAATACCATCTAGGTCTTGGATAAGATTTCCTTTGTGAAGCTTGTGAAGTGTAGATATTAAGGCATGATGGAGAAAACGTCAGCCTCGGATGGTATCGCTCGAATTTGCTAAATGTGAGATATGAGTTTCCGAAGGCCTTTTGCCAACCTCAAACTAATGTCATATCCCATGCTATTTTTTTTCCGTCATGTCACATGGCGTCAGCCAGATGTGCTCAAATCATGCACCGTAGTTCTGTCGGGATATTGATTCTTGAGAGAGGGGCGTACCAAATGAAGTTTCTGGTACTCTCTGCTGAAGATGATTCAAAATGTTCTAGAGTCTTGTTAGATGAAATGATTTGTAGATGAATTTGTCTCATAAATCAAAATATCCTGGCTACAATGCTTATGGAGACCGATTTCGGTGTCGGATGAAGTGGGTGCTGTTTTGGAGTTAAGCTCGCATGACGACACTCCATCGGCTTTTCAGTTGTTACCTGCGCGTGACTTTAAATGCCCTGGTCAATAACTGTGTTATTGAGTCGCCGAATAATCCTGCTGCAATATACGATACACTCGATCGTTCTTTGTCTAACAACCACATTGTTGCACAGCCAATGTAGAACCTAACAGTATCTACAATTTGGAGTGATATATATCAGCCAAGTAGACAAAAACACTGGGTTTTATTGTGGTTGTCATGAGGCTGAATAAAAATTTAATGATACACTTTCTGACTAAATGGACGTAAGAATCTGATGTATCGTTAACACCGTTAGGTCTTTGCACTGTGGGGATTTTGTTCGGACAAAACTCTGGGTCAAGTTCAGCCCAGATATTTTACCTATATTCTTGTAGTTGATAAACTAATGAAGTGGTTTTTGGAGGGTATTCCTCGGCGCTCAAATTTATCCATCTATCTTCAATGGCATGAGATGAGAATGATCTCATAACACAGTTGTAGTGAAGATTCTGAGATAAATTTCTTTTTCTACCAAGTATCCTCGTCTGATGAGTGCTATATCACAAAACCCATCCGATTCGAATAAGTGCATTGATTTCCATTTATTCCGGGATACCCGTGAAAATAAGCCTTGTGACAGGTTCTTGAAAAGGATAAATGTGAGAATGACGATCGCGTTCTTTAACACTGCAGTAAGCTTCAATTGATACGCCTATTAACCAACCCTGAAATCTTCTTTGAAAGACATTCCCCATTTAAAACTGCTCATTTTCTTGTCATTGGCTGGATTTGCTGAAGATCTTTGTAGATCCTCATTTATTCCGAGGCCGAGTATGAGTATATTCGAAGCCCATGGGTTGCTTTTGCCGAGAACAAGCTTGTATCAGCTAACGTGATAAAAATACCCGTTGCTGGGGGGAGTTGTGCAGTCTGTTTCAAGTGCGTATTCCAATTGCCCTTCTTTGTCCCCTTTTTCGCTTTGCCTCGGTGGTCTGATGACGGCGCCACAGAGAATCCGCGTCAGATTTTTCCCATGCACTGCCACAGGCATGTCTCAGAGGCAGCAGGAGTTGTGGAAATAAATGGGCCGGCGTTAACCATGTCGGATTTAAGCCCACAATACAGCCCCTGAGAGGTGCAGCAGGCAGCTCAATGGCAAATTACGACTGTTGGATGAAATGTGGGCCTGTTTCAACGGCTGGACCAAGCTGGTGGCTGCCGCTATAATTATCAACCCTGTCAGGCGGCGCGTCGTCATTGCTTGACGACGTTCGGCTGATATGAACCGTCTACGGACCCTGTCTTGGCCGGCGTTCTTCCTCTCTCACCATTCACAATCTGCAGACGCACTTTGGAGTCCCAAGGCCGAGGCTCAACATCACACTCGTTCAAAATGTCTACCAGGCGATCATCTGCCGATGCCGATCGGAAGCTAGAGAGCGGCACCGCGTCGGCTCCCAGCAAGCCGGAGAACCGTCTGCATCCCGCCGTTTTCATTGCGTACGCGTTTCCTTCCTGGGCTGATAGGCTGAAGCTATACTTACATAGTAGATAGCCTATGGATTTTCCTTAGTTCAAGCGTTATCCTTTTCAACAAATGGGTCCTGGCGACCGCCAAGTTCAGTGAGTTCGTCTGACTGGTCAATTTGCTGATCTGATTGCTGACAATGGTGCTTATGACAGATTTCCGTACGTCCCATTTGGGTCAATAACTGCACAGCTTACTGACACCATATGCAGCCTTGTTCCTCACAACATGGCACATGATTTTCGCAACCGCCGTGACCCAGTTCATGGCCAAGTTCACCACTGTGCTCGACTCACGACACAAGGTGCCCATGAACCCTACGACATATGTGTGAGTACATTGTCATATGATCCCTGATTATCAAAGCAGGGCATTCATTTGTTCTAACAAAATGATCATGTAGAAAGGCTATTGTCCCGATTGGTGTCATGTTTAGCTTCAGCTTGATCTGTGGTAATGTGGCGTACTTGTACCTCAGTGTATCCTTTATCCAAATGCTCAAGGTATGTTACGTGCTATTTCTTCCCTCTGCGCTATCCTATAAATCAATACTGAACATATATAGGCGACCAACGCTGTTGCAACCCTTCTGGCGACATGGGCATTTGGCATCACTCCACCCAACTTTCGAGTTTTGGGTAACGTCTCGCTGATTGTGATTGGTGTCATCATTGCATCATTTGGCGAAATTAAGTTTGACATGGTCGGCTTCATCTGTAGGTGCAGTTCGAGTGTAAACCTCTTCGCAATTAACTAACAATTATCAATAGATCAAGTTAGCGGTATCGTTTTTGAGGCTTTGCGTCTCGTCATGGTGCAACGTCTGCTGAGCTCGGCTGAGTTCAAGATGGATCCTCTCGTCTCCTTGTATTATTATGCTCCCGCCTGCGCAGTTGTAAACGGAATGTTTACGTTGTTCGTTGAGGTCCCTAGGATGAGCATGGGTGACATTTACTCCCTGGGCCTCTTTACTCTTGTGGCAAACGCATTCGTTGCTTTCCTGCTCAACGTTTCTGTTGTGCTCTTGGTATATTACCTGCACCTGGATTTTTGTTTCACATCTAACATTCTCATAGATTGGCAAGACATCTGCGGTCGTGTTGACCATGTCTGGCGTGCTGAAGGACATTCTGCTTGTCTTCTCATCCATGGCTATTTTCGGCGACCCAGTTACAGGTCAACAATTCTTTGGCTACTCCATCGCTTTAGGTGGACTGGTTTATTATAGACTTGGTGCTGAAAAGATGCAAGCCCTTACCACAGATGCTCGCCTTCAATTTGGCGAATTTCGTCAGAAGAACCCCGTCGCTGGCAAAGCTCTAGTCTACGGAGGTGTTATTGGGACTTGCCTTCTTCTATGGTGGGGCTGGGTTCCAAGTGGTCAACCAAACGTTTAGACCCAGGCAATGGCCTATGGACTCAACAGTGAAGAAATATGGATAGAACGCCCCAAGACTGAACGACTTTCATATAGAGAACATATCGCTGGACGTACAGATGTTTAGGTACATTTCCCCTTGTATTATTTAAGATGGCAGCCATTTATGATCTCCAACCCCCATAAGATATGATTAATCTCAGACAAGAATACAATTCATTATCTGAAAAAGAGGTCATCCAGCCAATCAAAAACGATTTGATTGAACAATGTCTGAGCCCCGACGTGACAATGGTTGCCTGCGGCATCTTCTGATGTGAGGGCCACATATGTGGCCTTGTCGCCAAGAGCATCACGTACTTTTTCTGGCTGGCCCAAGAAGAATTGGTCTTCTGCGGCCTCACCCACCCAAACAGAACACCGTATTTGATCCGTCAAACCTTCGAGTGTCATATTTTTGGTCATTTGCATCCATTCCCATGGTGAGGCGACATTGAAGTTCCAGAGACCTTGCTCGATTCCCCAACGCATCGCCATTGGAATGTCATCCGACTTAAGCCCCTCTCTTACTTGGGTGTCAAACTCGTCTTTCTTGCCTGAATCCAGAAGTTCCTTCAGAGGTGGTGGCATTGCATTTCTGTAAGCTTCGTAGACGTCGTATACACCGTCATTGGCTATTGTGGCAGCAATGCGATGCTCAAAGGCAGCAGCCCGTACGACGAGATAACCACCCATGCTCAGCCCGAACAATGCAATCTTTGCCGTATCAACTTCTGGAAGTGTAACTAGATGATCCACCACGGGTGTTACAACCTGTTCCCAGTCAGGAATAAAACCGAGGTTTTGTTGACGCACAACCGTTGGTTGGCCAGGACCCTCATAGGTAATAAAATTGTAACCTCTTTCGAGAGCGGCGAATCCAACAAGGTGTAGGAGCTCCTCCTGTGCACCATCATAACCGCTGCCGGCAATGAGGGTAGGCTTTGGAGTTGAAGGGTCACCTGCAGCGGCGTAATAGATAGCAGGGATGTCGAAGCCATTTCCGCGCAGACTTATTCTTTGGCCCGGGATGTTCATCAATGCGATTGCTTTGTCAAATGTCGCAGTCTGCTTCTTCCACAATGCATTTATCCTCGGGTCTGATGGGTCTCCATGGAGGTAGAAGTCCGCAACACGATAGTAAGTCGATGCGCGGAAGTAGGTATCGCGAGCAGAAACGGGATGTCGGCGGACATCAATATCATTTGCTTGCGACTCAACTCTTTCGGCCAACGAAACAAATGCATCATAAAATGTCTCTGTGTTTGGCTTATCAATGCGGCCAGCTGCCGCTAAGACCTCTGCAATATCTGCACCGTGGTACCGTGTAAGAGAGAGAACCCGAAGTAGCTCAAAGTGGAAGGATTTATCAGGGTTGAGAAGGAACATGGTGTTTGTTTGGAAGAATGTATGCCAAGTTGACGCAGAATTTTCCTGAGCGAGGATTTTATGGATGTAGAGGATAAACAAAGTAATTGTTGCAAGTTATGGTCAAGGATGAACATAACCATTTTGTGGTTGGCATCGCGTTATTTATACCTGTGAGCAGAGGGACTTGACTATCTATATTCAAGCGACGGTGAGATGAATGATGGTTGTTGACTACCTTTTTGGGAACCATTTTGCGCGCACTGCAGCGGCATTCGGCACGTCTCATAGCATGATGTCGCTTGTCTGATTGGCTGGCCTAGCGAAGTGGAAAGCAGAACAGCATTTCACTGGCACTAGGCTAGTTTAGGAACCATTCCACGCCTTCTGCAGGAGATTGTTCCCCACGTGTTGGCTCTGAAAGCGCCTCGGCTCCGGAATAAAACCGTCAACTAAAGGCGTTGTTTCCTGCTCAGGCTCAATCGTAGTCTGTATCCTTTCTCAAAGGTTTTCCAGTAAGTGAAGTAAATCATGGATGTTACAAGACAAATGGCCGAGACTTCAGGAAGAGTCAATGAAATGAGCCAGGTTAGTGATATGAAGTTAAACAGTACAATGTCAGACCCTTCTCCTCTATAACAGTGCAAGGGCGCGAAGACCTGCCTACCTTTGACCCACACCGGCTTTATAGGATCCCGATCCTTTACCCCATGCACGCCAGTGTTCAATCTCACCAGCTGACACGTACGAGTTTTGACCACATTTGTATTGTCGTAGCCAACCAGCACCCTCATCATCTCTTGGCTTGGCTTGGTAGCCCATTTGGCAACGCCTGTTATTTCCTTCGTCCAATGGTTGGCGTTCCTGGACGATCTAAGGCCTGTCTCACCTGCAAGAGGCGCAGGAAGGGAGTAAGTATTAAATGAGTGGATTCTCTGCAAATATCATCACCCTGAATGTCGATCACGAGGTTGTCGTTGCTAATGCGCACATAGTGTGACCTGCAGCGCCCAGCATGTGGTTCATGCAGACGAGCAGGTCTGGAGTGTGGCGGTTATTCCACCCAGAGCATTTTTCTAAATAGTACCCCCCAGACAGTCAAAGGGGAGGGGCTTACGCTCCAAGCTAACACTTATTCCATGATATACCGAGGTTCAAAGTCGGCTGCTCCTCCAGTTCGTGCTTGGCAGAGTACTCCACTTCACATACCTGGTCTTGGATGCGATGTGATAGCCCCTATCTCACTGACCCAAAAATCTTTTGAAAATCAACTCCTGGGTACATATTGGGATCTGTATCTCCCAAATGGTCGCTCTAGCCCGATAGAGGCGACGAAATACTCCACAGCGGGTTGGATGACTGTTGTACAAGAGCTCTATCAGCGCGATGAAGCAGTGCGATTAGCGCTGGTGGCTAACGCCATGGGGCTCATCGGGCGGAGGGACAAAAAGCAATGGATGATTGTAGAAGGACAAAAATTGTATGGACAGGCACTAATGACAGTGGCATCATCAGTTGGTGACCTTAAAAAGCCAAAGGGCAATGGGTTGTTAACAGCGTCAAGGCTATTGAGTTTGTTTGAAGTAGGTGTGATGCTACCAACTGGTGATCATCAAAGCGCTTACGGTGCTGTTTTTCTTAGTTATGTTTTGGAACCAATGAGACTGGTGAGCCGTCACTGACACAAAAGTGGTGCGCTCATGCCAAAGGTGACATGGCCATCATGATCTCAAGAGAGCCACAATCATATGTGAGTGGAAATGCTCACCGCCTGTTTGTTGATGGGAGGCTGCACCAGGTAGGTCAAACAAGTCCAGCTATTATTTTCATTATCGCTCATATTTACTAGATTATTGCCGATATCCAAAAAGGTCGGCCGTCTGTTTTAAGTCAACCTAAATGGAAGAGCATTCCCTGGTCTGAGAATGAAAAGAGCCCCAAGGATGTTTTGCTTGACATATTGGCGGAAATTCCAGGAATACTAGTCCAAAAAAAGGCTATGGATGAATGCCACAATGGCTACGACAAAGTTTTGCAACAAAATGAATTATTAGAGGCATGTTGGTCTCTCCATGAGGAGCTACGTGCCTGGTCCAGTGGAATAGGTCAGTCCACCATGGCAGTTACGGCCACGACAATATGTCTTGATGAGCGAGAGAATCATCTCCCATCCAGCGATGAATTAGCGATGGTTCATCTTGGGATCCTCTACTGGACTACTTGCATATTTTTATACGGAGTTTTACAAATGACTTCCACCGATGTCTTTGCGGATCTTGCAGAAGCGGAAATGCATCCAAGGTACTATTGCCGCAAGATTGCCCAGGTTGCACCATTTTTCTTCACGCCCAGCGCGGGATGTTTTGTTATGAGCATGGTGACATTTCCCGTTGGTATCGCACTCAGGTACTTGGCAATGGTGGATGTGCCGGGTCAGCCGTCAGAGGAACAAGAGATGCTGAAACGTGCGTTTTCAAGTCCATATGGTCAAGCAATGGGGAGGTTTCTTTTGGGAACTGTGAGTCAAGAATAAACGCCGCAATCAAATTAGTGGAAAATGAAATAAAACTTGACGCTAACTCGAGCAGAGAGATTGGCGCATTAGATGAATTAGTATGTTAGTTGCAAAGTACTCGCGGGCACTTGAGTAGGGCAAACCACCTAAAAATAAAATAGTTCTTATTGTCGATACTAAATTATTTGTGTAGAAAAAAAAAGCTTAGAAATGCAAATATTGAATGAAACGAGGGGATTGGATTGAATGAAACTGGATGGGGTAAAGACTTGGTTGTGGAGCCCAAGGCTATTAAAGGAGAATAACGCCAACCTTTACATCAATTGGGGGGCTGGCGCAACGGTAGCGCGTCAGATTCCAGAACAGGAATGTCCTGAAGGTTAAGAGTTCAAATCTCTTGTCCCTCAATTTTTTTCATCTGGGTTCGCATTTCCATGCCACAAGTTTAATTTATTTTTGCGTTGATCTTCTTTCTTCTTACCCTCTTCAATGTGTAATTTGTCATATAGCAGGGCTTTCAGTCACTAGGTATCTGCATTAAATGGTCTCCAGATGTTTAAATTGGACATTCTCCCCCCTTCGCACCCATCCATACATTTTGCAGCTCGACCTCATCTTCCCACAGCTGCGGTGCAACGTCCATTCCAAGTCCTGGTTCCGCAGCCGAGTCTCCCCAAACGATGCCACATTCGACGATGTACCCATTCCAGTGAGCCAAGAGTTCCTTCAGCTTCTCCGGCTTGGCTTAGGCCAGATCCTTTGTCTCGCCTGGATCTTGGACCACGTTGAAGAGCTCCCATGCTTCGTCGCGCTATCCCGCACCACCTTAGGCTTTTGCAAAATGGACGGTTTTCCAGTCTCCCTTTCGCAGTGCGCCGCGTGCAAACAACTCCCAACCAACATGTTCCGAGGAGGATGGATGGATTGCCCACATCTCATCCTCCTCGGCTCTTTCTCCTCGCCCGAAAAACAGTGCCCACGACTTGCCACGCACGGCATGAACCTCCTCCCCTCTAAAAGTCGTCATCTTGCGCTGAGTTGGCGCTCCACCAACAGGATTGTGCTGTTTTTCCACAGGAGGTGGGAGTGGTGCTCCAGCCATTTCAAGACAGGTTGGAACAAAATCCATGACTGTAGCGAAAGAGCAATTGAATGACTCCGGCGTGAATGAGGACAGAAAAGAATTGACCGGAGGTTTGACGACACAAGGTACCAGAATTCCACCTTGCGACGGAAAGCACTTGAATAGTCTTGATGGCGCCGTTGATGCTTGTGCCCAAAGAGGCCCCAGCCTAATAATGCGTTAGTTAGCCCATATTCGTAATCACATGTCCGCAAATAACTACCACGTGCAAGAATTCCAAGACCCAATGTTGTCATATGAGTTGTCATAGTACTGGTGGATCGCACGTTTAATGTTATTGCCCATCATCGCTGAATTGGCCATTGGTTGGACTATACTATATCATCCTTGAAGGCCTTGCGTTACTTACGAACAGCTTCCAACCTATCCACCAAGCAAGCCTCATTAGTGTGTGTTCAACGTTGATGAGGGCCAATTAGTACTTATGCAGCGCTCTCTGCTCCGTTGTTTCTCGTGAATACGATGAATGTATTATCGTACTCTCCAGTTTTCTTTAAATAGTCGATTACTTTACCAACATTGACATCAATGGAGTACACCATGCCTGCGTATGCCTCTATTGCTCGGCTTGATAGCTTCTTTTCATCCGGGGTAAGCTCCTCATTTTCCAGAATCAACTATGGCCGTCTCAACCCGGTGCGGGATAACGTCTTTATCAATGATGCCCATTTCGGCGAGTTTTTGAAGCCGGCGTTCTCGCAATGCGTATGGACCATGGTCGTACATGCCCTTGTATCTATAGGACAGGGGTAAAATCATGTCAGTCGAGAGGCAATTGATGAAGAGGCCAGCCTTTTGTTTCACAAAAACTTACTTGTCGCGCTGTGCCTTGGAGCACTGTAAGGGCCAGTGGGGACCAGTATAGGGCAAAAATCCAAAGAAAGGTTTTTCCTTGTTATCTTGAGATCGGTTCTCGAGATAAATGACCAATTGATCCGTGTAAGAATCGGTCGAGTAGAAGCCCTCAGGGTCCTCTGTCTTGTTCGGTGCACTGTACGATTGACTTATCAGGAACTATTCCACGGATGCACACATTGTAACTTACATGTCGACTTTTTTTCCCCTCGATATGGATAGGTCGTCCGCCTATGGTAAATCGCTCCTGCACTGGCTCCTAGCCATAATGGTTGCAACAACCTGGTAGCATGGCGAACGCCTTCTGAAATCCACGTGCCCAAGGGCCTTGAGAAGCTCGAAATCCTAGATGCCACTATTACTAGGTCAGATCTTACGCACAAGAAAGCGACGGGCGAGGTGTCAAACAACTCACCTTGCCAGACATCACAGTGAAGTATCCATTGTCCTTTAGAATTTCAGGCAGCGCTGCTACGTCGTTATTCAAGTAACCTTCATAGCCTGCTTTCCCAGACCATCGATTGGTTCCCACCTCGTTTAACTTGTATTCTATCAAAACGCCTAGCCCGCCAAGGTGCGCATCGGTTCCGCTGAGGAGCATTGCGCGTGCAGGAGAGCAAGCAGCCGCCGCATGATGATTGAGGATTTGAATGCCTTCCGAGGCTAGCCGATCGATATTTGGAGTTTGGATTTTGGCACCATAACAACCAACGTCGGAGATTCCCTGTAGGGTTGTTAGTTGGGGATTGTACCTATGTAGGGTTGTGGGAGAAACTTGCGAGGTCATCAGCAAGGACAAAGAGAAAGTTTAGGCGCTTAGACACCATTTTAGTGGTCCATTTAGGAAAAATGGTCAGGAGGTGGAGAGGCAATACGTATTGGGCGAGACTCATTCCCAACGCCTCTCACAGTCCAATTGCGTGATTTAGGATAGAAATTATGCGAGAATCTTATCTTCAGTTCTAGATTTTATGAGGATGGAGACAGCATCTAAATTCAATTGTACAACTAGAGGGGTGGGTTACCCGGGGCAGAACTCGTGGAATTGGTGCAGCCAAAGAATAAGAATAGCGTTGGACAAGGAGGAATGGCAGGTGGATTGGCACACGTCAAATAGAGAACGCCAAAGCTCGGAAAATCCGGTCGATAAAATAAAACTGCGACTCGCAAGCTATTGAAATTAGGCCGTCATGTCGCTGTGTCATAACTCATGTAGCAGCGATCATATGAGCCCAGCCCTTCGTTCTCTGGGGGTCGCGAATGGCTGCGAGTCCGAGATTAATACCACTAGAGAGACTCATCAGGATCATATTCACAAAGCTCCCTGGCTTGATCTTCTCCGGGGTACCAATCTTCATCAAACAGCAATTATTATTGTTCACTACTTTTTCCAACAGGTATGCGCCCGTGACGTGAAGTAAGGAATGTCTTAACTCAATATTCGTAGGCTACCGGTCAAACCTTTATCCCCACTTACCAGACGTTTTTTTATAAATAGAATGGCTACGCAGACAAGGCGTTCACCTACCCCATCATCAGTAATTGTCTAAGCTTTCTGGCAGTTATGCCAGCCATGTACTTCATTGAAAAACTTGGGTGAGTCGGGCCCCCATTTCCTCAACTCTCACATACAAACCTTCTGACGGATTCAATCATGGTCGTCGTGTGAACCTCATGGCTTCTTACTTCCTCCAGGCCTTTTGGATACTTCTCGGCACTGAGATTCCTAACGCTCCAACCCGTGAAAAGACACAGTCATTGGGAGCCTCGTGGAATTTCATTTGGGCATTGATATACAAAACTATCTATATTAACTACATTGTAATTTAATCATACGTCCTTTTTGTAAACACCTACCTAGTATCGCCTAATTTTCCCCATGTCTAAAAGGTGAGTCCCTTGGCACAAATAATCGGCCGATTGTACTCCTCAGTTAACTCATTGATAATTAGGCCCCAAACGGTATGATCCCATGCCAGACCAGCATGACCAACGGGATCATCGGGGCAATTATCCTGCACAATAATGTTTCTCACACCATCTTCATCAACCCTACTCGTTGCGGGCTCCACCAGAGTGTCCGAATTAGACATAATGATGCTGGCTTTATTTCCGGACTGCACAATCCGGTCGGCATTCTTAAAGTCGTTGTAAATGTTTCCATCAGTGGCCATATCATCGCAGGCAGGGCATCCCAACACATCTAGAGCCAGCGAAGCAAGTGTGCGGGTAGCGGTACCGCCAAGATAAAAGAGATCGGTAAAGCCAAAATATTTCGCACCATGAACAGCTGGTCCAAGAGCAACGTTATGGTCGACAATCTCTGAAATGCCATCCTGAGTCATGGGAACATAGAGAGCCATGACACCACCCTCGCTGTGACCGACAAGGTCGACCTTCTCGGCTGCTGTCTTTTCTTTGACCTCCTTGATGAAATCGGCAATATCCTTGGCACTGTCTCGCATGGATGTGAGGCCACCAATCCAGCTGGGAATGGTGTGGGCACCGTATGTCTTTCCAAACACGCAGTAACCAGCCTCGGTCAAATTCCAAGCGAGCTGGTTAAGATCTATTTCTCGGTTTGCTGAGAGACCATGGAGAAGAATGACGGGGTTGGGATGGTCATCGCTCCGGCAGTCAAAATCGTTCGCCGGGGCGCCATACAGCGGGCTTTGGAGAAGATCAGCGGGAGCTGACCAGTCGATGGCATTGACGGTTTTGCTCACGGCAAACATGGCCATAAGCGAGAGAATTGATCGTGATGGGTAGTGCATTGCGGCATTAAGATTGAAGGACAATTATGAGACCAGGCATATGCGAACTACTCTTGGGTTCCCGACCGTACTTTATCCCCTATGAGAATACTGGAAAGGAGAAAAGTTGCAGATCCTACCATAACCATGGGATTTAGCAAAGTACATTGTTAGTGGCAGAAATACGGTGATGAATCCTATAGAGGGGCGCCAAATTTTACGAGTGGACCTGCTAACGCATCCATATATTAAATGTCAGCAACAGGGTGACTGGTAGTGCCGGGGCCAGCGAGAGCCGCTTGTATTTTGAGTTCCATGCATCATATCTATTGAGCAGTAAAATCGTATTTTGGGATGTAGGATGCTTCCAGGTTGAAAGCTAGGCAGCCATGAAATCAGACTAAGCAAGGGCCACGGGATCAATAGGTGAATAATGATCGACAGTAGAGGTCATATAGCCTTCAAATGCCAATTCAAGAAGTAAAATCACAACGACACAAATATTCAATCGAAAATTCTCAATAATAAATGACAAAAAACGAAATCATTGGCATGTACGTATACATATTATTTGCAAACGACGAACCAAACGATTGCTAGCACCATACATACAGAAACCCCATGAGTGCAGAGTTGTATAATGCAGCCCCACGTAATATTTTTACCTGAAAAAACATCTATATCTTTATATGATTCCTGCCAGCCATATTTCTTGCACTTAATATGGTACCACTACCGACTCTCTGCTTCAAGTCATCGCTATAAAATGGATCAGTGAGACATTGACCAGCGATATTGACTGAATAGTATAAACACATGAAGGCCTAATAAAAGCTTTATGGACATATGATCAATAGTAAAACCAGCTAGAATCCAACTGGATGAAGATGCCAGATGAGCAGAGGACGTTAGGAATAGGCATAGCCTCGTGTCGAGCAGGCATACCAAGATCAAGGTTACCCGCTAAATTGACCCTAGGTTCCACTACAGGACAGACCATGAGCACTGCTAGCACGCACTATATTCATCCCTAAACCCGAAATTAGTGGTACAATTGGCGGAGCTTTTTAGCACTTTAGATTGCACACTATACTGCTAGCCCGGCTCTTCTTATTCGCTTTATGGCACGCCGCGGCTGCGCATCACAATGGCTCCGACAGGCAGATCACTGAGACAGTAGCCCTTATATTTTTGTTAAAATGAGCGATTCGCCAGCGCCCCCGTGGCGGAGTGGTTACCGCTTGGTACTTATGTATTAAGAAAATTCTTGATGACATGCCAAGGTCGCCAGTTCGATCCTGGCCGGGGGCACCATCTTTTTTTGCCTGTTTGGGAATTCTTACTGTCAGAGAGGTCTTACTTGGGACAGCCATGACGTCAACGATCAAAAGCTGAATGAATGAAATCCCCACTCGTCGTGCCACCTCGTTGCTCACGCCTCTCTGCACGGATGCAAGCAAGAATGATTTGGGCCATCTCATGGATCACACCTACTTAAGTTACCCACCCTGTAGCATGTGGGATTGATGATCTGTCCACGTCTGCTCCACACGATTAGGTATGATGTCTTTTTATTCTTCTTCTTTTCTTCTTTCCAAAGCTTAAGAGTATATCATTATGCGACGCCCTCTTTTATACAAATGGCACAAATATAAAAGCAGTTGATTGGGACAAACTGGGGTGGAGGATGGACGATATTGGTAAAAACAGTAAATCGTTGTGTCCAAACAGCAAGAAAAACTAATAAATATTTGATTGAATAGAATTTGATTCCCCACCCAATAAATAGCAGTAAGACATAGATTTATTTCTCCATTGATGTTTGGTTGATTGTTTCAGTCTACCAGCAACAGGACAGTTGCTGTCGAACCAAAAACTTTCTGTTTCATCACCACCATTCTCCAACACCTTCCTCGGAAGACTAGTGAATTTATATTTTATCACTGTCTAATTACTAGTCCTCACTTTTTCATATTCTCCTCGAAACTCTGCTCCAGTAATAACATATCCTCTGCTGGGTATAACCTTGCCCACTATGACATCGTGAAGCTCTTGGTCTCTGTCAGCGCATCCGTCAGAAATGACGGATACGACAAATTCAGCATCAGTGGCTGCAATGCATGATCTCAGCACACAACCCGACGTGCTCAATCCAGTAAGAATCAGCGATTTGATGCCCTTTTCCTGCAGATACTCTGGAAGACCAGCCGATTTGAGTACAGAGATGTATCCGGGCACCCTGGTGAAGGCAGGCTCGCCGTCGGAACCTCCCTCTGTCAACACAGGTGCTTCCCCCCCACCACTGAGCTTCATCACGGCTGTAATCTCTTTCAGCCTCCCGGAATCTTTGCATGTTGGAAATGGCGTAGCATCCATGTCGATGAGTGCATGGATGACGGTAATGCCCTGAGACTTTGCCCAGGTTCTCATCTCCGCTGCAACGTTCAGAGCAGTAGGAGCACTTGGACCTCCCACTTTATCAACGAATAGAGAGTGGAAATCCAAGAGAAGAAGTGCAGTTTGCTCAGGTTTATAGTAACCAGGTGTCGAGTGGTCAGCAGCGTTGAAGATTTCGGTGAGGCTAGCCATGGTGGATTGTGAATTTGGTCAAGAAAGAGAATATGTGTAGCTTTATCGATCAATGAATAAATTGATATTTGTCTTGGCAGTTATTTCTTCCCATTCTGGCCGTGTAAGTCGGTTTATATCACCTTATTCAAATCGGTGTTAAGCATTATGGCCGATTCGGTACCGATTCGGCGCAAAACGCATGGGCTAAAAGCAGCTAGCACGACCAATCAATGCGAGCCATCTGGTGAGCTAAGCGAATATTTGGTCGATAGGCCGTATAAAAGTCTGGCCGATCCCGAGAGGCAGTGCGAAATGTGAGCTGAGCTAGATCGTGAATAGCGCGTCGACGTAATCAGCGTGGGTTGGAGACGCGGGTGAATGTACTCTACAAGGCTAATTATGCTCCTTTGTAATTCCGTTTAACTCCAGTTCGCTAGCCGACCTGGCATCATGTCGAAGGATTCCCGGGCTCCCTCCAAGGCACGGTCTGTGAGGACATGCACTGAGTGTAAGCAGGCCAAGGTATTTGGATGAGCTACATTTCCTTGTCCATGATTTGATTGCCAACCTTTTGCTCATAGCTTCGCTGCGACTCGAAAGACAATTTCCCAAATCCTTGCTCAAGATGCATGTCTCGGCAACTCTTTTGCACGATAGACGCGGCGTTTCAAAGAACGCCTGCTCGAAAGTAGTAATTGTGGTGCCAATTTCAGCCAAACCTTGCTAACGTTCAATCCGTAGGCGTCTTGAAGCAATGAGCAGGGAAATCCAAGAATTGCGGAGCATGCGAGAAGGGGACACTACTAGCCCCGCTCCACAATTTGAGGCTAATGCAAACTACACAGTTGAGCAAGTCTTGGAGGTACTTCCTGAGAATAATCTTGAGCTGGGTGAAGAGGTTGTCTCATTGCATGGCGTGTTAGTGGATCGTCATTTGGTTGTCGCTGCCTTTGAAAAGTAAGCTTTGATAGCGTGGAATTTCCTCTTGATCGCTCACACATTGTCAGGTTTATCGAGCTATTTCACCCCCAGCTACCACTTCTGGAACCCATCGTGCTACGTCACATCTACTACTCCCAACCGCTGCTATTTTGGACTATTCTAATTGTGGTATCATCCCATTTACCAGAAAACTCACACGTTGAGTTATTCTCCCGCCTCCGTGACCCCTATACAAAACTATTTAAGGAAGAGGCAATGAATGCTCCATTGCCATTGCATAAAATCCAGGCATTGCTCTATATATCTGCATGGCCTCTTCCAATTGACTCTCAGGTCAAAGATACCAGCTGGCTATACTGCGGAGTGGCAATTCAAGCTGCACGCTACATGGGCTTAGATCGAGAACAACCCCTTCCAGCCTCTCGCACAGTGGGTGTGCTGCCAGGCGCAGGGCGAGCCAGGATAAACACTTGGCTTGGCTGTTTTTACGTGAGCACATCGTGCGTATTCTCTTAAGTATGAAATCCTTGACATGGCCCAACTGATTTGCAATAGGATAAGCCTTCATTTAGGCCTCCAACCGCCAATCATCTCCGATCCTGACCTTGCAACAATAACAAGCTTACTGGAAAAAAAGACGGTGCCATTTCAAATCGCAACCCAGGTCAGGATTCATCTGGTGATTGCAAAATTTACCAACGTACTCCTCCAAAGCACTACCGACACGATGTGCAACTCCATGATTCGCCTCATCAATAATGAGTTTGAGCCCCTTAAATCTGCTTTTGAGAGCGGCGGACCCGGCTCTCGCAAGATTGAATTCAGCATCTTGGTGGCAAAACTTCACTTTTACGCCCTGGTAATAACTAAGCTGTCGCCCACCAGCTCGTCGCGGGAGGTGCTTGTACAAACTGGACTTGCGGTGGCGCTAAGGTTGATTCACATTGCCACCATTCCAAAACATGGAAGCGAATCGAGTGATGGTGAAAATCGCATATCTGTGCAAAGACAAAGATCCATGCCAAAAACCTACTACCGTGGCCTTGCTTTTGCGACGATATTTCTCATTACATTTTTCCATCTCAACGCCGAAGCGTCTGAGGAGGAACGGCAATCAGCTGTGACTCATATTTCGCTATCCCAAGATATTTTTCGGGCCTGCTCGTTGGATGCTCTCGACGAATACGCAAGAGCAGCGAAATTGTTTGAAATTCTTGCGCGCCTACCACCAGGCAGCACCGACCCTGCAAAATTGCGTCTAACTCATCGAATGGGCGTGTCTATCATGGTGCATGCGTCAAGAATTGCGGATGAGGCTCGTGGTCGACCAACTGAGATAGTGGAGAATCAGAATTCCGAAGAACATGTACCAGTGAACCAGAATTTAGACCATGAGCAGCAATCGGATGATATGTCTGCATTTGACTACGCACAGGCTGACTTTGGATTTCTTAAAGAGTTTTGGGAGGACCCAATCATGAACATGTTCGACCTCGATGGTATATATCCTAACGAATTGCCCCTTTGATGGGAGCTACTACACATATGTGAAATACTACCTAAATTAGCATGAAACTATGCGTTAAGAAACAAACTAGCCGTCGCAAATTGCAAAAAAGCGTGGGAGTGAATAATTTACCCTTTGGCATCGATTCTCAAAAGAACGCAGGATTAAGAGTATTCCTACTTGCATAAATACTTTTTGCTATCTGCACACATGAATCTATGTGACTAGGGGTTTCCTAAGTTTTTATGTGTACAAATAGCAACAGTATTTGTGCAAATAGAGATGCTCAAGATTAATCCGATGTAGTATGATGAGTAGTATTGATACCTCTTCAGATAGAAAACTGCCACAGCACTGCCCCGGATTAATTTGGCAGGGCCAGTTCACGGATCAATGACTCTGGAATCTTGAGCATGGCAAGTCCGAGGTGTTGCTGTGAACCGTGTATATCATTTTCCATGAAGCCTCCAGCTGACGTCTTCTTGCCAGCTCTGACTCTTGGGATCGTAACCTTGAAGGCAAGGGCAGGCTCAAAGAAACCCGACCATACGATGTCCCCCGACGATATATCTAGAGCATTGGCAACATTTTCGGGTGAAAGTAATCCGGATTCTTTGACAGAAAAGTAAATCTTCTCTGATATAAAGATGATGTCGATTGTGATGTCAAATGGACCGGCGTTTTTTGATCGGAGAACTCGGGAAATGTCCGAAAGGGTCCTTGGGGCATCACTAGAGTTATTTTTCTCCCGAGTCTGAGCAACGTATGTAGCCCCACGTATGTTTGGTTCTGGGAGGGTTTTTTGAAGAAGAGCAACACCTGCTCTGAATTCTTCAGTGGATGCGGCGGGCTGTCCTTTTCCAAAGTTGGCAACACTGGCCCGAATCAAGCCATCGTTGGCTTCAAATTCAAGCCGTTCCTCGTCAGGCTCAAGGTCCATGAGGTGATACACCGCGAACTTGGCACACGGTCCTAGTTCCACCTCCATCAAACCACCAATGCCAAAGGCAAAGTTGCCAGCTGTGGCCTTCATTCCTGGATACGGCCCGTGCTAAATAATACATATTAGATGGCTCATAATATCTTCAGATTCGGGAATTCTCACAATCATGGCAACTCGGGCCTTGGAGGCCATCGATTTTGCAAGCTGCTGGGTCGAAGCTAACACCTCACAGATGATAAAAATTTCTCCAGGGCCATCCGGTGTGCTCTGCCCTTTCCCGTAGAGATGAAAATCAAGCTCCCATTCGCTAGTAACATCCGAATGTTGCTCTTTTACATATGTCCTGATTCGCGGTAAAAGATTATCAAGTTGATTGATCAAAATGTCTAAAAAGAAATTGGTTAGATTCGTTCATGAATGCAGGTAATTCGCTACTGGTGAAAGGGGCTTACGATCTTTGACGCTGCCCATGAACATAGAACGATATCCTACCACGCGGGCACCTTCTAATTTTAATTGATATGGTAGCTTATCAGCTTTGGAAGACTGATGCTTAGACCCAGTGACTCGGACCGTTCGCCCATCTGCGAGTTGCTCGTATTTGGCCTGATCAAGGTGTAACGCGCCTCCAGGTCCACGCAATATATCTGGCCTGGCATTCTCATAAAGCGCGTGGGCAGCAACGGAGAATGGGGTGCAGCGAGAGCTTGGTGCTGTTGGGCGGACCTCAAAAACACCAGTCGGGTAGACGGTGGCAACTGCACCAGGTGACTTGGGCGCTGAGCATAGGCCGCCGCATTCCATGATTTTGCCCATGTGAAGAAACCCACCGTACCGCTCTTGTATGTCATCCGGATTCATTTCTGGGTATTGCTTTTTGAGTTGATAGACACAATACGCCGCATAAGGCGCTGGATCGTTTGCTCGACCTCCAATAATGACGTTAAAATCAGGATGTGTCTCCATGGCATCAATAAACGGCTCGGGCCCAATTTGAGCAACAATTCGAGGGCATGCCTCTACATCGGCTGACGCCAAAGGTGGGACAGACGACCCACAGCCAACGATGCGACCGGTGCTTAGTCTGTCCAGAACTACACTCTTTGGGATCCCGGAAAAAATAGAAATGGCCTTGATATGGTAGTCCCTGTATTGAGGTCAGTTAAGAAGAAAAAATCGTAAGCGTGCCTGTGGTGTCAGACTTGTTCTCTTCTTGCGAGGCGATGTCACCAATAATCTCGCCCAAGAGTCGTACATGCTCATCCGTTCCATCTCCACCCGCGGACCCAAATATCAATGGAACGCGAAATGTATGAACAAGATGCAGTAGCCTGGATAAATCTTTTGCATATGCTGACTGTGGAGAGGTCGTTGTTCCGAGGGCAAGTTTTTCAGGGCCACTGTCAGTTGACCCTGAGTCCAAGATGATGGCGGTTGGAATGCCAGTGGGTACGAGTCTTGCAAGTTCATATGCAGTGAGGTCCTGGTCGAATCCGTAACCAAGCATGCCCACGGGGGTCACGATATGGCAGACTGGCCTAGAAGCAAGGCCCTCGCCGTCCATCGATATTCCTGGCATTTTTTTCCCTTCTTTTCCAAATGGGAGGGAATGTTGAATGGTGGACTTGAGAAGGAAGCTTGGTTGGCTGCTATCTGGAATGGTGGAGGCACTGTGGTCCGTCTTGTGAGTGTTGTTGGCTTATTTGATGGTAGCTGGTTTGGATGAACAGCGAAACCAAAAAATAGAAATCGGGGAGATGGTCAGCACATGCGCAACCTGGCAGCAACCAGATGGTTTCTTGAAGAGAAATTGTTTTGTGCATTCGAGGGCATTATCATCTCAGCTAACGCATCTCAAGGCCGCTTTTCGCCTAGAAAGCCGAAATGCGGCTTTGGCTTTGTCAGTCGGAATCGACGATGGCAAGCCCGCAGTACCCACCCATCATCATCGTGATGGTGATCGGCGTCTGGGGCTCGTTTCGATCAAAGTTCCTATTCAGCCTTGCGGGACGGCAAAATGCATCAGACATGGAAAACCACGGCTGCTCAGATTGCAAATGTGAGTAGAGCTGGCTCCATGGGTGTTCTTTATGCATAATCTCTGTGGCTCGGCTCTTCTGCTCTTTCGGTCGAACACCGCGTTTTGAGCCGATTTTCGCTTCACAAGCTAATTGGCTCATCCCCTCGTCCATCGCCCCTCCCCAGGATGTGGAATGGCCTCCGCAGCATCGCGTTCAGTACGTAAATTAACGAGGCTGGGGCTGCATATGCTTAAATTTTCCACTGCCGAAAATGCTGGCTGGAGGCAGATCTACATGGAGGTAGACGACAATAGGGCTGCATCTATGTCAGAGCGAAATGCGCTTGAGGGTGCGAAGTTCGCTCTACGCCCTCATTGGGCGATTACCTTGTCTGTCCAAGAATAGCATGTCACTGCCCGCCTCCGCCCCCAACACTTGCAGCTATTGATCATTAGTGTGTGACGAAGCTATCGCGGGTCCATGTTATTGAGACGGCTTTCCTGCTATTTTGTTTCTACATCTTATATTAACCATATTTTCCCTACCATGATGGCAATTTTAGATTCCCAGACTCCTCAATCGCAATTCAATTGTCATTTGGCTCTAGAGCTAGCCACAAGCGAAAATCTTTGCCGCCCGATACTACCTTGGGTCATTTCCTTTCATTAGTCAACCCCCTGTCCCGCTTAACAAACATGGGCTTCTTCTCCAATCATAGCTCGGCAAGTGTTGAGCGGGCCGATCCTGAATACCTTGAATTAGGAGACACCCGTGCCTCTTCTTTTTCCATCGAACAAAGACCTCCCTCGACTGAACCCCTCCAGGAATTGCATAGCAACACGCCCATGACAGAACACGACAGAGCTGCGCTTCCACTAGGGCAGGCTATCCGCCAATACCCTAAGATAGTGGGCTATTGCTTGGGCCTCACTATCGTTGTGGTGGGGTGGGGTTATGATTCCGTCGTTATCGGATCCATCAATGGCGTCGAGTCGTTCCAGGAGGATTACGGCGAGCGGTACAAGGGCAAGCTCATTATCCCATCACTATGGCTGTCACTGTGGCTTGCCGCTACCCCGCTTGGGATGGCCCTTGGGTCCCTCTTTGGCGGCTGGTTTCAAGACCGCGTTGGTCGCAGAATGAGTCTCTTGGTCGGAAGCATCATCTCTGCTATCAGCGCCGTCATCATATTTCTCTCCTACCTACCCTCCGCGATAGAATCAAGAAGAGCAATGTTCTTTGTTGGGAAGGTAATCCAGGGCTTTTCTGTCGGCATTCTTAAAATAACGGCTATGACTTACATGTCAGAGACGGCGCCTGTTGCTCTGAGAGGTTCCGTTCTGGCACTAGTCCCCACCGGAAACCTGGTGGGACAGCTCATTGGATCGATTGTTGTCTTCTTGGTCAACGATGTCAAAGGAAACGCAGGTTATCTTGGGGCTTTTGGATCTCAATTCCTTTTTGCTTTGGCACCCTTTGTGCTGTCAATTTTGATACCAGAAAGCCCCCCGTATCTGGAAGAAAAAGGTGACGGAGGGCAGGCCATCAAAGCTGCCAAGAGGCTTTATGCACCTCGAGCCAATCACCTCGAGGCATTGGCAAAGATTCGGGAGAGCATTACCGAGGAAAAAGCTGTTGTGGCATCTGCAACATACAAAGCATGTATGATGGGCACGAACCGACGACGAACATGGATCGTCATCATGGCCAACCTCTTCCCAGCCATGTTCGGCTTGGATCTTATTGCAAAGTCCAGCTACTTCCTGCAGACAATTGGCATGGCATCGCGCACAAGTCTTATTATCTTGATTGGCGGAATCATAGTAGGTATTGCAGCCAACGGTGTCGGGATTTGGGTCATGTCGCGTGCTGGAAGACGACCCTCAACTCTCATCTCCCTTGTCATATCAACCATCCTATGGACGGGGATTGGCATCTCTGGTTTCTTCAAGGGAGTGGGAGTGGCTTATTTCACAGCCGGCGCCATGATCGCCATAATCATGGTGTGCGGAATGGGTTGCTGGCCGGCAGGTTATGCAATCATGGGAGAGACCAGCTCTCTAAGACTGCGAGCAAAGACCCAGGCCATTGGTGGAGTGGCCCAGCAGGGATCCTCTGTAGTGACTGGGTTTGTTCTTCCCTACATCTTCAATCCGGATGCAGGTAACCTAGGAGCAAAGACTGGTTGGGTGTATGTTGGCACTTGCTTGATTGCAGTCCTACTTTGTTGGTTTCAATTGCCAGAGATGAAGGGGAGAACTGTTGCAGAAATTGACGAAATGTTCAAGCTTGAGCTCCCAGTTCGAGATTTTAAGAATTGGAAAAATGAAGAGGGTGAATAAATTGGGAGAAAGGACTTTTGTTGAAATAATTCAAAGTGAGGAAGGGACGTGTGGATTTTTGACTAATTGTATGATATTTTGAACGAAATGCTATTAGATATGATACCCATCATATTATTTCCTGATTGGCGAGAGAATACTGGGAAGGGATTCGGAAATCATTTACCCAGCCAAAGTTACCAAATTTGAATTGCGAATTAGATGGATAGTGTGCCTTTTTTTGTACATTTTAGAATAAGCTCTTGTGCATGTATTTCCAGATCCCCTTCGTCGATGGTGGTGTAACTGTCTTCTTTAGATCCATATACTAAATTAGAGATCTTTTTCTAGTATAATTCTTATAATTTATGGGTTGATAATTGATTTACCACTGTTCTTGCCGGATTTTTGCGAAATCCTATGAGGTTCTTAGCCGCGTCTTGAACCTAGTCCCCGCTCCTCGCCACATCGCCATTTGCCCCCGCGCCATCTTAGAGTCATCGCTTGACATCCAATCTGCATTGGGAATAGTTAGGGTAGAACCTTACTGCGTGTGGTAAGCATATTCTTTCCGATCCCAATGCTATGGTGCAATGAGGGGAATATTTTTTCCACTCTACATCCCCGTCGTTCACATGTCCTGTGGCCAAAATCGTGCTCATTATAGCAGCCAGGACGCACTCGGCTCTTAATACTTGATACAATGTCTGAAAATTCTAGAATAAACCATAGTCACACTCGAAGAATGTCTCGTCAACGGCCTTTGCCACCCGACGTCACAGCCCGCAACCTTGCCGTTGAAAGGAAGCGTCGAGAGGCTCTCAACGACAATTTTCTTGTGAGCATTTTATATCTAATCCTAAGCCTCTTCAAAAATTGCAAATTTCTTTCGAGTACTAAGCAAAGGGTATCAATAAAGGAACTGGCGCGTTTAGTCCCGGCTTTGGCTCCTACACGGCGACTTTCAAAAGTGCTCATTCTCAACTCGAGCATTCGTCATTTTCAGCAGCAACGCGAAATGTGCATCTCTGCCGCCCAGGATATGCAAGATCTATTAATGGAAAACAATCGGCTGGTATTGGAGGTCAATGCCCTGCGATCGCAGATTTGGGGGCCAGAAACATCTTCGTGCGAACCCAAACCTGTCACCGAGGCAATGGCTCAGTTGATGGGCGTCAAGGATCAGGTCTATGGAGATTTTCAGTCTGGATTTGGATATAATTGGACTTGCAATTCGGGCGAATCTCAGTCCCCAGGGACTCCTAGAGGTTTCCCTGAAAACGAGGAATCTGGACCGCCACAGAATGAGGTCCTGCCAACACCCGAGACATCTTATTACACACATGCCCCAGCCCACAACGAGTCAGCAAATTTGTCTAACGAGTCACATGGCTTGATGCCAGCTTCAGAACCACAGGTACCCGGTTCGTGGACGTTTGATCCGGTGTTGGTCACCCAGATGAACCCCCCGCTTCCGTCACACGTGGAACGATTCACCCCTGCTGATACCACACCTGAAAATTATACGCCACCAGAAATGAACAGTTATATTTCAGGATTCGTACAATCAGCGACGGTAGATAGTATGGCGCAGTCCTGGTTTCAAACCATCCAACCTGGTCGAGAGGAATTCTATATCCAATATGACCCATCAAATCCTCTCGAATTGAGGCCAATATTCTGATTTAATAAGGACCAAAACAAGCAAAATGTTAGATGTATGGGCAAGGCACCATCATAATCTTAGGTAAAACCTGTGGTATAGAGACGGAAGAATCATGCAGAAGGATGACTTTACTCAACCCAGGGTGGTGCCGTGAGTGAGTAGAGACAGGTTCAAGATTTTCTTGCAAGGTCTGCACGAGGGCATCGCAAACATTCTACTTTTGAGGAATCTTCATGCTACTTGCGACTAGACTCTTGTTTAGTGTATGCATCTGTCTCAGTAAATATTATTACAATGTCACTTTGTCTAGTACATGTGCGCCATTTTTATGGTCTGTTCACCAAGGTAATTTCTGTCACTTGTTCTTCATTTGGCCCCAGTCCCAAACAATCTCTTGAATGCATCATTTCCTTCTTTTTGTTTTAAGAATGAATGTTACTACTACCGAACATGCTAGGATATGCACATGATTTATTAATAGAAGTTTCATTGTGAGACCAATCACCCTTCAAGTCGTTGTACTCTTGCTCACAAGCAAATGATCCCCGTTTTTCACCTTGTAAATAACGCTGATTTCACAAATCATCAATCGCAGCTCAACGCAGAATGCAACAGACCTTTATTTAAAACTCTAATTTCTAAGCACGTGGGCTAGGATGCACGAGCCTTTAGCTTCATTCCGTACTCCGTAAGCGCCCCAGAGTGGCACAGCCCTCTCACCTCGGTCAAATCCTTCCTTTCAGGCTTGAACAGCTCCCAATTTGTGTTCCACTTCAAGGCTTAGTGCAAGGGCAGCATTAGGTTGGCTCCTTCGGCCAAGTGATTGGCCCACTTTGCTGCACAAATCTGCGCCCGGAGGGGCTGGAAGGGCTGAGAGAGGGCATGTCCTACCACTCAGCGCCGCGTCCGAACTAAAATGGAACCCCTGTTTGATTAACGCAAGGGCGCAGCTAGCTGTGAGACTTTCGTCCAGCACTCTGACAAACGTCTAATTTTTCAAAGCAATATCGCTGTTTAAGCTTCCAAGAAACTTCTTAGCATAGACCAATTTGCAGAATGCTTGAGATGCCATCACGTAAAGGACTTACTATTGATGTGTTTGCATCCAGCAACCGGTCAGCTTGTTTTTCAAGGACAATGTCTTCATTTCCACTTTTCCACCCTTGGCATAAGCCGCAGATCCAAAATATGGTTGTATTGGCTAATTGAGAACCTACATAGCTAGCGGAGCCAATCTTTTCTCTTCTTGTCGATGCTAGCCTGTTCTTGCCATGTCTTGGTGACCCTCCTCCTCTTTTTATTCTAGGCACCACTGCCGCCAGCCATCGCTCACCAGTGACCTTGTCCATCCCGATACTCGCCCGTCGCGCCACGAAGCCTCCCAGCGCCGCCATCATGACCACCACGCGAACGAATCTCGGACCGCTCACGACTGAATTCAAATATCCAAGCAGTTGTCAGGTTGTCGTGCCTCAATGCTCGACTTGTGACGTGGGCTGGCAAGCTCAAACATGCAGCAACAACCCGAACAACAACCAGGGAGTCCAGGACAACCCAAGCTGCTGGCCACCACGGGACAGCAAATCCATATCAACTGATGTGGCACTGAACGGGTGGGGTTTCTATTCACCAGGGCTCTCCTGTCCCCAAGGGTACGAGACATCATGTCTGGCAACCGCGAGCGTGGACGGCGGTTGGGACTTCCAATATCCCTTGACCAAAGGAGAAACTGCAGTGGGGTGTTGTCCAACGTGAGTAGCTAAATATTTCTGTCGCCTTGTCGAATCTATCTAACCTTATGCAGGGGTTTCCGATGCAAATTCAACCCTGGGGTCGATAAAGCACAAACCTGCTATAGCATAGCATCGACCGGATCCTATGCCACAGTCGAATGCTCCTCAGGGACGAGTAACGGCTTCAGCTACCTCGAGATGCCTGCAACAAGGACCGAGACAGTGTCGGGCGAGACGTCAACAACTGTGTTGAGTTCAATGACGGTGTATGCGCCTCTATTTCAACTTATCCACCAAGCAACCGACGTGTCATCGTCGGGAGCCACAGAATCTGGATCCGTTGCTGCCGCGACTGGCACCGGCACCGGCATCAGCACAAGCACCAGCACTGCCGGGTCTGCCAACAGCTCATCAAGTGGAGGTTTGTCGACTGGTGCACAGGCTGGAATCGGTGTAGGAGCTGGCCTTGGAGGCCTCGCCTTGATTGGAGCAGCCGCGTTCTATTTCCTCAAAAAGCGCAAGAGAATGACCCCTGTTCCGGTTGAAGAGCCGATTTCAGAACGTCCAAAGACAGAGCTCGCAGCATCTCCCCCTCCATCCGAGCTCTATGGTGGTCAAGAATCCCGAGCCGGGAGAAGCGAACTGGCGTAAACTGCTATCCCCGCCATCGCTTAAGATAAGACGATTAACATCAAGGAGAAAGTTAAAGCTGACATGTACCAACGTTTATTCAGAAGTAGCATTCAGCGACTTGACTGAAGTTTTGGTGTTTGGGGTTGTTTTGAAGCATATATTGGGCTTTTAGCGAACAGCGACTATACCTTTGTTTAGACCGATGTAATAAAAGAAATTTCTCCGATTAAGATGCCTACTGAGTATTGGCTGGGTTTTTAATTGAGCTGTGCCGTGTTTTTCTATGGTGGGAAAACTTTGATTTTGATGATCTGATTAATTAAGCTTTAGGGTGGGCGATCATGTCAATCAAGTGTGTACATCTCGGCTTGCTACGTTTGTGGCCGGAGACCATATGCAGCAAAGGCAACATGAGTTAATATTCATTTAAAACTTATTTAGTTAAATACCTGGATGCCCTCGCCTCTAACTACTGTAAATCTGTACAAAAATACCAAATCTATCACGAGAGTAGCATTTGCCGACACTGAACCAGTCAAGTTACGAGGCTTAGGCCAATCACGAAGTCTTTTCGGGCCTGGTTGATCACTCATTAACACAATGTCAAAATTATGAAAGTATTTAATCTTGCTTTCCAACACCATCCCACATTACAGCATGTTGTCGTTGTCTGCGCGCTACTATCGCACTCTAGATTCCCTTTTCATTATCTTTTTTCTTTTTTTTTTACATGGTCAATTAAGCATGGCTCCTTTCTCTCTTCCCGTGATTAGCATAACGACCCCCTGGAAAAACTGAGACGGTTGCCTTTTTTCCGTTCCTAGTCGAAGAAGAAGTAGGAGAGAAAATAGTTGGTCCAAATCCCATCAACAATAATCTGTCTTCTCCGTCATCTGATATCCTACAAACCGTTGCTGTGATTGGGTTTGCCAATTTCGGAGCACTTGTCCCGCATCGACACTTACACGTGTCTAAAGCTTCATATCTGGTGCCCACGAGGGCCTAAAAAAAGGAAACCAAGGATATAATGCACTATACGGCCTTGTAGCTGACTACAAGAATAAGCGCGTTAGTACTTATAAATAATGGACCAATCAATACCGCTCCTGTATGAAAGCGCTTTCTTTTTATCAAGATTTAAAACGGCAGTTTGGAGGCATGATACGAAAGGGGAAGGTTATTTTTGACTATTGCTATGTCTATCACCTAAACTTAACAGTCTTTCTTTTATGGATAATGGCATACCGAAATGTTCGGAAAATGAGCATTCATATGAAGCAGACAAATGGCAAGGTTATGAACGATCAGGATTGTAACACATAGGAGTGATTTTAGTGCGGGGTTTGGAAAAGAAGGGTACGGATGGATTTTTACTTCGCAATTTGGTTTGTTACATCGCTTGGCGAGCTAATCTCTTTATCCAGTTCAGCCGCACTCCCCACTCTGAGTCGATTGCATGGAAGGCACAAATTCTCGCAAATTGGTATTCACGGTCATAAGTAAACAAAGAGCTGATCAATATCGTTCTGGATATCATTTATGAATTACCCCCCGACTTCATCGTTTCCAAATGGCATCCAGGACAGAATACTATCGCCACCAGTCCCTTCCCGGACCCCGCTTCATCAGAGTCTTGCGACTTCAGCCTGATCCATCAAGCGATGCAGAACTAACATGCAGCCTTGAATTCGTCTCCCTTGATGATAAACCCACATACTGGGCTTTATCATATACGTGGGATGCGCAGGCACCTTCACACGCAATTGCTTGTCAAAATGGCTTCTCGACGCACAGACTGGACATCACTCCAAATTGTGCGGCTGCTCTCCAGCAACTCCGGGACGCGACCGAGGAGCGCATACTCTGGGTTGATGGTATTTGCATTGACCAGAGCTCTGTAGAGGAGCGAAATGTTCAAGTGGCTTTGATGGGTGACATTTACCTGGATGCAGAACGAGTGGTGGTTTGGCTTGGTGAAAGTGATGCTGCAACGGAGCAAGCCATCAACTTGCTAAAGAGAATTGGGGATACCAGTTGCGCCGACCCTATCATTCGACCGGGGCCAAACAATACCGTGACCATGGATGCGAGGAATCGGGCACGGCAGAAAATTTATGAAAATGCACGAGAGCTCACCAAAGGTATGATACACCCAGCAAACTCCTTTGCAAGCATCCGACCAGAATTGACCCTCAACCTAGATGCGACTTCAGAGAAAGAAGACAAAATTGGCGCCCTCTTCCGCCGCAATTGGTTCCAGAGGATGTGGACTGTCCAGGAAGCGGTCCTCCCGCTTGGACCTAGAGTCATGGTCCACTGTGGCGACTCTTTAATCAGCTGGTTGACGCTCTGGATGGCGACAGAGGCCCTCAACGCCATCGGGTACCAATGGGGAGGAGTGGAACCAGCAATAAAACTTCTGCGATATTGTTCAAAACTGATGATACGGCGTCGCGTGCCGGGCGCAGAGAAATTGATGAACAGCATTCCTGGACATAAACGCGACCTTCAATTATCGCTGCTATTAATGTCTTGTCGACCCAAACTTGCCACTGACCCCAAGGATAAAGTATATGCCATGTATGGCCTGATAAGCTTTTTGGGTCTTCAGCTACCCAATCCGGATTACAACAAGACTCTGGGTGACATCTATGCTGAGGCAACGGCTGCATCTATCAAGAACGATAAGAATTTGATAACATTGTGCTTCGTCCCTTCTGATTTGAGAAGAGATGGCCTGCCTTCATGGGTGCCTGACTGGTCAGATTCAGCGTGGAATGAAAGTGATCCGAGATATCCAGACGTGTCTCATAGATTCGCTGCTTCGGGGGGCTCCGAGCCAAAGTGGAATTTTACATCTGACCCTCAAGAGTTAATTCTCTTTGGTAAAGTATTGGACACCGTAATATACCGCGTAGACTCGTTCCCAGGGATAAAACCACCAAATATATCAGAAATTATGCAAAGAGATGGTGCTGGTAGAATAATAGGATCGGAGAATCTGCAAAAGCTTCACAAGGCTTACAAAACACTGAAAGATTGGGTGGAAGTGGCCTACTGGACAGACTCATACCCGACAGGTGAGAGCGTTGACGACGCTTTGAAGATTACACTACTTTCCGAGTATGCCGAAAACAATACGAGTACAGCCCCTGGGCAATTTCATGAATGGCTGACCTCAATGCGCTCAACGGAGGCAGAACTCACCTCGAAGGCAGTACCGCTGGCGGTTCGAATGGGTGTGACCTCAGTGCCACAAGTCGACTTCCGAGCGCTATTTGGTACTGTTTTTGGATCTAAAACAGGTGGAGGACTTCATAGCCAGATGCGACAGCAGGTGGAAGAGAATGCACCAATTGAACTACGCACAATGCTCGCCATGGCATCTGAGGGAGGCGGCTGGGGATATCACTGTAGCGCACTGGCGTTCTCACACAAAAAATCGTTTTTTCGCACAGAAGGCGGCTATTTTGGGACAGCTCCAGGCATGTTTCCTGGCTCACTGGAAAGCGGGGACGTGATTGCCCTCATTTCAGGAATGACAACGCCTGTTGTTTTAAGAAAAGCGAAGGGAAAATTTCATCTTGTTTCACATTGCTTTGTTCATGGGATGATGCATGGGGAGGCTTGGGAAGCGATTCAAGATCAGCTTGAAGAGCTAAAATTGGTCTAATGATTCCAACTATCTCCATAATGTGAGATACTAGAGGGGCAGGATGAGCTTGAAAATTTCCTTCGACTGAGTTTCTGCAATGTGATTTTACCCCATGCAAAAAAGGGTTTCATATATCATATAATTTAAGAGAATCAGTATACTATTTCCAGTGTTCCTTCACAACGTCCATAATGACACCATGGTCCTCATGCTGCTTCAAACCGCTCACGATTACTACAGCAACGACGCCCTCCACACCATGAACATAAATTGGAATAGCTCCGCCGTGGATGGCATAGTCGCCCTTCTTCTCGTCGCTTATGGCATATTTGGCTGCAAAGGCAACCTCATCACCTTGGAATTTGCAGTGCATGAACCAGGTGCTCACCCCAAATCTGAGGACAGTATTTCTCTTCCTTCGGACCCAATGCTCATTGTCGGGTGTCGTGCCCGAGCCAGTGACAGACTGGAAAAGGGTCTGACCACTGTTGGCCAACGAGATGGAGATGACTGTTGGTTTTTCCGATGCCAGAGGGACTAGCCGGGCAAAAAGCAGATGACCAAGCTCGAGAGCATCTTCAGTGGTAAATGAAGAGAAGGTCAAGGAATACCCTTCTTCCTGGAGAGCTGATAGCTAGAGGGGGGAAAAAATGATGAGCGAAGAATAATAGAGATGGGTATTAGAAATACCTCTGAAGGCGGGTTTGGGATTGGTGCCAGCAAGGCTTCTGGGTTTTGAATGGCAAGGCCCGCCTTCTGTAAGCCTGTGCCAGCGGATGATTGGCGGGTCAACACTTTGGGCGCCATTTTATTCTGACCGGGGTGAAATTAAGAAGAATATTTAGCCAGCGTGAAGCAGGCGATTAAAGTAGATGAAGATTTAGAGAACCAAGGCCAGTTCATGAAATCCGCGGGATGGGAAAGGAACAGACTGCTTAAATTGTCGGCTTCAACGGGACATTGGATGCGCCAACACAACGGAGATAGCGTGGAGTGGGGAGGAGAAATGCGGCGATTCTTCCAAACTGTTAAAGTTGCCAAAACGAGTTAGACCGAAAACCCCTCTTCTTCGTTCACATCCCCACGTCGATTGGAGAATTTATGGCGGAGCTGCCAAATGCCGTCTAGGGCCGAGTCGGTCCCCGTCGTATGACGCTGTAGCTGTCTCGCGTCGTACCTGTCCACCATCTCGGCACCATTTCGCCGAGAACATAAAAGGGCCATTGTGTTATTGACAAGAGTCATTTTTCCATTTTCACTCCTCTCAAAACCCAACAAAAGCTACATACAAAGCCATCACTCAACATGGCCAAGGTTTTCAACGTCGGTGTTGTGGGCTATGGGTCAGTATTTCTCGACCTGTTGGTTCGCCTGCCATGGACTAACATCTGGTTGTCGCAGTCTGTCAGCCAAGGTCTTCCACATTCCCTTCATCAAGCGCACTGCCCAGTTCAAGCTCCACAGCATCGTGCAGCGCAGCCCCCGCGAGGGCGATTCTGCCCCTCAGGACTACCCTGATATCAAGCACTACCGGGACTTTAATGACTTGGTGGCCGATCCAGAGGTGGATGTTGTAGTCGTCACCACAACACCAAACTGCCACTTTGATATGACCAAGGCTGCCTTGGAAGCCGGCAAGCATGTCTTGACTGAGAAGCCATTTGTGCCCACTTCAAAGGAAGCTACTGAGCTACACGAGATTGCAAAGAAGCACCAGCGAATTCTTTGCGTCTTCCAAAACAGACGATGGGATTCGGATTTCCTCACTCTTAAGCACATCATTTCCCAAGGAACTCTGGGCCGTATTGTGGAGTTCAACACACACTTTGATCGATACCGCGCTGATGCCCCTACGAATTGGAAGGGCAACTTGGGAATCGACCAGGGTGGCAGCGTTCTTTACGACCTTGGAACACACCTTATTGATCAAGTTTATTCCCTCTTTGGTCTCCCCCAGGCCGTGCATGGTCGTCTTTTATCTCAAAGAGATGGTAAAATGGACCAAGTGAATCCTGACAGTATTTCAGCTGAGCTGGTCTACCCCAACGGCATGTTGGTGCAAATCCGGGCTGGCGTTTTGAGCGCCGAAATTCGGCAGCCCCGATTCTGGATCCGAGGTTCCAAGGGAAGCTTCCACAAGTACAACCTCGATACACAAGAGCCCCAGCTAAAGGCTGGAGGAACACCGGGGGATGAGGGTTTCGGTCTGGACAACCCCGATGATCTCAGCCTCATTGTTGTTAGAGAAGATGGCAAGATTCAGGAACAGCCTATTCCTAGCCTGATTCCAGAGACGTACCAGACATTTTATAACAAATTTGGCCAGGCTGTTGAGAGCGGAAAAGAAGAGGATATCCCTGTCAAGGCTAATGAAGCTCGTGACGTGCTGAGAGTTATTGAAGCCATCAAGGAGAGCGCGAAGACCGGAAAGGATGTTATTCTATCCTAAATGGGAAGCTAAAGCTCTGGAACTGGAGGTAATTTGTGTAAAGTCAGAAAGTAAAGAGCCACGAGCTCAAAAATGGCTCAAAATTAACAAAATGATTTATAATGACTACATCTTTGCCAGCATTGAAGGAGTCCTTTGTGTCTCAGTTATACAATGTCAGCTTCGCGATGCCGGGTGCTTCTAATCGCATTGACGCAATCTATATCGTCTCTGCCACTGAAATTTCTCCTCAGATCCTTCATATACCAGACTCCCAAAACATCTTGCTTGACTCGCTGCAGATATGTAAGGCGCCGAGCCAGAAACATGTCATCAAGCCGCTGAAGCACAAATTCTCTCAGTGCTGGGTCGACAGCTTCGCACCCAGCCGTCCATATTGGCCATATGTGTGACGAAATAAGAGCGGAGGTACTTGGTATTTTGGCGAGGTGTTGCAAGCATAGCTTCGAATGAAGGAGGAGATATATTTCCGTGTCCTTTGATTCGGCTGTTGATCTGTAAAAATAAATAAAAGCCGCCTGTCGATGGATTTCGACATTTCGGTTGTCATCGTCCAAGATGCGCGTTTGCTCGAGCGAAATTAATTGCCTCAAGACGTTTTGTGCATCTTCTTCATTCCACCCACGGTGTTTTGATCTCAGTTTGCTGATTTCGCCAACAAGGTGGAGGATGACGCTTAATTTTGAAAGACTGCTTAATCCCTCCACTGGGATACCCTCCAACCCAAGAAGGGGAGGCTGGCTTTTAGAAACTGATGCCAAAACGTCGTGGTACCAACATAAGCCAAGGAGAAATTGTCCCGTGGATGAGGACCATGCGGATTGTCCACCTTGGTGGCGGATCAGTGCTTTGGCTCCCTCTAGGTGATTAGCTTTAGTATCTGTCGCGAATACTCTCTCTGAAATTTGGAGCAATATCACGGTCGCCAGCGATGTTTCGGGGTGAGCATCGCAGAGGCTCTCCCGGAGGTGGGCTATCGCTCGCAGCCTGTGGTGAATCGCGATGGTGGCCAGGTTGCTCTCCGGTTGGAGGGTTGCAAGGTGGTTTGCCGCCATTGAAGTGATGACAAATCTCAGAGACATTGAGCTCTCTAGAAGTGGTGTGAGATGGGATAAAAAAGGGTTGTGTTGGCTAGCAGATATTGACACGATGTCTGCGAGCACAGTCTTCCAATGATGGACTAATTTTTCGTCTCCAAACTTGACATCGGAAATCTTTGTTAGAGGGCCGGAGCCTTGGGATCGCAACTGCAAGCTGCGACGCTGAGCGCCGGTTTTGGACTTTGGAGCATGCGTTTTCTGCCACCTTAGGCGCACGCCATATCCCTGACACGGCTTCTTGAGCCGGACACATCGGCCACACGAGGGTTTTTGTTCGTCGCACTTGTAGCCATCGTCTCGGCATGTCCAGCAGCCGGTTCTTGATCTTAGAGGAGGCGCCATTGGGACAGAATATTAGTTAGTTAGTCGACTGATCCCAAGGGTCTGAATGATTGCCGAGTTTGATTGGTGCGTGAGGGGTTTTGATCAAAGCGATTTTTTTTTCGTCGCCACCGCTGTGATGGGCTCTAGCTTTGGCCACAGGCAGTGGGGAATGCCCAACGATCGCAGAACTGTGCTGGTGAGGAATTGCATCATCACCTTTGCAATATCAAATTATTTACTAGTTAATGATTCTGGAACGTGGAAATATTGGATTTGGATTTCGTGTAGCTTTTTGCAGGTAAAAGGAGCGCAAGGAATGATCCATTATGTGTCCTGACGCCGATTGACGTACACTAAGGAATAGAAGGCTTTGTCCTGGCCAATGACCTAATCAACTCCTCTCTCGTGGTTTCTCCTATCAAGAATACCAAACATGTGCCCGTGGAAATTGTTAAATGCATGCCTGCGAGAGCTAATCTTAGACTATCACGAGATGACTGCATTATTGATGAAAATGAAACTCGTAGACGCCTTGAGCAAACTTTGCCAAGTATCATCACCAGCTTTGAAGCTGACATGCACGATTCAGTCTTGTATCCAAGGAAGAAAAAAAAGAAGAAGAAATCGATTGAAGTGCTTTTCTTGAGCTACGTTGTGCGAGACATGGCTAGTGACATTCTTGTCATTGCACAAGGCTCGCGAAAACACTGTCATTTCACCAATGGATATGCTGGCAGCTGAGATTTATTCACAGGGATTTTGCCTAACAGTGTTACCCTAATTAGAGTAGGAAATCACGGGGTGCGCATCGATGGGGTATCGTTTTCTGAGTCTCCTACGAATGTCCAGAGCTCTTTGAGGTTGGTAAAGCCCAATAATAGATCAGAATCAATGCATTGCAAAACTGAAAAATAAGAGGTACGCAGCATTGCGATGACTTAATATCGCAAGCTATGGCGGCTATAAGGTATGTTAGGCGTTTAATTATGTCAATTTGGGGCCTCTATCTAGGTCTATTGTAACAGTTGTGGTTCGCTGGCTTGATTAGCCTCCGCCGAGGCTAGTGTTCGCTTTGACCGTCGATCATGATACTTATAACCGTGCCATGCTGGTGCTTTGGCTGTATTAGGCAAAGTCAGTAATTCCCAAGTGGTCTTGCAATCAATTAGTTAATGGCATTTAGATGTGAAATGGGGTTCGAGGCGGCCCGTGGCAAGTATAAATGATCGTCCCGATTGTAGGTCAAGCTCGGTTATCGAGGCTACCTGTTGATCGTGACATTTAAATCATTCATTTACAACTGAGATGCATTTTAGGGGGGAAACATACGGATTAAAATTCTGCCAATATATATATATATATGTCTCGTTTTACTGTTTTGCTTATAGATTCTGTATTAGGAGACTGGGTCTAAGCTGCTTTTAGGGGAGACATACTTGCGTATAAACGCGCTTCCTTTCGCCCGGAGGAGTTCTTTGAATGGCCATATATTCCTCTCTAAAATATCCTACCGCTGATTGCCAAGCTTCCTTGCCATTTTGCCGTGATGCTATCGTGCAGCCCAGTGTACTTGATCAGTCCAACACGACAAAGGAGATTACACAATCAATTTCCGGCTCGGGCGTACCGCAGCGAAACCCTGCTTCCGAGATTAGAAATTAAGGAAAGTGGATACTTGATAGTGGCGCTGCTGAGTCGGCTCGTTGGTTGGTTGCTTTTTCAGCCTGGTGTCACCAGGAGCCTTCCACCCCTCATTCAAACATTTTGTAGCAAAATTCCTCTGGGATGAGCTTTTCTCATCCGAATTGTTCAGAAATGCCTTCTTCAAAAAGCAGAATAACCGATCTCATCACATCTTACGCCATTCTTCCCCTATTAGCATCATGGATGACAGGGGTTGATTTGTACCACCTCGCTACAACCAACCACTCTCACTTTGAGTGCATCTTGGGTTCTCCGTCACTGTTCAACAATTTAAAACGTCGATGTATTTGCATAGGCAGTAGCGATCACCAACGACGTCGCTGCGGAGACAAGGTTCACATATCTACAGACCTTTCTGACGAGGTCGATATGCTACCCTGTTGTAAGTGCGATGTTAACGTTTGCAGGGAGTGTCTTGGTCCACCACATGTCCCACTCCAAGGAGAAGGGAGCCGCTCACGGCCACACAGAGATAAGGATGGCAACATCCGTAATATCATATGCTTGTGCCCGGAGTGCGATGTCCGAGCTGGGAAGAAAGTTGATGAGGCGTTTCCCCTAGACTATTGCGACTGCAACGCAACAACGAGATGGATATGTTGCTCGTGCGCGATTAAGGAATTCGAGACGTGGCACACGTACAAGCGTCAACACACCGGGGTTTCCCGTGACGCCTATGACCGCACGACTGGGGAATATACCACGAAAATTCTTGAAGAGCTGATTGTTTCCCGGGCGGTATGATCACACTCCTCGCATAGACATGGCTAGTGCTAACGAGCGGCATATAGTTCTGGTGCATATGTGGCGCTTCAGTCCCTGAGGCAACAATACCGAGATGCATGTGGTGCGAGAGACGCCTTCCAAGTGCTGACGCGTGGTAAAAAATAATGGTATTGGCATGGCTTGAGTTGGACGGAGAGACTTGAAGAGCTAAACCACCCGCACAAATTACTAAAATTGAAGGTATGCAAGAGAAGCCAATAGAGGAATGAACTATAATCTGAGACTCAAAAGCGGGGTGTAATATGTAGTTGAACAACTATCATCGCCATGGCTTTGTTCCACCTGTATGTTTTTACACCTGCCCTGGATATGCATATGACTTACTAATATGTTAACTTGAGTTTACATGATTTTCATCGGTCACCATCAAGAGTCCAATGAATGACAAGATTTGTAAAAGCGACTGTTGGGGTTGATCTAGTCAGGACGACAGATTATGCTATTAACTATAACTCAGTATTCCATTGTTGGCGGTACTATACTTCTTGTGATAATATGCGGCCCTTGGTATAGGATAACTCATCACAATCCTTTAGGGCATGTTTCTCAAAACTACTAGCAACGAGTTTTTCTAATCTGCTCCACTTTGTTTGGGCGGGGGCTCCCCAAATTCGACATGAAGTTCGAATTCGGTTAGAGGTGCCTGCCAAGTTCTGGAATGTGTTTGTATAATGTTTTTACTCTCACAATTCATTACTACGGCTTCTTTCTGGGCTTGGTAGCTTGCCAATAAGCTGGGATATGCAGACCAGCGACATCGTTATTTATGGTTGCCTTCTCCTCCTCACACGAAAGTCCCCTCATTCGAACAAAACAGGCTTAGTTAGTTGCTCGTGCACAACCCCACTTCTTCGCCTCATCTGTGATCCACGTACAACTGTGAAATTTGTGGCTGGTAATTAACCCATACACTGAATGACTTGGTCAGCAACATGAGTTCAGCAGAAGACCAATCCGAGACCATCCAAGCGTCTTCAAATACCAGGCGTACCAATGCAGCGTGCGCATTCCAGCCAATTAGTCTCCCAGCTCCCCAATTTCTGACCCATTTCTGCAGATGTGTCAAATGTCGCGAGCGCAAGGTTCGCTGCTCGGGCGGATGTCCCTGCACCAACTGCGTAAGACGTTGCACTGAATGTATTTTTGAGCCAGATGAAAAAAAGATACTGGTGTCGGAGAGGTAAGTAGACCGGAAGGACACTCTTCTATAAATCCTGCTAAAGCCAGCCACAGATATTTAAACGAATTAAAACGTAAACTGGAGGTCCTCGAGTCTGGCAGCCTAAAGAACCCACACAAGCGGCAAGCTGCTGCTGTTTCAAATCAAGAGCATCCAAGTTCACGCAGCAGGGTTGCTAATGAAAACAACCAAGCGCAGACTCCCATAGCTGCAATCGCCGGCGACAGCATGTTGCTAAATCTCACAAACCCTTTGGCAAGCACACCCTCCAAGTTTGTTACCGACTTTCAAGGGCGAAGACGTGCGTCTATTTTCTCCCCCATTGGCTTCGTACTCAATGTGTGTAGGATTTCTTGGGCCATCCTCCACTTGGGCCTACAGCCAACATGTCATGACTATGATTCGCAACAGCCTGGATCAACATCAATCGCCAAGTCTTCCTCTAAACACGGATGGAGCTGCGTTTGCGTTTGAGCTACCATCAACCAGTAAGTTCAGTACCGCAGATATAACAATGGAAAGTCTCCCATCCCGTGACTACGCCATCTACCTCTGCAACACGGTCAAATTTCACATCTGCCAAACATATCATCTATTCGACGAACAGTCCTTCATGCAAGGGCTCCACACACTGTATAGTGATGACGTACATCTCTTTGATCCAAAAAATCGTCTGTGGTATGTGCAGTATTTCATCATAATGGCATATGGCAAAGCGCTTCTTGTTCGTGGTTCTTCGCAAGTGAATCCGTATGGGTGCGATTACTTTTCACGAGCTATGCAGCTTCTACCGGATGTGGATGGACTCTATCAGGATCCTATAGCTGCCGTCGAGATATGCTGTGGCTTAGCTTTGTATTTGCAATCTGTCGACCACAGGAACAGCGCATATGTATACGTAAGTCCTGGCTTTGTTCTGCTCGAAGCTGTGCTCCTCTAACCATAAACAGCTTGGAATCGCCCTACGCATCGCTTTGAGTCAAGGAATGCATCGAGAGCTGGTAGGCGAGACGGGTGACCTCCACGACGCTGCGAGACATCGGAGTGCTTGGTGGACGCTCTACATTTTAGACAGGAAATTCTCATCTACGATGGGTACACCGAGTTCGATTCAAGATAATGATATTACAGTCGCTTTGCCTACTTTTCACCAATCAACACAAAGTTCCATCGCGCTAGATATACATGTTAAGCTATCTCGTCTGATAGCAAAAGTCATCAACAGTAGGTACATCGTTCGAGACGACTGGATTTTTCGACTTACAGTCGTAGCTATATACGGTATCGATGGCAGACTGGATTCGTCCTTTCTTCAAACCCTCCGACTTGTCCTCCGTGAAATGGCTTCTTTGGCCACTGAGCTCAACGAGTCACCGGAGTTCAGATTCGACAATAAGGGCCCCATATCGCGAGTCTCAGCCACACTCAATCTTTGCTATCACCAGGCATGATGCGTGACTTAAGCCCACAATGATCTCATACTAATAACGAGACAGTGCATCATACTCGCCACTAGGCCGCTACTTATGTGTCTCTTACGGGATAAACTGGAGCATCAAGCATCTGGAGAGGTTGCCCGTGAGATTGTCGGGCCTGTTAAAGCCTTTCTCAAGACGTCATGCGAGTCTGCCACTAAATCTTTGAGCATACTCGCTGCCCTCCAATCGCAAGATCTTCTAGGTAAGACAAAATGCGAAGACACAGCTCAAGCTATCATATGCTAATGTTTCCCATCTCTCAGAGATATTCCTTCCATTTGATTTGGACACCGCTTTCTCTGCAGGTTTTGTCCTCACCCTTGTATTTGCAATCCAGCCGTCCCAGCAAGTCCTTCAAGATACTTCTCACCTTCACACAACTTTGAGTATTATCAATTGCCTTGTATCAGGTGGGAATATTCCTGCAGGTTTCAGACGTGAGGAATTAGAACGCTTGCATGAGATGGTGCTCCTTGTGCATCAAGGCACCAATATAAGACTCGATAACACAGTGTCTTTACCTTTCAACCACCCGGATCTTACAGCATACGGTGTATCGCCAAGTCAAATGATGAATGTGGCTGATCTTTTGGATGGATATCCGGTGATAAGTGGTGATGGATCTGACCTGGCAGATAATAATTGGCTTTGGGAGAATGAAATGCCACTTCAGCCTATATTAGATTAAGTTCGGTTATCTAGAGAGACTGTATCGCTTTAGGAAGGCCAATAATGTCCCCATTCATTGATATTCACTTTCCCTTTCAGCTTTCGTAGCAGGTCAAGCCACTTCGGAATTCGTCATAGAAATTTCATATATAGTACTCTACATTGCGTGTGCATTAGGTAATAGATTGTTTTCTGCTTACATTATGAAAATTATCCCACAAACTGGTGAAAGAAATTGTGTAATCTAACTCAAGCAGCTGGGCGATGGTGAATACGACAGTCGGTGCAAATGAATCATGTCACAATACAGGTCCAATGCACTAAGACAAGGTTATTCATCCCTAGGCAAGGTTGGCACATTTTTTGTTTCTTTGGTGAGCATTATATTTGTCTATAGAAAATCCAAGTCACTGAATTAATTCTTCTATGACTACCTTACGACAGAAGGACCGGAATAACTATTCAGTCGTTGAGTTGTTTCAGGTCCGCGTTTGCCAAGGTAAGGCCGAAGAGATGGTAAACAAGCAATAAGAACGCTTGTACAACTATCAAGAAGACAAAGAAGTACTAAACTACCGTCAATTACGTTGTCTTTTTACATTGTGATGACAAAGGATTACTCACAAGCAAGATTAAAGTTCTTTATACCATCCTCTGGGGCGTGTTTAAGTATGGCAAAGCGCATAATGCACATGGATATATTGATAATACCCAAAAGGAACACAAAGTATAAGCCAGCTTGCATTGCGACTTGGAGCTTCATATGAGGAATAAGAAGCCACGGTAAAAAAAACACTAATGTCATAAGTATGTCTCCCTTAGGTTCTTTCAAAATTCGGACTCACCAAGGATATCACTTGAGAAGTGAAGACCCCAGCTAATATCATAAAAGGTCTCTTGTTTAGTGGTCGAGCATGTCTCGAAATTAAGATCCCTGGACCAAACTTGTGAATAGGCTAAATCATTACACGCATGTCCAATACCTACCAGGTAGATTCAAGCGGAATGCATATAGAAAACACAAGTATAATACTACTAAGATAGCATAAAATAACCAGTCCAATTGTCACCATAAGCGAAATTCGACTTTTAACCATGAAATTTGGAAAAACGCCCAGGTATATGTCAAGAAGAGCTGCCTTGCAAAGATAAAAACTTGTTAGTAGTGGTATGTTGCTTAACCATATCAGCTGTTACTCCATTTTCAGCTGCCTTTCTCTTACATATCCTATGCTCATTATAGAACGTTACCTTAAGTAGCAATTGTAACTTGTGAGGATCCATATACAGCTCCACGAAGGCTGGCGTTCCAGGTGGATCCAAAGAGCCTAATTCTTTGAATTTAGTAGCAAATGATACGTATACTGTGCTAGAAATCCACGCAACGCAAATCAAGATATCACTTCGTGACAATCGGCGCTGTTGGATTTTTATTCGGAGGTAGAGCCGAGCATAGATGACGAGAGCGGCAATCAACGTCAAGAGCCAGCTTGATACCTACAGTCTTCGGTCAATACATTTTACGATCATGGTATTCCTGCAAAAGTCTTTTACCAGAATTGGGACTGGCCCCGGATTCTGAAGTACCATTGCTGCAATCTCGCCGACAGGCCTTGGTATGAGGACGTTGTAGCACGCAAGCCAAATTTCACCACGCACACATGAAAATGACGGAGGCATGAGAGCGGGTTATTTCTGGGTGGGGTATTCATATTTATATGGCATCTCTAAAAGGAATCTTGTGGCTTGATTCAAACGCAGATTGGGCAAATGTCAATTATAGCGGGTCAAACTTTCTGGCATTGGAATGCCGGATTAGTGATACTGCTGCTTTATGCATAAACCTTCACCGATCAGGCCTCTCTTTATTTGCAAAAAATTACAATCGACTCCCAGAAAACCATAAACATGCATCCATGGTAACATGAAGATTTTTTGTTTCGATAAACTCTGAATGAAATCATATGTACAAGAAGCTCAATCCTTCCACACCTTGTCTGTACATCTGTATAAATACTTCCAACGTACGGGTTCTGCTAAATACAACCTCCAGAGCCCTCCTCCCCCGTATCGTAGTATTGTCTATGTTTTGACCCGCCGCTTCATTGGAGCAGAAGCAGAGAGACATTTTCTAAATAAAATCAATGACGAACTCATTCATAGGTTCAAAAAAGCTCACCTTAGCATTCACTTAGTACTTTGCCTCCCCAGTGGTGACAAACTTCATCGAAAGCCTGAGAGTTGAGACCAACATCACAGTAGTAGCTCATTTTACGCCAACACCAGCAGGTCTTCTTGCCAATGGCTTCGCAGACTTGCTTTGTTGTTGCGTCTTTGTTTTTCACGTCTGGGAGTCGGCACTTTGAACCAATGTCAGCGCAGGCAGTTGTTCCGGCAACCAAGCCAGAGACGACAAGAAGAACGGATGAGAACTTCATGGTTTTTGGTTATGGATAAAAGGAGAATCTTGAATGGTAGTAGCTGGTTGTGTAGATTGATGTGTAGATTGTTGTGTAGATGGTGAAATTAATGGCGTTGAGTGCAAGTGCCAGAAGCCTGGAAAGTGTGGGTATTTATTTTGCGCGAGCTCTTGTACAATTGAAGGTGAATGCACCCTACGCCATACCGAACAATTTGATTGTGAGTATATTCTGTGTTAGCATTCCAATAATTTCCATTGTAAAGGCCCAGTAAAAGTATCCAACCTTCCGTGAAGAATTTGTCTAGGCCATTTGCAGCGACCAATGATGATATTTAGGTAACGCCGATAAGCGCACGTGGGTCAATTTCCACATAATTTCCTAGGGGGGCTTCTTTGGTACGCGATTCAGCTCCACATTGCGGTTCTAAACTGTTCCAATGCTGCCAAACCTTTTTGCAAATACTAGGATCAGCAAAAGCACCAATGAACACTTCCAAAATACGAACTTCTCCTGTCTATTGTACTATTGATTAAAAATTGTTAGAGCATAAAATATGCACTCCCGTCACTACGAATCATATGAGGTATATCATCATATAAACCATATTTGGCATTTATTGATTGGGAAATAGTGCAAATACTTCATCATCTACTCATCTCATTCTAGAATCATTTCCAGTTCCGTTGATATTTTGTTAGATTGGGACGGCCAATTTGGAAGTATACTTTCCAGTGACATCAATGCTGATCATAATTAATGAGATGTTCCTGAACACTTGTTTTTCTTTTACCACTGCCTTGGTTAATATATCAGTGCTTTCTTGCATGTGACGAGTCAAATCATTTGCATCTATAGTATAAAATTCGAAGCACCCATCAGTTCAAGACTAACTGCAGGCTGGAGCGAGTAACAGCCGGATTAAGCAATGGTAATGTGGAGATAATCATCGTGCATTCCCCTGCTTGAAAACTTTCCTAACGAATGAACAATGCCGAATAGCCACTCTCGCATGGCAAGTTCACCATTGCCACTTCCTTTTATCCCTGACCAATCCAAATCCGGATCTAAAAACAAACTCAAAACAAATATCGCCCACAGGTGCATTTTATGAACACCACAATCCATATATTTCCGAATGCAGTCAGGATAAACTGGGGTAATCAAGGTTTTTGATACTTTATGGCTGCTCAACATTTCTCCGAATCGGCAGCGTAGACCACGCACTCATTGCAGAAGATTTTGTATTCTTTTTCTTCTCGAATGAGATTCATCTCTCACAATTAGGTGTAAATTTAAGGCCTTCAATAATTATAAATCAAGTGAAATACGCCCAGTGGTTTTTCCAGTCAAAGCCTTGCTCTTGCAAGATTGGTCGATGTGGTTTGATTAACTCCTGATTCTCCACCTCGGCAAGATATCCCGTCGGGCATTCTCGAAACCACATTTGGGGTTGGCTCCCATAAAATTCGTCAAATTTCTCATTCAGCGCTTCTTTAAGGCTCCGAACGCGGCCCCCGGGATGCAGAGACTCCCATGGGTGGGTGCACACTCGCCCCTTGCATTTTTTGAGTACCATGATCAAGGCGTTGAGACGAGTGAAAATCTTGTCAAGAGTGCGCCCAGCAATCTCATACACCGATGCATCCTTACTAAAATGGGCTAGATTTTTAGTTTGGTATTGATCGGACTAGAATGGTTAATTAAATAGGTTCTGATTCCTTGAGTAAGTCAACGCACCTTGAGGTCAAAGAACTCTGTTTCATTCGTACACCATATAGAATAGTAAAGACTGTACTCGTCTGAAACTATTCTAAGGCCTTTGTAGGTGTTATTAGGATAGTAGTTTTGCCAGACGCCAGCCTCTCTATGCTTGTCACTGCGGCCTCCATTGAGACCTTCTGGAACAGCCTGGGTCGGTTAGAAAAGCATCATTTGTAAGACTCATGATACTCACTGCACCCCAATATTCAATGTGTACATGCTCTTGTCTGTCAGTTGGAGAAATGAAAGATTTAAGAGGTATAGACATGCCATCCAGTTCTTTTCGGACCCCCGCAATCCCAAGTAAGGTTGAGCTGACATCAGTGTGAGTTGTGACAGCATCAATGGTGCCTCGTCGAGTCACTCCTGGGCCGCGAACAAAGAACGGGATGTGGATGTCAGTATCTATAGTTGCAGTTAGCACACCATCAGCAAAGATTTCGGCAATATTTACCATATCCACATTCCTTGCCCGGATGCATCCGATGCTGGCTGATGTGATACCCATTGTCGGTAGTGTAAAATATGTACGTGTTATTAAGTTCATTAGATTTCTCGAGCTTACCGACAAGCTCTGCTACCATTTCATCAACAGCCTGGAGGGCTCTCAATCGTTGACGTTGATAATGGTCGTGATATGAAATGACAGAGTCATTTAGAGGTGACAGATCCTTTATCCAACTAGCACCCCCACTTACGGCAGCATTAAAGCTTTCATCACGGGGTATCTTGTAATTTTTAAATAAGTTCTGATGCCTCGGTGCAGCCTTGGGTTCCTCAAGGAATGAAACATCTTTTTCCACATCAATGACCCAATTAGAATGAGGTGCGATTGGAGAAACAGTGAGAAAGAAGGGCTTCTCCTCTTGTAAAGCCTCGTCCAGCCATGCATTGGCCTTTTTTGAAACAATATCCGTCGAGTATTGACCTGCATAGCTAACAGGGGTTTCACCGTTATGTGTGATCTTAGCATTCCAATACTGATAAGTATATGGATCCAATAAAAAGTCAGAGCCATTGAAGCCTCGAGCAAGTGGCGCATTATAATTATCGACAGAGTGGAAGTTCCACAGTTTACCGACGTAGTAGGTGTTGAAGCCAGCCTCTTGCATCCACAAAAAGAGGTTGTCGTCATTAATTCCTTGATCAACAACCTTAGGGTAACCGCCATGTGGTGGGGAAACATTTGTTACATTGTGATTATGAGCGGCCTTGCCAGTCCACAATGTTGCTCTGGAAGGACAACACAGCGCCACGGTGCAATAATGCTGGTTGTAAGTGGTACCTTCGTCGACTATAAGATTCTAAAAAAAATCAGTGACTTCAAAGTTAGCTTGCATCGTGAAAAGAACACCAACTTTGACATGCGGCATGTGCTTTACACTCTCCATGTGTAAATCTTGGTCATCGGTCAAGATGAAAAGAATGTTTGGACGTCGGCATATTGCTAGCCGACTGAACGTCAGCAAAATGGTAGGCCAGTACAACATGATTTGGTAATGAATTTTTCATTCAGACTTCTGGTGATAGAAGCAATCGCTAGCTCTGAATGAAAATTTGAATGCTCTTGCTCTGTTTATTCGGCCATGTCTGATGGGCAATAGAGTGAATGCCCGCATTTCCCGACGACCGAAGGCGCGATTCCGATCGCCGACACAGTCCGATCGCCGATGGGGCGCTGATCCCGACGCCATTTTGCTACGCGGCCCTAGAATCGTACATGGGCCCTTGTATTTCGGGTGAATCAGGTATGGCCGATTTAAATTTTGCAAGGTGAAGGGGACTACAATAGAGAGATTTTGGAAACTTGGAATCGAGAATTATCAGGTATGCCTGCATTGCGTAACACATTTTCTCCGTGTACCAAAAGCCTCATTACCAACTATTTTGCTTTGAACATTGCCCAACGAAGTCTGATAGAATGGCCCTTGAAAACAACAACAAGATTGTTGAAGTCGATGAGACAGCTCCATTGCTAAATCCCGGAGATGAACGCGGTAGGCCAAATGAGAACACCATAGGTGAACTCCACTGACTCGAACTTCAAAGAGTCCTGTTCAAATGATGACGGAAGGGTATCAGCCGTTGTAGTATGGATGGTGTTTCCAATTTTACTCGCAGGTATTCTAAATAATTCTTGCATGTGGCGCATCGGAATTCTAACCTGAAATGTTTGGAGGCATATTTTTATCCAATGTCGTTTCGTCAGTGGTAATAGCGATCAATCAGCAAATTGCATCCGAGTTCAATTCTTTATCATCATCTGCATGGCTCTTAACCGCATACACATTGGCACAATCTGCAAGCCAGCCGTTGGTAAGATAAAACGAGTTTCATACATATATCAATTGGTAATTGTGAAATAGTATGGCAAATTGAGTGACATTTATGGGAGAAGAAATTGTCTTATTTTTTGCTGGACTGTTTTTGGACTGGGATGTCTTCTCGTGTCAGTCTCCCAGTCACTACGCATTTCATTTTACTGACTCTTGAAGTGGTGCTGGGAACACTTTCTGGCAAGTTATTCTTGGGCGTGCGATAAGTGGTGTTGGAAGTGCGGGCAAAATCGCCCTTACATCAATTGTGGTGGCTGGTAAAAGTCCCTATTTATGCGTGCGGGTGCATGGCTAAGCGCCTTAGTTAGATCTAGTTCCGCTGCATTACGTAGCAAAATATCGGGCGTATGTCAACTTGACTGCGACAACAGCGCGTTCCATTGGTGGGCCAATCGGTGGGTGGCTTGCTGGAAGTGTTGGATGGCGTTGGCATGTCGATGCAATCAAAGTTTCCCAACGCCAGCTAATTAATTGCTTAGGTGCTTCGTTATTCAGTTTCCAGTCGCTCTCATTGGGCTAGCTCTTGTCCTCTGGAAATTGCCTGAGCCAAGCCAACTTCATCTACAAGCAGAAAGTGATGGTACTTGTTTGTCCAGGTTATCCCGAGTTGACTTCGCCGGGGCCACAGCCTTGGTTGGCACTGTTTTCACAGGGCTCTTGACTTTAGACCTGCTTACAAAGCAAGGTCTAACAGTGGTGTCAGGTGGCTTTTGTGCAGCGTTCGTTATATTTTTTATTTTATTTGTTGCTGTGGAAAAGGGTTATGCAAAGGAGCCTATCCTGCCACTAGACTTAGTGTCCAAGAGAGATGTGGTATCGAGCTATCTTATAATGGGTTTCCAATCAGCTGGACAGTTTGGAGTAAGTTAAAATCATAGAATTGTCACTGAAGCTCCGCTAAAACTATGTTAGCTTCTGTATTCCATTCCTATTTATTTCCAAATTGTTGGACGAGAATCCATATCATCCGCCAGTACCAGAGTTGTGCCTGTTGTTGTTGGCAATGCACTTGGCACAATCCTTAGCGGGAAGCTAATCACAAAATTAAAAAAGTACAAAACTCTAACGGCTCTTGGAAATTCGGCAGGCATCATTGGCTTCACACTCATTGTACTGCGTTGGCATGGCAAAACCAGCTGGTTTGAGGCGTTCTTGGTGTCCCTGCCAGGCGCTGGCATGGGCATTATCCAATCCACAACATTTATTCATCTCGCCGCGAGTTTGGATCCATCTGACATCGCAATTGCTGGAACTGCTTGGTTCCTTTCACAGAACGTCGGCGTGCTTTTGGGTGCTAGTTTCTCTACTGCCTTGATCAATCGAGTTCTCAAAGTTAGACTAGAGGATCTTTTGGCTGATGTGAAGGCGAAAGAAGAGGTAAGAAAACCCACTGCCTTTTAACCTTGACGCATAAATACCGATCTAATGCATTCAGATCATTAAACATGTCACTTCAAACGTCGAGTACGTCATGGAGTTGCCTGATACAGTCAGAGAGTTGGTCTCTCAAGCATATGTTGCGGCTCTTCTCTCATCGCACTGTGTGTCCAATTTTCCCCACTCCTAGTGTTTTCAAGTTAATTATCAATAGTACTTTCCGTCGCATTTGTGGTTACGGCTCTGCTTGTGACAATGTCCATTAGAGAGAAATCTTTGTGATAGTTCTATAACTCCTGTATGTCAAATTCTGAGAAGGCTTTTCTCGTTCAATTTGCCAATTGCAACTTTGGTCGCGAAGGCTTATAACTAGTGCAGCCACTGGTGGTTTGGATACTTGATACAGCAAACTTGGTCGTGATTTCCGATTCACGTCATTTCTTCATGTAAAATTGATACTATGCTCCTAGATAGAACAAAATTTTGGACTGGAAATTGTGCTGTGCTTTCACCTTGACTTTTGCTTCAATTTAAAATCCTGTAATCTGTGCTCTGCTACTCAATTGACAGGGGCTGCCCAGCACGTCATTCAAGCTAAAATTAACGCATCCTACAGTATCCACATCATGGCCAACTTGGTTTGCAAAGCTACAACACATGCATAAGGCATTGTGAATGATAACCTCTCCCATGGAATCAGCCGGGATACAGAAGCAAAGGAGATCAACCATCAAGGCATGTCTTCGTTGCCACCGGCGCAAGCAACGATGCGTGGGCTTCCCCGCATGTACCAATTGCCGTGCGGCAGATATTCCGTGCACCCGTGATTCGACTCCTGTGATGCGCCGCATGGCCGGACTTTCCAAGGAAGAGCTTCTCAACAAGATTGAGGCACTTGAAGAACAATTATCTGCCAAAGGAAGAGATCCCGAAAACGTCCAACCATCACCATCACGCTCGGTTCAACGTCGACTTTCTGATGTCTCAGCATTCTCCATCTTCTCTGATCAGCATAGCCGGGATGATGATGCTGGATTTCAATATCTGGATAGCGGTGAGCAAGCGACTGGAAATCACCACGCTTCTCTCCGATCAACTTGCCCAGTCAGACATCCAAATAATGAAAATAAAACCCCGACTAATGGAGCACAATCGCCTGAACAAAACATCAGTTGCCTAGAGCGTTCGGACATTGATGAATCTATAGGACAGCAGCTGTTGAACACTTTCTTGGAAAGCATGCATCGACGTGTTCCATTTTGCGACTATTCACAATTGCTCCTGGCGCTACGATCAGACGAAAAGTCGAGTCCTATAGCGCTGTTTCGTGTTTATATGGCTTGTGCCATTGGCGCAGCAATTTGGCAACTGACTGGAACATGTCCACCATTAAATCCAGTCAAATACTTTACCAAAGCTTCCCAAATCCGAGAGTCGATTGACAAATCAAATTTGGCCCATGAAACTGAAGTGCTCTTGTGGATTGTTCTCTACAAATTACGCTCGTCGTTCTCCTCGGATGTTTGGTACACTATTGGGCTCGCTATGAGAACAGCTGTTGAGGCTGGTCTGCACCGAAAACACTATTATCAGAATCTAAATACCACAGAAGCAGATCTACAGCGCTGTTTATTCTGGGCAGTTTATGTGATTGAGAGGAATATTTGCTGGGCAATGAAGCGACCTTTTAGTCTCGCTGATCATGACATTGACGCCGATTTTCCTTCATTGATCGTCAATCAGACACAACTCCATAACTCCAGCGAGCATCACAGACCCGTGGATCTAAATGTTTTCATTTCCACAATCCAGCTCAGTCGTCTCAACTCCCAGGCCTATGTTCAGATTTACCGTGTCGATCAAACATTTTGCAAAGAGCAAATCCCGTTACTTCTAGACAAGATACGACACTTTGAGTCAAAGCTACCTGATTGCAGCGCCCCAGACGCTGATTTCCTCAAACTCCACACTAATAATGCTGTAAGGGTTATTGTTGAACCATCACTCAGCAGTCTAGAGCCATCGGATCCATTGATTACGGATTGTCTTGAGGCATGTGGAAACGTGTGCCAGCTTTTCAAGCGCCTCAGGCTAAACAGAAGTCTTGGTTATTCATTTACTATGCTGAACTCTGTTTTTATCGCTGGTCTGACGATATGGTAAAAAGAGATCCCACTCTGAAGTTATCAATGAAGGCTCATGTGAATCAGTTATATCATTTCCAAACACCCAAAGCTTTGGACACCAGCTCGATCAAATCATCTCCGAGCTTGTTCGTCTGCGCTATTTGCTGCTGCGGAGAGAAATAACGCAGTGCGAAAGTACTGCGACGTCTTGGACACAATTATTGAAGCAGTGATGGACCACGTGGAACAAATCTCAAATTCCACTAACAACTTAAGCGTCGAAGGCTTCGGCAGCCCCTCTGAGTCTAGCAATACCTCAAGCCCACAAGAGGTATTTGAAAAACTAGGGCGCACCTTACGCGAATCAAATTTCGAATTCCCACCTCAATCATATCCAACCTACCGTGCTGAGCTTGATGACGCAGCCAATGATGCAGCTCTACCACACCAATTATCTGGCATTCCTCTTGAAGGATTACTCGAGCATAGTCAATGGAATGTATTCGACTTTTTTGAAAATTTCAATGAGGGATTCATGACGTCAACAGACCGACTTTTTAGTGTAAGCTAGTCCATTAAATGCATATTCTGTGCTTTGAATGAAGCATTTTTATTGTCCCAGTTCCCGATATATCTTTATTGAATCAAATGTCATCAGGTTAGTTCAGGGGTGTGTGCGTGCTCATAACGGATGCGTTTCCGCATTGGTGATGGCATCCGGAATCTGATTGGTCCTTTGCCCATTGCGTGCTTCATTGAGATGTTGCCGCCATTACCCCAACAACTCCGCCCCCTGGCTTTATTGTTTCGGCAATCGGAAACGTATACATTGAAATTCCTATGACCGAAGCTAGTTCTCGGGCGGGACAGCTGCCAAAGGCAATTTCTATGCATAAGTCTGCGCCTAAATGGTCGCACCTGCGCCCACGATATCTTGATCGAAGATTGGTGGTGCTTTTATATATGACTGAAAATGAGTTGAGCTTATTTTAAATACAATGAATTGTCCATTTTGGTCACCAAATCCACCATCTCTACAAGCGCCCGAATCTGCCCTTGAACGACAGGTCAACAGTGACTGCGAAAAGATGGCCGATGACAAAGCTCCAACTGAAGAATTAATTATTCCAGATTGGTCTGCAGCGTCAGAGGTAAAGCTGAGACGAAAGTATGGATTTTATGTCATGATATAGGACACAACTGACCCAGTAATAGGCTCGACTTTACCATACTGCCCCTGCTTATGCTTGGATTATTTGCACTCCAGCTTGATAAAGGCAATGTTTCATATGCATTAACAACCAGTTTTACCAAGGACCTTGGCATCGGCACCAATAATGTCAACTACGGCAACCAGCTTATGTTGGCTGGGATTGTGATATTCGAAATACCCTTCAACATGGTGCTATCCAGAATTGGGCCTGCCAAATGGCTAACGATTCAAATATTTTCATGGGGTATTGTCGCAACTGCTCAGACTGCGATGAAAAATCTCTCGGGTTTCTACGCCACACGCTTTCTTCTTGGAATGTGGGAAGCCGGCTATCTTGCAGCATCGCTGACGATCCTCGCATCATTTTACGCAAGAAGAGAGATGGCTATGAGAGTGACTCTTGTTTATATTGGCAATTACTTTTCGGCGGGCATGGGAGGACTTATTGCTGGAGCGATCTTTCACATTCCGGAGTCATCTGGTTTGAAAAAGTGGCAGGCAAGTATGATCGCTGAAAACTACAATGGCATGCTAACCAAAAACCAGTGGCTTTTTCTTATCGATGGACTCTTCACAATGGTTGTAGGAATATGCTTTGTTTTTCTAATGCCACGATCCACGACCAACACAATGCCGCTCTGCGGCTTGAAGCAATTGGATTTTTTCAACGACGCAGAGCGCCGGCTACTGGCTAACCGCGTCATTCTGGATGATCCACGAAAGGCAGTTGTATTATCTGGCATAGGATTCAAAAAGGTCTTCCAAATTCTATTGACAAATTTCCGCATCTGGGGCCATTTCTCGATCAACCTCATATCCCTCACCCCGAAGGGAGGACTCTCGACGTACGCACCCACAATCATCAAAAACTTGGGTTTCAGTTCCATTACATCCAGCAACTTATCATCTGTCAGCAATTTTGGCGTCTGCATATTTGCCATTGCAGTTGCCTGGATCAGCGACAAGACGTCAGTACGGGGACCGCTATGCTTGCTGTGCGGCATATACTCGCTAGTGTTTGCGGGCGTCCAGTATTCTATTGTCCGAAGCAAAGATGCATGGCTCAAGTACGCAATTCTAACAGTCTTCAATTCTGGAACAGCTGTTTCCCAAGGAATCAATGATGCGTGGTTTAGCGTCAACACGCCAGATCCGCAGGAAAGATGCATCGGTCTGGCGTTAGCTGTAGCAGGCTCCAATCTCGGTGGACTTTCGGGGCAGAGCCTTTTTGTGGCAAGCGATACACCATATTACAACAACGGTTTCCTCAGAATTCTCTGCATATATGCGGGCAGCATTGTCATGGTGGCCGGAATGATCTTTTATTATTGGAACCAAAACAGACTGCTCGCCAACAGTTGCGACAATGTCTTGTCTGATGACGGCGCTGGGGCAGTGCCAGCTCAAGGACGTGTGGTTAAAGTCAAGCATGAACTATGATCAAACATTGTTCCTAATACCTCAAGGTTCCACGACCTTTGCGACTCTTTTCAAGGCTGTACGTCAAACTCCTCAATCACCTCCATCATAGATACCTTGTGTCATCCAATGAATTTCGTCAGTCATCAAAGAATCCGGGTACATGTGATAGCCTCTGTGTCTCAGTGATTTAAAAATGTATACTTCATGTTCGTTATCTTTCATGTCTTTTCTTGGACACTTGTTTGGACATAACGTTATGCCCAGTATGTTGATGAGAACCTGCCAGATACGGAGCTGCAAACATTGAGTAGTGTGGTCATAAACTTCCAGTGAGCCTTCGAAATGAGTGTGCTTTTATACAAGCGTAAAATAAATTTAATGAGTAACTGGACCCTTGAAAGACGGAAAACCTAGAGCAAGCTATGGAGTTGACTAAAGATCGAGACAATTGATCTCAACAAGAGCATAGCATGGTCACGTGCTCTCTCTCTTTGACAACACCCCAATAAGTCTTCGGCACAAAGGTATCAGGCGCCATTTTGTTAAGCTATCGAGTTAATTTCGTGTAATTCTCTAATCATGAAAAGGACGCAACCCACACTCTCTGTTTCGTCAGGTCAGAGTATGATTCAGAGTGTTTGACTCAATTCCCGATGAACCATAAATTCACAAGATCGTGGCAGATTGCGCTAGCTCCATCACCCTTGCTTTTTATAACACAAAGTAGACGTATGATCAACCTCCTGATCTAAGCACAGTGGCTGCACCAAAGTAAGCAGCCTCAAACCCCGAGCCACGCGATGTGACCATTGTCGATCGTGGACACTATGAGCATCATATGCACGTATGGGAATAAAGGGTGGGACGATATTTATATGCATAATTAATCGTGAGAGATATGTCGTTTGCATGCTGCCCTCAGAAGTTCGGTCAAAACAGCGTGATTCCTGCCGCAGATTATTTATTTTCTATCTAATGCACTTACCTACCACAATATTATAGCGTAGCAAAAAGCACTGTACATATGGATTTGACCCCATAATAACTTGGGGGAAGTGGGTGAACAGCGAATGGAGAGCCGGCTGCAAAAAGCAAAACTAATCTCCGCAGAACCGATGGGTTTCCCACATTTTTACGATCATGTGTCGGCAACCTGGAACGATCTGACACCTATCGGTCGATTAAAGAAGCTTGCACTAAACCAAACAGATCTAGTTAGAGAGGATGGGCTGCTTCACCGTGAGATTTCGGGACGCTATTTCATCCCCGCAGTGACAGCTGCTGTCGAAGTTCAGGGTGGACTGTGTCTCGGCCTGCCCGGCATGAATGTAGACAGATCTTAGCCACAAACAAATGATGTAATTCTTGAGATGATCTGCGTAACCTCGATCACGAGTGCTCCTCCCACACCCATTTTGTCATAGATCTTACAAGAATGGGTATCCATGTTTTAGCTAATTGTCTCACCTGCCAAGATACGCATTAGTTCTCATGCGTGTCTTAGTAAAAGCCGCTATCTGTTCAGCTCCATGGCAAGCGAGATTCCTGCCTTGGATCTCAGGAGGTTTCCTAGTTGGAGTTAAATGCTTGCCTTCCCCACATTGAGCACCTCATAATCACTTTGAAGTCACCTAACAAACAACCGATAACTATTGCTTGTTATTGGGTCTCCAATCACACCATTGACTCTCTTTGTATTTATCAACTAAAATTCGGCCGCAGACCTGACATTTCTTGACTCTACGCAGATGGAAGTGCCAAAATTTAAAGCAATCATCATTGGTGGGGGGCCAACCGGTCTGATTGCCGCCCATGCGCTCACGAAAGCCGGGATAGATTTTGTTGTCCTAGAGCGGCGTGGAAGTGTCGCTGCTGATGTCGGCGCTTGTCTGGTCTTAGGGCCACATAATTTGCGAATCATGCATCAACTGGGGCTTTTAGCTAAGCTGAAGATAATTGGAGAGGAATTGCTTTACCATAAAGGTTTCTCCCTCGACGGCTATGAATACAAGAGAGCTACGGATTTTCGGACGTTGAAGGAAAAGTAAGTAGGCTCAACCATTTATTTTCCTTCATTCTGTCGACTAATATTTGAGATGAAGTCATGGAAATGGACTAATGGTCTTTCATCGTGCGCACTTGGTACAGGCAATTTACGATGGCCTTCCGGATGTTGCGAAGGCCAAATATTTGACAGGAAAGAGGGCAACTGCGATTTCATCGACCAGCGATGCTGTTTTCGTGACTTGTAGCGATGGCACAACCTATCGAGGCTCTATCGTCATTGGAGCTGATGGTGTCCACAGTACCACCCGGCGTATTGTTCGAGCGCTTGCTCTCAAGGAAGACCCTAAGCGCGTCTGGGATGAGGAGAACCCCTTTAAAATCGAATACAGGTGCATGTGGTCTAGCTTTCCTCGTCCTTCTAAACCTGGGCAGTGTTTTGAGACCACAAGCAAGGATAAGTCGGTCATGTTTCTCACCGGTGTTGAACGAGGTTGGATCTTGTGTTACGAGAAGTTCACTGAACCTACTAAAGCGCGAAACTTGTATTCCCAAGAGAACGTGGAAGCTTTCGCAGAGAGCTTGGCAGATTTCCCCGTTGATGAGTCGCTCAAGTTGAAGGACGTTTTCTCCCGGCGCGCCACGGCAGGCATGGCAGATGTTCAAGAAGGCATTGCGAATAATTGGAGTTGGGGCCGCATTGTGCTCGTGGGAGATACGATACATCGGTTCACCCCTAACGCGGGGCTAGGGTTGAACAACGGAATCCAGGACGTGGTCGCGCTCAGCAACCTGCTCCATTCCGCCATCCGAACGACAACAGGAGAACTAGACATCAAGACGCTCACGGGTGTTTTTGAAGCATATCGCCAGAAGCGACTGCACTTTGTCAAGCAGGACTACGATGCATCCGCCATGCTTACACGGCTGCATGCGTGGGCCAACCGGATATACTACTTCTTGAGCCGTTTCATACTGTCACGCGACTTTTTCTCCAGACTTGTCACCAACTTTGTCACTAGTCCGGGTATCAAGCAGTCATTTGTCCTGGAGTACGTCGGTGCCAGCGAGCTGCCTGCAGGAAAGCTTGCTTGGGAACACGCAATTCCGAACACATGAAAGATGGTGAATACTTATCACGACAATATGAACTGGAGGAATACACGTAGGCGAAAGGGAAATGTCAGAAACAGATTTACGGGCATGGACGCAACCACCCAAAATAGAGATTCCAACGGCATGCGCCCGCACCGTTTTCCATAATTAAACAGCGGCACCGGAAATGACGAATTTTCTAAACATAGATGTTAGACTGTGGTGGTTGTAAAGCAGTGACGGTTTCATGGTTAAGGAGGAGGAGTATGAAGCACTGACGGGGCTGTAAATCGATCTTCTTTAAACATAAATATATATAGATAATTTTGAAAACACCGAAAATTGACCAGCGTTTTTGCGGCACGCGAAACAAATTCGCCACGATCTAAGCTGTGTACACAGGTCTAGTAGTATTTCTTGCTGTATGTATCAATTTATTCATATTTTTACTTTTTGGATGGCATCTGTCTTTCTGTAATTCTGTTCATTATCCTGCGTATTTGCTATTGACGATCCAAGTTGAGGGGAGATTTCTAAGATCTAGGTATATATCCGTATATATTCTTCTTATTAATTTGAACAAATCTTTTAAAACTAATTCTATTAACAACTAGAATTCGCGGAAACACTATTGCTCCTAGTACTCGTCACAATCACCGGCTGTGGTTTGTTTTCCACCATATTGGCTTCATTGCTAATTCTTGTAGGACCATCACCCCATTTAGAATTCGCAACACGCTTCATGAACTCTATAAGGCCAAAATGACTGATAGTCAGTGGTTTACTTTGTCGGTTCATCCCAAAGGAGCTCGTTGTACTAGCTTCCTCATCACGCCCGGGTTTACTTAGACTAAAATATGGCCCCAAAGAGGGGAGGCAAGAAGTGACCAAGCCAAGATTTCCTTCTAGATTACTCCATAAAACTTCATTGCTATTAGTCTTTTTGGCTTTCTTGAGACCTTATAACTGGAGACTTACTCGGTGTGCTCAAAGGGACTGCTGCCCCCACCTCAGACCTGATGACTTCGATAAAGCGCACAATGGCAAATGAAATTGTGATAATACCAAGAAGAAATGTCATATATATGGCAATTTTGACTGATCTTTTCACATTCATTCCAGGGAGAACCAGCCATGGCAAAAGAAACACTTTAGTTAGCATCAGCAATGCCTCATTTACTCAGCTCAAGACATCTTACCTAGAACATCTGCAAGGCTACTAAGAGACCAGCTGATTTTAAATATAATTGCTTCTCGAGAAGAAGGACATCTTGACTCTGGATTTGTATCCCTAAACTGTAACATTAGCATTAGTATCGGACTTCCAAGTGCGATGCTCACCACAACGTCTTCATAGATCGGCAGATACAAAGCATAGCGATCATGGTGGCAACATAAGCAAAAATAGTATAAAAAATGGTAGCGATGAGAATCATTCTCCTTCTGTGCATATAGTGCGGAAAGACATCCCAATAGACTGAGAGCAATGTCGCCCTACACAGATATAACTGCAAGTGAAATGGGATGAGATTCAGCCAGAAGACCTTTACAACCAATACATTAGCTATGCGGAATATTTTTGGTCACAATTGATAAATTGGGAAATCGCACACACCTTGAGAATCTTAGGTATCATTCTAGGGTCACCTTCATACCCGGCAAAGGAACTCCCTACACCTTTATCTAGAGCACCTAACTTAGCCATCACAACGGATAAGCCCATACATGCACACCCGCTGAGCCAGGCCAGTATTATGAAAATGTCACCAACCAATAGCGTCCGCTTTTGGATCTTGAGGCGGAGGTACAGACGCGCAATGATGACGAGTGCAGCAATAGCCATCAAAGACCACCCACTGGCCTAGCATTGATTAGCTGAGCAATCAGAGACATCCAGGATGACCATACGATGATTGATGTCGGCCCCGTACCGCCGAACTCCATTTTTTCAATGGGGTATTGTCTGACGTCTCGAATTTTTATCGTATCATCGTCGAGACAGGCTCTACAGTCAAGGTTGCAGACACAAAGACTCCAATTCAGGCAGCGGGGAAACAGACTCCCAGGATTTCCATTCCATGATTTACCAATAGGGGCATGGTTGCCTTTGTGTCTTGGTCAGCAAGACATTCCGGACGCGATGTGGCTTCTCTGGCTTTGGCTCTAACTAGGGTGGCTTGGAACATCGAAGCCACTTGACCAATAGGGACGATTCCATGACTTCCCGGCGGCACCTTGCTCCCAGCCTCTTATGCATCTTTAGTCGAAATCGAACTAGCGGTCGAAAGGGATTCTCCGAGCGTCACCTATCGCCATAGACTAGAAGCTGAGACTCACAAACTGTCTTTGTGGCTCGCATCCAAACGCCCCTGTCAGGCAGGTGGCCCCCTCCTCAGCGCCATTCACAGACGGATCAAGCGCTTTAGATATGCAAAACGGCGCAGGTAAATCAAGATGGCGAATAAATTCCTCTCGCTTGTACCTGGTCATATTGATAAATCCCGTAGCCCATGCTACTCAGGAGAGACATGGCTGACTCACACACACTAGACGTTGGTTAGACTAGCGCAGTTTGCACTGATGCGAGATTGAGGAACATTCAAGGGCAGGCAAGCTGACTGCTGATCTTGTACGACCTTGAGCAATTTCTGGAATTTAACTTCATTCGTGATGCCAAAGTGTATAGGAATTTTCCAAACATGAAATCTCTCCAGTTTTATGCCCACTCTTCTACAATTCCACTTCTCAGTAAAGCAAACAGGGATGCACAAAAGTCGTGAATGGACTGTGGTGGGGACAGAGCGAAATGAGTCAAGAACAAAAAGAAAATACAATTTTCGGTTAATGTTGGCTCCTGCGAATCCCTTCAGATGCCCTAGACGGCCCCTGCTATGTACCCGTCGCATGAAACAGGATACTCTCGTATCTTTCGTCTAAAGATAAATGAATGTTGGCCATAGGGTAGGGGAATACAGCGTCAGTGAAAAAAGAACGTGAGTGGATAACATCACATAACCGAACGCAGCAAATATCAAGCAAAGTGTTCGTGTGTACTCGTACTAAACTTTGGACCATCTTCATAATACCAAATGTTGCGTCTTATGAAATTGGCAGATGATGTAGTTGCTTTTAGACCACTGACCATAATTGTGCTCCATCCTTCGAGAGTGGTCATAAATACTTTGTTATGCTGGGACGGGAAAAAAACGATGTTCTTCATTCAATGGTACGTTATTTCATTATGAACGAGGTGGACAAGGACACGCTGTTTTATTGTCTATCACTCCAACACAACTTGTGTAGTAAGCTGACGTGATGCTATTTGTAGCAATGTCCTTGTTCTTGTCATAAACTAACAAAGTTTATGCACTTTGAATAAAAATACGACGTCAATCGGATATTTCATCAGATGATATCCGACGCTATGGACTCTTGTTATGCCCGAACTCCCCTCCTTTCGCATTCATAAATTTTCCGATCTCCGCTTTTAACCATCGTCCCTGTACAGTACATACGAACCGGGGACTATCATGCGATCGGAAAATTCTCACCAAAAGCCTTTTTAGCTTCGTTATTTTATCCGATGAGAAAAAATCTGCTAATGCTAACGGAGTATGTGTTGAGTCAAGTAAATCGCGAAGGCGAATATTGTAAGAGGATTCACTGATTTACTAGCACTTAGAGTGTGGGAGCGGCAAGTGCATACCCGATCAACCTTTGGAGCTGGCGGGCATAACGACTTTTTGAGAATCCGTGGCCGACTTATCCGAGACGCGACAATGAAATAAGCAACGCGTCATTCAGGAGGGATGGGCGGGTGATGTGAGCACGGGAGGAGCCGCTCAACTCGCATGCAGCTAATACTAGGTCTTCGGAACATCAACAAGCACGTATAAGACACTCAATAAGAGCCGTTGAAAGACGAAAATTAGGTGGAAAATCTGTTTTCTGGTGAAGCTTCGACCCAAATAGTACCTCGGCTGCCCTCAATTTACTGGCAGCAGTCGGCCCTTGAAAACTGGATCCCTGTGCTGGCAAGGATCAAAGCCACATCGGCTGGTGGTGACGAGATCTAGCTGCTTGGCAATAGTGTGTTTCTCGATTGATCTGAAATAGGTTTTTTGTCTATAATTAGTTTCGAACTCTTTTTGTAGAGAAGTCGAAATAAGTGCTACATATCTGTGTTGTTCTGACTACACGCGTTGCTATTGCGGATGCGCCGGAGAAAATCCTCACCGACGCTGACACCCCACCACTATCTATATCTCCAAAGGCCATCACAGGGCACAAGCTTCTTGATTTTTCATGAGGGGCAGATGCCGATCAATGAATCTGCCGTAACCAATGACACAGAAAGCAGTTCCACAAATAGAGGTCAGGTTCTGTGGGTTAGCCACATGTTGGCCACCACTCCATTATAGTGAATCCAGTACATAATGAAAACTCCACTGGTTTGTGGAAGGCGTTTCAAGTCAGAATTTGCGAAATTAATGACGCCAATAAAGTGGAAACGGCATCAGATGCCGAAATCCGTTTGCTAACATGTGTTTTTGGACCAGACAAGTATAATCTTTGCCACTAGTTATAGGTGTCTTGTAGTATAAAAGCAAGGTGGTCGCATGAAAGGGTCCCTGATATTTACGCATTGATTCGTCTTCTCGCTACAATAATTTTCGATTGATATTGACTATCGTACCCCAAGTATTCGTGATGTCGAAATTTGAGTACCAGACTCAGCTTACTGTTCTTGTGGACCGCGCCCAAGACCACCCATCGTTGTCCGCTTTCAAGATACCTGAATGGGGCCTTGATGGACAGGAATTCAAAGGCTGGAAGCCAATTTCTTTTGCTGAGTTCTTGGGTGACGTTGAAAAGGCCGCTCGTTACTGGGCCCACACTCTGTCAGAGAAAGGGCTCGAGCAACGAGACGTAGTAGGAATATGGTATGTAAGCCACTTTGAGGCATCATCAGTATCTTAGCTAATGGGACGTGTAGGGCCAAAGGATATTCCTACCTGGATGCCGTGCATATTTGGGGAGTTGCGCGCGCTGGTTTCATTCCCCAACTGGTATCTCTCAAGTTGACGAATGTTGAAGTCGTCTACCAGTTGCTTCGCAACGCTAACGCAAAGGCTCTTGTATTTGAATCTACGTACAGCTCACAGATAACCGGTGAGATTCTTAGTCTGCCTTTGGTTGACGTACTCTCACAAGATTTGACTCATTTACCCCTCCCTGAATTATGGACGCCATCTTCTGATAGCGATATTGTCATGATTTTTCATTCATCTGGATCGACCTCGGGTTTGCCCAAGTTGGTACCAGTTACAGCAAGATGGCTGGACTTTACTGTTGCAAAAATGAGACCTTTCGCAGCTAAGTCTCTTGAAATCTCTGATAGACAAGTTACAGTTGTCTTAGGGTGAGTGGGATCCATGCTTTCAATTTCTATTCGTTTATATCTGACTCATAACTCAGGGGGAGCTTCTGTCATTTGGCGGGAAATCTTTGCCCTGTCGCTTTTAATGCGGAATCGGCCTGCGTGGTGCTACCCACAGAGATTCCTTACTCTACACATGAACTTAAGAGAATAACTCAAGAGTGCGGCCTTACCATCTTGTTTATGTTCTCTTCTTTCCTAGGAGAGACGGTTCGCGCGGCCCAGAAAGACAATGAGTTGCTTTCTGTTCTTAAGGGTTTCACTTACATTCTACATGGTGGGCTGGCACTTGGGACCGAAGAGGGGGTTTGGGGCCGAGAACAGGGCATAAAGTTCAAAAACGTATTCGCAAGCACCGAAGTTGGCCTGATGCTACAGGAGGTGGGAGGCGATGGACCGGACGCCCTCCTTCTCAAGCCATTCGATGGCACCAACTACAAGTTTCTGCCAACGATTGAGTCCTGTAATTCGGATACAAACGATTCTGGTGAAACATTGCTCGAACTAGTAGTACCACCAGAATCCCACAGCATTCCGCACGAGTCTCTCCGCAACAAGGAGACGGGAATGTTCCACACGGGTGATCTATTTGCTGAGATGATGCCGGGGCTCTATGAGTCTCGAGGCCGCAACGATGACTGGATCAAAATGGCGACTTCCTTGCGATGCGACACGAAATCCATTGAACAAAACGCGATGGAATTATGTGGAGACGATCTTATCAGCACAGCAGTGGTTGTGGGAACAGGATGTCCATCTCCAGCACTCTTCGTTGAACCAAGGGATGAGATCTCTTTCGAGGACTGTGCTGCTATCTCATCTTTGAAGGAGCAAGTACTCCGTCGGATTTCTCCTTTTCACGAAAGGCGTTACATTCACGAGCGCATCGATGATTCGCGCCTGATTTTTGTAGTACCTCAAGGCTCTTTGCCGAGGACAGGCAAAGGGAGTATTCAGCGTAAGATTGTCCAAAGCAACTTTGAAAGTGATCTACACAAGGCCTATGAAGCTCTCAAGATCTGATTTGCTGATTCGGGATGATGGATTTGGAATAAACTGTACATGGTTATCTCGGACTGGGGTGGGGGAATTTAGCTATGTTGCAAATTTTAATCTCATTAATCCCGATTCAAAGCGCTTTGGTAAAAGGAAAGAACTATAGTAGGTGGTTCGATAAAGGAAATAGATTGATCATTGCTGTTTAGTTAGTCATGCTAACGGTGTGAAGAGAACATATAAAATGCCACGATCGTCAAACTATTTGAGTCGTAGGAATAAATCACACGCTCGGCTTTTAAACTCGTTTCATCTGTATTTACTCAGGTATTTCTATCATCTCCAACCTAATTGTCCCATGCGAGTGGTCCTATTGAAAAGGGAGAATCCTTTCAATGCTTTTCGCCTTGAACATTTGCCACGAGTGTCGTGGCAGGGTGCGAATGGCACAAATTCAGCCATAGCGATATTGGGAACATGACTATTACATGGATGACTACTTGGATAAGCATCGGGACCGCCTTGACCTTTAGGGATGTCTCTATCTAGTTTAGGCTGCCGAAATCATTGGCAAGGATGACGTCACATTCGGCGCTTCTGGTAGGTTTGGTTGATTCACGGTTGGTGCTCTCAACCAGACAAGGAAGGGGACAGCAGAAAAATTGGCAAATGGAGGCGAGGGTAATTTGCTGATAAGCCGTGGTTGGCATGTCATGCCGAAAACTTCCCAGCGGCCAACCATTAAATTGAGTCTAATGGCCCCTAAGCGGGTTCTTGTCTTAGCGCCACGGTGCTAAACAAAACCTACCATTTTCTTGCGGACGCCAGTGGACATAGCCCGATACAGTGAAGGAATTCAAGTACATTTGGCCGTGAAATTGAAACATTAAGAGTGCACAAAAATACGAATCGCGGTTAAAATGTCCAGTTTTGTGGTCAATGATGCGGCGATGCGGGCACCAATCGCGGTCACTTGGTAGTAAAGAAATCTCAGAATCCTGCGATTCTCGCTCACATGATATAAATATTCATGCTGCGAGCTCCTCTTGTCTAATATAGCCAGTATAAGAAAAAGTCCTCTTGTGAATTTCTTCTAGATCCTTTCTCCCCTCAAAAATGGAAAACGCACCTTCATACCCAGACCTTGCTGGCAAAGTCGCCATCGTCACAGGAATTGGGCAGATGGGAGATAGCCAGAGATGGGGAAATGGCGCAGCCGCTACTCGTCTACTCTGTCGAAATGGTGTCAAGGTCTTTGGATGTGACATCAACATCAATACTGCCGCTCACACCAAGGCTAGGATAGAAGCTGAAGGGGGAGTTGTCGAGATTATCAAGGTCGACGTGACAGTCGCAGCAGATGTCAAGAAGCTTGTCAACGAATGCATCAAAACCTTTGGGCGAGTAGACATTTTAGTCAACAATGTTGGCCGATCAGAGCCAGGTGGTCCTGCGGAAATGGAAGAGGATATTTGGTAGGTCACTCTTTAAGCAACTTGGACAAATGCCAACTAGTTTCAGGGATGCCCAAGCAAAACTTAATGTCAAATCGGTGTATCTCACTTGCCATGAGGTTCTGCCTATCATGGAGGCTCAGAAGAGTGGTGTTGTCGTAAATGTGGCATCGATTGCCGGCATGCGATATATTGGCAAGCCTCAAATTGCATACGCGACCTTCAAGGCTGGCGTGATGCAGTTTACCAAGGCAACTGCCGTTATATATGCCGACAAGGGTATTCGTCTGAACACTGTTGTCCCAGGGCTCATGAATACACCGCTCGTGGGCTATCTCGCAGACAGGTATGCCAATGGTAACTTGGAAGAATTTGTAGCTAAAAGAGATAATGCCTCGCCAACAGGAAAGCAAGGAGAGAGTACTGATGTGGCCAATGCCATAGTGTTTCTGGCTTCAAATAGTGCAAAGTATATTACTGGTCAGAAATTAGTCGTGGATGGAGGCATCACATCAGCGACTCGCTAAATATAGCCATCGCAATGTTTCCAAGTTCATAAGATTATGTATTCTTGGCATGAAATACCTGGCCTGAGGTTACGCATCTCTGTGGGGCTCAATAAAATAATAATATTTGGGTGACTCATGCGTATTCTCTGCAAAGATTCATGACATTTTAATGCGTGATAAACCAATCAATCAAGCTTTGAGAAGCTAGCTTTCAGTAAATGCGGGCCATGTCCAAAGATTGAGCTATGGCGCACGCAATGAATTGTTGAATGCCTATGAGTTTATATTATGTGACGTAGTAATATCAACACTTCTCTTTAGATAAACCTTTTAACAAGCAGATGGATTTTCGTACCATAATCTCAAACCTCCTTCTCACCATAAGGATTCCCCTCCTCAAACTTCGGTGACCATAGCCCTCGCTTCTCTTTTGTCTGTACTTGCAGTCCCTTGAGAAACTCATAAACCACCTTGAGAGTGGGCATTGGCACACCAAGCGCCTCTCCCTCCCGCAGAGGCTCTCCAACAATCACTTCGTATTCAATAAAGTTGCCCTTTTCAATATCTTGCTGCATACTTGGCTTGAAGAATGCATCTACAGGATCGTTATAAATGACAGTATCGGGCAGGTCATGGGACAAGTTGGCACCGGCCGCGTTTGCAGCGGTGATAATTTCGAGCATGATTGGCTTAATCAGGCCATCAACAACGTGTTGAGTCATGCGGATGCGTGTGGTGTCCATGCGCAGAATGGTGGCCACTGAGTTGAAACTAGCATTGTATACAAGCTTGCGCCATCGCGTCTTGACAACGTCTGGTTCGTAGGTAGTTTGAAGCTTGCCACAAGCATTGTAGATTTCCATGTAGCGACGGGCTGCCGCCTCGGCCACATCCTGTGGCACGCCAGGGTTAGGGAATGCGCCAATCTTTTGCTCATCCGTGTCGTCGTGCAGAATATCGCCGTAGCTCCTCTCAGTAGCGCCAATTGTAGAGACGCTGCTGATGATGGGGTTGGTGGGGAAGCGGGGCACAACCGCCTTGTGAATATTCAGACCGTTCTGGGACAGGACAATGGCCGTCTTTCCTGGAGTCACGGCGTGCTCGATGAGATCGGATACAGTAGGAGAGACGTCTGCGATGTGTTTGGTTGTAACGAGGACAAAGTCGAATGGCTCCAGGCCCTCTTCGGCAACGTTCGGAATCGTCTTTCGAACTGCGAAATTGTCAGTAGGGCGTGGGATGCAAGGCAACATGCGACTCACTCTCTGTTGGCCTCCAGCCTTTGATATCATGGCCATGCTCGATCGAGTCAATATTGATGCCATTTTTTGACACGGCATCGTAATTTGAGCGCATTACAGCCGTGACTTGAGCCTTGCCGCCAATTTCCAAGGCATAGGCGGCCATGGTGCCGACACCTCCAGTGCCGACAATGAGAACTCGATCCTTTCCAGTCATTGTGGTTTTATCGCAACTCGTTGCAGCAGAAATATTGGTGTATGTTGGATAAATTTACCTGATATACACTTGAAAGGTCGGTATTCCTGGATGATGATGATGTCCCTCTGCGCAGCGGGGAAGCAGGCTTTATCAACGCTACGACGTCGGCATCTTGCAAGTTGAGTGGGGCCCTATTCGATCTGAAGCCAGATCTAGGCAGTTATTTACTATCTGAAGTCAAGATAACAGAATGTGAAGGCCAATTGCGCCATGTTGAACAGCAGAGCCCCTCTGTCAACTTCCGCGCGACGCCGACATTCAGGCCCGAAATGCGGAGGTGCTTCAGTACCCCGCATTCTGGTCTCCACTTGTTAGTGGAATTTCAGGAGTGACATTCCTATATTGGAGAATTAGCAAGTATGAACGAGACTACTTTGTAGGCGGCTTTAGCTCTGTCCTGCCTTACTTCGGGAGTGGTTCCGTCCGTCAATGCAGTCATCGGAAATCAGAGCCCTCAGATCTTGATCGTGACCAATATGGCATGTGCATTGTCAATTACCCAGTCGCAAAGTTTCATCCAAGACTTCACACACAACCGCCATTTAGTGTTTATTCTTTATGTCTCTACCATAAAATTAATCGCAGGTGATTCAGCTCTATCAAGGTCTCGGACCTCGCGAACTAGCAACAACAGTTGGGTTGTCGCTCGTCTACAAGCTTTGGTGAAACAATTTGGTAGTGAAATATCAAATGATGAAAAATTAAATACATAATTTTATCGGATTGAATGGGTCGCGGGACCTCGTAGTAGTTTCCATTCAGTGTCTCCGAAGTTGAGCATGCTGTCAAATCTGCCACCAGTCCTCAAACACAATCGAATGTTACAGCCAGTCACTGATATCAATTACATAGACTCCTTGATCATTATTGCTGATTAGCTTATGGCAAGATCATCTGCCACTTGACAAAGTCGCAGAGACATGCCTATTTCAAATCGCCGGTTGGCCCTACTCCACTTGGCCAACAAACCACCCCGCTTAGGCGAAGCCATTGGCGAACTTGTAGTTGTAGGGAGCATCAGATTTATGACCAATCGGCATTCTGCCAGGGTTCTCAATGTGCGCCTCACAATCCACTCACCCTGATGGCATGTCATTGTTCATTAAGATAGGCATTCCTATCCTCTTATTCTTTCACTTTTTCGGTGAGAACTTCCTTCAGATACGCCATAACTTCAAGACTTCACTTCAGATACCGAAAAGATCGTCTGACGTATATGCAAGCCGAACAAGCGACTCCAGTGCAAACGAACATTCTGTGTCACCTGCTACGCCATGCCAGTCCGCCGACATTACATCCCCAAAAAGCATACCAAGAACTTTACAGGGTGTTGGACCTGTCGGGGCCGCAGGATTAAATGCGACGAGAAACGCCCTCAGTGTGCCCAGTGCCGCCACAAAGGCATTCCATGTGAGGGCTATGGTGTGCGATTGCATTGGCTGGCCCCAGAAACCGGCCCTGGAAAAAGTCCAGGCGGATTGCTCAATGCCACATCTAACTCTAAACCATGTAGAAACCGAATAGCCCCGGGTGCGTGTTCATAGTTTGCCCTATGCCCTGGAGCGCTAATTGGTTGTCATTCAACTGACGTCGGCACTCAATAGAATTGAAACAGACCCCACTCCCGTGCTATAGGGTCTCTGAGATTCTTCTGGAATTAGATGATCTCGAGCCAGGTCGATTGAGTCATAGTGGCATAGATAATGGACCATTTGGTGTCTTTGATACCACCAACGCACAAGTGGATCAGCCGGCTCTTTCACCATCTCCGGATGGTGGAAATTACGAGCCGTATTTTGACTTCAGTGATTTGACTACTTCTTTCCCAGTTTTAGAGACACCACAGTTTTATGGCCCTTTGGAAATCACTCAGACATGTTTTTCGACGGATTACTTCTCTGAGTCTCACATCTCTATTCTGGAGCCTAACAATAGCGAAAATCACTTTCTGGACATATTCCCCATTCAAGATACAGACAAAGATCCTTTTGATTTCAATATCGAGATCTCCAGTCTACCTGTGCCAGACGTTCAGGATAACCAGATTACACCCGTTAAATTAAGTGCTCATCCATCATCCCTGGGAGACACGATTCCAAGATGTCCGTCTCCGAAATATCTCCCACACAACGAGCGATTCTTGATGCATCACTATGCAAACAGGGTTGTGCACTTGTTTTGTGTTCTAGATAATCCAAAGAGCCCGTGGAAAACTATTCACTTGCCACGCGCGATACAGAGCACCGGAGAAATGCTGGTTCACGGATCAACATCGCGCATTAGATCTTCCCTGAGGAATGCATTGCTGTCTATAAGTGCTTTCTGCCTGTCAAACGATAGCAAAATCAGGTCAAACGAGGATGAGGCGCTGAGATGGGCCAAGGATGCCATCTACTTCCGTGGGATTGCCATCAAACTTCTTACAGAGGCTGTAGAAATAGAATCCTTTTCCAAAGCTCGGCCCAAGTATAAAGAGTTTCTTGCTACAATACTTTCTATGGTATCCATCAATGTAAGTTTATCTTGTTTTCCGCACCATGCTCGAAGTGGCGCTCACCCTCCCCCACAGGTAATGTCCGGGGACATAGAAAACTGTGGGCAGCACCTTGACGTGGCCCACGGGTTGATTATTCAAACCAAGTCCTGGAAACGCAAATATTCAATCCAAGCAGAAGCTCTCCATCGAATCTATTTCTTTCTTCGAACAATACATGAGAGCACAGCAGTACATAGCGATCCAGAAAAGGCCATGTATGCGGAGGAATTGGCGACAGGTACATTATCGTCAAACAGGCCAATATTCCAGCTGGAAGCTCCCACAAAAAGTATGCTTTCAATTCCTCTCAGCACCCCGGTCACTACAAGCTCGTATGAGAGCATATATGCTGTGCCTCAGAGCTTACTATTACTGTTGAGCAAGGCGACAAGATTAGTAAACGAGGTGATCGGTATACGACAAAGTTTGGGCATCAAGAATATCCCAATCCACTTGCAAGGTCAATGTGATGACTTGGAAAAGGCAATTCTGGATTGGTCGGCAGATGCTACACCCACCTCTACCTCTTCCAGCAAAGCCTCGAATTCTAAAATTATTAAACACATGACCAGAGCCTTTCACAATGCCATCATCATCTATTTTGCTCAACACGTCCGATTGCTCGGGCATCGACATTTGCAGATTTTTGTTACAAAAGTAATAGAAAGCATCGAGATTGTTGAGACGGTCAAAGCCGAGACGCAAATTCTAGCTGCGCCACTCTATTGGCCAGCATTCATTGCGACAAGCGAAGCATTCGATCCGGTTCTTCAAGATAGATTCCGTAGTTGGTATAACCAGGTAGAAGTATATGGTATCGAGGGCGTGAGAACGGGAATTATTGTGCTCTTAGATGTCTGGGAAGAAGGGCCATGCAGAAAGTCACGCACAACCAGCCGATGGAAGATAGTTGCAACAAGAACTAGGACAAATCTGATGCTGACTTGAAACATTTCAGTGAGGTTATTAGAGTAAAGGAGTTGGAGATGGCAGTTGACCGCCATCTTCTCTTACAAATGCCACATGAATTAGCCAGGGCGTAAATAGAACATGTTTTATACAGTCTGGTGGGAGTGCAATAAGAAATCTTTTGCGCAAGCAATACACTACTTTAGTGTATGCACTATATATTGCACACCATCCCTGTGCGATATTGGCTACTATCCGAGAAAATGCGAGCAATTATTTCTGACACCAATCATGACATACAACACCCTAGGAACAGCAACTAATTAGAGTGGCAAAAACTTTACAAAATTGCCATGTGACTCAAGCCTATGAAGTGTTGCTAACTGGAACAATGTGATGGTGGCTGCATTTGCTAATTAAACCCAATTGCGCTTGCCTAGCAAGGGCCGAGCCACATGTCTCCTAGCTAAGTAATGGGTGCACAGAGCTCGTTGAGAAGGGCGAATTGGTTTCGTCTAGTCGACGCCATGAATTGAGGGATGCGAAGCATCTTAGATTGCAAACCTCTCTCGAGCCTTTCAGTATAATGCAGCGTCACATTCCATTCTATTCCTTTCCAGCCAGGCAGGGCTTGGCCGGGAGCACAGAACGCTCTCCAGACTTGGACAATAATATTGCCACGGGCATGGAAAGTTCAACCAGTTTCTTGAGCGAAAACAGTGATACACTCGGTTTTTTTTTTCTTGTATAGGAGTTCGCGGGGCGCTTCAAAAACTCAGAATTGTCAACTTGGTAACCGTGCGGGCAATTTACACTCAACCGCAAGCCACACACGGCACATTCACTAGGACTCTCAACTAGTAAGCCACAATTACGATGGAATGAAAAAAGAGCTTCGCCTCTCAATTGAATTTATTAACTAGATTCAGTTTAATATCTACGGCTAAACCGTCATGCGTTACGAAATACTAGGTTGAGCAATTTTACCGCCAAGCGCTAGGTGTCGTGAGTGCACCACTACAACCTCAGTGAGACAGCCCTACAAAAATTTATACCATTGACAAACCGACTGACATTGTCTTACGTGCACGTCTCATTAATAAGTTTTAAACGTTTTTATTTCGAGAATAAAATAATCATAGAGTATAAGAATATTTTAGGACAAAGAAAATGAAGGCACAATTGTGCAATTGCAGGAATGTAGCAAAAAAAAAAAAAAAGACCAGTTGTACGGGCGTGTGGTGAAAGCCCGTTGGATATCCGCTAACATACCGCAAACACCATGATTAAACCCGCAAAGAAAATGCCTATTTGGGCACCCGATCATCTGATATTCATTCCCCCTTATGATCAGTAGTCAGGCGAACTAATGGGTGAGCCAACGCCGCTGCTGTTTCCTTCGTGGTGCTCATGCACTTTACGGATGCTCCGAGACACCACGCGGGATCGGCCCTCGGATTTGCCGTGGGCGTGGAAGTGTTGCGACATCTGCTCGTCAAATCTCTCGAGCTCTCTACACTTCTCCTCGTAGCGAGCAATAGCCTCGTCTCGTTCACGATCTGCCGTGTTGCGAGCCGTGATGGCCTTCTCCTTCTGATCACGGGCCTCGCGGAGCATGGTGCGGAGGGTGGTGATTTCGTACTCGAACTCGCTGTGGCCTCCCTGGTACTCGGTGATGGACTCGCAAACTTCCTCATAGCGGGCCTCGCAATCGCGCAGCTTGTTGCAGACATCATCGTGCTTCTCGACGGTGAGGCTAATTTCAGCCTTGAGGCTGACGACGCTGGTCTGGAGCTGCTCGATTTCGATGCTGAGGTCGCCGCATCTGCCGCGTGCATCATCTCTCTCGCACTCGATGCGCTCAATGCGCTCATTGAGGGTGTGGATGGTCTCTGACTTCTCCTTGAGAGTAGATTCGACACGGCGCAGCGACTCCTGCAAAGAAATAACCTTGCGGTGGTGCTCCTCAGACTTCCTGCACTCGTGGTGGTATTCATCACTGATGCGGTCCTTCTCAATGATCAAGACGCGAATCTCCTCACGGGTCTTGGTGATGGTGGTGCTCAGCTCGCTCTTCTCGCTCTCGATAATGCGGATATCCTCTCGGATGGATGCAATCTCGCGCTCAGAGTGCTCCCACTTGAGCTTCCACTTGCCGCAGCGATCCTCGGCATCTTCCCACTTGCAGTGCTTCTCATCCAGTTTGCGCTTCAGTTCCTCGATTCGCACGTGAAGCTCCTGTCTCTCGTACTCTAGCTTATTGACAGACTCCTTCAGGATGGTCACCTCGCGCTCCTTCTTCTCAAACTTCTCAGTCATCTCCTCAAGCCTGTGAGAAATGTCCGAGTACTTGTGGTGGCACTTGCGCAAGTCTTCTTCAAACTCGCCCTTCTCGTGCAGCCACTCGTGCTTCTCCCTCTTGAGTATAGTAAGAGTCTCTCTAATGGACACCAGCTCCTTGTGAGCGGACTCATGCTTGGTGGAGATCTCAGTGTAGTTGCTCTGGAGCTCATTGAATCGCAGAGTAAGGCTTCGAAGCTCCCCGTGGTGCTTCTGGGCATCCTCACGGGCGTGGTGACGCTCATCCTCGCAAACGACGAGCTTCAATTCGGTCTCTTCCAGGGTTTTCTTGGTATGTTCATGCTCCTCGCGCGTCCGTGTGAGAGTTTCTTTGTATTCTCGAATCTCGCGGTGAGCGTTGCCGAGTTCGGTATCTCGATCCTTGAGTTTCTTCTTGTATTCGGCGGCGCTGGCCAGGGCAGCAGTAATCTCAATGCGAAGCTTAGCAACCTCCTTCTTTTGCTCTTCGTGGCCGTGAGTGTGGTGGCGGTGTTCCTTTTCTTTGCGCTCAATGGTTTCAGTGAACTCATCAAACTGCTCGTACATTCTTTCCATTTCAGTGATGCAGGACTCGCGCTCCGTGATGATCTTGGTCCAGACGTCCTTCAAGGAACTGCTTCGTCGAGAGATACCGGCCATGAGCTCCATGAGAGCCAAGAACTCGCTTTCGGCATGGGCCGTGAGTTCCTTTGACACGGCAGACGAGTGGGTGCGTCGCATGTAACTTCCACCGCTGAATCGCCGGCTGCTGCCAGTAAAGCGGCGAGACGAGCTGAAGGAGCTCATGACTGAGCCAGTTGGGCTGGTAGGACGAGGAGCGTAGTCAATTTCGTGGGCCAGGATTGTAGACATCATGCCTTTGCGGTCAGCGGCAATGTTGGCCATGTTGACCTCGATGTCGTTAACGTCAATTGGGGTCTCCATATTGGAAGCTGGAGAATGCAAGGCAGAATTCAATGATCGAAATGACTGCATGAGTGATTTGCACAGAGCAAAGACACGTAGCAAAGCAAAGGCGGGGAGGAGGCGCCTAAGCATCCCTTTTAACCCGCAGTATAGCTCAGCTCATGCTTTGGGCACCACAACTCAATCAGAAAGACTCCAGATGCTAGCTTCTGAGACTAATGCCTATGTTTTCGGGTTGGCGGCATAGCTCTCTCCCAATAGCTAAGCTCACACCTGCGTCAATAAAGCCGTATTGGGTTTTGTGGCTTGCAATCTATTGCCTGAAAATGCAAGCCACCAGGCAACTAAGAAGCTGGACTGGGGTCTAGCCATCAATAGTTTGGTGTGGCGGAGCTGAGGCTGACATGAGCGTCCCCACGATAGGTCCAAAGAGGCAAATAGCCGGTCTGGACCAAATTGCTCTGCCGCTGCTACGAATCAATTCAAACCTTGGCCCAAGCCCATAGCCAGAGTGCATACAGACATGTGAGCTGCGGGCGCTATCTTAGACACCGGTCCCGCTGTGGCGACGCGTTCTAAGACTCACAAGGAAAAGGACTATACAAATATCATGCGGTGACTGCATTTCGTTCCATGGAGGAATTGATCGTCGTGGAATTGCAGAATTTGGACAGTCCGAGCTGATGTTTTTAACGCGTGACCTTCCCGCTTTCTCATGCTCCCGAGTTAATCCACCTCCTCCTGGAGTAATGCAGTGGTATGTATCTCCAAATCAGCAAAAACTAACTCATACCTGAGACCTCTTTCTTCTTGGATCTTTTAGGTGGGGGAGGCCAAATTGATCGACGCGTCTCTACAACTCTACGTACATGGCTTCGGTGCTCCCAAACAAGTGCGACAATGCCGATGACTGAGCGGTTATTTTCTGTGTAGTTGATGTGGATGCGATTGTTCCAACGCATAATCATTGTCCATTTTCTACACGCATTGGGCGTAATGGCAAGCTTGTGAAGACAGACAGGGTCGCAAAATGAGATTCGCCACAGTTTTTGACCGGGGTGCTCGACTCAGCTCTGACATGGCCAGCTAGTAATCTCGACCATCAACCCGACACGCGTCCTATTCGCGGTTAGCTCTCGCACCATTGGCTGAAGAAGCGAAGGCCTCCGAACCAAAACATGCTGCCCTTCAGGTGGATAAGCGTCAACCCCACTGAGATCAGCATCTTTTCATCCCCGCTCCGTCCCGCGATTTGCGCGGTCATCAATTCGCGTCCGGCCGATCCGAAATGCTACCCAAACTGATCTCCCTGCAGTAATTCGCGTGCATCGCATCCCTTGCGCGACCGCCGATTGCGACCGAAACGAAGCGAATGCAAGATTGTGGGCCAGGAGGACGGAACTTGCAAATCATTGAGACATCGGGTTCCCCGCGTCTCCAGGGTAGCTGTAAGCCAACACCGAGGAACAATTGACCCGATGTCCATTCCGTAACGACAGGCAGAGATTTTGAAAATAGCCCCTAAAATAAATGCATCAATTTCCATCGCGATGAGAAAAAAAAATCAACAGTAGCACTGTACTTATTGATGAAGGGTACATCCAAATTCTGCAGGTAAGGAACGGAGGCCCCGACCATAGGTTGTGTTATAACAAATTCCATTCTTATCCTTCGCCATTTTTGGAAAAAATATATCTTCGTTTATATTTCCAATGAAAAAAATATCGCCACATCCGTTTCACGCTCAAGTGTCACTGTTTCTAAATCGAGTATCACGTCAAATAATTGACCCGAACTCAGAAACACCAAAATCTAACAACGCTAATTAGATCACGGACGCGCCAGGGTCGGCAAATTCTACCTATTGCTCCAGGGGATTCAAATCATATATCCCCTGTTTCCCCAGCTTTTGTCTTTCACTATTGAACTGTTTGTAGCCTCAACTGAGCTTGATTGATATTTGATAGTTGGATTTCAAGATGAACAATACCGCGGTTCTTTTTCTCTATGCACCTCTATGAATCTAGGCATATAATTTGGGAGGCTGAATATTCCACTGTCAATTGTTGATAGTGGAATCTGGAGCTCCAAAATCACCATGAGATAGACAACGAAATTGTAAACATCGCATGAGTGTTGGGGGATGGACTGAGAATATTGTATTGTGCGATTTCATTCGCGTCTAGTTGCTGTTCTTCAAGAAACCCATAGATATTGAAGGTGCCTGACTCGGAAGAGGTTTGACCTGGTGATAAAGGAAATATATAATCATGACACGAGATACTAGGTCTAGTCAATTAGCCGAGATGATTACCCGCACTCAGATTGGTCTATAACTTGGACTCTTCCGGCTCGTACACATCCGTTTCACTATTTGCACACATAAGATCTTAAGCAGCATATTTAATATGGAAATAAATAAATAAAGTAGTAATTTTTTTTTTAAAACAATACACAAGCCTTTGGTTAAAGCACTTTGCGTGTGCAAATAACGAAAAGTATGTATGCGAGAGATAGGATTCATAATTTATTACTAGCTTCGTTTTTGCTATAAAGAGGCACACCAGTTGCGCCAATTAATTTTGTCTAGTACAGTTGATATTGAAGCACTAAAAAGTGCTCTGGAGGTCATTCGTAGAGAAGCAAGCATAGTTTGGATACAATTTGATCGTAGAGGCGCTTTTGCCACTGAGTGCTCTGAAACCCTCTCGAGACTGGAGGGCATTAGCCTTTATGAAAAATGCTGTGCAATGGAAAGTTGAACTTGTACCATTTCAAAGATGACTGGAATGTATTAAACGGCTCTATTCTTGATGTGCTTTCCATGTGATTTTGGACATGCCTGTTATGGTCGCCGGAAGACTTGATTCATGTCTACGAAATGCGTGCTTGTGCTGCCTGGAAGCGGTGAACTTTCTGGAGATGATATTTCGTTCACAGGTTCTCACATCAGACAGCTGCAATCTGTGATTTTTTTCTCGAGCCCCATTTCAATTACACGACCCGTTTGATGAGCTGTGGGTTGCCTGGTGGGTGGCTGCCTGGCTTAACCGGGGCACGTGACCTGGCCTCTGAGCCGTTGGTGCGATTTGGGAAACAGCCGAGTCACTTGGCGAACAGACATGATACTTAAGGCCGACCAACGTCCGAAATCAAAATCAATTTGGCCTCTCATTCTCAAATCTATTCTGCAACTCAGAAAAACATCAACAATTGGCTTTGTACCCATTCCTGTCCGTCAATTCAATTCTTCCTCTGCCAACAAAATGCCTGAATACCCCGGTCTTGGCCTTGACCTCCGCTATCACCGCCAGAATGATGGCAGAGATCACCGAAGCCAATTGTATCCAATGGGAATCCATCCCAATTGCTTCGGATCCAAGTCTGACATGATACTTGTTCGAGAGGTTGCCATGATGATTGTTATGGATCGCCTCACAGATAAACCCGACTGGCATATCAAGGTCTTTGACGATGCCATTACCCAGAAGTGGATTGAGGAAGCTCTTGCACTCCCAGTCGAACCTATGTACGACGATATTGTGAAGGGAAAATATCCTGCAGAAAGCCAAGGATCCTTTCGTACTTATCCCAAAAGGCTCAAGACGATACTAGACAGAGGGTGCCTAGATTACGTATTTATTTGCCTATCTATTCCTTCTTTAAGCCCCCGTGAAGCTCACTTATATCATTAGTGTATCAAAGAATTGAGGGTCAAAGCCAAGTTCTTTGAAGAGACGGGACTTATCCCAACCCTCGACGCCAACGCATCATTAGCCAAGTCTGACAGTCTCATTGACGAACCACTTCACGATGCACTCCAAGCTGCCTTCGCTATCCTCATTGAAGACCAAAAGGAAAATCCTGACTGGCACCCACGCACAAACAACAAAGTTCAAGATCTAGTTCACCCATCTCTGTACCCCCTCGTCTATGGCAAAACACGCGTCTTTGCTGATGAGGTGGTTGGAATAACAGATGCTATTGATAAGTGGGCCGGAAAAGGAGATGTCATCCCTGAACGTGAATCTGTACCTCCGCCTCAACAAAGATGGCAGGATTCCACCGGCATTGGTGGAAGTAAGGTCCATGATTCTTTTTGGTCAACAAAATATCAGTGGCTACCAGCAAATGTCAAGCTTCAAGACAACGGTGGCGTTAAATTCACAAGTTATATCAACAATCTTCATCCTATCAAGCATCGCGACATTTATAACACTATCGAGCAGCTCATAGAAAAGGCTTTGCCAGCATGGGATCTGTGTTTGGCACAGTATCGTCATTTCAGTCTGAGTGGAGCTGGGAGAACGAAGCCACGCTTTCCGCAGCCAAGCGAGCCAGAGTAAGTCTTCCCGTGTCATGTAACTTTGTCGCACCGAAAGCTGACTAAAACATCATAGTGAGGAAAATGAAGACAATTGGACCCCAAAGCTGGATGAGGTAGAAGCTCCGCCCCGGCCCGAAAAGGACGAAGCCGATGAGGTTTCTGTGTCCGGCTCAGATTCAGGAGACGAAGATGAAGAAGATGAGGATGACTATGAAGAGCAGGATGGAATCGACGGAAATTGGTATTCCGGCACACGCAAAGAAGTCAAATGGAAGATGCTTCGCGAACCCGTGCAGCCGCAAGCTCCAGAATTCACACCTTGGAAATACGGTGTTAAGCCCGGCGACTCCCTGAGAGAGCAGTTCAAGAATCTCCAGATCATCGTCAAGATGGCTTCTATCGAGCTAACGCCTGAAACGCCTGATTTCCCCGCTGGAGGCTGGCATGTTGAGGGCCAAATGAACGAACACATTGTTGGCACAGCGCTTTATTACCTCGACTCGGAGAATGTCACACCTAGCCATTTGGCTTTTCGAACAACGACTAGCAGCTACCAGGATGATTGGCATATTGGCCAGGACGCTTACGGCTGGATGGAAAGGGTGTATGGCTCATTTTTAGGTGCTGGATCTGGTGGCCCTTGCCTTCAGAACTACGGGAGTGTTGAAACAAAACAGGGAAGACTTCTCGCATTCCCCAACGTCTTTCACCATCGAGTCTCTCCCTTCGAATTGAAGGACAAGACAAAGCCTGGACACCGCCGCTTTATTGCCCTTTGGCTTGTGGATCCATTGACTCCCATCATTAGCACGGCAAACGTCCCCCCTCAACAACAGAGCTGGTGGATGGAACGGTGCTTTGGCGGACTTGACGAATCTAATGCTGAAAAGGTACCCCAAACTATTGCGGAGCTCATTGTCAAAAATGCACCAGGCCATCCTGGCTTGGAAGCGGCTGTCAAGGGCCGGAAAGATCTTCCACTTGAGCTTATGGAAATGGTAAAGACCGAATTCGGGGATGCGGTTCCGATGAGCTTGGAAGAAGCGAAACAGCATCGCCTCGAGTTGATGGATATACGAACAACCTTTCATGACGAGGCGAGAGAGAAATGGAATAATGTCACTTATAGCTTTTGCGAGCATTAAGGCGAGTCAGGGTCAGTACTGCAACAAAGTTGGAATTTGACCTTGGTCTCGTCGTATGTAGCGGTCTTACTGGGACAAAATGTGTTCCATAGGAGCCATCGCACTCAATAAGGTGGATGTTCTTCAATTGGTGCTAGAGACCATTGACTGGCCCAATGTGCTAAATCCTACCATTACGTCTTCGAATGGCTACAACATGGAGCATACTAATAAGGGAGGCTGTAAAGAGGACAACGGAATCCTCAATTGGGGACGGCTAGAGAGTAGCAAGACGGCAGGTGGCCCTGTTATTCTTGTCACTGGAGACATAGTTGATACTTTCTCGGCTTTTATAAAGCAATTCATGCATGGTTGTTGATATCAAAGCCAAAACTTGATACTATCTCAGATGTCTCATAGAAAATCAATGAAATTAACCCACTATCAATTGAGTTTAGTGCCGTGAGGTATTGACTCAACTCCCGGCTTTGGTACTTTTATCCGAGACGTGATGAGTACAATAGTGGAGCATCTCGGCGTGCGTATTTTATGCCGATTAATATTTAAATGAGTACAACTTCCATAAACAAGTCATTAAATTGCTTGTCGTTGGATCTACTTTACTTTATTCTAAGCAACCATCTATTTCCCAGCATTTAGCTATGGCAGACTTATCAACATGTCTTCCTTTGATACGGGAGTCTGTCATTAAAGCTCATGGGGTTATCAAGTCTCGCATCCACAAGACGCCAGTGCTCACCAGCAGAATGCTTTCTGAAATGGCATCTACACCCATAAATTCCTCGCTTGAAAATGGAAAGCGACCGGCGAAGCCAGTCATTCGGCTCTGGTTCAAGTGTGAAAATATGCAGCGAATCGGGGCCTTCAAAATTCGAGGTGCTCTCCATGCCATTGATCGTCTCAAGCAGGACCCAAGTTGGATTGAGAATGGCGGCATGCAGAAAGGTGTCGTTGGATTCAGCGCAGGTAGGAACGAAGGTAGTCGCACAATCAAATTGCTAACCTGTTGGTCAAGGGAACCATGCCCAAGGACTCGCCTTGGCAGCCAAAGAAAACGGCATCCCGGCTTACATTGTGATGCCCAAAACCACTCGCCCCAATAAGATTGCCGCTACGAGAGGATACGGTGCCGAGGTTGTGTTTAGCGAGAACTTCCAGGACCGTGTAAAGGTCGCCAATGAGGTGATCGCCCGGACAGGAGCCCGCCTGGTGTCGCCGTTTGATCATCCAGATGTAATCCTCGGGCAGGGCACTGTCGGATTGGAGATGCAAGATCAAGTCAAGGAGCTTGGTTCCAAAGGCCTGGATGCAATCATATCCCCTTGCAGCGGGGGTGGCTTGCTCTCTGGCACGGCCCTTAGCTGCGAAGGTACCGGAATTCTTGTTTTCGGTGCAGAACCCGAGTTTGAGGGCGCTGACGACGGGAGACGTGGGTTTTTGGCTGGAAAACGCATTACAGAGGTCAAGACTAACACAATTGCCGATGGTTTGGTGGGTGTTGTTGGAGTGCTTCCATGGGAGATTATCTATGAGAGAAAGCTGGTCAGCGGTATGTATGCCGTGACCGAGGATCAGATCCGAGAGGCGACAAGGCTCATCTTTGAAAGGCTCAAGGTCGTGGTTGAACCAGCCGCGGCCGTGCCTCTTGCGGTGGCACTATTTAATGAAGAATTTAGAACAATGGTCGAAGAGACGGCTGGAGAGGCTGGTTGGGACTTGGGCCTTATTCTGAGCGGAGGGAATATTAACCCCGAGGGATTAGCACAGCTTCTCTCACAACAGTGAGGAATAGTTATATTAGACATGTTTCAACTTGTCATTCTATATACTTTGATCATCTCTAATTGGAATATTATCTTTTTAATACGACCGCTAGGCATTCTATTGAGAGTTGACTAATCCAGTACATTTCAATTCGATGTCAGTGTTTCCAGGAAGGCTCTTGACAGCCACGCATCTAGCAGGATGTTAGGGTCACATCACTCTGTTAGGTTATCTTGAGAGGGATAGATGGGCACGGATCATACGTTCTGGCAGGCTTCAATTCGCCCCAATATGTTTTGTAAATGGCATTTACCCGGTCAAAGTCTTCAATGTCGGTTAGGTAGACGCTGACCTCGATGACATTTTCCAAGCTAGACCCTGCTGCCTCAAGAATAGCACCTAGGCTTTTGATGCATTGGTGCTGGCGCGTGTTAGGAAAGAGGCGCTTTCTGCTGAATACGCTGAAAAATTCTCACAGTTCGGTTCTCAATAGGTCCATCAATGATGATACCAGTGGCCGGGTCCTTGCCTGTCACGCCAGATGTGTAGACAAAACCGTTTGCTACAATGGCCTGGCTATAAATGCCGGGGCGCGGCTTGGGGGCCTTGTCCGTGCTGACAGCAACTCGTTGAGAAGCCATCTTTTGTTTGTTTAGGGTATGGAATAAAAGAGAAAATTAATTCCTGATAATGAGTCATTCTAGGATAGCGCGTGCCTTTTATGAGTTGCAAAGCGGCTTGTTTAGTCGATTGGCCGTGTTGAGTCGGCGTCACTTACTCTGTAGCGCTAGTAACTTCCTTATCGGTAGGTGTTGGCCGAGATAGGGCTCTCTAGTTGATCAGTCAGCGAAGAGCCAGATGCTTATGGTACGCCATTGTTGGCCGAGACTGCGTATTTGGCCGATTGGAGAGCATATCCGACCGTGGGGCAGCGCGGGGTTGCTTTGGTACGATAATTTAGATGAGTGTTCCCTGCCAGCAAAAGCAATTTCTAGGGAGGGGGGGAAGCACGAAAAAGAAACAGAAGGAAAAAAAAACACGCACAAAATTCAATGGATTGAATCATGGCACAGTAGCGACAGCAAACGAAGCCATGTCTTGTCTTGCCATTGACAGTTTGAAGAAGTGATCCACAGCCCACCAAACAAACGAGTGGCGCTTCCCCATCCGTGCGTACAATTCGAGCACTGGAGATGGACTTTTCATTTATCTTTGTTTGCTCGTTCCTGTAGACCAACTAGTTAGTCTAGATAATTCCCAAACATGCATGCACTGCTTAGTACTAAATCACGTGGAACACGACTGCAAGGTGGGAGTGAAGCCTCCCGCGACGAGCGGGTGAGCTGCGCGACACACAACAACACAACACCATCACTACGACGCTGCCACACGTAAAAGATGCCCCGAACCTCCGCATCGACCTCTACCGCTCCCTCTGCCTGGGCCGGAGCGCCTCCCGTCGCCGAAAACGGGTTTTCCTTTGCTAACGGCGAGTTCTTTGCCGACTCGTCCAGCCAAAACAGGCACCGACGCGCAACGCCCGGCGAGCTCAAGGAGCACTTTGACAGAGGCACTGACAAAGACCACCCGGCCCACTGGTTCGAAGCCCAGCTCATCCACTATGGCCTGCAGCCTTCCAAGACCAAGTCGGTTGCTCGCATGCGCCTGTTTGATGCCGTCAAGGCCAAGACTCTTACTGTTCCTCCGACCGTCGTCAAGCTCGAGGCGAAGCTGAAGAAAGAATGGACCAAGCAGGATCGCGAGGCCAAAAAGGCACACAAGGATGCTGTTGCATCGCAGTCGAAGCCCAAGACGACTCCCGCAACCAAGCGGAAAGCCGCCGACGCCGCTGCCACGGCTAGCACCGCTAAGAAGACCAAGACTGCCGCGCCCACCCCCAAAAAGACGGCCACCACTAAGACACCCGCTAAGCCCAAGACTCCGGCCAAGCCAAAGAGCGCTGCAAAGCCCAAAAAGGAACCCGAAGCTCCGAAACTGCAGACTGCTCGTGCCCGGCGTGGAGGCGTTACTCAGGGCCCGAGTCGCCAAACAGCGGCGGCCCCATCCTCGCCCAAAAGATTCTCTCGGCCCCAAACAGCACGTCGCAGCGGCGCTTTTATGGCCCGTGGCCGAATCCCAGCGCCCACGGAGCCGATGCCTTCGTACCACGACTACAACGACTACGATGATGGGTATGACGATAGCCCCCCTCCCCCGTACTCTGACTACGACGAGGACACCGATACGTATCCCGATGATCTTGATCTCGCGCCTCTTGGCCTTATCAACGGTCATTACGGCCTTTCAAGCCACTGCGTATCTAGTCAATGGTCCCAGTATGGGTCGGATTTTGACTTGGTCCTCACCCTCTCTGGATCTAGTGTCTGGGGTAGCTTTGATTTGGGCGTTGTCGAGGGAATCATGTATTTCGAGGAACGTCCGTGGCAGTCTTCAAACGAGCCCGTGCCATTCAAATGGCGCGGACGAGAGAATGAAGGGCCCATCATTTATGGTAATCACAACAGCGGTTACATAACCTTCTTGGGTGACGGCCGCATTGAAGGACGGCTGGATTTCATGTGCCTTACCTTTCGTGGTCAACGCACCCCGGGCCAGGGCACTAGGAGCGATGCAAGTGCTGCGAGCTTGCAGAACCAGTGGGACGGATACTCTGAAGAAGAATACGAGCGGGAGAGAGTTAATCGTTGGTGATGATGTGCACAAAATCTTACCTAATGAGATGACCGCACTCTATCACTAGTCACTTTCGAGCGCTGTGATGCTGATAATTCATGTTTTACCCGAGACCTGCAGAGTGGAACAAGGTCTTTTTTAAAGACTTGTATGAAGGCCAATCAGTCGAATCTGACCTTTTAGCTCATAAGACATGAATATTCTCTACCGAAGGGGCTTAAAACTGCCCGGAATAGATTGGCTAATTCCTCACCACAAGGGATGGTAGAAGACCGAGTGTTGTTTTGTCCTATGATGGTAGTCAGGTCCGCTGTATGGTGGAACGAATTTCATACTTGCCACTCCAAAAACAAGGAACCTGTTCACTTATCGCAAATCGCGACGCATATTTCCTCTGTACTTTGATCTGACGAACGGCTCGGGCCATCTCAGAATCTGGTTTCCAGCTAGTTTACGCTCGAGTTTGATTGAATAAATGTTTAAAGTGTACTCTATTACGTAGAAATCAACTTTCTTTAGTCAAGGTTTCCTACCAATACAAAAGAAAAAGTAACCTAATACAAAGGCCGTTTCTATCGATCTCGAGCTCTTTAATGTGAAGACGTTGTGGATTATATCTGGCGCGCGAATGTCACGTCTATCGCCGCAGGTTGCAGCGCAGCGTTTCCACGGTGCTAAGATCAACAACCCAAAAAGGGACGACCTGTCGTCAAGTGGACGACAGAAGCCGGCCAGTTTAGCAAATATATTGAGAGCAAGTCAACTGGGATCCAGTCAACGTGGTTCATTATAGCCAAGTTCTTTTGGATGAGCTCCAATTTACGGGATGCGGCGATGCTCTAATTGAACAACCGTGTTAGGGTACGGATATGTCAGTTGCGCCAATCGCTCAAATCATTGAGGAAGCTCACCGTTGGTAGCCATTCTTGCTAATTCCACGAGTCTTTCAAGACCCTTCAAATAGGTCCAGCCACTTGACCAATTCCCAATTCGGCATATCCTTACGTTGATACCAGACTCCTCTGCAGCCCTTGCGAGCAGCAGCTCGGAGATTAGTTTAGAAACGCCATACCCAGTGACAACCAATATCTGTTGTGTCACACTCACAAGTTATCTATTGATATGTTGCGGCAGATATGTACCTAGTCGAATCTTGAGTGGCCACTGGATAACGCAGGGAATACCAAATTGACCTTAGCTCAATAGTTTTGGAAGTGTTGCACAATAAGCTAACAACACCCACGCTTGCATGTTTTGGACACTCTAAAAGGCCAATGCTGTGGTTTGGTTTACCATTTGGGTATTAGATATTCTTCTTTCCCCGGTATGGTGACTGTTAGCAATGTCAGCATTACGCGAGGATGGTTGAAAACAAGGTGTTGATGTGTCAGAGAAAAAGTCTCCGGCTTGCCGATTCGAGTTGATAAGATGAGTAGTGACCACGGAAATTAAACGGATTCTAACTTATCTGACCAGATCTTCCGATGATCCTAGTATGGTAGTATTGGATATTACGGTTGATGACCTCGTTTCCATCAGATCCTCTTGTCTTTGGCCACGATAGCGGTTGGAAACAAACTGTTGGTTAGCAGTGGATACCTCAAAAATTACACAGATGGGAAAGGAAAAGAGTGAATACTAATCATTCTATTACAGGAGTATTAGCCAACACAGCTGCTAGTTTTTACAAGAAAAAAAAATCCTATGCGGAAGAAATCTCGTGTACAAAGTTTAAATGGTATCAAAGAATTTTTACATTTCATAACAATGCAGAGGGGGGCATTTGTCCAAAACAGTCAAAACAGAGGGTGACAGGCGAATTTCATACCCTCTTGTCGATATTCAAGCAACAAGGGTTGGTAGCTTGAGCAAATTTAATTTGCGCAGGCTCAAATAGCCTGGATTAACTGGCGACAACCTTGGTTTTCCTCTTGGTGGCTAGAGCATATTTTTAAGCTTTGTGAAATACCCGTCCCGCAAGCGACAGAATACATGGCATACACACCACACAAATTTCGCTTCTGGCCTAGCTGCTAGAGTATCTGTAATGGAATAAATAATTATCATAGATGTCATTGAAAACACCCTCAACTCATTTTATGTGTTCTTAGGTACGTTTATACTGTATTTATTTTATGGTTGTGCTTGGGTGTTACAAGCGGACCAAGCTCGAACATCACTAAGCTGATTCGGGTTGTACCTCGGCAACTCCCCACATGACAACCCACCCAAGCTTTTCTCCACCTGTCTCCCTGAACTGTCCTTTCCCATGTTGAAACCATTGACCAATCTTCGAGCTATCCGTTTTGAACAGGACATATCAATAAAACCAACCCGTAACGACATAGATAAAAATGGATGTTCAATCTCTTTTCGATGTCAAGGTAAGCTATCAAATAGAATCAGTTGCGGGTGAATGCGACCATGGGCTAACCAACAATAGGGCAAAGTGGTTCTCGTCACTGGCGGAGCTAAGGGCATTGGTCATATGATCACCTCTGCCTTTGTTAGAAACGGCGCCAAAGTATACATATCATCACGCGATGCTGCCGCGTGCGAAAAGGCGGCGGCCGAGTTTAATTCCTTAGGTGAGCTTTTGACAAAATTAGTCCATCCTGGTCTTGGTGGTTGGAAGGGAGTGGCGTGATCAAGAAAGCTATCAAATCAGCAACTTTCAATGTAGATGCGGGTCGTGGTTCGCACAACAAGTCATGATGCTAATTTGTGAACACCCAAGGTTTTGGATCTGCCGTTGCGCTTCCAGCCGACCTTCAATCCCTTGATCAATGCAAGGCCCTCGCAGCCGAGCTTGCCGCTCGAGAAAAGAAGCTGCATGTGGTGGTCAACAACAGCGGCGCGACATGGGGGGATAAGCTCGAAGATTACCCAGATGCTGGCTGGACAAAGGTGCTGACCCTCAACCTGCAACGCGTCTTTACGCTCGTCCAGCTCCTCTTGCCACAATTGGAAGCTGCCGCAGAGATACGCGACGGCGCCGTCGTCGATCCGGCGCGAGTCATTAATATTGGTTCTATCGATGGTTTGCGGGTGCCTGTCGTGGAGAACTATGCCTACAGTGCTGCCAAAGCTGGTTTGGTTCATCTTTCCCAGCACTTGTCGACTGTCCTGGGCCCAAAAGGCATCACCTGCAACACGATTGCTCCCGGCTTGTTCCCAAGTAAAATGTCAAAGACACTGATTGAAAACTTTGGAGAGATGATCCAAGAAACGAATCCATTGGGACGGGTTGGATCGCCGGAGGACGTTGGAGGGACTTGTTTGTATTTGGCAAGCCGGGCAGGGTAAGTAATGTAAACCCCGTGAAAAGGATAACGACTAATTTAAGCCAGTGCATGGGTCAACGGTGCTACAATTCGGCTCGACGGTGGTCACTCTTTGGTTCCCAAGATTTAATAACCTTGATGTATGAGTACAGTGCATGTAATAACCAACTCGTTTTTTTTTTTCGTTTTGTCGGCCCTTGAGTCAATGCTAGCTTGGATGAGCTTTGGCTACCACACTCTGAAATCTAAGCCGCTGCATTCGAGACCATTCCTGTAGTAAAGCTGCTGGGTCCATCTCAAAACCCCATGGATCCCCTTCGCATCCGCAAAGTGTTTATTGTGTCAATTTTGGTCCCCGCGCCATCCGATCTGTCGCCACCATCCAAAAAAACAAGCCCTGGTGCTGATGAAATTGCCCCTTGTCCTGGATTAAACAAGGTTACAAGGCGAGTGCCGCAACTGAGTGTTGTTAATGGTACTAGGGTTCTTAGATGCACTTTTCTTCTGCTAGATATGAAGATGGGTGCGCCAAATCTGAACTTCAATATTGCCTCGTTGCATCTTGGCCAATTTTGTTCATGACATGGATGCTCCGGGGCCATTTGACGGCTATCAAAGGGGTAATTCGGGGCGGAGGTGGCAATTAAGCCACGATATTCAACATGAGATTAACAGGCAAGGACAAAATTTACCACCAGTTGTGGTGAAGCAAATATGATCCAGATTGTCTACGCGTTTGAACGTCAACTAGGCTAGTTTGTGGATTCTTGGCTTCGATTCCATCAACCTTGCACGGCAGATACACAGCAAGCTCTAAAGCCCTGAAAATGTTGCTCATGCACTATTTTGCGAGGATTTGGAGCACCCAGATGTGTAATATTCAACATACCATTGCATTCAATCTATGCATCCATGGCGTTAGTATTCATGGATTTTCAAAAAGATATGTGACGACATGAAACTTGATATGCTTAGGTCGTAGCCATTATGCAATGAGTAAACCATCCGACTCTTTAATCGTCATGCAACTCCAAGCAAGTCGAGCGTCGGCCAGATATGAATTTGCCACAACGAAGCCCTTCTGATAGATGTTCTTTAAAACACACTCCACCCGACTCTGATGTTCCCTCTCGCGAACTTCAAAGACGATAGCGATTAGCATCGGCAGGTACAAGAGGGCTTCTGATCCAACAATGGGCATTCGCTTTTCCAGCTCCTCTAGGGCTAGTAGAGCATGTTGGAGTAGATTTTCTACCTCTTCTCTCGCTGGGGGGTTTGAATCAACTATAGACCATAGCGGATCCAAGAAGACCCTCGAGAGACTAGCCTGCCCACAGTGGTAGAATGCGGACCGCAGAGCCCCAAATTTGGTGGTCACTACAGGGGGGTGCTCATTATGAAGGCAGTTTAACAGGGCGCTAACATTTCTGCCAGTCCTTATTGCCTCAACCCCACTGCATATGAGATTTTCGTTCATCGTTGTAAATCCATGTCCACTCACTGCTTCTCGAGCTTGTTTTAGCCAATCTTCTGCCCTTTTATTATGTTAGTCATCTGCTGCTAGATCAGAATTATTAATTAAGGCATACTCAGCGTTAGCGTTAGCAAATGCTACCATGATAGTTGAAAAGCTGCGGAGCAAGGCCTGATCCGCATTCACAGAGCCAGTTTCCACCCATGGCTCATTATATAAGACAAGGGTAGCCTGATTAAATATCAAACCTCGAGCTCCTTCCATATAATAGTAAATATCTAAAAGAATTCCAGCGGGTTTCATATCCGAAGTGTTTTGGAGAATCTGGCGTATTTGGTCTAAAACGGAAAAGAAACGCAAGCCAGACTCATCTATCATCGTCTTTGTATTAAAATAAGCATACATCCGGTAAGAATAGATATAATTCAGACTGACTTCGAGAATTGCTAGTAAAATACAAAAGAGCAAGGCCTGGTATTGCTCGGGGTTGTTAGGGTTGGTGAATTGTCCGAGATGAAAACTGAGGCCTGGTCTTATAGATCCAACGTAAAATAAAACGGCGTTCGTCTGATCCACGCTTTTAGGCATATTTAACTGAAGACACCTAACTCTAGCGATAGCAGAGATGACGAGACGAATCGGTAACGATGTCTCCAGATGAGGTAATATCGATGGTGCTGAAAATGGCACGATAAATGGAGATGGTGCATCTCCGATAAAGGAAAAGAAAGTTTCAAGAATATCAGAAGGTAATTCTCTACCATTACAGGAGCTTAATTCTGTAGGTAAAGCTGTGGCAGCTTGATTCGTAACAAAAATTAAGCTTGTAGATGATGCTGGCATTCGCGACTCACAGGAAACGCCCCGCGACAAACACCTACTACAAGGACGCTGCCCATTGCACTGTCCGATATGTCAGTGCCCGCCTGTGAATAGTGGTACCAGACTCACTCACGCTTTTGCGCAGTCGTCGACAATTTTCGCAGCGATGAGTCGCCCGCCTACCATCTCTAGGCCCACAGGGCCGTCTCCCCTTAGAATTAGCCCTGAATGAAACCATGAATATCAATGGCCGCTAAAGAGGCGGGCTAGGCATTTGTTGTAATCCGTGAGTCAGAAATAAAAGGACGAAAGATTATAAATTAACTCTGTCAGTGTTGGCTCGATGAACAGACCGACCCAGTGTCAAGGTTTAGATTGGTCAATCTCTTTCATTGGGTACAAATCCAACTCCAATACGATAGAGATATATTTGCCTGACATATGAGGCAGCAATATAGATTTAGGTGATTTAAACTGCGCCTTGCTAATTAACGACGCGAGCAATTGGCGGAACCTTGTTGTCGCTTGGACCTCCCCAGCCGACCCAGATACCCTAGAGATTATATATGCTAATAATATAATCTACTTAGATATTCAATTGCAGATGAAAGACTAATCAAGAGTAGTTTATGGGCATTCCGTCAATGCCCAAAATATACCCTAACAAGTGCATAGTGGTTCATAATTGGGAATATTATAGGTTTTCTTTCGCTCTCGACCACGCCCCCGCTGCTTTCGCCGCCTCTTTACCTTCTGCGCTGAAGCCATTGAGATGTCCACTCTCAACTATGTCGTGGGGTGCGCCTTTCTCAACTCTTAAACATACGTCACAACCGACATTTCTCATCTCACGGACCCATTCGAGTACCTCGTCGAATAATACCTCCTGGGCCCCAACGTGAACCCATAGCTTTGTTTCCGTCTTGAAGGGTTTGTTCAGAAGAGTAACGTATGGTCCATTTTGGTCGACCCTATCAGTTGGAGCAAATGATGCTACGGCCCATTCCGCAAATTCTGCCGGGATGTAGTCTGAATAGTAATTGTTGCGCTTAACAACCTCCCTTGCGCTTGCCGCTCCGGCGATATCAACCCATGGAGACCAAAGCAGCGCACGATTGGGAGCGGATATTTCTGGCGCGAGATATTCGTCGATATATTTCAGCAAGGAAATCACCAAATGACCACCGGCACTATCTCCACTAAGTATGATATTCTTTGGTTGAATGCCTTGGTCGAGAAGGAAGAAATATGCTGAGATCGCGTCTTGCAGTGCCGCAGGAAATCTACCCTCAATTGTGCAAGATAGCCTATAGTCAACGAACAATGCTGCAGAAGACAAATGACGATTCAGGACATTTGCCATGTAACCGCTATCCAATGGGCGCCCACTACCCACCACATATCCGCCGCCGTGAAAATGCAAAAGTACAGGGCCTAGTTGCTGCGATGTACCCGAAATTGTGGATAAATCAGGTCGGTTGGGATACCACGTGCCAGCTATAGTTGCAGGATGAATGTCGGGGTCACATGTTGGTCCGCGATAGGTCTTTGGTCTGGTTGATGGTTGAATGAGAGTGAAACGTTCCTTGAGGTGGCCATGGGAAAAAGATATGGGCGTGATCCAACGAACCCGAGTGTAAAATAGCATCAGGTCAAACATAAACTTGCGACCGAGTGCTTGGTGTATTGTATAACCGTGTGGACGTGTACAACTGAAATAGTAAAGGAGAGCGAGCGGTACCAATGCGCAAATTTGGGCAGCCAGATGTAATACTGCCATAATCGTACGAATAGCTCCGACAGCCATTTGGATGGAAAAGTCGTTCAGAAGATGCAGAAAACAACAAGGATTTGACCAGAGTGTGCGAGGCGACTGTTTTATATCTACTAATTTTCCATGCTTGCTCAGGATCCACTAAAACCCTCAGCTTAGTTGATATGGTGGTAATAACAATGTGAGAGCAGCAAAAAGTTTTTCTTAGATATGAGTAAATGAAGCAGGAAATTCCTGTGTCGGTGAAAAGATGACCAGGATGATTAGGGGCTAAGTAAACCCGGCATAAAACGCTCCAGTATTTCCTAATTCAGCTTCACAGAGTAACCATATGTATGGAACCACCTTAATGCACTGTAAGGTGGACCTAGCCAAATACTTACAATTTTGTGAAGGAGAAGCAAGTGGGGATGCCAAGCCCAGACTCTGGTGATTTAATCATGTACGTCTCGCAGCTACAGAACTAGAATACGAACTCGTACTAATGAGAGACAAGCTTGAGGACCAAAAGCATCAGTCAAAATATCATGCTAACCAATTTAGGAAATAATCGAGCGACCCTAGTCTTGCCTTGAAATGAACAAGGATTCTGCTTTTTTGAGAGGGGCTGGAGAAGTCTGAACCAGCAACGTATTTGTCAGCAAATTAGCAACGAAGGACATGGCCTGGATTGAAATTCTCGATGCTTGGGTCTCGGACCATTCGGGAGCTTGAGTAAGAATCCGATGGATCCTCCAACCGACAAAATGATTGACCTTTTTGGGTAATAATGAAGCTGTCCATGGCGATAATGACGTTTACTTCATGCTGCTCTTGTCATGAGTTGTGTATATCCTCGTCTCTGCCAGGTCTATTGAAAGGATAAATACAGATCAAATGTCTTTTTTTTTTTTTTTTTTTTTTTTTTGGAGCTGTCTTCATGATTATTCTTTATCCCCCTCCAATCACTGATTATGTTTCTCGTATTTTATCCTAGACCTCTCATTTGTGGCGGTACCTCAGCTTTTCAAGCTTCCAACTTCAATGTTTCCGAAGAGGATGCATTGAAACATGGATGCGGTGCAAAATATTACTAGATTTTGAAGCAAAAAAATCAAACTGACTTATCAACTCTGGGTGCGCAATTTGACCAGGAATTCTATTCCACGGCGATCAATTTCCCAACCGCAGCCCCTAGTGATCTCCTCAAACCCAACCGCTTAATTCTTTATCGCTCGACGTCGAGGCCAGCCTAGCCGCATATAGTATTGAATATGTATCCGAGGATTTTGATGGAACGCACGTCCCAGTCATCGGTTTTGTTGCATTCCCTTACCCTCCACGCAATTAGCCTTATTGCATATAGCCACGGGAAAATCGGTGTCTACAGGGGCTGTGCTCCATCTACTGGATCAGGTCTATTTGACCTAAAACAGCTGGTCGCTCCTAGTGGACCGTGATTATGTGGTTGTTGCAACTGATTATGCTGGTCTTGGAAACAATCACACAGAACACAAGTACTGTACTTTTCCAGCCCATGCTAAAGATATTTGCTATTCCGTCATTGCTGCACGGAAGATATTTGGTGACATTATCGGATGAATGGATGAGTATTAACCATTCTCAAGGTGGTGGAGCAGCCTGACAGTTGACTGGGAGCGATCTTTTAGACAGGCTAGACATTGAATTGGATATATCTAGGCTAACGAGTGTGGTAGATTTATTTGAGGGTACAAAGGGCCTGGCAGTGTGCGAATACGAAGATACCATCACAACCCGTGAAGGAAAGTTGAGGCTTGCAGACTGGATAAGACTAGTTTTGAGCTCGTGGAAAAGAAGAAAACGGGTCAGATGATTGACTCCAAATGCATCTCAAACCCATCTTTCGTGGAAGCATGTGGGTGAATGGAATGCCTAGAAATTATCAAATTAGCATGATATCTTTAGAGGAAAGGGTATTCACCAGCATTACATATCAGGTCACTCGGAGTAGTGGATAGTCTTAGAAACTGTCGCACTCCTGCTTTACGTCTTCGAAGGAATCCATATACATTGGGATAAAACCCATATTTCTGGGCTTCCAGTCACAGCATATATTCTTCACTGCCAACTGACGTATCTTTTCATCTCGCCCAGTGATATAGGCATCAGCCCCAGTTGCATGAAGGGCCTGGGCAGTCTCAATCCTTATACCTGAGGTACAACTCGTTAAGAGAAAAACTTTTCCACTGAGCTTACCATCAAGACCTTCATCTCGGATAATTTTAGGTGCATTTGGACGAGCCTCTCTAGGTCCGTTCGGATCCTTGTGGTTCGGCGTGAGCATCCATGATTTCTTGGTGTTGTATGTGTAATACAAACTATGAGCGTGTTTATGTTGGAGAAACCTATGGATTATTAATAACCTTTCGCCAAAGAGACCGCGAGGTCGTACTTATATGTACAGCCAAATTTCGTATTATGGAGCGGACTTCGAATCTCAAGCATAAGCATTAATGGCTTAATTTAGTGAATTCCGCATGTGGACCGCGGCGCTCTATTATTTCCTTTTACGGTTGGTGTAACGACAATCAAATCTTATCAGCTAAAGAGTTCATTTGTAGTGCGATCTCATAATTCCTTCCAATACATCCCCTGCATTTTCATGTTAGTACAGAAATATCCACTGCAATTAAAATACAATTAACCATGGTGATATCTAGCTTCGGTATGTTCTAATTTTATTATTCAGTTTAGCTGCACTTTCAAAAAGTCCAAATTACGAGGTGCTTCAACCTCAGTTAAAATTTCCTCTCTCGATCTTGCAACGTCCCTTTGAACATGCTCTAAATATAGCTGTTGGATTCTTTCTGTCACAAGCCCACGCTTTCCGTCACCAATGGAACGTCCGTCCACTTCCACCACATGAATCTGGGATGGGAAAGTGCCGGTGCAAAACGCTTCATCGGCACCATAAACCTCAGTCAAGGTAAAGTCAAGTTCCCGAACTGTGATTCCATTGGCCCGACAAACGTCAATGGTTTTCTGTCGAGTGATACCTTGCATCTGATTGTCTTTGGTCGGCGCCCAAACCTCGCTTCCGCGGACGATGAAGAAATTCACCGAATTGCACGTTTTAACAAACCCTCTTAAATCAAGCATCAACGCCTCATCCACATTCATCACATTCGCACTAATACAGGCCTGTACGTCAGTTGCTTTGGAAATATGGTTCCACTGCTCGTCTTTTACATCTGGCGGGCCGCGGCGTACCCATGTTGTGGCAAGCCGAAGCCCCCTAGCCTTGGCAGATGGGTCAGCGGCCTTGATTTCGGGAATAATAACAATCAGTGGCAAACCAATGTTCACGTGAGGGTTTTGGTACGGCGTTGACTTGAGACCTCTGCTGACAACGAGCCGAATGTGAACGTGCTGTTCATCTTCCATGTCGTTTGCGTCGAGAGTCTGATGGATAAGGCTCAAGAGCCCCCCTTTGCTGATACCCAAGTCCATATACATGGCTTTCGCGGACTGGAAGAGACGATTGATATGGTCGCGCGCAAACTGAACGCGGCCCTTGTTGGCACGAATTCCTTCCTGTGATATGTTAAACCAGCCAAAATGCATCTCCCCACTGCCAACTTACCCAAATGCCATCCCCAACAAGAAAGTTTGAGTCAAACACTGAAACCACAGCCTCAGCACGAGGAACAAGCTTGAAGTCTCCAGACACGCCATCTCGCATGCCAATCTGCTCATCTCTCCATTAGCTTTTGACAGAGCACAGAAGATCCCACACGGGTGCACGGACCAAAACGGATAAATTCTTAGCGTTAGGAATAACAGCATGAGTAGAGGCACCAGGGGCTGAGCCTTCGGCGTTTTGTGCAGAAACCATTGGTGTTTAGTTTTCGAGGATTGAAGTGGTCAATAATTCCGACAAATGGATTTGAGTACGGTATGCAAGGAGATCGATTTTCTTTTTTATCTCGAGACGCAAGCATTCTTGTCCCAAGCTCATGACCCATTACTCGGTTAGGACCGAAGCTCCTCGGTCGCCACCGAGGAAGATCCACTTGTAGTCGTAACCAAGCCAATGTTGGTTGGTCTGCACGTGATGGTTATCTCGAGCCACGGACCCTCCCGAGGGCGTATATGATTAGGCCATTGCACTCCTCGGGCGCCCGAAAACTTCTCCACAGCAGCCATGGACCTCGACTGGGACCCTGCTTTCCACCCTTCCATTTCCAAGGCTTGCAGTAGATGTCACGCACGCAAGGTAAAAGTACGTTTCCATATAGCATGTCCCCACATAGATGACGCCTGTTTATACATCAGCAGAGCCAGTGGTCTGCTAACCTCGATATTGGTAGTGTGATTTAAAAGTACCCCGATGCTCTGCATGTGTAAAGCAAGATGAGGAGTGCAATATTACTGAATGTGTTGCATATCCTTATGCTGTCATTAAACGGCTTTTGGCCGAAAACCGAGATTTACGCCATCGGCTAGAAGCGGCTACATTATCCATCACTCAAGCCTCAGCTCCAGCACCCAACGCCTGGCTTGAGGTCCATGGGAAGGAAGCCGAAGAAGTCGGAGTTTTAGCAATTGGGGGTCGTAGTCATTTTTCGGAAACCAACTACGGTATGTAAGTGTAGGTGGTGCACAGAATTGCCCAGTTACTAACCCATTCGCGCGTGCTAGTTGGTAGCGCTGCAGGCTCAACATTTGCTCGGATATTCTTCAAGCAGTTGAACCTGGGTCCACCAGAGGAGTCCAGCCGTCAAGGTGGATGCCTGGACCAATGTCCATCCCAAAGGCTTGCAGGATTGCCACCACAAACTACGGCCCGGTTATTGTTGCGGAAATATGTAGCCCGCGTTCACATCTGGTGGCCATTTCTGCAACTTCCCAATCTTCGAGGAACTTTTGAAACCGTTTACCAAAATTTGAGCAAGTCCACTGATGTCGACAAATTCTTAGTTTTTATCATATTGGCACTTGCGAGCAGCGAATGTCAAGATGACAAAGATTATCAAGTTATGATGGATGTAAACACGCCGGTATCATACTTCCAAACGAGTTTACGATTTTTTGTCGATTTCCATGATCATCCGCGGGATCTTTTTGGTATACAAGCTGTGATTCTGCTGACGTTGTGGATGTTAAATTCTGGTCTGAGTGCCCACTGCAATGATCTTTGGCATCTGTCTCGATACATCATGTCCGCAGCTGTCGAATCTGGTCTCCATCGCCACAATGCTGACTGGGGCTTTTCATCTGAGGAACTGGAAACACGCAACCGCACTTGGTGGTGCGCGTACAACCTCGAAAGGTTCGTCTGGTACATGTCTATCATCTATTTACTACTATTGACTATTTAATCGCTCTCAGGCATGCTGCTGTCATAACTGGACGTGTTCTTTCAATCAGAGACCATGCCGTGCATGCTCTCCAGCCAGCAAGACATAGTTTCGACAGTCTTAACAGTGCCGAGGCCACTATCTCACCTCGATTTCATGTTCATGATGTGCTTCCGTTTCGACTTATGATAAGACTGCGCCAAATATCAGGTCGCATCCTCGAGTCGATATATATCGGTAGAGCGCCTAACGGAAATGCGCTCAATACATCCTTTCAACGCATATGTACCATGTCGGACGAATTACGCCATGACTTGGAAATATGGCGAAACGATTTGAACGCAGTAGACTTTAAACCATCACGTGAATATTCAGAACTAAAGATCGAATATTGTCTTCTCCAGCTGCTACTGAATCGACCCAGTCCCACGTTCATGGTTCCCTCCGGCCCAATGATTGCGACTTGTTCAAAGGCAGTATCCAGTGCAGTTCGGCAGTGGTCAAAGATTGAGCTTGAATATGGACTCTCGGCTGTGTGTCGATGTTTCAGACAGTTGCATTCAATTCTGCTGGTGGGTCTTGCTGGCCTATACTGCGATTGGTGTGTCCCCATTCCTTTGCTCAAAATACTTCTAGTACTGTTTGCTGATTAATATTTCACCCCAACAGGCAGTCTATGATTATGGCACGTGAAATAGGCGATGGCAATTCACGACAAACCTGCCGCCACTGGAACGACACTGATTTATGTCTTGGATTTATCCGTCGATCAATCACACAGATGGAAATACGGGGATTAGTTAAATATCAGCAACTTTTCCAGGCAGTGAGAAACAAAGTCTACTCTAGGCCTCCAACTAATATACTTGATGGACCGGGTAGTCAGACGCCGGCTGGCTCTTTCTTTTCTGGTGGAGAATCTTACGACTCCTTTTCTACTGAAGGAGTAGATTTGAATGGCCCTTCAAGTCTATTTTTTTCCGAGGCACAAGATATGGAGATATATAGGAGCCACGTTTCGGGTTTTTTTGATGGAGGCATGATGGAGACCGATGAGGCTCTGAACGCCTGGTATGAAGCGGTGATGAGAGAGATATAAGACACCTTTAAGACAGCAGTATGACGTGTATCCAATGATCAATACCAGCTAAACATCTATGATTGTTTGTGAATTATTATTACGTTTAAAATTAAAAACGCTGTGGTCATGTTCCTCTTCAACTTCAGTTTTTATGGCGCCATCTTGTAACGAAAGCACGTTTAGCATGGGGATAATGGCGTTTGGTGGGCCCGGCTCCAACTTCAGTGGAACGATGTGCTGAAATCTTTGAATTCAGGTTTTATTTACCAACTGACAGTTTCATGCCACTATTGACAATATCAGATACAGACTAATTCATATCTGCCAGTATCATAATGTATTTTTTTCGGCCCGGACATTAATCATGTCCTCTTGCAACTTGAACGATAATGGCAACAAGTCTCCTGTATTTGTATTCTTTTCAGTAATTAGTCTTTTGCTCCACTTCACCTCCAGATAACCCCCTGCTGGCTAGTCTCGGTGGACACCGAAGACGTGCTCGGTAGCGTCCGAACGGTTAACATAACAATCAATCCTTTATCACTTTACAATCTTGTTCAAGTCGACAATTCAATATCACTTAAATTCTCGGCATCTGGCGCATGAATTTGATGGTATCAACCGATTATGTAAAAGCCACCTGGCTCTTCTGCACTATCCCAACTCGCAGAAGCGCTTCCATTTGCTCCCTGTTGTTTTGGCTCACGGACCACCTCATTCTCTCATCTTATCATGTCGACACTTCCAAAAGACTGGGAGCCAAGCAGCCCCAAAGACAATGGCCGAGAGTCTGTCTGCCAGACTGGACCTGTTATTGCTGAACCCGTGGAGCAAGTGACAAAATCCCAGGCTAATCGCCTCTTGTTGAAAACTGATCTGGTCGTCATGCCACTGGCCATCCTTAGTATGACGTTAGCATTTTTAGACAAGGTAGGCAGATAAATATCCCCGCCATTTTCGCAATTGAAATCAGGTCATCTAATCAGTGTGAAGAATGCCCTAGGTTTTGCGGCAGTTTTTGGGATGAGAACAGATGCACATCTCAAGGGCCAGGAATACAGTTGGTTAGGCAGCATTTTCTACTTTGGTTATTTAGCTATGGAGTTCCCAAACCTGTGGCTAATGACCAAAGTCCCCATTGGAAAATACATTGGTGTTTGTCTTGTGCTCTGGGGTGCTTCGCTCTGCTTCATGGCCCTTTGCCATAATTTCGCTGGCTTGGCAGCAATCCGATTTCTATTGGGTGTCTTCGAAGCGGCTGTTCTTCCTTGTATGATGATTGTTAATTCCATGTGGTATCGCCGAGAAGAACAGCCCCTCCGAACCGCATTTTGGTACAACACTTTTGCTGGTGTTTTTGGCGGTATTCTTTCTTATGCTATTGGCGGCATCAATGGATCCTTGTCAACCTGGAAGGTGAGGCATGCGGGCTATCAGTATCTGCTTCTAACTGTCCGCTAACTGTTTATATTTTAGTACATATTTATCATCTACGGAGCTGCAACTATCCTCTGTGGAGTCCTAGTTTTTTTCGGTCTTCCCGACTCTCCGTCCACAGCCTGGTTCTTCAACGAAAAGGAGAAAAGATTGGCTGTAATACGACTTGCTGGGAACCAAACAGGAGTTGATACACACAAGGTAGGGGGTCTTTGGGAATTCAAATTTATTATTCTAACGCTTGCTATTCAGGCTTTCAAGGTATCGCATATATTCGAAGCATTGCGTGACCCGAAGTGTTACTGTATCTGGGCATGCACTTTAGGATATGCTATTACCAACGCTGGAATTACCAATTTTAATCCTTTGATTATCTCAGGATATGGTTTTAGTAAGACAAAAACCGTTCTCATGGCAACACCTCAAGCTGCAGTTGCTATGGTCAGTGGTGCTGTCCTCTCGGCTATTGCTTATTGGGTACCTAATATGCGTTGCATCTTCTGGATATCTTCGGCCTTGGTCGGTATGGCAGGGGCCATCATGGTGCATGTATTAGATGCCGACACCCAACGGGACGCATCACTGGCCGGTGTCTATATTATGGGTTTCTATAATGTTCCTTGGGTTTTTATGCTCAGTCTTTCCTCCTCAAACACCGCCGGGGCAACCAAAAAGAGCTTCATGGGAATGTCAATCGCAATAGTATACGGTAAGTCTCTACATCTACAACACATCCTCTTATAAAATGAGAGTTACTAATAGCCCCTTGCTGTAGCTGTTGGAAATATTGTCGGGCCTCAGTTTTTCCTCAACAGTCAATCACCCCATTATCCTCTTGGTATTGGAAGTATGCTATGTGCTTTTGCTATCATGGTGGCTGCTGGGTTGCTCTATTATATGTTCTGCTTGATTGAGAATAAACGCCGTGATTCCAAGTACGGCAGACCAGAAGATGTTATCAACGCTGGTCTGGATGCAGAGAGATCGGATGCAACTGACCATGAAAACAAGAGTTTTAGATATACATACTAAACTGTGGCTACGTTAGCAGTGCTGCTCTATATTCTGCCAGACACTTGTAACTGATAATATTACTCTTGTAAACTCCCCTACCGATGTCAAGTCACCCCTGTTCATGATGTGAAATTATATGTCCTTTTTATGAGCGGCAAGCAGAAAATCAAGCCTAAACCAGCAAACCCGATGCCCATGTATAACGCACCCCGATACCCTTTCAAAAGATCATCATGGTCGCTGACGTGAATCTCAACCGTACCTGCAATTCCCAAGCCAATGGAAATGCTATAGTTTACTATTGTGCTTGCTAGACTCGCTGCAACACCTTGATGCTTGGCCTCTACTGCATTGGATAGCATCAGTGTCGCAGCTGGGAACGTCATATCCATGCCAAAGGGCATTATAAGAACACAGACGAAAATCTGCGCCCAATATGTCTGACCCGGTGGTGCTGTGGCAATCAGAATAGTCCCAACTAAAAATGCAGTCAGGGCAATCGTCATTACGATAGCCGGACGAACTTGCAGTGGCCCCATGATAACTCCAGTCATCACGGCTGCCACCACTCCCATGGGTGCCAGCGGGCTTAACCATGCAACGGTTAGTAGAGGTGAAAGGTTTCGAATGCGCTGTAGAAATTGCCAGGTGTAAAACAACCATATTCCAAAATCAGCCCAACCACAGGAGAGGGCGGCTAGAATGAACATATTTTCCGAAGTCATGACGCTCATCGGGATCAATGGATCCCGGGCATACCGAAGTTCTTGAAGTAAAAATACGCAAAATACCATGACGCCAAGTATAAGCATCACTATCACTTCCGCCGTGTCCCATCCCACTACTGGAGCTTGGTTCCAGGCAAAATTGAAGCAGACCAGAGCCGTAATTCCAAGGGCAGCTCCTGGAAGATCCAGATCTTGAACTATGGTGTCGAAAGACGATGACGAGGTTCGATTTTGCGTTCTATTTGGAATGACACGACATCCCATGAGCAGAAGAATGGCCAGTGCGACAGCCAACGCCCAAAATGTCCAGGGCCACCAAGCCAACTCGAATAGACAAGCAAACGCTGCACCAGAAATCGCACCAACTGGAGCGGCAGCACCAAAAATGGAAAATAACATGGCCTTGCGGTGGCTTGGAGGGTAAGTAGTGCCCAGTATGGCCATTGCATTCGGTAGGCAAATTGCCGGGCCAATTCCCTGTAGCACACGAGCTACAACGAACATTTCATAGTTGGAGTAAACTGCGAGACCAACAATCATTGTCCATATTGAAAACCAAGCATACCCGATCAATAGTAGCAACTTGTGCCCATATATATCCCCGAGCCGGCCGGCGAATAGAATAAAAGTGCCCGTAGTTAAACTGTATCCAGCAATTGCCCAGCTCTGCTCGCCAGGTTCATCGACTCCAAAACTGGCGGTGATGATGTGAAGGATCGACAAGGTTTGAGTCAATGCAATTTCTAGATGAACAAAGTCAATGTGCAAGTCTAGTATATTATCCAGCTTTCTTTTACTCACGGGTTGTAAATTGCGCCATACAAAGAACGAAAATGAAGAGCATCTCGTGAGGGGCAGACATGCCAATGCCATTTTGAGCCTCTAAAGCAACATTTCCTATGAATGCCTCGGGTAGGGCATCGGTCTGGAGTGGAAGGTCTCCGTGAATATTGGTCTCCCCATGCAAAGAAGAGTGGCTAGAATTCTGGGCGATTATGTTGCTTCTATCCCGCTTTTCTGATGGGACGGAGGCCGGCCCAGGAACCTTTTCGATGGGCGTATGATCTGAATCAGTCATCTAGAATGTGTTTTCGTTTTTAGAAACCAGATCAAATTACGTCGCATAATACTTTGCGTCGGTGTTTAAACACAGCGAGGTTATCTTGCTGCCGGGAAGCAGTCCGATCTAGGAGCCAGCGGCACAGAAGTGGAGGGCCGATTGTTGCGGCGGGGCCGTGAAGTCAAACTGTGGCGGGGCCGATGATGACGATGGTTCTAGTTCTGGGTTAAAGTAGCAGAAGATATGTCAGAGGCTACGAATATCCCAAAGGCTCCGGGCGGTGTTGTGTAAATTTTGTCAAAATCACGACACAAATTACCCACGTTGACTTAGCTCTAATCTGCCATTTCAGCCCCATCACCATCAGCCCTCACTATCCGCATTGCCGCACTCCAACATGGGTTCATACACGGTCGGATCCATTCCGGTAATTGAGACCCCCGCGAAGAGGCCAGACTGGTCTCCCAAAGAGCCATCTAGTACCGAGCTGCCTGCCGGTCATAAACGCACGCCAGATGCTCGCGCGCTGCCTGTGGCCCTCACATTTGAACAGGATCACATCGTCACACTCCGAGATGGTGCTTCAATTCGTGTCGACATCTTCCGCCCCATAGGCGATGTCATTGTTCCTGCGATCCTCTTGTGGGGTCCATACGGCAAATCTGGGTCAGGTAGTGTGATAAGACCGCTAACCACGTTACGCCCGCTCTGACCGTGCCTTTTCTAGGCTTCATGAACCTGGACAAATTTCCAAAGCGTGCAGGCATCGCTGCCAATCGTCTTTCTGGCTACGAAAGCTTCGAAGGGTAATCATTATGACTACAGCGCCCAAAAACAATGCTAACCGCGCTCACAAGGCTTGATCCAGCGGAATGGGTTTCTAAAGGCTATGCAGTTGTCAACGTAGATTCTCGCGGCAGCGGTGACTCGGAGGGTGACCTGAAGTTTTGGGGTGCCGCCGAAGGTCGTGATGGATATGATACCGTTGAAGAAATAGCAAAATTGCCATGGTGCAACGGAAAGGTTGCGCTTGCTGGAAACTCGTGGCTCGCGATATCCCAGTACTTTATCGCCGCGCAAAATCCACCCCATCTAGCATGCATTGCCCCCTTTGAAGGAGGCAGCGATGCACTCCGAGAGACCATTTGTCGTGGGGGTATTCCCCAAATACCCTTTGCCGCAGCCATCAAGAGCACGCTCCTAGGTATGTATTTTTGAACTCGAGATATCGATTTCGGGAGCCAGCTGACAGATTAGGCCGAGGAAACGTGGAGGACATGGCACAAATGATCTTGGCATTTCCTCACTCAAACGACTATTGGGAGGATAAACGTGCTCAATTCGACAAAATCAATGTACCGGCATACATCGTCGCCAGCTATTCGAGCGGTCTTCATTCTGTCGGCACCTTCCGTGCATTTGAGGAAATTCCACACAATAAGAAGTGGTATGAATTTGACAAATCATTCTGTGAATTTACTATTAATGACTTTATTTCTAGGTTGGCAGTCCATGCCTCCCAAGAGTGGCACGATCTATACTCACCAGAGCGTACCACAGACCTCCAACGCTTCTTTGACTTTTACACAAAGGATCAACAAAATGATTGGACGCAAACGCCGCGTGTCAGATACTCTGTTCTTCAGTTTGATGGTAAACCAGCGGTAATTAACAGGCCCTATGAAAATTTGCCATGGCTTTTGGACAATGAATCAAAACATACCCTATATCTCGACCCCGAGAGCAATTTAGGCAAAGAACCAAGACAGCAGCCAGCAACTCGAGCGTATGATCCAAATGGCGAATCCAGCGTGGGACTTGAGTTTAAATACATCTTCACGGAGAAAACCGACATGGCTGGCCCATCAAAGCTTACACTGCACATGTCGGCTCCTGAAGCGGATGATTTGGACGTCTTTGCTCAAATTCGCAAAGCTGACAAGAACAGTAGATTATTGACTCATGTGAACCAACCATTGCATGATTTAGATGTCAATTCTGTTGACGAAGTTCCAAATATTGTCGTTTTCAAGTATTTAGGGCCCACCGGCATGTTGCGTGCGTCTCGCCGCAAGGTTTCCCAGCAGCTATCCACCCCAGAGTGGCCCACGCTGTCGCATCAAGGTTCGGACGAAGAATTGATCCCGCGTGGAGACATTGTCCGCCTAGAAATAATGATATGGCCTACGGGAATTCGATTCGAGGCAGGGGAGCAGCTTATTCTTCGAGTTGGTGGCAAAAGTCATGCGCTTCCGGAGCTCCCAGGTTTACCGGATGCACCGACTGTCAACCAAGGAAGTCACAATCTGCACTTTGGTCCCGAATATCAGAACTCGCTTCAATTTTTTTCGTTGTAGAGAGACAATTAGTCACACATGAGGAATCATGAGTAGCTCAAATAGCGTTAGTTGCAATTCAAAGCACCCACAAAAATCACACACCACGTGTCTGTAGCTTGAACCCCAGATTCTGACGTATTTCCCCGTGGGGCAACCAATTAAACAATTATCGGTGCTCTTCAGAAATTGCTGATGACGGCATTTCATTGGATCTATTTATCGAGTCTGAGTAATTAATCTGCAGATCGTTTGAAACAAATGGAGAAAAAGCCAAGCACGTAGCCAATGAGCATATACCGGTTAAAATGGGTCGGCGAATATGCGGAGTTACGACTCTAGATGGTGCCACAAGGCTACGGATAACCATACCCGGAAGACCATTTTCGGCTGATTGAAAACTTCCACCAATGATACACGGATCCGAGGGGGGAGTATTTGCACAGGGCAAGAGGCCACAGACCAATGCGCTGTAAAATAAGGCCTAGACTTAGTGTCCTCTGTCGACGAATCCCTGTATAGACACGATGTAAGGCGATTGAGTACTAGTTATGTATGCGGGGGACAAGGGCTTGCGTGGCTGGTCTCACGTGGAACTTGTACCCAGTATCAATGAGACCCATTGTAGAGCACGGCAGGGCAGCAGATCTGGCCATCCCTCAACATTTCCATTTGAACTGCATGTTGGTCGCACTTTGAACGTACCTTACCCCTCACGCCCAGATCTAGCTTCGTCAATTGCCTTTCCCCAACCTCGAATTGGCTCTTGGCAGTAGTACAATGGCAACAAATCAAAGTCCTTCAGCTACAGCTGCTCTTGATAATGAAGCCATTACACCTGCTGCTGAACAACCAGGCACTGCAACAGTCAACCAGAGGGCGGATAAAGCCGCTCTGTTTCTTGCCTCGCATGGTGAGGTGACATACGACTACGATGAAGAGCAACGGGTTGTTCGTCGAATTGACCTACGAATCTTGCCACTTATTCTTGGATCGTATGTGATGCTAACGAACTTTCCATTGATCTACACGGGCTAATTCGAGTCCAGGTATTTATTTCAGCAGCTTGACAAATCAAGTTTATCCTATGTGTCTCTTTTCGGGATCATAGACGATGCAAATCTTAAAGGAAATCAATATTCGTGGCTTGGATCAATTCTTTACATCGCTCAGCTTGTTATGCAACCATTGGCAGCTTTCTTCCTGGTAAAACTGCCAACGGGTAAGGTAATCGGGACTGCCGTTATCTGCTGGGGTGCATGTGAATGTCTCCTCGCTGCTTGCACCAATTTTAAATCACTCTTGGCAATGCGCTTCCTGCTCGGATCTTTCGAGGCCATGATTGCTCCGTCTCTGCTCACTGTCACGCAGATGTGGTGGCTTCGTTCAGAGCAAACACTTCGCACGTCGTACTGGACCTCGATGAATGGGTTGACATTCATTGTCGGTAGCTTGGCAACCTATGGATTAGGTCATATTGAAACCCATCTTCTTTACAAGTACCAAATCATTTTCCTTTTCTGTGGCGGCTTGACGGTTATATTTGGAGTCGTCTTCATCGTCTTCATGCCCGATTCACCAATGGAAGCCAAGTACTTGACTGAGCGAGAGCGCACAATTGCAACTCAACGACTGCGAGCCAATCAGATGGGTATTGCCAGCCGAGTGTGGAGATGGGACCATGTCTTGGAGGTCTTTTTAGATGGGAAGACGTACTTGTGGTTTGTGCTTATCGTGGCAATCTCAATTGCAAGTGGTGGGATCAGCACTTTTGGCAACCTCATTGTGAAAGATTTCGGCTACACAAACTTCACGGCCATTCTTTTCACGCTACCCACTGGTGTGATTCAAATCGCAATTATTATCGGCTCTGGCTGGCTTGCGACTAGATTTTCTCGAAAAGGCCTTATCATTGCTGTCGTTAGCGTGCTCCCTTCTATTGGTGCTATTCTCATGTTGGTCGTTCCTCGAAATGACAAGAACAAGGGTGTGCTGCTTCTCGGGTATTATCTCGTACAGTGCATGGCATCAATCACTCCTATGATCTACGCTTGGTCGGCTCAAAATACTGGAGGTGATACGAAGAAGAAGATGTCGTCCGCCATCATGCTTATGTGAGTAACTCCAGAACTTATAAACTCGACAAAACTCATTTAATTACAGGGGCATGTGTACTGGTAATGTTATTGGTCCATTGCTTTACTCTACTGATGAAGCACCGCTATATCGCACTGGCCTCATCTCCAACTTGGTCATGTTCTTGCTCACAGGAGCATTGGGACTGTAAGTCACATACGAATGAAATAAGATCGAGGCTAACATTTGCCAAGATTAATCCCTCTGTATCTTATGTTCTTGAATCGATGCCACGCAAAGAAGCGTGAGCAGCTTGGCAAGTCTGCCAACATGGTCGACGAGTCTATGTTGAGAAAGAAGGACATAATCAACAGCAAAGCGGTAGATCTCGAGCATACTGAGCACCGGCATGTGACAGGTATCGCTGAGGACAATGGTCTCCAAGATCTGACGGATCTGAAGAACGAGGACTTCATTTACGTTTACTAGATACCAGGGAGCGTTGCCGGACGGCTCAGATACGTTTCAACACTGTAAACAGCAAGCTGTCTTCAAGTGGGTGATTCAAAATCAGATGCTATATGTTTTGGTGCTCCTGGCACAAATATGGGATTACACTAGCCTGCGGCCCCGTAACGGCATAAACAAGCCTATGTGTCGGCCCCGCAAAACACCAAGTCGACTCGGCTCCACATACGGTCCCGCCACCACTTGACGGTTCATCTCGTGAAATCTCCGTTTCTGATTTGAGATGACAGATGTGTTTGATGCACCTAATTGGCCAGCAATCAAATTATATGTAAAATAGAAAATATCAGTATGGCGAGGTTTTATTAAATAGTCACCTGCGCTCTTATAGATGTGCATTTTCCCAGCATCCATACGATATTCTCTGACAATTACATCCTACTTCAATCATGGCCCCTTCTCCCAAACCCTTAAAAGTTGCTGTTCTAGGTCCTAAAGGCCAGTGCGGTCAATGTGTTGTTGATGAGCTGTTATCACGTGGCCATCATGTCGTTGGTCTGTCGAGGAACCCACCCAAAGCATGGCCCAACGCGACAGCCAAAGGCGGTAGTTATGAGGCCAAGGCAGTGGACATCAATGACATTTCCTTTCTTGCAGAAGCGTTTTCCGGCGGGTTTGATGGGATCGTGTGTGCATTTGCGCCGCCGTTGAACGACCTGACTAACATATACGAAAATGGTGTTGAAGGCCATGGTAAAATCAAGACAGCATTGCTACAATCTGATCACAAGGGGTCCTTTGTCATTATTGGTCGGTAAAATTCCCAGGTATTATACTTGAATTGTTAACCATCGAATAGGCGGCGCAGGTTCCTTGCATTGTGCTGATGGAAAGCAATTGGTCGACACGCATCATTTCGCATATAGTTGGTGGTGAGTCAAAGTCAAAAAGAGCTTTCGGTAATTTACTGACCATAAAAGGTATGGATGGCCTGATTCTCATCTAAACTACATGCGCATTCGTATGGCAGATCACGGTGCGCCATTTCTCAAATGGTTCATTAGGGGATTCACTTGGGCAAGGAATAATGTCGAAAAGCCCGGTTGTAAGCTACCAAGAGCAATTCCCACAAAGCATAAGTACTTCATAGCTGACTTGGGTAAATAAGTGTTTTCGTGGACGCTCAGGCCTTTTGCTAGACTCTATTTACGCTGGGCTAAAGGTATTCTCACAAGCTCCCAGACCCGCGGTCTAATCACGATCTCACGCATGGCACTCGTTATGTGGGAGGGTGTCCGAGATAAACAGTGGTCATTTCTTTCGCCACCCGGTCTTTTGCGTGATAAAGGTGAGAGTAATTTTCTCTCTCAAAGACACAAGTACACTAATGAGAATATTTTCAAGGTGTGCGCACCGGAGAGTACAAGTTGCTTGTTGACACTCCCGAGAATCCGGCAGTGGAGGCCGTGGAGAAAGGAATATATAATGAAGACATGGCGGTGGCAATTGTTGATGAGGTGGAGAATAACCGCTTAGCGTTCCAGCACTGGAGTTGCGTCGGCCCAATTGGCCTCAAGCAATGGTGAATCTGGATTTGGTACCTTTGTACACATATGGAGTTCTATCATTATCTGAGTACATAGTGTAACAAATAAGACTTTGCACAGCTTTACACACGGGGAGTTGCTTAATATAGCAGGATACTGTGATAGATCTTCATCGCCATCGCGGTAGGCTTCCCAATTGGCCACTCATTCCGCGCATTCATCATTCTCATACCTTCAGTCATAATTCTCTCAACAGCGACAGGTCCTACAACTGCGCCAACTCCTGCAAGGTGTGCCTTCGTATTGGCTGTTATCCCAGCGATCCAATCTTCTGCGACGGATTTCTGAAGACATCGATCCAGACGTAGCACCGTTGGAGCTATCCCATTATAACCGGTATCACTGGGGCTGCTTTTATCATGGTCGCTGAGTTCTGCATATACCCACAGTGTCAATGATGAAACTAAAATTACTCGAATTTCATAATAACCTCCAGCTTGAGTTGAACGCATAAGCCCAAATAATCTACCCGCGTGGACAACCGCCCGGCGAGCTGCGGAACCACGCTTTATAAATGAGGACTTGAGGCGTTCTCTGACTTTTGATACATCGAGACGAGTAACACGCCAACCTGAGAAACAAAACATGTCGCGAAGTGGCAATTGAAGCACAATTCCAATAACATGCTTGTGTTGCAACAGAGCCAACTTTAGACTTGGCTCCGTTGGTAGGGCCTGATCTTCTGGGCAGAGGATGTCGAGATACTGCAAGATTCCTTCAATAATCTGTGGTTTGCAGCCAATAAAATCTGAATTGGTGTTTAGAAGCGCCATTTCCAGAGGCCTTGGGCTCTGAATCTGACGGAAGTCACGATAAATAGCCAGCAAGAGAACTAGACTCGCATAGTCGCCCAGATTTTCACGACGGTTTTTAGATTTGTAAAGGTGGTTCTTCTCGGGTATTAAGCTTCCAGGATGATGTACATCTAGTTTAGTCAGCTAATGCGCGTGATTTCTCTTTTTGTAACCGACTTGCCTGCTTGGTTAATTTCTTCACTCCACTCTACCGAAGTTGAAGCTTCCCATATAGTCTCGCTACAGGGAAGTGGAATTTGGATAAGATCAGACGGAATAATTGGGTCAAGGTCAAAGAATAATGCCCACTGCGTGTCTATGATCTGTAAAACTGTGTTAAAAAAAACAGCATCTCCTTAATTTTGGTGAAAATGACATACCCAAGTCGTATAAGCAAGGCGTCGCACTTTCTCGCGTTTTATCCACGTATGCCACGCATCTTCGACACTTTCCATTTCTATGTGACTTCGGTGATAATTGTATTGTTCAGCAACAGTCACCATCTTTCTCAAAATTGTTGCGATTGAGCTTCTCTCGGCCTGGGACATTTCCATGAGTCTCATGCTCCCCATAGTTTGTAGGCATATTTGATTGAGAATGCTACATTGCAGAAACCAAGGCTCATAGGACATACTATATTCACGCTCCATCTAATATTAGATTAGCCTTTGAGGGGAAATGAACGAGCAAGACGAAAGGGGGGTAAACGCACCGTGACTCTCAGAGCTATTTGCAAAAACAGCTGTAATGGTCCTGTGCATTTTAAAGAGTCTGTAACCTGCGAGAAGCGGCAGCCCATGGCCGCCAAGGCCAAACTGAGAATCCAGTGTTCGCGGCCAGCGTCGAACGTAGGTTTGTGAAGAAACGGAAGCAAGGGATGGGCTTGCTCAAAGAATAGCTGGATGAACGCATTAAGGGCTTCCAAAGAAGGCAACTCGCCCTCAGGAAACCGCTGGACAGAGCGACAGTCTTTTTGTAGCTGGCCGTAGTTGTCTCGAATTTGTTGATAGGTGTGCAATGGAAGGCGCTTGACGTGACCAAAATCCTCGGCGCTCCAAACATCAGGCCCAGTTTCACTCAAATCAGCCGGGAAACAGTATAAGTTTTCGAGATTATCTCCAATACCAGGCGTCGCTTTGCGGAGAAACTCGTTGAACTGGATTTCCTGGCCGTCATGTGGGTCATGCATTGGCGGCGCACCAAGAAAGGTAACGGGCGGTGACTCGGAATCACCCGCGATATCAGACAACAGGTCTTTTTCACTCTCGGCTGCATCATAAGCAGATGTTATGAGAGCTTCGCTAGTGATTAATTGTGAATCGTCAATAGGTCCCTCCAGGAGAGGTCCCATAAGATAGGACGCGTCTAGGAAAGAGAAGGCATCCGTGTGGTCGCCACTGTGGAATGGGTCAAAGTTTTGCTCACATTCAATCATCATATGTGATGGCTCGGTGTCGAGAATGGTGGTGGACAGTTGGGTGTCGAAAGAAGCAGTAGACGGCGGTGGGTTGTTTGCCGGGGCAGCTTGGACATGCGGATTGAGCGAGGCGTCAAGAGGTGATGCTGAAGTCTGGGTGACGTCATTTTCTGGTCGTGAATACTGTTTTTCTGTGTTGCGCTGGCGAGACTGTGCTGGATAACGACACGTCAAGCCCTTGGTGCAACATCGAGCACAGGGATTGTTTCCATCGCAGCGCTGCTTTGCCGTGGAACAGCCTCTGCATGCCTGGCGAGTCCTGTTGGTCAACCGCCGCCGTTCGCCAAGATTTTCCTCTCCGTAGTGCTTGTGAGACACCATGTGCCGCTGGAGCGTGTCCCTAGAGAAATCAGCTAAAACTGAAGGGGAAAATGCCGTCTGGTGCAAATTTGCAACCTACTTGCGGGAAAAGCGAGAGTCACATCCCGGACAGGAGAAGGGTTTATGGCCCAGGTGGCGTAAACGATGTCTGTTCAAGTGTTCAGGGCGCGTAAAATCGGCGCCGCACACATCGCAGGTATGACGCATGGATGAGTCGTCGTCATTATTATCGTTGGTGTAAACCGCCATTGCCCCATCCGCGTCTTGGGGAATCAACCAGCTATCAACACAATATGCCGGAGATTCTCGCTAACCGTCACCAAAGGAAGAACGAATGTAGCAAGAGTAAAATGACGAAAATGCTATTTTAGTTTTTGTCATGGACACGGCACCCACAAATCAAGCCGCGTCCTCCTCTATCCGAGATGGCGGCGGGACCACTTTCCCCGCAGTACGCTAAGCCCCGACAATGAAGCCAAGGGGAAAGAGAAATGGCCGAGTCACTGAAGAGGACATCGGTTATACCTCGTGTGGCACACCTCTTGTTCAGATGCCAACTTAAGACGTCACGCTTGGCGACGCCAACCTCAAAACGTCCAAAAGAGCGATGGTCCAAGCAAGATCAGGTGGGTCACGGTTCGGAAACTGACGATCCCGATATCCGCTTACATCAGCGTCGTTTAAGCAGAATGATGCTTGCGGAGCATATCTACCCTGCACTGAAACGCGAGATGGGCCAGGCCTTTAACCATTCCCCAGTTTTCGGCATTTTATGAGACAAGGAGTGAATAAATTCACGCATACCGAGTTTTTATTCAAATCTTTTTATTGAATAAGTTATAGCTCCAGTCAAAATGGCTCGTTCAAGCAGAGTTTGATGAATTTGGGCGAGTTTCATCGGTTCACGAATCTATTGCTCTGACATGCACATTCTCGGTCACCAAAAAAGAGGTTTATGATGATTGCATGTAGAATAATTTCTAAAAGAAATAAAAATATTTAGTTGCATTCATATACCTTACGTACAAACTTTTTTATTTTATCAAGCCTAAATACACATGGCTTTCTCTTTATGTGGATTATCAATAGAAGCTGCTGGAGATAGTCTGAAGCGTAATTCAAGAATGGATGATTGTATACCACATTCTCTACTATTCGCTGAGGCTTCAGGAGCAATTGTAATTTTATCGCCAGGCATCTATTACAAAACACCTCACCATGCACTTAATGTTGTTGATGACCCCGTTCGCTCATATCAATTGGATTGAGTCTTGAAGTCCCCGAGGTGGCATTCTCATCTCATAGGAAAGGCAATCTTAGTATCATACAATACCATTTTCAAAATTTGGAATCCAGAAAACACAATTTTTTATGTGCAATGTAGGAAAATTCAGTGCAGAATGATTCTGCCAAGCTCCACATTCAAGGTCAGACACGTCACGGCGATATCACCAAGGCCAAACCGTTCAAGCCCATATCTTGCAATTAGCTCGGACGAATATTAAATCGAAAAATACCAATAAGGCGTTCCCTGGCTTCCTCTCGAGCACAAGCTGACGGTGTCGGCTATTTTCAGATATTCTTTTTTGCTGTTGGCGGTGTTCTGACTGAGCCACTTATTTATCCTCTCCAAAATAAACTTCCATCTTTGAAGATATATAGCTATTTTATACCTCATTTCATACGAGCTCTAATAAATCAGATTAACACCATTTTGGCTGCTCTATTATTTTTCGTATCTACAAATCTCCACTCACATATGTTATATACACTCAGCAAACCAAAATAGCAGGACCTTGCGGAGTTTCTATTTGATCGGGTTTGTCTGAAGTTATGTTGGCATTTATTTTTGCACGTTGAAATATGGAATGCTGTACATTCAAGCGCAACTCAGCCCCCGTTTACTCTTTTTTCTCTGTATCTTGACGGACGAAATTCCTACTCAGCATTTACCTGTCGCCGTGATGGTATGGCTGCCACTAGGTAGGTAATCACTGTCGAAAGGTACTTGAACCTTCTTGTTAATTACTCTCTGAGTCACCATGGTATGGTACACCAAGTAATTAAGCTTTTCAAGGTGCATTGCGAAAGACATCAAAATTTGAAGTAATCTTGAATCTATTATCAAATATCAGTCCGGGCTTTTTCCTTTTTGTCAAATTCCGGTTTTCGCTTCGTCTTATCGACACCCCCTTCAAGTAAGTAAAATTCCCTTGCACATTCTACTTATTTGGCAGCCATCAAACTTCGCCCATGGTCGCAATATGTTTGTTCGACTTTTTTGTCGAACTTGGCATGTAAGCACTCGGCTGATTTGACTTTTTGAATGGCGATTGGTTGATCTTAGCTTTCGTTGTAGCACGAGCCAAGAAACCATGACCTCATAGGGCTCCTCCGCATTGTCTGTGTGTTACTTTGTAGGTCAGTGATCAGCTAAATGGAGGAATGCTGACTTCAGCCCCCGCGATGAATTGGCACTAGGTGTTTCGGGTGTCGGTACTGTGCCACTTTAGTTACGTTCTAATGGGCAGAGTCGGACAAGCAAACGGCCCATGTATAAAGCGGGCATTAAATCATCTTCATGCGATTTTCTGCACTGAGGCCACGTCAATGCCCGCTCTTCAAAATCTCATCCCTTCGCCACATATCTGGTTTCCTCCTTCACGGTATTATTCTATATCCATTCTCCTTCAAGATGCTTGTCAATTATCTTTTTCTTTCCTTAGCCATGGGCGTGATGTCCATTCCACTTGCTGAGAATGGCACACCTTGTGGACCACTGGTCACGCCTTGCCCTACGGATAAAGTTTGCATCCCAGATAGCGCCGATTGCACCGATATAAACAAATGCCCTGGCACCTGCGGAACAAAATACTCTTCATGCGGAGGCTTCACTTTGAACCCACGAAAATGCGATGATACAACAACCTGTCAGCAAGATCCTCGATTTCCGAACAGATACGGTCTGGTCACCGATCTTCCTGGAATCTGTGTGCCTAAATCAGTCGAATCATGTGGAGGATTCAGTGGGAAACTCTGTAAAAATGGCCTTAAATGCTATGACGATCCAAGAGATGGGTGTCGGCCTTATAAAGGGGCGATGGATTGTCCTGGAATCTGCCTTTGATTCGAACAATTGAAGAAACAACAAATTCCGTATGGAGGGGCTAAATTGATGTCTTTTTCATGTCATTCAAGATTTGAAGTTTGGAGGGGGGCTAAAGGGTCGAGTGAAAAAGCGTGGATAATTGGTCTGAAGAATGCCATACTAATATTTCTTTTCATGTCTCAAATTAATTCTTATAGTTTCAACAAATGATCTCCAGAATTCATCAATAAGAGATCAGATAAAACGCATAATTCATGATCTTACGAAAGCTGGTTATTGATTGACTCTTTTCTCATGCTTCCGAGTCTAGAATGGGCACAAAGGTTCTTTTCGCTTAGACTCACTTCTCTGGGCCTTTACCTACTGGACCAAAACCAATATTCTCTCTTCCGCTTGAGTATTGCTGATGAGCAAACGGGTTTCAACAACGAGAGAGTGGAGCTAGAATACGACCAGCATATCCGCTTCAATCACTATTTGAATCAATTTTATCTTTCAAAAGGAAATTTTAGGTTACAACTGAAATGGACCCTTGCAATTTCCGGTGTGTCCACTACATCCGTATTGGGATGGACTAATAAGTCGGATACGAGGTTTAGCGCGGACCAACAGGCCATTTCATTGGGATGGTCAGGCATAGCCAAATATTAACATCTTTATCATGCCTAGCTCTTGAACCTCGTAATCATTGAGTTTTTACTTGTCGCGCTTGTGTTCGACATGCCCATCACGGGCCGCTCAAGCAAGTCCATCATGCAAATTCATTGGAGACATCCCAACAAGAAACCAGATACCCCTGTCTGAGTACGATCAGGCGAAGCCGTTATAATATATTTAGCGGACTAGTGCCAACGCTTATGGCCTTGAATGATCTGTGCCCAATCTAGAATAAAAATACAGAATCAATATAAGCACATTGGATACATACGGATTTCCACCCGCAACTTGTCTCGCAATTGGATTGACAACCAAAATGAAGGTTTCCTTTGCGTACATTCTTTCCCCGCTGCTCGCCGTCGCTGCGGCAGCGCCAAGCCAGATTTCCAACCAGTCATTGAGAATTGAATGGAGAAATCTGTCGGCGACAACTCAAGGGGAGTACATTGGCGCAGTTCGCTGTTTAGATACGCTCCCTTCAAAAATCGGGCTTAACACATCGCGGTACAACGATTTCCCCTATGTGCACACGAAATTGAATATTCAAAGTGAGTCAATCCGTAGTATGGCTTAGCATAGTGAACGACTAACCCAATCATAGTCCACTTTGTAGCCCAGTTTCTACCGTGGCACCGATTCTTTGTTCACCTTTATGAAACAGCCCTGCGCGATGAATGTCATTATGGGGGACCGATGCCCTACTGGGACTGGACGCTCGACTCGGATGACATGTCCAAAAGTCCCATCTTCTCAACTGATGGGACCCGGGGCTTTGGGGGAAACGGGCTCAATGGTGGTTTCATGAATCCATCACGACCCAATCCACTAACAATGTGTGTCCTTGACGGCGCATTTAACAACTTTACCGTGGCCTACTTTGATGGCCAGCTACGGCCGCACTGCCTCAATCGCGGTTTCAATGATGGTACGGGAAACATGGGGAAGTACGAGGGAGACCAGTACGCTCCAAAAAGAGTGGCAGCTATCATAGATGACTCCAAAAACTATACCTCTTTTGCGACAGAACTAGAAAATATTCCGCACGGAGCAATCCACCAAGCCATAGGTGGAGATTTACAACCATCCACATCGCCCAATGGTAAGCAACTCAACCGAAGGCGGCCATCCAGTAGCCATTCTAATGCGTGTACTACTTAGATCCCCTCTTCTTCCTTCATCACACACAGATTGATCGACTTTGGTGGATATGGCAGCAGAAGGATCCCCAGAGACGGAATTCGGAATATGCGGGCATCCGAATTCTCGAATCAGGTGAGACGGACAAGAATCCAGCTAGTCTCGAAGATGTGCTGCCGATACTTGGTCTTGGGCCAGAGAAGACAGTTCGCGATTTCATGACGACGTCAACGACTTTGCTGAACTACCGTTATTGATGAATAAATACTCCGATATTTAATTACATACTGCCTAATTTACGCCCAATTAATATTGACCATTAGCCAGCTACATTTAGGTTCTAATTGCATGGCGAGCGTGAAATGGCACCCTGTTTTGGACCCTTGAAGGAAGGGAAATTGAGGGAGCAAGTCACGATACCAAACCCACCGTTCAGTAGCAGCGACGGAGTCTACCGCTAAAATAATCACGCTAGCAGCGAACAACAGTGTGCCGGGTGACGCGGTTTTTGGACCACCTAAAAGGGTTCAAATTTAGCGTTGTTATCTGGAGGATTCTACGTGCATAAATTGTATTCATAACCTATGCCAATACGTCCTGGGTTGTTTATATGAAGCGTGTTGATTAAAGGTGTAAAACACGCTAAAGTCTCCTCGTATTCATGGGGCGTGGTGGCGTTTCGCAGCCACCCTAGACGTCATGATCAAAATTAGGTCGAAATCCCCCTTTGGGGGATTTTGATCAGCTTGGGCTCAGGTCTTCGTGGTAGATTATGTTTCTTTTTCTTTTTCTTTTTCTTCTTTTTCTCTTTCTTCTCAGTTCTGGGTTTGGTCAGGGAACACCCAAAATAATGCAGCAGCTTGGTCATAAATCTCTTAATTGAACACTGTCTAGCATCACTCACTACAATCGAAGCGGACGTCATTAACTATATCTAAGAAGAGGGTTTTCCCTGCCGCTCTCAAGATTCATAGATGACCCTTTTTATAGCAGTGTGGTCAACGTTGGCACCACACAAGACAACAATACTGGTTTGACCCACCAGTGTTCCTGCAACTTTGTTGAATCCGGCTAGGGCGAGTGCAGCAGAACCCTCGACAATCATGTTCTCGTCAAAGGCAATGGATTTCAAAGCTGCAACAATATCACCTTCATCACAGTCAATAACGTGATCCACCGCCGAGCTCGCCAAGGGAAGAGTGATTGTGTCTTCGTCAATACCGCCAGCCACGGCCTCAGCCAGTGTCGGTAAGTGTTTTGTTTCAACAACACGACCAACGGCCATAGATGCTGCCAGAGCTTTTGAGTTGATGGCCGCCACGCCATAGATCTTGGTCTTGGGACTAAATGCTTTGATCACCGAGCCAATGCCACTAATTAGACCCCCACCACCCATCGATATGAAAATATTATCGACCTGGTCACACTGCTCGAGGATTTCAAGCCCGATAGTTCCTTGACCAGCCACAATATCGGCATCGTTGTATGGCGAGATGTAGCTATAAGCCCCCGAAGTAGCAAGCTGTTGAGCATATTGCTCGGCCAAGCCGGTTTCCGCTCCATGAAGAATGACATCCACACCATACGACTTGATCTTTTCCAACTTCGCAGGAATCACCGTCTCAGGGAGTACAACAGTGAGACTTTTTCCGAGAGCCTTTGCGGCGAAGGCAGCACCAATACCGTGATTGCCTGATGAAGCCGTAATCAATGGACTCTGAGCGTTCTGAGCTGATATTTTGGACATGGCGCCCCGGATTTTGAAAGAACCCGTTAGCTGAAAATTCTCAGCCTTGAATAGTACTTTTGCTCCATATTCTTGTCCTATTTTCCGAGCAGGGATGAGGGGTGTTTGATAAATGTGAGTGCGAATCCTACTCCTCGCTTGGACGGCGTTGGCCGCGACCTCATACAAAGGACCTGACATTGCCAAAATAACTCGAGCGAGTACCGATGAAATTTTGTGAGGATAAAGTTTTATTTCACAAAGGGCAGAGGTAATACAAAGAGTTTATGCACTGCGCGTTGCGCCTAGCCTATTTAACCAAGTGCGTTGTCTGGTGATTTGGTTAGATTGATGAGAGTTCAAAACTGAACCACAAACAGTGAGTCACATGGTAGGCGTATGACCCACAAAAAGCCGGACTTGGTTTAGTGCAATATGTACGCCCTTCTCTTGACGAGATTGATGAGGGAGAACAACGAATGGCACCCGACCGAAATTTCTTCCTGGCAAGGAAGTAAATAGCTTATGAACAAGATGAGTGGGTCTATGGTCATACTAGTCGCTGGTTTGTTGATAAAATGTATCTCGGCTCATTCATCTGAGATATGTCTGTTTACTGTGCCGAGGTACACAAGCAGGCTGAGCTACTGTTTGCGTTGGTAGCACTATATCAAACTCCCTTATGATCGTTCATCTTCATGATGCAGCAGTTTTACGCATAATGAAGCTGTAATAATTCTGCTTTAAACTGAGATTAACTGTGAACTAAACCCCATCTGGTAGTATCCAATCAAATACAGGACTTATCTGTGAATCGTTTTCCACACCAAACTCTGTCTGCCAATGAGGACCCTGGCTTTCCTCTTCTCTCAGATTACTATCATCCATGAATGGTCTTGCTCTCTTTCTAGAAATTTGGATTTTCATTGTTGCAAGTGAATATTGACACCCTCGCGCGGATCGGGTTTGAACCTCCCATTGCCGCTGCAGCAACATAAGAAAGTCCTTGGAGCTTTTAGCACTTTCCCATGACATTCCAAGCTCGTCCAAAGCCCTTAAACAGGCACTGAGATGAACATCCACATTGTTTGTTTGACAGTCATACTGAGAAATGCTGGCAAATAGGAGAATCAGTGCAGCTGAGCAAGCCATGCCGACTCCTTGAACACTCATTCGACGCAGGATATATCGTGTTTCGTAGATTTGGATCAGCTTTGCTATAGCAACAGCTGATTTAACACACATCATACGAGCATGCGATGAACCTGGACCTTGAGGAGGACTAGGCTGAAGATATGTTTTAGACATGTACGGCCGGTGAACATATATGATGTTTTGGTGGTATTCCATGCTATTGGTGGTTATCGTGGTGTTATTTGGTGCAGGCTTTGAAACCTACTGTAGTAATATTGCATGTGGCAAATATTGAGTCTTTGGGTCATCAAGGTTAATCTTTAGCACCGGTGGTAAGCTTGAATGCCAGTTGATTAAGTTTTCAACTGTTTTTGCATTTATTTCTTGCAAGGGTCCGAGTGGGATTTGAATTGTTCCATATCTAATTGATGTTAGAGATTCAACGCATGCGATGAAATGTCTGATTCTCACAAATAGTGACCCACAGGGGCCATTAGTTCTCCAAGTAATACTCGTTGTCTATGTACTTCGTTTGTGTAATCGGGAAGTGAAGAGGGAAATTCTGATGATTGAGGAGAGTTGTACGAGATCCACTGCGGGGCGCATTCTGGGAGCACACCACCGCTCGGTTTCTCGACGGTGATATCTTCCATAATAATGTAAAAAGGACGCCCGAGATACAGACTCCAGAATCTCCAATAAAGTTAGAATGAGTATGCATTTTTCAGTTGTAAATGTATATCATGGAACTTACCTGTCGGTTGTGTAAGCGCTCCAGAAGACGTCTCTTCTGAGAATCGACTCGGCTTGGGTGATTTGATTCTTCTGTACATACAGAACAGGGTCAATATGAAGTGCCAAATCAAAGGCTAAACGCAGGGCCATTCCTTAATCTTGTTAGAGTCAGGTCTTCATGCGGGGCGATGGACGTACCGCTATAAAGCCAACCTCTGCTATCACATCTGTATCCAATTTCGTGGCTACTTAGTATGATCAAAGCCTGCACCGTTGCTACGCATGGTGAATCCAGTTCAATATCAATCAATGCCTTAGCCCTCTGTGCAAAGAACTCAGGTAGAGTCTTGGGAAATGTAATGAATGTCGAGTGATGGCGGGCTTCGATAGTTGCCCCCATAGAGCATCTAACCTAGTTAGCAATACAGCTCCTGGATAAAATTGAATAATATAAGTTGTGGAGTACTTGCATAGCATTGAGTAGAGCCTCAGAGTAGTAGGGATCGTGTTCGCCCTGGTACTTCCATTTGATTTTGGCCGCCTCAAACATACCACGATCCACAACATATGACGTTGGATTTTGCCAAGCAAAATATAAACTGGTTAGGTGCTCCTCTAATTCGAGTGGGACGGGTTTTCCAATACCCAGACGATCCAGATGCTCCTGGCTGTCTCTCCTGTTGGTTGGTTGGATAGCAAGGTTGTGTGACGGTACCTCCACAAGGTTGTAATTAGAAGTTGGACCAAGATAAATGATCTTGCCATCAGAGCCAATGCGTAAAGAACCAAGTCTATCGGAAAGCTGGTTGATAAGGCTCTCGGTGTTGTCATTGTCATTTTCGTCGATTCCCTGCGAGGGCATGGTGTCGTCAACTATTTCAGAAACGATCGCTTTGTCACAGTCAACCCCTGCCTCAGCATCAGGTACACCCAAGAAGCTCTCAACAGGCTCGAGATTAGCCGGAGGTGTTTTTTGAAAACCTAATTCCATATCTTTTAAGAAATCAGCCGTCCAATTAGATGGCAGCGATGACGCGGGCATAAAGCCTTGCGGTGTCAGTTGTCTGATCATGTCCATATTCTCTAAATTGGCCAGAATATTTGGAGATTTTTCCCCCTGTGGAGGATTTATGGTAATGCCGTTAAATGGTGGCATATCTTTGGGGGTAGATATTGATATTATGCTCTCTTTTTGCCTTACGGCATTCTTATTTTCGGGCTTGGGCGCGATTTTTCGATTATTAGGGCGAAGCCTTGTGGGTGTTTCTAATGTCGAGGATGGACTGGCAACTTGGTTTCTTTTTGTGTATGCATCGGTAAGTTTGAGATGATCCAAAACATTCATCAACACTGTTTGTTGGCGATCAGGGATGTGTGGAGGCTGCAGTGAGTTTTGGGTTATAAAATCAGTGAGCTGCCCAATACGGTCAGATAACAACTCAATTGCAACTCGAATTGACAATCTGGAACTTAGATTAGCTTTGTAGTAAAAACATCAAAGCACTCACTTCCTCTTGTCATCTCCAGCTAGATAGCGGCAATCCCTGCCTTTGATTTCACAACTGGAACATCGAGGAGCTGCCCCGTCGCACTGATGAGAGATTAAAATTTGACGTCCTTAAGACTTTCTTTGTCCAAATCATCCTGTACCTTGGTTTTACTCTCCCGACAGTGCACACATGCCGTCGTGACATGCCGTCGTTTATGCGTTGTAGAACTGCCATCCGCCATAGCATTGATGTTATCTTTGATTGGCGGGCTTGTTATGTAATGTTGATTCGGTAAATAGGAACCAGTCTCGTTTGCTCACCAAATCAAGAGAGGAGTATTTGTGGGGGACAGTGAATGCGGGGAGACATTTAAGGAGCATCGAGATTTATGCGTCCAAGATGTCTCACGTGATGGCTCCTTTTTGCCAACAGTAAGAGCAAATCACGGCCCGAAAGACGGTTCCTCGGTACGCTATCGGCTACTAGGAGGAGATTCTAGCATCCCACTACGACAGCAAAGCCTAATTGCATACTCAAAAGATACTTGGCCAAGTGCTGGTTCTTAAATGGCTTTGGTACAACACATATTCTAATATGGAACTGATAGTTTTACCAAGGATAGAGGGAAAGCATTAAAATGCGAGATTCCTCCAGAAAAAGCCATCCTCTTATTCTACGGACCCTGTTGTGTATTCTGATAAAATTGCACAGGCGCGCTGACCGAGTCAACCAACTTCGCGTTTGGGTAATAAAATATCTCAATCTGGGTTCGATTGCTTAGAAGATGGTCGAATGCATCTTTTCCTATCCAAATAGCAAGTACCCGGCGCTACAAGCGGTTATAATGTCATGGTTGAGAGTGTTGCTACCTGGCCTATCGACAGACATGCCAATGGCTAATAAAATTTGGTGATTAGGCAGAAATACTGAATGGGAACATAACGAGCAAAATATGACTTAGCCTGACAACAGCCGACTGGCATCTTTAGCAGAGAGTCATGTCTAAGGGCATCGGCTGGGTGAAAGAGAGCTCATTGCTTCCCCGTGGGGTTGGACCCCTGTGTTGTCTCCATGATGGAGGTCGGCTGCTTGAGCCAGTGCTGCATAAGCCAATGCTCGGACCAATGAACGGAAATGCTTCCGGTTGGCAAGATACTTGCAAATTAGTGCAGGCAAACCGCCCTATTTTACCCCGCACAGTGATCAATTTGGGTCACACCTAGTTGTCAAAACGGAATTACCGCCGATTGGTGGTATGATGTGATGGCGCGGGAAGATTTCCGGGCTGCAAATGGAGGCATGCGCTACAACAACGTAGGAAGATGGCGGTGTGATGAGACAGACTTCTGTCAGAGGATAGGGATGTTTTTCGAGATCAAGGTTATTAGATACTGCAATCAGGATGGCACAGAAAATGTCATGCTATTGAAACATTGATAACGGCTTTGCGAAGTCTGCTTATGGCCTGAATACATGTGGTCAAAAGTTGGGGTACCGCCACAGATTTGTCGCTGACGTCAAAATTAATCAGCCTTTAACAGAATCTCCAAACGCAGCCCGTGAATTCTCTTTGGGGTCTTTTTTTCTAGTTGCAAACGCAAACCCTATATTCTATTAGAAATATTTTTACCAAATTAGATGGGATGTGTCTCACCTATCCGCATTGCAGTGACCGCCATGGATATCCCCATGCTGAATAAAACACTTTTCTACAGTTATTATAGGTAGATTAGGCTAATAAAATGATAGCATACCGAAGCTGAACAGGCGGCATCTCCAGCATTTGCAGGTCCAATATTGCCCAGTTGACAAGTAGTGGCCGTGTCTCGAAAAAACAACGCTGCGCTCATCGCTTGGTTAACGAAGAGTGCCGAAACGAGGGAGAGTAAACAAAATTTCATGGTGAATAATTCAACTTCGTTATGATAGGAAGAAACTAGGATTTGGTGAAAAGTATGGTGTTGGGCCTTGAAATGGAATACATCTTGGAGGGAATCTAGGGTGTATATATACGCAATGTTAACGACTTCATGCAGGAGTACAACAAGTCGCTTTTGGCATAAAATTCTGTAGAGACAGTACGTATGATGTCTCGGTGATACTGCTTGTAAAACCTGGTTTGAGTAATACATGTCTGAGACTCCTTGGTACGCATTCCAGCCCCGCTTTCCAGTATAGCCAAGCTATTTGCCTCTTCGATCTAAAGCCATATTGCACCAGAACAATTAGAGGAGACATCTATTCATTTTTTTTTCCCTTCTTCTTTTTGTTTTGAACTTGTTTGGGTAAAAATATTTTCCCCATCCTTTTCATAAAAGGCACCGAAACAATGGAACACGCATAATTTGTGTCACATAAGATCTCTTATGTCGCACCAAGTCTAAGACAATGTTGATACATCAACTGTCGATTACATTCATGAGTTTCACATATACATGAAATTCCACCACCGTGTGCATCGATATTCCATCAACCCGTCGCTTTTATCCTCCCTTCCTCCAAGCTGTAATAATCATATGGTACGTAAGTGTAAATGGATCATATTTTGAAGACTTCCATGGGATATCAAATAAACCTACCTTCGCCAAAGTATAAAGGATCATGTAAAGCTCGAACCATAATTGGTTAGCCTGTTGGGAATTCTTAATTGTCTCAGTAAGTAAGCATTCGGATGAAAAACATGCCGGCCATAATGATTGCACGAGTAGAGACAAATGATCAACTCTATAATAAGAACATGCCGAAGACGTAAAGCCGTTCGTAGTACTAATACAGATCCGTCTTTTTAGCTCACCCGATTTACATGCCTGTGACACTGAATGCCTAAATCCTACACTAACCAACAAACAATACTTGAGCGCACGGTTTCAATTTCAAGGGGCTTTCCCAGAGCAATCCCATTATCCCACGGTCTTGGTGGGATGCTTTTTACAGTTTAGCGCTGCTCTAATGGCATTCTCTGTGATGATTTTGAATTCAAAATTTTCGTGCGGATCGCTGCATGTCGAAAATAAGGTAGACAGATCTTGACAAGCAGATGTCCTTCTCCAAGTTTGGGATACTAAGACCAAATGGCTCAACAACCTGGAACCTTTTTCTTTTTTTTTCTTTTTTGCCTCTCCAGTAGTGCCCTCCCCCAACCTCTCACTGGATGATAAGTGAGAGATGAGGGAGAGACCTTCTGCCTCAATAAACTTAGCTACGCTTGGAAAAATATCAGCAAGGAAGTCATGTCCGCAATTGTTGGGCATTCGCCTCAGCCAAAGCCCAGAGAACTGTGATCCAGTTTGCGTAGCCAGAAAAACATTGGATCCAATGATTAAAAAACCGGCTAAATTTCGCAAATCTGGCAAGAATAGGCACCTCACGGGAGTATTTTCTTTTCTTGGCCGAAAGTGTGCCAGGGGGCTGGTTCTCTACCACCGTACTACCTAATTTACCCGGAAGCAAAATCACGATCTTCCCCGGGGCTCTTACACCATCCATACCACGTGATTTTCATTCATGATATATTGTTATAAAATGAATGAATTGTTTCAATTTATGCCACGTCACTTCTTGGGGATCGCGTAACAAATTAACCCCACCCATCAAACGCAAGGGATCGATCAGATAGATCCTTGCTCTTGGCATCTAATCCAAGAAAGCAGAAGATTAGCTATCGTTGGTGAATGGTCGCTATTTCAATGCATTGAAGATCGCCAATCTTAGCCAAACCGTAAGAACGGTTCCTTTATATCGAACATGCCCATCCTCTGTGGATGATCAACCCAAGGTTACGCGGGGCTTTAGCTGTTAGGTCCAACGCCTAGCATATCCCATGAGGTATCCCAAGTGCGGTTGACTGGACCCCGATATTTTTCTTAAGATGCCTTGTTTCTCGTATGGATGTGCGAAAGGAGCCTATATTCTGTGTGCGCGTTTAATCTTGCCATACACGGAAATCGCCCAGAGTCTCATGACTTTCATGGCTGGCGGTAAACGCCCGGAGACATGAGTCGCGTTCCGTTCCGGTCGGAACTGGATGCTATTTGTCCTTGCTCCGAGACGAAGGTGACTAGTGACGCTAGGAGCCGGGGTTTGGACCAGGATGGAGCTGGGGTAGTGGGACGAAATCCTCTTTGTGGGGGAAGCGCGGGGATGAATGCTACACTTGGTTTGGTCTGGGGGGATTATATATTTTCAATTGAATCAGCTATTTGTTTGGATCCTATCGTGATTTAACAATTCTGCGTATTCTTTCCGCTGAATCGCTTTCGGCGCAACCTCACCATCTCATCATGGGTTCAAACGATGATCAAAAGACTGTAGATAAGCATGGAGTGACGCAGATTGAGGATTTGGCCCCGGCCGCAGCCGCGGCATTACCAGCCAGTACGGTAAATGAAAAACTCCAATTCCGCGACTTTTGGGATAATAGGCGCGTCTTATTGTTTTGTGAGTTGGACTCTGCTACACTCAATGATGGGATGGTGACTTACGGGCCGGTTTGCGGATGATTAGGCCTTATCATCTATCTTTTGCCCATTAATTTTGGATATGAAGTTTCAATGATGGGCAAGCTCCTCGCTGTTACCCCCTTTGCTCAACAATTTGGATATTTGGTCAACAATGAGTACGTTATCAGGGCCAAGGATCAGCAAATTCTAAACGCGGCGAACACTGTTGGTTTGTTTGTATCGGCATTCGCCACAGGTATCGTGAGCGACCTTATCGGCAGAAAGAGGACGATAATGATTGCATGTACGATCTGTATCAGTGGAATTATGGTTCAGTATTTCGGGACTTCTATTCACATGCTATTTGCAGGAAAGCTCGTATCTACACTCGGCTTTGGCCTTGGCCACTCGCTTGGCCCAGTTTTTGTCGCCGAGTTGGCACCAGTGAAGATGCGCGGACTGTGCCTCGCTTTGGTGGTTAGTATGGTTGCTAATTGCCATTTTATAATTGGCGCTAACCTTCGCAGAATACCATGATTGTGCTAGGTCAATGGCTCAACTCCCTCGTCGTATACGCTTGCAAATCGGACCCAACTGACAAGGCATGGCGCATTCCCGTGATTACTCAAATTGCGCCTCCGTCATTGCTGCTTCTTTGTATTGCTTTCCTTCCTGAATCACCTTCCTGGTTGCTTATTCGAGGCCGCCGGGAGGAGGCAGCAAAGGCGTACCGACGATTTAATGGAGCCAATTTCGACGTGGACACGGCACTTGCAGTTGCGACAGTCACCATTGCCAAAGAGGAGGAGGCCAAGAAAGAACAAGATTCCAGCTCTTGGCTTGAATGCTTCAGGGGGACGAACCTTCGACGAATCACCATTATTGTCATGGTTTATCTCGCACAGCAGTTTATTGGCGTGGGTTTCATCAGCGGATATCTAACGTGAGTCGACCTTGGCGATTACTAAATATAATATGAGAGACTCTTGGCTAATTTTCTAGATACTATTTCCGACTTGCTGGTGTGAATGACCCTCTGGCAATTGGCCAAGCAGCCAATGCTATTCAACTCTTTGGAAACATGTGTTCATGGCCGCTAGTAGATAGATTGGGACGAAGGCCGATGATTGTTGGGGGGTGCTTTGTCATGACAGGTCTTCTGCTTGTTATTGGAGGTATTAGTACCATCGGAACTGCTCCATCTCTCTCTGCAACGGTCGCATTTATGGTGATATGGGGATATCTCTACCAGGTATGATTCTTTCCCCACATGGCCTATGAAAACATTGCTGACCTGTTCTAGGCAACCCTGGGTGCTGTGGCTTACAGTGTCGGAGGTGAAACTGCAAGGTAAGTGTTTTCAACGGACATTATTTCAGAGTAATTGGCTAACTTGATGATAGCATGCAACTAAGGCAAAAGACGTACAGCATCAACATCATGGTATCCACTGCCGTCTCATGCATGGTTACACAAGTCATGCCTTATCTCATCAACACCGATCAAGCGAATCTTGGCGGCAAGATCTGCTTTGTGTTTTTCGGCGCGTCTGTGCCAATGTGTGTATATCTTTACTTCTATCTGCCCGAGCTTAAAGGCCGGAACTATGCCGAAATTCAGGAAATGTTTGAGAAGAGGGTTCCCGCAAGAAAGTTCAAGACGTATGTATGTGAGGTTGGTCTTGGCGGCGAACTAGAGGAAAAAACCCGCGATGTTTGAGAAGAGCAGTTTTAAGGTGTACGTAGACAGGACTCATTAGGTGAGCCCAGCTAGCCTTGAGATTCAATACATTGATATTGGAGTATGTTAAAAGCTCGGATTATTTTGTTGATAATTTTACAGTGTGTAAGGTGAGCAGTTGATCATGATGTAGTGGTTGTGAGTGAGGCAAGGTAGAATAGGAATTCTCTGCAGGTGTGGAACGAGACTGAACTCTATGAAGATGCTGTGGATATCTCCTGGACTTTCAGCACAAGATCGACGAATGGAGCCATGATAAGGGTCTATGCAATAGCATGAACTAGTTAGCGCATTGATATCTCTCCATCTTATTGATATGTCGTTCATGGGGCCCATAATTGTGACACCTGGCTGGGAGGATCCCATCCCACCATGTATCTTAGCGCGGCGAGGATGGAACCATCTGGGATGTTGTTATTGGTACTGGCGCAGGCTTTCATGTTTAACGAGTAATGGAATCAATTGACTAGAAAAGGGGCCCTTGAACTCCTTGCCTTTCTTGCTTTTTGCCCTTGGCTGAATCGCTGCGAGCTATCGCGCTACTCGACGCGATTGGCACACGTCAGGTGACACGTTCCCCTCGCTTGACGGAATGTGAATTCCTGCCATCTGGAAGCGGTTAATTTCTTTTCGTGGGGCATGCAACTATCGGGGCACAACACTGGGCGCCTGAACGAACCACAAGAGCATGGCAACATGGAGCTTCCAGGGGCGCACTTCTTTTGTCCATCCTGCATGGAAACGGGATAACGGGTCAGTCTTGGATATGCAAATAGAGCATTGTGCGCGGGATGGGCCTGAAGGCCATTCGTTGCCTCGTCCAAGCTAGAGCTCTTTTCATGTTCCACTCATTTGAGTCAGCTTGACACGCATCCCATCTGCTCCTTAATTTGCATATGTGCTGACTATAAGTAGAAGAAATATAGATAAATGATTTCCATCATCTAGATCCGTGGCTTTCCATGTTGTGTCTAGGTTACCCGGCTATATCAAATGACAGCCATGAGCTACATACAGCCCCGGGATAACGCATCGCAGGGAGCAAATTAGTTAACGAGGCGTTCATCTCTCCTCGGTGAGAAGACTTACCAATCATGCCGCCAGCAAGGCTGTTGTCTTTTAGGGTTTTGGCGGAATAAAGAGTAATTTTTGCTTAAAATTTTTTGTCTTTGCATAGAAGACGACAGTCTTCTTACTCCGTGAGCCGTCATTCGCTTCCTGCACTTCCTTATACCTTGATTGGCCATCAGAGCTTAGCATGGATGTCCCAACCAAGGCCCGAGGGCAAAATTCTTCATCCTCTGCCAAGAAGACGCAAAAGGCGTCAAATCCCCGGGGAAAATACGCTTGGCGTGCGTGCCAGGAATGTCGTCGGCGAAGGTCCAAAGTAGGCCTACTTTTCTCATTTCCCCACTCTTATTGTTCCTGGTGCTGATCATACGATGCAGTGCGACGGAGCCAAACCATCTTGCACGCGGTGCATGAATCTACAGGCTACTTGCGTCTACGACACTGGAGATGATCACAGAGGAACAGCGCCAAAATCGCTCGTTCGCCTTCTGCAGGCTCGTGTCAACGTCCTGGAACAAATCCTACAAATGCACTCCATCGACATTGACGAATCAGCAGCGAAGCTAATGGCCAAGAACGTGTGTCCTGTGTCTGGGTCACCTTCAGCAACTGCGTCACCATCCTTCTTTGATCAACTCTGTACCGAATTTGAAGGTGCCCTGTGTTTTGACGAATCTGTAAACTTTGATCAAGATGGCCAGCCACGGTATTTTGGGCGTACAAGTGGACGCCTCGAGTTTGAGACTATTGACTGTAAGTCCTGACTGACTTATTCTGGAGCCGACGGCTAATTTTGGAAATCTACCACAGCGGAGCCAGCAGAACGAGTTACACCAATGAACACCGGACAGTGCTTTGATCTTTATGTGCAGTCGATACAGGCAGAACCTGTCATTTCCCAAGAATTGACATCCCAAATCATTGATCTGTACTTTCAGTGGGAACAGCCGTGGTGCCAAATTGTGGATGAGAAGCTTTTCAGAGAGAGTCACCGCACAAACGGACCTTACAGTAGCTTGCTTCTCTTAAAGTGTATCTTAGCTATGGGCTCTCGCTATTGTGATGCGCCCGAAGTGCGATCTGATCCAGATGACCCAAACACTGCTGGGAAAAAATTTCTAGAGACAGCTGAAGTCCTGCTTCACTTTGATCTCAAATGGCCGAGCATTACTACTATCCAATCCTTGTCACTTCTAGCCACATATTACGTTGTGAGTTTTCTCTTCGCATTCTCTGTCAGGGTTTTGCCATTAATAGACAAAGGCAATTGGATCTGATGCTGCTGGTTGGTTGCATCACGGCATGGCTATTCAGTTATCGTTAGACAGGGGACTGAATTTGGACCCTTCCTCATTGGCTGGATCAACTCGGATCCCCTGCGAAGAGCTCGCGCTACGGCGGAGAATTTATTGGGTGCTCTATTGCACTGACAAGCTCTGGGCGAGTTACACGGGTCGTGTCTGCACCATGCTGGTTCGTACTTCCTTGGCATCCTTCCTCCTCAATTGAATGCAAAAAGAATGCACCAGAGACTAATGAAAGCAGAGTCCACAGGCAGCAGTAGATTTACCATCGCATAAGATAGTAGACGAGTCGAGCTCTTCTGGTAATTCGATCAATGTCAGAAATCTAGCTTCTCTTCATTATTCCATGTCCACGCATTGCCAAATATTGGAAAAAATCCTAGTCAACTTGTAAGCCAGTCGTGATATTAAACCGCTACTGAAAACATCCACTAATACCTTGAAAGATATGCACCGAAAAAAATATTGGGGATTAATCAAACCAGAAGCTTTTTTGAATCCTGTTTAGTCTCACTCCAAAACTGGCATTACAATCTCCCAGTCGAACTAAAGGTTGACAGAGGGGCAGATAAAAGCAACCCATTTCCGCATGCTTATATTCTATGCATGGCCTACCATACATCTATTATACTCCTGACCAGGCCTTTTGTTCCGAAAACCCATGCAACAGCATCAAGTTCGAATTCACCGCCTCAAGAGGCCCTACGAGAAGATATTGTAACAAAAGCTGAAAGGCTATGTGTCGAGGCAGCAAAGGAGATTTCTCTCATTGGAGAAGAATATCGCAAAATATTTGGGAGCTTTCGAAGATGCCCGACCTCGGCAACACACTGTGCCCTCACAGCTGCACTCGTGCTTCTCAATGCTGAGTGCTTAAAGGGGGAATGCGGGGCCGGCACAGATATGACGTATATCAATTCTTGTATCCAGACCCTGAAGGAACTCTCCGTGGCATGGACGCCTCCCCGGCGCTATTGGTGCAGTCTCAAGCGCTTGGTTAATCTACGGCGGCTTCCTGGGCATGACTGTGAAGAGATTGAACATGACCTCGCTGGCCAGATGTCAAATGTAGGAGGAGATACGAGTCCGACTCTCCCCGGGTTGCACGAGAATATGGGAAGTTCCCAGCAACTATCAGGGACAATGATGTTGCAAGACGACTTTGTATTCGACGAACCCTTTTGGCAGGGCTTCATGCCTGATCTTACTATGGATCTACAACAAGACATGTTGGATGTTAATACATCGGAGTATCAACACCAGCCTCAGCTGTAACCGCTTTCCCAGATGACCGGCTTATTCCTCTAATCAATTGAATAATTCTTTAGAGAGAACGAGACAGTCATATCTATCAATTCTTTGAATAGCACAATACTCAAGGGCTATCAGACTCGACTGGCACCTCGTGGGATACCCCATTGTATCTTGGTCAAGTTGAGTAAACTTGTAAAGCAAAATCCAAAAAGAAAATCTCTTGGACCATAATTGAGCGCAGCGCTGAGTCCATATCATCTACGAGGGGCGTTGATACAATAAAAATAATTGCTACGTAATTGAGACTAAATTCAGTAGGCAAGAACTCTTTCCATGTTTAAGGCTGACGAAAACCGCGTGACGTTCTGTCATTTATGTTAGATTAATCATTCTTTAGTTTCCGTTCACAGCATCATTAGTGCTACTCTAATTTTCCTTCTCCTTGGCTAGGCGCGCAGCATGATTCTCCATGCTTGTAGCTGCCATGACGTTGGCCATCTTATCGTCGCAAAATTCCTGGACATCACGGAAGTAAAAGCTTTCGCCGCTCACTTCCGCCGCGAGCCCATAATCTTTGCCTGCAGGCACGAACTTGCCCCAGGCATCCTTAAGCTCGCCACCCTCCTGGAACATTTCGACTGTCGATACAATAGTAGATACCGGTGTAAAGTCTTTTTCGTTCAAAGTTTTCCATTCATCATTTGTCAAAATGTTGGTCTTGACACCACCAGGAAGGATACAGTTGACACGGATACCATCCTGATAATGATACGGGAAGGCAATCGAGCGAACGAAGTTTAGAACTCCAGCCTTTGAGGACGCGTACACTGGGCCGAATTGCATAGGATACTGTTTCAGTCATATTGTCGGCATTTCAGTCTCATTGGGCCTGTCACGTTATAATTACTCACCAAGCTGCTCGAGCTACCGGTAACAACTAGAGCGGTTCCCTTGCCCTTGTGTGGGCTTCGTCGAAAGAAGTGAAGCGCAAGGTAGCACTGATGGATTAAACCATATTGGTTAACATCTATTGCCTGAGTATTTGGTCGCGAAGGGATGTCGTCACTGTCTGGTGTCTCGTAAAAGCTGCCTTTCTCAATGACGCCAGCATTGGCAAAGACAAAGTCAATGCGACCGGCATGATCGAAGCTAGCCTTAAAAGCGGCAGACAGAGACTCCCACGACGACACATCAGTACGATGGAAGTGAGAATTGGGAATTTTGCTAGCCGCGACCTTGCCAGACTCCTCGTTAAAATCAAGGATGTGGACAGTCCAGCCTTTTGCGCCGTAGGCCTCGGCAACGGCAAGGCCCATACCCGATGCGCCGCCAGTGATGAGAGCAACCTTGGAAGATGCCATTTTAACCGATTGTGTTTCGAAGTAGAGATAAGAAGGCATGTAGCCACGTCGGGATCCAGAGCGTTATTTTAAACAGGAGTCCGGGTTTACTGATCCAAATCCAAACCCGCCCGCCTCCACCTTTTTAGCGACGCTCTCTAACCTTGCGTGACTGGACAAGTCTTGTTTGATGCTGTGCCGTCGGGTTCCATCCCAACGCCTATTCGTAGTGGGCGATCGATCCAATGATTGGTGTTAGACCGACTAGTTAGTGGACCATTTTGACAAGGACAACCTAACCCTCGACTGACCCCGCTTTCCAGGCACTGCAAACCATAAGTTAATGCTTCCAATTCGAACGGCTCATGACCAGTCCAAGCATGTGTCCCTTTGACGGTGAGACAAACAACATAGGCAAGTGTCGTAGCTATATCACTTGTAATATTTAACAGCGATCCAATAACCGCGGTCAGCTCAGGACGGGAAAATCGCATAACCGCAGGTGGATCATGCATGCTCTTCCCCGCATCCAAAGGCACCCTGGCCCCAATCGCCATGACTGCCTCTTGGGGAATTGGAGCTACGACATCTTGTCCGCACGCGTAAACTGACTCGGATGAACTGATGCCTCAGGCTATGCGATCAAAAGTCCCGCATAACGGACCGACCTGCTGTCACTCGCCAGAGAGCCAGCGCCATCACTATAGCTTGACAATGATTTTTGGCATAGACATCAAAATAATACAACAAAGAGCACGTTGAAGTTACCATAAGGGAGATGAATCGCGGCATTAATTTGAAATTAAGGTATTTTTAAAGCATAATATGATGCCTAGCGAAGTGGATGAATAAAAAGGGAACGCTAGGTCACGCAAAGTGTGTTAGCTATGGGGTTAGAAAAAAAAGTGGCTGCAATATCACACCATGTTGTCGACGAGCCTGAAGTGCTCTAGCCGCATTCTACCACGCATGTTAACAACCATCGCCTCTAACGATTCAGGTGGGGTTTTGCTTATCTCTTTATGGTTTATGCAGTTCGATCACTCTCGATCAAAGCGACGGCACCTAATGTTAACTCTCACACATAAGCTTTGCTACACATCCTCTAGCCGTGCTTTTCTGTACGTAGCCTGTTGGATAGGGTTAAACCATCACGTAAAATGTGAAAATATAATATAGTAAGGGTTACTTCTGTGGTTTATTTAGACAATTGATTGACTACAGTTTAGTACTTGAAAAATTCTGCCCGCAACTTTCTTCTCTAGGATTCACTAATTAATTTAAACAACGCTCTCAATGTTCCTCTCAGAAAACAAATGTTACAAAAACAAAATGTACTATTGGATTAGATAATTTATACATGACTATTTATTTGTTTATTTCCGCTATAAGGCCAATGTTTTTGAACAGTTGAGTTTCATCGTGTCTAAAGTGAAGAAGTCACAGGAAACGCTCATCCAATGGTGTGTTGTATGACACGTCAAGTCGGGGTAAATCATGTCCGTCTGACACAAACAATCCTTGAAAGTCTCATGCACACCATAACATGGAGATATTAATCCAACTCAAAACAAAGGTTGGCAAAGTTTGTTCATTGGTGCATCCTAGAATTGATCATTTCCCACCTATTGATAATCGCCTTTTCTTAGTCTCTTGAAATATATCCTGGTTTCAGCTGCTGCTGCAGTCCTCTAGCTCAGCAGATCGGCGTGTAAGCCAACATTGAACAAATACGGACCACAGTCCTATTTTCAAAGCCTTACAAATATCCCAACTAGCCACATCAAATTTAACCTTGATCATTACACTGCGAGTTGATCCCCGCGAACCAAATTCACTCATTCCCTTCCAAAAGACACAAGACAGCATGGTTCAAACTATTCTCTCCATAGTGGGCTTTACCAGTCTTGCACTCGCCCAGAGTACTACAATGAAAGTAAACTTTATGGGGTTTGCAGATGAGACGCTTGGTGGCTCAGTGGTTGGAGTGAGCAAAGCCACGACCACTTTGGCCCTTAGTTGCCAATCAGATACGCCTTCAGGGCAATGCAATATGAACGATGATATGCGAATTACCTACGGCTCCAGCACCCAGAAATATACAGCGACATTTTCTGGAGAAGATGATAGTTCATAGTGCGATACATCACTCCAAAATGCACGCGAGTTAGGTGAAGAATTTCTGACGTAGTCTAGTACCTATTTCCTCGACTGCAAAATGAAACCTAACGACGGAAATGCCGAATGCGCCATTACCATTGATGGGCAAGTATCTGGCTCATCGGCGAAATTGACCACGCAGACAACATTCAGCGATTATACAAAAACCACTGCCTTCGTACTGGTCACAGCTGGCGCCAACCAGCTTTCGGGCAACGACGACGCCAGCGATTCCGATGATGCCTCCTCCAAATCCACCGGAGCGACCGCTATCGAGACGACCGCGACAGGAACCGCATCTAAAATATCAGGTTCGGATGCCGAAGCTACTTCGAATAGTAGTGACAATGTCGCTGGGCCCGCTCCCACGCAAAATGCACTTGTAGCCGGTATTGCTGCCGTTGTTGGCGGTGCGGCTATCTTGTTATAAGTGTCCGAAACAATAAGCAACCTGGAGTATACGGAATTTATAAGTCATATTATGGGAGGCCATCTATGTCATAATTGTGCTATATTGCGTCTCTCGAAATTGTAACGTACATTGCATAGCAATCTAACATATATGCAAGATATTGCACGATTAATTACAACAGCTTCATTAATATGTTTTACAAAGAAGAAAGAGAGCAACTGATTCGTGCGTAGGAGCATCATGCATTGATCCATTCATTCATAACTTCACTGTTGAAAAATACAATGGCGCATCCTAGATCTAGATATAATTGAAAATGCCCCCAAGTTAATATTATAGACTCAACAAGCAAATATTTAAGACCAAGGATCACCAAATTTCTCTGTCTTTCTCAATTGGTTAACCATCTTACAGTCTATTCAAGCGTTCATGCTCACTGGAGATGTCCAACACTAGAAATCTTAAAGCCACCGGGACACATGGTTTGGGAGACCCCTTGGGGATCATACTTCTGCGAAGCATGCCTCATTTTCTTCAGATTCTCTACCCCGTAATTTCCTAGAGGGTCCTGGCTTGGGTCGTCATAGTTCAAGTATGTCCATTCTAAATTTCCTCCCTAGATAGTGGCCGCAAACTCTCGAAGGTCTTGTAACAATTTCTGAAGTTTCTATCGTGCAAAAGTCTCTCTCTCTGCTGTTCGTACTACGATTGTAGCCAGCAATAAGATACCATTATATGTCTAGCGCTCGACCCCCATAATGTTCCCTCCAAATTCAACACTGCGCTGTACTAATAAGGCAGGAAGGGGTTGGAATACACACCGCGTGATAAAATCACTGTTGTGTATAAGTTCCTTCATGTCTCTGACTAAATCATCATGTAGTGCCAACGCCTTCATCATGATGCTGGCGTCATTTTTGAAGGAAGTTGTGAATCATACGTTGCTGGTTTTTCAATTAGCAATGCCCAATCTAGGAGAATTAAGACAGAGAGGATGTTTAAACATACTAATACAGAGGAGGGAGGCTATGGTCTCGTACCGCGTCTATAATCGTCGTTTCCTTCTCACTAGTGACAATTTGAGGCAGTTCCTTAAATTGAGAATACGCAGGAGCATTCCACATGCCAGAGACTTGAAGGCAAAAGGTTGCCAGGTCAATGTCTTTAAAATCCGGCAAGTATGTGACTATGCAAATGATGTTACTGTCAATATCATTGATCATATTATCTGTGAAATTGGAGAGATAGTCAGAAGCTTGACACGTTGTATCTTTAGGAAAAATCGACATTCCACCTCAAACTTGATCGCATTGAATAGTCTTCATTTTGAAATTGGTCACAATTCCAAAAATTATTGCATCCGCCTTTCAGCACGCGGAAGAGATCGGCGTTCATATTTTCATCAGCAACAACGATCTCCCCATTCGCGAGAACAACCTCGTATGACACAACTTTGTCGCATGCAAAACCTTGGCGGGCTGTAAAGAAAGTATAACCTCCTCCAAGAAGCAATCTAGCCACGCCAACGCAACCGTCAAGTACCCCGGGAACAACGCGACCATGCTTTTGCAAAGCAGAGTACACATCGGCCCATGTCAAGCCGGGACCAAAACCAACAAGCTGAGTGGCCTCATATTTGATACGATTAATAAGGCCGAGATCAATTGTCGCTTCATTGTTAATATTTGCTACACCAGCCCAGTTCGTATGACCGCCAGAACGGATGGCAAATTTTTGATCAGTGGCTACTAATGCCTTGACTGCGAGGGACACATCATTGGCAGATCGGGGTCTGAAAATACAAGCTGGTTTAATTTTCGCACTGTTGGACCAGTAAGAATTCTCTCGAGCGATGTATTCATCATCTCCAGGAGTCAAGATGCAAGCCTCAAGACCAGCCTCGACGAGGTATCGGGCCTTGTGGGGGGGGGGTTGGTGAGAATTGGACCTTTTGATGAAATCGAGATCGCCGATTGACCAAAAGCATGGATGCATTGCTATTTTTGAAATAAGAATAAAAAAAGGCTCTATCGTCCATGTATAGCATATGCAGTCGTGGAGTAGATCTGATAAATGCGCAGGGCCTTATCGCATATGGTACGTTGTGCCGCTGCTAAGACGACTCGGTAAATTAACAGCAGGGAATTTCAAGTGTTGCATTCGCAAAAGCCAAGATTTTGCAGCATCTGATACACGCTAATTGTTCCGACCACCACGTTCTTCACAGAAGTGGAGGACTTCCGTTGTTTGAATGCAGTTGCACCTCGTTTAGCATCTTTCTCGAGATGTAAGTCGCCATGTCAAAACCCATGTGGAGAATTAACCATGGACTACATTAATAGATGTGTTATTGGAGCCTACTGTCGAAAAGGAATTAGACACATGGCATGAGCAATACTTGGCGGTAAAATGAGAGCGCACGCGTATTGTTTTTCAAGAGGCAGACTTGAAACTACCATATGATCCTATAATATTTCACTTAGCCCAGGATCCTGAAGTGGTCGGCTGGTCAATACGATAAAGAACCTCGGCGAGGTTGAACCAGCCCTCATACTCAATATCCTGCATGGTCTCATCCAGATCCCAGTGATAATGGCCACCCCGCTTTTCCTTTGCTTCGCCCTCTCCTGCAAAGACATGAGTATGCTCCATCCTCAGAGCCAAGCCCTGATCATCCCCGGTATGAAAAACGCTTAAGCATGTCAACGGGGAATCGGTATCGTAGTACTTCATCCACTTATCAAAGTCCTGTTGGCCTTGAAAGGGTTTGCTAGGAAAGTCCGGCATCACATGCAGCTTGGTCCTGCCTGCGCGAATTAGGAAGACTCCTCCCAAACTAACAAGCTTTGAGCCGTAAACATCGCGAATGCCCCGCTGGATAGACTCTGTAAAGTTGTCTTTTCCTAACCTCCCTTTGGCTATTATGTGCAAGACGGGGCCAGAGTTTCCGTCGCACCCAAACAAGTTTCCCATGAGGCCAAATTCTGTCGATTCACCAATCTTTTCGCAAACCACGCTTCCGTCATCCGCCACCTTTGCGTAATGAGTGCAATTGTTCACGGCGCCATCAGATACAGATCCGTATGTAATGTTGGGCATTAATTCAGTGTTGCGACCCAGGACATGGAATGGGCCAGCAGAAGCACCCAGTAGCATGCCACCATCTCGAGGCATCTCCATCACCTCAGAAATTTTGAGCAAGTCGTATTTTGCATCAAAGTTTGGCTTCGGCTTTAAGTTCGGTGGGCCACCAACATCAGCGATGCGTGTGTTCCCAGACAGACCTGGGCCAGCCAAGTAAAACGGGCTCTTTCGAAGATCCGGGGGCGTCTCGATGGACACATTGGATGTGGAGAAGTTGGTTCGTATGGTGGAGCGAATTGCGGTAGCGAGCTCTTCAAGTGAGGGCGGGGAGAGCGTCACTTTACGGGTTGGCCACTGTGATTTTTCCATGCTTTTTGAGAGTTGCGTGTTGTGCAAAACGGTGTGCAATAGTTCTATTCAACGGTTTTCTAACAGTGATGGCGTCAGTCTTGCTCCGCATTCATGTCCGAGAAAGAACTCGGATATTCCCCAATGATGATAGCACGCAACGCTACGACGAAAAGCGGAGCCGTAAAATGACCCACACTTGTGAATGAGACGGAAAAGCTAAAATAATGTGCGTTTTTGACATGTCGTCTTCCGCTTCGGATAAACATGAGAAATGGTTATACCGTGAGCCATAGCCAGAAAAAACCTTTTATCAGATGACGCAAAAGTCACCCAACCAAAAAAAAAATACTCGGTCAACTCCAAACTTAGGTCTAGAGGAGATTTTCCTTTTGTCTCATAGGGCGAAGATGACTTAATTTCGATTCTGATTTTTTTCAAAATTGGGACACAGCCATTCAGCCCTCCCGACTACATAGAATCAGGCACGACAGAAGCTTCACCAGTTGGATATTTTCCAGTTTGAATAGTAGGTTAGCGATCAATTTTGTTATTATGCGCATTGGTCATTCATATATTGCGAGGTCCATCATCACCAAACAGCCAAAATATGTTCCTCGAGTCTTTTTTCTACAGAATCAAAGACACACAGACGAATTGCCATAATGGCTTCCTTGTCCTGGACAATCCTATTCCTCTCCTTCCTTCCATTTCTTACATTTTCAAGTGCTAACTCTCAGGTTTGCCGCGATGTGCCAGCCCCCAATTTGCTATTGAATCCCTCCTTTGAAAATGGAATCAAAAAATGGGATATTGATTCTGGGAGAGTCGATTCTGGTGGAGGCTCAGAAGGCTCGCACTATCTGTAAGATGTTCTGTCAGGGCCATCTTTAGAAATGATCTCCTAATAAACAGCCAGGGCAACCTTTCCGTCCAAAAGCATGAACTCTGTCCGCCAAACGATCACTGGCTTGGATAAGAGGGAAAAATATACTATATCGGTAGAGTTCAGGGTGTCCAATACTTTGAAAGCAGATGATTCCAAGCAGTGTGCCATTGCCATTGTTATGCTGGACACTACTGGGTCAAAAACTATTGCTAGTTTAGAGACGAAGCCTGGAAAGGCCCTCACAACCTGGGAGAGTCTATCTGGCACTTGGGAGCCGCAGGTATCCGAGGCGACTTTCGCACTTGCCTTCGCTTGCACATGGGCGGCGAAAAATGTCCAGATACATTTTGACAACGCGAAGTTTTTACCACCACCAATAGAGGTTTGCGGGGATGCATCTACAATGGAGACTTCAACAGCCACTAGTGCTGTCAAGATCTCAACAACTACAACCGGCTTGGATTCCACAACCACAACCGACGTGGATTCCACAACCACAACCAACGTGGATTCCACCACCAATGTGGTTTCCTCCAACTCGGCATCCAGCACGGGGACGTCCACGAACCTAATAAGTCTCGACATCCCCACAATCACCAGTGCTACCAATTCAGCTTCCAAAACGAGCGTCTTTTCATCCGATTCGCCATCCACTACCCTCGCAGAACAAAACGACACTTTTCGAGCCTGTGATCCATTCCCGCCTCACAAGTACATAGAGATCTCTCAAAGTCGGCAACGCAACCGAGAGTGCCGAGGTAGATGTGGGTGCGGTGACAGGTGCCGGGATGAATGTGGATGTGGACGCGCATGTGGACGCGCATGCGAATGCGGTGGATGTGGGTCTAGATGTGGAAGTGGCTGCGCATATCAGCGTCGAAATGGATGCGGATGTTAGATAAAATAGATAACAATTGCAAATGCAAATAGCGCTTCCTCATACAGTAAAGTCACGGGCCGCTCTTGCAAGATGAAGCAGTGCTCTCCCTCTCGTTGACGATGGCTGACTCACCGTATGGGCGTCTCGCTCTCCTGATTTCATCAGTATGATAAGGGCCGTCCTTTAGCAAGCGAACAAAAGTGAATGTCCCGAAAAAAAAAAAAAAACGCTCATACGCATTGGATTTCACAGTCTATATTCTAAACATACAACCATCACCCCATTGAACCTGGTTGGTATATCACGCAATGCCACGCCAAACGCCGTTGATTCGTTAAATTTTAAGTTGTTGCGTGGTGGGAGAGTCGGGCGACACTCCGCTTCGACGAGCGCGTCTACGAAGCAGTCAAGGTGACTTCAATGCTCTTATCTGTGTATTTTGAGTACACGAACTGCTTTTGTGATGTGTATTGTTTTTGGCTGAGGGCTTCGGTCACATCCCACGTACAGCTTGCATCTGTGTCGACCAGGCTGCAAGCCATGGTCTCAACACTACGCGGTTGTCAGCAACAAATCACCAGCATAGCGAAACCAGCGCCTTGGTTCTCAAAATTCCCAGCTTCACTGCACGCCATAGATACTCACTCTCCATTAGTGTGTCGCCCGTCGGTCGGTGGCTTATAGTAGATCCAGCCGGCTGTTGATGGACCATAGGTAATGGTCACCGAATTGTAAAAATCACAGGCACTCAGGGTCGCTTTCGTCGAGCATGCAAGTGCAACCGTTGTGGCTTGGTCGTTCTTCGTGATAACAGAGCCCTTGAGTGTTGGGATGTCTGTGCCAGGTTCCAGGGCAGGAACGAAGATTTTGGTCGTGGTATCGGCCGCAACGGCTGTGGCCACGAACAGGGACATAAAAGCGAGCTGATGGAGCATCTTGACGGGTCGCTTTCGTGCTGCGGTGCTTTCCCGCAGTGATATTGGAATCTCAGTATGGCATAGTTAGCTTCAGTGTATGTGGTGAGGTAGAAGTAAACGTGGACGAAACGCGCGCGAGAAAAATGGGAACAAATTGGGTTGGGACGAAGAAACGGGCCATGTCGGGTTTTAATTGCATGCTATTAGCTATTGGACGAACCCAGGCGCACGACACGTCGATTGTTTCCAAGCTTGACCATTACAACGTTTCAAATGATCAGGGGCCAACCATTGACAAGGAAGGGGCTCCGATTGGTGAGCAAGTGAAACATAAAGGATGGAAGATTTATTACGTAGCAGAGTGGAGGCGGGCGACAGAAAGTCTGTCCACCGTGCCACGTTGTTTATCGTGATCAGTGTGCTTCCCTTCAGCCCAATTTCGTTTGCAGGTCGCTTAAGATAACCAGATTACATCTAACCGAGGTGCAGATTGGGATGCTCTAATTTTTTTTTGGTATTCCACTCCATTCCTTTTTTTTCTACAACAAAATGTTCACAACCTTTTTTTTTTTGCCCCGTAAGTCTCCACTCAGCCTGCACGGGCTTCAGCCAGCATTTATCCTCACCAATCTCAACGGCCTGCAGTTAACAGTAATGTTGGCTAGCCATCAGGCCAAAATCTCTAATGATTCACGTTTCAAATGTCAGCAAATTTCCAAGAAAGCCTATAATAATGCCCAGAGCGAGGATTTCCGATCTCTCCCCTATTCGCTGTGCAACCTTACTGACCCAACCACCGACCCCCAATGTCACTGGTTATAGAGGCCTCCGGTTACAATGGAGCTCTTGTCCCGTCAATTAAACGGCTTCATGTAGGTCTCTGGCAGCTATTGCTGCTAGCTATCTGTAGCGAGATTCCCCCAAGGTCAACTTCCGCTATGACCTGCCGATCTGGTTGATCTTGTTGATCGCGATGATCGCAACGGGGCCCCGATGGTGTTGAGGCCGCCCGCGGCAAACCTTGTTGAGTAAGGATGGTCCAACCATCTCAGTTTTTGTTATTTGTATATGAACTTGGACTGAAGGCAACTTAAAAGAAGTCGAGTTTACCAAGCCATTACCGTCCTCATCGGGCTACCCAACGACCTCCAAGGTTGGTCATTTTCAACGTAGTATTAAAATGAAGACTGCAGTTGGTTCATGCACTGAGCTATTGTCCCATTCATTCGGACTATTCTATACTCCCATCGTCCCGCTCATAAAGCCGAAGAGATGGCCCAAATATTTCCATTTTAATGACGGCGTTCCTCATCATCATCAGAATCCTCACTAGAATCCTCATCCTCTCCTTCTTCAGCTGACAAAAACATGTCGGCTTCCTCCCTGTGCCATTCGTCTAGTTGTATGTCCTCGGATCGCAGCTTGCTGTATGAGGGCTTTCTATATCTCTTTGTCCATCTCTTGACGCAGAACCGAACTCCAAGAATAAAAGCAGACAGACCAACAACCAGAACTCCGGTTGAAATCCATGCTCTCCATCCTCTTATACAACATGGATAAAATGCCATGTAAACTCCCACTGTCCACTCTTTCCAGCCCATCTTTCGCTTTTGGTCTGGCATCAACCCTTTGCGCACGAGGTGCTTGTGCCGTGGGCCAGTGGGCCCCGTCTGAAAGCGCTTCAACCCGAAACGTGGCACGGTTTCCTGGCGCGGGTCAGAGTCTGGGTACTGAACATCTCCCCACCGCCCAGTGAAATAGAAGAAAGATGTCAGATTTGATGAAGGCGGTGGCGATGACGGCTCGTTAGGCGGAATCAGCCTCGTAATCTTGGAAGTGGCGGGGTCATAGCGATAAAAGTAGGCAGAAAGCACAGGATCCCACTGTTGGCCCTCATCGCAGTAGTCCACTAGCACATAGTTGTGGATTTGAATGCTGAAACAGTTGGTCAGTAAATATTTGACAATTATGAGAAATTTCGCCACGAATTACCCTCTTGCGGGATAGTTGGCATGCGAGCCACGAGCGCTGTAAACGATAGGCTGCAAGGCATCATAATCAGCATTGATACATTAGCAAGAGAAAGACATGTGTAGCGTACACGCTTGTCCTTAGTTTTCATAATTGCCGAATCATCCCAGTTGTAGGCCATTCCGTCTACGTGTTGGCTGTAGTAGATGCCCACGGGTTTCCCATTTTTGAAGCGAACCATGTTGTGTTCCCTGGGGGTTTGTCAGCGGAAGACGGGGCTTGAACTGCATTAACATTATAACTAACCAGTCTCCAATATGGTCACCAAAATGCATCCCTGTAGCTGCCTCGCTACCACTCACCAAGCGATTGAAGGGCTCGAGAACCTGTGTGATGTTTGGGCCTTCATTGTATGAATAAAAGTAAAAGTAAAAAGCGTCCAGCTCCTCCTCGTTCTTTTCCACGATGATAACAACACTGGGCGTCGCATTGTGGATTTGGCCCGATTCGTCTGGAGCCTCGCCATAGAGCCAATCCGGAAACGTGGTTGGGTCATCCTTTGAGGTGAGGGCGACATTGTACCCATGCTCTCCGAAATCATTTAGAGTCTCCAGGTTGTCCAGGTCCAGTGATGTGCCATTCGCGATCGATTGCCCCCTCACCTGCGGCGTACTATGGCGAATGTGCGCCAGCAGGTCGCTCGGCTTATACGGGTCATCCGAGTGAAGCCAAAGTAGAGGCGCTAGACTGGAATATTAGCTCACGAGGCCAGTCACGATGGCCATGACGTACCGTGTTTCGCTACATATTCCGGGCAGTGGAGATCCGGCTCAGCCCGAGCGCAGGCCAGAAGGCAGACGACGACGACGAACAGCGTCAGGGCCCGCGCAGACCAGTCCATCGCCATGTTGCAATCAATCTCCCCTACACAATGAGGCTATCCCGAGAGCGCAATCAAGCAGCCAGATCGCACTGCCCAGTAAACAGTACATAAATTTATCCCGGCGCTTATTCAGCATCGGGATCCTCGGCATGCTGAAGTGGATCGGGGCTCTGGATCATATCGAAAGTCCGGCTCTGTGCCACTAGTCTTGTTTGGGCGAAGTATTACGACACGGTGGATGAATTAAGCCGGACAAATAGATGCTTACTTTCTACGATCATCTGTCGGTCTTATTGTGTCATCGCCCTAGGGCACCGACCAAACATACCCGTTGCTTGCACTCACCGGATAATTGGAATTCGATCAATGCTTCGGCCCCGAAATAGTCCAGTCACAGAAAGTATGACATGGGTCTCAAATACCGATAACATCTCACTGCCCTGGCAATCCTCGTAACGTCAAGCTATTTTAGGAATGCCGATTGCCCGGTCGCCAGCGCACATTTCTCACAGTAACAAGGCAGCTTCAAACTTCGGCACTCCCTAGCATAAAACTCAATTACTATTAGGCTCCTACTTGACTACCTCCTGCCATCTCCATGACTTCGGATTTCTCCATTGGGTTTATCTCGTAAAATTCGCCATGACGAGGCGACATTGTATATGCCATCCCAGCATTATTTTGCAGTTTATTCATGAAGTCTAATGGCACGAATGTAAGTTTTTTTTCTAGCGTAATTACACCTAGCCAAGGAAAGCTCAAAGCAAGGTAATGCAATGAATGAAATGAGTTTACCAAGAGTTACCTATAAAAAAGCTACCAGACTTCATGATAACCTGGAAATGATGGAGTTTTTTGTTATTAATGCGAATGCACTACAAGGCCAAAGTACCCTACCCTAGCCTTAGGAAATGACTGGAAAATTGAATAGATTTGATTGAACCAACACATCAAAAAGTAAAACCTGGAAATGATATCCCGAGGGTCTTGATAGATACAAGTAGTCAAAGTAGCTAGTTTCATGTCCAATTCCGTCATAATCCAACATAAATCGTCAAATCATGGTATTGTATATTTTTATGTAGACTATTATAACCAAAAGAAATGAGGAATTAATGTGCGCGAAAGGAAAAAGGAATTTTGGACAAAAGAAGAACAAAAGGAGGGAAAAGTCTATCCTAAAAAGTCTACATATTCTTTACAAATCCTTCCACAACGACAGCCAGCTCGTCTAACCTCGCTTCCCAAAACTCTCGGCGCTCTTCATCAGCCTCAATACCAACAAACGTCTTCCCACCTTCCAGGAATGACACCACGCGAGGTGGCGTGGGTGGCTCCGGATGCGGAATGGTGTAATCCACGCGACACTCAGTGTCTGCAAACGGAATCGAATCGAAGAATTCTCGATTGAGATGGTTCACAAATGATGGGAAGAATTTTGTCGACTCGGGCCAGTCGGTGCAGTCTTGTAGGATCTCCTGGAATCCGAGTGTGGCATTTTGGCTTCCTTCGAGGTACTGGTCGCGTACGTAGTTGAGCAATTCCTTCGCGCTCCAGTTGGGGTCAAACTTGACACGAATGGGCATGTATTGATAGCATGGGCCCATGATGCCTTCAATGCCGTTCACGTCAATGTCGCGACCAGAAACGATACCACCAAGAGTAACGTCAGAGATATCAAGGAACTGAGCCATGACCTTTGCCCAACCTGCAGTAAGCAGCGTCGCAAAAGTAGTCTCCGGAGAGCTATTGGAGATGTCGACAGCCTTTGTCATAAAGGTTGTCTTGCTATCTGAGCTTGCGGGGGAGATGATCTCTGTTGGAGAGGATCCGCGCAGAGCGTTGCGCCAAAATTTGACATTCTCAGTCTTCTTGTCTGATACTCTCTGGAGGTAGCTTGAGAAAGGTGCTGATGGGGAGATATCCAGGCCTCGGTATCGCATCTCCAATTGTCGAAGAAGCTCGGGCAATGAAACACCATCATACTGAGCGTGGGAAATGCGAATCATGAATGCATTCTCTTTGTCGCCACGTAGAGCGAATAAATGAATGAAGGATTCTCCATGAACAAAGCTTGAATCAACATCAATATCCTTTGCGGCCAATTCCTTGCAGTAGGTATCGACGGGACCTTCAATGTTGAACTCTGAGACGTGCACGTCCATCTGGTCCAATACCACTTGAAGAGTTCTGTCACTGTGCTGAACAAAGACAGTTCGCAGGATGGGATGCTGCGAAACCAAGTACTTGAAGCTTTCAACAAGTCTCTTCAAATCGATGGATTGGTCCAAATAAAGCATGTTGTACTGAACTGAGCTTCGAGGCCTAGAAACAGTCGACTTAACATCCTGTTCTTGAGGGCCTGTGACTGGCAAAACATCATGAATCTTCCAGCTGGGATTAGACAATTGAGGTCGGATATTTTCAGACAGGAAGGCATCAACATCATTTAAACCCAAGAGCGAGAATTGAGTATAAACCTTGGCAGGCTTCTCTACCTTGGTGCGGTTGTCAACGATCGAGTTGGCCATGCTCTGCAGCTTCATGTTCTTAAACATATCAGCCACGGACAAGCCAAAACCAGCCTCGCGCAATGCAGAAACAATCCTCATAGCGATGATGGAGTCACCGCCAAGACGGAAAAAGTTGTCATCGAGAGACAGCTTGTTCTCTTCAATGCCCAAGTACTTGGACCACAAGGAAAGAAGCACCTGTTCCTTGTCCGTCATGGAGACAGATTCGGCAATAACATTACGAAGTGCTGCGAATGACTTGCGAAGCTCTGTGATCAATTCGAGGGTAACGTGCTCAGCAACACCGTTAAGATTCTTAACATCCACCGATTCGCCACCCTCAGACGTTCGCGAAAGCGGGATGCACACAGCGGGAATAGCATAAGGTGGTAGTGTCTCAAGAAGGGCCTTATTTAGACCAACAATGGCACTAGCAAGCTGAGTAGACACAGCAGTCGATAGTGGGAAAGAAGCGTCCACCTTTACGCCGAGGTCAATCATTCGTCCTCCACTGGCAGGAGGCTCTTGGACAAATGCAACCACTATAGGTGTCTGGCTATTTGAGCCGACCGGATGGATAAGTTGGCTTGCGATTTCAGTGCCAGAGGGAAGGAGACGTTCCAGTTGAAGATTGGTCTCCACAAGATCAATGACATGGCCGTCAATGTTTGTAAAAGTCTTCTTCTGGCCAACAAACACCAACGACATATCGTCGGCATATTTGACCAAGTCACCAGTGCGATAGAGCTTGCCATGTCGACCTGCAGCTGTCTTACCTCCGCGTGTAAGCCACTCCGGAGCATCGACATCAGCAGTTTCGCCTACACCCTCGATGAGAAGTTCGCCGATGGTTCCAATCGGCATCAGAATGTTTTCATTTGCCGGATGCACAACCCAGTGGATGTGTCGAACAGCCGGGTACTTCTCTCCGCTAGCCAGGGAATGTGAGGCGGCAAGCAATGACACGGGACCAGCCTTGTTCAGCTCCCAAATCTCCTCAAGCTCGCCTTCGCTTAAGCACGTCAAGCCACTCAAAGAGCTGGCTTGGTCTCCGCGAAGCTGAGAGACGGCGCTCTCAAACTGCGATAGTACGCGCTTCACTTGGGAATCGCTAATAATTTTCGAGTCGAAGCTTGCGGCCACGCGGAATCCAGTGTTTTCAAGTGCACAAGCGAGCATGATGGGGTACGAGTTGAAGTGAAGGGCTTCAAGGGCTGCATCACCAACACGGAATGAGGGAAGATCCTCTGAGCCCTGGAGTTCGGGTATGTTGGGTTGCACGACCAATCCCATAGTAACCTCACAGGCGATCTGGGCATCAGGGCTCAGCCGACGGATATTTTGAATGCCGAAATGCTCGTGGGCGGCTCGGACAACATTTTGCTCTTGGATAGCCTGAAGGAACTCTTGGATAGAAGACGTTCGGTCAATGCGCACGCGAACGGGAAGAGTAGCAAGGATTGGACCCTCGATCTCCTCGGCACCGGGAATTGGAAGAGTGCGTCCGGAGAAGGTCTCGCCAAATACCACATCATCACTCATGGTGTACTGGGAAGCAACCAATGCCCAGGCAGCCCTAATCACTGTCGAGATGGTGATTTCTGATTTGACGGACTGGTCAAGGGAAATGAATCGCTCAGCCAGGGAATCAGGTTCAGGGATGTAAGAGCGGGATGGCAGCGGAGGGAACTGGGGACCAGTCGCCCCTTCAAGCTGTGCACGCCAGTAATCTTTGGACGATTCTCTCGCGGGATCAGTCAAGTAGCGCACAAAGTGTTTGAACTCTGCAGGTCGTGACAATTGGCGTCCTTCAGACGCTGCCTGGACATGCTCCAGGATGAGGTCAGTCGACCAACCATCATAGATGGCATGATGAGCAGTCCAAATGAAGTAAATCTTGTCAATTAATTGATCGTAGACAATAGCAAAGCGAGACAACGGTGCGCCAGGCGACATAGGCTCTTTCGCGTCAGCCGCAAGGAATTCGTCTAGACTCGTGGCTTGGAACTGCCATCTAGGCTGTTGTTTCACGACAACCTGCATAAATCCCTGTTCCTTGAACTCGACGATACGCGTGCGTAGAATTGCGCTTTCTCTAAAAACAGCATCCCACGCAGGCTTCAGCTTGTCGAGAGCGCTCCAGTTGGGGACGTCGGCGATTCTCTGGGCCACGTAGTTTTCCTTCGATCGAGTGTAGAATGCCATGTGGATTTCCTGCATGGGACCACAAGGGTAAATATCCTCAATGGCTTCTTTGTCGAGTCCACACTGCTCTGCTGCCTCGGTGCAGAGGGCGTCGCGGTTCCAGTTTGGTTTGAGCAACGAGAATGCGGGCACTTCCATATCCAGTTCCGAGCTGGCATCAATCCGCTTCATTGTCTTTGCCATGTCTGCGAGCACGGGAAAGTTGAAGATATCGGTGACTGTCATGGAGAAACCCTTCTCGCGCATCATCGGCACCAGCTTCATGGCGAGAATGGATTCTCCACCTAGCACAAAGAAGCTCTGAGACGTGTTGATCTGGTCGGCTTCGAGGCCGAGCAGTTGGCACCAAGCAGCGTGCAGAAGCAGCTCAGTCTCAGATTCGGGTTTGCTACCTGAGTCTGAGCCTGGGAGGGAAGTTTGTAAGGGAACCTTTGCGCCCAATGCACGCAGCGACTTTCTATCTGTCTTGCCTGACACGAGCATAGGGATCCTTGACATCCCAATGTACGCTGCCGGAACCATGTAGACTGGGAGGACTTTGGATAGCTTCTCATTGAGAGCAGCAACCATTTCACCCAAGCGTGGCGAGAATTGAACGTGTCTTGCCTCGCTGTTGCCAGAATCATCAGCTTCAGCAGCTTCTCGGTCAGAAATAAATGCTACGAGCATCGACTCTTTACCTTGGCCCTGAGGTGCAATAATTTCTGCCACCACTTCGGTACCTGGAAGGAGCATGTTCTTCATATGGTGCTCAATCTCACCCAGCTCAACACGTTGTCCACGCAGCTTGATCTGGGTGTCCTTGCGGCCGACAAAGACGAAACCACATTCTCCGTCTGGGTCGTAACGTACCAAATCTCCAGTCTTGTAAAGGCGACCTCGTCGACCAGGGACGCCACCACCACCGGCGAGAAGGAAAGCGGGGTCGTGAATGAAAGCTGCGGCCGTCTTATCAGGATCACCCAAGTATCCCTCGCCTACAATAGGGCCCTCAATTAGCAGCTCGCCAACGGCCCCAACGGGCACAAGCTTGTCGTGGTTCTCTGGCTCGACAAGCCAAATGACCGCTCCGGTTCCAGATCCGATGCTGACGTATGGCTTTCCCGCTGCACTTGGGTTAACAGTGCATCCAATGGTACATTCGGCGGGACCATATCCGACGACAACTCGAGTATGCTGACCCCAGGCTGAAATGTCACCAGCCGAGCAGGATTCTCCTCCAATGCCCAAACTCTGGAGCGAGGGGATAATATCAGGGTCAAGGATACGTGCTACCGAAGGGGTGACATTTACCATGTTGACCCTTAGGCGACGGATCGCTCCGCTGAGATCGTTCACACGATCTTCGTCGGCGGGGATGCAAAGACAGCCTCCGCGAAGAAGAGAGCAGAGCATACTGTCAATACTTACATCAAATGCATATGAAGTAAAGTCAAGCGACCGCGAGTTTTTGGCATACCCAATGCCCGTACTGCGGGCCAAGGCACTGGCTGTATAAGTATCGTGGGCAATCATGACTCCCTTGGGCATTCCAGTGCTTCCTGAAGTAAAGATGACGTAGAGTAGGGACTTGGGAGAGACGACAGGTAGCTCTGCTTGGGGCTCTGTCGAGCTCTCGAGCGAGGTTATCGCATCCTGATCAACAACCACTGTTTTGGCACTAGGAGCAATAGAAGGACCATCAGGGCCATATGTTTTAGAAGTAAGGATGACGGTGGCATGAACCTGCTCAGCCATAGTCTGACGTCTTTGCAGCGGCTGGCTGGGGTCCATGAGAACAAAGGCTCCTCCGGCCTTCATAACAGCCATGACGGCGACAGTGGTCCATCTCGACTTCTCAAAGCATAATGGCACAATATCGCCTTCACGTACACCAACACTAACAAGATGTCGTGCAAGAATGGTGGATATAGCTTCCATTTCTTGATATGTAAAGTCACCGTCCCAGGAGCAAATGGCTGGTGCATCTGGCTGAGACTGGACTTGCTCAGAGATAAGTTGCTGGATGCAAACGTGGGAATCTGGAGGGACATCTTTGTTCCAGTTCCAAATGACAGAGTTATCAACATCACCCAGCTCCAACACAGAGCTGATCAACGTTGTCATGCTGATGAGGGTTGTGTTGAGAATCTCAACGAAGGAGTGGGCAAAGTGGTTCGCCAGAAATCTGGCACCCACCGGCTCTTGCCAGGAAGGGACAATCCAAAGGCTTCCATCTGCTAAAGTTGCCTGCAGCTGAATATTTCCCTATGATATTCATGGTCAGTTACATTGAGGATTTAAAAAAAAAAAAAAAAGAATAATAAAAAAAAAAGGATTTGACAAAGCTGTGGTCTTACCCAAGCTAGTGAACCATCGTCCTCCTTGACGTTAAACAGAGACTCGGGTGCATATTCATCATTGAAGAAGAATGTGTAACCTTCCGTTGCGACCAGGGGTTCCGGTCCCAGTTGTTGGTGCAGGTATCCGCGGATGCCCTCGAATGCATCCGAAACCGGGCTAGCAGGATCCCAGGGCAGCTTCGATGTGTTAAGCTCAAAGATCCGTTTGGTTGGGGACCCGGGATTTCTCAGACCCCAGGAATATTGTACATGGTTACCACTGTTGTGGCGGTAAAGGAGAAGTGTCCAGGCGAGCAACAGAACTTCAAGTTCGTCGCCGTGCTGTCGACGCTCCCTGAGAAGCGGCACATCAAACCGCAAGCCCTTTGGCTGAGCGACTGGGCTTGATACCTGGTCCTCAGGGCACACAATAGCCCCCGGCGTCATGGTAACGGTGATTAGTTGGTGTGTGTAGGGAGGACTTGGAAGAGAAATTGACCATAAATAAAGTTACAAATTAGATATATCTACAGCTCTGAACACTTTGGCTCCCCGAAATGGAATGAGACGAGGACCCCCAACGTCCCTCCACTCTAACCAGTCCGCCATCGGACTACTAGCCCGTCATTCACGACGGGATTCATGCTAAAGGGAGCTCGACCTCCACGGATCTGATTACGTATAAGCAGGTGGAAATTGACGTACCGAGGCGGTGGTTTGGCCAGGGGTGGGGGTTCATGCCGCCTGAGTGTATCCGTAGGGCCCTCCGGTTCGTGAAAATCACGCATGTATGCCCAAATGGACACAGGCACATGCTCTGCTTGGAAAGTGGCTGAAAGCTTGAAATGTGAATTGAACCAAAAAAGAACGTGTTCCTGTGTCATGAGCAAGGATGGCCTCAGCTCGGCCAATGGTCGCCAAGCCTAAAGGATGAAGCCGCCTAACCCCACCCCTTGGCCACCCAATGCAAGCCTGTTCCATGCACGGCGCCCAGCTCTGCAGGTCGTCCGTGACCAGGATGTCACCCTCCCGCGTGGTCTTTGGAGGGGACCCAGGCCCAGACTTGCACGGGACGTTGTACTCGGTAGTAACCGAGAGATGATCCTCTCATTCTCCGTTCAAGGTGAGCCAAGAGACAATGACACCTGAGAGCGGCGATGCGGCCCACTTCACGCCATGAGGCGACGTCGTGGCCAGGTTTCCGCGGTTCTTTTCAGACCTTCTACAGACTACTGTGCCCCTCACTGAGGCTTTCCGATGCCCGCGTGCTAAAGGAATATCCCGCTTGTGGCTTCGGCAGCTGAAGCAGAGAAAGGCGGCAGATGAGCCTAAACCCCACGCCCGAAAAACGCCCCTTGAGAACGGCTTGATCAGATCAAGGAAATGATACATTAGCAGATGATCCGGCTCGACGCCATCAAAATATCCAGACCTCGATGGATCATGAGGGGGGGTGGGAAAACTAGAGCAGGATCCCACGCCGGCGCTTGCCCCATCCATCGTATCCTGGATAAGTCGGCAATACTGGAATAATCAGCACCCCGCAGGCTACTACGCGTACAGTATTTCCGTCATATTCTCGGTCATGATATCCATGGTCTGCATAAGTCGTTGATCCAGTCAGATTCCCCTTGTTTCCCGGGGCGACCTTGAATGATTTGTCACAAATCATCTGATTCGTTGCCCCCGGGGCAAGGCTTACTCAGTGATCCCTTTTACAACCATCATGTTTCGCCCGGGAGCATATTCGGGGCCATTGGGCGCCAAATCGTCACCGCTCGAGTCAGCAACAATGTGGGCCAGCCATCTAATCTGATCATCAGATTAGATGCAGACAGAAGATTTCTCGCCACTAGAGCGAGGCATCTTGGTGGTTAGACTTGAGTCCCGACCAAAAAAGGCGTCGAGCGATCCGTGGATTAGCGGGGCCAGTGCGACGAACGACAGCGTCGAGCGAGTCGGACCAAAAACGGCGATCGACGACGCAGCTAGCATGACAGTGTCTCAGTTAATTACATAGGCCCATAGTAGCGGCTACTTTGGAGCGCAAGGTCCTTTTTTCCTGCCAGTCGCCGTGCTTGGATCTGAGGCTCTAGCGACGATCACAGGTCAGGGTTCGGCCATGATTGATAACAACAACAACAACAACAACAACGGCTTGTGCTTGTCAATGCTGTGTGCATCGGCCAGAATTTGGTTCATGAGGGGGTTCAAAATCCGGGTTCCGGCTCGCCCATTGCACGACAGCCGGTACGAGCGGCATGCGCGGAGTCTCGCCAACACACCCTTCCAGGGCTCGTCCTGGGTTGAATTTATTTTCCAGCCCCGACGACCTGGGGCCTGTGGCGCGTCCCACAGTGGAAGAGCCTGAAAAAGTGGAAATTATCTGATCCGATTGATAAATGGGGCCATTCCCAGCTGACGGCTAAGAGGCTAAGAGCACGCTGGGGCGTGTTTTCAGAGCCAGGACAAGTTTGGAAAGGCTGACGACACTACGAAGCGAGCTCTCACACTGGACATTCCGCGCCGCGGAAAATCGACAAATCTCCACCGTGGCTTGTCAATACGCAGAGAGATTCGCTGATTACTTTTACTCGCAGACGAAGACGGCATTCGACCTAGGAGCAACGCGCCTATCGGAGCCCGGTTAACCGTACGACCGCGGAAAGGCTTCACCCAAATCGGAATTTTGCTGCCGAACACGAGGACTCGAGGGAAGAGACTGCACACAACCATACCACGCAATCCTGGGTCAATGTGGTTACCAGTTCAAAAGTGCCAGAATTGACGGGGGGGGATCGTGACCGGATATGATGCGGTTTTTGGAACATTCTTCTTTTCTCCGATCTGGTTGCTGGTTTTGGTTGACGTGTGCGTCGATCAATCCACTAGACAAGGGCTGGGAAAGCAGGTCCCCAATGGATCCTCTTGGCAACGTTGATACATGAGCTACCCTGTAACATAGCTTGGCGCGGATCACGATATGCTAAGACAAGTTGCTCAAGTATTGTTGTGTGGTTGTTGTTTATTTTATTTTTATTTTTTTCTACGATTTTATATGTATTTCTCAACTATTAATGTTGAGTGTTGTGAGTAAGTATTGACAATACTAAACTTTTGTTACTTCAAAATGAATGAGTTTAAAACGTATCAAGAAAAACGTGCATATGGACGTGAAAAAAAAAAGAAGACTTCAATATTTCTTCGTGTGATTAATTTCTATTTAGAAAAAAAGAGAAGAAAAAAACAGGTATCATCCGACTAGCACACAATCACAGCTTGCTATCAACCCACCGAGGTGCTCTCTTTTCCACAAATGCCAACACTCCCTCCTTTTGATTGTCGCAAGAATCCAAGGCCTCGTCCCATGTCGCACGCAGCAGGCGGCTGGCGTTTTCCGCGCTGCCATCCTCCCACCCGGCAATAATGCCCGCCCTGGCAATTATCACGCTGTCTGGGCTGTTATTTACAATGGAATCTGCGTATTCCAGAGCCAACTTCACAACCGGGCGCTCCAGGATCTCGTGGTTTTCGGCAGCGTCGTCCGTGACAGCATTGACCAGCCCCCACTCCTTTGCCTTTTCGGCTGTGATGTTCCTCCCAGTCAGGGCCATTTCCATGGCCCTGGGACGCCCCAGAGTTCTGACTAATCTGGGCAAGGAACCGGCATTGGGCACAACTCCCCTCTTGACCTCGGGAAGGGCAAAGAATGCGCTTTTGGATGCGACGACGAGATCGAGATTTGCCAAAATCTCCATGCCTCCTCCGCATGCCAGCCCATTCACCGCAGCGATGACCGGTTTCTTGCCGTGGCGCCGTGACAGGCCGCCAAAGCCGGATGGCGGGTTCATTGGACGCTCCTCTTCTACGCCCTCTGCCCGGCGACGGTTGATTTGATTCCACTCGCCGAGGTCCATGCCTGAGCAGAATGCACGTCCCGCACCGGTGACAATGGCACATCGCAGCCATGGCTCGCTGTCGTACCAGGCAAAGAGAGATTCGAGCTCATATTGTGCCGGGACCGTCATGGCGTTGAGCAGCTTTGGTCGGTTGAAGACGACCAACATGACATGTTCGGCCGGGAAAGACACGAGCCCGTAATTTTGGGCCGGAGGCTGCCGCTTGAACGACGTTTGTGCCATTGTATTTGCCGTTGATTAGGTTGATGAAGATTTTGTCGGGTACATGGGATTCAGGTCTGCTGCACCGAGCGAGCGAGCGAGCGCGTAGAAAGTTATAAGCGCAAAACTAGCATGTGCAGGCAGGCTCTACAGCGACCATACCCGCGGCAGATAATTAACTAGAGGCGGTCTTGGGGGTTTACACGGTTTTGCAATGCTTTCAGCTCACCAGAGTCTATGGGGCAGCCCAGGCCACACAACACACGCACAGCGGTGTCGTATGCGCTGAACTGGGTATAAACCACAGTGCATCCATCATCTGGAAGTAATTCGGCGTTAGCTTCGGAGCCAGAGCATCGGTAACACAGCCGGCACGAATGAAACATTCCAGCGACTTGCATCTGTTCCAAAAGGTGCAGTGGAAAGTGAGCGGACACCAAAGGCTCCGGCGTCCGGCTCCAGGTCTACGCCCAACTGCAAAAAGCAATGATTCTGCACTGCACTACACGGACCCCTCTGTGGCCGCCCCCCGCGCTCCGCCATGCGTCGTTGCTCCACACAGCCCTGACATGAGCCTGGTCACTTCGAATCAGCCATTGGGTCCCTGGTGCACACTGTTGCGCGATGGCGTGGTCCAGACCCAGAATTCCGTCCAGCCAGCATCTGGGTTGCGGTGAGGACTCCAGGGTCTTTACGAGGGCACAGAACGAAACGCAACCCCCACAGGGTCCAACAGGTTGACGGACTGGGCTGGGACCCACATCAGTCGAGTCTCGGGCCACGTCAAGTGCAAGTCTGGGCCTGTTGCTGCCGGGCTAAAGAATACGGATATCCTCTTTAGTGTCCTGGCTGCTTTTCGTTGTTGACGCATGGCTTGACGAGGAATTGCGTGTAAAAATTTGGCCCAGACGGTTACGTACGACGACATCCAGCCGCGGCGCCAAGGCGGCTGGGGCCGTCATCATATGGTGACAATCTAATCAATCGTGGCTGACGCCGTCATCAGCGAGTCAGTAATCTAATCAATCACATCTTTGTCTCACATCTGCCGATTTGCCTCTTGGCGATAATTTTTCTATTCACATGCTAGCTGGAAGATCCGATATCGGCCAAATTTCAAATTTCGAAACCAAATGTCGGGATGCCCGTTGAATAATGAAGTCTACTGTTTGTTAATGATGTCCTTCCAATTGTTTCCCCAGCTGCTGCGGCCACGGTACACCCGTTAGTGATCTCCCATTATCCGTTCTGACGTCTTGCATTATTTTCATCTGTCACTTTTAATGATTAGATTTTGGATGCCCTAGCATCTTATTAGAAACACCGTTGATGTTGAGTATTGATCTATCGTTTGTATCAGAAAAACCTTTATATCCCATCTGCCTTTTTTCTCTTGCACAATTCTGTTTGCAGTATTGATTGACAGACATCAGCGGGTTGCTTTTCCGACTAGCTTATTGCAAACCACCTCGTTCTCATTTGATAAAGAAGACGCTGGCACAGAATCTATCATTTTGGGATTCAGTTGGAGATTTCAGAACTAAACGTCCTGATATTCGGTTTCTTGCTTTGTCTTTCGTCTGCAACAACTCCATCCACATCTCGTTCTTGACTACTGTCATCTGATGAAGCTTGATATATGTATTCGCCATTATTTCATCTAGTGCCCACAACAATGCCAGCGCTTGTTGCCATTTACGTCATTACATATGGCGAGTTGGATTCTAACAATTTCTCGGAATATAATGTTGTTACATAACCATGCGCCAATTACAAGTTGAGAAGGCTAATTGTTGATAAAGTTGGCTTGCCTGGTTCACGGGGAACCATTGTCTCAAAGCACAAGTGGAAAATATATCACGGAGTCCACTTTATCAAATTCACAGCGTTAAAGTCAATGCTACGGTTGAAGTCAACATAACCAACAGTGGACATGTGGAGCTTCGGCGCCCTGGCTTTTGGAGGCATCCCCAAGACGAACGCTGCACTTCGCCCCTTGCAGGAGCGACGGACCCGTTCAATTAGCTTTGGAGCTTGATAGCGCTGCTGTCATTCTGGATTCAGAGTATCATCGGCCGAATAGCCTCGGCCGAAGTTGCCATGTTGCAACATGGTGGGTCATCTAAGCGGAGTGTAGTTTGATCGCATTCGTAAAGATGCCGGTTTTCCGGATCGACCTTGTGATCCCACTCTCGCCTGCTTCTCCTTCTCGCAGAATGTCATATGCATGCTGTCCTGGTTATTCCTGAGCAAGTTGTTTCAGATTATACCGGCTATGCAGCTATGCGAGAAAAGAAGCCCACCTGCCCGGCGACTTATCTCGCATGTCTACGGATGTTTTGATTGGCATTTTCGTCATGCAGACTTTTCACTCCTCACCATCCCCACTATCCCCGCCTTTTCGGATTGAATCTTCGTTTCCGACCGGCACGACATTATGGACTGAATTCCCGGAAGCTGGGAATTTTACCACATTTGCCTCATCGAGGAGAGGAAATGATCATTAATAAGCATATGACTCCGGGGATTTTTCATGACGTTGCTGTCCCGCATTTAACATGACGCATCATGCTTCTAAGATCACGCCCTGTTATCCAAAAAACTTGGAGGAAGCAGAAACAGACCCACACTTGATATATCGCAGCATTGGACTTTTTAGGAATGGCTTCTAGAAGATACAATGTTTTGGAAATAAAGTCCGGTATAGTTACGATTTAAACGGCCAAACAATATCCGGTTGGTTGAACCTGGCTGGCGTGGGGATGATGCGCATGGTATTGCAGCGGGTTATGTTGACTATCATAGTTGTGCTGATTCAATGCATTTAGCTGAACTAGTATAGAATGGTGTTAAATGGCTGCATCATTAGTAGAGCTGTTCATAGGAAGACTTGAAGACCAGTGCTTAAAATATTGCATTAAGTTTATAGAAGCTGAGACTAATAAGTGAATGTGGTGGTATTTTGCTACCATAGTGTGCAAACGCCCCCACGGGTTGGAGCTGTCCTGGATGCCGCCACCAAAAATGTTGTTTTCAGCTGCTTTCATCGACATGGGGGACTATTTCCACCACGCCGCCTTCTCCGATTCTACGTCAATACGGACCACTTGGCCGAACTTTTCGGTAGTAGACCGACAGTTGATTTTTCTCTCAAGTAACTGCTGGTGCAATCCCAGTCAAAACGCACAACTCAGGCCAAGGGACCTTGAAGCCCAGTAGCCGGGCGGTCGGAGGGCCCCACGAGCAGCAGCGCCATTCGACCTCAGGTCACCTAGTGTGCGGCCATGGCTCTGGCAGTGGGGGGCTGGATGGCAGTACTCCTCCGTCCACGACGCCAGGTGCGGTGGGCAATTTTTATACGAGCACCCCAGGTACGCAGCCACTAGGTGAGTACCCAGTCCTGAGCGGAGACGCTGATCCGGTGCGATCCGACCCCTGTCGCCGCTAACGTTTTCAGCTGGAATGGGGGGTGAGATTGATAAGATCCAGACATTTGTCCAGTCTGTACGGTGTGTGGCACTAGGTTGACGGGCTTTGAACCGTCATTCCACCTGTTGGTCGTGGTGCCACGAGCTGCGCGAACAGCGTGACCCCCCTAAAGCCAAATGCGCCATCCGTGATTAGGTTGCGAGATATACTTCAAGCGTCTAGACCAGCCTGAGCGTAGGGATGCTGGCTTTGATGATGGGCCTCTTTCCAATTAATTGCCCCCTCAAGGATGGTCTAAAAGCTCAGCTGAATTCCCCCCATCCATCTGCCGACTGCAAGTGCGCAGCTCGAGACTCGCCAAGACGGTCGTCGCACACCACTTCACCGCGACAATAGCCGGGTGCCAAGGTGTGTCGTCAACGCTTGTGCAGAGATGCCGCCAATGCCGGTTAAACGTACCCTCTGGGAGTGGACGTTTGCTGCTCGAAAACTGGGGTACAACAACCAGGTGTAGTCTCGAGGGTCGAGAAGCTATCCTTTGACACATTGCCGGAGGGCGCCGCATTCGAGACAAATCTATAAGCTGGGTCGGCTAAAGCGGGGGATGCGCTGCGGCGCCCAGGAGAGAGATTCGATAGTGGAAGAGTCCCCCAATACCGAGATCGGTCGCTGCAGGTCCTGGTATAAATCTGTTGATGAAGACGGAAGTCGTAGCTTCTTGTGATGCTTTGACCCAAGTCTCAGATCAATTAACCTTTTATTACCAAAATGGATTCAGATCCCTTTCAGCAGGCTCTGCCAATTAAAATTCGCCTCCCTCATCCCTACCTCACAACCTACTACCTCGAGCGCTCTGCCAAGAGCGTTGATGGCCGTCAGTCGTTTTACTTGCGTTACGACAGCAGCCCAGAGTCTGCCAAGGCGCTCGACCAACAGCTGCACAATGATCGACTATCCTTTAGCCTATTGAGTCCTTTGGAGTCGGACGACATCCCAGACTCTGACAACACTCCCTGGGCAAGAGCACGACGAAGCCCAGTCTGGGTTGTTGGTTGGGACTGCAAGGAACTGCCAACCGTTTCCCAAGTATGGCTGTTCATTTACACATTCTTCACCGTCCAGCACACAGCCGAGTCCATCCGAATTCGCTTAGAAGGCCCTGGAGGCGAAGAGGTGGCCCAGTCTCTTCTCGCCTCCGTCGTGGCAATTGAGCACCCACAACCTTCCAACGTGACGGTACCAGTGGAGTTCAGACAAGACGAGGTTCTTGTCCCTCGCAGCTTCTTCTGGCAGGGATGTGCCTCTCCCTTGGGAACGCAGCCCATCTGGCTCTCTACCTGGAAGTCGGCCAACATCGTCCCTCACCTTGACTACACGCTGATGCCCGCTGGGTCGACCTTTTTGCGTCACCCACGCCGGGCCCCAAAGCCTGCTCCGGGCTCCATCATCTACAGCCGATATATCCCCTCGCTAGATGAGCACTTCTCGCTTCAGGCACTAGATTTCAAGGATCCTGTCCATCTGGACCTGTTCCATACATGGCAAAACGACCCCCGAGTGGCCGCAGGCTGGATGGAGTCTGGCACGCTAGAGCACCATCGGGCCTACCTTAGCGCTATTCACGATGACCCCCATGCTTTCGCCGTCTTTGGCTGCTTCGACGACAAGCCGTTCGCCTATTTTGAGATTTACTGGGCCAAGGAAGATAAGATGGGCGCGTATTATGCGGCCGAGGACTTTGACCGCGGCCGCCACGCGCTTGTGGGAGACACTGCATTCCGTGGACGTCATCGGGTCGTGGCCTGGTGGCCCAGCATCATGCATTACGTCTTTCTCGACGACCACCGCACCGAGAGCGTCGTGGGTGAACCGCGCTTGTCCAATGAAAAAATTCTCATGTATGAGATGATGTTTGGCCTGCATCAGGGCCAGTACCTTGACCTGCCCCATAAGAGGGCCAATCTTGTAAAGTGTACGAGGGAGCGTTTTTTCCAGTTGTGTCCATTTAACCAGGACAGCCTGCGTGTTGCAGGTACCTCGTTTGGGTTTGAGCCGAAGTTGTAGTTGGATGGGTTTCTTTTTCCTTTCTTTTCTTTAAAAGCGCGCCAAGTTGCGAAGTAATGATTGAATAGAATTGTCATGATGTACCACTTTACGCGTTTAAGTCTTGGCGAAACAAGGATGAGAAAATTGACTGCATTAAATGAGGCCTGTTTTGTTCCTTTCTTACGTGCAACTAACTCAATTGGTGCTCTTTTCCCCCGGTATCACAGTCACATGCATTTGAGCCTCACCACACGTCAATATTACGTCTGCTTCGTGCCTAATCACCTGTGAAATGCTGTATTGCAACCAGACTGGAAACAGTAGCCTGACCAAAAGTGGGATTGAGTCAAATACTTAGCAACAGACGGCCGATGTCGGGAAATACTGCCGTGCTGAAAGCTGCCGCGGCCCATTAGCACAGCACTGGCCCCCCACGCTATTGCCCAGAGTGGTGCTTAGCGGGCGCTGGCTGGTCGGCTCACGGCTCTTCGCTGAATTGATGCGGCTCGCCCTTCGACAAGGTGGCGTGCAAATCCCATCTCCATAAGTGGCCAGGCGACTTTGCCAAGTGATGGCGGTACGCTAACTAATGTGTGCAATCGACGCTGACAGGAACCGTCAGATCTATCATCATGTCCCAAATCTCGATATCAACCACAGGCTCAAGTCACCACTATCTGTCGCCTCTCTCTCGCCACGCTCAGCAGGTGCACAAATAGTTAAAATGAAGCTTGACAATTGGCTTCTTTTAGAAGACATGGGCCGCGTACCCAAACCACAGGCCGGCCCACCGGCTGACTGGATCCAACAGGGGCGCCATCGGTGAAAAATCCCCAAAGGATCATAAGCAACAAGGAGCAAGTGGGGGACTAGGATGCACCACGCGAACCATTTGCCAGAGGCCCATCTAATCTGATGCGTTTTTTTTTTTGCTAAACAAGTGGAATCGGCACGCTGACACGCGACCGATGAATTTATTAACAGGAGCACAGATCCTCCTTGGCCTCTCAATCGCAAGTCTCCTTTGATCCTCCCACCAAGACACAATGCCAAAGCTGCCCGGATTCCTCGCTGGCCACCGCCCGTCTACGGCGGACACAGCTTCGCCAGCCGATGCTCACGCCCTAGCCGATGAAAATAAAGAAACTGCCATTACAGGAGAGGAGTCGGCGACAGAGTCTGAGCACAACCAGCAACGCGGTGTTGAGGATGTCTCGGCAGTCACCCAGACCTGGTCCAAGGCGTCACTGATCGCAGTCTTTTGTCTGTAAGTCTTGGGACTCGCTGCGATCTATTCATGTTCGTGCCCATCTAATCATTTTTCTTCTCAGCATCTGGCTGCTTTATTTCGTCAATGCCATGCAGTCGAGCGTCTTGTCCAGTTTGCTACCCTTTGTCACGAGCGACTTTGAAACACATTCCCTACTCACTGTTATCTACATTGTCGCAAATGCAATGTCGGCCGCCACATATATTCCGTTGTCCAAAATTCTTGATGTTTGGGGCCGTGCTGAAGGGTTTGCTATCATGACTGGATTCGCTACTCTAGGCTTGATTTTGATGGCATCATGTAATAGTCTCGCCACTTTTTGCGCAGCATATGTAATGCTCTCCCACCACCCGCTCCGAAATTCCAGTTCAATGGATCCAAGTAAAATAATACAAATGCTAACAATTGTACTAATAGGTCTTTTACTCGATTGGCTTTGGAGGCATGACCTTTTGTGTTGATGTCATTACTGCTGATGCCTCGAAGCTCAAAAACCGAGGCTTGGCATACGCCTTTACGTCTTCCCCATACATCATCACTGCTTTCGCAGGTTCAAAGGCTGCTGACAGCTTCTACTACAATGTGAGCTGGAGATGGGGATTTGGCTGCTTTGCAATAATATTTCCCATCGTTGCTATGCCGCTGTTCTTTGTTTTAAAGATCAACCTTGCCAAGGCCAAGAAGCAGGGCATCCTGGTCAAAGAGAAGAGCGGCCGAACAATGTTTCAAAGCATTTGGTACTACACGGTCGAGTTTGACGCCCTTGGAGTTATCCTGTTTTCCATCGGCCTCACAGTATTTTTACTACCATTTACTCTCGCCGACAGTGCCCCGAATGGTTGGTCGTCAGGATACATCATTGCCATGATTGTGGTCGGATTTGTGGTCCTTGTCATCTTTGGCCTTTACGAGGCATACCTTGCCCCTACACCCATGCTTAACTATAAGCTCCTGTGTGATCGGACTGTCCTTGGTGCCTGCCTGCTTGATGCCACGTATCAGATTGCCTATTATTGCTGGGACAACTACTTTACCTCTTTCTTGCAGGTTGTGAACAATCTGTCCGTGGCTGAGGCTGGATACGTCAACAACACTTTCAACGTCGTGTCAGGCGTGCTTTTGTTCTTTGTCGGTTATGCCGTCCGCAAGACTGGCCACTTCAAGTGGCTCTTGTATATTGCAGTTCCTCTGTATGTGTTTGCGCAGGGTCTAATGATTTACTTCCGCAAGCCTACAGCATACGTTGGTTATATCGTCATGTGCCAAATCTTCATTTCCATTGGCGGAAGTATCTTCATCATTATTCAGCAGCTCGCCGTTTTGGCCGCAGTTGATCATCAACATATTTCTGCCGCGTTGGCTCTGCTGTATGTTGTTGGTACTACCGGCGGTGCGATTGGCAACACCATCTCGGGTGCAATTTGGACCAATACATTCCAAAAAGCCCTGGAGAGAAATCTCCCTGAGTCGGAATTGCCAAATCTGGCCATGATCTACGAGGATTTGGACACTCAATTGAGTTATGCGTGGGGATCCGTCACACGACGGGCAATCCAAGCCTCATATGCATATGCGCAAACTAGAATGCTTGCTGCAGGAACTGGAATCATGGCTCTAGCGTTTATCTGGGTTTTCATGATTAGAAACATTAACGTTAGCAAGATCAACCAGGTTTCAGGTAATGTCTTCTGAGCTATATATACGAGGAGAGTTAGAATATAAGTTCGTTCATGTAATGGCAACTGCGAGGCTCGTGATACGAGGGGATTAGACCATTGTGTCAAGATACTTCTTATTCATATAATACAAAGATCATCTTATCATTCCAGCTTGCATTAGTAATCTTTGCGTTTTCCTTGCACGACTGGACATAGTACAGCTTGTCGTGCACTATATGGGGTTTAAAATACGCTGGTATCTGATATAAGTACTTTAAACTTCTACCAGCAGTATAGAAGTATTTTACACGTCACACAGCTTTTATTTAATTTTCATCGTGTGACATCGATGTGACGTGCTGCCGCTTTGTGGAGTTTGCATGGAGTTACTCACCCAACGCTCATCCAACCGGGGGTTGCAGCTATCAAGCCCCCCTACGTTGATGTTCAGACAGGAGAAAATAAATGTTCTGGCCATGATTATTTCAGAAGAAGAAAGCCCGCAAGTTGTGCAGACCCAAGAAGCTGAGGTAATGTTGGCCGGCAAGTATGGGTTCCCTGGAGCTAGCAGAGGCTAAGATTGGCATAGGGCAGAAAGGACAGGATATATGATGAAAACGATGTCTAATATGAATATTGACACAATAAGTATAAGCTAATATTCTACGTTAAAAAAGTGAACTGAGTCCTAGTTGTTGTATTGGTCCATGGGACTAACAACTGTTTCGGTTGAGGCAGACTATTAGTCAAGTTCTTTGGAAAGGTTGCAGCTGAGGCCCTCTTATGCTAAGTTATAATGATTACTTAAGCTGTGGCAAAGGTGTAATATGATAAGAGGCTCACAAATATTATCGTCGTTTTAAATTGGATCTTTCTTTCCGGGGTCTGTTCCACAAAAACTCACCACCCAAACCACATACTGCGGTCCTTTAAGCCACCCAGAGATAGCAGTATTAGGGATTAATCCATTCTACCCTCTCTTTCTGGATGATATGGTTATGTATTGGTGATTTCTTTGAGATTTGATTATGGATTAGTGGATTATTAAGACGGAAGCACTGTGGAGCTGATATGAAAGGTATTCATGATGGCACTGTTGAAACCTTAACACTTGACTCTTGAGATTACTCTCCCGAAAACCTTTCAAGAGCGTGCACAAAAGAATTCAAAATAGCGCCAATGGTGAAGAATGGCCGAGCCAAAGTTGGAGACGATGCGCGCGACCGGTCATATTTGAACTGCACTATATAAGGGTGAAATTAGGTTCATTCGAAGATCGAGGACAATGCTCCGATATGTCAGACTCATTAACTTTAAGCCAATAACGAAGCTTTCAACTATTTCATCACGGGATTTCCGATACACTTTTTCTATCCAGAGAGTTCAATATTATGGCGTCATTGAAATTCTAGACTCACCGAGACTGGTATGGACTCATACTAACTTTTGCTTTGGTCCAATCAAGTCCCCAACTTTGAAGAATCCTTAAATCAGCACTATTTGCTAGTACAATTAGGGAAGGAATCTCTAACAAAGGGAACGCCAGCTGAAGGATGCCACCGGGTGGATCACTGTGCGTCTGAAGGATCAAATGTGTCCCCACAGGACAAACCTTTCCAGCTAAAGGCTTTCGGATCACCTCCACTGCTTCCATTTACTTGCAGCAGAAGATAAATTTGACAATTCGATCAGCTCTCACATGTTCCATCTCTTAATTTTCAAGGCAAAATCATCCAAAGCAGCTACGAAAAATGACACATCCATCCCCCGGACCAATACCAGTCATTGTATGACCCTCCAACGTCATATTGAAGTCGCTTTGTTCACAAATCTGGCTAGGTAACACAATGGATCGTCTTGGGCCTCACGGCCATTCTTATCGCAGCCCGCTTAAATCTGCGGCTCAATATACAGGGGCGCAGATTGCTAGTCAGTGATGGACTAATATGCGTAGCTTTTCTTGCCGCCGTTGCAAATTCTGCATGCGATATGAAACTTGCCCAGATGGGGGCCCTAGACCCCAAGGTCATGACGACACTGGACGGATACCATGGCACTCATAAAGATAAAAAGTTTTTACTCAAGGTAATGAAACCGAAAGGATGAAGAGAATAAAGCACTAACTGCAGCGAACGTTTTAGCTATTTTGGATTAGCTACTTCCCATTTTATGCGACATTCTACTTTTCCAAAGGCGCCTTGTTGGCAATGTATGGACAAATGGTACCCAAACTGACAACAAAACGAAAAATCCTTCTTTGGTTTACGATTGGTTACAATATTTGTGGTTTTTTGGTCACCATACTACTGCAAATTTTCATATGCATCCCCGTGGAAAGGAACTGGTGAGTTTTTGCTGCTATTAAATATTCTTTGAGGGAAAAGAATTCAAGGTAATCATTAATACCGTAAAATAGGTCTCTAAATCCGAAAAGAGTTTGTCCGCCAGTGGATTTGGTATCTATATTTCACGTTTCATGGGCGCTGCACTTCACAGGTGATTTACTAGGCGAGTATAGGCAGGCAACTTCAAATGCGGAAATCACAATAATAACTCTTGTAGTGTTCGCTTTACCATGGCTTATTATGCCCGAAATTCGACTTTTGCCGAAGTCGCTTAGACTGGGGGCGTATTGCACCTTTCTCCTCGGAATAATTGATATAACCTTTTGTATCTTGCGCTTAATCACAATACAAACTGCAGTCACACATTTTGTTCTACCACTCAGCTTGAACGGTCAGTATCTGAACAACAAATCTCTACGTTTTTTAATTTAAGTGGCATATCCATCTGACACTTGAACGCATTTGAATAGAATTATACAATAGTCTTGATAGCAATATCGGCGTTTTAGTAGCATGCTTGCCAAGTTTGCGGCCATACTTTAGATCTAAGAGTGTTGCAGCGGAAAAGAGCAACCCCCAAAAGTCGACCAAGTCAATAGACTCTAGGGAAGAGCCTAAGGTTAAAAAAGTCCGTGGTGAATTGGGAACAGAATCAACTCACTAATGCGCCGACCTGGTAGATTTCATCATCATTTGATTCTTGACAGCATACGCTAGGCAATGGTAGTCAGGGCAGAAGTAAAGTGGGAGGCGTTAAATGGAAGAGTAGGAGGATGATTGGATACATCAAAACATCGCAAAATGTGTTTTCTTTATTTTTCTTTATATTTTTTTCTTATTTTACGAAAGGGTTAAAGGCACTACTAATTTAATTTATACCCTGCCAATTCCGTGTCAGTAGCCACCGTAATTTGTACACATAAAATCCAATTTTCCTATAACAATCAACCTGTCGCATGCTATAGAGTTTGTATTGTAGATTTATAGAGTCAGACTGATCCTCTATTCGTGCAAATGATGCATGTTGTCAAAGGAACGACAATGCAATATAACTGCAATATGAAAACGGCAGTTATGCAAAAGCTGCGGTCCATGCTCTAATTAAACGTTTCACCACGTTTCTTTGTAATATTCATGAATATTTAGTCACAATAAAAATTGAGCACTGAATAAAAAAGGCTCCTGAGAGTTTGAGAAGTGGCCAGTTCTAATGTTGAACTGGAAAGTTTTTCCATAAAACCCCGTTTATGCTATGCAGTATATATAAAGGAACGTGTCATTTCAATCATTTGCCTGCGACTCCTCCATGATTTCATCGCTAATCACACCTAATAGAGTCCAACAGTGAGATCACCCTTGACACGAGCAGTCAAGTGAACCTCGGCCTCAAGGTCGAGCTTGATCCCGACAAGGAGAGCGGCAGCCTTCTGGTTGCCCTCATCATCGGTGGCGCCCTTGAGAAGCTGGCCTGGACAGAGAGTTAGATGTATTTCGGTCTTTTATAGCTCGAGAAACTCACCAGCGGGAGCGGAAAGACCAGTGGCGGTAGGGAGGGGTACGACGAACTGGCCGTTTTCGAGACTATAGAGAGCATTAGTTCCGGTGCACCCAATTCGTTTCTTGTTTTGCGACATAATGGGAAAGGTGTGGAATGAAGATGAAGGGAGCTTCCTCAGCTCGGCCACCAAGTTTGCAGGAGACAAGCCGAAATGGGAAGTGAAAAATGCTCATTGATGAGAATTAACAAGTGGAGTCTTACGTGTTGGGAGAAGACATTTTGTTTGGTGGTGGGTGGTCGAAAAGACACGAAAGAGGTGAGGTGTGAGTGTTTGAGTGAGATGGAGGTTGTTGTGATTGCTATGATTGTTTGATAGAATGCCCTTTGAGTAGAGGTAATGGCGCCTTATATAGAAAATTTCACAAATGTATTTATTTCTCCAAGCCCAACCAAGCTAGAGACCTAGATAGCATCATAGCTCTACCCGCGATGTCCTTCCGATCGCTACGTTGGCGTTCCCCACCTATGGATATGAGCTGGCCAACTCATCTCTCCGATATGCACGCAGGGGCCACAATCGTCCGAAGATGCAAGGTGTGTTGCAACACGCTGTGATGTCAACAAGACCTGTCCCTGTCACTCAGCGCATCATGGCGACGAGCAGTGGAGTCCGTGATCAATTGTTGAAATTGAGTGGCTCTGGAATACTCTTCTGCAATGCACAACCGAGCGCTAGGACCGGAAATGTGGCGGGAATCGGGAGTCTCCGGCGCTAAATTCCACAGGGAAAAGCAAGCAACGGGGAAAGCACGCGTGTCACCTCGATGCTGAAGTCAATATTTCTTTTGTTGGTTTTCGTTTGTTCAGCTGGCACATCGCCTCATAGTGGTATGCTAGCCTTGTTCCATGCGGCGCATGATCCAATCACATTATTCCGAGTACCAATTTTGACTTCAAAAGTCGCCGGGAGTCCCGAACGATGTTGAGAGCAATGTTCAAAATCCTCGTTGTTGTAAATTGAGCTATTGTGGTCGGCATTGTTGTCGGAGAGCATAACTATGCCAGCCCGACATATGAATTTAAATTCCAGCTGAATATAGAGAGTATCACTCACCTTCCACTCTGCACTTGTAGGCTGAATAGCACTAACGACACCGAATCATAATCAGGTGTTTTAATCCTACTTGTCGTTGAAGCTTTGGGGCTGTCCAAGACATCCAAGATGCAAAATCAAGGTGGTTGGGATGTGGGCACGTGTCTTATGCATCCAACCTCCCAGACAGCCATTTTCGGGATCCAGCCAAAGCCTTCTTGCGTTCAAAAAAAAAAAAAAAAAAAAAAAGCTCTCCAGTTACAATTCATAGGTGTCTTGGAGCATTCGGCGTAATAACTTCAGGAGAACTCGTTGGTTTTAGAGCATTATGGATCCACGTCGCACATTGAATAAACTAATTCGCGACACGATTTTTCCCATCAGTGTTGCATCCATCAAATACAGATAATTCATCTGAAAGATGCGTTATATACCATAGCATTAGTTTCGTTTTCAGTCGCTATTTTGTATCAATTTTACATTACTCTCATCTCCACAAACATCCTTCTTATATATCCCTTCTGACTTCACGTCCTTAGGTATGTTTTCCAAGTGAACGTGTTGGTACTGGCCGACCACGCAACCCTCGCAGGCATTTATCTGAGAGTCTTGCGTGGACAACATCCACTCAGCTATCAGGTTCAAGATTTTCCAGGATGCCTGTAAAAACACCAAGTCTGCAAGCAAAATCGCCAAAAGCATGGTTCCAGTGCTCTTCCGCTGCGGAACGGAACACATGTACTGAGCCACTATGGTTGCTTCCCTGCATTCGAGCTTTCCCATGATAGGTCTGAATGCTTCGTAGCTCTCATTGAGGAACTTCATCTTGTCTGCCGACCATTCACCGGGTGCAAAAATGCTATCGTAGCGCCTGGGAGCTCCCATGTTGGGACTATCGAGGATGCCTCCGGATTCTCGGTTCATATCATCTGGTGCCAAGATTGCATACTGGAGGCTCTCCTCGTCTAGGAGGAGATTAGGCTGTTTGCAGTTGCCAAGGTCAACCGCTATGAGAGACTGTAAGATTCGGGCGTGGTGGAGTCCTTCTAGTACTGGACTAGCGGCGAAATGCTGGATTTAGCCGTGGTTAGCACATTTTCGGCATGAAATCGTGTGTTGAACAAGTTTTTACTTACATCTGGATGATCGTACAGGTAGGCCAGAGATGTAACGTCTATTATCATCTTGTCAGCCAGTCATTTCGTCAACTGTATATACTTTATACGTACTACCGCTCTGAATATAACCATCCGACGAAATAAACCAGGCACTCAAGTCAAAAAAATCTATGGCTTTGATACTTGGATATGTTAGTCACAGGGTTCTTGAATAAGATTGTTACATCAGGAGCAAGAATTTATGTAATACTTACTCGTCCTGTGTATGGCTCCTAAAATATGACATGCCACCCCGGTACCAATAGCTTGTTTTCGGCGAGCTTGTTTCTGTTTGTGACATTGTGGCCAGGATGCCCGCAAAATACGAATTTAGCAGGCGAGTCCCCCACCAAGTGCTTGCATGTGTTTTGTAATCGTCTTCAATAACGTAGTCGTAGACCTGATCGCTCTCCCCAGTGTATCCCACACTGAGCGTTACATTTACGGATCCTGTGTCAGAAAATATGGTGCACGAGGCAGTAGCCGATTCATCAGTGTTGATCCAAGAGAGCCACCACGTCTGTCTTGTCGCGGCATCGGCTCTACGGAGGTTGACATCCAGTCGGGTTAGGAAGCAATCATGAAGGGCGCTGTTTAAATAAGGGATAGAGGAGAGAGGGACCTGTCCCTTGGAGCTATCGTTGAAGCTGGTGATGGACTTGACCTCATACTGAAGGCTTTGGGTTGTGGTGAAAAACCGGTCCCCAACAGACAGCATCTTCGGCTGACATTTTACATCGAAGCCGTGTTCCCAGTTGAAAGGAACTTTCATGAACCAACTAAACACCCCTGTCAGCTATTTTTATATGAAGAAAACTGGCTACCTACGGAGTTCTTAACGCCATGGTCCCATTGGGATTATCTGTGTATATTGTTTTTAGATAGAAGCCACTGGATGCAAGATTGATGAGAGAAAATATGACGGTTAGAACAACTGCGCCCATCAGAGTCACCGGGGTGAACCATCTGAACGGGTATGGCCTCGTAATTGGGTAGTGAAACCATGAGGCATACATGGCTGCTGGATGTGAGCAAGATCAATGAGCTTGATCAAGAGCCTATTTAGTGGAGCGCCTGGATTTGTATTTAAGGGACTTTCTCAGATTTTCAACAATTCCGCAGATTGAGGGTGCTGGTGCAAAATGTCGCACTGCAGGGGTATGCATACACAGCCACAGGCTAGTCAAAACCTCGACTGGTCAGGAAAGCAGCAGCACCTTGCTTACACATGTCGATTTCCTCTTCTCCACTAGATCAGGGCTGAACTATGATTATCTTGGCCTGAATATAAACCTAAATAGGGCAGCCTAATTCTTTCTACCCAATTTCACAGTCAACAAACTGCTAAGGAATAAAGAGGTTGGTTAAACCACGGTGGGGATGAGAATTTGTCAGCGATTTATCCTGTGGACTAGTGTACTATAAATACCACCTCCAGGCACCTGAGGTTTCGCAACAGGGGAACTCCAGAATCTCATCAAAGCGCTAACTCCCCTTGCCTTAGTGCTTACAGAGGCCCCTTGCTTTGGCCACTCGTGATGCACCATTTTAGGTTTCAGAAGCGCTGAATGATGGCCAAGCGAATGGCGGGCTGCGGAGGAAACCTTCCAACTCTTTTTTTATTTAAGCGAAGTAGGGGGCCAATTTGCGGGTCGCGGGCGTTAAAAACTTCACCATTTTCTGATGTCCGCGGCAGCAAGTGGGAGGACTCAAGACGCATTCAACTGCCATTGGATAACTCACGTATCATCCTTGCCACACAAAACCCTTCCTTACTTCTGAACCGGGACAAGTCGAGGAATGTTGCTATAATATGGAACAACCACCACACTGTCGTCGCCTGCCTCGGGCATTCCAAGCATGGCCTTGGTGGTTGGGTGGGTGGGCTTCTCACTGATAAGAAGCTCAATCATTTTGGCTCCATGCGTATCTTTGATCAGCTGGCTCACTTTGGGCTCAATCTCGGCCAGATCCTGTAATCGTACGGTAGCATTACCAAGGCCCTGAGCTACAGTATCGTAATGGGCAGACGTTCCCAGCTTCGTGACGGGTCGAGCCGACTGTGATTTGCCGTAAAACAGGTCTTGTCCATTAATGCTCATTCCCCAAACGTGGTTGTTAGCGACCACGGTGAGAATGTTCAGGCCAAACCTATGATATGTATCCAACTCCATGAGATGGAAGCCACCGCTCCCGTCACCCTGGATATTGACCACCATCTTCTCTCCTCGACTAGCAATGGCAGCTCCTAGGCTATATCCAAAGCCATTTCCGAGGAAACCAAGATATCCTATGGATGAAATGACGGCGTATGGTTTTGCGTATGCCGAGACCTGTCCCGCCCATAGAGCTGCTTCGCCACCATCCGTAATGATGATGGAATCTGGTGCAACTTCGCCAATAGTCTTGAAGAGGGCTTTGAATCCGTGGTATGGGTGCATGTTTCCGTTTCCATCATTTGGTATCTCGTTATCCATTTCCTCCTGAGACTTCAGACGTTTGAGACTGGAGACATCATCGAGCCAATCCTGGGAAGCCTGTCTAGTCGTGGCGACTTTGTTGACAGCCTTGAGATACTGTCCAACATCAGATGTAACTCCAAGCTCAACTGGTAGCACTCGGCCAATTTCACTATAGTCGGTGTCCACCTGAATAACCTTTGCGGAAGGTGGGATTATCGCACCACTCCGATCACCCAAAAACAGTCCAGTGCGGGCGCCCAAAAGTATTAAAACATCTGGCACCTCTTTCTGTAGCATAGGAAGGATAGCCAAGTTCTTTGCGGATCCAGCATTTAGTGAATGATCATGAGGAAGGGGAGCAGTGTATTTGGGACTCGCAAAGACCGGAATCTGCAACTTCTGAGCAAACGTCTCTAACTCAGTTGCTGCACCTTCTGAGATCCATACTCCCGTGCCGGTGATGATGGCTGGGCGCTTAGCGTCCTGAATGATCTTTAGTGTTTGATCTATAGCATCCTGATGCGGGCCCGGAGCAAGCGGTAATGGTGACCCGAGAGAGCCCCAAGAAATGGAAGCTTCATGAACCGGAGAGAAGAGCACATCTATGGGGAAATCGACCAGCACTGGGCCTGGGGCTCCGGCAGAAGCTACACGAGTAGCATACGAAACAATGCGTGGAATCTCTTCGGCGTTTGTGACACGGTGGGCAAATTTGGTCAGAGGCTTTGCCGCAACGACCTGGTCAACAGTGCCTTGCAGGCAATTTGTTTCCTGGTCTCGGAGGGGGACCGATGATGTGATTACCAGGATGTTGCTGCGGTCTCCGAGGGCTGTCGCCAGGCCAGGGACGCCGTTCGAAAATCTTAACACCCAGTCAGTAATTAATTCCTGAAGTAGATGCATCAAACTCACCCACTATTTGCCGTCACAAAGCACACACCAGTCCTTGCAGCAATTTTAGAGTAGCCTTCAGCCGCCTGTACTGCCACAGTTTCATGTCGTGTATCGACCAATTTAATGCCCCAGTTCTCGCATCCCATGAGAAAGGCATCTAGGTGGCCGCCTTAGATAAGTCACGTTAGTTACCATATGAAGATATCAATCCGTATCTTTTTACGTAACTCGGAGCGAAACTGCCCCGATAAGCATCAATGCAAAAGATACATACCATGAACTCCGAATGCGACTTCAACACCCAGCTTCAAGAGGGACTGGGCCAGCAGGTCTCCTCCATTCAACTCGCGCCCGTGGGGCTTTTGCAGGGTTATGTCTCCACCAGCCATATTTCGTCCCGAAGTTGGTCGTATTGGTCAAGTGTGCAACAACCTAGAGATAGCGCTAAGGATAGGTTGTATATATGATCGCCCACGCCGCGCAATTGAGCCAACCTTGGAATTGGAGGCCATCCGTCATAATATAGCGAAGCACACCTCGTTTTGTTGATGTAATAATTTTCGTCTGTAATAGGATTTTCTACCTCGGCAGCAATAATCCCCGCATTGTTGTAACACATAGGGTACCCCGCATGCCAAGTAGGTGCAGATCGCACCATCACGGGGACCTATCCCAAGACATTACGACGCTTTCAGACCTTTTGTTCGTATACCGGCATACAATGATTCATGTAGCCCCGGTTCTTCTTATCCGTCCAGTCAGATTTCTCACACTCGTAAGTCACATGCATCCCAGCTGTCAAATCGGCCAAAAGGATCTGCCGACATAGGACTGTGGAACCTTGCAGGACTTCTATTTGTCAAAGAAACCCTTTTTGATTTGTGTACTTGTGGCACAGTTCGCTTATACCGCAAGTGTGAAACAGTTGGAGTAGCGCATGCTACCCAAGAAAAACTATATGAAGTTAGCTGTGGTAGAATTGCGTCAGTTCCTATTCATCTTCCATCAACTATAGCGCCCTTATTAGCTACTCATTATTTCAATTGCGTTCAATACAACTCATACCTATTCAAAATGACAGAATTTTTTATTTCGGATTCTGACTTTGAATGTCTGAGGGGACAAGTTGTATTAGTCACGGGTAGGGCGCCCTCCATGTCTCACTTCGAATAGCGATCCATAATCGAAATCCTAACTTTGAATGCACACAGGCGCTTCATCCGGCATTGGTCTGGCTATGGTTAAATTGCTCCAGTCCTACAACGCAAAGATAGTCTGCGGTGATATCAATCCACTTCCAAGAGAGCTGGGATCGGATGAAGGTGTACTGTTTCAAAAGTTGGATGTCACTAATTGGGAAAATCTGAGAGATTTCTTCAAAACTGCAAAGGAAAAATTTGGAAAGATCGACCATGTTTTCGCTAATGCAGGTAAGATGCTTCTGCGATGACTGGGCGAAAAAGATGTCGCTTTGACAATGCAATCACCATCCATTTATATTTGTATATGACGCTTACTTGGAGACCTACCAGGTGTTCCTACTAGGACCTCCTACTTGGAGGATTCGCTTGACAAAAATGGCGATCTGATTGAGCCTAACCATAGTGTCTTGGACATTAACCTAAAGTCTGTCATTAACACGACGGTGCTTGCGATCCATTACATGCGCAAACAGGAGAATGGAGGTAGCATTGTGCTTACTGCTTCATCCTCTAGTACAATCTCCAAAAAGTCCCGAGGATTATATTTTAGGCTAACAGCTTCTAGGCATCCAACGCTACTGGAGCCCTGATTACGGTGAGAATTTTCGTTAATACTTATTCATTCATACTTGGCTATTGTCTTTGGTCTAGTTATGTCGTATATATATTAGCTAACTCCCTATTTCATAGCTTCTGCAAAACATGGCGTTCTTGGTCTCCTTCGCTCCTTAACACTACAAGGACTTCCACACCCAGCTATCCGCCTTAATGCCATAGCACCTAGCTGGACGCGAACCGGACTAGTTAATCCTGCTGCAGTCGACGTCTTGTCAAGTCTTAATGCTACGCTGCAAGGACCCGAGATAGCCGCAAAGAGTGCTGCGATCTGTATGGCAGATGATGGCAGCGAACCTGAGAAACGGCCAAGAAGACATGGCCAGTTGATCTTCACTGCTGGCGGAAGATACGCAGAGATTGAAAGGGATATTTTAGACAGTACTGCAGACATCATCTCTCCTTACGAGGATGTGAGCATGACGCAGCTGTGGAATGGCATACAGACGCCGCGTGGCTTTTAGTTCCGCTTACTGTCCTCTTCTCAGCACTAAGTAGGCCAAGTAGCAATTTATTTTCTAAGAAGATCTTGAATAACATGTTTATGAGGTCATATCTGAGTCGTTGTTGCACAATTATACCACGTTCGCGTGTGATGAACAAATTTTAAAGTACACGGGCAAATCTAACAATCCCAAAATCGGCTCACAATCGGCTCCTAATCACTACATTATACAAAGAAAAGAGTGACATCCGGAAGTATATGAGAGTTTCTCACATTTTAAATGGTCGAACAAAATAGTTGTGGTATAGCTATTTCAGAGATACATTCGATTCTTCGTGCTATTATAGGATCGTAAGTATCTCGACAACAAGGACCAAGATATGTGCCATCTTCTACATTCGCATGCAACGCCTAATTTTTAGTTGTAATTCTAAGCTTGCAGGCTTTATATACAAATAAAACTGGCTCATAGCTTTCATCCAAGACCAATATATCGATTATAAATTGAGCCATCATGACTATTCCAGTCAATCGTTCCGTCCATCGCCATGCAAGATAGCTAGAACTAAATGTACTTACGGAGGTAGCAGACACCTCTATGCTGACCTCGAACTCTTGTGATACAAGATATATGTTAGCAAGTAGACGGCTGAGGCGAAGGTGATCCAGTATGTTGTCAGCCCGTACAAAATTGTGGTGATGACTTTCTTGCGAAGTGGCAAGTTCGTGGGGCGATAAGGGTCATTCGTAACACTTAAATTAACCAGATCATTCAATTCTTGTTGTTTGTCCATTTCTGATGATTCAAGACTGTGGGAGTCATGATTGACGTCCTTATTGAAACCCACATCTAGGGTGTTCACAGCACGGTACAGCATAGCTGCGACAATTTCCGCTGGAAAGTGACTATTATTACAAACAAGGGATGATGATAGACTCAAATATATATGCATGATTGGAATTTGACTATATATGGTCTCTTTTTTACAGTGCCAGTGGGTAGCTCCTGAGCGCGTGGGCTGGTTGTCGGACACGCTTATGCCAATCCCGAATAGCGGATGTTGGCATTTCCACTAATTTTCGGTGCTTTTTGGACACGCATCATCAGCTCTATCCGGGATTCTAAGTTAAATTGATGAGAAGAGCCCCGTGATTATTGATTCAAGCCCCCATCGAGGGTGTTTTTAACTTAATCCTAGTTCAAGGCCCATGATAATCGGCACAGTTGCATTTCGTACTGCCAGGAGTGAATATCTTTTGACTTTGTACATCCACGATAAATTCGTAATGCGAATAATACTCCTTGACACCTAATATTCGAAGTCTTTTTTAAATACAGTTTTCGTGTCTCTTTGGGGGTTTGATAACTGCTTATAACATGGTCGAAATTGTGGAATTTCTGTTTGAATTCTAAATTCTAATCTAGTCTACATCTACTCTAAGCATGCATATTGTAAGACCAAAAGAGCACCTCGCCATCCTAACTACAACATGTCATGTCATGGATGAAAATACTGCTCTAACAAATGAGCAAAACGCCCTGGCCTTATAACGCTGCAGTGTATCTTTCCGATTCTTGAAGATTCTCAGTCTTCAAAGCTACAGAAGCCCTTTGGTTCAGTTGGCTTAAATACGCTTGCCAGCCAATGGCAACAAAACCCGAGAATATGTTTTGGAATTGTGGAGGTATAAAAGCGAAGCTGATCAAAGACACCCCAGTCCACACTTTGACGGCGTTTATAGTGCTCGTTAGAAGCGTTTGTCGCAGGCGCTCTACGGCTTTGTCGACGGAGTCGCCAGACAGTAGAGACTGCATAGAGAAGAAATAAATATTGAACAGCGGTGTGAATACCGCTTGGTGGACCAGGACTCTTGTGAGAACAGACAGAACTCTTGACTTAAATTTGAAGCTATTTTGGAGGAGCATAAACCTATTATGGGAATCAGCGTTGTTCATGGATCATGAGTAATTCTATGTACACACCATTTATATGCTGGGATACTTGCAACAACACCGATCGTAAGGTGGCGCGCAGTTCTCCAAGGATCAAAAGCTGGCGTGATGGATTTTCCAGGTGAGTCAGCTTCGCCGTAGTTTTCTTCTGCACCTTGGCTGGGCTTCGAGGAAAAGAGAAGCTGGGCGCTCAAATCTCCACACAACCAAATGACCAGGATGCTGGAGATTTGAGCAACATATGGTCGCTTAGCCTGAAATCGGGTGTAGTTATTAGCCACCACTCCGATTCTGCTTTGCTCAAGGATCTTGTAGGCTCTCGTGGGCCATTTCTTCAAGGTTGAGTCGTTCGAAAAGGATCGAAATTGCCCAATCGAAAGTCTGGTGCCAGCTTTGAATTGGCGCGTTGCCCCTGGTATGTGCAAGCGAGTGCAAATCCGCGCACCCATCCTGCCTTGCAAATTGATCTCCAAAAGGTAGACCAAATCACTCATTCGCAGACTTTAGACAAAGACGGCACTTGAGCTTCAAGGCAGAGCTGGGCACTTCCAAGCTCACCGGAATCTCCGGATAACACATCGCCATCTCGAACCTCGGAGCCGATGCCGTAGCGTCGAAGGCGCATAAGCTTACCCGCGGCCGTGCCCATGTCAATCCCCATATTTTCAGTGCGATCGTATTGGCTCGGCCATGTCTAGTGGATAATCATTGCGGAATCAACAACATATCGACGCTTGAATTCGATCGATCGTTGTCCTTCGTGGCATTTTATCACGACCTTGCTCATCCCATTTGTCTCCAGTTTTGTCTCGAGCCAACTTGTATTTCCCACTCTCGGATCAATACTGAAACTCCAGTCATGCAGGTGCCATCTGATTTAGCCGTTAGCTCGGCCAGTGAGGATGTTCCAGCGGGTGTCAAAGCTATCAGGCAGCTCAACCACTTCCACACTTTGTCCTCACCCACGCAGCTGCATTTTCTGCCGTCAACGCAAGATAAAATGTGATCACCAAAACCCCTGCTCCAATTGCACCCGTGGAAAGTTAGAATGTTCGTAACCAACTGGTCGAGGCAGAGTAGTCAAACGACCCCGCCAAACAATAGATGGTCCACTTCTTGATCGCTTACATCGGCTGGAGTCTATCATAAAACGCCTGAAAACCCCGAATGATGCAAAAATTTCCCTTTCTAACATCTACGCGGATAGTGAGCGTGTTGCGACCGACGAGTCACCGGCCAGTGCAGTTGACCAGCTACCACAATCTCTTACAGCCCCAACCCCAGATGTTTCCATCGATCAGCAATTGGGACGTTTGGTGACTGATGAAAATGAAATCTACTATGTGAGAAATATTCTATGGGCGAATTTAGGTAATGAGCTATGTCATCCCCAGTCACCGAATCACCTCCGGAATGTTCTTCAGCCTGACACAAGTATGTGCTCGGATCGAAGAACTACGCGACATGTTGCACGAGCTCATGTCTGAAGATGAAAGCTACGCGACCACGGACGCGTCCATGCCTGAAATGGCCTCGCCACTAGGGTCCAGCGCTGCAGTATTGGGATTCCGATCACTCAGCCACTCATTGCTTCCGTACCCCCCTCATTTGGCTCAATCAGTGGCCTTCTTGACCAGCTTTAGTGAAAACGTGCTGCTGCTAGTGCATATTCTCCATATGCCAACTACCAGTCGTATGTATTGGGATGCGGTTGCATCATTAGATTCCATCTATCAAAATACAGAGGCACTGCTCTTTGCAATATACTACTCAGCCATCATAAGCATGGATGACAGGCACGCGCAATTTCCATTGGCAAGTACCGATTTGCAGTTTAGCAGGCTCTAGCTCGAGCTAATCGTTTCAATACGCAGAGCGTCATTCTGCTTCAAGCTACTGTGATCTTTCTGTCGGCTCTTCGAAATGAAGACGACTCAGGAACCGCATCGTCACTAACCTCGCTTGTCTATCACATCGCTCGATCTATGGGTCTTCATCGCGATGGCACTGACTTTGGGCTGAAGCCATTGGACAACGAGTTGCGCCGACGCCTTTGGTACTACATCTGTCTTCTGGATATCCGGTCTGCTGAATTCCATGGTTACGAGCCCACAGTCCACGCGGATAGTTTCGACACGAAGCCCCCGCTCAACTTAAACGACAGTGACTCTCTTGCATTCAGCCTATTCGATCAAGGGGAGCACCAAGCACGTATTAACAGGTTCCAGGATCCAGATACCATCCTAATGGCTTCGTCGCCCGGAGGCCTCCGCTGCCATTCCCTGCCTGTTTCTTTTCCAACTAACCCAATGGCTAGTAGGTTTGTGCTTTTGGATGCCTCATTCGCTATGTTCACCGCCCAGTGTCGCCAAGAATTGACGCTGGTTCAGCGACGACTACACCGCATTCGCGTCCTTCATTGACCGGGGCTACGGTTTGACCAGCAGGTGTGCATTGAGATGGCCAGACTACCCACGAAAAAATTGCCCCGCCGACCCGGGCCTGGTTCCCATGGCACTACGCATTAAAGCGATGCCGTGGCCTAGCTCAATCCGATGCCAGACTATGCCAAGATCATATAACTAGCCCCCAGTTGGAACCAGGGTTGAACCTTCGCTATTCAAGCCGTTTATGGCATAAACGAGTCGTGCCGGATGGTCGGGAAGCGAGCAGGATCAATTTTACGCACTACAGGCAGTCGACCATTCACTGCATCCTTGCTCCTCCTGAGAAGCCTGGTCTAAGGCATCACTGCGAATCCCAATTCGAATTCTTCACGCCAACAGCTCAAGCAGCTACAGCGAGGAGGGGCATTAGCATAGCCGTCGCATTTCCGTGCTATAACTTTTTGAAACGATAATAAATTCAGGGTGATGATTAACCCAATCATTACAGCCCTAAACACAGACTCAATATTTAATGAAAGGTTTTTCTCCCCCTAGAGCTAAAATGGATCACACTATCCTACGGCAGCCTCATGAAATTTATGAGAAATTTTAAAGTAAAAAAACATAACAAAGGGTGTGCCATGGTGCGTGGTTTAATGTGGACTGAAAAACACGGCACAGGAAAGCTATTCGACACTGTTGTCCGTCTTATGATGGACAATAATGAGCATCGTATGAATATTTTCTGTTGTATTTCCAGTCACTCAAGACACAGACTCAATCAGAACGAAAGAGTTTTCTCTATGCAATATTGGAAAGCTCCATAAAGTTCAGCATGGTCGCCTAAGCTATTATCCGCAGCACGACCGAAGATCCTAAGGATTCTTTGTATTTATGGCAGCTGAAGAGGTGGTAATCTACAGTCATCAGATGGATTATTTCCATAGACATTCTCACACAATACTAACCAAACATTTAGAGCAAAAAGATAGAAACAAAACCTGAGCCCACTGGCCATAAATCTTCATTCGTTTTACGCTTGCCAATAGTGTTAACATAGATGATACTAAGCCATGGACACACAAGTCACAACCATAGTAAATCGTCACAATTGCCTCTCTGTTTTCTTTCTCGTAACCTTATTCGTAGTTGGATAAATCCAACCCAAAATTGAACATGATTGAAACAGCAAAAACAAGGCCCTTATTTTCAACGTTTCAGAGCCTTAGCACCGCTGCGAAGATAATGGTCTGACGATGCACATTCTGATCATTTCACTCGGGGTTTTGGCTCCGTGAATCTGTGTCACCAACAATGGGGGGTTCTCCCTCTCCAGTACGGCACGATTAGAGATGGCGGCGAAGTATATCCTACCCCCCGCCACCTTGGTCGAGGCGGTGGCCCGTGGGTGACACACCCCGTATTCGCGCGTCGGCGGCACCAAAAAGCCACCAATGTGAACCTTGCTAGTGTAAAAAATTAGGCAGATTATAAAATATTCATTGTATTGATATCTACCTTAATTACTTGCCCACGCGATTCGATGGGTTTATGCGGGGCAGGAGTGTCCAAACACCTGATGAACAAAATTTGTTATCACCTCGCCACAAAGACTTGACGTAATCGTTAGTTACGGCTTAGTAGTTGCAATGCCGATATTTTAGCGTTCCTTGTATTTACATATACCTCTCAAGAAAGTCTGTATGGGTGGAATAATACGAGATTAGCTGTAAGTGACAAGCTTGGAGTCAGAGATTGCTTTGGAGTAAAATGTTAACAAATGTTTGCACCTTCGTCACTGTCTATTGATAGTTTTCAATCGCAACTAAAAATTATCCCATGAATCCAAAAATTTGTAATTTTCACTGCTAGATTCCCCTAGAAATCAAGGTGACCTGTTATCGACGGAAAAAAATTGGTCTACTTTTGCTACCCTACATCACGTCGTACACCTTACAGGTTGTTTTTCGTTCACCGCAGTGGGCATGCACCAAACAGCCCTGTATCATAATTATGATTACTCTCTCTGCAACTAGCCAGGACCTTTGGGTTCGTATGTATTGCTGCTTAACTTCGCCTAACAGCGGTGTGTGGTCTCGGCGAATCTGTTGGTAGGTAAAGAGCGGGGCGCCATGGCTACAAGACCCTTGCATTGGTTAATTCTAGCTTATTTCTTGTCAATTTACACAGTGGGCGCATTCTATAAAGATAGAGGTGGTTTGAACTTGAGCATTTTGGGTTGTTTGATACGATCCGGCCCTTCGTATTGAAGCCGTTTGAAACCAATTGGGCTTAGCTGTGACGGTGAAGGTGGTGAAACCGGCGAATAAGATGCCCCCGGAGACATCAGAAAAAGGGATAAATCTCCAGTTCCATTACCCGCCAACACCTTAAGACATGGTTGCATTGTGTGATGACATGATAAATGGATCCTCCATTTCTTCTGATACCGGCAGCGGCCGGGCCATCCTTGTCCTTGAACTACGGTGTCCGTGCTTTCCGTGACCGAGCTGGATCAGAGTGCCTAAGTTCATTTGGTGTGATCCTCACGCTAGCCAAACCTTCGTTATCCCCGGAATCTGCTCAAAAAATGATCTAAAAGCAATGACCATTCCCTAAGCCTCAAATAAGGGGAGGGAGGCTGGGGCTAGTATCTCGGATTGGCACAAGAGTACCCAATTCTAAAACTAGGGGGATGGATAAGCCTTCAGCCAAGAATTCTAGAATTCTTGATCGCGTTTCGGACACAGGTAGTCTCTGCTCTCATTGACCATTTGATACGGAGGCGGCGGATCGCAATATTCTAGTAGTATTCTATTGAAACCAGCAAACATATTGGCATTGGCAAATCGGATTGCATGGCGAATCGGATTGTACGATGAAAGTGTGGACGAATTACTACCCTGTTGGACTTTTGCACATCAAAAACGGCCGCTGCCCCTTGCAGGTAATCAACCCTTGAAACTATGCATGGGAAAGGGTTGTGGTAGCATTTCCGGGTTGCCGGACTTTGGGACCACTAAAAGATGCCCGATGAACAAAGCATGAGCATGAATCGGCGTGACACGGCAGGCATGTGGAGGGGCATGTAACCAGGGCTGCTCCCTTGAAAGGCCAGTGCCGCTAGCTGTGCCAAGGATCTTAAGTGCGTATCAGAGATCCGAGAGACGCGCCGAGAGAACTTAGAAGTCAAGATGGGGAGGTGAAGTCTCGATCTGATGCAGGTGAGCCGATTTACAATGCGAGCCCATGTTCCAAAGCCACAACTAGATTACAGACTGTTGCAAAGCGAAGTTGAAACTTGGAGATGCAAGGAGTAACTACAGAGAAGCACGAGAGATGAGCACATTCATTCACAGTTCACCGAAGGCAGCTGAAATGGGTGGGCCGACTCTTTTACTGAGCAAGGTAAGCTTGTCGTAATTAAACTTTGGAGAGCCGAACTGAATCGGAACGGGGGAGAGCCCCAGCTGGGATCACCAGGGCCGTTGATCGCCTTGTCCTTTTCGGGGCCCATAATCCACCAATAGAGACAGCACAGTGAGAAGCTCAGGGTGATTTTCCGGCATCAACACTGACCGCAAGATGTATAGAGCAAAGGATCACCTCGAAACATTGGGAGAGAAGCCGCAGTCTTCCGGAAGAAACCATTTTAGTAAAACAAACAAACCGAAGTGGGCACGAAGAGAGCCTGGGATACTGGAAGATGGCGAAAAGTGGATGTCCTTCGGGCGACAGACCGGGAACGGGATAATATTCCCAGACATCTTTCATCCGGTTGTCATGTTTCCACCAATGGATGGCGGCGGCAGCACCCGAAATGAACATGGTGAAACCAAGACAGACTGCGACGCGAGCAGTTGGTAGCCGCACCATTCCATATTGGTGCAGCCCAGGTCCAATCTTGCCCAGTGCGCTGGAGCTGTGGCCAGTGGGCCGGTCCTGAAACCAGGGCCGCAACTGCAGGGTTGTCCGGCTCCGTTTCCGAATCGCGCCTAGCAGCCATGGATTTGTGACAAGGTTGACCTCGTATCGGCCAAATGGTGAATGGGAGAGTCCAGAGATGTCATCCAGCCGCATAGCAAGCATGGGAGTAGTAAGCTTAAAGTAGGCATATTTGTTAGCCAAAAACCACTGATGGAAACAACTATAAAGAGCCGGGTGGTCGGCATCAATCCAAATTCTCATCAGCATCAGCATCAGCATCATTCGTTCTCTATCAACTCTCATTCACTTTCACTAACCCTGGTGGTTATCATTTACTCTTCACTACTCTTTACCACTCATTACCACTCATTACCACTTTCATTGTTCTAAAGCTACTTCGGAATTAAACCCCTCAACAACTATTCACCATGAAGTTCTCTGCCATCCTCACCGGTCTCCTCGCCACTGGCGTTTTCGCCGTCCCCCAGGGTGATGTCACCCCCAACACCATGGGCGCTCTCGAGAAGCGTGCCACTTTCCCTATCCCTGCCTCCAAGGGTTCCGTCACCTACAAGTCTGTCAAGACCATCAGCGGTGTCTTCGATGGTGGCATGAAGACCTACGGCCGTGGCGTCAAGTGCACTGGCCAGAAGGAAGGTGGTGACAGCGACGCTGTCTTCATCCTCGAGAATGGCGCCACCCTCAAGAACGCCATCATCGGTGCTGACCAGATTGAGGGTGTTCACTGCAAGGGCTCTTGCACCATCGAGAACGTCTGGTGGAAGAAGGTCTGCGAGGATGCTCTCTCCCTGAAGGGCAACGGCAACGCCAACATCAAGGGCGGTGGTGCCACCGGTGCCGATGACAAGGTCATCCAGCACAACGGTCTCGGCACCGTTACCATTGACGGCTTCACCGTCGTCGACTTTGGCAAGCTCTACCGCTCTTGCGGCAACTGCAAGACCATGGGCACCCGCAACGTCGTCGTCAAGAACGTCAAGGCCTACAACGGCAAGCTCCTCACTGGCATCAACTCCAACAAGGGTGACGTCGCCACCATCTCCAACACCTGCGCCACCTCGGTCAAGAAGATCTGCACCGAGTTCCAGGGCACCACTCCCGGCAACGAGCCCAAGGAGCTCCGCTCCGGCCCCAGCTCCGCTTGCAAGTACTCTACTCTCAAGTCGTGCTAGATGCATCGCACTCTGGAAGACAGTAGCAAGTCTCTCCAGCGTTAGCTGGAGCAGAAGTACTACAAGGAGTAGAAATACTCCATTGAAGCAAGGAGAGTTTGAGTTGTATTTGTAGTGGTGTGTATAGTTAATCTTCCGTTCTAGCTCTTAGTAGCTTCTAGTTCAATATAGTTTTGTTTGTATCGCATTAAACCTGTTCTCCTAATTGCCATACCAAACCTCAATAGTGAATGTATTCTGCCACTAGAGACTCAAGCATTGATACAGCATATGGAATCTCGTCAAGCGTTGCAATAAAACATGACCCAACTCATCATATGACATATTCCTTCAAATATGATCATAGTCCAACGCATCCTAATGCTACTAGAGAGTAGGAACTTCTGTTGGAGATGAAGGCAGCAAAATTTCCACTTGAAAAAAGCTTATAGAACTAATTTTTGTGCTTTGGGAGGTACTATACAACTAACACGGACAATCCAACTGTTCAAAGACTCAATAATCTTGGTCTTTGCTCCAGATTGGCTCCAACATTATATCAGCAGACACAGCGCCGCACACCCAAAACTTTTAGACTCAAGAAATCATTAGATGAAACTTTTCAGCTACACATGAAATAATATCGGAAGTTGTCATCTGTTCGCTTATAGATTATGTTGGCAGCTTGCTCAGACACTAGAATTAAAGGCTCGGGGGTTGCAAAAAACAGGATAAATATAGCAACCCCAAGCCAAATTTACGTATGTTGACCAGTGCGAGCTTTTATGCTTAAAATTGGGGTATCATCTTACAAGATGCATGCTTAGTTGTATGGGACAGCTAAGCCAGATACGCAACAACCACGTAGTTGTACCATGATGGAATAATTGTCTCCATTTAACTCTTATTGCGAGGAGAAATGCTGAGTGCGGTTGAATAAGTTTTATGCAAATAAAGAGATCTTTTCTCCACCACTGCTTGACAGAAAAGTTAAGTCTTCCTCAGGAAAGTCCTGCCTGTCTAGTTGTAATGGATAGCCCTCAGACAACTGCCATTCATAACCCCTTTTTATCTACCTTCACCACACTTAGCTTCTGCTTAATTGGCCCATATTTCAGTCCTTGTAGCCTCTTACATGACTCGCAGCAGACTATACTAAAAGCCAACAAGCATGACCCTCATATCCACTTGGTGGCGTTTTCTGGAGAATCACATATACACTTTACTTGAGCCTACACCGACCGCGAGCCTGCATCAAGCCAGTGGAGATTCTCTGTGCTGGCCCGCCTCGCTCTTTGGCGAAATCCGTACAGGCCGGCCTCCAACATACAAGTGCTTGTATCATGAGTGGGACACCATCTTCGATACTCTTAGCCCCCCCCCCCCCCCCCCCCCACACACACACGAAAACAAAACGGGTTACGATTGGCCCACCAATAGTTGCTAAATGATGCTCCTGGGTTCCCCTTAACGGCAGTCAACTTTGATGAGATTATCGGTCATTCCGAGGCCGTAGTGGAAAAGCTAGCTAGTTCTTTTGTTACTAAGCTTATCAAGGTGTATCCTGAGGCCAAAGTGGTCCTCAACGCACGTCACAACATGGACGCATGGACGAAGAGCACGGATAGATACAATGTTAGTAAATATGTCTCAGAGTTAGTTTGGTTGGGTGACGCATGTTCTCACTTAGTGCGATGCTGATAGATTTGGCACGCCAAGACAGGATTGCCAGACCTTTTCCATTGTCTGGACAGAAAATGCAACCTTAGCCCGGGGCAAGTGCATACATAAAGGTCACACGACATTTTCTACTCTTGAATCAATAATTATGTTGTCTATCCAAAATTATGAGGAAAATTGTCAAGGTCGTCCAACTACTTAATCATCTTCCAAAATTGAATCAAGGCAGATGAAAACCAGAGCTACAAATGACAGAATGATGGTTTTAACAACACCATGGCCCAGTATAAATACCAAACTCTTCAAGTGTCAGTCACATGGATACAATGCTTCTATCGAAGCGATGATCTTTTCCTAAAGTGCATGAGCAGATCAAATGCCAAGTCAAGGCCCTTTACAACCTCTTGGACCGAGGCTTTATCCAACAAGCCCGAGTGTCTACTGAATGTTGCAACGACAACGTCCCGCATGGTCCGATCATGGTCTAGCGTGGACGTGTAAACTTCTTGGATTGCCACCAGGAAATCGTCGCTCTCCCAATGGTCTTCCACTTCATCCTCAAATTTCTTAACTGAGAGGGCTTTGAGTCCCTTGATATCGTATTTTTCTGCAAGGGCGTACACCTTGGCATGCAAGCTTAGATCTGACGGTAGCTTGACGGTAGTTGCTGCAGGAAAGGTGCTTTTGAGTCGGCGTTTGCTCTTTTTCCTTATCGAGCCGGCTGTTGAGCCTCCACTACCAGTAGCCCCGAATGTTTGTGCTGGAGGGGTGGCTGAGTTCGTCTGTCGGGACATGGGCAATGTTGACCAACTGGGTGAAGTAGGTGGCTGTTCCTCAGCCGGAGGTGGTACGGGTGCGATGGCATAATCGAGGTGGTAGAAATAATGGATCATCATCTTGACAGCCAATGGATCGTCATCGGGGAGATGAATCTCCCCGGTTTCAGCTTCCTAATAGGCACGTTAGCAAGATTTAGGTTTGAATTTTAGCAGCAATTGTTGCGGCAGGTAATGGGAGGCAACCTTGAATGAACTATTGCAGGTGGCTTCGAAGAAGGCAGAGCGTGGACAGATGATGGCTTTGTGCACCTTATAATGGCTTTCACCGCATTTGATACTTAGGTCCGAGTATGCTCCACTTGAAAATAGTCTATCCATAGTGTCAGTGCTTGAATTACAAATGGATGCAGGAAATCACCTCATCAAGGAGTTACTAAGCTCGTCAAAAGGTTCTGGGGTCGTTTGGGACGACGTTTCTGGGCGCAATTGGGCACCAGGCGGAAAAGGAACCCGTCCGCTGGTTGATGAACCAAAGAGACCACAATCAGAGTTACCATTGGTGCTGCTAACGTTTCCAAAAAGGCTGTTGTTGTTATTGTGCATGGCCCCAAAGCCAAAGCCGCTGCTGCTGGGGGCTTCACTTGCTTGGCCAAACGAGAAAGACATGATGATGATCGACTGGGCTCAAGGTTGGTCCCGGCAAGCTTCAAAATAGGAATTGTGGAGAGGAGATCTGCCGTTTTGTGTGCGCGCAGAATGTGATTTGAAGCATTGGTGCCTAAGCATACACAGCCCATTCGCATTGGCAGACTCACAGCGCAAGTGGATGTTCATAAGGCGCGCTTGCTGAGAGCAGATTGGCTTGAGCGGAGACGTGCATATGCAAGCCAGCATAAGCGATCATGTTGGAACAAAGCCCTGGGAGCAAGTTGGTACAGTACGTGGCGGCTCTTACTGTCATTATTCTGGATGCTTCCCGTGGCACAACTTATCTCTTGTTCCTGCACAGATCCGCTAGTCTTCCTTTCAATAATGTTGTGTTTCGGTAGTCGCATGTCACCACTTATTGAGTTGGACTATCCAGGAGAATAAAGAATCAATGTCAGATAGATAGCCTAGATGTGCTAGAACAGATCAATAACTACCAAAACGTAGCCAGGCAATTGCACCACCCTGAGGTCGAAAGATGCTCCTCCATCCATGGCCCAGGGGCCTAACGGATGAGACAAAGGGCAGAAAACACAGAGACTCTCCTTCAAAGTTAGTGAACAAGTTAATCAGGCTCGGTCGGTCGGCTATCATTGATTCGTCTTGGCCAAAGGTGGAGAGAGCCAGAGAAGTTGGGTGGGTGTTTAGGCTTAAACGAGTGGCCATGTTAGTGCTATGCCAACGAACATGAGGCCTGGTCTTGCGGCGGCACTTTGGCCCCACTCGGCCTATTTCCCAATGCTTCGTTCCACTACGAGTATCATGCTGTAAATGCGATACTTGATGGTATCGAGATATCTATCACTTTTACTTTTCACGAGCGCCAGGTGATCAAGGCGGATGATGACAACAAAATAGGGCATTTGCATCGATAGAATATGGTGATGTATATTATCCTCCCACGCGTGAATGGCTGGGTAGGTTATATTAAACTATGAATTGCAAGACGCGAAAGACGAGGCGACAACATGTTCCGGGGCCAAAAAGATAGCCGAGATGACGCTTGGCCGGGAACGAAGTGTCATTTGACGAGACAAAATAAAGCGACTAGATCTAGAAAGGAAATGGATATCGTGTTTGGTTTGATCACCCTGCATTCACTCCCCCGCTTCTGCTCCATCGTGCCGTGCCGCCAGATTAACAGGGGCAAGGAATGATGCAGCAGTTGACGGGAATGGGACAGGGGATGATGAAGCAGAAGCGTCCCGGGCAAGCCTCACCACCACGCATCTGGACCTCTGGACCCTCCTGGGCCTGGGCATGGGGCTTCTGGGGGTCTGCAGCGAATTTGATTAGCATTCCACGGTACAGGGCGTGCGGTGAGAGGGCGCATACCCATGGGCTGGTGAGACGAGGGTGGCTGGGAGAGAACCGTCTCCTTGAGGGGAACGGGCTGCTGCTCGACGGGAGACATGGTTTGGCGGTGGATGAGAGCTTATTGGGTTGATGCTGGTGTTGGTTTTTGGAGATAGATATCTCGTCGTGGTCGTTGAACTTGTCGAGAAAATTCTGGCGCAGGATGGTCGTCCTAATGTGTGTGTTGATAGCTGGCTGAAGCCGCTGGCGGAAAGGCAACGTCATCAGCTGAGCCATAGCACGCTAGCCGGCTTCGGCAAGTCACGTGGCTGAGGGCGCATTTTGGGCGAGTGCACAGCCACAGGTGGGGCGATAGCATAAGCACCTAAGCCAATGAACAGAGCAGTCACAAATTGGCTGAGCTGCACAGCCCTTGTGCCCATGAATGCGGTGAAATGGCATGAAATTGGATGAAACCAGCGAGGGCAGAGATGCTGAATTTAGCACAACCCAGGCCCGCCAAGGAAAAAAAGAGAACTGTATATGTATGTCGGCTAGCGTCAAGTGAAGCACAACACCATGATTCTTGTGGGGTAATTAGGGAGCAAGCATGTGGGGTAGCAAAGCTGGCTGCCCTTTTAAACCAAAGAGATGGCCCTGGAGATGGAACGAGACACCGAATCCAGTATCGCACATTTCCTCAGCGCGACTTGGTTCACGCAAACTCTCCAAGCACAATGGCGCTATTCCACCATAAAGGCCTGCAATCTACCCTCCTCGGTGTCGACTGTGGCGACATTGTTCAGTTTCGCGGCATCCCGTATGCCACAATCAATGCTAGATTTGATGCACCCCAAGCCATCGGCAAACTCCCAGAAACACTGGATTGTACAAAATACGGGCATGCACCCAAATAGAGCTGTTCCTCAGATTCGTCATACTAACCTCGTACCAATGCTTCCAGTCCAAGATGCCCGCAAGTCCCCATTGATGTTGGACATTTGCTTCGGATTCCCCCACACCACGAGTTGCCACACGAGCCTGAGGACGAATTCAAGTGCCTGAATCTAGACATTACGTCTCCAAAACAATGCCTCTCATTGTCCTCAAGCAAACTACCAGTCATGGTGTGGATTCATGGTACGGCTCTGAAAAACAATGCCATGCGCTGGCGAGGGTCTAATCTGTGCTGACCCGTTGATCATAGGAGGTTCTCAAGCCATGACATTTGGAAGTGCCGCCTCTGGGGTGTGCGGTAAGCCTCAACATCCCGACTATTGCTAATCAAAGCACCTTTACCATCTCCCGCGGTAATAACTTCTAGTTACTAACTCTAAACTAATAGACATGAAGACAATCGTGGCGGATTCCGTGCGTCAAAATAAGCCAATCATCGTGGTCGCTATTCAGTATAGACTCAACATTTTTGCTTTCGGTGACAATGACAGTTCTACAAACCTGGCCCTTCAAGATCAAGCATCAGCACTGCAGTGGATTCGAGGCCACATAGAAGAATTCGGGGGTGATGCTGTAAGCACAACGCCGCCATCCGCTCAGCAAGATTCCTTCTAATACCTTTGTCTTTCCCAGGATAATATCACACTCGCTGGCGAGAGCGCAGGCGCAGTGTACTGCCATGCTCACTTGGCATCTGGCGCGGCGATAAAGCAATGTATTCTCTCATCAGGATCTCTGCATCTGTCCCCTCCTCAGCCACGCCACAAGGCCGCTGCGATGCGAGAAGCCCTCCTAAAACACCTCAAGGAACAAGGTGACTTCGATTTGCGCACGGCTACAGTATCTCAAATTCTCAAGGCCATCGATGATTCCGGGATACAATCCTGGTTCTTGCTGATGGAACCGGCGCTTGAAAACTGGCAATCCACAACTGGAAATGCTGAAAGATTCTTGATTAGTGATGTTCAGAACGAGGTATGACGAATTCACTCATCCCCGCCAATGCCCCCGAGGAAAGCTGACAAGTAAGTCTATCATCTGGCATCGAGGTATTTGGTCCACAGAAACAGATGCAATTGTCAGCGCCTTCGATTTAGCTGGAGAACACGGGCATGAGCTGAAGCGACTTTACAATATTTACCCTGAACGACCATCGTCGTGTAAAACCGGGGCTCTGGATTTTATAAACGACTACAAGTTTGTTCTTCCGACAGAGAGCCTCGCTCACCAGTGGCGAGCAGCCTCGAAGCCAACATTCCGATGTCTTTTAGACGAAGTAAATCCTTGGCAGCCATCGAACGGAGCTCATCATGCGATCGATTTGGTCCTTCTCTTCGGCGGCTTTGACCTTTCATTTTCTCGTGCTGCACAGCAAACAGGGTCACAGATGCGGCACAAGTGGATTCAGTTCGTTCACTCTGAAGATCCCTGGTCTGCTCCTGTGGCTGGGGCATTCGGCCCACATGGGATATTTCAGGAGCTTGATACCGATGGTTTGAAGTCGCGCAGGCGGCTGGCCCATATTGAATCACTCACCAAGATAAACTCTGAAGTATTAGACAAGGTATTCATAAGCTTGGCGGCTGGTAAAATTAGCTTGTTAAATTGAAAAAAGAAAGCAGGTGCGTCTTATCTGGCGGTATGGCCTCAGAATTGAGGCACCGTTGCCATCATACAGAAGTAGCAGCCTATATATTTCCCCGTTATCAATATCAAAGAAACAAACAGTTGCAATCAAACATCATGTATCGAAAAATTGAATGTGTACATGTGCCCGAAGGGTGATGTTATGCTTTTTGAGCTTGGTATTGACCATTGTGGTTGTCTAATTGGATGCGAGAACCCTGCCAAGTCAACAAGGAAGGGGTCCAAATTGAGGAGGCTAACGAGACTCCACTTGGAGCTAGAATTGACTGTAGTATAGAGTAACGCCAGGTAAAAAAAAATCGGGCAATACCATGTCGCATTCCTATGCTCCTCGCTGCTGATCAGCACTCAGAACTAGGTTTCTAAAATCTTCCACAATGACATGTCACATCATGTCAGTTTGAGGCGAGTCAGCGAGCAATCAGCGACTCGCAATTCCACAGCGCCCCCATGTGAAGAAGCGGAAGAATTCCGGTCAAAAAGTCTGTCTCGCAAAAGCAAAAGTCGCAGTGAATAGTTGGATATGAGTGGTTGCCCTTGCAGACGACGCAGGCTATGAACGCTAACTGCACACTATTGACCAAGCCGTGTCTGTGGCTGGCTGGGCGGTAAAAAAAAAAAAAAAAAAAAAAAAATCTTAGCTATGCTTATTGGCGAGCCATTTGTCTCAAAAGACCAACATATACACAGGGTAATTTCAGGTGGCTGCAGCGATCTTGCCTGTTTTGAGCACAAAGATGCGACGAACCGAAAAGAGCCCGCCGGAGCGTCGGTCAATTGCCCCAAGCCGCCGCCACCAAGGCAGCTCAAACCCTGGAAGGGACTAGATATTAGCGCATTACGGCACAGGGGTTCTGATCAACGTAGGGTGAATTTCATGTCGTGTAATTGGCTTTCATTGGATGTAGTGTGACTCAATTTGCATTCTCTCCGGGACTGTCTGCATTGGCCTGAGCTAAGCAGCTCCCCCACGTCCGAGTGCCACCATCATCAGACTTCTTGTGTTAATCAAGTTGGATTACTTTTTTATGTCTCATATTATCATTGCCATTTAATTTTGAAGGCTTAGTCTCTTTGTACATATTCATCCATCTCCATCATGGGAATCAAAAACATCCCTTATGCTGGCGAACCAACGCAGCGGGATTCTCCTTCTTCAGGTAGCCAAGCTCAATCAGCTTAAAAATGTTACCCACACCACCAGTGAAAAACTGGGCGCCAAGCCCTGGCTGGCCGAACCAGGGTGCGATGGGTCCGCCCACGACAGGGAGGGGCTTCAGGACGCGGTAAAGGTGGTAATTGAAAGGGAAGTCGGGCATATCGGGGTTGGTGTCAAGGTTGGAAGGGGGGAGAGCTCGTTGAGCGTAGGGAGCCGTAGCAGCAGATACATATGAACCTAAATAATGTTTTGTTAGTTCCCGGCCTGAACCAGAAAGACGACGCTCAGATTTGAGACATACCCCATTCGCTGCCAAAACGATCGACCAGAGTGCCTGGCTGCAGCTCCATAGAACCGTTGATAGCCTCATGCTTCTCGTTGAGCTGGAATCCGCTCTGCTCAGGGTAGAACCAGCTGGACTTGCTGCTGTCCCAGTACTTCTCGAGGAACTGACCTGGGGTCAGTCCTCCAAAGCGGTCATAGGTTGAGACGAATGTGCCGAGTGGCAACTTCTTAGGGAGGACTCGAGGGCCAAGACGAGAGTCGCGGCAAACGTAGTCGGTAGACTCGGCCTTATCGGTGCCATAGCGTGTGCCAGAGCAGTCACAGACGGGGGCGCCCATGACAGACTCTGTTGATGAGGGCAGAGCCGAGGCGGCACTGGCCCAAAGGAGGGTGTAAACGAGGTTCGAAACGAGCATTGTGACTTGGCTGTTACAAATTTGATCACCAAATTGTTTTCAAGGAGGAATCAAGCACGAATTGACCAAGTTTCTTTCCCGTAGACCTTGCGCTTTTATAGTAATTGCCTACACGCTGAATGAGTTCAATTCCGCTAGCTGTCTTGGTTGCCCAGAGGAGTGAGACACGGCACAACCTCACTAACCGATGATCAGGGAGGTCTATGGCTAGAAGCTAGCAACCGAGACTAACCCTTGAACGACAACGAAGCTGGGGCGCTAGCCGTTGCCGTGAGAGAGAACATTTGCCGTTACGCAGTTCCGCTGGTAGCTAATGCCGCTCTATTGGCCGCCAGCTGAGCTTCGCGTGCACGCAAGGCTGATCATCGTGGGTCAGTACATCCCGCCCCCCCGCCAAGCTCTTTAGACATCGCTCAAGACTTCAGCTCTGAAGATCCATGATCTCTAGGGGCTCGTCTAGGAACCACTCTTGGAGTGTCAGGGCCAACCTCAGCTTTCTCCACCAACAATGCGAGGATCGTATGCCTCAGCTTCTCAACGTTCACCGTAGTGATATACGGATTAGATAAGATTCATAGAACCAAGATTCCACACGGAATCGGCTAGACCATACTCGTTATGACCATTTCCTTAGCTGTCGTTCCCTGGTATGGGTGATGTGGGGTTCTGAACCCAAAAAAGATCTACCCCACATGACACCAAATAATGCCACTGGCACTTTTCGTCAAGATTTCCAGCTCCGCCAAAAAGAAGATGAAAATTGGATCAACCAATGAATAAATTTTTCTATCCCTAATATCAAAGTTGAATTGCTGTTGCCGCACACGCAAATTGATGTTGCGTTGTCATTGCCCATGATGGCTACGTGCAAGATTGATACAAAAGAATTCAAAGTTCCTCATCTAAACGCGACTTGCTGTGACATGTGATATAAATATACTGACGACGTTCATAAAGTTTGAATCCAAGAATGCCCTATATATGGATCATCCTCGGCCTAAATTATGGAATCCACATTAGCAATCGCGTTGAAAACACAAAATTCGAGTCATTCATAATGGGCGTTTTCATGATTAACCCGTCCTTGCCTCGGCTATGCCAAAACAGAAGCCTCGTATATCACGTATGTACTGTTTTCGTCTTGATATGATTCGCATGTGGTTCCAATACTTGATAAACCAGCATTCCCGCCATACTAACCTTTTCAACTCCATTTCATTTCCAACTCATATTTGGTTATCTTCAACAGCGTGAGATTCCATGAAGAAGCATAAAGCGTGATGATATATTGGCTGGAGTCTTCTCTGTCCTTTGTTGTAGTCTTTTCTCCTGAGCGAGAATCTTAGTATTCTAATTCTTGGAATCGAAACTTTTATGACTGTATTTTAAAGCATGGATTCGTTCAAAAAGAAAAAAAAGAAAGCCCACTGATCACAAGGCTTTAGATAGGATGATATATTGCCTTTGGCCCCGGCACAGTGGCATTGATGGTGCCATACTTCTAGGCGTGACTTGATGACGATGCTGCACAGGCAGTGTTAAGCCCTGTCACTTCAATTAAAGCATTGAAGGCATTATTCATATGTGCAGTTTAAAAATTGATGACGTTATTGACGCAATGATTAGTGTGTTGCTTCCTGATGTGACAGAGTGTGTTGCAGAACTCTTGGCGGGGTGGATTCAATGTCTGATCACTCTGTTAGAGACGCAACCGCCACTTCCCGGAGTGAACTTGGGACATATTTCCCAAACGGAATGGTTGGGGCAATTATGGCAACTTCGTTTATGTTTGGATATGGGGCTGCTCCATAATATCAGATGATTGATGTCACATCCTGAATGCCGTACCAACATTAATTCCACCCTTGTGCGCGAGGCTATAGAGGTCGTACTGGTCGCTTAAAGTTCATAACGGTAAGATCTATTCAATAGGGATCCCTCCCAAATCATATGCGTCCAGTAGGCCGCGGCACACTATGCTCATAACAAAGAAAAGAAATGCTCGAGCAAGCACATAGTTTCCACGCGCAAGTGGGCTATTAAGACACCATGAACTGCTAATATTATTAATACCATGACACGTTTCACAAGGTGTAGTCAGTCACCTTCTTGATTCGTATACACCCACCACTGATCATGTTAAACCGTTGCACTGCATGAAAACGGAACATTTGGGTCCGTATATGAGATTAAGCATCTCACCAAACTCTTAATTTCAGTAATTCATGTCTCGATACGGCGGTAACACGGAAACGGCTTCCATATCAAGCAACTTCTGTTCTTCGCCGCTTTCTACATAACAAGGTCTGTTTCTTCGATAAATCCAAAACTTTTGTCCGTCAGCACAAATCCCGCATATTAGCAAATCCTTGGCTTTACATCTTCGATTTGCGAAATACATCCTTTAATTTTCGCAATATTTATTTCTTTGGCTTCTGCCTTTCTAGCCTCGCAGATCACCAACGACATTGACGTTGTCACTTCTCACGTGGGTTGCGACAATGCCGAGCTGGCTAAAAGAAACTCCTACAATGGACACACCCTGGATTCTAGATCAGTATATTATTCTCAGCTTTATGAGTGGCCCGATTCAGAGTTTCTTGTCCACGCTTACGCCAGGGCGGCCTTTTTCAACATTAAGCCCAAAGATGCGAACACCTCCAGCTTGTTTTCCCAGAACTTGGGAGTTGAAAACGGCGCTTCTTACAAAATCATTTTTGATGCTCTCTGCAAAAATCTCATTATTGTAGTGTTAGCGGGTGGCGCAACCGTCTCACCGACATATTAAATGACAAAATCTGGGTCACAGTCCAAGTTTGAGGTGTCGGACCCCTAATCTTAGAGGCTCTATATGAAGACGGGGGGAGGGGTTTTGGTCAACATGCTATTGATGAAGAATACTATCATGGAAAAAGATATTTCGAATGCTTTATTATATGAGTGAAACTGAAGAAGTTTAGTCAAACATCAGCCTAGCAAAAAGTAGTCTTTGCCGCACATGTCTCCTTGGCAACTCTTGGGAACTAAGGTCTTAATCACCCACAAGGCAAGATGATAATGGAAATCTTTACTGAATAACTTCTTTTTTACTATAAAAATCAAATAAAACTTAAAAAAAAAAACTTGTTTCTGATTAATATATTTTGTCGAATTTTTCTATCGGCTAGGACTTGACGTCTTCAATGTCTAGGGTAAGGAAATGATTTATTATGAGCGCATTAAATTATACTCGTCATTATTTTCATTCATATCTAAAATCGTAAAGGGTTGGATAAATTTCGGCTAATGCTGTAAATTTCGGTAGTGAATGGCAGTTCAGGTGTCTGATCAAGTGATTGCTATGATTTGGGAGGCCTTGGCGAGTGGGCATTGACGGTTTTATTTCACCACCAGTAGCTTCCGTTGAGCCTGAAACCGTGGGCAGAGATAGTTCTCAATTAATATAAATGAGACATGGGTCAAGCCGAGAGTTAATCTGTGCAAGCCGTCAGATCCCGAAGTTTAATATGGACCAACCGCATTAGTTGGCTATTTGAGAAAGCTAAAGTGAATATAACTAGATTTTTTCTTCCTCGGCTCAATTTAGGAATGCGGAAATCTGGGTTTATTTAGATGCACACCCGAGGCGCGTTCACGCTGCTGGAGCGCACTATGTTTTGTCAAGTTTATGGGCAGTCCAGTTTATCTCAGAGAAAACAGATTCGGCAAAAATTGACCATGCACAGGTCGATTTCCGATGTTGACGTGCAGTGGAGAGTAGTGTGTAGTTTAGCCGGCCTCAAAATTAACAGAGATTAGTGGCTTGGGTGAAGAGGCGCACGGAATGTCCACCCCGGATCTCTTAATTGTCCGTCGCTCTAAGTCAAAACACAAGGACCTCGGCTCAAACACCCATATGTATTTAATTTAGATCAACACCGTTTTCTGCTCGTTGTGTCAATGTGTCAATTAGCAAGCACTCGAGCATAATTGTGTTTATTAATAGATGAATTCCATTCACGCATATGCACTACCCTTTCTTTTCTGTACAGGGTATAGAGTCTTGGCGATCGATCTTTCCGGTCGGGACTTTCCGACATCGAAGGATTTTCATGTCTCAAGAGTGAGCATGGTGTAGATTAAGCGACATGTTGTATATTTCAATCAATCTCATCAAATCGTAATAATTGATCCTCATCTCAACCTCTCCTCTCTTATCATCTTGGAATGCATTTAGTTGAGCAAATGTTAGCGTCATGGTCCGTTCCATAGCGCTGCATGAATTGTACAGCGTGACACAAGGCATGAACAATTCAACGGGCCGGCCGGTTGAGTTGGCTTCGGGCTTGGAGGTGCGAAATTGATCTCGTGCCACACTACATTGGGGGGACGGTTCCGAGAGCACAGGGACGGCTGAATTGACTAGCCTCTTCTTGGACTCGCCCCGAGTCATCCACGCCACTCCCGGGCTCAGTCATGAGCCAGCAACCAACATAGAACAGCGCTAGAAAAGACGAACTCATGGAGGAGAGGGCTGCCGAGAGCGATGATTCAATAGTACACCAGCTCAGAGGACTAGACAAACGCAGTCATGCAGACGAGGTGGTTTGACACCAGGAAAGCTTCCTGGCAGTTCATCCTTTCTCCCGTTCGGTCATGTGGAGGCGGGCGGGGTTGGCGTCGACTAGCACCACAGTGGCACTTTGAGGCAACGCGGCACGAAGAGCGGGATTAACAAAGTGGAGTCATAAAGGGACGAGGAGTGCCATCCTGTTTCATGATCTGACGGTCCAGATCTGTTTGCTTTTTCAACAGGTCTGAGGAACAGGGGCATTTTTCCGATGGCATGGGCCCGAACGAGGACGCTCGCTCGACTGCTCAAAAGCGTCCAAAACGTCGACGTCAGGTTGAGCGGAACTAGCCAAAATGAACACTGCACATTGACCAGTTCTCGGGCTAGCGGAGAGAGCGCGGGTCCTGGCGGCCCTGACGTCTTGACCACTCTGTGCCCTGCATGACGTCCGCGGACGTTCCAAATTGGCTTCTAGCTGACCGTCCTTCCCCTTAGTTGACAAGAAGAGGAGCGGTGGTGCTGGTACTCCGTATTTCTCATCGAGCTGACGTCCCTAGCGCGGTGGCTGAAACGGAGGACCAGTGGCGGTCCAGATGATCGGCAGACAGCCCTGCACGGCGCGGTTATCTAGAATGTGACGCACTTTAGCCCTGGATGAACAAAGAGATGCATTGACAGTTAGCTATCGATTAGGCAGAGCCTCCGGCGGCGTTTGACTGCAAACAAGGCAATATAATCTCAGACTCACCGCTGATGCATCCGTTCTTCCTCTGCCGAGGGCGATCTGCGGCCCGTGGGCTTTAACCCTCTTTCCTGTTGATCCTGGATCCATGTCCACATAAAAAGAAAAATAGGTCGTTGGTTGGCTAGCCAGTGGGGTCGACCATTAAACGAGTAGCGACGAGGCCTCACTTTGCTTTTGAAGCTAGGGGTTAATCTTGCCCAAACGACCTATCACACAGTCGCCACCTTGATCAACGGGCCATTGGCGTCTTAAACCGCCTTTTCCCCAGACTCATCCTGGCCTTAAGAACCTGACCTTCGATTCTCCTTCCACTCCTTTCACTGCTCGGGATAAGACCTGAGATACCATAGCCCAACATGGCAGGAAACAAGTTAAACCAGTCAACCTCGTACTCATTACGCATGACTATCGATGATAGACCATTCTCAAAGGTAGGCTTGGCGATACTGTGCTGCACCGCCGATGTGGCGCCCTCGGCTGGCTGGATTGGCTAACGAGACCTAGGATTTGAAGGACCTCTTCACCACCCTCATTGTCAGCCTCCTGCCACTCTCATCACGCCGCATCCGATTCACGAAGGTCGAACACACATTTACCTCCGAGGATGCCATTAAAAATCTCGGTTCTCTCAGGTTTTCTCAATCAAACTGCCTGGAGGATCCAAAGCAACCATTTAATTATATCACCACCACGGCGACGACAACTTTTTCGATGGAAAAAGAAGTGGGCGTTGCACTCTGCCAGCGTTTTCTCGACGCCCGTTTTATGGAATCAGCGGACGCTAAGCGTGACCCGGTGTTTGTTGCAAAGGGTGGAGTATGGCGACTTACGGCAAAGGGCATTACAATCCTTGATCGGTTTTGTTCAAGAAGTGGCATCTATGACAAACAGGTCATGGAACTGGTGAGGCAACGATCGACGCCTCTTCTTGCACTAGAGAGGAATCCTATCACCGACTACCTTTTTCTGGACCAGGGCACCATTGAGGCCATATTTTGCCGGTTTGCTGGAGCTGGACTAGATCACAGGGCGTTCATGTCAGGATCAACTTCATCTCTGGACTCTAACAATCTCAGTGGCGTCAAAATGTCCGAGAATAGGGTTGATGGACGATTGTACATGGATACTTTTACGGGAATCACCGGAGTTGAATGGATTATGGACCACACCACTGTTATCGACATGCACGAGGCCGTTGAGATGGTTACCTATTTTGTCAAGCACGACTTACTGGAGCCTGTCCTCCAGGATCGAGGATTTATGTTTCAATACCCACGATGCAGATTATATCAACCAACCAAAATCGCCGTGTATACCATCTCTCAGCGGGGCGAATGCCTAATTACCAGTTGCATGAGTGGTTGTGCTTCGCCCAAGAGCGAGACTAGCTCTCAGAAAACTAGCATGAAGGACTCTAATTCCCAGCGACTTGACAAGATCCTGAATGACCCTACTCTCCGACTTCTCTTCCGAGAGAATCTGCGGGAGAGACATTGCGAGGAGAACCTATCTTTTCACGTTGATGTGTCCGAATTCCTTCGAAATTGCAGAAAGACTGTCCGCGCTATCAACATCGATGACGTCGAATCTATGAACAATGCAAGGGAGGTTTTGGGCAGAGCCTATGCCATCTACAATGCATTCCTTGCTCCTGGCTCTCCAAGGGAGCTCAACATTGAGGACGGGCTTCGCAGGAATCTTGCCAGGCGAATGACGAGGGCTATTACCCAAGACTGTACCATGGTGGACACACTTCGGGAGGTCATATTCCTCTTTGAAGATGCGCAGCATGCCGTGGTACAGCTAGTAGCAAGCGTGAGTTATTTTATTATCATTATTTCTTCTGTACCACAAACTAATAAATTACAGGACTCTGTACCGAAATTCGTCCATGACCCGAAATATGAATATCCATTGATGCAGGCGGGCGTGCATTGAACGGCATGACGCATTCATCCATTCTTCAAACTTTGCTTCAATTTTCTTTTTTTTTGTCACGATATTTACATTTTAATATTTCGCCGGATGCACATGGACATCCTGCGTCTGACAGATGTCGTCTCTGTCGAGGCTACCAAACCACACACTATGGCGCAAACTGCGCAACTTTTTTTTTTTCCTGTCGCATTCGATTCGGAAACTGCACACAATATACACTAGCTGACAAGCTAGCCTGGAGCGCAAGCTCATCTGGAGTTAAGAAATACTGGGAGTTGGAGGCATAAAATAGAAAAAGAGGTCATGTTTACAAGCAGGAGATCAAGAAGAAAGATGAAGTGGAGATGCATGGAAGGACAAGGCTGGTTTTCTGTATTACAACTAAATACCCCTGGGTAACCACACGTGGCCCATAACGACCATTCAATGGAGTTCTTTTATATTAGTCAAATTTCACTTCCGCGGTAGTTCGTTCGTACGCTGTTTGTACATTAGCCTGAGCTAGCATCCTGTCGTAGCCAATCGAAGGTATCTAAAAGCTCAAAGCTAAAATAAGCGTTGAGGTTGGACGAAAAGTCCAATGCAAAGTCATTTGCACCAGCTCCATCACTTGATGAGTCTGTGGGTGTGTTGAGGGAGTGATCCAAGACATGCTCGATAACGACTTTGCAGGAGTTGCATATATCTCCATTAGGCCCCGATGGACCAATCCAATCAAGAAAACCAATGAGAAGACTTAATCGCTGGATTATGCCTGATCGGGTCACTCCCACAACTGGGTTGACTTGAAGGGTTGGCATAAGCAGTTCGTTGCATAAAATTCCACCTGCTGGGGCAGCATAGGACATCACCTACGCCAACAAGTTAGCAAACTCTAGAGGAGCAGTTGTTAACCGAGGGAGTACCTACAAGCCAATCCAAGTTTCCTTGTAATCCAGAAAGTCTGTCCATATGCGTCCAGAAGACCATGGTTACCGAAACCATCTCGAAGCTGAAGCGGATCAAGTCCATGTGGCTACTCCCGTGTCCCCGTTGAACGAGCAGACGATTAATAAAAAAGAGATTTTGTAGATGTTCTAGATGGACAAATAATTTTGCATAGAGCGTTACTTTGTCGACTGAAGTGTTTTTAATGTCACCTGGGCTATAATGTAGCGATGATGGAAATCCTGCAACTGTATCAAACTCTCGTGATTCCAGGTTTCTAAATCTTTAATCAGTTTACATTGCTTTCCGACCAAATCTAATGTGTGGAATTGTAGATTGTGACTCACAGAATAGCATCAACAGAGGTGCATTCAGCACTACTCAAAGCCATTTCCATAATCTCGTCCCTAATATTGGCTAGAAGAACTCTTGCGCGGAGAACGGTTGCCATGTATATCTTCCCATCGGTATTCCAGCCTTTTTCATCCAGAGAACCGATTGCCTTCTTGATAGTTTCAGGGTCGGAAAATAATACATCATCACTGATATCGAGAGGAAGCGGGGTGAGTAGGTATTTGCGATTCAACAGGGGTGGCCTTCCACAATACGATGCAGCTACTTTGTCGATTTTGAAAATCTGAGCCATGATTCTCCTCTTTGCCTCAGATGATGCAGTTGGCATGTACGAGCTATTTGGGCCTTCTGCATGCAAACCTAGAAATGTTGCCAGAGCCATGACTTCTCCATGGTATCTCCACATCAGCGAGCCTTAGCATTAAGAAATTAGCTATGCATAGATAAAAAAATTTACTAGAGACTACTCGTTTTGGTTGACTTACCGGTATCCCCAGAGACTATTGATTCGATAATGGCATGGCAGTAAAGCAGGTAAAGCAATAAAGTGTTCGGTGCGTGGCCTTTGCATAGTTCTATACAGAGCTCTGTTGCTTCTTTAAAAGAGAGCATTAGTTCTTGGCTTGGTGTGGATGAACCATCCCGGCTGCTGGGAATATCTGGCCCTTGTGGTTGGTCTGAATTGACAGCAAAGAACCAGTAGGTAAACAAGATTCCAATACACTCCCAGCGAGTATTTATGCCAGAGAACGAGCCAATCCAGCGCTCAGAGTCGATTTCGTCATCGAGAAAAGGGTTTGCTGTATTTCTAGATATCACATGCGCCATGTGCTGGAGAGAGGGTGGGTGCCTAGAATCTAGTTGCTCTTTAAATGCTGGATAAAATGCCTCGGCTGCTTTTAGAGCTGCAAGTCGGATCCATCCACTGTTGGGATTGATGTCCTTGTCAAAAAGCGATAACCCGGTTTCTTCACCGGGTATACGTCGAAGAACATCCAAGCACTTGTCTAGCGTTTTTGGTGACAAGGCTGACCCAGGCTCTGTAGATACCGACACCCTGGAGTTGTTCGATGGTGTAGCTAAAGTGCCCTGAACAAGACTGAGACTGCTTTGGGTCTCTTGAATAACAGTAGAGAAGCTAGTGAAGCCGAAGTAGCCCGGGTTTGTTTCTACCGATTGTCTTGCTGCGCCACTGCTAGCTTGCGTTACGAGACGAGGAGAATCGGGCGAGCTTCTAGAAGGCGGCTTTCGCGATGGATGGGATGCCGAAGAAATAATGTAGACGCATTGTCCAGCCGTGTTCCGTGTTTTGCATCTTCGGCACGTAGGATAGGTGTGGTCACACGCCACCTTTCGTTTCCGACATGGTTCACATGCCTGCGGTCTGCCGTTTCTGCGGCGAAGAGGTTCCACAGACGCGCGGTGGCGAGCGCTGTCCATTCAAAATATCAATTACGACGCAAAGCGATAAGCACGCGTATTTTGCGACTGGCAAGGTCCTGATTTCATTCCCCGTGAAGAAAAAAACATAATGAGGAGGCGGCTTTGGGTCTCGGCGCTCGGCGCTCGGTGCTCGGCTTGACTGTTATTGGTTCATTTTAGAGGGGATGTGAGAGCACAGAAAGTTGACGCACATATAACGGCGAGCTACAATCGACAGTAAAAGCGTAAGCTTGGCCTTGGTATCCGGATTTTGAAGTTTTCTTCTCCTCTTTCTGCCACATATTTCCTTTCTTTCTTCAAGTCTTGGCCTAACAGGGGCTTGATTAATAGATGAATTGATCGAGGCCTGGAAAATCCACACATGGATGGCGGCGAGCAAAGACTAGATGAAATGGAAGATTTCGTGGTAAAGCGTCCAGACGAAAGCCTTTTCAAAGTGAAGCCGGAAGCCTTCTACTCGGGGAAAATCTACTGCATGCGCTAAAGCTTGGTGGTCACGAACTATTTGCGCACAGAAATACACAGCCAGTCAAGACTCGATATGTTTCGTAGTCTAAATACGAATATGAGATGGTCTGTTTTAAAGTTTGCATGCCGCTCCATTTGGCAGTTAGAAGCGGCCTATTCAACTCTCCCCCCAGTTTCATTGCCTCCATTTCCTGCATCGGCGCCGAAGGCCGATGTGATCGGCGGGATGGGGCCGATGACTCTGGGGTAATTTCTTCCCCAGCTTTTCGGTCTCGCCCTCCGTACCTACACGAACTACACCATCAAGGTCTAATTCTACATGGTTACCGCGGTTAGAATGCGGGGAATGCTCCACAGTCCGGGGTTTTGAGAAAATTGCACGATGCCGATCAGCCATGTCCTGATGTCTATAAAGGCCTCATGTTTGTTTACAGTATGATGATGTTGATGCACGCACTTTCGAAGCTGGCTGTAAGATCTAAGCGGGGAATATGAAATTATCACTCCTAAGCCTGGGGGCTACTGCTCTCGCCACGCCGGCATATTGCTTTAAGTGCTCCAATTCGACAATTCAGCAACTGGAACTACCGAAAGGCGCTCAGTATTATGCGGCCCATGTAGATGTGGAGAGTTTCGAGGTATCAAACACGTCATACAACGAATTCGAATTCTGTCGCATTACTGGGTCTATACCTTATGGTGACAATGGAAAAAACACCTTGGCTTTTGAGTTATGGTTACCAGAAAAGTCCAAGTACAATAATCGTTATGTATCCGTTGGTAAGAACCAAGAATACCAACATTCAGACAATACGCTAAAATGCATAGGTAACGGTGGATTCGCTGGCTCAATAGATTACACTAGTATGTTGGAACAACTCAATAATGGGTTTGCCGTTGGAGGGTATATTCACGCATCTTTATTATATAGTCTGACCGCTGGCTTACCTGCTAAACAGAGGAAACGGAGGTCACCCTGTTTCTGAGAACGGTGAAACCAAGCCTGGGTCCTATGTCGCCTTTTTCCATGATCGCTCCAAAGTCTTGACATGGATTCGAAACTCTATTGAAATGTTCTCCAAGCCTGCGATTGAGCTTGTGGGCAAATACTACGGCCAAGCGCCAACAAAAAAATATTACGTTGGTTGTTCTACAGGAGGCGCCCAGGGATTTGCATTAGCTCAGTACCACCCCGAAATATTTGACGGAATTTCTGCAGGATGCCCAGGAAATTGGTATTCTCACTTGATTTTGTCGTTTCTCTGGAACGGGTTCAATTCTGTGGTAAGAAAACACCTGCTTCCCTTTTACACAAACCAGCTCATCATTCTTTAGAACGAAAGTACCTATCTTCGCCAAGATGCACTAGACTTGATTACCAAAGCTGCACTTGACAAATGTGATTCAATCGACGGGACCACCAACCGTGTCATCGACGACCCAGCAAAATGTTCATTCAACGTCACTGAACTACTTTGCGACGGAAACCAAGCGCCAATTGTCAACAACAACACAGTTTGTCTCACCAAGTCCCAGATTGAGAATGCCGAGAAATTTTACGCTGGCCCGAAAGACACTAGAACGGGAAACCCCATTTACCCGGGTTTTGCGCCAGGATCTGAGAGTGCTTGGATGAACCAGGAAGAGAGTCTGTATCTTGAGTACGCCACGCCCATCCTGCAAAATCTTGTCTTCAAGAACTTGAGCTATGATTCTGCAACTTTTGATTGGGGATCCGATGTGGATGCTGTCGACGAAGTTGCAAGTCCGTTCATTGATCACATTTCTCCCAATTTGGAAGCATTTCGAAAGAGTGGCGGAAAAATGATTGTCACTCAAGGTAGGGATCTTGAAATCAGGTTATTTGCCAAGATCATCAACTAATGTGAATTCCTAGGTTGGGCTGACCCATTTAATGCGCCCTACTGGCCCATTGAGCATCGAGAACAACTTCGAGAAGTTTCGGGCGACGCTTTGGACTCGTTCTTCTCGCTTTTCATGATTCCGGGAGGTGGTCACTGCGGAACATCGGCGCCCTACCCTCATGTCCCAGCAAAATACAACACTCTGGATCAGTTGATTTCATGGGCTGAGAAGGGCCGAGTACCGCAAAATCTGAAAGGAACAGAGCCTGCTGATGGGAGCGGCTCCACCACCACTCTATACCCTTACCCCAGAGAAACCTAACTGTAAACATATTAGTTATAGGTTCATTACAATAGCAAAAATAACTAAGTTTTATCATGCATTGCATTCCAGCGGCTGTAAATCATTCATTCAGCAAGTAGACTTTTTAACCAGCCATGCGTCAACTTGAACTTTTTCATTTTTATATGACCTATTATTCAAACTTGGCGATTAATTTGTCACATATCCATCCCGGTTTTTCCACACTAAAACCTGAACTGTTTTACTTCACGAAAGGTGCTTGAGCTTCTCCATCACGCCTCGGAAACCGACCACTTCATTTAGGTCAAGATCGAGATCCTCCGCAGTCAGGAATCCCTCCTTCTTCTCCCACGGGTCCTTCAGCTCGCCATATTTGAACTGCAGTCCAAGTTCATAGGCAGAGAGGCCCCAAACCGCGGTGTATTCCTCAATTGTGCAAGAGATGTAGACTCCCCTTTTGCCAGTCACTTCGGCCCAGATATCCATCATTTCTTGGAAAGTCAACTTCTCCAGGGCCACATTGGAATATCTTCCAAAAGTGCTAGCACCTTTGGCGAGAATTTGTCGGACCCAGATACCTGGGTTCACCGTCATGTCGCCAGAGTTCAACACCTTGGTATCTGCTTTGGTAGGCAGGATCTGAACATAGGTTCCAGAATGAGGAGGCTATGGGGGGTATTAGCTAAGTTTCGTGAATTAGGTGTCCATGCATTGTACTTACGAATTCAATTGGCTTGAGGAAGGGGAAAAAGAACATGTTTTGTGGATAGTATCCAAGATAGAGGTAGGTGGTCTTGGCCGCCAGTTCAGGTAGCTCAGACTTGATGCGTGCGTCGACGTTCGCCTTGTAGTCCATGTGAGGAGTCAGGTGCTCTCCGTTGAAATCCCTCTTCGCACTGGGCGTCGTGGACCAGATGTAGTGCTCAAGAGTCGGTGTGCGCGACGCAGCGCGGGCAATGTTCATTCCTTGCTGCTCTTCGAGAATACCGGCCTTCTCCTGAGACTTTCCAGAGAAAAGATGCTCCCACCAATTGGTCACGGCATACACGGCATGGACCCCCTTGAATCAATTGTTAGATTTTCATCAAGAAGCCTCAGCTAAGGAGCATCGACAACAAACCTTGAATGCAGTGACGAGAGACTCCTCATCGTCGAAACTGGCTTGGACAACTTCAATTCCTTCGTCGGTAAGCTTCTTAGCGGCATCACTGGACGTGTTTCTGGTAATTGCTCGGACGCTCCATCCTGGCGTGTTCTTCAATACGTTCACAACACCACCTCCCTGTGTGCCTGTTGCGCCGGTAACTGCGATAATTTTGGACATCTTGTACTAAATCTTTTGCAAATTCGCGTGCCGCATTACAATGGAGAAAAATGGGAAAGGATGTTGATTAATGTATTTTCCCCTAGCAGAGAGATGCTTTGACAAAGCAGCGATATCGAACCTTGGTAGAAATGGCGATGGTCACGACAGTACACGCCATATCTGTGGGATAACGATTATCTAATTACCTACTCAACTCGAGGGTGTGTCAAGGCCAGCTAAGCTGGACTTGTTTATCCTTGTTTTGATTCCAGCAATGTCTCCGTCCGGCCGGTTCAGAGAATAGCATCGGAGCAAGACTGCCAGAATCGGTTACCAGTTCTTGGTAGCATGACGGCGCTAGTGGGGCAGGGTGGGCGATGTGACAGGGTTCACCCAGTGATGGTGCAAGAATGACGACGGTGAGAAGTTGTCCTACCGCGAATACGCCTACATTGCGCTCGAATAGACATTTAATTTCTGGTTGATGGGATTCAATATACGGTGAGAGACCCGCTTTAATATCTAAGCTCGATTTTCCATCTTCAAGAGGTATGTACCAGAAGATGTATGCAGCAACAATTAGAATATCGTGTTCCACCTTAATCCCTGACTGCGTTGCAATAGTTGGTTGTGGCGCAGCTCTATGAAGTGATGATTGTGGTATGATGAGCTTGAATAGCGCCGGCCCCGCGACCCGCCATGCTTGTGACCGACAATCCGATCGACATATCCAGCATTATTTCCGTCTTGGGTGTCGTTTGGTCCACAAATGGATTCTAATCCATGAACCCCTGCGAACATGTCCAAGTGCTAGAAGTGGGAAGCATGTCTCCCTGCCTTTTGCATTGGCCGATACGCCGTACAGATGGTTGAGTGTCAGGCATTGGATCTCCAGTCAGAACTCAATTCAAAGGCATCAGATTTTTCCCCCCAGCTAGCCATGCTTTTATTACTGACCACTGATTCTGCCTACTCAGACTCTTGTCCTGGTGGCCCTTTGAGTGCGTTCGACAAACCACTCTTGCTGCCATGAATCAATGCGAACCAGGGCTCGTAGGCCAGTGTGTTTCTCTCCGAAACATCACCGCCTTTGTATTCTGGTACCTCGTAGAAGAAGTGCTTATCATGTGCGACTTCCACCAACTCACCCGTCCTTTTGGTGGACTGGCTATCCAGGAACATATCATACGCGGACATGAGAGCTGACTTGGTAGTCAAACTGTAAGTTTGTATTAGCTGCTTGTCTTTCTCCTGTAGACAATGAAGGAGGGGCTTACTGTGCAGGCAAGAACGCCGTGGAGAAGCCCGGCATGGCGGATGTATCAACTGCTCCTGGCATCACCACGTTGATGGTAATATTTTCTTGAGTCAACATTGGCGCAATCGACCTGGCGTACTGGTGGATTGCCGCCTTGGAACCACAATACTCTGGGAAAGTCGGACACGGGTGCACTCCGATCATGCTTCCGGTAATAATAATCTTCCCACCTGGAACACGGTTGTGTCGCATGAAGTGAGTGGCAAGTGTGATGCCATAGATTGCGCCTTTGTAGTTAATGTTCGTGGCAGCAGTGTTCGGCTCGGGAGGTAGATCAGCAATAAGAGCGTCTTTTCTGGATAGGTTGTACTTGGAGTCGCCGTCGACACAACCAGCGTTGGCCACGAAGAGGTCCAGATGACCCCATTTATCCCATGCGGCTTGAAAGAGAGCCTTTTGAGAACCATAGGATGAAACGTCGGATTTCACAAAGATTGCCGTGTGTCCTGTAGGGTCCAGCGACGATGCTTCAGCTTGGCCTAGCTCTTCTCGGCGACCGGTGAGGACGACTTTGTATCCTTGGCCATGGAGGTGCCTGGCGACATCGAGACCGATGCCACTCTGTTAAAAGGAAGTCGATAAGTCAGTTTTGGGGCCATATGAGCAAAATGACGTAGAGTTAGACACACCGATGAACCTGTGACAATTGCCACATTGTCTTTCGCGAAAGAACCCATTTTGAAACCGGGTAGAGATGTGCAACAAGGGAAGATGTGACCAGAATCCAGTTCCCTGGCGCTGGTACGGTCATGTCATAAAGCTCAATCGCTCTAGCTCCATACCCCCCCCCCACACACCCACCTTGTCATGAGTGTGGACAATTCCAATGGTATCGGCGTAGTGCTCTAGATAAAAAAAATCCTGGTTCAGCCCCTGGTCACAGTTGACGAATTGCGTCGATTCCCCCGGACCAGAAACAGGGCCATGACCATGGCTGGCCAGCAGCTCCACGTAACGTCCAGTAGCCGAAGGCAAGAACTCCATCTTTTATGGAGGAAACGGATAAATCCGGGCATCCCTAAACGATTGCCGCTTTTAGTTATGACCTTCCACAGTCTCGCCTACTAGCCATTGAGATTTCTACAACCGGACAATTGCGCTCCCAGCTGAAGCGATTTATATCCTAGCCCCTTGTATTTATTATTACTAGTAGTGACATTATTTTTATTAAAGTAAAAAAAAATGGAAAATAAAGTGGAGGAGAGAAAAATAATTCACCTCTAAGTCTGGGGGGAGAGCATGTTTTTGTGCTCAGAATCCGTTGAGCTTTGGCGAGGACCTCTTGTCGCGAATGGTACAGAGGAGGCTCATTTCGAAAGATCTGTCCATACATGTAGTTTTTATTTTATTTTATTTATCGGACGATTGCTCTGTACATTTCGGGGAACAAGTTAATTCCACAGGGGCGTTGGTCCTGTCGGGATTCTCCTCTATAAATGATAAAGTAGCTCATAATTCGCTATAGCAAGCATGACCTATTTATTGGTGTGTCCCCTGGAGTTTTGCTCAGGTCGACTAGCCTCGAACAGCACATGCGGCGATTGGCTGGCAGGATGAAATGGACTAAATACATGATTCTACTCGCTTCAAAATGCGCTGCAGGGTTCCTCCTTGATGCTGCAGGATTGGGTTCAACCAACACCAGTCATCAACGCTTTGACCCCAACCTGGAAAAAGCAAGCAATTGAGGCCTGTCGGTCAGCAACATTTGCTGGGCGATACACATTCAGAAACATTTCTTTCGATAGGCTGCTGATATTAAAGCAGCGTCAATGTCGGTCTCATAGTTGCATTGTGACTTGGTAATGTAAGACGCATGTGAGCAAGCCCTCTTTTATGCTTTTTCTACCACGCTCAACAGGAATGAGGGATTTCTTCGGGCTTCTGGACAAGACGACGGCCGTGGGGCATTTTCTTTTAGCATTTTGACTGCGTGACTAGTTAGATATCGTCGCTTTCACTTCACGGTGTGTGTGTGGCCTCGCAAATCGGGCGCCTGATAACCAACCCATCACCCAACTGCAGAACGTCGAGTTTCGATCTTGCATTACATTACACCTAAATCTACACCATCCAACGTGCAAAAACAAAAATCCGTATTAATCGAATCGCTGCATCATCTTCCAATTTTCGTGTGTTTTGTCTCCTTCGCAGTCGTCCAGTCATCACTCGGATCCATGTGCCGCTGCCCAAGCTGCCCCACCCACCACCATGCCCATCAAGACTGAACGGGAGGACGCAGGATATGGCATCTCGGACAGTTCTACGAGCCATCATGTGGCTAAATCCAGACGTCTGAAGCGTGAAAGAAGCGAGGAGAGCGACTGTTCGCTCTCAACTGCTGCCCGAAAAGTACCACGAACCTTGCCGTGCCCCGATGACCCCGCCGACGACCCCGCCGCTGGTGACGACTCCAGCACCTGCATCGCACGCCGGATCCTTCGCACCAGGTTCGGATATAAGTCGTTTCGTTACGAGCAAGAGGCCGCTATATCCAAAGTTATCGACGGCGAAAATACCCTTGTTGTCTTTCCCACGGGCGCAGGGAAGTCCCTTTGCTACCAGGTGAGGGGTTGGTCGAATCAGGTGCTACCCAACCACGTCTAACTGCAGCTCAGATCCCCGCCGTCGCTTTTGAAGAAATCGATGCCCTGGATGGTGAAAGAAAACCCGGGGAATCAGGCATTACAATTGTAGTATCTCCCCTGATTTCTCTCATGAAGGACCAAGTCGACGGCCTCAAACGAAAGGGAATCGCTGCAGACTACATCGACTCCATAAAAAGTTGGGATGAGATACAAGAGGTTTGGACCTCTCTCCGTGAGGGGCGATTGCATCTCCTATATTGCACTCCTGAGAGGCTCAGCAATGAATTCTTCATCGACAAGATAAAGTCTGTCAGGGGAGGGGTTCGTCTGGTCGCTGTCGACGAGGCTCATTGCATTTCAGAGGTACCGTTCGCCTTCTTCGAGCCTTGGTGCTTCTTTCATTACAGGCTAATTGTACGCTCTAGTGGGGTCATTTCTTTCGACCAGAGTACTTGAAAGGTATCTCGGTGCGAATTATTTTGTCCTACGCTTCCTGAAACGCTGACATTGGAGTAGTTTCCCGATTCGCACAGGAGATACAGGCCGAAAGAGTCGTTTGCTTGACTGCTACTGCCACTCCACGAGTAGTTGATGAAATTTGCAATAGCTTCAAAATCTCAAAAGATGCTGTATTTAAGACATCTCCTTATAGGCCAAAGTGAGCCCACTATTGCGAAACCCTTTCAACTTGGCTAACATGATGCTTCTAGCTTGACCTTGGAGGCTAGAGCGGTATCACAAGGCGCAAAACGCAACTTGATTCGATCAATACTGCAAAAGAACCATGGGTCGACCCTAGTTTACGTCACTGCCAAAAATGTTCGTTCGCCCGATTCGTAATGGCGAGTTCCTTCCTTGCTAACTCCCACTAGAGAGCCGAAGAGGTCGCAGGCCTTCTGATAGACGATGGTTTTGATGCGGCTTTCTTTCATTCTGGCATGAGAGCGGCTGATAAGACGAGAGTCCAGGAAGACTTCATGACATCAAAGACCAGTATCGTAAGTCAAGAGAACACATGCATGCCTTAATTCTGGAATATCGCTGATTTCGGTTAGATTGTTGCAACCGTCGCTTTCGGTATGGGGATTGACAAGCCAGGTATGGCAGTTCTGCCTGAAAAAGTGCGACATGCTGACGAATAAAGACATCCGTAATGTCATCCATTGGGATCCCCCAAGCACTGTAGAAGAATATTGCCAACAGATTGGTCGTGCGGGTCGTGATGGGAAGCCTGGCCTATGTGTGCTCTTCCTGGGCCCTAATGAATTTTCAGGGAAACGGTATCTTGTGCAACGTGATTTGACATCTTACCAACTAGTTCAATGCCTTATGAAAGATATTTTCAACAATGAAGTGCTAGAGCTTTCGCCAGAGGATACCTTCAAAAAGGATCATGACGCACAGAGCCGCAAATTCGGCATACCATCGGGAGCCGTGGGCATCATTTACGCGATGCTGGAATTGAGATTCAACTTGATCCGGGCTATTACACCTGAGTACACCTCATACAAGTTTGAAGTTATCTCAGATTACAGAGCATACCTCAGGCACAACCCTTCGCTTGAAGGAAACGCCATTCTTCAATATGCCACTTCAGGAAGAGGATGTCATCACATCGATATCAATGGAGTGGCTGAGAGGACAGGACTCGATCGCATGAACCTCATATATCTTTTAAATCACCTTGAAGAAGAGGGCGCAATTATGCTGACACCGAGTGGTGTGCAGCAAAAGTACAAAATAACCAGCGAACTTCCAGACAGCATTGATGAAATCAATACCCTGGCATACAATCTTTATGATGTGCTAAAGAGGCGCGAGAGACGAGCATTGAATCGAATAGATGAGATTGAGAGACTAACTACTGCTTCCAGCTGTTTTGCTCGTTCGCTTTCGACCCATTTTGGCATGAGTCTTCCCGATGGCATGAATGCATGCGGGCGCTGCACATCCTGTTTTCGTGCCAAGCATGTGCAACCTTCACCTGGATCCCAATCCAATGGGCGATTGAAGACTCGGGCAGATTTTATAAACCGCAGGTGGCAGAGATGATGCGCGATTTCGCGCGATTGGAATCCTGAGCCCGGGGTCCGCAAGCTCAGGCTGCACCAGCATCATGTCTATCAGCACACGGCACATCAAGATTTTGATGTGAGAGGCATTGTCCTGTCGCAATACATACCAGTTATTCTGACTATTGCGTTAGCCCATATTAGCCGAATTTGAAAAGGTGTGCACGGAGGAAGATTGATTAACACGGCCCGGTTGAAGACGGTTGAGATGGGAAGGAAATCTAGCCCGCAGCCGCAAGAACAAAGTGCGCCGCCTCACGCGTTTTCCCAAAGCGAGTATGATGACGTTATGAAATGGGTATTTTTCTGGCACACTATGGGGTTTAATATTGTTCAATACACTTGTTTTATGCCTGTTCAAAATGTTCGGTTGATCCCAGTCCGATGCTTACAGCGAGCGACCCTGGACCATTTCACCGTTTCGCTTCTTGTGGGGGCAGGCTTTATGCGGAGTCTGCAGCGAGTAAGGCCCTGTCGTCGTGCGGCTGACAGGTTGCAAACTCTCGGCTACCTAGGTTCGCTTTGCCAATTTTTTCGGGCGCAGGCAAATGGCATGATCCAGTTGGTGGGCAGCCATGAATCCTACAAGGCCCAAGACACGCCTCTCTCTCTCTCTCTCTCTCTCTCTCTCTCTCTCTCTCTGCATTTCCCATGCCTTTCGCGATTCAGCCGGGCATCTATCTGGACACTCACCGCGGCCAGAGCGGATTGGCGGCTCTGGGCAGCCCCTCTCCAAGCCCAGAATTCGGTGATTCCCCAGGTTTGGGCTGCAGAAATAATGCCTCGTAGGGCCCAAATACGCCTACTCAGCCCCCGCGACCAGCGCCAAATTAGAGTGGATCGGTCTGGGTCCTGGTTGCCGGTATCCGAACGATCGCCTGGAAGGCCGCCTGCGTGTGGAGGCTCCGCCACCAACCGGCCAAATCATGAGACGCGAAGGAAGAAAAGTGTCGCCGACTTATAGGCTGCGGCGATTGATCAAAGAGAGGATCCCTTCACTTAGGGATCGCCCGATGGATCAATAGGCAGCCACGTTTCGGACCCTGGGCGCAACTAACACCAAAGTCCCTCGAGCATCAGTTGCTCTGCATGGCCATGACTTGCTGCCGTCAGCCGAGGGTAATCTCCCCCCAATACAACCGTCGCTGAGCAGAGAGGCCTCTTTGGAGCTTGGACTGCCGCTATCCTAACCTGTCCAGACGCTAAATTGTAAGCATACTGGTGCACTTGAGTTGTTTGCCAGCCTAAAATTAGCCGCCAATTTGGGCCAAGCCTCTTCCGCTACCCATTTCAGCTCAAAGGAGTCAGCCCTTGCCGTTCCGAAGCCAACGCGCCGGCACTTCCATTCACCATGTCGGTCTCAATGACTGGATGGATCCCCCTGCTACTTAGGGCTGACGGACCGCCTGTCTGGCCCTCGCGCTCTGATCCTACTATATGTTCTCGCGGCTTGATAAGTGCCGGCTTGGCCCCCGTTTTGCCGCCATGGAATAGCAGTCCTTGCTTGGGTTCCATCCAGGCAGGATACACATACATATATATATATATATATAATTGTTGTTATTTTCAGCATTGTATTCACCTTTTCTCATTATAGATTCCACTTGGATATTGCATCACTCGTCACAAAATGAGGTTCTCAGCGTGGGCCTCCACGCTACTGCTAGCGCAGACAACGCTGGCCTTCAAAACCAACTTTCGGCAGATCAGAAAACGGCAGACCAGCTCATCGTCGTCCTCAGCAGATGTACCTGAATACTCTATGCAGATTCCTGTCGATCACTTTGACACATCCAACAAGAAAACCTATGCCAACCGCTACTGGGTCAATGACACATACTACAAGGACGGGCCAGTCATCGTCTACGACTTTGGCGAGGGTGGTGTTTCCTCGGATGACGCCAGCTACATGATTGCTGAAGACGGCGGCTATAGTGCTGCCGTGCGCCTCGCCGATAAGCTCAGCGGCATAGTTATCGGCTGGGAACACCGCTACTACGGCAAGAGTCGACCTGTTCAGCTCGATGACATCTCTGGTCTTCCTGTTGATGGTCCCTCTGGCTACAAATACCTGACTGTTGATCAAGCCATTGAGGATGTCGCCTATTTTGCCAACAACTTCAACACCACCAAGCTCTCCGATAACCAGGTTATTGGGAGCACTCAAAAGCTGGACCCGTATCACACTCCCTGGATCTTCATCGGTGGATCATACCCCGGTATGCGTGCTGCATTTGTGCGATTGATGCACCCAGAGATCTTCTACGCCGCTTGGTCCTCGAGTGCACCAGTTGAGACTCAGTCTGACGGCTCCCTCTACTACAACCCCATCGTACGCGCCCTGCCCCAGAACTGTTCCAACGACATCCAGGCCGCCATCAAGTACGTGGACAGCACTCTTAGCTCTGGAGATAAAACCGCGATTGAGACCATTTACGCCGGTACCTACATGAGCTCCGACGGTGCTACCTTCGATAACCTCGACAGTGCCTACACCCAGACACCCTTTGACGTGGGTGAAAATTTGACATATGGAATGGACTTTGGAAACAATTATCAGAGCTATGGCGCTCCACACACTTCTCAAATCTTCTGTGATTTCATGGAGTACTTCAACGTGGAATCCTTCTCAAAGAGCGCAGCCAAGACCAACACTATGGAGGATTTTCTCACGGTGCTCCTTTCGAACGATGCCGACGGCACGGCGTCCAAAGATGGAATCGCCGCAGAAAATGGCGATGACGGTGGTGCTCTTGCGTTCTACGCCATGCTCTACGGTATCTACCAGGGAAGAGCAAGCTTTCAGAATGCAACCGGAACAGATTCGTCATCAGACAGCGATGACAGTGGCGATGATAGCGCCAGCCCTGCCAGCAGCGATGGCACCTTCAACACCGACGCCGTCGACGGAATGAGCTGGAGCTGGCAAACCCTAGACGAGGTGGGATACTACCAAGGCTCAAATGCAAGCAACCCCATCAAAGCGCTCAGCAAGTTCTACAACGTGACCGCCTTCAAGGACATTTACCTTGAGGAGGAAACATTCCCCAGCTTCAGTGAGTCCAGCTTTCCCACCAGCCTCAACAACTCCTACATCCTGAAGATGGGCGGATGGAACATGAAGGCCAGCAATGTTATGTTCACCAATGGCGAGTTCGATCCCTGGAGATCCTTCTCCGTTGCCAGCCAGGAATCATGGTCGGGCGCGCCGAACCGAAGTATGACCACCTCCGTCCCCGCCTGCAACGCCGTCGTGGACGGAACAGATGTTTTCGGAATCGTCTACAACGGCGCCGTGCACGCCGAGGATCTGTCATACACGCCCCCGGGTGGACAACAGGGAAGTATCGAGGACCCTCCGCCTCTGGAACAGGGCCTAAAGCTGTTCCTCGAGGCCTGGAAGACCTGGGAGCCCTGCTTCAACCAGAGCCGCGACGATATCAGGAACAGCAAGGGTGTTGATGGAAAGGGACACAATGCCGATGGCAAGACAGCGAGTGAGGAAAGCGGTGCATCCCGCGTCGGCAGCCTGAGTGTAATCTCTGTGCTGGTTGGTGTCATGTCGGTCATGTTTGTATTGATGTAATGAGAGTATTTTTGCTTAGTTAAGCGATTCATAGCGCGCATTCTTGAATTTTTAAATATTATGGAAACAATCTATTCCTCAATCCCATTCAACTTCGCCCTTAGTCTCCAGTCATGTTGCCAGATGTGCGTCGCAACGTCCACTTGTGCTCTCAGATGAAGCTCCTTACAATGGGTCGCAAGAGGTTGTGATACAAACCAATGTTCCCAGCAAACAAAAACAAATGATGAAAGAAATTCTATAAATCAAATACATAAATATTTTTGCTATAATGACATCTTAATACTGATCTATTTATTTCAGTTTGTTTATTTTTGATCAACAATAATAAAAGTCAGGATGGCAAAATAGCCTGGATAAAAGTTGCTTGCGGCCCACTGTATTTGATCAATCGCCCGAGTACGCGTATTGCTATGGATATTATTTACTGCGAGTTATTTACCACATCTGTTTCCATAATGTCGCCTTCTGATGAAGGCCAAAATTATTCCTAATTAGAGCTTTGTAGTGTAAAGCATGTATCCGAATGTTGATCGGCCATCCATCGTCCAGGATCGCATCTATCCATGCTACATAGAGCTACTCCCGAATTATGACATAGATTCACACCATTTCAGGGTTATGGATATCTTCCCGCCAATATTTCTAGTTCAGCGATTGCGCTGAGTAATGTTTTGTTAGATATGGTTCGTAAAAGTAGTCTCCAAGTTGTCGTAGCTTTGATAGAACACTTGAGGATTTTAATGTACCTAGTTTCCTCCCTTTCATTGCATTTCCCCAGTAGATAGATCCAAGAATTTATTTATGAAACCAGTAAACATGTTTTCTAAACCACATTCTCTTTGGTGTCATCAATTGGAAATCATGCAGAATTGTCAGCTTAAAAAAAAAGAGAGGTGGGTGGCATTAAAGATTTTATTAAATAGCTGAGGTTCTAGATGAGAAAATTACAGAGAGGCCGGGTTTCATTGCTCTAACCTCAGATTGCACTGCGGGAAAAGAACAAGGCTTTCGCCTGCGGGTAGGGTGTGATTCGCATTCGAGTCAGTGATCAGATCCAGTCATTTCTTCCTCTCGGAAGCAATGCAAGGGTACCCCGTCATATCAAAACATGCACATCCAGGGCGTGTATGCCATGTCAATATTTTTATTAAACGCCGAGCTAAGCGGTTTTTTCCTGTTGTCAGCTCATATCGAGTGACAGAGAGAGCTCGTTATTCACGTACAGATTCTATAGACCATAGGGAGGTTAGCCTGGAATAGGACTTGCTCATGCACTAAAGCCAATGACATGATGATATTGAAAACATTATTTTCCGATGTTTTACCTTGGTAGAGAAGCATGAGCGGTGGCATGGCCATATTTTACACTAGGGAGATGTGGAAAAGGCTCGTTGATGAGCCGAGAAATGTTTTTGTGCAGGATGGAAAACAGCAAAACCCCGTTACTACGCGATAATGCATCTAGAAATACGATACGGATTTTAGTTTTGTTATTATCATTTTAAAATTATAATAATTTAGCATATATTCTTTATAAACAACATCTTTGAACTATCATTGAGTGAAGCTGTTTTCATGATCCCGACTTGCTGTAGGGTAAGTTGCGCCATGTCAAGGCGAAAATGAGCCGCTTAGTCATGCAGTGTTGGTGGTGCGAGCGTCGACCCCTTAATAGAAGCCCTTGGTTTCTGGAAAGAAGAAAGAATCTGTGTCAATGTCCTCATCTCTTTCACGTCCTTGGCAAGTAAAAACAATTTGTACCGCAAGATCACACTTCATTACATCCAAACATAATTAGGTTTGGACTTTGGTTCATCATAATTAAAAAATCTGCCAAGAGAAAAGGACGCAGATCAGAGCAAGGACACACTGTGGCCTTGTGGATTCCCGGAGGCTACCGATTCAATGAGGCATTCGTCCAAGGTGTTTGGCAGCCTGTTTGCATAGAATTGGGTTTGAGCTAGAGGCCCAAAGAGAATCATGGTTGGGGCTTTGGCCGCGTGGAAACGTCATCGAAGGAGTTGGTTGAAACTGCTTCGTGTCTCCCCTGAAATGCAATCAGGGCCCTGTCACAATGCTAAAAGTTAATATTGTGGGTTAGTAGGGGCGAAGCGTGTCAAACGGTTCTTCGGATGTGCCGGGCGTGTCTAACAGATCAACAGATGGTAGGCTGTAGTCCGAGCGCTGTGAGGGCGCATCGTATCGGGGAGCGCATTGAACAGAGCTTGAGGGCATCAGACATTGCTGAGTTAATGCTGAAGCCCATCATTTCTGTGCTGATTCCACCCGAGAGAACGCGACTCATCGTTCAATTGACTTACCCCGTTTCAAATACCACGGCTCCATCAATTACCCGGCTACAGTTACATACATAGTACGTAAGCCCACAGTCGGCATGTAGATTAATCGAAAAACTCTACACTCCATGATCAGCATTCGTTTCCCTAAAATGGGGGGGGCTCTGGCAGCTCGAGCCAACTAGGTCTAAGCCTAAACGGGCCTACACGAACGGTCAAACCGGGCGACCCTTCACGATGCCTCTGCCCCACGAATCATTTCGCAAAAGATGGGACTGCGCCAAGGCTAATGAGATAATCTTGAAAACAGAGTGTTTCGTGCAGAGAAGACATTCGTATGCGGGTGACAAAAAGAAGAGGACCCTCCCCCATGGCCGCTGTGTGGGCGCCCGTGCCTGTTCATCTGCCCCTGGCTCGCTTGGGCTCATGGAATGTTCCCCAGTCTCGACTCGTGGGCTTGGAAAAAGTTTAAATCATAGGCGCCGTTATGCGGCTTTGGTCAAGGCCAATGGATGTATATATTGTAGTCATGTCGCGATCCCCAGGTGCCCGTAGATTCCTTCTCAGCCCAGTGTTCGCACCCCTTCCACTCCTTTATTTTTAGTTCTTTTCCAATCATGACGCTCGCTAAACAACTTACGGCCTCGGCCGTCGCTTTCTTGGGACTTGTTTCCGCCGCCAACTGCAAGGTCGCCTCCACCTATCTTGCCGGCTACCACACCGACGAGGGCTACCCAGTGTCTTCCATGCAGTGGAACAAGTACACCGACGCCAAGTATTCCTTTGCGTACGTTTTACAATTCCCATTTCTTAGAAAAAAGTGTGCTAAATTGTAGTCCAGCGAGGTCTTCCCTGATCTGAGCCTCAACTTCACCAACTCTCAGCCCGAGAACATCCCTACCTTCGTAGCTGATGCCAAGAAGAACGTTCGTATCCCTCACCTATCTGGTATCAATATGTTATCCGGTGTCTAAAATGATTGTGTGAAACAGGGTGTCAAGGCTTTGGTTTCCATCGGTGGTTGGATTGGAAGCCGATACATCTCCAACGCCTTCGGTTCTGCTGAGAACCGAACCGCCTTTGTCAAGAACTGCCTCGCCCTTGTCGAGCAGTATGACCTGGACGGTCTTGACTTTGAGTATGCTTTCCTTGAAAGACGCAATTTTATTCTGTGTATATACTTACCACGTTTTGCATAGCTGGGAGTACCCCAACCGACAGGGTCTTGGCTGCAACACCATCAACGCCGATGACACCATGAACTTCCTCTCATTCCTCCAGGAGCTTCGCCAGGAACCCGCGGGCAAGAACCTCACCCTCACCGCTGCCGGCTCCCTCTACCCCTGGTACAACGTCAACGGCACCTCATACCTCAGCGGAGAGCTTCAGGGTTTCACCGACGTCCTGGACTACATCATGATTATGGGTTACGACATCTACGGTGCTTGGGCTGCCACCGGTGGTCCCAACTCTCCTCTCGAAATGGCCTGCGACACCCGAAACAACCAGGGTGGTATCAAGGAGGGTGTTAGCAAGTGGATCTCTGCTGGAATCACTGCCGACAAGCTTGTTCTCGCTGTTGGCGCTTACGGCCACGGCTTCTCCGTCAACTCCACCAACGCTTTCCCCGACGGCAACGGTGTCCTGAACGCTTACCCTCCTCAGAACTCTTCTCACCGATTCCAGGGTGGCGTCTGGGACAACGACCCCGCCATCGACTACTGTGGCAACGCCAGCCCCCCTAGCGGAACCTACCAGATCTGGGGTTTGATCGACGCTGGCTTCTTGAACTCGACTGTGCAGCCTGCTGAGGGCATTGCCTACGGATACAACGAATGCAGCCAGACGGTGAGTTTCAATATCCATTTACATCGTGATACATTGTGACATTTGCTAATTCCGACCTTTAGCCCTATGTTTACAACGAGGCCAAGGAGATCTGGGTGTCCTACGACGATGCCAAGTCGCTTACCGCCAAGGGCAAATACATTGTTGACACTGGTCTTGCTGGCTTTGCTTTGTGGGAGGCTGGTGGTGATTACAACAACATCCTCGTCGACGCTATCCGAGCAGCTACCGGTTTCACCAACTAAAGGAACAGTTTATATAGCAACCTTGGAATGGCCAGGATGAAACCCACCAGCGTGGTAAGGTCAAGAGTTTAATTCTGCTGTGGGCAATTCTGTATAACTAGGCAGTATGTTATTTTAATTGCAGTATATCCAAATAAAATATAGCCTCTTTGTCAATGACACATACCAAGTTGAATTGCCAAGATTTATGGTGGAGATTTTGACGTGATGAACCTGTCCCCCCAAACGCTGTGACCTGAATCGATGGCAAGCCCAGCTCTCAGTTGGCTTTGCTAAGCACAACACCATATACCGAGACTATTCATAATGCAGTTCCTCTAAAATGACTGTAGTCATCTCAATGTACAGTTTCTTTCTTTTAAAAATTTCAGGTACCGGTATTAGTCAATGACTAGTTGATAAATTTGGAATGAATGAGAATATGAGGCTAGGCAGCCATGCCCAACTAAGAAGGTGCTTCTTTGTATCGGCCTGTAATGTATGGGAACGAGAAATTAACATCTAATAGCAATCAATCACCGTCCTTATGTACTATATAAAGTGTATTATATAATCTTTTTTTAGCCATGCCTCTAGGGGTTTAACGACCTATACAAACCCACAGTTTGAAGTTTTCCTTTGAGTTTAATAGTGCTGCAAAGGCGGAGGCATTGGATGATTGAAGGTCTCTCTTGTGTATGGTTACGGTCCTTGTAACTGAGATACCAGATAGTCAAGAAGAATTGATAAATGTTAATTGTAAAAAAAGTTAACGCGTCTGAAAGGTGGTGTTTCCTCGTTTCTTCTTGAGGAGCCCAAACTTGGTCGCATCCCTTTGATACAAGGAAACACAAAAAATATTGTCACCATGAAAGAGATCGGACTTGAAGTCTACGGACCCAATCCTACTCTTTAGTACGGAGGCAATATTGCAGACGAGGACTGAGATCTCCAGCAAATCAATAATAGAAGGCCGTATTAATTTGACTCCCGGCTTCATCCGCGATCTAAATCTCGAGTAGTGTTAGTCAGAATAAAAATAGAAAAAGGAATGTGCTGATCACTATCCGACCGCGCCTCATTTTGCTATGATGTCAAGGATGCTTGGTGATCACCAGGGAATCTCTATTATGTGACAGATATTGCTGGCATCGGAATTATTCCTGCTACTGATTATGAAGTCGCCAATATAAACATGTTAATAAACAACCAGAACTACTTCCGCGTTATCAATCTCATATTTATTTTACAAGGCGAAGCGTTAGAAATGGGTTCTTAGTCATGGGAATCTGTTCAAAATGGATCCAGTAGAAGCTTGAAAGGTTGGTAGCTAAGATGGCAGGTCGCCACGGCGTGGGTCATCCCACTGGTCGGGAACACTGCTTACTGGGTTCTTCCGATCTCGCCATTAGTCTTCTATTCTTGCACGAAAGCTAGCAAATCCAGAGCTAATTTTATGCTAGCGTATTTTGATTGTTTCCGCGTCATTCCCGTCCCGTCGTTTGAGCGTCTTGTTTTATTTAGCTCGAACATGTCTAGTTTTCATGGCGACACATGAGAAGGGGGTCTGATTTTGCAACCAGCCAGATTGCATTCAAAACATGTTCCTAGATCATATTCCCTTTTAATTAATCTTTAAACATTTCAACCCTTTCATGATTTGTCAATAATTCCACTACACCTATCGACATTATTTTAATCCCGATTATGGGGTCATCACCATGAACTAGTTATCGACCAAAATTCACGGAAGTCATGATATTAGTGGGTCCGGTTTCATGGCGGCTCTCACCGTCAATAGCCAGTCCTTGGAAGAAGGATTTTAACCAATTACCTCGCAAGAAATAAGAGACTATCCACATTTCTGTCAGGGGTGTCGGTGAGCTGAGATTGCCATATCCACAACTGGTTAGCTCCGAACATCCTGTTGCCTTGCACCAACAAAGTAATCGCCGAAATCCTACCGTGAGTGGGCCAGTCAATGCTGCTATGTAACCGACATGATCGCATCCTTTGGTATTGTTTGGTCTCCTTCTTCCTCTCGCGATCTTCTGTGAGTCGCTGCACCCAGTTGCATCCGGTGCACCATGGCGAACCAACCCTATACCGACGACGCGGCTCCTTATACTGATGAGCCACCGGAAGAGAGCTCGAGAGCCAGTGATACCCTGCTCCACCTAGAGTACACGGCGGACCAAGATGATCAAAATAGTGGACCGCTTTCCACCACCAGATCAAGCCGCAGACAATGCCTGGGAACCCTCAAGAAGGTTTTGTTCGCCTTTGGTTGTCTTGTCGCGCTGACTGTCCTGGCTCTCAATCATTCTTCGAGAAGATCGAGACGCAAGTCCCCCGACCGATTATGGACACACAAGCCAACGGGCGATGGTAAAAGCAAGAACGCGGTGGCATACAAGCTCAACTTCCCTGCACTCTATCCAGACATTACTTCTGAAGCAGGATCGGAATGCCGTGCAGCCTGGAATAATCTCACATCGGTACCCTGCCACGACAAAGTCTTTGATCGAACCAGCGACAATGGCACTTCCTTCCCTCTTCGATGGGACCCAATGTACTTTCTTCCAAAAATGTGCACCGCAGGTTGCAAGGATGCTCTCAAAGACGCCCACAATGAGCTCTCGGCCAAATGCTCCTCGACTGACAGCTTCATCCTCGACGGCTATGACGGCATGTTCGGCACCCAGTGGCTTGAGGCTGGGCCTATCGCTGCTGTGAACAAGCTGCTCCAACGAAATGAGCACTTGTGCCGCTCCAGCCCTACAGGCGACAGTGACTACGAATTTTGCCCCGTTGAGATGTTTCAGCGGTTCGCCATTGTCGACGGTGTAAATGTGAATGTCGAAGGTATCGCATCATTCATCGAATACACTAGAGAAAGGAAGATTGAACAAGCTACTTGGCACAGAGGTACCAGGGGCTCAAGAAAATATCGATGCAGTTACAACTACCATACCCGACAGCAGGTTTATGGCCCTAATGATGGCGAAACTTCCTGCGGCTGGTGTACTTTTGACTACCTCAACCGCACACTCAGTTCATGGACTGATGCGTCTATCCTCAGTCCCGATAGCCACCAGGCTGTCTCACTTCCCGAGTTCATTAATCGCGTGACAATGGCAGGCAAGCGATGCGCGCCATCTAGAAAATGGGATCAGATTTATGAGGAGGCCATAGCCCGCTATGTTAGCTCAGGCCTATTGCCAGCTGACTGGGAAACGACACTACCATCCGGCGACTTGGCATTCTTGATTAAAAACGGACCCTCCCTTGGGGATTCCCCAGTCTCCGATATTTACAACGAAATTGAACGCCTATCATCTCCAGAAGCCGAAGAGAACTGGAACGGGTCCATTAGCGCGATCCCTAACTCGAAAGTCTGCCTCGAGGCCTTGGGGGAACTCTACACTTCAGCCAAGTGTTACATTAATGTTTCTCCAGAGACACTTTCTAGTATGATGGATGAGGAGTCAAAGAGTCTTCGAGAAGCCTACTGCAGCCAGGAATGCTCTGATTTTGTCAATTCTCGGCCAACCAGGTCTAAATCCGGCACCAAGTGCCGTACGAGTGACATGACACCTGAGACTCGACAATTCTTCAAAGACTACACAATAGCAAAGAGGCAGCGCGAGTCTTATTGTGCTCTTCTTGGTACGAAGTCCTGGAGTTGGGATTGTGCCAAAGCTCTGCAGAGCATGAATACAACGGAATGGGCTCTTGACGGCCGCCCAATAAGCCCGGACCTCCTTGTTACAGTAGACAAGGGACTCGATGATATAAAGACCAGGTTAATCCCAGAAGAGCTGCGTGAGGCTTTCGAGAAGGATAATCAGGTGCTCGCATCAAGCCCAATCGCCAAGAATGTGACAGATCGAAAGTGGATCAAACAAGTCGGTGACAGTGTCTGCGCCGGCTGCATTTGGACTTGGCTGGCAGGGAAAAGCGAATTTGAGAGGGTCCGCTACTTGTCCCAATCTTCGTCAACTTCAGATTACGTGGAGATGGTCAAGAAATATCACTCGACGTGCACAGGTCTTGGTGCAAACTGGCTCGGCGGGGTGCCATACGGTGATGACCCAGTCATCTGGCGTGTGAAAGATAATAGCGGCAATATTATGCGATACGTCGAGTCAGAATATAAGGCATTCAACGGAAAAGAGGTGTATGGAGTGAATGAAGCAACTGGGAGGGTCAGCATCTACTCAGAGAATCGTGGAACTAGACCTGGTGCTGACATTGGGTCAATATGGCACGTCTTGCAGGCCGAAAGAGGCTTGAAGGCGACCAGAGAGGGGAGATCAGAAGAATGGAGATTGGAGGAACAAGAGCACAGAAGTAAGGCGGACAAAGAAATTTGGGACGTCGGTGACCGATGGAGTGGTGTACGTTACATTGGCCCTGAAGGCGGGTTTGGGGAGAAGAAACAGCAGGCATAGTTGGAAAAAATAGTTTCGATCAGTTCTCAAGTTAATTCACTGTTCAATGAACCCATCGGGCCGCCAGACTCGGCTGACACAAAATAGCCTACCACCAAAAAGTTCTACATGGCTGTTTTGGTCTTTTAGATACATTTGAATCCTTCTGTGCGTGATTATTTGCCTTTGCAGAAAGCATTAATTATTGTGCTGAGAGCTCATGCTCAGGTGACTCAACTCTTACAACAAGGACGTGTTTAAAATTCTATTCTTCTTACAAAGCCGTCTTCTGATCATCTTTACTAAGATGCAAGGTATATACATTAAGCATTCTGTTTAGTGGCATCGAACCCATTGCGGCACAAATATCGAGATCGATTTAAGAGTGTAGTCTATATCTTCTGTATCCATTTTACACCACTGGCAATATTACCTCGCACACCTTGCCCCTTGGTTCAATGAGCATGAGGCTATCCACCTTCATGCTTTCGACGGTAGTGGATGGGGCTAACCGGACACCGCGAAATGTGCGGAAAAAAGCCGCCGCGCCGTGACGCATTTCCATGTAGGCCAACTGTTTACCTATGCATCCCCGAGAGCCTGCTCCGAACGGTGTAAAAGCTGCATTCGCTGCTTCAGATGAAAAGCATGGTCCCGTCGGTAACCATCGGGTGTGGTCAAACCTAAATGGATTTAGTCGGCTATTATAAGTCTGAAAGGGATCACGTACAACTCTGGATCTTGAAATATTTGGGGATCTCGATGCATAGTCCAAGATTGAGTAGCGACATGTGTGCCACCAGGGATATGGTACCCGCCTAGCTGAACCCCTTCTGGGGGCACGATTCGGGGAAGTGGAGTTGGAGCGGCTCCATAGAGACGCAGAGTTTCTCGAATAACCGCATGGAGGACTGGAAGTTTCTCAAGCTGCGCATCCGTGAAAGGTTCTTCTAGATCAGCTACCTCTTCTTCAAGACTTTCCTGTAGAGTTGCATTCGATAAGACACACCAAACAAGATATGTAAGTGTGTTTGCTGTCGTATCTGTACCGGCAATTATAAATGAACCAGCCTCAACGCAGATTTCTTCGTTGGACAGAGGCTTTTCATCCTTGTCAGCTTCCGCTAAGACCTTGGCAAAGAGGTTTTTGGCCTCTATCGTTTGTTGACTGTTGGACACTGCGACTTGGCCCTTACTTAAAAGTTCCTTGTGGGCCAGAAAAAGTCTGTGGTTTCGAAAACCTGGCAGCTTGCTGAGCAGAGAATACATCCAAGGGAATGAAAACGCCGAGAAACCAGCGACGCTGTGAAGTTTTACCGCACTAAACCAAGGATCCTCCTGAAAAGAATTTAGCTCCAGATTAGACCTTAATAATGGAATCGGTTCGTACCTTTCCTCGTGTGAGTCCATCGAAAGACTCTCCAAACATGAGTTTCGATATCACATCGGACGCCATCAACATCCACCATTTTCGAACATCAACTAGCCCATTTTCATTCATGGCCTCCTTCCTCATTCCTAGAATTGTAGCGGACATTTTATCACGAACCATGTCTTCCCAGTCGCTGCGAAGGGACGTGGTTGTGAAGCCCCTCCCCAGGAGCCGTCTGCGGTTGGCATGATCTACCGTGTTGGTCACCTGAAAGAGGCCATAAGGCGGTTTTCCAGCTTCGGTGACACCAAAATAGTGGTAGTAATCAGGCTTCTTGAAATGACCACCCACTCGATGAATCGCCTTGTAAGCCTCAATATTTGACACAAACACTTCATTGGGTGACACGCGGACGAATGGACCAAACTCTTTATGAAGCCTATGGTAATAGTCAACTTGGTGGCGTGATATAGTCGCGATTGTTCCTGGAAGCCCCGTGAATCGGGCATGCCATGGGCCAGGTATCGCGTTTAGGGGACTTAAAAAAGCCTTTGCAAGGGACTGGTCACTGTATTAACGTCGATATTCAACCACGTTGTTGGATAAAACGTACTGTAACGATATACCACAGCAAGTAAATTGCCGATGCCGAAAAAATGAGAAGTAATGTTGCAGAAGTCATGGTATTAAGATGTCAGTGTATTTCGATATCTTGTAATCTGGTACAATTCCTAGTCTTCTGGGGTGACTGTCGTTTAATACTTGGTAGAATTGTTATCGGATAAATTCTAATTACCGAAGTCGGGTACATAATAATCGTCAAAAATCCGATCTTGGCAGTGTTTGGAGGCTGAGGGGTGCTTGCTGACAAACCTCGGAGGATCGACAATACCAATTACGTGCCAGACAGTGCATTTCGGTTTGTGGATAGAAATGACAGAGACTAAGAGCAAATGTACGTTTAATTCATTAAACTAATGCCTGCATGGCTAGTCTAATTGGTGTGGCTCTATCTGATTGTCAGAGGCAAAGAGCGGTCTCCTGAATGACGTCTCTAGCTCCAGCCACCTCAGTAGCTTCGTAGCCAATTGGTCTATATTTGAGGAAATCGATTGGTCACTCTGTGTTCCGAGTTGTCAAGGCTCAAAAGTAGACATTCAAAATCCTTGATCAAGGTATGCCATCTAAGTTCATGTGGGGATCGAAGATCCCCAAGTCGATCAGCCGTGATCAGCAATTAGTGGCGTCGGGATGGTCCGGGTGGAGCAATCATCAATGATCGCGAACCGCGAATCGCGAGATCGCGGTTCGGAGAATAAACGAGCACTTAAAGGAAGTTTCGGACTTTTCGGCAACGCGAGAGGAGCGAAGGTTGGGGATGATCCTGCCTGTTGGTGTTGTGGGGCATAACAATCTGCAAGCCTATCACGAGGTTGGTTGCAACAGTGTCGGAGAATGATAAAAGTCCGGGCGGCTATGCTTATTGGAAATTGCATAACATATTATTAAGACAATATTTATAATTTAAATGTACTTTCATTTTAAATATAAAGACTATCACCGTATTTAAGCTCTCTTGCATTCCTTGAATCATGAGAGTTGTCAAGAGAGCTTTAAATACAAGTCCCATACCTTGGTAAGCAAGCCACAATTAAAAAGGAAGAAGAAGAAGAAGGTCTTTGGAGCTTTTGCGACTGTTTGGCATTTGTGTGTGTGATTAGACGTACCTAGAGGTCGGATAGAGTATTGGTATGCAAGACTAATGGGTACCATGTATTTACAACGATAAAAGTTTGTATTAACTCCATACTTCGGTCCGTAAATTGAAATATACTAATTAAGCTCCTACAGTCATCTGAAGAAATTTCTATTCTAGTTATTTCTTTACTAGAGGGCTACATTTCCGGAGTTTCACCATCCATCTCACCTAGAAAAAAAATCATAGGCATATGCATCCAAGAAAGATAAATCCTCAATCATAAGCTCATCCTCGTGTCCCGAAAACCCACCTTCCAGGTCGGGAAAAGATACTGATGAAATGTTGGTCGAGGTAATATTAAGAGGCGTTGGTTCAAGCTCGTTTTGTGTCTGACTTGCTGAATGAGCCCAATATGACGATGAATCCAAAGCATTCTGAACCTGATATGGCTGTTCAATCGACGGTTCAGGCCGAAGCGTAAAGCTATCGCTAGCATTGTAGTTGTTTTGGGTTGGCTGATGAGACGCTGTGTAGTCAGCTGCCTTCTGATTGGAGCTTTTTTGCTTCCACCTAACCGCTCGCTGTTCAAAATACTGCAATAAGCTCTGTGCGTATCTCCAATGCTTTGATAAACACTGGAGAGACAGCATAAGAGATTGGAAATGGCCCCGTGATTTGGCAGCTATAATCGGATTGTGAGACCCAACTTCATTGCTGACGTAGATCATGGCTGTAAAGAGAGCGTGATTACTATAGAACCATAGAGTAGACAGCTGTTTTTGGCTAAGCAAGGAGTCAAGTATAGAACAGATTGAGATGGTGGCGCTTCCACAAAGACTCGGGTCGCTACAAGCTTCGGATGCTTGATCACGCGCGTTGTGCCTTGGCGGCGGTCGATGAAGGCGGATGACGAAGTCGCTGTAAGTGAGGTGAAGTATCGACTGCCAAATGTCCCCATTCGCCCCAGAATGTTGAAGCTTTGACGGAAGTTCAAGTAGAAATCGTGCGAGAGCTTCGTCTGCTTTGCGGACAGCCTGGACACGACTTTCGGGGGAAGCATTCAGTGCGCACCATTCCTTCATTGTACGAGAGATGATCCGGCACAGTTTTGCCTGGTAAATGACGAAATCTGCTGCTGCACCAGGTACCCCTTCGAAATGAGAGTAATCGAGTTCCCTTGTATCGCTGTCATCGATATTCCTTGTTGGGTTCAGCATATGTGCTGCGCAGTCTTGCTTAGGGTAACTTACAGAGCCTGTGGCTGACCGCATGAAGCCGACGCGATGGTGTCAAATTGAAATAGCACCCACCAAAGTCGTGTGTATACCCGCTTATGCGCTGCTTGCATTTTGCACCTTGTGGTGTCTCTGTGCATCCCAAGGCCAAGCGCAGTTCGAGTGGCAATGCCGATCCAGTACCAAGCGTTTGCCATCACCTCTTCCAGGCCATCAGAGTACCAAGTCATGAGAAGCGCTATTTGTATGTAAGTTACTCGATCATGTTCGAGCCGATAGTCGACTAGAGTCTTGGCCCTGCCGAAGAAGATTGTTTGTAACCTCTTCATGCTTTCGTCTTGGGATGCTAAAACATGGGCTCCGACGAGGAAAATGGCGTTAAGTAGAGCTGGTGATACTGGGTTTTCAGGGTCTTTTCCTTCATACTGAACCATGAACATCTCTTCATCAATGATCGGCCATCCGACGTTCACATTCTCAAAGTATACACGGATCAACTTGTCGGCCAGGCTTTTTTCTGGCAGCTCAAGCATTTCGGGAGGAATGCGTCGTAGTATATTAGATGGAGCCTGGAGGCGGTGGTATTGGCGGTTGCAAAAATGCAGAACCCCATCTTCGCTGGGTTTGAAAGAGCTTTGACGAATGAGATAGTTACAATTGGATATTCTAGTGCCAATGAAGCATAACCGTGTCCGGTGATCAAGCTCCAGCGCCCTAACATCTTCGCGATGTATGAAGTCCAGAGTGTTCTCGTCACCGACGCCATCTATTTCTTCATCTTGTGAAGCCTGGCTCGTCGATACTGGTGATACCTCTTGGGCGACGCTGCCAGGTTTCTTCGTGGTCAACGTTAGGGCGGGTTGGATAGGCTTAGGGTTTGTTGAGCGGGCTACTGCATCGCGATGTTTCTTTTTGGGAAATAACCGACATCCCGACAGGTTACGAGATGCACAACTCGTACAAGGAACACCTTTGTCGACAATGTCACAGCGGACTTTCCGCTCATGACAGTGGACGCAGGCTCGCCCGTCTAGAAATGAAACCCGTGTTAACCATCAAGTGACGAGAAGGGGAAAAGAAGGGAGGCCAGTGCGTGACTTACTAATTCTTCGTCCAGCAATCTGAGATTTACGACTAGTGCTTTCCATATTCTGAGCTCCGGAAGTTCTGCAGCACGGCTGAGTAGGTATTGCAAGATTCAGCGTCCGATAAAAGGGCTGCTCTTGTGTGTGGACGCGCGAGATGAAGCGGAACGGAGAAATTGACCAGTAGCGTCGCTTAGTTTGATCCTCGGAAGTTGCGGGTCTGACGGATCTGGTGCAATTGGCCAATCACACCATTTCTCATCCACTCTTGCGATTTCTGCAGATGGGCATGATCCCTCCTTGATGGGGTTCATTCTATTTCATCCCCATGAATAATACGAGGCGAGAAAATATTGCAGAAAAAAAGATTACAAAGCACCTCTGCTGACACAAGTTCGCTCCAAGCAGAGCGTCATAATCGTAGAATTGGTCCTTTATCGGAGTGGGCGAGATCTGTTTCATTGATCGTGGGCAAGCTAAAGTGGGAAAATGAAATTCGATTTGCAAAGGAGACACTACTCTGTCGTAAATTAAAAAAGGGTATATGCCGTGATAATCTAGGATAGTATATTCCGTAATGGTGCGAATGACCAAACGCCTTTCCAATGTAGTCCCGACTCCAATAAGACGTATAACATAACTCCCACTCATCTGGGTATCATGGCGCGCCATCGCCTTGTCATCACCTTGTTTCTACAGGTTCTATGCCGCCGGAATCGCGGCTACTGAATGAACCATCCCCGTTCTTTATCGATGAACCCCCGTGTTTATATGCGCCCTCGATCTGCACAGAGTATGGTGATCCTTGAAGTAATGTGTCGGTGTCGTTGTGGTTAAATCCGAGCTGAGTTTTTGTTCCGGGGCGCTTCGCGTCCAGAGTATGCATCTCTACCGTTGTAGTAACAATTGGCCAATCCATGTTCCTAGCGTTGTCGTTGACGGCAGTTCGACCTTCCACGACCGTGTCTCCAGCACCCGGTCTCGTTCCATGCGATTTGGATCTGGCGTATGATGAATCCTCGCGGTTATCTGAAGATCGCGCAATTTTCGCAATGAGACTAGCCATTGACATTTCGATATTGAGTTTGACGATGTACGCGAGCGGGTGGAATTGCATATACCTAATCGATATCTCAGTCAGTAGCTGTTCTCAATTGACCACATGGTGAAATTAGTAAATTGTCCTTACACAAAAGTGTTGTTCAAACTCATCATGGCCACAATAAGGACATCCATGCTCAGCGAAAAACAAATGATGAACATGTTGAACTTGACAAGGTTGTTATATTTCTGAAGGCCCAACTTGACCAAGTTTTCCTTCACAATTCGGATGAAGAAGAGATTAAGAGCAGCGTCGACAATTAGGTAAATCACTTTCTCACAGCGATCCCATATGTGGTTGATATCGATGTATGTGTCGGATATTTGGAGCCTGGCAGGAACCCAAATGCAGTAGACGGAAATATTGATTGCAGTAATCAGGGCAGCAACACCATATTTAAGTCTCCATATAAGTCGTTGGTCATGGATGAGGATCGCACATCGATTCACAATAATCTGTAGAAGGAATTGGACCTGGTCTCTATGTTAGAGGAGACTGTTAGAAGGGAGCAGCAGGATTAGACAAACCTGAAGAGCCCACAGGGTAACTTCAATTATACTTTGTCAGCCATAAAACTTTCAATGTAGAAATAATAGGCGCGAAATTATTATACTCACGAATACAAAAATAAAAAGCGAAACTACAGATCCCATGTCAGTGGTGCTCAACCTTGCCGTATTGTATTGCGAGTTGGGGAAACTTTACCTTGGTGGGATCACGCCCAAGAGGTACATGAAGCAAATAATTCCGAATCCAAGACAAACAGCAATTTCGAGCCAAATCATCCAAACATAAGCATTTCGAAACACGGCAAATCCACGCCGTTTGTAGACATTGTGTGTTTGTTGCACGGCTGTCCATGTTGTTAACCATCCAATACCCAAAGTAAACCCCCAGGCCAAGGAAGCAATAACCAAATCATCTCGCGTCACCTTTTCGAGAACGAATCGATCGGGGAGAAGAGTAAGCATCCTGTGACCAATACCAGTGATTCGGCGACAAACAGAAATGAAACTGGTGTCAGATCAAGGAAGCATGGAGACAGTATATGAAAAACGCCCTGCCAGGACCGAGCGCCTAGATTGCCCCTCACCGACATGGTCTGTGTCGCGCTCACTCAAGGTCTTTTGTCAAGGATATCAAATAACAAGATTGGGCTCAACACGTTCTAACGCGAGTAACGTGTAGAAGTGGAACCCGTCAATCAATCATGACACATGTATTGGCGTTCTAGGGTCTTCGTCGGGCTGGCGAAACGGACGTCAATCGCAGTCTGTGTGGAAAAGAGCACCTGTGCCTAGCTAAACCGCGCCGGCAAAACTCAAATAGCGGCTAATGTCTCAGCACAACGAGTTCGTCAGCAGCCTCGAGTCATGACTCCCTCCGCACTGGCCGGGAATGTCCTGAGCCAAGGCTGCTAGACCCGAATGAGCCGGGATCAGCGGATTTTCAAGGAACCATCTCCACAGCTCGGACGCGGCTGGATCTAGCCGGCAGGACCGCACGGTCGTAGTGTTATTATCTCAGGGAGCGCCCTTCGTATTCACTCGTGCGCGCCTTGCTTTCATCATATTAAAGACGAATTTGGAATAATGCATGCCAAGGCTTGCGTGTGCTGGTGCTAGTTAATCACTTCGCCAGCACGCACGAGACTAACCAGCCAAAAATTCAAGGGATCAGTTCGCTAACTCTAACCGAGGACGGGACAAATTACCCCGAGCGAGCGAGTGGACGCCACTTGTGTAAGCGGCGGTCTTTCCTTCCTTTTTGACAACAAACAGCGCTCATATCCTCCCATTCACTAAAAATTTGGGGTGTTCTAGCTAAATAATCTGAAACTTATAGAAGCCTTGTTTCTAGTCCATATCTTTGGACCCTTCTCGACTTCTCTGTGGCGTGGGCCTGCCGTCCCCATGCCGATGATGGCCCCCCTATATTCTACTAGACCACCTTCCAAAAATGAACAAGCCTTATCCCGGACTGGTGAAAGATTGCTGATCTGCCGGTGATGAGGCGCAGTAAGGCCGTCGCGATGGCGTTGTAGATCACCGATCCATGACTGAAGCATAACCCAAACTCACTCGGATCGTGTGCTTGCCGCTCCTTTTCGGCCGGGACGTGAACCTGGACTGGAGAGAGGTGGTCACTAATTTATTCGGAGGCCATATGCTTTGGAGTTTGCCGAACGCCAAGCAAATAGTCCGCGCCTAGCATGACAACAAAAGATCCGGGGTGCACCGTTTACGGCAGCTGAAGGCATTCACTGCCGAACATATTCGGGCAGACAGGCCCCCCCGGACCCCATTCAATCGCACCACCCGCCTCGATGCAGAAAATATCTTTAACTTTCAATTGGTAGCCTCATTTCTCGATGATTGATGATCCTCCCATCCAATTTGGCAATATCATTCTGCAGTCATTCATACGCTTGCTCTGTCTCACCATCCCCACACGCTTCTTCCTTCTTCTCCACAAAAACCCAAGGATCATGTGTACACTTCTCTTACAGCCCGGAAACTTGGGACTTGGATGAAAATGCGCCATCTGCTCTGGTGCTCCGGCTAATCGCGCGACTGGGTAAGCTGGGTGAGTTCTACTCACACTGTCGGGCGAGCCAGCTTCCGTACAGCGTAGGTTACCCACGTCTAAACGTAGCGATGCACTTTTAATTCGCGCTTAAAATAATATGATGAATCACGTATCGCGTTTCGCGCCTCTGCAAACCATTATATGGAGCACCATCTTCCGGATTAAATAAGCTAGAGTGTTCGCCATAAAGCAATATTAATCCCGACAAGTAGTCTTAAAAAAAAGCAATGGTTAGTAAAAATAAAAATAAAATAAAAATGGCGTATGCCCCTAATGAACCCTATTAGCTTTAGGACTGTCATTCTCACACGTGGTCTCAATCGCCTCAACAGACGGGTGTTGCGTAGGTCAGAGACCCGGAATAGCCGGCATCGAGATGAAGGTCAAGGGACGATAGACAACCCTGCAGTCGGCCCCAAACACCATAACATATGACCCCACCACACCGCGCGACCGGGGTTTCCGCGCACCAGCAACTGGATAAGCTCTTGACTTTAAGACCGGATTTCTCAATCAAAATAGCATAAATTAACTAGAAATTAATGGCATATATTCCTTATACTGTCTACATTAAAACAATCTATTTCTCCTTAGAACCCTTAGTCTTGCGGCATTGGTATTGCTTCCTTTGGTGCCTTTACTTTGCCTTGCCTTCCTTTGACTTTTTTATCTCTTCTATTGTAGGATATAAAGCAATTAGATTATATTCAACTGCCCTCTTTTCTATTGGCTTATTTAAAGCTATTTCTGCTTTTAGGCATGTATTTTCTGCTTCTAATTTGGCATAGGCAGTATGCATACAATCCAACTTATTGCCTGCTTTTTAATCTATTAACTGGATAGACTAATTAATGCTACTAAGGCTATTGCCCACTGAATTTAGCTATATAATTAGCTTAAGCTTATTCTTAGGTGTATATAAAATATCTTTTATTGTACACTTATAGTATTTTAATATATGTAGTGGTATCTTTAGGGGTAAGTAATTCTTAATAATAATAAGCTTTATTAATGCCTTTTCCATATTAATAGGCCATATTCCACTGCCTAAAAAACCTACCTAAATATTTTCCTTTATTATAGCTTCTTTAGAAGTTATTTTATATACTTTAATAAAGTATTGTTTTTAAATGGGTAAGATGGCTATTATTGTTATATACTGGCATGTATGGTGTTAAAAGGTGTGCTTAAGTAGGCTAAAAATACCTATATTAAAAGGCTATATAATATAAGATAAATAAGGAGGTAAATATATCATTTAGATACGATTAAATAATGCCAAAAATCGGAATCGCAATAACATATATCCTCTAAAGCCATCTATCACAAGAATCCTCTATAAAGCCAGGTTAGAAGGCTATATTTTTGGAATAAATAGCTCTCTTAGCTACTTTTTATATATTTTACTATTTGCCTACCCTAAGGGCATATAGTTATATGCTTAGTCTGGAAAACTATTAGGAAATTATTATATTTAAAGATTATTTCCTAAAAAGATTATATAGAAGGGAAGGCATCTTCCTAGAGTACTTTCTACCTTAATAATTAATATCTATTTATAATAATCACTCTCTATAACAATCGCCTGATTTATCTCTACTATTCTAATTACTTTTCTAACTTTAATTATACCCTTAATAAGGCTATATTCATCTATATTATAAAGCTAATCTAATCCAATAGACTTATTAACCATTTACTACAAGAGCACTACAAAAAATTTATAAATTAATTTAAAAGTAATATACTTTATTCGAGAAGCTTTAGTAAATATTAATCCTTTAATTTTAATATCTAGATAGTATTTAAGGAAGTATAAGATCTAATAATAGCCAATATATATATCTAGGTTTTAAAGGTTGATTATTTCTTATGCAAAAACACATACATTACACTAGGAAAGCATACGCCCAGTAGCTTCTTCTTTAAGAATATACCATTTTAATTCTTCCTCTTAAATATATAATAATTTTTATAATACCTTATAACTTTAAAATGCATTTTTTATATTATTTATTTGACCCTATATAGTAGACTTATTAATCTTATACTCATATAAAAGTAGCCAAATCTTATACCCTTATATATACTTTTCTAAAATTTCAATTAGTACCTTTTCTCAAGCAGGGTTTGATTTAGTCATAGTGAAAATTTGAGTTGATTTGGACTGAAAATAGTGATATTATTGAGGAGTGTTCATAGATAAATTACGCGGGCGCGTCGCGAGGTTGGTGCGCGGAAACCCCGGTCGCGCGGTGTGGTGGGGTCATACGTTACTAAATAACACACGAGCCCGGCCAATTGAGCATCAGGGCCGAGTCGCGATCGTCATGTCGATCGAACCTTAAGACCCCGAAGCCGACGGCCACCTCCAGCGGCTGCCCCCAATAGCTAGCTAGCTGTAACACCAGCTATAGGATGCCTAGATAAAAATTAAGAGCTCCTTCATAACAATCGTTTGATAAGTACCATGTTCCCAAAGTCTCATTCTAATTTCGTTTATATTATCGACAGTTGCTATAGTAGGAGAAGACCTTAGTACTTAAATTTTCTAAGCTGACCGGATTACTGTTTATCCGTATGGAAGGGGGGCATTTTTGTAGTGTGGTTCGGATGAGAAATGAATGGTGGTACGTAATGTTTGGATTGCCAATGTCGCGAGTCAGATTTGTAGAGCCTAGCTAGAAGGTCGATGCGATTTAAAGACAAAGGGTCAAAGCCTTTGGTCGTCAAAAATCGGACAGCTTTGTGAGGGCCAAAAAAGCCAAAAAAGCCAAAAAAGCCAAAAAAAAAAAAAGCTTTGCATCTAGGGTATGTCGGCTCTAAAAACGAGTGATTGGGGAAAACAGTTCTAGAGGTTGGTCTTATGAGTATCAGGCTCAGGGATAACCCTCCGCAAGCTGAAAACATAACGTGGCGTAAACCGTTTAAAATGGTAATTCCATCTAGAATCTTCTAGTCTACGAGGCAAACCGCTGGGGTGAAGATTCTAAGTGACCTTGATCGATTTTTCATGTGAGGCTGACTAAAAGCAAAAAATAATTTACGCATTGCTCTGCTATTGACACCGGCAAACAAAAGAGCATCACGAAATGTCTATCGCCATGTTCGGTTAACATTCAAATTGTATGTTGCACACACGCACACACGAGTACTATTCTAATTGCGCAACTATGGCATAATCTAGGTATCATCTTTCCTACATGTCATGAGGTTGGGGCTTGGAGAGAAGAGAAGATAAAAATAATAATATGTTGCAATTAAGCTTGAGCGATGTTCTATCTCAGATAGCTGTCACATAAACACGATCAGATCTAATAGTGAACTATTTACCAAGACCATGTACATAACCCCTTCTTATTTCCTTTCAATATTCCATAAACCAACATTTAGTGTGTGATACTGGAGCCCGGTTAAAGACGTACTACCGTTGGTGGGTCATGCTTGGGCCAAATCACCGCGGTTAACTCGCATCAAGCGAAGAATGGCAGGATAAGAAATAAGAAACGAAGGCTGAAGAAGCTATGTACGCTTTTACTGTGTGTGCCTTGAAAATCAGGTATGAAGCTATTATGTGGCTCCATAAAATACAGCCAGCCCAAATAACTCGATGATGGTCCTACTCCAGCATCATTCAGCCTCCCCAGCAGCTCCGTAACTTTGTATCCTTACCTACGCCGTTCTGATGTACCCTGACCTGGAAAAAACTGCCTCTGCTCTCGCCCCTATTCCGGCCAGACCATGGGGTGATAGAGCGATAGCTGCTCTTGGGAGTAGACTAGTTTGTAGTGTAATGCTATATCTCATCTGACGTGTAATCTTAAGCTAATTCAATTACTCAGAACTATATATTCGTTGTTGAGGACGCAGACTTTGAGCATGCAACCCATAAATTGAGCCAAGCCAGTTTTCAATATTTATCCTGGTCCTTTGGGTCTCGAGAACCTGAATTTTATGTAGGGCCGATTAAACAACATGTTCTTGATACTATCAATGAGGACTACGGGAATTTCGACAAAAATTCGGCTCGTTTTCTCTTTGTTGGCATGTCTCAAAACAAATACAAACTTGCAATCGTCCCATCTTCTTTTGCGCATATTAGTGTCAAGGAGAAAGCTCAGTTTGAGAGCGAAAAAAATATTTTCTTTCCCGACGGTACATCTCTTCTTCGGAGCTTCGTCTAAATGCTAGTGTGAGAGCCTATCGAGGGCCTGTGGACGTCGACCTTGCAAATGTGGGCTATTACTCATGTCTATGGTGACCTGATGCTTGAGGACAATGTTTTGGATAGCTGCAAGGATAAAAAAGCAAAGTCTTCGTTCAATGAGAACATTCAAAAGTTTAGCGGTGGTATTGACAGGATCACGTGGTCAAAGCGATTGGGGAGAGTCGGATATGACGAAAGTTTAGCGCGGAGAAAGTAGCCTAGGTTATGAATTATTAGTTAATTGATATGGCATGTTATCACGAAAACAGTCACGGAGATTATCACCAAAAATGCTGGACACATTACAAGGCTAGCTCCCAAGACCAAATCGGCAACCTTGATGGTCACAAACACTGTCACAAAAACTATCACTAAGACGGAGGAACCACCTGGCTGCGAAAAAACCGTCTATTTGGTCATAGAAGGGTGGCTGTCAAGGGATAGCTACGATTCCAGGTGCATTGAGAAGCTCTTGATTTCTGTAACTATGGAAGGGATCTATCTAGGTCTCTTAAAGCTGCTGTTACGGCTAGCCGTTGGAGGCAGCTGCCGGCTTCGGGGTCATAAAGTTCGGTCAACATGACGATCGCGACTTGGTCCTGATGCTCAATTGGTCGGGCCGGCCCGGCAGGGCCTGTGGTCAAAGGATTGATAAGTCTGGCGTGTGCGTTATCTAGCATGATATTTTGGGACCGGTTGCAGCTCTGACCATCTTCCTATTACATTTATCCTGATAGCGGCTATTCCGGGCATCTGACCTGCGTAAGAGTCGTTGGTTGAGGCTATTGAGACCACTTGTGAGTGTGACAATCGCGTTTGGAGCCCCAGGAGCCAGAGGGCACATTGTTCAGCTACTTAAGGTTTGAAAAGCGGCACATTATCCTGAATAAGTTTTTTTGAAGGTAAATCACGAATTTAATTGAATACATAATCATCCTTTGGCATCTAGGCTTCATACAATATTTAGCACAAGATACTGAGGTGCCAGGCATCTTTTGAAGTGAAGCCATCCAAATACCCCACATACAGTACCCCGCCAATGATACCCCACATCCATTATGAAACATTTTCGCCCAGGAAAGGCAAACATTATTAAACAAGAAAGTTCTCATAAATATGTAATTGAGGTATTCCTAAAGTATCTATTTGGATGTTTGAAAAGGACTCTATCTAAGCCTTGCCGTTTCCATTTGCAGCCTCGCTTAGAATCCTGTCAACTTCAATCTTATGCTTAGAAAAGTTGTCAACCAAATCGTCCCACATTTTGGGGTCGTGTTCGTGCTTTTCCTTGCTATTCCAGGCCCAATCAGTAATTGTGAATGCTCGAGAGCTCTCAAACATGAAAGCAATGGAGCCGAGTGAAATCTGCATAGCGGGAGGGTCTGCCTTGGAAGCTTCATAGAATTGTTCATAAGCCACTCCGTGAGGGACGAATCCGCATTCAAATGAGATGCTACCCGGCTGAAACTCGTCAGAGCGACCGCCATATTCACCGTAGATGAGACCCATGAGCTCCGAGGCACAGTTCCTGTGGTAGTACGGTGGCCGATAGGTGTGAGATGCAACATCCCATCGAGGGGAGAAAATGAGCAAGTCAGCCAATGGAGCCGCCGGGTCTCGAGATTTGGCCGTGAGAACGCAAAAGACGGAGGGATCAAGATGATCCACAGAGATGGACCCAATATTGACAAACTTGGTCAAGTCGTACTTGCATGGAATATAGTTTCCATGCCAAGCGATAACATCAAAGGGGCAGTGTGTTTGTGTGCTCTTGAAGAATTTGCCACCAAGCTTGTAAATGATATCCCAGGGGTCATCCTTTGTCACTTCATATGCAGCGACGGGGTGCAAAAAGTCTCGGGCGTTAGCAAGGCCGTTCGCGCCAAGCGGACCCAGCTCAGGCAGCTCCCAGTTAGAACCCCAAATCTCCAAGATGTATCCACGGGTTGGTCCTTCTACGTTGACTTTGAAGCGCTGTCCACGTTGGATGATGCAAATCTCTCCAGGCTGGACGTAGAGAAAGCCAAACTCTGTCTGGATATCAAGTGCACCTTGCTGTGGCACGATGAGGAAGTCGCCGTCAGAGTTGACAAAGGCAGATTTGGTCATGCTCTTGTTGCACAAAAAGACATGGGTAGCCAATCCCTCTCGCAGGCTGGGATCACCGGACCCAGCAACGGTCTTCAGACCGGCAACAAAATCCACATCCTCGCCCTCTGGAATAGGGTATGGCTTCCAGGCCAACTGAGTGGGGGAAACATGCACGCGAGGATTGATGGGGAGGAAGGTAGACTCAGTGTCTTTGTTATCGGGAAGGTCAGTCTAACCGGGATTAGTGCATTTCCTCTTACATGCTCGAGTAATACTCACGAAGCCCTGATGAGCGACAGCAGGTCTAGAACGATATAGCCAGGCCTTCTTGTTCATGTGGCGAGGGGCAACAAAAGCTGAGGCGGTCATCTGCTCAGCGTAAAGACCAAATCGGATTGCCCTAGGGCTATTCTGGCCTTTCGGGATTGTTCCAGGAATTGCTTCTGATTCAAAGTGATTTCCAAATCCAGGCATGTATTTGTAAGGATCATTTGGTCGCGTCTCAAAAGAAGGAATGGTTCCATTTTTCTGGGTGGCGGCCCAGTGGAAAGCGTTCTGAAAATCCTTTGGAGTTAGCTGGGACGCCATGGTTGCTGACTGTATAAAGGTAGATGATGTTAATTGTTGGTTTGTTTTGACTTGTAAGCTGGAAACTTTGGAAGGCTTTTATTCTGTGCCTACCTGACCTCCAACTCCCCACATGGGGGCTGGTGGGGTAGGTCAAAGGAGGAGGACCCAGGACATCGTACATTCATAATCTCTTCATAAGCAGAACAGACGTGGGGCCATCGGGAAAATATGTGAGTTTATTGAAATATCTGATGACAATTTAAGTTTGGCACTCGGAATGCCCGGAAACTCTTTGGGGCATGGATTTCTATGTTGAGCCTCACCGCTTGCAGAACCGCATTCTGTAGAGGTTCGTCCGATCAATTTTTATCCACCGATGACTGGAATAGTGATGTAAGGCTATGGAATAATATAGAATAACATTTTTTATTGTATATGTATCAACACAGAGGCTAACAAAGAGTGATCTTGGTTCAGGATAGGGATGCCGGAGGCAGACACGCCGATAACTGCAAATGGTGCTGACGACCATCGAATAAATCGGCATTTCCCATATTCCCTCATCCAATGACTTCCTTAACCATGAATTAAATTCTTAAATCCTGCCGTTCTTTGCATTCTATTAATTGGATAGTAATGTTGGCTGGGTGTTGATGTGGGGAATCAATACCCCACATCATCAGCATGCTTCATAAACTGCATTGAGTAGCAGTCGAATGCGCCTCAACTGGCAGCTGCGACAATCTAGCGACTTGTTAGCCATGCGTAATAATGGCATTATGAGTGGATCGAACCTTTGGCTGCGGATTTACCTGATGCCATCGGGTGTGTGTGCAAAGTTTAGGTCTTAGTGAGAACTTGGACGTGACATATCAACACTGAGACGGCTCGTGGTTTGCTCAATTGTAGACGTGTGGAATGGCGATCTGAAGACAACGCACTTGGGCCAGTCACGTGGACAAGGGGAGACACCAACTCCTCTTGGAGGTAGCACAAAGGCTTTTGCTTTTCGACGTAACTTTTTCATCCAAGGCATTTTAAATATATTCGAGCGGCGTAAAGGCGGGGTGGTTGCTGACCCCTTCCGGAGTGGGAACCGCCATCCACCCTCCATATCCATCTAATCACAAGCAACAGAGATACGCTATAATGAAGGCGACTAACGTCATTACAATCAGCAATAGATGACTCATCCATCACCATCAATACCTGAACTATATGTTTCATTTTGTCTATTTAGCGTATTGTTTTTTTCAGTTAGTAAGGATAAGGTGGTCGCTCATATCAACTTTTCGAGTTATGACTGGATGATGGAAGCATTGGTGATACATGCATGGTCAGTTGTCTCGTCTGTCTCATTCAATGTATCCGATCTCTTCTATATTAAGACATAAACAAATTAACACAGATAGGCTGCATTTTGCATTGGAATGCTACTCATCTGGACTTTGGCGTGGATGCTTGCGCAGGTAATCTTGACCAACTTGTAGCCCGTCTCTTACTCCCCGACCAAGCAAAATTGCTCTTCCGGATTCAGGCTCATTTTCGATAGGCTCTGCATGTGGCAATTTCTTCATCTCCTCCTTAAACTGACGGTATTCGGTGAATTTACCAAACAATTCGGCGAGGGTCGCGCCGATCATCATCATTGAGGTCATTTGACCAAAATCCCAGCCATTCTCATCCTCCTCGCCTTCCAAGTGATCCTGGTTGGCGACGCGTAACGCAATCATCATATATAGATGTAGGGGGAACTGTAACGCGCTGAGTATCAATATCAACTTTCGGTAACGCACTCCAACAAAAATGGCGCTAAACATGACTACCAGCTGCCATGTAGCAGTCACGGCCACATAAACCTTGTCGGCGGTAGGATGGCTAGCACCCTATGTGGTCAGGTCAACTGTTCTATAACAGTGCCCCGACTCGTTACTCTCCAAATTCCACTCGCCCAAACGAATTTCGAGAAGAATTGTGAGGACAAGAAAAAAGACTGCATAAAAATAGGTGACGCGGTGACGAGGTGTCCTTCGATGTTTCTTATTAGCAGGCCGTTTGAGGTTATCACGTCCAAGAGTGGATGCGATAAAGGTCCAGCAGACTAATGCGGCGCAATTGGAAATACTTAGAATGAAGTCAGCCAAGTATATTGATGCAGTTGTCACGCTGTACTTGCCCAACGAAGCTGACAGTGTCGAATATTAAGTGCAAATGATACAAGTCCACATCGCCAGCATATCCAAAACCTGTCACCATGAGAGCAAAACCTAAATTGCGCACATGGGTCAGCTAGCTAGCCACATTATAACATGGAAAAATATACCAAGCAACATCTGGATATCATTTCCAATCATGAGAATATCAGATATCATCTCCAATCGCTTCTTTTCGCTTCGGTCATGTTCCGTTCCTTCCTCATGCCTCAAGCCTAGACGGCCGAGTTTTGAAAGAAGAATAACCCATATCGACAAGGAAAGGGTGATGAAAGCCTGCGCGCTGAATCCAAGCAAAATCTAGGAGGTCTTGGAATCAGCATGGCCAACCTCATTGAATGTGCTTGGGTCAACATACCCCAATCCCCGCAATATCAGGCTTAGCATCGCCGACCTTGGCGCATATCCCCGAAGCCCCAGATGACTCAGTCATGTTGGTATTGTGGTTTCAAGCGGCTATGCATAAGGGGGCCAAAAACAAAAAGGCTTGGCGACAAGCTTCATAGACCCAAGAGGGGAATCCAGACGTGTCTTAGCGATTGGCAAGATCAGCGTAAGCTTGTCCACTGCACTGACTGCTGCTGACTATGCATGTCCAGTTGTCGCGTGCTCATTGGTCTTTTTTACGGGCGGAACAATTTCGAGCCCCATTTCCCATTCCTTTTGGTGACGCGATCTTCGTTGCTAATAAAGCAGGCCAGATAGAGTAGTGCTGACAGAACAAAATTGATTCAGGAAAAAGAAAAAGTGAATGTTGTCGTGAAATAAAAAACCAATGTAGCGAAGATAAATTATGATACATTGAACAAGTGATGAATTTTTCTAAAGAGGAAGGAGAAAAGAAAAGAAAATATGTCATTGTTGAATTCCTAAAGATCACATCGCGATGAAATTCGAACAAGAGTGCATATGTGACTGGGTCATGGCAAACTCGAAAGAAATGACATTCCCTACCAGTGATGAAGCATTCAAAGAGCCCGCCTCAGCCTTGTTTGAGTTGCACTTATAAATCCCTCCAGCATTATGAATTTTAGCTGGAATTCTTTATCCTCGAATTTTTATTTTAGTTACCCACTGAGTTGTGTGAACAAATCTAGGTTTAGACCCCCGTGCGATATTATCGTTCTTGAGTAACAGATGTATTTCGTAGCCCGTTTGTCGGCCTGGTTAGAATAACTCTGCACCTAGCCGGGCATAAGTCTAGATCTATTTAACTAAAAGCCACATTCTAACCAGTGTAATCAGCCCGCGGAAAAGATTTCTGTCCCTTTTCAGAAATTTGAATACCCTGAGTGCCTAAAATCCACTCAACAATGAACATTCTTCTATACAGAGTTCGAGTTATCAGCACAAGACCAGGCACCTGTGCCTCCTGACTCTCGGTAAGAGTCGATAATTCCAACAATGGATCCGTATGTTCCAGCGATTGTAAGAAAAGTTCCAGATACAATGATGAAAACCGACCACACAACCATCAAGATCCACGAGACGGTTCGGTTGGCTTTGTTCTTACCCAAATGCCAATTGTCGTAGAGCCACATGCATCCCATTGGCTGAAGACACATGAAAGTTCCCAGGAGCGCTCCAATAAGTGACACAAGGCCTCCGAAGATGGGAATGCCACTTGCAATGAGATACGCTACCAGAGTGACAACGAAGGTGCAGCCAAGCCAGGTCATCCAATGTGTAGGAGTGTTGGCTGTGAGATGCTTTGAGCCTCGCATTATGCGAACAAACAGATATTTTCCGGGAATCTACACGATTGTTAACTTGGCTCAGAAATAAATGTCCAAAGAACTCACATGAAGCACAATGCATTCAGTAACAAGCAAGCCAGGAAGAGCAAGGCCATAGCAAACCTTCTTCAAAACCGGGCCAGCAGATCCCAGAGCAGGCGAGGCAACATACGAGCCGCAGTAGTAGTAGACAACAATGCCAATCACCAAATAGGTAATAGTGACAACGGCCTGGCAGATTAACATGGAACGAGTAAAATGGCGAGGATCACGCATCTCAGCGACTATGGAAAAGAAACCAGGCGTGCCAGAGAATGAAAATACAATAGCAGAGATGGCAGATATTCCCTCGGCGAATGTTGGTGCGTTCGTAATTTTGTAGTCGGATTTCCAAATACCTTCTTGAGGAGCATCGGCCGGGCGGTCTTGAACACCTACTGCAACCGTAACGGTGAAAACTAAAAATCAATGAATCAGTATAGATGGATATCAAATAAGAATGCGAAATCTTACTGGCGGCGAGGATGAAGAAAAGCCCAGTCCATGCTAGCCAGGTAATCTTGCCCAGTGTTCGGATGCTAGCCAGCATGTAACCAGCGATTGCAGCAACGACCACAAAGACGGCAGTGCAAGTGCCATGTGTTGAAATGGAATTCAACCCGATTGAGATTCCCAGCATACCAGATCCGGCGACGAAGATGTAGTCTGGAGATTGTCAATGACATGTTTCTTTGTGAGACCCATTTTCGAAAAGAACCTACAAAGAACAAAGGCAACGGCCAAGAACTCTCGTCCAATACGGCCAAACATCAACTGTCCTGCATCATCCAAACTGTAGACTTCTCGGTGTTTGAGCTTGAAGACACCAATCATGTAATCAGACCAAGTGGTCATTGCGGAGATTGCAATCAAACAAATCACGCCTGGAACAATGCCAAGGACGTCAAAAGTAGATGGAATGGATAGAACACCCAGGCCAATCTGGCTCTTCATCATCAGCACAGATGTGCCGACCCATCCAAGCTACACAGTGTTAGAGAACGTCCAAAAACGATATAAGACAAAGTACATTGCGGTAGTTGGGGCCATCCTCGGTCACTTCGCCGAAGACGGCGTCATGAGTCGTTTCCTTGGTGTATCCTTCACTCATGACATCTTCTGCGTGTCTAGGGGCCTCTATGTCAAGACCAGATTTTTCCATTTTAGAGGAGCCCGACATGGTATGACACCTTTTGTGAGATTTCCGTCGAGGGCTGTAGGGCGAAAGGAGCTTGTGCGAATGAACCAAACAAAGCAGAACTGGGCATCGGCGCTCATTTAAGCAATTGAGCGTAGATTCATGATGGCAAATCAGCTTCCCCAGACGGTGACGTAAATTCCGGGGTCCTCGGGGTTGTCGAATCAGCAGCGTAGTGCCACTCGGGTCTGGACCCGACATTAGTGGCCTCGGTCAACCCCAAGACCAGCAGGCCATTGCAGTGCCATAGAGTCCAAGTCCTGCGCCAGCATGAGTAAGAGAGACTCCCGCAGTGGTTTTCAGTCATGCATTCTTGATCCTACCCCAGTCTAGTCTGGGGTTATCTTGCAGGAAACCGGGTTCCCCATACGGGGTTCCCCACACTGTGGTCAAGGTCAGAGCCATGATGCAAGAGTGGCTCCTCAACCCGACCCTGGCCGCTCCGACCCAACAGGCACCCATCCGATAATCGACTAGGCCAATTGGGCCTGAGATAATTGTCGCTGGTCCATGCAATATTATCGGTCTCAATTCAATCTGGCGTGATAAGCGTTACCCCGGACCCAGTTGAAAGCTGTTGAGGGTTGGTTGTGGATCGATACCTGCATTCATCCACAAGAAGAGAGGCATTTTTCATACATGCTTACATTTGATAATAAATGCAGTTGAACTGACGAAAAAGATGGCACATGAACTTTGGTTCTTTCACATCGCCCATCACTGACTTATGACTTACTTTGACCTCTTTTTTCAGCACAAACCCAGATAGTAAATGCATTAGTAAGGTTGTATTTGAGTGTAGTCTTCGCAGGTTATTCGAAATATCCTTTTCAAAATGCATATTTATTTTTATTAGTATACAGATAATTGCTTTCCTGCTATGATATACCTATCTGCCTGAAAGTAGGTTTGCGTCTGGTTCTCACAGAATCGTTCCACGCTGTTCATAAAGTCGGACGATTCATGCTCAAAGTGATGAGATTCGTAAAGGATCGCTCGATAAGCATCTGATGATTCTGTATGAAACTTAATATAGAATGCTTATCACCCCCATTAGAAATCCTGGCAACCTGGTGACTACTGCATGCATCCGTGTACACTAGCCGCTCAATTGTCCCCCCATCCATGTTCAGCCGTTCGAATAACTTGACACTGTTATCTGAGTGATATTCAGTAATTAGTTCATTCTTCCTAATACGGGTGTTTTGGAACTAACTAGAAGGTGGCGATTAATGGGAAGTCAGAATATCTTCAAGGATCGGCGCACGCAACCTTTTCCTCAATGAGTACTTCACGGAGCACTGGCCTCATAGTGATCTTCTTTCTTATCCCAGTGTCTCATGAATCAACTTGGACAATAATAAACCCGCCTGGGAAAAACAGTGACGACATAACTTGCGAACAATGAATACATTCTGTTTGTACACATAAACAGACAGGGGCTCGTGTGTTAAGTTAAACTTTTGGTTGTAAATATAAGCCCAAAATGTTGTGATCATCAGGAACTCGGGACAACTCGGCCCACCCTCAAATTTTGTTTACCTTAGGTAGATTGAATGACGTAAAGAAGTAGCCAAAATAAAGTCATTTGGGCACTAATGTCATTTTGTCATCTAACTGAGTTCCAGTACATGGAAATATTAAATCACACATTCTTTGTCATTCAATAAGCCTAGTTGCTTATTGGATCCGAACCGTGCCTTGAGCAATGGCAAAAGGCGAAAAAGGACACTCATCACCAAATGGAGCGATTGTGCGTTCTAACGTTGCAAAACCCAATCTATTCGTAGATGAGTTCTCCCAATTTCTTCACAAAGGCTCAGCGTCAGTGATTTCTAACTTTTCTACGCGACCAATGTCCGAGTATCCCTAATTCGCTTCGGTACTTGCGGGTAAGCATGCCCTAGACCCCGAAAGAGTCTCCACCACAGCAAGGATCGGAGGCCCGACTGCCCCTTCCTTGCCTAGCTAACAACAAGCATCACTGAAAACAGTATTAAATTAGTGCGGTCCCGCACAGAAAGCACCGATCCTTGCCGTATGAATCTCCTTCTGGAAGCAGAAAAAATTGCCGTGAGCTGAGGCTTTCTCCGCGCATGTAGTGGGGAGAGTGGAGTTAGCTTCGGCTTCGAGTCCGAACCCTGCATTCTCCACTTCCCCTACTTCTTCTCCGACCTAGAACCAGCCATTGTGTCGGAGAAGTGATCGCAACGAAATTGGAATCCAAAATGGTCTACCATGTTTCTAGGTCACGTGGAAAAGAAGCGCGTTTGAAAGCTCCCATCCCCATAGTCGAGACTCAAAGTTATGCTCGCAAGTTTGTGTGTCGATTCGATGTGAGCGAATAGACATTGCTTGACAAAATTGATCCAATGCGTCTTAGCCTATCCCTTATCTATTAATTTTTTTCTTCTGTGGCGTTTTCTCAATATTTCTTCATCATCTCAGCAAACCGACCCATGACCCTCGTCCCAGACCGCTCAAAGCAGGTCTATACAGCCGAGATCTACTCGAATTGTCGTGGTGAAGATTTTCAGCCTAGTAATGAGGAGAACCAGATTGATGAGAAGCTCAAGACTTGTCAAATTTTAGAAGGATAGATGACCATATTCACTGGTTGTGCATCTTGTGTTCTAACGGCCCCTTTTATTACTTCTCCCCTGCCGGCCACAAAATACTTTTTTCGGTAACCCTTATAGTGGCCGAGCATCGGAGCGAAAAAAGACTTGGAGTAAACCACACCGTCACGTAATGGACCCTTGATGATTCCTTAATCCTTGGTTCAGAACATAAGACAAGCACCACAGTGATATCACCAAGGGAACATCGCGGTTGGTGATAATAGTGGGTGAGCAAAGTAAACTTTTCGGGCTTGCCTAGTTTGGAAATGGGTGAGCAACTGCTGCATAAGTGTTTCGGTAATGGGTGCGTTGGAATACCACGTGGCTAGGGAGATTGCCCAAACAGATGGCTAGATTTGCCAGCCGGCTAGTTTTTAAATGCAATGCGGCGACATTTGTCAGAAATTTTCATATCTTTTCACAAGACTATGAATGATGCCGTTCGGCGCTATTGTCCAATCGGCGCTGTTAGCCAATCAGCACTGCCATGTTTCCTTGCGGTGTGAATGTTATCAGTCCTCGTGATCACCCTGGGACCGATTCTGGTAAATTGAGGATTCCCGACGACCCTTAAGAGCTTCCATTTCGTTCTCATTTTTTTTTTCCATTCAATTGCAACTTTCTTCATCGACAGAAAATAGCTTCGGAATCATAGTATCTATTTCCAGTCCAAATGAGTCCAAGTCACATTGAGCTTGGCGAACGCCAACCTCCTAGCCCCGAGACTGGGCCCGCAACACCTTCATCCGGAGTTATCAATGACCCTTTGGAAGGGCAGCAAGAGTTCTCATTACCTCCAGCCGATAGAGGTAAAGATGCATGGCTATTTCTTTTGGCATGCTTTGTTTTGGAGGCTCTTGTTTGGGGTAAGTATTTCTCTTACGTTCACATCTCACATGAAAACTAATTTAACCATTTGTAGGTTTTCCTTTTGCTTTTGGAGTCTTCCAGGATTATTATCGAACACACGAGCCATTTTCCAAGTACACAAACACAGCTTCAATTGGCACTTGTGCCCTGGTACATGCTCTCTCATCCGGGCAAATTTGCTTTGACTAATTGTTCAATAGGGATTGATGTATCTATCTTTCCCCATTGTGATTGCTCTGCAACGATTGTACCCCCGTGTGTGCCGCTGGGCCCCCACTGTTGGTCTTTGTACCATGTGCATTTCATTGGTCATGTGCTCCTTTTCACAAACGCTATCCCACCTCATTTTAACACAGGGGATTCTTTATGCCCTCGCCGGATCCATCTCTTATTGCCCCTGCATGTTATATCTTGAGGAATGGTTCGTGCAGCGTAGGGGACTAGCCTTCGGTATCATGTGGTCAGGTACAGGTATTGGCGGTTTCGTGATACCACTAGTGCTTGAAATTCTCCTCAGAAACTACGGATTTCAGACAACTCTCCGAGTCTGGGCTGTGGCTCTATTCGTTCTCACGATGCCGTTGGTTTACTTTATAAAGCCAAGATTGCCCACAAGTGCAATAGTGCATATGAAACCGTACAAGCTCGGTTTTGTGTTCAACCGCACGTTCATACTGTACCAAACGGCTAGCATCATTGAGTCTTTGGGCTTTTTCCTCCCAACCATTTACCTTCCCACATATGCCCGGTCCATACTTCACGCAGGGCCATTTTTGTCAGCCCTGACCGTTATTCTCATTAACATAACCTCGGCTCTAGGCCTAGTAATACTAGGTCTTTTAACTGATAGATGGCATGTCACAACTTGCATTTTGATATCTACAATAGGGGCTGTGATCGGAATATTTTTCCTCTGGGGATTTGCCGCAAACTTGATTGTTCTTTATGCATTCTGTGTTGTCTACGGACTTTTTGCCGGATCTTACGTTTCTACGTGGCCTGGCATTATTCGTCAGGTAGTTTCTTCTTCTTCAACAGAAGATTCTACTGGACTGAGTAGTTCCTTTGATCCCAGCATGGTGTTGGGTCTTCTCACGGCCGGCAGGGGAGTTGGGAACATTATTTCAGGACCACTGAGTGAGTTACTCCTGAAGGCATCACATTCACACGGGCAAGGAATATCTGGTGAATACAAACTTATCATTGCCTTCACTGGCTCTACTGCTGTAGTGGGCGGGGCTACATTTCTTTACAAGCGACTTGGTTGGATTCAATAAGGACACATTTAGAAATGATTATCATAAAAGTTGGACTACTTTAAAATTGTTTTTTTTTGGAAAATTGGTATCGGCAGATACGGGTGCCCAAAATTAAAAGATTAGAGGGTCAAATTGTAAAATGTTTGTTTGTCTTAATAGCCATGGCACAACGTTCGCAAGCTGCCAACATCAAAGTATCTTGCACTACTAGTGCGTCTCTGTTTCGAAGAAATAAAAGGGCCTTTGTCAGGTTGATATTTGGTTATTCACAGCTAAAGGCTAGATTTTTATGGGATGGACTTTCCCAGACATGTTTTGGGAATTGGTGGATGTTTATAAACGTAGAGCCGGTTAGATCGTCATTAACAACTATAATAAATGTGTCAAGAATTCTCTCTGCACCTAAACTTTCTGTGGAGTGCTTCACGATTTTTATTTCTGAAAGGAGTACTGAAGCTATTATTCATCAAATTAATATTCTCACTTTTGGTAAGAATCATGCGTATATCTGATTCTCTTTCGTGTCTACGTGCATCACCAACAAAATTGCACTTGTTCGATTCAATTACGTCACTAATTTCTTCAGTTTTCTCTACACTCTTTTAAGAAGTGAAGAAACCAGTACCGGTGCTTTCGGTAATACCCCCATCTACAACAAGCTCATGTGAGGTCACATATCTACTTGCTCCGCTCGCAAGCCAGGCAGCAGCATTCGCTACGTCTGTTCCAGTCCCCATCCAACCCATTGGGCAGTTGTGATCCAAGATCCTCTTTGCTGCTTCACGGTCTCCTGCATCCTCACTGAGCGCCAACTTGTCGACAAGAGGCGTGTACATCAATCCTGGTACCACACAGTTTGATCGGATATTTTCCTTGGCGTACATCGCCCCAACGGCCTTTGTGAATCGGATAACAGCAGCTTTAGCGGATGCGTAAGCAATTTGGTGCTTTCCTATATAACGCATGCCAGTAATAGAAGCGTTATTGATAATGTTACCGGCGCCTTGTTTCTGCATAATCGGTAAAACATGATGACACAAACGGTAGACCGAATTTAGATTAAGGTCAATTTGAGAGTTCCAAATCTCTTCAGACATCGTGACCGGGTTTCCTGCTGAAGTGCTCCCGACGTTGTTGATGAGAATGTCAATCCGACCGTGTTTTTGCATTATAGCTTTGACTAATGCCTCAACATCTGTGGATTTGGTGACATCTGCCGCAATAACATCGACTACAGCGTTTGGGTTTTCTTCTATCAGACGCTCCTTGGTTCGTTCTGCAGCAGATAGATGAAGATCGCAGCCAAATATCTTGACACCATTGCGGGACAGAAGCCGAGCAGTTGAAGCTCCATTTCCCCAGAAGGGACTATCCTGTGGCCCAACTTGCCCAACGCCTGTGATCAGAGCAACCTTTCCCACAAGGTCTGGATATATCGGGAAAACTTCCGGAGTAGGTGGGGGCAGCGGCGGCATAGTGACAGGTCGTTATATTGTGTTAGGATATTTTTAGGTGAAGTGTTCCAATAAACAGAGTGTGAGGATGGAAAATATCCCTATTGGAAAATAAGGGTATATATAGCGCTTTAACAAAATTCTAGGTCCGATATAGTAGCATTAGCAATATCCTCATATGAGGTTGCCTCGCCGGTTAAATGGCAAAAACCGACGTCGGGCACGGCAAAGACCTGGCGAGCCGGAATTAAGACCGAATTTGGCCGCATGAACCCCGCGATCTCTGAATTCACAATGATCAACGCACCCCGGACAAAGCTGTCTCCGCAGGAAGAATAATTCCATTTCGGTCCGAAGAACGTCGTATTTTGTGCCTTCGGCCGAACCTATGCCGATATACCGATTACCAGCCCTAAAATCAAGAACAATGCGCAGACTATGGCTTTTCGAAACTATTTTACTATGACATGGTTGAATTGTGTTTCAATATGTTTTTTTTCTTCTCCAGTATTCATAAAGTAAATCTAGAAAAAGATTTGACAAATAAATATAGCAGACCTTGCGATTTCATCGACCTCAAGTCGAGAAGCAGGCCAAGAGAAAGTCATTCGAGAGAAGAAAAAAAAAACAAGCTTAACCATTGAAGAGAACTTTTTGACCTTACCATCAAAGCTCTTCCGGTCGAAGCAAAAGACGTGGATGCCAGTTGCCAGTCAAATATTTATCTCATTTAGTGGCTTGGTACCTATGGTAGATGTCGAAAATCGCCAAATGTACGGATATGAGCTTTGAAAAGGAAAGGAGTGAGTAAATATTTCATAGATTTGATGAGATGAACCTAAAATTAGATGAACCTTCATGAACTCCTCCGAAGCAGGCTGGCTATCGCTCGTAGTGCCACGTGATTAGAGAATCAGATGCCTGAAAAGTGTGGGTATTAAATTGCTCATTCCAAGTCTCGGTGCATGAGACTTTACATCACATGAAATAAAATTCACATTGAATTATGGAGTACGTAACATGGCCACCACTGTTCAAGGAAATTACATGTCGCCAATTGATTCAAGTTTGTCCCAGATATCTTCTGTCTCGCTAACAAATCAGGCAGGTTCTCATGTTGTATAAAAAGAAAGAACAAGAGCCTTACAATGACACTAATTCCCTGTGGGCTAAAGGAAAAGAAGATAGGAGAAAGTCATACGATTTACTTGACCATCGTCTATATCTGAGAAGAGAAGATGCCACCTGCCCAATTTAACTTACGGGCCATTCAGGTCCAACTACCCACTAGTATTTATGTGCATATTACACCTCGACCCAGAACATAGCTACATAGTTCATCTTTGCCAGTTAAGAAATCTTTCCAGCCTCATTGGACCCACTGTAAACGTATGTTTTGGGCATGAAGCCTGTGCTTGTTGTGCTGGCCCAAGCCTCAGTCCAAAATGCCTGCAGTTCCATTTCTATTGCCGACTCTTTACTAGTTGTGTGCATCGAAAATTTGTACCTGTAAATTGCGCTCAAATTCAGGTTGATAATTCAAGTTAATACGTATATATTTTACCACGGGAACAAGTGGTCGTGTGAACCAAGGCCAAGCCTCGCGCAACAGTGGCTTCATTTCTGCGGTCGCGCAAACGCGTCGTTCAAGCGGTCTTCTTGCAAAAGGTCGCGCAGGGGACATAGGTGGCCAATCGTCCATTGCTGGGATCAAGGAACAAACCAGACTGACGCCACACATCGGGTTTGCTTTTCGAGTGCATCTGTGTTACGAGTTCAGTCAACGACCAGCCTGCATGAAAACCAACGTGTTAAAGCACATTCGACTAAACTTGGATTTTCCGGTGCCTGTCATTGGCTCTGGTGAGGGCACGTCGGGAACAATTCACCAACCACGTCGCCCATGTCGCCGGGATGCTCCAGCCATCGGCTGAAGGTCAACCCAACCCCTTCTCCGCAAATTACGTGTCAAGCTGGAGCCGCTTCCCCAGCGCGATATTCCGGAATGCAAGTCATCGGACCATGCCGACTAGTCAATTGAGTGTCCTATAGCTCAACAATACAAGTGGCAATGCAGCTCGGGTTCAGCTTACGGCTTCACCCGTTGTTAAATATATGTCGCGGGCCCACCAAAAGCAAGTTTCATGTTTCGCATGGATGGAATCCCTGCACTCCCTCTTAACACAAGCCCTGTATCCTTGTCGAGGCAATGGAGATTGACAACGCATTAAAATTATTCGGAGCTGGCCGGGAGCTGGACCTGCAGGCGGCTACAAGCAACAGAAGAAACAATGAACATGTTGAGAATGAACTATAAAATGTCAAGGTTTTTCTGTGTTCATCCAGAAACTTCATCAACAATCTCATCCTCATTACTCCAATCCTCCTCTCTCAACCTCCAAACTTTTTAAGTCTCTACGACTCCCCAAACAATCAAAATGGACGCCACGTGAGTTCCGCTGCATTCTGCAAACAGGGCTTCGACGAGTTCAAGGGACTCGAGTTCTCTCGGGCTGGAGGCTCTGTCCCTGCATACCGCCTTCTTTCAAGATGTGAATTCTAACCAATGAACAGCACCGCCGAGAAGCAGTTCGTCGTTCCCCTGCCTACCTCTACTGGCCTCTCTCAGCCTGCTGGTAAGTTTTTGCACCTACAAATTCCGCATATCAATAGCATTATCTAATTCTTTACCTACAGGTCAGCTCCTCAAGGGTGCCACCGACGATGAGGGCAACCAGAAGGCTGCCGCTCTCCTTGTCGGTATCAAGCTCGACCTTGAGGCCGAGGTTCACTTGACTGCCCGTGTCAAGGGTGACCTTACTGTTGGTCTTTACTAGATTTTTTAGTTGGTATTTGAGCTGGTCTTTTCTACCGCCATTTGACTGTTACGACCGAGTCAAATAGTTAGGATATTATAAAAATAGTGTCACGTACACTCATGATTCACCTTTACATAACATTTCCAATTTCTGTTCGTGATGCATCATGAATTATATTGCCACAAAGTCCAGGCCCTCATTGTGATTTGCGTCCTATTCTTCACGCAGCAAATTTTTGTTTCCCATGATGGGGTTGAAAAGATTCAGAAAAATGGCATCATATTCAGGAACGTGCATGGGGACACAAGCGTAAAAATAGAAAGGCGAAGACAACAAAAGCAGATTTAGATTTCTTTTTCCTACTTTTTTCTTCTTCAAGGTCAGGACTCTGAACCGGCACTCCTTTGTAATGACCGTTATCACATTTCTCAATGATATTAGAGTGAGATATGAGTGGAATTTCACTATAGGAATTGACACTGAGGCAAGGTAGTGGTGGCCCGCTGGTGACAGAATACTTGACACACCACACAAATTTCTCTTCTCGCCTATCTACTGTAAAATCTATAATAAATAAATGAATATCACAATTTTATTCTATGTTAATGTTGCATATCAAGGATTGGGACGTTGAGCCTACTTGTGCTATCTCCTTCTTGAGTAGGGTGTGAGAAGCGCGCAACGTCAAGTGGCGACATCTTTTTTGATGAAATCATTTATAAGGGGATTTTTTGACAAAATCTTGTAGTAGAAGACCCTGATGATAAGTGGAAGCTCTGGGAAACTTGGGTGCAATTATTATTGTCATTTGCATTACATTATTGCGATAAATTAGAGTTAAACCAGGGTCTAAATCATTTTTCCTTGATGTTGGTCATATTTGTCGCCTTACCCTATACACTAATGAAGACTTTGTGCATGTATTGAATTGTGCCCATTCCTACATGCACGCGAGAGGCGATGTGAAACATGCTCGACCCGCTTCCAGTAAAAGATGCGGACGTCTCACCTGTTTGCGTTTTGATTTAGCTCAGGCGGTTAAACAGTTGATGGTACCCAGTGTTCAGGCGCGAACAGAGCCAACACTCACTCGATGCAGGGGCGTGTTTCAATGCCTAAGCCTGGCACGCGTCTCACAATTGCGCTCGGATGAAGGGCCTTGTGCTGGCGTGGTGCCTGACTGAAAATCTGGTGGTCTCGACTGTTGGATCGACAACCTGTCCTCTATCATTGGTTGTGCGGAGTGAGACTAAAGCACCCTGGAGGCCACCATCCTGCTCAGGCGCTTATGAATAAGCTTACTGAAAGGGAGAGGGCAAAAACTCGATGCGCGAACAGGCTTGCTTCAGGGTCCAAGCTGGGTATGAATCCCTGGTTGAAAGAAACAAAGAATATTATACCGTGCATGTCTAATCTACGCGTCTTGAGGGGACCTCTTCCCATCTCCAAAGCAGTAGGGCCTGACCATGGGCCAGTATTAGAAACTTCGTCCTACACCAAATTACAGTGGTATCACACCTTCCAGAGGCCATCGGTCAGTCGTGGTTCCCCAGGTGAGCTTCTGCGCCACCGCCATCACCACCTCAAGCAGTCACACGGCACTCGGCTTCCGAGCATCTTGCCCTGTTCAGCGCCTGATGCGGACGGCGTGTGTGGGGTGAGTCAAACACAGGTGTCGTGGCGTACTACCAAAAGCGAACAAAGCTCACTAGCTTGTCGTGGCTGGGTTTCGCGCGGTTCATTCCGCCAAGAAGAACAGTAATAAACACGTCGCAGCCATGCCGAATTTCTTTTGCACTCATCGGGTTCACTCGATGGTCAATAATCTTGTCTTGTCGTATGCTGCGCGCTTCATTCTTTTCTCTTCACATTTGTAATGTATCGCACTCCGTCACTAGTGCTTGCTGCCGTTGTTACGTGGTGTATGAATGAGCCAAAACCTTCTGAAAGCGTGTTGGAGAAAACAGCTAATATTCTTCACAGGTTTTCAGGCCACTACAGCAGCTGCCTCCTCGTACTGCCCGAACAACCAAAACGTATGTTTCCGCTGGGCAGTACCCGAGACCGCCTCGCGCTCTGGGTCAAATGATGTGTACTTCCAGATCAAAGCTCCCGACGCCTATCAATGGGTTGCCCTGGGAATTGGCTCTCGGATGGCAGGGGCGGAAATATTTATGATTTATCAAAATGGTAAAGGCAACGTGACGCTGAGCACGAGAGCCGGTAAAGGCCACGTGATGCCAGAGCACGTAACAAGGAATCAAGTTGATCTTCTTGAAGGCTCCGGTGTCAAAAATAACTCCATGGTTGCCAACATTAGATGCGGCCATTGTGGTTCGCTGGATCTCTCCGGTTCTAGCTCCTGGATTGCAGCGTGGAAGCAAGGGAAGTCTCTAGACTCTGCAGACACATCGGAAACCATTCAGGAGCACGACGACTATGCCTCTTTTACTGTCAACTTAGCAGAAGCCGCTACATTTTCAAGCGGAAACCCATTTACTGCCGGTTCCAACACTAACAGTTCTTCCTCTGGTGCGATATCCGAATCTGATGGCAGCAAGGGCGAAGGAACCGCGAAAGCGCACGGCCTCATTATGGCGCTGACATTCGTTATCGCATACCCAGTTGGCGCTATCCTGATGCCAATGTTGGGAAAGTGGTTTGTTCATGCTGCATGGCAGACTATTGCCTTTTGTGCAATGTGGATTGGGTTCGGTCTTGGATATGTGATCTCCAAGAGAGACGGTTCTGTAAGTCTGGACACACCCGCAAGATGATTTCTGTTCACCTTCTAATCATTGATGATAGTGGAACAAGGAGAGCCACGTAAAGCTTGGTGTTGCCGTCTGCATTTTGCTGATTCTTCAGCCCATCCTGGGGTTCGCTCACCACAAGTACTTTGTCAAACACCAACAGCGGGGGTTAATCAGCCATGCCCATATCTGGTATGGCAGAATCCTCATGTCACTTGGAATTTTCAATGGAGGATTAGGCCTTCGACTTGCGAGTGCACCCCGAAGTTATATAGTGGCATACTCTATCTTTAGTATCGCCCTCGGTGTACTCTATATCACTGGGGCTAGTATTTTTGAGACCAGAAGAGCGCGGCGTACTAAACAAGTTGAATCTTATCAGATGTCAACAACAGGGTATGGCAGATAGACGATTCTCATCCTTGTTATTTATGTAGGAAGAAAATGGATGGTTGGAAAAAATAATGTTTTTAATCGATTGGAAAAGGAAATGATGGAGGGGTAAATAATTGTTATTTATTTTCGAATGGGGAGTGAATGTGATTTCATAATTCCACATTTCGGTTGAAATTCTTTTTAGGGGTACAATATCTAGAACTGACTGGTTTTCTTCTCGCTTAATACTCAAAGTGCTCTTGGTTCTTACCTAGCTACAAGACTGAACCCCACTGAATGGTCTGATGAGGCAGGTGTCACAGATTCATATTTTGCTAAAGGTTTTACCTAATATCTCTATGATTTTAACGAGATTTCTTAACTAGGCATTTTGCCCATTGTCTTTCTTGTTTTCGAACATCCTTAGCTAGCTCAATAATCCCCAAGTCTCCAATATGCTGTGAGAGGTTTGTTGATGAAAATGAAGCGTCAAACTTAGGACGATTGGTTCTCATAATTGATTTTGTAAGACCTGGTATAGTGGGGGAAAAAGTTTCATTTGACTACAGAAGCTACTGGATTGTAGATCATGCGTTAGTAGTAACCTAAAAAAAACCGCCATTGACGCTTGTGGTCTTTTTCTCTTAAGCCACATATGTGCATAAAGTTTACTTTTGAAGCGGAGAAGGAGAGAAAATCACTACCCACCATGCTTATCTTCTCCTCTTTCCTTGTGGCTGTACATGCCATAGTATCTGCATCCCCCTCTCATGCAATGCACTGGATTCAAATAGTGCAAAATGACATCCTCCCCAGGGCCAGTACCGGTTTTAGTACGTTATATCTGCCACTAGAGCGCATAAGCTTGCTGATCGACGATAGGTTTCAGGGTGGCTTCTCACTGCTTTCGCAGCAGCAGCTATCCTTGCGAGATTGCATCTTCGTCTTAGCATCCAAAAACGCAGTCTTTTAGCCAGTGATTTTTTCATATGCGCTGCCTGGATCTCTGCAGTGATCACAAATGTTTTATATGTTTTGATGGACCAGCAAGGTGCCTTGGAAAAGGGTGTATCTGCATCTCTAATCGACTTCTACTGCGACTCACGTACAAAGGCATTTGTGAATAAGGTGAGGAGGTCTTTTGAGTAACCAAAAAGAAGATCCTTTATGGCTGCTTTTATCGTGTAGAAATATTGCTAATGGAGAAGCATCACTAGATATTCTGGTTAGCCAACATACCGCTATGGTCAACTTTCTACCTCAGCACAGCAGCACTGCTCACTCTCTACCTAAGGATATTCCCCCATTTTATGAGAAAACGAAGAATATTTTTATGGTGCACAATAGGTTATGTTCTGGTCGCATATCTCACCAGTCTACTACTTCTACTCTGCATTTGCTTTCCTACGGAACACACTTGGTGAGCATCCAGTGTGTGCTGTTACAGCCAAGTTGGCCACTAACGTATGGGGTTAGGAACACAGGCCCCAATTCTAGATGCCTACCTGAAAATGGGCGGATCGTTTTCATCAGCACCTGGGCTCTTCATTTTCTTGGTGACGTGTTGGGTAAGCTCAAATGGAAATGTACCAAACCCTGAACAATAGACTTACTTAGAATAGTATTCACACTGCCTTGGCTAGTAATGCAAACTTTGCGCATTCACACAGCACTAAAGGTTGGGCTATTCTTCACATTTTTACTCGCAGCCATGAATATCGCCATAAGCCTCATGAGGCTCATATCTGTGACTGTATCACAGGTTAGCCACGGGCCTATTAGAAATGATATAAATCTAAGCTTGCTTGGTAAGTGGTACCGCACGACCTACAAGTACTCGGGATCGCACGAGGCAATCTGGTCAGCTCACAACATGCGTCTAGTCCTTTGGAACACACTTGAATGCAACAGTAGTGTTCTTATTGCCTGTATTCCAGCCCTTAGGCCATACTTTCGTGGAAAAGAGGGCCCAGATACCACGAAGACTCCAATTGAAAACAACAAATTACCCAATTCTATCTATTTAGACCCAAGAGCGAGACCAGTGACTGTACAACAACTGGACATAGGCCAATCCATGACAAATGGGTCATCATGTATACCTTTGAACCATATTCAGGAGCCCAGGATTGAAGGTAATATTGATGCCAGCGTGGAAGATCTATTGGCCAATGAAGAAAGGCTGGCATGTTCATAAGTGTATTGTTCTTGGGATGAATTGGTCACATGACCATATGATATGGGAAATTTCTCTGTACAATTGAAGGATGGTCATAGGAGCACGATCTTTCGAGGGGTTTTACGTATGTACTGCTGTGAACGAGACTAGTTAGTCAGCGCCGTCTCCAATCTCGGCTATCCCTTGCCGTGGAGTGGACCAGGCCCACTGCCGAGATGGTTCTCATACCCGCCACGAAGCAGTCTTGGATCTGTGATTGGATTAATCGTAACATCCACTAGATAATATCTCTGACAATCAGCAATATCATTCGGATAATGATTCTACTTTTGAGAGCATCCTGTTTATTTAATACTTCCAACTCGGTGGTGTAGAAGTAAACCAAGGAATCCAGAATGGAATTTCGCCTCTATGGTTATTTTTTTCTACCCTTGTCGAGACCTGACCGCTCATTGGCTATAGCGGTCGCAGCATGTCGAGCTATCCCATGTCCGGTACAGCCCAAGGCCTAAAAATCCAAGGGGTGACCGGGAAGCCGATCACAGGAGCGAAAAACCTACAAAAAAAGCCAGCGTCACGGCTAGATCGGCTTAACCGACCGGGAAAATTTCATATCCTAGATTAGTTCGTAGGGACCCATGCCATGGTCTAAATCTCGATAATATGAAGACACCAGGCCCCAATCAGCTCGCCATCATTTTTCATGCTCAAGTGATGGCAAATGCCGTGAATTGTCGGAATCGGATCCAAAGCCGACCACCAGCACCTCTTCTCATCGCTACGCATGCAAAATCCAATCCAACGCCAGATTTCACCACAGCATCTAGGCTGGCGCCAGCGAGATGACGCAGGAACAAGTGGCGGACCAGCTCCAGATTGATTTCGACTTTTTGGAGACATTCATGTCTGAGCAAGCTCTACATCAAAATAGTAAGTAACATTTGAAATACAAATCTTGCTGGAGATCTTGCATTTAACTTCATAAAGATGCAGGAGATTTGAGACCTGATGACAATCATTCTTCAATCGGCCACCGCAGCTTCACCTTTTTTTCTTCCACTCGGGACTCTATTGCCCAAGCAACGGAGCTGGCAGGTCTCATTGGCCCAGGCGAAACACTTCGCCAACTTTTTGAACCACGAAGTCAAGATGATGATGGCGTATGGTGGTTGAACTTGACCGGAGCAAGTAAACGGGAAGTTCATGCAGTCTGCAAGGCCTTCGGGGCCCACCCGCTCACTGCTGAGGATATCACCACCCAGGAAGCCAGAGAAAAGATTGAGTTATTCCCATCATATTATTTTGCCTCTTTCCGTTCCTTTACCATTTCTCGAGAGGATGATGGGGACGAATATGTGCCCTGCTACGTCTATGTTGTGGTGTTCAAATTGGGGGTACTGAGTTTTAGTCTGACACCAAATCCGCACGCGTCGCATGTTCATACAAGAGTCTCGGTCGCAAAGGACAATACTGGACTAAGCAGCGACTGGATTTGTTACGCATTAATGTAAGATGCTGCGTCTTGGTGTGGAATTTTTGGAAATGGGTGCTAATCATTAATAGTGATGACATTGTCGACTCATTTCTTCCAACAATTCGCCAAATTGAGCGTGATGCTGACACCATCGAAGATGAGGTGTTTGTCATCCGCGATAACGATACGCAATCATTTTTTCAGTCAATGGAGCAGGCGCGGAATAAAGGCACGGCACTGTTACGCCTCATGGGCGACAAGGCGGACATCCTCCGAGGGCTTTTGAAGCGCTTCAGCGAAGACAATGTGACAAAGGCCAGTTTGCACGTTGCCATGAACCTGGGCGATGTTCAGGACCATGTCGTCACGATGACGTCTAATTTACTCCACTGCGAACAGATTCTCGCCCGGGCGCATAGCAATTACCTTGCAACATTGCGCATCAACAAAATCAAGCAAGACGTCAAAACAAATCGGTTCTTAGGAAAGATAACATTGGTGGCTTCCATTGGTGTACCCGCCAACTTGGTAGCTAGCGTTTTTGGAATGAACGTGATGGTGGCATGGCAAAACGTCACGAATCTTGGTCCATTCTTTGGAATAGTTGGTTTTATACTTGTCGCTACAATTGTGAGTACAGTTTTGGCAAGATGGAAACGATTAGTTTGATGTCAAATTTAGCAAGCATGTAGAGGATTTCCATGCAACATCATCTGTTCAAGCTAGCGATCTACAACACAAGAAAAAAAAAATACAGTGTGTAGTAAGATATTTAAGGTACAAGTACTCTAGAAGTACGCTATGTGTATATTGTTGTGTATCCCCTTTGAGAGGCAGCTCTGACTTGGTCGCCCAAGGAGCAGCACGATGATTATCGCCAAAAGAAATGGCAGCATGACAGCTTGTACCCTTGCGCCGTACGATACTGAGCAGAATAAAACCATGAGGTAAAGGTTTTCAATGACCTTAATTGACTTTTTCTGTGAGCCTTATCGAGACCCGAGTATAAGAATTACAGAAGTACGCTATAACATAATGCCTCCTTTGCCATTCAAAACGTGATTTGTTGCTTGGTTTTACCCTGTGACTAAGCTGGTTACCCAAAGATGTGGACCGATTTTGAGGGCAACGAACAAAAACGTGGTGACATCAAATAATGAGAATTCATTTTCATGAATTCTCTTTATTTCCAAGACTTAACTTTTCGCTCTCGCTATATGGTTTGGAAAGCGAAAACAGAGTGGGACAAAGTACAGGCCCCATTTGACCCTTATTTACCGGAGAAGTGCGAGACTAGGCCATTTGAACACCATGTGTTGACTTTTACGACAGAGCTGAGCATCTTGCCATAACCCATGTTAGCCAAACGAAACACCGCTCCTTCAATAGAGCCGGTGATCGCTGCGATTCCCCGATGCCATGTCTCAAGAGTATGCATGGTCAGCGGGCTCGGACTGTATAGGTATAGGCTCGTACCACTTATGGCGCCGTCATTCAGCCTGTGCTTATTTGCAGTAAAATTCTATTCAAATCAGCATCGTTTAAGCGAGGTCTTATTTAAAACAGGTGGCTGAGAGAGACCTATGCTTTGATGCGGGGTGTCTTACCTGCCAACAGCAATGCAAGCCATCGGCCCTATTATCCTCGGCGGCTTTTAGTCTACCATGCATGTTTTTCGAATTGAAGCGAAGTCAATCGCAAAGACCTGGGTGGTTTAGAATTGATGCTCGCAAGACACTATATGTCTGTATCAGGCTTAAATTTCGCCGCGTTATGTGCGTGGAGCTTTTTCTTCTTTTTGCCCACCAGGTCGTCGAGTTGATTGGTTTGGCGTGATTCGCCCTTGGCGACGTTATTACCTTCGTGTCTCTGTTTTGTTCGCGAATTATAACTGTAAACCTTGATTGTGGCGTGTTATGTGTTATAAACTAGTGTAATCAAAACATGTTGTAGGAACCTGAGGCGCTGAGCTCACGAGACCGTCTGAGACATGTACATTTCTTGAATTAAAGTTTATTTGATACAAGTGGTGACTTTATTCAATGTGAGACGGAATTATGTAGGCGGTTGCATTAGAGCTTTTAGGAGTTTCACGAAGCCTGGGAAACGCAAAGACTCCTAAGGTGCATAAACTAGCCATATTTCAACCACATTTCGAATTCTCCTATTTAAATACGAGCAGACTAGTGATATCTTGTAGGAATACGACTGGCCATTATCTCAGCCCTATATAAACTAGGTGTAGTGATTCGTTACACGGACTAAAAATGTAAAGGTTTGGCCAATAATCATAACTCTTGGTTTTACTTCAAGATTCATTCATTAGCTTGCATATACTTCATTCCTAGAAATGTGCGGGCTACGCAGCTGTGTAATCACAGTGTTGGATCTGACTCGATCTACAGCCAAGCACAAGTAAAAGGAGCCCAATATTTGAGATTTGAACAAAAAGGTCCACATTGGTTTGACCATGAGATGGGGTCAGCATTCAGGGATTTTATGTTGATGCCTAAGACAATTCTTAGGTCATGAGTCACTTCGGACTATCATCCATGTCTCATGTTTTGTGAGAGCTGATAGTGCAGCCAACAGGACCAAATTGAAGACAATTGGCCCACCTACTTCTCCAACCATGTCATCGTATAATGGTTGGCCAAAAACCATAAATAAGTAGCTCGATGCTCGATGCAACGAAATCAATTTCTAAATCCACATATATTGAAGTAGAAAGCCGACATATTTGCCTGAGTTTGGAACAACCATGCGTTTACAATTCTTCACGATTTTATTTATGGCCATTTTGGTCTCAGCCGTTCCTTATCCTCCAGAAAAGTCTTTTTGCGCCAGGAATTCTATCGTGGCTCAACTTAAAGTCTTTGATAGAGCAGCTTCCTTTTGCAAAGACTACCTCCCACCCTCAGGAAAGTCTCGGTATGACCAACTCCATATCCTGGGGAATTTGGTCTGTAGCTAACAGCGAAAATTCAGAACAAAGACTATTACTGTTCAAGAGCCTCATTACAACACAGGAGCCCTTAGGCCTGGTGCCGTTGTTACTAAAACAGTCATTGAAGTCAAGGTTCGATTATTTCTCATATTGATGACTGACTGACCAGTACTTACAATTGCATGTTTCTCAGAGGGCAACTGAGAGAATTACGGCAACCTCAACTTCTACCATTACTTGCTTGAACAGCGCATTCACGGCGACGAGTCCCAGTGCCACAATCGCTAGGCGATACGATTATATTGACGAACCTGCCATCCCAAAAGACTGGGACTCTGTCAAAATCGCTGTGGCATGTTCATGCCTGTCACTACACCCACCGGTCGTGACAGTCACAAAATACAAGATGTTTGAAGATGCTGATCGGTATTTTTGACGCCTTAATCCTTCCAAAATAGGGGCTCTCTAACCATTTTGCGCAGCGGCTATCACCCAAACATTGCCACACAGACTGTGACCGAAACTAAAACATTGACTAAAACAGTGACTGCTCGCGTGATCACATCAACCATTTCGTCAAATGGCCTGTTTTACCGCAAATATGAGCACGGATTTAATGCATTTGTCGAAAACAAACTTACCTCTTCTTTCTTTAAAGGCAAAGAGCCAGATTGGACCGGAACATTGCAGACTTTGACCTTTGCGTCACCAGGGTGGTCTTCTGGTTCTGCAATGCTTTCGCTCCCTGACGGAACATCTGCTTTCCCTTCCAACCAGTCAGCTATTCTGTTTAACGGGTTCTTTATCGCCAAACAGACCGGAACATATACCTTTTCATCTTCCAAAGACTTGATTGACAATTGGGGTTTTCTTTGGGTTGGCCAGCCGGCATATGATTGGAATGATGGAAGCACTGCATACAAGGCCAGTCGAACTGCTTTAGGAAATTTTGCTGGATCTTACTCTGTGAAATTAAATGTTGGAGATGCTATCCCGCTTACCTGGCTCTGGGCAAATGGAGGTGGCCCCGCACAGAGTGATTTTATGATCACTTCACCGAATGGAGCCACCACGAAGGATGGCACCGGGTACTTTGTCAAAGCTTGTTCCTCTCGAGTATTTACTTAGGATAATTAGCCCGCAAATAAAAATTGACCTGTATTTGCAGCCCAATTGTAACAACACTGCGCCATTGGCGTTGTTCCAGTAGGCCAGTCACCACAGCAGCTGACCGCCGAGGCAAAAAGTCTAGTATAGTCATCGCAGTCACCGCGATTGCCCTGTGGCAGACACCTGCATTAATCCGCGCTACCTTGTTGAGGCTCCCCTGAGCCCCCGCCTAACCGGGACTATAAATTATGATTTACTTAGGTATGATTAATAAGCCCGAGTTTTACAAAATATATTACTAAAGCTTTTATAGTTTATTGTAGTAGATGACGTAAAGTAGTGGTGGTGATAAATAATTCGGCTGGCTAATGATTTTGTTGTGGTGTACGTTCCATTAAAGGAAATAGATAATTAGGAATGCATGTTGCGGAGTCATTATAAATGTATCCGATCAACAATTAATCATGCAAAATTCTTGGATTGGGCTGCAGCGCCGAACCGAGACCAAAAAGCTGCCGTACAAATATGTTAGCTGTTTAGCCTCACACTTTAACATTAATTTCAAGAAAGTTTTGACAAAATCATCGCAGAGCAAATAACATGGCAGAACTGAGACAGATTGTGGTGATTGGGGGGACTGGAGCCCAAGGGTCTCCAGTGGTCAAAGGTGAGGTAGAGCCCCGCCACGAGAGCAAGTCTTGAGGCTAACCACTCCCAAGCACTGTCCGCGAGCGGCCGGTACCATGTAAGAGTATTGACTCGTGATAAAAACTCCTCGCGAGCTCAGGAGCTTGCAAAGCTTCCCAATGTCTCTTTGGTCGAGGGCAGGCAAGACAATCAGCAAGATTTGCACAAGGCACTTCGCGGCATGTCTGGCGCGTGGGTCAATATGGACGGTTTCACTCTTGGGGAGAAGAGTGAATTATTTTATGGCATACGTGCATATGAAATCGCGCGTCATGAAGGAGTTCAACACTATGTCTGGGCAAGTACCGATTATGCACTCAAGCGAGCCGGCTGGAATGAGTTGTATCATTGGGGTCATAATGATGCCAAAGGGAGAGTAGGAGATTTTATTCTTTCACAGGGTCAAGAAGGGATGAAAAGCTCTTTGCTCTCGACGGGTCCCTATATGGACATGTTGCTGGATGGTATGTTTGTTCCGGCAGAGAACCCAGATGGCTCTTTAGTATGGTCCAACCCGGCGAGTAAGTTACAATCTCTTTTATTTGAAGAATTGATGGGACTACAAAGCTTGCTAACATCATGGGATTGCGATAGAAGACGGGAAAATTCCTCTCATCGCCTTAGCTGATGTTGGCGTCTACAGCTTGTGGTTATTCGATCACGTTGAAGAGTCCGCTGGCATGAACCTGGAGATCGCAACCGATGAGGTCAGCTTCGCAGACATTGCAAGGATTTTCACGGAAGTTACAGGGAAGAAGGCGGTCCACGAATACGTCCCGCTAGAGGATTATTTGGCCAAAGCCGAGCCATACCCAAACGCTTATGCCAACTGGGCGGCGGGTAAGGATGCACAAAGGGATGAGTCCAATATGACCTGGCGTGAAAACTTTTCTGCATGGTGGCGGTATTGGGGTGAAGGCATCTGTGGACCAAGGGACATGGATATCTTGGATCGCATCTATCCTGGCCGTATCAAGAGTCTTGCGGAATGGATGATCAAAACCGGCTACAATGGGAATCCCAGGCCAGTTTTAAAGGGTCTTGAGGACCTGAGAAGCAATATCTCAGCAAGCGATTCTTAAAGCAAGAACTATGATTTTGGGCTTATCTCAGGACTTGATCCTACAGCTGACTCGTTAAGTTTGCAGTCTTTTTTTTTATGTCAAGACGGTGCATTTCTTTTGAAATTGATATAAAGAAGAGATATTCGATTTGTCGCCTTTATTGTCTTGAATTCAACGTTCTTGTTGTTCAGTATCCGGTATCAGTTACAGTAATTGCAGTGACTGTGCTGCGGACTGGCGAAAGATTGGCCAATAACAAGATCTAAGCCGCGCTCCGCGCGTTGCTATTAAACGATGAAAAAAGCAAATATAAGGAAGTAGATTATTAGTTTGGCCTCTGATCACTATGTAGATAAATCAACAAGATACACAGTCACCTACCTACCCTACCCTATAAAGGTTTTCATATTGCTGCCCATTTTCTCCTTCTTTAAAATCACATGACCATTGTTCCAGTCGGTAAAAGCTTATAGTAAGTCTGATCTGATCTGATGATCTGGTGATCTGATCTCTATCGCGACAATTACTGCAGCATGGAACAGTAGTTAAGCGCCACTGTACGAGGCATTAATTCGCACAAAGCCGCATTCGATGGATCAAGCCGTACCAGTAGTCTGTGTCTTGTTGGTACAAGTTGGACTAACGAACCGAGAGCGAATAATTATAATTAAGCCGATCATTGTGCCTTGCATGGCATGATTAGAATATGTCATTTTATGATTAGTGAACATGTGGTAGCCGAAAGGGTACATTACATAATACACCCGACTCTAAGATTTGCACAAGGATTGGGTGACAATTCTTAGTACTAGCATAAAAGCTCAATTTTCGATCATTGATGAATAGCAAGGATCTATATACTATACATTGCTTCTAGGAACTTCTAAACCTCCACTGTCGGCTGTTTCACACATCTCAGTACCAATTAGTCTTCCTTCATGGAATAGCTGCATGGTTTTTGGGACTTCACGAGAGTGATGTTGGAGCTTGAGAATAAAATATTCTAGTACTTTGGCAGGCGTAGACAGTTTTAGAGTGAAAATGGGACTCGTTTCCCTGCCTGAGAACGGACACTAGGAGGTCCGACAAGGTTTTCTAGTGAGTAGCCTTGATGTAGCGGACGATTAGTCAACATATATTTGACCAAAAATGTGGCAATATCAAATTAGGGATTATGAATTGGAATGCAATAACGGATTTTAGAATACGGGTTTTGTGATTACGAAAGAATGCTGCCTATAGACCTTTAAAGACGACCGCGGAATCCATCCTCAGCCAGTTTCAAGACTGGTTTAGGGTTGTTGACCCTCTCCCATAAGCTTCCCAAACCCTGCTCCTTGCCTTTGTTATCTTCTCGCTTGAACCACTGCTCAGCTGTCTTAGTGCGATTAGGGTGAATCTTGTCGAGAAGTTTGAAGTCGCGCTTGATTAGCCCCGTATTTCCGCCGGAATGCTTCCACATGTTCCAAAATCCCGTAAAGTTTTCTCGTATTGTGACCGAGGCGGGGTCTGTATGATCTGAGTTGTAACCACTACTTCTTGTTCCATCACCAAGCGGCCCTGAGCTCCAATAGGTTTCCAGGTCAACATCAACAAACCGCGCTGGATGACCCGTAACGTTTTCGAACGCTTTTGCTAGGTCATCGTAGGCAATCAGATCAATGGCAACCTCGAGGTCCATCCCGTTTGACCTTTCTTGATTGTCAAAAAGCCAGCGGACATAATATTCGCAGTCATCGAGATCAACATGACATACGGCTCCATTGCCCAGAGGCACTCTCCAAGTAACAACTCCATCTTCAACCGTGGGGCTCATAGGTGTACGCAAGCCGATAGTCATGGAAATGTATGGGCCTGTTGTAAAAATGGCTACACCCATTCTCTTCGCGTTGTGGGGGTCCTTGTTTTGTTGCAAGATCCATTCTCCAACCCGACCTTTGCCATCGTAATGCCCAGTTCGGAACTTTGGATCATATCCACTCTTCTTGTAAACGAAGTCAAGATTGCCGTACACAAAAAACTTGATCCCTTCTTCCAGGGCCAATTCATATGCTCTCATGGCCCAAAATGTCTCCGTTTTTTCGCCACAGTTGAAACCATCAATGTTGACAAATGCGTATTCAGCACCGTTGAATCCTCGGCGTAGATCATCTTCATTGGCAAAAGTGCCCTCGATGGGCGAGGTGTTCCCAAGGGCGATGAGCTCTTTCGCCCGATCGGATGTTGCATCACGCGTTAGGAACCGAACTTGATATGCTCCGTCTTTAACGAGACCTTTGATGACAGGAATACCTTGGGCACCAGTGCCACCTACCACAAATACTAACGGCGCTTGGGAAGACATGGCGTGTGAATATTTGACAAGGCGTGGAGGAATGAAAATTGAGACGATGTTTTTTGTGTTCTTTGTGATAGTAAGACGGATCGTCGCGAAACCCAGTGTTTGGTGAGGGAGAAAGGAATTCAAAGAAAATATCACGGAATATATAATTTTCGAAATATTCGTGACGTAATTCTTCGCGCAATTAATCATTCCGGTAATTGAGACGGGGATTTTACATCATTGACATAGCTCGACGAGCAGCGGGGTTTGATTACTATTCAGATATCAGTAATCATTTAATCGCCTGATTTTGGTACAACCTTCTGTGTTCAAATTTTAGTCTGTATTATTACGTTTGCACTAATCCAAATGTACTTACTCGGCTTTTTTTTGCACAAATCACAACTGAAATGCAACAAGCTAGAACTTTCATGAGCGGAAAAACAAGATTTCTATTTAAAAATACATGGCTGCTGCCCTGGAATAACCTCATTTTTTACCGCAGATGCACTACATGAAAACTATCCAGAAAAATTGAGTTTGACTGATGAATTATGCACAATGCTAGTTTTAATAGTATTTGGTTCCTTTAAGAAAAGGAGCAGCTCAACAAGGTCGCGAGACCAAGGAGAAGGCTTATATAGACTTTTAAGTCCTGTGGTACGTGTATGAATTATGCACAATATTTAATAAAATTTGATGATATGCAAAATCTCATGTTAGAAATTGGCATTTATGCTAACTTCCAAGTCAGACACTACAGAGCATTATTAGAGCAGGATTTTTGTTTATTGTACTAGTGACTATTGAAAAAACAGTAATTTAAGTAAATACATATTGATCTTGCTCATTAATAACCTTTTTGTGTGTCGTACACACAGCTTACCTTGGGTGGCGATCAGATGCTGACGGAGTCTACCATGAAATTGGTGCTTTGTGGAGCCACTTGCTGGTGATCCTCTTCTAACTTCAAATTCAAATTATAAACAGCCCGAACACCGCCGCGTATGCTATCCGCCTCATGTCCGTTTGCTCGCAAAACACTAGTCGCAACACGAGCAGAATCGCCGTCATAACACAGAATCAGCGCATGTTTACCCAGTAGCTGAGAGCACACTTCGCTCTCCCCTGAGCTCAGCTTAGAATTCAAATCTTGCCAGAGGGTTGAAAGCAGGGAAGGATCGTAGAAGGGGCTTTTGTTGGTCGGGCTGACGACTGGGAAATTGATGGAACCTGGAAGACTGAACATCTCGTAGTCTTCGGGCTGTCGCAAGTCAACGATGACGGTATCAGGTGCAGGGATTATGATTTGCTCCCATCCTTGACGGTCAGTGGAACGTCTTTTAGACATGAAGAGCAAAATATCTCTTGCTAAGATTTTATCAAGGCGGTAGAATTCAGCAAGGGCAGTCAAGGGGTCTTTTTCCCATGCCTCATCATATCGATATAGATCAACATCAATCAGTTCCTGGCCAGGTCAGTCTGGTTCAAATCAATATGGTGGCATGAGAAAACCTTACGGAGTTCTTCATCTTGGGGAAATGTTCAGATCCTAGCTTGTCGAAATACTCATCAATGTATTGGTAAGGCAGGTCGCAACATAGAGTCACACAGTGAATTCTGCCGTCCTCCCCAGCGAGCTCATCGAGTGTTCCGGCGGCTTTTCTTTTCTCGATAAGCTGGAATAGTCCTTGAAGGTTGAAACCAGATGATGGCCCACTGACGATGCCGTGGCGACAGAGCTGTAAAGACAGTGAATATGACCGAAAGGAGTCAACTTCTTCTATGTGATCGACAGATGCCTTCCAGGGGAATTCGACAGGTGCCAACAGAGCAAAAGATCGTGGGCCAGGCACTCGGTCACCTGCTGCTGTACAAACGCTGCCAAATCCGTATTAGTCGACTAATATCATCGGAAATATATGAGTTGTTTACCCAAGACGATAGACAGAGGGCTTGCTCTCCTTGAAAAAGGTGCCTAATCCTGTCATTGTTCCTTTAGAAGACAAGTATTAGTATGGAGATTTCATCAACCCTGCATTACGTGTTACTGCGACGTACCAGAAGTACCCATTCCAGCACAAATTACATTGATCTCGGGGAGCTGCTGTAAAATTTGTGGGCCAGTCCACTTGACGTGAGATTTCCAATTCTGTAGCGTTATCAGCAGGGTAGACTTAGGCGGAACTTGCACCAATTAATCTTACAAAATCATTATTGTACTGGTCAGGATTGACTACAGATTCAGAGTTTTCTGCCCACCTCTTGGCAGCACGAATGCCTCCACGTTCATCAATGGGTTCTGGTTGAGAGGGGCCACCAAAAAGAGTTCTATAAAAAAGGTTGTAAGCAATTGGCATCATGTTGTCGTATGTGTTATAAACGTACACGTTGAGACCGAAGAATTGCATCAATTTTAGCTTGGTAACAGAGGTCTTGTTGCTCAGAAAGGCATGCACATCGTTTAACCCGAAGAAGACCTTGGAGATCAGCGCCATGGAGATGACAGTTGATCCTGAGCTATACTCGACAATAGTCTCAGTTTTTTCTGGCTGAACCTCATTGTGTAAAAGATTAAGCGCTGAAAATAGATGTTAAAAACCTCTTCCTTGTGTTTGTATGTCCCAATTACTGTACCTGGCATCGATTTGACATTGTTGGCCGGGTGCATCGTCATCATTTTTGCATAAATGTGAACACCATCTTTTAGGTAAGGGTTGAGCGCCTCTGGCAACTCTACCAGAGGAAGAGGTGGCGCCACATCAGGATCGAAGTAGTTTCTGACGGAATCAGCCCCTCTGTAGACATTGAGATTGTTTCGCTTCTCCATGTTGGTCGTAGATGCTGCACAACTGGCCAATCTCAAGTGCGGGAAAAAAAAAAGAAATATGATCAGTGCAGAAATATCGTAGCTCGAGGCACGTTGTTGGTTTTCATACCAATCAACTTCCGTCGCAGTTTTGGTGCAAGCGAAGAGCGCGCGCTCCCTTAACGCGCGGTCTTCGTCCAGTTCTTCACTAAAGTGGGCATTTCTATGCCAAGAAAAGAACCTTGATGCCCTGATCCCGAACTGGCATTACCTATTAGATTTCGAGTTGCATCTCGTGCGGGAATTGTTTCCTGAACAAGATGTTTATCCCTTCCCGCTCTACTGCCGTGCTTGCAGGGCTAATCGCGACAACTCTACTCATAGCGGCTGCATGCCAAGCTCCGGGTACTCGTATCCCAATTGGTGTGTGCAAGACATACTTCATAACTTTATTCGAATTGTTCTAAAAATGCGCAAATTACCTCCACTAGGAGAGGATCGCTTCTGCCGATCCGAAGGCTAAAGGTAACATTGCATCGGGCACCTTGATGGTTCGACATCCCGCGCTTGCTACGTATCACCTTTTTAATAAAATTCAAAACAACAAATGTACCCTGGGGGATATTTTACCAAGTGAATGCTTCTAATGGACCGGGATTGGCGGCTTGGTAATTGGATTTTGACTGGGTCCGATGCACATCTACGTGCAAGTAGATGCCGGACTCTTGCTTAGCGGTATATAACTGGATACTCTGAGAGTGACCAAGATTATTTGTTCCACTTTGGTGAGCTTGGTAGAAATTAATTACGTATAGGTTAGCTTTTATGACGGGAGTCTATACCCTGCCACATGAGGTATCCTAGCGATGACAGCACGAATCGGCACTTGAGCGGTGAAGTCATCTTCCAGTCGCGTCCGAATTCGGATTACCAGTAAACGTGGCAAACTTTTATCATTTGGATTTCATCCAAGTCCTAGACCATATTTTTTCCCATCCCCCCACGCACTCCAGACGAAATTCTATACTCAGTGGTCCTAGTCCATCTTTGCCGCTGTGTGGATCGATCAGCACCACTCGAAATTCATTTACCCTAGCCCGTGGACACAAGTCACAATGCAGCAACTAGCCCGACAGGAAAGAAGCGAATCTCAAGCAATGGCCCTCATTACTACTAATGGAAATGCAAGCGAAAGCCCGGAGGAAAGTCCTACTCAAGAGAAACGAGGGAAGAATGTGTTCAACGAGCAAACCAATTACGTGCCTAGAAGCACCATCATCATGGTATGATTGATACGGGGAAGTATTACTCAATAGAGCAGCTGCTTAGAATGACATGTAGATTTTCTTGGCTTGTGCCAGTGTTGATTTTGTGGCCCTTATGGACCAGACCACACTGGCAGCCAGTTTGAGCATCATCGGTAATTCTCTTCATGCCAGTCAGGAGATGTCATGGATAGCCAACGGTTACTTCATGTAAGCAGCACTTAACATTTGATTCAATTCACCACCATTTTGGCCTAACCATTGACTCATTATGTGCCCAGAACTTCCACCATTGGGCAACTTTTATACGGACGCCTGTCTGATATTTGGTCCCGCAAAGTCATCCTCATGATTGGGCTTGCAATCTTCTTCTTCGGGTCCCTAGCAGCCTCTCTTGCCCAAACCGCGACTCAGCTAATTATTTTTCGCTGTTTCACTGGTTTTGGGGGAGGAGGACTGATGACAGTCGCGCAAATGATTGTCAGCGACGTAGTGCCTTTACGGGAAAGAGGAAAATATCAAGGAATTTTGGTAAGCTATAGAATGGCTTCCCAAGTCTCTAAGGCTCATTCGGCCCTCTAGAACGATGCTAATAAGTTATTAGGGTGCTGTAACAGCTCTCGCTAATGGAATTGGCCCTGTTGTTGGTGGAGCCATTTCCTCTAAATCTAGCAGTTCCTGGCGATGGATTTTCCGCATGAACCTCCCTTTGACGGTGTTAGCTACAGGATGTGTCCTCTTCTTTATGCCTTTGAAAAAGGTCTTGGGAGACTGGAGATTGTAGGCCATCTATGACTACGAGACCCTCATTGAAGCTAATGAACTAAATCCTAGAAAATTAAAAGCCATTGACTTTATGGGTATTACCTTAGCTCTAGCCGGTACTACGGCGATGATGCTCGGCTTAACATGGGGAGGTGGTGAATACCCATGGGCTTCTGCAGCTGTCATCGCAAGTATCGTGGCTGGTTTTCTTGTCTGTGTAGCCTTTGTTTTCTGGCAGTGGAAAGGTCCTGACTATCCGCTGGTACCATGTGAGATGCGCCCTTGGTGCTATTTTACAACACGCTAACTTGGAGCAGTGGATATTTTCCGCGCCCGTATGACAACTGGAGCTTGTATAACGATGGCTATTAATGGTTGGAACTTCGTGGTTCAGGTGTACTACATCCCAACATTTTATCAGCTGGTCTACGACTATTCTGCTACGAAGGCAGGCGTCATGCTCTTGCCTATTACCCTTGTGCAAACAGCGAGCAGTACCCTTTCGGGCCTTGTGGTTCACTGGGTAGGGCGATATCGAGAATGCATTTTATTCGGATGGCTATGCTGGACCGTCGGTTTAGGTCTCATGTCTACTCTAGACGAAAACTCTGGCCTTGGAAAGCAAGTTGGCTACTCTCTACTTATTGGTGTTGGGGTCGGAAACACTCTTCAACCGTAAGTGGTTAATATCTTGAACTTTGACATGATTTCACTGACACCTTACTTGAGAGCCTTGATTGCGATCCAAGCTGGAGTACCACGAAAAGATATGGCAGTTGTCACTTCCTTCCGCAAGTGAGTTCTCTCTTCAGTGTTTTTAATGTTTTTGTTTATTTTCGTTCTTTTTAGAGCTAATATGCTATTGAAGTTTTGTGAGAAACCTAGGATCAACCTTTGGACTTGCTGTATGCGGTACAATCTTGTGAGTTGTTTTCTTGCAACTTACTTATCCGTCGCTGACATCGGGTAGAAATAATGTTGTAAAAGGCTCGCTCCCATCCTCGGGACTCGACCCAGGCGACTATGACTTTTTCCTTGAAAACCCTAAACAGTATCTAGCTACCATTTCCAAAGAAGAGGCGGCACGTGTAAGTGCTGCTATTGCACCGGCATATCAGGAGTCATTTCGCATTATCTTCTACGTGGGAGCGGCACTTGCAGGCTTTGGTTTCATCGTCGCGTATTTCCTCATGCCCCATATTGAGTTAAGTCGCCCCGACGATGAAAAGTTGAAGGAAGAGGGTCGTCAGGCTCGATTAGAGAAAAGTTGAAGGGTTGATGGATGACTGTAGATATGCCTAGTTATTACAGAGGCAACAATGGAGCATTCATAAGCTTATCACAAACCATAACTTTATGTTCTCGTGTAAATGGGCACCCTTATTACACTTCCTAACCTATATAAATCACCTTCCTATCTTGAGACTTACTCTATTGGCAATGGAGTATTTTATCCATATTCTACAGTTGATCTCAATCGTTTAATCTCATACGAGATTTCACATGGTTGTGAATTTAATGATCTTCGATTAACATAACACGTTGTTAAACTTAATGTTAGCTATGGTACATACCTTACAGTACATTGCATTAATTACATTACAACAGTTCATTTGTCAACTAAAAATGTTGCCCCCACGAAAAAGGTGATACTCAGATCGGCAGCTAGCCTTTATCGATCACGAAGATCACCAAGTCTATCAAGGTTCAGCCGCGGGACAGCGAAAGATGCGGCAGATAATCCATCCAAGGGACCTGGTAACCACTAAGCGGGGAATCTGTTCGGGATACCCATCGGCCACGATACACGAAAATTTTTAATACCCGCTAAATTACATCGGCCCTATAGCCATAAAAGTTGGGACTTTCCGAGACATTTGTACAGCACGTTGTCCCATGTAGTCATCAAGGTTCTCACATAGACATCAAGGTTACTTTTTCAAGGTGTTTTGAACGAATTGAGTCTTTTGAGGTTAAAAAAGAACGCATATTACGTTAGTATTTTAGGATTTAGAATTCAGCGGGACGAGCCGGCGCGGGTAGCCCACATGCATTTGGATTAAACGACGCGAGGTCCCTGAATCATGACATGGATCTCGATAGGACAGCGCCACTCGCTTTAATTGCAACGACTCTAAGAAACAGAGATTTGTTTCATCTAATGAGGGATATTAATTTTTTAGTCTCAAAGGTCATTAGTGTTCTCAGTTAGACATCAAGGTGACAGCATTGACACAGTCGAAAAATTAGAATCCACAAAGCAACGGTAACTGCAACGCTATGTTACTACCACTGAATTAGATTCGCCATTTTAGCGACTGGGCGGCTAGGTACTGGGTTTTTTTTGAGGCTCTCGGCACGGCATATCCGCTGTGGACCCTTGATAGGTACGGCGTCGGAGGGTTTCTCACGTTGATGGATATGAGTAATGAAATGAATATTGGGAGATTAGTCCTTCGAGCGACCAGCCTCGACATCACCATGCGACTTCTATAAAGATAATTCAGGAACACCAAAAAGCAGTATTTCAACACCCTGAATATTTTTTGACATTCACAAACTTTACCATGTCTCGCAAGGCATTGCTGGCCTTTTTTGGAGCCTCCATAGCCTCGGCTGTGGCCGCGAACGTTGAGAAGCCTCTCCTGAAAGATTTTGATGCTCTCGGTGCTTGGTTCGACGGTGTCGCCTCCATCAACACCACAACAGGTTCTGAAAATCTGAATGACAAGAAAAACACATCCATTGCCATCATTGGTGCTGGAATTACAGGACTGGCTACTGCTCTCATGTTAGACAGCGTTGGTGTGCACAATTGGGAACTACTCGAAGCCAACAGCCGCATTGGCGGTCGTCTGCGCACCATTTATGTAGGCGAAACACAAGAATGGGCAGAGATGGGGCCAATGAGGCTCCCCCATAGTGTTACCTACAAAGAAAATAACAGCACCCTCGAATATTCCGACCATGCCATGACATTCCAGTTGGCAGATTGGCTGAATGAGATGAACAAGGGCAATCATTCAGACCTCAAGATTGACTTCATCCCATGGATCCAACATTCCCCCAACGAGTTGCTTGCCCTAGGTACAGGAAGGCATCTAGACGGAAGCATTCCTACACGTGCGGAAATTGCAGAAAACTCAAGTCTTGGAAAACCGGCACCCCTCTCAACTCAAGAGTACAAGGATGTAAAAGCGCGAATGAACAGCATTTTAATGAATCAAACCACACTCCAGGAAATTCAGAAAGATGTTTGGAGAGTTCATGGACGTGTCATGGAACAAGGCCTTGACGAAATCAGCCAGCAAAGCATGATGCGAAACGTGTGGAACGCCAGCATCAATGTGACTGATGCTATTGTGCGCTCTTCAGACTACGATCTATTTTGGGACGAGATGCATCACAACTCAAACCTAGCACAGGATGGCGGCTCTAGTGCTCTCGCAGAGACTCATTGGAAATGCGTTGACGGGGGCTTTAGTAAATTTGCCGAAGCCATGAAGCCGCATGTTCAAGATCGTCTCAAGTTGAATCACCAAGTCAGGAAGATTGAGGCAATTACTGATGGCAATGGCCATGTGAAGGGCACGAGACTCTCTTGGGTAGAGCCCGATGCGAATAGAACTGTGACTAAGCCAAAACCAGGCCAGGCCAAAGACTATGACTACACAATGGTCGCAGTGCCATTTACCATGACGCGCATGATGAGTATGCCTTCATTTTCGTCCGTCCTCACGCGAGCCATGTCGGAGCGTGGCCTGCGATTCAAGGACGCTTGCAAAGTCGCGCTTCTCTTTAGCGAGAGATTTTGGGAGAAGGGCGACCGTCCAATCTTTGGTGGCTACTCCACGCCTCCCGATGCTGACATTGGCGCTCTCTACTATCCGGTGTACGGTCTCAATGAGACTGGGCGACCTGGGCTGATTATGCACTACCGTGGCGGTGATTGGAGCAGTCGATTCACCAGTTTGAGCGACGAAGAACACGTCAGCATGGTGCTGGATGCGATCGCTTCGCTTCATGGCGAGGAAATACGCGATCTTTACACAGGTGACTATGAGCGCCTCTGTTGGCTAAGGGAGAAGTTTATATCCACTGCGTGGACGCGCCCGGACGTTGAACAACACAAATTGTACATTCCCGCATATCACCAAACTGAATTCAACACCATTTTCATCGGCGAGCACACTGCGCCGACTCATGCGTGGATCAGCTCGTCGTTGCACTCCGCCGTCAGAGGAGCGGTGCAGTTGCTCCTGGAAATCGGGCTTGTGGATGAGGCCAAAGAACTCAATCAGCGCTGGATGGGGCGATGGATTCAAGCTTGAAGTATGGCAGACTAGAAGAACAGATGGGTTAGAGCGGGGGCCTTGAGTGGCGCCAATTTACTGAAGCTCGCTAGTTAGTTATTACAGAACCATCAAACTCGCTGGTCTTAATTCACTTGATCACGAAGCATTTATAAATCATAGACAAAATGTTGCAATACAATTTGACCTTGGCCATGACTGTTGATGAGCGTGAGGGTGGGCCTGCGCAGGCCAACTGTGGTTCTGCATTGCCCTCAACTTTGTCCATAATCTGACAGGTAACTGATCAATCGTTGGCATCGGACTATAGTAGTTCCGCGCAAATAGCGCAGATCGAGATTGAGATGATCGGGGCTTGGAGGCTGCCAAGAGATTCTTCAACAAGATGCTTGCTCCATAAAGAGAGGTGCGCCACCATGTTTCCATCCCAACCCACGCAGGACAACGATGCCCCTGGCCATCCAGCTGTTACGCCCTCTCAGCCATCAGTTCTCAGGCGGCTACCTGCATGCGGACCTTGTCAGCAGCGCAAGGTAAAATGTGAGCGCAAGTTCCCTTGCTCAAGCTGTGTCAAGTATGGCGCACAATGTGTTCCCGCCCCGATATCCTCACGCCCGCGACAGCGCCGGTCTCCCGAGAAGGCGCTCTTGGAACGTCTCCACAGGTACGAGGAGATCATGCGACAAAACAACCTCGACTTTGAAGCAATTCCTGTTGGTTCGTCTCAAGAAAATAAAAAGAGCGGTCATTCGAGCAATCGTGACCTCGCCGATGAGGCTAACCTCCATCTGTCGCCCGTTTATGAAGCCAAGTACGCCTATCCTTTGATGGCCACCTTTATCTCAAACACTAACAGTAATAGGGATTTTTGGCAAACAATGAACAAAGGAGTATGAATTAGACCCACATTTAGTATATTTTACTCACCATGGCAATAGTTTAAAGACGAAGATGACGAGAGCATCTCCTCTTTCGAATACAATGGAGAGACGTGGGCCAAGGACGCCTGGGATAAGTTATATCAAAATCCTGGTCACTCTCTCCTAGGCATCCGCAGAACCAACATTGATCTTTCCTCTCAACACCCAGAGCCGGTTCATATTTTCAGGTTGTGGCAAATTTATCTGGATAATGTCGACCCCTTACTCAAAGTCACACATACTCCTACCCTCCAAGCTCGCATTATTGAAGCCATGAGCAATGTGAAAAATATCAACTCCGACCTAGAAGTGCTAATGTTTAGCATCTACTCTGTTTCAATTCTCACTATTGAAGAATCCGAGTGCTTTTCTTTCTTCGGTTGGGACAAGGATGCGCTATTATCTCGGTTCTACTACTCTTGCGAGCAGGCGCTCTCAAACTGTGGATATCTAAGGACTAGTAGTCTTGACTGTCTCACTGGGCTGTTTCTTTATTTGGTACATAGCCCTACCAAACCTTCGGAGAGCACAACTTACTTTTTTTTTTTAGGTCTCACTGGGCTCCAGCATTGATCCTAGATCTTTGTCATCCATGCTCGGCATTGCTATACGCATTGCTAAAAGACTTGGTCTCCACATTGAGGCAAATAACAGCGACTGCAGCGCTCTGGAAGCCGAGCAACGCAGAAGAATTTGGTGGACAATCCTTCTCTATGACTCTCGCATTATTGACATGGTTGATCACAAGAGCACGGAATTAAATCCTTCGTGGAATTGCCGAATTCCTCTCAACATCAATGACTCAGCACTGCGACCAGAGACAAAGTTGCTCCCAATATCCGATCTGAAGCCCACAGAGTCACTTTTTGTTGCTGTGCGCGGCGAACTGGGCAACTTCCTTCGCCACGCCGACTGGTACCTTGATTATTCGGTTCCGTCTATGAAATCAGTTGCAAAGTCTGTCCGAGATGCAGCGAACTTGCAGCACGATGTAGCCTCTCTAGAAAAGTCAATCGCGGACAAGTACCTCAAGTACTGCAACCTTGAGAATCCATTGCATTTCATGACTATTCATACAACACGAACACATCTATCCAGACTTAAGCTCTTAGAACAGTACGCAGATGTAACTGGGGAACGCCTTGGGCCAAACCGCGATACCGCCGTTTCGTACGCATTTGATATGCTAGAAAATGACACCAAGATTCTATCTTCACCACTTACAAAACGATTCATCTGGCTCCTTAGAATTTATTTCCCTCTTCCTGCATATATCCATATTGTTCGGGATCTGAAAACCCGACCCATCAGCAAGCTGTCTGACCGAGCGTGGGCCATCATGGCAGACAATTATGATGCTCGATCCGACTCTTTATATTCAGCAGACAGCCGACTGTTTAGGTTTCTTGCCCAATTTATTCTTCAAGCTTGGGATGCCCGTGTCGACGCATTCAATAAATCGGGAGAGTTATTGATGACACCAAGAATTGTATCATCTATTAAAAAAGCATTGGGAGATGAAAAACATAGTAATTGGGGCGCCAACAACGATACAAGCTTTCTCAACGCGAACATGGTTGGGCTTTTCGCAAACCTGCCGACGGAGTTGGATCCTGGTACAGGGCTGCAAGAAATGAATTGGCAAGGATTAAATTCGGAATCGAATCTAGAAATGGTTTCCGATGTCTCCGGTAATTTCCCCACCGACTATGATATAAATCAGCTCGATTTGACGTCGATGGGACTGGAAATGGGAGATCAACCAAACTGGCCCGCAAATTGAACGGTGGACAAGCCGATGCATCATATCAAGACAGGCATTTTGTGAACTTCTTGAATCAATGCTATTGGCAATCTACTGGATTCCCAATTGCTTTTGTATACTATTAGCCTATTTTTAAGTTGACGAGAAGTATAGTAATGTAGTAGAGGGCGATTTCATGAGACCATGCTGCCGAAAGTGCGATTAACGCTCACTAAACCGCGAATGTTGCCGTTTGTCTGAGTCACACCAACTTTGCCAAACCACTCATAATGACTAATAGAAGTGCCAGGGAAAAATCATAGCTAGGATGAGTTCTAGAATTGGTCACTGCAGAGGCTAAAAGGGAAATCAAGAACAGTCTAGTTTGGTAAACTCTTGGTCACGAGGGAAGACGCCAGCTGGATAAATATTGATCTTGGGGAATAATGCATCTTGCACATTGTAATTCTATCTTATTTTTAAAAACGGTAACTATATACGTTCACTTCCATTTGTGGAAATATAAACTGGAACTCATGAATTTTATAGTCCTCGAAATATGGCTATATTGCGCTTCTAGACGCGTCAACAGCAATGACTCGATTTTAGTCGAGCCAAACAACGTTAGCAGGTCCTGACTGCAGGTCCACATGAGCCACAGCAGAGGCCGAGGTGGAGTTATCCGAGCCTGTCTCAATCTTCCAAATTTCGACAAAGTTGGCAGCGCTGTCAGTAATGGCAAAGTAGTCCTCGCTGAACTTGGCAGGGGTCACGGCATTTGCCGATCCACCGCTAGCGGTAGTAGGGATGAGGAACAACTGCTCCAGGATTTCTCCAGTAGTAGGGTCGAGCGAGAAGGCAGAGACATATCCAGTCTGGGACGAATCGCGGGAGCGTGTAGAAGCGAGCAGGTATTTGGGCGAGGCAGTCTTGTAGGGAGTGCTGGCTTGTGCAGGTACAGAAAGAATGACCTCGTCGGCCCAGTAAGAAGAGGTGTTGGTGAAGCCTGAATCTGATTAGCGTTAAGAAGCAAAGCCGATAATTCAGATCACTTACCCGAGGGGAGAAGAGGGTATGTGATGTTGGTAGCTGTAAGCTTGCCACTCATCGCAGACCTGCTGTAAACAGCAACCTCGTTGGCTTCCTCATACAAAACATATACGAAGAGGCCACTAGGATGGTATTCCAAATGTCTGGGGTTGGCACCCTCTGGAGCATCAATACTCTGCCACTCTAGAACTTGGCCCGACACGTTGTTGTAGTTGTGGACCCAGACACCATTGCCCATGTCGTCGGCCGAGTAGATGAAATCGCCGTTGGTGCTCAATGCAGTGCCATGGACACCAGCCGAGCTATCGTAATCAAGGCTCGAGAATGCCTCCACCAGGGTTCCCGATTCATCAACTGATATGGCGAGAGTCGAACAACCGGTGCTGTAGGGGGTACCGAAGACGGTGTAAGGGTCGGCACTCGAAGCAGCGATGAAATTGGCATTCGTACCTGCCGTTTGTCAGTATAAATTGAATCCTTCAAAAAATTATTATCCTCGCTTTCAACCTACAGTTGGAAGACAGGCTGACATTGCTCTTGTATTCAAGCCCGAGGCCAGAGGTGATGGTGTAGCTCTGGAAGTATCCGGTGGTAGCAACATAGAGGTTCTTTGTGCTATGCTACTCGTACTAATCAGCAATCCCATTCGCTTCAAGCCGTAGGCGGATCAACTCACATCAAGAGCTATCCATTTAGATCCTGAGGTAGCTTTGGAGCTAACATTGGAAACAATTGACAGCGACGAGGTCGCGTCGTCAAACTCAAGGCCAACAATGGTGCTTCCAGAAAAGAATCCCGAAAACATGGAGTGGGTGTCGGCCAAGACACTGCCACTCAGGGCCATCAAAGACAGTAGGAAGGATCGCGAAGCCATTGTTAAAGATGAGGATGGAATGCCAAGAAGATCTGTTGTGGAACTTCATCCTCGTTCCACGGCATGCTTAAATATATCTCTTGGCATCGGTACTGCAGCATGCACACACGCCATCAAATTAACAAAGCCGACATTATGACTGGCGCTAGTGCAAATGCCGTTGGATCCGGTTGCCAAATACGACACAGCATGGATGGAACCGTTGGAACTTCTCTAGCCGAGAGCCGCGTGGACACTGACGCCGGTATGTGGGGGTTTCCACCCGTCGAGTTTCATCCATAGAGCACAATTGACCCACAGCCTACCTTCTGTAGATCTTCATCTGGAGGCATGGGAAATTGTGCAGCGACCATACTATTGGTGGGGCGTTGGAAGCCCAGGCACGAATTAACTTTGTTAGTCAATAATGGCCTCGTCATCATTGGCTCCGCCCCTGGGAGCTCTCTCATCGGGAGACGGACCGGAACATATTCTTATTGCTTGATTTCCCTCCAGATGCTATATATGAAATTACTCCGCAGCTCAGGGTTCAAAGAATGACAAGCATAGACAGATCCCAACCCAACAAAGCAAGGCAAATTGACGCGCAATACAATTTATGTGACAGTCACCGTAATTCCGATTCACTGTCGTGAGATCAAATTGGGATTTAACGACCATCTCAAGTTGTTGAATAAAATGCAACATTACCTCAATAACAAGTGCTGTCCTTTTACATGCATTCAATCAATTCGATTCCAATCCCCAGTGACGATACGGCTTCAAATCCTTACTCCATTTTTAATATTCAACTGGCCATCTTTTCTCTTTCAGAAGGGATATACTCGATATTGCTCTCATAATAATATCTCCAGGCACTGTTCGCAGCCTCAGCCAATAAAAACCATCGCAATAAACCCGACTCTAGAAAACCGGGATAGCCGGCGGGGCTGACTAAATGGCGACAGGTGCTCCGTCTAAAAGCAGGGGCACTCTTCAAATAAACTCTACCAACATCTCTCCCTTGTGGTTTACTTTGAAGGCAGTCGATTGTACGCTCGATTTTTGTCTTCACGATAAAATCATGTGGCGAAAGCATTAGCTCAGCCGCAAGCGTATATAAGCAATATTAGGCAAGCAGAGTTTGTCCTGTAGTCGCGAAAAAAAGAAAGAAAAAAGCTACCGTGCGCTTAGTCTTTCAGAAGAGCGGGAACGGAGCTTATATTTGAGGTTATTTACCACGCCCGTTTTAGAATAAGATCAAGATCAGACCCGTAGTGGCAGCGACGAAACGAACCCAAAGCGAGATGCACCAAACAACATCATGTGAGAAATTGCAATGCGACAAGTAACTAATTATTGATCCACGCCCTTTGAGCACAGTGTATGTTGATTTCACAGGGGTTTGCTAGATTGAGTTGAAGCAGGTGGGCAATATGGTCGGCAATTCCGGGTACCGAGATCATTTTAAGTTTGCAAGGAACAGCAGAACAGAGGGTTTAGGAATTGATTGGAATTCATGCCCTGGTGAGTGCAATTTAAGTACAATTCAGCAAGTGAACTAAAGCCATGACATTAAAGAGGCGCTCAATAAAATTTGCCGATGGAGTGACCTTGGGGTCTGCCTAATAAAAATTATTTCCGAGTTTCATGTGCTCGAGCTAAGGTGGTTGGGTTGAGTGCTCACTTTTTTCTTTAAAAAATAGTCATGAAGATTTAGTATCCCAAGCTGAAATAAGAAAACAAGTGGTTGAATTAAATAAAATTAGAGCGCGACGAATTGATCAAAAGTGATGGAACAAACTGCATACCTTTGACACTCAACAAATTCGCAAATGTTAACTTTGAATAACACGACACGGCCTCGATCTGTGACGTAAATTATTTCTCTATTTAGTTAGACCAATAGAGAATGTCTAGGCTTTCTTAAGGTTTACGAGCTTTAAGCCCGGCCACGACCGAGAACACACTGTTGCCGTTACCCACATCCCGGTGAAACAAATCAAGATGTACGAATTAATTCGGCTGTCATGACTCTACCAAGCTATGCGCCTCTATTCGGTTTCTTATGCTCTACTGCATTAAAATTCGAACAAACTTGAATAAATATTTTTACATTAAGGGCTCAGGAGAAATCTGAGAAGTAGACCGGGATCTAATGATCAAGAAGCAAAGCTCTACAGGGTAAGTTGCGTCAAGTTTGCTATCTTAAGAGTTCAATTGCATCAATGGATAGACAAGAAACGCAAAAGAAGGCGGCGTCAAAAACACATACATTTAATTACGTGATGAGATGGCAATACTTGGTGAACATAAAACTAGGCGTGAAAAGCACATCAGGTTTTTTGGTGTGTACAAGACCTGTTGTGTTGCTAACCAAATCGCAGCCCCAACCTACGTTTGCTCAGCCATGGGGACTGCAAGTGGGTCGGATTGGGCAAGGCAGACGGACACAAGATTGGTTGGTTGGTGTTTGAGTGGCCGATCCGCCAAGCTGGAAGAATCTCTCCGATCATGACAGTCTAGCACCCTAATAAGCTACAAGCGACATGCAGCAAGAAGATTAATGTTGCGGTGGATGGGAGAAGCGACGATCCTTCGTCGCCATATTCGAAGCAATAATGCGCTGTGGGTGGCGGTGTCCAAAAGCTGGGCCAATTGTATCTGGTGCTAGTGTATGAGTGGCGGGCTATTTTAAACTACTGCGCAGGCACAGTCAGATTAGCCGAGACTATGACCGAATTTGGTCTTTTCGCGCGCTGGGCGACTTGCCAAGACTCTCATCATTAACAAAAAGCAAGGAAGCACCTCAGCCCCGTGTTCATCAGTAATAGGCGTGATCCCCATAGCCAACTAGCTAGCCAATACGCTGATGTCATTTGCTGGATTTACATGCGCAGCTGGAATGTCACCACTGGTGGAGGAACAGGGCAGTGTTTGGAATACCAGCAAAAATTCTCAGGGCCACATATGTATATAAAGAAAAGACCCGAGCCATAAGCCAGGTTTTACTTGCGCAATAAACCCGAGCAAAATCATCCTTTCAAACGAACGAACTAAAATGAAGCCATCCGTTGTGGTCTCTACATTACTTGCAAGCTGGGCTCAAGCTTTGGCCGTCCCTGCCGGAGATGACACCCTTTCGCTATCGGCAAGATCTTCTTCATTGAAATGGGCTTCATGTGAATTGGATTTCGATAAGGAAACAAAAGGGAATATCACAGTGCCGATCGAATGCGCGAAACTCGAGGTTCCATTGGACTACACTACCAATTCCAGCTCAGGCAAGACCATCGAGCTTCAGTTGCTTCGGGTCAAAGCAAACAAGAAGCCGTTCAAAGGCAGCGTTTTGTTCAACCGAGGAGGGCCTGGTCTTTCGACCGTTGACAATGTGGCTAGGAGAGGTGCCACTCTCCGAGAGTAAGTGAACAAGCTCATTCTAAGATGGAATGTACATTAAATTTCTTGTCTCAGTACCCTTGGTGGTCAATTTGACGTTATTGGGTTTGACCCACGGTATGTTTGACTAAATTCTCCCTCTTATCTCATCTTACGATGACTGATTTTCTTTAGTGGCACTGGCCGAACTATCCCATTCTCATGTGGCATCGACTCGTCTTCTAATTCAACATCTACTTCTCGCCGAAGCCTCAATACTATGCCGCAAGCCGATGTATGGCCCACACTCAAAAAGTCGGGCTGGGATGCATACGGTATTCTTGCTGATGCGTGTTTTGAAGCCGAGAAGGAATTCGGTCGGTACATTGGTACCCCATTTGTCGCCCGAGACATGATTTCAATCGTCGATGCTCTCGGTGAAGATGGAAAGCTGAGGTATTGGGGAATTTCTTATGGCACTGTTCTAGGACAAGTGGCTGCATCCATGTTCCCAGATCGAGTGGACAGAGTTCTTCTTGATGGCGTACTCCTCGCTGATGACTATGCTACTAGTAATTGGAAGACCTCCTCGTTGGACACTGAGAATTCTCTGACTCACTTCTTCTCCGAGTGTATCATAGCCGGGCCTAAGACTTGTTCCTTGGCCAACTACTTTGGCTCAAGCACTACGGCTCAGGATCTCAAAAATGCGCTTGGAGACCTATTCAATGTGACCATGGATCTGTCTACCCTGCCTTCCGATATTCCAGAGGAAATAGCAGCGACAATTCCTGATGGTGGCCAGTCGCTCGTTCAAACTCTCAAGTCATTAATCACGACCAACTTGTATCAGCCGTTATTGTACCCGACCTTGGACAAGCTTATTCAAGCGGCTCTCCAACAGGATTGGTTGACTGTCCTTAGTTTCCCGCAACAAGACATAAGCTCCTCTTGGAACAAAGGCGCACTTGCAACATTTGGTATCAGATGCTCAGATTCTTCTTTCCGAGCTCAATCTGTAGATGACCTATACTCTGCTATGCAGTCACACTTGGGCCAATCATCCTTCGCCGACGACTTTTTGGTTACACGATTAAGGTGCTCACGATGGAAACTTGATGCAGTGGAGCAGATTGATGCCAACAAACTACGGAACGTGAAAACGAGCCACCCGATATTTCTTGTCAATGGCGTTTATGACCCTGTTACTCCAGTTAATGATGCATGGGAGACATCCACTCGATTCAGAGAAAGCAGAACCTTGCTACATGAGGGTGTCGGGGTAAGTAAACCTTGGTCTGCACAATGCCATTTACTTTGATCTTGAGCTAACCAGAATACTGCAGCACGGACTCCTCTCTCATCCTTCGAAATGTGTGAAGGAAGCCGTTATTGAGTACTTTGTTAATGGTAATTTGCCTGAACTTGGTACCACTTGCAAACCGGACATGTCATCCTTTGAATATGTCGCATACACAAACGCTCAGAAAAACAAAGACAATTAGCATAATTATGATCAGTAAAGGGAAACAGGCATTTTGGACGGGGAATAGATACAAGCGCGGAATAATATTGATGTTGCTGTTGCATAAGAATATAGAATTATAATTATGCTTAGAGAACTGCAATGATTTCCCGGTTAAGTTGTATTTGAATTGATAATTAAAGTCGTAGCTCATAAAAAAGGCTATTTTACCTGCATTATGTAGAACCCTTAAAGTCATCATTCGTGATGGACAACTGATGAAGACTGGTTGGGTGAATTGTGCAAAACTAGAGTATTATTCTTATTCATACCAAAGAAAAAAACTAAGATATTTATATATAAATAGGTTATAGGCAAAATAAAATAAAAATAATTTTTATTGTATATAAATATGAAAAAAAGTCATAATCTGTAGAAAAGCTTACGAAACCTCTAGCCAAATAGCTTCATGTGTGCGAATAGAAATATTCTATATTTATATTGGCGGTTACTGATCATCTCCTCCAACCATGACAAATCTCACTGTTATATTATCTCAAGTTTCGTCGCTCGAGGTCTTGGCGGCACTTGCATCAACAATACCAGTTTGGCTAGCCTTCTGAGATGAAGCGAGACCAGTCTCGTAGTCAACACCGCGCCCGCTTTTAGCCACGTGGCTTAGGTCTGGATTTTCAGCCTTGAGCCTGGCAAAGTTTTTCTCAGCATCCCAGTTCCAAATGCTGTCGCTAGCAAAAACGAGATCCATCTCCTCTAGTGTTCGTTGATTAGACTCGGGATAAAGAGCCCAAACGACGACGATGCAGATGACGTTGACACCGCCAAAGATGTATAGAGTCTTTTCGTTGAGCTTATCAAAAATCGTAGGAAGAAGTAACACCTAAGTACTTTTTTTTAGCAAACGATGCTTCATGCATGTTTTTTGTGCAATGAGATTACTCACAGTCCATCCATTACCAATTGACCAGCCCACAACACCCCAAGCGTTACCTTTTGCGCGGACTTGCAAGGGGAATATTTCAGCGGGGTATAGCCACGGGACAGTGAGCCAGGTAGCTCCGAAAATGGCTGTGAATAGAAACACGAAAAAGGTTGCAGCGCCACCAAGTTCAGATCGATTGCTAGATGAAGCATTAAGGGTCGCCCTCGCGAGACCACCAGCACAAAACATGCAGATTGCTTGTCCGACAGCTCCCCAGTACAGGGTCCAACGGCGACCAATACGGTCCAGGGTAAAGACACAGATTAAGGTTGCAAACTGAAATTTATCAGTAGTGCGGGCGTGCGTGATTTGAGAAGGAAGGATCGCCTACCATGTATGTGATATTGTTAACGCCACTGACCCAAAGTCGCTGTTCGGAGCTGATCCCAGCAATGGTGAAGATGGTAGGACCGTAAATAGTAATTCCTGCAATACCAATCCACTCTTGTAGAATTTGAAGCCAAATGACAAGCTGCACCCGACGCGCTGTGTGCAGTTTACCAGAACCAATACCGAAGAACATGGCAAAATAGCTCTGCTGATTTGATGTTTCTTGCTCCATATTTCTAGTGGTGATGATGTCCTGGAGCTCGGCCTCAGCTAGCTGGCCATCTTCGCCTTCCGTGCCGCGTAGTCTGCCTAGAATGAAGCGAGCTTCCTCTTCGCGGCCAACTTTCACAAGCCATCTAGGCGACTCAGGCATGAACCAGATAACAATGAAGAGTAAAATTAGTGGGACGATCTGGAATGCAACAGGAAACCTCCAAATGAAGGAGGAATTGGGGTCTTTGTACTTGGACGTGCCGCTATCGAGACATTAGTAGTGGACCACACCCTTTCAACATATTCGCTCACAATTCAAGCCAGTACGCGACGACAACACCAAAGATATTCAGTGTAAACTCCAAAGATACGAATTTTCCTCGTGATGTATGGGCAGCAGTCTCTGTGGCCCAGACCGGAGTGATGGCATTTAACACACCCGTTCCGATACCGTTCAGAACTCGCGCTGCAATTTAGGTTAGCGATATCGGACAAGCTAACCGGTCAATAATTTCCAGAGAAAACTCACCACAGAACATCCAGTTCGAATTTTGGGCAGCAGATTGCAGAGCAGCGGTAAAAATGGACCAGATGCAAGCTAGGCCAATCGTTGTAATACGACCATAGCGATCGCCGAACCACCCTCCAAGTAAACATCCAAAGAGAGTACCTGGAAGATAATAAACCGCTACCTAATATATAAAAATAAGTTTTCAGTGTATATAGTTGAGCGAAGGTGCTACTTACAATGCCTCCCTGCAGCATAGGCCTATCAACCACAACAATCTGGTTTTCCTCATCCCAGTGGCCGAAACCCATAAGCTCGGCATAATGACGCGACGTATTGACACCGCCCATCAACCCCTGGTCATAACCGAAGAAAAAGATGGAAATGCCTGCAACAAGACACACGGTGTTGAGCAACGAGCTTTTGTAGAGCTTGTGGGCAACATTGTACTTGGCCAGTGGGCCTGTGAGCTTTGTCATGTTGGGCGAGTAGAGGCGGAAACTGGACGCCCACGAGTGAATTTCGGTGTCCCTTTGAGGGAAAATAAAGACTCAAAAGTTGAAGTGGTTGGTTTGTTGGAGAAACAGGGATCCAAGTCGGTTTTATTTCCAACGAAAACCGAACTCCCCACTCCTTGCAGTGCGGGTGAAACATAACAGGGCCAACAAACTGTGGAGCGCCCGCATATTTTTCTTTGCCCATGTTCGTCTGTCTGGAGCCCCAGAAACCCCCGCACTGTCCGTACAAGCAGGATCGTGATTAGCTCTGTAATAACTCGAAGAGGAGACCTGTTGAACCCCCCCAAGTCATCACAGTGGGGCGGGAGCCATTGGGCCTGTTGGATTGGGCTCGGCCTAAACTTCGGCCGCCGCTCATGCGAGAATCATATCTTGTTGCGGTAAAGCCGGTTGCTGTCGATGGCGACGTTGCAACGCAGAATTTGTGGAGCGCGACACCAGGTGAGCAGCATGTCAGCCCATCTCATCCAAGGTGGTGGAGCATCAGTCGAAGAGATGCAGGAAATGGGGGTAAAAGTAGTTGATACCAAGTGTGATGCGCACTGGGCTGGGAATATAAGGTTCGTGCAGGAGGATAGACTAGGCGATTTCACAGAGACACTCCATCAACGACTTGTATACGATATGGAATTTGTTCCAACTTAGAGTTCCGTGAATGGCCAAAAATCACTTCAGCATCGGTTCAACCCTTTACGGATTTAAATGAAAGTAAACTTTTACGCACCAGACCAATTGCTCAAAACGTTCTTAGTGTGGAAGCCGAATAATTTATGTCAACGTTTATTTTGTAGTAATCCTCGAACCTTTGGTTAGGATGTGGACTAATTGGAGATGATTGTGTCTGTAATTTCTGGAATGAAGTGAGTTCCAGTCGACACGATGAATAATTTACCAGCCATTCCATTACTTTATGTTGTGGACAGAGACTCATTTAAACAATATGGTTGTCATTGTACTGGGCATCTGTTAGGATAAGAGTAATTGCTGTTTCTTCACTTCATAAACAATCTAGGCGGTTGATTGATTATCTGTATAGATGAAAAATAAATGGCGCTCTCATTAATTTCGTCAGGGAGTCTATCTCCAATTCCATGTCTACGTTTCAGGATGTTCTAGTTGGTAGCGACCCGATCCCGCAAACCAGACAGGTTTTTCAGGCTGATGGATTTCTATGAGATCATCAAGGTACATGAGAGATTTCAATTACGAAATGAAATGCAGTAACCTGTCAAGCTTGGCTCACCTGGCAAAATATTGTGACTCGAAAAAATCAGCACAGTAGGTTAATCGCAGGACAAAGAGTTGATCAGCTGATGGTTGGCACGATCGGGCGGTTTACCCCAAATAACCGAACCACTCTATAAATAAGCATCTTTCCCCTGTCCGGATTCGTTTCTCCCCCTAACTGAGGAGCATTTTCTTCAACGTGTTCATACCACTTTAGACATAATAAGTCGACATTCAAAATATAAGTTGCAATTCTCTATAACTTATACTCTTGTTTTATTTCCGACTTCCATTATTTTTGCTGAGTATCGTTTATTTTTCGCAAGTCTTTTGAGATTGGCTATACCTCGTCAAAAACACCAATGACGACTCTCAAAAAGGCCCCCATTATATGGATCAATGGCTTCCCGGGAGCAGGCAAATTAACCATAGCCAACGCCATGGCGGCAATGCACGATGATATCTTGGTCTTGGACAACCACAAATTGATCGATCCTGTTGCAAAATCTTTTTCTCGCGACCACACGGATTATAACAGACAACGGAGGATATACCGTCAGACGGTCTTAGAAGAACATGTATGCAATCCTTCAAGTCATCAACGACCAGTTGTTTTTACAGGTAAAGAGAGGACTTCTTTATATATATATATATATAATACACGAAGACTAACAAGCACAAGATTTTCAATCGGACAATGGGCTTGGCCAAAACGTGGCTTTCGAATATAAAGACGCTGCCCTGAACGCAGGTCGTCCGTTCATTCCTGTCTATTTGGTTTGCGATACCAAATCCAACATCGAACGGGTTGCGAGTTCTGATCGCGTCAAGAGTGGGACCACAAAGTTAACTGATACCTGTGTGCTTGCGGATATGCTCTCATCAGGGTGCCAGCTATTTCGGTTTGATAGCCATCCAGGCTTGATAATCAATTCAACAGATGTATTGCCGATAGATAATGCAAAAAAGATTTGCGATTTTATCAAGGCCCTAGGCACAGAGCTATAATTTAACATTAGACAAGCGAGGCATTAGTTCAGAAAACCACTATCACACTAGAACATTGATGCTATGTGACTATTTTTAATTAGTATTCCATTGTTTGATCGGAACCTCCTACACGCCAAGATAATATTACGTAAATGGATATTTAAAATAGTGTAGTGTAGTTATTCATAATGGGGGTCCGTGTAAATGCGTTATATTGAAGCTCTTACCTATTGGCCTCTAAAGGCATAGCTAATCTTAATGTGAAATTTCCTTTAAGCCCAATAAACAAGTGATAGTCTACCCAGCATAGGATAGACAAATATACGCCATGTTGATGTTAAATAACGAGGTTGATGGCAGTATGGACAAGGGCCTGGTTTCTACTCGACGATCAAGATTTTAAACTAAGAGGTAATAGCACTGGAACCACAAAGGTAGTAAATAGAACTTCTTTCAACAACTTTATCACGTCTTTGCGATTTTCTTGACCAAGAAACAGTCACATTAATATGCTGAAATATAATGAGTAAATAAAAATGCATGAATAGATCAATACTATTTTTTATATTCAGATGACTTACAAGGTTAAAGTACTCATGTGAGAGTTCTAGGTAGGAACATGAATTAGTAAAAGCGGCTGTAAAAGAAAGATGTGCGCCAAAGCTTCCATAGCATTGTCACTGTCATTGCCAATTCGATGGGTGCGGTCGCGCGGGACAAGCCCCGGGATAGTAAGGAGTGATGAATGTCTATCATTGATTGTATAGAGGCAAGCCATAACATGTATTGCTCTCAATATTGCGTCGAGCTTTATGCCAGATGATTCTAGCTTTGAGAAACTGCCGTCGGATAATTAAAGGGCCATACCTCGGTTAAACGGTTTCACAAAATAGTTTCACTATGCTCAGCTGAAATCCCGGAGTCTTAGTTTCTCCGATTTGTCCTAGATCCTTATCACCGGCTTACCCCTTAGATTTGCCAACTCGCTCCATCACCATGGACTCCCATAGCGAAAATGTCAGCGATAGCGCGTGGAAACGGCTATGTGAACTCCGTGATTCCTGTACGCTCGGCGCTTGCCACGAAAATTCCAACATCTCATCCAGCTTTGACCCATCCGATAGTTCCCCTCTCCGAGAGGTTTCCGTTATCAAGGAATCTAGTTTGAAAGGATGCACTGTCTGTAGATTTCTGCTCCAGGTGGTGGATGAAATCTTTCCTGGGTGGATTTCCGGCGACACTACAGGCAAGCGGATTACTCTGAAAGACGGTATTACTCTACGCCATCATGGGACGGCAGTTGCCAACTTCCGGTTAAAGGGCCAGGTAAATGGTACTATCGCTGTTTTATCACCGCTGTACAAACCTGCGCTGATTTCAGCACTAATACAGGACATTTATATCCTCAGTCCTATCTTAAGGATGGTATGGGATCAGCTTTGCTGTATGCCGCGCCTCTTTTGAATGGGTTGACCCTAAGCGTGCTATCTGACACCTTCTCCAATTTTGCATTTGACCGAGCCCGAGCATGGCTGGAATTCTGCGAAGAAAACGATACGCACTGTGGACCGCCGCCAACGAGTTTTGATTCAATGCCGCGGCGCTTATTGGATGTTCAATCAAGAAAGGCATCAGACCGAGTCTTGCTCGTTGAGGCAGTGCCCCCAAGCAAATACGTGTGCCTTAGCTATTGCTGGGGCGCCGAATCAGAGGGCGTGCTTCGGACAGTTCAGTCAAACCGACTAGCCCATATGAATGATGGGATCGAATGCAAATATCTCCCAAAGACAATTCACGACGCTGTGAGTATTTGTCGCGGATTGGGGATATCATATATTTGGATTGATTCGCTATGTATTGTGCAAGATGATCCCGGTGACTGGGCCAGTGAGGCACCCCGCATGGCAGAAATTTATGGGAGATCGCATCTCACCATTTTTGCCAACCACTCTGATTCATGTAACCAAGGGCTTTTAGGCTCACAGACTTATGGAAAGGGAACATGGCAGGGAACATTGCAGACGCCACTACCAAAAGAATACATCTTTCCTGCGGACGCCGTGGCTCTTCAATTTGGTGTGCCTCTTCGCACTCGTATTGCACCGGGTACGGAAACCAACGGAGCCGGATCGCCTCTATCTTCTCACAGAATGGCACAGAGCAAATTGGACCGACGTGGATGGTGTTTGCAGGAGGAACTATTTCCGAATCGAAGGTTGTACTTTGATGGAAACGAAATGACTTGGGAATGTTGTAATCGTTCGATTTGTGAGTGTGGTCATATGAATGAGGACAGGAAACCGACCCGGATAACTAACAGCGATGTGGCGCTGACTAACCTTAAAATGCATCTGGGTTTGGCAACTCCTAACGGCAAGCCTTATTCACAGGAACAAGTATTTGAAACTTGGAAATGGATATTGGAAGATTACACATCTCGATTTGTGACATATTCGTCAGACAGGTTAGTTGCTATCTCTGGAATAGCTTCAATGATGCTCAGCGCACTGGAAACAAAATATCTGAGCAGCGTGGAAGGTTTTGGTCACACCAATACTCTGGAATATTGTGCCGGGTTATGGCGTCGAAACTTCCTGGTCGGGCTTTCGTGGATAGCAGTACCTAACGCGTGTTATCTGGGTTCTTGGAAACCGCCATCTAGAAGTAGCCAGTACAGGGCACCGACTTGGTCATGGGCATCGAATAACGCGCCAATCGAGTATGTCTCACACCGAGTATTTACACAATGGACAACCAAGCCCACGATGGCGACAACACGCGCGCGGGTGGATGAAGTATCGTGTCAACCGCTATTTGAAAATGATATCACAGGACAGATTAAGTCCGGATATGCGCAGCTGACTGGTCCGCTCGTGCCAATCGAGTTGGTCCGTCTCGATCAAGAGTTAAGTAGACGAATATACGATCACTTTGGCACTACAAACCGAATTTTCCGACCAGATGATGAATACAAAGACACTCCGGTTGATATTGCATTAGTGCGGGGGAACGACCTACTTAGTTATCCCGTCTCGCTCGACACGGCCGATATCGGTGAGATTCTCAGTCATCAGGACAATGAATCCCGGTGTTGGATGGAACGAACTTGTTCACGGGGCTGCTGCGGGAAACGGCGTCTTTCAAGATCAAAACTGGCGACCATATTCAAACGACACAGGCCACAAGCACCCAATAAGTTTTTCTGTTTTGAATTGTTCACCTGGGAAGATGACGGGTCAGGAGATCAAAGGACAGCGTATATCAATAACCATTACCCTGGTATCCCTCCAGAGACATGGTTCTTGGTCTTAAGAGAACTATCAGACGGCGTTTTTGAAAGAGTTGGAGCTGGACTCTGTGAGGCTAGGTCTGATCGTAAGCTGAATATCTTGTGGCCGAAAGTTCAACGCCCCTCCACGAACTGGAACACATTTGAGTGTCCGCTGTTTCAGAAATGCGATTTTAGAACAATCAAAATTATCTAGCCGACCTTTTATTTACTAAAAGAAACTTGATTCCATTTTTTTGTACAAATTAAACCAACTTAAAGCAAATCGAAAAGTGAATTAATCGTGACCCTAAGTTTTTCACCCACCCACTCATCCTCCAACTCCCTCTTTTCCTCTTCTAGTTCCTTCTTTTCAAACTCCAATACTTTTCCCTTTTCCTCCAACCGCTTTCTTTCTTCCTTTAATTGCTTGTTCTCGCCGAGTAATTGTCTTTTTTCACTCAGTAGCTGTTGCCTTTCTCGCTCCAGTTGCCGTTTTGCTTCTTCCAATTGCTGCCTTGCCTCCTCCAATTCCTGCCTTTCCTTTTTCAACCGCCTCCCGTTATCCTCTAATCCTTGAATTTGGGCCTCCATCTGTTTCTTTTCACCAAGCAACAGCTTTCTTTCTTTTGCCCACTGCTTCTTTTCATTTTCTAACCGCTTCTTTTCTTCTTCCAACAGATACTTCGTTTTAAGCAGATGTTTTAGGTAAGGTCCAGTGCTCGTCACTTGGATGCTCAGTCGTTGCGCGCCCTCAGATGAAACGTCACTACTTGCTTGGGTATTGCACCGAATAGTGGACAACGGTGGCTTCCGATCGGAGGCTGCTCCATTCTGGGATGCCAGGTGTTGATCTAACAGGCGATTGAGAGCATCGCCATGACTGGTAACGAGCTCGCGCATGTGTTCTATGCCATTCCTAGTAGTCCATGAGCGACCGAAATTTTGTGAATACCCCACGTTCAACTTACGCCGAAATAACTGACAGGCTTGTGGCTAATATTGCATGATGACCACGCAGACAGCTCAGTAACTCATTGACCTCTTCTTCGTTCCCGATGAACCCTATCTTCTCGGGGTCTCCCTGGCTGTATGCTCTCATCTTTTGTGTGATGGTATTCATTGTGTCTTCGCAGGCGCAAATTTCATTTTGTATTTGCATCCATGTTTCGAGTTGATCTCTCGCTCGATCAATGCTGGCTGTCGTTCTGGAAAGAGTCAATATCGTACTAAGACTAGAACTAATATTCTGGCATTCCAAAACAATCGATTCTAACGCTGAAGGCGTTGATGGATACCTCTTCTGAACATCATGAACTTGCGCAATAATTTTGGCGACGAGGGACAAGACGTCGTATACTGAGCGAGACACATCCATCTTGGAGGGTGTTGAAGTGATAAGGGGCATGGTGACTTCGATAGATAGAGAAGAAGAGAAATTTATATTGGATAGGTGTACGTCTACGCCACGATGACGGCTATGATGCAAATGAAGTTACCCCAGTCACTAGAAAACACGTCGGCATGGAGAAGCGGCCTCGTCACTAAAAGCTCAAAAGCCTTGGCCTATGATTGGCGTCCACATGGGCACTATGCGTTTCCACCGATAGGAAAGGTAGGAGGTTGCGGAGCCCACGTGATCTTGGGTGTTCGTACGTGCATGTCCCGGCGGGCAAATTTCTTTGGGCCGCCTTTGAGGACGTGGACATACTGCCCAACGAGGAGGACGCCTGATGGGTCCGTGTCGTTGAAAATTTTCACTGCTGCAAGGTGTAAAATGGTGTAGCATCCCACTATTTTGAGAAGAAAAAAAAGTCTGAGTATCAAACTGGTATTCTTGTTTTAGTAATCAAGTTCGCATTGGTTGATTCATCGCCGTGTAGTGCCCAAAGTCGCCAGCGAAAATAATATCGACATGTTGCTGGTACTTTACATATCCCCTAATATGGTCATCTACGACGCTTTGTCGGGAATAGAATATGAATACTCACAATTTGCTAGACTATTTATTTAGTGCTAGACAGTGCCTTATCATGGCCGCATTAGGCACAAGTGCATTCCCCACATAGTCACATTCTTTTCTGGTTGTGCCGTTGCTTCCCAACAACAACGCGACGAAAGTGTCAATAAAAAGCCTCCGACCACAGCAAAAATGTACAAAGCCTCTATTGTGGCCATTTTTATTAGTATTCAATCTATATTTTGATTTGATGGGCAGCTTCTCTACTAAGAATAACACAATAGATATTAACATCGAGTCAAGGACAGTGAAATGCTTACAATGAGGCACATACCCGGCCTTTGACAACGATCGAGAACCAAAATGGTTCCTGAATTTTCAATATTCTTGGAGCATGAGAGACGGGGATGGGGAGGGTTTACAGTATAGAAGATTGTATAAAGATCTTCATTCCTTCATACTTTCTTTTCAGAATAACCAAAACTCGAGAGTAAACATCTTCCAAGTACAGGCGCTTATGTGTTTACACAAATGTGTTCATGGGATAGGCAGACAAGAATATCTATCACTCAGTTCTGATCTTGCCCTGGCGGTCTCAAAATATCCAAATGAATACCCATGCGACCTCTTGCACTGTATGGTTTCACTTCTTACATTGGACAGGTACAAAGAGCGTGCCAGAAAGACAAAAGCTATCGCAGGCTCAATAGATGGCCTGGCATTCAAGACATCGCGTCGAATCGCATGAGAAACATGTATGGAGTCAATACAGGCACTCAATACTTCTAACATACCCCGTTTATCCTTCATTTGCCTGGCTTGCTCATTCTGTATGGCATTGACCGCTGTGGACGATTGTGCTGATGATATTCCTCATCCAGAACTTCAGTGGATACTACCAGCCCTAGGCATATTTGGCAAGAGATGGGTCGGGGCTAGTCTGTACGAATCTACGATAAAGCAGGCTACATCGGAATCGATGAGCTGATTCAATTAGCCCAACACATTTTATTCACATCTAGCATTTACTTTCAGGTAGCCAAAATTCGTTATAATATTGATGCATATTGAGCAATATCAGGAGCTGAGGCTGAACATTTCCATAACATATTCCTGTGCTCTTTTTTTTATGGTAGATAAGATCGTAACAAAAAGAAAACAAGGACACTTCAAATGTCATGAACCACCATGCTCAGTACAAAGGCTCAGTACAAAGGCTCAGTACAAAGCTGAGGTCATCTAGTTACAGCGCCTGAGAACAGGTAAAAACATGTTTCTTGTCAATGAAAATCTCCTTTAATTCAGTCAATCTGTACGAGACAAGCTTTTTATAACGAAGACGTCATCACCTTTGCGACGCATCGGCCCATGTGATGAACAGTTCCAGATCATAGCTAAATACAGAACGGGCGACCCACTACAATTCCACACCAAACCCACTAAGTTAGTTCGTTTAAACAGCTTCATACATGTGTGACGTATTTTCTAAGCTTCTGTGGAATCCACTTAATGAAGAGCTCGCATTAACATGGTGGTGGGTCTACTCTAGCTCGATCACAGTTTGTGTCACTTCTATGCCCACGACCCACACTCCAGAAACGTCCCCGAAGGGTTTTGTGATTAACCTCTCAAGGGATTGAAATATAGCGGGTTAGATTCTGTATTGAACATTGTTGGCTTTGGTCTCTTCACTTTTAGTAAGGCGTGCTTTGGAGTCCCTGCTCAGCCTCATAAAAGGATCACCCTTGAATTCCGGATTAATGAATATTCTATCATCAACATAGCCCTTAATAACACGATTTTTAGCTGCAAAGTCTCCAAATAATGAGGGAAGTTTCCCGCCGTAACAGTGATAGTGTCACCATTCGGCGGAGTTGTCAACACGCACCACATTGAGAATTCATTGGCACAACGGGATTCGTGCGAGCGGATTCTGCGACACAGCGAGTCGCCTGGATCGAAAAGCACCTTGAAACGAATCGCTTCATGATGAATTGACTCTTTATAGCCGAGAATTTGTGGTTTGTAGCTTATGAGAATCCTATCACCTAAACAGCCTTTTTCTTGTCCGTGTGGCACGTAGTTTTGCTCCCATCGAGAACCCACCTAACGCAGAGCATCAGTTGCTTTTTCGTTTGCGAAACAAAGCATAGTATTTCTTACGACTCTTGCCGTAAAAATCCAGACTTTCCTTCCATTTTGTCCCATGCATGGTAGATCAGCCTTCTGAGACGACGCTCAGGCCTTGTTACAAACGCCCAACCCCACTAGTCGGCTCCTCCGAGGACGACGTGGACTCATTCATGCGGGCCGCCACCAACATTGAAAAAAAACTAAATTTTGATAGGTATTTGGTGCTATGTATAGAAAACAACTCAGAGACACGAACCGCGTCTCACCTCCTCGCGTTCCTCAAACTGATTGCCAACATCGGCTAGAAATTCTAGCCTACGATCAACATCTTCACCGATTGTGGGCCAACCACCATCACTCTGGCAGTCTAGCTGTATGTTGATCTGGAAGGATTCATTAAACCTTTTAGGCAATTCGACTTATTTCATTCGGCCAAACTGGTGGCGCGGATAATCCTACCTCAAAAGGTGAGCTACGACTCAATACTGAAACAGGGTGCTCGGGACGCTAACCGAACAAGGAACCAAGGCTAACAAAGATTGGTACTTCCGGATGCTGCTAAGAAGTGGATTAAAACCGACGCTCATCAGCGGCTGGAAAATCTAAAACGGGAGGATAGAATGCTCAGGAACAATTACTGATCTCTTCCATGCCAAGTGTTTCTTGACGTTCTGACAGGCAACCTTTTGTTAGCCATTGGTGTGTGAGAGCACGGTGGAGACTCTGTGCAATGACAGTCGATCCGAATGCAACCACGATAACGCCTTCTGGCCTTGCGCTTGTTCTCCTCGTCGTCACACTGTTCTTTATAATTCCATGCGCGGTAGTAGTTCTACTACGAATTTGGATCAGGGTCAAGCATGGTGTGTTTGGCATGGATGATGGACTCATGCTCACTGGTTGGGTGAGTATGCCCGTCACTTTCTGGAGTCTCTTTCTAATCGCAGTCCTTTTCAGGCTTTATTCATGTGTGTTGTCGGAGTTGTATCAAGAGGAACCTACGTTGGTGTTGGGATGAAGGATGAGTATTTAAATGACAATCTACATCAATCTGGGAAAATGGTGAGTTATTTTTTTAGTCTGGATCAAGATCACGACTTACGATACCCTCGCAGCACATCTGGATGTTTCAGACTTTCTACTGCTGCTCGCTACTCTTCATAAAAGGGTCCATCTGTGTCACTCTTCTTCGAATAGCTGTTGAAAAGACCCACCGATTCATAGTTTGGGGGACTCTTACAGCATCATGCATTTCGACCCTGATTGTTATCATCGGTCTCTTGGCCATGTGTCGTCCAATACCTGCAGGTTGGAGCCCAGACGCGGGAGTTTGTTCGCCACCGGTCGTTATTACGAGTCTCAGTTATCTTGTGTCAGCAGCGGCTGTTGCCACGGATTGGATTTGCGCAATATTGCCGGGATTCATGCTGTACAAGGCTCAGATGAAGAGGGCAACCAAGATATCCATCAGCATCATTCTTGCCCTGGGTGTCCTGTAAGTAAACATTTATCGAATATTTCCTTATCAGCTAACTGTCAGTCAGAGCTTCAATCGCCACCATTGTCAGGCTTCCGTACATTTCTTACTATGCCAAGGAACAAAACTATCTATGTAAGGTCAAACATGAGTTTACTTGATGGAGACCTTTGACCTAATATCACATCCATAGACAACGTTGCCAATATCGTTCTTTGGTCCGTCTTTGAGTCAGGAACAGGAATTATCGCCGGCTCTCTTCCTTCCCTGAGGCAGCTGGTCAAGAACTGGGTCAGCTTTGATTCATCAATCGGTCAATCACCTGCCAATATTACACCATACACCGGAACAAACAAAACATCTGTGACCAGCAAATTCGGCACCACAATCAATACTAAGCTCTCGCACTTGGGTGGAAATCGAGAATGGGAACAAATCGACGATGCATCATCCAGCCACAAAATTTACGTCAAAACTGATGTCGAGATGCAGTCACTGGAACGACCAGCCACGTCTACAAGATCTGGCGGGTACATTGAGGATATTCAAATGGCCAGACAACGTGCTTGATACCTGTGAAATTAATCAATTCAAACGCATGCCACAGGGATTGACTCGATACATGAAGAAGCCGACAAACACGATACCCAAGTACCATTGACTGTACATATTTATTCATGGTTATTGATATCCGTTTCGACACCCAAACGCAACTGGAATTTGGTTTCTGGTAAGCTTATAATATAATTGATGAAATACCACACGGCAATGAATGTATTTGCCAACTTTTCATGATTGAGTATTGGTGTTTGAATTATCCGTCGTATATTTCCCCGTTAAACCCTCACAAACTGGCAACCCTACAAGGCTAACCAACAGAAATCCTCGTCTAGCGTAGCGTTTCAGTGCAGAGGGCTAGACTAGCCTCTCTCCCCGGCCTCACTTAGATAAGTGGGCAGGCTCTAAGGCATAAGGCAGCCGGGGCTGCAATCGTCAATCGGGTGGAGCTGGGAATTCGGGAGCGAGAATGGCACAACGCCTGGGTGTCCATCTTGTCAGCAATCTGCGGCACTGAGTAACCAGTTTTGGTAGTATTTCCGCCCAACCCCAAAGAAGTGGGCATGATCAAACACCACAGCCTGAAAGCCCCCCTGCCTTTTTTTCCCCTCGCTTTGCTTACGAAAACAAGCCAAAAAATGGCATGGGGCTGAAGCCTGAGTACTGCAAATTTCCTATTTCAGCCCATGTGGTGAGGTAGAAGGATCCTCGGCTAAAATCCATCCTCTGGATGGGTGAGACAAATCTAGCCGCTCCAGCGCCAAATCTAATGGCACGCTCTGAAAGATCCTTGCATCTTCGGGCAATGCCAAGACATTGATGTGCACTCAATGTGAAGTCTATTCCCATGATTGACACAAATATCTCACAGGCTAGAATATCGACCGATATTGATGGGATTACAGGGTCCAGGCTACAAGGCTGAGCCTATCAAACCTTGATCGCCTGGATCCAAAAGGAGTTTTTTCGTCTTAGAGCGGATATTAAATCCCCTTTACCTCGTCACTGATCAACACCCTGCTTTGGGTTAGGGTCACGCGAACAGCGATGCCAGCAGCCACTTTGAGCAATGGAAAGCTTCTCATCATATCCAATAATATAGCTAACTCAGTATACTGTCCCTGCTAGTATTCTGTCCCGATGTAGTTTTGCGTGCGCTAATACGCGTCTTAGATTTCTCCGCAGAGGTATTTGTTATGGTTATTGGTTGACTGGCGGTGGTCAAAGCTATGTTCAATAATTTTTGTCTACTTCTAGCACAACTTTGAGATTATTATTTTATTGTTCAAGAATGCACTGGTGTTCCAATTAAGTAATTATCTAGGATATGTTTCAAGGATCGAGGGAAATCTATCCTAACCGATTCTCACAACATTGGCCTGTGCATATTATCGACAGATTACATCTTGTACCTGGACTCTGCAAGTCCCAGAATGATCCTTCCTGCACATCCTGTCTGTACAAAATAAACAATTAATTGGATGTTCAACATATTTGCTCTCAGTGCATCAATTGCTATCAATAGCACCTGTTTGTCAGTGTTTTTAGCTTGTTCAATTCACGCATGGCAAAAATTGAAACACAAAAGCTATCAACATCTGCCCTGTGAATTACTGCAAATTCATACAATTATGGTAAGAAAAGAAAAGGGAAAAAAAAAACCCCGGCTTCCCCACACAATGCTTCGGTCGCTCTTGGATATGTATAAAAACTTGCTCATCGAGTATCAGACGTCAAAATGATCGCGACATGCAACCATGAACTGTTTTTGGTTCGCTTACGTGAAATCCAAAAGCACTCGACCCGCATGGTGCCGATTGATCCGCCGGGAAAGCGTCATAATATTGGCACCAGTTGCGCAGCGTAAGCACTAGCGGTGTAATATCCCAATCTAGACACACATGGACCTCTCAGCTACGCTTAGAAATGGGCTGTGGCAAGGCAATGCCAACACATGCAAAAGAAATGTGCCCGATTTGCTCAGGCCGTATAGTGTTTGCAACTCAGCCACGGCTATATGCGTCATAACTCCGCACAGGAAAGACATTCATAAGACCTGTCCCCAGCTCCTCGGAACTGTCTCAGATGCATGCACTGACAATCCCTCCCGAAAATGGCATTCCTACATTTGCTGGCTCTAATGAGCCTCTGGTTGGGACTTGTTGTAAGTTCTCCTCATTCGCAGGCACCATCCAGCACCCCTCTCCCACCTAGTAAGGACCCGTGGTACTCCGCGCCAGCCGGATATGAAAAGAAAAAGCCCGGAACGGTTTTACGCGTGCGACATGCGCCTGGAAACTTGACTGCCACTATTGGCAATAGCTCCGCCACCTATAACATCCTTTACCGCACTACCAACAGTCAATATAAGCCCTCTTGGGCGGTTACGACTCTCTTGGTGCCCAAGCTTGGTCCTAATAGTACAGCAGCCAGCCTCTTCAACCAAGCTGCTCTTTTGTCCTACCAAGTCCCATATGACTCTGTGGATATTGATGCCAGTCCAAGCTACAGTATATATAGTTCTGGCACATCCACTCCCTTTGGTGCCGCGCTGGGTCTGGGACTCTTTGTTTCCGTGCCAGATTACGAAGGGCCGTTGGCTTCGTTCACTGCAGGTGTCATCTCTGGCCACGCTACCCTTGACTCAATTCGTGCGGTACTTTCTCTTGACCTGGGACTGAATACAACGTCGCCACGGGTTGCTCTTTGGGGTTATTCTGGCGGTGCATTGGCCAGTGAATGGGCCTCTGAACTCGCTGTGCAATACGCTCCCGAACTATCCGGTACCGTCGTTGGCGCAGCTATTGGAGGATTGACGCCCAATGTTACCAGCGTACTTGAGTCAATAAATGGTCATGCTGCAGCTGGCCTTGCTCCTAGTTCAATTCTTGGATTGACGAGCCAGTATCCGGAGGTGCAAAAGTATTTGATCTCCTTGTTAAAAACGACTGGACCTTATAACAAGACTGGCTTTTTGGCAGCTAAGACCTTTACTGCAGCCGAAGCCGGCGTTGCATATGCGGGATATAACATTTACGACTTCTTTATCAATGGCTCTGATGTCTTCCGCGACCCTAAAATCACGCCAGCCATCAACCGCGACGGAATTATGGGCTACCATGGTGTACCTCAGTGGCCCATATTTGCCTACAAGGCTATCAACGACGAAATCAGCAAGGTCTCAGATACCGATGAGTTAATTGAGAGGTACTGCCGTGTTGGTGCAAATATTTTGTACCAAAGAAATACTGTTGGGACTCACTCTGAAGAGTATTACTATAGTCTTTCTGCAGCAGTAGAGTGGCTGGCCAGTGTCTTGACGGGTACATACGCAAAGGCTTATAACACCGAAGGCTGCACTATTCAAAATGTTACAAGAAATGATACATCAAGCCCGTTGAAAAGGAGGGACGAGCCAAAGGATGTTTTTAGCTTGTGGTAAGAGGAAAGTTCGTCCATTTAGCCTATGGTATATAGTTATAATAATAATGATCTGAGTGATGAAATGTACCATTGTATTAGACTAGTGTGCCAGTGAGGTTGGGAATTTTGTGGAAATGGTATTATATGTCAAAGTCCACCAGCGCCTCCAAGCAAATGGTCATCTAGTCAAAGGATTGGAACACTTGGCACCGGAAAATCGCAAATGATACGCATTCAATCCTGGGTGGTCACATTTTCCCGAGGGCGTGTCTTTTACTTTACGGGCATGTATAATTCCCCCCTCTCTTCTTTTCGGCATCTGATATCTCATAGACACCTAAATAGAAGGTTTTCGAGAACCGGAACCTTTGGAATTCTGCTGGTTCATTCTATGACTGTTTGTAGTCAACTTGCAATGCATACCAATACAGGCTCTTTGGGGTAAGCCAATTCAAGACGCTCGATGCAATATCCACGAGTCTACTTTTTTCTTCTCCGTAGTACTGACACATGTCTTGATCGACATTGCCATACTTACTTTGCCTGTCATCGAGGTCAGAAAGCTACCCGTCCCAAGAGGCCAAAAGGCTGCTGTAATTGCCCTTTTCATGTTTGGGGCCTTGTATGACTGTCCCTCTCTTCTAAGGAAACCTTGCTAAACTGGGTCAGGGTTTGTCTTGCCTCCATCCTTGTTCTTTACGAGTCTTAGAAATTCAGGTCTAAAGCACAAGAGATAACGCTGGAATGGGCATTCTTATCACTTAGGCTTTGGCTGAGACCAATGTTTCCGTAATATCAGGTACGTGGGCCTTGTCAAGAGTAGCATCTATTTGCCAAATATCTAGCTCGTACTTTAGCGTCGCTTCCTATACTTGGGCTGTTTTTCAGGAAAGTCATACCTACATCATTCCTCACTTCAAACGATGATGAGAAACAGCTCGATCTACTTCTTCCTTCATCAGAAACATTAAGTTGGCCCCTCTCAGAAAGTGCAGAGTTTGTGGACTTGGGGGATCAAGCTCAACACTCCCAATGACCGACCAAGAAGGTGATTTGCCATACATCAAACAACCGGCATTGACCTCGGCAATTAAACACAGACGGTCGTTTCTAATACGGAAAAGAAGGACTTGGGCCCCACGTATGAGCGTACGGATGAAGGAATTCGGATAACAAAAACAAATGTAGGAATTAAATAATACATAAGACCATGATTTTAAGGACATCGTCTTTCATTGTGGGGGGTGTAAAGTGAACTAACCTCAATGAGAAGAATGTCATGTCATGCCTCGTGCATGCCGCAGGAGTGAGTGGAGGCGGAGGTGGAGGTGGAGCTCCGCAATCCTGCCGTGTCAACACCATCTGGAGGGACATCAGCGTAATTGAGAGCAACAAAAGCAATTTGTGCGTCTCGAAATGCCATAAATATAATCACCATCTGAACGAAACAACACATCCACGATTTCCCCGACTGACAGTTACTTTGGTGCCAGTCGCTCTGTTCTCAGCAAGATAAAACTGAAAAATCACAATGGGCTCTCTTGGCAGCGCTTTCAATGATCTGAAGCCCTCCAGTGGCTACGAGATTCTCGAAAAGCCCAGTCGCTCAGGCAGAAATCTTCGCATCATCTGCCTTGGAGCTGGTGCCAGTGCTCTGAACTTTGCCCATGAAGTCAACACCAGTTCTCTCGGCTTGGAGCTTGTTTGCTACGAGAAGAATCCCTCAATCGGAGGCACTTGGTATGAGAATCGATATCCCGGGTGCGGATGCGACATCCCCTCAGTCAACTACCAGTTTTCATGGGCACCATCATCAGAATGGTCATCTTAGTACGTGGCTTTTGACTCATAATTGTTGAAACGAAATGCGCGCTAACACCGCAACAGCTATTCCGGTGCACCGGAAATTCTCCAATACTTCAAGGATGTTGCGGAAAAGTATGATTTGAACAAGTTCATCAAGCTTAACCATACAGTTGTTGGAGCATTCTGGGATGAAGACGAGCAGATGTGGACAGTCCGAGTACAGAAAGGCGACGACCCCAGTCAAGTTTTTGAGGATAAGGCGAATCTTTTTATTAATGCCAGTGGAGTTCTCAAGTAAGTTGGCATATATATTATGGGGTAATATTTCCTTATTTAACTAATGGTTCTTACTACAGCAAGTGGAAGTGGCCCAATATCAAGGGTCGTGAAACCTTTGAGGGCAAGATGCTCCACAGTGCCAACTGGGATAACAGCATACCACTTGAGGGCAAGAGGGTCGGTGTCATTGGTGGCGGATCCTCAGCTGTTCAGATCGTACCCAACATTCAACCCAGTTAGTTTTCAGGATTATTGATCCAGATTCTCAGAACAGTGAAGCTGACCTTTTCCCAGTTGTGGGCGATATGAAGTGTTTCATTCGAAGCGCAGCTTGGATCACAGGGGGCTTTGGACAACGATTTGCGGGAAAGAACGGGACCAACTTCAAGTGTCAGTGCCCAATGCGACGTGTTTCTACGTTATAATGTTGTTCGCTAATTAAATTACCAGACAACGACACTCAGCGGGAGATTTTCCGATCTGATCCCGAGAAATACCTCGCCTATAGAAAGAAGATTGAGTCTGAACTGAACTCGCGATTCCGCTTCATCCTCAATGGCTCAAAAGAACAGCAAGAGGCCAGAGAAGCTGCGGAAAAGGACATGAGGACGAAGCTTGCATCCCGACCAGAAATTGCCGACCTCATTGTCCCAAAGGATTTCGCAGTCGGATGCCGTCGCCCAACGCCTGGTAACGGCTACCTTGAGGCTCTCTGTGCTGATAACGTCTCCGTTGTGTCCTCCAACATTGTCGAATTTACGCCAAAGGGAATTCGAACTGAAGACGGTACGGAGCATGAATTTGATGTCATTGTATGTGCGACTGGGTTTGATGTTAGTTGGCGGCCTCACTATCCTACAATTGGTCGCAACGGCGTCAGTCTTTCCAAGTACTGGGCCAACGTCCCTGAAACATACCTGTCGTTGGGGGTTGCCAATTTCCCTAATTACATCAGTGAGTGAAGAACTCTTTGGGAAAACTACTTTTTTTCTAACCTTGTGCAGTTTTCAATGGCCCATTTGGTCCCTACGGCCATGGCAGCTTCTTGCCCATCACTGAGACGGTCGCGCGCTATGTGATGCAGCTACTGACTAAAATGTCGGAAGAAGAAGTTGCTTCTTTCGCGCCCAAGGAAGAAGCAGTAGCAGACTTTGCAGAACATCGTCGAAAGTTCTTGCCTCGTACGGCCTGGACCTCCCCATGCCGGTCATGGTTCAAGCAGGGCACAATCGATGGAGAGCCTATGATGTGGCCTGGTTCAAGAATTCAATTCTTCGAGACCATCAAGACTCCAAGATGGGAGGATTTCGATTTCAAGTACACTACTTCTAACCGATTCGGATATTTTGGAAATGGATTTGCAGCGAGGGAAGGAGATGGAAAGGATTTGACATGGTATCTTGGCCTGATGAATGGCAGCGAAATGCAGCCATCTCTTGCAGATGAGGAATTTGAGGAGTTTTTTATGAATAAATAGATTTAGATCTTTAATACACTGCGAGCTCGTTATATTACGTTTGCGCTGTAGCATTCATTCTTCTATTGATCATGTACCAAATGATTTAGTATTCGGCATATTCAAAGAGACATTATACTATGAAGAGCGACATGAATGAATTAAAATTTGGTAAAATTGATGTCATACTAAACTGCTATTAATAGAGAGCATATAATATTATTGGAGTAAGAAAAGTCTTACACAGCTTGGGGAACCCTGGCTAAATACACACATGTGCGCAAATAATAAAAAGTATGTGCGAATAGGAATACTTTTATTAAAATATTTCTTGGTCAGATTATCAACTAATTCAACAATCCTCCTCGCACCCAGTGGTTGTTCATTAACCAAATAGTAAGCAGATAATCCAAAAAAAAAAAAAAAAAAAAAGGGAAAATGATATAAGATCTCAAATGATGGGCAAATGCTTTGTTCCAATTAAAACAAGAGTTCTAGGGCAAAATTCGAATAATTTTGACTGATATATTTATAATGGCTATCTAGATACACAAATTATGTGCAATTCCAAAGACGAAGCATCTCAAAAATGCCCCTATAACAGCTTTACAGAGCTTGTTCCTTCGGTCGTCCAATCGAAAAGCCTCAGAGGATATAACGGAAGTTGGGTTGTTCAAAGTCCGTCAAATCAAGAAACTCGGTACCTGTAGTGACCGACTGAGGTTCTTCAGCACGTTTCTTGTCACGCCTTCTGTTCTCAAAGACGTTCACGTAACGGATAGCTATGATAGTCAAGGCAGCACACCCATACATGACTGCAACCATCATCTTTCCATGATAATATTCCGGTGCCTCGTTGGAACGGAAGGTTTGTGGTCCAATCCAGTTTCCAGCAGCATAAGCTAGAATTTGCAGCCCATTCACCGTAGCCTTCTTTGTGTAACCAAGGGTATTGTTCGAGATCATGACCATGACGAGACACCACGAGGATCCGGCAGCTCCAATGAAATAATAGCCAACAAGCAGGGCGGCCTTTGCGTGGAGAGGAATAAGAATCATCATGATTCCACCAATCATGGGGATCAAAATAGCAATGAATGCAAAACTGGAGCGATCCATAAATTTGTCTGACAGGTAGGTAAAGAATAGCTTGCAAAATATGTCCATGACACCGGTGGGCATGTTCAGCAGCAAAGAAAGACGATCGCTGAATCCAAACGACTTGATGACGATTGATCCGAATGAGGTAATTCCACCGTTGGGAATATTCATCAACAGCGAGAAGAGAACATAGAGGTAAGTTCTTGGGTCGCGGAAAGCTTCAAAAAATTGATCCCATTTCCACTTCCCACTGCCACCAATGCCCTGAAAGTTGCCACGAATTCGCTCAATAGCAATCAATTTCTCGCGTCTGTTGAGAAACTTGGCGTTTGTCTGGTTGTCGGGCATGAAAAACCAACAGTAAACGCCCGTAATCACAGTAGGGACGCCGAGGACAAGATAAAGCACCCGCCACGTGGCAAGAGCAGTATTCTTTGCCCCAGATAGTCCGTATGCAATGGGTCCAATTGTGAGAAGTGCCAGGCCATTGCAACTGAGCCAGAAGCCCACTCGCTTTCCTTGCTCATTTTGCTTATACCAGGCCGAGGTCAAAATAATGAAGGCGGGTGTTACTGTGGCTTCGAGAGCTCCGAGAAAGAAGCGGACGCTCAAAAGTCCAGCAAAATTCATGGCGAAGACGTGGCAAGTAAGGACAAGGCCCCAGAGAATAATGTTTGCAGATGTGTATTTGCCAAGTGGAAGCGCTCGTAGGAGATACGTGGTTGGGAATCTAGGCACGAGGGCAATGTCAGTCAGCTGTGCATTTGATGTGGGATGGTGCAACCTACTCCCAGAGAATGTAGCCAGCATAGAAGATGCTCGAGCACCAACTGTATTGTTGGCTATTTGGATCCAGCTTTGTATCCTCTCGAATCCCCATTAGCGAGGCATAATTGAGAGAAGTCTTGTCGGCAAACTGCAGCGCGTATATCCAGCACAGCAAGGGCATCAGGGCCCAATCAATCTTCCTCAGCACTGACTTTTCTTCTTCTGGGGTGAATTGGATCTCTTCCCCCCCGATAAATGTCAAGGCGAGATCGGCATCAGTCGCGGTTGACTTTTCAACCACAGTACCGTCCTCTACATCAGTCATAGTCCGGACAACATCAGCTCCAAGGCTTCCCTCTGGGTCACCCTTGGCGGAAGCCATATTCCCTACCAATGACAGCGGCAAACGTTGGGTTGGTGGAGATAAGAAAGATGATGGAGTTGATTGTTTAACATCTGGTGGGTAGAAAAAAGCAAATGAACAATGACCTGACAACAATGACTTTAAATAAACCCGAACGCACCTTGGCATCTACACGAGATACATCAAGCCTAGGGTCAGTTGCAGGGGACCAATCGACTATCAGGCGGTATCTGGGGGTGGAGGTGCGATAATTCAATTGCGGAGCCTATTAGGCCCAAAGTCTGGGGAAGCAGGGGCGGCGGTGGCCAGTCAAACGCCTAGGCGCATGTCCGAACAGAGATAGCATAGATACGAGGAGCCTCCGAGCCCTTGATGCAGGCCAGGTTAGTGCTGGCGAGTCAGGGTAATGCTGGCGACTAAAGTGAGGAGGTGGTGGAGCTCCACATGAACAAGAAGCGTGGTCATGACCTCCACATACTAGCCAACCCCCCTCTGATTAGCACTTCGCCGTTGTGGTCACACGCCCATGTGTGCAGGAACAGTTCAATTGGTGGTTCCGGTGCCTTGGGATACATCTGGGGAAATGACTCGCTTGAGCTGAACCTGATGAAAAGTCAGGTTTCCTTCTGGCACTTATACCGTCGCAGGGATTTAAACATGCGTGTCGCGTCGCACGAGATTGAGGGCCTTGGCTGGCTTCGATAAGTAAAATTAAGCCGCCAAAGTTGTTCAAACGTCAATACGCCAAAAAATATTAAAACTTGTGATACCATACTATCATCAACAGTGAAAGATATATCAACTTACCAGAACGTGTGTGACATTTCCAGGGGTTAGTTAGCGTGCTGTGACTCTAACTACCAATGGGTCTCCCTCAACAGCCGAATATCGATGACTCAGCAACGCCAGGCCTCATCGTTCAGGGCCACCACCCTGCAACCGCAACAAATGGGAATTGAACTGGAATATATGACAACTAAATATTTTCTTCAAGAGCCCATTTTATCATGGATCGGCCATTTACATGCCCTGCATGCTCTCAAAAGTTTACAAGAAATGTAGGTGCATGCGCCTCACCCAAATTACCCCTCTTCTGCGTGTTAGGTCGCTTATCTTCCGTCGATTCCAATGCAGGAAAACCTGGAGAGACATAAACGTTCCAGTAAGGCCCCTAGTCTTTCATCAATACAGGCTGTGCTGCCGGCTAAACCAGCTTAGAACACCAGGAAGATGCCCGTAATCAGTTTGAATGTGGTCGATGCCCCGCCCGGTTTTCTAGGAGAGACGTATGCAAGCGCCATGCAAAGAGTTGCCGAGGGCAGAATAATGGCCGTCGGTCAAGTTTAAATAATACGCATGATGAATCACAACTGCCAGATATATCCGGGACTGACGACATCATATCGTTCAGCACGCTCTCGCTGATACCCCTAGAAGCATCCCCATCCGGCACCACTTGGTCGGGGCAAACATCAAGCACCACGTATGTGCTTCTTTCTTGGAATTTGCCGTGAAATTTCTCCTCCTGTGTAGATTGCTAATGAAAATAAATGTGAAGTCCGGTCCAAGTTGGATCTCACACTCACATTGCCGCGTACTTTGAGCACTTTCATCCTTCCTTTCCAATTCTGCACCATCCAACATTTACAAACGCCGACGAACACGGGCATCCAACAGCGCTCAAGTCTATAATTATTGCCATTGGTAGTCTCTACACTGCCCAAACACTACCAGAGGAAGAGAGAGAAGCATGCCTGCAAGAAAGCCAGTCTCTCTGGAATTCAGGCTGCGCCGAGTTGGAGGGACTTGTAAGTTGAACCCCATTCGCTGCATCACTAAAATTTCCAATACTTTGAGTGTAAACTGACTCACCATATATAACAATCAGTCTTCCTTCGAGTGCACTAGCCCTTCAGGAACCTGGGTCATGCAAGCTTGGCTATTGCATGTCATATACGGTGCCTTTATGGGAGACAGTAGCATGTATACCAAAGCAAAAACCATGCTGCGAGTACTCATAAATGTAAGCATAGTGGACAGCTCAATTGGGCACAGGTTGTTACTGTCTTCATTTCTTCTCTTCTCCATACTTACCTAACTATAGAATGCTCAAGATCTTGGCCTACTTCGGCAAGCGGTAGCAATATCTGGCTCTCAGTCATGGGTGCAAGTTTGTAGCGATGACTCGATCCAAAACAATGAACAACTACTGCATGAGCAGTGGATATCATATGTGAATGAAGAGTCGACAAAACTTGCCATGCACGCATTGCTGTTCCTGGACTACCATATATTGTATCCTTGTAACATTCGGTCTCTGACTTCTGCCATCGACTTTGATTGGGAGCTGCCCTATTCCAGTGAGCTATGGGATGCCAATAATTCGGAGGCCTGGTTGCAAATAGTTACCAAAGAGCCTCGAATTCTCAGCCTTCTCAAGCCTAATGATTCGTTAGGGCTACCGCGCCTGACGATAAATCTCACCTTAGCGACACAGTCCCTCATGTCCGACTGTCCGAGTTCGTTGGTTGCCGCAGCATTGACTGCATCCCCGATCGCAACTCTATTCGTAATTACCAACATCGATTTGCTCATCCGAGATATGACACGATCATACTATCAGCTACCGCCAAATTTGGAAGACCCATCGGCCTTTCACATCCTGACTCAATCTCAAAACCGCCTATTCAATGCCGCGTTGCGCAATATTTCCAATTTTGTGATGGAGAAAAATTCCGCATGGGGATACGATGAACCGATATGGAACACAGTGAAGCACATGCTGCTTGCCCTGAGGATCTCGTTGTACAAGCCAGATGATCTTTTGATAGGTGGCATTGTCGACAGCAGTATTGTGGGTGCCCTGACAACAGCCATTCATCTAACCCTGGGGCGATATACCGAATCACGAAGGTCGATCCAATCAATGCTGCGGCAGAATTCGGGCGATGATGCCGTTCTAATGATGCTAGAAGATGCTGTAGATGCCCTTCATACCATTTGCAGCCTCAGCCCCCAAGAAACGCTGACAGAGGCACCTTGGGATACGATAGTATCTCACCGTATCCTTCTTGCAGTATGGCGCTCCCTGCGGTGGGCGGCTGGTGAAATGCGCAGAAGAATGGCGGAGGGTCGACAAGGACACCGCCGATTCGACACACCGACGGTGATATACAATGCCATCATGGAGGTCATTGTGCAAAACGGCCCGCACCAGACTCAGGATTGGGATTGGAGCGAAGCTGAAGTCACAGAAACAAAGTTTACCGATACCGTGTTGGAGTTTTGGAAAAGGAGGAGTGTATGGGCGATTGGGCCGAGCATGGTGACGGTACTGAATGAGATATTGGCTTCCGGCATGTAAATTTAAAGATTATAAATTGCAATTTTACGCATCTTCAAGTGGGATTTGATGAGAGTGAAGACTGCGCGTACTGTATTATATGTCATACTATCAGGGCCGTATCGAATGTCACCCCATGCATTGTGGAGGCGGAGCTCCGCCATTATCAACCAACCACAAATGCATCCCAACTGCACTGGACCCGATCTGCTCGCTATCTTTAAAACCATTTACCCATTGGGCCCCGAGGGCTTATGGCGCAAGGTGGCTGTATATCAGTGGCGAGATGCTATGATTAAGAAATCATCATGGGCACGTGATTGGGGCGGGTGCAGCCTTGTCCAATATTGCTCCAAGCTGATAGCGTCAACCCTTTGTGCTCAATCTCAATTTCGGATCTTTCGAGCCATCCTTCTCCGTGACTTATTCAAATTAGCCTTAGAATAATGCAGTTGCATGGCTATTCGGACAGCTTTAATTCAGACTTATTATGGTGGTGTCGTGCCGCGTTGTCAAAACATGCCAGGGCTTGGTAATGGACATCAAAATTCGGGCTTTCTGCACGGAATACATATAGCCAGCCAATAAAACAAGGCCCTGGAGGCAAAAGAAGTAATTCAAGTATCCACTTGCTAGATGAATTTTCTGGCAAAATGAGGAGATCCGCCTTCGGCTTTTTTTGCAGGCAACAAGCAGGCCAGCTGACCTTGTCCTGAATCTAGCTTCGAGAAGCGGAATAGTATTCGTCCGTCTTACCACGTGGTCAAGCAAAAATCTCTAATCGACCAGATCATCATGACAGCCTACAAAGCTAGCAACTTTGAGAAGCACTTGTCGACGAACCGTATTCGGTATGGAAATTGCGGCTTTAGCTTTACGTGGAACTAGGCCTTTTGAATTTGTTGGCTCGTCCAGTTCATCGGCGCCTGAAGCACCCCTGTCGAATTCTGTTTCCTCCGCATTAAACGAGGCGACGCGTATTCGTCGCAAGCCGATCCCGCGCAAGGGTCACAGAAAGTCTCGGGGTGGTTGTTTCAGATGTAAACAGAGAAAGGTGAAATGTCAAGAGAACACGCCGATATGCAGCAATTGCTCGCGGCTTGGTCTGGTCTGCGAATATCCGAAGCAGAATCAGAAGCAGAATAATACCAGCACTGCATTGGTTCCCTCGGCACCGCTCCAATCTACAGGTGCTCGGTTTACAATGCAAGATTTTAAATTCTTTCATCACTTCGTCTTTCATGCATACCCTCCCTTGCCGCTCGGAGAAAAGACCATTTGGGAAGGTGTCGCGTCAATCTCTCACCATGTAAGTTCAACACCACTACACCGTCGCTCAGTTTTCTGATTCGCAAAGTTTGACTTTTTGAGTCATGCAATGCTTGGTCTTAGTGCATCGCACCTCTCTCTCATGGGCAGTGAGAATTATCGTACCCAGGCATTAACCCACCGTGTCACTGCAATTCAATCCCTCAGCCACGCACTGAGCAAGCCATGCTCTTCCACAGCAGAAGTGGATGCACTATACGCGACGCTCATGGTACTTGCCTTCCAATCATCATATATGTTTGATGGAATGCGCGATATATTGCCTATGCTTCGTGGCTGCTTTCTTGTTATTGGCTTAACGCCATCGCGGCTCACCGCTACAACCATCTTTCAAAAGTTTTCATGGCAGAAGCATGAAGAAAAGGTGCAAATTATCACACAGGAACTCGGTCTACAGGGCACTCACCCTCAGTTCATTGATGATGCTCTGATATCTGTTAATGCCTTGCAGCCGTTATGTCACACTACGCTTGAGACAGCATATCTGGGTGTGATACAAAATATTCTTGCAGCTGCCAAAGTTTCGTTAGTGAACTGTATGTCACCCTTCCCTTTTATCATATTGCACTGCCTAACAAAATGGTAAATTAGCATTATTGACTATTCCAAAAGCTTACGCTATGTTTGCTGCCCCGACTGAAACCGAATTTCGTGCATTTATGAACGATGATAACTACACTGCTCAAATGCTCATGGTTCACTTTTTCATTCTTGAGTGCGCAATCGGATATCAAGTTCTCTTGCCTGTTATGAAGGCATATCCTTTCAGAACTGCCATAATCACTTCATGGGTGAAGGGGGTCGAGAAAATATTGCCGAGCAGCCATAAAAAATATATAAGCTGGCCCATGGAATTTGTGGGATCCTTGGGTTGTTAAAACCATAGATGCTAAACCTTCCTAGGGGCTGAGTATTATTTTAAATGAATGATAGTAGTGAGCTATCTCTTCTATAGCGGAGAAAATTACTATTTTATACTGAGAGTCCAGACGAAGAATATGCGACTAAAGTTCCCAAGTGCCATTATCGATAATCAGACCAGAAACACAACAAATTCCTCTCACCGATGGCCTCAACACTAGTATTTAAGGAGGTAAAATAACATACAGTTTACCGAAACAAAGTGCACCTTTATATATAAACGGAATCATGCCCAGCACAAACCAAGGAGGGTCTTTTTCCAACCAGGTTCGTGTAGACTGGTGAGGTGAATGCAGCCTCGCTGCAACCCAACAATTAAGAGCCACGCCCGGTTAGCTCAATCGGTAGAGCGTGAGACTCTTATGGGTACGCGATCTCAAGGTTGCGGGTTCGACCCCCGCATCGGGCTGTTCCTATACTATGATTGCGAGCATTTGCGAGGCTTTCTTTTTGGTGGGCTAAAAATATAGCGACCTTTATTTCTGGCGACGTGTAGCTTGAATGCTACTACAAATTCCGTTCAACTTTTACATTTGACTATGAAATCTAGACCTTAGGAACATCAACATCTTCCCGCCTTGAACGATGCACTATCAATCAATGAATCTGCTCAGATGTGACACTTCTTGCCCTTACCCGCCGAGCTCTTGGGGGTTGAGGAACTTGCTGGGAGCGATACAGCGGCAGGGGTCTCCGAAGCCGCCAACTGAGCAGAGACTGCTGAGCTTGGTGTGATTACTGAAGTAGCAAGGGTTACTGGGGTTTCGAAAGATGCCGGGGTTGAAATGGATGCCGGAGTCGAAAGAGATGCTGAGCTCGCAGCGGGCGTAGAGCTCACAGAGACCACAGGGGTGGCGGAGCTCTCAGAACTTCCGGTATCAGATGAGCTGGAAGAGCCAGATTTTCTAATTCGACCTGTTAGCATCAACTTAGACAATGTGTCTCGATGTAATATCCAGCATATGAATTGACAATGTACTTAGAAATTTGGAAACAGCGTCGTATCATGTGGAATGGGGGGTCGAAAACTATTGTCTCTGAAAAGGGATGGAAGCAATGAAATAGTGAACTCACTCAACAGACAGGCTATAGGCGGAAGTCTTGAAGACAGCATTGGAACCTGGTGGTCGGTTAATGGGGGAACTCTACCATGTGTAGGATTAGAGCATACCAGTAAAGGGTTCAGTTCCGGCCTGGAGACTGGTCGCATACATGCTGGTGCTAACACCTTGGTTCGTGGTGAGGTACGTAAAGAATTCCATTAGGTCTCCGTCGAAACTTGTAATGTTACTGGTCGCGACAAAGGAGAACACCGTAGTATCTCCGTTGGCACCAGAGTAAAGCTTCCAATCAGAACCAGCAAGGTTAGGCGTAGCAACGGGCGAGCCAGTGCTCGAGATAGGTCCAGCACCGCCGTAGGCAGCAAGCCAGACCATAATCTCGTATTTATTGTCGGCACTGGCAGAGGGGGCGAGCCAGAGATCGTAAGAGACGTCCGCCACGATGTCCGATCCAGTATAACTGCCTTCAGGTTAGAATTTCGGAACTCAGCGCAAATCTGAGAGAATGAGAATTAGAGGGGCGAGAACAACCCTCTCATTACTTACGTCCAGGCCCACTTGGATGGAATCGAGCTGATGGCAGACAGCTGCGTGCCAACGTTTGTAACAGCCACATTTGAGTACGACTTAACAGAGCTTGAACCTCCCGCCCAGGTCCATGAAGTGGACCAGGTAACAGAGTTATCTGTTACAGAATCAAATGTGGTGCATTGAGAACCAGAGGTTGCCTGAGCAGCGCCCCAGTTGTTGTGGTAGATAGTATAACCGCCGGTTTCAACAGAGCCAAAGCTGCTGCACCAAGTGGTCTCACGCTTCTCGAGTACGCGGGTCGGGGAGGCGGCTGCAATAGTGGCAAGCAGAGCCGGGAGGAGGTATGAAACCATCATTTTGAAGCAATTGATGCGTGCAAAGTGTACCCAAAAAAAAATGAATGAGCGGGTCTCTGAGTTGGGAGCAGAAAAATGAGCGAAACAACTCTCGACCAGCGAGGACAAAAAGAAAGTATGAGTACAAGAATAATGAGTGTGCCAAAACAAGATTGAAGCTGAGGATGGTGAGACCAGTCTATATAACGTCGAAGCTGTCCCTGACGAGGATCAATGGAAACAGCTGATGCTCCAATCACGGCGTGTTCCCATAAGCGGAACCTTGGTGATCATCTATCACTTATTCTGACATTCATCCGATGCCCACCGCAACGGTTCATCTGAAACCATGTCCTGCTGTGGGGCTGGTTGGGATGATGCCCGTCGTGGATCCGCCCATAATTGCGTGGAACCTGCCGAGACCCGGAATTTCCACCAATGGAGAGTAGCGCCCCCTGAGTTCCAAACAAGAAGCTCCTGGAGCAAGGTTTCTTTGGCCATATCAAATGGATAAGTCGGCACATCGAGCAGGGCTCATGGTTTATAGACAGACTTGAGCTAGACTTAGGGAAGTTGGTTCCAAACACTCCCCTTGGCAGGACAAGCTGCCGGAGCGTTTTATGAAAGTCAAGTGTATCATAATAATACCTCAACTACGTGAATAGCGCCCATGTCCTCTATTCAAAACAAACCACGTATCCCCGGTTTCCTTCGATTCTGTTTCTACTTGTTCAAACCCGTTCCTTTTCATCACCACGTTTTTCCGACACCAACACGGTAGCATTCAACGAGCATGCATCGCAAGAAAGACAATCACATTAGCACTTGGTAAGTGCTCCATAATTAAATATTCCCGTACTTGGCATGGTTTAGCACGGTAGGAGCGCTTTCAGGGACGTGCTCCTGTGTAAACTCGTGCACGCAGCAGCCCGTAAATTCCTTCAGAAACCCAAGTGGCTGGACAATGCATGTGATATTCCAAACGAATTCCCTGCTATTCCGTCCGCGCCACATGGTTCATGTTACAAATAATGTACAAAGGTTGACATATTACATCATTGAGATGGATTAAATGCACCAATTATGAAGCTACATATTAAGTAGTCATCAAGACATTAGCATCACAAATATCCAACACCGAAATCCAAGGCGCACATGCGATATCCTATTTTTTATTTACTTTGGCGTTATCAGTGGCATATCCACATGTTTTCTTTCCTTGAAGCATCAGCAACATGAGGTACCACAATTTGTCACACTCCAATGCTGATTCATTTCTTGCATTTATTGTCATCATCCAAACCTAGGGGTAGAAGAGATGTCGAATGAGTTTTCATTTATGTCGTCGATCATTCCAGCTCTATTAACGCTGCATATTTGATGGACTTTTATGGCGTAGTGCACCAGCTCATCTTAACTCGGGCTAGGACCTACAGGGTATTTTACAGTCTGAATATGGCAGAACGACATGTATCACCGAGAACAATCTTGCATGGTCCGATGCAACTTCGATATATATTTCCAAGTCTCTCCAAATACACAATACTGTTACTAGAGTTCTCACTCCAAAGTCATTATTAACATCCCAATGAATTCCATACAAAACGGTATTACATTAACATTATAAGTGAGTCCTGCATCCCTTCTCCAGTATTATTCTCCAGTTTAGGCCCGCTTCAAGACATGAAACCTTGCTTCCACTGGCTCATCCAGCCGCAAATTTAGGAAATCTCGAGGATAGCAGGGCCAGCAGCGACAGTGTCATCTGTGACAGTCTCATTGCAGCTGGTGAGGACAACATAGGTCTGACCCGCAAAGCCTTTGGGAATGGTAACCGAGTAGCCGCCATCAACAGGTTTAGCGATGACAAATGTGGGACCCGTCACGGCGATGAAGGCGGCGTAGACATGACCACTTTTGTCGGCCTTAACAGTGTGGCCCTGAGATGTATTAGTGGGTGTGGTGGGCGCAGCTAGCTCAGCTAAACTTACAGGGGTCGAAAGGGTGACTTTGCTGCCAGACTTGATCGCGGCGGAACCAGTTGACTTCACCGTCAACTTGGGGAAAGCCTTGACCGGAAGAGGAGGGTTGCTCTTGGGGCAAGACGTAATGAATTGAGACGCCAAGGAGTAGACCTCGTCCAATGTCAAGGGGGTGTCAAATGCCTGAGGGTAAGGCACCTCCTTGAGTTTTGATCGCAAATAGGACGAGTGGCGGGCCTCGACAGTCAAGATGGAGCCTGCAGCTGTGAGATATGTCTTGCTCATAATGTCTGCTGCAGCCCCAAGGTATGCAGAGACACCAACTCCCTCGAGAATCGACGCAGTAGCGAGAAATGTCTTGACGTCAGTGTAACCAAAATTGTATTTACACTCAGCCACAGGGGTAGCTCCAGCAGCTAGCGCACCCACAAGTTAGCGCAACGGCACCATCCGTCTCGTTTAGCTCTAATAACATACCTTTCAATCCTTTGGTGAGAAATTGAACATGGGCGCTCTCGTCGCTCGAAATCTTCTTAAGATTTGAGTAGAAAACACCATCGAAGCCGGCGTCCGCAAAATCCTTCTTCGAATATTTGGCTAGGCCTTGCCGGTAGAAGGTGTCTTCAAGATGCTCCAGAGTCAGAGCGTAGTTGAGGATGTCGCCTGTCAACGGTACAAGTTAGCCACGCTGGTCAACCTCAATACGAAAGGTTTTCTTGCCATCGGTGACCTTTGCGCGCTCCAAAAGTGAAGGGGCTGCAGAGGTAGAGCCAATGAGGCAAATAGAGAGAAGTGTCGTAGGGAAGTGCATGGTTTCAAAGATGTAGCTGGACGTGTTATGAGAGTCTGTTTGTCTGGTTGAGGTTGAATTGTTGAATTGAATCAAGTTGCTCGGGGAATCTGGCTATCAAATACATATTCCCATTTTCAATTCTCTATTCTAAAGCTGTGTGCTAAAGACATATTGATCGCATGATGAGGCTCACTGCTACAACAGTAAACTCGCACGGCTGGTAGCTTAGCTGATCTTTGCTGCGTCTAGACGACTAGGCCGTTAGTCTCATCTAAGCCTTCGGATGTCCCCTCTTCCGAGAGCCCAGAAGTGGATCTTGATGGACAACGGGCCATCCATATCCGAGACAAACCATTCAAATTTAGGTTTAGTTTATGATAATCCAGTCCGATCTTTGTCGGCCGAGTCTGACCATCCACATCTAGGGTTTACAAAACCCCTTGAGTGCTGCCACGATCATGACGCTTAGTTGGCTTAAAAGTGATCCAGGGCAATTTTACTGCCGCTCAAATTAAGGGAAGGTTGGGGCGAGACCCGGATGCATTTGTGCCGATTAAACTAAATGCTAGTTGCATACTCAATTTCATACTCGGACCTGATTGACAAGGAAATTACTGCATTCCAGGGTATCAGATCAGGACTGAAAAGTGATTGGGGAGTTTAACATGCCCCCTTTTTTAAAGACATGTAAACGTTGAGCTAATAATGTCGTACTTCTCCCGGTGTTGGATTCTTGGAGCATTCAGCAACAACACATATTGGCAAACATGTGTGTGGATCAAGCTAAAATTAGTCCAAGAAATCAACTTTGTTATTCGGTTCATACTGCCATTCATTTCAGTTACTCTCACGTTTTCATTGAGCATCTACTTGAATATTTACACCAAGGCGCTTCACTCTTCTTTCATTATGAGATTCCATTGCCATCTCGGAGATATCAGTTGCTAAGGGTTCTATACCAATTAATGGGGTCAGTGAGGCAGCGATCATGATTGCTACCTTGGTTTATTGCCTTTAGATTATCGAAAACATTTTAGGCCGACATCTTAACAGCTAAGCAATTTTAAAAATCCGAGCTACAACTAGCTATTTCGTAATAAATTGAATAATGCGATATGTTCAAGACACTGAGGATAGCTACCAGTATTTGCGTCCCGTCTGCCTTTATTTGCGTTACCTGTAAGACATTTTAGAGCCCGTAAAAACTCTATCCAAAAGATTCGCTTCATCTAAATATATGAATGCCCAATAATAGGAACAGAAATTATATGGGAGAGGGATGAAGTGTGTCCAGTTTCTTGCACTTCCTGTGATCCGACCCGAGCCACACCACACATCCGAAAGTCATATCCACGAAATATCTTTACTTGATATATTCAAAATACAAAGCAACGGTATTCCGTACAATTAACTGACTTAGGCTGAATTCGCATCAACAAAGGGACTTTTTTGTCAAAATGAAGCTCACAGTAGTGACTTTGTGCGATTAGTACTGTAGTGGGACAGCGATTATTGTTGAACGCCTTAATGCATACTGTATATTTTATAATAAGGCTCGCTTCTCATATCAATTACCGGGCGAATGGTTTAGTGGTATAATACTCCCTTAGCATGATTCGTCCGAATACACTGGGAGTGGTCCAGGGTTCGATTCCCTGTTCGTCCAACACAGGTGGTTTAAACCCACCAAATGTCCTCTTTTTTGCCCACTGTCCCACCTAAACAGGTAGCTCGCTTGGTTTATTCCCTCGACCGACGAGAGGCGGATGATGTATTTTGGGTTGCATTGATGATCCTGGTCATCTCAAGTATGACTAGGCAATTTTTTTTTATAGGTGCATCAAAGTTTCTGTTGTGGAGAATAAAATTGATTGGCCTTCTGGTTTAACGAATTGTGACGACCAAATACAGTTGTTTAACAATGATTGCTTCTTGCATTTGTCGCACTGATGGCTCCAGGGTAAGCTAGTTCCCTGGACTTGTTGCTTCCCTCCCCCAACTTCCCAAATCGTTGTATGATCATAAAATAGAATAATCAAATAATTGGTATTATAAATGAAACTAAAGTATTATCATCATTATTGAACATTTTCTCAATAACACTTGCTAATTTCAATTGTACAGAAAGGTATTTATCAATGTGCTGATTGCGCAGTTAAAGGTTTTTTATTTCTACAACCTGAGTCAGAGAAAGTCGCTGTGTCTAGTAGATATATCTTGACACTGATAATACGAATAGAACAGATGCAAGAGAGAGATTTACTAAATTCATTTACTCTATTACTTATTCTTCCATCAAACCATGTGTAGGTCGGTATCCCGTGGACAGATCCATCCTCGCTCAACCCCCGTACACTGCATGCCTTTTTCGCACCAAATATTACTCTAATGAGCGAATCGGAAGTCTAGACGTTGCTGTCCCTCATCCGGAGAATGCAAAATGTAATCCTCCTGCTCTTGCTTGGTCAAGGCGTTCCACTTGCGGTCGCGCACCTTGTTGCGCCAGATGTAAAAGCCCTTGACCAGGTAAAACAAGACAATGTTGAAGGAGCAAATGGCCAGCAGGATCTTGTTTCCACGGCGATACAGCGGCGCGTCATCCTCACGGTAAATGTTGGATGCGATGATGTTGCCTGACTGCACAAACATGTTGTACAAGGCGGCACTGATGGCGCGCGTTCGCACGCTGTTGCTGTTCTTTGCGTTCCAGCCGACCAAGATGGCGTGGCAGTACGGGTAGCTAAGAAGGCCTGAGATGAGCGCATATCGAACCCACGAGTTGATGTTGGCGGGCAGCACGACGAGAGCGACGAGCCAGGGGAAAATCCAAATGTTGGAGATGGACGACAGAATGGCTCGCTCCTTGAACTTTTCAGACAGCCAGGTGATGATGAGGAGATTGACGGCATAGAGGAATTGCGAGGGGATGGCCAACAGATTGGCCTCAAAGGTGGAGAAGCCAATTTGTCGCAAGATGTACGACAGGTAAGTGTTGAGAGGCGAGGGGGGAATGTAGACCATGAGACCAATAAGGTACAGCGGCCACTGCTCCCAATCCTTGATGGCCTTCCACAGCTTCGGGAGGTTGACGGCTTCACTGTGGGGGGAGTCAGCACTGTGCATAAAGAGCGATCATGGCGTCGTCTTCTTACCGGTTGTTCATGTCGCCCTTGCTGGGGTCGTCGCGGAGCAGACGGTTGACCATGATGTGCTCCTCGTGCTCACTAAACCATCCATCCTTGCCCCGGAACCAGTTCTTGGTCTGGCAAGGGCCAGCAGGCATAAGCACCCACGAAAACACGCCGACGATGAAGGTTGCAATGGCCTCGAGAAGGAAAAGCCACTGCCAGCCGCTCCAGCCCAAGACTCCGCGCATCTCCAAGACGCCAGCAGCGATCAGAGAGCCGAGAATGTTGCAGGTGCTCAGAGCGGTCCAGAAAAACGCCAGTCTGACGGGCAGCTCGGTTGACTTGTAAAAGTAGGTAAGCCACAGGACGATGTCACTAGTTTTTGGTTAGTACATCTACTTCAATTGCTCTTTTTTTTTTCCACAGCAAATTTCGACTCTTGACATACGGAATAAATCCACCCATCAGAAGACCCAGCAGGCACTTGATGGCGTAGTATCCAGCCCTGTTCTTCAGAGCGGCCTGGGCGCCAGCCACAATGGACCAGCTGCAAATCAGGAACGGGATCCATCGATCGGCGCCAAGCTTCTTGCTAATCAAGCCACTGGGGAGCTCTGCCGAAAGGAAGGAAACGAGAAAGATCTGGGGCGTGTCAGTTTCACACACAAGAGTACAGGTTACATGTATGTGCAAAGGGCAAAGGGTAAAGGGGGGGGATGCGACTAACCGTCTGGCCGTAGTTGAAGTCGTTGGTGTCCATGCCAATCTCGGCAAGCTGCGTCACTCGTTAGCGAATGGGGGGATTTTGGTTGACACATTGGATCAACTTGCCATGTTGTCCGAGATGGCGCGATTGATGTTTCTTCGGTGGAAATCGAGCGAGAGGAACATGACCCAGGCCCACAGGCAGATGCGGAAGTCGATCTGTGGCGTGGCAGCGGCCCGTTAGCTAGCGTCTCGTCTACATGACATGCTGCGTCCTGTCACGGTACCTTCTTTACAAGCTTGGACTCCTCCTCGGGGGTCCAAGTATAGTTGGGGTCGAAACGGTGGCGGTTCTCATACTCGGCCTTCTCGTAGACCTTGCGCCAGTGGTCGGCCACGGCTGGGTCAGAGAAGATGTGGCCGCCCTCGGTGGTCGACGTCTCGTTGCCGCTGTCATAGTTGGTAGCAGAGGTCGAGTCGTTGACGGCGACCTCTTTGGTGTCCCGGTTGGGACCTTCAATGACGGCCATGGCTGAAGTGCGTGCTTGAGTCCGCGGAGATGCAACTGCAGAAGGACGGTGCCGCGGAGATGGAAACCACACGCGCTCAGAACTAGGAGGGGCATGAGACAGGAACGGGAAGATGCATCGACTATCTTATAAAGGGCACAGCTACATTTCACTTTTTTCCCAACCCATGGCACTGGGACCGTTTGTTTGCAAGCCCAGGAACCCGGAAAAGGTTTCTTGGCTGCTTCTCTGGACTGGGGGGGGGGCTTGAGATGTCGCGATGAGGTCTGGATATCACCTCAAGCATGGGTAACAGCAGCCATCAGAGAGACGATTCGAGTCCAGACCTGGACCGGATCCCAGTAGTCTCGGTGCTACAGGAAATTCTCTCTCGGGGAGCACAGAGCAAGGTCGAGCCCGTCCACGCAAGACCACGGCCCAATACACCAATTAAGGTAGGGAGATAAAGATGCATCAGCCCCAAACAAGGTTGCCAAGGGTCAGCCAAGACAACGGGCCCGGTGCCATTGGCGAGAGCTGCCGCGAGACGAGCACCGGTTCTAACATGACAAGCAGCCTCCCCTAACATGACAGGGCATGGCGAGGCCTTGCCTATAAGAGGAGGTTTGGCGGATGACGTGCGGGCTAGTTGGGACAAACCCAATCGCAGAAGGCCCTGGCCGAGATCCTTGATAGGAATTATGCTTATTGGATCCATGGCCAAGACCGGCTACAGTGGAGACGAGTTGATGGAGGGGGGGGGGGGGGGGGGGGACGGGGCAGTGACAAACGTCGGCCTGCTCATTTGATGTGCCGGCTCCAATTACACCACGGATATATGCCGATGCAAGTCGTTGTAAGCAGCAACAACAACAACTGCGTTTATTGCTCCCAAATACTCGCAAAATTTCTTCTTTCCCAGGCCCCAAAACCCCCCAATTGCACTCGAGGAGTAAGTACTCACATCAGCATCTTATCGCCCATTCGCTACGCCCGATCATCGGCATACTGATTGCGTGACTCGGCCCATGGGATTGCGACACCAGAAACGGGCGGGCGCATCGCCCTCACACAGGCCGTGATGGCGCAATGCAGCAGCAGTCCCACTTTACCTCTGGGCCTCATACGTCGCCAGCCATTGCGTGATTTGCACCGCAATGTCGAACTACCAACGCGCGCTGCCCTCGCAATGGTCGCGACGCTGGCGCAATGGCCGGAGGAGCTGGGACAATCTACTCCCATTACAGATCTGCGAGCCCACATGGCCGGCACAGCTCCGACCTCTCACCTTTTGAGGCTTTGCTTTTTTTTGTGCCCGTCGTCGAGATGACGAATCGGCCCTCTGTGGTTGTCCCATCCCACCAGGAAACGCTGGATGTTCGGCACAGCTGCCTTTCCCCGCGCTGATGTTGACATCAGCGTCCATTGACGCCATGGCGATGCCGACGCCCGAGATGATGAGAGAGGAGAGGAGAGGAAACTAGACGACGTACGTGGCGTATAGTTATAAAAAGCCTCCCCGGGTAGCTCTCTGGATAGGCAAAAAGAGTCAATTCAGCGAGCAAGTCTTTGGGTTCTAGATCTTGAATCGGCCGTTGACGAAATAGTGCCCCCATCTTTCGTATACACACACTCGACTCGCACTCGCACTCGCACTTGTGCACACTTATACAGATAACAACCTACACACACACACACACAACACACAATGGCCCCCTCAGCAACAGAAACCGTCTCCAACTTGGCCAATCAGGCGGCCAACCTTAAGCTCTACTCCGGTGGCGTCGAGGGCGCTTACAAGGAGCTAGCCCCCGTCGACTTTTCCAAGGAGGCCGAGGAGCAGGGCTCGGCTGAGCATGCAGCAGCTAAGGTGAGAGAGCCTTCTTTCTAGTTGATGCTGGTCCAAGTCAAGTCAATGATAGCAACAACACACAACTAACACGCAACTCAAAAAAAAACAGTACCCTCACTACCTCCCCACCTGGAACAAGGACCAGACCTACCCTCCCCTCGAGCCCTTTGAGCACTACGACCACGGCAAGGACGCCGACCCCACGTTCCCGGACATCCTCACAAAGGACGCCAGCGTGACGCACCTCACGCCCACCATCGGCACCGAGATCGACGGCGTCCAGCTCAGCGCCCTCAGCGACGCCGGCAAGGACCAGCTCGCCCGCTACGTCGCCGAGCGCAAGGTCGTCGCCTTCCGCAACCAGGACTTTGCCGATCTGCCCATCGCCGACGCCCTCAAGTTCGGCGGCTACTTTGGCCGCCACCACATCCACCCGACCTCCGGCTCCCCCGCCGGCCACCCGGAGATCCACCTCGTCCACCGCGGCGCCGGCGACAAGTCGCACGAGACCTTCTTCAAGAGCCGCGTCAGCTCCGTCGCCTGGCACTCCGACGTCACCTACGAGCAGCAGCCGCCCGGAACCACGTTCCTCTACATCCTCGACAACCCGGAGACGGGCGGCGACACCCTCTTCGCCAACACGGCCGAGGCCTACAACCGCCTGTCGCCCTCGTTCCAGCGCATCCTGCACGGCCTCAAGGCCACCCACTCGGGCATCGAGCAGATCAACGCCAGCGTCCGCAAGGGCAGCATCAAGCGCCGCGAGCCCACCCTCACCGAGCACCCCATTGTGCGCACCCACCCCGTCACCGGCGAGAAGTCGCTCTTTATCAACCCTCAGTGTAAGTGTCTCCTCCCCCCTCCTCCCACGAGGTTGCAAACCCACCCATAAAACCAGTAAAGCCAACTAACACCCCAAAAAGTCACCCGCGAAATCGTCGGCCTCAAAAAGGAAGAGTCCGACGCCATCCTCAACTTCCTCTACGAGCACATTGCCTGGGGCGCAGACTTCCACGCCCGCGTCCGCTGGCAGGAGGGCACCGTCGTCGTCTGGGACAACCGAGTCGTCCAGCACACCGCCATCGTCGACTGGAAGACTGGCCAGCGAAGGCACCTGGCCCGCATCACGCCGCAGGCCGAGCGTCCCTATGAGACTCCTTTTGAGGGTTGAGCTTTGCGCGTGAAATTGAATAATACCATGAAGAAATGATGACACCCCCCCCCAAATGTACAAACAGCGGTCCCGCGGCATATATGGACCCAGCAGGGATAATGAATTAAAAAAAATTGTTAAATTCCTAATTCTTTTCGTGCCGCCTTTGTGAATACTATTTGTTGTCAACCGCCCGTGCCCCGAGAAGAATAGCAGTAAGAATAGGTGCAAGTACCTTGACTGATGCTCACTTGCACACGACTTGTGCCTTGAGCAAGCAGGATGGCCTCCGTCAGTTTCTTGCACAATCAACCACGCACCCATTACAACCAAATACAACGTCTTCTTATATGAAATACCATCATCGTACACATCTTTTTCGACAAAGTTGAGCCATTTAAAATCTAATTCCAACGCCGCCAATGCTTCCTCAACGCCGCCATCTACATCCCAGACATGTAACACTTCTAGAAAACTCCCTCCCCACCATGCTATCCTATCCAACTTACAACCTCAACTTCTTACAATGTAGTATTCCAGAACTGGTGAGCTAGCATGATTGCCAGCACCCCTGTGCCATATCCGCCCGCATCAATCTCGCTCTTCCATACCTCCCAAGCCACCCAGCACACGGCCGCCAGTTCCATGACGCTTAGCACAGATCCAACATAAGTAGCCGTGCTAGGCGCCTCCTCTTCCCTTGTGTCATGGCTCGTCTCACCGGTAACACGAAGGGCAATGGTTCCCGCAGCAGATAATAGAGCCAGCTGCAATTCCCTACCAAAGGGAATAGCTAGAGTAGCAGTCATCCCCCATAGAACTAGCAGGCATGCGACAATGATAAATTCGACTCCAAGTGGCTTTTTTGGTCGGACAGAGTCGACAATATCAGCAGCAGACCACTTTGGGGTTTTCCTCGAAGGCTCGGGCTGCTCTTGCTCTTGACTCAGGCTGAAGCTAGAGCCTAATAGGTCTGCCAATGAATTGGCCTCGTCATTCTCTGTTGCGGGAGCAAAGAAACTCGGGGGCTTAAAAGCAACATTGTTTGCTTCTTCTGCCTTGGCCTGTTCCTTTGCCTTGTCGCTCGTTCGGAAGAAGACATTCTCCTTCTCAGCAGGTTTGCTCCGCAAGATGGGCGCATTGGGGTTGCGTAGTCGCTGGGCTGGATTCGTGGGCGCAGCAGGAACTTTGTACCAAAAAGGACTTGCTTCGGGGTTAACGGGTGCCTGTCCAAAAGCTCGAGTAGTGCCAGAGGGAGAATTGTTGCTAAAGGCACGATGCGGAGACTGGGTCTGGGTGGGCGTCCAGTCCATCTCATCCGAATATTCGACTGGTTCGGGTCGAGGAGGTGCACTTGAAATGCCCAATGAGCCCATCTGACTGAGTGGGCTGCTGTCCGTCTGAACAGGCTTGTTAGGGGGGTAAGGGGGCGGCAGGGAGTTGACGCTTGGCATGCTAAACGGGTCCCTCTGTGGACGTGGTTTTGGAGAAGGCTCATCCAGAGCCTCATTTAACAAATCCGAAAACGTCTTTGGCTCTTCCTTCTTGATGGATGGCCTTCTCTTTGCCCGCTTAGGCGACAAGATTGGGCCGTCAGATTTGAACAAGGGCGTTGTGTCAACACGGATCGAGCCTCTCGCCAAGGTGTATATCTGGAAGTGTTAGCACAAACCTATACTCATATCTCGGAGGACAAACCAGAATCATGACCACGCCCATAACTATGTGGGCGCTCAGTTGAGCACCCCTTGACTGTGCTCTACCACCATGCATTACAAGGACCTTCTTGAACAGGAAGCGGAAGAATATTATCAGTCCCTGGAACGAGTACCATTGCGTAAAGCCCAGCAGGTGCCTAGTGAAGCCACGCGAGACCTGAACAAACTTGGGGTTCCACCACACGGACAAGATGCTTGCTGTCAAAGCTCCCTTGATCAGAGTCTCGGCTGGAGGCAGAAAAGCAACAACCCACGCGAGGCCAGAAATTGCCAGCTTCGACCAGCTTCTGTCATCAGGATCGTACATGCCCTCGTCCGGGTGCTCCAATGCCAGGGAGACAAGCCTCAGGTGCCACAGCATCTGCAAAACCAGGCCTCCCCACCAGAGTCCTCGTCCAAGGCTGTTTGCCCAGTCCAGTCCAGTCACCCTGCCCGCTTCCCTCTTCCTGCCCCGGCTCTTGTCCATCATGCGCCGGAGGTGATCCGTCTTGGCCGTGTACCCAGCCTGGCGTATTCGGCTTTCTACCCGTTCGGCGCACTCATCGCATACTTGGGGGTATCGTTCCTCGAGGCCCTTCCGAAATCTATAGTAGTTGCGTTCAAGCTCGGGGTAGTCGGGGTGATCAGGGTCGTCGGGCAGGTACTGCGCTAGCGACGACGTAAAGAGACGCTGGTTTTTAATGCATGTTGCGCAAAAGGTGCTGTCCTGGGATGTGGTGGGGGATGTTGCCCGAGAGGAAGCGTATCGTGTCGCAGGAGCTTCGCGTTCAGTCGCAACTGGGGGATCGGTAATGTCTCCATTCTGGGATTCATTAGTACGTGTCATAGGCTTCTCAAACAGCAGCACCAGTTACCTCATCTAGGTAGTTTGTCGCATCGCAGTACAGACACAGAAAGTCACGGGTGACGCCATCGAACTTGGTGTTGGAGCGTTTACCGCAGTAAAAGCAGGTTAGAAATCGTGGTCCTCTGAGGCGGGGCATGGCGTCGTCATCATCAGGTGGTGTATCAAACCAAAAAGCAAAAGAACAGGATCAAATCAGAGTCGGGACCAGCCGTTGGGGATCAGCTTCCAAGCAGGGCGAGATGGATGGGTCGTGATGATGAAGGTGCCAGATTCTGCCGGGCGGTGGCAGCAAAACAATTGCCAGCCAGCTGCAGGCAGGTCAGGGGGGGCCCGTGGTCCTGTGTGTGCCGGGGCGAGCCGCTGGAACGGGGACGTGGTTAGCGGGGGGCTCTGCAGGTGCCAGACACCTAGAGCACCCTAGAGCGCGCTTGAACTGCTGAACGCATCCCCTGTAAGCTGGCATGTGGCAGAATGCGGAGGTCACGTCACCGGGGGGGGGGGGGGGGATGCTCAGTCCAGTTGAGCCTCATCACCACCACTGCGTATGTACCACCACCACCACCACCACCACTAAAAACAGCATCACGTCTCACCCACCACCCACACCCCGTTACTATTCCATATCCCCGCCAGCGATCTGCATCTGTCCGTCCATCCCGTCGCAGCGGGGGCCTGCGCACACTGATTTCCCCTTCTCCAAAAATGCCCTCGACATGACGCCGCTATCCTCGCCTCCGCGACCGTCGGTCCGCCCTCTGCACCTCGCCATCCGCTTCTCCACGTCGCAGCCTGATCTCGACCTCGACATCTCCAACCCGCAGGCCACCACCGTCCTCTCCCTCAAGCACCTCCTGCGCTCGCGCCTCGCCTCCCGCTCGCGCCTGCGCCTGATCCACCAGGGCCGCCTCCTCCCCGACGCCTCGGCCCTCAGCTCCGTCCTCAGAGCGCCGCCCCCGCTGCCCCCGTCGCAGCATGACCCCAAGGGCAAGGGCAAGGCCGTCGACGGCGCCCCCGTGTCCCGCATATACGTGAACTGCTCCATTGGCGATGAGCTGACCAGCGAAGAGCTCGCAGAGGAGGAGGCCGCTGCGAGCAAGCCCCCCGACGATGCACAGGGCGACAGCTCCAAGCCCACCAAGTCGACACGCCCGCGGCCTCGGGGCTTCGACCGCCTGCTGCAGTCGGGCTTCACCCAGTCCGAGGTGGCCACGCTGCGGACCCAATTTACCTCCATCCACACCTCTCGCTTCACCCCGGATGCCATGCCCTCGCCCGACACACTGCGCAATCTCGAGGATGCCTGGATCGACGACAACGCCGGCGGCATTCCCTCCGACTCCAACCCTCTCGAGGACGAGTATGCCGGCATGGCGTCAGTCCTGGAGATTCTGTTCCGTGCCATGATGGTGGGCTTCTTCTTCCCGCTGGGGAGCCTCACATGGCTGTTGCGCGAGGAAGGCATCTGGAGCAAGCGCTGGCAGATATTCGTGGGTTTTGGCGTCGTCTTCAGTCTAACCATTGGCTTCATCATGGGAATATCAAGCGACCGCTCGTAGTTTGCTGGCCGTGCCGCCGCCATATGTATGTATTATTGTTATTATTAGTGAGGATAGAAGGCGTCTAGGCGTTTATTTACACAGAGGAGCTTTGCACAGTATATTACGGGGGACATCGAGGGCTTTTATAGAATCCATTGCAGCAAATCCAGACCACCGTCTCACCAAGTGCACGGAGATGCAACCCAACCAATGTTCTTCCCACACTCCAAAACTCCCTACTGAACGTGACGGTATAGAAAACAATAATCGCATCATGACCATCCCTTTTTTGTTTTGTTTTTCAAACCACCTCGTCTGTCTTGATCTAAAGATACAAACTCTGCGCAGCAACAATGTCTCTGCGAATCTTCTGCAGACTCTCGTCAAACTTCTTAGTCAAGTCGTCGTTGCCCATGACCTTGGCGGCTTGCGCCATCTGTCGCAGCAACTCCTCCAGTCGACGGAAAAGACGAATCAGTGAGCCTTCGTACGTGTTGGTCATTTTACTAAATCGCAATTAGCAACGTGTCCATAATCCATATAGTCTGTCGTGCACCAGTCAACTTACCAAATCTCAGCAAAGGGGCGTCCCTGGGCCCACGCGTAAACCGTCTCCATCAGCTGCCACTTGAGCTTCTGCACATACTCTTCCTCGTTAACCTCAAGCTTGGCTTCCTGGCTGACCTTGGCAATGATTCTCGCCTTGGCCTGGATCTCGCGGAATGGCTTTTGCAATTCCTCCTTGAGCGCCGATGCCTCAACCTTTTCATCAAAGATGAAGCAGCTCAGGACAGAAGCACAAGTTTCGGGAGTAAGCTCGTTAAAGAAGCGGTCAAACAGCAGTTCGGACAGGAGCAACTCGTGGCCCTCGGTCGAGGAAATTTCACAAGCAACACGGGCCTTGAGCTGGACAACCTCGGCGTCATTGATGAACCCAAGTCGGCGCAGGACACGCTTGCGGGACTTGAGCTCATCCATCTGGGCAATGCTGTGGGCCTTGGCGATGGACTTCTTCTTCTCCTTGACCTTCTCCGCAAGCCGCACCTTGGAGTGGTACTGATCCCAGAGCTCAGGCAACAGGGGAGATAGGTGCAGCGGGTTAGCAAGGAGCCTCGACTCGAGAACCTCAATCTTGCGAAGCAGCTTCTTGAAAGACTCGTCGGTGATTTCCATGTTCTCCAAGGGATCCAAAACAGGCATGCCATCAGGGAATCGTCGCTTCACTTCAGTCAATGACTTTCTGAGCTGATCCTTGTCCTTGTCAGACTTGAGACCCTCCTTGGGGAGGAACAGACGAATCTGGCTAATGGCCTTGACACAAGTGAGCAGACAAGGGACCACAACATGCATGACATCGTCCTCATCAACAGAAGGCTTGACATCAGTAGGCATCTCACCCGCAGGCTGGCCAGGGGAGAAGTCAGCGCTCGATTTTGAAATGGGCAACAAGACGTCAACAATGTACGACTCCTGAGGAATGTGTTCAGGCTCGCCCATCTTTGGTGCACGGCGCTGCTTGTGGTCAACGATGACACCCCAGCCAAAGTCGACGCCACCTCCCACGCTCTCAGGTGACTCCTTGGGGTTGAAGATTTGGACCAAGCGGCCGGGCTGGAGGAATGAAAGGCAGTAGTTGGGGTGCTGAATAACAGCACGCATATCTTTGGTGTAGGTGTTGAGCTGCTGACGAATCTGGTAGTAGTCCTTGACAGTGGCCTCGTCGGGAATAGTCATGGAATCCCGTTCCTGCTGCAGAGCCATCAGCTCCTTTTCGAGAGCCGGGACACTGGCAGCGTTTTGGAACTGGTGGAAACAACGCTCAAGCATAAACTCGGGAGAAATGGCCTCAATTCGTAGCAAGTTCAGAATCATGTTGTATCCAAGATAAAAGGCAGAGTTGAGACGATCCTGTTGGCCAGTGACAATTTCCTTTGCGGTTTCGGGCTCCAGCTTGTCGTCAATCATCATGATGACGATACCTCGGGCATCCAGACCACGACGGCCAGCTCGTCCGGCCATCTGAATATACTCGGACGAAGTAAGCGGTCGCCTTTTGATACCATCCCACTTGTTGACCTGTGTGAAAACAACAGTCTTGGCAGGCATGTTTAGACCGATGGAGAAGGTCTCAGTTGCAAACAAGACCTTGATGAGAGACTCTTGAAACAGAATCTCGATGGTTTCTTTGAGAATGGGCAGCAGACCTGAGTGGTGGACACCGATGCCCCTCTGCAGCAAAGGCAGAAGATGCACAATCTGGGGCAGATCACGATCTTGTTCCGACAAGCTCTCAATGGCGCTGGTAAAGACCTTGTGCACCATGGCCTTTTCCGAGTCATCGTTGAAGCTCAAACCAGAAATGTTCATGGCCATGTTTTCACACTCTCGCTTGCTAAAGTTGAAAACAATGACGGGGTTGAACTTCTTCTTGATTGTCATTCGAATAATCTTGTGAATGTCTGAGCCGCTATCCGCACCGCCCTTGTTGGTCTTCTTGTTCTTGCCCTTTCCTTTCTGCTTAGCATGGATGTCTGCAGGGTCGGCGCCCTTCTTGTCCTCAACCTCCTGCATGACAAGGTTGAAGTTTTGCTCGTTAAAGTTGCTCTTCTCATCCACCACCAATCGGGCTCCGGTACCGCCGGCAGGGTAAAAGTAGTTTTGGAGCGGTGTTGGTCGGAAATCGGTGTAGACGACGTGGCATGCCTGGTGATGAATCTTGGCGATCCATTCGGCAAACTGGAAAGCATTGGGAATGGTGGCTGACAGGAAGACGTATCGCACCTTGTCAGGAAGCATGATGATGGTCTCCTCCCAGACGACACCTCGGGTCTTGTCTCGCATGTAGTGGATCTCGTCAAAAACAACCCAGGCAACTTCTCGCATAATCTCAGAACCGCGGTACAACATAGATCGCAGAATTTCCGTCGTCATGACCAGACAGCTGGCCGTCGGGTTAATAGTAACATCACCAGTCATCAATCCAACATCGCCGAAAATGGCCTCGAAATCTCGGTACTTTTGGTTACTGAGGGCCTTGATCGGACTCGTGTAAATGACTCGCTGGTTTCGCTTTAGGCATTGCGCAACGGCGTACTCGGCGACGACGGTCTTTCCGGCAGAAGTGTGCGCAGACACCAGAACACTCTCCTCGCGCTCGATGGAAGCAACCGACAGGCTCTGGAAGGGATCGAGTTTGAAGCTGTAGGTTCTCGCAGGCTCCTTGGGGGCCTTGTGCTCGGACAGAGGGACGTATTCGTAGTCCAGGTCAGGTGGGAGAGCGACTTGATGCTGAATGTTATGCGACAAGACCAAAGATGAATCCTGTGGCACAAAGGTAGCTGCGCCAGCCACTTCTCGCGACTCGGCCGTCTGAAAGGTATCCGTCATGACTGGACCGACACCATCTTCCTTTTTCCTTCGCTTCTTGTCCTGCTGGCTGGGCGTGTCAGACTCCTCGTCCTCCTCGGAAGCCTCGTCCTTGGACGACTCGGTCGTGTTGTCCATGTCGACATCCTGGTCCTGTTTTGAGGCACCGCCGTTGATGGCCTCGTCGGCTTTTCTCTTCTTCGTGGGGTCGCGATTGCGCGTCTGAGGAATTTGCTCGTCTTCGCTGGCGCTGGGAGCCTCGGCCTTGGCCTCGAAAACATCAAACATTTCATCCATGCTGGCGGCTTTTGGTCCCGAACCCCGGGCCTAGGAAATGTCTTCGCAAGAGGAGCAAAGGGAGCAAGCTACAGGGTTTTTTTTTCTCTGTGACTGAAAAGCAGAGTGTGCCCAAAAAAAGAGGAGAAAAGAAAAACGAGTGTCTGGGAACTAGCTCGCGGTTCCAAATCAGACACACAACATCCGGGTTCGCAGGCACGCGGTGCGTTACAAATGGGCACAAAGGAGAAGAGAGATCTCGATCGCAAGTCCCAATGGGTGCGACACGGCATTGACCTGGCTGGCTAAAAAGTTGGATAGGCTAAGAAAGTGGGCTGGCGGCAGAAAAAAAATGACAGAGCAGAGAGCTGTGGGCGGTGACAAAAGGTACAAGGTACCTTCTGCAGAGGGACAAAGAAAAAATAAAAATAAAGTACGTACCGCTCCCTCAGAAAACCAAGCGGTTCCTGCCGATGGTATGATCCAACCAAAATTGGGAGAATCTCATTAGTCACTTGGCTATCCACGTGACTCTTTTCCCTCAGACCACTTTCGTCCGAGGTCATCACTACGCCGTTCGAATCTTCAAGCTCTCCCGTCGCATCACCAATCGCCACTCTACCGTGCCCAAGGTGCGTTCAACGCTCCCGCAGAGCTCCATTACAGCCTGCTTCTCGTCCTCTGGAGCTAATTGACCCGTCACAGATGCTTTCCCGCGCTGTCACCCGCACCACTCCTTCGGTGGTTGCCCGCCGAGGCTTCCACACCACCCGCGCCCGCATGTCGTCGCCCTACCACTACCCCGAGGGCCCCTACAGCAACTTGCCCTTCAACCCCCGCAAGAAGAGCTTCATCTTCACCTACTGGACCTTCATGGCCACCGGCTTCTTCGCCCCCTTCGGCATCTCTGGTGCGTGGTTTCCGGTGACTCGGTTGCACCTCGAGGCAAATACTAACAGCCGATGCAGTCTGGCAGACCTACAAGCCCCAGTAAATTCGCGGCTAGCGAGTCGGCCTGGTGCTTGTCCATTGACAGAATTGGGAGCTCGGGCGGTGGAATGTTGTGTATATAACCGAATAGACATCACTCGGTCGCCTTCGATCCTTGCGTTAATCTCATATGTCTCTACACCACGCGATTTCCAATGTGACGGCCCCGTTTGACTTCTGAGTTCAAGAATCGGCCCATGCTCAACAATCAGGTCCCAATTGCTCCAGGTTATTACATTTGCAGTGGCATCAGCCTGATCCAGCCCCCGGGTATAATTCTCTCTATGGCAGTATTGTACAATTGATACAGGGTTTTTTTTTTTTTGGTGTTATACATCATAACCGCGATCCATCTTTTTTAAATCTCCGGTGCGATGGGCCATCCCAATCACCCGTTGCTGACATCATGTCTTTGCCATCAAGGATCTTTTTTAGCACGTCATAAATAAAGTCTTGTCGGTCAAGCGGAATATCCCAGCGCGCAGCAAGGTCGTCAAACGTCCGCGTAACAGCCTCGTCCGTCGAGCATTTCTTGACTGCCCGCAAGGCCCAGATGACCAGCCATCGGTCGATGAGAAACCCCTCAACGCCTTCATCCCTAGCTTGGTACAGGGCCATCAATACTCGTTCAAGTCGCTGCTCACTCCACTCGGAACTAACATAACCGCCGTGCAGGTAAAACCCCTTGAGCAGGAACAAGAATATGGTGGGGTGGATCGTAATCTTGAGATACTTCATCTCGTCCAAGTACTGGGCCACCTTGGACAAATCGCCCAGTCGAAGTGCGTAGTGCTCAACAAACAGTTTGTAGGTGATAAGGTCAGGCGCTAGGCGAACCTGCTTCTGCAGCGTCTTGCGCATTTCCGGATGTTCCTTGACAACTTTGGAAAACATCATTAGAACCTTGGAGACGACCCGGCTCATCATGTAGTTGCGCTCGGGGATGTGGGCTGCCATTTCGTGTCCCGTCTTCATCCGCTCATACGTGACTTCCGCTGCCGTCTCCTCGCCACATCTAAGAAGCCCAGAAATGACACAGTTTAGAACAACGGTATCAATCATTTCGCCCGCTTCTACCATGTCCCTGTACGCCGCCCGGATTCCTCCAGAGTCATGTTTCAGCCCAAAGTAGTGTATCAGACTAACATGATGATAACGGTTGTAGGGAATGCCCCGGTTTTCCATTTCTTTGTAAATCATTTCAGCCAGTGTAAAATTTCCAACCTTGGAAGCAGTGTCGAACAGCACATTAAACGTCACATCATTAGCCTTGATGTGGGCATTTCGCTCCATGTCTCTCCACATCCGCAGCGCTGATTCCATTTCCGCGGACGTCGCCTTAGTTGTATATTTGGTGGCAAAAGCCAGAGCTAGGTTCCAGTGCAGCCGCCGGAGTGTTAGCCCTGCGTTCTTGACATCCGCCAGTAACGCAAAGTACCTCAGCATCGATTCCGAGTCTCTCTTCTTCACCATGCCCATAACTTTCAGCAACCTATCTCTCCATTGCCAGGTGAGGTATAGCATGCGGGGTTCGGGGAGCTTCAAGTAGAGATCGTATATAGGTTCAAGCCTCGTTCGGGTTGGGTGTCTGAGCCGGTGGGAAACTGCCATGCACAACTTGTGGATCAATTTTTTCGTGTCGTCGTTGATTTTAGGTGTCTCGTCTCGGGATGGATGTTGGACATCTCGCTTCTTATCAGAGACTTGGAGTGTTTGCCCATCCGGTTGGGCGTAGCCTCTTCGGTACGGGTCCTGGTAAAAGTCGAGGTGGTCCTGCACGGTAGAGTCGTCTTCCTGCCTGACAAACGACATGAGATGCTTCGGATCTTGATCCTTGTTAGGGTTGGTAGGCTCGGCTGGGGTTGGGGGTTGAGAGGGTTGTCTCGTCGCAGTGGCGGCGGTGCTGTGGGATCTGGAGACATGTCGAGGTCGATGCAAGGGAATGGCCGGTGACGGGCGGAGGTCGGAGGTCGGGATGAAGGTCGAGAGCAGCCATAACGAGCTCCTGTCGCAGAATTGGTCGTCAGGTTTCCTCCTACCCCTCCGCTGGGGCTGGCTATGAATGGCGGCATCGCTGGCTGTGCAGAGCCTGCTCCTCGCAGTGGCCAAGCCAAAGCTGGCCGCTGGTCGACTCGAGAACACCGCACAGACGGAGCGGTCCACTCGACTGGAGATTTTCATGAGCTCGTCCTCATGATGCAGTGCCCAATCGCGGCTCTGTGACAGCAGCAGTAACCAGGACGCGGGCGGACGGGTCGGAGAAGCAGCTGGTTCTGCGGGAGTTTGATGTTCAATCAAGGCTGGTGGGGACCTTTTTGCAGATGGTTTTTTGCCAACCTATTCATTCGCCGGAGCACTGGCGCCAAGCTCCGGCCTCCCGCAACCCGCCCCGACCGGCCTTACGATTCGCCGACCTGCCAAAATTTCCGCTGCGACAACACCACGAGATATTGGCTGGTTGCGCGACAACGTCAGAGCCACAACCCTCATATCGCCAATTGACCGAGCAGTACGCCGCCTGCACACTCCCCCCCTGCCGCACGTCTCATCTGGCTAACCGACCTCAAGGAAATTGGCCATGGGTGGGCGACAAATCAGACCCGCCAGGGTCTACCAGACCGTCACAGAAGAGCTCAACCACCGAATTCTCGCCAGCTCGCCCTCTAACCCGCCGCCATGGTACGACGTCATGACCTCAGTTCCCCCCTCCGAAACCCTCGTGCGGACGCTGTCCCCTCACCGCGGGGGCAACCGCCTCGGAAAGAAGGGCAAGAACCTGTTCCGCCCCAAGGAGATTGTCTACATTGAAGACCGCCTCCGAAGGACATTTTACAAAGATCACCCTTGGGAGCTCGCCCGACCCCGTGTTATCGTCGAATCGGACGGAAAGGACTACCAGCGCTGCAATTGGAGCCAGGGCCTGCGACAGCCCGGCGTTCCTTTGACAGGAGAAAGGCAAGTCATGCCACTCTTCCCCGCCACGGGCCAGCGATCGGTAAAGCAAAGCTGACCACAGAGATACAGTGTCGTGCAGCGCCAATTGCACCTCATGCGAGAAAGCAAGATGCCGCAGAAGCAGGCCTACGACCAGGTCCGCAAGGAGTTCTACCGCTACCGACAAGAGGAGGAGATTGAGAAGCGTGTGGCCATCGAGGAGGCCAGCCACGTGGGGGCCTACTTTGGCAAGACACGCATTGCCATCGGCCACTACCTCGAGGACCGCGAGTTTGAGAACTGGAAGATCTGGGCGGGCAAGGAGACGGAGAAGCAGGAGGCGTTGCGCAATTCGGAAATCGAGAGCTTCGGCCTAGAGGAGGAAGACCCCGAGGTGGAGCAGAATGCGGACCAAACCGCCGCCCAGACAGAAGGCGAAACGACGAAGGCATGAATCAAGTCTTATGTTGGAGGGGCAAACCCCTCGTGTACACACTCTGTATAAAAACAAAAACTATCCATGTAACAAAAGCGCATGTTTTGGCTCCCAATCATCAGTCATTCCCTCCTCACCTCACCTGCCTTAGACTGCGGGTCTCCGAGAGTTGAAGACCATCTCTCCGGCATTTCCAACCCCGTACTTTGCCGCTACTTCCTGATGCTGCACCAGGAAGACGTCGGCAATGCCCGTGAAGTGAAGCAGCTTGCCGGTCAAGCTCAAGGTCGAGATGCGCGCCCACGACTCAATGTAGACAAACTTCATCGAGTCCTGGGGCACAAGATAGAACATCTTGAGGAGGTGGGTAGCCATGGCGACAAAGAAGCCCGTGGCGGGGCCGTTGGAGAAGATGTGCGTGGGATAGCGCAGCTTAGCGCCGGCCGGGTTGGCTGGAGGAGAGAGCAGCACGGGGAAAATGTCGACGATGCTGAGCAGGGCCGAGAAGGGAGTGGTCCAGAGAGGCTGGTGCACGCGGCGAGCGCGGACGACGACACACTTGTCAAAGGTGCCGGGGCTCTGGCCGTTGGCGAGAGAGAGGTCTCGGAGGTCAGCCTCGTAGTCCTCGAGGTGGTTCTCGGACATGGTATCCTGGCTGGAAATGAGATAGCGACGGTGGAAGTTGGCAAAGTCTGAGAACCCGTCGTCCATCATCATGAGCATCTCCTTTGTGTGTCCGCCAGAACCCAGGACGAAGAGGTAGTAGTCGGTCTCGCGCCGACGACGAGCCACTCCCGAGGCATTCTTCTTGAGACGAAGCGTGCGGCGACGCTGGTTGAGCTGAAGATGCCGAGTCTGCAACGCAGTTTTGGTCATGTTAGAATCATCATTCATCCATCCATCCTTTTTTTTTTTTCTTCAATTCCAGTCAGTGAGCGCTTACCGTGACAAAGATGACGAGGGCGGTTAGCAAAAAGGCATAGGTCTGGACAAGTAGCATCCACGACGGAATGAGCATGATGGAAGCTAGCCCGACGCTGCCAACGGCCCCAACCGCTCCGGCCAAGTACACGACACCCGCACCCGGTTTCATGGCGACGGACATTTCGATGTCAATATTATCTTGTATAACGGCGGCGGCATGGTTTTATACCAGCAAATTCTGTATTCAAAGTCACTGATGGATATGTGAGTTGATTGTGAGCTATGCCGAAAGGTGCACGGGCCATCTTGGTGAGCTGTCAACAACTGAGATGGCTTGCTTACCCTGAATATGACTGCAAATAATCACGGTTCCAACCTTTCTCATGTCTAATATCAAAGTAATGTTGTGAAAAAAAAAATTCTAGTCAATTGCGGGATACTTTTATGTTCCTATTTCATCTTAAAAGAAAATTTGCGCCCTATATTCATTATAATGAAAACCTTCATGATTTTTTTGCACATTGACGTGTCGTACACGAACGCTACTGCCTGTAACCAACCTACTTGCTTGCAACTCCATGATTGCATGGCTGTACTACAAATTTATTAAAAGAACCGTCTCTTTTTCGGCTGTGGAACACTGATTTCTTCTTCATTGTAATCGAGCCCTCCAACTGCCTCCCATACAGCTTTGTTAAACAATTCATCCATGCCCTGGCCGGTTGCAGCCGAGCACTCAAGGTAGCCGCAACCGCCAATCCTCTTGGTATGTAGACGTGCCTAATCTCTGTTAGCCAAGTCCAACTACTTGTCTGCGCAACTGAAAACACAAACCTCGGATGGGCACACGCAGCAGGTGGGATACGACATGAGCCCAGACTGTGCATAATCAGCGTTTTTACGATGATCCACCAGAAAACATTGATCTCGTAAATCCTTCTTCAGACCCAAGAGATATACTTGTGGTCCAGATGAGTCAGGTTTAGTAAACCCGAGACCAGATGTATGCTGCCACTGTTTTATTTAGCATCAGAAATTGAGAACCGCACAGGGGATGCCCACCCATTGTACAATGGTATACATGGAAATCTTGTCGGAAACGTCAAAACAGAGAAAGATGGCATCCCAGTTGATGTATGACAAGAGTTGGATTGTGTTGAGGTCCGACACACCTGAAGTGTCCCAAAGTTCGATGGTAGCTGGAATTCCGTTGCAAACTCGGTCACTGGTATACGTTTCGTACAGGGGGCGAGTAAATCCACGAGTCTAGTTTGTCAACATGAGCCGAGGATGGGAATGGGTTGGCTTACATCAGGAAAATAACCATAACGAGAACGACTAGAGAGGTTGGATTAGTAGCATGATATGCGCGAGGTTGCATGAGATACGCACAACAATAAAGAAGTCTGTCCCGATCTTCTGCTCCCAACAAAGAGAAAGTTCAACTTGACGGGATCCCGAGGAGTGGGTTCTGGCGAATCTTGCTGGACCCTGCGTTTTCGACTGAAGAGGTCCAGAAAACTCCTGCGCTTGCTGACGGTTCTGGTCTCCAGAGAAGTCGAAGGTCGTGTAGAAGCGATGGAGGATTGTCGGGATGGAGCTGCGGCGCGGCGAAAATCCAAGCGGGTAGACGGACGACTGGCCATGGTGGCGTCTTGCCCGCGAAGTGTCTGTACACGCCGTTGATTAGTTTTAGCCTGACGATCAGAAGCAGCAAAAATCTCACCAGACGTGTCGCAGGACGCGATTCAAAACCATCGTCTTCAAAGGGATCTTTCTTTTCAAGACGGCTCGGCACACGAGTGCGCTACACTTGGATGCGAGCGTCAAGTTCCATGGCGATGCGAAAATATTACAGTGTTAAATTGAAGGAGACAAAAGAAGGGGCAGAGTTGGCGTGATTTTTCACATGACGCATAGTGCTGGGGTAAGTAGAATATTGCTGGTTGTCAACTGCTGGCGACTGTCGAGCACATCGTCACTTGCTGGCGTTTCCCCCTGGGCTAATTAATTGTACTTTTATGGCGCATTTTCGCATTTGCATGTCGTATTTTCTTTGACTACAACCGCACAACAAGAATATTTGGTGCGCTTATGCCACGACTGCCATCCCCGTTAGGGAATAGACATGGTCACTGGCACATCAGCCTCGAGATGCCGAGTAACTGCGACGAGTCCACCAATAGTGATAATCTTCCCCCATAAAGAGGATGTACAGACATGGTGGATTGTGGACCGTCCGTATCTTGGTGCTGATTCATTATGAACTGGCTGTGACATGGCCCCGTTTAGAGACGAGGATCCCACTTCATAACGCTGTCAAGCAGCACGAGAACTGCCCAAACCATTCAGAAATGCATAAAACAACTTATCTTAAACCAGACCGACCCTTACCTCTGACGAATATACTGGCATACAGGATTTCCCCAACTTTTCGTGCCATGGTGCTGGCCGCTTCACTTCTCATCGTTGCCCGGTCCATCTACATGATCCGAGAAGTACGCTCAGGGATGCACATGTGCAAGAGCCAACTATTGACCTTGGCCTAGATCTCGAATCTCCTCCTTCTGTCTGCTGCCGCCTTTTGGTTCCTGTATACAGTCTGCCGAATAGTTTCGATCGAACTTATTCAAGAGTCCCAATTATTGAGTACATGACTGATGGTACTCTTTCGGGCACATTCCTTCATATGGGCTATAAATGAACTCACTTGGTCGACCCTGCCAATACTTGTTATTCTTTCTTTTGGTATACACCGTTGGTGCCAGAAAGGAAAACGGGGTTTGGCCCAGTCCTCAGTCATCAATGGCAGCCAGCTCTGACGACCAACAGAAGCCCGATGCACGCAACTATCACTGAGTCGAAAGCCCCGAGCCGCAAATGTTGCCTGGTTCGCTAGATGATCAGGCATGGAAAATAAACAAACCAGGGACAGGCGGTGCCACGGTAGGAATTATTCACCCCAACAGAAGAGCTTCGCGCAGAACCGCCCGTGGACGGGCCACATACTGTAGAGCTCGCTGAGCTAAACGCCACATCGCAAGTCAAAATAGCGGCTCATTTTGATGACGGTGCAGTTTCAAGCACTTCAAAGGATGCAAAGAACGCCAAGGACGCCAAGGATATCAGGGGCGCCAAGGATACTAAGGACACAAAAGACACACGGAAGAGCCAATCAGTGACATCGAGCCAAAGCCTCAGTCACCATCTCCTAAATACGAGGGGCGCAAATAAATGTGGTTATTGAGTGGATGTATTTTCGGGCAACATGTATGTGATGTGATGGGACCGGATTCAGTGCGAATTGTCTCAGTATTTTCTTTTATTGATCATTCTTAGACGCTCATTGGCCATTGTGCTGTGATATTCACTTACATCTTAATTGGATATACCCAGTCATGCCTTTTTTTTTTAGAGGGTTGCTTGCTTTTGCAAAATACACATTGTTCGTTTTCTACAAATGCATCGCTTGAAGATTGTGCCAGTGTGACTTCTTCGACACCACAGAACTCAATAGCCCTAGAACATTAATTTGATAGCAAAAATAAATAAATAACAAATAAAAATAAATATGAAAATGATAACATCTCAGATCTAAATTGTTTTATTTAGTTATTTACTTATAAGTTAGCCAAGGGGATGATGGCTGGGGAAAGGATTGAACTGAACTGTGTGTTGAAGTTCATTGCCATCCTGTGGAGCCCCCTAGTTAACTATGGGATGGTCAATGGGCCAAAGTGGGCACGGCAAATCAGTGCCGAGAATACGGCGTGTTGAATGGCTTCATGGCTAGTCAAGGGCCCTTGACAATAAAAGCAGATAAGGTCTCTTCTTGTTTCTTGGGACTGAGACGACTTTTGTTAATCCAAGACACGGGCTGTTGTTTATATCACAGGCCCTCCCCCCTCCGCCTCTCAACGCCAACTCGACGTCTGTAGAAGGCTCTCTCTCCTCCTCCCCAACAACTTGCATCACAATGGGCGCCGTTGTTTCCAGCCTCCGCGCGACGCTCTTCAGCGCGTCGGCGGCTATCAAGGTTATCCTGTCGCTCAACGAGCAGTTCAGCGCGCTCCTCCGCCGGGCCGTCCTCCCGCCGGGTTTCCCCGTGGAGTCGCCGACCGAGTCGTACTGGCTCGACGACCCGCCCTTCCCCGAGCTGTGCGACGTCCGGGGCCCGCACAAGCCCGAGGTGGACGTCGTCATCATCGGGAGCGGCATCGCGGGCGCCTCCATCGCCAAGACGCTGCTGGAGCTGTCGCACAAGGAGGGGAGCGGCGCAGGGCTGGCCGTCACCGTGCTGGAGGCTCGCCAGCTGTGCAGCGGCGCCACGGCCCGCAACGGCGGCCACATCAAGTCGACGCCCTACGAGATGTTTGAGTTCTACAGGAAGAGGCTGGGCCCCGAGCGCGCCAGGGACATCATCAGGGTGCAGATGAGGCATCTGCCCACGCTCGTCGAGCTCGGCCAGCAGTTCCCCGCCGGCGAGGCCCGCGAGGTGCGCACCGTGGACGTGTTCCTGGAGCAAAAGGACCTGGACACGGCCAAGAAGCAGGTCGAGGAGGCCCGCAAGTGGCTGCCCGAGATTGAGCACAAGGTGTGGAGCGGCGAAGAAGCAAGAAAGGAGGTGAGTAATTAAGCTATCCAATCCAGTCCAATTTCGGCAAGTTTTTGCTTACACGGAGCCACCACCGCAGTTTGGGGTCAACAAGATGATCGTCGGCGCCGTGTCGTACCCGGCCGGCGCCCTCTGGCCGTACCGGCTCGTCACCAGCGTGTGGGACGACCTGCTGAAGCGATTCCCAAGCCTGACGATCCAGACTCACACGCCCGCCCGCGAGGTGAGACACAGCCCCGGCCGCAGCCCGCACGAGTACGACGTCGAGACGACCGGTGGCGTCATCCGGGCCCGGCATGTCATACACGCCACCAACGCCTTTGCGCCGCAGCTCGTCCCGGCCCTGCGCGGCTACCTCACCGGCGCCCTGGCCCACATGTCGGCCCAGAAGCCCGGCGCCGAGTTCCCGCCCACCGCCGGCGACCTGTCGTGGTCCGTCGTCTACGCCCCCGGCTACGACTACATCACCCAGCGCCCAAACCACCCCGACGGTTCCGCGGGCGACCTGATGGTCGGCGGTGGCCTCTTCCGCAGCCGCGAGCAGGGCCTGGACCAGATCGGCCGCTGGGACGACAGCCAGGTCGACGCCCTACCCGGCATCCACATCCGCGGCGTCATGCCCATGGTGCACGAGCCGAGATGGGGCGAGGGCGCCCTGCTGCGCAAGGCTTGGACAGGCATCGTAGGTGTCACCGGCGACTTCCTGCCCCTCGTCGGCCGCCTCCCGGAGGCCTACGCCGGCGGCAAGGGCCCGACCTCCGGCCAGTGGGTGGCCGCCGGGTACAACGGCGAGGGCATGGTCTGGGCCTGGCTCGCCGGCACCGCCCTGGCCCTCATGGTCCTGGGCAAGGAAGACGAGAAGCTGGAAAAGGCCCCCGGCCGCCCTGAAGGACTCATGAAGGATTGGTTCGTGCCGGACGATGTCAAGATTGATGCCGCGAGGATGAGACGGGCAGCATTGCACAATCTGTCCGATCATGCCTAAAAAAGAAAAAAAGCCAGAAAGTCTAGATTAATTTGGTTATATTTATACTTACATCATATGCCCATCAATTATTCATAATCAACACATTAATTCTTTGTTACATATGCTCGAAAGCCTGGTGCCAGTGTGTACCTGTAGCTCTAGAGTCTATCTAGTCGCCATGTCACCAGTCCCAAACACCCACTCACTCATATCACAACAAAAACAAGAATATGTGCAGCAAAATAAGTAATAGAAAAGCAACCAATGCAAAAAAAGAGGCAAACCAAAATATAGAGACCTTTCTATTTGCATTTTTTCTAACACTCTAGATTCCGCCGGTATCCCCGCCTATCCATTCATTGCCTAAGCCTAGAACCCTCGCAGTAATCAACTCCGGAGAGAAAAACAAAAACAAAGTCATTCTGGTTGCGCAAGCAGCCCGCGACCCATTCGTAATAAAAAAAAACAAGACATAAACATAAACAAATACCCCTCATCCCCTTGTTTCTCCTCCCTAGGTCCACAGTCTCACGGGTCCAAAAAACAAAAACAAATCAATCAATCAGCATAGAATCAATCAAGTTTGAACCCCTCCATTTGGGTCCGCCCAAACAAACACGTCCCCCCCTTCGCTTTGCGCCAAAATTGATGCAGGGTATGTTTTTTGTTTCCGACAAACAGGGAAAAAAAAGTGAAATGGTCATGAGACACGTGTCCTAACAACGTTGGCTGTTTTGTTCGTTTCGCTCATTCCTCTTGAGGAAGAGCCCTTTTAAACTCCAGACAGACCGCCCGTAAGAAGGATTAGAAAAAGGAAACAAGGAGTAAACAAAGAGGGGGGAGAAGACAAATAAAATTCCAAAAGAAAAATAAACCAAAACACGCGAGCTCGAAAGATTAAAAAGATAAAAAAATAATAATAAGGGTGGGTATCAAACTCCCGTCATCATTGAATTGAAGCGCACATCATCAAACACTGGCCATCCCCTCGTCGTCGGAGGCGTCTTGGAGATGGTCAAGTGGTGTGGATAGTCGTCCGCGAGGATCGAGTCCCAGCTCTTCCCTCACGTCTCGCTGAATTTGGAGGAAATATCGCCTCAAGCTGCGCAGTCCCTTGAGGAAGCCACCATCCGGCTGGTTGGGATGCTGAGGCGGGCATGGCTTATCGTCAATCTTGTCCAAGGGCGTCACGCTGTTGGCAAAATCGGCAATCTTGAAATCAATCTCGCGCTTATTCCTCTTCTTTGACCTTCGCGTCATTTCTTCCGTGTCCGTCGCAAAGTCTGTTGTCGATTCGTACACGGTTTCGTAGTCAGTCGTGTCCTCCGATGTATCCCCATCGTAGAACATGAGCAGGCTGGCTGCATAGAAGCGGTACCCTCGCAATCCGCGCACAATCTCCTCAAGTTTATCGAGCTTCTTCAGCACGACAGGGATGTGGCGAAGAATGCTGTGCAGGTCCAAGCCATTATACAGAAACTTTTGAAGCGCTCCCTGAAATTCGTCGCCAGCCTTGAGTTTGCGCCCATAGTACTTGTCTTGGAAGTCATACGTCTCTGTCTTGGCGTTCCACACCTGGAGGCCACAAATGCGAACTCCCAGCTCCGATGATGTCGTTGTGCGGCACTTTTCCTGCTGCGACTTTTGCTTCTTGGGAGTCGCCTCTACACCATACTGTCGAGTGCCCATCTTCAAGTCCATCATGCAAGGCCTCTTCATGCCAGCCGTCAGATCTTCGAGAAGCAAAAAGTATTCGACACGGTGACGCTGCGTCTTGGCTTCCTTGGGGTTCAGAGGCCGGGGGATCTTCTTGAACTCGGCAGACGGGCTGGGCATTGCTGAAGTGACGCCAGAGCTGTAAGCGGAATCCGTCGGCTCGGGGGCGGACGTGAGTTCTTTGACACCGTTCGTTCTCGGGGAGCCATGGGGGGTAACACACTTCGGCTCTGGAGCCGGCGCGTCCTCTCCATCACCTTTGTAACCTGCATCATCGGCCTCTTCAAAGTACTTGAGATCGCCTCTAGATTCCCTGACATCTTGGGGCTTTCGTCGGAGTCCACCGGCCGAGTACCTTCGCTTCTTCTTGGACCCCACAGAGTTCATCATCATCGTTTCCGGCTCGGGAGCACTGGTTCCGGTCACGTCCTTGATTTCCTCGGGTTCGTTTCTCTCTGGTTCAGATTGCACATAATCCGGGTCAGATAGGGCATCGCGTTGCTTATCCGCCAACACATTTCTCAATTCGCTTTCCGACATTTTCAATTCACCCTCGCAAAATCCCGAGTCGCGCGCACTCAGGAGGGCTGGATCCGAGTTGGAAGAGCGCAGGAGGCGCTGCAAAGTGGGCCGAGGAATCGACCTCTGGTGCGGGCGGCGGTGTCGCTGAATCTCGACGGGCTCCTTGAGGAAAGCGTCATTGAACACCTCATTCCGCAATCGCTTGTTGACGGTAGTGGCTCCCCAACTGTTTGGCCTCTCATCCATCGGCGGGCGAGATGGGACTTCGGATTCCAAATTGGTCGAAACATGGGTCGTGGAGATGCTTCGACGTCGGAAGAAATCTGGAAGTGGGGTGGGCTGGAGCAAATTGCGGGGAAGAATGTGCCTGTTGTCGTCGAATGTGACTGTGGGAATCGGGATGTTGCTGTTGGCCAGGGATTGACTAATGACTCTGCCGTGAGTGGCCTTGACTGCTTCCTTTTCCGACTCATGGCGGTTGGCTGCCTGTTCTTGGACCTTCTTCCGCTCTGCCGCGGCTGAATCGTCCTTTTTGGAAACGCTCTTCCGCCGACTCTGTTTCTGAAACGTGACATTCAAGACGCCGATATATCTGAATATGTTATTAGCTGCCAGATTCTGCAGGCACAGGGACGTGTCTCATCGCAACTTGAAACAGTGACCAAAAAATCTCGGTCCTGGAGGGGTTCTTTTTTTTTCAACATACCGAGGTAAAAAGGGCAAAAGTTCACGATGGTAGCACTCAATCGTCTCGTAAAACTCATTTTCCCTATTGTTGAGCTGCTTACAGACGGCTCTGCGGGAGAAGCGCCACAGCGTGGTGTGTCCGCCAACCTGGTGCTTATACGGGATGAGCTCAATGGCTTCAAGGGGCTCTGGGTTGTGGTGCTGGTGCTGGTGCTCATGGACATGTATGTCTTCGTACGTAGTCACGGCGTGGGGCGGGATGGGCGCGACGGCGCTCTTCACTTCAGATTCATCTTCGACAAAGGGGCACTCGTCGAGCTTGTCGACAGCCAAGTCACCGCGTCGCGGAACAAGGCTCTCGCGAGATGGGAGACGATTGAGCCCATACGGTGCCTCATCCTTCTCCTGCATCTCAATCTCGGGCTCAGGCTCGTCGGCCTTGACGAGCCATGGGTGCTGCTTACTCTGAGAGAGGGACCGCGTCCGGGTTGTCCGCGCAGCGGCCCGGTCTTGGTTTGTCTCGCCTACGCCAGATTCCGGCAGTTCCTGGTGGGGCAGGAAAACGGCCGACGAGATCTTCTCCTCGCCTGATTCGTCTGCCTCTCCGTCGTCGTGAGATGCAGAGCTGTCAGCTGACTTCCGCCGTGCCTCCACCCGTTCGGCTCGACCATCGGCGTCGGCATTGACAACCGGGGTCGGCCCCACCGAACCTGGAGTCCCCGCCGTCTTAGCTACCTCGTGACCATCTGAAGGCAGCGACTTGGGCACCTGCGCCCAAGCTGGCGGCATGTCCTTGTTCCCGGCGGAAACCCTCGGGGCGACAGTGAAATAATCTTCATCAGGCGAGGTACTGAGGACTGGGATTTCGTCCGCATACGAGTCGTCCTGTTGCGTGCCCGTGGGTTGAGAGGGAGATTGGTCTTCAGGCCGCAAGCGGATAGCGGCCGGCTTAGCGGCGGCCGTGTTGGACTCACCGACTTCCTCCGTAGTGGACGCAAGCTTGTCCTTGGTATGCTTGGATTCCTTTTTGCGTGTCTTTTCCTCAATTGGCAGGCCTTCCTTGAAGAACCTGAGGCTGTAGCTGGACTTGCGGCTCCTTCCATTGGGCTCGACGCCAGCCATCGCTTCAGCAACCGATTGCTCAACCAGGCCGTCCTCTTCGTCTCCCTCGCCTGCACCAATGGACCAAATTTTCTCCCTCTTCTCAGATGGCATGTTGACCCAGTGAGGGGGAGCCTTTGACCAATGGGCCTGACGATGATCATTTCCTCCATCGTCTTGTCTCACAGGGGCTGTGGGGTGCTTGAATCCGGGGTAATCAGACTGCGTCGGAGTAGAGTCGTCGGGTTGGGTTGTGTTTGAGTGAATGCGGTGGTTGTTGTCATGTTTGTTGTAAGATAGACCGTTGCGGTCGATGTCGAGAGAGGCGGAGGATCGTCCCCGAGAGATGTCAAGGTCATGGCGGTGATCGAGCACCAGGTCGCGAAGGTTAGCAAGTGTTGAATGGGTAAATGAAGACGGCACGCTCGCCGCCTCCCGAGGGGCGAGCGTGGTCATTGTGGCAACAGCGGCGGAAGTGGTCATGTCGATGGGTTGGGCAGCAGCTCCTGTCAGCGGCCTGGGATCGCCGCACTGGGCATAGACATTTTGAGGGAGAGAATTGGTAGTAAAAGTCGTGTCTCGGTCAGGTCGCAAAGGGAGGGCGGCGGAGGAGACAGCTGCTGAAGGGATCGGTACAGTCGTGGGAGAGATGGGAGTGGTTGGAGTTGTGGGCGTCGGTGGTTTCTGTCTGGGCTGCCGGGGGCCAGAGAGGTGAGCAGTAGGAGCAGCAGATGCAAGAGCTGAAGAAGCAGGAGTGGTAGCTATAGGAGGGGGTATGCCGCGCGCCGAAGCCAATGCTTGGGTGAGGAGAGATGGGCCAGACTGGCGCGGGACAGGGCCGGGGCCTCGGGGCTTTTTATTGCTAGAGTTGACGTCTGAGTCGCCGGGGTTGGCATCACCACGGTGCGCTGGGACCGGCGTGGGGACCGGCATGGGGGAGGGCACGCTGCTGGAGAGGGACGAGGGCAAGGGAGAGGGCGAGGACTGGGCGACAGAGGGCAGGGAGGCAGGCGAGGACGCGGGGACGAACGCGGGCTGGGACGGCACGTTGGTGGGAGGATTGGCTGGAGGAGAAGAGATGGTGGGAGTGCATGTGTGAGTGGTGGTGACGGAGGAGGGAGTGCGGGAAGCAGAGGGAGTGGGAGTGGGAACTGGAACCGGAGCCCCAGCGTCAGCGGGTGCCGGGGTGGTGTTGGGGCCCTGCGACTCGCCCCGGGGTGTTGGCAGAGGCCGTTCCAGCGGGTAACCCAGCAGCTCCTTCAGTGGCTCACCCACAGCGCCTGCGCCTGCGCCTTTGCCCGTCGCTGGGCCTGTGTCGGCGCCTGGCCGTGAACCTGTGCCTGTGCCTGAACCTGAGCCTGTGCCGCCGTCAAGGCCATAATGTGTTGCCGGGGGCAGTTCTGACGCCGCCGCCGCGGCTGCTGGGCTGCTTGCGTCAAGAGGCACACACATGTTCGGGGTGGCAGCCGCTGCAGCATTTTCCGTCTCGCTATTCGGGCAGGGCATTCGGTCGACATTGGTCGCTGGCACAGCAGAGCGAGCAAAAAGGCGGGAAAAGAAGAATAAAGGTGAGAGTATGGACGGGTGCGCGTGTGAGAGAAGATGGAGGGATGATTCGTCGTAGTACAATGCAGCAGGCGCTAACTGGACCACCTCGCTGGGTCCCCGTGGTCCTTGAATCCCCTGTAGAATGACCAGAAAAAAAAGGCCCGGGCGGCCAAGTCCCGTACTTTTTTTGCCCCCCTCCACTTTTATGAGAGTACGGTGTAAGGTCAGGCTCAAGGACGGTGAGTGAGTGCGGCATCGCATGGCCGTGAGGGGGCGCGCGAGTGGCCGGATTTGCCTACAGTACTCATGGAAAGCAAAAGAAGCAGGGGAAGAACAAGAGCACGAGAAATGCAGCCAAACACTGTACGGAGCTACTGCAATTGACGGCGCTGGGGGGCGTGTTGCGCCGGGGGAGTGAGTGCAGCCAAACAAGTAAGTGAAGTCATTTTGTTGTCTGTGGTCCGCAGTCCGCAATTCATGATGATGGCTCTACGACGTAGCATACATAGCACAAGCAGGAAACATGCTTGCTTAAGTCGCCGCTTGCTCGCTTGCTTCTCAATGACAACAACTCAATTTTACTGTCTGCCAAGACTTCCAGGCACGACGACGGGCTCAACTGGCCGCGGTTGGGCTGGAACTGCTGCCATTCGCTGTTGCTGGCTCCCGGCATACGAGCACATGGCAGCGAGGCGGGCTGTGCAGCGCAGATACTCTCTCGTACATACAGTAGTTCGAACTGCAAGTCGGTGCCCTGCCAGCCCCTGGGAGAGCCTGGCCTCAGTTTCACGCGCCAGGGGGAATTGTCAATCTTGGGTCGAAACCAGGCCCAGCGTGCGTCGGGCCCCAAGGGCGACAAACACAAGCGAGGCCGTCACCGCGCGCTGCCACAGGGGCGTTTCGCGGGGTTCTAGTGGCTCTCCCGGCCCCCCGGGAGCCCTCCCAGCGAACGCAACCTGAAGCCCTGGACGAGAGGAGGTGCACTGACAGGGATGGGCAGCGAGGCGCAGGCCCAGAAGATTCCGGGTGTTTGGGATGGCGGCATTCGCTGCGACAGCCGGGGGCCTGGTTTCCCGTGCTCCAACAGGGCAACCTCTCTTTGTTTCCGTCTAGTGTGCGCATCACCAGCGCACGCCTCACTCTGTGCTTTGCGCGCAATCAACCTCAATCTCAATGACAGTTCATTTAACACACGGCTAGTGGGGCGACTAATCAATGCCACGGATCAATTGTCGTCGGCGCTCGTGCTGGGCTGGCTGACAGAGAGGGCTGCAGGGAGCCCAGCTCTCCACCACGTGCCGTCGCAACGCCCTCCCGTCTTGTTGTTATCTCGCATCTCATACTAATAAGAATATAGCTGAGGCGGGGAAAGCTCCAAAGCTTCCTTCTGCGCTACCGGTGTGAGGATTGGGGATAGCTGGCCGAATGCTCCGCAGAGTCATGACCAATTTGCTGTCATATGGTGCCACCGTGTGCCTTCTGGACGGACGGTAACTAGTTGAGGCGAGGGGAGAGGAGAGAGGGGAGAGGGGGTGTAGGGCGACACAACAAAACGTGGGGAGTATGCCCGACGGGCGTGTCCTGATCATGGACATAACCGTCACTGCATCGCAAAACGCACATCATCGAGAAGGTGCCATGGCAGTGCGGCCAGGAGGTTTGATTTAGGTTGGCCCGTCTCGGGCCCCTTTTTGAAATTGCCCATGCCAATTGGGGGTCCCTAACCAGCCGTCAACCCATCAACGGCCGTGGTCTGGTGTGGCATGGCATCGATTCACACGGATGCTGCTTCGGCACTTCTTTTGACTGTAGTTAAGTATGCGCACGCACCTACATGTGCAGTGCGGTGCAGTGCACGCTGCGCGAAACCACGCCTCTGCCAATCGAGTTGACGACGCACCATCGTGCCTCGTTTGGACCTTTATCGCGAAGCACAAAGGCACGGTGTCCTCGTCTCATCTGTTTTGTATGCGCGCCAAGTTGCGTGCTCTGCGGCCCTGTCCAGTCGTGTCCCGCTTCGGACTCTCCGCATCCACATCGGCAGCAAGCGTCAGATCCCCCATGCATGACCTTATCATGGTCGCCCTCTCGCACTGCTGCCCATCAAGCCCCTCGACCCGCTCTGGCCCCCCGGAAGGCCCCCCTCCCTGGGCCACGACACACTGTCGCGAGCTCCCTCTTTGTGCTTGGGCTCTATGTCCGGCCCCATACTCTCTAACTCTCGCACCTCACGCGCTCCATCCAGGTTGCATCGGAGACGGAGCTTCCGCCGTGACCATGCCTGAAGGAAATCGTCTCTTGTTCTTACCTAACCCTTCACCTTTGTCCTACTCTTGGCGCAATGCTCCAAAATCGTCATTCGTGAGGGCTGTCTTGTCATGAGATCATATTTTAGAAGGAAAAAAAAAAATAGCCCGTGACAAGCCCGGTAAACATTTCTCGGTCTGACCAATTGGCAGCCATGATTGGCCAGCCTAAAATCAACAACGCTGATCCCACCCTCGCTGGGTGCGGTATTGTTGCAATTCCTCGCGCATGACATGGCGTGGCAGGCGGCACTTGGCACGCTCTCGGCTGGTGTGTTTCTCTGCTTCCCTTATCGCGCCGTCCCCGCTGTGATTCTTTGCGCTTCTGGCTGCGGCCCGCACCGACTAACCATCTCCATCATGGCTGTCTGTGGTCACGTAGTGGTGGAGGGCCCATATCCCTAACGGTGTCCCGAATAGGACTAGTGCGGGGCTGTCGACCAACCGTTTGGGAGCCATCATGTGACGGTCCAAATGCGGTCGAAATCATGACATGGTGATAAGGTCAGGCATATTCTCCTCCCAATAAGTTTTTGGTCTTGAACTCAAGTGGTGCCGAGCTACGCCGCCCATCGCTCGCCAGCTCGACGTTGGCATCAGATCGACGTCTGACTACCCGGCTTCCGGTCCTCTGTCATGGCTGCGGATTGGCCCGCGGCCGCCTTGATGTGCGCACACTGTTGCACGCACACGCACACTCGCACACACACACACACACACCTGTTGTACTCAACCGCACACAGTATCAAGCCATTGGGTCACGTCGGGCTCTTGCATATTCCCTTGACACATTGACCGAGTCTTCCGCCTCTCGCGCCTCTGACCTGGAATCATGCTATGCCAGCCAATGTCATCATCATTGCCAGCACATCATCTCGTCATGACACAATGGCTGAGTAGACATTGCATGGGCATCTTCACCCTCCTCGCCTAGTAGAATGGCTCACGGCTCATGGCTCATGGCTCCTGGTACTTGCTAACCCTCAGGTGCGTCGGGAAGAAGGGCTTGCTGCCAAGACGGCCGACCATCGCGCCTGTGCCATCATCATTTCGCTACAGTGCTGATTCCGTCCCAACGCCCCAGGTACGAAAATGAATTGATTATTACTGCTTTCTTTTGTCAGAGGGCCCTAGCCACCCACCGCCACTACCACCACGTCCCAGACACAGGGTCCAGGGTCTGAGGGGCGTGGCTTTAATCAGTATTCGTCGCATACAGTGCCATCTCATCTCTCAAGGCCGCATCGATGAATGCCATGCAGGCGCTGAGGGCCAAGCTGCGTGTGAGACTGTGAGTCGAGATCATCAATCCCGCAGCAAAGCAGTGTGGCGAGCGCCCAGACCAAGCCAGACTCTTGGCTCTGCAAGATGGACGCAACGGCTTTGCGGTTGCAGTTGTAGTTCCCGTACACGGCGCGGCACAGCGCAACCGAACCACGCTGCAGCTTGGGATCCGCAGTTATCTGCTCGTGTGTTGCAATCTTTCTCTTGCTCATTACTCATGCTGCAGTGTGTCGCTGAGACGAGACGGGGAACGGCATGAGCAAATTGCAAGCTGCAACCCTCTGATCGTCAAGTCTTAGCCTTGGCATTTACCCTACACCCACATCAGCCCCCCCCCCCGGTGCTCATCACCACCACCTCCCACCTCCCCCCTGTGGCCCGGCCACGACGAGGGAAATATTCCATGCCAGCCTTGCGTATTCTATTGTTCCAGAGCCAGTCTCTCGACACCCGGATGTGTCGGGCATGTTGCCCGTTCCCGGCCGGGACGACAATTACAGCGCGTCGACCAAGCACGAGCGGCACGTCCCATCCCGTGGTCTACTTGCAAGCTAAAACAAACCACCATCGTCCAGACTAAAACTCCATATCCCTTGCCCACTTTGAGATCCGAGGGCTGTTGCGCCCTGGACGAGCCAGCCCTTGGCCCTGTCGTCCAATCGAATCAGCGCCGCATCTACCCCGACTTTTGAGCGAGACATTATGTCTCGTCCTAGGCATGCTCGGGCTTGTAGATGTGCATATCACCCACTGAGCCGCAACGGCCAATCGCGATCCGCTGAGCGACAACGTGCCTCGAGAAACTCTTATCCAGCCCTCAAAGCTGCCAACCGACATCATTACCCCCCTGCTGAACCTAATGTCCCTTGAGACACGGAACCAAGTATGCATCTGCCTTGCCTCAATGTCTCAAGTGAGCCATCGAGATCGTTGAGCCTAAAACCCCTACCTACCTCAAGGGTGCTTGTGTTGGACGGATGCAGCAAATTTTGCACCCCAACAAGAAGAGGAGGCGGTCGTGTGGGAGATGCATTAGATTCACGGTTAGACATCCCACCGTTACGGATAGGCTTGGAATTCGGCATGAGATGGAAAGAGTGGGAGGGGAAAAAAGAGGACCCGGCACAGATCTCTCTTCTCTCATCTGTTTCTAGAGTTTAAACGCCGAAGCTGACCATTCGACCAAGATCCATCCAACCATGTTCAGGACGGTCCATCGCGCCGGCCATTTGCTTTGGCCTCCCCGGTGAGGGGAAGGAAGACACCTGTCCATGCTTCTCGCTGGCACCTCCCCAATGTCGTTCGACTCTCTTGATGGGATGATGAGGTGACGCGGTGACGGGATCGTTTTGCAGCACGCACCCTAGTCCACTGCTCATCACCACCGGCCCAAGACGGGGGACTGTTTGCTTGCATGTCACACCTCGCTACTCGCACCTGCATAGCAATGGCAGCATTGCAACCGGCCATTGCGTAGGCCGGATTGACTAATCAGCTCTCGGCTTCAGCGCAGGCATACCGTCCCGGAACCGGACTGGATGGACAAAGGGCCCACTCTGCGCTCCGTGGCCGTGCCCCCAGAGATATCCAGGACAAGATACCAGGCAACTTCGTCCCCCCATGCGCTTGTGGCAGATCATCATAACTATTGATAGAAACCTCCTTGTTCAGTAGCCACAACCCCTTGCGGTTCCAGAAACCTGCGCTCAGGGATTGACCTGACGATTCATTCCGCAGATCCTTGACCATGGCCTATCATGCCAGAAACCATGCCTCACCGAAGTACCGAGAAAGCCTCACCGCAATGAAGCTTCATTGGGGGGTTTTTTTTTTTGTTTTTTTTGAAACCGCCCATAGACGACGGTCCCTGCGGCCATGTGCTCCCAGGATCCTGAACGCGGGCCTCAAGCCTCGCCGTTTAGTGTCGCCACACCTTGAAATACCTCCCAGATGAGATTGAATGAATTGGAGGGGGGGCGTGTGTGTATTTCTACACACTTTTTTTTTTTTTTTTTTAAACATCCTTTTTGAGCCGTGTTTACATACTCGAGAAACAAGGAAAACCCGCAAATCCCACAAAGGGGACCATTGGAAACCCAGCCAAGTCTCTGGGTCCCCGCCAGCAGAAATTCAGGGCGAGATTCCATCATTGCCGACTAGCTGGTTGCCGAAACAACGTTTCGGCGAATCACATGGCCCCGAGCGCACTCATGGCTCTTGTGCGGGACTGATTGAGGCCAGCACGGGGTGTGGCCAAAAGGTGAGCTGCGCCATCATGGTGGTTGGCCCCTGACGACCAGTGAATGGAGCGGATGTGCCTAGTCTTGCTCCCGGTGCCGTGGACGTGTCTGAAGGATGGTATCCTTTACCCTCAGATTGAACAACTTCAACCCACCGGAATACTACCCGGAGGCGCCCGCCGTCTTTGCGAGCTTCTAATTCTGAATAGGAAAAACGATAACGAGGTATCTTTCATTGCTTTACTACTACTGTAACGCCGTGCTCCCATTTCATTAGATTTGCCATGCGTCGTTCCATGTCGTGTTCCTGCACATCTCCCTGTCCTTGTAAACCTCGCCCTCCTTCCAACCCTTAACCCCCTAAACTCCTTTTTAACTCGCCTGCTGAGCCGCAATGCTGTTGGATACAGTTGAAATGTTAAACTAGTGCTCACAAGCCAACGACCAACGTCGTCCTGTCAATGCTCCACGGGTATGATTACAGAAGCGTGTAAGATAAAACATGGAAATCAAGAGAAAACAAAAGAGGAAAAAAAAAATGCAAAGTCAAATCTCTTGACCGGTTCCAGTAAAAATGGTTGTCCCTCACCACGGGCTCTGTGTCAACCGGGGCGTCTGCATGCCACCGCCATTGCGGGCCATGTCCAGTTCCATATCCACATCCCATGTGCCTAGATAGTCTCCCATCTCGCGCATGACGTCCTCGACGATGTCGATTGGTTCCTGCGACTCCTGAGAGCACTTGCCGGGGCGGTCCATGCCAGTGGTGCCCTCGTATGTGTCGACGGTGGGGACGGTGGCCTTTTGGAGCTGATCCGCAGTCAAGAACGTCTCGGCCATGGCTTGAGGAGTAGGGCTTGCAAGCGAGCGCTGCGAGGCGGTGGGCAGGAGGCGATGCCGCAGACCGCTGGCGGCCGTGGAGCTGCCGGATCGGCGTGCCACAGCAGAGAAGTGGTCGTGGAACTTGGCATCCTCAGACGTCGGCAGTTCAGCAATCGGCGTCGTCGGCGGTGGCGATGCGCACCTGGTCCGAGATTCAATTGGCAATGGCGCCTCGATGGCGACCGCCGGGCTGGACGTTTCGTGCGGCAGTGGCGCCCATGACACGCGGCGCTGCGAGACATCAGCGCTCCATGGATTCTTAGTCGCAGATGCGAGGATGCCTTGGGTGCTGGGCAATCGCGAAGCCGAGTCTGGCCACGCGGCACGCCTATTGCTGCGAGGACGACGCTCTGGTGACGGCGACATGAAGGAGGCCATCGACTTGAACGAAAACTGGGGCTCGGGAGTTGATGGCCTCGGCGGTGCCATGGCCGGTGAGATGACCGACGTGGTGGAGGAGACCTCGTTCTGCACCTGGCTCGAAATAGAATATGTCGTATTGACTGTATGTAACGCTGACAGTGGGTTTGCATTGTCAATGTTTTGTGCACCGAGGGGAGGCGCCATTGGTAGCTTGGTGGATGCATTTGTCCAAGGCGTTTGAGCATCTGATGATGCCAAGGGAGAAGCATCCATCCTTTCCGGCGTACCAAGGTTTGGCTCTTGACGGGGGAGATCCTTCATTGCCAGTGTCGCGTACTGTGAAAGCTGCGTGTGTGCCCAAGGGCTCTGTTGTGAAGCTGGAACAGGGTCTTGATCGAGAGCTTGTGCAGATTTGTCCTGTTCCAAAGTTTGTTTTTGTCCCAAGGTTTGTTGGCTTTTGGATGGCTGAGATGTTGATGAAACCTGGTGGCTGGACTCTGAGCTAGGGCGGGTATCTGGAATAGCCTTCGATGGCTGGGGCGTTTCGACGCTGCTGTTCTCGGCTAGTAGTGTCTTTGGTGATGGCAGTCGTGAAGGCTGCTCTGAGTCAATCGTAGGTGGTTTCTCAATGGTGAGATTCTTTGCTGTAATGGGTGATGTCATGACCTTCCTGGCAGGGGTCGAAGCTATCCTCGTAGGAGTTGAAGCCATCTTTGCAGGAGACGAAGTTATTCTTGCAGGAGATGAAGCTATTCTTGCAGGAGATGAAGCTATCCTCGTGGGAGATGAACTACTTTGCCCAATTGTTTGCGCTAGCTTCGCCCAAGACGCCTTTGGAATGAATCGCTTTACCGAGCACTTTAGCAATCCCAAATGCTCAGGGAGCGAATGTGACTTTTCGGTGACGGGCTGGGGCGCTACAGGCTCTGAGACTTCTGAAGACATACTCTTTGCGTCGTCACTTTCGGATTCTGAAGTCGATTCTGAACTACCGTTGCCCGTAAAGTCGTCTTGAGAACCATGGCTCTTCGACTCTGCCGGGGGACTGTCGTGGTTTTCTTGCAAATGGTATAGTCTCGAGTCACCTTGGCTTTTCTCTGAAGCTACTTTAATCTCAACAGCCTTCGGCTCTGCAATGTCCGCGACACTAGAAGAAGTCCGATTGCTATTGTTGAGGTTAGGCTCAAGGTAAGATTTGCTCCCTGTCTCCGAGGCGCTTGATGTTTCTGAATCGCTGGCCACGCTATCGTCGGACTTGTCTTCAGCAACATCATTTAGTTTCCCAACATCTTCACTTGCCAGCGATGACAGCTCACTTGATGTTGCATCTTTGTCTATTTCCATGGTGTCGCTTTCAGGGGCAGTTGCAACATCGACATGTGGGCTTGGCGAATCCACCGTTCCTGTGGATACATCTTGGACACCGCTAACTTCTGCTGCAAATTCTTCTCCTGAGTTGGATATTCCTGACCAAGACTCAGTGTGTTCCTCGTTGTGACTATCCCTATCCTTGGCGGCCCTCACCCCCATCTTATAACAGAAGCTCCCATCTCTTTGAGTTGCTAGGTTCTCCTCACCAACACTGGCCGTTTCTTCCGGTTCATCCGTTGTCACAGCGGGTTTCCCAAGTCCGGATTTTCGAGTCGGGGATTGCTTTTCAAGAATAACACGTCGAGACAAAACATGACGGGGCGATTGTCGAGGGAGTGGCTGGGAAAATTGGTTCTGAGACACGGGAGAAGACAAAGTTGCCGCGGCCTTCATGGCGGCAATTTCATCTCGGGAAAGCTCGTCTTCCGAATCCTTTGTCGTTTCATGAACGGCACGCGTCTTGAGACTCTTCCTCGGTGATGTGCGTTTTCTTGGTGATCCTAAGCGGGTGGGTGCGCTGCTGAAGGAAACGCTGGGCGAATCATTGAGCTCATCTTCTTCGTCGTCGTTTGCTTTGCCCTGCACATTGTCGGCGCTCTCATGTCTGCGCAAGGTACGTGCAGTTGTGATTGAGGAAGATGGAAGACGATCCGGGAGGCTGCTAAAGGATGAAGTAAACACATCGAGGGCGTCATTCTGTCCACGCAAGGATGCTGGTTGCCTGGGCACTGGTGTGCCAACCGAGTCTGATTCCATAAAGTCTGTCCGTCGTCGTTTATCTGCTAGTTTTCTGAGCCACTCGGATCCCTTGGCCTTCCGCTTTCTGCCCGACATGGTTCCCTTTGGTGCTGTTGCCCAAAAGCCGTCTTTGGCGACTTGTGGCACGGCATTCCTCCATCTTTGAACCATGGAAAGCTCATCATCCTCGAGAAATGGGTGTACTGCGGCAAGGGGGGCATATTTGATGCTCTCGGGGCTTGGCAGATGGCACTCGAGGCTGTCGTGCTGACCGATCTGTGTCTCAGGGACGGACGTACTTCGCTGGTGTTTTAGGCTCCTTGTAAGCTTTCGAGGGGATTGTCTTTCGCCCTTTGCAGTCCCAGATGTGCGGTGTTTCGATCGCCAAGGATTGACCCATGTAGAAGCGCTATCAAAGGGCCCCTGGAGCGTGGCCGTGAGAATGAATGGGGACTGTCCGTCGAGGAACTTCTGGCCTGCGGCCTCGTATCGTAGCCGTCGAGAAACCGGGTCGTCATAGTCTTCGTCATCGGATCCTTCGTAGAGCACGTCTTCCGGGTCGCATGCTGCCTCGCAGTATATCGTGTCTTGCCCCCATGTCTCCTCCATTTCCTCTCGCGCCATGATGAAAGCTCAGACATATATGGTATGGTCCGTCGATGCGAGGGCTTCTGCAATGTTCAAACGAAGGAAACAATAACAGGGATGAGAGAGGGAGCTTCGCAGGCTGGAGACCGCTTCTCATGCCCACTAATGGTGACCGTGTTGGTACTGTGCAGGCTCCCAAGCAAATTAAGCGCGTCTTCCTGCGCGCCGCCACAAAAGCGGCCGTCACGTGCCTCGTTGACCCAACAACGACGAGAAAATATTATATTCTTCGGAAAAGAAAATTTAATAAATAATATAAAATGGAGCAAAATAAGAATAAATTAATAGTACAATTTAAGTTTAATTTTTCATTTCGAGTCTTTTTTAATTATAAAATTGATGTTTTGGGGATAGATGGGTTCTATGGCGTTGAAGGTGGATAGTTAAAGTAGTGCAGTCTTTTATGGAGTGGACTGAACTTCTTATATCACTTGTCCTTGCAAAATAAAAACGGCAACTATCTTTACCGCATTTGAGCAATCTCATCCTCTCTCATCGTCTTAGCAACTGAAGCGGGAAGAGTGGCGCTAAAGTAACCCTAACTCATGCTTGCCCAGGAGATTCGGCCTGATCTTCCTTCACCCATTTTTGACCTAAGCGTCTCGCTCTAGAGAGAAGCAGTGGGAGCTTCCCTGGCTCGCTTCTTGCCCTGACCATCGACTTCTTCTTCTGTGGTAGCATGTTATCTTAACCTAAAAAAAATAGCTGTCTTCTTTCCCTTTCTTATCCTTGTCTATAAAATACTTAAAGGTCCTTCAAATCATGAAGACCAAATAGAGTTGATAATTTTACTCGGCGGCTCCCTTTGTCAAAGTCTGTTTTGCAAATAGTCAATTGAGGTGCAAAGATCAACAAAGCACTCTTAATGTACCTGAGGCGAAGCCTGATACCCAAACTCTCCAGTACTCTGCGAGAAAAAAAAATTATCGCCATGCTACCAGAGCGGACTGGTAAGATAAAAGTGTTGGTTGATGTTTTATTGCGAAGACCCACCGGTTGCTTGCGTTCCATGACCTAAGCCGATTCTGGGGAAGAACTTCGAGCTCCATCATTTGTATATTAAGGATGAGGCTGACACTGTCAAGAAGATATCGATGTGGTGGCTAACGCAGATGCCCCCAATTATTACTTGATGCGGAACTTGCACGCTGCTCGAATTGTGCTCGGATTTGGGGACAAAGTCATGTAATAGTGATGTTGAATAGAGAAGCGCTATTACCCAGCATTCGGGTCCAATGCCACTTGATTTAGCTGAAAATAGTAGTATCTGATATTGTATCCCCCTTCGCCCATAAACTAAACGTTTCGCTGGAGCCCAGACCAAGCCCACGGTGTAGGTGCCAACTCTGTGACCTGGGATTGACATCGCTCAACGCCCTTGGGCATATTGTGAACGGGGAACCAATCCAAGGTTCCAAAGTAGTCTCCTAGAATACTTTGCTTGATTGGTTTACCAGACACGGTACGGGGAATCTCCTCGCCATCGTCAAGAATCCGTAGAAGAACTGGCATCATATACGGAGCCAAAACACCACCTAGATCAGCCCTGATTCTCTCGAGATTTATTGGTCCTGTCAATGTCTCCGTACGGTGAAGACGAACAATCGCCCCACATAGCTGCTTAACATCGCGATCTGGTATTCCGAGAACACATGCTTCGGAGATGTATGGCAAATCAGTTAATGCCATCTCTACAGAAAGAGTTGAGATTCGAAGGAGGTTAAAGAAGATATCTGCCAATTGTTAGTATTTAATGTGTAATGCGCAAGTCATATATAAAGCCCACAATCAGAGTTTGCTCTCCCTTTGAATATATATTCGCCGTCTTTCACTTGACCGAGGTCCCCAGTTTTGTAATAGCCATCGTTATCAAAGGCGGCTTGAGTTAGCTTCTCGTCATCAAGATAACTGACGCGGTCAGTTGGATAATTCAAACAAGAAAATGAGCAATCCATACCGTAAGAAGATTCGTGGGCTCTTCACAAGAATTTCGCCATAATCGCCTTCGGATAATTTTATCTCCACCCCAGGACATGGCTTTCCAATAGAGTCCTTGACAACCATGTCAAATTAGCTGCGCCCAATGTTTCATGCAGAATGATTAGTACCTGTATTGTAGATGTTCCCATAGTCCCTCCTCCCCCAAGCTCTGTGGCGCCGTAGAAGTTTGTGAATGGTAGATTCGTCAGCTCCGTCCAAAATTGTTTCAGAGATGGCTCAAGCGATGCGGTGGAACAGCGTATTGTGGCCAAATCCTTGAAATAACCTGCATATTCAACTTTATCGTTGATTGATAGCTTCCCGCTGCCATCGGTCAACAAATCTCTTATTCTTCTTAATACCTCAGGCGAGAATGTAATATTGGTGATTCGATGAGCTTTAAACAAATTCAATATAGCCTCAGGACTACCCTTATCTCCCAAGGTGTAAAGCCTTTGCCCCGATATTACTGGTCCAATTAGACTACTTGCACCACCCATCCAGTTTGCAGGGCGATAGTTGACGGCAGTGCTGCCTGCCTGGGTTTGACGAACGTGAGAGAGGCATGATTTCCGCAATACCACACCTTTCGGAAGTCCAGTAGTTCCAGAGGTAAATAGTACAAGACCTTCCTCATTTGGATCCATCTCAATGGCACCATTGACTTGGATATCAGTGGCTAACAAGGGCTTCGCAGTGTATGAAATTGGGAGCAAAAGTAGGTCGGCATGGCTATGCATCTTCATATAGGCATTTATCGCATTTGCTCTGTCAATAGAAGCCCGACCAACAAGCACAGAGTTGGTTTTTGTCTTTGTTAGAAAGTATTTTCCCTCCTCAGGTAGGACGCCGGATGCTAATAGGATCAATTGTAAGCAAACTATAACAAGAAATAGTCAGTGCTGCTCACCTAAAGGTACACACACGCCGCCGATCACACGGATGGCGAAGAATGCGACAAGAAACTCGTAGCCGCTACCCGTCAGGATAGCGATATATCTGGCATGTTCCCGCAAGATCCCGAGTTCATTCCATGCCTCCGTTGGCAATTCTGCACGAAGCCTTTTGCAAGTTTGTATGATGTCGCCAAGCAGCTGTGGGTAGGTTTTATCGAAGCCATGGATGTCATGGATGATTATTTCCGATTCCGGGAATTTAATAGCTGCGATAAGAAGGTTCGTTAATATGGGATCCTTGGGGAACTTGTGTGTGTTCGTTGCCGCCATGTTGATTGAATGTATACTGCGTCGTGATTATGCAGCCATTCTTCATCAAGATGGGTGTTAAATAAGACAGATTATGTGTGTTTGTGTGACATATTTTTTGATGTCCACAAAACTCGATTTGGTCCATTTGCTGGGAGAACACAAGACAGTTATTACACTAATTAGCCCGAAGTTGACTTTCCAGTGATGATGGCGCTGAGGTCTTGAGTCGATCATCTCACCGCTCGCCCCTCCAGCCGCGTTTACACTAGCTCTGCAGATCTTGTACGGTGGATATTAGTGGCGAAAGTGGGCTGTTTCTTGGCGAGGTGCCGTGCTGGCGGTGGAATTAGATGTCAGTGGCTGAAGTCGTGCATTAGTTCCCCGACTTGGACTTTGAAGATTCAGGATTGCTATGTTCATGCCATGGTCCTAGTCGTGATTCGGATTTCCTTCATGAATCCTCGTAATGTTCAAATTTTGATTCAGGCGTATCTTTGATGGTGTGGCCACTGAGTTGTAGAATATTTGATACGCTAGACAGTCTAGAGAAGGCGTCCTTAACTTGAAATCCTCCTCCGAAACTCTACCATTGGTCCATTCTTTACGCTCGTAAATGTGTCCGAAAGTTGATAATCTCCTACCCGATGCCTGCCCCAAGTGCCGCCCTTGTTACCCTCACCTGGGTCATCGACATCAACAGCCTTTCGTATATCATAGAGGAATAACACGCGCGCCAGGGTGGTCATCATCTCCGAATACGCCATGTTCTTGGCGATGCATCCACGAGGGCCTATTGAGAAAGGAGCAAAGGCTTTTTGCGAGTGTAACACGTCTGCCCTGGTAACCTTTGGTGCACCTTCGACCTCAAGATTTGCCCCAACTACCCACCGTTCTGGTACATATTTGTGTGGTGCTGAAAAATGGCTCTCGTTCCTATGGAGGGCATAAAGTGGCGTTCCCACCACTATGCCCCCAGGGACATCTTCTCCATCGATGATAGCTCCGCAATCTGGGGTCTCGCGAGGCAATAATCCTGTAACTGAAGGTGAGAGACGCATTGCCTCATCTATGCACGCACGTAGGTACGTGCAGCTAGACAGAGTGGCGCTTGAGGTGATGCCTTCAACTCCGGTTGCTTCAAAGTGCCCCCGAACCTCATCTGCTGCCTTTCGAAGCGACGCCGGACTGCGTGCGAGGTAAAATAACGTCGCAGCCATAGCCGTAGATGTCGTATCAGAGCCTGCGATTATCCTAAAGTTTTTTATGGTCAACTATCATGATCATCAATTGCTTCTACTGTCCACTTACAATAAATCCGCCTCGCCCCAGAGCTCTGCGGCAGTAAACCCCTCACCCGTCTCGGGATCACGAGCACTGAGCAGGTAGTAGAAGAAATCTTTGCGGTCTATTTTGTCGCCGAGCTTCGTGCGTTCGCGGAGCTGCGTCTGGCTGTAGTTATTGTACCTGACACAACATGCGTTGGCTTGCCGAAAGAATATCTTGTCCAAACCGAGCTTGCTGATGATAGGCATGGAACCACACTGTTCCACCGTCAGACATGATGGTGCAGTTGGCGATCATGGATTTGCAACTTACAAGTAAGTCTTTTCGAGCTGCTATGCTACCCAGTTCAATGACCCAGCGGTCATCGTCGTGCTCCAACACACGGAAGGGTTTGCCAAAACATAATTCGCCCAAGACATCCATGGTTAAGTAATCGAACCAATTAGCCATGTTCTTGGGCAGTGACCAGCCCTTGCGGCTGGGAACATCTTCCCCATGGGCCAGGGAATTGCAGAAGATGCGGATATTTTCGAGCATATAGCGTTCCATTTCACGAAACGCTCCATCAGAGAAGGCATGGCCCAAAACACGGCGATTACGAGCGTGCAGCACCCTATCGCGCGTGCTGTGTGTGTTTGGAGTGGGGTGCATGAAGGCTTCGTAGAACTCAGCCTTGCGCAAGTTCGCGCGAGATCCATAAATGTCCTTTAGCGCTTTTGCACTGTTGAATGAAATGCTATTTGGTCCGAACCGGACAATTTTACCTGTTCACTTGTGTGAGCTGTGAGTCTCGCAAATTTGGCTATCGTTGTTTCTCATCGTAGAGACCTAATAGCTACCGAGGACCTATACCATACTTCTCATGCAATCGCCAGAATTCCAAGTGGCGATCGCCCTTCCATGCATAGTAGAAAATATAGGCGTCTGTTACCTTGGCCCAGAATGGTCCCGGGTATTTGGCGAGAGGATGGAAGAAGACACGATACAGGACCACAAAGAACAACTTTTTGACGGGGCATTAGCTAGATTTCGAGATGAGAAGGTTGACTCACATAAACTAGAGCCAGACCTAATAAGGCGGCTGGCCAAAGTAATAGGTTTCTCATCATATCAGCTTTCAATGCAACTCATAGATAAGCCAATTCTAGTATTTTGCAAGCCTTGTGTCTTGTAGTGAAATTGGTCGCTAAGAGGACGGGACCTTGTATTTTCACTTCTCAAGCTGCATAAAAAAAAAATAAAAATAAAAAAAAATGCGTAGCTGGTAGAGGTGGCTGCGACTCTGGAATGGGAATAACCAACACGTTTTTCATGACAAAAAATAAAGATTTTGGCACGAGTTGCCGAGACCTGACTGCTCGTTTTCCCGCAGTGTCCTAAAAGCCTTGTGTCACCGCGCAGTGGTAGCAATGCCATGTGGGGATGTCTAAGAAAAAAGAAAAGAAAAGGAGTCAATAATAGGGGTAAGGGGCAAAGTCTCCTATTTCGTCATTCTGCAGGTTATAGGTCTCTCATTATGCAGATAGCTCTTGCGTTGTCTGCATGAGAGCAGTCAATGTTCTGAACCGCTGGTGCAATTTTCCTGAGGTCAAGCTTTGTTGAGGACCACTCTCGAATCTGGCATAGTGGCACAAACCAAGGCGGCATGAAGCTGATGGAAGCTTGGTATAAAATCTGACCATACATCACTAGTCTGACACCAGTTAGCGCTCGTCTGGGATGCATGGATGATCATTGATTGGTCCCGCAACTAGTCTGAACACGGCACAGTAGTTTTGAAACCGATAATTACTAAAACAACCGCCTTTGTCTTGATTGACTACGAAGACCTATCCCTGAAGAAGGGTGGTGAGACTCAGCCTTTGCACTAGATGTAGATTGGTAGAAGATCACTTGATCTACCTAACTTTATAGAGGCTAGCTATTCAGAGGGGAATCCTTGCTCAGAGAAAGCCTGCATGCTTCAAGGGTCTTATTAATATCATGACTGCTTGGGGCTAAAGGACCTGTATGTGCCATGGGCTTAATCATGTACATTTGAAGGGATCGACAAGCTCGTCAATTTCTAGATGTGGTGATTAGTGAATCTGTTACTCATGGTCAGACAAATTTGCATTACATGTGACAAGTCTAATAAAATGCCATCCGCAATCCCAGCCCGCATCGGCTAGCTCCGACCACAACTACTAGATGACAGCGCTTCAATTGTAGATGAAAATGCCACTACCCTCCCGAGCAAACTCTCCAGTTCTGACGTATCCTTCCCCCCCACTGTTATTGTACCATGGCTCAATGCTATCGATTCATCATGCGCCCACCCTGTGATGATCAGGCTTCCGTCTCGTAGCTCTGACCGGAATGCGGCTTCAAAATCGCTTCTGATGCATGAGAAATACTCCGTCGTGAGAGCGGCCACAGCTAATCCCTGCTGTGAAAAGTGGCCTGCTAGCGGACCCAAGTAGTAGGTTCCAGTAATCCGGGGGTTGAGGTCAATGACGTATTGGTGGCCCGTCACGCTCGTGACAACGTCCACTCCTGCAGGCCCATGATAGCCTTTTTCGTACAAGAACTGGGCTACCTTGTCTATGACATCGGAAAATTTCCGATGCAGCTTCTGCTGATCAGGGTAGGAGATGGAGCCTCCAACCCAGTGGTTGTCATTGTCGAAGCGCTGCTCACAGCAGGCTATAAAAATAGGGCGCCCCTTGCGGGTCACAAACAGCGCCACCGCCGCCACATTGCCAGGTATATAGTCTTGCAAGACTAGCGAGCTCGGATGTAGGTGATGATTTGTCGTGTTGATCTGAGACAGCATTTCCTTGAGTTGTCGGGCAACTGTACCCTTGATCTTCTCCCGATCAGATTCGGACGATACTTCAAAGACACCCTTGCCTGAAATGGACTGGTTCAGCTTGACCATGAATGGCATACGGTAGGTGTCAAGAAAACTCAGCATTCGGTCCATTTCTTGGCCTAGCACGATGGGATCGTCGCTCTGGTGCGGTTTCAACCGTGAATCAATAATGACTGATGGCGGTGAGGGTAAATCTGATAGAGCTAATCCGCGCTTGGATACGAGTTCATAGTGAACATCTGGATCGATGGAATGTGGAAGGTGTGAAACGCAGTCAGATGGTAATAGCACCGAAAGTGAGGTCTCTGAATCAAGGACGATTTGTTCAGGGCTCGCTGCAAAACCCACATTCGGCTGCTGGTCATGTCGTAACTTCGCCAAGGTCGTTTGCATATCGATCTGATCTGGGCCTGGTTTGTTCTTTGGAGATGCATGGTCGAGCACAATTATGCGAAGCGTCCCGGCTGAGAATGCGTATCGCTGCGGGACTCCCTTGACTGCCAATGCCATGATGGTGGAGACATGGGTGGAGCGATGTCCAGCCTGAAATTCAGTGTTGTAGGCAAACTTGACCACTGACGTCTTGTCATCGTTGAAGCGTGAAGGGCGGAAGAATAATGTTGGGGGTGGTCTCTTTTCCTCGTTGTCAAGGGCATATAAGTCACTCAAGGTGTAATCGAGAGCGATCGAAGCGTCTCGTGTCATCTTTGATCTGCAGGGGTAGAGTTGGGAGAAGAGGTAAATCGTCGCAAAGGCAAGTGTGCTTCGTGCACTGTTCACTAGACCTCGCTCGTCCTCATATACTGCAGCAAAAGTGGACGGGACTACCCCACTATGGTATTAGAATGGCTTGACAATGAAGTTGGCCTCCTGAATCTAGCCTTGCTTTTTCTGGCTAAGCGATGACGCACGTAGTAAATATTTCATTTAGCTCATCCAATCTTGCAGCGCACACATATGTTCCTGTCAGACATAACAGATTAGTTAAACTGAATGACAAGCACCGCAGTATTGGTGTTGGTCCACCGTGCCTCTCTTCTTTCCTACATGTATACTACTATGCAGCACGAGACTACCATTTCTCAAACCTCCCCCACCCCGGATGAGGTTGGACAGTCACTCCTCGCAGACGGTGTGGTGACCCCCACGCTGGTGCAGTGCATTGAGAGAGCAGACTGTCTCCATGCAACCCATCAGATTGAGGCATGCCAGTCAATTTTCCCCGAAGAAAGAATATCCTTGCACGAAATCGCCGGAGCAACGGTGCCTGTGGCCCCAGCCCGACTTGGTCTGAAGCTCAGTTTCGTCGTCGGGCTCGGATCCAGAGGTCCCATCAGCGAGGAAGACTTGCAACACATTGAAGGCATATACTCCAAGGTTGGATTGTCAACTTTAATTGACCTATGTCCACACGCCGATACACAGACAATCGAGAGTCTCGCCTCACGAGGTTACCAAGTTGTTACCTTTGTCAATGCATATGTGCGATCTCTAGAAGATATTGCTATCAGTGAAGCTTTGGACGTAAAGCTTTCCAAATCACAAACTGATCAAGGCGTCACGATATCACATATTCAGGATTCTGATCACGATCTATTTGTTCGATGCTCTGTGGAGGGATTTTGTGAAAACGGACGATCCCTGGAGCTTCTTTCTACGTTGGCGCAAATTGCGACACGGAGATCAGATACTTTGCTCTATGCTGTCAAAGTACACAATCAAATAGCTGCTACAGGTGCCTTGGCTGTGATGGAGACGCCATTTGGTCGTGTCGGGTATCTTTACCTTGGAAGTACGATCCCAAGTTACCGTAAGAGAGGTCTACATCATGCTCTCGACTGGGCACGGTTGCTGGACGCTCGCCGGAGGGGCTGTCATATTGCGCTGGTTGAGACCCGAATTGGGAGTGCTAGTGGGCGAAATGCAGAGCGTTTAGGTTTTCGTGTCGCTTACACGAAAACATTCTTTCACAGGAAACTCAATTGAATGGCGTCTAGTCCAACATTGTAAATGTTATGCTTTTCTATCTGGCTTTCAGTCACAATTGAGACTATCTGACATCAAAGGATTTGAATTTCCAGTCCTGCAATAATGATACGTGAACTGGGCATCTTCATCCTCCTGGGATCCTCTGTGAACTTTACACGCACATGAAGTGGAGTAGTTGTAGCTAATGGCGGATAGCAAAGAAAATAATTCATCTCTACCCCCTCAATATTTTTATTGTTGATCAAGATGATAGACATTGTGTACTTACTTTTAGGCTTAGTGAGTGACTACACCCCTTGTGAATCCAACTCCACAGTGGTAAGTTCTTCTTCGCTAAAAAGTCAATGAACTAAAACTCCTAGCGTTCTCAACAGCGACACACTGACACAAGCAACGAGAGACAATGAATGTATCCACATTCCTGCAATCAGTTGGTTACCTTTAGCTACCTTTAGTTGCTTTTAGTCACTTTTAGTTACTTTTAGTATATGTATCGATTGCAAGTTCGTCCCTTGCGCGTTGATGTGTAACTAGCAGAGATCTCGCTGGCCCTTGCACTCACCGATATTTGCCACTGGGGATACACTAACTGCGCAGCAGGAAATGTCGCCCCAGCATGCCCCATATCGCCGATCATACGCGGCACGGCTGGAAACCAGCCTTGGCATTCGAATACGTCTCATGTGTATAATGAGTATGTGCATGTCGATGTTATTAATATAGGCTATTATATCGTAACCAGAAAGCTCTTTTGCCCATAAATTTGTGTTTCGGGTTGATCATTGTCCGTCCTCATTGTCCATCTCCAATCATATTGTTTGCTTTATTTTTTGTCATAACTCTTTCCGCCATCTTTCGGGTTATCTGTGCCCAAGTTCTCGTCAAAGTATCCATAAGCACCATCTAATTGAGCAGCAATGAGCGGCGAAACAATGTCGGCCAAGGTTTGGATCCCTTTCGATTCCGTACCATCTAAACACAATTCCACACAGATGGAGCGACAATCCACGTCGTGTGCTATAAACTTGACAGCATGGAAAGAAATAGGCTCAAAATACAACAACACACTAGATTATCATGCATGCTACTGGTGGTACCGCGCCGGCAACATGCTAGCTGTTCTGATTGAGAAAGCAGGATATTCCCCTGCTGCGCAAAATTATATTCTCGACTTCTTTGCTGGCTTAATCGCACCAAAGCTGGGCATTGCCGCACTACCTGGAGCGGAATGTTGGAAGAGCTTCATGACCGATGACCACAGCCCTATTGAGTTCAGCTGGGACTGGGGTACAGGCGAAAGCCAACCCACAGTGCGATTCGGATTTGAACCGGTGGGACGGCTTGCTGGTACTCCCAAAGATCCTTTCAATGATCAGGCAGCTGCACAAGTTCTGAAAGAAACCGCAGAAACATTGTCAGCCGAGAAGATGCAGTGGTTTAATCATTTTGAATCGTACTTTTCCGTCCAGGGTGAAGACCAGATTTCCTCTGATCACCAATCCAAGATGTTTTGGGCATTTGACTTGGTTGGCGACAGTGTTGCTCGGAAAGCATACTTCTTCCCAGGATACAAAGCTGCCGCCACACGACAAACGAATATGGACACAACTGTCGAGGCCATTGAAACTGCCCCGTGCTGCACACTCGAAAACCTTGAGGCACTTCGCATTTTCCAAGACTACGTCCGGGAAAACAAAGCAACACCTCTAGAGATAGACATGCTGGCAATTGACTTAGTTGAACCATCAAAGTCTAGGCTCAAGATTTACTTCCGGACAAGGGAGACCAGCTTCCAGTCGGTTTGCAAAGCGCTCACTCTTGGTGGGCGCATTATCAAGGGTACTGATAAGGGTCTTCCAAGACTAAGACGCATGTGGGATGATCTTTTTGGTCAACATAACATGTCGGACGATGCGCCTCTCCCTACCGTCAACCACCGCACGGCTGGCATTATTTACTATGCTGAAATCCGTATTGGTAGCAGCATGCCAAAAGTAAAGGTGTATCTACCAGTTCGACACTATTCCCAGAATGATTGGCAGGTTATGAATGCGGTTCGTGACTGCATGCACTTGGCTACTTCAGGCAAAAGCGACGACACTCATTCGGCATTTTACGAGGCGATGAGCTACATGTTGTAAGTACATTACATATAAGATGGCATTTGCGTCAAACTATGTCTAATCAAATTGGACAGTGGATCAAATACTCTGCAATATCAAAAGGGCAGACAGACATACGTTGCATGTTCAATAGAACCCACAGGATCACTGCGACTGATGACCTACATCAACCCACAGCCCAGGTAGACATGCTGAGTTTAAACTCATCGTGTGCATACTATCGGAATTCAGCCAGCATATACATATATTGTCTAGCAAACAAGAGAAACTCCTAAGGATGAATTGTTAACCACTAGGCTAATAATTACGATTTCAGTACTTGGTAAACTCTCGCAAAATAATTTTTAAGGTGTCATAGAGTCACCAAAAGTGAATGTGCTATCTAGTTATGAATTTGATTATGCTAGTGTCACCATGTGTTCTTCAAACTCCGCGTCATTCTCCAGGCGAACATTCGTCGAACGATCATTCTGAAGGGACTGGCGATCTCAAGCTGTCAACACTAGTCTTCAAACTAGTTTATCAGTGCCGTAACTAAACCCTTGCTCCAAGAAAATAGAGAGGGAAAGCCCCATTGAACTAGCGACCTTTGGAAATGTCTCGGAATGTCATAATTTTGAGTGAACGAAGATGCATCACGGCTATGTGGTACCCATGAATTATTCATTCTTGCCAAGTTCTGCCGTCTTGCTTAGACTAGAAGGCCCGACAAACTGTGGGCCCAATTTCGGTTTTTATTTTTACTTAGTTTTACACCATGCTGGTGATCGCCAGAGCTAATCGTATCCCCACATTGCAGTGACGGCTCACAATAGTGACGTCGTCTAGAACGCTAGATCAATTTTGCCTTCTGGTTGACTAGTTAAGAAAGGAAAAGATCTGTTGGTGCATTACAAGCCTGGAATGGTAGCATCCCTGTTATTACCAGTTCTTGCCCGGGGAAGCTAGTGTCAAGGACACAGCATCCATCCTCCAAACAGCTTCGACATCCACGTTTTTGGTCATGCCAGATACCTCAAAACCCGGGCACGCCGATACTCTACGGATACCATCTGCAGAGACTAAGCCCACAGCAAGAAGCATGTTAAACTGGCGCCATAAATTAAATCCTCTACACTGGGGCGGTATACCATCTGTTCCAGGAGAGCGCCTCCCTTCCCTCGAATATGAAGCTGGATTTTTCAGCAAATTGACCTTTAGTTGGACAACTCCATTGATGACAACGGGATACAAACGTTCTCTGGAGAAAAATGACATTTGGACTGTCAACCCAGAACGGTCTGTCGAGTTTCTGACCAAAAAGGTTAAGGAGGCTTTCCTGCGACATGTTCGCAACGGCCAGAAGAGACCGCTTTTCTGGGCCTTGTATGAAACCTTTTACTTTGAATTTTGTTTGGGTGGTATTTGCTCGCTATGTGGTACTATATGCCGCGTTCTTGCTCCCTTCGCCCTTCGCTTTCTGATCCAATTTGCCACGGATGCATACAGAGCAAGAACCATAGGCACGCCGGCGCCACACACTGGTCGCGGCTTCGGCCTAGCAGTCTTAGTCGCCGCGATTCTAACTTTGCAGAGCATCTTCCTAAGTCATTTTATATACTGTGGGATGATCATTGGTGGTCAGACCAGGGGAGTGCTGATAGATATGATCCACGAGAAAGCCATGGTTCTCTCCAATATGGCCAAGATCAACCGTACAACAAAATCATTGAAGTCGGGGAGAGAGGATGAATCGGTTGATGAAAAGGCAGAAAATTCCCCGGACCGAGAATCTAGGAAGTTAACAGAAACGGTTGGTTGGCCTAATAGTCGTATCTCCAACCTCATGAGCGTTCACGCTCACCGCATAGACAATGCTGCAGGCTTATTCCATGCGACCTGGACTTCTCCAATTGCCTGCATTCTCTCTATTGTTCTTCTTTCCATCAACCTGAGTTATGCTGCTCTTCCTGGATTTGGTCTACTGCTTATTGGCGTTCCTCTATTGACGAGATTTCTCGGTCAACTCTTCAAGGAGCGCAAGAATATGAATATAGGTACAGATGACCGTATCTCATTGACGCAGGAAATCTTGCAAGGAATACGATCCATCAAGTTATTTGGCTGGGAACAATCCTTCATGTCCCGGTTAAATGAAATACGCTCCAAGGAGATTAAATCTCTCCAGTCTTTCTTAACCGGTCGAGATGCTATCAACTCCATCAACATGTCATTGCCCACATTTGCAGCGATGCTCTCTTTTATCACCTTCTCCTTAGCCAGGAATGAGCTTACACCAGCCAAAATATTTTCAGCTTTAGCATTATTCAATGCTCTCAGGATCCCACTTGGTCAATTTCCACTCGTGCTTAGCCGGGTTATTGATGCTTCGTTATCCTTTTCCCTAATTGAAGAGTTCTTGATGCAAGATGAGCAGCAAGACGAATTTGACCATCGAGTTGAGAGTGACCATGCTATTGAATTACATGATGCATCATTCACATGGGAATCGGCATTTCCTCGGAACCTCAAAAGTTCTTTCTCCGACTATCCTAGTAAGATGGAATGTGATGCCAGTTCTGAGGACCGCAGAACTGCCTCTCAGCCAAGTCCTTCGGAGTGTAAAGTTGATGTGAGCATTGGCGAGGAGCGTGGGCCATTTGAACTCCGAGATATCAACCTGAGTATCAGTAAGGGTGAATTAGTCGCTGTAATAGGCCCAGTTGGAAGTGGAAAGAGCTCTTTGCTAGAGGGACTGGCGGGCGAGATGCGCAAGACCAACGGTGGAGTCACCATAAGTGGCTCTAGGGCTCTCTGCTCACAGGTTCCCTGGATTCAAAATACCACATTTGAGCAGAATATTACCTTTGGTAAACCAATGAACAGGCAGTGGTACGACAATGTTATCCAAGCGTAAGTTGAGCCATTAAACACCTTTTGACCCTATTAACCAAGGTGTGAACATATAGGTGCGCACTACAACATGACTTCGACATGTTGCCACAAGGTGACCAAACAGAAATTGGCGAACGTGGCATTAATATCTCTGGTGGCCAGAAACAACGTCTCAGCATAGCCCGTGCCATCTACACAAGCGCTGATATCGTACTTTTGGATGACCCGCTGAGCGCAGTTGATGCCCAGGTTGGTCACCACATCTTTGAGAACGCGATACTCGGCCTCCTCAAAGCAAAGAGCTGTGTGTTAGTCACACACCAACTTTGGATTCTTAGTCGCTGTGATCGCATTCTATGGTTAAAGGATGGAATGGTGCACTTGAACGATACCTTCCATAATCTTATGCGAGACCATCACAGTTTCCGTGACCTGTTGGAAACATCAACTGTTGTGGAAGAGAAACAAGACTCTGCAATGGCCTCTGAGACGGCTCTGCACGTGCTGAAGGATCAATCCAACAAGAATGACAAGATACCTCCAAAGAAACCCGAGAAAAAGGGCAAGCTGGCGACATCTTGGCGCGCCTATGGAGCCTATGTTCGAGCCTCAGGGTCCATTCTTAATGCTGTTGGTATCTTCTTCACCCTCTCCCTCTACCAAGCTGTGAGCATCATGATCAGACTATGGCTATCATTTTGGACATCCCATCGATATGAACTCTCAAAGTCACGGTATATAGCCATATACGTCGGACTCGGTCTCTTTCAGGCTATAATGCACTTTCTATTTTCTATTCTGCTTTCAATCCTTGGCATAAATGCCTCCAAGACCATGGTTTCTGGGGCTTTTGCTCGCCTTCTTCGAGCTCCCATATCATTTTTTGATATTACACCTCTTGGCCATATTCTAAGCCGCTTCTCCCGTGATACGGAGGTTATAGATGATAATCTTAGTGGCTCTTGGCGAGTGTATCTGAGCACTGTTTCCACGGTCATTTGTGCATTGGCAGTGGTCATTGCCTTCTTTCATTATTTTGCCATTGCCTTGGTACCTCTGTATGCATTCTTCATAGGAGCTGCAATTTACTACCATAGGTCAGCTCGGCAGGTCAAGGGTTTTGAATCCGTTTGGAGATCACGCGTATATGCCAAATTCAGCGAAGACCTCAGTGGTGTATCATGCATTCGCACTTATGGACTAAAGCAACGATTCGTTGAAGAAATGCAGACCTCAATCAATGATATGAACAGCGGGTACTTTCTGGTTTTTTCCAGTCAGCAGTGGTTGTCATTCCGACTCGACATGATTGGTAACGCTCTTGTGTTCACTGTATGCATCCTTGTTGTCACTTCGCGTTTTAATATCGACCCATCAATCAGTGGCATGGTTCTTAGCTACATTCTTGCTATCGTGCAGTTGTTGCAGTTCAGTACCAGGCAGCTCATAGAGGTTCAGACTGGTATGAGAGCTGCTGAGCGACTCCATGAGTATGGCACGCAGATCGAGCAAGAGGCTCCTTTGCACACAATTGAAGTACCACAAGCATGGCCTAACAAGGGAGAGATAACATTCGAAAAGGTACAGGTCCGGTATCGCAGGGACTTGCCTGCCGTGTTGGAAAATATATCCTTGCATATACGCGGAGGAGAGCGCATTGGAATCATCGGTCGCACCGGTGCAGGCAAAAGCTCTATCGTCAATACCCTATTTAGGCTTGTTGAAATTTCCAGTGGCAAGATAACAATCGACGGTCTAAATATTTCGACCGTTGGTCTGCATGACCTGCGTTCACGCTTGGCCATTATTCCACAAGATCCAACGCTATTTCACGGTACTATACGCAGCAACCTGGACCCTTCTGGGACAAAATCCGACCAGGAGCTGTGGCGCTCTTTGCGGCAAGCAAACCTTGTTCCCAAAGTCGCTTCAACCATGGATGGTTGTAAGCCCTGTGAACTGCATCTTGATACTGCAGTAGAAGAAGGAGGGGCTAACTTTTCACTTGGTCAAAGGCAACTCATGGCATTTGCCCGAGCCTTGGTGCGAGATTCAAACATTATCATTTGCGACGAGGCGACCTCATCGGTTGATATGGAAACAGATAACCGGATTCAGGATACTATGGCAACACATTTCCAGGGCAAGACCTTGATATGTATTGCACACCGGCTACGCACCGTCCTTTCCTATGACCGTATATGTGTGATGGATGCGGGACGAATTGCCGAGTTAGATGCGCCACTTGCGTTGTGGGAACAAGGCGGAATTTTCAGGCAAATGTGTGAGCAGAGTGGCATTCATGCTGATGATATAGCGAGTGCTCTAATAAACTAGATTCAAGCATTCAATACGATTAGAGTACCGGTTTGGAGGCATTGTGAAGAGGAACGAAATTCCCTGGCGTAAGGTGCGGCAATAACTGGCACATATGATCATTCTGAGTTTGAATACCCATATACTCCCCTTATAATCAACCAGAAACACTCTATGAGCAACTTTTTTTAAATGATGCCATTTTTTATTATCAGAATTTTGATGTAATATTCTATTGGTGAATTTAAGGCATATTGTTTGCCATCACTGCTGTCAATGATACTAGCCTAATAAACTTAATTGCGAGCTAGCATTACAGTCGAGCATGCCACGCTTTATGAACTTGCTGAGGTTGCTCTAACTGTTAAAGGATTGGCCACGAAAAGCGACATCTTTTGTTACAATTTTGAATTAAGTTGTCCAACGGTGCCCAAACCCGCATATGCGGGATGATGAGTTAAGGCATTTCAGTGGTGCTCCAAATATGAATATTGTTGAGCACATCATTTCAATGGTTGGGAAATGTTTTTTGCATTGCTTGGCAAAGATAAGCACTTGTTGATTACAAAATTTACACTTGTGGGACCATCTATGCATGCATCCTGTAGGTGATTAAAAAAAAACACGATGCCCCTAAATCCACGTGCTATTTCAAAAGCTTGCATGAGTCTTGTTCAAACCTGGTAAAGGCACTCGTCTCATAGACTTGCGTTGCGAAAGGTGGAGCTCTAGGGTGGCTTCATTATTCATTGTGAACCATGCTTCAGACTCGCGAGAGGCGGAGTCGTGACGGTAGATTTCATTGGCTGACCGCTCATGTCACGTGACAGCGTATTGTAATGGTGCTGCCACAGGTCCGACTACGTGGCAAAGAATGGACAGCAATATCAACACTCAATGGGGCTGCAGCAACTTGTTTTTTAAATTTTTAAATTTTTTAGTGAGGTTTGATGGATTTCGAAGCATTTGTTCACGGCACACCGCCTTTGTTTAGGACCTTTCGTCTTCACAACAGCTTGGACCAAAACCTTGACGCTTGGTGGAGTCGTGGCAGGGGTGAACGTTGTTGACACGGCAACAGACCACCCCGTCCACACAATTGTCACTACAGTCCATTACAGCAGCGCAACCCTGCAGTGTTTACAATCAAGCTAGGATTTGCGCGTTGGCCCACGTTTCAACCTCCAATGCCTCTCGATTGTAGGTTTGCGCCGGTCTTGATACCTATCTCTGAATTCCTAAATTTCTTTGTTTGTCTTAGTGCATCTTTCTTTGTTCCATCAATAAGTTGCCTGTGCGCCCTCCAAACAAAAACACCCCAACAATAACATCACCATCTACACACACGTACACACACATACCATCGTACACCACCATCCTTCGCGACCCCGCACGGGCGACAACAACCGACCCAGTGTATGGAGGCTGAATAACACTTCGACTATCAAGCTCTCTCAAAGCCGGCGCCATGGAGCACGCTTGGCTGGACTCGCTGTCGGAGGATTGGGTCTCCCAGCCTGGGTCCGCAGACACCTCTGCCGTACAGCTTCCGCCTCTCAAAAGCGACGACGCGCCCACCAAGCCGAGAGGAACCCCGAGCCGAATACCGCGTAGGACGTTTGGTCCTCGCTCACCATTAACCAACTCCGCCTCCAACTCCAACTCAAACGACGCCAGCGCCAGCGCCAGCGCTCTGAACGAGCGCACCGTCAACGACATCAACATTTCGGGCCAGCGACTCTCCAAGACAGCTCTCGATTCAAAACATTTACGTGGACCGAGCGGCAGTAGGACTGCCTCCGTTTCCACCACCGCATCCGTCGTCCACAACACTGTACAATTCAACAAGTCTTCCATCGGGAAGAGCAAAGGCGAAACCCCCGAGTGGAAGCGACGCCTGGTCTACGGCAATGTCGAGTACGGCGAGCAGCGCGACCTTTTTTGCTCAGCCGCAGCCGGCCTCCAGGACATGTTTAAGCCACTTCCCACATCCGAACAAAACAGCTCTCTCGAGGAGCAAAACGAGACGAGTATGCCATCCAGCCCACCTTATCCTGAGCGTATTGCTGGTGGCGATCTCGACAAGACATTGGAGGGTCTAAATCTGGACGGTCTAGAAGATGACGAGCCTCTTTACCCCAACGATGTGACTCCTAGTCCTAGCCCCAGAAGGACGAAGAAGGAGATCAAGTACAGGCTTAATGTAGACGAGTCAAGTCAACTTAGCGGGTTGGATGACGGGACACCATCGCGCCAACCAGAGATATATCGTGACGAGAGCTGTCTAAGCATACCAGGCGACGACGCCAACGTCCGAAAAATCAGCGCCCAGAGCGGCCAAAGCGTCATTCACAATGAGGACTTCAGCGAAATTCCCATTGGGAGACTCGGCGACCACAACGGCAAGCTGGATTTCGCTCCTCTTGAACTTCCCCCAGACCAACTAAAGTCAAAGCTCGAGGCGCTTCGAATCAACCAGATGCTCCTTGACCCGCAAGCCGATCCTCGCAACGCGTTTGACACATCTGAGCAGATTGATCAGACAACCTTGGATACCACAGAGGAATACCACCGGGCTGGGGGATACATCAACACACGGCGGGGTGGAAGGTCTGGCGACGGTTCGTTCCGCTACCGTGATCTCAGCCCCGGTTTGCGAATCGACACGTCAGGCATGCTTCCGGAGGAGTCGTTGCAAGCCAGCACCCCAAAGCAGTTCCCCTCTGTGAGAACTGACGCGACTAATCCATTCACGGACGACAAATTCATGCTCAGCCCCTCGATGCCCCGAGCTCCTTACCCCAGCCCCGACAAAAAGCTGGTCACGGGCGATCAGAGGGCGCCTTCTGGAGGTAGTCCTCTTAAGCTTTTTGGGCCATATGATACTTTTACCAATCAGACACTGCTTCGCCGAATCAGTCAATTTGAAGAGGGCATGTCGGGGACTGTGTCCCGGCAGTCTGCATCTTCAGTCGTGCACCATGACGGTCATTCATCGCCTGGTGAGCCATCGACCCCTGTGCCATCCAGTCCGGCCAAGTTTGAACTATCGCCCGAATTGAAGGACATCAGCCAATTTGGTGCTGGTGATCTGGAGGGCTACACATTCAGTGGTGACGTTTCGCACGCATCTCCGGGAGAGCTGTCTCCGTCTCCTTCGGACAAAGAAAACGCGTCTCCATTCCCACCAAACCGCCTCCCCGCCGAGCCGACGTATCAGCGTGCACTGCGCGAACCCTCGCCCGAAGAGGATTCGGAGTTGTTTGTGCGCAGAAGACGAAACAAGTCCCTGTCATCATCCTCGAGTAAACATACAAGAACCCTCTCGCTCTCCAGTCAAATTCGCAATATCCTTTCCCCTGCCAAGGGCGGACCCGCTCTTGATGCTACCCCATTGCGTGATGGCTCTGATAGCAAGCGGCCTAGGACTTCCCCATCCAAAGATCCTACGCCCAAGCGTCGGCGCACGCTCCACCGTTCGGACATTGCCTTTGGTCGCGAGGACCGCCTCTCTGGCGTGGACTCTGCGCACCGCGAGATGCAATCGGCCATGGGAAAGAAGAGGAAAGATGCTCGTCCAGGTACATTTCAGCTGGCAACCCCGACTGTGCTTGCAATGAGGGCCATCCTGCAACCTCAGAGCCCATCGAGCAGGGGTTCGTCGCGTAACCACTCGCGAACCTCTTCGATTGACCCAGAATACATGATTGGACGCCTCGCTGGCAGCTCACCACTTCGAGCGCTCCAAGACGAGCCCATCGCGTTGCCTGGCGATGGGCCAATTGACGCGGATCGGAAGCCATCCATTAAGACGCAAGACTTTGTCGATCAGGCCGCTCAAATTATGGCCATGATCCGAAACCAGGTGAAACCACCCGTTCTTACCAGCGTAGAGGAATCCGAAGCAGAGCATGGCGCGCCCAGTCCGCAGCATGACGACGATGCCGACTCGTACCAATCGACCAACGAGGAGCTGTCTCGACCTCCCAGCCGTGAAGGGCGGCCCATGCCGCGACTCCCGGTCCGACAAGAGGACCCCGAGCTCGTGAATCGGCTAAGAAAGTATCAGGAACTAAGTGACATGGGCGACATCATCTCCTCGTCCATGCGGTCTATGGGCCTCGCAAAGGATGCGATTCGTGCCGCCATGGAGGTTGAGCGACGAATTGACGAGAATTCCCGCAACAAGTCAGACATTCCCTACTTGACCGATGAAGAGGTCATCAGTGATCCCCCCAATATTCGCCTTTCTATGAACCCAGCCCGCGAGCACACGGGCAGTCCCACCCGCGATTATCCTTCTCACTCGTCAGTGGGCACAAACCGGACATATCCCACCGCGTCCTCTAGAGGATCTGACTCGAGAAGGATTATTATGCCGGAGAGCGTGTCACATCTCATTCCTGATCGCGTTGGTAGCATGTACCTGGACAAACAAAACAATATTTGGATCAAGAAGAAGGAAACCACTCCTCGCAAAACGAGCAACATTTTACCTTCCGACAGTGAGGATGATCCATTCGCCAGCATTCCCGATTTATCCGTGGACCTCACAAAGGAGATGCAAAACCTTTTATTAAGCGCAACAAAGAAGCCTAACCATACCTCCAGTCCGAGGCAGATGTCTGCTGACAGCCCGTCTCTGTCTCGATCGCAGAGAGGATATGTTACGCTGTCCCCCGACAGCCAGCTCAGTCCGAACGTTGCCTCTCTTGCTCGGGAGGAGTTTGAGAAGCTTGATGCTCGTGCGTTGGAGGGATCAGAGGTGGATCCGGATGAGCTACCAGAGGAAGAGCAAGAGCAGAGCATCGAGCAGGAGAGGGATAGCAACCCTCCTTCGGTCAAGAGGCGCAACATGACCATTTCATTTTCATCACCGGTGGCTTCCTTTATCCAGGATGTTCTTGCAGAGGATTTGGACAGCATGGAAGATGACCCGCAGCTGCCTGAACAACCGCCATCCACTGAGCCGTCTCCAAAGAAGTCTCCCCGCCATCCTGTCGGTAAGTCGGCTTTGAAGAACACCAACCAAGGATCCACTCGAGGTCGGTCAATCGGTCCAAACGGCACGACATTCATTCCACGGCCGGTCTCTCGAATCGACGAGCAGGATGAAGAGAGCACCATTGAACTTTCAGCCCAAGATCAGAGACAGGTGAGCATTATCGGGGAGACGAGCATGGTCAGCCACAAGACGCCTGACAGCCGTCGGGCCAGCCTCAGCTTCATTCTGGGCCATACACCACACAACTATTTCCCTATTCCTGCCGACGATAGCGCAGTCATTGGCCAAAATGTTGGCAAATTGTCTCTGAGCCCTCTCTCTGAATTCACACTGAACAATTCCGACCAATCATTTGGGTTTGAGGTCAGCTACGTCATGAGCCGGCGCCACATGATGACTGGAGATGGCTCCAACAAGGTCATGTCCATGTCAATACGAGACCTCGTGGACCGACTTAGCGAGGTTGAGCCATGCGAGCCTTATTGGGAAGACATCACAGAGTTGGATCTGCACGACAAGCGATTGAGCAGCCTACACATGTTGGATGAATTTTGCGGCAAGCTCGTGACATTGGATGTCTCCAAGAACGCACTGGGTCATCTTGATGGAGTGCCGTCTAGCGTCCGGCAACTCAAGGTGTCACACAACATGCTGACAGAATTGACGTCGTGGAATCACCTGATGAACCTACAGTATGTGGACATTTCAGGCAATGAGGTCAAGAGCCTGTCGGCGCTCAAGGGCCTGGTGCATTTGCGAAGCATCAAGGCGGACAACAATCAGATTACTAGCTTGGACGGGTTGGATGCACATGACGGGTTACTTTCGCTGCGGGTGCGGGATAATCTGATTGAAGAGGTGGACTTTGCAACCAACAAAATGGGACGGCTGGCGGAACTGGACCTCCACGGTAACCAGATCCAGTCGGTTCGTAACTTGGAGCTTGTGCCGGCGCTGGCGCGGCTCAAGCTTGGGAAAAATCGCCTGGAAACGTTTGCCGTTCGATCGACCGTGGAGGGCTTGCGGCAGCTCGACCTCAGCGATAACCTCCTTTGCAGCCTGGATGTGAGCAAGCTGCCAAACCTGCATTCACTTCATGCAGATCGCAACCGCATTGTCGAGCTCAAGGGCTTTAGCCGTACTCACCATCTGGATAGCCTGTCGCTGAGAGAGCAAGGCGGTGATGAGCACCTCGACCTTGGATTCCTCTCGTCAGCCTATGAGATTCGCAAGCTGTTCCTATCTGGCAACTACCTGAAGGAGTTTGAGCCCAAGGTTGACTTCCTCAACCTTCAGTTCTTGGAGCTCGCAAACTGCGGGATCCAGTCACTGCCCCAAAACATTGGACAGTTGATGCCAAATCTCCGGACGTTGAACCTCAACTTTAATGCTGTTTCAGACCTGTCGCCACTTAGGTTTATTCCGCGCATGAAGAAACTGCTCGTTGCAGGCAACCGGCTAGCCGACTCGATGACAGTGACGGAGCTCCTGATTGAGTTCCCGCACTTGACGCAGCTGGACCTGAGAGACAACCCGGTAACGATAGGATTTTACCCCCCGCTACAGGTTCTGGTGTCTCGGGAACGGTCGGAGTTTGTAGATCCGTTCACGCTTCCCGATGCGGATGTGGAGCGAGATGAGACGTATGCAAGCAGGCTAGATGAGATGACCAAGCTGCGACGGAGGCTACATCACATTGTGTTTGCCGCAAGCTGCAAGCGACTGCGCAGGCTGGACGGGCTGCCCCTGCAACGGGAGACGGTGCTGCGCAAGGATGAAGTCTATCAGACGCTTGTGGCAGAGGGTCTGTTGCCGGATGACACGCTGGTGGGAGAAGAGGCGCTCCCGGCAAAGGAGGTGGTGGTGGTGGAACAGAATGTGGCGTACGCTACCGAGTCTCTTCGGAGCCGGTGGAACGCAGAGGATAGCTTTGCTTGAGGCAGAGCGTGAAGTGTACAATGTAAAAAAAAGAATGGGTCTTGGGATACTAACTAATGACTGCCGAGTAATGCATATCTGGCGTTGTGGAATGTTTAAATACTTTTGGAGGGCCGGGGTCGGCAGAGGAACAGGGACAATGGGATATGTTACATTACCGGGACGGTGTTAGGGGATTGTTTGTTCAGCCATGCATGCCTGGGATGTATAATTACGAGTACAGGATAATGAGAATTTTGAGAGCAAATTCAAGAAGAAGCAATTATATGGATAAGTTGCTGCTAGCGTGTGCACTTGGGGGTCGAGACGAGATGCATGAGCTCCAAGCGGGAGATGAACAAGGCCCGTTCATGGGTACCCAGTGGTGGTGCGCGGCTAAGCTGCGGGATGAAGTCACTGCGAGCATCAGACGCAATGCGACCGTGCTCGTGGGCGTCTCGTATGCACATCAGATAGATTGGATGAGGGCAACGGGTTGGTTCCGAAGACGTGAGAGAGAGAGAGAGAGAGGAGAAGCTTCTGGGAGTGTCCAAGGGGTTTTTGTCAGGGGCGGATTTGCTGACACAAGATCGGATCCATCAATACATGCACGTCAGTTGGAGTTACATGTGCGGTACATGCCAAAAAGAAAAGAAATACAGTAATTACACAATGCACAATTTATCAGCAGAGTGAGTGCAGCCAGGGCAGACCCTTGTGCATGAATCCAAAGTGCTGGGAATTTTAGCTCAGGGCGGCGTGGGGTTGACGGATGCATCTTCTCTCTCTCGGCACATCTTTTTTTTTCGTTTTTCTTTTTTTTTTGTGTGCGTGGTGTATGCGTGCGGCTCACAGCAGACAGGTAGGTGTGTGTGTGTGTGTGTGTGTGTGTGTGTGTGTGTGGTGGCGGTGATGGTGGTGGTGGTAGTGGCTGCTTACAGGGGACCCGCCTGCAAACGGGGGAGCCCAATCGCAGTGTTCATCCACCGTTGGGCACCTAAGAAATTAGATTTGCGGCACGGCGCAGCAAGCCGTAGGGGATTGGATTCGCTAATCGGCTGCCGACAACGGTGACGCATGCCATGGCCAAACAACGGCCACGGAGGGTCCATGACGCCTAAGATTTGAAACTGGGCGTGGGAGTGTGAGTGAGAGAGACGGGATAAATACATGTACGGCTCGATCGACCTGACTGCAAAGGGAATAACCAAAATAAATTTTAAAAAAAAATTGTTACATGTGACGTGTACATAAGATAAAAAAAAACCAAACAACACAATTGAAGTCATCGCCAACCTCCTCTCCACAAACAGAGTGAGGCTTACTGTTATGCTGTCAACAGCCATCATCCCCGTCATTCCCCGATTTCCCCTACGCAACCCACCTACGTACCTACACGCACGCACGCTACACCTGCGCTACCGCTGTGCCCCTCGGCTGGACCCAAGCTAGTGGAGAGCTCCCGCTCCGACGTCTCGTCTCCCTCGCCAAACGCCAAAGCCAAACGCCAAAGCCAAAGCCTACGCCAACGCCAACGCCAGCGCCAAAACCAACTAACACCAGCTCCACGCCACCTTTGACACCTCACTCTTCCTTCCTCCCTCAATTCTTCTCCTCGCCTCGACCGTCTCGACGCCTCTTCCTCTCCTCCACATACAGACATACATACATACATACAACAACACCATCCGCACACCGCCCGCCGCGCCTGCACGCACCAAACACAGTCACCATAACCGCCTCAACTTCCCCCTCTACTCACCGCGGCGTCGTCTCCGCCTGGCCATGGCTACGGCGTCGCCTGCGGACGCGGCCGACTCGCCATCCTCGTCCCTCCAGCGCTCCGTCTCCCAGCACAGCACCACGTCGCTCACCTCGCACCGCAGCAATCGCAGCAACCTCAGCGCCACCGTTCGAGGCGCTCGTGGCCGCAAACGACTGAGTCATCCCGGCAGCTCTGCCAGCAGCGTGGCCACGAGCGACAAGTCACTCACCAGCTTTCCCAGCTTCTCCCCGGAGACGTTTAGCGGCGAACGCTTCGAGGATGCCTCGTGGACCAAGCCTCGCGTCGAGCAGCAGAAGAAGCAGCAGCAGCAGCGGCGGCCGGCCCCCGAGTCACAGAGGGTTGAGCGGTCCGTCTCCGGAGACGGCCGGGGCTCCATTGTCGACAGCCTGGCCGGCATCTCCAGCGCCCGCAGCGCCCTGTTCGAGGACGCTCCGCTGAGCAACAAGATCCCCGGCGCCCTCCACCAGGCCGACGATGAGCACATCCAGCGCCTCGTATCCCGCCACGGCGCCATCGGCCTCGTGAGGCAGATCTCCGAAGACCTCGCCCAGCGGGACGCCCAGATTGCGACCATGCGCCGCCGTGCCGACGAGCGTGAGAGGGCGCTGCGTAGGATCATCCGCGAGTGCGGTCTGTCTAATCTAGACCTGGAGACGCGCCTGCGAGCCGTCGAGGTCGAGCTGCGCAGCAACGGCAGAAGCACGGGGGCCGACGAATCTGGCCTCACCGACCTCATGAGCGATGCGATGCAGGACACCGTCGTCACCAACGCCCACAGCCAGACGAACCGCTCCTCCACCATCCGCGCCACGGGCCAGTCCGTCAGCACCCCCAGCAACACCGACTCGGGCAAGGGCACTCTCAAGGGCTGGAAAGATTACTTCTGGGGCACAGGCGGAAGCAAGCGTGGCAGCCGCACCAACAGCATCAACAATGAAATCAACCCCGCTACCGTCATCAGATCGCACTCCAGCTTGGACCGCAGGCCGACCTTGCAGGACGACCTCTTCAACCCCCCCGAGACCAGCTCGGTGCGAAGCTCTAGCAGGGCTTCCAGCATCCAGTCCGGGCCTACTGGCGAGAGGAAGCCGTCGGGGTCCATTGCCAGCTTGGCTCTCAGGCTGGTCGCTGGGGGTGCTATCAGCACGCGCGAGGCCGAGTCTCGGGGTCGTACTTTGAGCGCGTCCACACGCGGCACAGACTCCCTGAGAGCAGCATCGACTACAAACAGCAAGACACAAGCCCGAGCTGCGTCTGTGGCCGGCGGCCCCAAGGCCCTGATGGCAATGCGGCGATCAACCCCTGTGCCTGGCGACAGAGCAGCGCAGAGAGCACAGGCGCAGGACAATTGGGATACCATGAGGGGGAGCCCACCAGCGGGCCATACGCCGCGCCAGGAGAGCTATGGCCCTGTCGAGATGGACGCCATCCTGCCTCCCGAAACGCAGCCGCCGACGCTCACGCACATTTACAACAACTTCCCCAACAGCGAGTACCTCACGGATCGATTTGGCTTCATTTACGATCAGCGACGAAAGAGACGGCAGCGCGAAGCTGCCCAAATGGCCCAGCACATTCGCAAGGGCAGCCGCACCGAAATGCTTCTCAATGGTCGCTCAGGCATTTCGCCCAATTCGCTGTCTGATGACGTGCCTAGCCCCAAGTGGAGCGTCTCGAGCGATGGGCGTCCTGAGAGCCCCAGCAGCCTAGAGGAACGAGGGGTCGAGGAGGGAAAAACTAAGAGATGGCAGGACTATTTGAAGATTGCCACGTTTCCTACGGAGCTACTGAGCCACACGCCCAGCATCGCCGCGCCGTCGCTGCAGGTCTTGGAAGGTGAGGACACCGGAGCTGACCAGGCCGAGCCGTCAAAACCTGCCATTCTGCCAACTCATTCAGGACTAGTTCCATCAGCAAGCACCACCACTGCCACCACTGCCGTGGACAGTGAGACGTCGCAGTTGTCCCAGGAATCGACGCCCAAATCGATTGTCAAGGAAGACAACGAGCCCGTCAAGCTTCTCCTGCAGCAGCTCAGCGATGTGCACGATGCCCTGCAGCGTGATAAGACGGTACGATGGAATGAGTTTCTGCGCAAGGTTCGAGCTGAGCGGAAACGCGAGGGCGAGGCTGCGATTGCCGCAGCCGCAGCCGCAGCCGAGGCCAGATACGAGCGTCCATCCGTCATCCTCCCCGAGACGCGGGTTGCCGACGGCGAGCTGATTGGCGTCTCTGGGTTGGGGAACAAGGGCAAGACCGGGAGAGCCAAATGGGCCGAGTTCAGGAACCTGGTTTTGGGAGGCATTCCCGTTGCGTTTCGACCCAAGGTCTGGTCTGAGTGCTCTGGGGCCGCGGAGCTGCGCATCCCTGGATATTACGAAGACCTGGTCTCGCACAGTGGCCAAGATGACGACCCCGTTGTTGTGAGCCAGATCCAGATGGACATTCATCGAACTCTGACAGACAACATCTTCTTTCGCAAGGGACCTGGCGTGCAGAAGCTCAACGAGGTGCTGCTCGCGTACTCAAGGCGTAACAAGGACGTTGGATATTGCCAGGGCATGAACTTGATCACGGCTAACCTCCTACTCATTATGCCATCGGCTGAGGACGCCTTCTGGATCTTGACATCAATTATTGAGAACATTCTCCCGCACGGGTACTACGACCACTCGCTGCTGGCGTCGCGGGCGGATCAGCAAGTGCTGCGACAATATGTGTCGTCGGTGCTCCCAAAGCTGTCGGCGCATCTGGACTCGCTGTCGATCGAGCTCGAGGCATTGACGTTCCAGTGGTTCCTATCCGTCTTCACCGACTGCCTGAGCGCAGAGGCATTGTTTCGCGTGTGGGATGTGGTGTTATGCACCAACGACGGCAGCACGTTCCTCTTCCAGGTCGCCCTGGCTCTTCTGAAACTTAACGAAGGAAACCTGCTGCAATGCAACACCCCGGCCGGGGTCTACACGTACATCAGCCACCAAATGACAGAGCACGCCATCAGCATTGATGGTTTGATGCAGGCGAGCGAAGGATTGCGGAGAGTGGTCCGCAGGGAAGATGTGGAACAGCGACGAGAAAAGGCGATTCAGGCCGAGAAGGACATGGTGGCAGCGCGAGAAAACAATTCGGTGCGAAGAGCGGTATTGGACGATAGCGAAGCGACAGAGACACAACCGGAAGAATAGAAGGCAGGGAACACAAGGAAAACATGCTGGGAGGCTGAACACTTTCATTTGGACAGGGAAACGCGCAATCACACACACACACAAAGGCACACAGGTTAGGAGTTTTTAGCATCACAGGTCATGATACCCACCCCTGTTGGGGAGAAGCTTGAAGCACAGTTACACTGAAGGAGTCAGCATTGCGGCGTTCAATAGTCACCTTTTTGGTTTGGGAGAATTCTTTTTTTTTTTTTTGGTACAGAGGAGCTTGGTTTCGGATTCGGAATGCTTCATGGTTCGGACGGGATTGTCTTTTCTGTTTTTGTTGGTTGGCGGATTGATTTATTGGGCACAAGCGCGACGATCGATATCCCCCTCTTTGTCTCGAGCACGCACTGGAAGGATCATCTTTAGAACAGGAATTATAGAAGGAAGAAGAATATGCACGGAATGACACGGCCAAGCAAAGAAAAAAAAAAGAACGTATCATACAAGTCTATTACATCACATTTACACACAGGATACACACGCACAGGTACGGCCTCATAGCTTGGCCTTGTTTTCTTTGACCCACTGCTCGTACCAGACCTTGCCGAATTCCTTCCTCTCTTCGTTTTGGGCGTTTGTCTGGGCGAACCTCGCGTCGTGGGCCTCCATGCCGAGTCCGTGGAGGAAGTTGATCAGGTCATGGTACATCTCAGCCTTGAGGATGCCGTAGATGCCCGTCTTGTGCTTGGTGGTGAGGTCGCGCTCCTTGACAAAGGCCAGCGCGTCTTCGAACTTTTCGGCGATGCCATCAGCGATGCCGGCGGCCACGGCCTCGGGCGCGGCGAAGCGGTGGGCCTCGAGCACCATCTTGCGGTAGGTGGTGGCGGGCATCTTGGTGCGGAACAGGGCCGACATGGCGGGTTGCAGCGGGGCGCCGAAGAGCAGCTCGTTGATGCATAGGAAGCCGCGCGGTGAAGGCGCCAGCCGGTAGTCCTGAGCGGTGGCAAGCATGAGGCCACCTGCAAAGGCATGGCCGTTGATGAGGGCAACGGTAGGCATTGGGTATCTAGATGGTGCGATTAGCGGCCTGCTACAGTTGCTGCTACTGCTACTACGTGCGGGTAGGGGGAAGCATTTACGTTAGGAAGCGTCGCCATAGACTGTAGAGCAGGGCCCAGTAGCCATCCGTCTTTACGGCATGATCGAGGTCGAGCCCGTTGCTGTAGAACTTGGGGATGCTGGACGTGGTGATGACGACACCGTGCGGGTGTCCGAACTCGATGATGTCGAGGGCCTCGAGGAGCGCGCGGCACACGGGCGTCGTCAGGCGGTTGTCGGGCGGGATGTTGAGAGAGAGGACGTAGACGAGCGGCTCGGGCTGCGTGCACACGATGGTGCCGCCCTTGGGGTGGGCGGGCAGCGAGGGGATGGTGAGGGAGAAGAGCTCTGCGGACATGGCTGGGACACGAGGAAAGGAAGATGCGACGGTGAGGGAGAGAGGGGAGAGAGGGGAGAGAGGAGAGAGAGGAGAGGTAAGTGTGCGTGTGTATGTGTATGTGTATGTGTATGTGTATGTGTGTTTGGACGGCGCGAGGCGAGGCTTCTTGAACAATGCGTCTGAATATCCAAATGTTGGGATCCGCGACAAATGTAAGCGCGTGCCTCGGCTTGTTTTGGAGGTAGGCAGAGAGTCCGTGTGGGTGAGGCTCTGAGATGCATGCAACCTAGACTAAGCGCCTCGGCTCTCGCAAGATGGTTGCAGCAGCCGAAGATCCGGGGCGAGGATTGTGATGCGGGGGATGGGCCAGGGCCAGGTTGAAAAAAAAAAAGATGTCATGGCTTTGCTTTGGTTTTTATTTGATCTCAATGGGTTGCGCAGCTGGAAATATCTACAATTGCGCATCATCATCAAGACTGGGTATGCACTGCTTGTCCGCATCTGTACTGCGCTGCGCTGCCCGCCCATAGTTATGTTGCTGCTGTTGCATTTCGGCATGTGACACTGGCTAACTAACTACGTCAGATGCTGGGGACGGGTAACTATCAAAAGGTACGTACCGGGTCCCCCCCCCACTAAGTGCCGTGGTAGGTCAAGCCACCTTGGCCAAGTCGCAAGCTCCAAACTGGCAGCTTTCCCAACGCACCCCCACCATCGGTTGGTAGAGTTAGAGGCCGTTCGACCACAACTAAACCTCCATCACGCCGCAACGAGACGCGCCCGTCATGGCCAAGCAAAACGACGACAAGGGCGCCATCGTCTTCTTCCACCCAGACTTGGGCATCGGTGGCGCCGAGCGTCTGGTCGTCGATGCCGCTGTCGGCCTGCAGACTCGCGGCCACCGCGTCGTCATCTTCACCAACCACTGCGATCCCAAGCACTGCTTCGATGAGTGTCGCGATGGTACAATCCACTTCCCTCCCGCGCGCTTTACTCGCCTGCTGACCTCACCTCTTCTCGACCCCCAGGCACTCTCGATGTCCGTGTGCGCGGCCACTGGCTCGTCCCAATGTCCATCTTTGCTCGTCTCACCATCCTCTGCGCCATCCTCCGCCACATCCACCTCCTCATCCACATCGCCGTGACGGGCGAGCTGCGCGCCTTGCGACCCCGCGCCTTTATCGTCGACCAGCTCTCCGCCGGCCTCCCCCTGCTGCAGTACATCGCCCCCGCCCAGCCCATCCTCTTCTACTGTCACTTCCCCGACCTGCTGCTCGCCCGCGGCCGCGAATCCGCCATCAAGCGCCTCTACCGTGTTCCCTTTGACTGGGTCGAAGAGTGGAGCATGGGTTTCGCCCATGCCGTCGCCGTAAACTCCGAGTTTACAAAGGGAATGGTCGAGAGCACCCTGCCCAGCCTGAAGCGACATGTCAAGACAAAGGTTGTCTACCCGTGTGTTGACACCGAAGCCAAGACGGGCACCGAAGATCTTGGCCAGGACGGAGACCAAATCTTCACGGGTGAAAAGATCATACTCAGCATCAATCGATTTGAAAGGAAGAAGGACATTGCTCTCGCAATCAAGGCCTTTGCTGCTATTCCCGAGGATCAGCGCAAGGGTGTGCGCCTCGTTCTTGCAGGTACAGCATCCCCCAGCCCCGTTTCTCACCATCATCAAACTAAACTAACCTTCCAGGTGGCTACGATCCTCGTGTTGCTGAAAACGTCCAATACCACAATGAACTGGAACAACTCGCCACCTCGCTCAACCTGGAGCATCTCACGGCCAAGACCATCATCACCGCCCTCTCCGCTCCAGCCTCTGTCCCCGTCCTTTTCCTCCTCTCCATCCCGAACTCGCTCAAGGCCGCCCTCCTCCGCTCCGCTCGTTTGCTTGTCTACACCCCGGCCAACGAGCACTTTGGTATCGTGCCCCTCGAGGCCATGCTTGCCAACACCCCCGTCCTCGCTGCCAACTCGGGCGGTCCAGTCGAGACGATTCGCGAGGACGAAACCGGCTGGTTGCGCTCTCCCGTGGATGTTCCTGCTTGGACAGAAGTTGTGCAACGCGCGCTGGCCATGCCCGATGCTGACCTGGCCAAAATGGGCGAGCGTGGCGCCGCCCGTGTTCGCAACCTCTTTGGTCGAGACCACATGGCCGCGAGTCTTGATGACATTCTTGACGAGATTGTCAAGCAAAGCCGACCACCTCCCATCTTCAACACCATTGTCAATGTTGCAGGGCTTGCCATTGTTTGTACATTTGGATTGGTGCTCTCCGTTGTTCTTGCACGGGCAGCTTAGTTGAACTGCGTAATAATGTTTTGAATGTACGATAGGAAAATGGTCGTGGGTGGGTACGGTATAGACGGAGATTCACACGTGCTGAATAATGAATGGATTGCATTGCTATTCCCATCGTTCCAAACAGAGATGAAGCATGATGAAAATATCCACATGTACTAACTGGTGAGGTCCTGGTTGAGTGTTTCTCAGTTGGCAAAGAATCAAACTGGAAGGCGGGCATTACGAATCAGGGTTGTTCCAAGTATAAGTTAAAAAGAGAGACACAATGCACAACAATAGAGAGAATCCGTGAATCATAATAGCTATACTTGATTTTAATCATCAAAAACATCATGTACCATTTATATACGTCTATATGCCCAAAGTTTATGCATCCTTTTTTTATATTCATGCCTCGTAGCGAGTGTCAGAAGAATCATCCTGGTTCTCAATCTCTCGGTGGAGGGGGCCATCCTCCTTGACCTCGTGACGGAACTGCTCCTCCTCAGCCTTGAGCTGCTCCTTGAGGACAGCGTTGGCGTTCCAGATGGGCTTGATGTCAAACAGCCTCTCAACCTGCTCCAGAGGGATACCGCTGGTCTCGGGGATGAGGAAGAAGGCGAAGATGAAGGCGAAAAAGGACAGGGAGGCGAAGAACATGTAGACGCCGTATCCCATAGCAGCAAACATTTGCTCGGTGAATCGCGAGACGAGGAAGTTGAAGAACCAGTTGCTGGCGGTTGTAAAGGCCTGAGCCACGGAACGGAAGTTGGAGTCGAAGAATTCCTGTTGGCGTTTTGTTAGTTGATTTGATGCTTATTTTGACAAGACCAATTTGGAAAGGGGGGAAGCTTACCGAGTTGATAACCCAAGGGGTACCGTTCCAAGTAGGAGTGTAAACGGCAGTCCACAGGTAGAAGAAGACAATGGCGGCGATACCACTGCCAGTCAAGTGGTCCTGAGGGTTCTTGGTGGGTTCGACAACGTAGATGTATGCAGCGATAACCCACATGCAGATGGAGCCAAAGAGACCACCAATGAGCAGCAGCTTACGTCGTCCAAGCTGGTCGACAAGAAACAGAAGCCAGACAAAGGTCATGACAGCCTTGACGACACCGAAAATACCAGTCATGACGTTGACAGTATCAGACTGGACACCAATGCTCTGCATACGTAGTTAGCAACCGCGTCATTGAATCCCGTGTGGGAGGTGCGTTTGGGTCTTACAGTGAAGATGGTGGGTGAGTAGTAGTTGATGGCGTTGATACCGGAACCGTTCTGCCAGAAGAAGAGCATGCATCCGAGGAAGAGACGCCACATCATGCTGGGGCGAGAGCCAAGGGCCTGGAAGGGCTTCCACAGACCAATACCAATGGCGGACTTTTGGGCCTCGATGGCCTGGTCGATGGCAGCAACCTCCTCGGTGATGTACAGGTCTGAAGGGGTCAGCTGACGAACCCAGCAGAGGTTCTGCATGGCTTCCTTGCGGCGGTCATGCATGAAGAGCCAGCGAGGGGATTCACGAATCCACAAAGAGCCGGCAAAGAGCAGACCGGCAGGGATAATCTGGATGGCGAATGGAATCATCCATTGCTTGGTGCTCTCAGGGATATGTTTCTCGACACCGTACTATATAGAGATGGAACAGAAATTAGTTTCAAGGTGGTATATTATGTATGTTGGGGGGGTTTTTTTATTTTGATGACTTACGTTGATCCAGAAGCCCACCATGCCACCAATCTGCCATCCAAGCTCATATAGACCGACAAGTCGACCTCGAATGGCCGGTGGTGCAAGCTCGGAGAGATAGATGGGGATGATGTTGGAGGCAACACCTGTGCCCAAGCCCGACAGAACACGGCCAGCGTACAGGATTCCCAAACCGGTCTTGTGGCTGGCACCGCACTGCAGGCCAGCTCCCAGGGTGAAGGTGGCCGAAGCAATGGCCAGGCAAGTCTTGCGTCCAGTGAAGTGGCTGAGGACATAGGTGATGAGGGCGCCGAAGAAGGCGCCGGCGATGAAGAGCGAGACGATGTTTTCACTAATCAGGTTCTTCTCCTCTGTGGTCTTGTCAAGAATGTTAAACTCCCTGCGGAACGAGTCGAGCGTGATGGTGGTGCCGATGAAGGCGCTGGTGTAGCCGATCATGTTGGAGCCACACGAGGCCACGACGGCGAGCACGTAGACGCGCCAGTTGTAGACGGACGGCGGCGTCGGCCTGTCTTCGACGAGATGAAGGAGACCCATGGCTGCTGGAAGGGTGATGAAAGGGGGGGCTTGGGGATGGGGTGTGGATGGGAGGCAGGTATGAGAAGGGCCAGCGAGGCGATGATATATATACACTGGCTCCGGGACCCAAGCGTCCTCTGAGTAATGCCTCATTCCCCAGTCGGCGTGGGCATGTAAATTTTTAGCCCCGACATAGGCTTCTCCATAATCTACGTCACGTACACAACCCCGTTGTTCTCTGGGGCAGTATGGGGTTGGGGAAGTGAAGCTGACACGGAGAGAGCTTGGGGAGCATGAGAGATCCCATGGGGTGAGCACCCTCGCCCACCCGGGGTAGCATTTTCCCCGGTGGGAACGTCCCGTCGGGGCCGACAAAGGGTCAACCGTCGTCCATATCAGACACGGTCAATTCGTAACACGCGGTGGATCACCATGGTCTCTTTTTTTTTTTTTTTTTTAATTGGGGCCATGGTGAGTGGCCAAACCTGGATGGGAGGAGGACATCGAGACCCACGTTCATATCATCAAGTGACTCGGCGTTATGAAAAAGAAGGGGAAAAAAAACACACAGAGAAGGGGCCTGTCTTGGTATCCACTGGGAGAGATGGATCTGGCCGAGTATAACACACTCAGATCACAAATACAGCTAATAACATTATACACAGGCAGCGCGTTCTAAAAGTGTGGTGTTCTAGAAGAAAGGCTTGGCCTTCTGGGCGGCAAGCCACACGAACCGCTCTCCAGTCCCGTTCCTCGGTTCGCCCCAACCGGAGGGCGCGGCATTACCAGACACGCACGCACTCGTGGCGTGCAGAAGGGGACGATCTTTTTTTTTTTTCTTCTTTGGTTTTTGTTTTTCCGCTTCGCAATGATCCTTTTCACACGAAACTTGTACAGATGGATCTAAGCTAGATAGGAAGGGAAGGGGGAGCCGCCGGAGGTCCTTCGGGGTGTTTTTTGGGGGGGTTATTCCCGGCGGGGGAGCCTCCTTTTCGCCATGCAAATAATGCAATTGACATATCCCTCAGCTCAAGAACCAACCGGATTCGCACGCGCCGACACACCACCGCCCAGGCCTCAGAAGGGAAGAGAGGGTTCGCTGTTAAAGAAGGAAAAGAACAATAATGGGCGCCGGGAAAAACCTTTAACCACGGTGGAGAGGCGGGAGGTTGCCGAACTTCCGGGGGAGAAGAATAAAACGCTCGACAGAGCCGGGGCTAAACCCGATGCGGACGGCTAGGTGAAGGCACTGACGTTGTCGAGGCAGACGACGCGGCTGCCATTGGCCGCGCCTTGTGGAGATGGATTCAGAGGAACGGCCGAGCAGACGAGTTGCCTGTGGACAATCTAACCATCAACGGCGGAACTGGTAGGGTTGACCTTGCGGCTCGCTGTTTCGAGGCCGTCTGTAGGTGGCCCGAAGAAGGGCATTTGCGCAATTAACAGATTGCAATGACACTGCAAAATTACGCCGATATCGAAAGATGAAGCGTTGTACAGCAGCTTTAATGGCCTCATTATTGCCGTCCAGGCAGCGACCTGTGCTCTCACTCGGTTGATTCTTCATCCCGCTCGCGAGCTCTCGCTTGCTCAGCAAGGGGAGGGGGGGGATGAATGAAGATCACAACAACAAGTCTGCTGCTCCACGACTCCATGCCCATCCATGTAAGTATGTACCACCAACCACCACTCTCGGCAGCTTGTTGAGAGAAAAAGAGACGGGCCTTATCAACAAGCGAATGCAAAAGACCCATCGACGCGGCGTCTGACCCATGCCCGTAGACCGAGGGAACAGCCAATCAAGCAAATTCTTGACCGTCACCGGCGTCCTTCTGTCACTTCTCAGAGAGCCACATCGCCCACAAAAAAGGGCACCGAGATAACGCGGCGGCATCTTTTATCCATCTCTCCCTTCACCCCCTGAGGACGCAGATTTGATGTATCCATTTTCTCCGCATCTAAGATGCCATCTCAGATTCTCCGTCCCCATTGAAGGAACAAGTCTAATTATATGGTTTTTTTTTTCTTACCTGTTTGCTGCTGCTGCCGCTGCCCTCTTTTTCTTTTTTTGTCGTCACATCATTCTAATAAAAAAAACGCCCAGTCGATGAGCCGGCTTGGCGATGCATGGTCCCACCGCGCCGAGCCGCAAAGAGCCCCTCTGGATCGGTCTTCTGATGCCCGATTGAGCATCATCCCTTTTTAACCAAAGAGCCGCAAGATGACTCAGCAAGCCTCTTTACTCAAGGCAGTTAGGAAGGGTGGGGGTCGCAGAGGAAAGAGAAAAAAAATGTGAAGAGTGTTGTGCCAAGATGTTCCATGATGGGTTTTGTTGAGTTTTTCCACGGCGCAGCGCAGCGAATATCTTTAACCGCGGTGGTGAAACGAGTGTGGTATTCCCAAATGCACTGTAGGTGTGAGATAAGCGCAGGAAGAAGATTTAACGGAGAAACTTGCATCATCACAAATATTGATCATGTAATTGTGCCCCACTGCTGCGGCGTGCGTCCATCCTGGTTCCCCACTGAGCTCGCCACATTATCTCACGAGGACATCATTGCCACCGAAAACCGGCATTAGTCTTCTGCGTGTTGAATAAACTCATACACTAGCCGCTGCTTTGAGCACGTGGGATCAAGATCTGGACGCTGTATTTATAGCAATGTAACTCGATGTTTAAAATGTGGCTGGTAGGTGTCGAGCGCGTGCCTGATAACGTGGCGCTTCAGGGTAGGCTGACCAAGAAGCCCAGTACTGAGTGGAAGAAAATGTGTCGAAAATAAGTAAACAAAGCTAGGTTTAAAATATGCCATGCTAAGTTAATTTTATTCATGTGTGATCATGATTTATCTACCTCGTTCTATTTTCCCGTGCCCGTGGGGCGGATTTACATCAATCAAATGTTTGGCCAACTTTATTTCAAGTCGAAACTTTTTGAAGCATGCAGTACAAAGGTTTGCTTTTAAGAGGAACGTTTTCCCATTGTCTGGATTTTAGGTTTCATTGAGGATTTTATTTTCGTATAAAGACAGTCTATTATCTCCTTGCCCAGATAAACTTGCAGTTTCTTGTACCGCACAGCCCACCCCATCGCCTTCGAATTCTTTGTGCAACTTTTATCGGTATGGGTACTGCCCCTGACTACTTGGGGCTTTTCAACCCACTCTATGAAGCGACAGATGACTTCCCACGTTTTAACCAGCTTCCAACTGAGATAAGAGACTCAGTATGGAAGCATGCACTCAGTCATGAGCGGTTTATTCAGGTTACACTGCAACTAAAACCTCCTGTTACTGGCGACTGCCTCGGGACCACCCCATATACTGGTACGAGTAGTCATTCTGACAGAGAAAGATTCCACGAAGAGTACTATGTTCTTGTACCAGGGCTCCAGGCAATAAGCAAGCTTTTTCGTGTCAATTCCGAGTCACGGCGTACTGCACTGCGTTTTTACCGTGTCCATCTACCCTGTCTATACTATGGAAACGATTGGGTTGTAAAGAATGGTACTTTCTATTTTCACCCTGAGCTCGACACTCTAGAAGTGCGAGGACAAGAGTACTTTCTTGAATTTGCGCATAGCCTTTGGGAGAATGATCGATTGCATGTTGGCCTTATCAACCTCGCACTTGACACACTCCACATCTCAGAAAATGTTGGGGAAATGTTTCATCGAATACCACGATCAATACCCTCTTGTACGCGCACCGTTTCCGAACTGGATAATACAACCCTTTTACGACAAGTCTTGTCTAGGCTTCGGCATGTCATCTTTATATACCGCGGTTCTGGCTATGGCAGGTTCATCAATCCGATATTCATGCCCGACCATTTCGTCAACCCACAAATCTATCACGATAGCACTTTTGATGCTCCTATAACTCGTTTCAAGCGTCTGCAGTATGATCCCACATCTGCTAATCTGTGCTTAAAGCGTAAATATAGAGGTTCTAATGACCCACGAGTGCCGGTATATCGTTGGCTGAATCAAGTGGCAAAATGGGGAGTTGAATATAGCCACCAGGTTGATTACCGTTTTAGGATTCCTTATGAAGGATACGAGCTGCCACAGAACGGTGCTTTTCCTCACTCAGAAAGTGTGAGCATCGACTTAGAAACAAGGCCCAATAGACGCGGTCCTTGTCATTGGCTTTGGGAATATTATCAAATACGGAGTGCACACATAAAGGATTTGGAGCAAATGGGGTTTCAAAGTATTATAGAACCCCCCCCGGCTCCCATAGGGCACTGGCTCCTTCCAATTGAGGCCCTTGGAGCCTCACTTGATATTACAGACAATCCGATTCGTTTGGATAATCGTGGCCAGCAAACCAGAGTAATGGATTTTTCCGGTTACAAACCTCAACTTTGCTTGTTCTATACTCAATCTGATGGGTACAACGATATCGCACAGCCGTCTTCACTGTCACAACTCTCGCAGTTGTTTCCACCGTGGCCCACCAATAACTTGTGGTGGATGATTAGGGATAGCAATGAGCTTTTGGAATAGGTGTATCTTATTATGATATACCGATCCCTGGTGGGATTCATATCATGCTGACTCCGGGCCACTCCCCAAAAGAGCTGATATAGGATATTCGAAAACGGCTCAAAAAAAAAACCAGCCCATTATCATCTTCAACTATTCAAAAGGGCAACTTGAATATATTAAACATGGTTGAGATTGAGGATCTCTCATGATAATTATAATCTTGTTTCTGAAGAGTTCAGATTTTCACCTGCTCTGAGAATTTAATTTGTCATAGACGGACTACACCTCAAGTCTCCATGTGCCAATATTCATCTGGTGAGTGGTGGTAGAGGAAGGCTGCGGGTCAGTATGCATTGGTTGGGCGGGGGCTGACTTGGGAGAGGAGGCGGGCCCCGCAGGCATTGTACTGAGAAACTTCTGGGTCCCAATGAGGAGCTGGCGATGTTTCATGCTGCTTGGGCCTTGCGGGGATCACCAGAATTAACTGAAATAAGGGACTGCTAAGTTCTAATGGGTATCTTGTTAGGTTTTAGCTTTGAACACCCCTCAAATTTGTTCTAATATCCACCTTGGAGCATGGTTTATGTATAATAATATTTATTTATGAAGAATTTATATAATATGGAGACTTTTTTATTGCTTGCCTCGAAATATCAAAATGTATATGTCGAGTGTTGGAATTTCGGAGGGAGGCTTGGCGGTGATGGATTTTGGCCACAAATATTCAAACTGGGTCATCGTATTAACTAGAAGTAAACGATCCGGAAATTTCTGCATACAGTAATGTATCACTTGAAGACTATGGAATTAGGTGCTGTCTTGACCCTACTACAAGACACGAAGGTAGGCTGATTGATCAAACACACTCAACAAGTTTCGCCATATCGCGAAGGTAAATTCGACTCCATGAATGTCGGGAAACTTGTAAATGGCCGATAAGGAGAATTTACTTCTTGAATCAAACCCGAAACAAATACCTACATCAGTGATCGACTTTTCTAGTTTGTATACGTCATGACCTTTGAGCCTACGGAACTGAACTGCTTCAGATCATGAATTAATAGCAAAATTAAAAACGGATGGGGGATATAAAGTTTTTAATTTATATTTTGATTTTATTTGGATAACCAAAAAGCCTGAATGGCCCTTTCAATACAGTTTCTTCATCTTTAATCGCGCACCCTAATGTCATAAGTTCCATGCAACAGCAATTTATGATAATTTGTGCCCTCAAAGGTCTTTGGCCTACCCCCATTGGCTCTTTTCTTTTCTTGTACCATTCTGTGGAGCTATAGATATCAAAGTTAATCTACATGCCGTTCGTAAGCTGTGTGTTAGCATGGTGGATGGCCGATAAGATTAATAAAATGGGGACGGATTTTTTTATCTCTATCGGATGTAATAATTGGATTTTACATGTGGCACAATACAGCCATGTGGTCGATGCCTGTTCACTCCATCACCTTCCGCAAAAGGCAAAATTTCTCCCAAAAAAATTCAATGATCCACAGGAGGATTGAAAACCACCACAGGGATTTTAATGAAGCTTATGTCCAAATTTAATGAAGGGAAATAATGATTTGATCGAAATAGTTGCCAAAATTCATGCCGATATGCGTTAAAGCCATCAAGTTCTAGCTAGAGCCACCTCTGATTCGTTAGTGACCAGGAGTTTTTGTAAGTTTTGGTTCCCTCAACCTTCACCGCGATGAGCTGTCTAGCCAATTAAGAATTAGGTGGAGATGACAAGCATTCAAGCTGATTGATGCCGGAAAATTGCGACACGATTAGATTTAGAAGAATCAAGATCGATCCAATGATTTGTTTTATATTTCCATTTTTAGAAAGAAACAACCTTGCGAAGGACAAATTTGTTGCCAAGCGTATGCTGACAGCTGATGGAACCGAGAGCAGTAGCAAAACATGCGACAATATTTGGCCCGATGCCTCATTCATACAAGAGAACTTATGTATTTGACAAATATGGGTAAATAAGCGTGGTAGGATGCGGTGCAGGTTCTCCGTCGCGTGAAATAGGCTTAGCCCTGCCGTATTTCGCCCGAGTCGTTCGCCCGACTTGCGCGCCCTGAAATCCTGCAGGATCCACCCTGATTCCTTGTCGCAGTCAGCTGTACCCCTGAGCCATTAATTTGTCACCAGGGCACAAATGATATATTTGGTTTATTTTTTGCTTCCAAAACTTGACACTCTGCCCCCGTTTCTTTCTTTCTTTCTTTCTTTTTCGGGTTTGTTTCCTGTCATTGCAATAGCATCAAGGCCTCACGCAACCGTCGTTCTGGAAGCGACGTTGTAATTGTATTCTTGGTACAGTTTTGCCCCCAAAGATTTGGCACAGAGGTGCTCATATCACGAATATTAATGGACATGTAAAAAGACTCCAGTCATTCAACGGGTATAATAATCACCATTGGCATCTCTTGCTTGTCCTAATAGCTTCAACGGATGCCTGTAAAACTCTTGGATTTATGACAGGCAGCTGAATTTGCCTTCTTTCTTTATGGTACCAAGTAATCCTGCCACTGCGCAATAAATTTTACGAACTTAATAAACAGCCAACCTGCGGTGAAAGCTCCAACCATGGCTGTGACTTTTCTTGGCATACAATCTTCTCCAGAAACCACTGTGTCAGCTGCTGGCGGCGACATGGGGACATCAAAGACAGCGGACTTTGATGTGATGCAGCTGCCTCCTGCAGAATACAAAGCTCCCATAGGAAAGAAAAGATACTCGATATTGCGCCGCGCCTTTTCCTTTGGCAGTACCACCGAATTTAAAGAGACTCCTACTTTCAACGACGATGAGAATTTGCAGTCACTGGAATTTCGCAGAGCCCTGTCTATCGACAGGGATCGTGAGGTTGATCAAATATGGATTATTGAGCGACAGGAAGCGCCTCCAGTTCTGAATCATAACATCTATCTTGGAGAGCGATTTTCTCGATCAGCTGACAACCTGTCTATTTCGTCTACCTCATCTTCTTCGATTGCAATGCACAAGATGGGACGGGGAATACTAAAAAGTACTCGCTCTTTTGTTGAATTATTTCGACCAAAGCCCGTGTATAAGGTTTCAGTTGATCAGATCCATATTCCAAACCAGAATGACCCAGTATTACCTTCAGTTTCTGCGGAAGCTGAAACAATGGACGTTGATTTGAAGCCAGGTCCTGGACTTAATGACACATTAGAGCATTCTGAACCTTCTCCACCTGGCACAAATGCCGAGACGGAGATAGGAAGACCATTCGAAAACTATGGAATCAAAAAGACCAAGCTGGATAGCATTGCTGAAGAGGACTTTGAGGAGGCCCCTAAAGAGGTCTCCGAGAAGGCCTCCAAGGAGGATACTGAGAAAGGTCCTGAAAATGGTTCTGAGATTGGCTCTAGGAAGGGCTCTGAGAAGTATAAGGGGAAAACTGATATCATTCCTGACAAAGTTGCCGAGGGTACGAAATGTCAAAATTTATTGTCCAAGGATGAAATTGACCAAAAAGTCACAGTCCCTATCTTTGGCCTTTCCATTGATCGCTCGAACACGTCATCTCAACTGGGATCTCTGGAGAACGCCGAACCTATTCCACTTGGAAAAGAAGTCCATGGCCATCAGAATACATTATTATTCGCCAGTACGGACAAGGCTTTTCTCGCAGTGAATGAAAAGGTACTGCGAAGTACAAAAAGCGTTCCGAATATCCGAAGAAGGGCTGAAAAGCGCACTCCGTCTTTCTCTCCCAGCCCCTGCATTTACGCAACCTGGTCAAGCCGGGATTATGATAGGCGTGGTGACCCGATCATTTTCGATCAACTAGACCCCGCGGGTATGCAAATGATTAAAGAAGAGATTAATAGCCTTAAGATGGTAAGTCATTGATGATTTCATTTTGATTCCGTTTACTGAGATTATTCCAGGAAATGGATGTACACGAAGAATCGAAGATATACACGCACTTTTATTGTTAATGTAATTAGTAATGTTTAAATCTATAAATAAAGTATTGATACCCTCGTTTTCAAGAAGATAATGATCATTTGAAGTCTTCCGGCCTGCCTTTTATTTTTCAATGTTCACATCTAATTCAGACACCTGACGTAATCTTTGTGTGATAGATGGTCGATGAAAATTTTGAACCTTATCAACACACGGACTCAAGTATGAAGCTAAGTTAATTAATTTTGGAGTTAGCAAATGATCAAGACCCAATCAAATTGTTCAATCAACTGATTGTATTCCGGCCCTTGTGGGGTCGGTGCTTCTGGGGAAAATCCTGTAAGCCCACCTCGTATTTCTTTTACCAGAACTAAGAACTAAGTAAGAATGAATAGCATGGAATGAATAGAAATAGATTCAACACTGAAACATCTAAATAATATGGTTCGTATATTCTACTTGCGCCGAAAGAGTAGTTTGGAGAGCCCCTTTTTGGCATCGTCCTGATCAGTCTTGGTCGACTCTGTTTTCTTCGGCCACGGCCACAACCCATCCATCGGCATATCATCATACATGATGTTAAAGTTCTTGTTTGGTTCGCGAACGTTGAAGTGGTAAATTATCTCTGGCCCTGGCTTATAGCCTGCCGCATGATATATGCGGTTTGTCGAAAGGTGGTCAAGGCGAAATTCTGACAAGACTCTAATCTCCCGAGCATAGACATGAAGGGAGCCTTTCCAAGATGTTTCTGTGATACGGCTTGAAAGTTTGTAGCTCCGAGCGCAATTCCAATTCATGTCTTTCATCTCTGGGTGGGTGAACTTATGGTTCAAGAAAATACGCCCCTGTGTTCTATACATGTTGGCTTCATCGCAAAAGAGACCTTTCTTCATTGCGCTTCCCATGCTCCGGGTAACTATGCACAGTTGGGCTTGCCACTCTAAGGCAGGATTGGATGTAGGGTCGTCATTCGACGAGAACCACATTTCGATTGTCCACCATTTCTTCGCTTGTTCCAACTCTGATGGCGCGAGAAAGTCCTTCCAGGACTCGCAAGCGTCCTTTTCGCTAAGCAACATGTTGTAGGAGAAAGGCCCACTGGTGCAGGACTGTTCAGATTTTGTGTCCTGAGAATATTCTGGGGGTGGGGATGTTGATCCCATTGTGTCGGAATTGTTGCAGGAGGATGTTCCCAGGCAAGTTTGAAAGGCGACAACAAAAAGGCAGTCGTCTTTAGGGCTTATAAGGTATTTGCTGTTATAATAGCGAAATGAGTGAAACTGAGTGTAGGCGGGGCCAATTCAAGGCGGTGTCCGGGGCATTTTATCATTGTTTTGAAGCTAAGAAGGTAGACAGCCAGCTGGTTATGTTAAGCTTTTGTAGACTTTGGTTCAAGAAGATTTAACATTTTTATATACATTGTTATCTCACGTCTTCGGTTATCGCCGATGCATCTTGCAAAGTCAAACTTTTTATGGTGTGCAGCACTCCATTGTTGTGGGCTGGCAGTGACCTTTAAGAATCGTTTGGAAACCATTTGTGCGAAGGCGCTATGGTACTCGAACTGGCGGTAATGAATGAAATGCACCAAATAAAGAAACTACAAATCACTAGATATTGCCTTTGTTTTCACCCAATAAGTTAATTTTCAGCCCTTTTAAATTTTCATAGTGGTGAATCATATTGCGATTGGATGAGCTACTACCGTTGTGAACTGGTTCGAATCTGGCCCTTAAAGTTTGATCTCATACACCCACTCCTTCCATCCACATTAGCGAGGATTGACCAGTGCATTTAAAGTACTACCCCCTTTGGTCCCAATAGAAAATTGATCACTGTCAAACTCAAAGTAGTCTGCCTTCAGGCCCTGGAGATCAAGGTTGAACTTCGGAACGAATGAAGAGAGGAAAAGGTACATCTCTGCCCATGCAAGACTAAATTGGCATGTTTAGTGTGTATACCAATTTCTAGAACGGGTGGCAACATACTGAATTCCAAGACAAATCCTTGTGCCCCTCGAAAAAGGGGCGTACGTCTTCTCGGCCTTCTTTCGGGCCTCTGGATCCACCCACCGATCTGGGTTGAATTGGTGTGGCTCTGGGTAAAGCTTTTCATCCATGTGCATGAAAAGCGTTGTCATTCCAACAGGGGTGCCAGCAGGAATACGCCAATTCTTGTAGAAAATATCTCGATCAGGTGCAATCCGCTGCATCCGGGTACCTAGGGCGGGACTCATGCGCATGCCTTCCATCAACACGGCTGTTAGGTAAGGCAGCTGTTCCAGGGTTCGCAACTCGAAGAAGCCATCAATCAATAAGGTTGATTGAGTGGCTGCATCGTCAAGCTCCGCACGTAGTTGATCAAGAATTCTAGGGTTGCTATAAACGTGGTAGATAACTAGCCGCAATACGCTGGCTGTCGTCTCAACACCAGCACCGCTGACAGAAACGACATCACTCCAGACACGGCTGAAAACCTTTTCTTCTGGTGGAAGCCTAGAATTGATAATCTCGTGGACAATAGTACGTTGGGCCTTATCGTCTTTCGTAGATGACGCTGCAGAATCTATGAGCCGACGGGTCTCGTCGTCGATTGACTTGGAGCATCGTAGATTAATTAGTAAAGGGAACAGTCATCAAAGGCTTCGATTTGGACCTACTGCGGCATAACTCACAAAGCTAGCCGTGAGCTCATCTGAATGCCGGATGATAAAGTCCTTTGGTATGGCAAGCATGGCAGGACCGTACCAGCGAATATGCTTGGTCAAACGCCACATCTTGCCGCCGGCATACACGAACTTTGACGGACCAGCACCGAAATCATCTTGATCCAGAAAATTATGGCTTTTACCGAGAAGGTAGATGCTCAAAACGTCGCGCTGAAATGCACTTATTGCATTACCAATGTCAATCACTCGCCTTGTACCTTGAAATCCTTCAACGCGCCGAAAAAGCTTATTCAAATGGCCTCGGATTAGATCCAACTGATTTGCCACTTTGGGTTTAGAGAAGTACGCATTAAGAGGCTGGCGCCGGGCTTTATGTTGGTCATGATCGGCTGTGAATATGATTGCACCCTTGGCATTGCACGCGTCGATAGCCCAGTCATACTTGTTCCAACGGCCGTCGTGTCGGAAAAGCCTCTCGAAGAAGGTCGGATCGTTTACATGTAGTTCATATGGGCTGATACGAATAATGGGACCTTTTAGCATATAGATTTGTTAGTATAAGTATTTGTGATACCAAACAGGGCAATCACCATATTTTTCATGCATGCTCGCAATTTTCTTCGTGTACTGCCCATTTTGAACAACATCATAGTAAGCTTCGTAGTAACGGGTAATGGCGGCAAGTTTGGGACCAGGAAATGGTGCTAGTGGATGCCAAAATATTCGGTAGCAAGCGAGAGATATGAAGTAAAATATTATTGCTGTTGATATGAGTTCCCAATACATGTCATAGGTAAACATGACAAGAATTTTGAATATTGCCAAAAATTAAGAGGAGATAGAAAAGCAAACTGTCTGAAAAACGGAGATTTGGTGACCAAACCCTATAGTATTTGGGGGATGATGAACTTCAAGAGTAAGCTGGGGACAGGCCCGATTATCCAGTCCATCAAAGTATGAATATATTAGCCAAGAGCCTAAAAGCAAAGCTTCAGGGTCGCAATCTAGAAAGTTGTGAGATTTTAGAGTCAACACAATTCCCAACTGCATCCAGAAACTTGAGCTATGCTGACACACCGCTGACAGAGTGAAGAGCGTACGGCCGAAATTTCTCTCCCGAACCGGGGATGAATAGTCACACGAGAGAATAATAATGATATGATACTACTTGGGTTAATTTACTTTAGCTCTTTCACTGTTGATATTGACCTTGATTCAACTTTTGGATGATGTGATGATTTATAGGTCTGTTGGCGGACGAAATTTCTCCCGAACGTGCCGAGACGCAAATCTCACAGACATCGATGAACTAATTATGCATGCTATACATGAAAGGGCGCCTCGGAGCTTTCCTTATTGAGCGGCATCATGCATGGTAAATGTAGTGTTTGATGTGCCAGAAGCCTTGTTAAAGGGCAATACCTGGAGAGCAAGCCCTATCAACCAGACTGGAAAAGCAACTATCACAGATGCGAAATAGTAAAAGAAACTCAATGAAAAGATGCATTATTACGAAATCATATTCATATTGTGGTGCTTCCGTGCAAGCTTTTTTTACTTGTGGAAGACGGCATCAAGTCTGACGAAATTTGTCAAAGCAGCAACAGAGCTTGAGGTCTGCAGATCTCTGCATATAAAGCTAACTGAAGCCAGTTAGTATATAGTAAGCCCTATTGCTACCTCGTGGTTGTAATTTGATGACGACGAGACAAATGTCTCGGATATGGCCTGTAATAGTTTAGTGCGAATAGCAAATGTGTTGGCGTTTGCATGCTACAGGCCCACCACATGCATGAATTTCGCGAACTTTTTTTGCACCAACCTCGGGCTTCAGAACAGACAGCGGTTGTCAGCATTTAATACTGCTTTTGGAACAACAATTCTCCTACCTATTGAAAACTAAAAAATGCGACATAAGCAAAAAAATGGTTCTGTCTTTTGACAGATGGCGTCTCTCCCGCCGGGAATTGAACCCGGGTCTCAAGCGTGACAAGCTTGCATACTGACCACTATACTACGGAAGATTGGTAGCTGTGATCAGCTACTGTAGTACCGGATTTCGATACCGTGGGGTGAACTAGTCTGATATATAAAGCATTTTAACATAGCAGCCACAGTATTGAGTAACCTTTTGTCCGTCAGCTAGCCAGCGCATAACATATGGCCATTTATGATGATTGAGGTTTTGAAAGGCTCTATTTTGGGTTCGGCTTTGCATATTTACGGCTAATTTTCTATTCTAACAAAGAAGTCCGTTTCTCCCTCCTTGGGTACCACTGATGCTCGGGCAAGTAGATTGTCGCCAACCGACAACCTCAGTTTCTCAGCCGTGGCCGGCGCATTCAACACCAGCGGCTCGGATAATTTGTTCATCTGCCTTGCAGCCTTGAGCGCTTCCCTGAGTGCAAAAAAGACTGTGGACCCTAAGAATAGAGGAGGCTCCCCTATGCCCTTGCTACTTTGAATGGATCGAAGATTTTTCCAACTAACAGGCTTGCCCTCCGAGTCTTGCTGCAGCATTGACACGTTGAATTCTTGAGGAATATCCGAAAACCCTGGTTTACCATTCATTAGCTTTAAAGACAGAAAAAGACTATTAATGAGGGAAAATTACCCGGTATCTTGTATGTTCCTGGTCCCTTTGTAAACATCTCACCATTCCTTGTCCAGAGTAACTCTTCCATTGTAAACAAACCTTGGCCTTGTACAAAGGCGCCTTCGATCTGTCCGTAATCGATGGCAGGGTTTATGGAACGGCCGACATCCTTTTTTCGTTAGTTCCTTTCAAATTGACTACAAGTTGCATTCTCACCATCATGATATCGGTCCGAAGGACTGTGTGATCTCCCGTTAACAAATCGAGCTCAACTTCAGTGATTCCCCTGTAAAACCCCAATAAGCCTTAGTCATAACCAGCTCATAAACTGTTACCTACACTCCCTGAGTCCAGTAATAATACCTAACGAGAACTAATTAGCAAGTACTGGGAAAGGTTGGGGTAAATGGCCTACATTGGAAGCGGGTCTTTATAATTGCCCCATTGGAATCCAACTCTGGGCATCTTCCAAAATCCATTTGCTGCCAAATTGACTCTGTCTCTGTAGGCAGCATGTGCAATCACAGACAATGGCGCGTCGTCGCCATATTTCTCTCGATATGGCTTCAGGCGCTCGTTGAGCTGATCACAGGCGTTTTTGACCGCCATTCCGTTCAAATCGGTTCCTGAAGATGCCGCAGTAGGTGAGGGGTTGGCAACCTGGTCTGTCTGGGAATCCTTATTAAAAATCTCGTCAACGCTGACTCTGAGTTCTTCTGCAGCCACTTGGCACATTTTTGTGTAGAGTCCCTGGCCCATTTCGGTCCCTCCATGATGAAGTAGTACTGAGCCATCTTCGTAGATTCTCACATAGGCTCCAGCTTGGTTTAAGTGTAATGCAGTGGCAAAACTATACGCGGGTCAATATTAACATCCTGAGATGGGACCGAACACTTACCTCAAACCAAATTTTGTGGGAATTTTGCAGATCCCCCGTTTCTTAAAACGGTTCTTGTTATTGAAATCAACAATAGTCGCTTTTCGCTTTTCGTAATCCGCCTTAGCGCTTAGTTGTTCAAGCATAGTGGCGATGTGAAAATCGTCGGTGATTTCCTGGAGAAATGGCGTCAACTGGCCAACTTTATAGAGGTTTCTGAGGCGCAGCTCATCGATGTCGATATTGAGACCCTCTGAAATTGCATTCATAAACGACTCGGTGAAATACATGCCCTGCGGTCCACCAAATCCTCGGAACGCTGTGTTGCTAACCGTGTGCGTTTTGCAGACCCATCCACGAATCCAAGCATGTGGTATGTGGTAACAATTATCAATATGAGTACAAGCGCGGTCCCTGTACATTCAGGTTAGATAGCAAGATCACGCTGTTCAGAAGGTAACTCACATTACAGCGCCGCTCATGTCAAGAGAGAAACCTCCATTATTGTATACATCGGCTTCGAGGCATATTATCTTCCCCTGAGAATCCGTACCAACTTTCCATTGGCATTTCATCGAGTGTCTTTGACCGCTGAATGCCATATCTTCATCACGGTTAAGCATTAATCGAATCGGTCGTCGAGCTTTCTTAGCGGCGATCGCTACAAAACAGGCGATAGGAGTGCTCCTAGATTCCTTACCACCATAAGCACCGCCGATTCGACGCACTCTCAAGTTCACTCTACTCATTGGAACTCTGAGGACTTGAGCAACAAAAACTTGGTTTTCCATCAAGTTCTGTGATGAGGTGTAGACTTCCATGGAACCGTCCTCCGAGTGAGGAATCGCAAGAGCTGCATTTGTTTCCAAATAGAAATGTTCTTGTCCACCGAGCCTTGTGGTTCCTTGGAAGACATGTTCGCACTTCTTAAAAGTATCATCGAGAGATCCTTCAACGGCGTCGCCCTTTTTAAGTTGCTTTCCATGCTTGAAGAAGCTTTCGGCTTGAATTGCTTCATCAATAGTCAATATTGCCGGACGTTTCTTGTATGAGACATGAACCTTGTCTGCCGCAGCACGAGCTTGTAGGGCAGATTCGGCGTATACCATGCCAATAACTTGACCGTAGGAGTGAACTTCCCCATCAGCAAAAAGGGGTTCATCGACCACAACTGGCCCCCAGATGTTAGATCCTTTAGGCAGACTTTCTTTATCGATGTAGCCCTTAACACCTGGCATTTGCATGGCCGCGGACCAGTCCACATTGACAATCTCTGCGTGTGCCATCTTAGAAGTTACAAGAGCGCCAACCAACTCGTTTTTCTGTTCATGCATATCATCCACATACTCTGCCTCTCCTGTACAGTGTTTCAAAGCTGAGAGATGAGGAATCTGCTTGCCCACTACTTTTGTCGCCGTCGGTAAGATGTGGTCTCTACTGCCGCTTGATATTTCACGGTGGATTTCTCGAATTATTTCATGGTCAACCTCGGCGAGGCGTAATTCGGCAATCGCTTCATGCCAAAATCGGAAGAAAAGCGAAAGCGTCAGCACTTGCGAATTGTTAGTCAACTTCAAGGCCAGCGAGCGAATGATATATACCTTTCCGATAATGAGCCATTCCTCCTGGAACACCATGCGGTAGATCAAAGTCTACCAACAACGCATTCAAGGCACACTCAAGTGTATTTCCATCGGCCCATAGCTTACCCAAGACTGCTTGCTGTGTCTTTTGAGCAAGTATAGTTGTCGGGGCCATGCCTCCATAAGCGAAACTGCAAGATTCAACTTTTCCATTCTTATCAAGGCTGACTCTTAATCCCGCAGTGACAATGGCGATATCGTCATCTTTTCTCTTTGCTTGTTTGTAGGCTTTGATGACTTGACTGGAATCGTTTGATGCAAGGGGGATGACGATGTGAGTGATCACGCCATCTGCCGGCAGTGCAGTTTTCCTATATCCAAGGAAGAAAGATGAAAGTGGAATTTCTAAAGGGCTTCCTTGGAGAGTGCGAATAATTAGTCTCGCTCCGGCGGCGAGGAGAACAGGTGCAGAATCCGAAATTGGACTTGCAGTAGCTAAGTTTCCAGCAAGACTAGCTACATTGCGGATTTGGCGACCCGCAAAATAACGGAGCTGTTTCCGAAGTGCTTCAAAAACAAAGGCTTTTTGCCCAAGTATTCTGTAAAGCTTTCCAGAAATCTCTTCTACCTGAGATAGTGGTAGATTACCAGGAATATGAACCTCCTGAAGGCCATCAATCTCTGCTTTTGTCTCTGGCAAAGAGAATGTGTTCAGTTCAGTGATATCCGAGGCATAAACGGAGACCTGGAAATCCGTCTTTTTGAATCGAACCTCAATTTGCGTTTCACTAGCACCACCTATTATCTTGGCAGACGGCAAAGCACTCTTCAGTTCAAGAAGTTGCTGCAACGTAGTAGGCCTGAACCACATTTTCCTTTCGCTACCATAGCAGATCGGTTTGGGCTGGTATTTCCAGAGGGATGGCGGAAATATAAACTCTGATTCTGGGCTGTACGGGGCGAAAGTATGCAAGGGTTTACTGGTATCAATGGAAGAGACTTGAGGTGTTGGCAGCTTGGGCTCCAAGCCCTCAACTTCTGAAGTGCCACACGGTGACTGTTTTCTGTCTCGACAACAACCTCCGGGTCGACCACACGATTCTGGGCTTGATGATGTAATTCGGTCATTTGAGGACGAATCCCACATATCATCTTCACCAGAGCTGTCTGATGTTGTAACACTCTCGACAACGCTCCCTTGAAGATCCTCTACGATGAATGTTCGTGCGGCTTCGAGTATAGGCTTGTAGCCTGTCTGTGTAATTGTGAGTAATTGATTGAACCTTTCGCATAAAAAAGCTTTCTTACACATCTGCACAAATTCCCGTCAAGATGACCCTGAAGTTCTATATCGGAGCTGGTAAGATGGAATCTGCCATCCTTGTACGAATTTCTGATGAGGGCATAGAGACTCATCACGATTCCTGGAGTGCAAAAGCCGCACTGCGTACCACTTTTACTGTAAGTTACTGCTTGAAGCATTTATGTGCATCCACACTGTGGAACTTACTGCATCTTTGCTATTCTCTCTTGAAGTGGATGCGGATGGTCGACTGTCCCAAGTGCTTCGATAGTAAGAAGACTCTTGCCATCAACGCCAATCAGCGGGAAGAGACAAGCATTTACGGCGACATGTTTCACTTGCTTTCCGGGGCCAGCCTTCTGTAGGACCACGGTGCAGGCACCGCAGCCTCCCTCACCGCACCCCAATTTAGTGCCTTTCAAGTCATCTTGAGCCCTGATCCAATCGAGAAGTACCCAGTCAGGATTGGGATCTACAATCCTAACTGCTCGCCCATTTACAAAGAAGTTCAACTCTGACGACTCATAAGCGGACCGGTCGATTGATGATATTGAACCCACTCCATCCGTCGGCTTTACACTCCCTGTCTCAGCAATTTTCGATGGCATTCTGATTTGGCGAGATTAGTCACTGATAATGAGAGTAGCTTATCGCCAGGAGATTGATTCACACAACAATCCCCTGGTAAATTCTTTTCTGATATTTTTCAGGGTAGCCAATTTCGTATTATTGAGGGGTTGGTTTGACAGGGAAGTAAACTGGGAAGGGCAGCGTTAGCTACTTCTCATTTCTGTCCGTGTAAGATGACCCGTGATCTATATAAAGGTGGGAGGCCAATTGACCCCTCGCCATTGATACCACCCGGGGTTCCCCGCCTTACAAGTAGTGGCGAACCGGCGTTCCGGCAGACTGCTCCAAAGGGCATAGATCAAACTCAGTCCATGCTCGGAAACGGTCACAATGAGCTATACATCTGTGGCAATGCATTAGTCAAAAGAGCTGTGAGTAGTACCCACCCCCACTCTTTCAGCGGTGCAATCAACAAAGATGGATAACAAAAATCATGAATGGGGTTGATATCAAGGTAAACGGGTTTTCCCCTCCGCCCTTGGATGATAAAGCAGCTAATGCGAAATACCTTGGCGATGACTGGGCGGTACATTCACCCCACTCTTGTCCCATTTACCAGCACTTGAGACTACAAGATGTTGAACGCAAAACGTCCAACCATGAGTACACATGACACACAAATCACAAACAAACTCACTAGTGATCTCTCAGAATGAAGCTGTGATTCCTCTTCCCCATTCTTCTCTCTCTACCCCACTTACTGGTGAGTCGTCTCGCAGTAGCGCAGCTGTGGCACCCCACCTTTGTTCTCCAAACCCCAATCCTGAAGCCACTGTAACACCTGCCCTCTAGGTGGGCTTAGCTTCTGATTTCAGCCAGGATCAGCCTCCACTGTTTGCATGTACACTACGCCACTTTGGCAGCAGACAGCTAATTCATGGCCCAACGCAAGATGTCAGATGGAATCGTGGCAAGACTGCCGACACCGTACGGGCCTAGTTAAATCAATGATTGATGTTGCTGCCCAAGGACATCTGTCTCTTCCAAGCTTTTTGGCTTATGGTGTTTTGAAAACTTGCCACATTGAGAGAGTGTGTGTGACCTTTGAGCCATCTGATTGATTTCGAGTGATTCTTACTTCCGCCTTTCAACCTTTACGTTTCCTAACAAAACTTTTATGGTCCAAAAGTTGTTACGGGTCTGTTTTATACATCTCCGCACACAAACAGCATGGAAAAGATGGCACCAGGCGGAACCATGGATTATAATGACCGTATTGAATCGCTGCGGACAGAAGAATACCCAATGCTAAAAGGCTAGTATCGCGATATTAGATCAGGGTTACTCGAAACATCCTACTGATGCCTTTGTTAGAACAGATTTACCTTGACCATGCAGCCACTACGCTATATGCGAATTCGCTGCTGGCAAGGTTCGCTGCAGACATGAGCAGTAATCTATACGGCAATCCCCATTCGGCTTCTGCTTCATCACAAACATCGACGGCCCGCGTCGAGAATGTTCGGGAACGAGTCCTTGACTTTTTTAATGCAGACCCATCGCACTTTGATGTAGTATTCGTGGCAAACGCAAGTGCCGGAATTAAGCTCGTTGCAGAAGCTTTTCGAGCCTGTCCGGGTGGCTTCGACTATTTGTATCATCAAGCTTGCCATACAAGTCTCGTCGGAGTCCGAGAGGAGGCCTGTCGTAGCCAATGTGTGGATGATAAATTTATCCACGACTGGCTAGATGACAACACTATCTCAAACGGCGTTGGCTACGACAAGACCACCTTATTTGCATATCCTGCTCAGTCAAACATGGACGGTCGGCGATTTCCTCTATATTGGAGTAAAAGAATTCGCGAGCGACAACTCAAGTCCTCCAATGCGATGTACACGTTACTAGATGCTGCTGCATATGTTTCAACATCCCCACTGGATCTCCGCGACGTAGAATCCGCGCCCGACTTTGTCGTTCTAAGTTTCTACAAAATATTTGGATTTCCTGATCTTGGTGCTCTTATAGTGAAACGAGAATCTAGTCCTATTCTTCAGGGTCGGAAATATTTCGGCGGCGGTACTGTCGACATGGTTGTATGCGCGAAAGAGAGCTGGCACGCTCCCAAATCACACGACCTCCACGCGTCATTGGAAGACGGCACCTTGCCTATTCATAGTATAGTTGCACTGAATTCGGCATTCGACATTCACCAAAAGCTTTTTGGCTCCATGGCGGATATATCGAAGCATACCGCATACTTGACAAGGAGGCTGCTTCAGGGTTTAGAGAATCTGAGACATGGGAACGGTGAGCCAGTCTGTACCATGTATTCACCGAGGGCCGGCGACATATCCTCGAAGCTGAGTATGGGCGCCATAGTCGCATTCAATTTGAGAGGACCCTGTGGATCTTGGGTCAGTTTAACTGAGTTCGAAAAGCTCGCAACACTCCACGCCTTTCATCTCCGAACAGGCGGGGTGTGTAATCCAGGTGGGATTGCAGCTGCACTCAATCTCGAGGCTTGGGAGATGAAAAAAAACTTCTCAAATGGCTTTCGATGCGGTGATGAAAATGATGTCATAAATGGCAAACCGACTGGCATCATCCGAGCCAGTCTTGGTGCAATGAGCACCCTCAAGGATGTGGACAAGTTCATAGCTTTTATCCGCGAATTCTATCAAACCACGCAGTTAGCTGAGCCACGACCTATGCGCAAAATGTTCGCTCCCAACGGTATGGAAATTATCCGCGTTGAAGACATCATTATCTACCCAATAAAAAGCTGTGGTGGTTTTCACATTCCAAAGGATCAATCGTGGGAAGTAAGGCAAGAAGGGCTTGCATGGGATCGAGAGTGGTGTTTGGTACATACCGGATCAGGGCAGGTTCTAAGTCAAAAGCGATACCCACTAATGGCGCTCTTTCATCCATCCATAAACCTCAATGAAGGTACCTTGAAGGTTGCTTACAGAGGGAAGCTTCCAAAGGACCACGAGAGCTCAATTTGCATTCCGCTTTCCGTTAACCCAACCTTGTTCAACCCAACAGTGTTTTTAAAAGATGCACCATCGAGAGTATGCGGTCAGAATATTTCAGCACAGAGATATGTCTCAGCAGAAATTAATGTATTCTTCTCAAACATCCTGGGCGTGAAGTGTGTGCTTGCCCGTTTTCCCGCTGGAGGTCAGGGTCAAAGCATGCGTTACGCCAAAGCACACATACAAAAGCACCAACTTGAAGATACAGTGAAGAATAGTATTGCATCGGAATTCAATACCTTGAAATCGATGCAAGAGCCTTGCACAGAAACAAAAAAGCCAAAAATTCTGCTCTCCAATGAAAGCCCAATACTAGCCATAACTTCAGCCAGTCTCCATACACTCAACACGGATATCATCAAAAGCGGTGGGAAGCCAGTGTCACCTGATGTGTTTAGAGCAAACATTGTTATCGGAAGCGGATCCCAGACTTCTGGATTCGCCGCTTACTCCGAGGACTTTTGGAGCAGGTTGAGGATTGGACAACTAGACTTCGAGACACTAGGTTCATGCCGCAGATGCCACATGGTTTGCATCAATCAAAAGACGGCAGATAAAAGTAGCGAGCCATATGCTACCCTGTCAAAAACAAGGCGGTTCGATGGAAAAGTATTTTTTGGGACTCATATCTCTCGCATCCCGAAGCCTGAAGTACCCTCACAGTGTGTGACGACTGAAATGGGGATTACAATAGGTGATGTCGTCCAGATACGTCAATAAAGTTTTGTTTGCTGGAGAGAATAGGAAAAGTATTTGATCATTGTTTAGATGAGGTTTTCTACCTTCGTGTGATGGTAAAAAAGGCTACGACACGCGTAAAACCAAGTCCAGCGCTCTAGTAATAATATAGCATTTTATTTAAACTTGCCTAAAGGTAAATAACACTAATATATTTACTTTGTTAGAAAATTCCCAGCAGCTGGGTTAGAAGAGAAATTTCGGCACGAGGGACTGCGTGTGACTGAATTGTGGGCCGCGAGATTCTAGTGATGAAATTTTCTCGGAAAACTCTAACAATCGGTGGGCTTCCATAGCTCAGTTGGTTAGAGCTTCGTACTAATAATTGCTCCGGCAAATGTTAGTGATGCGAAGGTCGCAGGTTCAAGCCCTGCTGGGAGCATTCAGATGTTCACATCGCCTACCGACTCTCTTTTTTTGCCTTCTCTGTATTCTGTTTTCTATCCTTTTGTTCTAAGATGATGCTATTGTTTCTTGGCTTCTACTCAACTCAGGCATCTATTGACCTCGTTCCAAAAGATTGTTTGCGCCTCACTAAACTGCAATGTAATAATATCTTGTCGCAGCGTCATATTCTAACAGCACTTCGGCATTCATCTGTTCAACATCAATCACAGTCTGTCGCCATAGATGCACCTCATAGGCATCAGCCATGATAGCTGGGGATACCATGGCGCAAAGATATTGTAGTTCTTTGGACCTCGTGTTTCCATTTTCGACCTCGGTAGCGGGAGCCGGGCTAAGAATGATCGCTATGTTGATACCAGGCAACGCCATCGGGGATCCCAATTGTGGGCTCCAACTCACGACCATCCCTGGTCGAATCCGATTCTTGAATGGAACTGAGAGACTGCCAGCACCTGGATCTTTGCTCGATTCTCGCTGTGCTAAGCCTGGTTCAGATGTCAATGCTCCTTTTGGAAGCTTCTGTGCGTTTTGTGCACGCTTGGAGTCAACATGCATCTGCCACAGTTTCGAACGGAAAGCTTTGGTCTGCTCAATCGTGACACCAAGAGTTTTAAGGCAACGGGACTCGAATTCAGGGCCAGGAAGACGCAAAATTTGGGCTCCAGTCTCGATAGGGGAGAGGATTGTGGCATCAATGGAAGGGGTACCGGACTGCATTTAACAATGTAGTCAGTACGCATTACAATGGTTACTGGGAGAATATGAATTGTTCTTACATTATTTTCAATCCAATCCTTGAGCTGCTGGTTTGACCAGGTCATTGGCGCGTTGGGCTCAAACTGTAGTGATTTTGAAGTTGGCACCAGGACCCGTAAAGTCTCTGCGTATCGAAGAGTGTTTTTGCTTGGGCCTACGTCCGCAAGGCATGGGTTTATACAGGCGATGACGGCAGTTTTGCATGTTCGCTGTATTGCTGGGTCAAAGACGTGCTTCAGAACCTTGGTTAAGGCGCTCTGGCGGAAAGGCACATGAGCCTTCTTCTTAGAGCCGATCAGTGTACCAACAAGAGCATCTGCTTCGGCCTTTCCTCGAATGCATTCCTTCAGAACTGAAAGGCTTGTATTGATTTCACGTGTTTCCTTCATTCGCTGCGCGGTATGGGCTATCGAATCGCGAGCAGCTTCGGAGCCGGCCAAATCTATGAGGTACAGCAGGCCATCGGGGGCTTCCGTGTCGCCGGGGTTCTCGATTCGAATTCGACAAATGGAATGCGAGCGGGATGATGTATCATTCTTCTCGGTGGACTCTGTACGGCGAAAGCTGGTTGCCATGTCAATCAGATTCAGCATCTCGTCCGCTGTAGTTATCTGGTGCTCCACAGCGCCAGTAAGTTGGGTAACACCGAGGGAGTCTTCTAGAATGGAAATTGGGCTACAGTTGTTCAGAAGGTCTGGCATCAGGTCATTAGATGTTTAATCGAATAACTCTGGAGAATTTTGAGATCGTACCACGTGCAGAATTTCCTGCCAATTCGAAAATGGTGACATGGATGTTGCGACTTCCATCAAGAGTTCCTCCAAGTATTTCTTTGGCAACGAGGCGCTCCAGGTGGGTTACTGTATACGTCTTTCCAGAACCAGTTTGGCCATAGGCAAAGAGTGTGCCTATGCCGCCATTCCAAGCCCAAGGTATAAGAGGCTTGACAGCATCGTTGTAGATTCCTTCCGTTGTGGCTTCTGCGTCATAGACGCGGTCCACCTGAAAATTGAACGACTTGGATGCACGAGTCAACACAGCGACGTTAGTAGGCGATACAAGTACAACTAGCTTACTCGCAAAAGGGCCGGTCCGCGAACGGGATGCCTGAGTTCGTGGATGTCCAAGACGTTGGAGTCTTTTTCGCGAGGAAATACAGATGGGGGCCAGCCCACATCCCGCTCGTCGTCCAGCAGGGGCCGAAGCCGTGTGGTGACAAGCATGTTCGGAGCACGTGCCGGGGTTGCATCTGCAGCTGGGTGGTTAGCTGACTTAGGTGGCTTGAATCGCTGTACCAAGGTCTGATAGCGATCGATGTTTTCAAGCAGAAATTGTTCCATTGTGGATGGTGAAAAGAGCTATGGGTTTTGGCAATTTTGTGTTCAAGTTGCGATTTAGTGGGTTAAGTAAGATCTCTTCTCCGTCTCGAGGGGTTTGGTATTTTAATTCCAGTGAGACCCTCCCAAAAATAAAAAGGTTCTGAGAAAAATAGAAAGAAATAAGTTTGGGTTTGACAAGTGATGAATAGCATTGGTTTTTACCGGGTGTCGGATCCTTGGGTGCTGATCCTCAGTCTCTGGTTGGTTTATTTCTTGTCTGCCTGGCACTATCAACAAGCCATTGTGTCACTGGGAAGATCTACCAGTTGCTGTGGGAACAGGCTCCAGCAAGAGAAAAGAGATCGATCAGGATTAATCTAGCTGCCTAAAGCAACGGTATGAAGTTGTTATCATTGAGACGGTCGCTGTCGAAGGAGTTTGCCGAAGCCATCACGATTCTCTTGAGACGCGTAGGGTAGCCATCGTGCCATCCCACCTCGTGTCCCGCTAACACACCATCATTGGGCTCCAATCCCATCAGAGTGGGGCAAAAGACCTTTTGTTTATTTCCTCTCGGCTCGTACCGATCAAACTGGGTGTGTCATCAGGCGCTTAAATCCGGAGGAGGCCTCCACTTCGGGTGATTCTCCAATCTCCCCCACCAGAACTCCCCGAATTGAGTTTTCGTTTCAGCCCTAGCTGCGGGAATGATGTGCAAGCGAAATGGCAGTTGGATGGGGCTCTTGCTGTCCAGGTCGGCACAATATGGCATATCTATCTTGACCTGTCACCACTCACAAGCTCTCACCGAAGGCACCTCAGTGCCGAACGCCGACATAGACTACTTTTTAGGCTAATAACCATAAGTGCTAGTAATGCAGACTGCCTGCAGCTGATCGGCTCAGTCAGCTCGTCTAGCTCAGCTCACGCAGGGGTAGCAACGTGCTTGAGTTGTGGCGTGGCTGTGTCAGCAAAACTTCGTGACACAATGACACCCCGCGTTGAGGTCTGCAAACTCGCTCTTTCTCCTCAACATTTTCCCCTCAAGTAAAAGCTATGAGGTTCTTGTCAGGTATGTCACTCTTGCTGCGGCTGGCCTCGCTGGTTGCCGTGGCCTTCGCCCAGGCGAAGACAGTCAAGGACAGCGAATGCGACTGTTTTTTGACAAACGGCTCGAACCCGGAATACTTTACCAACCACATGTTTTTCGATTTCCGCAGTCTCTCAAAATATGCTGGCGTACCAACCCCAGTCCGTACCTATTCCAAGGTGTCTGAAGCCCCATATTCAAGCGATTACTTTGAGAGCGATGAATGGCAAGATGTCTGGGACATTCAAACCTGGGACAACAGTTATGGACCAGGTGAGGGATTGTCGAACGACGCAGGCGTGCTTATGGCCAATTCTAAAAGCAATGTCTACATTGAAGACAATGAAGACAACAATCCAGCCTCGAAAACATATCTCACACTGCGCACAAAACGTCTTCCCGGCTTTCAGACTGCCGCAGAGTTTGAGAGTGTCAAATCTAACTATCTCTACGTGTCCATGAGGATGCTGGCTCGGACCGTGGGCAGTGCCGGTGCTGTCACTGGCATGTATACCTACCGTGATGCCACTGGAAAGTTGGCCGACATCCAAGAATCTGACATTGAAATGTTGACTCGGGGTCCGAAAGATAAGATTCAATATACGAACCAGCCGTCCTATACAGTCGATGGGGGCACGATTCCTGAGGCCACGAGGAATTCTTCCACGCCAGACTGGACAGAATGGGTCTCCCATCGCTTGGACTGGCACCACGATGTCGTGATCTGGTATGTAAATGGCAAGGAAACTGAGAGAATCGAGTTTCAGACGCCAAAAGACCCTGTAAACATACATTTCAGCTCGTGGAGTGATGGCGGCACTTGGAGTGGCAACATGTCGATGCTTGACCAGGCACTACAGCAGATCCAGTGGATCGAGATCTTGTACAATACTACCGACAAGAATGTTGTCGAGATGCGTGACTTTTGGGGCCGGAGACGTGCTGAAAAGACTTGCAAAACTGTATGTAGTGTGGATGAGAGCCCTGAATTGGGCAGCGCGGTGATTTATTCGGATGCTACGCGCATGAAGGTTGGCGTAGCTTGGGTGATGGTCGCTATGATGGGCTTCACTATGTTTGCTCAGCTTCTATAACGAATTCATGAGGTCCTTCTCCTAAAGATCCCATCTATCCTTTAAGCATATGTAAACTGGTCAAATATCTTTAGCAATCCTTTAAACCCTTTCATACGAAATCGAGAAATTGGGAATAGTGGGCACCCGAGGAAAAACTAACACGAGTGATTGAATACAGTCTACGGCATAATTCCTTCGCAGCTATCGCTTGTATGCGAATGTGAACATGAGGAAGGGATAGAAACTTGAGCAGCAGGAGAAATTTTACATGCACGTGATGTAGTTGCCCCACAAAGCAAAAGCCCTGATGCCAGATGGTAGTTGTGGTGAGAAGTAACACAATGGATTTGCCGTTGGGCCGACAATCGGTTCGCATCACCGTGTGGTTTGACTCAAAAGATATTTTGCGCAAGAAAGAAGAAATAACGCGCAAGATTACGCAACAAAAATTACGCGTTTCTCTGCCAAGGATCGTGATGCAAGATTAGGTGATACCACGCGCACCAGCTCGGCTCATACCATTTCAGAAGGAAATCCAGTCCGTGTTTCATTCCGCCATTCGCCTGCCCGAGATCGGATAAAACCTTGACAGATGCAGACCGATTGCATATACACTGTCGGTGTAAGTATCGGCGATATCACAGTGAATAGTGTAACTGACACTCGACGATGAGCGCGACTAAGCACGTTCAGTTCATAAACGTGATGAAACAGACGGAGATTGGGTAGAACCCGAGGACATGGCGGCACTGATGGACCTCAATCAGTAACAACAACTAGTAGCAACCGAAGTTTATTTCGCGTACAATGAACCGGATGGCACAAAATTCTTTGGGCAAATGGTCCACTTTCCTCCGCCGGAATGGGGTGATATGACTACCACGAACTTCATTGTTTTCCAAGACCAGGTTCAAAGTCTTGCTGTTCAGGGCCTATGGGGATGCACATCTGGTAAAACGCGTTTCTATATTATAACGAATTCGATTGGACTCTGAAGGCCAAGGCTCAATTATGGACTGGACTTCAAAACTACCTTAATCCTCTCGGACTTAAGGAGATGATGAACAGCAGGGTTCAGTTTGGATACAATGGAACTATATTTGGCGACTCGTCAGTTCCAGGTGATGATCCAGATATTCACATCTTCATCGTGGCTCCACGACTACGAATATGGCCAGTTTTCGATGAAGACCTCCAGAGGATTTTATCGCCTGAAGAGAGCGAAAGGATGGATGAAAACGCCAACAGTGGCGTTATTGCGTACCCAATCCTTGTTGAAGACATGATAGAATTCCTCCGAGACACATTTGATGAATTTTTCCCCTTGATACCCATCGAAGTGGTTGAATACTCACCCATGGTTCTCAATAATAAAGATTTAATAAAGCGCATCAATGGCGGTTTGTCAGATTATGAGGTAAGCGAAAGGCTTCGTGACGGGGAGCAGTATGTGGCACGTGGCAAGCTATTGGTACAATACCGCCCAGAAAAGCCGCCATGCGTACCAAAGCCAAAATGGCGCATCTGGTTTGAAGGTCGCCCGCTTGGAGAAACTCATATGGCCGAATGGGATCCGGAGCCGGGGCAGGTATTCCAACCCGATGGGCTACACATAAGAGATGAGTGCCTGATCCAAACACTCCCAGTGACACGACGAGTTCAACAACGCCTTCGAGAGATTCTGAGACTCATACTACACCTTCAGAGGCCGAAGGTACTGCAGAACGAGCAGCAACGACAAGTGCCGAATTCAACACCCCATCTTCTGGCGTCAATCTGTGCGGAACTGAGGACGATTGTACCAATATTGCGTGTTTCAATGATCGAATTGCGTCGTGTGCGAAACTGGAGCCTACTTCTGGCATCTGTTTGTGTGTCACGAGTACGAGCGGCACAAATCTCCCAATTACTACATTTTACGATAACGGCGTGTCATCCTCTCAGGAAACACCAACCACGATATCCTCTCAGAAAACATCAACTATGTCATCCTCGCAAGAAACACAAACCGTGTCTATTACACCTCTAGAGCTTGTAGGCCCACATTGTGTCGATGAGAAAGACCTACCTGGCCATGTTGACATCCATAAACGCAAAATTCAATTAACATCCTTTCTCTATTGCGCCAAATTCTATTCAACGGTTTTAAGCCCCGGTAATAAATTGGGTCCTGATATCGTCCAGGACATCTATAACATCCATTATGAATTTACCATCGGTTGGGTTGATGGTTGCAAAACCACAGTGGAGTCTCAAAGTGTGCATTCTCCATTGCATGAAGTTGACGAGGAAGATAATGACGGATCCAAGAATATTCACTGTATGGAGATCTTTGTCAGGGCATGGCATCTTTGTGAGTATATTCCGGATGGCCTGATGTGTTTTCTGTTTATTTAACCACCAGACACTGACCCGCTGACAGGTAACAATGGGGGCGTCGGAGGATCATTCGAGGCTGGCTGTCTGCGGTATTCGCTTAGGGCCGGGCTGGGAAAGGCTCAAGGTGTTGGTGATTGAGCTGCGTGAACTTTTTGCATGTTGAATGCTCCGAATCTCAGTGTCTAGCTGTGTTGCTTGCGCTTTTAGCTGAGGATGCAAAGAATGTTTACCTTGTCAACGTTTAAGAATTTCATCGTCATTGAGATGCGTGCAGTGCAAAGTGATTTCCGGCTGTTGAATTGGCGCCTTAGGCGCTGGGATTCGTTTAATTTCTACTTGGGTCGGTCGGTCTCAACACGAAGCCTCCTTTTCTGTTTCACTGTTTATCACGTAGCACTGGTGGTCGACCAATGGTGAAAGATCCTGCACTTTACGTCTTTATCTTGACATCCGAGATCGGATGATGAAAATGGATTCTATGTTACGTACAACACTCAGGCAGGACATGAACGAGATTCATTATATGAGGAGGGACTCGCAGAACGTGATGATGCGTGTAATATAGGCTTTTGTGATCGCATGGTCAAGACAAAATTTTTTTTTTGGGTGTACCTGTGTGACCTCTCGCAGCCTTCATGTGGCTGATCAGCTGACCCCGACTGCAAACATTCAAATAGACCTCCCAAACCTCTCCTCTCGATGATGTCCGCTTTTCTGTTCATGCCTTCCTCGCCCACTTCCTTCCAATGGTCATGGAAACGGATAACGACGAACGCCTTACGGCGATGCGCGAAAACATTTCCCGGATGCAGAACATCCATGCAGAACGACGGCATATCGAGGGTACGCTGATTCCCGGAAAGAAGCTTACCTTGGAGAGGCCGAAGCCCGCCCTGCACGTCGACGACCTGTCGGATCTACCACCACGCCTACCAAGACCCGAGTACGTTCTGGCTGCTAATTTGATTGGAAACGACCTCGAGGAACTCCGCTTTTACGTTGCATGCGAGGAAGGCTTGTTGGACCAGATCGAGGCTTTTGTTCAAAAGTACAAACCAAGTCACGCTGTGCTCCAGTATGGGTTGGAACTGGCTTCTTTTGCCATCCAACCAGATGCAGCACGATACATCTTGAGCCAAAACACAATCATTCATGACGGCGTCTTTATGCGATCCTTTCCAGACCCACGATCGAACGATGTCTGCCTCTTCGACAGGGGCATGAAAGACCCGTTACCCATGATCCAATTGTTTCTGGAATTTGGCTGGCATCCAAATCAACTATGGAACTGGGGTAACAAACCATTGTCCAACCCGCGCATGTCGCCAATTGAGTTGTCTGTCGGAAACAAGGCCTTACTCACTCTCCTGTTATCTCATGGGGCAGATCCTTGCCTCAGTCACCACACTAGTGGGCCATACGACCGCATTCCCCCAAATCGCCATGAATGTCGCATCCTTAATATGGCAGTAAAAACCGGAGATACTGAGATCGTTGACCTGCTCATCAGTCATGGTGTAGATCCCGCGAAAGCGCAACCGCTTCACTTCGTCGCTCGATGGCAGGGCGGAGGGTACATACGATTGCCTGCCAAGCCATTTTCTGAAAGACGCCCTTTGGCCGAACACCTGTTGTCAGCCAAAATTGTACCTGTTGATGACTTAAAGTACATGAGTTTCTTTGACCAGATTCACCGCAATGTTCCAAGAGGCGAATACATGACCCCCTTCATATGGGCGTGCGCATCACAAGATTGGGATTTTGCAGAGTGGTTATTGGAACAGGGAGCGGACCCTTACCAAATGGACAGCAGAGCATTTCAACCTATCCAACATTCGGACTACTTTGGTGGTCAGCCAAGTGACCCACGAATTGTGAGGGAAATAGTGGACAAGGTTGAAAGACGTAAGGCAAATTCAGAGGGAGTCTGTCAGTTAGCAACCACTAAGTAGAGTTATTTGAGCCGTGTGAGCGGAGGTTCGGTGATGGAAGGCTACGGCATGTTTGGGGGAATGAGTCTAAGTTGAATGAGATTTTCTAGTGACCAATTCGGCACCGTGATATTAGCATTCTCCGTATGATTCATCAAATTTGAAACAATGTGATCAGATTGGTAATCTTTAGTTTCGCGCAACTATATTCATATGCTTAAGGGATACTGAGCAAGCTGAAAATGAGTAGTAACTGCGACGTACCCCACACTGTGATTGTCGAACACTCCGTAAAATTGTCAATAAGTCATGCACAGAGGGAAAAACTACCGCTACTCACCCAGAGTCACGGCGAAAAATCGGCGACGCAAGCTTGACAAGCCAACTATGCCTCGGTCATATATTTTCTCTATCACGGGTTCCGTAACACGGCAAGCTCCGTTCTGCAGTGGTATCGTCCTACCCAGCAAACTATTTGGATTAGGATCAAGACGCTAGCACGCACCAGGTTAGTCTTCAGTCCCCTGATTTTCTAGGCTCCACTGGGTGATGCCTAACTTGATTCACATTTGGGCCGTACATTCAAGCCAGCTAATTACACTCTCACCATGTTATTCAGTAATTAATTTCTCCAAAGATTTATACAAAGACCAGAAATACTACCTTCGATTATTTATCATGACTGATTCAAACTTAGAGACACTGGGGGTCGCGTCGGAGATGATTATGGCGCTACGAGAGAAACCCATGAAAGAATTTAATGCTGGCTCTATTGACTACACTGACGGTATTCACCAGGAGAACACATGTGAGTATTCTAGTTTGTATAAGCAAAAATTCTAACACCAAACAGTGACCCAACATCTTCTATGCGGTTCCTTAAGCGTTGGAAAGTGGACTCGAGTTAAGCAAAGTATAAAGGACATTGTGATTTATTACTCTCCTGAAAAGTCCACAATGACTTATTGCATTGAAAACGAGCAGTCCACATTCAAGATTGATTACCCATTCTCATTCATCAAAAACATTTTCCTAGAGAACAACGACGGTGATACCAATAAGTTTGGTGGTATTGTTGTTGAGCTTTACCGCCCCCCTCGCTTCTTCATGAGCGCATTGCCAGTCACCAATGGCTTCTTCCAGTGCGGCGATTTTACCCAAGATCTTCAAGCATCTCTGTGCCTCTTTCATCACCTTGGTGGAAACCACAAAGCCCTCAGCGATCAGCTCTCCAAGCTCATGTCTCTCGACTCCTTCAGGAACCGACACAACTCTAGCATTAGCTCTGTCGATAAGATGAAGCCACAGTACTTCATTGAAACAGGGAATAGCACAGTAGATCTGAAGGAAGAAACCCATCGTCTCTCACACGTTGATCGTTTCGACACTAGTTCCGAACGACCCGGGCTGCCAGAAATAGCTTGTCCTTTCTGGAAGAAAAACCCCGAAAAGTATCGGGATTGCTTTTCAAAGACACAAAATACTATCGAGTGTCTCAAGTGGCACCTGAAAACGCACCACACCCCCGAGTTTTATTGTCAGAAATGCTATATAAAATTCTCAGACGCCAATATCCACGATAAACACGTTCTAGATGCTTCTTGCATAAGGATCCAATCGGCAAGGCTTGATGGCATATCTCAATCCCAGGTCTTCCAGCTGTCTCGTATGTCTAAGGGCTCCATAGAACATCAATGGCATTTAATATGGGATATCCTATTTCCTTGCCATGATCGGCCTGCTTCGTTTTATATCGAGGCTTCCCGATCAGAGGACTTTTACCAAATTAAAAAGTTTAGCCAAAGAGAAGGCGTTGATATTCTATTGACAGAAATTCAGAATTCCGGAATTGCCCTTACATCTAGTCTTGATGACGCATCAATACGCACAAGTGTACAGAAAGCATTGGGCGCTATGTTTGAGGGGTTTCGTTCTAACAGGGCATCCAATTCCACATCCAATTATGTCTGTGCGGATTCGAACCAAGATAGACGCAAGCGACCGCGGTCTCAATAGACTCCGTTAAAATCCATGGCAGACAGGAACTTCAACGGAGCCTCTCACTTCTCCACAGCTTCAAGTTCAATCCCGCCGGAAGCTCCAAAAAATACTAATTGGGGGATGGATTCGGATCCTTCACGGGGTCCATTACTGGTTGCTCGTACGCAGCGACATCCGACACCCAAAGCGCCAAGAAAAGATTGGAGAATTCTTTACAACCAAAAAAGAAGAAGTAAAATGAAGTAAAAGATCTATTTTTTTTTAAAAAAAAAATTATTCAATGATTTTTCGTTATAGATTTCTTTTTAGTAATCGAACCGCCATTGAAAATATAGCGACGAAAAAATAAGTGAGTGACTGAGCGAAACCTTTTGGAGCAGATGCACATTTCTGGTTGTGTCAGCACTAGCGTTTAGCCGAGAGAAGGAAGCAGGGAATAAGGAACCGATCCACGCCCTTCAGTTAACATTTTTGTGAATACATGTTTAAGTGATTACAAATCCAATGCGTCCCTCTTGGTTTCAATCAAAGCATTTAATGTGATCGAAAGTGCCAAGACCTGTCCTTTGTTGACTTTGTAGAATTACAAAATCTGCCATAAGCAACCAACTTTGTGTCTAAAAGTCCAGTCGCTTTTCGCCATGAGTTTGCATAATACGACAATTAAAGCCGTCTTTTTCGACTTCATGGGTACTTGTCTCGATTGGCACAGCAGTGTCGTCCAAGCGTTTCCACTATCCATACCAGGACCCGAGGCCTCCAAACTGGCACTTGAATGGCGCAGACTATATTTTCTGGAAAATAACAATCGCTTTCTTCAGAATATTCCACCTGAAGATATTGATGTAACGCTCGCCCGCACTCTCGAAGCTGTTCTCGATGAGGTTCCGGACCATAAACTCTACATAGATTCTGGGGTCAAAAGACGACTGATTGAGGCTTGGCATTCTCAGCTTGCTTGGCCAGAAGTCCGAGAAGCGATCCGAAAAATCCGAGAAGATCTAGGGCTTGAGGTTATGGTTCACGCCAATGGTACGACTCGTCTACAGCTTGACCTCACTCGTTCTTCTGGATTAAGCTTCAACATGCTGTTTTCAAGTCAGCTTTTGGGTGTATACAAACCCAGCCCAGAGGCATATCTCAAAGCATTGGAATGTGTGAAGCTCAAGCCAGAGGAGGTTGTTTTGGTTGCAGCACATGCATATGACTTGCGGGGCGCTCGAGAGGTCGGGATGAAAACGATTTACGTTAATCGATGGACCGATGATATCAATGAGGACAAGGAGCAAGTCAAAAGAGAATTTGGTTTCTTTCTTGAGAATATGGAGAGCCTTCCAGCTACTATTTCGAAACTGTGAGTGAACAAGTGTGTGGAGATGGTGTTTCAATTTCTTCACAGATTTGGAGAAAGATTGCGGATTTATGTTAGATTCTCAGGCAAACTTGCCAGGAAATTGAATTCAATTTATATTTATCGCTGCATCAAATAACTGGTCAGATAATCCCATTGCCAGGTGCAAGTCATAAAGCAACCCATAAAAGCTCATATTTAATCGAAGCGGCTGTCAAAAGTCCCCCTCATGGGCAACTCTGCATCGTAGGCAGCAGACTCTTTCTTCATGTGTCGGTCAAAGCTCTGAGTCGACATTTGAACCTTCTCAAACAAAGCTCGGTCTAGCACAGGAGCTGCGGGTGGCAGCTGGCCACGACCACGGGCCAAGTTGGCCTGGATAGAGTGGTTGTGAATGGCGAGACTGGATGCGATCTGGAAGGCACTTCGGATCTGTCGACCGTTCCAGCAGCCGGTAGATCTGGCCAGCTCCTCGTAGTGCTTAGTGGCAAAGTCGAGGATCTCGCTATCCTTGATGACGAGAGCCGGCTCGCCAGTCATTCTGTGCCTCTCAACCTCAATCTCCCTCAGCTTGGCAATGTTCAAGCGGAAAATGTCACGAGTCTGAGTCTTGTCAAGGGGAGGGTAGTAGAGTGATAGGTGGATACGAGACTTGAAAGCCTCGTCAATGGTGCCCACACGGTTGGTGGTAAGGAAGAGGAGACCGTTGTAGTACTCAAGAACTCGAAGGAAGACAGAAACCAGAGCGTTTCGCTTCATATCCAGCTTTGAACGCTGCGAGAGGAACACATCGGCCTCGTCAAGCAGCAGGACACAGTCCCAGAGGTGGGCAAGACGGAAGACGTTCTTCAGCGAAGATTCCACCTCGTGGGGTGTCAGACCAAGATCACCACATGTAATCACAAACAGAGGCTTGCGATTCTCCATAGCGACCGCCTCAGCTGTCGCCGTCTTTCCAACACCAGGCACACCGTGCAGAAGGACAACCAGACCACGGCCCTTGCCCTGGATCAGATCCTGGCTGGGGCCTTCGGTGGCTGCATCAGCATAGCGACGCTCCAGAGCCTTCCTCTGGAAGTGTGACATGACCAGACCGCGAACCACGTCCTTGTAGTCATCCTGGATCCTGAGGTTCTCAAATACTCCTGGCTCCCGGCGCACGGGCTTTAGGAGGTTCAGGTCAATGGGCAAGAAGCGACGCTCTCGCAGGGCATACGCAAACATGCGCTTGGGGAGGAGGACGAGATCTTCGTCGCGAAGCTCTAGTGCCTTGGGGTTCGTCTCAAACGTTCGAGAGCCCTGGGTGCGAGCACGAAGGAACGAGTCGGCGCTGATGTTCTCGCGGCGCTGGCGGATCTCGATGCCATCGGCCTTCTGAATGATCTCAGTCTGGGCGTATGCGCGGTTCTGGCGCGCACCGTTGAACCAGTGCTGGATAGGCATCTCGTCATCCTGAACCTCGCATCTCTTTGACTTGTTGAGGGATGGCTGGTGGAACCTGGGTCTCCAGTCAGGCATCTTCTGGTAGGCCTCAGTCAGGTCAACAATGACATCGCTCTCTACAAACTCAGGGTGGCGCATCTTCTCGTAGTCCTCGTTGTCCAGGATCTCGTCATCAGGCTCAGTGCTCTCGTGGGGAGGGTTCCTGGTCAGGGTCCAGGCACTGTACTGCTGGTGTCGGTCCTCGAGGTACTTCTGGAAACCGCTACCTTGCTCCTTGAGCGAGGCGAGGAGCTCTTGGTGGTTGTGGCGATAGCGGATTGGGAAAACCTCCAAGGATTCAATCTGGCGGTCGCCAACAAACGACTCGATCTCAAACTTGCGTCGGACCGCGCCGAAACCAGTGCCATCGTGGTCGATGTAGTAGGCCGAGATCTTGAATTTGTTGCTGCTGTCGTCTTGCTGGAAGTCGTCGGCAAAGTAGTCCCAGACCGCCGTGGGGAAAGTGGTCTGAGGATCAGGGCATTCAATGCGGTAGATGCGCCAGACCTCATGGTAACGGCCACCAGCCTCGCCCGAAGTAGGCATGTAAATGAGATCCCCAACACGGAAGAGGGACCACAAGTCATCAAAAGCAACCTTGTCCACAGAACTGCCGCTAAACTTCTCATACAAGGGCATGACCTCGTTGTCGATGAAGTTGACATAGCATCGCATGTCTCGCAATGCCTCAGGGCTATCCATGAGGTTGTCAAAGTCCTCATCAGCATTGGAATCAACAGACTGGATTGACTCGTTGTCGTCATCCGGAGTGCTTTCTCCCTCAGTTGCCTCGTCCTCTACAACAATCTCAACCTCCTCCTCGTCACTGGTGGGCTTGCCGAGGCTCTCAGTTTCCTCCTCGAATTCCTCAAAGTCGCCCCATTTCTCTTCCAAAGTAGCAAGGACCTCGCGCATCTTGGGCTGGAAGTGCACGAGAGCCTTGAAAGGCCGAACAAATGTGCGAGGAGTCGACCTCTGGTCTGTGTCGTTGAGTAGTGATGTCAAATGTCCAAGGACGGGCTGAGATTGGATACGGATGCGCTGCATGTCGGTATCAGAAGGGAGAGGGGCTTCATTTCTCTTCTCTCGCTTCAACTTGTCATTCTGGCTAGTCTTTCTGTCCTGGCTGGAGTAGTTGTCGCGTAGGTTAAGATAGTTTTGGCGGAGACGAGCAAATTCTTCTCGACGACGGTAGCCCTGTTCCCGGCGAATCTGTGATTGAAGTCCTGGGCCAGCCATAAGAACTTCGATGGCATAGTCGGGCTCATCGATGTCTTGGAATCGGTTCTTGAAGTTCTCAAAATTGACCTTGCGAACCTCTGGAATCTTAGGGCGCCATTTGGCAGCAGTTCGGCGACGATCAGCGAGGATACGCTCGCGTCTCTCTGCTTCTTTCTGGAGGGCCATGAACTCGACGTCATGCTCGCGGTGGTGAGTTCGGGGAGCGGCAGCCCCACGACCACCGCGGGTAGACTTCCTCGCAGTTTGCTTAGTTCTAGCCATGATGAATGAATGGATGAGGCAGGCGAGTAATGACTAGAGGTAGCAGAAGCGAGAAAGGTAAGAAGATGTGAGATGGTTGGAAGTGTGTTAAGATGGATTGATGAGGAGGAATTCATGAAAGTGCAAGTTCCTTTTTAAATACAAAATGAGGCCATACAACTTAGACCGCCAAGGTAGCTTGCCTGATAGGCAAGACCCGGGGATCCAATCGGCACATAGCATCGTTCACGGTCGTTCAAGTTCACGGCACCTGAGTCATACCGGCATGTACATATGCACTACAGCGTGTCGACTATCGCACAGACTCTAGAGTCCTAGATTCCCGCCACTGCCTTTGGGGGCGGCCTCACTCCCCCTCATTGGCCCACCAAGTCTAGCGCGCAGGCAGCAGCGGCAACTAAGCTGACAGTACGGCAGTTCTCGATCCACTTACACTGACCCTGAAGCATCGCTTAAATCTTACATGCGCCGTCAATTTGGAGAGGAGAATGGAGAACTAGGCAACAACGGCGCTGGCAAAAAGTATATGGTTTTTGTTTCCTTTGCGGCCTCTTCCTCTGCATCTGCATTGACCTCGAGGGCTTGGCTGGCTGCCTTCAACAACGTGGTCCAGTCATCTAATTGGCCAAGCCGCAAGCGTGTGGGGTGTCTCTCCTCCAAAGTGTACGACAGGATATAACCGGGAATAGTACTTGCAATAAATAACATGCTGAGTAAAGACACCTTGAAAAATAGTTGAACGACATAATCTTGCCAAAACTGCCACCTCAAGGCCGAGGCACACCACTAAAACGATCGTGAACCCCGTGCTGCATAGGGTACCCTTCCACCAAAACCTCTTGGCTTGTGATTGTTCGAAAGTTCGCCGTTCTGTTAATGACACGACTAGGATGGAATCCATTGTAGGCGACAGAGGTCAAGCCCATCAGCGCAGCGTCGAAAACGTAAATGTAAATCTCCTTCTTCATAAGCTCTCCTTCAGAACCTTGCACATACTCCATTACGCGGAATACGGACCGCACCATGATCAGGACGCTGGTGACATATAGAACCACCAACAGCAGCTTCCATGGAGCGCTAATCGAGTATGACCGCTTCGTTCGGGCACGGGACAATCGGACGTGAAATACCAATGTTGCGACCATGAACAAACCGAAAAAAAGGATTTGAATCACGAGTCCGCCGATGATAATGTTCTCGCCTAGCTTCACCGAGTCACTATTTTTGGCAGTAGCTAGCATGCCGCCACCACCGCCCTGAGCGAAAAAGGAGAGAACATCCCCAAGCACAAAAATCTTTGTCAGCCATTTGGGTCGGATAATGCTATGTTCTTCGGCTTCGAGTAGGACGATGAGACGACCGAGGACCATGTAGATTGATGCGGCAAAAAATGCTGGGCCAAGAAGGAGGAGAATTGACTGCATGATGTAGGGGTTTTTAGTGAAGTCGGGTGCTTCTTGTGCGGACATGGCTCTTCCTATATAACCCATCGCCTCAACTTGGGCTAATCAGCTTCAACTCCTGCTAAGCAACGAAACGATGGGCTCACATAAACACCCTACCACGAATGGAATGAAATACCACGTCCGCGCACGTAATAATTGCCATATATGTAAAAGGGCGGATACTCCAAAGAGAGCAACAAAAACGCATGCTAGCGGCATGGATGGGTCATAATGGTAAAACGTGAACCCTGCGCGAGGGGAGAGAGTTTGGTCTGACATGTCTGTAAAAAAACTAAAAAAGAAAAGAGGGGAAAAAGGAATTCAAAGAGAGTTTTAATTAATGGCCAAAATAAGGAGTGTATAAATGGCAGAGTGAAAGGGAAATAAGAATATCAATGATAGGCTTAGTTGGTCAAGATGTGCTGGGAAGAACTTTCATTGCGTAGCGGTATGCTCGCTTCATATATAACAGGTGACATTCTCCTTTCTAGTCTAGCTGGACTGATTACGAGCCTCTCATTTCAACATCGACCTTATCGCTTGGACAGGTAAGTGCATCGAGACCCTTTTGTGTGGGCCATGGTCGTAAAAGATGCCATACGCGTATGGATTATTCGGGTTTCGTCCCTGTGTCAGCTGCAGCTAAATTTAGAAGCCGCTCAAGGCTTGACAGTTTTCCCAACCGCGTGTCCTCATTATGGGTATTCATTGAAAGGTAGTGGATGAATTCCTACAGTGAGACTTGAACTTTTTTGGAAAAAAAGAAGAAAAAAAGAAAAAGAAAAAAAAAAGGAATTACGCAAGCCCTGTTAAGTCCAATTAAGTTCCCGCATTCAAATTGAGATGGCGCTGCTCAGAATATTTCTTATGCGTGCTGACATTAAGCACAATTTTGCTTATGTTGCGGTTTATGCAGTCGTTTGGATTAGTTGTGCAGTGCACTTTCAGACATATCTCATACGCTAACTCCATACCCTGACTCGGCATTATCCGTATGCTTATGCAAAATGCCATCGTATTGGTAATCAGGGAAATTATATCCGAAAACGCGTGATGATACGGCTACGAACAAGTTGCCTGAGAAAATACGCTCAATACGCGTATTCTTTGGCCTCGTATTCCCGATTTGGACCCGACATGAGCTCGGTCCGTGGAAACTGTGACCAGGATGTTTTTTTAGCAGGAAAAGGAGGCGAAGCTGGTTCTTGCTTAAATTCCGTTTGGCTCTTCTGGTGTTCATAATTTCCCTGAAACCATTGATTTTGTCGAATTCCAGTAATTACGTGAGGCCACCTGAAAGCCCTTGTGGACCTTTTTCAGGAACCATCCAAAATTGACCGGAGCTAACCTGCACCACCGGTTGTGATTAATATGATGAGCCACATGAGACTACGCGTCCATCCAAATCAAATATATCTTGGTTTGCTAATATATATTCTAAGAGTGGATTAAACTTAGTACCCTGGAATATGCCGTCGCATCATACACTGGCAATTGGAGTACCACTTTCCTTATGTGGTGAGAAGAATCAACATCTAATCTAATCGAGAACCCCTCCATAAAAGGACCGAGAAGAAGCCTGATGGTGTCTGTATCTTGCACCGTCTTAACTCATCAGGTTATTCCCCCAAAGTCACGACAGTAGCATAGAATTAACTACTGGATTATTTCTTCCAAGACCCTTGTGCTTGGCGATGCGAAGTCCGAAAAATCTCTAATTGGGCCTCTTAAGAATTATTTTGGGGACATTCTCCGTCCCGCACACCCCTATCCTCAATCAACTAGTCGGACCTAGCGTAATGTTGGCATAAAATGTATGATTAAGAATGGAGCAAATTGAGTCTATCGTTGAGCAAGAATTTTTAGCGTTGTAGAATGAAGCTGAAGTGCACTCCTATAGGACATGGAAACATAGTTCGTGAATCATGAGACGAATATCCTTTCGGACAAGGTCGGCTTCTATAGCCATCCTATCAGCCCTGCGAGTCGCTAGAAGGACCAGGATTTGAATTAAGCATAAGAATTCTAATAGGACACACCGTAATAATCCCTAACCAAAAAGACCCACTGGATCATATAGAAATTCCATACGATACAGGCACCAACCAGTGCGGTGGTGCTGGGTTCCCCGCATGCCTGCGTCAAGAAAGCCATGACATGGGTTGAACCGCCGAGGGAAAGCCCGAATACGCGGATACGCGCCAGAGCCCGAGACATCCGCTCCTAATACTAAGGAAGCTTGGAGGACAAGCGAGAGGAGAGGCCTTTATTGCTAGACTCACGAGAGGCCCTTCCCATTGTGGTTACGGTTCATCAACAATTCATATTTACCCGGAGAGGAGAATGCAAATTATCGACCTAAAAAGATTTGCATTCAAATTCATCAGCCCTGTCGATCCTTAAACGCGGGGTCTCCTCGCTGAATGCGCCACGCGCGTGATCTATAAAGAGCGTCGGATTTTCCATCATCTTCAAGTTCATCAGCGGACAAACAGCTTAAATATGGCTAACATAACTATTTTCTGGCTCATATGCAGCCCCTTACTTCTTACATTATCTACTACATACACTAGTGAGTGATTGCAAAGGGTTTTTTTTTTTTTTTTTTTTTTTTTTTTTTTTGTTGAGAATAAGGGCTAACAATTCGTGTCTACCCAGTTCAGTATGGGGACCCACAAGAAGCAGTGGACAAGACCAAAGACTTTGTATCCCAGCTCAACTTGACCGAAAAGATTGAGATGATCACCGGAGCCATGGGGTATAACACGCCGGGGTGTATAGGTAATATCCCGGCCATTGAGAGATTAAACTTCACCGGAATCTGCATGCTAGACGGACCACAGGCTATTAATAGAGCAGATCTCGTGAGTATTTTCCCCTCAGGGATTCTTGCAGGTGCAACATGGGATATCGACCTCATTTATCAACGAGGTGTAGCCATGGGAGAGGAATTCCGTGGTAAAGGAGCTCATATTCAATTGGGGTACGGTAGCAAAGCCCATCAACGTGAATACTTGCCTGACTAACCACATCACAGACCCGTAGCTGGCCCTCTTGGCCGCCACGGCCTGGGCGGTCGCAACTGGGAAGGGTTTTCTCCGGACCCTTACCTCGCGGGGAAATCGATGCAAGCAACAGTGCATGGCATTCAGTCAGTTGGCGTTCAGGCTTGCTCAAAGCATTTCATTGGAAACGAGCAGGAAACCCAGCGATCAAACACCTTTCTGGAAAATGGAACCGAAATTCTGGGAATTTCCAGCAACATTGATGACCGAACCATGCATGAGCTCTACCTGTGGCCGTTTGCTGATGCAATCAGAGCTGGCACATCCAGCATCATGTGCAGCTATAACCGACTCAATCAAACATACGCCTGCGAAAACCCAAAATTACTTGACAACATTCTTCGAAAAGAACTTGGGTTTGAAGGTTACGTTGTTTCTGATTGGTTTGCAACGCATTCTGGCTCTGAATCAATCCTAGCCGGCCTTGATATGAACATGCCTGGCCCATATGATATCGCTGCCACCCAGACAGGCTCTGGCGACAGTTTTTGGGGAGTCAAGAATGTAACCAAGATGATTGATGGTGGTATCGTATCCGAGGCACGCATTGACGAGATGGTGCATAGAATCATGCTGCCCTATTATTACTTGGGCCAAGATAACAACTACCCGACGGTGGACCCTTCTTTGCTCTTTGCATTGGCTGCCCAACAAGGAATCCAAATGGACAGGCAAACTGTTTTAAAGATACCAAGCCGCGATGTCCGAGGAGACCATGCCTCGTTGATTGGACAGATTGGCGCGGAGGGTATTGTTTTGCTCAAGAATTTCAACAATACTCTGCCTCTTAAAACGCCCAAGAATATTGGCGTTTTTGGAAACGATGCTGCCCCGTCGATCGATGGCCTTGTTTTTCATGGGACCGAAGCTTTCGAAATAGGTACACTGGACATTGGGGGTGGCTCTGGAACCGGCCGCCATACCTACCTAGTATCGCCATTGCAAGCGGTCATGACCAAAGCAAAGGAGACAGACGCGCGAGTTCAATACATTTTAAACAACAAAATTATTGCATCAGGTGACTTCCGAAGCATCTTCCCGCCCCCGGATGCCTGCCTTGTCTTCTTGAACACGTTTGCCTCCGAGGGGTGGGATCGCACTGATTATGAGTTGGATTGGAACTCGACGCTTGTGGTCGAGAATGTGGCAGCAATGTGTCCTAACACTATTGTTGTGACACATTCTGCAGGTGTCAATACGCTCCCATGGGCCAAGAATCCCAATGTTACGGCAATTCTGGCAGCGCATCTCCCCGGTCAAGAATCTGGCAATTCCATCGTGGATGTTCTTTGGGGCAAGGTCAATCCTTCGGGTAGACTCCCATATTCGATACCTGCTAGCGAAAAAGATTATGACATTCCAGTCGTCAATTTGTCCGAGAGCCAAGTTACATCTCCTGGAGCATGGCAATCTGACTTTACCGAGGGGCAGCTCATTGATTACCGCCATCTTGATCAATTCAACATCACGCCACTGTACGAGTTCGGTTTTGGGCTCAGTTACACCACGTTTGAGATCGAGGGCTCTTTGGAAGTTGAAAAATTGGCTGACAAGGTTGCCGCAATTCCGGACGCCAATGCAAAACTGCTACCCGGAGGAAACGTTGAGCTATGGGAACCCACCGTGCAAATCAAAACACGTGTAAGAAACACGGGTTCTACGGCGGGAGCAACAGTGGTGCAATTGTACCTCTCATATCCCAAGAACAAAATACCCTCTGGAACGCCAGTGAAGGTCCTGCGGGGCTTTGACAAGATCCAGCTAAGCCCTGGGGAGTCAAAAGATGTCGCATTTACCCTACAGCGCCGGGACGTGAGCTATTGGGATGTGAGTGCGCAAACATGGAGGATTCCTGATGGAGAGTTTACATTCCGAGTTGGGTTCAGTTCAAGGGATATCAAGGCCAGTATCGACTATGCTGTACGGTCTTGAAAGCTTTTATTAATGAATGAGAGCTTTGAAGTTGAAGGTAGATTTCTTTTTCTTTTTTGCAACAGTTAACTTCGCCAGTTCACGTTGTGGACCCCAACTGATGATGGCGGCAGAGTACTGTAGTTAGTTAACCATGGGGGATTTGATAGGTCCCATCGTAATTTGTTTTACGACGTGATGATGCCCCGAAAACCACAAATTCCAACTGTAAAATGACGCTTCTTTGGTGCTATTCGATCCGACGACTGTGGTAAGAATAAGTAATTGAATTGTTACGTGCAACGAGCCAGACTAAAGTTCTGGCCCGCCTCTGCCTTTGCGCTGGCCCGTGGATTCACGCTGCTTCCCTGCGGCGCTGCTGTGGATGTCCCGGGCTGTCGACGGGCCTGTCAGGCGCTATTTTACAGGCCGCATTTGCTTTAGGCGTTGGCCTAGCCCAGACGTCAACATAGCTCATTGCGCTACGAACCGCTGCGGGTGTCGCAGCATCCTTTTGCCTGCCAAGCGCTGTTGGAGTTGCTGCACATGTCTTTTACGTCTCTGAGACACTCCTATGCTATCCCCCGCAACCATCGCACGAGAGGCTGTGAAGCATTGCGACCATCTCCGCATGCGTAGACGAGTGGGCGCTGCTGGGAGCGAGGGACAGGCGACTTCGTTTCTGTAAAACCCGAATTTTTTTTAGACTTAGTGGGTGCCATAGAGGGCCAACAGCACCACCAACCCATGTTGGTTGGCCCTCTGCAGCACATGGACCAACAGAGTTTTCAAGTTAAATGCCGCGGCCTACTCTGACCGCTCCTGGTTACGGTTTTTATTTTTATTTATATTTTTATTTTTTGCAATTTATAATTTCTTTCCTCCTGCGCAACTTATCTGTGGAAAATGCACCCTCATTCTATCCATAATATTTTCTACTCGTACCAAACTTAAAGCAGTATCATCAATTCTAACATGGCTGATCCGCACCCGTCGGTCACGCACGGGCATCAGGCTTGATGCAGGTGAGAATTTAGCAGACGCCTTCATTTTCAGCTGGGCCATCATTTTCAGCCTCATCCGCATTTTCTGCTCCTCTCCATTGGATATTGATGGACTGGATGCGGGGTTCGGCATAGTTATTTGGTGGCCGTTTTTGGGGGCTGTGTTGGCTGCGCCCAATTTGTTCATGGTGTGGTGAGTTGTACCAACCCAACCGCCAAGGATCGACAGGTGATTTGGAAATCATGAAGTTCAGAATTTGCACAAAAGCCCCTCCTGCGCTGTGACCATTTGTGAATACCGAGTCTTACATTGTCGTGAAAATTACCAATTCTGCAAATTACGATGCGGTTCCTTCTGTGTAGCCTTGCGGCGAGTCTTGCTGCATTCAGATTTGCAAGCGCCCAAACTGCGGAGCAACTCTATACTGCTCTCGAGAAATACGATGATCTGTCACTTTTTCGCTCTCTACTCTCCGCATTCCCCCAAGCGCTCCAAAACACCATTTCCACACAAGACACAAACATCACAGTGCTCGTCTCCACCAATGAGGCAATCAAAACGTACTTGACTCAATCAGGGGTGTCGGACGTCACTGAGCTTAGCTCTGACGAAATAAAGACCTTCTTTGAGTATCAAACCATGGTTGCTGCACTGAAAAGCACCGACTTTGAGAAATCAGACGACATGGTTGTCCCAACCATGCTGCAGGGCCAAAAGTACAATAATCGAACCGTCGGGCAATCTATCAAGGATGCATTTGGTGACGATGCTACTGGTCAAGTAGTCGTTACTTCTGGCACGAAGAAGAGTTCACGTCGCGCCAATAGCCAATTCCCTGGCCCTGTGGTGACTGTCAGATCAGGCTTAGCTCAAGATACTAACATGATTGCCGTTGACGGCAAATGGGGCCCCAAAGACTCTAACACGTTCCAAGTTATTGAAGGGTAAGTGTGGAGTAATATTTCTTTCTTTTCTGCTTGGAAAATGGCAGTTGACTGAAAATTTTATGATAGTGTTCTCGCGCCTCCAAGGACATGTTCAACCACGATTCGGTCTCAAAATAACACGCTTGCGAGTCTCGACAAAGCCCTCAACAGAACTAACTTATACCCTGCTCTTGATACTTCGGCAAACGTGACCTGTCTTGCTCCCACAACGATTGCTTTTGAAAAAGCGGGCAGTCCTGAAACAAAATTGTCCAAGGAAGATTTACAAGCTGCTTTGCTGTAAGTAACTAATACATAGTTTGTTTTTTCTGCCCTTTTTCGATATAGCGACTCATTGGTATTCCACCCTAGTGCCCATACGCTGAGTGAAGTTACGTATACGCATTATCTAGAGGATGGAATGATTCTTAACACCTTGGATCCCAATACCATTGTTCAAGTGAGCATCAAGGATGCAGATATATATTTTAATAACTCCAAGGTTGTTCAGCCTAATGTTCTGACCAATAATGGCCTAATTCATATGTGAGTATCTGTGGCGCTGCCTGGGCTTTTGTTGAGCCTTGGACTCCAATAAGTTCCTCGCTAACTATATCCAGCCTTGATGCCGTAATGGAACCTGTAAAGACGGATGCAAGCAGTACCAGTGGCGACAAAGGAAGCGCAAGTGCTACGTCCACGGCAGAGTCCTCCCCATCTGATTCTAATTCGGCTGGTGTCTTGTCGGTCGGATATTATGGGGTGGTTGCGTTTGCGGCTGGACTGGTCATGATATAAAAGAAAGTTGAAAAAAAATTGTTGTCAATGATTCAATTGGGCAACCTCTGTGGTTGGTAAATTCTGCAGGTCGCCTGAGCTCACTGTGACTAACATTAGCAATGATATCCGTATCCTTGGCGTCTCATTGATCTTAGTAGGGGCATTTTACGGCCTCGTCGGGCTCGTCGGGCTGTCGGCACTTGCTTAAGGTTAAATTAATTGACGCGAGTGATGTCATGTGCCTATTTAAGGTACATAAATTAACTAGTCTGTCGTCAAATCAATCCCCTTTATTGCTCTGTTGAGTCTAGTGCGAGTATCTGAGACGATGATTGGATTAGTTAGATGAACTAGTAGGCCCGTGAAGTCCGAGCATAAACAATGGCCAAGGCCTACCAGTATTAAACACAATGTGCCAAGTATACGTAACAGCGAGATTTACTAATCTTGGATTGACTTGCTCAATCCAATATGGCTATAAAAGTAATTAAAGATTAAATAGTCGTAGTGTATGCCATGGAATTATTAAACAGCAAGCTTCAATGGTTAATCGCATGCTTGGTGTACCGGTTCGGCTTAGTTTGATGAGCCTTGGTGAAAAAAACAGTGCCAGTGTCCCACAGCACCGCACCACGGCCAAGCCACTAGTCTGGCGATCAGTGCAATACAGATAGTATTTAGCATTAAAAAAAGCGGTGTTGCATTAATCAGGCTAGAAAAGTTCGGCCATGCTCAAACTTAAATTGAATTTAGATACGAAGTTGGTGGTCCATTCTGGCTATAAATGACCGAGGATAGCGAGTGACAAGACCTCCTGTAACACTGAACTCATCTCGACTTTTCAAAACCAGCTCTCATCAAGAAAATCCAATTGGTCACCATAGCATAATTTATTGAGGAATTCAACACAACGCAATGCAGATCCTCTCTCTTTTTGGCACCCTCTTCATGGCCAGCTTCGCATTAGGCCAAGGCACGAATCCCAACACATGCTGCTGCTGTGACATCAGCACGCCCATCATTAGCTGCGCTGAACTACGCAGGGGCGAAACCTGCGATTGCCCAAAAATCGAAACCTGCCCACCTGACACTCCCATGGTCATCAACGACTTCGCTTCTTCTTAGTCGGGTCATTCCAGCCGGAATTTCCTGAACTGTGCAAATGATGCCCCATTTTCTATCGCCTCTTGCCTGGAACTCGAGATGGGATTTCGATGGATTGAGTGATGCGTCAACTGTTATTCCAACTCACCTCAGCGCTTTTATGCCGCTACGGTCACGTTTGAGAACCTTCGAATGGTTTGGGGATATGCACAAGCGGTAGCAATGGGATGCTTGAATTCGAGTTTGCAAAATATCTAGTTATGGTCCAGAAGGTATCACTTTAAGTAGAAATTTTGGGAATACTTGTATCCTGAGATCCATCAAGATAGAGGAAGGATTGGAACAATTCGTTTTGTTTTTGTTAATTTACAATTACTATAGCAACTCTCCATTTTGATTAACCATAGACAGTAATCCTGCTCTTGAATATGGTGTACCGAGCTTATATGGATTGTTCAAGTAATCTTTTCCTGTCTTCTGGGTATTCATGGCTTATCCAAATGTGATGCTGGTTTCCCAAGAAACAAATGCCTTTCTTGGATCAAGTTCCTCTGTTCTTATCAAGCAAAGTGTAGGGCTTCTGTTGATAAACGCTTGACAGGTTTGCTCTATATCGTGGACCCTTTTCTGAAGCCGAGCCCAGGGGTTGTCCAGAGGGTCTTCCATGGTCGGGCATAACTCCAACCCATGGCAAAGCTTCATGCCGTACTGCTCCGAGTTTGCAGCTTCACCACGTCTGATAGCATCAGCTAGGGGCATCATATCAACCTCGGCGGGCGTGTCACGGAAAATCGGGTCAAAGCCTTCGTAGGGGATGTAGACTAGTTGGTAGTCATAAACAGCCGGTGGCGGAGTGTCGGCCCAGGGCGCAATGATAACCAGGGTTTTCAGAGAGGCACAGCAGCGTTTAACCCGATCCATTGTCTTGTAAAGCCGTGTCCAGTCGGCAGGATTGAGAACCAAGTGTTGGATGTGGGGTAAGATCTCCTGGCTGATATCATGACGCTGCATTAGCCTCTTGTCAGCCGACTCATCCCGGAAATAGATGAGGAGGCGGTTAAAGTCGACCCATTCAAGGCCCTTGATGCCTGTTTTAGTAAGCTGCGTCATCTCGCGAGCCTCGCGACAAGTTTGCTGAAAAGCCTGGCACTTTGAGCCAATGAGTTTGATACCGTGGCTATCTCGTCGGAGGGCAGCGAAGGCCCAGTTTTCTTGATGAGCGTTGCGCCAAATTTGCTGGCGGATTTCCGGGGGAAGCTTTGGAAATAGTGAGAATGTGTGGGTCATGGTATTGAGCTGCTGGAGTGGCGTGCGGCGTTGGTTGTGAGAGGAAGGGAGTTCGGTCGAGAAAATGAGAAGAAAGACTTGATCTCTTAATTCACATTTATCCACCAATAATTGCGGGTATGGGGACGGGCAGTGATCAAGGATGGAGATGCAGCGGGGAGACTAGAACGAACAAGCGAAGGGTCTCGACTCTCTGCCGTGTTGGTGGCTGAGTGGGCGGCTGTTGGTTGACGTTGTTGGACGTTGGTGGATGGGAGCAATATGTGACTTGTTTTTCGAATGCACATTGGATGAGGCTGGCCAGTAGGTGGTTGGCCCCTCATGGCGAAGGTCTAGACTTTTTGTGTGCTGCTTGTTGGTTGTATATTCGTATTCAAGTGGCTGATAATGGGGAGCTGTCGAAAGACACGGCACCTTTCATTCTACGCCAAGGCGGACTGTTAGTTGTATGAGTAAAGGCAATCAAGAAAAGACTTAAACACCAAAAACAAAGATCTGGAAGGGACATGCCAGAGAAAAAAGTCCAGACAACGGAAGCCTGAGAGGTTAAATGTGCATTTCATTAGTCCATGTGGGGTTTACAATTGGGGGTATCAGCTATATTAGTCCAGTTTTTTATCAACTAACATGAGGAGAATCGTTTCGCCTTCCATTGTGCTTACAGCAATGTGCAGTACAATACTATAGTTATTATTTCAGATATCGCAGTTGCCTAATTCTAATAGATTTCCTGCACGGAGCATGCGAAAACTACCGAAGCATGTTGAGATTCTAATGTTTTGCTCGTCGGCCAAAAGGCTCGCAGGAGAAATTTCTCAAACTAGTTTTTGCCAATCCTATCGAGCTAACCTCGTCAGCGAGGGTTCTCAAGCCAAGTTTTGTCGATTTCTTCGGTCAGACACCATAGAGGATATTTCTCACTCCGAGTTTCGCTGATTCTCTAGTGCAGGTCAAGGACAGTTGTGAAACTTTTTGTCTTGTCTCGGATTGCCTGCTCGACCTTTTTGCGCGCGTAAAATAAGCTATTTGAAGCCATAAATCTATTACAGAACACCTGTAAGGTATTTTAGAAACATACATGCGCTAGTTAAAGGAGATTTAACATTGCATTTTAGCAAGTAATAACGAACTGGATTCACGACTGGGATCTTATGCCCCCTAGTACACATCACATAGGCACCTAAACCTACTGTATTAACAGGAAACCCCTCGCAAATATATCAAGCTTAATAAACCAACTCCTAGCCCAAAACAAGGCCCATATTAGGATCCTGGACAGGGTTGTTGCGATACTGAAAGTGAGCCCAGCCATGTAGTTCCGCCTAAACTCCAGGAGCCTCAACTTGAGCTCAGCCCAAAGCAGTAGGAACTCAGCACTGTAAATGTGAATGGATTTTGGTTTGCTTGAGTTTGGTCTCCTAGTACAATAGTATTCTATCTCGGGTTGTCCGGTTGTTGGATCGGATCTCGTTGAAATCCACACGCAGTTTAGCTAGGTTAGTTGGCAAAGCGTCTTTGAACGGACGCGAAAAGAATGAAAGTAAAAATCATTGTCACATGTGATTATGCATTGGCGACAAACAAATCTTTGCACAGTAAATTCTCAATAATTGACAGCCGGGTTGTGCTAGGGAGTAATCTGGACCTTGTCCGGATTACCACTTCGTTTTGTCTTTGTGGCTTTTGAACTGCCTTGCCTTTATCGCGTTTAGCTCCGACGCCTACTTCACTCAAAGGGTTACTGTGCATACCACCTAGCTGATTCATGTTCAAGGCTAAGGCAATCTAGTCGGGCGATAAAAGCCACGATTTATGGATACCATGTCAGAAGAAGAGACTTCCGAGAGATTGAGACAAGCCTTGCTGCACCACCCGCGGGCACTTTGTGCACTTAGCCTATATATATACCAACAGCCCATGTGGTTCTTGTAACTGGGCAGACTTCACTCATTCCTTTTTTTTTTTCTCCTTCTTTTCTTCTTTTTTCTTCTAAATTTGCGGATCCGCAGTGTTCATTCTTTTGAAGAGTAATCTTCGCCAAACTATAACGGATCATGAATTTTAAATTCGTCGTTCTTTTTGCCACACAGGCTGTCGCGCTGGCGCTACAGCCCCAACCAATCTTTGACCCCGATACCCTCATTATTGAACGTCCTGGTTTTCACAATAATCATCAGCGAGATGTGTGCGATTGGAATGATCGTTGCCTCAGAAAGATGGAGCGCCAAAAGCACAAGGCCAGCGCCAGTGACTTTTGCTCAAAGTTTATCCAGTCTACTGTTACCCAAACCGCATATGCCGTGTCCACCGTCCACGCCACAACCACTGTTGCGCCTCAAGTGACGGTGACTAATGTAAACGTAGTGTAAGTTCAAATCCTGACCGCCTGTTGAAGCTTATGCTGAAAGTCTTGATACTTAGGCTTGGAACCAAAACCACAGGCACGACGACTGTAACTAAAGTTGCGGCACTTCCTAAACAGAATAAGCGGGATGGTACCTTGGATATGCCTGATTGGCTGCCGAACTCTTGTGGGGCTGCTCAGGTTAGCAGTGCCTGTTCGTGCCTTATCGATTCTCCATCCGCTGCGGTGCAAACGACTGTGACGGTAGCCTCCACAATAACCGTCATTGACACGGTATGAAGCCACCATGGATCAAATGGGACCTTTTAACTCTAACGCTCGAGCAGAAAACTCTTCCAACCAAGTCTACCATTATTGCCGTAGCATCTACCAGTATAGTCAACGTTGCGGCAACACAGACCCTTTTGGTCACACAAGCGGTCTCAACCCAGCAGACAACGTCGATTGCGCAGTCCAACTCGAAGTCACAGACTAGCTCAACTACCCAATACAACTCGTTGCAGATCATTTCATCATCCCAAACGAGCTCAAAGCCGTCAACTACTACCACTTTGACAACACAAGCAGGAGTGACGGTGCAAGCCATCTCGACATCACAGACTGGCACCTCCAAAACGGGCCTTTCTTCTCAAACCACGCTAAGTTCACAGAGCAGCCTGACATCGCAGACAAGCTCTTCTCAAAGTACTTCGCAGACACAGACTACCTCGGGCTTGCAAACTAGTCAAACTGCGCAGATCAGCACTAGGACACAGGCTAGCTCAACATCTCAACCCAATTCGAGCACACAGATAGTCTATGGCCAGACTGCATCGTCAGCGCAAACCAGCTCGACTGTCAAGCTAAGTTCGACTGTTATGACTGGGTCTACTGCTCAGACCAGTCAGACTGTTCCGACTAGCACCAAGACACAGACCACCTCGACATCCCAAACTGCCTCGACATCGCAGACTGGTTCTTCTCAGACCACATCAGCGGCGCAAAGCAACTCGAATGTTCAGACAAGCTCGAATGCTCAGACAAGCTCGAATGCTCAGACAATCTCGACTGTCCAGACAAGTTCAGCTGTTCAAACAAGTTCAGCTGTTCAGACAAGTTCAGCCGTTCAGACTAGTTCAATTGTTCAGACAAGTTCAACTATTCAGACGAGTTCAACTGTTCAGACAAGCCCTTCCCAATCACTGTCGACACAAACAACGACATCGCAGAGTGCCCAAACAACACAGACCACATTTCTAACACAGACCATTTCAACCTCGCAAACCGCTTCAACAACGCAGACTACATCGGGCACGCAAACAACCCCAGCAGACCTGGTTTGTGGGATTAGTGGCTGCAGCGATGGCCAGTACCTCATCGAAACAAGCCAGGACTTCGACACGGTTGCTGACTGCAAGGCTCATTGTTTGGACAATCCGAGTTGCTTGGGCTTTCAATTTTCCATTAGTATACATAACAACTGCAACATTGCAACCGTGGGTGCTACTGCGCTCAACTCAAACTACAGTTACATGTTCTCGCAATGCCAGCAGTCTCAGCTGTATGATCGCAACTGCGCTGTTTGAGAAGAAAAGGGACACGGGTAGAAGATAGATAGACACATATAACTAGGCGTTTTCAATATTAGGGATTTTATATGCTTTTCAAACTTGACCACTGCAAGTATAACCAGAGTAATTCACCGCCTCCTGTGCTGTTTTTCAGGTTAGGTGCACCGTATGAATATGAATCATTCGTAACAGGCCGCAATTAAAATCGCCTTTACTTGCAATTTCTAATACTTCCGAAAAGCTGGATAACTCTTTATGAGGACCATAGTCCTAGGAATATGACTCGTTCTCCCAAATATGGCGGGGGACAAGATAGCAAGCGCCAATTTTATTGAAACATGCATAGATCTATCTGAATGATGCTCCGAGAGTGAACACTCGGTTCAGATACTTAGCGCACATTGGCCGGCGATACCATTCTAAATCTATGAACATACCAATGCTCATAGTATCTCTAGACCGCCCTTTACCAGAGCATCGGTGACTCATGAAGATGGCTCTGCATTTCAGTCTTCTAACGATGCGAGCGCTTGATGCGGGTAGGGGGAGCCGGAGTTGGACAAATTGGGCTTACTGATATATCGTCAAGTAAAACATCCACATTTACCGAACCGTTGCAAGTAAACGTAAACCGCAAAGTTTCACCATCGGAAACATCATTCACAGTCCTCTCCTCATGATGGTATATCCCAGGGACCATTCTGCCAAGTTTTATGGGCTCGCCAATCTCTCTGCCGCCAACTGTGAGTGACAGTTGACATTGGCCAGCGGTAAAGTCCTGGTTGAATCCCAGACCGTACCAGAACGAGATTCTGTAAGTGTGATACGGGTTTGCACCGACCAATCCCTGCAGAACACTATTGAATGGAGCTAGTCTTAGCTCGGCCTTACTATAGAAGTTCAAATTAGCGGAGCAATAATTAATACATAGAGGCAAGCACATACAAATAATTTTCAGAGTTGTGGCCGCTAATACCGCTGCCTGGTCCCTTGACACCGCCCCCGAAATTCATCCAGGAATTGAAATTGCCAGTCTCGAAACTAGGGTTCGAGACTAAATTGGTCGGGACACATGGAACAGCATTGGTTAAATTTGCACGCAGGTTGGGAAGACTTGTGATTGTCGAGTGAGCTGTCGGAGTATTTGGGAGGGCTGCAGTGGTGCTTAGGACGGGCAACGTGGTTATTTCAATGTCCCTACTGGTTGTATCGAAAGCCCTTGTGACGCTTGTCGCATTAGAAGCGATGGATGTCGAAACGTGATAGCTCGTAGTTTTGGCTGATTTGGTGGTACTTTGAACAGTAGTGGTAGTAGTGGTCGAGGAATTGAGGCCCTTTTGTGTATAACTGCTGCTCAAGGTCACACCTGCACTGGGCACCGCAGTCGTAGTTTCCTCATCCAAATCTCTTGGAGAAATCTTGCGAATATTAGTCTGTAAATGACCAGAGCCATCCGAAGGGACAGGACGCTGGGATGTATGCGTTGGACAGGGCTTGCATTGTGTCTGAGGTTTGCATCGCCTCCGAGGTCTGCATATGACTGGCCTGCATGGCGCACATGGATCGCACGGTTTGAATGTTTCAGATGGTTGGGATTGTGATACTTGATGGTGCCGTTCCGGGTTAGCTTGAACACCCGTCCATACCATACCAGCAATTGCAAAAACCATGAGCTTCAGGGAAACCATGTCAAAGGATTGAGGGAATGCACAAAAGTTTGAGGATGAGCAGGAGAGAAAATTTGCATTGAAACACGCGAGAGAATTTTACTGCTTCGAGATTGATAGCCACTAGCCCTCTCATATATCCCTAAGCTAAGCATTATCTAACCTCAATCAAGTATATTCATTTGCAACGCAACAGAAACGTTGCACAACAACGGTACCTTTACATCTTGCTCACTTTAGGTTCAATTCACGGCTGTGAGTGATTTTTGGAATCCTGGCAGGATTTCGGTGAAATTGGCCTCTGGGTTATTCTCAATTCTGGTAGCATTATTACTTTTACCAATGGAGGTCAATATCGGAGCACATCAAACATAGACTTCAAAGAAGACACATTCAGTCCCTATGTCTGATTACCAGACTACATAAATTAACTCATATTTTATTAAACGCTGTGGTATCGACAGCAATCTACAGTATTAGTTTGTCTGGTTTGTGGAACGGGTTTTCTGATGACAAAATAATCTGCATGGTGGCCTGCTTGGAAGTTTTGGGGAACCTTATACGGCAAACCTCATTTTCCTTTACGGATTTATCTGTAGAAACAAGCCCAAGAAATACCAAGCCTACAGGGCAATACCTTCGCGGCGACTCAGTCCTGTGCTTGCCGTTATACTTGAACATTCCCGGAACAAACGCTGCCTAGACTTCATTTTTCGCAAAGAAGTGATCAAGATAAACTTTCTTATAGCTTCAAAACCTAAGGCAGTGAGAATTTCAATAAGAAAAAGGATTTGGTGTTATTTGGTCCGGTTATGCCGTCATTTATAGCATCGGTAGTGATTGCAAGCTTCCGGGTTTTTGCAAATCTTAGGTTCCACATCTGCGTGCCGAGACGGCCTGCCCAAGACGAGAATACAATGCTGCAGTGACAAATTAGGAAAAGTATTCCCCGCAGGGGCCTGAGGTACCTACCAATGCCCCTTGATATGATGAGTTCTTCAGTCACGCTATCTGATAAGTTCAGATCGTGGATTTTTCTACTAACTATCTGTTTCTTCATTTATCTGACTCTGGCCTCCCCATTCCCGTTGATAAAAGCGATGCAGCGTCAATTTTGCATATCAGAAAATGATGGGCATTAAAATTCTACTGTGCTAAAATTTCAGGAACTGTCCTACTCGTCATAACCCCGCATTTAGATCGCGATACTAAACTCTACGCCGTCCACTTTATGTCTTTCTTAATCTGCATTGAGTTTCCAGTAGTTGAATACCCGGAAAGTCGGTGCCGTGTTCCAGCGATCTGGTTGCTGATCTCGACCGATGGGGGTCAAGAGAGCAAAGCCTCGGAGACTGGCAGCGACTTGACCCGCCTCGTTCACATGCCAGCATGGAGACCGGTCCCCAAGAAGCTTTAGTTGAGTCGTGCGGTGCTCCCTATTTTACTAATTGTTGCTTTATGTATTCAATTTTGTTGATTTCCGGTTCAGTGGGCTTAAGAAGTTTTGATCCAGAGCAGTCTATCATCCTGACTTGCTTCAATCTTACAATCGATAAACACATAAATTAATTACTCTAGATTAAGATACTGTTATTGCTTTCATCTGAAAAGATTAAAGTTTAGCTAAACTCATGAATATCTTCCTATTTGCTGGACCATTGGTCTGGATCAAAACTTCTTCAAGTTCAGCGTACGTCGGCAATGAGAGTGAAAGACCGTTGACCGAATTCCAGGTTTCAGCGCTAGAGCATTTCCGGGGGGTGAAAAGCGAGAGGAATTGATCAAAGAAATGGATTGGCAGAGGATAGTTGACTGATGACTCGTATAAATGGGCTTTAACCTGGCGTAGTGAGAGCAAGGTACTTATTGGAAAGCGAAGTTGATTGAACGCCTCACGCATTTCCCACTACGTGTTTGCAGGAAAAGCAGGGGGGGGACCGGTGCCGAACAGAAGATGTTTTGACGATATTGATATGATCTAAACGGGTCATTAGCTGATACAAACAACAGTTTGCAGACTTTCAGGGTACGTCTTCACGTTTTGCTCGCCCTCATTGCAGAGGATCGTCGCGGTTCAGTCAAAGCAAATCTTGGTTGCTAACCTAGAAAAAGGGCTCTCATCGCTTGTAATGCTGCTACTACAAGTTGGGAAAGGGGGCACGCTATCCACCAAATTAAGATTAGTGGACTCGAACAGGCACCTGCCATTGGTGGCAGGAGATCCTTCATCACAGGGGGAGAAAATTCCACGAGAAGGATCACCGCTTGTACTTAATGGTTCTGATGATCTGATTTCGGCTTGCGCTCTTCTCTCTCGCGGTGCATCAATCGGTGCAGATCACCAACGCGATGACTCCAACCATGGACAAAGTACTCCCGCTTCACTATTTCGACGACAATCTCGTTGTCCGCTCAATGGTTCTCACGTTTCAATTCGTATTCGACAACCAGTTATGTCCCCACAAGTTACATGACAGTCTGGTGAAGCTGGCCAAGAATGATGGCTGGCAAAAGCTCAGTGCCCGTTTGCGTCGCAACGTAAGTACAGTAACTGGGGGTAGGCTGCAACCGCGTCGCACTGTGCTAAGATGGCGTCTAGCAGCGAACAGGGCGCTTGGAGTATCATATTCCGGCTCAATTCAGTGATAAGGGGGAAGCGGTGACGCTCCGCCACACCAGGTACAGCGGGCCCAAGTCTGCGCACCCTACGGCGTCACAGCTACCCAATTCAACGAACGTACCTTCAGTTTTGGTTGGTACAGATAAGTTCAAGAGCTTAGCTTTCCACGCCGACACCCCACGCAAGCTTCGGGACTACTTGAATGCGGATATACCTCAGCTATTCCTGCACGTTGTATCGTTCGACGATGCAACGCTCGTCTGTTTGACATTCCCTCACACTTTATGTGATGTGATGGGGTTAAGTAACATTCTCCACGGGTGGTCTGCGACAATCAGCGGGAAGGTTGAGGAAGTGCCTCGTCTGTATGGTGCTGAGAAGGACCCTTTTGCCGAATTTGGTTGCAATCCCAAGGAGGCGTTTGGACTAGCAGACAAGCAGCTGCCCATTATCGCCGTCCTGCGTCGGCAACTTTGGGCCCTCTTCAAGGACTTTTTTGCCGGAACGAAAACTCGTAATGTCTGTATCCCTGCGTCCTTTTTGGCTCAAATTAGGGGGGATATGCTTCAAGAGCTATCCAGAGCCCAGCCTACTGAGCAAAAGCCTTTTCTCAGCGAGGGAGATGTCCTGTGTGCCTGGTGGAGCCGCATGGTAATGTCGCAATTGGCGCCATCGCTGGATTCAACCTTGGTCATCTACAACTCTAAATCGTATCGGTCTGTTCTGACAGACATAATCCCGACGGGTCACGACTACCTTTCCAACGCGTCCGGTTTGGTTCCAGCTCTGGTTCCCATGAAAACGGTTTTGGGAAATCACCTGGCCCTTACCGCATTGTCGATTCGTCAGGGCATCGCGACGCTTGGCACCAGATCCCAGGTAGAGGCATTCGCCGGACTTGTAAGAAGCTCGAGCATAGGGTTCGTGCCACAGTTCGGCGACAAGGTCTATGAAGGCATCTCCTTCTCGAATTTTACAAAGGGCAATTTGTACCAGGTGGACTTTTCGGCAGCCATCATCGGCGACGCGCAATTGCCGTCCAAATCTAACATCAAGCCCGGGACGCCATGCAGTATACAGCTGTGGGAAGGAATCCATGTTGCTAAGGTGTTTTGGATACTGGGCAAGGACGGAAACGGAAACTATTGGATCTCTGGGGCTCTGAGAAATAGCACCTGGAATAGGATTGCCCAGGCCCTAGGAGGCGAGTCGCTTGGGGATTCTCAGCCAAAGCGGCGCTACTTGTTGGAAGGTGCAATGTCGATTTGCCTTGGCGCTCTGGCATTGTATGCGCTTTATTGCAGGCTGGAGAGAAATTAAACATGATGGTAACTGCACGCAAGCAAGATGCAACAAGTCTCGCGCTCCCAGGCCAGCTACGTGATGAGGCTTTATGGCTCACGGCAGCACTGGAAGCGGGAGGAGACACACTGCAACGACAGCGCTATCAGTGCCTCCAGTGAACCATAAACCACCGCCCGAGATCCAGAAGCACCTGCAGCCAATGTCGCGCGCGCAAGGTCATTTCTGCTGCTCCGCATTCATCGTGTAGACCCATTTGACGCTGACCCTTTACCTCAGGTGCGCTGCACTGGAGGCCCAGACTCATGCTCCAATTGCAACCGTCTCAACTTTGCCTGTTCCTTTGTGTCGTCGCCAGACTCGTCGCTTTATGCGCCCACTCCACCAGAGCGCAAACAGGGCTCGCAGGCCTGCACCGAATGTCGCGCGCAAAAGTCGCGGTGCTCAGGCGAGCTTCCAACATGTTCGTCCTGCTTGAAGCGTGATAAGCAGTGTCTTTACTTAGACAGAAGGTGGGCTCGCATCAACCCCAAAGGCCCAGCTTCTTCGCCTGCTTCTACGACATCGCAACACTACTCTCATGCTTCAATAGCCTACATGTTGTCCTCCATTGCCACTCTCGCGGCCGGTGCTTTGAGATTGCAGTATGAGCGAACGGATTTGAGCCCCTTGGCACAGGAAATACGAAGACAACTAATGTAGTGTCTGATGCTTCTCGACGAACACTTTTCTGTTGGCCTACCGGAATCGGAAACATGCTCGTATGACTTCATCTTTTTGTATATTCCGTGTAAAGAGAAATCTTTCGATGTCAATCAAGATTGCTACGGCAATTCCTCTTCCTCCCTAGATGGTGTGTCAGAGGATGGGCTTTTGTTGGTCATTCTGCGACAAGCCATCATCAGAAGAGACGCCATTGAGAAAGAAAACCATATACACAATGTGGACGTACAATTCAAGGTTATTTATTCCAATCCATAACAAGACAAGAGTCCGAAAACCTAATGCCATCAAGTATAGGAATATGTGCCTTAGGTTGCCTGAACGTATCCAAGGATTCACACTTTGGGACATGCCTAATCCTCCTGCTTACGAGCATTGTGGTTTCGCCGGCAACATCACGCAATGGACACGCCTTCACACGATTGATTTGCATGAAATTACTGGCCTGCCATTCTTCTTCGCCTCCGGCAAGCTTTACGCGATTCATCCCCACACAGCCTCAGTGCCAACCGCAAAAGACACATTTTGTCGTTTCTCTAAGCAACGCCAGGCAGCACTTGCATGGGTCTATTTCCCTCTGCCAAAAACAGACAATATTGTTTATCTTGGAGTACGTCTAAGATATTCACGGGGGGGATTTAAAAACCAGATGCCCTGCTTTTTGGTAAGTACCCTTTTCAATATTCCATGCGCACCACTTTCAAAGTCATAGATCAAAATGAAACTGGCTGGTGATGTGTCCCTTGGCCCCTATCACGCAGAAATATCTTAAGATATTATTCTCAGCAATTCGAACCCAAGGTTTCTCATGTATAACACTCTTGAATTTGGTTCGGCCAACGTGTTCGGGGCATATTCTCCGACAGAACGTGCTGAGGTAGCCTATCTGGGATCCCCTGACCAAGATTTGACCAATATTCCCATTCATCGAAGCAATCTTTCAACAGCTCCTCTGCAAGGTGTCTGCCGATTGCAAGTTTTCAACGACAAGCGACATGATCTTTGTTGGGGCATCATATTCGACTACAACAACGGGGCTCAGCGTGCAGTGGGAGATGGCCATTTTTTGTGGACTTTACCTCTACACGTGTCTCATAAACACACGATGTCATCGTAGTTCAGCTTGTAATTGGCTGTTGGTAGGTCACACGGTGCACACGTGCAGATTAATTGAATACCGACTTTATGCAGTACTTTGCACTTGTACAATAACTCACGAATGAAATCCAAACCAGGGAGAAGTTAGGTCCATTGTGCCTATTATTCAGTGAAGGCATCCCATCATCTTCACATTTGACCTCTCGATGCCCGAAGGCTACACTAGCGCTTACGCTCGTCCGTGCTCGGACTTTCTGAACCTTTCAACCCGTATTCCTCGAAGGCGGCTCAATGGCATTAAAGCCATCAGCGCTTTCCACCAAACACTCATAAATAGCCAGCGGACCTCGTCTAAATTCGTACCGTGCTCATCACACTGATAGTTCATCACCAAAGTCAAAATTCTACATTCCCTAAATTTCCACCATAATGAAGATCAACACGCTCGCAGTCGCTTTTGCGTTGGCTGCTCCAGGCCTTGCTGCACCCATCGCCAAATCTGATGATGTCTCCCAACAAGGCCGCATCATGATGTCTCGCGACGAATATCAAGGAGTTAACAACGTCAGGATATATGCTCAAGTCAGCTCGGATGGCACTTTCTCATCTTCCGGCAACAACGGCGGCATTGGTCAACAATCTGCCCCAGATCAGTCCTCTCCGGGAAGAAATGGACAACAATCTTCTGGAGATGAATCTTCTTCTGGGAGAAATGGGGAACAGTCCTCGCCGGACCAATCCTCCCCGGGAAGAAACGGCGAACAATCACCGCCTGATGAGACCTCTCCAGGGGGTGCTGGCAATGGTGGGCAGTCAGCGCCACAACAAGTGCCTTAGAAGGGGAAACAGGAGATGGCGGTGTCTAGTAGTCAATTATTTCCGGAGACTCCGCGTATGATTGATGTCTGAGGACCAAAGAGACATTAGCACAAATGCGCAGATGAAATACAGCACAACCCGACAAAAGTATTGGAAGACCCAAAAATAAGTTGGCGTTATATTTACGTCTTAAAATTCATTCTCAACTCTTACAACAGTTATTCACTCCGATCATAAAACTCACTATGTGGACCAAGGCGCAATGTCAATTCGGATTCGGTTGTACTTTATCTTGCCCATAACAGATTTATTAAAAAACGTCTGCTTAGCTTTACTATGAAAACAACTATCTATGAAATAGTTTACCTTATTGGTACTCCCCACTTTAGCTGTATCTCCTCAACATGAAGTGGAAAGTATTCATCCATGCCGTAAGACCCACAAGCATCACTCGTCATCTTATTACGAAATTGAACAAATATCATCATTTCTGCCAGCTCTCCAAGGTGAAGTGTCGGCGAAATGGCTCACAGAGGTATTCAACCATTCACAGCGGCTATGAATATTACGGAGCTTCTTAAACCTTAGAAATTAAAAATTGAAAATTGAAATGGACCTCAACTTTGTAGGGTAAGCCTAGAGCACGTGCAAAAAATGTTGCTCGAAACGGTGTTGACCCCCACCTTCCTCTCTTCGCTCCGTAATGGGATTCAATTTGAAAGGTACAGGGTTCCAATAGTTGATGCCAATATTGAGCAGATGATTTCTTGACGGGATCCCGTATTTTCCGGGAGCTATGGTCGTATGTATCAGCAGTGAGTGTAATTACAGAATAAGTAAGAGATCTAAATGATGTGATCCTCGACGGGATCCCTTATATGCTCAAGCATGGTAAGGTAAGTTGATGGATTGGAGGACTAACGCCGAGAATTATTGTCCCGTGCCGAGGAAGGCGCAGTCTGAGCAGGGCTTCAGGCAAAACTCCCTATCTTACCTAGAACACAGCCACCCCCACCGAATACGGTTAAATTAGATTGGGTCGTTTCAATTGCTTCTGCCTGTTCCGACCACCTGACTATTTCCTGCTTCACAATCTACAAATCTCATTTACGACATTGTGTTATACTTTTGATCTGTTGTTGACCTTGCACCAACGGGTAGTTCTCATCTGAATACTGGTCATTGGACAAGCCCTTGGATTCAAAAAAAGTTCAAGTCCGATGAAATAGCGATACTATTCTGCCAGCTTTGTTATGGAGTCTTTTTCGGTTCTGAATTCAGCCTCGACAAATCTTCATATGATCGATCATTTCTCCAAGCAGATCAATGCCATTATTCAAATTCGAAGCCCCTCTACGGAAGTTGAAGTTGACCCTGAATTTATGCGGGATCCATTTACGGGGGTTGAAGGCAAGCTTGAATTTATGGCTCTAAGGAATCTAGACATGCATACCAGATTACTACAAAGCCCGCGCCCACCAGAGCTACGTCAGCCATACTCAGAAATCGCCAATCGAGTGCTGGCCATTCTCAAGAGTTGCACTCAGATTTGTGCTGAGGTAAAAACCCTTATCGAGATGCTGAGGGCAAAGGGACCAGCTTTATGGCCTACAAGACTTTTGCTAGAATGGCGTCTTATAATTCACAGCCAGAAGTTTGCTTCTCTGGAAAAGCGACTGGACTTGGATAGAATCCAGACCTTGTGTCATCTGGCAGAATTGTGGAGGTTTGTGGCTATATTTTTTATAACATGAATTTGAACTTCAGCTGAGACTTTTCCCAGTGACCGAAAGTCTTCGATAAATCAACTAATACAATCATTGATCGATTCCAATACAGAAACCTACCAACGCAAAAGAGACACACTGAAAAAAGAAAGAGACAGGTATATTGCAGTATTAATATTTCAACTGCAAGACTTCCAGCCGAACTACCCGATATCGGTAGAACTGAGTTCAAAGATCCAACTGTCTCTCATGGGGCTGTTGACTAATTGGCCATCTGCACCCGCAAATCAATCATTGCCATATAACTGCTGCAAAGAGAATGCATTGGACTACTTGGAAATGTCAAATGGCGAGATATTTTATTGTATTGAATTCTTATATGCGCAGGACTACGGAACAGCTGGCAAAATGCAAATTTTGCAGTATTTGTCGTCATAGTATCGGATCTGAAAGAAAACGAATGCACATTGGGTTCCGCGACATCTAATTGCAAATTCTCAACATGCGTTTCCGGCTACAAGGTACGGAACAATTCAAAACTATCGCAGAAGACGGAACTAGCAATACTGTTCGTCTTTGCTCTCAACCAGATTCCAGCCGATTATACTGCAAAATCATGCATACTATCACTGGCGATATTGATTTTCGTTCCGCTTCTTGAGAATAAGGATAGTTTTTTGTGAATTTTGTACGAGGTTTGAATGATCTGCATGAGTATAGAGCTGTGGGGTGGGTGCTCGCAGGGAATGGTATGTCTTTGGGTGGATGAATGGTGGACTGCTCTTAAACAGTAATATTTTTAATAATAGTAATATTGGGTTTTTGGTTTTGAATTACTTTTCTAAATATGGAGTCGTGTTGATCTCAGCCCCGTACACCGCCACTGTAAAATCTGCATTTAAGCTCATAATAGGAAGCAGAATTCCTCCTAGGAACTGGTCATAAAGGCGGCGATAACAAATAACATTTAACAACTCTTTTGTCTTAATGATTTGCCCGACCAAGAAAAAATCGACTTAAGCCTCTGTACAACACAAACTTGATTATTCAAGTAATATAGCAAGCGTAATTGTAAAAGACAAAGTTTAAACCAATACACTATCTATGTCAGCTACTCTAGGGGAGCACCTATGCACCAATTGTCGAAACAACCGCGCACAACATTCTGGGTTGTTCTCAAATTAATTTGGATCCTCAATTCTATCTTGAAACCGGTTAAGGCATGTGGCTTTCAGTATTCGGCTGGTGTGCTTCTTGTCCAAGGTCGCCCACCGCAATCGAGTTCCTGAGCTTTTGGCCGTTCCAGATTTGGACGGGCATAGACTTTTAATCCCTTGGAGGGCATCGGAATTAGTCTGGAGACATGCAGCAATCATGGCTTGGTGCTCGGGCGGCAGCAAAATGACCGATTGGGATGGGGGCAGGTCTGCTAGTAGGCAACTAATCTGGCTGATGCGCATAGATAGATGGTTGAGCTTTGATTCTAGCTGAACGATTTCTGTAGGCGCATTGACAAAAGATTGCGTGAGACTCTTGGCCGCCTTAGTGACTTTGATAGATAGACCCGCGAGGTCGCTAATGGAGGTGATTGATCCGATAGTATCCATGCTGCTGAACGCAAGTTGATGAGCTTGCAAAGCGGATACAGCTCCAAACGGTGGATTATAGTCGTTCCGTGGAGCGTGGAACAAATGCCAAATGGATTCCCAAACGTCTGGCTTGACCCCCCTCTGACATCCTGAAAGACCTATGAGGACATGCAGGCAAAGCCGCCTATCATTCGCTCTGCTGTATTAACCCCGCACCTCGAAAATGTCAGCGCGTCAAGTCCGTGGATGGCTGAAGGGAATCATGACTCAGCAGTCTTGTATTGCGAGGTGAAATAGTTACCTACCATGCCAGTATTTCCGAGGCACATTCTACGCTATGGCCATGACCGTCTTTTCTATTCGTCAGGTGCACGGGGAATGGTCAATTTAGAGGTCATGGAATAGGAATATCCTACAACTGATCGTTGATACGACTAAGCTATGACTGTGCGCTATCGCGAGCATCCCCATTACTAGTTGAGTAGAGCTGATTGTTTGTATTGCACATTAGAACATTATAACTAACCACAGCACTAATGGCCATACACAACCTCAACGGTGTTTATTTGCTGCAATGGTGTGGGTGGTCTCGTGATGTATTTTTTTTTTTTTGGCTTTCTTTCTGCCGCAGCTCTCAACAACTAGTTTCCGTTTATGTAGAAAGTGCAGCGCGTATTCTGGGAGCCTCCCTCACATTACAACTTTTAGTAGCCTCTAATATCAATATAACCTATACACATTTACCACAAGAACTTAGTTGTCTTTATAACAGTTAGCAAGGCGCCTTATTTACTTTATTATACTTAACAATTTCTTTATATTTAAAAAGAAAAAGTGTTTTTTTTCTATCAAAACTAACCTGCACATAATTATGGCATGTAAGAAAACCCGTCGAATGATTTTCTTAGGCCCATTCATTGTTGCACAAGCACGACTAAAGTCGCAAGTGCCAAAAAGAGAATATCTCTCCGGTACAGGGAATCGAACCCTGGGCTCCGCGGAACTGATCTCTCAAGTTATGAGAGCGCGAAATGTTAGCCACTACACCATACCGGATGTGATTGTTGAAGAGGGCCTCCCTGTTTGGATAAATGGAGCCTGTTCCTGCACCACACACACTTGCAATGCTCAGTGGATGTCTGTCTCCCCCCACCTTCGTGACCAATAGGGAATTCTGGCAAACCCGCTAGCCGAATATGGATAACCCTTGACCTTAGTTTGTGTGCATCGACTGATAGTCACTCTAGCGGAACCAACTGGATGAGCGCACAATGTCTATAAAGAGGATATTAATAGTGCCGGCTTGGCGCATTTCAAGATTTTTCACTAGATGGACCGATGCAGGAGGGCACTGCGGAGTAGCAGCGAACGGCAATGAAGACAAAAGTAGGCGCCGGAATAGTTACTCGTCCGTCGGTCACGACTTAGACCCACCCATGCCTTCAGCGCCCGGGTGTCGAACTACCCTAAACCTCTAGAAAACCGGAAATTGAAAGTGCTTGTTAATCATATGAACAATATGAAATAATAACAAAAGAATAAAGCTTCTTCTTTTTCCGGAAATGAACTTCTTCTCTTTTTTTCTTTCTTTTTTTCTTTCAGCTGCATTTGGTGCACAATAATCGCTCAGAGTCCCCTGTTTTAAAGACCTTTCTCAGAAACTGAAGCATCTCAAGCACCTACAAACTGAATGGTCCGAGGCATCCGGTTCAATAGTTGAATTCTCGGTACTATCCCATGTTCATAAATAACTCCAAGCTCCAAAAGGTCCAATGACGGGTCGCCTACGAAGTTTGGATTAACCGCTGATTGCCGACCGTGCTGCGTTGTTGTTTCGCAGGGTTCATACAGAGTTATGCTTGAGGCTGTGAATCCCGATGTCCGGTAGCGGTTAGTCTCCACTTACAAGTCACCACGTCACCAAAGACGTGAGATAACTTCGTGGACTTGCGATTTGGAATCTTGGTCTAGACAAAAAGCATACTCGCTAAGGCTGGGGTCCTTGGTAAGACTGAGGCGTCCGAAGTCGGCTCCGAAGTACAATTAACTTAGGAATCCATAATACATGCTACCCACAATCAGTATCCGTCCCCGTCCGTCCAGCCCCCGACATGAAGGGAACGAATATTAGCCAATAGCTCCGTTGATAGTGATTGCTAGAGAGGAAAATAACTATCCATCACATTGAACACTTGTGCACTTTACCCCCCTCGCTTGGGTAGGAATCGTTTCTCCCCGGAGATTACAGCTTATGTGTACTTGTAGAATTTGTAATATTTAATGACAATAATAATCCAAAGTAGTGTATATTCTAACTGTAACTAAGCATTTTAATCCACTGAATTGATAACTTGCGTGATGCTAAATTATACTTTTTGCATTGTCGATTCATGACTTAACGCGACCGACATATCTATCTGTACAATTGTCAGGGCAGGTCTCAAACTGCTATTAAGGATGGGATTCAGAGCTTTACGCCTCTGTGCCCTAGGAGCTTTCTTCCGATCGGTCAAGGTCTCGGGCTTCTAGAGTTTGTTGAATGCGTTGACTCGGCAGCCATTTCTCAGCCGGGATGAACCACCACGATAAGAGGGCAAAAATGGTGACGGCACCCATCAAGACAGGTGCATAGTTTAGGTTTTCTCCTGTCACGGGAAATGCGTAAGGAGAAAATAGAACCGCCACAACCCAACCATTCCAGAGGACGGCAATGGCCTGAAATGGCTTACTGAGACGACCAAGGCTCCAGGCAGGCTTTGGGAACGTGTTAGGTGTGAGGAAGAGACGGCCCAGACAAATTAGCCCGTATGCAGCAGCTGATGGAACACCGGCTGCAGATACAAGAGAAGTGAAAGCTACCGAGGACGGGAGAATGGTGCAAGTGACGATGGATGCAACAACCCACACGACGATAATGGCGTTGCGGGGTTGTCCATCCACAACCTTGGCTACCCAACTTGAGTAGGGCAAAACTCCGTCACGAGCCACTGCAAATACAAGCCTAGAAGCAGCTAGAATGGCAATAGCTGTGTTCTGCGTTATTATTAGCATCAAGGCCTGAGGGGACTGGAATGAAGAGCTACGTACAAACCAAAGTGCAACAATGCAAATTATGTTCATGAAAATGTGCCCTCCTTCTCCAAGAAGAACTGCGTATAGTGGTACGAAGGGTTGTACACTACCAAAAGAAAAGAAGGTCTCCGCATCAGGCTAAAGAGGAATGGTGATTAGATTAAGTGAATGCATCGATCAAAGGGGTTTTTCGCTCACCACGCAGAATAAGAAAAGTATCACAACAATGAAACCTCCTATTCCACTAACAACTGTGCTCCAAAAAATGCCCCGCGCGGCGGCTATATTTGCATTTTTGGTTTCCTCTGCGACGTGGCCAGAGGCATCGAATCCGATGAGGATACCTGCGGTAGCTAGGTACGACAAGCACCAATTCCAGCCAGCAGGAGCTCCAGTGCCATTGTATGTAGTCATGAAGGCGTCATGTGCTGACCGGAACCCCAGTGTTTTGCTTGATGCAATGGGGAGCCAAATCAGATTCAGAGCAAAGTCTAGCAACACAGAAAATGTTGACAGATAAAAGATCCATTTAAAGTAGCGAGCTAGATAATTTGTCAGTCAACCCAAATCAAGATCAATAGACTTGGACGCACGTGGTAGTAGATTCCAGATGGCTGCCAAGGCGAGCATGATTTCAGTGCAAATCCATTGCACTGCGCGAAACTTGACACTGGAAGTATCGGATGGAAAATCGAGATTAAAAACGACAATTTCCTTGACACCAGTTAACATCAATAGTAATTTGCTTGTCGAAGTTGATATTATTCACCGAGAGCATGTAATTGACCGCAGATTGGGTATTGCCTAAACTCGTTAGAGCGCTCTCTCTCAAAATGTGATAAATGTGGCGGCTGCATACTCGCACAAAACGTTGTCCATGCCGTTGTGCTCCACCATGCAACAACGAAGCCAAAAAGTCGACCAAATCGGGGACCTCCGGCTTCAGCTGCCCATAAATAGATGGAACCTGCAAGAGGAAGCGACGAGCAAATCTCGGCAATGACTGCAGCCGTTATGAACGTGAAGACGCATGTCACTAGAAAACTTGTCCTATAAAATTTCACGTTAGCAGTGGACAGACAGCGGCAATGTGACCTCTCCACACCAGTATGCCAAGTTTCCTCCTGCCGCAATGCCAGTCGAAAAAGTCACGCGAACGCCACCAATAAAGTAAAGAGCCGCTGTCCAACGTTAGCAGGGTAAGCCTTGCATTCATTATTTGCTTTGTTTTACCGAATGTGGTGGCAAAGTTGTGGAAAACATTGAACGATCGGTGGAGCACCTGTTGTTGTCAATACGCCGATGAATCTTGATTGGGTGTGAGCAAAACAAACAGGCTTGTAGCCAAGATTTTCCTGTGCCAAAGTCGTTAGCCTGAAACCGTCCAAGGGAAGCTGCAGCTCTTACCAGCACTTTGTTGTCCTTGGTGTTCTGATCAGACTCTGATGCATCCCCCCCCACATGCGGCATTTCCATTGGTGCGGCGTCGCGGTCCTTGTCAGTCATTGTGCCTCAGATCCACTGATGCGAGTCTGCAAGCTTTCTATGGCTAATCCAGCGAACAACTCTCGTTTTCCCCTCTTCCTCCAGTTATTTACTTGGAAAAAAATCGAGGGAAACGTGTGCGACTTTGAGGCTTTTTGCACGCGAGCAAGTTTTTTGGGCCTTTGACGAAATTAACTTTGGGTCTCTCAGTGTTCGAGTCTGCCAATGGGCGTCTTGTAATGATTGCGTCAAGTGGGGGCGTCAAAGATGCCATTACTAGGCTCGGCCGCTCAGATCCGACATGGAAAGGTGGGATTTATTGGAAGATGAAGACTGGCTATTATCAGCGTGGTTGTTCGCCTATCTGACAGATTTGACCACTGGTAGTGCATTATGATTGCTTTGAGGCATTCGTTTCGGCATTCGTTACGTGTCTGGACTAGACTGGCATATGACGCAATCAATGTACCGGCTTGCATGCTCATACCCATGTAGAGACATTGAAAATAAAGACTGTATTTTCTAAGAGACCTAAGTAATTAATTTCCTCTTTGCCAAGGCCTCAAACACCAAGAATTGTGATGGCGTTGATTTTGTTTGTTAGCACGGTGTCGCTATTGGCCATTCTCTTTCGCTTTGTCAAGGTCCGTGTTAGCATTCACTTGGTCTTGCCTTTAATAACTAAAAACTTCAAGATTGTTATCCAAAATCGTACTTCACCATTATCAAAGATTCCTAATGCAGGATTTCCTGCACAATACTCTCGACTCTTGTGGGCATTCCGTCATGAATACAAGGGGACCATCACCCTGGACCTCCCTTTGCTGCATAAGAAACTTGGTACGGCATTGCCGGGAGTGCTGCTGTCATCCTCGCTTACCGTAGTCAGGCCCGCTCATCAGGATAAGCCCAAACGAGGTGTCGTTTTACTCCATAGATGTCTATGAAAATGTTCATAAAGTACACAGTGGATACGTCAAAGACCCACGAGTGTATGGACAATTTGTGCAAGATGGCCACCCGGCACTCTTCTCGATCACGTAGGATGTCTGGTTTCTTTTTTCGTTCAAGCTACTAATCCTTGACAAGCCACCCACAGGCTCATTATGATCGGCGAAGGTTGATGGGTCAGCTGTTCAACAGGAGCAAAATGCCCAATTTAGAGTCGTTGATGTTGACTCATGTCGACACATTTGCTAGAGTACTGGCAACGAAAAATGAGCCCATTGATCTCAATTCAAGTTGTAGAGCACTAGAGGCCGACATCATGTGTGAGCTCAGAAATTTATCGTATACTTTCTATTTAATAACATGCTGGTGAATTATAGCTAGCTTCTCTTTTGGAGAGCCGTTGCATGCCATTTTGTCATGGTCGAGAGGTACGGATTTACCAATGGTCGCAAAGAATGACGAGAAATCCACTTGGATGCCTCTGGTATGTAGCTGGCACGAAAGAATTAATATTGATTATATTAATAAATCCTTGAATTTAGCTTGTTGATTTCCCAGTTGCCTGTGCATTCTGGGAGCAGATGGAAAGTTGGATATTTCGAATGACAGGAATTCGATCTTCATATCGATACGCTTTGGATGAATTTGACAAGGTTAGAAAGATGAATAATTATTTGAAGATGATCTAATTGTTATTTAGTGGACAAACAATGCATGGGAGGCAGTTGTTGATTTAGTTAAACCTACTCCTTCTCCGGTCCCTAATTTGATCAGGGTTTTGGTAAACTCTGGACTGCCATCGGAAACGGCACTATCGGAAGCTAAAGAGACCCTTGGACCCGGAACAGACACCACGTCGGGGTCTCTTGCTCACATTATCTTTGCTCTTGGATGGAACCTAGAGTATCAGGATGCACTCTACGAAGATTTAAGACGAGTGGGGTTTTCTACCGAAATGTCCACCCTTGAGAATATCCCAAGACTGCAAGCTTGTGTAAAAGAAGGTATTAGATGGGGCGGGACTGCAGCGGCCATGCTCCCTCGGGTCGTTCCAGAAGGCGGAGTGGAACTGTGTGGTAAAATAATTCCTCAAGGAGTAAGTGCTTAACCATTATGAGAACACAATGTGTTGCATATTACTGACAGATTTTAGACTGTTCTGACTTCCTCACCTATTTGGTACCTTCGAGATGAAACTGCCTACCCCTCACCGGACCTTTTTGATCCCTATCGATGGATTGAGGATGACGGTCGGTCCTTAAAAGAAGACACTCTCCGAGACCAATACTACATTCCATTCTCGAAGGGTACGAACATGTGCATAGGAATTCAGTAAGTAGAGTACACCAAAAATGTATAATTCCAAGTGCTGACCAATCAAGCTTCTCATATTATGAGCTGTATCTCAGTATTTCGCAGCTGGTAAAAACATTTCGCATTCACTCATTGTCTCCAAGTCGCGGCTTGGCCAAGGTTGATGCTGCAACTAGGTGGATTCCTGTCGCAATGCCAGAAAGGAAGGAATGGGTCGCTGCTGTACTGAAGGAAAAATTGCTTGTCAATTTCGAAATTAGAGACACGTTGCAAAGATGAAGATTTAGAAAAGGTTCTTATTGTCAACCGGTAACGTTTTTAGCACATCGCAAAGGGCGTTTCTACGTTTGGAAATGAGAATGGAGATTAAGAGTGATAATAGCATCGGCCAGCGTGTAATAGACGTGGGAATAGACATGATAGAATTCATTCTGCAATTTCTCCTAGTGTGTAGCCTATCCTGGCTATGATGTATTCGTAATATCTAAAACATGTGAAAGGCCTAAAGTGGGGGTGAATAAAATCAGCACGTCCTTATCGCTAGGCGATTTAAAATTAAGCGACATATTTTATTATTCTGCCTTGATCTCTGAGGGACAGTGTCCGACCGCATTCGTACAAGGATTGGATGGAACCACATACGCTGATTTATTAAAGCAATGTGATTATAATTCGGCTTTTATTGCATCTAGAATATCCGCTATCGATACAAGCGACGATTTCTGTTTATCATTACGTATGGCTGAGATGGCGGGGCTGAATCCATCACACAAGATACTTGGCGTTAGTAGAATCATCTGGTCATACTGAACCAATGTGGAACGAGCGGCATAGTCATAAAATACCCTGCAACATCTATAGAATCAAGCTTACATATGCATAGTAAATGTTAATTTACTTTGCATCCAATAATTTGGCCTGGCCTTAGTCTTGGACGCAGTCACACAGCAGGAAACCTTGCCTTTAACATGTCATGGCGGGCCTACATGCCCACATGATTTCTTGGTGACGTAGAATTTTCCGTGGGGCTCGGCCTGTATCAGGCATTACTCAAGGAACCGATGTATAATTGGCTGGCGTCTAATACGGTTGCACACTTTTATGTAGTAGCTCTCCTGACAGCCCCTCCATCACGGGCGATACTCTAGCCTCGGTATAACTAAGATCAGCGGCATTGGTTTCCATGATTGGGTCGCCAGTGGCGCATAGAACTGAAGGTTCTAAAGTAGGAAGCTAGCACGCTCCCTCCGCTCCAAATCTGGGGAAATACGACGCTACGATGAGGGGTGCCAGGGGAATACCCTCTCCTATTCGAGCGCAAGTATCGGGACCCACCACGGTTATATCATGGGACTCAAAATCAGTGACCTTTCTGAGTTTAGCATTGACCTTTCGTACTTTCGGGTTTTATTTGGCCGTCGTGATGGGATCCATTATTTGGTGCCTAAAAGTGAGAGATCCAATCGATGTAAAATACTCTTGTGCCCTGTTCCTGAATTCGAATCGTAGCCACCCTGGCAACGAATCCTTCAAAATGCGTTCTCTATGGGTTAATATCATTGGACTGGGCGTGCATTTTGCTATTGCACAAGAAACCTCAGCCCAATTGGATTCAATTCTTGCTGATGTTACCGTCAATAACATCGCAGATGTCAGAGGCAATATTTTATTGCCCGAAACCGCCTCCGACGGTCTGCAAATTACCTGGACGAGCTCTGACTCTTCCGTCATCTCTACCGATGGTCGTGTCACGAGACAATCGACAGATGTTCAAGTCAATCTCACGGCTTCCATCAGTCAAGATGATGTAACACGCACACGCGTGCTGACTGCCAGTGTCCGAGCCGCTGTTACCCTTGCTGAGTTCGAAGGCTACGCCTTTGCATACTTTACTGGAAACAGCATTGCGGGAGAAAAGATTTATCTAGCCGCCAGCCAAGGAAATGATGCCCTGGACTGGACCGAACTAAACGGCGGCCAGCCTGTTCTTGCATCTTCCAAGGGTACCAAGGGTTTAAGAGATCCCTTCGTTATTCGATCCCCCGAAGGCGATACATTCTACCTTCTCGCCACCGATCTATCAATTGGCAGTGGAACTTCTTGGGGTGATTCGGTTCGCACAGGCAGTCGATACCTCGAAATCTGGGAATCCCATGATCTTATCAACTGGTCCGAACAACGCCACATTCTTGTCTCGCCCCCAACGGCCGGAAATACTTGGGCACCTGAAGCTTACTATGATGATGATTTGGGATCATACGTTGTCTTCTGGGCGTCTTCACTATACAACTCTGCCGATACTAGCCACACCGGAAGTACCTATCACCGTATGCTTCTCGCCACAACTCGTGACTTCATCACATTCAGTGAGCCAATAATCTGGCAGGATGTTGGAATGTCGCGAATTGACTCAACTATTCTCAAGTCTAATGATGTTTACTACCGCTTTACTAAGGATGAGGGTGCTACGGGTACTGGGTGCTCTGACATTATCCAGGAGAGCTCCTCAAATCTGCTTTCAACGAATTGGACTACCATTGCTTCTTGCATAGGAAAGAATGCTGGTACTAGTGCCGTGGAGGGACCTACCTCTTTTAAATCTAACCCAGGTGACGTCAATGGCGAGAAGTTTTACCTCTTCGTCGACGAATACACTGGACGAGGATACATCCCATTGGCCACGGATGACATCTCCAACCCTAATTGGAAGGTTCCAAGCTCATTCAGTCTCCCATCAAGTCCGCGACATGGGACTGTCGTACCAATCACTGCAAGTGAACTTTCATCGCTGACACAGAACCTGTCGAAAGCCAAGCGACAGGAGGTTCCAACGAAGGTGCTCACGAAGCGTGCTAATCCCGTACTACCTGGCCTCTACGCCGACCCCAACATTGCGATTTACGACTGCTTCTACTATATCTATGCAACGACTGATGGATACTCAGGCTGGGGTGGAAAAGACTTTTATGTTTGGAAGTCACCAGATCTCGTCTCATGGAGCCGTTCCGAAGAACCATTCCTCACCCTCGACGGTGATGCTGGAAATGTGCCCTGGGCCACTGGCAACGCTTGGGCCCCAACCATTGCTGAGCGCGATGGCAAGTACTACTTCTATTTCAGCGGTCAAAACCCTACGTACAACAGGAAGACCATTGGAGTCGCTGTGGCAGACTCTCCAGACGGGCCATTCACCGCCGAGCCGCAAGCCATGGTTCTCAACAATGAGGTGGTCACTGCCGGCCAAGCCATCGACCCCTGTGCATTCCATGACCCAGTATCTGGCAAGTATTACCTCTTCTGGGGCAATGGAAATGCACTGTATGCAGAGCTGTATGAGAACATGACGTCCATAAACTGGTCCACTGCGGGAAAGCTCAGCGGTCTCCAGGACTTCCGTGAGGGTACCTTTGTTAACTACCGCGATGGCTTATATCATCTCACATATTCCATCGATGACACTGGATCAGAAAACTATCGGGTTGGATACGCCACTTCGGACAGTGTACACGGCCCATGGACCTACCGTGGTGTGATCCTCCAGAAAGATACGTCCAAGGGCATCCTTGCCACGGGCCACAATTCAATCGTTAATGTGCCTGGCACCGACGACTGGTACATTGCCTATCACCGATTCCACATTCCAGATGGCGATGGCACACACAGAGAGACTGCAATTGATGTGCTGACTTTTAACGCGACAACTGGTTTGATTAACCCGGTCACGCCAACTTTGGACGGGCCCGCGGCGGAGGTGATTGCAGGATGTGGTGGAGAGAAGCGACGTCACACACGACCTCGTGTTTAGTGCGGATGATGTGGCTATGGTAGCTAGAGTTGAGAAATGGATAAATGAAGAACTTTTTTAGGCAAGCAGAGAAGCATGGTCAACATGACCTCCGTCGAGTCAATTGTGTTGTGATGTTCCAACTTTCATCGAGGTCATATGTAAAGTCTCATGAAGCCTTAGATGGACTCCCAATAGTGCACCAGGTCAGAATTAGTGGTTTTCTTAGCAAATAATAGGCATGCATAGCGAAAATCGCGTCGGTTTGAGAGGAACGCGTTGAACTTCCTAATACAAGTAGGCAACATGTGGACAGTAGTACATGTTACTATTGATGGTGCTTTCCATTCTATTTTATATCTAATCCAGATGGTTATTTTCTAAACCCAGTGCAAGCATTCTACTACAGGAATGACTTGAATCGGTCCTCGATGGGTGCACGTTCCTTCGGCGCCGGTTGGTCAAGCTTACCACCAAATACCAACTGCGCATTTAGAGACCATGATTCCGGAATATCCCAAGCCTTTGCGACCTCGGCATCAATTATGGGATTATAATGCTGAAGATTTCCTCCGATGCCCTCGGATGAAAGTGCGGTCCAGAGCGCAAACTGCAGCATCGCATCGCTCTGTGTAGCCCAGAGGGGAAATTTATCGGCATACGCGGGGGCGTTCTCCTGCATTCCCTTGACAACATTTTGATCCTCAAAGAAAAGGATTGTCCCAGCAGCACCCTTAAAGCCCTTCATCTTGTTCCCAGTGGGTTCCCAGTTATCGGCAGGAACCTTGGTCTTGAGAATGTCGGTGACAATGTCCCACAGTTTTTCGTGCTGGGCACCATGGAGAACGACAACTCGGGTGGATTGAGAGTTGAATGCTGAGGGCACTTCGTTGAGGGCAGTCTTGACAATCTCGTCAATGCGAGCCGTTGAGAGGGGGATTTCTTTGGAGAGAAGATAATGCGATCGTCGAAGCTTGGCCGCATCTATGATGGGCTGGGAAGCCATGGTGCGGGCGTGCAGCAAACTGGCGGGGCGTTGAGCGCAGAAGATTGACGACAGCCGATTGGATGGAGCTGAGCGCCTTATGAGTCGAGGCACAAGGGAAGAGAACATTTTTGAAAGGTTACAAACCGTCAAATCGCGAGATGACGAGTCCCAGAATCCCGAGGGTCAAAAATAGAAGATTGCGAGTCCAACTCATGGTGGTTTCCTCCAGCACTGGCCACCTTTATTTAAGTCCTTGTGTGTGCTTTGAGAGAGGAGAGTTGGCGCTAGAGAGCGTTTTCATGCGATTAATCAGCTGAAATAAGCCATGCGTTGATAAACAAGATCGGCCCCAGACCGAACACTAACAATTACCTCATCAACCTGCAGTAGCGGGTGAAGTACAAATCAACTCGTAATCTCGTGCCAGTGGATTCAGTCAAATTTATAAATCGTGAATTGGTTTCCTTGTATTCTGCTCTTTATTAAGCTGTTTCCATGGTAATTATTGGTAAATTTGAGACGTGTCCTACCAGTCCTTATTTCCGTATATCCGAATCCGAGACCGAGGCGAAGCACCGTTTCGTCCGTTTCGCCGAAGTGTTGCCAGAAGCGGGTGGCCATGGCAGTTGCATTTCTGAGGCGCTTTTTTACTTTGGAAGAAAGGAATAAATATATCCATTAAGCAATGGTGCCACTGAAGTAAGAAGCACCGAACTTTCATGTTCAGGGTAGCTGGTGGGTTACCAATGTGATCGGCACTTGCAGCAAGGTTGCTGTGAATGCGCTGGCATGGCTTGGGCCAGTTCGTGGCCACGCAATCCGTGCAGATGCCTTGAATCTGCGATTAAAACAAGAAATATCGATGGTGCATATGGCCGTGGCTGCGCGACATCTTAATCGCCACACTCGAGATCTACCCTGGAAAAAGGTTTATACCTTGTTGAATTCACAGCTTCAAATGTAGGCATTGAGCATCAACTCGAGACTTATGAGTAGGTAAGCAGCGACAAGAAATGCTTCATGCAATTTTTTCCCTCGGTTTTATTTGTTTAATCGGAAATTGCGGTGATGGTTTGAGTAATTAATGGATACGATGTACATTTTGGATCATCAACTTCTGAAGCAATCCGTCAGCGTGCTGAGATTAGTCCGGGACACCAAAGCATCAAAACAAATAGGATCATATGACAACGTATCTCCCATGCATCTTACACGTCAATAGCTGACTCGAGCCCAAAGCGATAAGAGGATGGTCAATTCCGGCCATGCATAACGGGAAACAAATTTCAACCTCGACGGAAACAAGAAAATATCATGGCCAATAAAATGGCAGGGCGGTATGACCTGTCATGAGTCGAGTCATTGTCCAGCTTCAGGGCTTTAGTGGGCGAAAGCCCCACACTGAGGGTATGCGTCCATCAACACGATAGGTCGCTAAGAAGGCCTCAATACTCAATTCTCATCTTTCATACTCGGATTGGCTAAACAATTGCCAATAGGGCCAATCCACGTAGTCACGTGGTCTGGTAAGAAGATCATCGGGCTCTCAGTGCCTAACATTTAAGACATTCATCTTCCATCAACTGAAGCTTTTGCGGTGAGACATTCACAACTTTGTGTGTGCATTTTTTGTGTGCGGGTGTTTCTTGGTTTTTTTTCTTGGTTTTTTATCCTTCTTATCAATACATCATGAAATCGTCAATGTACGAATTTGATCCCGAGGGAGATGCCGCCTTAGTCCTTGAGACGGCCAGATTGGACTTCCTTTGGGCGGATAATGTACTGCGTATTGGCGCCAAGCCTAGGACAAGAGTTGAACCTCAAGTAAAATCGGAACCTCCGGCATATACACAAGCTCTTATCAAGCTACCCATTCACGAAAAGCCGGTTCATTTACCCGCCGACTATTATCACGAACCAGCCTGTGAAGAGATCCCTGAAGCGTCAGAAGCAGATTCCAGTGAAGATTCTGACGATGAGTCGACCAATGGATACTCTTACAACAATGGCGACGAGGTGATTGAGAGGTTTGAGCAGAATGGATACATGTACTCTTCCAGACCAAGTACTGCCATTTCCATGGCAGACTCATCCATGACAGATTCGGTTGGTGAGCTTTTTGGAGAAAGCTCCAACCCCTCTAGCAGTCGAGTCAGATTGCGAATGCGAGTATCCTCGTCACACCTTGCCCTTGCCTCTCCCGTCTTTCGAAGAATCTTGGCCACTCTATGTAAAGAAGCAAATGGCTCAAGCCTTCGTCAAATCCGGGCAAGCAGATGGGATCCCGAGGCATTTATTGTTCTCCTGGACATAATTCACGGTCAATACCGATCTGTACCGAAGAGAATTAGTCTTGACATGTTTGCCAAAATTGCCATCATCGTCGACTACTATGAGTGTCATGAAATTGTCGAACTTTTTGTCGACATCTGGTTAAAGGCAATGGAGACTGAGATTCCAAAATCATATGGAAAAGCATGCATTCTCTGGTTACTCGTCTCCTGGGTCTTTTCAAGAGCTGAAATCTTTGAAGCCATGGCTGGGCTCGCTGTGAGACATAGCAAGAGCTTAATTGTTGCCATGGATCTTCCGCTCCCGGGTATCATTCTTGGTAAGTAATTCATTGATTCATTCTACATGTGCCTGACTAACAACTCTGTAGACAGGATTCATGAGCAACGTCAAAATGCTCTTGCAAGAATTTTCGACCCTCTTTATCGGCTCCTCGCCAACCTTCGCAATAACTCGGACTGTTCTTTCGAATGCTCGTCGATACTTTTGGGTTCCTTGATGAAAGAAATGAGCAGGGGTGGTATTCTCGAGCCTCCAATCATCAGACCATTTTACGGCTACAGTATTTCTGCGACCAAACGGCTGGTATCAGGCTTCCAGTCTCCACAGTGGTCCCATCACACCAAAGGCCGTTACAGTGCGCACAAATCTGCGCATTCCTGTAATTTGACTGAGAAGATTGAACCCATTATCGAGAAGATGCAGGCACAGCTCCAAGTTGTCAAATTGGAGGACTTTTCGCATCCAACAGTACAAGGCTGGGCCAGATGCAAGTAGAGGGTTCATGACGTGCAATACAAACGTAGATGTAAAGAAAAGTATTTAGCAGAGGGGCATTCATTGTCGTTTCATGTATTTATATGGTAGTCTATGGAGAATGGAAAAGCGTGAGCTCAGTGATGCTATCCTCTCGCTAGGTAATGATAAAGTGATATCTAAAATGACTCTTTGATGGGGTCCTTTGGATATGAGGCCTAGAGTTCAAAACTGTGACCTTGACTTGGGCAGATGTCTGTAGCTAGTGCTATCGGGCTGTGTCAAATTCTAAGATCTAAGTTTGGCATGCAGATCTCAAAGTGACTCAAATAAACGAAGAATTTGCGAATGGCTGACTTTTTGCTGATTGATTCCACCAAATGACGATGGAAGACGCGTTTTGAAACCCTGGCGGGGGTAAGTACCAGATTGCAACTTGAATCATGTGATGTTCATCATGACCTTGGGATCCTGTTTTGTTTGCGGACACAACTTGCTGAAAAAAAGAAAAGCACCAAATGCGACATCCCATGTGGCTGAGCTGAGTGCGTCAAGCATGTGTAACATTTGGCGGAATGGTAATCCAGGAATTTTACCGAGAGCCGAAGGTGGCTGTTCTGGTGAACCGGTGGCAATTAAACCATTTTGGCCTCGCCAGCCTTTCCATCTATGGACTAGTGCCGCTGATTCCGTCTCGATGAACCACCAGTCTTTACTGAAAGCAGGATGGCGTCTCTTGGATCAGGAGTTCGTTGACGCCTGAGTCACGAAATGACTAGACCCTTAACAGGTGATGCGCCTGGCATCATGGTGAGTCAGACCTAGAATTGCCTAATTGAGAAAGCGTCCCCACCTCATGATCGAACCAAGATGGTGTTCAAGATCGCCAATGTTGTTATAACAGCTGGGGAAATCGTGTTATTTTTGGTTGAAGCATCAGTTCCCACCACAAAGATCTTACTGGGTAGTCATCATTTAATGGTACTAAACACGAGCCTGACAACAACCTCGACTGCAACTTCTACATCAATGAGCAACGCAACGACAACCACAGCCACTAACACCACTACCATCGCCATGGCTACCGTTGAGGGGCAAGGTGCCATGCACGATTCCTCTAACCTCAATATTGGCAGGAGTCAGCTGCCAAAAATACACGAAAGCGATTCCTACGACCCCCAGCGCTCAACACCCGCCGATTCACCAGAGCTACAGTTCTATCCAGGGCAATGCCTCTTTTGTAGCCAAACCAGTCCAGATCTCGAAAGTAACCTTGCTCATATGTTCAAGGCGCACGGTTTATTCATCCCGGAACCAAAAAAGCTGGTGGTGGATATTGAGACTTTGATTGCCTATTTTCATCTTGTCATCTTTGGCTATTTCGAATGTCTGCACTGTGGTTCCCAGCGTCATTCGGCCGAAGCGGCGCAGCAGCACATGATTGCCAAGGGCCACTGCAAGTTTGACTTGTATGATGAAGAATCCGAGTTTCGAGATTTTTATGAGTTTGCTTCAGAACACGCAAGTGATGAAGAGGATACCGATGGTTTTCAGAGCAGCGCAGACGAAGATACTGAAGAGGAGACAACTAGTGACGATGTTCCTCAAGCTGATAAGAATCGCAAATCAAAATTCACACAACCTGATGCGACAACATTACGCCTTGCTTCAGGCAAACTATTGTCACATCGATCATCTGGCAAGCCCCGACAGTCTCGTCAAAGAGCTTCCAGTAAGCGAGAGGAAGCCACGCTCCAAGTGGAGTCGGGACCTCAGACAATGCCTTTGTCATCAACCGCTGCTAGTGGATCAAATTCGCCAGCGAAAGCATTAACCAAGTCTGAGAAACGAGATTCCGCATTTATAAATAAACAGCTGTCGCGTCTTCGTCTCGATGATCGCCGCAGCCTCGTGCACTTGCCCACATCGCAGCAGAGGGCGATCCTGCTCACACAAGCGAAACAACTCGACAAGGCACAAAGAGCTGAACGAGCATCGAGGAGTCGAGTGCAGTTGGCGGGAAATAAACACTTGATGGATCATGTTATTCTTGATGTCAGTAGTTTCAATGGCCATAGGCTATGGTGAAGCTCTTGATTGTATTGGGGGGATTTATCGAGTCCTTTTGCATGTGGTTTTAGTAGGTTCGGATGGTCTCTAGGTTTTATATCCAAGGTTGAAGGTGTGTATATTGGGTGTGAAATCAATGTACTACTAAGCAAAAAGCTTTTGAATGGGTGGCGCTTATCTAGGGACCTGGATGGTAAGATTTTGGGCGCATTGTGAGGACGATAGGATTCAAATTAGCTTTTTCTTTTCTTAATTGACTATAATTGATTTCGAAAATTCTGTTTCTGAATTTGTTCTTCTCATATTGATATTGAGCATGCAAAAATTTCCTTTCGAGCCCGAAATACTGAAAACTTTACACAAGTACGCGTACAAAGCAAGACGAGGGCCTTTCCCCTACTTTGTGTAACACTTTAAAAATGGTAGATTGATTGACCATCACTTTTTAACATTTAACTTCTTTTGATATAATTCCCTTTTTTTTTCTTTGCATTCATCTACAGAAAAGCAGTTTTTACGATTCATTTCATTGAGATTGCGAAACATTTCTTCAACGTGTGGGCGTATGAAGTCAAAATTCTTCAATTAAGCGGCCCAGTTGATCATCAACAAAAGCAAATCTCAGAATTATGCCTCGTATTTCTCGGTTTCATTTTGGGTAAAAGCCGAGAGAATCACCCATTGACAGGGATAATCTGGGGGGGGAATATATTTCGTCAGCGATTTCCCGTACCACAGCGACCAACAACAGATCAACTCAGCCACATTCAGCCCCGGAGTAAACTAGGATGGGTGAGGGCTTGGCGATCGTCTTACAGTGTTGGCCCTAATGGGCTCTGAAAGTCGAAGGCTGAAGTTATCCCTGTAACTGCCTCGTATGTGAGGGGAAGGATTCAGGCCGCATCAAAACATAGCGGCGACCAGGGGCATGTATAATTGCTGCGCCTTGTCAAGGCGCAACAGCCAACCAATGGTCAAATACTGTAAGTATGACTCTTTTAGTAGCATTACCCACTATTTAATGAAGTTGGATCCTCCGCTCTGCTTCAATTGTCTAGCACGTTTGAGTAAGTCATTTCCTTCTACCTAAAATGTAACTGTGCGCTCGACCCGTTAACCAGAGAGCAGATTTTAATACCAGTATATAGTTTTATGAATGTTGGTACTGTTAGTCATAGTTTCTGTACCGTACAATTAACCTCTCTTATAGCTGTGTATAGCACAACCTTGAGATACCCTCAAAAACTTTGATAGAAAACTATCAGTCCGGACACGTACTAAAACGCGGCCCTACCCAGCCAAGTTTGAGTAAGTCGTCCCAAAATGAATCCCGCAGGCCAAACAGACACAGCACCCGATTCAAGGTTGCCTCCTTACATGCCTGCTCCAGTGGCGCCGACTGGACCAGCACCGGCTAAGCTTGCACCGTCCAATGTTATTCACGATGAGTAAGTTTCAGTTTGGAGAGCCGGGAATTCCCACTGACCATGTTCAAGGCCTGAAATAGCCATTGCAATGACCACAACTGCCCCCCCGGTAAACGTGAAAAGCCCACATGCCCAAAGGGTCACCCCGCTACTGCAGTTGGGAGAGCAGCCACAATGGATCGACTGCGAATTTTGTCAGCGTAGGGCCCTTACAAGGGTTGAGAAGGAGGGCACTGGGATGCAAATGTAGGACAAAAACCATTCCGCGACATTGAGGTTGCTAACCAAGATTCCAGGGTTGCCGGTGCTGTATGCTGCCTGTTTTGTGTTTGCCTTACCTGCGTTCCTTGCTTAGCAGGTTGGTTCGAAAACATCAACTACTTCTGCTCGAACTGCAATCGCAAAGTTGCAATGCGTCCCCATGACGGACCGATACAAATTTATAGCTGCGAGAACCAAACGGCCTCAGTTCCGTCACGATTTGCGACCGCACCACCTCCAGTGCCGACCAAATAACGGAGTATGTAACGCGGGGAGGCTATAGATATGGCTTAGTTACATGGTCGACATGCTGGCCTTTTGATCATAGTCATCTTTACCAAGGAAGCTTGACATTTAGAAAACTGGTACAATTTGTAATCTAGTGGCCGTCTATCGACGACTCTTTTATATAGTCCAAACATGATCATAGAATGTTTCTAATACCTTCAAACGATTATAAAAATAACCCCCCAAAAGGATGAGTTGGTTAGGGTATATGTGCCTTTTGGGACGTGCGAAATGTAACCCAGACATCATCAGAACAGGAGCCTTTATCTAGATACTTTCGAATAACTATGATGAAGCCATCTTGATATTATTTGATGACGAGCCTATTAGTTCCATCTGCCTCTGGTAAACCATTCGAAGGATGCAAGGTTGATCAAACTTGTTGGCATTTAAAAAACACCATGTGGTATTTATACGAGTTCTATCGTAAAAACCGAAGTAATCTAGAGACTGATTAGATAAATGTCAGCGGGGGAACTGAGGATTACGGTAATCATGCCAGTCGCATATGACCTAAATATGGAACTGATACGTTATCTCACCTAAATCTGCTTGAGGTTCGTGGGGGGTGAGCCATTTTCATTGATATTATATTGATTATGGGATTTGGCATCTTTATTCAGTGATCTGCGGGTTTCACGTAGCGGCTTTCAGTAGAAGAATGCCATAATAATTTTTGAATTGGCAAAGGGAAAGTGATCGGCAAGTTTAGCATTTTCGCTTTGCTGTCGCATTGGGCTCATTTGGACTAGACACCCACCCAAAAAAAGCCATTCTATCGGAGGCTAAAAATATCGCGGAGGTGCTGCTCTATGCCTAATTGACAAGAAGTCCAGATGACCCCACGCCGCACGCAAGTCTGTCTGCTGGAATGCAACATGAATAGCGCTACGAATGCGACGCACGTTCGCCTAACACAAAGCCTAACACAAATACTCAGATCAAAACACATACTATGTCTATTCTTCTTCTGCTTCATGTTAAACTCTAGTTAAGTAATCATTTTTCTTTCCCCTCAAACTAACACCGGAGCAAGTGCGCAAATCCCAACATGTGTGTGGATCTTCCACCATCACTGGCTAGGCAGCAGCGAAGCAAATGGATCGTGCTTACTGGATTTCATTATTCCCTAGCAATAGCGCATATAAATGCTTAGTCAAATGAATCGGTGGCATTATAAAAGTGGCTGAAATGTTGGTTTGCAATTTCCCCAGGCTTTAATCGTAATTATTACGGCCCATTTGAATCACAATGTCAAGTCCCATTCCCCAAGTTCACCTGCTGTGCATGGCTGATGACTTCAGCGATGCCTTCAACGAAGCGGCAGCAGCTTACGGTCTGCCATCCTCGGTTCAGGTCTCGATTCATGAATATGCACTTTCGACTCTCCCGTCCACAGTTCAATTTGATGCTGTTGTCTCTCCAGCAAATTCCTACGGGATTTTAGACGGCGGCTTTGATAGTGCAATTTCTAGGGCATTTTCTCCAAGAGATGACTACGTGGCGCTTACACAAGCGGCACAGGCAACACTATACCAGGAATGGCGAGGATTTGCACCACCTGGCAACTGCACCTTGCTACGAATCCCAGAAGAATTTGAGTCTCGGTCAAGAAATATTTGGGGTACCAAGTATCTTGCTCTCTGCCCTACAATGCGTATTCCCCAGGATGTGCGATGGGACAAGGAAGTTGTTTATGAGGTTATCTGGAGTCTGCTTTGCGCGCTGGATAAACATAACCGGGCAGCGGAAGATGGAAATGGGGAAAGGATAACCAGTTTTCTTATGACACCCTTGGCAACTGGCACAGGCTATGTAAGCCCCGAGAAATGGGCAAGCCAAACGGTTCTGGCTATCAAGCACTTTGTTGAGGCGCTAGAAAACCCATCGGAGTGGGCCTCACTTCGATGGCCAGCCATTAGTGACATGGTTAGGGAGGTGGAAGAAACATGGGATCAATGATCAATAGACTGGGACACTAGCTCCCTACTTTGAGGAACTTGCGTCCTTTTTCTTTTCTTTTTCTTTTTTTTCACAATTAGCAAATGCAACTTCGCGGTGACAATCTCATTTAGAAGAAATATGGTACTGTTTCGGCAGGGTTCACCATAAAAGATGTTATGAAATAAACGAAGGGTCAAGAATGGATGGCTTCCACCAAGCCTCCTTTGGAAAACCATTATTTTCCGTATTGATGGACGCAACCCAAAACGTCGCAGGGGGTGCTCAATGATCAGCCTACTTAGTTGTAGGACGAGACGGACATTAATTAGAAAAATAATAATAGATAGACGAATGAAAAGATTTCATAGCAAGTTATTTAGGTATTCAAGTATTTGAACTATAGATAGTTCGGTGACCACCTTTTTCTTTCGTTGTTCTTAATATATTCCGAGAAAACGTCTTGAACTAGATTGTTCAATAAGGAAAATCAGGTACTTCTTGAAAAATAAAACATACAACAATTAAAAAAAAATACACCTATTGACTAGATGCGCGCTCTCGTAGCTGCTTTGCTGCAACCAGGCTCTTTACTCCTTTTTGTTTAGAAATTCTTGGCTTTCCAGGGACGTCTCTTTCCCGCTTCGCCTCGCTAGATTCTGTAGTTTCTGATATCTCAGCTGAGCTATACCCCTGCTGCAAATTGCGGGCTCGTGTTTGCTGTGATTTGTTGTTCCTCGCTGCCAACGCTTCTGTCTTGAGTCGTAACCATTCCGCACTTTCCTGGTTACAGTTGAAATCGGAATCCTCGTTCTTGGTAGAAAACAATCCGAACGATGATTCCGAAGAAATTCGACAAGAATCAGGGGTTGAGAGCCGTGCAGCTTGTCTTTCATACCGGGAATGCCAAGCTTCAAGATGCTTCATAACGAAAGGTCGATGTTGGTGGAGAGCGAAGTGATGAATCTGCTCTGCCAAACACAATAACTCATATGATTCACTCCAGACCGTGACCTTTCCTTCCCATATCGTGTCCATAACCTGCTCTTAGCTTTAGCTAACTTGTCTAATTGAATGTTCTGTTCATCAATTAGAGCATCTTCGCCGACTTACGCAATCGTTACATAAATTGTATACCGAAAAGACTTTCCAGTAATGCCCCGATGACGTAAACGCAAACATTTGGTACTTTTTGCTATCTTTTGTTTGGTAGTTGTTTATGTCGTCTGGATTACGGGCTAGGTCATCCAGCATGGCTAAGTACGTCTTGCACGCATGATATATTTGGCTCTCAGCTGCCCCATGATCTCTAGTCTTTTTTTTCGCCTCGTAGACGGCAAATGGAAAAATGAGATCAGTTTTCCCCCAATCTCCATCCACAACAAGACCACACTGGCGATCATGCATCATACTGCGGAGGCGTTCTTCGGAAAGATTTTGGTGGTGTTGTTTAGAGCTATGTTCATCTGCACAATCAGGGCTGCCAATTCGGTATCCTTGTTTAAGGAAGTAGTTATCGTATGGCCTAAGGCCCATTGTTGCATCTGGAATGCGCCGTTTAACAGTACGCTGTCCGTCATCGTCCTCTGTCACGAAATCATAGGCCCTTTTGTCTCTATCATGGACTATAGATTAGCAATTGCTGAGCCGAGCATGGCTTGGACGCAGATCAAGTATGCATGCACTAACATCCTGAGACCGTCATCATCTAGCATCAAACCAAAAACGTCGTGCCAGGCGCTAACCTCCCAACCAAATTCAGAAGCATGATAAAGGGTATTTTCCGTCGATCGCTTTGTTAATCTCGTTGCTCTTTTGCTAAGTTCTTTTTTCTTTTCATCACTCAATGTGTCTTGGTACTGTTTGAACTTGATATTGGGGATAAACCGGCAAAAGCTTTTAGCCATAGGTGAAAGACGGTAGCCTGGAAATACCGCCTGCCTGTTAATTCCCACAGTACCAAAAGACTCTGGAATTAGTGGTAGAGTGCGGAATCTGATATTGCTGTGTAAGAGGTCATTAGGACCAAGCCCGCGTTGAAATTGCGCCGTTCGATTACTAAGGCGTAGACATACCTTCGCATGACGAGAGTTTATCCAGTTCAATTATATAACTACAACAAAGATTTTGTAGATGATAATAGAACGAATTGATGAAGTAGTTATCTCAATTTTCCAAGCAGTCCACCTTGGGTATTTATATTCCTAGAGTACTCCACAGCTGCCAAGTCAGAATTAGGCATCTGTAGCGTCCAACTGTAAATATTTCCTTCTGTTGGCTGATGATGTTGGTTGAATGGATTAATTTTGCCTTGTTGTTGGGTAGGCTTGAAGAGTCCGCCTTGGCGGCTACAGGCCCGGCCAAGCATCCAGGCCTGGCCAAATATCAAGGCCCGCGAGCCAAGCGCATAGCCAGGCATTAGTCTTCCGTGCCGTGCTTTCTACTCATACGCCCGGTGCAGCTGCAACAAGGGTTCCAACTCGTTGCGATGCTGTCATTTTGTGAATGAATTAGCTCTTATGGTAAAGGGTGCATGCGTTCGTCAATCACGTCAATCATGGGTCTACAAATACTACCCCTCTAAAATTGGGCATCTGCATCATGGAGCGGGGGCTTTGAAGACCAGTCAGACCACAGCTCTGCGGCTGCAGAAAGCGGTATTCTGGAAGACCCTTGGCTATATATAAATTAAAATGAGTGTATCTGGAAAACGTTTGTCGTACTTGAATAATTCCAAGGAATCCCCGGTCTTCTACAAGCCAGGATGTTTGAGAAGGCTGGCAATGAAATCCGATGGAAGTGAGGGGTTGATAACGTCATGCCCGTTACGGCTAGACTGGTACCCGACTTGACGTGAAATACACCACTCACGGAGGATTCGGAGCGCCAGTCAACATTTATCCGAGCCGAGACACCGTTCGACCGAACCACTTACTCACAGCTCTGCGGTGGGGTCTTGCCAAATCGTTCCCAGGCGAAAGTGGTGTCCATTGATGTAGATTTCCATTGTAAATATTTGCCACGTGTTTCATGCGGGGTAGGAGGAGTATAAAATGGCTCCAAGGCTGATGGAGAGCTGGAAAGATGCATCTGTCCAAATTTGATCCTTGCAATTCTCAGTATCAATTATCTTGTCATCCATCACCATGGTTTCCACTGTAACTCTTCTCTACCCCTCGGGTCACAACTTTGACCTCGACTACTACCTCAACAAGCATATGCCTCTGGTTTCCGAGTAAGTTTGAATCAGGCCCTGCCTCTGACACTGGAGGGGGAGGATATGGCATTAACGGAGACGTTATAGACAATGGTTCAAGGAAGGACTGGAGTCTTGGGAAATTATTGAGCTGGGACCAGACCAAAAATACCAGATCCAAGCCAACTTGAAATGGAATAGCCCAGAAGCTTTTGGGATTGCCGCACAGGGGCCCTCGGGCAAAATTGTGCTGGGCGACATTCCAAACTTTACTACTGCTCAGCCAGAAATCTTCCAGGGCAAGGCTAAGGCAACATCTGCTTCTAGTAAAATTTAAAGATAGCAAAAGAAGACCCAAGTATTGCCGAGATTGAAAATAATAACTGAATTAATTGACAATCGGGGTGTACCACCGAAAGTGTGAGCGAGAACTGATCTGGTTTCTGCAAGGTACACTACTCAGAGATTTAGAGATTCAGAGATTCTCAGCATTGTTTTGAATTCTTTCCCTTGATTCCCCCCTACTCACTAGGTATCGTCTGTTTCGGACTTGGCTCTTCATATTAAATGATGGTTTCATGCTTGGTGTCCGTAAATGATTTGTTTTGAGCCTGCATGTTTCCGAAATCAGAATGATTGGACCTCCCACATCGCTAGCATCAAACCAACTACCCCATGCGTTCATGTTTACAGGCACACACCCCCTTCAATGTGCGGAAGCAGCAGCAGCGTACCAAGCTAGCAGTCAGCCCAATCACATTAATTGATTATCAAGAGTACTTTGCCACCCACCAACATTTAGAGAGAAATGATATTGCTCCGGTACATCAATTTCTTAGCATTAATTGTGAGAGAACATGTACTCTAAGATATGCGAAGAAAAGTACGCTGCTGCTGCTTCCGCACATTGAAGAGGATAAATTAGCGTGGTCATTGTAATACTGTGATTGGGTTGTTCATGCATGGCTAGGTACGATTCTTAGTCCTGACTGCAGTTTAATTACATTAGCTTTTTTTTAGCTCGCTTGAACCAGCCGGATGTCGGAAAATATTCCTGACTTCAACATCAGGAGAAGAAATAACTAGGCTAGACTTAGTTGTCGATGTGGCTTTAAAAATTGCCTTTACCTGTCGTAGCTATTTTACTTTTTTTTTTTTTTTGCCACCCGACTCCGAATCCCGCTCCTCTCCATAGCCTGAAGTGGAAAGTTGCTGGAGAAGGATGCCGCGCCACATTCTAGACTCGCCTCAATTTTAGCTCACCAACTTCACCGACTAATGGATCACACTCTTTTTGTGGCCTCCTACAGTTTACCACCCATTATTAATAATATCCAATAAATATTGCCCATGTACCATAACAAGAATGACTAACAGCATACTACTATCAGTCAACGTCAACGTTCACCCGAATGACCTTCCACTTTTGGCGGGATGTATAAGTATACGCCCTGCCGAATCATGAGCAATATTTGCATTTATCATAGGTTAGAGCGTTAAATTATCCAATAGGATATTTTATGAATACATTGTGCATTTGTGTAGGATCCACAGACATGTCGCATCAACCAAGTCATCCCGACTTGCTTCGGACTGCCACCTCAGAACCCACCATTGACCTTTTCACGCTTACCAGACCGCCCGATACCATAAAATACTCCCTTTTATTTTTCTAAGATTAAGCCGATGTCGCAGGCGGGTGGCTTGATATATATTTCATTCGCCCAATATGAAAGAAGAGTCTGGTTTCGTTCGCTACATTCCACTGTCGTCTTCTGTGCACCTTTTATTCCATCTCCAGTCATCCCCAATACTCTAAACACTTATAGTCATACTAAAATATCGCAATGGATAAGAATCCTGGTATTCCATCGCAAACCTCTTTCCAAAAGACAACCATACCTCACGAATCACAACTTTTGACACAGAGACCACAAACGCTCCCATCGCAGGCTCATTCAAAGTATAGATGGGTTTGCATCGTTTGCGTTGCCATAATAAACGGTCACTCTTGGGGAATAAATTCCGCATATGCCGTCTTTCTTTCTCAATACCTGGCAAACGACAGCTTCCCGGGCACTACACATCTTCAATATGCATTTGTAGCATCGATCAGTATTGGCTGCACAATGCTCGTGTCACCATTATCTACAGTCGTCGTGAGAGAGTACGGGGCCAAAACTGTGATGCTTTGCGGGGCAACTATCCTGTCAGTGAGCCTTGCCTGCTCTAGTATCTCATCGAAACTATGGCACATATTTCTATCCCAGGGTGCACTCTTTGGAGTCGGCCTAGGGCTTATATTTCTACCATCCGTCTCAATCGTTGCACAACACTTTCCTAGCCGATCACGCGGGATTGCAAATGGTATTGCATCTGCTGGTGCATGTCTCGGTGGGCTTATATATTCCCTTTCCTCGGAAGCTTTGATTCACAATCTTGGCCTTCATTGGGCGTTTCGAGTTTTGAGTATCATTACTTTGGTGGTAAATGTTGGCTGCATCCTTTTCATCCAAGAGCAGCGAGGATGCGTGAGGTCGCATCCACTGGCATTCGATTCGAGTTTGCTAGCCAGAGTCGAATATATTCTTGTTTTGGCATTTGGGTCATTGAGTATGATGGGCTACTTTGTCTTGATCTACACACTTGCCAACTACGGGGACGAAATCGGCCTAAGTCGGTCCCAATCTGCAGTAGTGACTGCGATGTTTAGCCTGGGTCAAGCTCTTGGTCGACCAGTAATGGGGCATTTCATCGATTCCGTGGGGTGCATCAACATGACTACCTTCATGACATTTCTTGGTGGTACTTTAGCAATGGCTCTCTGGATAAACGCAAAAAGCTATGAAATACTGATTACGTTTGCAATAATTGAGGGAACTATAGCCGGTGTCTTCTGGGTCACAATCGCGCCGCTCATGACAGAAATAGTCGGTCTTGAACACTTGTCATCCGGACTAAGTGTGCTGTGGTTGGTTTTGGCTTTGCCATCAACTAGCGGTGCTCCTATCGCCTTGCAAATGGTAGCGGAAACCGGTAGCTATCTCGGGGCACAATTGTTCACGGGGTTCATGTTCTTTGGTGCCACAATTTGTATGATCGTTCTCCGGGGGTGGAAGATTCACTATGACGCAAAATCGGAATCTGGTAGGTATTTGGAACAGAAAATACAAGCCGATGGGCGGCCTGAAATTTGGAACTCAATCAACTCGTGCTTTGAGTGGAAAATTGTATAGATAATTGAGATGGAAATCAATATGATTCTTATCCATGTCAATGTATCTAAGTCTATTTCTCTTTGAATATGGTTCCCACCATTATCTCAACTTTTCATTTGTGTGAAAAGGCTTGTACAGTCGAGTTACAAAGTGCCTCCGTACGGCGAGAATTCGGATGCTAGTGATCTGACAATAAATTCAAATAAGTAATTTTGTTACAATTTATTAAATACCTAACTTCAGTAAATATTATCACATTATAAGAGCCTGAGTAGAGCCCCCAAGCAAGCTGGTCCATCGAGTGGTTGACTGAAGTTCCCAAATCCGCTTCACTTGTTCAACTGCCTTCAATATGTTACCACACTTAGTCAACCGATGGAGTGACTCCAGCCTATCCAAAAAGAATGTCCGATGACCTTCCGTGGAGCTTTCAGAAGCCACAATGAAATACGACCATGCAAACAGATGCCTTCCAAGAGTGTCGACATATCTGTCTACTTTAGAGGTCAGTTCTTTGAAACACTCTACTTGAGATACTGTTTCATCATATTTTGGATTATTCACCACTCTCTGGATGTATATTTGGCATGCCAGTTTGATCATATCGAATAAATATGTCATGAGCTCTTGGAATTCTGGATGGAGGCTGGAGCAAAATCTCAAGAATTCTAGGCAGTTCTCACCATGGGCCAAGAGAAATTGTGCGCCTTCCATTTCGTCAAAGAGTGCCTCTCCAAATAAACAAACCCTATGAAGCCCTTTCAGAATTTTGTTCATTAAGCTGAAGCGCTTTTAGGAGGGACATACCTTAATAATTGGATCCGGACAAAGTTACCAAGGGTAGAATTAAGTCCAACTGAATTGGATCCCATGATCTTTACTAAAGCCCTCAATGAGCCGTAGACTAATTTGAAGTCATCGCTGCCGCTGATCATTTCCCGAATATGTAGAAGAAGTAGGGCAGTCATCGATGACTCATCTTGATGAGGGGGGTGCTCCCTTGATCGCACGATCAGATCTCGGATTAGAGAATAGTAGAGAGAAGATTGAGGCGATTCCGTCATTCCCAGTTGCAACGATAAGTGCTGGTCAGCTACTATTAAAATGGCTTTTCTCACAAGAGAGTCGCTATCGGCCAAGGGCAAGATTAAATCTCGATACCCATTGAATCCCAGGTCTATAACGGCGGTGATCGGAGCCACATGATCAGAAACTGTCACAGGACAACCAGTCAGCAAAATAAGTTCCAGTATCAAATGGCGATCAATCACAGACAGTATTGAAGATACCATCGTGTTTCTCCATCCATGTGGTCAAGCCAAGTGTCTACCCAACCCGGTAGAATGTCATGATCAGCAGTTTCTGCGTGGACAGGCTCGACATCACAGGCCTCAGTGTTTTCAATGTTTGATAAATCTAAGATGGTTGAAATTCTCAAGCTCCCAAGATTCTGACCGATCGCAGAAGTGGCTGGGAATGAGGACACATGATCCTCCTGCTGGCCGAAGAACGGCAATATTGGCACCAAAAGACCTCCACCCAATTCGTGCTGGATATCAAATTGAGTTAATATAGACGAGGGTTCTTCTGTCACAGCTTGAGCATCAGCCCGTATTTGTGGCGGTTGAGGTTCCCTATCAACTTTGCTGTTGTTGTCATTAAGATTATCTGACCCAGCATTGAGCGAGGGCGTTTTTTTGTATGATAGGGTTTTTGGGACCCATTTCCCAACCATTTTCCCTCGAGCTGCCAAGCCATCATTGAAACGATATCTGATCGTTGACTGAGTACAATCTAAACCTTTCTGGGCACACTTTCGACAGATCGGCTGCTGGAGATCACAATCAATCCGACGTCGTGCACACTCATAGCATCCTAAGATAACATTGGTATTTATTTAGAAAACAATCAAAAATCGAGGTTAGGGTTTAGATACCTTTTACTTTGGGTCTTTTCTTGATTTTCCGCGATAACTGTGCAATATTCGTCGAAACCATGGCGGTAGTGGGATTGGGGCTAGATGGTGTTGCGGCCCGAGCCGTCACTCCAACGAGAACAGGTCCGAGGTCAGAACTTGACAAGGTAGCCTTAGCAAAGATTGATCTCGATGGTGGGTTTCACCTCGAAGAAGATTTGGGAGGTTTTTATCTCGTTAAACACCGCCAGGTGAGATTCTCCGATTGGGGGTAGTGGTGGACAAGTCTTGGAAATACCCAGGGGATTTCTTGGCACAAAATGAGAGATGAAATCCGCATCCAGACCGTCTGACGTAGATATGACTTATGGATGAGAGGAAGAGAGTCACCTCACGGAACCCTCTGCTACGAAAAGTTCAGGCATCATTCAAAACTTCATGATAACAGTGGCCCACTGGGTCGGTGACTGAGAGACAACGCCACGACTCATTAAGGTTAGTGCGCCTAACCAAAAGTGGAAGGTTGTTGGAGAAATATGCATTATTTGCCAATTGAGTTGCGATGATTCCGACAAGTTATTATCACACACCCTCAGAAGAGTTACCTGATACAAATGTTTACGATGCATTTAATGGTACTCCCTTGTGTCAATGGATATATAAGATATATTGATGCCGCGCTCCTCACACCCTTCTGACTGTAGTTAATCATCTGCCTAATGCACGCCAGCTACAAGCGAAGACACACCAAACAACTTTGCAGCAGTTAGTTCATCTGTGTGCACAAACAAATATACATGCCTTATTCAAACTCGCGCGTCATATGTCTATTTAGTCCATTTATCATGATAATCAGAGTTGTGTCACATAACCGGCTTCCCCGTCTTTATTGCGAGATGACACTACAGGTCCTTGAACTTATTTGAGGCAGATGTCGCAAGTGATAGAACAAGCAAGTTCTTTCCACTTGGCCAAGCGGGCGGCTAAATGAATCGTATAAGAGATGCTTCGTTCACACTGACAATGATGCTACTCGGGCGCGAAGTCGGGCTGGCTGAGTGAAGAAGTGACTTAAAATTGCTCCTAATTAGTAGTTATATCACTTTGTTTGATTTTCCAACCCCATTTCATGCTCCTATTTCTCAATTTTCTGCCATATCAACATCCGTTCTTATTAGTATGAATCACACGCCAATCATCCATTCGTTTGACAATAGCACTTGACGGGTTTTTAAAGCGAAATACCATGATGGAGAATTCCATTGTACGAAACCATATTCTACGCCCATTTGACGTCGTTCGATTCCATATTTGATCTTTGATGTTAGCCGGTCATTATTTCTTGGCGATGCAACCAGTTAACCCCGTGTCGGGGCACAAACCCCGCTAAGATTGTCACGGTCAAATGCGGAGAATGAGGGGAAGGCGACAGGCTAATGAGGTCTCTGAGCTCATTACTTTGTTAATTCAGTCGCATAAGTCGCATTTACTCGTTAGATTGTCACTAATTACTCAACATCAGCAGAGTCAGGTGGACGTAAGAGAACCCAAGAGTGTAAACGCAATAAACTAGATCAATATATGAAGGACTATGTTTCTTGACATCCTATTTGATCAATGCCTTTAGCAGAAAAGAATTGCCTACAATCCATATCATTGTGCACGTTCCTTCAGTAGCCATGGGACGAACATTTGTCATCCACGACGATCGCTTCAAAAACATCTTAGGATCCAATCCAACGATTGAACTGATGGCACAAAATGAAAAATACCCCTTTGCACATGAGGCTGGGGTGTTTATTGATGCTACCGACGAACTGTTCATCACAAGCAACCGCTTCCATGACGAGAACACAAACGAACTATGGGTCCAAATCACCAAAGTACGTCTCGGCTACAAGAAAACGAATGTGACATTAGAGGAAGTGGACTCGAGCAAAGTGCCCATGGGTAACGGTGGCGTAAACTATGGTGAGGAAAGTGTCCTGTTTTGCGCACAAGGCTCGCAGTCGTTGCCCAGTGGTCTTTACAAGATGAATGTGAAGGCGCCCTATGAAGTCACGCTGTTGATCTCTCAGTACCACAATCACCCCTTCAATTCAGTCAACGACGTTGTAATTCATAGCGACGGCTCGATTTGGTTCACCGATCCAGCATACGGGTCTGAGCAAGGCTATCGGCCCCGGCCCAAGCTTCCTGCCCAAGTTTACCGGTACGACCCCAAGACCGATGGCATCTGCTTTTCTCCAGACGAAAAAATAGTCTACGTCACATACACAGACTGGTATCATGGCAATGGCACCTCGGATGATTCGAAAGCATCCATAATGTAAGTGGACATGAGAACTCTCTGGCAGCATGCGCCCGTAACGAGAAGGTTTACAGATATGCATTCGATGTGGCTACATACCACGGTGAACCATTCTTAATCAACAGACGACTATTTGCCATGGGCGATGTCGGAATCCCAGATGGCATCAAATATGATATGAATGGGAATGTCTACAGTGGATGCTGGGACGGTGTCAATGTGTGGTCGCCTGGCGGTGTTTTGCTTGGGCGCATCCTGGTTAAAATAGGAGCCGCCAACTTTTGCTTTGGTCGCCAAGGTGGGATGTTCATGCTGAACGAACATAAACTATGTAGAGCGCAGTGTTGGGGTCACCCCTCCGTGAAACCTTGCTTGGGATCTAGAGCCGGTGTCGGGGAATGCTGTCGCATCAGTCCGGGTAATCGGCAGCGGCCTGCGAATCAATTATCAGTACGGCGGCCGTGCCGTACGACATCTTGACTGATTCGCAGCAAAAGCTCCAGAGCGAATCTGCGTCCAGAATAAAGAATCAAGTACTTACATGATCCCCTATCACTCACTGAGAAGCATCAAATTTATCGTAAATTTGTGGTCTTTATAACATCCTCAAATCTGTGTTAAAGTAGTCAAACATACCCAGACAGCAACTCCGAAGACGTTTACTTTAATTGATTGGTAAGGGGCGTAAAGGGGGTAATAAAGGGCTTCATTTCTTTCCAGGAATGGGTGTGCTACGTTCAGCACGATTATGTTGACTTTCAATATGATTCCTTCTATCTAATGGAGATTTTGAGCCGGTTTAATTAAAGCTTCAAATTGTTCTTTAGCTCCTCCATCCCCCACACACCTTTCCTCCTGGATTTGTGGGGTTCACTAACATGATGTCTGGGGTGTCGAGCTCACTGGATTCTTGACGAAACACCCATGCTATTTCCGAACTGCTCCATCACATTCTTATCAGTAGACGGTAAAGACAAAGGGGAGTATTTGAAACAAGACAAGAGGACGAGGTGCGAAATCGGCATGGATCGAGTACCTAATCACGGCCACTTGTGGCCTTGGGTATGCATACACTTCAAACGTGCAAAAGGATTACGGTGAAGCTAAGCGGCTGTAATCGGACAGAAACATGTTGTTCGGCTACGACCAGGGCGCGATGGGTGGCTTCCTCACCATCCCGCCGTTTGAGCGAACATTTCCCGAGATTTCCAATGGAAACTCGACTCTTCAAGGCTTCCCAGTGCGTTATTAGCAGTAACCAATATACAAAAAAAATTTTGAAAAAAAAAATCTAATAAACCAGTAATAGGTCGCCATGTACGAAATTGTATGCGCAATTGGCGCTCTAAGTGTTATTGTCGGTGGTGATTTGTTTGGTCAAAGAGTCACGGTCATGCTGGGGCAGCTCATCATAATCATTGGCGCTATTCTTCAAGCTTCATCCTTTGGTCTGGCTCAGCTTATTGTGGCTCGTGTTGTTAGTGAGTCGCCTAGTACCTCTAAAAAATGAAGATGGCCACCTGACACCAGAAGGCTGGCGTGGGGAATGGAATGGCTATTACTATTCTCCCTACATGGAATAGGGAGTGTTCTCGGGCTAGCAACAGGAGTCGCTCAGTGCTGTGGCAGCTCAATATCAATATGCCCGGATTTCCCTCGTGTAAAGCTGCGGGGGGTCTGAAGAATGCTAACATTACATTTAATTCGGTATCGCGCTCGCATACTGGGTTGATTACGGTCTCATAGTTTCCTCGGTCACTGGTGACATGGGTTGGGCTTGGCGATTACCATTGGCATTGCAGTGCGCCCTCGCCGGGGCAACCGTTTCTCTAGCCCTATTTCTCCCTGGTAAGTATTCTCATTTTGCATCATGAACTAAATGACAGAATGCTGGGCGCGCTAACGTTCTCCTTTGAGATTCCCCACGTGCCCTGACCAGGAAGGGTCGCATGGATTAGGCCAGAAATTTTATCGACATGCTGTCACGCATCGAGGACCCCATCGCTCGCAATCAAGAACCAGTGAGTCACATTGGATCACTTAATTTTACTTATGCATGAAGATTAACATGGGCTCAAGGATCACACCATGTCAATGATTGAAGAAACTCTTCTAGAAGAAATGGAGAGCAATTCCAGTTGGCATGACATCTTTACCCAAGGAAACCCGAGATTTTTCGACGATTAGTGCTTGCTTCAATGGCTCTCTGTATGCTACAGATTATCGGAGTCAATCTAATCAATTAATATGCGTATTTTGGAGTCGTTTCAAAGATTTATCCTTGGTATCGATACTACACTGGCATATTTCACTTTTCCTAGGCCTGTAATCTTTCAAGACAACATCGGAATGTCGCGCAACACGGCGTTGCTAATCGCTAGATTCAATGGTCTTGAATATTGGCTGGCGACATTCATCCCAATCCCGCTTGTTGACCGTATTGGTCGCCGACCATTGATGCTATTTTTTGCCATAGGACAAACCATATGCATGGCCATTCTTGCAGGCACCATCGCATACCCCAGCAACTTAGCTTGTGGTTACACCGCCACTGTCTTCCTTTTGTGAGTGACTTTAACACGGGCTTTGACCATTACGCTAACATAGGAAGCATTTTCAACGCATTCTTTGCAATTGTCTTTGATGGTATCCTTTTTCTCCTGCCTGTCGAGCTCACGCTCATGCCTCTCCGAACCCGCGGGAAGTCTGTCGCAATCGCCACCGGTCTCTTCTGGCTTTGCAGTAAGCCATTCAACTATTCCCTGCCTCAAATAAGTGACTGACTCTCTTAGACTTTTTCGTCGTGACGACACCACCCATTCCCATTGCCAAGATCAAATATGGCAAATACAATCTGTGGACGACAACCAACTTTGGCTTTGTGTTGATATACTTTTTAAGTACGTTTCAAGCGAAAATCTACCGGCCATGCCTGCTCCACTAAAAATACCTAACCACATCCCAGTCCCCGAAACCTCCAATGCGGCGCTAGAGGATTTTGATGTGCTATTTGAGATGAGGGTTATCGGGCCAAGCTCTAAGAGTAAGCTTGCTGGGGTTACTGCAAGCAGGGAGGCCAGGGATGTTGGGGACATGGGCTATGACAAGCCAATGCAGTCTGGTCGTATCAAAGATACTTTAATTTAATTAGGCGTGTTAAATAGTGAATTCATTTGTGCAGCGGTCGGTGTAAAATTGCCGAAGACAGTTTAATGGACTAAATTTTATGTGCTTTCGCTCATCGCTGCAACCATCTTGAGCCCTGGATTTAGCCTTTGACCACCGGCACGTATTAAATCCTTAATTAAGAATTTTATGAAAAAAAGTCATTATAAGCCGGCATCAGATAGGAACCATCTACTAACTATTCCACCCACTTCTCGTCAATTAATATTTATTCGCTTCATTTACCCTAGACTCCGTGTCCATGCTTCCGCGTATCATTGCCCCATGAGGCGAATCTGTTGATCCCGTCCCCGCAGTCTCCACCTGATCCGATGTTCCCGACAAGCCCGAGAATTGTTAGTTGCACCCACCATCCAACTTGCTCGAAGTCGACTGCGTTACCCTGGTTCAACTTGAAGCGCGCATTGCTGACCACGATGGTACGCGGCAAAAACGACATCAGTGTGATTGGTGATGCTTCGCCCTCGAATGCGGACCCCGTGAGAACTAAGCTCATTTTGGACAAGTAGGGCTTTGAAACGTGACGCAATCACTTTTGAGGAGGCCGTGTTGGAACATCCACCTTCATGCTGCTCTGGTGTCCGCGGGTCACCGCGGGTGATCGGCTTCTTTGATGGCAGCTTCATGCGGGTGTCAAGCAAGTCAAACTTCGTAAATCTGGAGGCGCAGCTGGATATCGGTTACAGAGGCTTGGTCCAAACGCGCTCTCATGCGCTGGGACCATTGGCTGGTGGCCCTAAAACCTAATTCTACATAGTTGAAGGATCCATAAGGAGCGGGGGCAAAGACATCCCCTGCGGCAGCAGACCCGGCTTTGCGGCATTATCGCAATGGATGGCGCGGGCGCGTCTCAGCATGCCGATAATGAAGAAATTGGTACACAGATGCAACTGCGGGGAATAGTGGGAAAAATAAGCTTCAATGCTAGTTAGGGGGTAGTCATCGTATCTATGATGACCATGGATTGTCGATGGGTTGTTCTACCACAGGCCTGTCAATTCGCCCACTTGGGCAGTGCTGCACGGCCACTGGCGAGATATCCGGCTTCCGTTTTGAATTTTCGGTAAATTACTGCTTTGTTTAGAACACGGTTGATTCTTGTAAGTTCCGCTTACAATAGCATTCGGGATTCCTGTAGAGTATTGGAACATAATGTCTTCTCTACCATTTGTATCTTTGTCTACGCAGCCTCAAGCTATGCCGTTTGGTATCATTAGTACGCGGAAATGTTGTTCACTACAATTCTCCCCATCGTCCTTCTTGGTTCTGTTTCAATCTCTTGTCGTGTAATCGCCCACGAATACCCAGACGAGCTTAACCCTAGCTTGCTTAATGACGATGGATTTCGCCAGCTTCAAACTGAAGTTCCAACCACCTCGAACCTGAATAGTCACCACAGACGGCGCGAAACCCGTGACCTCAAATATAGCTCGGACGATGTCGTCAATGATTTCTACATCAGCTCCGTCCTGCAGCATCGTATTGATAAGCTGGACTCTGACAATGTGTGCTGGTATCCATCGGGAATAAAGGGATTGTTGGACGTATTATATGCCAATGTATCGCAGTCGTCGAAGAGCATGCTTGACATACCCCAAGGGATATTCAATATTGACAGTTCCGGTAATACGTTCTCAATCAACCTCACCGATAACTCTTTCGAGGTTAATGGGCTTTCTGATTCGACATACCTCGTTTTGACCTACATACATAGTACGTTACCAACAAAAATCATGTCTCTACATTCTTCAGAACTAATGGAGCAAGCAGTATTCACCATGGCCGTCGCGTTTTTTCTCGTCTATCCAGTCATGATACTGTTTAAAACGATAATTCTTTTGTGTAACCTCGTCAATCGCCCACTGGGAAAGAACCTCATGACAAGATGGTATGACATTCTTTATTTGTTCGCCTTTGTCCCGCTGGTCGCAGCTGGTATGTCGGTTGGGATAGTCGCAATGGGAACGTCTGACAATTTTAGAACCCAGCATGGTGTGAGTCTACGAAGAAGCAACAAAACATGTGGATGAAATCAGCTTATAACAACTTTCAGATTGTCGGCTTGGTCGCGGCTGGATTTACTGTAGTCGAAATCTTCGTCTTCTTCATTAGAAATAAGACGACTTACCAGTATAGGCTTAATCTGAGGACTCTACGATGGCTGCGACACTTGGATGCAATTCTGTGCCAGCTGGTTCTGTTGTTGTCTAGTTATGCGCTTGGGAACGGTTTTGACGACCTTGTAGTCATGGGCCTCTGCAGTGTTAGCATTTCTATGACATGGGCATTTTCTATAGGCATGGTTGTGGTTTTTGTATGGAACGCTGTGCAGGCTGCTATGACAATCGAGTGGTTCCTGGGTCGCAGAGCGGCAAGTTGAATGTGGCTAGTGGATACGCGGCTGTTTAATTAGTAGAGCCCGAGCGTGGGATCACCAATGCGGCGGAATAAATCCGGGATCAATTCCGTCGTCTTCTTAATTTATGGTTGTTGAACCCTTCAAAAATTTTGGCCTCACAAAAACCTTCCAATGCAAGGGGGATGGGGACGGAGTCAGATGCAACTCACCCTCGGCCTCCGCACAATGATATGATGTCCCCCCAAATCGTAATCTGAGGAGAATTTCTTCATCGAATCAATTGGTCCTTAGCGTGGCCGCTAGGGGCAGATCCTTGCTTGCTGACTGTATTTTGAGCGCTTGAGATGGACGGGGTCCGGGGTTAGCTGGGTGACGAGTTATTCGGGCTCCGCGGGCTAGGCCCACAAGCGTCCGACCATCTCGATCATGCGACATTACCCGACTGGTCAGCCACTAACTAGTGTGTTGGCGCAAGGGATGGTGTTGCATCCTATGAAAAAGTACTAATTGGAATGTCCAGCCACGTTTTTTTCTCCAAGTAAGCATATCTCACAGCGAATCTCGAACACTTTGTCTCTCTCGTATCACATTCTTTTTTATTTGCAAGCAAGCATGTCCACCAACAACAAGCCAGACACGACAAAGCCAATTCCGGGGCCGTCATGTCAGTATCACCTACCAGCCGTGGAGAGTAAACTAGCGCTGACACCCACACAGCACTCCCTATTCTAGGGAATATACTAGATATTGATTTAGCTGACGGGCTTGGCTCCTTGATAACCATCGGCCAGAAATATGGTATGGTAACAATGCTGCAAACTTGCACTTCTTCCATCTAATTGTAATATCAAGGCCCGGTTTTTTGCATGGAGTTCAACGGGTCCAAAGAAATATACGTGGGCAGCCAGAAGATATTGAACGAGATGTGCGACGAGAAACGATTTCACAAGCTTGTCATATCAGGTGTAGAAAAATTACGTCCCCTGGGAGGCGATGGCCTGTTTACAGCACAGCACAACAATCACGATTGGGGAGTTGCACACCGAGTGCTCATGCCACTATTTGGCCCGCTCAAGATTACAAATATGTTTGAGGGCATGCAGGATGTTGCCGAACAGTTGTGTCTCAAATGGTACTTTTATCAGGAAAACCTTGTAGAGTGGCTAAAGTTCATGTGGCTAACAGTTTCACAGGGCTCGAGGGGGTCCAACAGCGACGATTGATCCCGCCAATGATTTCACCAGACTCACATTAGACACCCTCGCACTATGCACAATGGGTTTTCGCTTCAACAGTTTTTACAATAGCGAAAAGTTGCATCCATTTGTCGAGAGCATGAATGCTGCATTGCTTGAAGCCGAAAAGCAGGGAGTATATCCAGAGTTTGTCATTGCTTGCCGAGTACGAGCTACATCCAAATTCAAGAAGAACGTCCGTTCAATGAGAGCCCTTTGTCGGGAGCTGATCGATGAACGAAAACGAAACCCGGAATCTGGATCCGATTTGTTGAATGCCATGATTAGCGGCCGAGATCCAAAAACAGGACAAACAATGACCGACGACTCCATCATTGATAACTTGATCACATTTCTCGTCGCTGGCCATGAGACGACATCTGGGTTACTCTCCTTTGTCTTTTATTACCTTCTTCGGAATCCCCGCACATTACGGAAAGCGCAAGAAGAAGTTGATTCCGTTGTCGGCAACGAGAATCTGACTGTGAAGCATTTGGCGCAGCTACCATACATCGACATGGTTCTGAGAGAGACCCTTAGATTGATGCCTACCGCCCCTGGATTCACGGTTACTCCAACTGAAGATACTCTTCTGGCTGGTAAATATCCGGTATCAGCAGGTCAATCGATATTTGGGTTCCTGCACCTAGTGCACCGAGACATCGAAGTATGGGGCGAAGATGCTGAGGAATTTAAACCCGAGAGAATGGCAGATGAGCTGTTTGAGAAACTTCCTAAAAATGCATGGAAGCCATTTGGAAACGGTATGCGAGGTTGTATTGGTCGCGCATTTGCCTGGCAAGAAGCTCAATTAGTAAGTTCTACTCATATTTTTACGCGAAGACATTATCTAACCTGCTTGTATAGGCCATTGCTATGGTTCTTTTGAACTTTGACGTATCAGAGGCAGATCCCAGCTACAAGCTCAAAATCAAGCAGTCGTTGACCATAAAGCCAGAGGGATACAACATTCATGCCAAACTGAGAGAAGGAAAGCAAGCGTCTCGCTTGTTCAAGACTGCGAATCTAACTCCGAATACACAATCTGGCATCGTTACCCCCACTATACCAAATGTTGTTCCTGGCAGCGAAAAGCCGATTTCTATTTACTTTGGGTCGAACACGGGAACTTGCGAATGGCTGGCCCAATGTCTATCTGCGCAATGTGCCGCTTACGGCTTTAAATCTCCGGTGCCAAAGCCGTTAGACTCGGCCGCTAAAAACTTGTCAACCGATGGACCAGTGATAATAATTGCTGCATCATACGAGGGTGAACCATCGGATAATGCAGTGGAGTTTGTACGTTGGATGGAGAGTCTGAAATCCGGAGAGTTGAAGGGTGTTAAATATGCTGTTTTCGGCTGTGGTAAGTTGCTCTTGGTTTATAACGTAGTGAAAATGGTCATTTCTAATTCCCCCTAGGTCATAAAGACTGGGCAACAAGCTTGTTCAAAGTCCCCAAGTATTTAGACAGTTGCCTACAAGATAAGGGCGCCGAGAGGCTCGTCACAATTGGAACGGCAGATTCAAGCGCCGGCAACCTCCAATCCGACTTTGAGAATTGGATGAGCCAATCATTGTGGCCGAAGCTGGCCGATCGCCGCAACTCCATCGCTTCGCCAGAGACCGGAATCGAGCTTGATGTCACTGTCGAGAAGCGGCAGCGAATCACCCTTCGCGATGGCTTTCTAACCGCCCAAGTGGTCGAGAGCCAAGTGCTTTCAAGTCCAGGGGTACCAAAAAAGCAAAAACTTTGCCTGGAATTACCAGAGAGCATGAATTACAAGGCGGGCGACCACTTGCAAGTTCTTCCAATGAACAATCCTAATCTAGTCAAAGAGGTTTACACACTCTTTGACATAGAGCCCGACACTGTGTTAACGATATCATCCAAGTGGCCAACTTATCTACCGGTCAATACTCCTTTGGCCGCTGCTGACCTCTTTGGCTCACTAGTCGAACTCTCCCGAGTTGCTAGCCAGCAGAACATCGAAAATTTGGCAGGCTACGCCTCGGATGATGAGACGAAGAAAAGGCTCCATGACCTCTCTGGTACTTCATATCACGCCGCTGTGTTGGCACAAAGGATTTCGGTTATGGATGTTCTTATCCAAAACCCTTCGATAAATCTCCCTATTGCCAAGTTTTTGTCCATGCTTCCTCAAATGCGCCCGCGCACCTACTCCTTGGCTTCGGCACCCAATTGGAGAGCCGGACAAGGCATGTTGTTGTTCTCAGTTGTGGACCCAGATCCGTCATTGACACAATGCCGCCACAATTTTGGCGGACTTGCCACTACCTACATGGCCAGTTTAAAGCCCAAGGACTTGGTCTCAGTATCATTGAAACCATGCACGGCAGAATTGGCAGCGCCATTCTCGCTATCTAGTCCGCAAAGGCCTATCATTATGATTGCTGTGGGTGCCGGATTAGCACCATTCCATGGACTCCTACAGCAAAGATTCCTAGAATCAGAGAAGAAGGGTCGAGCGAATCTCTCACCATGCGTTCTCTTTTTCGGATGCCGTGGAGCACAGAAAGATGACATGTGCCGTGAGAGCTTAAATCAATACGAAAAGGCTGGGATTGTCTCAGTTCATAGAGCGTTCAGTCGAGACAATGATGCGGAGTGCAAGTATGTTCAAGAATCGATTGCGAAACACGGCGAGGCAATTGCCAAGCACTGGGGTTCTGGCGCTGTCGTCATGATTTGCAGCGGCAAGAAGGTCTCCGATAGCATCTTGGATGTGTTGCGTCCAATTCTTATGGCGGAAGACAAAAAGCAGGGCAAGGCAATTGCATCGACTGGGGAAGCATGGAAGAAGGCGCTTCCAAAAGACCGTCTTGTTTTGGAAGTGTTTGGTTAGTCATGGTAAATCACATTCGGGAGTTGTTGTAAGCTAGCAGTACTGGGTTTATCTTTCTTATGTTGAATGGTTCCGATTGAGTTTGAAATAGACCAGTGTTTTTCTTTTTTTAACCACATAGACTACATTTGACTTAGAAAAATCAGGCGATTCGTATGTTTACTTGGTTCTAAGCCTGATATTGGGAATTGAAATCCATATCCAATATCGTATATTTCCCTTTGAAGTTTAGCGCAATATATCCGCAGCTCGTATGAAGACAAGGCACAGCGAGGGGAACGTGGAATCGACTGTCGCCGGCCAGTAAAACCAGCAGGACATTGCAGCAATGCTGTGTCGATGATGCTCCAATATCCAATGCTGCACTCAAAAATGAAGAGAAGAAGAAAAAAAAGAGAGAAAATTGGGAATTGGGAATTTATCCTAGTAATTGGCGAGAGAGACCTGGTTGTTTACTAACGGCATACGAATACATTATCAAATATCTTGCAATGAATCGAGGGAGTGAACAAGTCCAATACCTTTCTTGTTGTAGATCAGGGAACAGGTTTAATTTGTGGGTATTTGAAATAACTCTAGTCCTCTCCTCCGCAATTGATTGTGTGATCTGGTTTTTGTGGCGAGAAAAATACGTCCAATGGCTGTCTCTAGCCAAAGAAGTAAACATATCTCCACTAATCACTGATAATTGACGGCATATGTTCTTAACCTGCCTCCTGTCCCCCATTAACGGATCCTGCAGTTGCCTGGCGGCTCGAGGATTTGCAGACGGCTTCATTACCAAAGTCCGCACGCCCATGCACTTCACAAGTCTCCTCAAGAAATCTTTGCATTGGGGTCATGCCTCGAAAGTTGGTCGTCATGTTGGCGACGATCTTTTCAGGCATTCCCATTACAAGTAGTTTGAGATGCTCGAGTTCATGATTTGGATTGTATGCAAGATTCGCTTGGCTCGGCAGAAGGACGGCATTCAACCGCTTATCTGTGTTGGTCGGAGTGCAGGGTGGGGCGAGTGCCTGCTCTGCTGTATTGATATTTTCAAGTTGGGCGGTGGTAGGGCTGTTTCTGCTTGATGGAGAATATCAGTCTATTGATACATATAAGAAAGAAGGAAAAGTATGGAAGGTTTTTTGCCAGAGAATGAAAGTTGGTAGCCATGGCTCAAGACTCAATGATACTAACATTTGGAAGTCCTTGTCATTATTGTCGGCTTGGATGGGAAGACGGCTTTGCGAAACCATGATGAAATTTGATAAGAGACCGGAAAAATAGAATAAAATTGTATGTAGAGGATGGCAGTGATGGAGAAGATGAAGGAAAAATTTGAGTGGACATGCATCAACTTATATTGGTGAGAAAGGAAGAGCTGAGGGGTAGACTCATGGGGATTGAGATGGATTGCACATATTGCTGGCTGACGAGTTGAGACATAGCCACGTACAATGCGTGAGAAATGGGTCGCTTTAGCTGTCTTGTTAGGCATGAGGTGCAAGATGCAGTGGCCGAACCTTCGAAGGCAATTTAACTCGGGTACCCTAAATGGCAGCGACAGCGCCATGTTGTAACGATGGATTCTACAGATTGCATACTTCCTGTGGGGGTGCGGGCTTGGCAAGTGCAAGGTGCAATTTCTAAGAGCTTTTGAGAGGATGGCCAAGGTACACTTGGGGTAGTCCAGGTTGGCTGGCTTTAGTGCGTAAAATTGCATTTTGCAGCATCTGCAATTTGTAGGGTGCAAAATGCAGGTTTGTGCATGTCGGGGAAATTCTCACTAGTACACCGGTTGGGGCCGTTTGAGAACATGGAGCAGGCCAAAAAAAAAGCAGATTGCACATGTGCAGGTTTGAGGTGTGCAATCTGCACAAGTATGCATACATCCAGCCACGTGGGATTGTCACCTCGTGGCGACTGCTTCGGTTTGCCCGATTGCACTCAAGAGTTGCATTTTGCGCATTGGACCCGTGCACCCGATTAGCAACGAGGCGTCAGCACTGTATACAAACTGTGTCTGTCTAGATTTTCAAGGCTATTTTGATGTTTGTGTACAGTCTAGCACATTTGCACAATCTGCTGTATGGGCGACCCGCTGTGGCGTATGCACTGCATTTGGAAAATCGTCTCCCATGAGTCCTGGCTGCCCACAGCCGCAGCCCGCTGGTTCACATAAATTCCCAAGCCCTGCCACGCAGGACCCGGTGATGAAGGCTTGACAATCCAACTTCATTTTCCCCTTCAAATTTCCTAGATCCTTGTTATCTTTTCCACCCATTTTTATTCTTCTTCTCTTTTTCTCAGCCTCCGTCTCTCCCCCAGTCAACATGGTAAAAGACTGGGCACGGTGGCAGGATGAGATCCGCAAGCTCTATCACGAAGAGGACAAACCTCTAGTTGAGGTGATGCGTTTGATGAAAGGAAAACATGACTTCATCGCATCGTATGGCCCCGATATTTCACTATCCTAAATCCCATATTGATACGGTGGCAGTGAGCGTGCATATCGAACCCAGCTTCAAAAGTGGGGCTACACGAAGTACAGCACCCAAGCATTTCCAAAACCAAATCGGAATACCCGGCACCGTGGTCAGCGAAGACACAACTTCGCCCCAGCTTTGCAAACACACCCCAATGTCCCAATTATCCAGCCGTCTGGCGCACCTGTGGTAACATTCCCAACAGAGGTTTACTCGGACTTCTTTAGCCAAAATCTTCAACCTTCTAGCTTGTTTGGGCTTCACCAAAATGATGTTGACCAAAATGGCAAAACCCAACTCCACCGGGCAGTCTCCAGTCAGGATTATGATCTCGTCAAATCATTGCTTCATGATGGCGTCGAGGTTGATATCGCAGATCGTATCGGGAATAGGCCACTTCATTATGCCGCCATGCTCGACTCGCTCCAGATATTGAAACTTCTTCTGAAATTCGGAGTCCAAGTTAATCCAAGAGGCCACCTGGGGCGTTCACCCCTTCATCTGGCTAGCAGGGACTCCCCTAAAGTCAACACTCTTTTGGAACATGGTGCCGATGCTTTGGCTGAAGATGACAATGGAGACACTCCACTCCATTGCATTTTATCTTTTAATCAATCGTCAGAGGAAGTGAAAGACTCGCTTTTGAAAACTCTTGTCGACGCTGGTTGTGACCTCAACAAACCAAATATGTCAGGATTAACGCCTTTCCATTTGCTATTGAAGGCTGGCTTTAATGGTGAAAGAAAGAATAGATTGATTAAACTCTTTCTCGATAAAGGTGGCAGTGCAACTCAGCCATTGCCTTGTGGCAAATCACCCTTCCAAGCTTACCTTTCCAGTTTATCTATAGGATATTCTGGCAGATATTCTTACGATATAAATATCGTAAAGATATTTCTCAAAAAGGGAGCTTCTGTATTGACTGAAATTTATGGGAAACCATTTATAATAGAATATTTCGGTACATGGGGTTATCGTAGAATGGCGGACCAGGAATCAGCGGAATATCTTTGTAGACTAACGCCTACTGGGCCATTGAATGATGCAGGAAACACTCTCGTGCACGAACTAGCACTTCAATGTCGACAAAAGATGAGACACCGATCATACGGATTTGAGAATGTCTGTAAGGGGATGGAAATCATGCTTCAAAAAGGAGAGAATGTAAATTATCGAAATGCGCTGGGCCAGAGTCCTTTGTTTTTACTATTCTTCACTTCCACCAACACGTCTCTGGGCATCAAAGATCCACTTACTTCTTTATTACCTCATGGAGCGAACCCGTGGCTGAAGGATTCATCAGGATCATGTGCGCTTTTTGAAGCAGTCAAACGATTTCCAAAAGACATTTCCACCATGTTGCGTCCGATGCTCGAGGCGGACCTTAAGGCTAAACTCAGTACGGCCAGAACATACGACGAGACTTCAGAACTGGAACGCTGGGAGGAATGGGAACAGGCGGCACAATCGTCAGAATGGACCGAAGCGAAACAACATATCATTTTGTACAGCGCTTTGAATAAGCGGATACACAAATCCATCGTGGCGGCGGCCCTGGCTGCATTGGCAGACTTCTATCTCAATGCAGCGAAAGACAGATTTCGAGCAGATTCTGGAGAGAGGGACGATCATCAAAAGTATGTCGCCGGAATTCTCAATGATTGCCATGTCAATCAAATCATAGTCGATGAAGAATGGCACCAGTATCTGGTGAAACTTTGCTTGTGAACGGAAAATAAAAGGGTACACCGATGATGGGGGTTAGAGATATATTCTCTTATCATTGGATTTGATAATAGAGTTGAAGCTGCGACTTCTTTATTTTCTATGCTAAGAACAACTGTCTTGGTGTGATTTTACATATGTCATTCGTTATTAGGAACTTGAATGATCGTATGCTCAGTTACTTTGTTTCAGCCGCAAACCTTAGGCCGGTCTGGATGTTAGTTTGTAAGTCATTGATGGCCTTTTGAAGGAGAACTTTCTCAGACTCTGATAGGTCTCCAATTGGGAACAGTTTCTGGGCACCTCCTGGTCCCAGCTCAACCTTTACAGCAAAATAATCAACCTGCAACTGGGCAGCGATCTCCTTCCCTCCAGGAATTCCTGGCAAGTAAACGTAAGCTTCCTCAACAATTGGAGCTTCGGATGTTGCTGAGAGAAGTGCTTTAACAAATCGAAACCCGGCATAAGCCATGCATGTGGTGGCACTGCCGGCGCCCTGCTTGCTCTTGACGATTTCGTCGCCGCCGAACTGGACACCTGTAGACTTGTTAGCTCTGGCTAGTGCTGGAGTTCTTTTGCACTTGGAGTACATACGATGTATGACGTTCGGGAGCTCTGCGCCCAAGTCAATGGGAGGTTGAGCCTGGCTATAAAGAGGAAGGATGGTGGCACCGCTGTGGCCACCAATAACTGGGACCTTGATCTGGGTGGGATCTGCATCTCCACCCAACGCATGTGCCGCAAAGGTTGATGCGCGCACGACGTCCAAGGTGGTTACACCGAAAAGGCGAGATGGATTAAAGACACCAGCTGCTCGCAGAGCCTCAGCGGCAACGGGAACTGTGGAGTTGACCGGGTTTGTGACGACACAAGAGATTGCATTGGGACACGTCTTGGCAATCTGAGTGAATATGTCCCGGATGATGGAAGCATTGGTCTACAAAGTGTGGTAAGTAATTACATCACGTGTTACGTGTGTACCATTGGACTTCTCACATTGAATAAATCTAATAGTGATTAGTTTAGACCCATTGTAAAACATCATGTGGTGAGGCTTACCATCTCTAGTCATTCCTGGCTTCCTGGCAATTCCAGCAGTAATAACGACAATGTCAGCTCCGCTCAGAGCATTGATCAGGCCATTGTCAGCAGGCAAGTAGCCGGAGACCTTTGCCTTGGTGTCAATGTGGTTAAGGTCAGTGGCAATACCAGGCACATGGACAATGTCGTAAAGCGCAATTTCTGTGAAGAGATCGCTCTATCAAAGTTATTATCTTCTGGCCAGGTCTGGGTTTCTGAAATGTCAAAGGCTGCTTACAGCTTTGCAGAGAAGACTAAGTGGAGTGCCAATCTGGCCGGCGGCACCAAGAAGCGCAATCTTAGTCATGGCTGTTGAGTGTTTGGGTGTGTTGAAGAAAGTTGTTTGGTTCGAGGACTGCCTTGATCATGTGATACGATGTTGTACCACACCTCGCCATGATGGTAATTGGTTTGAAGGCTTTATAGAGACTTCCTTGAATGCAAGATTAGTTGAATATTACGAGAAAACTGGGTTACAGTAACATGATGACGGCATTGCTTTGTCCCGACTCACAGAAAAGCCCAATCGGTTTATAGATTAGCCGATGTGGATAATCGGATAATTCGGTATACATTTACTATGGACAATGCGGGTCCAGTACCATTTACTCACGTCACTGCTCTTTAGGGTGGCTAAAACAATTAAACGCGAATTTGCTTAGACATACAATTCATTGATGAGCCAATGCATTGTCACCGATCCGTTATGTATGGGCGGGAGTGTGACTTCAGGGCGGTCTATTTCAATTCCCATAGCCGGTTCCATTCGACAGAAATAAACAAGGAGAACGGTTCTTGTCCGTTTCTAGTTCTGACATGTTGGCTTTAATTTTCAACTTGTTCTAAAAAACCGGAATTCGGTTCCGTTCAATTTACAGGCAATGACTATTAACACCCAAAGGTTCAGTGTGCTCACAGGTTTAACCACCGCAATCAGTGATGTAGCAAATCATGTAATATTTGATACTTTCTTTTCTAATGAAACTTAATAATTTATTGGAAGCGTTGGGTTTTCATTGACCTGAAGGCCACAAGTATATCAATGGTTGCCATTTTGCAGCGCAGCATGCTCAGGTACAGGCGTTAAGAGTGGCTCTCCCAGTATAGCCCTTCTTGCATTCTCCATGGCACATGTTTCCATTTTTGTCAGTGTCTCCACCGTGTGTGTCCCCAAATGTGGTACCAGCAGTGCCCTCTCATTCTTGATGAGGCGGTCATTGATCTTGGGCTCATGTTCATACACATCCAGGCCAGCAGAGGCGACTTTACCCGATTCCAGTGCATCAGCTAGAGCGCTTTCATCAATGATTGCACCTCGGGCAGTATTAACAATAACGACCCCATCCTTCATCTTCTCAAATTCCTTGGCGCCAATCATGTGCTTGGTGTTAGCATTGAGTGGGATATTGATGCTGATAATGTCGCTTTCGGTAATGAGCTTCTCAAATGAAACATATTCAGCACCAGCAGCCTGGTCGGGGGGTAGCTCAGATCGGTTGTGGTATTGAGTGGTGATCCCAAATGGTTCACATCGTGCTTTGATAGCACGGCCAATTCGGCCCATACCTAGGATACCAAGAACTTTACCTTCTGGGTCACGACCAAAGTCAATGCCCTTCTTGAAATTTTCCTGGCGCAGAGAATTCAAGGATGGGTTTAATCGCCTCAAGGACCCCAGTAGCAACCATAGAGCAAGATCGGCAGTCGCATTTGTAACAGGGTCAGGTGCATATGTGAGCGTAATGCCACGATCGGCACAAGCCGTGGGATCAATCTGATCATATCCTAGGGATACAATTAGGAATTTCGCTCTAAAAGAGTTGAAAAGCACTTACCAGCGCCATTATGGCAGATGAATTTACAGCCTTCAGGAAGATGCTGGATAAACTCTTTGTCAAAGTTGCCGGCCACCTATTGTTTGTTAGAGCCTGTATTGAGATTGATGCGTGCATATTATGAGAAGTCTTACTGCACCACTAGCTGAAGTCCGATAAATCACCCGAATGTCCTTGTATTTATCTTGGACATCTTGGAAGAATTCCTGTCTGCTGGTGCTGGTGACTACTTCGACCCTCGCAACCTTCTGCAAATCTTTGTAGAAGGTCGCAGCATGTCTTACTGGGTTGAAGAAGAGAATGAATGGCTTGGTTGTCTGCATCTTGACGTGCGCACGTGGCTGAGTTTGGGTAATCCGTGGTGGCTGGATGGTGCCATGGGAGCATGTCCCTCCTTTTTAACTGGTTGAACAGGGTACCGCGGAGCACTGTGCAGTTGTTTTGCCACCAAGGCCCGCGCGCAGCGCGGTGTTAAGATTAACCGACAAATTACATCAGCCAGGCGATTCGGCACAACCATTCACCGCTTGTGCCGTACTCCCGTTTCAACTTGTCGTGTACCCACGATTCAAAACTTCCTAAACTTCCCCATGGGGTGATAGTACGATAAACATGGGGTCTGGGGAAATGGGTCCTGATGCCCCTATTTCCACCGTCGTCTCGACACCGCCTGCAGCCAGGCGTATAAATGTAGCCAAGAACCAGACATATTTAGAGTTTCTTGTCAGAGTTCCTTAGTTCACCCACCATCATTATCAAAGAATAGCCAAATCACATTGTGACTTTATCAAAGATACAAAAAAGATATGACGACCTTCTTGTCTCTCAAAGGCGAATCCTTAGCTACGGCTCGCATCTTGCTCGTTATTTTGCCAGCTTTCTTTCTCTTTGGATACAATCAATCCAACCTTGGCGGCGTCTTGGCCTACCCATCCTTTGTCAAGCATTTTCCAGAAATTGACACCGCTACGACAACGGGCAATGTCAAGGCCCATAATGCCAAGGTGCAAGGTATGATCATTGGTTCCTTCACTGTTGGAATCTTATTCTGACCCAAAGAAAATAGGAACTGTCGTTGCAACATACACTCTTGGCTGTTTTATTGGGTCCCTGGGAGTGACCCAACTTGGAGATCGCATTGGTCGACGCAAAAGTTTAATCGTTGCAGCCTTTGTTGCAACTGTTGGTCTTATAATCCAAGCCTCCTCCTTCAGCCTTGGCCAGCTTATTGTCGGTCGAATCATTAGCGGTATTGGAAACGGCGCAGTGAACTCGATCGCTCCAGTCTGGCAGAGTGAATGCACCAAACCCAAGAGTCGCGGAAAGAATGTCGTTATCCTTGGTAGCTTCATCGCCACAGGTATCGCGCTTGCGGGCTGGGTTAACGTCGGCCTATCCTATCTAAGCACAACCGAGTTGGCCTGGCGTTTGCCTTTGGCGATACCATGTTTGTTTTCTGGAATGTTGATGGTATTCACTATGTTCTTCCCTGAGTCTCCTCGCTGGCTTATCAGCAAGGGAAGGTTTGATGAAGCTCGTCAAAGTATGCTAGAACTTCAGGGAAAGGAGCACGGGAATATTGATGCAATCAATGCTGAAATTGCGACCATTTCCGAACTGACCCGGATCGCTACTCAGGGTGAACGAGGATTCAAGGACCTTTTTTCAAGCGGACCTCAGAGATTATTTTATCGGCTTTGTCTTGCAGTAGGCGTCAACTTCCTTGCTCAGATGACAGGCGCAAATATAATTAGCTATTATGGGCACACTATTTTCAAGGAGTCGCTACATCTTGCATCAAACAAAGCAGCACTCCTCAATGGAGGGGTCCTCACGTGGAAGATTTTTGCAGCTATATCGGCATTCTTGACTATTGATCGTCTGGGAAGAAAGCCACTATTCATTGCAGCAGGGGTTGGAATGGGTATCTCAATGGTAGGCTTGTCAGGAACTGTCTGGGCCATCGAGCATCAATACTCCTTTGGTGTTAGCGTGGCGGCGACATTTTTCCTTTTCTTCTTTATGACGTTCTTCCCACTTGGATTTCTTGGAGCGAACTTTCTCTACAGTGCTGAAATTGCACCTCAAGACCTTCGCGTTCATTTTGCCGCCATCGGAACTGCAACACATTGGTTGTTTAACTTCATCATCGCTGAAATTACTCCAATCGCCTTTGTCAGCCTTGGATGGCGTTATTATATTATCTACGCCGTCATCGGGATTTCCGTTGCCCCGCTTGTATACTTTTTCTTTCCCGAGACTAAGGGGACATCCTTGGAAGAAATAGACCAACTATTCTCGGAATCAAAGCATTTTTGGCAAGTACCAGCTTATGCACGCCAAATACAGCGGGGGCAGTCCCATCTAATAAACCCAGGCGAAAAGACCAAGGAGATTGCTGTGGAGGAGCTTGAGACTGGACGAGGTGAAGTGAAAGCGTGAAAGGGTATGTGGTCAAATTGGAAGTAGAGTCCTGTTGGATACGAACAGGCGATGCGTGAAATATGATTGCTGAAAAAAAAATATGAGAAAGGAATTTTGTGGCCATGCGATTGTTAAGTGTTCTTTATTTTTGTTTTAAGCAAATTTGATGGATCCATCACAGGCAGTGATCTAGATATCAATGCTATGAGATACTAGGCAAACTCGCGGTGGCAAACGGGCCGATCCTCTTACGCGGTGTCTGTGACTCGTTCCTGTGAAATGACGTGATGTCACAATTTGGCATTATTCAATCAACACAAGTAATTGAATATGTTGAGTGGATACTGTAAGAAGCGAGCGGCAGTTGATTGTGGCTGTCTTAGTCACAAACATTGGTTGAGATGACGAGTCCTTTTTCATCACCCCCTTGCTAGAATAGTTAGACAGCCAAAAAAAAAAAAAAAATAGTGACATTAGACATGAAAAGAGGTCCTTTTGAGGATCATCGCACTATAGGTTTCAACCCACATCTCTTGATAAAAACAAGGCACTATCAATTCGGCATTGTTTGTCCGCAAATTTTATATGTTTGAAAGACTCTTGTATTACGATATATATTTTGAAGATGATTCTGCTATTTCAAAATTCTTAAAAAATTCCGTGATCTATTTTACTGAATATTTTCTTGATTGAGTAGCCTCTGTGCTGACGGCCCGGATACGATCTGCTCCCCTGGTCTAGTTTTCGAAATCAACCTTTTTCTTTTCCAAAATGCAATCAAATATCCATTTACTCTGGTGGCTTTTGACTATAAGTGTCTCTGCTAGTATAAATGAGCATGAGTAAGGCATGCCACTCATATACAGTTCATCACACTAAACAGTCCTAGCAAAATGCTCCCAGGTTCTACAAGCGATTATAAGATCAAGGTTATTGGATCACAGACCATCACAGCAGCCCCGCACGTCAGTAATGAATCTCAAAAGGATACCAAGGGGCCAAAGGCTAAGCGTATCTTGGGAGGCGCGTACACCTATGCTCGCGATATGTACGACGACTACGCCTCAAGTGCCCAGGCGGAAGCCGAAACCTTCTTGGGATTGGCACCTACGACTACGAGCACAGAGGATCCTTGTTGTCCTCTCAAAACTTCATCAAGCACGAATTCGGGAGATTCCAATGGATCAAGCACAGCCCTTAGGAAAGGGTATGTTGGTATGGGCCAACTTTTGATGGCGGTTATTGTGGTCATAATCTATTTAAATTGAGTAACATACATACTCTGTTACTGACATAAAATATTGAGTTCTTCATTGAATGATTCTGATGAAGTTTTCAAGGTATCATCCATGAATAAATTAAACAGCATCTTACATTGCATCTCTACATGATCACAGTGCATCATGGCTTCTAGGTTGAAAGATCATAGCCTAGATGGATCCGTTACTTTCGTGGGATCATGAAATTTTGTCAATTCTTTTACTATAAACTGAGCTGTCTTGGGCAGTGATTATTCTACCAGATGCATTTATCATCGCGTATCCTACTCTAACAATCCCTTCGTTCTATTACTAATATTCAAGTACCCGCTAGTGAGAGGCAGCTTTTGGAGCATTTGGTAGCTCTCGAAGAGCCTCAGCAATAATATCAAGACCTTTCTGCAGCTCAGAGGCTGTGATCACCAAAGGAGGGGCAAATCTGATAATGTTGCCGTGTGTGGGTTTGGCCTGGACACGAGGGTTAATACAGTATCGATATTTGGGGCTTCATGACTTACCAAAAGACCCTTCTCCTTAAGAAGGAGGCACAATTCCCATGCCGACCTGCCATTTGCAGCAGCCTCGTCAATGACAACGGCATTAAGCAACCCTTTGCCGCGGATGGTACTGATGATGGGAGAATTTAGTGCTGCGATTCCCTCACGAAACTTCCGCCCTAACCGGTCAGAATTCTTGACTAGATTCTCCTCCTCGACAATTTCGAGGGCGCGAATCGAGACAGCACAGCCAAGAGGATTTCCTCCATAGGTGGAACCGTGGGTGCCAGGCTCGACCACCAGCATGATTTCCTTGCTCGAGAGAACCGCGCTAACAGGATATAGACCGCCCGAAATAGCCTTTCCTAGTGTGACAATGTCGGGCTTGATGTTGGCCCATTCAGAGCAAAGCATGCGACCGGTTCGTGCAATACCGGTTTGGATTTCGTCACAGATGAATAAAACGTTGTGTTTCTTACACAGGGCCTGTACTTGAAACAAATAGTCCTCATCCGGCACAACAACACCAGCCTCGCCCTGGATGGGTTCACAAATAAACGCTGCAGTATTTGGGCCATGGGCTTCAAGAGCCTGCTCCAAGTCGCTTACATTGTTGTATCGAATGGGCCTGCCTGTTGTGGGGTTGTAGGCGCCGATGTTGGGAACATAGGGACCGTAATTCTCCTTGGACTCGGGATCAGTTGACAAGGAGATGGCGGTCATCTAATAAAAGTCATTAGCATTACAACGTGAAAAAGAGAGCTCAGGGGAGGTTTAAATGAATATGAAGAAATGCAATCATATAAAATAAACATACCGTTCTGCCATGAAAGTTGTTTTCAGGACAAAGGATAAGAGCCTTATCCTGGGGAACTCCCTTGACCTTATAGGCCCATTTTCGAGCAAGTTTGATTGCAGTCTCGACTGCCTCGGCTCCAGTGTTCATAGGCAACACCATGTCATAACCAAAGACTTGGTGGACTTTCTCAGCCCACTTTGGGAAGACGTCATTGTAGAATGCCCGAGAGCTCAAGGTAAGTCGACTAGCTTGGTCGACCAACGCCTTCACGAGCTCTGGGTGACAATGGCCTTGATTCACGGCGCTGTATGCTGAAAGGAAATCGAGGTACTGGCGTCCTTCAGGATCCCATACATTGACACCTTTAGCTTGGGCAAAGACAATTGGTAAGGGGTGGTAGTTGTGGGCGGCATGTTCCTCCTCCGTGGCGATGGCAGCCTTTGTTGAGGGCGCGTGGAACCGCGCATGAGCCTTTCCTGAGCCGGGAACAGTCATTTTAATTGCAGGGATAAACAAAATGTGTGATTTTGTACTTTGATGATGAAAGGGTTGTGTTTAGAGACACAAAGTAGTAGAAACGTGCTGGGTACTTATACTTGGAAGATTAGGGTCCCGACGAGCCTATTACTCAAGGATCCGTTATCCAGCTATGCTATTCTCGGAATGTGTGAGACGCCATATCGCTGTCCAAGCAGGATTTTCGCCTTCTTGTTGCTTCAATTTGTATCACCCGAGCCAACAATGACAACGTGGACTGCAACCGAGTAATCAAGTCTTGCTCAACGCTCATTCGTGATTCGTTCTGCCTTCGAGTCAAAAGGGGACTAGGCCTAAAGCAGCAGGCCCCGCGAGAAATGTGAAAGACAAATGACCCACAGCTATTTAGATTGCGGACGAATTGTGGAGCACGGAGTCCTTGTGGGACGCTTATCAGCAGAATCTTCATCCTGGTCAAAGTCTCGGCGTATTTCCTTACCGAACCCCGGATTGCCGCATTTGCCTCGGATTGAGGCCGAACAGTATGAATGTATGATCAAGTAAAGATGAAACTTAATTAGGTTGTACGAAATCAAATATATTTAATTTAATCTAGTACACAATAAATGTGCCGATCTTTGTCTCGTTTTCCCGGTTATACTGTATCCAATTCATGCCCGTATCATGTTCGGCACTCGCCCACCACGCTTGCAAAAATTCCAGTGCAGAGTGATTCCACCAGACTCCCGTCATTGAAAGTGAGTCGAGAAACAGGTTTTCGATGATGGATCGTTTATATACATCCCCACGACACTCTGTCCCGGCAATAAAAATAGGAAAGAATAAGTTGTGAGAGAAAGTATGAATAGGGCCTCTCATAACAAACTCGATGTCATCAAGAAGACTGTTTATCGAGGAGTCGATGAGCGTTCGAGCCTCTGTTTGAGGGGCAAAGGCTTGGTAGCTATAAATCAGACTCGCATGATAGTGTGCACGCAAGGTAGCTTGTAGACTATCTCGCACAGCTTCTGAGCCTTGGCATAGTTCTATCAGGTTGGCAGATACTTTGTCATGGGCTTGTTGCGCTCGTATACGCCATGTTTGCATATCCATTTCTGGGATACGGGCATGAGACTTTAATGCTCTATGGCGCTTTCTCTCTGTTGTTGTAATCGCATTCAAAAGCCCAGTGAAGGCCCATAATGAGGTATGATACATTGACTGAAGGGGTAATTCGTCCGATAATCTTTGCTCTCTGAATACAGATATGCTGCAGAGTGTTTCCAGGTCAGCTACCTCTTTGAGTAAAAAGTGCTCGATTGAATTTTGAGACGCGTCTTTCCACTCTCCCAGATCGCAAAGGCTCATCACAGTACGACATGCGCGCAAGTGAAGGGTCCAGTCTCTGGATCCCGGGATAAAAGCTTCTGTGTAGCATAGAGTAAGCATAGCGGCCAGAACCTCGATCACAGAGGATGCACTAGGTGCTTTAGGCCTGATGGCAGATTCAGAATGTAATTCATTGCGCATCTTGTGATTCAAAGCTTGAAGGCTTGCATCGCGAAACCAATTGTGCATTTGGAGAAACGTCCATTTCTGGTCGATATCACCAACAGATGTATTAAATAAATGAGCAGCGGCAATATTGCTGATGGAGAGACGGAGGCAAGCCGACTTTTGAGCAAGGGGCAATAGTTTATGTCGCCATGGTCCCTGTGGGAGATCTATCCAAGTTAAGCGAGGTATGACTTGAGTACAGAAATGGTTGAAAAGGTTATCAGAAATAATACAGAACGACTGTCGGCTGACAAGGCCAACATCTTTAGTTGGATGAGATATCTTGGTTGAGGTAATATCAGCTTCACGAATATCACTGCCTCTCTGCGACGGCGCTCGACAAGGTTGAGAATTATTGGAATTGGTGGCATCGGCCTTTTCCTTCGGTACTTTTCGGGGCATGTCGTGCTCGCTGTCAGATTCGCTTTGGCAAAATACAGGCTTGGATTTCCCAGCGAATTTGCCCCTGCTCGCCACTCCTTGACCCCATTTGAGGTGAACTGAGTTGTAACCAGGGCATGATATATCTCTGCTAACGCATTTCTGACATACTGGCAAGCTTCTGTCGCACTTTATGCGTCGCTTGATGCAGACTGGGCAATCTGAACTTGGTTGAGCATCTCGGGTTGCGCTGAAATCAATTGTCTGAGACACTCACCCTGTAATGCTGCTTCACGATCGGGGCACAAAGATTTGAGGCGCACGTTCTTCCGACGCATCATGGCGGTCAATACGGTGGCCTATCAGATGATTTGGGAGAATAAGCATGTTCGTGATACAATGGTGATGATCTGACTGGCTTAGCCCTCTTCGGCGTCGGCAACACGTTTTTGCGGTCATGCGGGGTCTCACTTGCAGTTGAACAAATGAACTCTTTTATTTCAACACCATCGCTTTAAACAGGTCGTAATATCTACTTTTTAGGTCATATCGAGCTCAATTCCAACGTTACAGTGGATGGTTACGATTAGGCTATCCTGCACGAACCTTGACGCCAACATCCATCACAAACACGACATCCAGGGACATTTCACATCCCCGACGACGGAATGACTACATTTATTGCTACTGTGAGCCCGGATAACTATATATTTCAGTCCGTGGGCAGCCTTACTGTAGCCGTTAAACCGCCGAAGTCGGATCCCGCTACAAAGCTAAATGTCAAATCTACCACTCTCGGGCCATAGGAGAGAGAGACACTTTCAATTTTTGTCGTGGAAATAGAAGCGCTTTCTATAATACTTTGATAAAAAGCATCCAATGTTCTCTCTTGGTTTAAACTACTGGATTAGAGCAGAGGTGGCGATCTAACTTTGGCTTCTTCATTGATTCCTAAATAATGACCGAATACCTACAACCAAGGATTTCGTCAAAAAACTTGTAGTGGGAAAATGTGTTAGATGAATTTTTTTTTTTTTTTTTTTTGTGTAACAATCATCTGTAGCAATGTATCCCATTCTACACCACTGCTCGTTAGTCGCTTACATTTTAACCGGCTTCGATCCCGCCAGGGAGGTCAACATCAATAAAATCCCACTAAATGGGAAAAACATTGCCTGCAAGGAATCCCATGACAAGTCCTCCAACAAACCTACCCCAATATTTAAAGTGTGACTATTAATATGATGTGAGATACCTCCTGCAGTATCTCATGCTGATCTCACTCTCTGGGCTGTATCCTGCCAGTAAGATAATTTCTCAAATATGACGACCAATATCAATCTTCCTGTGTATTTTAAACCTGCCATTTCCCATTTTATGCTACAGAGCATAGGACAAAGAATTTTCGTGCCGGTTTTGAACTTTGGCGTTATCCCAATTAGACTCCAGCATTTTCCAGTCGACCGCTTCCTTAGTTTAAACTTTGACGTCATTCGTACCAGCACATGCGACTTGGGAAGGGGGCGAAACAACCAAACAGACGTCTGGAAGTCCATAGCGTGGATCAAGTCGCAATATCTTGGAAGACATGCCATTTATGTCCTTTGTGACGTCACAAGAAGGCGGGTGAGAACTAAGATGAGAAATACAAACGGATGTGTAATGCCCAAATCGGAGAAACTTCGGCATAATCTGTCAATTGTTGAGATAAGGGCGCAAAGGAATAAATGGGCTGAAGTGTGGAACGTAATAGAAGGGTGGAACACCATCGAAAGCTGGAGCTAATTAGTGACCGCTCTTAGTAAATCTCTTCGCGGATAAATAGTTCAAGACTCACACATTCTCACAGTACCATTCCACCGCCTCTTTCTTTAGCATACAGGTTACAAGAAAACAATGGCTTCTGTAGCGCGCACTTTTCTCGCTTTCCAGCATAATGCAAAACTTTATTCTCTCCAAACCAAAGTCATCTCGGTACTTCCCTTCAAAAGCCTTGAGGAGGACAATCAACAACTATTCAAGGACGGCGACGACGATGCATACGCGGTAGTTACTGAACAGACAATCTTCCATCCACAAGGAGGTGGTCAGCCTTCAGATGTGGGCAAAATATCTTCTGCCTCGGGCGCTTCATTCGACGTATCAGCAGTGCGCATGGACGCCGTTCGCGACGGGCAAGCCTTGCACTTTGGGCGTTTCAATTCGGCGGAAAACGGTCAAGTTTTCCAACAAGGTGATTCTGTTGAGCAAGCCATCAACGTTGAGAAACGTCTTTTCTACTCCAGGTTACACACTGCAGGCCACGTTTTAGGGTCTGCCGTGAGACATCTGCTCGAGAAAGAAGTTGAGGGATTTGACGAGCTCAAAGCGTCGCACTTCCCCGACTCTGCATCTTGCGAGTTCCAGGGCTTAATTGATGGAAAATGGAAGGGGCCGATCCAGGAAAAGCTAGATGAGTTCATCAAGGCCAAAATGCCCGTTGAGGTGGATTGGTGGGACGAGGATGATTTCCGACGGAATGGGCTGGAGCGGCTGATCCCCGACCGAAGCTTTGCGCCACCCGGTGAGAAGTTTCGCGTTGTCAAGATTGTAGGGGCTGAAGTATATCCTTGCGGAGGTACTCATGTGGACACAACAGATTTGTGTGGCGAGACCAAGGTGAGGAAGATCTCAAGGTCAAAGGGTAAGTCAAAGGTCAGCTATGCGGTTGTTTAAACCGACGCGTTAGAATTTAGACAATAGACTATAAATATAGATCGTATAAACTCGAGACACTCATTTAATTGCCACTTGTCTCACTTACATAAACCATGCGAATAGTTTGTTAACAATAATAGAATTCGAAACGAAAAACACCCTAAAAGCACTCTGCAAAGCACTGTGAGTGACTAGCTGCCCCTTATACACCTTGATCGCAATTATCATCCTTTCCCTTTCGCTAGCCCTCCAGCGTAGCTAACTCCATGATCAAGATACTAGTTCCAAATGTTGCTGAGTGGTAGTCGTCATTACTTTGATGCCGACGATGACAACAGGTTTCCGAATTCAACATGGACCCTACTTAATGGGATGTCATTATTCAATCCACACATAAAATTTCAGTTGTGACTAATCAATAATTAAAAGTTTCTTCTGAATTAAAGCTGAATACACAACTTGGTGGTAGTGGGTAAGATATAGTCATTTCTTTCATTTTGAAACCACGGGTCGACTATTATACCGAGATTACTCTTTTTGCATTATTACTAACTCAGATTTTACGGGCCCAAAGAAGACTGCAAGATCGCTAGCGAAAAAGATCTTGGCGATGCTGGCTTCGGCTGGACGTACCTTTACATTGTCTGCAATTAGTATTTTGTAGAATCACGAAGGGACTTTTCTTTCTTAGATGAACACTACCTGTCTTGTCAAAAAGCTCTAATTATAAGCCTCATGCATGCCGAGATTTGACCTAAATATGTCATTGCTATAAAGCCTAAGAACTAGTCCAAAGTGGAAGCTTAGATCTCTCTAATGCAACCATAGTTGCTTCATCAATATCCTCCTTTGGCAGTCCTAGTAAGTAATTTTGGGTACCTTTGTTGTGCTCAAAGTCGCCACAACCATCAGGATAGAAGACTCGAGTATACATCATCTTGGCGAAACCAACCCTTTGCCCCTCTTTCATCTCTATGAGGCCACTTGAATATCGCTCTTCTGATGGCTCATTTGTGATTGTCCAATCATTTGCTGATGTGCCAGTCACGCGAAACGCCGATTCGAGCATCTCTCTTTGGTTGACAGTAAAAGAGTTGATATAGATCATTTTGTTTTTGAATCGCTCAAGGCAGGCGTCTGGTTTGGAGGTTTCAGGCTGTATAGGCAAGCTAAGAAGCGAGGCGACAGCACGACCGATCTGGATTCTTTTTAGTCAAAAGTTGTATCAAATCCTTGGAAATTTCTATCATACCTGAGGCCATGTTGAGATAGATATCTTGGTCTCTCCCTCGTCGAAAAGAGTCACTTTGCGATTGGTAAAGTCCACACCGAAAGCAGCAGGGATAGAAAGACTCCACTCATACCAGAAACCAGTACAAACAGCAATGTAGGAGCTCTGGCCCATTTCTTCAATTTCCTTGCGAATATTTACTATACTCAGAAACATCAAGAGTTAGTAACATTTCTTAAGGAGAGAGGATAAAATTCTTCACCCTTTGGCTGGAAAATGAAAACATCGTTCACTAGCGCCTCGTTCCCAGTGTCTGGCGACCACTCATTCGGCAGAATCCAAGGAACACCTGCGGTTCCAGCCGCCTTGATTAGATCGATCTGGGTCTCTTTGGGGGTGTGGCCACTAAGCGTAATAATGAGGGCGTCTTGCCCTCTGAGTGAGTTGACGAGTGTCTCCGGTTTGCTATAATCAATCTTTTTGACAATTATGCCTTCTGGAAACTCGCTCTGGCTTTCAAGCCTCGAAATTGCCGTCACAGTATGTTTTCCTGTCTTTAGAAGAGCCTTGGCCATGTGGCTGCCACTGTTCCCTCCGGCCTAGATGTCTTTCAGCAAGCCATTCAAGAATAAGATTTTGTCAATCCATCACTTACGCCGACAATGGCAACATTTTTGATGTGATTTGTGGTTCCCATTTATTTTTTTCTTTGGCTGCGTAGAATTATTTGGCTGTGATTGAAAGCAAATGCAGAATTGTACCTTTTTCATCAATGTGTCGCCGGCTTAAGTATCCCGAGCGGGCACCAACTCATCCCCTCAATCTCCTCTTCCTCCAGTATCACGATTCCAAAAGAGGAAATGATAAAGGCCGCTATTAATTCCGTACCCTCCGGCCTTAACGAACATATCTCCGCCGCCAATTAGTTCAGCTCTGGCGCCTTGTGGCTTGCGGAGCATACCAACCCAGGGGTTTGCGTGGATTGATGAATCAGAAAAGAAACAATTATCATAAAACATATGCAGTTTGAAAAATTATCTGCACAAATACTGATGGTGTTGCATTAGATGTGCTTACACAACACATGTAAGATTGTGCCATGCACAATTCATTCGGTTGAATTGTGGCGCCAATTTTGTGGCGCTGAGAATTTCTTTGCTCATTTGCTCTACTGAGCCCCTCTGCGACTGGAAGAGAGAAGAGCCTGGAGATTAAACATTGACTGCCCGTGCCAGACCTGTCAAAGATGGTTGAAATAATACGTGCAACACATCCAACAGAACATTGAGTTCATATCTCAAAGATCTCCTAGAGGGCATCTCACGATCTCATCCCGGACCAACATCTCTGTGCAGATCCGGTATGGCTCCTTGCGATACAGCTACGTAGTATTAACCGGGCACATTGATAGCATCAACCAAATAACTCTTAACCCGATTCGTGAATTCAAAATCCCTATGTAGAGAGTATGAGAAACTAGAATCTCGCAAATTAGTCAGCCATCCCTTGAGCGAGCTACGCTATGCCGCATCCGGCATCTCCCAGCGAGCGAGCTCTAAGCCCTGTAGGGTAGGGCACGATTGACCCGAGCTCAAGTTTTGACAGGATCGCAATAAAACGATGACCTTGTGAGGGAATTGATCCAACATCAATGACATATTATGTTTCATCTAGAATATCGCTTAATCAACACTAAATTTTAAGATATAAAAAAATGAATGCCCACTCTCTCAGGAATTCAATGACAATTTTTCCATTTTTGTTTCGGGCAGGAAGAATGGCTTAATGGCTTAGAAAACTGTTGGACTGGTCGCAGAGTTGGTGGTAGATTAGGACAAGCCCAACCATAATTAATTGACAAACAAGACTCGGCTGATCGCCACGAGGGGGGCTATGGTTAGGTCTTGTATTATTGAACGATTACTAACCACTACCTTCCGACAAACACTCTCCAGAGATCGCTCAATCATTTATTGGTGGAACGACAATTGTCCACGGGGCTTTATTGAGAACGTGGTTAGGGTCGACATGGGTGGCTATACTACTCTTCTGGCCACCATATTTTGCTTGTGTCTCTGCCCACGAGCGAAGCGTTTATTTATCCTGTTGGCTTTTGTGATTCTTGGTGGTATGAATAAATCAACGGAACTAACCCGGCTAAAATAGATAACGGCTTCCGTGTTGGTGGATACATTTGGAGAGAAAAAGTTGCCTCCCATGCTTCCTATATCTTGGATGTTTATTCTCATGTCATAGCTTGTGAGTGCGGCCTGCGGAGTCTTTTCTGTTGTCCATTAGAAAGTATCTAATTTGCATTACTCGCCGGGGCTATCGCATTTGCTTTGCGACGCCCTTATTATCTGGTATGCCTGACTGAAGGTATATGTAGACATTTGTAGATCACATGTTTTCGATAATACTCCTTACATGAAGTTAGTTTATGCGATTTTCGCCATGAACTAAAAGCGGGAAATGATATGGGGCTGGGACCCAGAAATCCCACCACCTTCTCACTTAAGCGACCGAAAATTCCTCGTTGCCTAGGATGTTAAATACTCCATCCACATACATAGCAGAGTATTTATTCCATTCTCCCACTCCACCATACCTTGTCCAAGGGTAAAGGCGACGGCTATAACAGAAGCACGGTTTACTAAGAAATAAGGCATACATTCAAGTCAAGATCATCGGCTAAGGGACATTGAGATAATACACCTGTTTAAGTGGACATGTTATTGTCAAGACCCCTGAAGCGAGGGCTCCTCAGCTCGGGTCCACAACAACCCAAATAGGTTGTGATATCCGGTCATGAAGACCCCTGGTTACAGGGACTCCCCGTTAAATATCTAGCCTTGAAGAATCAATCAAGCCATATTTTGTCAGTCAAATTTTAGTGCGTACTTGGTCTCATGATTTCTAAGACGTCGGTTCTGGAGAACGTTAGGTGCCCTGTTAAGCCGTTGTGGTCGATATCCACGGGCTACCCCTATTCTCCAGTGCTCGTTGAGAGCCCCGACTGTTGCCATAGGGTGATCTAACTGCTTATGGATGGTGCCCGCCCGGTAAAAGGCTCAAGGCATGGGGAGCTTGACATGTCATCCACTCAGTCAGAGCTTCATTTTACTTTGCTACAAATACAAGTTTGACCGAATCTCCTCAAAATTTAGACCAAAATCTCGACAATAACTTTAACTACTCGTTAATAATTTATACTTATCCAGGGTTATTCTTGGTAGCCACCATTATCTCTCCCTGTACTGAATTATAATGTCGCGCTTCCTTCTCCACTCCCTGCTGTACTTCGGCGCCGCCCTAGCCAATCCGGTGGAGGAACGTGCGTCCGTCAATTGCACAGGCACCAATGGCATCAGCATCAAGTGCAGCTCGCCCGAGGCAGCCTACCAGCGCGACTTCTTTTACATTGGCGGGCGGTCGGTCCAGGGGACCTCGGGCACTATCACGGTCGACCAGCTCTATGTTGAAAAGCTGACGCCTACTACCAGCTCGATTCAGAAACATCCACTGGTATTTTTCCACGGCGGCGGCCTCTCAGGTAGCACATGGCTCAATACCCCCGACAACCGCGAAGGCTGGGCAAGCTACTTCATCAAGAAGGGTTATGTTGTCTACTTGGTTGACAATATTGCCATTGGCCGTAGTTCAGAAAATAATATTGCCAATTTCACAATGGTCTCGGGCTCAGCTACCGAGACTGTCATGAAGTTCTTTACTGCCCCTGAGAACTACAATACCTACCCTCAGGCCAAGCTCCACACTCAGTGGCCTGGTACGGGAGTTGATGGCGACGAGATTTATAACCAGTTCAAAAAGTCGCTTATTCCTCTCACTACAAACTTTGCAAATCAAGAAAACACTCTTCGTGCCGCAGGATGTGAGCTATTGTCTCTACTTGGCGAAGAAGCTTTCCTCATTTCCCATTCACTTGGCGGCCGAAATCCTATCTTGTTATCCAATGATTGCCCTGAGTATATTGCTGGCAATATCAATCTCGAGACTGCCACAACACCCTTCTGGAGTTATGCTGAGGGTCTGGGCGGCTACTCTAGTTCACCTTGGGGCCTTACCTTTACCCCAGTGGATTACAATCCTGCTATCAGCAGCTCATCTGGTACGTTCAATTGCATTCGTATAACCCGCTCTCACAGGTATCATTCGACTGACTCTTCAACCAGAACTAGAGACTGTGTCTGTCGGAAATGAGACGCTAGCACACCGAAACTGCTACCTCCAAAAGGAGCCGGCCCGCACGCTTCCTAATATTAACAAGGTGCCTTACCTGCTGCTAACTGGAGAGGCTTCAATCCATGTCACCTATGACCATTGTGTAATTGACTTCCTGAAGCAGGCTGGCGGTAGTCCTGAGTGGATTAAGTTAGCTGATAAGGGAATTCATGGGAATGGTCACTTTTTGCATGTTGAGAAGAATAACTTGGAGATTGCAGCTCTTGCAGAGAAGTGGATTCAGAAGAAGACATCTTCAAGGTAGTAAATAACTAGCTTAATGTATCAATACTGAGGTTGTGCGTGGGTCATTATGATATTCATTCTACCTTTTTGTTTCTGTTAAATTGATGACAAATAAATCTGCTTGAACATGAGAAATGTTGAAATAACCAGATTTCAATGATAAAAAACTTCACTCAAGGCGTAAATAATTCCTAACATGTTAATCTAATGGACTGAAACAGCGTGTTTGCCATTGTGTGATTTGTGAAATTAAGGTATCCTGATGCTCCTAAGCTAGAACTTCCCCACAGCTCATGCGAATGTTCTTAAACCTGAACTTGTGGAGACCAGCTGGTCTAAAGATCAGCCTAAATAGAATCAGAATGCCTTTCAGAGCGACAGCTTCTGCAGAGTGAACAAGAGTGGAGGCCTTGCTAACCAGTGACAAGACCGCGATTTGACCATTCGCATTAATGACCCAAAACTTGACTGAGCAATAACGTACATTATGCACGCCATATTCAGACTCCAGATTTGTAATTGAAATGTTTGTCAGTACGCTTAAACGGGGCCCCCATTCCCTCCAGAATACATGGACTACATTAATAGTCGCGCGCTTCCAGAGTCCTAAGCCATTTCTCGTCACATCTTCAACTTTATCTTTCCCTAGAATTCTTTGAGGACGATTTTGTACCATTTAATCGCCTCATGCATGTGTTGTTTTCGTATCTAAAAGCCCTCATATCAAATAAAAAAGGCAGGTTCTAACAACGTCTACCTCTTTGTCGGCAGAGGGAGAATCGAGATTCCGGACCACTGATCAAATTCGACGAAATGGATTAAAAGGTTATCCCATTTCATCGATATACTAATTTATTACTCAATGGAAATAAATTACCGCATCATTGGCAACTGGTTAGGTCAAGACTACATCCAGTTTGCGTCCAACTTATGTTTTCACCAACCGAAACACAACGACCACCATACCCGGGGTGCCTTGAAGACGGTTTTGCATCTCCTCGGAATTGAAAGCGACCCGCCAATCGGCTTTAATGGATACAAATTCTAGACGACGGCATCTACTACCTGAACTCATGACGAGTTTGACGCATACCGACGACGCCCTTCGCATGGCATGACCAGAGAGGCTCGCTCGGAGATTCTAAAAAGAGATTAGCCGCTGCCTGAGTAGGATTTGAAATCCAAATGCTCCTCGCCGCAAGCTGCCGCATTCATCCTAGCGTCGCTGCTGGCACATGTGTGAACCCCACCATGCTCGGCACAAAAACAGTCGAGTGCTCACCGTCGATTGATTTGATTAACAGCAATTCTACTCGTTGTTTCTTATTACCTGGGTCTAATCGCTGCTTTTCCCAGTCATCGAAAGCCAGAGTGTATTGATTCTCCAATTTATCAGGGATTGCAACTGGCGATTCAAGCTCTAGCTACCATGCCTCGCAAAACGTCAAAGAGCGAAGACGCCGATGCCGCAGCCTGTGACCAGGATAAAAAGTAAGTAAAATTACTTCTTTTACCTTGTTGGGAAGTCAAAATGCGGAGCAGGGTATTTATCGGCACGTATAGGAGATTGCGTAACCGACTGGCCCAGCAAGCATTCCGTCGAAGACAAGCCGAATATGTTAGGCAACTTCGCGATCGGCTTGATTCAGATGAGGTACCTCAAGATGTCGTCATTAGTCAGTTGCGTCGAGAAAACCACCGGTTACGAAAGCAGCTCGTCGAGGTGCAATCCAAGTTGGATCGAATTACAGCAACCATTGGAGTTGTGTCTGGGTCGATCACTACTGCTCTTGAGAAAACACCCAAGGACAAAGAGGGCACAGAGCAGAATCAATTGTCTGATGGCAGTATAAGTTGGGGAAATAGTCCATCTGATGAGCCAAGCCCAGATGGACCTTCAAATGATGAATTACTTCTTAGCCATCTTTCATCATTCCACCCAAACGAGAATATGGCAACTGTCAATCCCCAGGATTTCCAATTTGTAATACCTGGTAAGTTCATGGTCATAAATCAAAATTGGAAATTGCAATTATTAACCTACGACAAGACATGTCTCATCCTTATTGGTGAAAGACCACGATTCTGATGATCGTATTCTTTAACGAATCATCTCTTACATGATACCCTAATGATCGCCCGCTATCGTAGTTTTTGGTTTTCAGCATCTATACAGATAAAGAGACGCTTCTCAGCTCTTAGATAAATGGGAAATAGCAATGAAAAACCCGAAAAACGAAAAGCAAAAAAAAAAAAAGAATAGAAAAGCGTGACTCAACAAGCACTCTGGTCGATGACTATATGAGGCTTGGCTAACGGCTTCGCTAAACATTCGATGGTGAGTCATCTTCCGACGAAGAAGCGATTTTTCGTTGATCAATTGCTTATTGTTCATTCAGGGGTTTCGGAGTTTATGACTGTATTTCGAATTTTTCCAAGTAGGACACCAAGGTGGCATGAGGCTTCGCGAAACGCGAATTATTCGAATCTTAGACTTCGGTACTTGGAATATTTAACTCTGGTCATGACTGGAATGAGCCGAGGACATACAAAATCCAAGTTCAACATTCTTAAAGTTATAAATCGTGGGTTTGCGAAATATTTTATTATCATCCTTGGCATGGAAGAATTGCATAATGATCTAGATAGTGATGCAGTTCGCATTTATGACGGGGTCATCGGGGCAACCTTTCAGGGTCCATGTAATTTAAAATAGACTAGAAAGAATCGCGATAGATTTTGTATACATTGCGAATTACCTTGAATGTGGATGCAAAAGAAAATTCTGGCGACACACTCTTTTTGGTGACTATTGGGCATCTCGCACGTGTTTGGATGGCGTCCTCCTTTGAGCTCAATATTCTGAACGTGTACGCGTCTGGGTCCGTGATGAAGGGATTCTGTAAATTAATATGGCTATTCTGATGCTCTCATGGACTCGTCATCGAAACAATCGGGATTCTCTTTTAGATCCCGAGGCCCGAGCCGATGCGGGGATAGTGGATAGCCTTGCCAATCTGGGCGTCGTAGGGCGAGAGGAAGCGGGCACTTGCATGCAAGTGATACGATATAAGAAAGCAGCATTATGAAGAAGAGATGGGATCGACATGCAGGCTCAACGTTGGGAAGTGCGGGGAAATTTAGATCGGGGTATCAATCGGCCGATTTCCCCAGTTGGATTGGCCGGCATTTCAAGTCAGTCTGGGGTGTTGGCTGATCAGACTGGACGAATAAATGTAAAACGAGGGCCATTTCTGCACTTAAAATACCATTTTTATTTTATTTTATCTCCGGCCAAGGAATTTCCCATTTGATTCCTCTCCAACTGCGAACAATGGATAACGCCAAAGGTGCCGTGGAACAAGCAGAGACAGCTGCGGACGCGGTCGCAGTGGATCTCGACCCAAAACCGACATCCGATAATCCAACACCCGAGGTATGGGCTACACACTTTGCCAGCCAGAGCGACGAATGGAAGAAGCAATTTGAGAAGCGTCTCCTCCGTAAGGTGGATGCCCACCTGCTTCCGATGCTCATTATCATGTATATGCTCAACTTTCTGGATCGGTCCAACCTTGCACAGGCCAGACAGGGGTCTCTCGAAGCGGATTTGGACATGAAGGGCACGGATTTTAACCTGGCTACATCCATCTTCTTTGTGGGCTATCTTCTGATGCAGCTTCCATCAAACATGCTTCTGACCAAAGTCCGACCATCGCTCTTCCTTGGTGCTGCTTGTTGTATGTGGGGCGTTGTTTCGACTTGCAACTCTGCCGCAGACTCTTTCACGCACCTCATCGTGATCAGGTTTTTTCTGGGATTTGTCGAAGCACCTTTCTTCCCCGGTGCCATCTTCTTGATGAGTTCATGGTACACGCGAGCAGAATTAACCCGACGAATCGCATGGTTTTATTCTGGAAATGCTCTGGCGCAAATGTTTGGAGGGCTCCTTGGAGCTGCGATCCTTGGCGGGCTGGATGGTGCTAAAGGTCTAGCTGGCTGGAGGTGGTTGTTCATCATTGTGAGTTTATTGTCGACCTTTGCTAGATTAGGCGGTATTTGAACATTTACTAAAAGAAAACTGTATAGGAAGGTGTAGCAGCTATTGCATTCGCCATTTTGGCGATATTTGTCCTGCCAAATTATCCCCACACCACTCGTTGGCTGAATAACGAAGAAAAAGCCTTTGCTGCCTGGAGGCTACTTGAAGATTTCACCGAGGCCGACATATACGGAGATATATCGACTTGGGATGGCGTGAAGCTTGCTGTTCGCGATTACCGACTCGGCATCTTCACTCTTATGCAACACACTTCGCTTCTTTCTCAGACTTTTCAATATTTTTTCCCGTCCATTGTTGGCACGCTTGGTTACGGCAAAATCACAACGCTATGGCTTACAGCGCCGGTATGGGTAAGTGGTAGTCACTGGACTTGTCAGTGTGCCCGTCCACCTAGATATTGAGCTGACTTGGAGACGTGAATAGTTCGCAACATTTTTATTCTCAATCGGCGCAACTTGGTCCTCGGCTAGGTCGAAGGATAGATCTCTGCATATTATCGTTTTGATGCTCATCGCAGCTGTCGGAAACGCCATCGCAACCGGAACCTCGAATACTGGAGCTCGCTTTTTTGCCATGTTTATGATGCCCATGGGGGCTGTATCTGCTTGTATGTCATCAGTCTTCGTAAATTTGACGATGTCTAGAAACTTACTATGCTGTCTCTCTTAGATCAAATCATTGTCTCTTGGCTTGCAAACTCATTCCCTCGACCTCTTGTTAAACGGTCTGCTTGCATTGCGATAGGCAATATGATTGGGAATACTGCAACCATATATGGATCTTACATGTATCCTAGCTCCACTGGACCACAATACGTGCCTGGGGGTAGCGCCAACGCTGTAATTTGTGTTTTCGTCGCTGTGCTCGCGCTTATTTTACGATATTTACACATTTGGGAAAACAAAAAACTTGAGCAGGCTGAGAGGGAGGCTGCTGAGGAACAGGCAACAGGAGAGAAGTCTACTATGGAAAACGATGTTGGACTCAGAAGGGGTCCGGGATTTAGGTACGTTTACTAACTAATAGCTCTATGACGTATTCATGGAGAAGGAAACTATTGCTCGTGTAGTTTTGGTCACTTGGTAGACAAAACAAATAAGAAATGACCGTCATTAATAGTCTAAACTTTTGAAAGCTTACCAGCTATGACTTCTTTCCTGAACGGTCAAGCTAAATGAAATTCCCTAAAGGAGATTCATAGCCGGTGATTATTAATACAAAATTGGAACTTGGATTCGAAAGCGTGAAATCTCCAAATCATCAATCAAAGAATAAACACACGAGAACCTCGTTAACTGTAGAGGACTCCAGCTCATATAAAGTGTTGATTATAAATGAGTAGCTGCTTAGGAAGATATACAAGAGGAAACCTTTATGTTGGGCCTGAACTATTCCTATTGCGCCTTCTGCGCAGAGCATGATAGCATATCACAAGTGTTGCTGCCGTTGCAATTGTACCCGGAACTCCAATAGCAATTCCAACTCCGAGTGAAATTTTGTCGGAACGTGAAAGCCCCCCCAAGCCTGTTTCCGATCCTGTCGTAAAAGCTTCTGTTTCAGTTACGGAATATTTTATCTCTTTCGCCGTGGAAGTAATTCTGCCAGTTTCTTCCACTCCTGTTAAGGCATTATTCCATAAAGTGGCATCATCAATTGGCGATGTCGCGGCACACCATACCAAGCTGGCATCACTAAGATCTAAATAGAGATAGATATGTTTGACAGTATGGGAACTGAGAGTTCTCGCTAATGCCCAGTTTCATTTATCAGTACTATCCTCATTGAGATATGATTTGCTTATTCACGGAGACCAACCAGCAAACTGGTACCATCCCCAGCACTACCAGCATCGCATGCGCCTTGTTTATAGGCTTTGTAATCATAACAAACCGATATAACTGTGCAAGATTCAGAGTAGCAACATCCAGCTACCTGAGCTTCCGTGTTATACTGACATGTCCCTCCGTTTGGACATGTCCATGGTATATCTAGATGTTTTTCTCGTCAAGCTTTTCAGTCCTTTAACTTACCAGACATTCCACTGACATAACTGCAAGTATCTGTTTCTCGCATAGGATTCAAAATTCCAAGCGATGCAGAAGTTGTCGTTGCTCGTCGTTGACGGGCACGAAATGTAGGCACAGCAGTAGGTGTTGCAGTTTGCATCGCTATTATCTCTATCGAACAATATTATTTAGATGGCTTTTAAGATAGGTTTTAAATCAAAAGCCCCAAAGCCTCAACGCATATTAGGGCGCCGAGCAAATGCCATGGCTTAATGTCTGCTATTTATGGCACTGCGCTGAAGCATGCGGCCACGCGGGATGCGAGCGGGAGGAGGCGCAGCATAATCAACTCATGTCAGCCAAAGTCTTTTAGGGAATACCTACAAGCCGCCAGAACTCGGCAACCAACTATAAACGCGCCTGCAATTTGGCTGCATACAACCGCTGAAGGCTAGAGCACGTGGGATCCGCCATGGCTGACGGGAGGCAAGTAAAGCAGGCCCTTTACGGCCAGGCTGACACGACCGGGCTATAAGCGGTCTAGTTTTCGGAGCTGACATTTCTGGACGGTCTGCATTATTTCGTGATTCGCTCACGTCTTGTGGTAAGGCCATCACTGAGACGGAAAGATTAACCGTATGAGAAACGACTGTGTGGTATATCAATTGCCAAAAACGAGTGTGTTTATTTTTGGCACCAAGATTGACCTACCTGGGGTGTCTTAAATTTCCTGGAGAGGCTTATATCTACTATTGTAATTATGCACATGTAAAGAGGCTGAAAGCAGATCTTTGAGCTCGAAAAACGATTGTTACGCAGCCGGCAACGCTCACATATTAATCGCCATTTTATGGGCCTCGGTGACAGCTTGTGCATGATTTGCCGCTGGCAATCATGCTCTGCCATCGCTGCGGTTCGAATGGTGGGAAATAACTACGAATAGCTGGGCTTAAATAAGAGCTGGGTGATTTGCGGTGAACCTTGAAGCCTGGATGCTTGCGACTTAATCTTGTTGATTGCTTATTTCCAAGACCCGCGCTGGATGCATGTCGTCATTTGGCCAAGTCGAACCGGCGCCGGCAGTTCCTCACCGATGCGGAATTAAGCCAATGAGATTAGTCGGCATCATGAATGAATCGCCGAGCCCGATACCGGGGTAGGATCCGCGACCGCAAAACCTACATGTGCCAATGCCTGGCTTCCCCTGGATTGAGGATTTCTGGAAAATGCGAGAGGCCGGCAACTTCGGATTTGTTCCTATTGGTCCGGCATAAAAGCACGCTTTATTGTTAGCGTGGTGATGGCCTCATCTGCCGCTTTGAGACGTGATGATGCTTGATAACGTTGATTTTTACATTGATAGATCAAACTAGGATCGTAGATACCTCCGGTGCTACCCAAAGAGAAAGCTGGTTTTTTTCTTATTTTTTCTCTGCTCTACCTTGTGAATTGAAGGACTTTTCTTTCTCCGCTGATATTTTTGTCAACCCGCAGAGGCAATCTCACTATTCCCGCTTTGTGGGGCGTCCCTCCCGAGATCGGATTTTCGAACTTGTAGATGGTCATTCAAATGCTTCTCAAATCAATGGTTGCATACTGTAATTTAAGTGAGGATGTCGATTTGTCACATGGAACCCTGTTTTGTTCATGCTCCAAGTAATGCTCGTTTTGAACAAATACTTTGATGTCTGGAAACCGCAGATGGGACAGTTGTACATCAACTCAATGAATCGGGCAGATGACGGTGTGAAGGCTCCAGTTTTTATGGAGCTTCTTCCTGCGAGGCCCCGGGATTAGAATGGAGTTGTGAAAAGGCCCACACAGGTTATCTTGAGGCAAAGCCTTTTTTTCCCCGGGTGGTTCGTTCGTAAATTTTTCTTTCTTTTTCCTTACTTTTCCCAGATAATCCATTCTTGTTTTACATGGTTCCTTAAGTGCAGACATGGCGTCCGTAATGCACGACAATAATGGAGCTACCGCTTCAGAGCCCATAACTCGAAGTGCTTCTCACGCCAGCAGGTTCGATCAGTTTCGGAGCGGGAAGAAATATTTGATCTTGTTCATAGTCAGCTGGAATACTCTTGTCGTCACATTTCTCAGCACATCTTTGCTCGTGGCAACTCCTGAAATCGCAGCCGACCTAGCAACAACTTCTGAGATCCTCAATGTCACAAATGCTGGTGTTCTCGTTGCTATGGGATGCTCTTCCTTAATTTGGTCACCGATAGCAGAAATATTTAGTCGAAGACGGAGCTACAATGCGGCGCTCATAGTTATGTTTGGCGCGTCTATTGGTACCGCTCTGGCCCCAAACATGGCCGTGTTTACCGTCATGCGCATTCTGTCTGGTTTTACGGGAACATATTTCATGGTTTCTGGCCAGACCATCATTGCTGATATCTTCGAACCCATAGTTCGTGGCACGGCTGTTGGATGTCTCCAAGTTGGAAGCGTGGCGGGTTCAGCCTTGGGTAGACCTCCCCCGTCTCAACGTCAACACTTCACTAACATGACGATTCATAGGTCCTTCAATCAGTGGTATCATTGTGACATACAGCAAATGGCGAAGTATTTACTGGCTTCAAGTTGCAATGGCAGGCTTGGGTTTGGTCCTGTCTGTCATTTTTATCCCTAACATCAAGAGTGAGGTTAGGCAGCTCTACGAAGACGCTCCAGAGGCGAAGAATTCTGCTCTCGGGGTTCTTCAGAGATTCAACCCTATAAATACTTTCAAACAGTTTTTACGACCACAAGTCTTCTTGTGTGACTTGACTTGTGGATTTCTGGCTGTGACACAATATGGTCTGCTTACATCCGTTCGACACATCATCAATCCTCGATTTAATCTAACCACTCCGCTAATTAGCGGATTATTCTATCTTGCGCCTGGAATGGGATTTATAGTCGGCAGTATCGTCGGAGGCCGCTTGTCAGATTACACTGTGAAGAAATACATCCGGAAACGCGCCGGCTTGCGATTACCCAAGGATCGACTGAACAGCAGCCTGTTATATTTATTCACTATCCTGCCAATATCAATTCTTCTCTATGGATGGGCCTTGCAACACAAGCTTGGAGGTCTAGCACTGCCAATAGTGATGGCATTTTGGATTGGTACTGGTTTGATGGGAGCATGGAATGGGCTGAATACATTTTCGGCCGGTGAGTGAGCCACGGCTTCCTGTCAGCTAGTGCTAATAAACTTCCTCAGAGGTGCTTCCTGCTGAAAGAGCAGAAGTTGTTTCGAGCAAATATGTGTTACAGTACATCTTTGGAGCTACCGCATCTGCTGTTATTGTCCCGTTGGTCGATTCTATTGGAGTTGGTTGGACATTTACCATTTGTAAGCCTAGGATATCCCGCGTGTGATGTGGCTCGCTAATATATCGTCCAGTCACCTTTATGAAGATTCTTGGTGGCATCTTGGTTCTCGTTATTGCGCGATTAGCACCCGATACCGGAGCATGGAAAACAACTGTATGAGGCCTTTGCGCAAAGCTATACATGGGTCATCGTAAGTGACTGGATACCTTGGGGAGGGGAAGCACAACAATGGTCTTTTCAATAATCTTCTAATATGGCGGGCATTTGTATACCTCTTTTATTGAAGTTAGTAGCGACAGCCTTGGCTTAAATACCGTATCATCAACTACCCACGAATAGATGACGCGGCTGGCTGTGTCCCAATTATCTTTGTAACCGAATTCCGGACCCGATTGCAGTGTGCCGAGTTGAATAAAGAGTGTCATAATTAAATTTCATAATCGGATCAAACGATTCCCCGTTGTCTCTCGTTATAATTCCTTCACCACAAAAGCAATCGCATAGCCAATGAACTTATACCAAAAGCTAGAGATCTGACTCCATCTGGACGGCCACTTGCTGTTCCTGATTTCACCTTTACCGCTCTTCCGGGATTCCCATATGTATAGTGAAGGTGGATGGCATCTTCATCGTCGTCACTGAACAAGCTCTGGGTCACCTTACCACTCCTCAAACCACCATCGCACACGAACGCATAGCTGCTCGCATCCTCCCCGCCCATTAGAATACAAGTATTTGGGCTATTAGTCGCTATCAAACTCTCATCGACTTCCTGAACTGATACAGGATCCCCACGACAGCCAGTCTTGGACCACTTTGTAAACAAGGCCTCGGTGCCGTTGGGGCAGAGCGCGTTTCGGTAAATCTTGAGTTTGTGCAAGACTGCAACATTGACACACGTATCAGGCTGAGGTTTTTGGAAAATAAATCTCGGGTGGCCTTTCATGCCCAACTCTGGTATATAGCATGCGGAATCGGATACAGACGCGTAGCTTGGCCTCGGTAGCTTCGGCTTTTCGACAGGTGGAGGCGGAGGAGGTGGTTGGCTGATGTTCATCATCGGGGTTGTGCTCGCAATTGATAGATCCTCGGCGCAGTGGAACATGATCGACCAATCCTTCAAGTCTTTCATATCTTCCCGTATCGAGGCATCCCATATATATCTCGTGATACAGTGGCCAGGCCCAAATCCTGCAGACCGCCAAGGCAACTGTTTTTGGTTCCCAGAGCAGTTGACGCCATCATAGACGACCACGGTGGGATTTCTTGTTCCTCCAACACATACTCCGTGGTTTCTTAAGAATACATAACCATCTAGCGTGAAATTTGCCGAAGCACAGGTGCTCATGGGAACATCCACATTGGAGATCGGCTGACCCTTCTTTGGGCCACAGGAGCGTTCCAGTTCGCGGTATATCGTTAATCTCGCAGGTCGACTAGGATAGACAGGTCGCTCGGGTCCGATGTTTACAGTTTCGTTGAAATCGGCATCATCGCCAGCGTCGTTGAGTTCGGTCAGAGGTTTTTGATCTTGATGGCTGAGTGCCGATGCCTGCAAGGCTAGTAGGACAAGCCCACCTAGCGGGAGGAGAGATCGAGGATTCGGTAACATGTTGTTCCCTAGTTCTCAAAAGAAAATTCTCATTCCCAGAAGTAGAATTTCAAGATTTCAGGCCCAGAGATGAGGGTAAACAAGATTACAGTGTCAGCACGTTTATTTCAAGAGCAGGGATGAGGCGCAGCAGTCTCCACCACTTTATCCGGGATTCAGCTCGGTTAAATGATGCAGACCAAGACGCTCATTCGTTGGTGAGCGCTAGGCAGCCATTGCCAACATACGAGCTCTTGAAAAGCGTATTTCAACCAATGATATGATAATGTGGATCTCAATGGTGTAAAGACTTTAAACCTGCTGATAGGGACTTCACTAGTAGTAATAATGTCATGAATTCTTATTCTCTGAGTATCTTTTATAAGAATTATGAGACGAATGGTAAGACGTGGAACCACTACCGTGCAATGATGCTTAAATAGGTCAGTGCCAATTTGCAAATTTGACAGAGCTTTGGTCGCGATAATATATTCATGTCTAGACAAAATGCGAATACCACTCATTAGCCTTGACAAAGGTGCTCTCAGCGCAAGTTGTAGAGCCTACACACCCAGAGCCGCCACATTTACTATAGCGGGGAGCACTAGATTCAAATACCGGAACAGATGCAGAGCTGGCCTCAGGAGTGGCAGTGGACTGAATAGCAGCTTCAGGTGCAAAGGCTGTGGGGGTTTCCGGAGACCCTTGCGAAGTTAAGGATACACGGAATGGTTCAGAGGTGTAAGTGTTTCAGTGCAGGACATTCCCCACCTGGTCAACCACAGCAATTGGACAGAAAGGTTATAGCAGCTTATATTGTTTCAGGGCATTTACCCCGAGTTAGTAGTTGAGAAGGACACCTGAGTCTGGCATCAATGTGCCAATGCCCCAGAACCTTCAAATCTACTGATTCTATCTTTGAACGAGTCGAAATATACGATTCGAGAAAACTTAAATACACCTCAATAATAAAAATGACCAGAAGGACGTGATGAAGAAAAACATAATTAATAAACGTTTTATGAACTCCATATCCTTCAAGAATATGCAAACGATGGCCGATGATATTTTTTAACGAAGCTTCATTCAGGTCACTGTTAGAGCGCGCCTATCTGCATCATATATGCATGCATTCACACTGCGAGCAGCTCTTCTGGGAATCGCTTAAGCACGTGAGAGCCAGGAAGACCGCATAGCAACCTCTCCTTTAATTGTATCCTTGCAACCCTACAATTTTGATGTCATGCCCAAAGCATGGGGTTCCAGTGCCAGCCATTTGGGTTTACAGCCCGAACAAGGAATGACACTAGCGTGCCAAGGCACATAAGAGGAAGTGCGAGACCACAGGGGGGAGGAACACAAAGCCGCTGTTCTAGTGAGGACTTTTTTGTGACAATGGATCCTCCCAGTCTTTATTTTTGGTGAAGCAAACGGTAATGAATTACGTAGAATGAAGCCCAATCAGGTTTTATTGAGGCCATATTGAGCTTCGCGCTAGGCTATTTGGTCTTCTGCCCCATTAATATGGGCAAGCCACCGCCCTAATTATGGGCGGATCTCCATTGAAAATTGAATGCAGGTAGTTGGGTTTTTTCCGACCTGTTAACTTCTTTTTAAATGACAGTCAAAGTTCCATTGCGAGACTTGTGAATGAACCAAAGTACCGATGCCAGATCTAATTCAGGGTCTCCAACGTCGATATTATTCGATTGTGGGCATGGTTCGTCCAAGAAATGTAGCTTATTTGATGTAATCTTGGCGCCGGAATGTGCTGCATTCATGGTCGCTTCGGTAGTTAATGAGCTCTAATTAAATAGTGTCGAGTTAAGTACAGCCAGCCATGACTTTCTGGATTTGAGCTGGTAGGATCTAGCAAAGGGAAAGCTTAAATGAGCCACTCGGTGGCGGAAGTCAACTTTATGAGAATGTATAAATAAAATTCGATCCCCGCAGAAGACCGAGGAGATTGGATTCCTCGGTCTTCTCCGCCTGAAGTGTGCACGTCGGATCCCCAGCCTTCAAATATATCAAGGCTTTCGATGACTCATGCTCCGTAATACTCAACTCCAGCCGAATCATCACTTCGAAGTCATCTTTCATCACTGCGATTCGAATCAAGGCTCTGGCCGTGAGATCGGCAGCGACTCATGGGTCTGCATTCCCCGGGGCCATTGGCTATTCTTGTACGATCTCTTTCCCAGGCTGGCTCTTGTCATGCAAATTATATTGGAATTCTATCTGGGAGTAACTAAAACCGAGGTTAGGCCGCAGGATGGCTCCTTTCGGCGCTCGCTGCCGCCGCGATTTTGGCCCGCCTCTACCTCCGCATCCGAATACAACAAAAAAGGATGAGCCATAGCGACTACTTCATATGCATTGCCTGGGTTTCAGCAATCATAACAAATGCATTGATAGCTGTTGAGGCGAAACTTGGCGCAATTGAACGTACTGTAATGACGACACTTGTTGGCTATGATGGAGACCCCAAAGACATCCCAACAGTCATGAAGGTACGATAGGACCACGTTAATGAATACAACTATAAGAAAGAAGGCTCATAAAAATCTCCATTAGATATATTGGCTGTCGCATTTGCCGTTATGGACAACATTTTATCTATGCAAAGCAGCACTTTTATCTGTTTACTTGCATGTATTTCCTGAATTTATGACAAAATGCAGGATGTTCCTCTGGGCCACAGTCATATACAATATAGTAATGTATATTGTTAGCATATTATTGCTATTTTGCGTATGTTTTCCGGTCGAAAAAACATGGTACGTTTCTGATGCAGCTTGAGCTTCAGGGACACCCCTGCTAATCCAATTGAACTGAAGGCATCCACCTCCTGAATCAACCTGTTTATTGAAATATGGAGACATTATATTTCATATTACCTGGGGTTTTCATTTCCTTGGGGATATCATGGGTGAGGCTACAGCTCATGTGCGGTTCCAAATGTTGGATCCCTCAAAACTAACAACCAACAGTTTTCATCCTGCCCTGGTTTATCGTACCCAGCCTAAGTTTAACAAGGTCTCTGAGAATCGGGGTGTGTTGCACATTTCTCTTGGGAATTGTTAATATTACCATATGCATTGTTAGGCTTGTTACAGTCCAGGTTTCGCAGAACGGAGACGATGTGTCCTTGAGCATCATGTGTAAGTCATACCCCCACCCCGTCTTATCCAAGTTTTAGTATACAATTACAGTGTCTTTCACCTCATATTACACATTCTGATCTTTGTGATATTTTTATCTAGTGCTGTGGAATACTCTCGAATGCAATAGTTGCGTCGTCATTGCCTGTCTGCCCTCCCTGAGACCGTACTTCAATATTCAAGATGAACGCAGTACAGCTTCATGGCCAGGCTCTCTCAACTCCACAAATTCATGGCCATCTGATTCTGGGATTGGGACCGAAAATAATCCATCTGAGAACATGACACCAGGAGTGTCTGGCAACCTCCAAAGTTGCCAAAGTCCACTACATATGGCCGTACCGATACAATGCAAGTCCAGTGGAGCTGGTAAATTAGAAATCAATTCAAAAAGTCATTCCATAAAACATTGATTTCGTAAACATGAGGTCAGTGGGGATATTTAGGAGTAGTGTTCAGACATGAAATCTTTTGTACTGGGAATCTATACAAATGATGTAGATTTGGCATGATACATCACACTAGCAAGTATGTTTATGAACAAGCTTTTACTGTTATCTGCATAACTCTATCTCACTATTTGTTGTAGGTCCCTGTATTATGACGACACAAACATCAAAATTGTAGCTAATCTAACAAACTCACCATGGATAAGAATAATCCCCAAACCACTAACTCTCGCCCAATTTTCAAGGCATTCACAGGCCTCATTTTTTGCAATGACTGGGTCTTTTGGGATAGCTAGACTTGTGTAAAGGTAAATATATATATATATATAATAATTGGTTTTTAAGCTGCCTCTCGCCCAACGTTTCGCATCTTTATCCCATAGCTTCTGACAGAATGGATCCTGCTGATATCGCATCACAATTAAATCATTATGAACAACAAGAGAAATAGGAATGGGCTTGGAAATAAAACATGCATTCATCATAAGGAGGCAATGTGTAACTTTGTACAGCCGTACAACAATTCCAGGACAATCGCGTGTTGTTCCAAGTGAGATAATGCAAGTATTATCTCATGATAGTGCGCCCCCGGGTATGGAAGACTTGCGCCAGTAGAGTACCTGGGATTGCTAATCCCCTATCCACTACTAGTATGCCGTTGATGAATTCTGATGCACTTTTAACAATAATCTATTTCCTGCCACTTTTCAAGAACAACATTCTCGAAATGTCAATAAACTGATGAGTGATGCTTGATCGGGGTCCTTGTACCACTTTGTTGCCAAAAATATCGTTGACTGGCATTTGGGTCATATTTCATCTTCTCCCCTACTAACCAGCCTTGACCATCCATGATAGTAGAATCAACCCTCATCGCTGGTTGAGATCCCTGTCTTCGGTAATCAAATTGTCGCTTAATCTCATTTGGGAAAGGCCTAGGGGTTGGCGGGCTTGTGGAGTGGAATAGTGGCAAATGCTTGTGTGCTGAGATGGTGGCGAGTATCCGGAGAAAGTAAGGACTTGTCACACGACATAAATTATGCTGTTATCCACACTACGTCACTCATATTCCGGTTGTAGGCTGATGTTTTCTAGGAATGTGTGGGAAATGAGCGGAGGTCCCGACCATAGGTTTGATTGACCGTTCTAGGCTTTTTTTAGCGATGAAGAACTACGTTCCGAGCAGGCAAGACCATACACACAATTTCCAAGGACTCATCTGGATGCATTTTGTAGAGAATCTGGGACAAATCAGGCTATTTCTGGTTTCTTCACTGGCGGTCGTGCTGTCTCAGGCTTATAGCTACTACGACTGGGGAATAGCGGCACTCTACGTCACAATGGACTTGGGGAATCTTTGTATGCTTCAAGATGATCAGTGATCGACATAATATATGGATATAGTGCTATTTACGTCCTTATCGCACCTTTCGGTAATGTCGTCACTGGAGCTGCTGTTCGGATGCCGTCAGTGGTCCACAGCTAATCGCACCATCCATGGGCTAAAACTCTGCTGATGAGGATGCGGTCTAGCTTTGAGGAGGGTCGAAATTTAATCCTCAAGTGACTCAGCCGCCATTTTCTACGCGTTGAATTGAAAAAGAGCCACTTTTTGTGTTATTACAAGAATAGAATAACCAGGGATTCCCATCTTTTTCTCCTTTCGTCCATGGTTCGGGAAGCCCGCTCACTCATTGTCAAAGCGCGCAATACAATTGTCTTGTGATGATTTGGAATGTAAAAATCGCCCAATTCGTCTAATTGTTAGAGTTTTTGTCTGGTATGACTGCATGGAAAAGCTTGTTACTTCAATCAGGAACGAAACTGAGACATCCACGCCTCGCAAGGGCGAGACCGACAAGCTTTAGGATACATTCCACCTCGCCCGTCGGCCAAAGCTCTGTCCCCAACTCACTGTATTTACAATGTACATGTCGGAAAAGGAAATTCAGAATTAGAATTTACAACTATGAAAATGGAACTTTTTGGGGACGCAAAAAATGCGGAGCCTTGACCGACACAAACAAATTCAACGGCACCATTTAGAATAAAAGGACATCATATCTGCCTGTCCTAAGCCAACAATACTCTTCCCGGTATCACTCACCCAAATAGTTCGGAGAATTCATTTTGCGGTGCTTTCCCGTTCGCTGACAACTACACATTCTTTTTTACCTCTCGATATATTTCCTTGATAGCCCCACGGTATAGCAACTTGTTTAACTGCACACAAAGCCTGTCCTCTGATGCTTTGACAGGGCATTTCATTATGTTCGAAACGATTACAATTGCTCTTTTTGCTGGACTTACCTTGGCAAGTCCTGTCGAAATTAGAAACCCAATAGTACCCAGACCGAAGGGCTTTCAGTCAGCTCCTCAAACAGCCCCAGTTTATGCTGAGGAGGCAGGTTGCACGACAACCATCCCTATCAAGCCCGAGTTCACACAAGGTCCGACTGAGACTATCTGGACTTTAACGAAAACAGCAACACATCTCGTCGATTGCGGTACGTGCGTTGCATTAACAACAGCACATTTACCATTGGGGCCAGGCCCAGCTGTCATCTTTGATGAGACTGTCATTGCGACAACGCCCACCACTACAACTTTCTTGCAATGCAAGCCAACCAGCAACATAAAGGTGGCGTCAGTGAAGAAAGTGAATGTCAAACAAACAAAGGCGCAGGCGAAGGCGAAGGCGAAGCAGGCTTATCAAGCTAGAAAGGCGAAGGCGAAGGCCAAGGCCAAGGGCAAGAAGGTGAAGGTGAATAAAACCTAAAGGCCGTACCCAGTACACTCTGGGTAGGGACATGAAGATTGATTGTATTTTTGTACTGAAATAAGGACTCTTAGGAACCATCTGAAAACAGTTGTTGAATTGAATTAATAGATTTCGGGTATGGATATAATTACTGAGGTTCTAACGTGAGAAATTACTCTTGAGCTTTGCATGTATCAAATATTCAGTATTCGAGTCTTTGAGAGCCGACCATTCAAATGTCCAGATAGCAAGTCCCAGTTCGTTGCAAATTTCTCTTCCATATCGAATTTTATACTTTGATCCGTCCTTTTAATACAAAAAAAAGGGAGGTAGACCCTAGGTACACCAAAATGTCTCCCTGTACGTCGGTTAGAAGCAACACAGGGTGTTGGTTTGGGTCCATATATCACAGATCTGCATCACCCCATTACTAGAGAAGAACACCCGTGTCTTTTGGATGATGCTATGACGGTTAAGTGGACGGTTTTTATTAATTTGATTATCTTTGAGGGGTGTTTCCCATCAGTCTCAAATCTAACCAACCAATCAGAGTCTAGCCAGATTTTCTTTCATATCAATTTCGGCTGCCTGTTCAATATTGAAGTATTTCTCGTACATCAAGAGGCTCTCTGGGTTTGCAACAACACTCGATTCCACCTTTCTTCCACTGATTAGATTCTTTACCAAAATTTCAAGCTTCTTGCCCACACTGGAGTAGGGAATGTCATCCACATAAAAGACATATTTTGGCACATGTCTTTTACTCAACCCTTCAGCAATCTGCCTCTGAATTCTTTCTGTCAACTGAGAGGTTCGCCTTGCTCCGCGTTTTAACTTCAAAAACAGCACAACCCTTTCGTCCCGGTCTTGAGGTCTTCTCTGCCCGACGCAGACGGAATCCTCAACTTCTGGGAATAGTCTAACAACGTTATATATTTCGGCAGAACCAAATCGAACACCTGATGGATTCAATACTCCATCTCTATGATTAAGTTAGCATATGTTATTACCATCTCGTTGCTAAACCTACGATCTACCCAGCATCTCAATTCCTCTCGTTCTCGGGTTGATCCGGATCAAATCACCTTGAGTCCAAATACCAGGAAAGGTTGAGAAATATGCAGATTTATACTTTTCATCACCATCCTTTCCCCAGAATGTCAGAGGCTGGCTCGGGAATGGCTGTGTGCAGACCAGCTCCCCAGGTTCGTTTGTGCCGACAATCGATCCCCCTTCAGATTTGAGAGGGTCAAAACAATCTACCGCCATGCCAAGCGATTTCCCCGAAATTTCATCAGCATGAACCGGGGTGAGTGGATTTCCTTTGACAACTACAGCCCAATTAATTTCCGCAAGGACGTCTTCGAATTTGGGAGGGGGATATACATGAGCATGAAGTCTCGGTCCCACCACTCCCCGAAATCAGCTGCACGCTTCTAGGAAAGCCAGTATTGTAAAACCATTGCGCAACATCCGAAGGTAAGACCGACCCTGTAGAGGTGACTCTTCTCAATGCAGTAAGATCGAATTCATCTCCTATGGTGCGTTAGTGTAAACTTCCAATAGCAGTCTAAAAGGGTTCTCACTCGGTTTTACTCCATTATCCATCAGATCAGTGAGATACTTTGCCGATGTACCGAAAACTGAAACCCTTAGTTTATGAATCAGCTCTATATTCCACTTATCGATGCATGAAGATGCTCACTTTAAATGTGACAGAAGCTGTGGCAGAAACCTCGCCGTAGGGTATAACGGGGAACCACGAAAGACGACCATCTTTACGCCTGTGCTGAGCGCCGTGACTAAAAATGCCCACATTATCCATGCGGTCTTGAAATAGAAGTTAACGACAGACCACCGTTAGGAATGATACTGTGCATACTGTAGTATACTGAAAGAGGACATCCCCGGGGCGAACATCGCTCTGCATTATATAGTCCTTCTTTATTTGCAAAAGGACGCCCTAGGTTTTCGTGTAAGCGAGTGAATTAGTTTGACGTTCGCAATACTTACGCCAGCGCTATGCAAAATGCACTTTGGAGGCCCCGTCTATATGTCTGTTAGCGCACTGATATAAACTAATATGGCAAACCTACCGTTCCGGATGAATAAAATATGAATCCAGGGTGTGAAAACGGCAACTGTTCAAAGTGCAGTGAGATGCCCTTTGCGTGTGAGGAGAAAGCAGCCAGATCCATCATCTTGTGAAATTGAGATTCCAAGTCGGTTCCACTTGAATGGAGTACAATGTGCTGTAGGACAGGGCTTTCTGAGACCACCTTTGCCCAAGTCTCGATAGTAGACGTCAGATCTCGTGTCTTCCCATTATATACCACCGAAGTATCCGCAAATATGAGCTTTGGCTCAATTTGAAGCACTCGGTCCAGGATTCCTTTCACCCCAAAATCCGGGGATACTGAAGACCAGATGGCTCCAATTGACAAAGTCGCCAGGCAGAGAGATATGGCAAGCTCCGAAGTCTCGACGACTGCAGCGATTCTATCACTCTTGGTAACCCCAAAGGCCCTCATAGCCCCAGCTAGCACCTCCACGCGATAATACAGTTCGCCCCAAGTTACAACCCGGGCTTCCAAAGATCCCTCTCTCGCCTCGTATATTGCGATTTCCGAAGGTACGCGGCCATGGAGAATACTTCCGGCAAAGTTTAGCCGTGCATCGGGAAAAAATACCGGACTTGGGTACATCTTTTGGGTGGGCTACAGTAAGTTAGTTCTCAGCGAATCAAACTGCGGATAAATTGGACAGTGACCTCAATGAATGCTCGAGAGGGGGGGTTAGTTGCGCCCATGTTCAACGCGCCGAAAAGCTCCATCCAAAAATCACCAGCCGTTGACGGATTGACAGACCAATTGTGAAGGTCTTCATAGGTCTCCAGCGGCAATCCATATTTGGCCTTGACATGATCTCTGAATTTTGCAAGCGACGAGTCTGTAAGGTCGCTCTCAGATGGGGTCCATATGACGGGGTTTCTGTTTTGTGTCATTTTAATCGACTATCGCTGCTGTTTATTTGAAGGGTAATATTTGAATGAGAAAAGAAAATGTAAAAGCAGACTGCGTATTCCAACAAGGTACGAAGTGTACTTCTGGTGATTACATACGCCAGTGATCCTTCGTCTCTACACCCGACGGGCCGAGGATATACCAAAAATGCGACAATGACAGTGTTGAAGGCTTACTCCATCACTATGACGTCGACCTCGGCATTTAGGAGGGGAAGCTAGTCCGGCCCGGATGAAGTCTGCATCCCGCCAAATTATCCAAATGTTCAATTGATCAAATCAACATTTACAAAACTTTGCACCAAGCTAACTCAATTTTTTATGAAATATGAATTGAATTTATTTCTTTGTCTTGATCCTTGTCATGAATAGAATTGAATTCTGCCTCATGAGGTCATGGCAGTAATATAAAAAATGCATGCCTTCCACATCGTCACGTAAAGGTAAGCTGCCGTTGGCGGCCAATTAACCTACCCCGAGATGATCGCTGAGTAAACCACACCCTGTTGTTTTCCCTAATAAGCCAAATTTATTGTCTATTTATATCGCTTAATGAATCAAGGATTTAATTTATCTCCGCTTTAGCGAACACTCTCAAGCCAATGCGTGCTTACGACCATCCCATTTTTATATTCATACCAAGTTTCTAAAGCTACCAGTATGATGCCATACTGCATTTTCCATTCCCATATGTCATGCGGGCAACAGAATAATCTTTTCCAAGGCATTCATATCAGTCAAATGCGGATCGGGAAGACGATACTCGTTCCTCCTCCAGCTTCACATTATACAATGGCTGGGTTACTAATGATATCCACAACTAAATTAAGCCACATACAAACTAGGCAAGCTATGACTTGAACCGTGGGCTGATATCTGCAGAGATGAAGACTACCCTAGCTAGCTGCCTTCGACTGGTTCATCTTGGCTTGGCTTGCAAGGATTAGCTGTACTCCAACAGCCACGGAATTGCGGTCCCACTCTCAAATCCTCAGGAAAGACTATGAACCCTGGACAGCCTTGCTCAGCTTGGCAATCTCTAGACCAACGCCATGGCCATCAGTGCATAAAATGGCAGTACCCATGTATTCCCCATCAGTGTCTTGTCAGAAATATGATTGTCATCATGGATCTCAAAGCAGGGGTCAATTGTAGCATCCAGAAGGTTGGGAAGGCAACATTGAACTCGGGCAGTAGTGAGATTGCAGTAAATATAGTACCCATGATGGGAGTAGACAAACTAAATACCCTCTTGCTAAGAGCTCAACAAAAGGCGACAACAGCTTGGACCTCAACCCAATCATAAGGCGAAGGATTTAGTGGCGGCTAGGGCACGATATTGTTAATGGTCGGTCGTTCTTCCGAAACTAGCGCCAGGTTCACTTAATTTCTTGCCTTAGTTGACGCCAAACACTCTGATTCTATGTCCAAAACGATATTTCTTCAACCACTCCAAATGTTCTCAATGCCAGGCGCCAGGTAACGTCATGCAACCACACTCAACTAACCCCGCTTCCACATCTCCGAGATGCCGACTAAGTGGATACTACATGTGTAAAAGGCCACTATTCTCACATTAGGATTTCGTGATTGACAGTGTGCGCTTGCTACATGCTATTATTCGTTGATCCAGCATGTTTATCGGCACACAGAGTAAGAAATCTGACCACGTAGCGCAGCCGAGTGAAGATTGTGAGCCTGGACTGCTCCAAGATGGATTGAGTGGCGCAGTAGATGACAAGCGGATGTTACGTTGGTCCAGATAACAACAATACCCTGGTCTGGCCGATGCAAGGTAAGGAAGGGATCCACCACCTCCTCCAAGTGGGTGGTCCACAGAGCCTTGGAAAGTCAAAATGACCATTCATCGTCATTTCGTTTTGACAGATTATAGATTCCAAGGGTCTCCATAGAAAGCCGGCTTACTTGCTTACTCGGTGTCACATCGCGTTTACAATTGAGTTTGAGGTGAGATGAAGATGGAGGAGGTGAACGGCAAGATCGGATTTACTCATGCAGTAACTTCAGGCGCTTCTGGACCAACCCCGCATTTAGCGGTACTGCCGTTATCCTAGCCCTTTGTGGGAACGCTTGCCATTCATGTAACAACCGGCCTCGTGAGCTAACCAGGAGGCCCGCTACAAATGCGGGGTCAATGCACCCTTGAGTGGGACAACACGTTGGGAAAAGGAGGCTCGCCAAAGAGGTGGAGTGATCCAATGGAATTTATGTTTCCAGAGGACACGTTGGTTCGGGTTCCGAAGAAGAATTGTGAGTGTTTCACAGTCACCAAAGCAACAAAGAAGGGGCAAGCTAAAATTAGGAATTCTCACGATTGGACCCTGCAGTGGTCCAGACTGCCAACGGAACTGCCACCAACAAACACATGGCATGAGTCGCTCGCCTCACGCCAAATCGGCAACTAGGTGCACGGCCTCCGCGGCTAAGATTACGGACGCTCCGCGGTTATGTTGTGAGGCTGAGGAGGGGATGGATGGAGATCAGGAGGGCTGTAAAGGCATTATAAAAGCTGCTGGTATCCTTGTTTTCCGCCCCAGCTCATCAACTGCTCTAACTAACCTCCACATACTCCGCATTTTCCCCATACCCCGCAACTTTCCTTCCCGTCATTATTCCAACTGTTGAGGTGCCTGCTGCCATGGGTATCTCAAACACAGTCACAGATGCTACCCGCGAGGTAGACATTATTATCGCTGGAGGTAACGGCTTTTTAGTCATCCATCATGTATCAACCAATTCCTCTAACAAAGTATCTTTCTAGGCGGCACAGCAGCATGCATCGTTGCTGGGCGGTTGGCTGCCGCGGACCCAACCTTGTCTATTCTGGTCATTGAGCGTGGACAGGACAATTACAATGTCCCCAACGTCACCAATCCCGCTCTTTTCCTCACACACCTCTTGCCCACATCAAAGACTGCTATTTTCTACAAGGGCAACAAGTCAAAAGTTTTGGCAGACCGTGAGCCCATTGTCCCGTCCGGAGGCACCCTGGGTGGTGGCTCATCCATCAACTTCATGATGTACACGCGGGCCCAACGCTCTGATTTTGACTCATGGGCGACCCCTGGTTGGTCAGCCGATGAAATTCTCCCCTACTTGAAGAAGGTAAGTCGAGACCCTAATCGTCCCCCCACCGCTTCCACAGTCTAACCCTTTAAAGCTTGAAACCTACCACGGAGAAGATCCAGACAATCTGCATGGCCACAGTGGCCCAATCCATGTCTCAGATGGAACTCTCCGTACGGAAAAATCTGAGAGTGATTTTCTGAACGCGGCCAGCGAGGTCGGCTGGCCCGAGATTCCAGATCTCCAAAACCTCCGGGACAACAACGGCTTTCAGCGATGGAAGCGGTATGTCTGTCCAGAAGGCCAGCGTCAGGACACAGCCCACAGATACTTGCACCCACTACTCCAAGGTGGAAAGCACCCCAACCTCCACGTACTGGTCGAGTCATCTGTTGTCCGCGTTCTCTTTGATGAGAACAAGAAAGCTATCGGCGTTGAATGCGCACCCACCGGTGACTTCCAGGTCACTACTGGACTGACTAGCCAGCCAAAGCAGACTATCAAAGCCAGGAAATTGGTAGTGGTCTCCTCAGGCGCTTGCGGCACACCGCCCATTCTCGAGCGATCTGGACTCGGTGACCCCGCCGTTCTCAAGCGCGCTGGCATCCCCGTGCTTGTTGACTTGCCCGGTGTTGGTCGTGATTACCAAGACCATAATCTTGTTTTGTACCCTTACCGAACCGGTCTGGAACCCCACGAGACTATTGACCACATCCTCTCTGGCCGCACTGACGCCGCCAAATTGCTTGAGGAAAAGGACAAGATCCTTGGGTGGAACGCGATTGACATTTCGGCAAAGCTTCGCCCAACGGAAGCGGAGGTAGCGGCTTTAGGCCCAGAGTTTAAAGCCGCCTGGGATCGCGATTTCAAGCCAGCCCCTGACCGTCCATTGATGCTTATGGGTCTAGTGTCATGGTGAGTACCAGTTTTAGTCCACCCATGCATGACTCGTGTTTGTCTTCACAGCGCTAACATCTCGATTTAGCTTCCTCGGTGACCCGGCCGCCGTTCCCCCTGGCCAGTATGTCTCAACTGGCACTTATACCGGCTACCCATACTCAAGAGGTCACATGCACGTCACAGGCTCCGGGCTTGACAATGAGCTCGATTTTGAGACTGGCTTCTTGAGCGATGCCCATGACATCGATTTGAAGAAGCAGATTTGGGCGTACAAGAAGCAGCGTGAAATCATGCGACGCACAAAGATGTACCGTGGAGAAGTCAGCCTTGGACACCCCCGTTTCGCTCCTGGGTCCGCTGCTGCTTGTATTGAAACAGAGGCTCCTCTCTCCGATGTCAAGGACATTCATTATTCTGCTGAAGACGACAAGGCAATCGAGCAATGGATTAGGGAGAACCTCAACACCACATGGCACTCACTGGGAACCGCCAAGATGGCACCTCAAAGTGACTTTGGCGTTGTTGACGCTGAGCTGAATGTATATGGCACTCGGGGCTTGAAGATTGCTGATCTCAGTATTCCCCCAGTAAATATAGGGGCCAACACAAACAACACCGCCTTGGTAATTGGAGAGAAGGCTGCCGACATCATCATTAAGGACCTGGGATTGTCCCCTAGCACCCCCAGGCTATGATTCATGACATGATAGTTGTATATCAAGATGGCTCAATTTAACGTAACATAATGATCATTTTATCACAGTCTCTAAGAAATTTCCATAATTCTTGCAGGCGCAAACACTTAGTTATAAGCCACCAAATTAGGAGTGTCCCATCCCCATTGTTTCCGATACTATCCAGAGCGAAGTTCAATCATAAAAAAAAAAACTCGGTGTTTCATGCACATTGAATCACACCGGGATTAAATGATAATAGAAGCCATTAAGCCCAACCCGAAAGCGGTACTTGAATGCCACCATTAGAGTTCAATCAATCATTTTACCATTTAGATCTCTACCAGATAATTTGAAACAATTATCTATTTGATACCTGTCAGATGACAAGGCTACTGGCTAAACAACCAACAACCGCGGTCAATTTGAGTTACTAGAAGCAATGCGCAGTTATTCTAAGTTCAGAATTGAATTTATGCCAACTCTCTAGCATCGACCCAATTTCCGTGCAATCCTGCTCTAAGTCGGAGGTTGAGCTTGACAACTGCTTGAGCTTTGCTAAAGTTTTTCGTGTCGACAACATGTAATTCACTGTTCATAGTACTGTAGTTGTTGACTAATGCAATCAGGAAGCCATCACCCTCCTCGGCTTGATCTGAACGAGGAACAAATACCGGCTCCTGAACCATATGAGTCGGTCCGGGAAAATAGACCTCATGCTTACCCGTCTTGTGGTCAAGATGGCCCAAGGAGTTATAGAGCGGATGCCCTCCTCCAAGAACAGGGAGAATTGCTGGGAAATCTGTGCCTTTTGAGGGATCCATCAGGTCAAAGAAGCTGTGATTATGCTTTTTGGTGGCAAATCGATCATCGATGCGGGGAAACTCCATATCGAGCGGGAGAATCACCTCCGGAGTTGGAAGATGAAGAGATTCAGCACGCGGGTCAAACTCGAATCGTACATATCTAGCCTTGATGTCGTGGGGCTCGGGCGCATTGCCTTCGGCATCTGGCCACCAAAAGAAAACGTTTTTATCAGTAAGGGAGAGGTCAAAGGCGATTTTCCCATCAGTTGTCTCATAAGCATTCGTAGTGTGCCCTGGGAAGGCATTGGGTGCTTGGAACCACTATTCATTACCCAAGAAACTTGCGTCAGTAAGCCGAAGTGGTGCGTTGGTTTGATGAAATCCGACAAGCACATACCCTCACGTCGCTTCCCTTGGCTCCTCTCCTCGGTAGAACTCCAAGGTAAAAGGGGACATTGGGATCCCATTGCCAGTGCTCTCCACCAGCCTTTAATCTCTCAATATCACAGATTTGTGGGATAATTGGAAACAAAACCTGTCCAAGGAGTGTGAGTATTCAGGCTTCTGATCAACTTTCATTCTTGACAACCAGTTTTAGCTCACCCAGTTATCTGTAACAGCAAAGTCGTGAATCATTCCAAGAACCGGGGAAACAAGCCACACCACCTGGTTGAACTTTCCGTCTGGGTCAATTGTGTAGTAACAAACGTCAGGAGTACCGTCTCCCTTGGCTTCGTATCCGAAACTGATCAACTCTCCCGTCACTGGATCCTGCTTAGGGTGGGCAGTAAAGGTGAGACTGGGAAGTTGGCCATCAAAGTCGGTTAATCCGATAGTTTCTAATGTGTTAGGATCCATCAGGTAAGGCGGTGCGTCTTCTTTGATTGCCAAAAGCTTCTTGTTGAAGTAATAAATGTTGGTGTTGGCCGTCGTTCGAACTTTGAATTCTACTGCATCTGTATACTTGTTCCTATATGCGCCTATGGATTCTTTATATCAATATCATTGAGCACAGAGAAATAGAGACCGTTGGATTTTACCTGCCAGGGCACGGTTTGCTTCCCGCTCTCTCGTAAACTTTTCAGTTCTAACATATTTCTGCTTTAGATGAACGTCACCATTGTGGAAGCGAAAGGCAGAAACACTTCCATCACCATTGAACCACTTATCGTTCAGATATTAGCAGAATTCTGCACTCTGAGAGAGCGAAGCCTGAGGGTCGGGTAATGCTAAACTTACTGGATCATTCTCAATGAATGGAGGGAATTGGGGGTCAGGCATCACTCGATAGAATGTGCCATCGATTTCAGGAGGGATAGTTCCAATAATCTCAAGATTTCGCACATCGCCTTCAAAGCGACACGGTTTCATAAAACCCGAAAATTGTGGACGGTCTGGGAATGCCTTTGCGGCCGGGGCGAGCGAGGAACGGAAATGTCCAGCCATGGCGAATTATTATTTGTATTGATATGTTGACTGTATGTTATGGTTAGTTATTGAGACTGCCAGGTTAATCTCATTGCGCTCACGGCACGTTAATCTAAGTATTTAAGTAGAGTTGGAAAAGTCCGATGACTAAGAGGAACTTTCGGATCGCATCCGGTCTACCCCCGGGTCTCTCATCATTTAGTCAAATATGACCGTGCTTTAACATTAGACTCGCCTGACGAGATGGAGATGCAACCATGCATCAGTCTCTATGTTGATTGAAAATCCATGCATTTGAGAGGCCGAAACCATTCCCGTCCCATTTAGCGGGGTTCAGCAAAAGATAGCCGACGCTAATTGCCGGGGTTTGCGTATGCATTCAACCCCTCAGTCGAATCCCTCCATCGTCGATCGCAACAGCTGTGAGTAGACACGGGCAGCCGCGAACACCCGAAATACCTTTCAATGGCCCAATAACATGCCGACGGGAAATAACAACGCCGACGAAAAGATATTGAATCTGCAAGTGCAAGTGCAATCAGACATATGGCCAGCTAAGGGCTATGAGGTGCAAATAGCTACAAGGCCTGCTAGAAGACACTCTATATTTAGGTCAGTGAACATTCAGATTACAAATGAAGTTATTGTTGCGTAATCTCCATGTTGATTGTTCCAATTTGCATATTCGGTCTGTTTTACAACAATACTCACTACGATCCAAATTAGATGAGGCGTTGATTGCATTAACACCTTAATTTTTGTGAGGTTTCTTTTTTTTCTTGAACGAAAATTAATTTAAAAAATACACCGCTAATTCTCAACTTGGGATCATTGAACTGTACAAAAGATGTCGCAAATGACTTGACACAGAGAATGAATTGCGCTTTCTTGCACAGGACAGTCATCCATAGTTTGTCGAAATGCGGAATTAATCCAACAACGATACGCTTTAATGCCAGTTCAGCCAACTTCTTTGGCTAACGCGCCTGTTTGAGTGCTTTGCCACCCAATTCCAGAATATTTGTGACTTGAGTTCAGTAAATAGTGTAAAGAACTGAACGCGGCTCATCTCTATAGGGTAGAGCGAGGCAGAAAGAAACTTCTACTAACTAGTTAAGCGAAATGAGGAAGCGGTGAAGGATAAGAAGGAAAAGTGAGGGAAGGAGAAACTTGTTCTTTAAGTATATGAATAACCTTTAAGCGATACCCAATTACAGTTGCCGTTGGCTAGTCCATAACAAGTAACGATCATTTTTTTATTCAATTCAATCCCTCGATCACACTCTATTCTGCATCATGACAACAACAACTCTTTCATGGTTTCTTCGTCTGCCCCGAGAGGTGCGATTCATGATGTATGATTTTGCATTTGAAGACGTCGGTTTTAGCAACATATGCAACTCTGGCACAGCCTACAGTAAAGCTTTTTTCCCACTCCTCTATGTCCATGACACCATTACACACGAGCTTCTACCTCGCCTCTACAAAAGTCACGCACTGGTCCTACCGATCCAGGAAGCAAGTGAATTTACCCGAGGTGTTAAACCCATCACTCTCGATTTTTACGCCATAACCAAAATGCGAAAGAGTCGGACGACCAAAATCATAGTCGAGGCCTTCCAAAGGTACGATGTCGTGGGGAACAACAGGAGCGACGAAGAGAATGATGCGGATGCGGATGGCGAGGATGACGAGGATGATGACGATGACGATGAAACAGATTGGGATTTCTGGGATGAAAGCTATGGAGGCGGTGAATTTGCGCGGAAGTTGACCCAGGAGTTGGCTATGATGAAACAACATCTACCCTCAGTCAAGGAGATCAAGTTCATTTTCTGGTTTGGTAATTGGTCAATCGACGAAAACCACTGGGTTGACCAATTGGAGTACCTGAGCAAACAATGGGGTGATATTCACATCTACGTTCAGCTCAACCTCTTTGATTACTACGACCCAGATGCGGGCGATGGTGGGTCTAACTGGATACAGTCATGGGAGAAGAAGTACCGATATTCCCTAAATGTCACCTTCTCCGCCATTAATATCACGCGCAGGTTTCACGATGAAGGAGATTTTACTGCCCCTGAGTTTAATCCCACGGGATGGGAAAACCCATATGTCAATACGATGAAATTTTTTGACAGACACAAGATTCTTCATACAGGACGTTGGGTTGAATGCCGTCCACTGTTTGTCGAAGCTTAGGATCACGCCCATTCAACGATGCTCTCATACGATAAACTATAAAAAGATTTTAGATTCAAGCCATATACGAATTTAGCGCTCACAGAATACATATATCCTTAGTCTCTAGTTATAGTATTAGGCATCTATTTTACCGAGGGCTATCGCAACTCAGTCCCCCAAAAAAGCTACTTGGCCCAACTTCACTAAGCCAAAGATATAGCATCCATCAGTATTCGTTAGATAATCATTCAAATCCCGCTCATAGGTTTCAAGGGCATTTATCTATTCATCACGTATAAAGGAATAAAGGTTATATGAATAGCATCAAGCAGCCCCAATGCTAGCTTAGATGGCTTTTATTTTGAAATGTTATCTTAATCATCAAATCATATCCTCACGCCAATCCTCTTTCACCAAACTCCGAACAAAGCATTTAGTAAAGTCCGACAGTGAGGTCACCCTTGACACGAGCAGTCAAGTGAACCTCGGCCTCAAGATCGAGCTTGATACCAATAAGGAGAGCAGCAGCCTTCTGTTTGCCCTCATCATCAGTGGCACCCTTGAGGAGCTGGCCTGTAGGAAAATGTTAGATCTAGTCAAGATTGTCGTAAAGATTACAGAAACTTACCAGCAGGGGCAGAGAGGCCGGTAGCGGTAGGCAGGGGGACGACGAACTGGCGGCCCTCGTCGTTCTTGTAGGCCTCGAGAGTACTGTCTAGCTGTTAGCTTTTGCTCTTTCATCGAGTGACTTTGCCAGTCGGTTGCACTAATGGCAAGCAGGACTTGAAAGACCGAGCTTTGAAAGGCACTTACGAGCTAGGAGCAGACATTTTGACTGTTGAAAAAAGTGATCGAAAGATCGGTTGAGTTGTAAGAGGTGTTGAAGTGAGTTGGAAGTGATTGGTGAATGATCTGGATGATTCTCCTCAGTTCGACTCGAGGAAGTGTCGTTTATATAGATCGAGTCCCTCGGTGAGAAACTTGGCCTGCCTGGTCAACACTGGTCGGGATTACGTTGGGGTTGGCGACCGGCGGCAAATTGCGGACAGGGGATTCGGGAATGTCTACGGATTGCGGACTCGCCCGGGGAAGATTTGCCAACGCATCTGCTGCATATGCGCGCGCGAGGCCATAGCGTCGTCCGCCCGAGCTTCGTCGTAACCATCAGCCTATATTGCAACAGCGCAGAAGTGCTTTTTGCGATGGGCTGGTTGGTGGCTTGTGGCACGATAATATCTTGTGGGGATGTGGCCCACTCATGCACGGAATCTTGGACGATAGCCAGGCTGGAGAAGCCTTGTTCCTGGGCATCAGCCACTACGTGGCCCTCTGTTCCGGCGTCAATCGGGAAACCTCGGTGTGAGGCCAAATTGGGGGTGGCTGGGCATCGTGATTGGACCTGTGTGAATGGCAGTCCGATCTTGACAGGGGGTTCAAAATCTGCTCGCTGTCGCATGACTTGGTTTCTAGGCCTGCTAGACTTTCTTTTGTTATGTTTTTCAGGCTCTGTTATTTTCGTCGCACCTTGCGTTATAAAATTGCTACTTCTCGTCACAGCAAGCTTCATCCTTGTCGATGGTGGCGGCTGAGGCCGTCTCAGACGCGCAAATGTGGACTTGGGGGGAATGTGGGGTCCCGCATGCCTTCGGAGCCGTCCGTCCGAAGGACAACACAGAAGAACACTCACGAGCCGCCCACTGTGAGTGGTGATGCTGCATTGGGGATTTTTGCTACGAGGAGGAAGTGCACATAGGTGGTGTCGAGATTGGATATGGTGATGAAACTTGGGAGTTCGGTCAATTGACGAGGTGCCTTCTCCAGAAATGCCTTCTCAAACTCACCCGAATCAATTGATTCATCAGGAGACACGGGCCAAGGATTATCCAGACAGCAGGTAGCATAATCATGGGCCTAGTAATGAAGCCGTACAAGCTCATGATTTACCAAAATACCCAAACAATACCCTTTAGATACTTAGTCGCTATTTTTAAGCCAGGTCGGATTGAGCTATCTGCTTGATGGGCGCATTTTTCTTTAGAGACCGCTTCTGGACAAGGTGAAAGCTAACTGCTGAACATGTTCTTACTGTTTTGAAAATCTTCATAACAGATCTCACGAACTCCTCTATACGTATATCACAGATTTGCTATACATCGGGAGCAGTTCTCAGCCACACTGTTGATCCCTTTATGCAGTTCGATCCATCATGATTATGGACGATCCGGGGACGGCACGCGCATCTCCAAAGCAGGTCAAATCTGGCGAATAAAATGCCGAGACACTGCTCAATGCGGATACCAGCCACGTGAGGTCTAAAGTTGGCGAGAAAGCTCAGAGTGTAGGAGTGACAATGGTGATATTTGGAATGGAGCGATGTTTTGGTACGCGTCTGATACGCGTCTGGTACAGGTGCTACTCGAGGGTTTTTCGGAAACCAAAAGGAATGCAACGAAACGGCTAGTTTATGACGCGTCGAAGAATCATTCCACACTTCCCGTTGATGGTTTCTCAGTCCCTCGTACTAGAAAACGTAGACCACCAAGTGTTTCAGACAAAATGATAAGGAGAACTAGAACAATGAAGATGTTTCTTCAGCAAATCAGTTATTGAAATTTTTTTTTCCACAGAAATCCAACATAGTTTCACGAGGTTACAATGTCTGATAATGTTCACGCATAATTCTCTACTGGCTAGATGAAAAATAATTAAAGACCAAGATTGAAGGTGAGGTATAGGGTAGGGTTATTGGTGAGGGAATTTGCTTAGTCATGTTAGGTGCTCACTTGGCGACCCGAATGCGGCAAGGCGCATGCACGGTGGATCTTTGCGTTGTTCGATGGTCCGATTGATGCATCTGCGATCTTCGTGTTTATTTCGGATGGCAGGCTTTTGCGTTTCATGTGTCTGGTGATTTTCGGAGCAGCCGGCGCAGTTCCCAGTTGAGCCATGGTTGGCCTGTTGATGGGATTCCCCGCCATACAGACTGGACAAGGAAGCCTTGGCTGGGGAGAGAAAAAGGGCGTGATGTCCGCTGTTGAACATGCCATTGGGCAAGGAGGGATGCCATTTTTCGGCATGGAGATGTCACGTGCACAATCACTGGATAAGCCCAGTGTGGCGGATGTGGCTAACGTGGCTCGCACGCGCGTATGGTCAATGTGGCTTAGGCATTCCTATTTGTGTGGCTTGACCTTTTTTGTGCAATACCTGGACGGCTTGGCTTGAGGCCATAGCGATGTCAGAGCCAATTCTCCCTCCCTCCCCTTCACCGTAGATTGGCTTGGATGCACCGGAATACACGAGACTCTATTGAGAGACCCCCTAAAAACCCAATATTTTAATCTACATTTTACTCCATCTCACTCAGAATTAGTTGACTGTGACATCACCCCTCGCGATAAGCCCCTTATCGCGCTTCTCTCACAGGCCAGAGCCAGGGGCGAAAGCAGCGTCAACCATCAAGCCACTCAGCGCCATCCCTGGGACAACGTGGGTTCGCGCCAAGGCACCAGACCTCGTTGATGAATTAACCGCTTCGCCGTTGCTGGATCAAGAAGGCATATCCGCGAATCCCGCCCTCAAACTGGTTCCTCTCCGGCCTTCTACACGTGGGCTCCAGCCTGGTCTTGAGGCACATAAAATAACACGCTCGCGACGAGATGCCCGCGGTTCAAGGCGGGCTTTCTTTCTGCAGACTGCGTGGCCGACGCATTGTGGTGTTGCTTCCTCTTGTCTTTATTTGTGTGTTTAGTCTCAGGGAGTACTTGGTCATGCTGTCTCTGCCCCAGTTCTCGCTGCTGACCCTGCTGTCCGCCACGGCTGCTGCGGGAAGCCAGTCTGTTGACCTGTCGTGGCATCCGCCAAGCGACACAAAAGTCAACAACTTGACTTCGGTCTTGAAGAGCGACGGTGTCTATGGTTTCATCTTCAACTCTTCCCGTACACCTGACGAAAAGTATGGCTCCTACAATTGGTGCAATATGCCCCATGCGCGCAAGACGGAATATGAAAAGGTCTCTAGCGAGTACAAGCTGAAATATGTCGAAGTGGTAAGTACAAAAGCCATCCTCACTCTCAATTGCTCCAATCTCACATCCAACCTCAATCTTAGATTCAAAGGCACCACAAGCGCACTCCATATGCAGCCAATGCTTTCCCTGTAGAGTCATATCAGTGGAACTGTAATGATCAGGGCCTCTACTATTTTGGCAGGCCGTTTGTCCATGATGCAAAGTCGGCTGCCGAGGGTTACTGGAGTGGCTTCATTTCCGATATAAACCCATTCCAACCTTCAGGCTTTGTCGGATCGTGCCAGTTCCCTCAAATTACTGCCGCTGGTCTTGATGATTCGTGGGTCCACGGCAATGACCTGTACGGCGTCTATCATGACCTACTAAATTTCCTGCCTGGCCGCAGAGAAGATTGGCGCAGCAAAGTTGTGTTCCGTGTGACAAACAACCAGATTACTAGCCAGGTTGCTGGCATGTTCATCAATGGCATGTTTGACACCACCAAGTCTGTCCCGCTCATGATCCAGCAGGCGGGCGTCGATAGCCTAGAGCCACAATATACCTGCAGCGCTGGTAGTGATTTGTTTGACGAGATCAAGTCCTCTTCAAACGACGAGTGGCAGGCGCACCTGACAAAGGGCCAAGATCTTTTTGACACTCTGGATGATATTTCCGGCGTGGCATCCGATGATTCGGGATTCCATGTGAGTTTTGACCACTACTACGATAATCTCTCTGCAAGACAGTGTCACGACAAGCCCCTGCCCTGCAAGCTTGTTGATGGTAAGAACTCGTCCACTTGCGTTGACCAAGACCTGGCCAATGCCGTCTACCGAATGGGCCAATGGGAATATTCTCAAATCTATCGCGACGCATCCGATTCCCTGGAAGCATCAACCGCATCCTACGGCGTGTGGATCGCAGAGTTAGCTAGCCACTGGCGAGCTGTGATCAATGGAGACAAGAGCCCTCTGTACCTTCACAACTTTGCTCACGACGGCTCCCTCAGTCGCCTGCTCAGTATTTTGCAGATCGACGTCATGATCTGGCCCGGAATGGGTAGTGAGGTTGTCTTTGAGCTGTATCAAAAGGAAACGCTTGATTCGAGAGACGAGTCCAGTTCTAAGTCTAAGGGTACTCAGACCAGCGAAAGCGGCTACTACGTACGAGTTCTTTTCAGTGGCAAGACGATGAAATCCTCTAACCCAAGCCTTGGACTGATGGAAATGGTGCCCGTAGAGACCCTGCTGGCCTATTTCGATGGTCTTGCTGGGAAGAATGCTAGCCTGGTCAAAAGCAAGTGCGCCAGCTCCAGCTAAGGCTGCCAAATGATACGCATCGTAAATAATTTTAATAAGAATACACAAATAAGGGAAGACTTTGCTAAAATGTCTTTGTATTTATGACGAAAAATGGTGTCACTATAATATGTGCTTTTGCAAAACTATGAGTATTGTACCCGGACATTGCAGGTTCCATCGGGCTTTTCCCTTGCTTTCAAATGTTGACGATGAACTTTTAATTCTTTTGGTTTCCCGGGAAGCTTTTACAGTCTGATTCTTCACTTTCTGCTGGAAAATATTTCACAAGAGAGTTTATGCAGAGTATCCTTGTTATATTCCAAGTGAGCGTAAATTTAAAAGCTCTCCTGGGCAGGTCTCATATCTAATTCGTGAATCCAGAGGGAACTTGGCTGCTGGGAGAGCCACAGATATGTGCGTCCCACATCCTCTGCCTCCATCTTTTTTCCAGTCTTTGTATCTTCATTCACCTCGTCGATGATGCCGCCGTTGGCAATAGCATGCACGCAGTGGATTCCAAATTTGCTGTGTTCCTTGGCCAGCGCCTGAGCCACCATTCTAGAGGCTGCCCGTGTTGCCCCGTAAGCGGCGTATCCGGGATTAGTGCGCAGCGCACCCAAAGTTCCAGTAAAGATGATGGTACCTTTCTTCTCGCCGTTTGTGTCGGCGAGCAAGGTTTGGCCGCCATTTTGGTCGTACATTATCCTGAGGGCCTCCTGGGCGAATGCGAATGAACCCGTGGTATATGTCTGCAGGCTGTTGCTGAAAGCCTCAGCAGTCTGGTCCAAGAATGGTGACCTGTTGCTGTGTTTGACATGATAAATGGCAAGCTTGAGCTTGAGACCCGCAAACTCTGGGTGGTTCAGGATGTCCTTGAAGGTGCGTCGAAGGTTTTCAGGATCTGTGTCAGTCGCAAATGGATGCAAGATGCCTCCAGAACTTTTCTTCACATCAGCAGCGAGAGATGCGAGGTTGTCCGCATTTCGAGCCAAAAGGGCAACTGCAAGGTTTCCCTGCTGCGGGCTGGCCAAGACGCGGGCAATGCCAGCGCCGGATGTTGGCCCAGCACCAATCAGGATTGCGAGACCACGGGGAGCCATTGGATAGGTTCAGAGAGATGCGAGGAATTGAGGATGACTGCTGTCGATTGGAGATGGATAAATCGAGTACTTGAAGGTTGATCTCCTTGTTACGTCGCAGGCCTTTATTAATATAGCATCGCTTCGGCGTTAGACTTACTCAATTAAGCATTCCTGCTAAAGCCGACAGATGCCAAGCTGACGTGATGGATGCTGTCAAGAATGGCCATCATTGGGCCTAGGGTGTCATTGCCCCACGTTATCTAGGATCAGCAAGCACTAATGCAAGCTGCTTACCGTGGGGGAGACCTTGAGAGTGGCAGTGAGTTTAAGTAGTTGGACACTGAAAGGGCTGGCGGTAAGGAGTCATAAACACCGAATAGATGGACAAACAAGCTAGAGAATATGGTTCTATAATATTCTATAATGTTCTTCTTGCAACACTATTTGCTTTGTAATTCTTTCTCGCGATTGAATTCCGTGCCCCTCTTTTGGAGCTGATTAGGCTCAGGCCCCACCGTCGCCAGGAAAAGACCAAAACCAAGATTTGGGTGCCGCTCACAATAATAATTTGGCTGTCACTCCAGGCCGAGATTCTAAAAATCGACCAAAATTAGTCTATGCGCATTGTCAGTACTGTTGGTACAGTACCTTAATCGTGGGAATTCGATTTGGGACCAATACTCAGGAGAGGTGGAGCCATAATCGATTATTCCGGCGCCAGCTTGCAGAATAGTAACACTGTCATGGGAGAATCCGGCATCGAAACACCAGGAATTTGAGGCCGGTTCTACCGTGGTAAGGGGGACATAGCTTATGTCCCCAATAGACAAGGTCCCGCCTAACTCTCTAAAGGTAATGGTTTATTTAGAGAAGTGCATGATTTTATCTGCAATAATCCCCTGATTAAAGATATTATCAAGAACAATAGGAATTTCTCTGCTATTGGATATAGTGCTATTGGTGAAATCAGTTGGACCAAGGCCAAACATGTCGACTTCATCGGCACTCTTGCTGGATGTAGTAACTCAAATGCTCTGATCGTTAATGGTAAGAATTTGTTTCAAACTTGCTTCGTCGATGGTTTCTTGCCTAGTTATGGACTGATCTCTATACTTGATTGATACTGTGTTGCTGGTGTCCTTAGTGGCCGATGTTTCAACAAATTTGTCCTTATCCACCCAAGTATTGGTGTGGCGGCCACGCTTTATGGTAGTAATTGCCAATCAAAATTTGCTCGATAATTATTTTCTTGGATTAGAGAAGCAATTTGGGCGAGGATATACCAAGCATGTCGGGTAGACAAGTCCGCGGCGTCTTTATGATAGATGGCCCTACCAGAAGCGCGGCAGGGGGTGGCCCCGGCTAGGCCTATAAGTTAAGGGTTGGATGGATCAACAGCCGGTTTGGAATATCGCTAACTATGAAGCTTACAGGGCATATTGGAGCTCTTGCTCCGTCAATTGAAGGGTCTATCTAACTCTCTTATAGCTGTTGCTAGCTAGCTGTGTCGCCTTGATCCCGTTGAAACCGGTATACCTGTTGTTCCCCGTTCCTTTCGTTATATCCTCGATGGTGTTGATGCCGGTCGCAGCAGAGTCATTAATGATTAGATGGTCTTATCACCTGGGTGGATGTGTTTTGTATGTGGATTTGGGCTGTAAGCCGGCTGCAACAGGCAGATCAGATTGAGCCGATACTATGTTGGCCAGGCTAGGCTATTGAAGCCATTTACAGTATGCGACTGCTGCCGAGACTATCTCATGAATGGGACAGATGGCGTTTTGGTCGTGTTCGGCAGAGTCAGTAGCGGTCATGTCACACACTCTAGATAGCCTCTAACCTGACCAACGCAGTAACGGCCAGCTCAACCTGGCCGGCCCCAGGCTGCACACAGCTCGAAATCGCATGAAAATAACGATAATTGAGGTGATGAGACCATCTAGTCTCAACAGGGCCTGCCATGACTGGCCACCACGCTATCAGACCGATATCATGATAATTGGTTGGATGAAGTCAATAGGTCAAAGCGGCACTCACCGTCGCAACAGCAAGCTAGCAACAACAGCTCTATTAATCTAGGTGGACCCTCTAATTGACATGGCAAGAGTTTTAATGTAATTTGTGGTCTCTATAACTAGTAATTTTAACATTTTGATGCTGGAACAGGAAGCTAATCTATGGACAGGGTAAAAAAAAGAAGAGGCTTTGATTCTTGTTGATATTGAGGCAGCTCAAGCCGCTGAAATAACCCACTTAACCACTTGGCGGTGTCTACAGACCGCCAATGCATTTAGGAAAAGGGGAGGAATTTAAGCAAACCTGGCCACAGCATTGTCCTGGGTTTGCTAGGTCACACTGATAACCATTGGGTGAGCACTGCGACGGAGTGCACACATTAAACGTACAGGAGGAGCCTGTGCAGCAATTGTCATCAGAATTACAAGGGTCTACATCACAGGATTAGCTTAAAACATCAACGAGCTGCTAGTAAACGAGAATATACCTCCGTCGGGGAAACAAGTAATTGTAGTAGTGGTAGCTGAAGTCGTGGCATCCATGGTTGTAGATGTTGAGGGTGCAGATGTTAAGGTTGTAGTATCCAGGGCTGTAGATGTCGACGTTGTGAGAGTCGAAGTTGCGGATGTCGAGGTTGCGGGTATCGAAGTTGTGGGTGTTGAGGTGATGGGCGTTGACTCCGTTGAGGTTGTAGGCATTGAGATTGTAGGTGTTATGATAGTAGATGCTGAGGTGGTGGGTGATTCTAGGACAGAGAGAGGGTAGCTGGAAAGGGATGGTATATTCATCTTGCACACCTTTGCTGCCTCAGTCTCCAGCAAGGAACCCAGTACCAAGATTCCAGTAACAAATTTGGGGAGCATTTTGCCTATCTTTTCTGTGGTAGTGCAGATTTGCGAGTGGAGCGTTAATATAGATGGAGTGGTCCAATTTTAATAACACTGGAACAACAGTTTGGACTTGTAGGAGAAATGGTGTAGAAAGAGAGGCAGTAGGCATTTGAAATGATCCCTGATCTATATTCAAATGCTGAATGTCGCCCCCTGAGACATGACCCGCAAGCTGGTTAGCCGACAAGATTTGATGGCTGACTTGCGTTGTCAGCCGCAACGACACTAGCGAGCGCCACAGGGGTAGCTGAGAACGCAAAAATAGTTATTGATTATTCTCATGAATTTCTCAGCTTTTGTGCATTGCGAATACTTGGCAATCGCCAACATTAGTCTAGGTAAAAGTCTACTAGATTTCTACTACAAATGAATCAAAACAGATATTGTTGACGCTTACTTCGCGCAGCATGTGAGGAGTTGGACCAAGGGAAGGGTCCTACGATTCGCGCTAAGCTTCCCTGTTAGGCTTCTCATAGCTCAAAAATAGTCCGCTGCGGATAAATTATCTGCGTGATTTTCCTTTTTAGTGGGAATTCTCCTTATCTCCTGACCATTTCGACTGCTTTTAGCTTTCATGTGCCTCTGCCGCGCCGATGGAGAGTGTTTTTATGTGCACCACCCCAGAAATACCCGTGGGTTCACGCTTAATGCTTAATGTGATTATGTGTATATTGTTGTGTATCCCCTTTTAGAAGCAGCTCTCACTTGGTCGCCCAAGGAGCACCACGATGATTATTGCCAAAATAAATGGCAGACCGGCAGCCTGTACCCTTGCGCCGTACGATACCGATGTTTAATGTGATTATAAGCGTTTATCAAAAGATTCAAATATTTCCCAAGCAGTCTGCAACATCGATGGAAATTGATATTCATTTTAATTGAGAGGGGTTCTTCGCCATGGATGCTGCACTCGGCGATGCGAGGGTTTTGGATACTATACGTACTGATTTTTGGATGGGTGAACATGATGGGAGGGTATCATGTTGCAAAGTGCTTATTCTAACTCAGAGTGCAGCCGAAATGATAGAAAGTACGAAATGCATTGGTAATTCGTAATGGCAAGGGGACCAGGGGCTAACAGAGGTGCTAGTAACAACATGTTGCATGTAGCCTCATGAGGAATGAACTTCATTTCTACACGTCTAAATGTCCATTAGTCTCGGAACAATTTAAGCCGAGACATTCAAGAAAAAAAAAAATTCTCAAATATGGGGGTTAAAACTTTTCTCGTCGTTGGGCCACCTGAGGTTAGTGTCGTCCGCATCATGGCTACTTAGCAAACTTTTGCTCTGCCGGTTAGATGCCGGTATAGCCGGTATGGGAAATTAGATATGGTCCTAATTTGACTAAAAGCCCGACGGAAATAGCGATACTGATTTGGTTAAACAATATAACCATTAAAAACGTCGTTGGAATCAGCTAAACCACAATCGCACTCTCATGGTGATTTAAGCTCAGAATCTTGAGGCATCAATTTCAGAGGAAGTCCCCAACATCCAACTAATACCACCCTTGGGCAATATGACCTAGACCCTAGCCGCTGCGTCCTTCTTCCTACGCTTATTAGCCACAGTCTAGTTTCCAGTCCACATTCCGAGGTGAACTGTGCTCGACACGGTTTATGGTTTTTGTTACGACCTGGGCCACCGTACACACATGTTTCTTAGTGGCTGTCATTCGCATCGGTAATCGCAAGCATCGCGGTTTTTGACTTATCTTTTGGCCTGATGGGCTGTTAGACGTAATGGGAGGTGCGGATCCTTACAGCCAGCTCATGCTATCTCTTGTCAATGCCCACCATATTACATCATGCCACCATTCTTCAAGTCACGGGGCATCGTGTCCAATTCGCGCCTGATGCAAAGCCAATGTAGAATGCGCCACGCTATCTATCATCACGCAAAAGCGTGTTCCTGAGACGACATGGCTCAACCATGGTCAGGGCGGGGTATTTTGTCGCGTGGTAATCTCCATCTCTGTGGCCACCATCAGCCGAGGCGCGATACCATGTATCTTTGTACCGCTGCGCCGAATCGATGCGCGTTGACCATAAACAAATCTCAGTACAGATAAATTATGGGCCGTGGTCGTGAAGGAATGTCTCAATTTGAGACATCAAGAAACAATACCACAATAAGCCTTATTAGCTCAAAAGCTATCAATTAACCTAGTCATGTCACCACTACAGCCGATGAGTCGACATGTTTCTCTTGTCGACGAATACGTAACGCAGGCATCATGGAAAGGTTCCGAAAATGCAAATTCAACCTACTCCCACCAAGGCCTCATGCAATTTCTTTCTCAACAGGTCATTTCCGACTACTGGCTCGACAACGTATACAACGAGGAGATACGACAATGCAGCAAAGAGAATCGCTTTCACATCCACGACCTTGGTTTCTTGAGCGCTTACTGTTCTGGATGGAGCATCGAAGACATCCCTCTACAAGGGTTTGGGGGAGTTGAAAACAAGATCCAATGTCGACCGCCAAGGCATCTAAACACTGCTCTCAACCAAGCTGTGAACTTCCTATTTACCCTCCAGGGGGAGCTTGCTGGTGCCCAGGCGCTCTCCAATTTTGACACCTATTTGGCCCCTTTCATCCGAATCGATAGTCTTACATATAAAGAGGTGTTTAAATACATGCAGAGCTTTGTCTACTCGCTCAATGTTCCGACGCGCAGTGGCTTCCAGTCACCTTTCACCAACATTTCTATGGACCTGATCTGCCCTAAAAACCTTACGGACCAACCCGTCATTCTTGGCGGCGAACCACATTCAACCTGGCTCTACGGCGGATTTCAAGAAGAAATGGACATGCTCAACAAAGCCTTTGCTGAAATCATGGTCCAGGGAGACGGTAATGGCAACATATTGTCATTTCCTATCCCCACATACAACCTCTGCCAAGGTTTTGACTGGGAGTCTGCCCGCTGGGAGCCGATTTGGAACATGACGGCAAAGTACGGCATTCCCTATTTTGCCAACTTCATCAATAGCGACCTCAACTCAGAGGACTTTCGCTCCATGTGCTGCCGGCTACGCTTAGATGTTAGCAAGCTCCATTGCCGAGTCGGTGGTCAATACGGCGCGAGCCCATTGACTGGCTCCATTGGTGTCGTTACGTTGAACCTACCAAATCTTGCTTTCAGATCCGATGGGACGGAGGAGTCGTTTTTAAAGGAATTAGGATTCACGCTACGGGTTGCTAAGGACTCCCTTGAGATCAAGCGCAAGATTGTGGATGCAAACACCGAACTATATCCCTATGCAGCTCATTATTTGTCGGCCGCCAAGCACCGAACTGGGTCCTGCTGGACAAATCATTTCAGTACGATTGGCATTAACGGCAGGAATGAAGCACTGGTCGCTCTTTTTGGCGACGGCATTTTGAAGCACAAAGAATTTGCTCTTCATACTATGGAATTCATCAAAGATCGCCTTCAAGAGTTCCAGATGGAAACCGGCAACCTCTATAATCTAGAGGCGAGTCCAGCGGAAAGCACATGCTACAAGCTTGCGCGGCGAGACAAGAAGCTGTTTCCGGAACGCAATATTCCGACCTTCTACACAAACTCAACCATGCTTCCTGTGGATACAACCGAAGACCTCTTTGAGGCACTGGGTCACCAAGAAGAGCTGCAGTGCGCTTACACTGGTGGCACCGTCTTTCACGCTTTCTTGGGCGAACGCTTGTCAAAATGGGAGCTAGCAAGAGACCTTGTGAAGGTGCTGACTGCACGCTACCGAGTTCCATATTTGACTCTTACCCCTACCTTTAGCATCTGCAATACGCACGGGTACATTAACGGGGAGCGACCACAGTGTCCAAAATGCGCCCGGGAATGTCTTGTGTACTCGCGTATTGTTGGGTACTTCCGCCCGACGCGCGATTGGAACAAGGGCAAAACGACAGAGTTTACCATGCGCAAAACCTACCAATATCCCGATGTTACTGTGGATGATGGAAAAAAGAATGGGTCCAAAATGGAAGAATTAGAATGCCAAGTTGCCAAAATTGTTGACTTGCCTTTGGCAGGGTACACAAAGTTGACTCTGAGTGATTGGCCTGACAAGGTGCAAGCCGCCATCATGTTTACTTCACGCTGCAATCTTGCTTGCCCTTGGTGTCACAACGGATCACTGGTGCGCGGTGCGTGTGATGGCTTCACTCCTTTGGATGTTTTTCGCCACGTCACGTCAACGCAGCACAAGTCGCTCGTCATATCTGGGGGTGAGCCGACCATTCACAAGGGACTGCTTCCGTTCATGCGCATCCTAAAAGATGCTGGCATAAGAATCAAGCTGGACACCAACGGGACTTCCCCGGCAGTTCTGAACCGCATATTTGGGGACAAACTAGTTGATTTCGTGGCCATGGACATCAAGTGCGCACTGCAGAATTACAAGAAGGTTACGGGTCGCAAGGTGAGGGCAAAATCTCTGGAGACCAGCATCGCCATGATTAAAAACAGTGGCGTACCACACGAGTTCCGTACCACGGTGGTGCCTTCACTAGTCGACATGGAGGATTTGTTTGAGGCTAAGCGACTGGCTGGCGGAAAGCTAACGATGCAACGATTTCGTAAGGGTGAAAGCAACCTTGACGAGCGATTTCAGAGCTGTGAGGAGCAAACGGAACATGAATTCAGAGCTCTGGTAGAACAGGTTGTTTAATCCGAATAGAGGATATATTTTATAGCAGTTGTGCATCGTTGTTCCCCGTGCTCTGGCTTGTCGTTGCCGCAACTAGCACTGAGATCTATCTGCGCTATGCAAAGACAGTTGGTTCCTTGTAAGCACGAACCGAGCCAAGTGAGAAACACACATCTTGTACAGTGATTCACTCGCCTTTGAGCATCATGCTTCTATCTGCTATATAAACCCGCAACTTCGACTGGTTCCTTTCATCTTCTTTCATCGAAGCCGCCGACACGTATTCCCTTCATCACATCAGTGTGGTGTTGCTCTTAACTCAAAAATTGGTTTCCTGGCACGGAGTCTCTTTGCGATATCATTGCCGTGCACATCCTCTAACTGAGAACCGTTCTCTTGCAACCTCTTTAAAACGAGTGGGCATACCCTTTAGATATTTGGCCACAGTAAAGCTGACTCGGTCCCAGGAAGAAGCCATGGATGAGAAATTTGCCACTACCTTTGACCAAGAGCCCAAGGCCAAACGCCAGCGAGTGCTCGATCCCAGAAACGGAGGCGAAACGTCGCTCGCGACGCCCTCAGCAAGTCTTTTCAAGCTCCCTTCTATCCGCTTGCAAGATTTGTATCTTCCTCAAGACATTGGAGACAGAATCCCACCAGCCGTCGCGCAGCAGATGGAGGTTCTGACCACTCAGCGTCTAAACATTGCAAAAAGTCTAGGCTTGCCAGTCAGCGAGCTCAAGTACTGTGATATTGACATGAGCATTAAGTGGCATGGCATGTCATCCAACCTGGTCACTGCCTCTATCGAAGGGCGACTGCAACAGCTGGTTGCTGGCTTGGATAGCTTATCGTCGACAATCAGCATCAAAGACGAGGAAGTGGAGCCAGAATACATGGACCACGAGTTTATCGAAGAACATCACCTCACAACAAGCGAGCAAGCAAAGATGCAGGAAGTGTTGCGACAAATGCCTGAAAAATGTTCGCACTGGAAAGTCATCGAACAATTGGCCGATGCCAAATATCCTGTTCGTCGAGAATTTGCCGTGCGTTTGATCAGCGAGCTTCAAAACGTCACGAACAAATTGATCGAATCCATTCTCAAAGCTAGTCAAGACGGATACGAATTTCCAGACAACCAGGAAGCCAGCAAGCTACTTCAAGATTTGCCAAAATGTGTCCTCTTTCTCGCGGGGGTTTCCTCCGAGGAAGCTCTGAACGCAACCTCTTTTGAAGGGCCACTTGATGTCCCTACTTACGAGACTATCAGAAAGGTCGCAGGGGCTGAGATTGAAGATCTTTTGAAATTCATGGTCATATTTATGGGCCCCTCTGCTACGACTGAGAATTCTCCATTGTATTGGCTGTCGATTCGGCCCAAGCTCAAGCCTCTGTTGGAAATGGGTTTCATCAAGGACCAGCGCCACCTGGGAGATCGTCTGCTCGAGGTTCTAGATAAACCGGTGTGGATTCGAACCGGTGTTTTGTAAGGATGCGACAAACCCCAAAAGGGTCTATTAGTAAATGGGTCGATGTCTTTGCTGGAAATAAATTCCGACTTTCGTAGGACAGGGTGAGATAGCTTGACGGGATATGGACGAGGTGTGGAAGAAAGGAGATTATGCTTGAGCTGAGCCGATAGAGACCGTAAATCTTTACAAATGAAGCCTGCATCTGACAGGATTTTAGTCAAGTTCCCATGGAATACTTTACTGTATTACCACTTCAGTGATCTGTCTCCCCAGTAGTTTTGGGTTGTAACAGCAACTGCTACTCCAATCAAAACCACTGGGCGTAAAGGCACCATCTATTTATGCGACCGTGTGCGTCTATTTCAATTGAAAAAAAATCTAGAGTAATCTAGCATAGTAGGTAGCAGAAATCTAGGTTTGAATTCGTCTCCATCAATGTTTAAGCTACACTACCTGCTACAGTATAGTTATAGGAATGCGGCACATTGTCACTAACCAACCACTCATACAACTTGAGAGCCGACTTGCTAGCTGCCTCTGAACCCTTAAAAGACACAACGTAGCTTCCTTTCCAGTCCCCAAATGAAAGAAAGCTCTTTTTTTCCAGTCCCATCCTTTCACCGCCCTGGTCTGCTACCCAGTACAGGTTGTAGCTCCAAGTCATCTTGTAGTCGTCAATGTTGTCCTTCTCCGAAGAAGGAGGCATGCCAAACGTCGTAATGAGACGATAAAGCAACAGCTGAGATGAAATTGTTCTCACAGGCCTACAATGGTTGGTCCCAAAGATGCGCAGGGCAACTGGATTGTCTTCATCATCGTACGCAAATCCATTCGGTGTACGGTAAACCTCGGCGGAATGCCAATCAACTTGCTTTTTGCGGTTCGATGGCTGCCCTTCGGATTCATTATCATCCATTAGGCTTGTAAATATGCCACCAGATTCCGTGTTTCCACTAATCCATTGCTTCCGAAAGTGATCCTTGACCATATACGCGTCTGCTAGGTGAATCCTCACCTCTCCCGAATCTGGATCAAAAAGAGAGATTTTCTGTCTAGAACGCGAACTAGTTGTCTTCCTAGAAGAACTGGCCTCAGAAGTTTTACCGTCATCGAAGTTCTTCAAGTTGCTGTCGCCATCTGATACTCGACCGCTCGACAATATGGCCCTGTTACTAAGCGCTCGCTGGTCTGCAACAGGTTGGCGACAGTTAATTTTGAATTCTTCCCACAATTCAAGGAAAATTTCACGCTGTGTTTTCGGATCACATTCGTCATAGACTTTGCCGGCGTCAAATCTGGTTTCTCGTGTGTAGCAGCCAGTCAAGTGCTCGAGTGTTACACGCGGCTGCTGGGCGTTGTCGGTCTGTGCTTCTGGACTAGTACGGTCCATGATCTCATACTTCAGCAATATTAAAGGAATCTGGGCGATGTTGAAAGATCACAGTGAAGTTCTGCCAGAATTAGGGTCTGCAAAGAACTTTATACAGGTGGCAGGGTCTGTTGTACAGTCCTTTGATGAGTTCATTTGTGTGACATGAACAGGAAATGATGATAGTACAACATAAACGGAGGATGCAAATATTCTGGGCTGGCGTCTTTCTTCCATTTTATGGTTCACGTTTTCTTTTCCTAGTTCATTTGATGCAATGTTGCGGTTTGTGCTTCAGGTCCTCAATTAACAGACAGGAAGCGCAGACGTTACGGCATTGGTCTGCGCAACTTTTCAAGCCTACTTTAGCAATGAATTTCTATTCACTTCCCGATGTTACTGTAAAGAAGACTTGGTACTCGTTGTGACATCAGAACTCAGCGATCGGTCCTATCACATTCACTCGATGTGTAGACTCGCTTTCAATTGCCATGAATGATTGAAAGCAGGGATCATTCGCCTAATTGAGCCTGAGCGCACACCCATTTGCGCCACACTCAGGGGCCCATGCAGTCCAATGGCAGCGCTGGCTCCGTCTCACTTGGTCAGCTAAAATTCTCTCAACAGCCTACGGTACGTATCCCCCCTAACCAGCAACGGCTCTCCGGGGCTATGCCTGTGTTCTATCCCACCTCTTAATCGCTGCATCTTCTTTGGCGGTCCGACATGCCGAGTCCCCAGCGACCGACACGGATCGCCCTGATTGTCGTGTTATTCCTAATCCTGGTCGTCTACCTGCGCATTCCTCCTGCGGACGCTGGGGTCAGTGCTGGTGCTGAAGCCACGTGCAAAGTCGTGTCGGCTGGCAGTTCTGGCCATGTTCTCCTCAAGGGCACACTCTTGACCCGTGAAGGCGCCGTGCCGAATGGCTGCGTCCTCGTCAAGACCGGGAGGATAGCCCGTGTCGGCCGTACCCGCGAAGAGTGCCAGGACGAACACGATGCCACCGTTGTGGAATGTCGCGGATCCGTCATATCACCCGGCTTTATCAACACGCACGAGCATCTTGATTATGCCACCGCGGGTCCATTGCACAGTAAGGGCCAGCTTTATAAGCAACGACACGATTGGAGAGTCGGTCTGAGGGGCTACCCAAAACAAACAGTCGTACTCACCGCATCAGAACTCGATGCAAGCAAATGGGGTGAGCTAAGACACATATTTTCCGGCACCACCTCCATTGTGGGTGGTCACATGGCTCCCGGGCTTGCTCGCAACCTCGATTTTGCCGAGGGCTTGGAGGACCATCTTGATTCGCCCGCGGCCAATAATTCCGTCTTTCCCCTTGATGACTCTTTGGGCATCCAGCGCAATGGAGATTGTGATTATGGAGCTCATGCCATAGATCTAAGCCACGCCCAAAAACTCCATCGCTACGTGGGACATGTCGCAGAAGGTGTTGATGAAACAGCAGCCAACGAGTTCCAATGCCTCTCGAATAAAAATTTCGATACTACACCACTTCCAGGCGGTGGTGGTCTCAGTACAGACATTATTTCGTCAAATATGGTCTTGGTGCATGCCTTGGGTCTATCTGATGCCGACTTTCAGCTTGTGGCCAAACGCGAGGCCAAGGTTGTCTGGTCCCCTCGAAGCAATATCTTTCTATATGGTAAAACCCTGGACATTAACTACCTTCTCAAGACCGGCATCACGGTGGCGCTCGGCACCGACTGGCTCCCATCTGGGTCAGCAACAATGGCTAGAGAAGCTGCGTGTGCTTGGTCAGCCACAAAGGCTAGCTACGGCCATGATCTCAAATCTGAGACATTATGGGAAATGATGACCATCAATGCGGCAAAGGTTGCAGGCTTTGAGGATTCCTTGGGCTCAATAGACGAGGGGAAACTAGCTGATATTGTGGTGTTTTCGGGGAACAGCCTGAACGATCCCTACAGCCAAGCCGTGTATGCGAGGGAAGAAGATATCGAGCTTGTTATGAGGGGTGGCAAAGTTCTCGTCGCATCCGGCGCTCTCAGCGGCCTCACAGGCAAGCTCTGTGAGACACTGAGGTTTGGTATAGTTCGCAAGCTAGTGTGTGTTGAAGACGAGCTCAAATCAACCTTTGCCGCGTTTGAGGCTTCTCTCGGCAGCAGCGCATATCCGGCAATACTGCCGGGCATTCCTCCTAATGAACCTTCGTGCGAGCCATCTCAATAGATTAGAACACTTGACGTAATTTAGCTTAGTTATACCATGCATGCCCAGAAAGATTGTGCCTCTGTGGGTGACGTTCTCACACAAAGCTCAACCGCCCCCAAGCATCAACGTGATAGTAAAAATAAATGAGAAGGAAATTGCTGCGAGGCGCATTTTACAATACCCTTCAGCGGAAGCAAAACATTGCTTGGATGGAATGATTATAGGCTAGTCGATACTTGTTCAATATTTTTATTGTCCAGATAACAAGGTCTCTGCCCTGGTCCCTTTTAACAATAGCTAGTAATGAGAAAGCCTGGAATACATCACAAAATGTTAGCAATGTCGATAAACTCCATCTCATTGTCGAAGAATCATACTCGATCAAGTTTCCGTCAGGATCCCGGACATAAACACTGCGGATTGGCCCTTGAGCGCCTGTTCGAGCCACGACCTTTTCTCCTTCGAGGACCTGAATCCCATCCTGCTTGAAGCCTTCAATGACGCCCTCCAGATTTGTTCCTTCTTCGACAATAAAGCAAAGATCTGCTGTGCCAGGGAGCGCAGTGGTGGCTTTGGGCTCAAATTCTTTGCCTTGCTGGTGCAGGTTGATCTTATGTGTGCCAAATTTCAGCGCATGGCGTTGGACTGATGGGTCCATTGGCGACGTAAATGTTTCCGACTTCATACCCAGATATTTCGTGTACCAGCCAACTGTCGCGGGTACATTTCGGCAGGTGAGGACCAAATGGTCCAATGTTTTGACGACGGCATATGATCTGGACATGGTGTTGTAATTAGTGCTCGACGATATATGGCATTCACGGCCAACAAGCGCAAGGTTGGATCGACCAGGATTCTTCAAAATCTTGATTCATTGCGCTAGGTCTTGGGGTATTTATAATCTACACTGGGCCCGTAAAATCACTGCTAATGCCATTCTTCTCGTCCCTGTCTTCAACCCGATTGGCTTCGGCAAAAAGCTGCCGTGCCGAAGGGGTGGAGCAAGTTGGGGACTGCAACAAAGCGATGCCCATTTCCGCCGCGAAGGCGTGCATTTCAATGCCCGCAGCCTTCTTAACCAAGTCGAACCTTTCTCCACATTCGTAAACACTCTTGCAAATCCATAGCCAGGGTGCCATCCAACGCTGTTGATGTATCCTTGATCAAGGCAATGAGCAGCGTAGCCTCGGCAAACGTGCGCCTGTTCTCTTCCATGGCCTGGTAATCCGTCTTTCTCATGCCTCCCATTTCGGCCCATGCCTTCCAAGCGTCTAGCGTTTTGCAAATTGACGAAGTGTATTCGCCGTCACGCACCATGCGATGCAACATGAAGCCTACGCTCTCTTTGACGGTTAGCGACTCGTCCCAGGAACCATGCGCTTTGAGCCACTTTAGACAGTGTTCTGCAATAAGCTTGGCATCCCATTTAGGGCTCTGTAAAGCTTCCATAGCACGTTGATCGCGTCTCTGTTGGGCCAGTCTCATCTTGTCGCGCACTGCATCACCCCAAGTTAGTCATTGTTTTTCACACCATCCCTTTAAAAAGAAAGTAAAAAGACTCACTGTCCTGCGCTCGTTGTTCCATTTCTCTGCGCATTCTATCCCTTGCTGCTTGCTCTCGCTGGGCTTGAGGCATGCGCGCTTCGGCTTCCATGGCCATCCGCTGCTCCCGGTTGCGCTGGGCAAACTGGTCCAAGGACGCACCATAATCATTGTGCTTGGTGGCCCATTCTGGCGTCTCCGACTCATCGGCCATGCCCAACAACACCATGAAACCACAGGGGACCGTTTCCTTTCTAGAAAATGCCAAAACCTCGTCGGGAATTTTGTAGTTCCAAAGAATTGTTTGACTTGTGGTGCCGTAGGCCGTTGCAGCGCTCGCGAACCACATACCGTCTGACTTTCCAGCCTGAACGCGCAAATGATCGATGTACAGTGTCCGCTGCACGCTACTCTTCGTCTGAACCATTGCCGTCATGAGGCCAGCCAACGATATTTGGCAAGTGATGTCGTTTTTTACAGCAGAAGACATTTCATCCTCAATGGAGTCGGTTTCGATCTGGCTGCCTCTCCTGCTGGAACCCTCACCGTTGGACTGAGCATCCTCAACTTCTTTTGCATTCTTGCCGTCCTTCTCTTTTTCGTTCAGGTCCCCGCTCGGCTCTGGTCCGTTAGTCTTTACTGGAGGCGGTGGAAGCCGGACCCAGTATGGTGGAAGTTGAGCGTGGTCTCGTGTGATCCAGGCGCTTGACCAAGAAACAGCGAGGGACAAGTTTCCATCAGAATCATCCAACGGGGCGACAGTGAGGGCCTTTTCTCTGCCATCTGGGGACATCATAAGGGAACATCCAACCGGAGTCCATAGGCCGGTAGATCTCAACAGCTTCCAGCCATGGGGATCCGGTACAGCGCCGAGATCTAGGAGATAGCATACCAGCTCATCAAAGGCGACCTCGACTTGAGGCTGTCGTACCTGATCAGCGTACTCAACACGCTGCGTCTTCATGCCAATTGCATTGGTTCTCCAGTTGAAGGTGGTCCAGCTCCCGCCGGGGATGGCGCTGGGATGGCGCGAGAGGTTCCAGTACTCGGACCTGTTCTCGAATCGATCCAAGGGCATGACGGCATAGCGCGGCAGCTCAATCTCAATGACGCGGTTCACAACATCGCTCCGTGTCAGCGCAGTCAGGCGGCTCCTCTGAAGCATGCGCTTTATGCGCGAAAGCGACGCAAGAGTCGCAAAAGTGTTGTAGAGAATGGGCAGGACTTTGTTTTAGGATAAGCATCAATACAACAAAAGACGTGCGGGGATGAGGGCCACATACCTCCCAGGACTGCCAGCGGCACACCAATGTAGGTGATGATGTCCGTGGCTGATCTACCATTGTCAGCCATTATGAAGCGCTACAACTCGCCTCATGACAAGCGACAAACGGCGAGAAGAAACGATTGAATCAAGAGAAAAGGAGGGCAAAGGCAAAACGGCACCTTGCCTCATTTGAGGTCCATGTTCGTCTTCAGCTTCGTCCAAAGTCGTCTTAGCGCGGGGAGCTGGTGCTGCTGAAGCCAAATTACCACGGCGTTTTGGCCAGTGAGCGCAGCCCATCTCAGCCCGCTTCCGGGGGACCTGCAGCTGAGCTCCACCCCTGTTTTGGATGTCTTGAGACTTGCCGCGCCAAGAAGATGGATTCATCGAGGATGCAGTCTGGAATTTGAATACGTAGTGCGTCGAGAAATTTTAGCCTCTTACGTCAATTATGTAGTGAGTCCAGCATTTTGCATATAGTTATGGCGAAATGTGAGATGCCAAATATGGAAAAAAGTTGAGTGAAACACACACACACACATACACAGGTCGTGATAGACACAACGTTTCCCTCATATAGAAAATATGATGGGAAATCGCAAATAGAGACACATCACTCTCAAAACAAAAAATCTTTTTTTTTCATGTACACTTTGAGTATTTTCTTTTCTTCCATGCCCAGAAACGAAAGAACCTCGATTTTTTTTATCTGCAGTTCTTGAAAGACGAGATGGTTGACAAACCTCTCCAGGGTAACCATCCCGCAAGCCAAGAAACCAATCGAATTATATACATGGGAACGATAATGGCTATCCGTGAGCTATTTGTGACACATACAAACAAATTCATTCGTCAACATCATTCAGATTTTGTTGCCTCGTTATTTAGAGCTTTCCGTTGACAAACGCAAGCGCCTTGCTTCCGTAAATGCTGACATACTGCTGGTGGTGAGCAGCATCACTGCCGTTGCAGCAGTAGGGGTCCTCGGCGTCGCAGTAAAGCTGCACCTTGCTTGCACTGGGGCAAACGAATCCGGATGGGCGCGCATCAAACTGGAGACAAGTTATTAGCATCAACTCAACATTTGAATCAAGACATCTTCCTACCCCTCCGGCCTTGCAGGTTCCGACGCCATAGGCCAATCCAGAGACGTATCGTGGGTCTCCCATGAGAATAACCGCCTTGATCATTGCTAGGGCGCTCGTCGAGATGGGCACAGATGTATCACTGATGCCGGCACCTGGATCGCCGCCTCCACAGACAGCATTGTCCATAATTTGGCCGCCCTAATTGAATGGATTAGTGCTGACGACCGCCATCTATGAATGCAATTATTTACCTGAGAGTACCCAACCAGCACAATTTTGGTGTTTGGGCATTTGATGTTGAAGTTGTTGACGGCGGTTGTGACCGCGTTTGTTCCTTGCTTTGCAGAGTCGGCATACGACACGCCGCCGCACGAGGACTGCCCGCCACAAGCTGGGTAAACAATGGCCTCTGATGTCGCTCCAGAGTTGGCGTTGATGATCATGGTGACCAATGCGCCAGCGGAACCGAAGCCGGCCGAGACGGTCGTCTCGCGAGCGCCGAAAATGTGAATGCTAGGGCATGATTGCCCGTTCACGAGAACGGCTCCCGAGGCGAGAAGGAGTGAGAGTTTCTGGATAAGCTGCATGGCGACAATCTGGAAAGAAACAGATGCTTGATGAGGCGGGAGTGAGACGGATGGCAAATTGTCGAGTCGCGGGCACCCGTAGTTATAGACTTTTGAGGGTATATTCTGTCAGTTTTAACAGTTTCAGTCCAAATTGGGGTTTATGGTAACGAGTATCGTCCGTGTCTCATTTTGACAAAGTCATTCGAGGTTGGGATGGAGCGTGAGGAAATGCACCTCGTCTCTTGAACCGTCTCCACCTTGATTTCATCTCGCGTTCGTGGAGAAATTCCATCTCGCTTCCTTGAAACGCATTGAAACCCAAATCCTGGGCCGCAAACTGGAATCAAGGATCATCGTTTCATGTCATTCGGTACGCTATTTTCTCCTTTGCCGTTTTAAGCCCCCCGACATTTCAATAGTTCCATTCTTTTTGTCCTTTATTCAGGTGGGCGGAGCAAGACGTCCCCATGTTATACGCTGTTATAGTGCCACCATTGTACCACATCCAGCCGACGATCCAGTGGACGACGGTCCGAAGCCTATTTGTAGTAATTCACGATGCCCCGGACTTGGATGAGTTTTGCCTAAATACCCTCGGGTAATTCCCTACGGCAACTTTTCCGACTGGTAATAACGGCGCCAGCGCCCCGCCCCCAAAGATCGACGTCCTCTCAGTCTTAGCGCCATGACGACGATGTCAATTGTTCAGGTGAGCAAGTGAATGCCGGTGTCGCATCTTCGGCTTATGGGTCAAATGCAACCGAAAAATGAAGCCGGAGCAATGTAGAACCGAAAGAAGCAGAAGCTATCTACTGCATGTGCTGCTGCATTGTGTAGTGAAGCCCCCAAATTCCCTCAACAATTGAGCTGCTCCGCATCCAACCGCTAATTATCGAGTGCTGGAATCAGCACCTAAATACTCTCCGCAAAGGGACCCGACATCAGCCCAAGGCCCTGAGGAAGCCGCCCGTATTAATCAGTGATTGCGAGCGACGAAACGTTGCCAGAACTATACGACTCGAGTAAAACTGGATACTACAGCTTGTTAAGAAAGGAGAGAAAATCGACAGACATCATGAGTGAAGTCGCAGCGGCCCCCAAGCGTTACGCCCTCGTCGGTACTGGAGGTCGCTCCAGCTTCTTCTATACTGCCATTGTACGAGACTTCAACAAGACGGCACGCCTGGTTGGACTTTGCGATACCAACCAGACCCGTCTCGACTATGCGTGCTCCAAGATTAAGACTCTCGGCTACGAGGATGTACCCACGTACCCCGCCGCGCGGTTCGATGACATGATCAAAGAGACGAAACCGGATGAAGTCATTGTCACCACCATCGACCGAACCCACCACATCTACATTGTGCGCGCCCTCGAGCTCGGCTGCAATGTTGTCACCGAAAAGCCCATGACGATTGACGTCCCGCGATGCAAAGAGATATTCTCGGCTGTGGAGCGGACAGGTCAAAATGTCCGCGTTACCTTCAACTACCGCTATGCCCCGCACAACACCAAAGTCTTTGACATTATTCGATCTGGGGCGATCGGCAAGGTTACCAGCGTGCACTTTGAATGGATGCTCAACACTTCGCACGGCGCCGATTACTTTAGGCGCTGGCACCGCGACAAGCGCAACAGCGGCGGGCTGCTGGTGCACAAGTCGACTCACCATTTCGACCTGGTTAATTTCTGGCTGCAGAGCCGTCCGCTCACCGTCTACGCGCAGGGCGACCTCAAGTTTTACGGCAAGGAGAATGCAGAGGAGCGAGGGACGACCAAGTTTTATACGCGAGCCCACGGCAGCGAGGTCGCCAAGGAGGACCCCTTTGCGCTCCACCTGGAACAGAACCCACAGCTCAAGGCCATGTACCTGGACGCGGAGCACGAGGACAGCTACTACCGAGACCAGAGCGTCTTCAGCGACGGCATCAGTATCGAAGACACCATGAACCTGCTCGTCCGATACCGCAACGGCGCGGTGCTCACATACTCGCTCACTGCGTATGCGCCCTGGGAGGGCTTCCGGGTGAGCTTCAACGGCACAGGCGGGCGGCTCGAGGTGGAGGTTGTGGAAAACAGCTACGTCAACTCGGGCGGGGACCAGTCGCTCGAGGGATCGCTGGAGCGGCGCACGATTTTGCTGCGGCCCCTGTTCGAGAAGCCGCGCGAGATCCCGCTGGAGGAGAGCACCGGGGCCCACGGCGGAGGCGACAACGTGCTGCTGCAGGACCTGTTTGGTGAGCCCGTCTCGGACGAGTACATGCGCGCGGCCAACCACGTTGACGGCGCTGCGTCCATCCTGACGGGGATTGCTGCCAATCGATCCATTGCGACGGGCCAGGTGGTGAATGTGGATGATGTATTGAAGATTTAGTAATAACCACCCCTTAGAGGGCGCGTAAATGTCAGAACTGAACAGATTCGGATACGTTTACATTTTGAAAGTCATCTGCTGAATAGTTGAGCTTGTTATCTCTCATCACCATCACCCTCACACTTCACTTGGCGACCAGGGCTGATTACGTAACACCCTAACGAAAAGGGAATAGTCACGTGCTATTGACATGGGGCGTCTTCTCAGATCCACTGCCAGGATTTTATACCGCAATAGCACTCGGCGAACCCAACCAAGGCGGGTGAATGGTTTAGTGGTATAATACTCCCTTCGCATGATCTGTCCGATTAATCTGACAGTGAAATATGAGAATTGGGAGGGGTCCAGGGTTCGATTCCCTGTTCATCCAGCTATACACCTTGTTTTTTTGTCCTTTTGCGAACTTGCTCGTCGCCTTTTGATTCTTCCAAGTTGACTGTGATCTATCTCAACGCGCTATGCAGCCAGTACCTTTTTGTGGCGGGTGATTATGGTGGCTGAACGCACGGACCCGAGGCACAATTCATTCGATAATCGCATTTCCATGCTTGGCTTCATTCTCTAATTCTTTCAATTCATGCCATGGCGACGGCTATAAATAGGCGGCATGGCATTTATCTCGATCACTAGATGGATTGTAAATGGGAGATTGATTCTCCTTATAAATCCTCTACAGTGAGCATCTGGCCCCCTTTAAATAACGGTCGTGGGGTTAGGAAGACAGAGACTCGCGCATCCCAAATCTCAATAAAACACTGAATTAATAATTTATTACTTGGTAAATATTGCGTGAATTATCTGCTGGTATTCCAATAGTTGATTTTTGAAATATGGGAATAACTCCTATTTATTTATGATCGCGCCCTTTCCGCCAAAACACTTTTCTATACACTCTCCGGAGTCCGCAATAGTATTGCAACTCTTGTCACGATTATCCAGTAACAGCAAATCGACTTTTCGATCGAATCCAAGGTCCTTTGTAGTAAAGAACGTAAGGGACAGGTGCAAGAACAGCTGCCAGACATGCCATAATGGTAAGCGTGTAGTGCGTGCCCATGTTTTCGTAGAACGGAACCCCCACAACTGTCATTCCTCCAGCCACAACGTATCGTGTCAAAGCCACAAATGTGAGAGCTGATGCCGAGTATATCTCGTACGAATCGATAATATACATATAGACACAAAGGAAGATTCCCATTATGCCAAAGCCAAATAGCGCCACAGCAAATATGGGCGACCAGATGCTGATGCTGGCAAAGTCGGTCCAGGCTAGCCAGAAGAGGGAAACTGGAATTGAAATAGAACCTCCGAGCATCGCATACCATAGTCGTATTTCCGGGCTGAAATGTTGCTGGTCCTGACTTTGTTTCATCTGCTGAACAGTCATTCGATAGACCACGGGAACTAAACCAAAAGCAACTTGGGTACCAAGAAACATGGCAATGAATATGATATTGGCAAGGCCCTGGTCAAGACCATATGTCTTCTCAAAGATGTATGGCCATCCAACAAGAAAAGTGAATAGAATGATGTACACAACTGTAATATACAGTGTCATGGCCATGATAATCGGTTCAGTCAGCATGAGAAATGGCCGAGTCATGCTCACTTTAAGCCTACTGAACAACGTTGCATCGGTAGTTTCATGTTCAGAACGAAATCGATCATCGCCCGTGATTCTCCGGTAGTGTGTAGCTTTCCACTGCAATAATAAAGGCCCGTATGTCTCTGGCATGAAAAAGAATACGAGCACCAATACGAGACCGGCAGAGATTAGGGATGTCCACTCTGCCCACCTCCAACTCACCAGGCTGGAGGGTCCAATGTAAGCGCCCATGACAGCACCTATCATTGGCCCACCAAAACATGTGATGGCATAAAGAGGGAACCCCCAAGTCTTTTCGAGGCTGTTGTACATGTCGGCCACAGAGCCTCCAGAGCAGACCAGGGGAGTCGATGCAGAGCACCCGGCTAGGAATCTAAATGTGATTTGGGCACCGAAATTGGGTGCGAGCCCGGAGGCCATGATCCAGATCATGAAGACGGCCATGGACGTAATATACACGGCGTTTCTTCCAAATGTTTCCGAAAAGGGGCCCGCGATGAGGGATCCAACACCCATGCCGACAAGATATAACCCTGGAAAAAGTTAGCTTGCGTTTTTGTACTAAGCAGCCGTAAAGTCGGACCTGTCGCTAATGACTCTGCTACCTCGCTCACGTTAAGCGCCTTTGCAGCTTGAGGAAGCACAGTTGCATCAATTCCGGATGCAGAACCGACAAAAAGGGCAATTAATGAGATTTGTAAAGTGACGCCTGCTCGTCTCAAAACCGACCAGTTCTTCGGGTTCAATGGGTCATCTGGCCCTTCCCAGCTGATGACGAAAACCTTGTCCCCAGCTTCCATATTTCTCTCGGTATGTCGAACGTTTATACCTGTTAATACTTGGAAAAGGGCAGTTCCGGAAGAATGGCGAGTGTCAGATGTTTTACACCGCTCAGCGGGAGGAGATTGCTTTTCGACATCATCATTAGGGTTATCTGGCTGGGCCACCGCCGAAAATTCTGAATCGGGAGAAGAAGAGCCCTGAATGCGCAAGTTCTCTTGTGTTTCAACGTTCCTAAGCTTGTGTACGCCTCGATCAATTTGAGCTTGGGCGGCGCGACCGGCACGCCTGAATTGGAAGATAGACTGCATGGTGGGCAGAATCAGTGCAACACTCGGCGCTCTGATAAGGGAGTCGACCAAAACATTATTCACAGGGCGAAGCTCTGCCTTTATTGCTGAGGCCCAGATAAGCTCCAACCTTGATAGCTGATTAATCTAATTTTCTGTCGGACATCATTGCGATCCAAGTGGATTTCTGCACGGGACGAGATTTGGAATGCCTGTGGGAACATGAGGTTCCGCGGTGGGGAAAAACCGTGACAAGCAGCCAAAAAAGGTATAGCATTGGTTTGCAAGGCAGTTGGATGCCGCAAATCCGTGCATATCCGAGTCGATGTTACAGCGGTGGATCATGATAAGAGGGCATTCTCGCTAATTGACCAATGATTGAATTAATGTTGACATTGAATTAATGTTGACAGATGCTTTCGATGACTAATTGACTCACCCGACCCATTATTTGTGGCATCTCTTCTTGACTTAATCATCACTTTTTAACATGATTGGCGAAATCATAGGGAGGCCTAAGCCTAGTTTCAGATATTTCTATGACTCGTTCTATTCTCCCAGAGATCAACTCGGGTTCCTAATAAGGTGTTGTGGCATGTACAATTACTCCAGCAGTGATTATTAATAAAAGAGTGGCGACGAGAAGAAGAATTCGGCTCCCGAGTGAGCTTCCAATTCCCATAGCGAGACCAGTGGCAAGAACTGTCCCAACCGCAAATATGCCACCACAGATTATTGACCATTCCACCATGAGTGTAATGTTAGCAGAAGAAGCAACCGCAAGGAATGCCAGCCACCACTTTTCTCTCCTGAACCACATCGCAATTTCTTTTCCGAAACTGGATGAGACGAATCCTTGAAGGCCGATGGAGCCTCCCTTCAAGAGCTGTTGGATTTTAAGCTCCAGTTCTCGATTCGTCAACTTGCTGAGATCAACATCAACAGCCTTGAGCTCCGCCATGATTACATCAGCGAGTTGAATGATGCCTCTCCAGCTTGTCACCTCTTCAATTGGTTCACCAAGCTCATCGCGCAAAGGCAGTTTGGCATTGGCACTAAGCCAAATTATCCCAATGCCGATTGTCCAAAGGCAAGCAAGTCCCATTAAAGTCAACAATTGCATATAAGAAAAACCCCACTGGTATCTATAATCGTTGTCCTGACATGAAAATTAGTAAAAGTCGACTTGGTGATATTGGCTCTAAACACAACGTACAGAATTCTTAGAGATTGGCAGACATCTACCAGAGTCTTGGATATCTGTCATTCTATACACAGAATCATCGTTATTTGCCATATAGGCTATATTTGCTTTGTTTTGGAAAGGGTAAGCTTTTGTCCTTGGGTCTTTCCATGAATAACCAAACAAGTTGTATTCATTGCTACCGTCGAGGAAGAAGTAGCCGGAAATATTTAAGACTGGCGATTGGAGGGTTGTGTCGTTCCAGGTCGACTTGGTATCTTTCAGTCCGTAGAAACCATACTGCGAGACATCTTTATAGGAGTTAGCGTGGCCGCAGTAGCTTGCAAAATGACTAAAATGTACAATCTGATACGTTGAGTGGTAAATTGCAACTCATGTATTTGTTGTATGCACGTGCAGTGCATTGATCAAAAAATATCCATTGGCGATCGTAACCCGATACAAGAGCCTCGCCTGCCTTAGCTGTTAGTGTGGAGCCCATTGAGATGGGAAAATTTAATACTTGCTCCTAGTGTTGGGTAGGAAAGACACCATATAGTCGTCCGTTAGACCGATTCTCTTGCCATCGTGAATAGCATATGCCAGCAGAGAAAATTCGGAAAACGGCTTGAGGTTGCCGTCTTTGTCAGTTACGAAAGCCCCGTTCTTGGGTGTGTATCCAGTCATTGCACTTGCAAGTGTCGAAAACATTATTGTAAACACTAATGTTCCGATGATGAAGACTTTGGTGATTGTAGAACTGACACCGCGCCGATTCAAACCGCGTATTAGATGATACATGGAGACAAAGGACGTTTCCTTTTGTAGAAAAACAACCCAAAATGTCGTAAAGGTCTCGGGCTGTGATGCCATAGAAGTTGTGACATAGCGTGCGAATACTTCCCAAGATATAACGGAAATAATCAATTGACCACCATGCCCAATAACCTAGGTGGAAAACGAAACATCAATATGTTAGCATGAGATTAACCGATTGTATTATTGGAGACCTCTGAAAACGTACAACATCCCAGATGACGTCGATCACTTTTGCTTGTGTAAAGTCAAGACTGCCAAAAGCTAGGTCGATCTGGAAGAATCCACCCCAAGAAAACCGCCTAAAGCTATCCTCATATTGGCTGAAAGATCCACTAGGCGAGCATGCTGTTGCGACATAATCTGGCCCGGCAATACCCCATAAAGCCAAATGGATGATGGTGCCAAGGAGCCCCGTAAACCAACAGCCATATAACACGGCGATGCTGACCCGTATCCATCTGGTGACTTTCAAATCCTGGCGAGCATCCCTCCATGCTTCAATGACCTGTTGAGTAAGATATCTTTGATTCAATTTGCTTCGAAGTAGAGCGCTATCGTCATCTGCTAACTCGTATGGCATGGTGGAGAGGTTGAGAATCAGACGAAGATGCCGCATGAACGTTGATTGTTGATTCAACTGACATTGGGGATTGCGAGACCAAGAAGTGAACAAAAACTTGAAACTTGACAGAAAGAAAATGGCGGCGGGGTCTTGGACTTACCCTTGGACCAGGGTGCAGAATGTCCACACAGCCTAAAAACATCTGGTTTAGGTTACCGAGAAAGTCCAGGCACATGCTGAACAGGGGTGTTTCTGAACAAGAGGCTGAGCTGGGGCTTGCGCCAGGAACTGCCCCCTGCAATTGGTTCGGCGGTTGCTGTTTTCAACAATTTGCATTATTGTGATACGACCGCTGCGCTAATTTCTGGCATGGTTTTATGTCTTATGGTACATCAGTTACGGTAAAGAGCTGCTTAACATTAAGGGAAGCATTAACAAGTGGGAACATAGAAAAATATGTGTACCATTCTAAGTTATAACATAGGGAAAGGAATATCGAAAAAAAACAACAAAAGGAAAACATTGGGTTTTACTTAATTCGAGATTCCAGTGTTTGTGATATGTATGAGGTAATTTGGCTCAAGTCATCTTTCTCAATTTGGAGAGACGTACTTTGGTATCAACGCTGGTATCAATAAAACTTTGTTGTTATTGTTGGGATAGTGCATACAGGTTTATTCACGTCCAAACTCAACCTCAAGCTTCCTGTTCACTTTGAGATAGTTGGGGTAGTATTTTCTTTCTACCTATACATAAGTCTAGCTATCCAGCAAGGTCAAGTCAATACAGCAATGCAAACCCAAAATAAGAAAATTACCAGATATTGTGATAACCTAGAAATATCATCTCTGATACCTTGATAGAAAAAGTCTATTAGAGACCCTTATTAAAAGGCGCGCCCCCAGCTTAAACTGTCCAATTTAAATTATCTGTCTATCTGTCAAACAAACAAAAAATCGAGAATGGCTTTCCAACGTCTAACTCTCAATGGATGCTCTCACCAACATCCTCTTTCTACTCAAATCATATATACATCTAGCTTGCTAGATAGTATTGAGCATATTAAACCATCTCTTTATAGAGATGATATTGAACAAATCCACCTGCCTTCTGATAGGCCTTGGGTAGCAACACTGCCCTTAACACACCAGCAAAAGGTGTAGCTAGTGATATTTGGCTGTAAGGTCCTTAAAAATAGGTCCTATATAGAGATTGAAGATAATAAAGCTAATAAAATAAAAGGTTTTATTGAATGCTAAAGGCAGTAGCTTCAACAAATTATCCAAGGATTGGATAATAACTCTGTGAACCCTGCACAGCAGGGGTTCCTCATAGCATTGGATGGCAATAATGCTTGGCTCCAAGACCTGCTAAATGCAGCGGTCATAGTTGATGTAGCCAATTGAAATTCTTATGGTGGATTGATAGATGGTAATGGGTTAATAGGTTATTTGGGGTCATAGACAAAAGTTTTCATGTATTCTATTAGGAAAGGAAATTAATAGACATTTCATAATATACCACTTTAATGCTAACTTTCCCCGGCGGGGAGTTAAATTTGAAGCAACTCTTTGATAAGCGTGTCATCCTTAGTGCAGGGGCCATGCTAATCTTCTCTGTATCGTTTCAATAGACCAATATGCCCGAAGGCGTTGGGGTAGTATTTCTTAAAAAGAACCCGAGTATTGATTCATTTTATTAGAAACGCTATTCTATCCAACTATGTTGCCTGAGCCACGCTTCACACATCGATGGCCATTTCGAGACAGGTAAGTTTTGGGTATCGAGGCCAAATCCATGGGGTGCATCGGCAAAAATGTGAAGCTCAACAGAGGCCTCCTTTTTCGTAAAGGCCTCAGCAAGACGGTAGGCATTGACAACGGGGACCACGGGGTCGTTGTTAGAGTAAACAATGAACGCCGGAGGCGCCGGTGATTTCAGTTGAGCATCTGGTTGAACTGCATCGTAGAGCGCTTGTTTCTCTGCTGGAGGGAGAGGTGGTTTGTTCGCAACAATTGTACGGCCCACGGCATTAGTCGATATTGGGCCATATCCTAAAATGGCGAATTGAGCTTCGGGAACGTTTGCATCAGGAGAACTCCATGTTTGAGGGTATTCAGCCAGAAGGGCGGCGCCAAGATGGCCACCAGAAGACAGACCGCAGATACCGAGCCCTTGTGGCGCCAGTTCGCTCTCCGCCATCAACTTGAAAGCACGTCTAGCATCATCTAAGGGAGCCTGAGCACCGGTTTGTGCGGTCGGGAACCGGTGGACAAGAACAAAAGCGTAGAATCCCAAGCTGTTTAGCCACCTTGCAACAGCAATGCCTTCGCGGCCGACCATGAGTTGAACGTAGCCGCCGCCTCCAAGGATGAGCACTCCGCGCCCATTCGCCTTTTCTGGGCTGTATCCAAAGAGAAATGGGCGTTCAACTTGGGTCACAACAGCGTTGTCTAGGGTGTTTCCCGGCCGGTCGAGCACAAAGGCCCCATCAAGTGGTTCATCCTCCCACAGAGGCCAGCACTGGTCGGCTCCGAGAATAGCAGCGGTTGCCATGGCAGGTAAGTACTTTCGGGGGGAGCAGTTTTCAAGATTGAGGTTTGTTCAAAAGCCTTTGGCATTTTAGTGCGGATACTTATGAGGGAAAACTAAACTTCCATTTCGGAGAACATCAACCCGAAACCCCGAGCTTTGCATATCCTGAGCCATTTCCAATTGTAAGCCTTGTATTTTCCACCATTCTTCTTCCATCGTACTAAAATTCGGGAGTTTTATCTCCTATGCAGACTGCAGTGCCTTTAACTGATCAGGCAATTTTCTCGCCCATTCTGTCGAGCTTTGGTACCCGGTACACACCACAAAGTCACCCTTTTGCGCGATGCTTGACACTAACTCGGGCAACTGCGCGGCGTCGGGCATGGAGATAATATTTTGGATGCCATTTGCTTTCAAATGATCAACAAGCGCCTCGCGCGCCTCCACGGCCCTCCCTCCGCTCTCGCTTTGACCGATGATGACATGGTCCGCATCCTCGAACGCAGCCGGGTATTCGTCCAGCCAACCTCTTACGATTGCAGGCATTCCGCATGGTTGATCTACAATGATTATTTTGCGCGCGCCTGCTTGCTTCACCATTCCTAGGGTGTTTTTGATCTCGGCTGGGTGGGCAGCGTGGTCGTCAATGATTGTGATGCCGTTTACCTCGCCAACATGATGAAATCGCTGGTGCAAGCCAGGAAAGGTGCTCAAAGACTGTTCAATGACACCTTGTTCGATCCCAAGCTCAAGAGCAACGGCAATGGCAGCCATTGCATTCTGGACACTGCTCAGTCCCAACGCGTTGACCGTGAATGGGCCACTGATTCGTTGCGACGGATGCTGATTTTCTCGGATGAAGAAAGTGCATGATTCTGTTGAATATTTAACATCCACGGCTTGTAGATATGCGTCGTCTGAAGTTCCATAAGTGATGATGTTGCGATCTTGGACTGCGGGAAGAATTTGGCGGACACCAGGATCGTCGATGCAGAGGACCCCGAGTCCATAAAACGGCACGCTGCGAATAAACTGGGTAAAGGCCTCTCGGGTTTTATCCTGCGATTTCCAAAAGATGATGTGGTCGCTGTCGATGTTGGTTACCACCGTCACTAGAGGGGGTAGCCACAAAAAAGAGCCATCGCTCTCGTCCGCCTCAACGACCATCCAGTCTCCAGAACCGACTTGCGCGTTACTATTGTAGAGGTTCATCACTGCGCCGTTGATGACTGTGGGTGTAAGACCACCAGCTTCCAATATTCCTGCCACCATAGTAGTAGTTGTGCTTTTGCCATGGCTGCCAGCCACGGCAATTGCTTTCTTGTGCTGCATCAAGGCAGCCAGCATCTTCGCTCTGTGAATCACAGGGATTCCCTTCTCTCTCGCACTTTCGACTTCGATATTGTCCCGTACTCTGAACTTGATGGTCAATGCTGAGGCTGATGCCACGACCAGTTTGGCAGAATTGACGTATTCTGGGTCATGGCCAATGAAAACAGTGACCCCGGCAGCTTGGAGTCGCTTGGTATTGCTGCTTTCTTTTGCGTCGCTCCCTTGTATCGTGTATCCCATCTGTTTCAAGGTTAGGGCGATTGCGGACTGACCAATGCCACCGATCCCAACGAAATGAATGAGTCCAATGGAAGGTGGAAACCCTGGCATGTGTGGTGTCCTGTCATCGCGAAGGCAATGTTTGAAGTCTTGAAAATGCATTCTAGCTGGTTTACTGATTTCGTGCGAAAGGGTTGGCTGGCACAGCTAGTGAAGGCAGCGATACGACAGAGATGCGTTGGGTTGGCGAGCAGTAAAACTTGATACCCAAGCGAGAAGATCATTCACCGTCCTGTATTGGAGGGCGCTATGCTTTGAGACATGCAGCGGCGATATGACGCACCATTGGCTTCGCTTGAGGTCTCAGGACAACCTCCGTCATTCGCCACAATAAAGGTCTACCTGGGCCGGTGTGGACGGGGATCAACAATTGGTGCACGATGGGCCACTCACATGCAAGTAAGATTAGTCGGTGAGACTGGCGAAAGCGACTGTAACCAAACACTTGAATAGTCGTGTAGTCGTGGCGACCGCCAAGCTACATGGGAGCCATAACAGATGAAGGAGATAAACTCGGCATAAACAGTCTAAAACGACGCAGACTTCGTCCTCGATTCCTCTGGAAACAAATCTGGCTCTTGCACAAGCGTCACATTGAACTTATGATGCACAGCATCAACGATCCGCCTTCTGAACGCTAGTAACTGGGCGGTCGACGTGGCATGCTCGTTGACAAGCACAAGGGGTTGACGGTGCCATGTTGCCATGCCGGTAGCCTCGTCGTGCATATCTGCGAAACCTGCTTGTTCGATGAGCCAAGCGGCTGCAACTTTGACTTGCGATGTCTGATCCAGACGCCAATGCGGGATGTTAGGATGTGTGACCAGAAGTTGTGTGAAAACACCAAGGTCGATTATCGGATTGGCGAAGAATGACCCACAGTTTGCAATATTGGCTGGATCAGGCAGTTTGCGGGAGCGGATTTCTATCACTGCTTCGCGAACAGTATGTGGCGTAAAGGTTTGGATGCCATTCTCTTCGAAATACTTTGCGAGTGCGCTATAAAATGGTGGCTTAGGGTATTGGCGTAGCAAACGGAAAGTCACAGCCGTAATAAAAAAGCGGCCACCGTCGGGACTCTTGAAACGACTGGTTCGATACCCAAAGTTGCATTCGTTCCCTGGAATAATAACAAATTCTTGGAGTGCGGTATCGTACGCTTCAATTTTGACTATAGTTTGCGAGACTTCCTGACCGTAAGCACCTACATTTTGCACCGGTACAGCACCAATGGTACCCGGAATCAGACTGAGGGCTTCGATCCCAGTTAAGCCGCCATTGACTGTTCGGCCGACGATGTCATCTAAACATTCGCCAGCTCCGACTGTAAGATAAACATTGGTGCCATCTTTATCTGATAATTCATAGCGTCTAATTTTATTAATCAAGATTAGTCCACAATAGCCTTCATCACGCCATATGATGTTGCTGCCTTTTCCGATCATAAGGGTTGGTAGATTATGGTCTTGGGCCCAGTCAATGGCTTCGCGTAATTCGTAGCAATCATGCACTTCGGTGGTGTATGCAGCTTGTCCGCCGAGACGCATAGTTGAGTGCGAACTTAATGCCACATCCTTTTGCAGCATCATAGTGAATGTATTCTGCACCTGTACGTCGTTGTAAAATTGCTGGTAGATGTATGTATAAATGCGCAACGAAACATCGAGCTTAAATATGGGGATTCAAATCAGGAAGACCAAATACAGTTGTTGAACACTATTTTTTTTTATTGCCAACTTTGCAGCTTGAAGGAGATCATTCGAGAAATTGTGGTTGAGCAAGCCTGCTACTTGTATTCTAACTACAAAATAAATAGGGAGATTAGGGTTAGGGCTGATATTTGCAAGCATTTATTCATTTGTGATCTTCAGAATCTTGTTTAATTTCGTTCTCAAATACGAGACTGTATTTAAATGATTCAGCAATGACAGGGTGTGTACTTCTACTATCAATCATACCGAGAAAATAAAGACTTTCATGTAGTGTATAGCCGATCAGACGAGGCCCACACCGGCATATTTATAATTACACGATAAACCCCAAGAATTTACGAAGGTTTGCATTGGTCGATGGATAGCTTGAATAATATATGTTTGACACTTTATATTATTAAATGATTTTGGCAATGCTATTTGGAGCAACTGGCGTGTGCTGTTATTAAGGATCTCGCATGGCAGGTGGCAAGTCAGAAGGTGGAAAACAGCGATCAGTTACTGGGCTATTGCCCCACCACGTCGGGAATTCCGTGTTTGTAAGACTGATTGTAAACACCATGACCGTTTGCATAATTTGAGAACCACAGTCGAGTCCTACGCTCGTCAAGTAATTGTACTTGCGAAACCAAACAGGATGGTAGTGGTAGATGTAGCCCATGCTGCAATCGAAGCCGTTAGTAATTTTCTTTCTGAACGCAGAAAAAAACTCACAAAACAAAAGCAACAATGGCAGATGTCATGAGGTTAGCTGATTCATAAATAGGGAAATATGTTGCTCCCCACATCATGACCACGGGATTGCACCAGTGTTCCATATTCCAGTGAGGTTTCATTCGCTGAACGAGGTAGACCGATATTACTAACATTGGGCCAACTAGGAAAGCGTAGTAGATGTATGAGTAGTTGGATGAGCTCTTGAAGAACTCCCCTGGACCAAGGACCCCCCAGATGACCGATATTGAATAGAAGTTGCGACTTTTGAGTGCGAGCCAAGCTGAGGAATGTTTTGCTCCAGTCAATACGTCGGCTCCGACGTGGTCAATGATGACACGCATGATTCCATAATTAAAGAATGGACCTATCAGTGTGCCGTAAACCTGTGCAATGAATAGTTCCTTCTCTGGAATCTTCATATAGAATCCAAACTTATAGTCGGAGCATAGATTCAAAGTCTGATCCAACACCTGACGGCCGAACACCAGGGCTGCAAGCACGGCTCTGGGGTTGCCGTTGAATAGAGCCCCAGCGAGGAGTTCAGTGAAATAAGCCATCCCCACCTGAATATTGGCTATGCCAAATAAAATGCCACTGGGATAAGTAAAAAGCAAGGAGACAAAGCTGATGAGGAGGAAACCCCACCACGGTAGCCCCCAGTCACCACCATATAGTGCTCCCAGAGAGAGACCGCCGGCGAGGACTAGTAGGATTAGGTACCACCAGTGGGGTACCCTAGGGAACTCTGACATGATTTTCAAATATGGATCGTCTGCAAATGCTCTCTTACCTTTGAAAGTCTCTCGAACGACATCGTAGCCATCCTTGCCATACCACAAAATTGCAAAGGCAATAGCCCCAGCGGAAGCAGCAAATCCCCAGAAGAAAGTCATGGCATACGACGTGGCCCAATAAGGAGCAGAATAATCTTCCATGGCAGTGTGGTTTCCACGGCCATCTGGTGTCAAGACACGTGAAATGTTGTATTCGGCTCCTGTATAGTCAAATGTGCTTGAGGACATGGCCGGAAAACTTTTACTGTCAAGTGTGTCTGTGAAGTAAAGAATGGGATATAAAAACCAGCATGAGAAAACAGCTCCAGCTACTTGTGAGGCCGTTGACCACAGGGGCGTCATAAGGGGACTGAAGAACGTTGCATAGTTCCAGTCGAGAGTTACATCCAGCATGCCAAATCCATACGACCCGGAACCAAGAATATATGCGATCCAGTTTCCGTGACCCATGTAACATAGGAGCGGCAAGGAACTGAGCATTGGCCAAATCAGGCTAGGAAACCATTGGTAACAAAACGTAGCTACGGCCACAAGAGCAAAATAGCGAAGCGACTTCGCAGCCATTGTTGGGTGTTTGTGCATTGCGTTGAGGAGAACCACGTTGGGTAATACGACAGGATAAAATATCTTTGGTGGACGAACAACGATGTCGCGTAGCAAGCCAACGAACCCGTACCCAAGCATTTGTGTTGAGATCAAAAAGAGGATGGCCCATCCTGCGTCAATTTTGTGGCCTATTGAATGGTTAATGGAAGAGTATTTGCGATGGATTAGTGGTGTTTTATACCATAATATAGCTCCAACGCTGAGAGTGGCCCAAGGCCATAGGCAGTTTTTTGACTGCCCCAAACAGCGACGGTGATCAGTGCATGTTCTTTGGTATTCCATGGTCCTGGATTGAGACTCCATTCATATCCAAACGTCTTCCATTTTCGAGTCGGCAGCCATCGAGCCATAGCATCTCCAGTCCACCAAGAAAGTAGCTGCACCGTGACTGTGGATATACTGGTGTTGTATGGTTTAAAGTAGTAAAATGTTGAGACTACGCAACCAATACCGACCCAAAATCCGCCCAAGAAAAAAAAGCGGAATGTTAGAATTGGTTCACTGCAATGTATGAGTATGCGAGGCGCCTACAGCAAGGCGGAAATACTTTTGCTTCGGCCTGGTTGCTACCAAGTGACTTACGTGGGGTCATTGTGTAAGGAGACAGTTTTTGCAACCAGAGGAACCGGATAGTCCTTAAGGCGGGGGTCAATAACTTCATCATGGTCGCTTGCTGTGACAGAACCGTTCAAAGAGTCATTGTCCCCTGAGCCTGATGATATGAGGCCTGCTGAAGATGATACTTGCTTTCTTGTCGCATCTTCGTGGCTGGAATCCGGCACTGGATGGCCAGGATTGGTGGGCTCCATGTTCTTGGGGCAGCAAACTGTTGATAGACCAGCGCAAGCTTCTCAACCAGACATGTCAATAAGGTGAGATATTTAAAAATGGGGTTTGCATTGAAAAGGCCTTTGCGGGGCATCTAGTTGAAGGGATCTGACCACCCATGAGAAGTCCGGGTCACGCATTCGTGGTTAGGGTGGGCGATCATTCAGCCACTTGCTGAGAAATGTCTCGAAGAGGTGGCGAGTTGCGGGAAAAACAAGATATTCCCGCGCGCGGAATATGCAAGGGAAAGCGGAACAAGAAGGAGATTTTATTTGGTGCTATCAATTTCTGGTATGCCTTGGACTTTGTCCGCTTCATGTACTGCAACGTTCCCGTGTTACCGTGACGGGGATGGTGGTGTTGGCCAGGCAGGGAGCCGAGCGGAATGCAGTTGATAGCGCCGTTCCAATGATCAACAGCCACTATTAGTAGTCAGCCCACACACCATGTCTGAGGATTCCCACATTAGGCGAGCTGCATGTGAAATTACATTTGGGCGCGGAGCGCACAGCAGAGATCGACAGACCGGAGCAACCCTCGCACAATCCAAGAACAAGCAATCAGTCCCTTCGGTGTCTTGGCCAACTTGCCGCTCTTGATACTAGGAGCACTCGCGAAAACATTCATGGTGTAAGATCTGCCAGAAGTCAGACATGCATCACTACTAAATGCCAGCAGTGAGCCCTTCCGATACCATGGAGCTACGTTTGATAAGCGTTTTTGGTGCTTGGTCAAATTTCCTCGTCATTTTTCTCGTCGTCCAGGCTCAAGGACAGCATCTGGATGGCAGTTTGCATTACGGATCACCTAATTCCGTGGGAATGGACCCCGCGGTGCTTGAGAAAATGATCAGAAATTTGACGGCATACACTCAGCCGGCCAACTATAGCAAGTTCACACACTACGAAATCCACCCTATCGAACCGGGGGGGACTGTTGCCATCGGATACAAAAGTACGGTTGTTAGCGCCTTTCCATTTGGAAAAAGGAGCCTTTATGCCAATGCTGATGGCGATGCATTGCCAAAAGGCTTTCAGGAAGATGCGACCTTGGATACCATTTATGATATGGCAAGCCTCACTAAACTTTTTACAACGGTCGCGGCGTTGCGAGAAATGGACTCAGGAAGGATTCACTTAAATAGCACCGTGGAAACATATATACCTGGGTTTGAAGTGAATGGAAAGACCGATATCACCATTCTAATGCTGCTCACTCACACGAGTGGGTTCGATTCTGGCCCTCGACCGCCGTTATATTCTTCCTCGTATCAAACGTACGAACAACGAATCAAAGCAATAATTAACCAAGGGTTGAAGAACACACCAGGCAGTACCTTTCTCTACTCTGACCTCAACTTCATGACCCTTGGAATAGTGCTGGAGAAGGTGACGGGGCAAAAGTTAGACACCTTGATTTCTCAGTTCACCACTCTACTCGACATGCGCGCTACATTTTTTAACCGAAATAATGTTGAAGGGCCCTGCAATCCCTTTTATCATCAGACAGCCCCAACTGAGTTCCAAATTGAAGTGTTGGGTTCTGGCGAACCTGTCCGACCCCAGCCAGTCCGTGGAACGGTGCACGACGAAAACACGTGGGCGCTGAATGGCGTCGCTGGCCACGCTGGCCTATTCTCTACTGCCAGGGACTGCGCGGCGTTTTGCCAGATGATTCTAAACAACGGGACTTATGGTGCCCATAGAATACTGTCTTCTAAAGCAGTCGATTTGATCTTCACCAACCTAAATGCTCATTTCCACAACATAGACTACGACCATGGTGCCGGCTTTGAGCTGAACCAGCAGTACACCGCAGGACCTTTGAACAACTCGCTTGTTGCCTCCCATACAGGGTTTACAGGAACTAGTATTGTAATCGACCGTGGCAGAGATCTATTCTGTATCCATTTGGCCAACCGGGTGCACCCTTCAAGGAACTGGAGTAGCAATAACATTGTTCGACAAGCAATCGGCTATTGGGTTGGTTCTAGCTTGGGACTTGATCTCAAATTTCCAAATTCTTAATTATGCACTCATTAAACATATTCATGCTTCTTCTTGCACATAGCACTTATGAAAGTGGTAATTATACCTGTTTGGGGGATAAAGAAGACGTTACATATTTAGCAGTTTCATGAATCTTTTCTTGCGCGGGATTCGTAGGGTGATGGGGTACTTCGGGAAAAATATTTGTCTACAGATTTATCTTTGCTCTTGGAGGTATATTTGGCCTTGTTATTCCAGTTTCGTGTTGGAGAAATGTTACTTGTTTTTACGCCTGTATCTAAATTGTATTGTTGTGCGTCGTTTTTTCCGTCGCTAATGAAGGGCTGTGTCTCGAAGAGAACCAGCCCGAAGACTTAGCCTCGCCCTCTGCTTCTATAGTGTCTTAGCTGTGCCATGTCGTCCAGACGTAGGCCGTCATTATTGATTCAGGGCTAGCTCCATTACACGTGATAATCTGGTTTGTGCCTCAAGGCCACTGGCGCTTAGTAGAGAACAATGACCCAAACGGAGAGCGTTCTTCTCTATAATTAAAGAATCAGGTCTTTTTTTTTTTTTAGCGATCGCAGCGCCTACGGGGAGAGAATGAGGCCAACCCAGTGTTATCGCAGAGCATGAATGAAATCGTCATCATTAAGTCCGAATTGCACTGTACCGCATACCGGTCAGATCAGTGCAGAAAAAAAAAGCGGCAGTAAACACGGCATTAGTGGCGAGTCGGTGAGCCGAAGCGACCTGTGGAATGCACCGAATGGCGCGTATCATTCTTAAGACATGTAAGCGGGTCGTAAAATAAATGTCACAAGATAGCGGTTGACTAAATAAGGCGTGTAATTAGGTTTGTATTCAATAATGGAATAGAATATATAGAAATAACGATAAAATATATTTTAATAAGATATAAAAAGATTCAATTCTTTATAGAAAAAGAATATTTATATTAATAATTTTAGACTCATTTTTAGTTATATATTTATTTATTTTATAATAGTAAACGTATAAGAGAGTTAGACTACGCATTGTCTGAACATTAATGTCAGCAGTCATCGGTGTGTCATTTTTTTTGCGATCGCCTTGACGTGGTAGTCAGCCGACATGGCAACTGACCCACAACGCATTTGCCCTGCTTTTGGTGTGCGGACAAGCTCTGCTTGCCACACATTATACCATAACATCGATTTTACCCCATTAACGGCTAGTTCCTGGCTTTGAATACATCGGTAGACTTCATCAGATTTAGAAATTTCCATACATATCATCTGATTGGTTGACTGCACGCATAGGTACGTCGCAAAGGCGTCTGTCTTTGCACAGGCCATCACTCCCACTCGTCGGACGATCATTAACCAGGCGGGCAAAAATCCAGTTGAACAATGGGCCTGAATGAACTAGACCACAATATTGATGTCCCAAGGAAACACTCTGTTGTCCCAAGGCATGCCCCCCCCGTGAATCTACGCATTAAAGGGGGTCGTGAACTAAGCGGCAACATCCGCCTTAAAACAAGCAAAAACGCCGCAGTGGGTTTGTTATGTGCGTCACTGCTTAACTATGGCGTCACTAGGTTTAAGGCCTTCCCACGAATTCAAGAGGTGTATCGTATCATCGAAGTCTTAAGAAGCATCGGCGTGCAGATCAAATGGTTGAACAATGGCGATCTGGAAGTTCGCCGTCCAGTCAATCTCGATTTGGCGAACTTGAACGTCGAAGCAGCCCGCAAAACACGTTCGGTTTTGATGATGATCGGGTCACTCATGCATGATCATACAGACTTCCAAATTCCATATGCCGGCGGTTGCAAGTTGGGGGCCCGGACAGTTCAGCCACACCTCTACGCCCTTGAAGATTTTGGAGTCAATATTATTCCTTCTAGAGGTCACTACAAGATAAATTCCAAGCCTAAGCCAGCCGGTCGCGTTATTCTGTACGAGTCTGGTGACACCGTCACCGAAAACACCCTTTTTGCTGCCGCCCGTACGGAAACCAAGTCGATTTTGGAATATGCATCTGCAAACTATATGGTGCAGGATGTTTGCTTTTTTCTCCAAAAGCTCGGCGTCAAGATTGAGGGTATTGGAACCACGGTTTTAAGTGTTCAAGGGTTGCCATTTATTAAGAAAAATGTAACCTATGCATCCACTGAAGATCCCATCGAGGCCATGTTTTTCATAGCAGCCGCGATCACAACCAACTCGGAAATTACAATCGAGAGGGTCCCTATCAGCTTCTTATCTTTGGAGCTTTTCAAATTGAAGAAAATGGGGCTCAAGTATACTGCTACCGAATGCTACATGGCGAGTAACGGGAAGACAGAACTGGCTGATATCACAATCCACAAACACAACGGCAGCCTTCATGCACTGGCCGACAAACTCCACCCCAACGTCTTTCCAGCCGGTATCAATGCAGATAACTTACCTTATTTTGTCCCTATTTCTGCTGTCTCTAATGGCCGGACCATGATACATGACTGGATGTATGAGGAGCGTGCTGTTTACTACACGAAAATGAACAAAATTGGCACCCAAGTGGAAATGATTGACTCGCATCGGGCTTTTGTCGTTGGCCCAACGAGGTTCGAGCCGGCTGATATGGTGTGCCCACCAGCATTACGTCCCGCCAGTCTGTTACTTATTGGTATGTTGGCTGCAGATGGTCATAGCACCCTACGAAATATTTACCCTATTCAACGCGGCTACGAAGACTTGGCCGAACGTCTTAATAGACTTGGTGCCAATATAGAGAGTTTTGGCAGTTCTAATAAGAGTAAACGCAAAGATTCTAGTTAGTCCAAGTTCTAAGATCTAGAGAATCTTCACTGGGAGACAAATGGTGTTTTTGAGATGATGTGTTCTGTTTGTTGCTATGTTATAAATGTTTTACTAAGCTAAGCTCTTTGTTTTCCAATGCGTCTAGTTAGATTGGTGTGACCGTCGACTAATGGATCCTCAAATCGAGATTTGATTAAAAAAAGAATGTAAACCCGGCAAAGAATTCAACGATCTTATCGAAATTGTGGTAGAAATTCGACACGATTTAAAATTACTATCTCAGCGAAGTCAGGGACACGGCTCAACCTTCTCCCCATGTTACTATATTTCTAGTTCTTATTCTTTGGTACAATGTTTGTGATAAGATGTAAACTCAAGATTCTAGTAGGTATGCCAACAACCCGTAATATGAAGACCCACCTCCTCACCCAAAGATAAACTCCCTGTAGTTGGATGCAATTGTTCTGACGCCATGCTCCAAATCCCAACCCTTGATTTCACACATAACGCGATACATTTCTTCAAGCTCATTATCCATTCTGTCTCCTGCTGTGTGTAAGTCGCTCTCGACAAGTAGGCGGTTGTCTGGAATTTGTTTGATCGCATCTTCGGTCTTAACCCTGGCATCATCCGAGGAAAGATTATTCGCCTTGCAGAAAGAAAAGAAGATTTTGGCAGGAATCGAAGGCTTAAGATATTGCTTGACTGCATCTGATTTGCCGCTAAAAGAGTGGAGGCAAATGCGAGGAGGATATGGCTTGCCTAGTTCTTTTGGAATGTCCGCATATCCGTTTTCTTTGCGCTCTTTTTGCTGCGCTCGACGTCCCTTTAGTTCATATCCCTTCCAGCAGCTGACCAAGGCGTCGTAAAGTACTCCGTGAACCTGAACACCATGTACACTCACGGCCCTGCCGAGTTCTCCGGCGAGTTTGAGATGGGCCATGAAAACTGATTTCTGATGGGCCATTGTTATTTTGTGTGGGCTTAGCGGCCGCCTTTCTCTGCCCCCGGGGGTCCGGGCTAGATCTCGAACAGCCTTTGCATCGAGTTCCCATTGCATTGGTAACCTGAAATTTTTATCGAGGCCGATTTCACCGACTATGGCCAGTGGATCGGCTTGAAGCCTTGCTCGTGTCTCAGAGATGAACGTAGAGAGTGGTATCGGCGTCGGCAGGTCTTCCCAAAAGGCAGGATTTTCGGGGCTTGGCGTGAGAACTGCTTTATAATGCGCTTCTTTTGCTAGTTCGACTTTTACTTTCGCGTCAAAAGTTGGTTCGCTGGTGGAATCATCATAGAGTTCGTGCGAAAACCATGGGTGTCGTCCGTAGCCAGCTATAATGGATGTTCGATCTCCAGGGAAACCATCCTGGTTGCTTATTCCATGACTGGCTGTGATACCTGCGACGACGGACTGATCCTGGGTTCGAGTTGCCATGATGGCCAATCCTCGGGCTTTCATTTTTGGAAGGCTGTCGATCGTGAGGGCTCTTTCTGCGATGTGATTGTGCGCGTCAAAGACACCCAGTTCCCACGGGAAAGGCGTGTCATATTCGCGAGCCGGCTCGGGCCCGTCAGGCGAGTGCTGCCCTTGTCCACACATTGTGACGGTAGTGTTTGCAGATTATGATGATGTTTTTGCTCCGGTCTGACATCAAAGAAATTGTAGCTCATTTATTATCGCTTTGCCAATTTGAGAAACAAGTGACTCATGTACACAATTGAGGCTGTGCTACTTTAGTGTAGGCAGATACATGGGTGCTGTCCGCCAGGAACTGTGGCGGTGCTACCCGCTAGCCACCTAAGATTACATGCTCGCTGAGGATTCTGTTTAATTGGAAGCGAGAAAAGCGGCTTGAATTTCATATCAGGAAAGAACTTTCCATTAAGATTATGTAGTATTATTCAATCGAGACGTGTTTCAATCTAACCTTTAAGAGATTTAGTGAAATGATTTCACTCGAGTGGTGCAGTTACTAGAACCGGCAAGCTCAGGTCAATGAAAGAATCAGTACTCATACAAAACCGCTCTACCTCCCAGGTTCTAATCACCAACTTTGGGGTTTGTAGTGTCTTCGGAGATGTAAGCTTGATTAGAATCATCTTTATCAAGCCCCTGAAATCGAACTCCTATGCTGTGGATAACACTATAAGCTGGGACAACAACGACACCCCATATCCCAAAGTTTATACCCAAGGCGGTGATAAGCTAAGCGCAAAGTCAGTATTCTGTTTTTTTTTTCTCTTCTTTATATCTATACTTGAACTCACTGGAGTTGAGGTGGAGCTAATACCTGACGAAATGCATTGCCCAGCACTTTCCAATGCTCTGACGTAGCTACTAAGTCGAGGAATGTCTGCAGCTTCTCTGGCGAGGCTGGGAATGAGCCAGTAGGCGTGGTTGTACGTTAATACCCAGTTAACTTGCCAGAGGATGTAAAGAGCCCAACCACGACCGAACCCCTTATCTGTCCAGTCCAAAGCTGGTGCCGAAGATGAATATTCTCGTTGCACAACGGTTCCCCAGGCCCAGCAACCGCCGATCAAAACCATCATAAAAATAAAAGAGACGGTGGCTCGCTTTCTAAGGGAAACTTTCTTTAAATCTAGAAAGGAGCCCAAAAGCAGGGATGCAATAATCTGGGCTAGAGCAGAGATGAGTGATGCGAGGGCCCGAGCACGAACAGAAAAGTACAAGGACATGTAGGATCCAATATACGGTAGGCACCAGTTAATGTAAATGAAGTATGGAGTCCTGCAATGCGGTCAGTATTCTCTTAATTTTAACAGGCAGAGAATATCTCGCACAAGAGTAGAATTTCCTTGCGGCGGATGAGCCTGCCTAATGCCTTCGCTTCTTCCATGTCAGGTATTCGTTTAGGCAGTTGGACACTGGTTCCATCGCGGCGAAGAATCTTTTCTGGAGACGAGAGAAGCAAACAAACGGCTGGCCCTAGACATTCTGATGCCGGTCAGTTCATGTCTTTGATTTGAGCATATTTTACTCACGAAGAACAACAAAGACAATATAGGTTCGCCAGTCAAGTTTCCCTGTGCTTTTGCCATGCACATTGAAGGCGAGATTTATGATGCCACCCAAAATTCCTCCACTGTTACGATAACAGAGCCAATAGGCCAGGTACTTTCCCCTTTTCCTTGGTTCAGGATAACTGAGCATTATTGCGCCCTCAGCCGCCCAAAATAAGCCTGCCGTGATGCCGCACGCCGCTGAACCTAGATAAATAAACCACTCTGTGCCATAGCGATTATTTGTATAGAGAGCTGCAGAGTAGAGAGCGTAGCCCGTAGTCCCAAAAATTAACGTATTTTTAAGCCCAAATCGGTTGGCGACAATGCTTCCACTTAGACAAGTCACGGTCATCAAGGAAAACAACAATGCATTTCCCGCCCTATTTGCAATTAGTTCAAGTATATTACGAGAGAGTTGGCAATAAGACTGACATGACGAGAAAAGGCGTTTGCTGTCCCCCAGCCCCCACTGAATTCATCGCATTCCACAATCCTGGAGCGGCAAAGGCTGCGAATCCTACCACAGTTGCCTGGAAAAAGGCTCCTCGGAACCAATGATATTTGATAGCGCCTTCATCCTCAAGAAGAGTTTCATCGCGTGGCTTACTTGGTCCAGCAGAACCTAGATCATTGTCGAGAGATGCCATATTAGGCGGAAGCAACGAAATATCTGCTGGCGATCTGATTTGCACCGAAATGGATAATAGTTGGGAGAATTGAGCAACTGAGAATATATTGCTCGAAGATTTATCAGAAAGAGCTTGTTTCTATACAGGGATCTTATGGCGTCATTCGCATATAGCCATCCTGCAAAAATCGGTCCAGAAACAGGCAATTTGATACCCCCGTTCAATCCTTCTAAACTTCATGGTACCCCTATAGGTGCAGTGATCTGGTGTGAAGATCTTGCCAAGCTACTAATATCCACATCACAGTTGAAATCCCCGCAAATATGCATAATCCCACTTCATTGATACTGGAATCTTGGTATTTACTAGCCCAGTGTGCGCACGTCATTGTATGCCAACATCGCGTTTGGTCCCCACTCAGGTGCACCATTGATAAGCATGAAGAAGGTCGTAGCAACACGTTTTGATCGATGGCAATTTCGAACGACACCCATTCTACTAAGCAAGCATGGCACCCACGATCAATTTTGAGCAATTTGAATTTGCTGGCCAGAGGAGAACAAACGAGCTCGGTTTTCAATGGAATGCTCCGTTCCCACTGGCTTTGAATTCTGTGGCATTGCCGAATACACCACTTGATGATTACATCAAGGCTATTAGAGAACTGACAGTCTCTGGAGAACTCTTCAATCTTGTAAAGCAACATGGGGGAGCAGTTTTATTCCGTGGAATTCCCATAAGTAACCCTCATGAATACAGCCATGTCGCCCATGCGTTTGGTTTCCGAGCGCACGAGGAGGTTGGAAGGCCACCTAAGAGAACAATCCTAGCCAAGAACGTCAAGACCGCAAATGAAGGGTATGCCGACCATTTTGCATTTTTCAAAAATTAAACTAATCAATAACCCTAAAACACAGACCTCCAGAACTTCCCATATGGCCACATAACGAGTATGGGTGGTCAACAATTAACCCTGCTTGGTTGACCTTTTCGGCTATCGTCGCAGCGCAACAAGGTTTGTGAAATTGAGTATTCATTTTTTGAGACACTAATGGCCCTTAGGGGGAGAAACTCCCATCAATTCAAGCATCCAGCTTGCCGCCGAAATTAAGCGACAAGCACCAGAGTTTTATGATAAAGTATTAAAGAAGGGTGTGCGCTATGTGTATCGTTACGGTACCAAGGATGTTGTTTCCACTACAGGAACAAGCGTATTTGGTGCTTACGGCCAGCATGTACTACCTACAGATGACGAAGTCACGGCGCGAGAAAAAATAGAGCAAGAGGTCAGACGTCACAGCAATGATTTCCAATGGAACGAGGACGGCAGTCTCACGGTGACACACACCACACCATGTAAGGTTTATTCAATCAAGAATATTTCATAGAAGGTGGCTAAATCTTCTTGCAGTGATTCGAATACATAAGGACACAGGTCTGGCAACCTGGTTTGGCAACGTCACCAGTGCTTGGGGCCGTAGTGTACACCATGGGGCGACGGAACCACCTTTCCGTGGTGATGATGACTCTTACCACCCACCTCCTCAGTATGGAGATGGAGAAAATATTGAGAAGAAATACCTTGACCTCGCTCTATCCATAGCCGAGTCTTCACAGGTGTTGTTGAAATGGGAACAAGGCGACCTGGTTCTGTTAGATGTGGGTACAGACACATTTGAACCTTCAATTCACGTGTTAACAGTCTCCGTTAGAATTACGCTGTAATGCATTCAAGATCTCCATGGGAAGGTGAGAGACGGGTTTTAGCTGCTTTGTGGGACCAAGAAGGGAGGGTTGATGATTTTAACGAGGGGAAGCAAATTTTTAAGGGCATTCCGCGCAGGCCAATCACTCCACCAACGTCAGTATAATTATGAAATATTTTAACGGCAATCCTTCATTCGTGTCTCAAAGTCATAAATCATATACATTGCCCCTAAATTGCAGTACAGATTAACTATAGGTCAACGGTAGAGGACTGAATAGACAACTGCGCGTATGATTTTATGAGTAGTCTCCTTGTCATAATACGCGTTTCCAATGCCGTAAACCTCTACGTGAATTTAGAATTATACATTGGTGCCATCTTTCTTAATTTCCGGCGGTGGCATATCCTCATGATGAACAACCTTTTCCACCGCCGCAACCGCTTGGTTGGCAAGCTCCTTGTCTTCAAACACTGCAAAAGAATTAGTATGGGTCAAAGTCATAGCAGGACAACCGCTTACAAAACGCTAATTCCTCAAGAGTGCGGCCGGAGGTTTCTGGAAAGAAGAAGTAAATGAATACCAGTTCGAACCCAAGCCAGCAACAATAACTGATTAGATATCTCCAGGAAGCGTTGTCAAGGCCGATTGGATTGACAAATGTGGTAAAGAAACCCGCAAGCCGACCGAAAAGCTGGAATAGAGCAATTCCACGACTGCGTTCGGCGTATGGCCATAATTCGACGAGATAAGCTAATACAGGTAAGATAAAAGCAGAACAGAGGAGGAAAGGAAAACTTACTGTATGTAAGAGCATTGTAGCCGATGTTGTATGCTGGGGCGTAAAGGAAAATGAATACAATGACTGCCCAACCCGCTGCTTCATTCTCTCCTCCAGACTCCCTTGCAGTAACAGCTCGCTCCATGGCTATTGTCCAAGAAATGTATACTATCAATAGCGAAGCTGCACAGGTCAGGTACATGGTCCTTCGCTTAAAGCGACGGACAAGCATGGCCACAGAAAAGGCACAAACGAGAGACCAGCAAGCGTTTACTACGTTAACCTTTTGCTTCACGGTGCTTTCAGTTTTTCCAATCATCTCAAGTAGATCTCCAAGGTAGTACGAAATCAGTGTGTTTCCAGACCATTGCGTAAAAAGGCCGAGAAAGGTGCTGACGAGCGCACGACGTCTCATCCCAGAGGTTGCCAAAAGGTCAATCCAAGAACGCTTCGAACCTTCGAGCTCAAGTCGTAAGGTGGTGTCAATTTGTGCCATTTCTGCAGTCACAAACTCGGAGCCCATATCGCCTTCAGCATGGTATTTTATGAGAATTTGGCGAGCTTCTTCACTTCTATCTTGTGATACAAGCCATCGAGGACTCTCGGGTACCATACTACAAACGTTAGCTTTTGCTATAGCAATTAGTTATTGATTAGGATTCTGCCATACAAAATGAAGATTATTTGTAGCAATGATGGACAAATTTGCAAGAGTGATGGAATGCGCCAACCCCAATTACTCATAATACTGTTGGTCCCGAAACAGATTCCAGCGGCGGTAATCTGGCCTACACGCCATTAGCTTTGTAAAGATTCAAAATGTCTTAATAATAACGGTGAGACCCGGATCACGCACCAAAAAAGTAGGCCACGTTGAATAGAGAGGTTAAAACTGGTCGTTCTTTTGGATAAGCCAACTCGCCAATGAGGCTACTGCCGGCAACAATGCACGTTGGTATTCCGAATCCAAGAATCATGCGCGCAATAATATACATGGCAACTATAGTAATGGTGAGTCTCTAGACGTTCAGGTAGCATTTTGCCGCTTACCATGTTGCGAGAATCCTTGAATCAGGGCGCCAATGACCATACACCAGCTTCCAAGGAAAATGCTCCATCTTCTTCCAAGTTTCTCGTTTACAATGGGAACCAAAGGAAGTGAAAGAATTGCCCCCAAAGAGTATGCGGCGGCTATGATACCTTGAAGACTTCCCTGAGGGTTGTCGAAATCTGGGCTTGTGAGAAAAAGATCCTCTGACTCTAGGAAGTAAACATACAATCTTTCCAATAATCGAGAAGCTGTAAGGCATTAATGAGCTGAGAGTCGAAGCCGGAAGTCAACTCAATACCCATGCAAGATGGGAAGAGAAGCAGATAGAGAATTCTCAGGTTTGGTTTCTTGTACCAAGGCACAGGGTCTCTCTCTACAATCCCTGTGAGAATGGCATCTGAAATGCCAGTTTCCTTCTGGCGTGATGGAAACACCATGGCAGTGGTCTGGCGTTGAGTTCTTAGCTTGAAACGATTGCAAAAGAAAAGCCAACCCTTATCGTTCGATTGCCTGGTTCGTGACGTCCTACAGTCTCCTCTTAAATGCCACCGGTAGAATGCGAGTCCGAGACACGGCCCCTGTAGCCATTTTGGGCCACAGATGAATTTAGCCGGCCATTCGGGATGATTTTGGGGCAAGCCAAGAATAATAGAGTTAAAAACTAGAGCCGAAATGATGCGGGGTCAGAACATTAACATGCGGGGTGATCCAGCGATGTAACGCTATTTAGCAGTCTGGGGATGCCAATGAATGATTTTATGCGGGTGACCGTCTTTTGCACTCCGAAGGAAAGTCGGCTGTCTATCGGCTGTGAGCATAAATGCCGAAGCACATGCATCATCCGTATATATTTATGATGAGCGAACCAGTTCAATATGGAACAGTTTCGTGTCTCGATAAACCCAACCCAGGCCGTCAAAAGGCGCCCACATCGGAAGCGGCAATACTACTAGATTTTGAACCTCTTAAGAATGACTTTAATACTGGATGTTTAACATATCATTTGAAGTATGATGGCGAGGCTGACCGTGATCCTTGATCAACCTAATCAGTAGGATGAGAGATGGCGGTGTGGTTGAGCAACTGCAGATATAACCAGTGTGGAGGTTGAAGTGGATGTCATTTCTTTTAACCCTCAAAATGCAAGAATTGTTGTTGCTTGAAGGAATACGAGTTCCAGTACTAATTTGTATACAAGTGTGTCCGGTCATACTTTCCCAGCCACTGATTAATGGCATTACTCCAACTTCTTGAATAAGACCTTCCTCAGCTAAATAGTTCCATGTGTACACCTAACAAAATATATGTGTGCACGCAGGAAGACTGTTATTAAATCACCTAGTATCTGCCCCATGAATTTTTCTCAATCAACTATTTGGTTTCCAGATCCGCCTGGATCCATCCCTTTGAGTGTGGTAGGCCTCCACCCTAGTCAGATGCCTTGTATCACGGCTTCTGCAAATTACGCCCTGCGTATTTAGATACCAGATGTTATTATCTCTTTCTCTCAGCGTAATAAAACATCGACACGATGAACCTGGCATCAATATTGACTTTCTTACATAACCTCGCTAGCGTTTATCAGGTATATGCCTGATTAATTACGGCGTAATACTGTGTTGAGGATGTGGGTTCTAACCATTGACCTCTCGAAAAGCTTAGTTAGAGCAGCAGATCAGTTAGTCCGGCTGCAACACTGGACTTGGTGATGAAGGGCTGTTGGTCACAACACCAAGGAACCCGACCATGCTTCTTCAATTAATGACTTTTGGCCAAGTTTTAAGGCTTACTTTTTGAAGGATCGTTTGATCGAGTAGTTCTAAAGACATTTATGATGCTTATTTAAGCTTAGTTGCTGTGGCTCTTTTGCTTATTTTACCTTTGATAGATCTCTAGGTCGCAAACCCTTTCGCGAACTCCAACAAATAGCTAGCCCTTTATTGTTTTGGGCTTGGTGTGTGTTTTATACTACAACCCAAATTCCACTGCATTTCAATACCTGCCCAAGAAAAAATCTTTGAGTGAAATATCAACAAAGAAGCTCAAAATCCTGACAAAGATAAAACCCTGATTGAGATGTTGTGTTGTATAGGGTATGTTATAAGTTTTTGATATAACTAATCGATACGGCTTCTTCTTGCTCTATCTCAGTCGACCAATAATATTTTTCTGGGTTCATAATTTCTCCATATTAGGATAATGGTCCCAAATTCTTTTCTCAAGTTCATATCCTGAAGAGGAAACATCAGGGTGTTGTGGAAAAAGCGTCTAGTACTTTCTTTTTTTTTGGCACAAGAACTAAACTCTACTACTTCTATCATCGGGTATTTATATGTCATCTTGTTTTTTTAAACCAGTTTTATAACCAAGATTAGATGTGTAGTAGTGAAGCATATAGCACTGCGCGGATTGATGATATTGAGATGTTGAATGCAGTTTTTCAACGGCTACTTTTGTGGGTCTACAGCTTCAGCGAGATTTTCCGGTTGATTCTGCAGTTTATGACTGGACATAAATGTTCATTTAGTATGTCTGTTCATATAAGATGAGAAACAATCCACCACAATCTCACCTTTGAGGGCTCTATAATTGTGGCAACGGTAATGGAATATTTAGAGGTAAAAGTCGTGCTCAAGTAGTCTATTTGAGTGGATATGCTTTCACTTTGATGGGTATGGATGCACATCAAAAGTCCCTCCACACATTGTCGACATCCACTCATGTGCCGTGGACTAAAACCCTGTCATATTACACGATTGCATCAATGTGACGCCCTCATACCTGGCAGGCACGTACCGACGCATAAACCTGGCCCTGAGACTGAAAGAAATATCGGTTAGAGATCCGGGAAGTGGGTCCCAGTGGGTCCCAGTGTTAACACGCCCATGCCTTTTCTTCTCGTACTGTAAGATCGTCCCGCTGCCACGCGTTGTCTCGTCATTTTGATACCATTTCTCGGAAGGTGGTGAAGCCTAGCTTTATTCCTCACACAAGGTCTAACACTCTGAGATATCAATCTAACGGAAAGGTAGTCGCAAAGCGCCAGCTAGTCTAAGACCCTCTTAGTGCACCATGGGCTGCAGAATGGACCATGATAATTTAGTTGCCTGTTGATGTTCCTTCGCTTAACTAGACTATGAGATTTAATGAGAAACCCCATTTATTTAACCTTCAATACGTATGCTTATCGCTCGGAAACGGCACGCTGTTACGAAAAGTGGGTGGGAGCCGAGTGACGCCAGCTATCCGAGAATTGCATCATAGTCAGGCGCTACGGCTGGCCTCTATAACAGCCATTTGGTCAAGCCACAAGCTCGCGATTACAGGCTTTCGAAGACGTATCAAGCCATTGTTGCCCGATCGAGTCAAAATACATCGGCTAGTCCCCGCGAACTTGCTTTTAACGGGCGATTCCCCCCACCAGAGTTTACATAGGCTGATAATCCACTGCGTAGCGGTTTCTCAAAGTGGGTCTCGTGGGCCAATTCCATTCTTTGTAAAATCTGTCTAACATGCCTTAGTGAGTGATCTTAGATAGGGAATTCGCAGTCAAAGCTGATTAGGATTAGTTGTACAAGATTCGATCGCTGCACCCAGGGCTTCCATCCATAAATAGTCCCGGATACACCTCATCGCAAAGGCTATCTTGCCAAGCTCCTGGTCAAACCTTATGCTAGTGTCTTGTTTGAGTACTGAATAACTCTCGCTATGGGTTGGTCTGATGCAGTCGGCCGTTTGGCCTTTGCGAAAAAGCATCACCGATCACCAGAGGAACGGGCATTTGTTCGACGACTGGATTTATTTCTCATGACATTCGGGTGTATTTCACAAGGTATTACGGAACTCATTAAAATGCTAAATCTCTGGGTCGCTTATAAGATATCTAGTTATCAAATACCTTGATCAATCCAACATCACTACAGCATATGTCAGTGGAATGAAGGAGGATCTCGGGCTGTATCAAAATGAACTGAACTTGTGAGTTACCAATATTGGACAGAAAGAAATAAGGAAATATTGACTTGGAGGCAAAATAGTTTCACAACATATTTTAACATCGGTTATTGTATCATGCTCATTCCCTCGCAAATCATCATGACCTATGTTCGCCCAAGTCTATGGCTCCCAGGCTTGGAAATTGCTTGGGGTGTAATTACTGGTCTGATTGCAATTGTACACAACGCGAAACAAGTTTATGCGCTCCGCTTTGTTCTGGGGATTCTCGAAAGCAGTGCCTGGCCAGGAATGATCACGCTCCTCAGTAGGTTTATTAAATACTCGTTGAGAAAATGCCTCAAAGGCCACTCTATTAATCTTCAATTATCATCTAGTGTATTGGTATACGCCATCAGAGCTTGCAAAGCGGTATGGGCAGATCTAGTAGTTCCTCTGGAGAGTACTCGTCTTTGATCACTAATCGTTTTCTAGAATGGGATTCTATCACTCCGCACGCGCAGTAGGCGGTATGATGTCTGGTGCATTGCAGGTGGCGATTTTAAATACTCTTGAAAACAGGAGTGGACTGGCCGGATGGCGGTAAGCTGAAGTCCTAGCATCTGTGCCAATACATGAATTTACTGACAAACCATTTCCAGGTGGCTTTTTGTCATCAACGCCATAATGACAGTATTGATTGGCTTCTTCGGCTTTGTGATGCTTCCAGACACGCCCAGTAAACCGAACCCTTGGGCGAAATGGTGGTTCACCGAGGACCATCGCCGGCTCGCACTTGAACGACTTGACAGATACGGGCGAGCCGAAGCGAAGAAGATTACCTGGGCCGCAGCAAAGTATGTTCTCCATGAATATGCAGTTTAAATCAATTTGATACTTATACCAATTGCTTTAGACGTGCTAGCCGTATGTGGATCACTTATTATATCCCAGCTTGGTGGGTAGTCAGCGGCATGAGTGCGGGTGCTTTGTCATATTTTAGCGTTTTCCTCAAAAACCTGACCGATTCCGACGGCCAACGTGTTTGGACTACAACGCAAGTCAATGCTATCCCTATAGGAGGAGGTGCTGTGCAGGTTGTATTCAGTACGTTTTACCATATCAACGGTGTGGAAATTTGGCCGTGTGTCTGACCATGATGACAGTCTGGATTTGGTGCATCCTATCCGATCTTCTACAAGTCCGGTGGCAGCTTATTATCCTGCAGAGTGAGTTTAAATATGACCTTGGGATACACATGTACTGACAATTTGGTCCTGCAGGCGTCATTGGCGTTGTTCCCGCGATTGTCATGTCAATTTGGACGAGAAACCCTGCCGAACTGCCATTTTCAGCTGCATATGCCAGTTACTTTATCACATATGCTTGCCAGGGATCAGGCCTTATTCTCTTAGCTTGGTTCACAGATATGTAAGCTTTTATAGTCACTAACAGGGAATTGAACTTGGCTAATTGGGTGAATTTTACCCTTAGGTATCCCCAAGACCCAGAGGCACGAGCACTGATTGTCGGTATTGCTGTTGTCGCAATCTATGCCGTCGACGCCGGCAGTACGGTCAAGGTATGGCCAGCAACTCAAGCACCATACTGTAAGTGGATAGAATTGCATTGGCTGTGTCTCTCCTTTGCGGCTAATATCTAATTTTTGCCAGATGTTACCGGCTGGACTGTTATGCTTGGGATGTGGCTTGCCGGAATCATTTTGATCATCGGGCTGTGGCAACTTGACATCCGCCTCCTCCTGTAGGCCCAACCCTTTGACCCTCTAAAATGCCACCAAACACTAATCACTAACTAAATTCAGGCCCAAACGGGTAGCTTTTGAAGAATCTCGGGCCAACGCTGGCACAACCTCTGATCACAGCAAGGACCAGCATTCTGATGGCGAGGCGAATTCAGTGGGTACAAAGGGAGGTGACATCGTTCGAGTCAATCAAACGGTTTAGATTCCGGGTTTCGTAAATACAAGATCGGTAAATGAAGGCGCTGGGTTTGATACCTCATTTCTTCAGCCAAAATGATCTCATTCAGGAATCCTCACAACAACCCGCCCTGTTATGCTTTCCGTTTTAAGTTTCTCAAAGATTTCTGGAATTTCGATGAATTCACGAATTTCAATGAGTGGCTTGATTTTCCCGCTTGAGGTCTGATGTAAAAGTGTCTTCATTTGGTGTTCTGTGCCCACTGCAACTCCCATGACGGTAAGGGCTTTACACTAAAATTAGTTTATGCAGACTGGAATTTTGTGCATAGAATACGTTACCTCGAGCTGAGCAAAGTGAAGCTGGTACGGGAATGTGGAAATCATTGGCTGGGAGGCCTACGGTGATGATGTATCCCATATTTCGTACCAGCTTTGGGGCCATCTCGAAAGCTGCTTTCGCCCCCGAAACCACTAGCACAGCATCTGCTCCTTCTCCAGTAATTTCCTTGACTTTCTTTTCGACGTCTTCTTCTGCAAAGTCGATAAAGTGCTCAGCGCCACAGCTGAGGCTGAGGTTGCGTTTAGATTCCCCAGAGTCGACGGCAATGACTCGAAATTCTTGCAATTTGCTCGCAATCTGGACTCCAATGTGACCGAGACCGCCGCCAGACCCAGAGACCACAACCCAGTCGCCTTTAGCCAAGTGACCATCAAGCTTCGAAATCCCGCCCGCCATTGTCAGGCCTGCGCACAGCAGGGGCGAGGCCACCTCGCTTGTAACATCGTCAGGAATCGTCGTGACATACCTCGCATCTGCTACGACGTATTGCTGAAGTGTTCCATGCACATGTTTGCCAGTATTCACTTGTTTGGGGCAATTGTTCGGATAGCCCCGAGAGCATGCTCGACAGTTTCCGCAAGCACTATAAAGCCATTTCACGCCAACTCGTTGTCCAAGCATTGATTCCGCCACTTGATCACCTACTTTGACGACGGCGCCTACACCTTCGTGGCCTACAATGGGTGTGTACGGGCCCCATCCTAGAAAGGCTCGAATTTCGGAACCGCTGCATTTGGACACGTCCATTAGAATCAGGCCCTTGTTGTGATGAATGGGTTTAATCACGCATTACCAGATACCACTAAAAGATAGCTTGACGAGAATTTCGTTGACGCCAGGCTCCCCAACGGGGACATTGTCTTTGATATTAATTTGGGCGCCTGGGCCTGGGTTCTCAATGACGGCCGCCTTCTGGACAAGTGGGATGGACGGATGCATCTTGTCTGCTTGCGCTGCACGCTTTTAATTGCACGACTTGACTTGAAAATGGCCAAGGCAGCTCTAATATCAGTCAATAATGAAGCCAAAACAATGCGCATACATTAATAATCTTTTAGCCCGGTACCGATTGAGCAATTGCCGGATGAGCGGGGCCTCGGAGCCATGAGGCCCCCAAGGAATGCAGGCGAAATCATGACGTCGCTTTGCGAGCATGATCTCCAGGGGAGGCGGACCGCTGACCCAAGGCCTAGACCAGGGATGCACGAACTATGTTGTACAACGCATTAGTGGCGACTTCATTGGCCGTGCCCTTGGCACCAAAGTGATCCAAGGTGCTCCTCGGTAAGCGGTGGGGTACTCGCGGCACGGCTGTTGAAGTCGGCAGTTTCTTTGGGCGCTAGCCTTCCCTAATGAACTGCCTGAACGGAGTAGCTACTAATTAACCTTCAGGTCTTTCTAGGGCCGGAGACCTTGTCCTCGCAATCGCATGGGATTTAGAAAACCCCTCTGAATATGAGTGACCGACGGCCTTGAATGGAAGCCGATCACAGAGAAGCTACAATTTCCAACATCCACTTTTCTCAATGTAACTCCTGTGGGCCTGTCACTGTGCTTGACATGAAAAATTGTTGCACTTCGCATGGATGATTGCATTTGGTTCACAGGATCTAGATTCGATCATGCATATCGGTCTCTGGCCGCCATGTGCAGACCTACAGATCTACGATCTTCAAACTCTCCTGATTTATTGCGGATGAAGTTATGTCCCAATTTGTTTAAATTTTTTTTTATACTTGAAAGAATGCTACAATCGTCATGATACACGTATTTCAGCTATTGCTATACACATTCACCGCTCAACCGATGCGGTGCGATCCACCACGATAAGTCCCGCTCATCGGCGGGAAATGGCAACGTTAAGACCCATCGGCTTTCGCAAAAATCCCTCTCGTGTCTCCATCACCTTCTGCCGCAATGTGACGCCGTATCGCTTAATCCATGTTGCAGCAATGAGCCTCATTTGCATCTCAGCGACATTCCTGCCCACGCACGATCGCGGACCGTGGCTGAAGGGAATAAAAGCCGTCTTTTGGGCTTCAGTCACCGTCTCCCATCTCTCGGGTCTAAAATCGTCGGCATCCGGGCCCCAGACCTCCTTGGAGTGGTGCACCGTGTAAGTGGGGACACTAAGGACGGTTCCAGGCGGGAAGTAGTGGCCCTGGAGCGTAATTCCACGCGAGTTGGGCGGGATCTCGCGGGGCAGACCAATGCCGGAGGGGGAGTGGTACCGCAGCGTTTCGTTGATGGCCATTCCAAGGTATGGAAGATCCTTGACTTGGGCATATGTGGGAACAATCTGGTCACCAGGAACGGCTTCATCAATCTCGCGCTGGAGCTTCTCAAGAACCCCCGGGGTCCTGACGACGTTGTAGAGGAAAGCACAAGACGAGTTGGAGGTGGTATCACTGCCGGCAATCAGTTGGGTCAAGGCCTCAGCAGTCAGTTCTGCACGGCCAAGAGGCTCGCCCTTTTCGTCTCGGCCTTCCATCAATCGAGCGAGGAGATCCTTTCGGTTGATGTCTGGGGGGTTTTCGAGGCGCTCGCTAACTCGGGCAATGGCAATTCCGGCGAGATTCTCGACAGCTTGAAGGCCTTGGCTGAAGAATGAATCGGGAAACCACTTGGCGTAGGGCTTCAACCAAGGCATGCATCCAAGCGTGGCCGAAACCTCGCCGCGACGGTTCATAATCTCGCAGGCTGGGGCATAGATGGCAGGGCTTGTTGGTGTGGCCTTGACCTCTGCAATATCGGCACCACTAGCAAGCATGCCTATCCATAAAGATTAGCGAATTGCTGTTCAACTCAGTGCTTCAATACTCACCAAACGGCTTGCCAAACGCCAGATCGGCAATGGTGTCAAAAGCCAGGTAATTGACTAGAACATTTTTAGTAAGTGCGTTTCGGGAAATTGGGGATTTGCGTACACCACGAGAGACAATCCAAGAACGCGGTTCCGTCCGTGTTTGGCGAGTTCTTAATTCTAGAATCCCACTGCTGGGCCCATAGATCGAGGTTTTGGCGAATGTAAGGCTCAAACTCGAGAACTGACTTCGGGGCAAAGGTGTGGGACACAATCTTTCTCTTGCGGGTGTGCTCGGCACGGTTTCTAGTGTTGAAGAGACCCCGATGAATGGAGACGAACGGGTCATAGAAGTCGCTGATCAACGTATCAGATTATTGGACACGTCTAAGCACTAGTATTGGTGTATACTTACGACTTGAGGAAGCCATTGCCGTGACCATAGATGGCCTGGATAGCCTTGTAGTCGGCGATGCTGATGTGGTTTGGTGCAATGCGAACAACAGTGCCCAACTTCTTGTGAGCTTTATCGACTATTTCGTAGCGCTTCCCCCGTCTGCAGGCAATGAGTAGCCAGATGTTGCTGAACTGCGCTCCAAATGGGGCAGGGATGTCTCGAAAGCCACCAAGCTTTCCAAAGTGCGGAACGATGTAGTATGCAATGATGGCAACCAGCAAAACAGCTGGTGCTCCCCAAGGAGAGACCAATAAGTTGATGAGGGCCATTGTATTGAGGAGATCATATAATGCTTGACTGATGGTTTACAAACTATGGCGATAGGCAGTAGATATATTTATGTGGAAGCCCTCTGTGACGTAAATCTTGGGAGCCCAGCGTGGCATCTTGCACCTGAGGGGAGCTCTTCGTGACGCCAATTAGAGCTTCGGCAATTGCTCTTCTCCCCAGGTGGCTTTAGCGCCACCACCCCGCCATCCAGGAATCAAGCTCCGAGGAGCGCCTCGGATTGGCCTGCGGGAAACATATTCGGCATGAGCCCCGCGGATGCGGAGATGGCCATGTGCAGCGTGGACAGTAGCAGATGGCCGGTGCATTGTAGCAGGCAATGGGGTTCCGCCCAAACCATCTCGGGGTTCGGGTCTTGAGGCTGGTTATCCACATGGCACATCGGCACCAGAGCATCCTTCCCCATATTATTAGAGCCGGCGCCGGAGTTTTCGACTCCACTTATTTCCTCGGCGAGAGTTGTCTCTGACTGGCTACTTTCTCCACGCTGGACAGGGCGAACTCGACGGTGGCGCTTGGCTCGGACTTCGGTGATGGACCTCAATGTCACACCCACCATGTTGCAGTCGGATCCGCTGCAAAGGATCGTCAACAGGCTAATACTTCCCGTGCCGTGTTCATATGCACCATCTTCATCCCAGCCGCCCCCGAGCATCTCATAAATCACTTTTAATACCTTCGGTCCATTTTCATCCAACACGCGTCGAAATGGCAAAAATACTGGGACGAGTAGCATGATTCTCCATTTACCAGCCAAAAGATGGACACCAAGACCCTGTTCAGCTACTCGGACGTTGCCGAGCATTCAACTAAGAAAGACCTATTTGTCGTGATCCATGACAAGGTCTACGATTGCACAAGCTTTGCTGATGAACACCCGTTAGTCTGACTCACCCAATTCCGCTTCTACGAAAGAACGTCGACGCCTCGGGCTGGGAGCACTCGGATTGCCCCAATTCATGCACGTGACCTGGACTAACATCAAGTGGCGCACAGTGGTGGTGAAGAGGTACTGCTAGACGTGGGGGGCAAAGACGCCACGGACGCATTTGAAGATGTTGGCCACAGCGATGAAGCCCGCGAGATTCTCGAAAAGCTGATAGTCCGGCAAGTATTCAGACAGGTACGCTCACCTTCTTCACAAATTTACCATATCGAATATTCGTTCTGACTTGTTCCAGCCTGGTGATGAAGGACCAGTGGGTCCCGGTTCAGTCCCGCTCGCCTCTCAGCCTGAAGGGAAAAGTTTGACGATTTATATCCTTTTTGCACTAGTTGCAATGATTGGTTCGGCTGCCTATCAATACATACAAGCATCTCAACTTTTATAGAATAAATGATACCATTTGAGCATGTTAAGTCGGTTCCGCAGCCGTGACCGCATGCAAGTAAAGTCTGGCCTTGATTTATGGATGCCTTCAAGCTGAACATCAGTGACCCTGTCTTTACTCGCCCATTTTCCTCATTTCTCGTCATTTCACAAATTTTTAATGCATTTCGTTACAGAATACATCTGTCCAACGCCACTCGAATATCACCAAAGAGCAGTCTAGCATGCAAATTAGTAACTCGAGTTGCCAGAAGATAGAGTTTCAGGTTGTTGATACCCAAAACGAGTTGATTAGATAGCATTCAGTTAGTTGGATACATATCAAGGTATACTAGATCCCATGACAAGCAACTAAGTTGGCGATATCAACAGCCCATGTGTTGTTTCGCTCAACATCCCTGGTCAATTGTCGGCATTCAGACCCCAAGTAGTTCCAACTATTATTCCGACAACAATCTTATCTAACATTCGGACTCAAAAATCATGGAGCAGGCCATGAAAATGTGAGAATTGATGATTTATTAGAGCAAGTGTCCGCCATTCGGAGGTTCTCAGATCTCCCTATGGTTCTACCTATAAAGACTCGCCCCGCACATTGAGCAAGAGACACGGAAATCTTAGATAATTGGCACGTGAGAACGGCATATTCTAATTGGGCGTCGATTGTTACGCCAATATATAATACATGCCTTACTTGCAATTTTTCCAACATTGTGGCAACAGGAACATCCCATTTTGTCTGAGATGATTGATCCACATTTGTGATGTCGTGACTGTTGCATGAGCGAGCGCAAACCCCGAGGGACGCCCGATCATAATCGCTCAGTAGCACGCTCCACCAAAACAAAAAAAAAAAAAAAATTGAGTAGCATCAGGTGGATGAAATAACAGTTAATGACATTTTGTACGGTCTTCTCTCTTCTGATGGTTTGCGTCTCTATACGCTCGGTGCGCCCGACGATGACGAAGGATTGCGTCTATGGCGGTAACGGCGATAGCGGCGAGCCCGCCGAATCCCGAAACTCAGTCGTGCAGGAATGGCCCAAAGTCAATCAATGCTCTCTTATCACGCTCTCCTCCGTCAGCCATTCAACGGCTAATTGTTCATAACATAGTGGCCGCGCGTAGCGGAGAGGCCGGATATCTGCGGGTCAATCGGGCGCTCCCTTTTTGTTAATTCTTGCCTCATAGTGGAGTCGAGTCGTAGCGAAACGTCGCCTCTGCAAAGACGATGACCGAAAGCTGAATGCGTTGCAGACGACGACACAAGACCCACGTCCTAATGGGTATTCTGACATCACCGCACAACAGGCCCGGCTTAATCATTTCCCGCAGGGCTTCAAGCTGCCTATGCAAAGTCTCAACTCAACTGCATGGTCCAGACATACAAAGTAAGCTTACTTTGAGCAGCCGAGACCTGGGCGGTGCTGCTTTAGCCTAATCTGAGGGACAAGTGGGAGCGTGATCGAGGCCTCTTTATACCCTCCACGCAGAAGTGGCCTAGCGGAAGAGCACAATGCTTGGCGTGAGTGATCAAGCCATTCACGGTGCAGACCCAGTACCCCGGATTGGAGGATTCAATGTTGCAAACCCACTCATCCACTCGGGATTGGCAATGCCTCGAAATACGGGGTAATTGTCCCATGCCTCCATCACGTCAAGGCGTGCCCGCCCCGCGTCTCCCGGGCGTGAGGCGCCGCTGTGTCCCATCTTGGGCTAGGGCCATCGCAGATCGCGGGGCGAGACCACGGCAAATGAAACCGGCTGCGGCCTGATTGGCTCCCGTGACTCTTTTCTCGTCTTTCTCGGCCCGTCCGTCATGGTTCTCGACCTCCAAACATGTCATAAAGCCAGATGCCCTGAACTACTCCACTCTTGACACAACCCGTCCCTCAAAATTCCCTCTCGCCTGATGAGGTCCTTATCACGTGTGCAGCTTCCACTGCTGAAGACGCCTGGCGAGTAGTCCACCGAACATTACGAGACAATGGAGCCGACGACGAAGACGAAGAAGAGGGCATTTCGAGCCTGCGTGCCCTGCCGAGCGCGCAAAGTCCGCTGCATCGTGACAGAGACGTGCCAGCCATGCATGAACTGCAAGTTAGATGAGAAAGAATGCGACTTCGCCAGGAGGCCCAGCATACCGCACGTTCCATCCCGCCCATCACTTCCTTCCCTGTAGCTAACCATGGTCCAGCCCAAAATATCCACGAGGTTGTCAGCCAGGCCTGAATAACGCAGACACCCAGTCCGACGCCTCGGCCAGCGAACTTGCGCCTTCATCAGCCAGAGGCCGCTCTCCCAGAGCTCCCGATAATGTAGGAGGCAATACTCTCAAGAGGCGGTGTGCCGGCGATGGTATCCAGGGTCAAGATTGCAATCAAACGTCAGGGTCAAATCAGGTGTCCAAAGGTACCAAGAAAACAATGCCTCTGTTCCGCCCAAACCAAAAAAAAAAAAAAAAATGGCAGACCAACGTACTAATACGGTATGCGCAAAGAGATGGCAGGCCTCTTGTATGATCCAACGAACCCCGCCTATTCCTTTCTTCAAGCGCCCAAGACCAAGACAATACTGCCGCAGGATCTCGAGTTTCTTTACAACCAGGGGTGTTTTAGTGTGCCAGAGCGACATGTTCTCGACGAATTTATGAAGCAGTATTTTTCCTTTATCCATCCGATTCTGCCTATTCTTAATGAAGCCGATTTTTGGGCCATGTATAATTCGAAAGATACGGAAGCTACAAACGAAGACCGAATATCTATAATCGTTCTTCAAGGAATGCTTTTTACATCCGCCACAGTAAATTCAACCATTCCTCTTTTTTCGATGGCTCTTAATTAACGGACTGGCTTAGTTTGTATCCCACGAAATCAGACAGAGCCTGGGCTTCAAAACAACTCAGGATGCAAAATACTCCTTCTACAGACGTGCAAAGGTATGCACCACTCTTGGACGACGACGCGACAATAATTAACGTTTAAAGCTACTTTATGACTTCGGTTACGAGCGTTCATCGATACCTGTCGCGCAGGCTGCGGTACTACTCTCACATTCACACCTAATCCCGCTTCCCTATGGAGGATTTAAGCAGCTGGGCTCGTTATGGGCAGGCATTGCAATTCACCATGCGCGAGATGCCCGGGCGCACCGCTATTACATGATGACACCAAGTAACCCTCCGTCACCCAAGGACCTGAAACACTACAATACGCTCAAACGACTTTGGTGGTGCTGTATCGTCTCTGATCGAGTAATCCCGCTCACATCTCGCCAAAATATTAAAATTACGAGAACCAACTTCAACTTTGATGGAAGCCCAGCCTTGAGTATTGAGGATCTTGCCGAAGAAAACGACTGTTCGGAAGTTTACGATTCTACGACTAAACGACTTTTGGCTCAGGTTACGGTCAAGATTGTAGAACTATGCGTTGTTCTCACAGACGTGTTGACTCTGTCTGCCCTTGTACACGAGAATCCTAGCTGGGGTATTTCTTCAAGACTGGCAGAGACGAATCAAGCCGGGATATGCCGAATTCGACTACAACGATGGTACCAAACATTTCTATCAATGAAATCCGCAATGGGGAAAATGACGGTGGATAACTCTGGCGCGAAATCGTCTAGGAGTTCTGTCATCTTATTCACCAACCTAGCAGAGATGTATTACCAGTTAGTTTCTCCTTCTCGCTCGAAGGGCTTTGCTAATTCCTGACATTATAGCTCTGCGAGACTCAATCTCTGTCACTATGAGATGCTACACCTTGGTCAAGCTGCACTCACATTAACTCCACTATTCGACACTACAGACATGACCCAGAAAACATATGAACTTCAGAACGCCACGTCTCAGGTGACAGAATGCCTAGCAGAGTTAACGCGGCTAGGGCTGATACGTTGGCTACCAATGAGCGCGTAAGTTTTTGAAACCTCAGCATTACCAATCTGAAATCTAAACTATTTGCAGCGTTGGATGTACCGCTTTCCCCCTCGCCCTTCAAATTCTCGATGCCGAGCTCTTCCAAAAGAAACTAGGCGGCATTTCCCCATCCAAAACATCAGCACCGTTTTCCGACTACCAAAGAGAAAGACTCAATATCCTCGTCGAAGCTATGAAGGTCTATCGACCTAGATACTGTATGGCGGACTGGATCACCCAAACCGTCAAGTTTATCGTAAACGCAACCCACAACTGGTTGCCTTCAAAACCTATGGAACCAGGAAGTTCGAAATTATCCGTTGCCAGTTGGATCGAAATACTTCAATTACAACCAACCTACTATTTACGACTAGCTCTAACCATGGATTTAAGCATCAGCAATGGAAAGCTACCCGACGATGACGACTTTCCACCGGGACTTCGCCAGGCCTGGCATGGCCGTATCACAGCTACAGTCTCTCCAGAATTCATCCCGATGAACTTTGGGGGTTTCTTCGGCCCCGGCATGTCGGCTTCGGAGCCCAGTCGGATGCCACAGCGATTGCTCGAGTCCACTGGCGAAACGCTCGACAATTCTACGCCTTATGTCGGAGGGGAACCATCGTCCGAGCTCCCTATTGAGCAAATTGATCTTCCAGAGGAACCCGCTAACAAACCCGACACATTTGATAGCGCCTTCCCCGCACTGGCGAACTGCCCCGATGTTCTTGCACCACAGTCCAATACGGCAAATGAAAACTTCTTAAACACATTTAGCCCAGCCAACTTTGGCGAAGATATCTTTTCGTTCAACCCCGAGATTCCATTCCCGGTGTTTCCCTCGCAAACCTTTGACTTCTCGATGGGAGGTAGTTATTCCATTCACAACTCACTGAGCCCACTGGGGAAAGGCCAGTGGGCCAATGGCGAGTCTGATATAAACCCGGACGAGGCACAGCAGCGGATAAATGACTCTTTTCTAGAGTCATTACGAGAAGCTACAAGCAGAAGCTTCAGAACCAACGGGGAGCGTTTGCTAGAGGAACTGAATAGGGCTATCAACTTGCCGTAACCGTAAAACACCAAGTTTCTTGTATCTAAACGAAATTACTTCTGCCCTCTTTACAGAAGAGGGTTTAAATGTATATACAAACGCCGCAAATAGACGGATGGGCATAGGGCGTATAACGCCTAGGAGTGGGATTATTTGTACAAGTAACAAGCGACAATATGCTCTGAAGGTTGAGGAATCGCCTCCCTTTGGAAATTGAAATATCATCATGATCATCTGTAAACTGAGATTCTCATATTTCATAGACCTTTGTGGCTTGTGAATTTATTTTAATAGTGACGTGATCTTATAAACAACCATACATGGTGGATGACTTTGCCGGGATTTCATCGAGCTTTCAGGCTTGTCACCCACCAACGCAAGCTCTCCTGCTTTCTTGCCTACAATACTCTGCAAGATATACGGCCTCGCTTGTAGTTAATGGCAATCAGCCTGAGAAGAGAACGCATGGCACTTTAAGTGAGAGAAGTTTGGGGTGGGCCCAACATCCATTTGCCCAAATATTGATTTATGCATGTGCAAGAAATTAGAAAGCATTGTGAATAGACTGTGGCTTATCCATCATTGAAGAAAAACTATCCAAAATTTCGAGTGTTCAATATATTCAAATGTGCCCATGTTGTATTTAAGAGGAGCATGTAACTGTGCACGATGAGGCTTTTCTTTTCTTTTCTTTTTCTTTTTTTTTGGTAATGCCGACCTTCATTCTTTCTACTTTGCTTCGCGGCCTCATACTTGAAAACATAAACCTACTCTCAGCCTTGAGCATCTGGTCGTTGCGTGATTAGAGTTTTATCCTCGCTAAACTTCTCCGCACGATTCTTTGTCTCGACTGGTCTGGACTCGAATTAGTGTCCCTCCGGTCCAGTGAGACTGTTTTCGCTGCGGGCCCCATTCCGAGATAAGGTGTAGCGTCGATCGTGCCAAACTAGTTCCCACCCTAACGAGGCCAACAGTCTTTCGAGATGGGCCATTCCTCACTATGAGAGAATTTCCCGGTATCCACATTCACCACTCACCGAATTCTCTCCGCAACAGCTGCATCATGGCTGAAGCGACGAAAGGATCAAGTCTTGAGCTGAGCTCATGGCTACAGACACTGCAGTTCCCAGAGGCTCGCAAGTCACTTTTCACTGCCATTATTCCTGAACTCCTCAAAGCCACCGCCGATGTTGGCAAGGTGTTGAGGTCCGCAAACGTCAGCCTTGCGGGGTCGGCGAATACCTTTGGCGATGAGCAGCTCAACGTTGATGTGTTGGCCGAGAATCTCATTCGAGATGCCATCTCCAAGTGCCCAACAATAGCCACTGCCAGCAGTGAGGAGGATCCTGTTGAGCGACCAGCGCGAGAGGGCAGCGCCGCGAGCCAAGGCGCCCAGTCGGAGCAATATACGGTTGCATTTGATCCCCTTGATGGCAGCTCAATCATTGCCCCCAACTGGTCTGTCGGCACCATCATCGGAATTTGGGACGGAAGTTCGGCATTGGGTCAAAACCCTGCTGATAAGCAGGTTGCGTCTATACTTGGCGTATACGGCCCACGAACCACTGCATTCGTGGCTGTACGTGTCTCTGGTGCTCCCGACGTGTGCTTCGAAGCCAAGCTCGGGGAGGATAGCACTGCAAAGTGTGAGATAGTTCGGCCCCAGGTTCACCTTGCAAAGCCCCCGTTTAAAACCCGTTACTTTGCACCGGCCAACCTGCGCGCAGCGGCTGAGGACGTCAAATATATGGGCCTTGTCACGAAGTACATCCAAGAAAAGTACACGCTAAGATACAGCGGTGGGCTCGTCCCGGACCTCGTTCATGCCTTGGTAAAGGGTCATGGCGTCTATATCACGCCCGTTATTCGCGAAAGCGAGGCGAAATTACGACGACTGTACGAGCTGTGCCCGGTGGCTTTGCTGATGGAGTGCGCGGGTGGCAAAGCAGTGGAGCCAAACGGGAATAGGATTCTTGACCGGGCGATTGGAAACTGCGACGAGCGGGGAGGACTTGTGTGCGGAAACGTCGAAGAGGTCGATATTGCGAAGGACGCGCTGAACTAGCCGATTTACATTTTTATTTAGACAGGTTACACCGGTACAAATCGATTGGCGTGCAAGGGAAAGCAAAGCAAAGCAAAGCAAAACCACAAACAGGTAATGTAATGCACTGGAGAAAGAGAGAAAAAAAAATCACAATCACGGGAATAGCAAGTAGCAGGTCTTGGCATAGATTTGCAAAAAAAAAATCATAAACGAACGTCTATTTTATCTTGTCATAAGCTCCCTGTCTATCTGAAACGGGCTTATGAACAGATGGGGTATCGAGATATGGCCAAACGAATGCGTCGCTAAAATAAAAATACAAGAGTTGGTTTGGTTTGGTTGGTTGTTTTAGAAGCCATCCAGCTGCTTGGATCGCTGGTGCTCCAGGATGCAAATGGCCGACATGGCGGCTGTGAGAACCCAGTGGTAGCCGATCTCGTCCGTGTTTCCACTGCCCTGGTACTGGAATCCGTAGCTCTGCGGGTGCTTCTCGTCCTCGATCAGCACGGCCACCTCCTCGCCCTCGTTCTCAACCGTCGAGGACCGGCTGCTGGCCGCGGGCGACTCCTTGCTCTCCTTGGGCGGCGCCCTGCAGCGGCGGCGATTGCGATTTTCACGCGAGTACTCGGTCGACTCGTGGCGGCCGGCCGGGGGGCCCAATCGGACCAGCTTCCACCCGGGCCCAGACACGCCGAGACCCCTCACTTCGTCCCTCGCTGTGCGGCGCCACTCAAACGCCTCGTTACGGTAATTGCCCTTGTATCCCACCATCAGGGTGAACTTGTAGCGGTCCGACTTGGAGCAGCGGCGCATCTTGGCCTCGCACGCCATGATGCCTGCGCCGGGCACGTCGGGGAGGTAGAAGACGAAGTCGCGGTTCTTGCGCACGGCGTGCACCAGCGGCTTCAGCCTGTTGGTGCCCGTCGAGTACAGCACGGTGCGGCTGCCCCAGGGCTCGCGCGTCCCGACAGCGCGGAACGGCTTGAAGCCGCGCGCTGAAATGTGCGAGATGTGCTGCTGGTCTTTGGCGCCCGTGTTGGTCATGTGAAATGCAGGTGGCATGCCTTTGCAGGCGACGTTGTCCGACACAGCGCCCTCGCCGGCGTACTTTGACGTGAAGCAGCCCATCTTGACCTTGCTGCGGAGGCTGCCGTGTCTGGACAGCGACGAGCGCACGCGGGGGGGAGCGCTCTGCGGGTTCGGAGTCAGGAAATCAATCATGATGGCTGCTGCAATGTGATGCCCTGCCCAGACTGTGACGCGGCCATGGCCAGCTCTTTAAGGACGCCAGCGACTCTCCAAGACGCCTCAATCTTTGTAGCCACACCGACTGGGAACGGGGCCATGTGATCCGCTTGTCACGGGGATGTGCATGTCAATTCGTGGAGATGGCCTGCTCCGCCCTGTCCCCCACTTGGACACCCATGCAGACGAGTGCAATGCAATGCAAGGCCATGTATGTATGTATGTACTGTACTGTATTTCCCACGGCCCTGTGCTGCTTGCTCTACAGTGTACGCAGCCTTGTTTCAATTTGCCACCCCTCCCTCAGGGCCCTCCCTGCTGCTGCCGCTGCTGCTGCTGCGACGAAAAAGAAGGGGTCCCTTTTCGTGGGAGGAATAAGGTTGACCATTGGTGATGAGCGGGCCAGTCTAACCGAACACGTCATCGCCAAGCGCCAGTGCCCTGCTTGGCTTGGGAGCAGAGCTAAAACATTGCGGCCCAGGCTCATCCGTGCTGCCCTGGATGTGGATGAATCCATTTTGACATTGAAACGGCTGAGTCTCCGCGGCACTGAGAGAACACAGGCCCCATTATACAGCCCTCTTTACTTTTCTTTGCCTGTCTTGCTGCTGCGCGCAAGCCACTGTCCAACGTAATCCTCACTCACTCACTCACTCACAGCCTCGATGGGTTCTTCCTTGACACAAAAAAAAAAAAAAGAAAAAGAAAAACATTGTACGTGTCTCTGTCCATGGTCGCGAGCTCCATCCCCTTCGAGTTTAGCACACGACCAAGAACGACTAGTCGCCGCTGGGCGTCGTCACCAGCAATTATTGAAACAACAAATCAAACCATGAAAAAAATCATCTGAGCCTTTTTCCCCTCACGTTGGCTCTCTAAACCAGTCCTCACATGCACCCATGCTCCGCAATTGCCAAGGGCTAGTCACATTTTCGGTCAAGGTCTGCAAAGAACGAACCCTCCCCCGACCTGTTCTGCCTCGGTTCCTAGATCCGATTGTCGAATCGTCCCGGCATCCGGCAGCATGATGCACATGACATTTACCTCCTGGCTGCGGTCAGGCACAGGAACAGTCTTTTTACGTACAGCCTCAGCCTCACCTCGCCCACCACACCGCTTGGGTTCCATCAATCAGTTGGTGCTTTAGACTTTTTTGCGCCTAATAATTTTGCACGACAGGGGAACCTGGTCTGTCCGTGGCGCAAGCAGCCCTCAACATCGCGCTGACGTGGAGGCATGAATCTGCTCCAGCACAGTGAATTACTGCTTTCGTGTTGGACATGGCTGATAATCCCAAAGTCAAGGGCCCCTTACCATTAACAGGGTAACACCGACATATTATGAGGTCCACCAACAACGAAACGTGCGTCGTTGTTTGGTGGGGCCGTTCATCTCTCGGAAAGCTAATTGAAATCATCGTCGTCGCGGCCTTGAGAAGTTTCAAGAACGATCGCGCCATGTCAACACCATGCTCTTCGCAAGTACGTCTTTTTATTCCAATTTTTCTTAACTGGAATATCAAATTAAAGCCGATCATCGCCGTAAGGGAAATTCCCTAGTGAAATAAAACAAAAGCAAAAGTTCCTGCCATCATCTCGCCACGGTTAGAAACACCTGCGAAAGCCCCAAAACGCGCAAAATGCTGAATTTCGGCGTCACATCCCAAGGCAAAAAAACCCCAGATTTTCATCCCCACAACAATTACTAGCATGTATGTATGTCCGAACCTTGCGCCGCAACCTTAGCAGCTTCGCTATGCCTACTTTGGTCGTTGCCAGACTCAAGACTGATGCTAGCGTGTAACAAAACTCATTGAATGTTGGGGATGTGCGGTCCGTCAACCCGCCTATTTCCTGTGCCTCTCAATTAGGAAGTGAAACAAGCCTTGGCATTTCCCAGTTCAACAATCTGAAACAGATCTAGTCTTGAACGAGTGAATAGAATGAACCAGAGGTGGAGGAATTAGGAGCCCATCCTTGAGTTCCGTTGCAGCAACAATGCATGTAATCCCTTTAGGTTTTAGTGTTTCTCTTAGGCAGAGTGATTTAGGCACAAGAATATACTGTCAGGATTTACCGTCGCATTCTGGTGTCAAGGTCTGTGGTTCGCGTCATATTTCACACTCAATGTCTCGGTTCAACCCTTCATCTCCCTTAACTAAAACCACCCGGCAGACTCAGGAATATACTTTCAACTCAACAATTCACAACTACGACTCCTTAAAGCGTCATCTGCACCGAGGCTTATACAGGATAGGAAATAGAGGTTCAGGCATCATATCACACCACTGTGCCCGATGCGCCAAACTCCAGCATCGTCAACATGGTCAAATAAGCTAAGTAACTAGTGATTGGGGGAACCATGAATATCTGTTACGGTGACTGGTACATGTTTATGAGCATGCTATGGGTATCCGGGACATTCTCCGATAGCACCGCTGCACATTGCGTCCATGCTCCTCCCAGTTCTGGAAAGGTATTTCAAAGTGCGCCAATACTCATCCATTCATTGCTAACACCTGGACTATTAAGTACTCCGCCATTTATATACATGGGATATCATGCAGTTTAATGACTATTTATTCCAATACTAATGGGATGAGATGTTTATTTAGTAGATGAAAATTATAGATGCGTTTTTAACGACGCTTGACGACAGGCAAGATGAGTACTACCCTAAACATCAGCAGTCACATTTGCGATAATCACAATGGAAAATTATCATCACAACACGAGAGAGAAAAGGGGATTTATTGATGCATAGATGCCTCTAATTGCTCTCGAATTTGGATACACTACAAAATGGTACGGCAAGGGGCAAATGAAAGCACACAGCTTGCCCTTTGATGATCATTGCCCGTGTTAGTAAGGAAATAGTGGATGCAATTTGGACGGGAATGGAGAAAGAGTTGATTCGCATGCCACGCGAAGATTCGAAAGTGGCTGACGTTTTTTGTGGAGGGTGATCAACAAACCTCACAATGTATGACGTATTTTCGCCAACTTCTCTGGCCGCCCAACATTGCGTGTACACGGTGGACATAAACTGTGGATTCGCGTCAGATTTCAACATTAAAATGATCAACTGGTCATTCATGAAGATCGGTATTTTTTCTAGGTTTATTATGCCTTTTGGAAAATATGTGGCTGTTTGCTTGTTCTGACTGACTTGGATTGACGTCAAGCATTCACACGGCCTCTGCTGATACAATGTGTTCGCTAGCGAGATAATTCTGTGGCTTGTTTCGAACATATTACCGATCGGGAATTGATGTCGGACCGCATCGCCGTCAATTCAATGTGCATCCGGCGGCTAAAAAGACCATCGCCATTCGATCGACCCATTATGACAAGCCTGGTTCTGCATGTGAATTTACAAAAGCGATTGATCACAATTGCCAAGAGCGGGACATTGAATTCTTAATTAAAATCCTTGCAGATACTTGGCAGAGTAAAGAAGTTTCCATGAGTACCAGCTTTAACCAGAGACTTTCACAAAGAGGCAATCCTGCTACCTGCACTAGCCGTTCGTTTTTTTGTTGATTACGTATGGATTTAACATCAATTCGTATTCTTGGGCCTGAATGGAGAAGGATTATCATAATAGTAGCTATTGGGATGTGCTGTAATGTGGGAAAGCTACATATATTACGTAGGTGGCGAATAACCCACTAATAGCAGCCACCGTTCTCGTCTCCTTAAATATGCGAAAGGAGGATTGATGCAACTATCTCCATATAATCTTAGGTACAAATTTTATTAGACTAAACACTAAAATTTCAATGTAACCAAGGAACTTCGTTCGCCACTGAATCCTGATGACGAGAAAAAGCACCACCAATTTTCAACTATCTCGTAGGTTCAAGGCTGAGCATGTTACCCCAACCCCCTTTTTGCACATGCAAGGGGATACAGCACGTGAAGTGCGGTTCCAGTTTATCTAGCCATGCCCCTGGGGGTTTGATTTTGTACACTGGCCCACAGTGGGAGGTTTCCCTCCGAGTCAAACAAGGCTGCCAAGGCGGAGAATTTTGCGCTGCAACGTTTTTCTTGGGTACCTAGTGTCTATTGATGATGTAGATCTGTATTGTATAATCAATTAAATGAAACGTGTCGATTATATAACCAAGGACTCGACAGACAACTTCGCTCTTCCGTATTGATAGAGTTATGCCTCTTCTTCTACAGTCTTGTTCGTTGACTACATTCATACAAAATGCATTAAATTACATTTGCGATAATAAACCTTTTCTTAAATTCTATGAAATTACTGACAATCAATGCGACCCGAGAAAAGTAATTTAGGAGTCGTCTCCCAATCTGTGTGTAGTACTAAGTCACAGAATGGTGCTTCCTCTTTGTAAAGACCCTGCAGTGAATAATAAGAACGCTTTGGACAGAGAGCTAAAGTTTGAATCTTCAACTAATGATGATTTCTACCATTCTGATGACTGGTATGGGGCCTCCAGCAATTTCACGACTAACGTACGTGCTTCCTAATTCCGTAACGTCCTCTCTGTCTATCCTGGTTACCACTACGATAGCAATGCGCGAGAAGCATTACAAATTTGTGACACCAATATCTCCATTATTCTGGGTCTGCGTGTGATTATAATCGGAGAAGCTTGAATTCGGACATACATACGTCAAAGGTACAAAGATGAAGTTATGAAGCAAAGTCGGATAAAATTCTTAGGCAGATTGTTGGTACACTTTAGTGTGTGAATATCTCTTGTTCTTATTCTTTTTCGTTTTACTGAAGAGCACTTGGGATTAAGTAACCTCTATAGGAATGGTAGGTGTTTGATACCTTCCCTTACATTGGTGACTTCTCTTATATTCCGTTGACTGTATTCAAGGCACCACAACCTTTGCAACCACCAATTGAGATTTAGCACAAGGTCCTTCAGCACACAAGATATGCGAAAATTTTTGCAGAGTGGTCATTGCGGTGGGCAGGGGAGGGCAGGACCCCTTGAGGGCATTCATCAATGCGAAACTGGTTCCCCGGATCGTCGCACCAAGGTTCGCGGGGTGAGGAGCGAAAATTTCCGGTGGATTTGTCGGCTAAATCGCCATTTTCACCGGGTTTACCGGTTGAATTGGCACAATCACTGATTCGTGGGTTTGTTCGGACCGTTTTTGCCGGTTAGATGAGCTTATCAGGGGGCAGCTCCGGCTACGTTTCCATTTTGGGCAGCTCAGTTGGCTCACACGCGCGGACGATATTAGTGCACCTGGGCTCAGCATGGGCACAAGTCAGGTGGTGAGAGACATATTTTGCTACCAGGCTCAACATAGTCTAGGGACCAAATACAGTTTGGCAATGAATTGAAGTGAAATTCGTCGGTGTGAGCGATAGAATTGCTTTAGGAATTGGAATAACATGGACTGGTGTCTTTAAAAAAAATAATTAATTTTATTTTATTAAAAAAAAGCGTCATTTGTAGAACACAAGGTCAAATTCAAGGTTGGTAAATTATTATTTAACTGTCATTTGAAGTATTCCCACAAAAATATTTGCGGTTGTCTAAAGACCGTCTAAAATTTTCCCCTCTAGATACTCGATTAATTCAGCAACTCTACGTTAAGTGTTACTGTAGGGGCGCCCGTATAGTTTGAGGGCACCGTGTAGGTAAAGTTCCAGAATTCAAAATCCCTTAGTGGAGAATTGGCGCCGCCATTAGCACCGCCAAATGATAACTCGTAGGTTGGGTTAACATTTCCAGACACAGCTACCTTGAGACCTTGGACATCGTCCCAACTGGAAACTGTGCGCATCTTTTCGAAAGTTCCGACAACGAAAGTAAAGATGGAGCTAGAGTTGCCGTATGGATATGAAAGAGTCAGACTGTTGGCACTGACATTCACGTCGAGGGCCATCTCGGTCGGGTAAAGCTATGGTGCGGTATATCAGCAAAGATCCTCGACAACAACATGCATTTATTCCCAGTTCGCGTGTGCTTACAGATATGAAAGAGATCTCATTGCCAGTATCCCATTGAATGACAGCTGGGTTGAATGCTTCTTGAGATCGAGCAGGTCCACCAACAACAATCTCATCAAATGACTCTGCTCCAATGGTAATCTTGTCGGACAGCCAAGTGGTGAAGTTACGTCGTGCGTTGTCAAACGGCACCGATCTCGTGGAAGTTTCAAATGTATGTTCACCTTGGAATGTGGTCAAACCATCCAGGATTTCCGTAGGAATCAGACTCTTGTGTGCGTCCGCCAAAATGGCAAACAGTGGTGCCCATGCAAAGTCGGCCATATGGGACATTACCTCGGGCTATGTTAAAATCCCTAAAGTTAGCATTTTCAAGTTTTAATTTGAGGCTTGAAGGTTATCCTGCGACTCACCTCTGAGATGAGACCAGCTGCCTCTCGTCCAATCAAGGGCCAGAACCATAAGGCCATCAAACTAAGGTAACGGTTCATGTCATAACCATATGAGCGATCCCAAGGGCCAGCCATGTTCTTCAGGCCAGGGTGCCATAGAGAATAAATAGCCTCCCAGGTATATTTGAGCATGCGAGGCCCATTTTGTGTCATCACTGAGCTTTCGGGGAGATATTTGCTCCACAAGACAAGACCAAACAGAGAAACGCCCGTGTAGGTACCAGAGTTGAACTCTGAAAGCGTGTTTTCTTCATTGAACAGGGCAAGAATCTCGTTGGCATAATCTTCGCCTGCCTTGGTCATGTTCGACTCCTTAAGTCGACGACCAGTCCAGCCGGAAACAAACGCTCGCATGATGGCCTGAAAACACACAGAAATTTGGTTAGCCATGCTTAATCCACCTTCACCTTGGTCTTGTTCCTAAAACTCACTGGATTGCTGTAGGATGGATAGAGATTATCCTGGGTTACATCGAGGTGACCAAATCTGTACGAGTCACCAATGGTAGCATTGCGTAGGGATGCCAAGATGAGATTTTGAGTTGTTGATGATAAGAGGTCACCAAATTCTTCCATGGCCAAGATTAGAGTTGTTCCCACGAATCCTCGCCAGTTGGGATCCCAAGAGTTGTAAATATCTGCGGGATATGCTGGTGAACCAACATAAGGCTCCTCTGGCTCCTTCTGGTAATCGCCATACCTGGGTAGATATTAGCCAGATGACAGTACATCCTTCTTTGTAGGCAACTCACCACTCCTCCGATTCGATTTTGAACTGCGCAGAAATAACGTTGTGAATAATCTTCTCTGCCTCGGTGACATCATTGCCTTCGTCTCGTGCCAAGAGCCCAAGCGCGTACCAAATCGAGCTGCGTGTTTCATGTCTCAGAGCCGTAGCAGCGCTGAAATCGTAAAGGTAGCCGGCATCGGAGTCATAAAATAGGTCCATCCAATCCATAGATTTGGTAAACATTTCCCTTGCACCCGATGACAGGGACCCGACATAGGAACCCGCCACGGCCGCAGGGAGGGCCAGGGCCAATGTTGCTTTGACGCCGTGGAACCGCATGATTGCTTGCAGAAAATCTATCACGAAAGGTTTGAACGGCGGAGCACGCCAGCTATCAGAGATACTCTGGCCTAATTTAAATGTCTTATTAGGTTTCACATATGCATGCCTCAATTGCCGCGCTGGTTGGCTACACTTGCTTTTCATCGGCCCCGTTTGCTCAAACGGTCCAAACCCCATATGCTCCCCTGATGCTGCATCTTGGCTTGCATGTATACAGCCTCTAGCTAGACCCATAAAAAGGGTACGCATGTACACAGTTGTGCCCTCGGGATCGACGGTGATTCCCGGTAAAATAAAGGCTCAGGTTACGTTTTAATTTCGGACCGGGTTTACCGGACGGGATTGTCCAACATGGATCTTTCCCCGCACCCAGTAGCGGATCCTCAAGGCTAGATAGCAATCGTGACCATGCGACATGGACAAGATAGCGGTGTTGCTGAGCCTGGCCCAGCAGATCAGCTGTCGTTCCCAGGCCCATTGCGGTACAGCGCCAAGTCATCGGTCAGGGATGCGATAGTGGAGGGCCCCGGCCACTATCGGAAGACGACCCTGATGCAGTTGATTCCTCTTATATAGGGGATCCGTGCTTCTCGGCGGGGTAGACTCGGCAGTTTTAGCTCACGCGAGTGTTTGCCAGTGTCTCACAGAGTGTGCTTTCATTTTGATTGGGAAGCATGAGTTCGACAAACGAGAAAGGAAACGTTGTAGAGGGGAAGACGGCGTTGGACGCCGATGAGCTGAGATTGGCGCAAATGGGTAAGTTTTTCACTGGAAGGTTCAAATATTACACGACGATGAATTAATACCTTGCCATTCTCCAAGGCCATGCCCAGGAGCTCAAGCGGCACTTTAGCATCCTTAGTCTGATTGGTCTAGCATCGACAACGACGATTTCTTGGACGGGCTTGGGTCTTGGCCTCGTCGCAGAAATTAACGCTGGGGGTCCTTGTGCCGTCATTTATGGATTTATTCTCGTAACATTTTTGCAATGTTTTCTCGGCGCTTCGCTGGCCGAATTTGTCTCGTCGTACCCGACCTCGGGTGGCATGTACCACTGGATCGCTGCCGTAGCGCCTCGCAGAGCGACCGGGATTTTGAGTTTCTTCACGGGCTGGTTTAGCGTGCTTGGCTGTAAGGGTTTGGAGTCGATTACGTTTTGGAATTGGGGCTAATACTGGGGGATTAGGGATTTTCACCACGGCTTCAACAAACGTCATTTACGCGCAGGTTCTCATGGCTCTTATTGCGCTGTATATTGATGATTTGGCGATCAAGACATGGCAGACATTTGTTGTTTATCAAGGTCTCAACCTACTTACTGCAGGAATTGTCATGTTTGGCAATAAAATCATCCCAGCCCTCAACCAGTTTTCGCTCTTTTATCTTCAGATTGGCTGGTTGGTCGTACTGATTACAGTTGTCGCTTGCGCGCCCACCTATCGCAGCGCCGATTTCGTTTTCAAGACGTGGATCAATAATACGGGATGGAAAAATCAGCCAATTTGCTTCATTACGGGTCTTGTGAATCCTCTGTACAGTCTTGGTGGGCTCGATGGGGTCACACACATCACAGAGGAGATGCCAAACGTAGGTTAAGACCTAATCCACTTGAATGGCGAAAGGATCAACTGACTCTGATCAGCCGTCGCGAAACGCACCTCTCGCAATTGCCATTACCCTGACAATCGCGTTTTTCACTGGGATTACATATCTCATTAGTCTCATGTTTTCTATTCAGGATTTTGATGCTCTATCTACCACGAACACCGGGTTACCCCTAGCCGAGCTCTTTCATCAAGCTACCCAGAATGTGGGCGGCGCATTCGGCCTCACATTCATCCTATTCATCGCGCTCGGCCCTTGTGTGATTAGCTCACAGCTAAGCACTGGTCGGGTGTTCTGGGCCTTTTCTCGAGATGGAGCCATGCCATTCTCCAAGATGTAAGAATCATCAATTCACATTATAATTCCGATGCTGATTCGTTCAACTTCAATATAGCTGGTCAAAAGTCGACCCCCGCTTAAACATTCCTCTGTACTCACAGATTGCTGTCACAGTTGTAATGGCTGTACTCGGTTGCTTGTATCTTGGCTCTACAACCGCATTCAACTCCCTTCTGGGAACTGCAGTTACCATTAACAATATATCATACTTTATTCCCATCGTCACCAACCTACTCACTGGTCGCAAGAATATGCATCGAGGTGTTTTCCACATGGGGCCTACCATAGGACCAATCGTTAACACGATTACTGTGTGTTGGCTCACTTTTGCGATCGTATTTTTCTCTTTTCCTTATTATCAGCCTGTTACAGCCCAGAATATGAACTACACTTGTGTTGTGGTTGGAGGGCTTCTTATACTTGTCGGGGCATGGTGGTTTAAAGCAGGAAAGAGTTATACCGAACAAATGCAAAAGGCAAAGGAGGAATCATCCGTTGAGAATTTCCTTGCGCATTAAGCAAGGGTTCAATTGATTCGTAAAAAATGGCTGTAATACAGGGGTTAGTTGGATTATATTCGAGAACGCCATTTATCAGAATCGAATTTGTTCTCCCGATGTTTTTATAAACCCCAAATTCCAAGCACGTCTTCTCGAATACGGCGGCCATCCTTCTCAACGCCTTTCTGTAGCTGTTTCACCCTTCTCGCAATAATCCCTACCGCTAACGGGCCCAAAATGGTGCACAACATAATAGCCCAAGTCACAATAAGGAAAATATCTGAGCTCTCGCCAGCACTCGATCGCTTTGAAGCAAAGATGCCGTTGCTCTCAGCAATCGACGAAATTAAAAAGCCAATCTCGCCACGAGCAGTCATAGCGCAGCCTATGATAGAAGCAGGATAAAGTGAGAGCGGTCTGTTGCTTGAAGGAATTGAATGTTGTATCGTCTGTTCAGTGGGATTTTGACCTGGTTGTGAAGAGGGTGAAATTTCCGAGGGTTGATCTGAGGAACTGTTACGTCGCTCCACTGCTTGACTCGGCTGTGTTTGAGATTGACCCCAGAAATGGGCCATTTTCAGCTGGGAAAGATTGGATAGCTTGCGGAAAAGAATGGGAATGCCGGGTGCAATTGATATGCGGCAGAGCCAGGCCCCGCACAGCACCTTGCCAATCGTCATGAGAATAGTGTATACAAGACCTTTCCAGAAAATTTGCCCACCAAACATCTTTGTAATTGGAATTGAGAATCCAATGGACGCCTGATATCGTTAGACAAACTCCACATCATGGGCAAACCGGTACTTACAAAGAAAAACGGCCGCAACACCCTGTTCAATGGTTGTGAGTAGTACTTTTCGAAAGTATGGGCACCCGAGAAGCTTGGTCCCGTGGAGGTCGGAGTCTGTTCTGTAGATGTTTCATTTCCGCTTGGCACATCTGAATACTGACGTTGTGCCGGAGTGGATGCTGTATTCGTAGGAAAAACCGGATGAGGTACTTCCGAGTCCCACCAACTAGTCGCAGCACCGGCGATGTATGCGGCAAAGAGATTAGAGGTTCCGGCATAGGATGATGCGGCGATGTAGCCGAGCAGGATGCATGTATGAATGCCCCATACTATGCCGCACTTTGCAAAAAGTCGATTCGCAGTGCCCTGCGGACTTTTAGCCCGCTTTGCGTTGAGCCAAATAGTGAACGGTTGAACAAGAAATTTGCAGGCCAAGGGCGTGCAAACAGCAAAACCTAGGGACACCAGAATTGGCCTGACTATCGTAGCAGCACTGATAGTTGTGCTGGTTGTGCCTAAATTGGAAATAATCTGAACCATGACAAGGCCGACCACATCGTCCATCATGGCAGCACTGGTGAGAACGACGCCTAGCCGAGACTTCATCAAACCGCTAGCACCAAGCACTGTAAATGTTGTGCCCAAGCTTGTGGAGCATAGTGCCGCGCCCGCTGCGAAACATTGAAGGGGTGTCGCTCCGCTAAGCCTCTGCAGAACAAATGACAAGCCCATGGGCAGACTGATTCCAGTTATGGCAACACCAGTAGACAAGAGAAGGTTTGCTTTTAGAGCTCTTAGAGATGTTGATAGGCCTCCTATTGAAGCGGTGAGCATTTTCTCGCGATTACGCGGCACAATGCTCCTTCTCACCTTCGTATACCAGCAGCAATAATCCCAAGTAGCCCAATTGGACGATCACATTCTCAGCCTCTTCACCCAACCACTTGGCCCCAGGTGTTCCCCAGGCTACGCCCAAAAATATCTGACCGATAAGGCCACAGTACAAGCTGTGGTCGAGCACGAAATTGCCGGCATTCAAAAACAGCAGAAAAGAAGCCTGGGTGAGAATTGTTACAATCCCTGGCTCATGATACGGGAGTGAAGCAGCCTCCATGGCTTATTATGCAGGAATGTCGACTGTCTGGTAGGAGAATGGGACTCACGCTAACGATAGCACCCTGAGTGAATTTCGTCATTGATCACATGACTCCTCTCGCTGCCAAGACTACCAATTAACAAGTGTAAATTGTGATCCAATATCATTTAATATGCCAAGAAAGCAGCCTAACACTACGCTCAGAGTTTCTCCTGTTCAATTTCCAGGGATTCTGGTCGCCCTCCAATCGCTTCTACGTAATCAAGCATATCGAATTCAGTGGACCAGTCGGCCAGAATCACCCTAATACCCATCCCCCAAACCCCCATCTCAGCATGTCCTGTGCGCTCCACTAGGACGTGCCCCTGCAAGTAATGGTGTAAACACGATGCACCACTGAACCCGCCAGAGCCTCAGCTTCACTTGAGCAGAAGCTTGGAAATCTGGTACGAAGGGTATTTTCCACGAGCTCTCCCAAATATCAGCCAATCGTCCATCGAAATAAGAATCCAAACTCGTTCATCTAAATCAATCGCAACTCTCACCAAGAAGAAAGACTCGGCCTTCTCGCGCTCCATTATACAATGCTTTTCTACATGGCCGAGATAAAAAAGAATATAAAAAAAAAATAGCCGCCTCATCAACCACTGACCTAATGTTGCAACATGTTGTGGTACCCGAGAAGCATAATGTTGGCGTGGAGGTGCCGACAAACTTGGTCCAACCGAGGCCTAGCGGTGCTCTACCAGATAGGTACCAGCGCTAAAATTGTGGTAGTGGTTTTGGTAGCCAAAAGAAAGAAAGAAAAAACAAAAGTAACGATGCCATAGGTTCAGAGCCTCAATATTCAAACTAAGTCCCCATTGGAAGGAGGCCCACTGCCATGCAAAAACCAATAAATATAATCATTCGATGGTCTGAGTTTTTTTTCAACTTTTCATTCAGTCACGAATGTTTGGAGGAAGGCAATCATTGGCATTTTTCTCCATATCTACTCGTTACATATCAATAGAACGTCGGCTTTGTGGGGTCGGCAGCGGAAGTGCCACGATCCGAGATCTCTCCAAGTACGCGGGGTAAACCCAATCCAACATGATCTAGAAGGCGTGTTTATACTAGGTTCGATATAAAATTATATTCTTAACAACTTTCCCTTTCTTTTAACCATCCAAGTAGGGCTTCTATTCCCACAATGCTACCGCTACAAAGCCCGCTGGCCATCAGCTACACTGTAGCAGGTGCCCTCTTTATTTTTCTTGTAGGTACAGTCCGTTCCCGCTGTGAGTAAGTGAAAATACTTAACTTAAATGGTTACTCTCATAGTTTGTCCAGAGATTAAGAATCGCCTACACGGGACCACTTACCAAAATTCCAGGCCCAAGGATTGCACGATGGACCAATATCGTTCTCAAATATCACACTTTGTCTGGGAAGCGAATCCAATATTTACACTCTCTATTCTCTGAGTACGGTAAGAGCTGCATCAATTATTCTGTTATTCTTCCGTTTGGGTGCTGATGGCCATATTACTTAGGTCCAATTGTTCGCGTTAGCCCAAACGAAGTCGGAATTAATAGTCCCGATGCTGTAAGATATATGCAAAAAGTTGCTGGGGGGTTTAAGAAATCTGCGTGGTATGATATGACTGGCCCTGGCATGCTTGGAATGCGAGATCCAGGGGAACATTCGCGACGTCGCCGGCTTTTGGCACACCCTCTCTCCAACTCATCCCTCTCCAACTTTGAACCACTCATTCAAGCAAAAATTAACTTGACCATGGAAAAGATGAAGAAAGAATATCACTCTCTGGGATATGCAGACGTTCACAAGTGGTTCAGTCTGATGGCTACAGATATCATTGGTGATCTATCCTTTGGCAGTTCTTTTAGAATGCTTGAGCAAGAAAAGGTACGTCAGATGTCAGATTTCATTCAAAACTCCAGTTAATATCTTTTCAGAAAAGCCAGTACGTCTTGGATCTACAAGCAATCATGCCAACAATTCATAAACGCATCGAGCTTGCTCCACTGCTGGATCTCATGCTTTACCTCCCTTTGCCTCAGGTTAAAGAGTTCGCTCAAAGAGGCGAAAGAATTATGCGCTACGGAAAAGAGTCTATTCACCGATTACAACTTGCTCAGAAATCCGGAGCCCTTGATACTCCCATCTTTTTCGAGAAAATTATGAACCCCAAGGACACGGAAAATTCGCTCACGGAAATCGAGATGCAAGAGGAGGCTGCGGAATTCATGGTGACAGGAACAGATACAACTTCCAATACTCTAACATACCTCGTGTGGTCTGTTTTGAAAAATCCAAATATCCGGAGTCGGCTAGAAACCGAAATCGCCACGCTTCCCGACGGCTTTACTGACAAAGATGTGGTGAAGCTCAGATATCTTCATTGTGTTGTCCAGGAGGCGTTGAGAATGTACGGCGCCGCATCTGGTTCTCACTCGCGTGATGTTCCTCGGGGAGGTTGGGATGTACAGGGATACTATATTCCAGACACCGCTACGGTCCTTTCACAGGCATACTCTTTGCACCGACTCACAGATATTTTCCCAAATCCTGATTTGTAAGTTCATTTTTGGCCGCCTTTTAAAACTTTTTACTGACCTGGAACTCAGGTTCAATCCCGATCGATGGCTTGAACCTACTACAGAAATGCAAGGCGCTTACATTCCGTTTGGAGGCGGCCCCCGAAGTGAGTCTCTTATACTTGACAAGCAAATAGTACTCACATTAACACATATTTAGCCTGTATCGGTATTCATCTCGCTTACATGGAGCTTAGAATGGTTACAGCTGCATTTTTCCACACATTCCGTCAGGCTGTGGTTCATGAATCAATGAAGAATAATGACATGGAGCTTGAAAATTACACCTTGATTTCACCTAAAGGTGGAAGATGTTTGGTGAGATTCGATATATGAGAACTTAAGATAGTCCAATTTCTGTTAGAATCAACATAAATGCATAGTTTTTCCTGCAGATGATTTTAGGACTGCTGTATCGCCTTCTTCAAATCATCACGCTGTTCGAGTTCATCCAGCAGTTCTGCAAAATCAGGAATGCCTTTCTGGCTCATCTCTTTCAGATACGGCAATTTTTCTTTGAGCCAGCTTCCTTCTTGGCCAGCCTGTGGAATAGCCAAGCCAGCCTCTCTAATAGTCACCATAGGGATGAATGTCACAACCAGAAGCCTTTTTGCCTCGTCTTCACTTCCCCAAGAACTTGAGTTTACCGGCGCCGTGCCACCCACAGCATCATACCAAGAGTCCTCAATTTTCGTAGCTAGATCGTCGAATGCTGAGATTGGGCGTGCTGAAGAGGTGCGCACAATTCCGATGATGCGATTGGAGTTGGCTGTGCGTGGTTTGCCGGCCATGAAATAAGTTCCTTCGCTAACATCTTGCGCGATGAATCGTAAGTGCACAAAGAACGATGGCGTGGTGAAAGTACTGCAGTGCAGGTTGGTTATCGAGGTAGCAAGCGACTGCTTTTGTTCTTGAGTCAAGGGATACGAGTGGTAGATCTCATAGAGAGGCATCTTGAAGGTTACTTCTGTTGATCAGACGCTGGTGCTTCTACCACAAGGCAAAACTGATTCAAAATATGATAGTGGCGATCTTGAAGATACTGGGTTGAAACAGAAAGGACGAAAACCTGGATATCGCATGAAGTCTCTATATTTAAGGAACTTGAGGAATGATGATTAGAAATCCTGCAGATTGGTGGGGAGCAATGCGGGGGAATCGGCATTCTCAAGTCATGGAGCCGAAAATATTAGTGTAACGACGCAATGAGCTAGAGCACACAGAAGGAACCTCACTCATCCATTCTAATTCGAGCAATACCAATAACTTGAGGGGAAATTCACATGTGAAAAATTGGAATATGGCGGTCTAAATAATCAAATCAGGTATTTGTTTTCTCTCAAAAGTATTTCTTCTCGGAATTATTATGAGCAGTCAACAATTACCCCGCAATCTCAAGCCACCAGAGGCAACATCTCACGCCTGCATGACAACTTGTCAGAGTTTGGGATGACCGAGATGAGCAATAAATAGTATATGATTCACTCCTTTTCCGTGCTAGACCAATTGGATCCAGGAATCCGCAAGCCGGTAGCCGGGATCAGATTTGAGGGTTTCCATGCCGTCTCGGGTCATCATCGCATGGACGTAGCATTCGCCGACTATAGAAAAGCAACCATTACCACAGCCCCGGACTATATATGGAACTGCAGCCCCATGAATAGTACAAAGCATGTCTCCAGCTTGCGTGGCATCGGGAGCAATGCCCCAAAGCCTCATGAGTGTGACAAATTGGGAGCGCCTGACACCAAAAGTAGCTACAGCATCCAAAATTCGATCAGCATTTCCTCCTACAGATAATTTTTTCAGGGTTTCAAGATTAATCCCATCGTTCAACTTCTTTGATGGATTGCCTTTAATATCGCGGATCCATTCCAGGGACCATCCCAGCCCGCCTCGAAGCAAGCATCGTGCATAATCGGCTAGATGTTTGTCTAGGTCAGCAACGGGAAGCCCTGTCCAGTCTTTACCGCCGGTTATTGTTAGTGCCATATTTCTGAGGTCATCTATATTTACGATCGTAGTGTCAGGTAGTCTTTCTGCCGATTCTGTGTCCTGACGACCGGTTACCCCAAAACCATCCCAGTTGTTAACTCTCCCCCTCCAGACGTGGTCGTAATAGGCATCAGTAGCACGATGAATGGTATCGATAAAAGTCGCTTGGACAGCCAGTCGTGACACATCGGGGCTTATTTGAAAATTTGCCGGAAGATGAGCAGCTGTTGAGTACTCAGGGCATGGATGAAGCGGGGATATGGCTTCGATAGCAGCATCGTGCCAGCGCCACTGGGGAACCCACGAGGGTCCGTTCAGCACCAGATTCTTTGCGTATCTTCCTCCTGGCATGCATCCCTGGGCGCTATGGTTTTGACGAATTTCGGCCAAGAGATCAAGAGAGCTCGTTGCTTGCATAATGAGGCAGGCAACAGCTTGGTTAACTTTTGCGACTGGCTGAGCGTAATCAGCAATAATCTGAGAGAATATGTTCTCGGCCATTGGAACCCCAAGCAGGGAATATATTTTATCGTGTTCAGATTTGCATTGGAACCCTCGAGTCAATGACAGCAGCTGTCGAAAGGTTGGTTGCAGAGGTCCAAAGTATTGCTGGGACAGGGAAATGCGGTACATGAAGTAAGCGCATAGGATCCCAGGATCGACAATTGGTCTCTTACCGGGGGTCCAGTCCGGATGCCAACTGTGGGGTAATCTGCCATAATTTTCTCTTAATATCCCAGCTGCGAGCCCAACCCAATCCCAAGATATCATGCTGTTCCCGGATATTATGACGGCAGTTCGGGCGACGGATACTTCTTGAATAGACCAGGTACTATTAAACCAGCCACTCTCAAAAAGCCGAATGGCTTGAAGCCAAGCCTCTGATTCTGTTGAGGGGTGTCGTTTTTCGGATGGGTGGGCCATCTGCATCGCTGGTGTAGGCAAAACAGAAAAGTCTGCGTCCTCCACGCACTTCTCCAAAGCACATCTATTCCTCCATGTGTTCACCACCTTGCAAATACTTGAAAAAACAATTTCGGGGTCACTCTTCATTCCCATCTCGAGGAAGATAGATACTCTATGAGCATTCCTAAAGATCGAGGCAGCGAGCTGCACATGGTGGTTCCTTTCATTCGTACTATCAAGGTCAATGCACAACGGGGCCGCCCAAACTATGCGAGACCTATCCGGCGCTCGAAGTTTTTGGAGAGCATTGTAGAGGCCCTTTTTGCACCGTACTTCAGTCCGGTTGCATAAAATAATCTCAGACTGAAATCCAACATCAGCGCCCGATTTCAGTGACAGCGCTTCATACTTGAAAGCACAATCTGAAATTTTGGCTATATGAAGAGAACATTGCAGTGGCTCCTGAGATCCAGGGAGAAGTTCTAAAAATCTTGTAAAGTCTCCTGGCGGTAGTGGTTCATATGGGGAATGAGGTTCAGCCACCTGCGCCACTTGTTTTCCTAGCCCATGAGTGCCGGCTACATTGACGAATGGTTGATTGGAACTCTGAATACACTGAGGCAATTCAGGAAACTTATTCAGCCTTTCCATGGATTTGGGCTGCCTGTCTTGCACAAAGTCGAACCGATGGTTCGAAAGCTGTGCCTGATCTAGTGTTGCAAATACAGAGAGAGGCCGATGGGGAATGCGACGGCCCTCCCCTTTGTAGTAGTAGTCACATGCTGTTACTACGAGGTCAGCACTAATTCAATACATGTGCATACGTAACAAAGGGAAATTATTGGACTTGATTCTCATACCGCTCCCCATGTAAACTTGGAGTTGTTCGTCCTCAAACTCTTGCCACATATCGTCATGGTCCACCACGAGAAGAAGATCAGAATCTGCTCCTTCGGAATTATAAGCAGACCCGGACATATTTAATTATTCGTCCCTGTTTTTTTTTCTCCTTTGGTGAGTAATAGGATTTTGCACTATGTTGAAGAATTATACTGCTGGAGGCTGGTGAGGAGACGCCGGCTAATGCGGCGCACTAGTGCTCATAGCGCCAATCAGGCAGAAGTCATCTGACTGGGCTCATCTTGGGTCTTCAAGCCACAGATCAATGAATCACGTGCACTTGGGAAGACATTAACATCCAAAGAAGAAACAACATCCTAGTAGGGTGCTCAATATTTACATTCCAACCTAACGAGATTTCTTTCTTCTTAAATTCTTTAGCAAAGGGATCAGGCACTCTAGCAATCTCTTAGATCATTAACAGTTTAGTTTTGTAGTCGCTATATGATCCAATATATTGTTCCTCATCAAACATTCCTAAGTCTAATTCCCAAGAAATTATAGAGTCCTTGAAACTCCTTCTTTCTAAATGCGGTGATGATTTCGGCAAATGTACCGCAATTTCATCCTGAATCCTAGTCTTGAGAATAATGAGACGAATACATGAAATCTTCTACCATGGTACTGGCCCTGCAATGAGCCAGTCGCCTTCTATTTTTATCCGACTTTACATCGACCTCCTTGGCCTTCTATTGTACAATTAACCCCCCATATAGACGCTCACAAAAACTTTTATCAATTAGAGTGCTCCTACGTGCCTTCATTCATTGAGTGAAAGTGCCCCCATGGAAATTTCAACATGTGGCATGCGGAATGATGCAGCTATTTGTGCCAGTTGAGGGACAAACCACGGAAGCTGTTTCCACTGAAACTGGTTGCTTTTTCTTGCAATCATTATAGTCTCAAGAATGTCAGCCAACTCTCGTGTCTCCCACAGACCTTCTCTTCTCCGAATAGATCGCAAAACTTCGATGAGTCGTTCCTGAATGTCAAAATCTTGACATGAAGTGTACAGTATTGTTAACGAGGAGACCAGCGTGCCATCAAAGCCAAACACTGGCTTATCATCTGCAAACTCCAAGGCATATGATTCTGCTCGACGCAAAATTTCCTCGCAGTCTTCTCTCTGAAAGTCCATAAATATAGTTTTGTTTCTCCTCAGACTGGACCAAACAGCTTGTAAAATTGCGACTTCCTTGGCTTGTTTCAGCTCCACCTTGGAGACTTTGTGAACCTCGATTTGTTCCCGGTAAAGATTGAAACGAGCATTCCAATGATTAAAATATGGCTCCATTTTAGCCATCTGAACTGAGCCATCATAGGGTAGGGTAGGGAATCCTTTAGGCAGAAACCAGTCGGGTCGTACGATGGTGTTGACAGTTGAATCCGATTGTGGTGCATTTTCCAATTCGGAAACGAATATGTCAGCATCAAAGGCTCTCTGAAGGGAGAATAGATGATCTCCAGCTTCGGCGGCTGAAGAAAAAGGCGTGACAGAATGAGAAATGTCGATATCAATAGGAAGGACAAAATTGAGATCGGCAATCATGTCGTCGCCAATGTAGACGGAAAGATCCTGGCCAACTCGAAATAGCATATGAGATATGATTTTGTAAAATTCGCCTATGCTCCCTTGTTTTGTTTTAGTAAATGACGCTGTCGTCAAGAGGGATGAACGTGAAGGCAGTTCAAGAACGGATGAGAGAATTGCTGCGGCCGATTGAAAATGCTTGATACCTTCAGCATAACGACCTTGGAGGTTTTCTATGCACATAAAAATAATGCAGCATATTAAGACCGCCTCCGTATTCTGTGGAGATGGTTTTTGTATCAGTGACTTGATTTGCTGTATTGCTAGGTTGTATTGCTCAATTGAGCTTTTAACCAGCTTGGGGTGGGCGGGCGACAAATCCTTGGAGCCTGTTGCGTGTCGGGACTTGAAAGATTTGTGTGCACTTCCAAGAGCACATAGGGCATGCTTTATGGGTGCAATTGAATGCCCAAGAGGCAGGGCGTAGATGTACCAGAAGCTCATCGGACATACAGATGACGTAAAGTCCAGGGCGGTAGAGGTCCGCACATGATGAAGAAGTTCCATCTCCGTCGGCTTTTCAGAGTTGTAGAGAGTCAAATGAGGAAGTATCAATGCCTGCCTTAAAACAGGTCCATGTGCAGGCACAATACGCGTATCGAGCGCAGCGAGTGTCTTGGACTTTACGTGGCGCTTCCGCGTGAGGTTCAGTTCATAACCTTCACATGTCCATTTTCCATCCTCACACTTTTTGCAATTGGGTTTTCGCTCATCACATTTGATATGGCGGGTCCTAGGAATGTCAGTACTTCTCCCCAGCTTGCTGGTCCGCCAGCTCACTCACTTGCTTGGAACGGTGTCAGTAGTCATTTGAGGGAAAGCTTGATGAGAGTTATCACATACCACGTGATGCAGCCGGTCCGTACTCTGGGCACTCTGGCCCTAGTCCACTTCTTGGTGGTTCTTGTCTCAGTCGCTGTCATTTTATGCAGCTGTTCACGAAGTACGAAAATGATGGGGCAAGACGAAAACGTCGGCCAAGAAAAGCAAACAATGGCGGTTTAATGTTCAGGATAATTTGCGTTTGGCGGCCGCCGCCGCGATGCGGCAAGGAAGAGATCGCTTACCCTTGGCACGGTTTCTGCTAGGCCACATCAAGGTTAGCGAGCATTGGCACACTCGGTGAACCCCGGCTTATTACTCCTGTGCATTGATGCTCTCGCCTCGTAAAAATGGCCCTAGCTTGAAGCAACACAACAGATTTGGACGGAGACTTGCCGAAAGGCCGAGCAGGTGGGTACCAGACTGCTGAGAATGCACCCTTGAGCCAGCAATAATTGGATATTTCGTAGCAGAGTTCGCACCGCCCCACCTATAATCCGCTCGTAAGGCGGGCTAGAATCATACATGGCAGGGATTAATTTCACTCTGAAACCCTCGCTTTCACGATGAGATGCTACTCACCTTGGTTATGGACAAATCACCCTAAACTCTCGAGAAAGAAAGAAAAACAACCATCGCCCTAGGTTCCCTACCACGCACAGAACTATCCTTGAACGTTCCATGTGGTTCTAGTCTCTATCTATTATTATCCTATTTCCTCAATTGTGACTTGTTGTACCTCGTTTCTTTTTATCATGTGAGAGCGACATTGAGAACCCAAACCAAGAATCGATAGCTCAAATGTTGCCGGTCCGCGTGTACTTCTTCCGATAGAGGTCCCAATTGATTCAAATTTTGATCACTTACATGCTGCGAAACCGTTTGGTGAGTTTTTAAAGTGCGAGAAGCGATAATGGTCCCGTGGCTAAAATCGCTTTTTCTTGCCTGGCACAAAAGCTTCCTTCCAGTTCAACAAGGCGTACGAACCGTGTTTCATACGTGAACCTGCTCCAAGTCGCATTGGTGTCAAAACACTCCCGAGGATATTGTGGGCATATTTATGAAGCGTAGTATGCTAGGAATTTAATATGAAAAACTCTTATAGCTAAATATCATAAGGTCTAAAATAGCCGGTCTGGCCATTGAGGTGATGACGAGTGTGAGACGAACATGACCCGTGTTGAGCGGCATTCTAATTTCTATATAATCTTTCTCCCCTGGTGCTCCACATAGTCTTGAATGCTATCCCCAAAATCCGAGAACTCTATTTCCGACGACTAATATTCAATGTACCCTCGAATTGAAATGTAACCTCTCTACCGAGAGGCAAGCATTATAGTTTGGCATGTAATCATGACAATTAGATGCAAAGATCAAGGTCCCTATCCAACCTCTAGCAGTGAAAAATATATTTCAGGGCGTACGCAGGGTGACCATAATTCCATCTCGCTGTTGCTTAATAACAATTAAAATACAATATAACAATCATTAATCATTGTGATAAATTACAATCTTTTCATTTGACAAGTTAATAATATTATCATCTTGAGCTTGAGATAATGAAGTGAGAATAGACGAATCAAAGAAATATTTACGCCAGTTCTCCCGCCAATCACTGGCTCATATCATGCATACTTGCGCATGCATAGTTCCCCGCATTTCAGCCTGATTCCTACCTCAATTTCACCACCAGGATCATTTATCCATCCCATTGCAAACTACAGATCAGCCATGGTCGCTCAACCAGAAGCCCCGATGCTTCGCTCTCTTTGCAAGGAGTGTGAGCCAATCACCTTTGGTGAATCATTTAGAACACTTGCAGGGAGTCGTCACGACCTAGCTGACCTAAACAGTGCATGGGAGAGAAGAGATACTCTACCCGACCTTCCTAACTTTACATTATCCTCTGAATCAGGCTGCAGTTTCTGCGGGTATCTCATTTCTGTCATTCGGACCATGATTCCGGGCCCCCGAGCTGCTGCGTTGACTCGTTCTGAGAAAGGATCGGCTATTGTCATCAGTTTAGATCCTGATCAGACCGGAAATCGCGCAGATGTAGTCGAAGTGACAAGTTGGGGCTCAGCAGATTATGGAAGTTCTCATAATGGGCCTTATAGATTGTCATTCATTTTTGAGAATGACAATTGGTCCACTCCATGGTACCATGATGCCTATGTATATGCCGAAAGTGGTAAGTTGTCTAAAATCCTAGCATTGATAGAGCTATAGCGCTTATTCCATCACAAGAGCAAGTAGCCCAGCATCTTGGAATATCTCTTCGGTTTCCTGCCAAAAACGTGCTTGACTCCAGCTGCCTCGAGATTATTGACGACTGGATTTCTACTTGTGAAGCTGGCCATGTCCAATGCAAGCCTTCAAGCAATGCTTCTCCAGATTTGCAAGAGCTTCCCACTCGGCTTATTGACATAGGAGACTCGCCCCAATCAACTCCCCTACTGGTTGAAACGAAATCACTCGCACATTCAACAAAGTACATCGCTTTGAGCTATTGTTGGGGCCCACCATCTCAATCGAAACCACAGCTTACAACGACAAGCAAAACGCTCCAAGCGCATAAAATTGCTATCCAAATAGAGACGATGCCCTTAACATTCCAGGATCTCATCATTCTCGTTAAACACCTCGGAATCCGCTATATTTGGATAGATGCATTGTGCATCATCCAGGATGATTACGCTGACTGGGAACGGGAGGCGGCAAGAATGTTTTTAGTCTATCGCAATGCATATCTAACAGTAGTTGTGGGTGGGCCTTCATGTCATTCTGGGTTCCTTGAGCGCTCAAACTTTCCCCCTCTTGCTTCAATTCCTTTTACTTCACACCAAGACGATATTGAGATAGCTGGCTCTTATATCCTAGCATCGTTTCCCAGCACCCGCACGTGGGAAGCCGATGGGCCACATCACATGAGTCGAGCTTCTTGGAGTCAACGAGGTTGGACTTTCCAGGAGGATATTATGTCTCGTCGAGTCCTTTATTTTACGGATAATACTTCGTTCTATCGCTGCCAAACACGGCGATGTCTTGAACAAGACACCTTCAGTTACGACAATGTCCGTCACTGGGACGAAATTCTTTATTCCACCATCCCGCTCACACAGAGCAAAAGACTTTACTACATGTGGGAGAGTCTTGTTGTCACATACTCAGAGCGCAAATTGACTAAAGACGAGGACAAGTTTCCTGCATTATCTGGTTTGGCTCGCATGTTCATGCCTGCCTTGCAGGATGAATATCTTGCAGGCCTTTGGCGCCAGGAATTTCACCGCGCAATTCTTTGGTACATGTATAGCAATGTGGCGACTCCGACAAGCTGGAGAGCTCCAAGTTGGAGTTGGGCAGCCTGGGATGGAATTGTAGAGATGCTTCCTCGTGCTGGAGAACCACTCACATCTCAAGTGTCTGTAGATGACGCGTATTTAGAGCCCGCTGGGTCGGACCCTCTGGGTAAGCTTCGAGCCGGATGGGTCGTTCTCACAGCTCGAATACAACCTGTGACCCTAAAGTTGACCGACAGAGACATTGGGCCTGCAATGAATTGGTACGCCGATGTATTCGACCATCGTGGGGAAATCCTTGCACATGGTTCATTGGACTCGATAACCATCTCTGGGTGGCGGATCGACGGATCCTACAAGCCTGCTCCCGTAGAGAAAATTCCGTCATTTAGGAACGTGTCGGCAATTTTAGTTGCCTTGACTAGCGATTCCGGGCTGGAGGGAGATGGTGAGGAGAACGAGGTGTGGCCCGAACCATCGTATCCTGCTGGAATTTTGGTGACTCCAGAAATAGAATCCACCACCAGTCCCATACCGTCATATCGGAGAATCGGTATTTTCTTTTCTAAGGAGTTGGCGAATCCCAAAATGGACGAGTGGAATAAGCTTCCCTCACGCAAGGTAAAGCTTCTTTAATAAGCATAAGTTAGTTGCATTGGAACAGGAGTGCCCAGCAAGTCCTTTTACTCAAAATGAGGTCGGCGGAGGCATTATTCCTGTAAGAGAGAAATAAAATACGCACAAAAATGGCCCAAGTGATTTTTTATTGTGTAAGGCGAGCATCTGGGGTTAGTTATTAAGATGATGTAAACCGGGAAGATGTTGTCTAGGAGAATCCGTTCTATGAAGGCTGTTTTTGTTTTTTTCACCAAGCCAAAATATACTATAACAGCGCTTGTTCCAACATGAACGACGCTCTTTAAACTACGGTAACAGTAAGCAGGGAGGAGAGGGGAGGAACTAATATAGGCTTTTATGCGAATCGCATCAGGGCCAAAGCTCTCAGCATCGTGGTCAAGTGACACCAAGAACTATGGAACTCAGGAATTTGCCGAGCGGGGCGAATCGCGCCTCATACATTGATGATCCCTTTGGTTCTGGGCCATTGATTGGACAAGTCCCAGTGCTGTTCATGAAGGCATCGGCCCTTCGTCATGCCGCTCCCTTGAGGAAATTGATTTGCGGGGTAGCATCCATCATTCCCGTTTAAGAGCGAATTTCCCTTCGGTTATCAGCGACATGAGTGCCGTGACATCCGAGCCAGCATCTGGTCTGATGGTCAATCAAACAGGCCTATCAGACATACCCAGGGTGCCACACTACAGGGCCTTGCCGTCTTGGCCCTAACCCCATGCAGTAAGTTTTTTGACCAAGATAAGGCTCCCCCAGCCATAACCCATCAGTAACCATGTAACGAACGACGTCCAGCTACGAGCAATCCTATTTCCTTGAAGCTTGTGTAAATAGCCAAATTTTGGCCTTGTTTAGCTGCTCGTCTGAGAAAATCAAGCCGCCATTTCGCAGGCTCAGAGCTGTGTATCTTGCGTTAGAACAGATTCAGGGCGGTCTGCAGCGACCAGAGACGGCAGTCCCCATGGCAACACTGCGAGCCCCGTAAACTTGCGTCTCTGTGCAGTGTGTCTTGGTGCCTACCGCCCTCTCAAATTTCGCATAGCTCCCGCTATTCGTGAGAAATGGCGCTCAAACATTTGCAGCCCTAGAGCAAGGCCAATTAGTCCAGTATGGTCCCCCCCATGGTGTCGTTGGCGAAGCTTTTTGGCCAAGACTTCCCGACTTGGCGATCGACGATTGGCCTGGGGTATTTTGCCCCCTTGCAGTCTAGCCCTGTCTATCGAAAGGTCATTTGTATGTATCCCTTACGCACGAGACCCTGTCCCAGCCTAGAGAATGGGCCATCTTTTATCTCGATCGAGTAGCCATGGTTGACGACAGTGTCTCAATTGAGCGCCCACATTCGCTAGTCGGGGCCAGACTCAAGCATTATGCTTATCACCCGCCACGGGGGCAATTGCCGCCCGTCTCTGTAGCATCTTAAATAGACGTGGCCCCATGTGTTCACTAATTGAGTTTTCTTTTTTCTGCGGAAGATCAAGCTCGCCTACCTGATTCTCGTTCCATCAACTGCGATACCGAGACACCTTGCCCGTCCTGCTGTCAGTCTCGTTCTAAAACATGGCTGAGGAGAAGACGTCGGTGACGTCGGCCGCACCCTCTCCCGACCTTGCGGTCGGCACCTCGAGCGATGTCCACGGTCTCGAGGTGCTTGGATACAAGCCCGAAATGAAGCGGAATAGAAACATGCTAACTCTGCTCTTCCAATCTCTTGCTATTGCTGCAGTGGGTCCCAACAACTATCTGCCATGTATTCACCGCATTAACTAGTGGCCATAGATCCCCTATGGCTTCGGATCGCCCCTCATTACGGCCATCTATGGAGGAGGTTTGTCCATTCACCATGTGCCCTTGAGACATTTATGTGCTGACGGCCGGTCTTAGGCCAGCTCCCCATGTTTGTTGGATGGATTTTCGTGTGTATCTTGGATCAGTGCGTCGTAATGTCACTTGGCGAGCTTGCCTCCAGGTACCCTACTTCCGCCGGCCCATATTACTGGGCGTACCAACTTGCAAGCCCCGAAAAAAGAACTGCGTTTTCCTTTCTCACAGGCTGGATATGGCTGATTGGAAACTGGACTATCACGCTCTCGGTCAATTTCGGGATGGCGTCGCTCATTGCAGCGACCGTAGCGCTGTACCACCCAGAATTCAGCATGACCGACTGGCAACTGCTGCTAATATTCTACGCAATGTGCATCATCACTTTTTTCATTGTCGCCTACGGAAACAAGGTGCTGCCCATTGTCGATACGATTTGCGCTGCGTTCACTCTCCTTGCGATCATTGCAACGATGATCGCGCTCTCAGTCAAGGCTGACGTCGGTCGCCACTCGGCCAGTTACGCTCTCGTACGTTCTGCACCATATTGAAGACTGCCAAAACTTTACGAAAAACATGGAGGAACCTGACTTTTAAATGCTTAGGGACATTATGACAAAACCCTATCTGGATGGGGCGGCTTCTCATTCTTCATCGGCATTTTACCTGGTGCCTACACGTATGTCGCATCGTGTCCTTTTTATTAACGCTTTTTCTGACTCTAGAAGCTTTTCTGCAATGGGAATGATTACTTCCATGGCTGAAGAGGTCGATAACCCGACAATCAAGCTACCGAAGGCCTTATCTCTAGCTATCCCTGTTGGGGGTATCGCCGGTCTCTTTTTTGTAAGTCAGAGAATAAGAATACGACACAATCGCTAACCCCATTCAAAGATCATTCCTATCTGTGCCACTCTTCCCGAGCTGAGCGACATCATCAACGACGCTCCTGTGGCCCAGGCCTTGCCGTACATTTATGGACGAGTCATGGGATCGCCTGGAGGAGGATTTGCCCTCACATTTCTCATCATCATCATTACGGTGTTTTGTTCAATTTCCATCACTGTTGCAGCTTCACGATGCACATGGGCATTTGCGCGTGATCGCGCATTGCCACTGTCACGGCTGTGGTCCAAGGTTGACGATCGTCATGGCGTGCCCATCTGGGCGCTTTTCTTGACCACAGTTGTTCAGATGCTTCTGGGATTGATCAACCTAGGCTCATCATCTGCATTTATCGCATTTGTGTCAGTGGGTGTCATTGCACTAGCAGTCTCGTACGGCATTCCCATCGCCCTCTCGATGTATTACGGCCGCAAAGAAATCGCTTCGGCCAGGTGGAAAATGCCTGAGCTCGTAGGGTGGGTGGTTAATGCCATCGCTGTCGCCTGGATCGCATTCGAGGCCATTCTCTTCAGCATGCCAACAGCGCTCCCTGTCACTGCCGTGAGCATGAACTATGCCATCGTTGTGCTGGTCGGTTTCCTTGCTCTCAGCGCTGTATGGTACGGCATACATGCACGCAAAGGTACATTTATTAACCACTTCATGTCGTTTTTTTGGGTTCACTTGCTAACGGTTTTATAGTATACAAAGGGCCACCTGAAGAAAACTTGAACTAAGGCTCACCGCCCCTTGCCTTCACTATTCGATGTTATTAGAGGTGTATTCTGTTGCGTGTCATTGGATCATAGCATTATTTAGTATCTGGTTCAAAAAAGAAAAGAAGAAATTCAACCCTCGTATGCCCCTGCAAAGTGCAGCGAGTTAACGCTACAGTTGACAAAGGTATCTCATGAACCCTATTTTTATAATAAAATATTGCACTTTCAATCCTTGATAAAAATAAATAAATAAAATATGGGTATTATAATAAATGAATCTCAACCCCTATACTCTCCTTGCAAATCAATCGCCGTCTTTTTACCACTCACTGATAAATAGCCGCTTGCTAATTACTCATTCACCATCCGCTATCGCCAATGTGGATCCGCTGTCGGCATTCCGAGTCATAACCCCACCTCGTCGCTCTTGCAACCAACAGGACAGGGCGTGTTGGATTCGTTATCAGGCCTCGTTTTGCGTTTGATCATTCACCATAACTTTGAGAAAATGACCGAGGTCGTCACAGAGACTCGGGGCCAGTTGCTCGGGGCGCTTGCCTGCCAAAAGAACTCTTATCTGCAAACACTTGAGACCAACGTGGTCTCTTGTGCCAAATTTTTACCGCCAAAGAGCGCCCCAAACGGCGCAAAGAAGAAGAAGGCATCTGCAAATGCATCCCCCGCAATCCCTGCCGACGTATGGCTAGTCGAATTTTCAGACTCGGTGTTGTTTCCAGAGGGTATGTCATTCTTGTGCGCCGTTGTCGGCTCATCCTAATGAGAGTTTAAGGTGGTGGTCAACCATGCGACTACGGGTCTATTGTTCCTCTGTCAGATTCATCCTCTGAGGCTATCCCCATCACTCGTGTGGAGAGGCAGGGGCTTAAATGCATCTGCTACGTCGAAAAACCCTTGGATCCCGGTACCAAGGTGCGGCAAGAAATCGATTTCCGTCGACGCTGGGACCACATGCAACAGCATACTGGCCAGCATCTCCTGTCTGCTGTAATGGACACCTATGATAATCTCGAGACCCTTGGCTGGGGCATGGGTGCAGATGGTGGTATGAACTACGTTGATCTTCCACGGAAACCATCCCAAGCCGAGATCCAAGCGATTCAAGATCGATGCAATGAGATTATCCGCAACAGTGTCTCCATCACAGTTCAGGTTCCTCCTGAAACAGAAACTTTGCCTGAAGATCTTGACCAAGAGAAGGGACTCGTTCGTGTCATTAGCATTGGCGATATAGACCAGAATGCGTGCGTGCTCCGACAAGATTCGAGTTCTAGGACTGACATTTTATCCTAGGTGCTGTGGTACACATTTATCTCAAACTTCTCACATCTCGCTTATCCTGCTTCATCATACTCAAAACGTTCACTCAACAAACTGCCGGTTATTCTTCTCTTGTGGCGATCGAGCCATTAAGGTGTCGGTGGAATCTATCAATGCTCTTCGGATTATTGCCCAGACCACCTCTTCGCCGAGCGACCCTTCTGAAGTGGTTTCCAACATCAAAAAAGTGTGTGAGACCGCTGCAGACATGAAGAGACAAGAGAAAAAGTTGCTAGGAGAGATTGCCAAGTACGAGGGAGAGCGAGTCAAAACCACAATACAGGCTGGAAAGAACGCGTGGGTATATCGCGCATCTGGTACTCTAGATTTCCTGAACATGGTTGTTTTTGAAGTCAAAGAGGCTATCAAGGACCATGGCGTCGTGGTTCTAGCAGCTGGCGAAGGCCAAGCAGGTGGCCCCATCGTCGTCGTCGGAAACAAGGACTCTGTGGCCGAGATGGCTAAAAAGATTCAAGAAATAGTTCCAAGTGTCAAAGGTGGTGGTAAAGGCGAGAAGTGGCAAGGAAAAATAAACGAATGGAAAAAGGGCGATATAGAATCACTTAAGCAGTTGGTACAGTAGTTGTGTAAATACATGCTTTATTAGATGATTATTATAAGATTCAAGAAACTCTAGTATGCCTGCATCTTATCTTAATGAATACAGTGCCAATTGGCTTTTATTACCCCATTATGATGCCCTTCCAGATCCAGAATTTTAGTCGTCATAACTTCGTCATTTTTCAAGTGACCGTGCAGAGATGCGCAGTATTCTCCCGTTACGCAACCTCTACCATTCCCAGATTTTCCAGACCAGGTGGAGCTTCCTCCTCTAGATACCTTGGGGGGCTCGGACACACATCATTATAGCTCGGAAGATTCTCGATAACAAATTCAGGTCCAGTAATAGAATCGTCAACCAAAACGACTCGGTAATCCAATCGCAAGATACGCCCAACACCGGTCCGTATGGCCAGCTCAGGTTTGCCTTCCGGGAAGTGCTCCTTGACAAAAATAAGTTCGAGGCTGAGAGAATGAGTCACCTCAGTCCCATCCGAGCTCTTTGTATCATATGTGTACGCAGGGTTAGAGCCATTAGATCGTCGTTTGATGTCGAAACTAAATTCCATGTGGGCGGTTCCATTTGCATCTGTCGGTGTCCATCCGTCATATAAACACCTCTCCCCGAGAGTAATCGTTTTCTTTTGGGTCAAATTTCCATCTCTAGAATCACATAACATAGCATGCTTTTCGCAAGGCTTGACGATGGTCTTGATCTTTTCTTCCAGCTTCCACGAGCCGTTCATGAGCCGCCATGCTTCGGTATCACGACCGTCCCCATTAGAATTAGCCAGTCCCCTCAGAGTGAGAGAGATATTCTTTTCTTTCTTTGGTAGAAATACTGCATCGATACAGCTGTCTACTTGAATACCAGCGGAGGGGAAATTCCGGGTGTGATGGACAGGGTAGTGGGGGATGGACAAAGAACGCTTGACGGTCAGAGTTCGTCGAAACGTTAGAGTTCGCGTTGCATCATTAGGCTTGCCCCTCAACTTGAATCGAACTTCTGCTTGGAATTCATATGAAACGGACAGGAGAGGTGTTTCCATCGATGCCGGAAGGTCATCTGGTATTAAGGTAGAGAAGGAGAATTGGTGGTTGCCTTTTTCCAAGTTTGTCGCTTGTTTGAGAAATTTCCAGCTGTGTAATTCAGTATGCTGGTCCCTGCAGCATGCGCATCTGTTCTTCAAAGGCTTCTTCTGGGTAGTATGCACATTCAGTGCTCCCCCAAAACTTTCAATTTCCACCAGATCCTCCTTGACCTGAAGTGACAGCTCCCCTGACAGGAACGACGGCAAGGTTTCTTCCTCGTTCCCGAGGATGATAGTTGGCGAGCTATCGATCTTCCAGTCGATGGAAACAGGAAACTTTGTGTTTTCTTGAGATGCTTTGGTGAAAATCATGTTTCGATGAGGTCGAACCAGATCTCCCAAGTTTGGCATGTTATTGTAGATGCTGTCCAGCAACCTGTCTCTATGCCGAGGTTCCAAGAGCGTAATATAGTGTTGAGAGAAAATGAATTCTTTGAATTACGGGTCCACGGATACAGTCATTTCAGCGGGATCCTTTCTTTTATACTCCAGTCGTCGGGAAATTGTCACAGAAATGTTAATACTTAACGACGAGGCGTCGAGCCAGAGAGGAAGCCCCGTCACCGGTAAGAAATGCCTGAACAGGACTAGTGGGTCATTTTCACAGAGCACGTTTTTTTCTCCCTGGATCGACGACCAGGTTCTTTGGCATCCTTATTGGACGAGTGTCACCACATAACGAACTGCTGCTCCAGCTGTGCCCCAGCCTTTCAGTTGGGATGTAGGCGAAGTTTCCTCCACCTGCCATGTGATGCTTCAAAGTTTGTCGTGACATCTTGAATGGGCGGGGGGGAGCCGCAAGCTAACATCCATTCTCGTCAAGCACGACGCGTATTTGCTCTCCTAGTTTGGCATTTTGTAATCCTCTCGAGTTTTAATACACCCATTCTCCAACTTGTACAATGGAAGTGGCATGTCCTGGCTGACAAACAGTAGTCGCAGTTAACGTGCCATAAAACTAGAGCTGTCATTTTAGAATTAATAATGGCACGATCTTCCATGACCCAACCCAAGTTGGAGCCTCACCGCAACCATAACGCCGTTAAAAATAATGACAATAGCACTTCTCATTCGGAAAAAACATCTGTACGGGAGATCAAGTTGATGGGTTTGTTTGCAATACAGTCTCGCTGTTCTGAAATCTCACTATCCAGACGAAGTCAAAAGAAAGCATCAACAACGAAAAGCCGACGAGATTTTCGCGGTGTGATTCTCGGCATTGACAAGATCGATCGATCTAACATCAGCCCATCATCACTCAATTCATGTTGTAATACATCCGAAGAGACATGGGGACCTTTTCGGCCTTTTCCTGGTGTCGGTGAGCTTTTCCTGATTAGGAATTTTCCTATTATGGAATAACCCCGTAGTCGATCCAGCAACTCATACCCTCCCTGGATCCCCCAGCAGCCTGACGAACTAAAAGTTAATTAAAATGGGTGGCCGAGAATGGCGGGTGCAAGCTTTTTACTCGGCCGAGCGAGAAATGGCACGGGTTTTTGGAATCCCAAGGTGGCATTTTTGCGTATAGGGTAAACTGCCCTGTTTCTGCCACCAACAAACACGCCTCACCAAACTCACCATGCCAAAAAGGTATGCTCACGGACACAGTCAGGCCAGAGATTTTGACAGAGCGGACCATTTGGACCTCAAAAGCATCCTACGCATAGAAAACATACCTCTCACTCATCCATTGTACGGGTTCTTGTTTTGTGCAACCGGCGATTTTTCGGCCCATGGCGAGGAATCGATCCTTGCATCACTGGTATGCAAAAAAAAAAAAAAGCAGTCTACCAACGATTGACGAAATCGCCCTACCAATAGAAGGGTTCTCGAAACGGCCATGACATAATTACATATATCAACTGCTATTAATAGGCTGTCACAGAACAGAAATGGGCATAAATGTGAGTCAACAGAGTGGTGTGGTAGGGCATGATTGCGGGCACGGCCCTAGCAGTTCATGTGTCGATCTCGCCGCAGTCCAGCAGGGATCGGATCCCCTACAGGCGGCCACCCAGCCTCTAAGAGGGCAGCTGCAGGCAATCATCGCTTATGGGCATTCACTAGGCGATTGGAACGTGCAGATGCGATCTGGTGGATTCAGATAAGATGCGTGGCACGTAAGGGACCAGACCAGATCGGCCTCCTAGATGGAGCGGGGACACGGAATTGGGAGAAACAAGGCTCCACAAGCTCTTCATGGACGAATCATGGGCCGGTGGAGCAGCGCGTGAAGATAGCGAGTGGGTTTTGGGGCCGTCGTTTTCCAGACTGCCGGCCTCGAGATGCTGCCTCATCCATCAAGCCTCCTCATTCCAGCTCAGGATGCCAGATACGCCACCCTCGGACGCTGGCTCGACACAGGGGAGAAAGGTACGCACAAAGACTTTTTCCGGGTGCTGGACCTGCCGGGCCAAGCACGTCAAATGCGACGAGACACGGCCAGTCTGCAACCGTTGTCGCCGCTCTGGCCTTGCGTGTGAGGGCTATGGCGTAAGGCTGTCTTGGACCTCGGTGCGTGGCCCGTCCAATTTTCGTTCGAGGGCGTCATCCGCGAGGAGAGCCGGTCGCATGCAGGTGGACAGGCCCTTCCAGTTCCAGGAACCGAACACCACCGATCAGCCGCCAGCGCAGCAGCCCGCGACGGCAGATGATAGGCATCACTTGAGGGAGTCCACAGTCGCCTCTGAAGGATCTACGCAGGCCGACACCAGCAACTCAGGCCTGGGCTCAGTCCCCGATTCAGACTCGCCGGGGGATGGGAATTCCAGGCTCAACCACGCCTACAAGGTTTCGGGCCAGGGTCACGCGGGGGCAGCTTCAGATGCTCCCTATGCTACTTCAGAACAACATATGCAGCAACAACAACAACAACGACAACAACACCAACAACACCAACCGCAGCAGCAGCAACAGCCTCGAAACCAGCCTACCGGCGAGAGAAATGCCGATGCCTCCAGCGCTCAGAACTCCAAGGCACCAAGCGAGAGCTATCAGGATATCACGTGGTTACCCCAGTGCACAACGCCACCCTCCAGCTTTCACCTGAACTACAGAAATCAACAAGTCAATATTCCCAACCCAGGGACACATATCCGACATTTAGACGTGTTGCCAAATCCAGGTATTCAATGTCAACTATTAGAGCATTGGACGCTGCACCTGTGCGATGCCTTGAACCCGGTACCTGGAGTCCACAATCCGCTGCGGACAATCATGATGCCAATCGCCCTCGAGGGCGCGCGCGCGGATGTTAATTCTTCAACGGGTGCAACGGCCTTGTTTCACCTCATTTGCTCGGCATCGGCATTTAGTCTTGCCCAAAAGGGAACCACACCGGAGTCTCAGCGAGAACTGGAGAGCGCGGCCTTGGAACATCACAACCTTGGCATCACACATCTTGGCCAGAACATCCAGTCCGATGATCGTAGCCAATGCGTCCCCTTGCTTGCGTCACTGGTCATGTGTATCTACAACGAAGTCATCACTGTTCCCACCCCGTTCTGGCGTTTGCACTTTCGTGGTGCCGTGGAATGGGTCAACCACATCAGTCCGCAAGTCTGGCATCAAACCGAAGCGGCATCTGTCATCTACCAGATGTTCATCGGTATGGCGACGTTAGTGCAGTCTCAGTTGTTCCTGCTTGGTCACGAAGACCACATGTGGGAGATTCCGTTCGATCAGCTGTCTCAGCCCGGCCCCTATAGCCTGGACATGGCCTTTGGCATGCCCCAGCACGTTATGCAGTGCCTGCAATCTATGAATAAATCGCTTATGGAGTCCAAACGGTCCGCCGATCAACCGGTGGCAAGTCCGTCAACGTCGCAGGACTTTGACCGGCTGGAAGTCGAACTTTACCTGTCAGCGCCGACGCTGCCGAGCTCGACATTGGGCAAAGAATACGGTGATCTCATCTATCACCATGGCTATACCTTTTACTTTGCGGCTCTGATCTTCATGAAGCGCACAGTCAAAGACACGCCAATCGAGGACGTGCAGGCCCTCATTGCACAGTCACTCTCGCACGTTGAATCGCTGGGCACCAGCACAGACCGCCCGTTCTGCCCGATGCTCTGGCCAATAGCAATCTTGGCATTCGAAGCATGTGACGTGACATTGCAGAACCGGATGTTGAAGTGTCTTGAGACATTTGCTGACCGGTCGGGCTTTGCCATTTGGACGCAGCTCGAAAACCTTGTTCGAGACCTGTGGGAGATGCGGAAGGCGGAGGGGAACCCGAATCTAAAGTGGCACAAGAGCGTGCTCACATCAGTTAACGACAGCTTCATGTTGCTGTGAAACCAAACGAACCAGACAAAAAAGATAATCAGGGTCTTGACATGATAATAGCGTGGCGGGCACGGAGGTTGGTCCATGCCGGTCGGGGCGATTAGCCGGCGATCTTTGGCGGAGCTATTCCGCCTACGTCCTTCTTAAATTTTTAAGCCAATTGCCCTAACTCATTTAGTAATATTTCCCCACAGTCTAGCTAGCCATATTTTGCATGATCCACGGGTCGCTACGACAAGCGGCTGGCCCCGGTTGCAAGCACCGTTCCTCGTCGGCCTATTAGGGGGCGACGATTATGTGCCGGACGGCTCTGTGATGACTTCACCATGTTGCCCAACTCCACTTCACTGAGACATGTGCATTGGGCGGGAGGTTGGCGGCCAATCGAACGGCGCGCTGCCTGCCGTGTCTCACATTGCCGTGAGACAGCATCAAACTAGTGGATGGACTCTGACGCAGGTATTCGATCAGCCTTTAAGGGCGGTCAATCCCCCCCAAAGGTAGCTCAAAAACTCGCATTCTGGCGATTTTCATCTTCATTCTTCTGAGATTCAGACGACAAAATGTCCACTCCGATCCCCCAGCCCAAGGGTCTGCCCATCCTGGGCAATGTGCTCGACATCAGCCCCAACAACACCTGGTGGTCGCTCAAGACGCTAGCTGAGAAGCACGGCGAGATCTTCCAGATCAAGGTCTTGGGCCACACAATCGTGTTTGTCGCTGGCGCAGCCCTGGCTGAGGAGCTGTGCGATGAGAAGCGCTTTCGCAAATACGTGGGCGGCCCCATCGTCGAGATCCGTGCCGCCGTCCACGATTCCCTCTTCACAGCTTTTGACAATGAGGCTTCGTGGGGCGTCGCCCATCGCATCATTGCCCCCAAGCTCTCCACTGCTGCCGTCTTTGAGCATTTTGGAGACATGGTGACCACGACCAATGAGCTCATCAGCAGCTGGAAGGGACTCGGCGACAAGAACAAAATTGAGCCTCTCAACGGCCTCAATCGACTGAACCTGGAGGCCACTACCTACGTGCTTTTCGGTAAGAGGCTGAACTGCCTCGAGGGCCCCGATCACCCAATGCTCAAGGCCATGGAGGACTCAACATCGGAGGCCATAAAACGACCCAACCGACCTGGCATTCTCAACTGGTTGGTCCATGGCAGGAAGTTCAAGTCGTCTATCGCCACCATGCGTTCGTTCGCCGCAGACCTCGTCGAATACCGCAAGAGCAACCCCACCGACCGTGACGATTGTCTTGCCGCCATGATGAACCACAAGGACCCCGAGACTGGCACCGCCTTGACCGACTCCCAGGTTATTGACGAGATCGTGACGATGCCTATCGGAAGCAGCACTGCTCCTTGCCTTATCACCGCTGCCATCTACTTCTTGCTCAAGAACCCTGATACCATTCCTATCGCTCGCAAGGAGCTTGACTCGGTCGTCGGCAATGGCGAGATCACATACACCCACATTTCCGGACAGCTCCCTTACATTGAGGGTATCGTCCGCGAGTCCCTCCGACTCTCATTCGCTGCCCCCGGCTTTAACATTGAGCCCATCCCCAGCGAGGACAAGGCCCCCGTCCTTCTGGGCGGTGACAAGTACCAGGTCGCTCATAACCAGCCCATCATTCTCGTTTTGGCTGGTGTAAATCGCGACCCCACCGTGTTCGAGGACCCCAAGGCCTTCCGACCCGAGCGCATGGTTGGTGAGGCGTATGAGAAGTTGCCTTCCGGTGTTAAGAAGGGCTTTGGCAACGGAAAGCGAGAGTGCATTGGAAAGCACTACGCCTGGATCTGGTCCGTTCTTGTGGTTGCTAAGCTCATCAAGGAGCTCGATTTTGAGGAGGTTGATCCTACATATGAAATGTATCAGGACGGTTGGTTCAACGTCCGTCCCGTCAAGTATTCTGTCAAGGTCAAGGCCAGGACCGCTTGAGGGAGTCTAGGAGGAATCAGGAGACGTGTTAATGGAGCGGGCATACCCAGTTGATATCTTGGCATGGAATTAGTTATTTCACGATCTGAATTATGACTTAATAATTTGAGGGAGCAACCCTGAATTCGCCGTTAACTGATTCGTGAAACTGTGTTGTGCGATTTTGACGCTGGACCGAACGGGATCGAGACCCTTGTCTTGCCAAGATCACGGCAGATATCGTTACTACCAATGAGACACCACGTGAGCAAAACGGCGTGCCTGGACAATGCGCGTATATCCCCGTTTTGAGAGCCGTTGATCTGGAGGGCCCCGGTTTGCGAAAGCATTGTCCAGCCAACCGGTTTTATGGCCACACGCCGATCTAGGTTACATTTCAGCGGCAAAGGATATGCATTGATCGACCGGAACCGCCCCATATACCGAGACTTGTCGAGGTTCAAGAGTACTCTGCGCTTGTTTGGGGCAATAGCGACACGTGAACCGACAGGGAATTCCCGGTCTGTCATTTAATCTTATTGGTCAGAGAAAGAAGAGGTGTTTATCAGGCGTGATTTTTTGTTTCGTATTCCTTCCACTTGGGCGAAGTCAAAAGTATAAACGGTGACGATGGCACCGACACGGTCGCGAAACATCAAATTACGCGAGCCAAGTAATGTCGCTGTAATTTTAGTAAAGTATGAAGCTATTTACCCTTCTTTCGAACTTGCCTGGATCCTCGTTGGGTCTAAAGTTTTTGACATTGTCTTTGCCCAATACCAACAGTTGATTTGACTCATCCATCGGCCAGCGCGGATCCCGCAGCGCCCAGGGCCAGCCCCCTGGCAGTGCACGTTGCGAGATGGGAAATTTAGCGAACGAGCCAATCAGACGATGCCGATCACAACTCTCTATTGGCAACGTGGTGAAGAAGCAAAGATGAGGCATTGAATACGCCTTGCCGCGTAGTCGCTGGGACAATCACCAACAATTGGTTACGATCTACCCAATATCCGATCAAGGTGAATACTTACCACTAGGGGCTGAGCATTTCCAGCCATCTTCGTGACACGCTTTGACAATGCATTGACGTAGTCGGTGAAGCTGAGCAGCAGCATATCCCAAATGCTATAGATGTATAAGAATCCATGACACCTTGAGTTTGGTAGTTTTTAGGAGTCTGAATACCATCAAGCCACGAAAGAGCTTTATCAATTCAATTTTTCTTCTCCTTTTTGAACTTAGCGTTATCCTCACTTCTTCCAATGTTATTATCTTCAACAGTAAACCCTTTTTCAAGGATGTCACACATGGTGTGGGCATGGCTATTGTTGACCTCCCAGTTTGGTTGTATTGTTTCGGCTCTCCCATTCCCCAATACCACTACGAGTGTCAACGATTGGGATAAAGTGCGTTGTTAAAAAATATTATCTTGTAGTGACTTTATTGACGTTGCATAGGTGCCGACATCTACAGATAAGATTAAGTGGACAGCATGTTTCAATGGCTTCCTTTGCACACGGCTCTTGGTATGATGTCGCACTCATCCTGCATGATACGTTAGTTTGGCTAATCTCGGGAGCATAGGTTCCGCTGGACTGGGAAGATGCAAGCGTAGGAACAACCAAGGTTGCATTCATCAAATACCAATCGAAGAATGAATCCGCGGAAGATCTACTTCTCAACTTTGGTACGTCATACAATTCTTGCTGTAGGATCAACTAACTCAGTAATGTAGGAGGACCAGGTGGTTCTGGCGTGGGAAATCTTTTGGGACTTGCACCAGCCCTCGCAGAGATCTACGGATCAGGGGTCAACTTGGTCAGCTTCGATCCTCGGGGGGTCAACAACACAGGCCCACTCCTCGATTGCTTCCCTGGCAAGCCGGCGACGACGAATAATTTTGACTCTTTGTATTACCGCACAGTCTCCGATGGATCCCTTGATGACATCACGAGCCAGTTTTATATGGCCGAAGCATTCGGCAAGTGGTGCAATGGAGTGATTGGCGGGCCCAACGGCACTGCTAAGTATGCAAACACGCCATCTATTGCCCGGGACATGCTTGCATTTATTGAGGCTCAGAACTTGGCCGATGGCAAGCAAAAAGAGGATGCCCAGTTGTGGTATGCCGGGTATAGCTATGGAACGGTGCTTGGGGCGACGTTTGCATCGCTCTACCCCGAACGAGTTGGTCGGATGATCTTGGATGGAGTATCCGACGGTGAAAACTATTACAAGGGACTGTGGAACAATAACCTTTTCGACGCTGATGCTGTTGTCGACTACTTCATCACGTCATGTTTCGAAGCCGGCCCAGGCCCGTGCCCACTCTGGGCCCCGTCGCCAGAGTTAATCACGCAGAGAATGTCCAACATTCTGACCCAAATGAGAATACGACCGCTGCCCGTGTGGAATTCTTCGGTAGTTTCGATGCCGAGCCTGGCCACGCACACGGATCTCACAAGAGTGCTCTTGAGTGCCGTCTACATGCCACTGGTTTCCTTCCCACCCCTGGCTCAGATCCTTGTCGATCTGGAGCAGGGCAACGGTGACACCCTGATGGCGGCCAGCTCTGAGAAGCAGCGCTCAGACTACGACGAGCAGGAAGCCATGTCCATCATCCAATGCGTCGATGCTGGGGGCAGGAACAACATTTCTTCCCTCAACCAATACCGAGAGTACGCCGACTACGTGATGCGACAAAGCAAGTATATTGGCGAAGCGTGGCCGAGCCAGGTCCTTTCGTGTCGGGCTATGGATGTCACGCCGCCAGTCAGCGGACAACCAGCCAGTAAGCGCCAATCCCGAAAACCATGGCATAAATCGAATTTGTCGGGCCACGCTAACTTCAGTTTGTCCCGCTCTAGAACTACGACCTGCAGCCGAGACGACAAGCTTTCCTCTTCTACTCATTGCAAACACTGCGGATCCGGTAACGCCAATACGAAGGTTCGTGGCTAATTGCGACGGCTTCAATCCCTCCCCTCCCCCTCCCCCTCCCCCTCCCCCTCCCCCCAAAAATGAACGACACACAGCTGACATTTCACAAGTGCTCAGGGAGTTTCTGCAGATTTCCCTGCATCAGTACTGCTGACTCTGGACGCTGCAGGGGTAAGTCATGGGCGTATCATCAGCCTTATATGATAATGCCGTGCGGACTAGTGCTGACAGTAAGCGACAGCATACCAGCCTTGCCGCTCCTTCGAAGTGCCTGAACCAACGAGTGCAAGCGTACCTGGCCGGGTCGCTCCCGCCCACCAATACCACGTGCCAACCTGACGAGCTTCCCTTTAGAAGCCGCCAGGATGAACTGACGCGAAAGCTCGCTGGGGCTCTGTAGGGTTGCGCGCCCCTGGTCAAAACGATTTATGTACGTAGACGGTGCGGGGTGTGAGAGATGGTATCGCTTGATTCGCTATATGTATCATGATTTAATATTGGAAGGATTCGTTAGGTAGCATTACCTTTCGGTTTCGGTTTGGCTCCGCGGGAACACGGGAACGCAAGCCATGGGGTCTAGATAGATTGGCAACGAATTAACGAACGAGATGTGGCGTTTTGGATCGGATATAGGCACATATGTATGTACATAGCACAGCCAAGCATTGATTATTTTCCCCTTTCGCCGCTTCTTCTCCATGTTGGGAACGGAACAACTGCCTGTCGCTCAGGTATTTTGCATGAGGAAGCATCCCGACTGGCGCACGCACCAGAACAACTCCACCAAGGGCCAACAGAGGCCCGCCCACTGGGCAGTAGGTTATACCGAAGAGGGCTCTGTAATTTAACTCTATCCCTGGCGTTGGAAACCCATTTGGGTAGCTAATCAGAGACCAGCCGGCCGTGATTTGTGCAATTCTATTTGTGGTATAAACGTGCCGCCGGGGATTTATTTCTCAGCAAGACAGACAGCGGTCGCTTGCGGGAGGTCGGCAAATCCAAATCCAATCTCTAGCGTGCTGGGCCGGGTTGCGGCAGGGCGCAGCGGGAATGCGTGTGCTGGCTCCAGCGTGCAGTGACTGACCGGGATACTCTGGGATGGCCCGGGTTTTAGTCTGACGTAGCTGGGTATCATTACTTATATCTGGCCACCCCCCGCTGCGAGCCCGCTGGCTCCATACACACCGCCCATTCAAATCCGGAATGATGGAAGAAGAAGTGGCAAAGTCGCCCGTGAAGCTGCGCTCCAAGAAGGGCTGCCGCACGTGTAGGTAAGAGAGCAGACGGCGACCGACGATTGCGGACTGGGCCTGCACTAACACAACTCGCGGGCGGGCAGGATCCGGCGAGTCAAGTGCGACGAGCGCACCCCGGCGTGCCACAGATGTACCTCGACCGGCAGAGCGTGCGAGTGGTTTGACCTGTTCACCAACTCGTCCAAGCCGATGCCAGCGCGGCCTCCCGCCAAGAACACATGTCGCGGCCTCGGCCTGGTGGCCTCGCCGACCGAGTTCCCCGACGCAAAAGCCCTCGAGCTGCGCGGTTTTGAGTTCTTCCAGCACCGGACGGCCCGAGAAATGTGCCACACTTTTGAGTTTGGCTTCTGGCGCACCTTGGTGCTCCAGCTGAGCCGGTCTGAGCCCGCCGTGCTGCACGCCGCCATTGCCCTGGGCACCTTGCACGAGGCCGAGGAAAGCTTGGGCATGCCTGTGTCCAAGGACCGGGTGACGCATGGCAAGCACCAGTTTGCCGTGGCTCAGTACAACACTGCCATCAACATGTTGACCAAGCAGGTCACCGCCTCCAGCGGCGCCTCAATGACGCGCGCCCTGATCCTGGCCACATGCCTCATCTTCGTCCACATCGAGCTGCTGCGCGGCCGCTACGAGCCGGCCATTGTCCACATCCGGAGCGCCCTGAAGATCTTCAAGGAATCCCCCAAGCTGCCCCACGGCTGGGAGGCCATAATGCGCACTGCCCTGCGCCGGCTGGACATCCAGTCCGCACACTTCAATCACGACCCATCCAATTACCCCGAGAACAACGTCGGTAGCGTTGAACATCTCCCCCCCTTGTTCGAGCAGGACTTTAACACCATAGAGGCGGGGAAGGACCTCTATGACATGCTATTCTCTTATGCACATCCACTGACAACGTTTTGCGAGGCGAATGTGATAAATCACCGTTGGGAACACTTAGCAGATAATAGCTTGCGGGCCAAGCAGCAAACCCTATTAAGATTACACGCCACCTTCATCGCCAACTGCGAAAAGCTGGAGCGGGATCCTCGGTCGCCAAGGACGCAAGAGTTTCGCCAAGGCCTCACCCTATTACATTTACACACCAAAGTCACTCAGGTTCAGCTCTTAGTCTCAATGGAACAGGATATCGAGGCCGCCTTTGACCATCACGCAGCAGAGTTTGAGCTCATCGTAGCACTGTCCAAGTCATATATCGCAGGATTTTCTCAGGGCCCTGCTGCACGCAACACAAAACTGCCCACGCTTTCAACTGACTGGGGTGTCATCTTGCCCCTCACATTTACGGCGTTAAAGTGCCGCCATCAAGTTATCCGAAACGAGGCTCTGAGCCTCCTCAGTTCATGGCGCCACCGCGAAGGCTTTTGGGACTCGTCCTTGCTTGCTAAATACGCTCGCTCGATCATCGAAGTTGAAGACCACAGCATGTGCCAGCAAGAAGGAACAAGTCAGCGAGCGACAAAAGTAGTTGCATATATTCCTGAAAACCAGTCAAATATGACTGTGTGCTGGGAATGGAGCGGAGCAGACGGCGGGGTCGAGACAAGGAGGGCCCAGTATCATACAGTGACACTATAAGATGATATGGTTTATATTTTATGTGAAATGACTATTTAGCGATGAAGATGAATTTTATATATTTTAATACCAGAAATATATCCACTTTGTTTCTCTTTTCGAGAGGAGGCCCAATATATATGCTGTTTTAGACTGTATCAACAATGATGATGCCTTTAGCAGCTGTTTTTTTTTAAGTGATAATTGATGAGCCTAGTGTCATACTGTAATAATCCACAAAGACAACTCAAACAACTCTGGCACGCTTTTTTTTTCTTCATGTCTTGACCAAATTTATGGCGAGGGCATAATATTTATCTTTATCCATTGAGGATTGAAAGCCTAGAAGGGTCTATCTGTACACGCTTTGGTCGTAATATTTCTCTTGACCGACATTTCTCATCGGTAGAGACTGCTGGATATTCTAAAAATAAAATAAAAACAAAAAACAAGTCTAGTTGAAACAGGTATCGTTCTCACACAATGCCCCCCCCCCCGACCCCCCTTGATCCCCGTATCGCTTGAAAATTGATGGCCCACCCAGACAAAAGGAAATAAAGAAAAGAGAAATTAAAGACAAGACATTAAAGACATTCGCTAACGCTTATTTTTCGGCGGGACGAGTGGGTGCTTCCGAAACAACCACGGTCGGTCCGTCTGAGCTCTCCAGTCTCTCCTCGTCGCTCTTGGACTTGTTCCTCTTGAACATGCCTGTGAATTGCGAAATCAACTTTGCGAGGAAGCGATAGACAATCAAAACAGGGGTTCCGAAGAATTTGGCAATCACGCCGAACCACTCGTCGGGGAAAATACGAACGACGACACCCCATGGAATGGAGAACAGGGCGAGAACCACTGAAATAGCCCACTGGGTGCCATCAAGACCATCAGGGTGGATCTGGAAAGCCCGGTCACCAACAAAGACGATGAGAATCTGCAAGCCGACCATGATGCAGTTGATGATGATGAAGAAGACGTTGCGCTGAACTCCTTCGAAAATGTTGAACTTGTTGTCCAATCGACGGTTGTTGAACTCGTTGAAGATTTGCATCCAGACGAAGGAGTTGAAGATGAGTGTGTCGAGTTCCAGCATCTTGTCCTCGTCGTTCTTATCATAGCCGAGGATATCTGCTCCAGCAAAGTAGAGGATAAGTGTGGCAGTGAGTTGAAAGATGGCCTGTCCAATAATCATCTTCCACATCTGTGTTTTTGTTAGTTTGAAGGTCTTTTGCAGATAATCATCCGTGGGACACGTACGTTGAGGGTGATGATAGGAGCACTCTTTGGCTGAGGTTGGCGCTCTAGGATAGCATCGGTGGGTGGATCGGTTGCAAGGGCAAGAGCGGCAAAGGTATCCATGATGAGGTTCACCCAAAGCAGCTGAACTGCCTTGAGGACCGATTCCATGTTGTCATTGTAGACAGCAGTGATGAAAGAGAGAAGCACAGCGGTGATATTGACGGTAATTTGGAACTATGCGAGTTAGTTGACTGATGAGAAAGATTGTGAGTGGCAGATGGAATCTTACCTGAAGGAACTTTTGAACTGCATCATTCACTGCACGTCCCCACTTGAGGGCTGTAATAATTGATGTAAAGTTGTCATCCATAAGAACGATGGAGGATGCCTCCTTGGCGACTTCTGTGCCAGAGATACCCATAGAGAAACCGACATCAGCAGCCTTGAGAGCTGGCGCGTCGTTGGTTCCATCACCTATCATTGGATATTAGTATACACGCTGACTGAATGTTGTGACGATGTAATACATACCTGTAACAGCTACGGTTTCTCCGCGGGCCTTGAGCAATGTAACCAGAACTCGCTTGTCCTCAGGGGAAGATCTGGCAAGCACCTGGAGCTTCGGAAGCACTTCGTTCTTTTGGTCATCCGAAAGAGTACGGAAAACAGGACCTTCCATAACAACGCCACCCTCGGTGTAGATGCCACACTCGGTAGCAATAGCCTTGGCAGTAGTCACGTTGTCGCCAGTGACCATTCGGATGCAGACTCCTGCGTGCTGAGCCTTGCGGACGGCTTCCACCACACCGGGACGAACGGGATCCTGAATTCCGACAACACCGAAGAAGACAAGCCCCTGAAGCAGGGACTGGAACTCGGTCTTACCCTCAGTCACCTCGGCGGAAGCTGGTGGCCACTGCTCAAAATCTCTGTACACGAGACCGATGGTTCTCAGCGATCTGCTTGCGTACGTCTCAATAGTGACAGACAGTTTCTGGCGATCATCATCGGTCAAGGGGGATGTCTCGAGAGTTTGGAAGTCAGCCTGGCTGCTGCAGTAGGAGAGCAGAATTTCAGATGCACCCTTGACGAGAAGACGGTGTCCACCGGATCGAAGCTTGATGACCGCGCCCATGCACTTCTTAGTAGAATCAAAGGGGAACAGCTCAACAACCTGCTCGTTTTCTCGAGTTTGAGCAAGCGAATCAAGTCCGAGATGGTCCTTGGCCAACTGGAGAAGAGCGGTTTCCGTCTTGGATCCGATGAAAGTGGCGACGCCGTTTTCCTCTCCCTCAAAAGCACTGGAGTTGATGGCTACAGACTGAACGATAAGCTCCTTGGGAGCAGGTGCGACCTTGGATGCCCAGGTGGAAATCAGCTGCTCCTCGGAAGATTTATCCGAGTCAGATTGGCTGAATGAGGTTGAACCGAATGTACCAGCAACGACAGTCATGATATTCGTAGTCTATTCCAAGTTAGGCTATTTCCAAGATAATCATGTCGTTTCGTAATGGCTGACTTACCAGAGTACCAGTCTTATCCGAGCAAATGGTGGTGGCGTTACCCATGGTTTCACACGCGCGGAGAACTCGCACCAAGTTATTCTCCTTGAACATTCGAGTTGTGGCAAAGGCAAGCGCTAGCGTGACTGCGAGGGGGAGACCTTCAGGAACGGCCACCACAATGATGGTGATTGCAACAATGAGAATGTCCATGAATGAAGAAGCCTTGTCTGAACCAGAGCGGTCATCACCAGGGAGGTTTGCGAGGAAGCGAATGAGGAGGACGAAAAATAGTAGACCAGCTGATGCACTTCCAAGCTTGGCGATGGCAAGGGCGAGTCCCTCAAGCTTCTTCTGGAGAGGGGTAGATTCGACTTCAGTTCGAACAGACATCATAATTTTTCCAAAGCTGCTGTTGACACCGACGGAGGTACAAACAAAGGTTCCGAGACCTGGGCGTATTGGTTAGCGATTGCTTGGGTTAGAAGCAATGAAAGAAATATCTTACCTTCCAGAACTTTGGAACCAGAAATGATGAATGGATCAAGGCTATCTCCGGTAGTCTGGCCGAGTTCAAGAGCTCTCATGACCTGGTCGCCACCGGTCTTCTTCAGCGCATCCGACTCACCAGTCGCAGACGACTCATCGCACTTCACTCCATGTCCATCAATGAAGATGCCGTCGACGGGAACAAGGTCGCCAGGCTCCAGATGAATAACATCTCCCACAAGAATATCATGGACATTGATCATGTATGACTTTCCGGACCGGATAACCTTGATCTCACGGTCCTCCTTCTTAGCATTTAACTTGACGAATGCTCGCTCCTTCTGCCAGTCGTTGAGAGATCCCACTAGCGTAACGATGATGATGGCAACGCAAATGGCAACACCTTCAACCCAATCGACAGGTGTGGCTGCGCCTGGTTCGTGCTCGGCTCCGAAGGTCTCGTAAAGGCCAAGGGCTAGAGAAATGACAGCGGCGACGGTAAGAAGGATGAGAACTTTGTCGTTGTACGCGTTCCACATCAATTTCCACAGAGGCGTGGCTTCCTTTGCTGGTAGAACATTTCGCTTGTATACTCGAATTCGGTCCTGGAAGGGCTCGGAGGAGCTGGAAGGGGCTGCTGGTGAAGGCTTATCGGAGGATTGAGGGTTCACGGCATGATCGAATGACATACGGCCAGGAGCCGATGTCTCATCCACGCTCAGACCTGTCTTTACATCTGTCTGGAGGCCTCGGGAGATGCCCTGGAGGCCGCCCAAGGCTCGGAATGCGCCCAGCGACTTTGGGTTGAGTAGCTTGTTGAGCTGTCCTGGAGAGAATGCGAATGGATTGTTGTCAACCTGGAAATCCGCCTCCGTTCCCGGGTCCGGCTTTAACGCCGCGGCTCCATCTTCGGATATGCTCAAGTCGCGGCTGACGGTGCCTGGGGTCAGGAATGGGTTAGACGCGGCCGAGGCGACGGTGTCGGCGTTGCTGTAGGCACGCAGGCGCGTGTCCACCTGAAGCGGTGCGAGACCGTTGTCCGTCATGCTGATTAAAACCCCAGATTCTGGTGTTGTATTATCGAGGGAATAAGAGAAGCAACTATGAGGTCAACATTAAGCTTGACGTTGGGAGATCGGGGGTTCATATGGAGCCTGGTGCACTTTTGAGTCCAGGCTAGAGAGGCGGCGAGGTGGAGTGGTATATACAATTCCAAGGAGGCTTAGCTTCCCTGCATCGTACAGAGCGATCTTGATTGGGTCAACATAAATGTCACATGGATGCTCTCATTCGCCTCGGACAGCTCGGTAGTGGAGAAATCTCTGGGCAAACAATGCAGGCGGGAAGCGTTGTCTACTTGGAGCTTGGAGCAGCGTCGCCCAGAGACCAGCTTCGATTTTCTTGGTGCCCGTCATGGCCCGGGCACCCCCCCTGGCTCGTTACCCCATGCGCAATTTTACTTGGGCGTTTATGGTTCGTTCTCGACGATTAGGATTCGATTGAAAGCTACCTTCCATGCAGATTGGAGCCTTCCTTTAATCTAGAAATTTAAGAGAGAGAAAAAGAAAAAAAAAAGACTCTAGAAACCTCGGGGATGATGGCTCGTGCTTGTTTGTCAGAGATGCATCCATCACAAAGCCTGCTTTGACGGATGCAATGCACATAGTTACAGTCCACTACCTTCACCAAGAAATATCTAAACGACACTAAAGAGGAAGATTTTTCATCCTGCATAATTCCGATTTTCGGAATGGTGCGCCAAGCAAGTCAATGATGCAAAGTGATGTCGGGAGGCCTATCGCGGCCTGCTTGCCACCCCGTCTCACCCCTGGTCGTGATGCAATGGGACAGCACATTTAAGAGGCAGTGCAAGAAATCTGAAGCGTAAATGAAACAGCAGCAAGAATTGGGGGACCTTCCCAGAAGGTTCAGGTGTCGTATTGCAACGGCCAGTTTTTTTGTGTCGGTAGCAGGCAAAAGCAATTCAGCAAAGTCCCAGCGATCTCCTCACAGTCACAGCGGTCGACCAATGAGCATCGAAAGCGATATTACACATTGAGGCTGTGCACGCGAGACTTTGTCTTTTTGTAATTCAATCCACAACCCAGAGGAGGTGGAGTCTACCTACGCACATCCCTGGTGAATTGCATGGTTTAACGCTGAGCCAAGACGCCGGAGCAGGCTTCCAAGGGGGGCTATGTTGCTGGATGTCACCGGGTGCATCGGATTGCATAGTCAGCTTCGGACGACCTGAATGGTCCACTTTATAAGCTTGAATACTGACGGATGATAACCACAAGGGTGCGATGACTGCTCACACCGATTGTTGAATCTTGGCCTGGTTGTCGACGTGTTGCATTATGACGTCTAGCGCGAGGCTGTGCAAGGCGTGAATTGCAGCTTTGACGGCTCGAATCCCACCCGAGCACGACTAGATTTGTGGTGGCGATCTTGGCACCAAATCTTGTGAATGGTGTGCCACCAATGACGACCAGGGGCTAGAAATTAAGCTTATGTGGGTATGCATATCGACACGACAAATGGGATGGACCCAGTGAGATGAGGAGGTCCAGTCAGCAAAACCCCCGCATCCCGTGTGCACCAACAACTAAAAGGGGCAGCTATTGCGTGAAAACAAAAACACACAGTGGGCCAAGCCAGGCCAATCCGTCGCGAGATAAGCGCCGGGGTGGCCTTGAGGGAGGAGGACTGCACGCACTGTCACCAACATGCAGCAGCAGCACCACCACCACCACCACCCGAAGAAAAAAAAAAAAGACCATGTCTCTCCACTTCGCAGTCCCGAAACGGGGTCTGTTTGTCTTGGTAATTGTTTCATCACACAACACGACGGGATTAAGTCGGCGTCACAATGCCACCCTGGTGACGCCATCGGAAGCTCGCCCCCCATGTGCTCGGAACATGATGATGTGATTCTCTGGGTGCCCGGGATACCGGAGCGACCTGGCGCGAAACGGGATTAAACCACCATTTAAAGTTGGCACCGTGGTTCAAAGCTAATCTTAAGCCACCTTGATTGAGGTGTGCTACAATCGATCGTGCATATCCGTGGATGGTCTTAAAAGCGAGCATCGTCCTTGCTGGTCCCACCTCGAGTTCAGCACCGAGATTGGATGTTCAACGACCTGCCGGAACGACGTCTTGAAACCCGTCGGGATATTGAATTGGAATCCCTGCCAAGATCTAATTTGTTCCACGCTAAAAACTTATTTCCCCATCCCATGGTCAAACCCGATACACGAAAAGTCCGAACAGACTGTGCTGACGAGATGAAGAAGCAGGAACATGTCTCCTCAAACCTGGCAGAGATCTGCAAGTGCACAGTCCACCTAAATTTCACGCCGGCTACATTGTACCTCTTGTAGAATACACTCTTTTCACCACGTGCGTTTGGACAAGACTTCAATCTCCGAAGTAAATACATGCCCCCTCTGATATAGCCGGCGCATTTGCTGTTCTAGGATTTTAAGTGATTTTCCCGTTCTACGCAAGTATACAGAATAATCAAGTACAATTGCATCGCACAAGGTTCGCCTCAACCGTAGAAGCATGCTGAGCTCACACTGGTTCACGAAGACTAGAACCCCAACTGATAAAAGATGACAATTCCTTACATATTGTTAGCTAAATGTTCTACACTAATTTTTTTCCCAACAACACTACTCCTCTTGTTAAAACTAACCAATACATCTCTACGTTATAAACTCATGTTGTCGTTCGCGCCACCCTTGTATGAACTCATATAGTTTATAGCTTGTTTTGATTAAGCTATTGGCTATACTCCGGAGGTAAGTAACAACCCTTTCCATTCCGGGCAAGTTAGACGACTACTCGGGATTTTGCTACTTGGGAACCCGGTTACGTGGCTTTCCAGCCAATCATGTATACCGCCCGTTCATTGGTACGCCTTGGAAGTCAGTAATTAGTGACTAAGGTGGATATTTCGACACCAAGATGCGGTATTAGGAGGCATCCAGTGGAAAGTGACTGTTGTTGGGCGTCAACCGCATCCTAGCGATCTGGACTGCCACGCCTCGTACCCGAAGGCGCCACAATGGATTCACACTAAATATCAAGAGGGCGGAGCAAACCTTAACCCATATGCGACAAATTCCTCAAGGTCGGGCCGCTGACCCCTATCCAGCCACAGAAACGCGCAAGACATGTATAGAGGCTGAGTTTGAGCCTCCCATTGTAAGCTGAAGCCTGGATGTCGGATTCCTTCAAGGGAGAATAATCTGAAACGGTGTTGGAAATGGCCTGTGCTTTTCTATGTGGCTTTATTACGTGAGAATGATCTCAACCCCTGACACAAAATAGGCGCCAGAGTCTAATCAGCTTGATTCAACATTCGTCCAGTGGCTTCCAAAAAACCAAACAATTTGTCCGCAGATTGAAGCCCTCGTATATACTTTTGAGGCCGAAAAAGCCTCAAAAATGGCTGTTCTTACTTTTGATCCCTGGCCATGTTGGCACCGCTCAAAGGGACATGATCCACCCGTCGTGTGTTTGCTAGCTAGCTGAGCCTCTGTGTTATGTTATGAAATCCTTTGCCTAGGCAGGTCAGCTGTCTGCATGATGTAATTTCCTACGTAACGTGGCGAAGCATCGCATGGCTATGCATCCTAAAGATTCACTCCGCGTGTATTGAGAAATTCGAGGTGGCAATGGTGATCAAATAGGAGAATTTTCAGTCTGACTTAGGCAAAGAAACCCCCCACCAATGCTATGGACGTGTCGCATGGTATTAGAAAGTTCGACCCAGTGATGAATTGACGGTTACATATCAAGCAGTTCCGTTCTTTCTCCTTTGCTAGGGCACGTATGACCTTCACCTTTTTTTTTTCTTTTTGTGTGGATGGGTTGGCGATGGGGTCATGAAGCCGATTATTTCCCATAGTGCAAGTCTGATATCCTCTCGATGTAGCTCAGGGGCGTTGATATAGATGCCTCAGAATGAATTGAAGAAAACCACCTGTATTTTAATGTGGAAATAAATTTGTCACAGAAACATTAACTTTTTTTTTTTTTTACATGCGCCCAAATAGACTCTTCTCAAAATGAGAGAATAGGAATACAGGTCGGCACCACGCAAAATGGGTTTAGGGATCATTTTCCTTGTAGAATTGCAGTATTTGAATTGGAAATTTATTCAACTTTGATCTTACTACTAAGGATGCAGAGCTCAATATTTCCATGATTTGGGGAGAAATATGGTGCCCGAATTCCGTAGTCTAGGGTAAGATTTGCTGAATAGATTCGGAAATAATGCGAGTTTTGAGCGCGTGTACTTTTTTATTTGACTCACTTGCGCTAGGTGGCTAGTGCTGGATGTACGAATGTGGCTATGTATGAGCATCGTGTTGCGTGTCCATTTGTGGGGGAGATTTGCAAATGCATGGCTGACCGAATCGGATTGAATGGAAGGTTAGACAAAAAGATTACGTGGATGGGGCTATATCCAAAGCAACCGACAGAATCAGCCTAGCGGGAGTATTTATCCATTTCAGTTGCCAATCTGATCACCCCCTGATCCTGGTCTCGTGTAGATCTGATCAAATTTTATTATTACCGAACTCATGTGCTCTCTCGTTGATAGAATTCTCGTTTCGTCTCATATCTCCTTCTGTAGGGCCCTTCGTTCCCCCACTAGATATTACTGTGGTGGTTACTGCCCCTTCTGCAGATAATTCTGGGTTTGTCTCGAATGCCAAGCTTGCCCTTCTAACAGAGGATCGTCTTCTAGCAGCTCTTGCCTTGCGCTGTCGACGCCGTCTCAGGTATAGCATCATCAAACCGAAAAAAATTGCTAGGATAACTATGGGCAGAATCACCCCAAGAATGATTGTTACATCGAGCGTCAAGCCTGGCGATGCTGCAGGAGGCTTTGTTAGACCTGTAGACGAAATGGAACTCATAACCTCTGTACTGGTAGATGTTGCTATATTATTGGAGCCTGTTACGGTAACTTCAGCCGCTATTAGGGGCATAATGATGAATGTCGTGAGTGTTTTTGCATAACACCGTGGCTTGAGTTTCTTGTAACTATTAGCTCTTGTTTGCATCATAAACCGTATACAACGCGAGGATGCTCCGTATGTGCTAAAGTATACGTCAGTTTGAGTTGAAAGATTGCAGACGTGCAAGCTAGGCGGCAAACCATTTCATTATCGAGTAAAAAGGCCACACTGCGGAGTGAGCACTCCCACAATCTGGCACATCGGCGTTCTCACACGTTTCAGGTATGGAATAATTTGTCCTATCACAGCAACACCAGTATTTACTCTCAGAGGAAGTATTGCATGTAGAAGTGACCCCACATCCTACAGCATAGTCTTTATGAGATATTAGCATCGATGGTAATATGCCAAGAAGAAATACATGCCCATGTTGTCGCTAAATATACCACAGAGATGAAGTTTGGCTGTCGCATTGAGTGTTGAGGAAATGTGGTCAAGATTAAACAAAGCTAATCTAAGAGGCGCGAGCTAGATTTACTCTCCTTCCCACTGAATGTCATGTGAATGGTCTATTAATTCCGAATACGGATAATCTTTTTTTACGGAACTTCCCATGTAACCCAATAAAGTGAAAGAGGAATGAAGCTGGCGGCGCAGGTATCTCCCTGCTACCCAATAACAGCCACATCTCCATCTCAGAGTTTGGGCTAACGCGACAAAACTTACACAAAGCTGAGGATGCGGAGAGGGTAGATTACGGGCTTTATTGTATTTGGAAATATTTGGTATGCAGAATAAAGCGATGGACACTGGAAATCTGGATTTGATGTAGTGAGAGTGCTTGGTCATAAACCTACAAGAATGCAAGGACACGATGCAGTTGCCAAGATTCACCAAAGATTTTATTTCAAGTGCAATTATTGGGAGTGCTGAAAATCCTGAATATTAAATAATTTGCGTTGCTACTACAGCAAAGAGTAAAAAATACAATCGCGTCTCAAATGTAGCCGAATGCAACTAGGATCACCATCATGGCTGGATAAACACATGGTAATTAGTATGGATAACGACTCTGCATGGCATCTAAATTAGTGCGCGTGTGTGAAATAATACTATTGGAAAAGTGATTTCGGATATATAAGAAGTTATTCATGCTGATAAATATGAATGCAGCATCGAATATGATCTTAAGGAACAGGCTGTCACATCGCTGAGCGACGGTTTGCTGGATATTGGTTATTGGACCAGCTAGACCCAGACTTCAATGAACATTGCCCCCTACCAAGTGATCTAACGACTGGATGCACGTTTCTGTTGCCCTTGATTCATCGGGAGGTTTTGTGTTAACACAGATGTCGGATTGCATGCTAGCGATGGCATAAATGGTTGATTTAATACGAGTCGGCTAGCCAACGAACGGGCTGCCGATACCTTTTTAAGCTAAGACTCGATTAAATTAATCATGATTGCTAATGATCATAAGATTTTGATAAAAAAATCGAAACGGTATTTCTCTGCAACTCTGGATAGACGCTTGAAGAGGATGATCTTGGCTGGTGGGATACTGCCAAAGCCTTCCAAGGTGGGGGCCACACCGACAAATTGATAGATAACGGCCCGTTCCAGGAAATGCATGGAGATCTCCCCGGGGAACGCACCCGTAAACATGCGGCCTTTTTTCCTTCAATGTTTTAGAGGCTTATCCTTACAATTAAATGACAAATCAAGCCAGTTTAGCGAGCCTATGCCTTGTTTTATCTGCAGAGATCGTGTCCCTCGTCTTGCATCATCTCTCGAAAAATGAGGTATAAGCACGTCATCGCCAACAGCCAATAATACCACCTTTAGCGTACCAACCACCTGCGGGATGGCCCCGAAAATCTCCCTTTGTAGTGCATCCGATAAAATGGTTAAGGCTCATATCGAGTGGGCTTCTCCACCGTTTATCTTCTGTTGCAGTCAACAAGGGTCGGCAGCCACGCGCGGCCAATGCTATGTACTGTTTTGTGTTAATGGCAACGGTGGTCCACCGTTCCCAGGTGGGCGACCGATGGCTCGATACTTTAAAAGGTATGGGTGGCCATGGGCCAGTGACAGGGCTATTGCTTTTGCGAAATACTGGGGAGATGACGAGCTGCAACGTGGAGAAGCGACGTGGTATATCAAGCTTTCACGGTAAGCATATTTTGGCAGGTCAGCAAGCAAAATCAGGTACCGCCTAAATTCGCAACTGATCGAATACCGAACTTCTTCGTTTGGCCTTGACCAATACCCAGTTGGCTATCGCTCATACCTGGGGGAAGCGGGGCTGTTTCAAGATGTCCAGCATTCCGCGATCAAAATGGTACCAGATAAAATGGTATTCGGATGATGACACGCCGGAAGAGAGGAAGTTTCTTTGGAAACTTGATCTTCTAGTCGTTCCATATGCAGTCCTCTCATACTGGGTGAAGTATGTTGACCAAGCCAATCTCAGTAAGACTTGCACACTTCTCCGCTTGAATTTATCTAACCTCTCCCAGACAATGCCTATGTTGCGGGCATGAAGGAGGATCTTGGATTTCACGGAAATGAGTTGGTACAGTTGCAGACCATGTACACCGTCGGGGCAGTCGTCGGGCAGCTTCCATTTCTTTTCCTCTTCACCTACATCCCCATGTATTGGACAATTCCATTCATGGATGTTATGTGGGGAATATTTACGCTGCTCCAGTTCCGGGCAAATTCATTCGCCGAAATGGCAGCGTATAGGTTTTTTGTCGGTTGGTTTGAAGCAGCTTTCTTCCCGGCGATGCACTACGTCTTCGGTATGATAGCTCCCTCTCAGCTGTAGAATGGTTCATTATATCTTACTAACGGCGTCGCAGGTTCATGGTATAGAGGTCACGAGATTGGTCGTCGCGGAGGACTGTTTTATATCGGGCTCTCCCTAGGAACACTGACCGCAGGTCTGATCCAAGCTGGCGCCACTCAAAGGCTTGAAGGTGTACATGGCCTTGCTGGTTGGCGTTGGATGTACATCATTTGCGCAATCATCACTATTCCAGTTGGCTTCTTGGGGTACTTGGTCATTCCAGGCACTTACGACCAGCCGAATCGTCGAGTTCTTAACGAGCATGATCTCGAGATATCTAAGCGACGTTTGGAGAGGGCTGGCCACGTTCTTTATGGAAAGTTCGAACTTCGAACAATAAAGAAGGTTTTCACCAACCCTTATTTCTGGACAATTATTGCCTTGGATATACTATTCTGGAATGCTGGAACGCATGCTAGCACAGGAAGCTTCCTGCTTTGGATCAAGAGTCTGAATCGGTACTCCACAGCCAGGGTCAACGAACTAGGAACGATTGCGCCTGCCCTGGGTATATTTTATACTCTTTTTGTATGCTTCTTATCGGACCTGTTGACCGGGCCAGCTTGGGCTATTACTGTTGCACACACGTGGAACATCATTGGACTCATCATCAAGAGTATTTGGTATGTGCCGGAATCTGCGCTATGGTTTGGTTTCGCAACATCATATTCTTCTCCCGCCATGTCGAGCGTACTGCACGGTTGGGTGAACAACTTGTTGAAATACTCGCCTGCTGAGCGAGCGGTTACATTGGTTATTATCAACACAGTTGCGCAGTCGACAACCGCCTGGACACCCCTTCTGACATTCCCAACTGTGGAATCACCGCGTTATCCTAAGGGATATCCATTTTGCTTGACAAGTGCGGCCTTGCTCATCATTGGGTGTCACATTCTTAATTATTTTCTCAAACGAAAAGCGTAAGTCCCAAGCCCCGAAACCGATAGATTTGCCATATCTAATCTGTGCATAGTCGAGCTACTGAAGCTGAATCCGTCGGGAATTCATCAACTCCTTCTTTAATCGAAGGAGGAAAACAAACTTCCGTGGTTGTCGCGGGACCTGTGGGCGCTGGATCATCATCTGCGACTAAAAATTGAAAACGATGCGAATTTATCATAGAGTATGGTATCTTTTAGACTCAATTCAATACGTGCAAACTTCAATTTCCATAATTGAGGTTCACAAGACTTCTCTGGTTTGTTTACATAGAGGCCAATGTTCGGTCTATTAGTGATGTAATCAACTCACAGGCTCCATCGCTCAACACTCATAAATAATTATGACCTGTTTGTTTAATAGTGCGATGCTAGGAATATGAAACAGCTGGCTTGTATCTAGAAACTAAAGTTGAATTTTAGATGCGGATCCTATCTCCAAAAAAAAAAAAAGAACCTCAACGTATCTTGGATTTTTTATGGGGATAATTGTAAATGCCTACCAATTTTGAAAGATACAGTGATACTTGAGAAATAAAGCTGCATCAACATCTATCGTTAAGGGAAAAAAAGGGGACAATGAACAAAGAGTCAATTAATCGTCAAATCCCTTCAATATTAAGGGAGAACTGTCAAAAAGAATGAATATCTCCGGTACAGGGAATCGAACCCTGGGCTCCGCGGAACTGATCTCTCAAGTTATGAGAGCGCGAAATGTTAGCCACTACACCATACCGGATGTTGTTGTTGAAATGCGTGCTCAAAATTGGCACTAAGGAGGGATTCAGCTAGTAGGTAGAGAGAAAGCGGGTCAACGCCCACATTGAAGCGCTCGGAAAACGATCGGTTAGTGATCCATTAGTTTGACCTGGATCTACTGTAGGTTATTGGCATGATACGTTCTTTTGCTCAGTTGAAGACTCACGACTTTGGCACTCTCTAGTTTAGTCCATGAACCGTTGCCAGAGCAGTCTCAATGCAGCAACCCTTTAGCCGCTATGCAAGTTAGTTTAGGAGACCCTACCCAAGCCGTATGCCTTTTGTCATCCAGATTGGGTTTGACCGAGTATCACTTCATTCCTCTTACAATTATTTTATTCATGTTAACATAGCTCCCGGATTGCCGAGAACCTAACGTAAATGCTTACACCTTTATGCGCTTTCGTCTGGCACAGCCTAAATACATGCATTTCTAAGGACGATGAGCTATAGGAATGTGACGAATACCTTACTCCCCCTAACAAAGACATAAAGAGTATCTCAAAACGTCTCCGGACGTCGTTATTCTACTTCACAAGAGAACTAAAAGATAAAATGGATCAAGAGCGCATTTTAGGGTGCATATATTGCAGGCTTGATCCAAGATGGCGGTACGTGAAAGAGTTGCTTAAATTGGGCATACAGTTCCAAGTTCCATCTCCTAGAAACCCTTCCTAGTAAAACCCCCCCTGGTGAAAGAAAATCAAGGCGCTCCAGAATCCATCTTGCCGATAGAGGTGATTCTTTCGATGCCACAGATTCGTCAACCAGCGTTGTGTTTGAAACAACGAAGGGGGGGGGGGGGGTTGGTTATTGACGGTCAATTGAAATGCAGCTGCCGCATTGGGGAAGATTTGTGTGCCAATATCCGGGTTTAATTAGGCCAACATTGAATCCTACAGAATTAACTGGCTTCTTGCGGTTAATTGATGCAGCGGACAGGCGAAATGCGACACGTTACCATACGCTATTACGTCGTTTGTTCCACTTTGGAGACCCCCGCATCTGGGGATTAGGCAGTTGCGCTTATCTCAATGTAATTTGAGATTTATCCTAAGCTTAGGTTATGAACGGGAATTGAGTCAGCACATGTAGCCTACCTATCCACACCTCACAGGGGTTATCAGCGGGCCAGGTGAACGTATGATTGAACTGGCGAATGGAATCCAAACGGTGACGGCGACTATCGATGCCCATGGGCCGTTTATCGCAAGCCACGACGAGAAGGGATTCGGGCCGGTAATCGCCACGGTCTTCAAGTTGGTGCTGAGCGGCTCCGCACCGACAAGCGCCAGAGGCGTCTAGACCCTCGGCTGAGAACGACTAGCACGTGCCGAGTCAGCCTCATGGCCCCTATCCGGAGCCTGAGTCGAGTGCCGGGCCAATCATGACGGATATGATGCAGCTACCCGAATCCAGTCGCGGAAGGGAATGGACAAAGTTGATGATGGCAGAAGTCAATTCGAGTCCACCGCCACAGTTATTGCCACAGCCACACACAGCCTTCTGCCTTATTACACAATTGAGAACAGTCACTCTTCTCCAGCCTGCAATTTCTTTGCCATTTAGATCAGATACGTCACATGAACGAGCGGAGAGTCGCGATCGTTGCTATCCAACGCCTTCTTCGGGGACCTTCCTAAATCGTCTTGGACATGGGGCTGGTTTTTCGGACTCAGCGACACTATTACGCAGCAAAAACTGGTGGGGACGCGGGGATTATGGGGTTGCCCGCCATCGAGAACGCCTCTTAATCCACCATCGCGCGGTAGAGCTGGGAAACGAATCGCTAGGCTGCCCAATGGCCGTGCGCAATCGGGCCAACGAACCATGATAGGATGATAGCGACTTTTGGGAGCATTTTCACCGACAAAGCCTAGAAGCTTTTTAGCGTCCTCTAGCGCAACCCAACGCAGAGTGATAGCGGCTGCTTCTGCACGGCTGATGCGAAGCCTAGACCTTCCCAGCTTGGATGATCCGGGGGAGGCGAAAGATATTGCGAGAAGAATATCATGGACCGTAGTGAATACAAATTGATCAAGAAATCCCGTTCCAAATAACGAACTCGGAGCATCGCTTTCTTCTCCATTCTCCATTCCCTCTACCCTTCGCTCACCTCTACAAATCCTCCTCATCCAAGTCTCGCCTACATAACCCCAGCACAATGGCGGAAGCTCCCCCTCCCAGCGGCGAGTTCGACAAGGGCCCCGCGGTTGAAGTCAAGGGACCCCATGATGAAGAGCGTGGCGAGTCTGAGCCCAGCGGCACCCTGCAGCGAGATCTGCGCAACCGACACATGCAAATGATCGCCATTGGTATGATCGCCAACGAGATATTCCTATCATGGATGAACACCGTACTCACATTGAACTAGGTGGCGCTATTGGCGCTGGTCTGTTCGTCGGATCCGGTGGTGCCTTGCAAAAGGGTGGCCCCGCAGCTCTGGTATGCTTCACACATTTTGCATACCAAGGCGAATGCTAATCAGCTTCTAGGTTATTGGCTACCTTATCATTGGTTTCATGCTTCTCATGACAACCAATGCCCTGGCAGAGATGGCTGTGTTATACCCAGTCAACGGCGCCTTCTTCACGTACATTGTCCGTTTTGTGGATCCATCATGGGGTTTCGCCATGGGTTGGCAATACGCCCTTGCCTGGTTGACTGTCTTGCCATTCGAACTCATTGCCGCAAGTCTCACTATCGAATTCTGGCGAGATGATATCAACATGGGTGTTTGGGTTGCCATCTTCCTGTTCGCTCTCATTGTTGTTCAATTCTTTGGTGTCAAGGGTTATGGAGAGAGTGAGTCTAATTTGGAGTCAGATGTCGTGCCAAGCTAATACATTTTGCAGTTGAGTTCGTCCTCAGTATTATCAAGATTCTTGCTTGCATTGGTTTCATGATCCTTGGTATCATCATCAACTGTGGTGGCGTTGGTGATCGCGGTTACCTTGGCGCTAAGTACTGGCATGATCCTGGCGCCTTCAGGAACGGCTTTACTGGCTTCTGCTCTGTGTTTGTCGTTGCCGCTTTTGCCTTTGGTGGCACTGAGCTTGTTGGTCTTGCTGCTGCTGAGTCTGCAAGCCCACGCAAATCCATCCCAACGGCCACCAAGCAGGTGTTCTGGCGTATCTCTATCTTCTACGTCGTCAACCTGTTCATCCTCGGTCTCATCCTTCCCTCCAATGATGAGCGTCTCATGGGTTCTCATGGTGCCAACACCAAGGCCTCTCCTTTCGTGCTTGCCATCCAGGATGCCGGTATCAAGATCCTGCCCTCGATCTTCAACGCCGTCATCACCATCTCAGTGCTCAGTGTCGCAAACTCTTGCACTTTCGGTTCTACCCGAACTATGCAGGCTATGGCCCAGCGTGGTATGGCTCCCAAGATCCTCGCCTATGTTGACAAGAAAGGCCGCCCAGTTTGGTGCATTGTCGTTCAAATTGCATTCGGCTTCCTGGCCTTCATTGGAGAGTCTGGCAAGAGCGGTGATGTCTTTGGTTGGCTGCTTGCCCTCACTGGTCTGGCATATCTCTTGGTCTGGGGTACTATTTGCTGGACGCACATCCGCATGCGAGCCGGCTTCAAGGCCCAGGGTATGCCCGTTGAGCGCATCCCCTACAAGAGCCCCTTCGGTGTTATTGGTAGCTACATTGGTGTCTTCCTCAATGGTATCGCACTGCTTGCCACTTTCTACAATGCCCTTTACGTAAGTACTTCTGCTTAAACAATCGTTAATATCCAAGGCTAACCAATTACACAGCCAACTGCCGGTGCCAAGCCAACGGCTGAGGGCTTTTTCCAGTCCTACTTGGCCTTCCCCGTGAGCATTGTGCTCTATGTGGGCTGGAAGCTTTACAGCCGCAACTGGCGCATGTATGTTCCGACCTCTGAAATGGATCTTCAGACGGGCATCAACCTACTTGATGAGTCTGAGATTGATGAGCCCGAGCACAAGTCATTGCCTAGGCGTCTTATCTCCTTCCTCGTTTAGATGATTATGAGAATGTAACGCTTTTGTTTATTTAACGCAGAAATTATGATATCCTCAGAATTAGACCTCCTTATAGATGCAAATATCAGACCTTTAGGTCTTATTGAAGTGTGTAACGAATGAGCCTTGAACCAGTTGTTTCTGTCCATTGATCACTACTAGCTTGTTCCCTTAGTATCACGTGAGTTGCTATTTCGCAGGTTTAATTATTCCAATTCAATCATTATAAACAACGTCACTAAAATTCAGGTATCTACTATTAAATGAACAGTAAGCGCGATTCGGAGGTTACTCAAATAGGTAACAAAGCCCACGCTAAAGTAAAAGCGGGCGGTGCATCCAGACCATGTTCTGGTTGGCCGTCACTAGGATCTTAGCCCCGACGCAGTGGCCATATTCAACCTTTTCTCTTGATTATTTCCATGGAATGATTTTGTGTCTTCGTTTGAGCTGAATTTTGTCACAATCATGAAGCGCAAAACTGAGCAAGTCCACGACGGCCAAGACAATAAAAAAACCTACAGAAATTACGACGAGGAGAAGCAGGAAACCAAAAAGCCGCGCAACGAACTGCCGTCCTTACCAACCCCCCGACCGAGAGCGCTGACCCCGCCAACGTCTCAAAAGGTCTTGACAGAGAAATGCACATACTTCAAGATTCCGCTGGAGATAAGGAGAGAAATTCTAATCTTTGCCTTCGGGAATCGTTGTATCCATATAGATCTTCACTCTGATGCCGCAGATGCAGGTTTAGCCATAAATGGGCCAATCTTTCATCAAAATCATGCTGTTGGTCACACTGAGTCAGAATCAGCCGCACATGGTAATGGACGCATCGTCAAGGCTCAACCGGAACGTTGGCAATGGCAGAGCTCCGTTTGCCACCGCCTCGCACTCGACTCCGAATCATTCGCATCATCGGGTCCTATGAACAAGAATATCAATTTTGGTCATTTATCGCTAGGCAATGTGGCATATAATTGCCAGATTAGGATCATGGGCTGGCTATTATCGTGTCGTCAAAAGTACGCAGAGGATTTCCTTCCCCAACTATAGGAAAATGGTTAACTTTATTTGGCAGTTATAAAGAGGCCATTGACGTTCTCTACTCAGCCAACACCTTCATAATGACAAGCGAAACCACCATCTCCCATCTTCCACAGCTTATATTACCTCTAAGGCTTGCTGCAATAACATCACTTTATATATGTTGGCCGTTGAAAACACGAGGTATTGAGGATGAATATGATGATTGCGATTTAATTGACATTTGTTATAATTATCCGGAGGTTGTTGACGAAGATTATCTGGAGGTTGTCTTACAACTTTTGTCTTCCAACTTCTCTGGACTTCGGTATCTTCGTTTATCTCTGGAAAAAACAAAGGAATTTTGCTTCTGTGACGCATCAAACTATCTCCCGATCGTCCAAAAATATCTCGACCAATTTGCACGACGCATGGTTACACTTGATAGATGCGCTGTTTCACTTCCTGACCCAATGTTTAAATCTATTCTCGACGACGCAAAGCGGATCGCTCTAAATGCAAACAGCGAAACGGCAGTTAGCACATTTCGACAGGTTTGGCGGTCGTATGATGGTGAAATGACTATTATGCATTCACCGCATGTCAACAACTGTTCTGGACCTCCATACCACTTGACCAGGTCCGGAAATGGTGAGAGTCACGGTGGGTACTGGATTCTGAATGGATCGGCACAGACACGGTCTCCTTCCCCATCTCTTGACATAGAACAAGCTAGTTGAGGGTATTGTTCGACAGTATTGTCTTCATGTATTCATTTCGTCTATACTTTTGTTAAAATTGATGATTTCAAGTCGTAAGGGAAAGATCGAAGAGAACATATCACTGCGATAAGTTATCACAGGGCACCAAAAATAAAAAATAAAAAGAAAGTAGAAAAAAATAGAAAGGGCTTCACTCTTCACCAGTTGTGGGCCAACGCCCTGTTGTTAGGTATTATGAGAATATTAAGAGCATTTACCACGGGAGGGCCAAGGTAATGATGGCTAAAATAACATGAACAGAGTGAATGGACACCAAAACGCCCAACTTAAAAGACTTTGGCCATGTTCCAGATCTATGAAAAAAAGGGGGAGATAAAGAAAAGGAAAAAATCATGCCTTCCATTCTACATTCACCATGTCCAACCAACTCTTGTGAAAATCGTTGCAGCAAATATCACTCCTCTTCTCACTCACTTTACCAATCGCATGTAGACTCGCTATGTCGAAAAAGCCAAGAACATGATATTTTACAAGCCATTAGTCTCGAATTTAATATTCTCTCATCACGGTGCTTCGTATATTGGACGTTGTATCTGGGCCGGCACTTCGTATATCCCTTGAGGGCTTTGGGCCGGAGGGTGTCCTTGTGGTGGCTGTATCCAAGCCGAATCCTGTCCAGGAGACTTGCTTCCCATTGGAGGTGGTTGTTGGAGTTGGTCTGTGTTTCCCGTAATTTTTCTCTTCCGAAACTGTCTCCAAATCAAGAATCCAAGGCCTCCTAATACCAATACCCCACCTATCGTTGCCCCGACTGCGATACCAGCAACGGTTCCTGTCGATAAATCGGGTTCCAAGTCATCGTTCGCTACGGAGGTAACTAGGGATGATGATGATGTCGTGGCTTGACCCATGTCATGTTTTGAAGCCGAAGTAGAAGTCGTAGAAGTGTCAGGAACAGAAACATTGAAATAGTGAGATGTAGCATCGATATCATCGCTTCCAGAAGGGTAGATTGCAAAATAAAATATGGCACTTTCGCCTTTTCCCACATTTGTGGCATAGCCGTCGAGCGTTACTTTCCAGATGAGACTCGTAGATCTTGAATTCTCTATTCTACTGTCAGCAGCCACTTGGGTTCGACATGAAAAAAAGCTTACCAAGAAGCCTATCATAGTAGGCATCCGTCTCGGATGCCAAAGGATACTCTTGCCAAATTATGAGGTCCATGGTGGTTAAATTTGAGCTCCATTGTATATCGATCTTTTGTCCCACGCTGTATCTGGGGTTATCCTGATAGTTACCTTCTGGCCCCCCAGGAGGGGGTTGAGAGAAGGAGCTCTCAGAGAAGACGCTGCCGAGCAGTGTAGCCAGAGTGAGACAAAAAAACCTTGACGAATTCATTCTGAGTAGGCCTCAGCAATGAGAACGATTCGAGTCCGACTCGTTCAGGATTTGGCTTCATTCAAGTTTGCAAACAAATCAAAGGGAAAGGAGAAAGGAGAAAGGAATAAATGCGGCTTATTCATGGAAATGGCCGAGCGCCCGGGTATATGTCTTGTTGTCTTAATGCGCGCGTCATCTTGGGGGCCATCAAACAATCAGACACGCAGTTCATCCTCTCAGTACTAAGGTGAAAGCAAACCTGCCTAATCCACATGGAACAGTCTCAGCCCCCAGACTCGATAAATAAACACTCACTGCTCCAATAGAATGATAATACAGGAATCCTTTTCACGAAGGTGAGACGGCGTGTAAGCGCGATGCTACGCTACTGACGGCGCCAATAGGATCCGGTAATATCTCAATCCGTCTCCACCACACATTGGGGCAGCGGCCAACCAAGTGGCGATGAAAATACAAAAGATCACAATGAATCGGCATCTTACCCGGTCAGTCTCACCATCGCTGCCCGACTTTACCTTCGGGTTTAAGTCTTAGCACATGCTTAATGCTAAATTTGGATCGTTTGAAGAAGGAATTAGAAAATTCTGCATTTGTGAAATCAATGGCTAGTGTCTTTGTAAGCGACACCAATGCAGTGCATAGAATGGAGCGTCTGCTTAGTAGGGCAATAAACCTACTTATTTTAGACCTGTTAGCATATAATGCTCTTGTCACTCCTATCTTTTTCGGCAGTGACCTACCCGTACGTAATCAGTAGAGATAAACTCCTATCTCAGTGCAAAGATTAAGCTAATTTTTTTCAACCCACCATGTGTGATGTTTTTGAAGGAAATCTGAGCAATGCAGCCACCCTCATAAAAATTTGATGTCATGCAAGAATCAGTATATTACATAATGTGCCACATTATATAAACAATTTCATTGTTGAAGTTATTGTGAATGATAAAAATGGCCACAAAGTCTACACAGGGTGAGGGGTGCCCCGAGTCTCAACAAACCACTCATGTGGCCCCGGTCCCTCAAAGCTTTACTACTTTCGATCACCATTCAGGGGCCTTGCATGCGGGATATTCTAACTCTAAAGAACCCTCGTTGACCAACCGCTTAACCAAAACCGTCTAAGATCGACCCTACGGGGATTCATTGAGAACTAAACACTCCCACCCCTCTCTAAAAGGAGAATCGTAGCCAGTGAATGGCAAATAGTAACCTAATCTTTAGCCATAAAACTGGATATTACTATCACCCAAACAGCGCAACCTCTGTAGGGCTTTTAGAAGCCGCAATGGGTGTTCTTTCCATGAGCCTTCTAGTTTACGTTTTACAGCGATCGAGGAACGAGCTATCTTTATTTTGGATTTTGAAAATTTATTGAATATCTTGAACAGCACCTCTCTAACGAGAATCTACATGCAGCTATTTTCGTCGATATCTTTAGGCGGTTTGGACCGTAGCGTTTGTACCGTCAGCAGCACTTCGCTTCTTTTGCTTCCTCCACTCCTCAGCATATCTAACGCCAAATCCATGATCAAAAACGTCTCGAATCTCCTCTAGTGTCATGCCTGCAGCTTCAGGGTAGCAAAAGAAGACAAAAATATAGCCGATAAGACACAAGGCAGCATAAAATCCAAAAGTACCAGAAGGTGAAATTCCACGCATCATGGACAAGAAAGTAGATGAGACGATGATGTTGGGTCCCCAATTGCAGATGTTGATCAAGGTAGTTCCCATGGCACGGACTTCCATGGGAAGGAATTCGTTGGCCTGCCAGGGTACACATCCAAGACCGGCAGCATATGAAGCCACGAAAAGAATCATGGACACCAAAACAACGGTCGCTGGCCATCCAACGTGATCATCTGTCAACTTCAATGTGCTTCTATCAAGAGGGATTTGGGTGAAAACACCGGCAGCGAGGGCCAGGAAAACGGGCATTCCCCACATGGAGTACAGCAAGAGTCTGCGACGTCCAACACGATCAATGAGGAAGATGGAAAGGAAGGTGAAAACCCAGTTGGTGGCCGTGGTAATGGTTCCAACAGCAATAGGGTTATCGAAGCCGACGATTTGGAACAGAGTGCTGGAGTAGTACATGAGAGTGTTAAAGCCGCAAAGCTGTTGCATTGCCATTAGGCCACAAGCAACAATAGCAGCCCTGCGGTTCGGTCCATTGCTAACAATGCTAGTGAGCGACTTGCGAGCAGATACCTCCTCGTTGAGGCTCTTGGCATAGTCAACGTCCTGCTGGATCTTCGAAATCATCATCTGAACCTGCTGCTCGTTCGCAGTCGGATACATTCTGCGAATGACGCTGAGGCACTCATCGCGGCGGTTGTGGAAGAGGAGTTGACGAGGGGACTCGGGGCACCAAAATAGAAGAATGCCCAGGATGATGGAAGGAATACCACCAAGTCCAACCATGTAGCGCCAACCATGCGCAACTTTATAAAAGGCAGCATCAAAACCATAGGCTAGTAAGGAGCCGGTTCCAAGGAATACCATGTCGATCGAGATCATTCTTCCGCGGTATTTAGCAGGTGAGATTTCGGCAATATAGAGAGGGATAATCTGCAAGCACGAGAAGTCAGTTACGCAAATATCATTGAGTTGTTTTTCGAACATCACGTACCATAGAGGCAGAGCCCACACCGAGGCCGACGACAACACGTCCAACGGACATTTGAATAATTGTATATGCAGCAGCTTGGATGACGGCTCCGAGAGTGAACAGCACAGAAGCAAACCAGATAGCAGGCTTTCGGCCATACTTGTCAGCAGTAACACCGGCGATAATGGCACCAATAAAGGCACCACCCGCGCACAGAGAAGTAATCAACTCCTTTTCGCTGTCAGAAATTTCCCGGCCGTCGAGATCATCTCCAAGAACAACAAGGACACCAGAGATGACTCCAGTGTCGTAACCGAAGAGCATTCCACCGATAGCAGTTGCCACAACGCAGAGGTTGAGGAACAAGCCCGGTTTCGACTCTTCGATTTCGTTGAGGCCCTTTAGGTTCTCGTCATGGTCCTCGATATGCCGAGAATCTGGAGTGATTGCGAGTTCATCCTTTTTAGGACTCATCTTGCAGGTGAAAAAAAAAAATTGAAGATATGAAGATGTTGAATTTATTCGATGCAGTCCGCTTGACAGGACATAACTATTCAAAGCCGGATGTTGCTTCTCATTTATACTTTTGCGCCAGTGCATGGCGGGATAAAAGAAATGACTCGGGCACCACGGGCCAATACAAATCAGGAGTGTTCAGTCGCCAAAATCTCGAACCCCCAATACCAACCTAGACCGAGGTACAAGGAGGGCGTACAGAAATTGACAGTCACTTCAACCTGGTTCACGACGCCGCCCAGTCGGATTGATGCTAAATCGCCCGTCAGTTATTTGCGGGCCATTGGTATTCCCTGATAATTCTGGGGAAGTTAGGTTGGGGAAACCAGGGAGCAACCCCGCCAATGCGTCGTCCCCCATGATCTCCAAGGACTCTCCCCCCATGGGGTCGGGCAACACCCGCAACGCCTAGGCTTGTCGCTTGGGCCCGCCTGCTGCATGTGGACTGAGCAGACGCTGTTTTGAGGAGCTCTATCCGGACCTAGGGCAAGTCTGTCCGCAACCCACAACGCCAAGTGGAGTTGCAGGGAACAGGTTAGGAGGAACCCCGCCCCCGCATGACCCCGTCAGCAGGAAACCAAGCGCTTTGGAGACATTGTTCAAGTTGGAGAAGGTTGATCCACAGGTTGGAAAGTGTGCCCGACATGGTTGGATCGTTGCTAGTCTCAGAGAGCGTCGATGTCCGTTATCCAAATCTGAGACGGAAATAACGCCAGGCCGTTTCGGGGATGGTAAACCCCCAACCCCGCATTATTACGAGACAAGTCCTCACCCACAGACGGTTGGGTTGAGGTGGAAAGTCTTTCCGGATCCCAGGCATGTCTGCCCGTGGGCGATCCCCCCAGCGCTACGCCAGACACCTGCTCTTCTTGACAGATGCGGTGAAAAACTCCATGAAACTTGTGAGAAAATGCACAGGTCGTTGAGAGATGGGGGAACTCAATGGTTCAGGCGGCTGAGGAAGCGAAGGCCCACGGGGTCAATGATGGACATCCGAGAAACCATAAAGGAAGCCTCATCGCGCTGCTCAAGTCTCGTTCATCAGCCTCCTCATCCTCATCCTCATCCAGCACTCTCTCTCGACACTCGTACCACCATCCAACACTACACAATCACCTTCTACCCCTGCAAAAATGGCCCCCCCCAAGAAGCTCCAGATTGCCGCCGCTGGTCTCGGCCGCATGGGCAAGCGTCATGCCATCAACTTCCTCAACCGCACCCCCCGAGCTGAGCTCAAGGCTGCCTTCACCCCTGACCCTACCGAGATGGCGTGGGCCAAGGTCAACCTTGAGCCCTATGGTGTCACCCTCTACGACGATTACCAGAAGATGATTGAGCAGCCCGGCCTCGACGCCGTTGTCATTGGTACAGCCACATCAGTCCACGCCGAGGAGGCCATCCAGGCCATGCAGAAGAACCTCCACGTTCTTGTCGAGAAGCCCCTCTCCACTGACATTGAAATCGTGAGTTTTTGTGATGCCATCATTCCACTTTCCCTGCCTGTCAAAAACACCCTTGCTAATTGTCTCACAGTGCCGCCAAGTCCTCAACGAGGCCAAGAAGCACCCTCACCTCAAAGTCATGTGTGGCTTCTCTCGACGATTCGACGACTCTTACCGGGATGCCCACGCCAAGATGGAGCAGGGTGCCATTGGCCGCCCCTCCATCATCCGCAGCCAGACCTGCGACAAGCACGACCCTTCGGGCTTCTTCGTTGCTTACGCCGCTTGGTCCGGTGGCGTCTTCGTCGACATGTCTGTGCACGACATTGACCTGACCCTTTGGTTCTTCGGCGATGACGTCGTCCCCAAGAGCGTCTCGGCTCACGGTATCCGTGCTGTCCAGCCCGACCTCGCCCAGCACAACGACTTTGACAACGCCGTCGGCATTGTCGAGTTCTGGGGCGGCAAGATCGCCTACTACTACTGCTCCCGCATGATGGCCCACGGCCAGGAGGACACCACCGAGATCATCGGCACTGAGGGTAAGCTGACTGTCAACGGCAACCCCCAGTCCAACCTCGTCAACCACTACCACTCCGGTGGCATCACCCGCGAGGTCCCTGCCCACTACTACGGCCGCTTCGAGATGGCCTTTGTCCAGGAGGCCAACGAGTTTGCTGAGTGCTGCCTCGACAACAAGCCCCTTCCCCTGAAGCTTAACAACGCCGTCCGCGCCGTCGAGATCGGCTCTGCTCTGCAGGAGGCCCTTGTCACCGGACAGCAGATCCGCTTCGACGAGATTGGCCGCCGCATTGAGCCCACCAAGCTGTAAATACTACTTTAGACGGATATCAAGACACGGAAATACTAGGTGCAAGGTAGCTTTGAGGATTAAAATTTGCTTCGAATAGCTCAAAATTGATTATGATAATTTTAACTTGATTTTCTCGCATTCTTTTCTGCTCCTCACCCTGAGTCCTGTGCCCATTGCTCTCTGAGCGAATCTCGAAGCAAAGTCGTGTTCCAGCCCGTTTTTTGTTGTACAAAATCCAAAAAATCCACAACCATTTCCTGATCGTCACGATCACCAAATACCGCGCCCCCTAAAAACATCAGGATCATGAGATATAAAAAAAAGGGGGGGTTGAGAAAAACCGTACAAACTGATAATGAGTGACGGGCAGTGAATAGCGTATTTTCTCCCCTTGCGTTGGATGTAGCCAAGGCGATAACCTGATAAAGATGCTGCCGGATATGTTGCTAACCGTCTGTCAATGACCGCAAGATAGCCAACCAATGAATAAAACTTCATACCTCCATCTTTTTTCCCATCCTGATGTGCTCATAAACTGAGGCTGCCATCATGGGTGTAGACATGGCAAGGATAATCTTGGCAATATGATAATACTGCAACCCAACAGCTGATTGGGGTCAGCGGCACCATAATTGGAGTAATAAAATTGGGGGAATCGTACCATGAAATGGAGAAAGGACCCATATTTCTGGGAGTAACCTCCCCTCAGCCCGGTTTCTTTGAGCTTCGTGGATAGGGTTGAATGCAGCAGGCTTGCAGTCATACCACGCATCTACCTCCCGACCAGTTGCTTGCAGGCTCTCCACAGAGCATGGATCTTGCACAGAAAAGGCGCATCCTAGTACTTTCCCCAATAAAAACACCATTCTACTTGCATATGAGGCGTCGTCCTGCCTCCGAAACACGTTGGACTGCAGAAATGTCTCCAGGTCCATTTTTAACGGCCGTTGCCTAACAAGTGAGATATATATATCCTCACGAAGACAGAGCCACGCAGCAGCCTCGCCCAATCCCCCATTAAAGTCAAACACTGACATGGAGTTGACAATTCGCGATGTTCCGGTAAGATGGAGCTCCTTATCATCAGCTGCTCATCAATCAGCAATGTGCCAACCGCATCACCACCCAGCGCTGCTTACCATCCATTTCTTCATATTGACGCAATATTGCAATAGCTGCTAGAACCTCTTCCTCTACTTGGCCATCTTGCCCCGAAACGGCCTCAATCAGGAGCTGCAGACATTTGTCGTAGTATTCCAGAGACTCCGTACTCGTGTCCGGTTTGTTTCGGTTTAAATGTCTAGAGGAAAACGCGCAAACAGCATACCTAAGTACTGGGAAACGAAGGGCGCGTCGTGGAACTTCAATCTCAAAATGACGCTTTAAATCGGTAATATCGGCCTATCGATGACTTAGACATTGCTCATCACCACGTCTAAAATCTCTACTCACCCACAGAGCCATGTTATCGACGAAATTTCTCATTAGTACAGCTTCTTGGTGAGTAAACGGGACAACGGGAGGTGAGGAAGATGGTGAAAGTCCTTGTGGGGTGGACTGCACCATTGATGAGCCTTGAGAGGCCGGCCTAGCTCCATGAACTAGGGGGCTGCCAGTCTCAGAGCCTTGGGTTGCTGAGTAGACAGATCCGTTCTGTGGCGTTGGTAGCCGTGCTGGTGGTGAGATGGGGATTTCTGGGCGACTGTTCGCGTTAGTTTTGTCGCGAAATGCCTGGCATAGATCTTACCGAAACTGTGCTGTGGCAACCTGCGGTCTGCCCACCGCATTAGCAACAATTGCGTGTATCATTATGAAACTATCCTATGGATAGCAGCTCAGGTAAACTTACTCGCCCGTTTCACCATACAGCTGGGACAGCCCAGCTGTCTCATCAAAATACTCGACTGGCAATAAGTTTCAGGCTTTGAATTGACATTGGTAGAACAATTTGTAGCATCTTACGTTCGTTTTCAGGCTCGATCCAGATCTGGGTTTCAGAAAAGGCATATTCATCATCTGTGGCATCTAGACCGTTACGAAAGCGCACTTGAAGAGAGCGGACACAGTCAATGCCCGCTTTCAAACAAGCCAGACATGATGGCTCGTTCCTATCGCCTTGGGTTTGACTTAATAAGAGTTCAATGGATATTTTGAGGGGGGGCTTAATATGCATACACCGTACATGACGAACTATTGTATTAGTTAGCCACGGTTATACTCATTGGGGTTCATTCCTGTTAGTACCTCGACAAGCATTACTATTGTCCGATTGGAGTCAGTCTCAATATTCAAAGCACGCACACTACCAACATACTCACCATCCTATCGCAACGCGGCCGCTCCTCTTTGGCCCTTCTCTGCCACTCATCGTTGGTTGGATGTGAGATGAGGGCGCGTGGAAAGCAAGAGTCCCAACGCTGCATCCTGAATGGTGCAGCGTGCGCTAAGACAGTCACGTGCAACTTAAAATCCCCCCTTCTACCCCACTGAGAGCGGGGGAATGGGGTATTCCCCTATTTCAACAGGCCCGGTTTGACGGACTGTTAGCACCACACTAATGGCTTGGCCTGAAAATGATGGATCACTCACAACGGCAATGCCGCCGCGTTGTTGATCTAGTTAGTCGCGGGAATCCAGTCGCCGCGTGGCTGGCACATGTGACTTAAAAAAAAAAAAAATAAGGCTAACCAACTAAGTCCTCCTCAACACTCCCACGCAATCGCACACATCATGTACCACGGTCAATCGTCGCGTGACGTATACTAATTACAGTTCTGCCAGTGTGCGGACATGGTCCACCTATTCATTATGAAGCGATGTATTCTCGCTTTCCTTGGGATTCGGCACCAAAAGCCAAGAAATTGAAGTCGCCGCCAGGAGAGCGCATAACATGGGCTGCAGCACCTTGACACCCGCGTGGGATGCGACCAGACCGGTGATGATTGGGAAGAAGCATCCTCCCATTTGGGCGCCCACGAATACGAACGCTAGCGCTGTGGAATGAATTCTGGGGGAAAATAACTTTGAGCCAACCGAAATTCCCTTCCCAGTCGTTAGCGACATGAAACATGCAAGAAACAGCTAGTAGACTCACAGTCGCAAAATAGGGTCCCATGAGAAATCCCAAAAGACTGATAGAGACAGAAGCGGCAATAATATTGGGCACCCTGCCAATCGTTAGCGGTCGTTTCCCCACCCCGCGATAAGCACTCACAGCCAGAATAAAAGCTGAAGGCCAATGCTCAGAAGGCTAAAAATAAAAATCATTCTTCGAACCCCGAATCGGTGCGTGACTTCTCCAAGGAATAGTCGACCGAGTAGAGAGCCGCCGTTGAATCCGGCCGAGACGTAGCCCATTTTGGAAATATCTCCCTTGCGAACAACCACAAGATATTCCACGACCCAGCCACTGGCGGTAAGTGTCGCGCCCAAGAAGCAGAAAAAGAATAGAGACAAAAGCCAAACACTGCGTGTCCTCAGTGTCTCTTTAATCAAACTAGAAGCAGTGGCCTTGCCCGCGGCGCCCGCGGCGCCCTCGGGCAGGGAAGCCGTCTCCGCACCTGCTGTGATTTCCTGGTCACTGGTCGGCTTCTTTCGCTTGATGATCATGCTGTCCCGAAATGCCAAGAGCACGAAGACCAAATTAAAAACACCCAGACCCAAGGGGAAACAATAAAACAAGTACCAACGAGAAACCTCTCCTGTCGAAGATATGGCGGTCGCTACAAAGGGACCACAGAGGCATCCAGCCATATACATGGCATGGATGAAGGCGAGCCACCTCTGAGAGCCTTTGGTACCAGCCACAAATGTATTCCCGTGGGTATCCTGGTAGGCTTGACCTAAACTCGCCAGGAAAAAAGTGACGGTGAATAAGCCAAATGGGGGTCGCCATGCCCGCAGGGCATGTCCGAGAACCTGCAAAGCAGCACCAAGAAACAGCATGGAGCCAAGATCCAAATACTGACACAAGTGGGTGTTTGTCAGTGCTCCAAGGAGCCATCCCATGAAGTTGGCTCCATATCTAAGACATCAATCAGAAACCGGCTTCAAGACATGAGGGCATCGCCGCACATACACAGAAGATACAATAGCTGTGTTGATCCCATAGTCGCGGAGGACATGAGGGAGAACGGCTCCGAAGCTACCATCGTTGACGCCAGCAACAAAGAAGGAGAAGCCCGCGCTCGCAATCTTCAAATAGGTTGCCTTGTCATTTTTGGAAGCCGAAATGTTCGAATGAGGTCCCACAGGCTCTTCCCTACCGCCATTGGCGTTGTTGATACGCGCTGGGAGCTCGTATGTCTCAGAGACGGGGACCGACTCAAGTTGCGTGGTGGTCGTCATAGCGAGACAACAGCGAGAGATAAGGCAGATGTCAAAGACCTGCCTCGCGATCGGTAGGTTGGATATCTGCTTTTATTGGTGATTCCGTCACGTGAAAAGATCAACCTATTGTCATTTTTTGTCTGTCCACCCCCGTGGTTCTCTTGACATTATGCTGGAGGACGGCCATGGTCTGCCAGGGCGGCCCTGCGGACCGGTGCGGCGAATATTCGGGTATTCGTCGGCACTTGCGCGCGCAAACAATCAAGGGGTTCTGTCAGATCAATATGAATAAAAGCGGTCTAACGATATTAAGCGGATTCTGTCCTAATTGATTCAAGAGATTAGTCATCTGGCTTATGTCAAAAGAAGCTTGCGTGAGGTTTTTCTGTGGTTGATACGCGTCCCAATTAGCTCGTCGCGTGAGTCCATAGCTACCCTAGAGCGGATACACCAGATGGCATTTGAATTCGTGAGAGAGGTTGCTATATTTTTATTTCACTTCCTTGAGACGAAGATGTCAATATAAAAATAAATTCCAGTTTAAATGGCATATATATCTTTTCAGGAAGAAACGAAGTCTTCATTGGAGAGTAACACCATCATGAACCGCCTAGTGTTTAAGTGAGTTTGACATTCACTGGACACTTGAATAGCCAAAGCCATCCGATCATTCGAACACCAAAATGATTTTATGTTTCAATGGCCTCTAGGGATAATGGAACTAGATTTACGCGAAGAAAAGCAGTTGCAAGATCTGCGCTTATGCCCAGCTTACACTCACCCCACACAATGCCACCACCCATTGGACATCCGCGCATAAGCTTATTTCAGGGCTCTATCACCCGCAAGAACCGAGACCATGCCCTACCAATGCCAAGTCAAATTTGTGCACTCACCTTCCACATGGAGCAACACCACCAAGCCAATCGACGCGACCCTGGGCCATTTCGTGCGGGCGGGGCTTGATGTCGACATCCCCACCACGTCTAATTGCTGCAAACGCCGCCAGCCAAGCCCTTGAGCAGTCATCTCAACAATGGTACCCGCAAGAAATAGGAAGGCCAAGAACCAGTAGTATGCGGGGTGCTTGGTCTGTGTTGGAAGTGTCCAAGCGCTCGGCGCTGCATGTTCGGCGCCATTGTCCCGAGACGTGTAGGCGACAGGCCTGCTGATCCTGGGCAACTGCACATGGTAGAGACAGCTCAAGGACCTTTTGGAGGCATCCTATATTGCAACCGGCATGTGCTCAAAGCCGTACCTTCAGCTGCTGTGCACGTCAACCGTGATTTCAATGGCGCGAGACAGTCTGTTGTCGTTGATGAATACATAAAACCCCAGGTTGACCAGTTTATCTGAAGCTATCCTTTCTGTAGCTCTATTCGATTTATCAAAACCATGGCCGACATTGCCAAGGAAACATCTTTCCCCCGTGTTGGCCCAAACACAGGTGGTGGAAGCGAGGATGAGCACCACACCGACGCCGACAGCACTGTCGACGCTCAGCGATATGCCTACTCCGACGATCGCAAGATTGGCATCACGGGTGCCGTGTTCCTCATCCTAAACAAGATGATAGGAACTGGAAGTGAGTTGGAACTGTGATGATTATAGTTGCATAACTAAGTAACACCTGCCTCAGTCTTTTCCACGCCATCAAGCATCTTTGCTGCTACCGGTTCGGTCGGCATCAGCATCATGCTTTGGGTTATTGGCGGCCTGCTCACCTTTTTCGGACTCAGCGTGTTCCTCGAGTTTGGCCTTGCCATTCCACGTTCCGGCGGCGAAAAGAACTACCTCGAACGCGTTTATCGACGACCAAAGTACTTGGCCACATGTGTCTTGGCGGCGCAAATGCTCCTTCTAGGGTTCTCCTCTGGAAACTCCCTGGCATTTGGACGATACGTTCTCTTTGCTTCGGGTCGCGAGGTTCCAGACGGTTGGGAAGCCCGTGGCATCGCCATAGCATGCATCACATTTTCCGTCATCCTCCACAGCACGTTGCCAAAGTGGGGAATCCGGCTGTTTAATGTGCTCGGTGTTTTCAAAGTAGTCATCCTGCTCTTCATTGTGTTTGCTGGTTTTGCTGCCCTTGCAGGCCACAGACTGGTACCGAACCCGCACAACTTTGACAACGCATTCCGGATAGAGTCTGGGGATGGGTATGGTGGTGGAGGGGCATACGCCTATTCAAATGCTCTCCTCAACATCATTTACAGTTACAAGGGATGGGAGAACGCAAACTACGTCTTGAGCGAGCTCAAGCACCCTCGGAAGACGCTCGCCATTGCAGCTCCCTTGGCCATTGGCGGTGTCACTATTCTTTATATCCTCGCCAATGTGGCTTACTTTGCAGCTATTCCTAAGTCGGATCTAGCAAAGTCCGAGGTTATTGTGGCTGGCCTTTTCTTCCGAAATGTATTTGGACAAAGCGCTGCAGCTCGCAGCTTACCTGCATTTGTCGCACTGAGCAACCTGGGCAACGTGCTCGCAGTGTCGTTTGCACATTCGCGGCTGAACCAGGAGCTAGCCAAGGAGGGTTTACTCCCATTTAGCCGCATCTGGGCATCGAATAGGCCGTTTAATGCCCCAGCTGCTTCTGTACGTCTTCCAATATAGATTGTCGAAGCTTCTGCTAATGTTTCGCAGCTATTCCTTCATTGGCTTATTACAGTAATTGTCCTCGTGGCTCCGCCCGCGGGCCCGGCGTACAATTTCATTGTTAATTTGTACATTAGAATATCTTCCAATTCGTTTTCAAATACTAACAGGCTGATTAGGTACACTTATCCTGGCGCTTGGATCAACGGCTTCGTTACTGCTGGCCTCATCTATCTCCAGTGGACAAAATCGGAGAACTGGACATCGCCGTGGCATACCTTCTTACCTGTATCCGTTCTATACCTTCTCTGCAACATCTTCCTTGCGTTTGTGCCGTTCATCCCGCCCGAGGGAAACTGGAACGCTGATGGGTATCCATATTACGTGTTCCCCGTTGTGGGTGTAGGTGTCTTGTTTTTGGGCGTTGCTTACTGGGTTCTCTGGACCAAGGTGTTTCCTCGATTCGGTGGATACAGAATTGTGGCCGAACGACATTTTGATGAAACTGGTACAGAAGTGGTGAGGTATCGCAAGGTATCCGTAAAAACGGATTGAAGCGGATGGAAATCTTGACATTAAATTAAATTTTTTTATCTTTTTCTGATGTGTGATTTTTTAATATCATCAGTATCGCTATCGCTATGCGCTATACACAAATAAAGTTTGGATATATCCCTCGCGGCATCTCAGGGCTCACGCCACCGCATTCTCATCAAAGGTCCTCGCAGGACGAAAATCCCAGATTACTTCGACGTCGCCAATTTTATGTTTTTAAGCCTTCTGCATCTGAGGAAAATATTCCTTGCCTATTTCGGGCGGGCCCTCCGAGAGGGACGGCGATAGGGGTGATTGTACGCGGCGGAAGACCTTGATGTTGCCATCCTGGTAGGCAGGGTCGCTGGAGCCACGGCGTGCCTTGTAAAACGCCAGCAAGGAAACTAAAAACTCCTTGGGCTCGATTCTTCGTGGTATTTCATAAGATATATCGCAGTTCCATCGCCGATGGTTGAGCAAGTAACGAACGGGGAAGGGCACGTCGGCATTGTAATCCTTTGTATATTGCTCACACAAAATGCCCATCCAGTTGCTGTTGAGGTTTCTCGAAGTCATGTTTATTGGGCTTCTTGAAGCAGAAAGGGTTGGTTTTTCTTTTCTTTTCTTTTTTTGGCTGTCCCAGGTGTAGAGAGTAGGGGGGCCTTATGCAGTGCAGGACGAACTGATGGGTCGGTGGCTGCAGCTAAGAGGAGACTGTGACTCGAAGGATTCGCTCGTGGCGTGAAATAGGCGAGGAGACACACGTGCCCAGCGGTTAGGCCCGGTCCGGAGTTGGATTGGAGCAGCTCAGTCAGGGGGTCTGACCCTGGGCCGAAAGAGGTGGCAGCGGGGCGACGTGGACCAGGGCAGACAAATAGGCAATATCTTGCTGAAGACGTGGACAACAACAGGCCCTCGGACGCCTTTATAGATGACTGCTTCTCAAGCATAGGCCAATACACCTAGCTTGATCAACAAAAGAGTTAATATTCGCCCCATCCAAGGCTGATAGCGATCTGCGCTAGCTAAACTAGCAGCCAAGGAAAGCCTCTCCGCTGCGCCGGACTAACTCGCTTCCGTCTACCGTTGTGTTCTAATGCACTTGGCGCTGAACGGCGGCCTCCTTGAAACAAATGTCTCCTCCTTGAAACAAATGGCGCTCAATCGTTTCCCTGGCCCATGGTATGCAGGAGTGTTTAGATGGCCGATGAGATATTATGAGGCCCGATCCAAGCGTGACGAGTTCGTCGTCACACTCCACAAACGCTATGGCCCCGTCGTCCAGATTGCGCCAAGGACGCTCTCCATCAACGGCGCATCGGAGCTACGCCAAGTTTTTGCGCCCGCTAACTATCTATCAAGGCCCGAGCCTTTACCATTCTTTCACAACTATGGTTCCGAAAATCTCATATCGACAGTGGATGGAGACCTACACCGTGATCGACGCAAGGTACTTCGGACAATCTATTCCGCCAGCGTTGTCGATTCGCCCTATTTCCAGGCCATCGTTCAAGATTCAGTAAAAAGGTTCTTGAACTTCCTTTCTAAGAATACAGACCCAGTCGACACGCGCACTGCGTTTCGTAGATTGGCTTATGACATCATGAGCCATGTCGTCTACGGGTCTTCTGAAGCTTCAAACGTTCTGGATAAAGATTATCAACATGGCTTGGAGTTGGACATTAATTGGGATAGGGAGGAGTCAAATAAATACGGCGCTCTCTTCATGGTGTATTTTCCCAATCTCACCATGTGGTTGCGTCGTATGAACCTGGCACCAAGCTCCATTGATGGATCTGTTCCTTCAGAGCTGGCCATTGGCAAAGTTGGCTGCAAAGCACTAGATGCACTAAAAGCCGCCACAGATGCACCAAGTCAGCTAGTTCCAGGCTCAGAGACTCTGATTCACCGCCTTTATCGCCACCATCTAAATGGCGGCTCGTTGCGGGGAGTTCCATCTGAAAAATACATCCTCAGTGATTGCTTTGACCATTTTTGGGCTGGTATCGATACAACAGTGGGCACACTTGTCCCATTGGTCGAGCACCTGTCTATGCCAGACAATAAACACTACCAATCACACCTGCAGGGAGAAGTTAAAGAGTTGAGAGCCGAATGTAACCGCGATTCGCTTTCGAATACAGAGCTGAAACAGTCACGCTATTTGAACGCCGTGATACGAGAAACCTTGCGTTTCAATCCCTTAATTGGGTTGAGCTTGGATCGCCAAACACCTTCAAACAATGACGTTGTCGCATTGAAGGGGATGAAAGTACCGGCTGGGTGGACTGTCGGAGCATCACCTTTTGTTGTTGGTCGCAACGAGGATGTTTTCCAGGAGGCTGAAAAATGGTCGCCAGAACGCTGGATTAAAAGTGATGCCCAGGTTCACAATTTAGCCATGATGAAAAGGCACTTTTTGGCTTTCGGGGCAGGCCCTCGGATGTGTGTAGGAATCAATGTTGCCTGGGCGATGATGAGAGCAACAGTAGCAGGTATTTACCAAGACTATGAGACGGAATTGGAACATGCTAGTCCAACGAAAGGTGCTAGAGAGAGCCCTAATAGTCCCGTAAAGGGTAGCTCAAAAATCATCTTTCGTAAGCGTTCTATTGGATAGTGTGTACTACTTGTCTGAAAAATAAAAAACTCTCAGCTCAGCTATTCTGATTGTATGCGATTTGCTACAATACAATATTTATTGAAAATCTTTCGCTGAGAATATCATCCGCTTGTGAGATTAGGATTACGCGTAGAAGATTTTGTTCATGCTACCTGTAATTAAAAACAGCCTGGGCGTTTATCAACTCGCACTGGAGAAGCGGTTTTGATTTTGATCTTGAATTACTTGATCTCAGCAATTTATGAGCCTGAATTTTACTAATGATGTAACTGTGAAGTATCCCCCGCATCCCGCATCACGCCCATGATTATCCCTTTGAGTGCGGAAAGCCTCCACCCAGGTACCAGGCCGAATATGCAGCTAGCCATGGAGATTTAAGTTACAGATATGGGATTTTCTATAAAATTGAATAATGTTAAAATGATGAACTATAATTGGATCCATATAAAATTGCACTATAGGTAGATATGGGCTTTTTATGCTCGGGGTATTGGGGCAGGGTACGTGCAGTGACCCAGAAGACTAGTCATCCGCGATATCAACAAGGCTTTCGAATTTAAAGAATATCTGTTTATACATTCAACTACATACAGCTTTTGGTACCAAATATCACCCAGCGTTTATTCATACTCATAGCTTGCTGGGATATTCTGATGAACCTTGCACAAGTTGCTGGAGCTCAGACTCTTGCGATGGAAGACCCCATTCCCTCAACAGCATGCTGAAGTTTGCAAAGCAAAACATTTTTCCGCCAACGTTTGAGAGGGTTTCTACTGTCTCTCTCTGGAGCGGGGTCAGGTTGTGAAAATCTGTCACTTTGTCTGGCCTGACCCCGTCAAAGGCGCTGCGCAGGGCCATGCTCGCCGGCTCCAGAATCTGGAACATGGGCGTGGAAGGTAATTTCGACAGCAGGGCTCTTGTCACCTCTGGGTGCTCACTTCCCTTTAGATTGCCAATTTCCAGGGCGGAGAGGGCGGACAAGCTCGATATATTGTTGTTGGAGAATGGGAATGGGATGCCATCTGAGTCCTGTGACCCTTTGCTTTTAAGATTTTCCTCATCTGTCAGTGCACTGAGAACACAGGCAAGCTGCTCGGAGTTGTTGGCCCGGAGCTTGACAAGGCCAAGGCTGCTCGCCCATTGGACGAGATCATCAGCATCGTCCTCGGAGTATGCTGCACGAATACGACGAACTGCTTCGGTTTCGGAATAATCTTCAGTCATGTATTGGACAACAGCTAGAGACAACAAGGCCGTGGCCCGAACGACTGTGTCCTTTTCGCCATCCAGAAGAGCCAACAGTGCCTGATGAATTCTAGATAGCTCGTCTGGGAACCAGGCCAAAGCATATGCAGCATAGGACCTGACTGCGGCTGAATCGTCAGAAAGGCAGGCAAAGACGGAGTCGAGACCCGCTTGCACCGTTTCGTAACATCGGTACTCTACAAATGGATGGTCGTCCTCCCCGGGTGGCGTGAAATCTGAAGCTCGCGTCTGGCGCCTCTCCCGCTCAGCTTCGTCGTTTGCTTCAGCCACCCACTCGGCCAATCTTTGTCTTTCTTTTTCAGGCCACTCAGGCTTCTTCATCTCGGCAACATCTTTGCGCCACAGAATAAATATCTCTCCTAGAGGGTTCTCGTAAGAATGAAGGCCTAGAGCCAGGCTAACAAGGAGATCCAGGACCCGGTCTCGCTCTGGTGTCTCTGGGTCGTCGAGGAGCCGGTAGAGGAAAGGAATCGCCTCAGATGAGGCCTGATACCGTGTGCCCTGATGATAAATGTTGCAATACAACGCCCAATAAGCCCTGCTGCGCTCCTCTTCCTCTGGAGAACAAATCTCACGCAGCAGCGGGGGAACGTCACTGGCCTCGCCATATGCGTGGCTCAGTGACGCCCAGTCAATTTTGTCAATGCCAGCGAGAGGGTCCTTTGATGCCATTGAGGCGCAGTGTTTGTAGATTTTCTGAAGGAATGAATGAGTTTCTCAATGAGATGTTCGAGGATATTTATACGGGATTTATTTCTTGTCCAGTCAGCCTAACTGACCGACACAGGAACCGTTCACCACCCCCGGGCTAAAAGTGGTGAGGATGCGTGAGGCCGATCATTGGCTGCTAGAGGGCTTGCAGCCTACGCTAGGGGAAAGGGAGCCAGTCGCGTCCAGGCTGACTTCGACACCCTAGGTCAGACTACTTGGCGTCTACTGGTGCATGGCAGGGATGAGCTTGAGGAACTTATTGAGACCAGCGAAGAAAAAGAAAATCATTTGCCTGAGAATCGCAGGATATCAGAGCATCGTGTATTGATGCCAGGAAGCTAGCGGGCAACGTGCAAGCCAGTGTGGGGTGAGTGGGTTTCACGGCTTGTTGCTACAAGATAAGTACGCAGAAGAACTGTACACATCCAGAAACCATGTTCAGTCACGCTCTGATAACATCCCGAGAATCGTCGCTGCAGGATACTGACACTGGATTAAGGGACTGATCTGGACCCAGCAAGACCATGGGAGGATAAGCCCGCTGACGCCCTTGGCGGGACGGCGCAGACCCGATCTGCCCAGATTTCTACCCCAAGCATCTTGTTTACTACAAAAAAATTAAAATCTAGATCAAAAACATGTTTTACTTTGGCTACGGGATTCCGGATTCTCTTTTTTTTTAACGTTGACGATCGCTTGATGCTGCAACTGGAAAGATTAACGCCACGTGTAAACTTTCTGCGCAGCGGCTTTACCACATTCAACACCGACCAGTCCCCAAGCAGCAACATAGCTCCATGCAGCAGCCAAGTATAATACTGCACAGGTAAAAAAAAAAAAAAAAAAAAAAGCCAGATCGCTCTTTTTCTCTGATAATTAGATAGCTATTGCATTCATTATTTCATGCTCAAACTGGAAAGATTCATGATGGTTGGCCTCTGGAACGTTCCGACCTGATAATGTCTCACAATAGTCAATGACGACAATGCATTTTAACCACCCATCGGGCCGTGTGACTCTGTCTTATACCTATCCGGAACCTCGTGTGAGCTTAATTCAAATCGCCTATGACGCTACACAGGCCACCGCATTCGTTATCGTCAGCATTATATCGCACTTTAGCTTGCCACGAATTCTATTTCGGCAATGCCACAAAGCGTATTTTGGGCCCGAATATGGGCCAGCCTCAATCATGTCTCGGCTATAAAGTAGCAATGATTCTTTTTCCCGAACCAAGACACTCAGCATCATACCCAGAGTCAAACGAGCCGGATCACTCGACAGCATCACCACATAAAGTCTTCAAAGTCGAATCCATTCCTTAATATTTATTCTCCTCCTGCATTTCTCTTTTACATCTATTGGCTAGACCAACAACTTCTTATTTCCTTCAAAACTCTTCGAAAACATGAAGTTCACCCTTACTATCCTTGTGGCCTATGCCACCACACACGCACTCGCCGTCCCTCACGCTCGGAGCTACCTGGCTCGCGTCAGCGGCGTTCCTGATAGAAGGGAGATTGTTGACGTTTTTGAGAGAGACCCGTCATACGAGGCCGAAATTGAAGAACTCGACTTCTCTACACGTCAGATCGAGCGCAAGCCCAGCAGACATGAGTACCGCGAAGACACTGCGGACCAAGCCAACTTGAGGAGAATGGACCTAGGAATGCTCTTTGGAGACATCACTTCGGTAGTTGAGGACCTTTTAACCCTAGATTTTCCGGGAGTATTCGCTGACATGAATGCAGCTCTGGGGCATGTAGGGCTTTTCACGAAATGGAGGATCTAATACGAAAATTCGGGGTTGAACCCTCTGGTTAATTTGCGGCACTGGTTGCATGCCCACACTCGGTTATTCATCTCAAGTCTGAACTATCTGACGGGTCATGACTGTGTGGGCCACTGGTATGGGCGGATAAAATTATCCATCCGTTCACAGTTGGCCATATTATTAACGTCCTATCCTTAATGCAGTAAATATGCTGCCTTTTATGATTTCATTTGTCTTAGCAACGAAGGAAAAGGAAGAAAGAAAATTGAAAAGGGAGAAAAAAAAAGTGAAAAAATGGAAGGGTAAAAGATGTTATATAGGCGACACCTCATCTGCCAAGTCAGATATAATTAGTTCAATTGATTTGAACATTGTCGACCATTTTATTTCTGATAATTAAACTTCTTTCAAGGCCATATATATTCCTTCTGCACGTATTCTCTAATCTATTATGTGCAACCGCTTGTGTACAGAGTTCACAGTCTGACATAATGTCAGCAGCAGGAAACAGCCCGCTCGGTCGGGAAGCACGGCACAAAAGTTGAGTTGGGACCACCTCTGTTAAACCGAGTGATGTACATGATGACATGTGCACAGAGGAAGACGCACTTCTAATGGCTAATCCGAACCTCGTAACCAAAAATGGAAGGATTATGTAATAGATCAATGTGCATAAAAGCCAAAATAGCTTAGCTCTAGTGAAAAACACACAAGCACAATTCTCACACAATTTTGGGTCAAACAATTAAGAGTCTCAGAGTTGCATTTTCGAAAAATACGACTGTAACTACCGAACCGAGAAGCAAAACCAATAAACGACCCTCGTACAACCCCACTCAATCCCTGACCATGTCTCCGACCGGTAATACCAATCAGCACCTCTTGAACGAGCCGAATGATTGGGACAAATTCGAACGGAACTATTATGGAAAGATTTCTGGAGAAAGAATTCTCCATCTAGGAATACTAGAAGACCCAACCGAGTTCAACAATAAGAGGATCAAAAAGCCGCAACCACCCTCTCCTTCACAATACAAAGCCAAAATGGTGGTAAACGAAGGCGATTCCTTAGAAATGAAGCTCGTTCGCGGGACGGAAGCTGCAAGGTCAATTAGCGAAATGCTAAAAGAAGACATCGACACGTTTAAACTGGAACATACAATGTATCGTACCGAACTCGATATATACAACCGAGAAAGCGATAGCATTCGTAACGTGCTCAACTGGATGACTGATAAGGTCAATCCACATTACGTTGAGACCTGCTTACCCTCTCCGGGTGACTCGGAATCGCATAATAATATCGCGCAATTCTTTCTGAACCTGAAAAATTCGTGCAGGGTAAACGACGCCGACAGGCGGTCACGAGCCCGAAAACGCTATTCCGAAGTGCTAAAGGAAGCACGGAGCAACAAAGTCAATTGGGAAAAGTGGATCGTCAAGTGGGAACAAGCAGTGCAATTGGCTAAGCGCCATGAGGTAGCCGAAACCGAGAAAGCTCATACCTGGTTCGAAGACCTGAAAGGAGCGCTCAGTCATGAATTCGAGCTGCTCCTGGGAATAGAGGGAAGCCAACACAATAAAAGGATCGAGAAAAATACCTATCTACCAGTAAACTTTGCAACCGAGTTTCGGAAGAAAATACAACAAAGAAAAACAAATCTGGAAGGAACACCAAAAGGCCGTGTTAGCAAAGGGAGCTTCAGACCGATATTTCAAGGCGTGAAACTAAGTAATAAAAGGCCATGCGATAGTATAAGTAACAATAACCCGGGACATGAAGGAAAGCGTGAAAAACATACGCATACACTAGGAAACACGGGCACTTGTATTCTATGCAAGAAGATTCACCCAGGGGCAAGTACAATTAAGTACTAGATCACATTCCCTGAGAACCAACCGGAAAAATTTCCCCCTACTGAAGAACAAGAAGCCGCTTTTAAAGAAAGGCTAAGGTCTAATAAGGATATAAGAACTTTATACAACAAGTTAAAAGAAGAAAGTGGAGGGTCAATAGTAAGTCAAAAGTGACTATTGACACTCCGCTCCTGAATTTCCACACAAGCAGTAGTATTTCTACTTTCGAACTGCAAATATCCACTTTGGACCTCGATTATCTTAGATTCAGGCACCACACTTCACCTATTCAATAATATTCGCAGATTTAAGAATTACAAGCCTACAGGGCCAGGAGAATTCGTCTATGCAGGATCGAGGGAGCTACCTATTCTTGGGTATGGGGATGTTACAATTCGAGTACGAAACTTGAGAAACGAGCAGCGCTTTCTAGTTTTGAAGGGCATTGCATACTATCCACAGATTGGAACCAACCTAGTTTCCTTAAGAAGGCTTAGGCAAGCAGGTTACTGGTGGGACCAAAGAAATGGAGATGATATACTCAGACACAATAACGGTTATCTATTATGCCGATTAACAATGCATTACGATCAATATATTATCAAATACAACCCCAGAGAAACAAGACAAGTTGCGTTCGTAACAAAGGAACCGCGTCACAACTCGTGGATGCCGAAAAGACCTTAATGAGCGGTATCTGAGATTTGGCACCATCGCCTAGGCCATCCAGGACCCAGAGCTCTCAAGCGCCTAGTCAATCATACACTCGGGGCTAGGATAGTAGGACCAACCACAGTACAATGTGATGTCTGCGGTAAGGGGAAGATAAAGCGACAGGAGCACCGCGAACTGCATGAACGGGACTCAAATCCCAAAGAACGAGTTTCTATTGACTTTCATGATTACCCTACCGGCCTAGACGGATACAACTCCTGTACTATTATTACTTATTAAAAGACCAATTTCATTTAGGACTACTATTTTATACATTGCAAGGAAAAAGATTTACTTGCAATACTGAAAAACATAGTACAATTACTAGAATGGAGGCATAATGTTAAGCTTCAAGTAATAGAAGCCGATAACGAGCTCTAAAAGAGTAATATAATTAGCGATTGGTTAGATCGAAAAGGAATTAAGGTAGATGTATTGGTACTACGAACTTAGTAATAGAACGGCTTAGGAGAACGTTCTGGGGGGGTGGTGAAAGAGAAAGCAAGACTACTAATCCTAAAAAGCGAATTACCTAAAGAGTTATGGCCGGAAATAGTAAGAGCAGCAGTCTACTTACTAAATCATACACCAAAGCAAGGACTCAAGTGAAAGACACCATATAAGAGTTTCTTTTTGGGGATTCCAACCGCGAATAGACAAAAACAACCGTAGGTCACTTATCTAAAAATCATAGATTACAAAGCATTTGTAATAAACAAAGATGCGCAGTAAAAGAAGAACTGTCTTAAGCTTTGGATTAATCCAAAGGCATGGATAGGTTACTTAGTGGGATATAACTCACAAAACATCTTTCGCATTTGGAATCCAATTACTAATAAGATCTATATAACGCGAGATGTTATCTTTAATGAAGAAGATTTCTTTAGTGTAGATGAAATGTACATGAAAGAATCGATTGCTAAACAGACACTGGAAGAAATCCAAAAATGTCTAAAAGATCTAATCGATGCCCAGCAAGTGGAACAAGTAATGAACCCTGCTTAAGGCGAAGATGAGATCGAAACGCACGATTTGAATCTCGAAAGTCCAATGGACGACTTGGAGACTGGTAACGCAGCGTATGATGAGGCAGAGCAAACCAGTGTTCCAGAAGAAGGAAAATACACTGAGATACGCTTTGAACCCTTCCCAACGCCACCAGAATCTCCAGCCGCGACCTTCTTAGCGTGTGTAATGAATGCACTAGACCTAGGAGGCCGGCAACCAAAACTAAGACTCTCTAAAGAAGAAGAGTGCGCGGTTAATTAAGCATTTTTCGCTGGGACCCTAGCATCACCTCTGGGGAAGAGTAGAAAGAAGCTCATAACCAAGGCTGAACGTCGCTGACATAGACGAAGAAGGGCAACCCATAAAAGCGAGGTGCAAACAACTCTATCAAGCCTCGAATCTGGCAAACACAAGTATTATAGGAGGCACCTACCTCCGGTACCAAACTCTTATAGGAGGTTGCGCGGATACAAATTCGAGAGAGAGTTTACCAAGGCAGAGCAAGATCACCTTGAAGGTCATGACAAGATAAAGTCTTGGATTGAGATTTCGAGGGGTAATTCAAGGATTCATAACTCTTAAATATTAGACTGTATGTGGGTTTATACCTACAAATGCAATAAGCATGGATATCTGCAAAAGTGCAAAGCGAGACTCGTTGTCCGGGGAGACCAACAACAAAAAGCAAGCATAAAAGATACATATGCCACAACGCTTGCAGGTAAGTCATTTCGAACCCTAATTGCTATTGCAGCAAGGTTTGATCTAGAGTTATTGCAATTTGACGCTATAAATGCATTTGTAAATGCAAAACTACCCAGTAAGATATTTATAAGGCTGCCTTCTGGATATAGGAAGAGCGGACTAGATATATAAGTTTTATTACTACAAAAGGCACTGTTCGGTTTACGAATCGCACCTCTTTTGTGGCAAAAGGAACTCGGAAGCACCCTACAAGAATTAGGATTTACTCCTATCCCTCATGAGCCGTATTGCTATATGAGAAATGGAATACTATTATTCTTCTATGTCAATGACATAATATTGGCGTTCTCAGAAGAGAAAGAACAAGAGGCAAACGGTGCGATTGAAGCTCTCAAACAACGATATAAATTAACTAGAGGAAATGACCTGCAATGGTTCCTAGGAATGGAAGTCATCCGAGATAGAAGCCAAAAACTCATTTAGACCACATAAGTATTATATATCGAAAAGATATATACACTAAGAACTGCTAATATAGCAGCAGCGTCTCCAATGGCTAAAACGGAGCTCCTACCTAACAAAGGGAATGCAAAACCAGGAATTACTAATTGGTATAGACAAGTGATTGGCTCAATACTGTATGCAGCGGTTATGATAAGACCCGATATTACATTTGCTGTTTCACAACTAGCAAGGTTTATGTGTAATCCTAGCAATGAATATGTCAAAGCAATCAACCGAGTGTTGTGTTACCTATACACAATGCATTTCAAAGCTTTGCAACTCGGGGGCGAGGATGAATTTGTGGTCTATAGCGATGCATCGTTTGCAGACAATTCGCAAGACAAAAAGAGCTTACAAGCATATGCAATGCTACTCTTTGGAGGCTTGATTGGATAGCGTGCAAATAAGCAGGAAACGGTAACAACATTAACAATAGAGGCAGAGTTACTTGCATTAGCACAAGCCACAAAAGAAGGTCTATTTCAGCAAAGACTACTACAAGACCTTGGAATCAAGCTGCAAAACCCGGATTTGAACCTCGTATGCGACAATCAACAGACGATTGGGATTTTAAAGAATCCCTTAAAGAAGTTGAAAACTCAACTTAAACATATAGACATTTATAATCATTGGCTATAAGAACATATTGAATGCAAAACAATTTCGGTTACTTATGAAGAAAGCGCGAAAATAATAGCAGATGGGTTAACTAAACCTCTATAAGGCGAATAGCTTAAAGAGAGTCATAAACAACTCAGGCTAATCGATATACAAGAACGCATTAAAGAGCGCCAAAAAGCAAAGCTTATAGAACGAACGCTAGACGAAATTATAGAAGGATTACAGCTTAAATAAAACAAGCAGTGGTCCGCTAAAATGCAGCGCGATATTCTAATTAGCACAACACACATAACACTAATCACAACGCAAAGAAAACAATCAAAAGCAAAACACCAATATAACTTTTGGTAACCACCAAGGTCAATATACTATATCAAGGGCAAAACTATAAAACGCGCCGCCAAACCACTTAACCAACCTCATTTACTGAAGACAAGGATCTCCAGCCAAAGGAAAGCTGCCATCATCACAACCCTGCAGCACAATCTTCACAGCAGTATGCCATTTACCCTTCTCCTATTTTGCAAGTTAGAAAAGAACTGCAAAAGAAGAAAACAAAGTGCTAAAATAACCTACACGCTCATTGATAAGAGTGGGATCCGCCTAGTTAATATAATCCAAGAAGTAAAGCACCACAGCACGCGCCTAAAGGGGACTACAAGGTGCAAATCAGCAAAACGAACTACATTAGTCGAAAATAAGTCGTCAAAACAAACTTACATAAGTCGACATGTACCACCAGACGCACATCACTCATAGCAAGCACTACAACCAGCAAACTCCCAGCATTTCCCATCACTCAACCCAGACAAGGCAGAAGCAAGACAACCGCGGCAAGGGAAACATCTTTCTTATCTCTAACTAGCAAAACAATTAATCAAGCCACAAAAGTTAGAAACAAGCTACAAAACTCACACTCAAGAAGCCCGTACAAGCGCCCTCTCTCATTCTTCACAACAGTCATTGCGTTCCTCTCGTGTAAGGCGCGGAGAAGACTGAGGAACACACCGAGGTCAGCAAGGAGTTGCCACCGCAGGACAAGCAAATAATTCGACACAAATACTAGACCGAGGCAGGGGAGGAGGAACTGTAGCATTGCGCAAAGCGCGACAACGGCGACGGCGCTCGGATCTTTCGGTTGTCGAAAAGATACTGGAAGGCAAGGGGCTAAAACACAATTAGCACTACATCCTTAAGTTTTCAAACTCAAATCAAACTTACAAGGGGTCTCAAGTACTAGCACAATCAAAACTTTGAGCAGGACGCGCAGGATCGTAAGCTGTAAAGCTAAAATCAAGTTTAGCAACTCATTTCAAAGATTTCGAACTCAGAGAAACCTCACGAGGCTGGTTGTGTACTCTCGGGGAGTGAAGTCAGAGGTGGAAGGGCAGTATCGTTAGGCGAAGGGCTAGCTACAAGTATTCACAAATTCTCCTAAATACGAGAAACCTCAACGGCAGGGTCGAAACGAACAAGAGCAAGTCTAAACAGTCATTAGAACTGCAGATCGAGAGATCACACATCAAAGATAACTTACGAGTTGGCAGCGGCAGATTCAGCGGGCGCAGACTCAGCGGGCGCATCAGCCGTAGCAGCAGGATCAGCAGAAGCACTAAACGCAATACACAATCAGCAAATACAACTCAAAAGGATATTTTAAAACTCGAAACGCAACTTACAACATTACAAGAAATCAAAAAGCAGAGAAACGAAAAGAATAAGAGCGATACAAAATAAGGCCGTGATATATCAACAAACGCCCTGCTAAACAACGAAATCAGCTGTGAACACAACAAGAGCTTTGAAATAAGAGAAAACACATACAAGAATATGTGAGGGATGAAGGAAAAAGAAGAGGGAAATTGAGAGGGAGAAGTTAGGGGTTTATATACCCCAGGAACTACGAAGTAATTCACTCTCAACTCACTTTGCTCTCAGAATTCTCACTCTCAACTCACTTTAATGTCAGAATTCTCACTTTTCAGAAAAGCAAACGCAATGACGTATGCAACGCTCACTTTACGATTTCTCAATATCCAACGGCTCAAACATCACACGAGAAAGGCTATAAGGCTGCTATATACATATTCCTATTTGAGGCCAGAAGGAAGCCGGTTGTAAGGGCAGTTAACAACCACAGACAGGCTGCAAACTGGGGGGGTGTGTTAAACCGAGTGATGTACATGATGACATGTGCACAGAGGAAGACGCACTTCTAATGGCTAATCCGAACCTCGTAACCAAAAATGGAAGGATTATGTAATAGATCAATGTGCATAAAAGCCAAAATAGCTTAGCTCTAGTGAAAAACACACAAGCACAATTCTCACACAATTTTGGGTCAAACAAACCCTGTATGCAGGGCTGGTGACCAAAAGCCTGTGCAGCAACTGTGCAAGCCCACTTGATTTAATTGTGCAGCGTCCAGTTAGTGACGGCCCGTTGCTTCGTGGCGCTCAAGCGCTGTGGGCAGCTTGATCTGTAAGCACTAACAAGGAGCCAAGTTTTTTTTTTTTTTTGCTGGGAAACACGACGGGAGTGGGGAAGCAGAGAGGATGAACCTATAACTACCGTACAACTGGACACACGAGAGTCGCACGAAGGAGTTACTTTGGATCCTAGCAGCTGTGTTTGTACTCAGCAACTCACCCCGGACATTTCCTTTTTGACAGCAGTTTTATGGTCAATTAAGGGCCCTTGCAGATACGCGGCTCTCTTTATCCAAAGCGTCGCGTCAAGGCCCCTGTTTTGTGAATGATCCCCCTAATCCTAGCTCACGAATGGGGGGCTGAAATTTGACGACGGGCCCAATGAAGGCCTCAGCTGCAGGGTCCAGACTGTACTTGAACGGGTTTAACTTGTATGAATTTATCCAGTTCACCCGGGGCCTTGCCACACAAGTAGTCACGGCCCCCAAATCCCACCAAGTCAAAATCCTTCCCAACGGTGACATCAAGGCAGATGGACAGGGCAAAATTGAACAAAGAGGCGTCCTGCAGATCACTCTCCGTTTGGCCTGAGCTTCATTGCCCTTCAGGGACCGTCCGTGGGGATCATATCGCCTGGGCCTATTAGCTGAAACTGAGGAAATTCGGCACAAGCCACCATGCGTCTTCGTCATCGACTAAAGTGAGATGACATGGGTGCCAAGCCTGGGGCAATGAATCCTTCATATGTGTGTCGTAACGTCGATTCTTTTTCCTATCATCTTTCTGAACAATTAATCTGTACACAATCCGTACGACCACTCCTTTATTGTTGTTGCTTTTTTTTTTACGAAAACTTGCTTGCTCTCCAATTGATCCAACTACCGACGCTCCTGAACAGTTTATCACAATGGCTTCACCATCACCAGCGACCACATTGGCCGAGGCCTCGTCCGCCACCGTCTCCCCGCCATCGTACACATCGACGCCAGTGCAGCCCGGCGCCAAACCCGATCCCAACGCGGACGAGAAAATCGCATTCGAAAAGCCCATACCCGAAGAAGGCATCGAGCCCGTCAAGTCAGCCAACCTCTCAACACGAAATCGAGCCAAATCCCATCTAATGCGATGAATAGGAAATACAATGAAGACGATCTCCCCGAAGTCGTGCCCGAGGGCTTCACTTCATCGGAAAAGAAGGACAAGTCAAGTGAGGGAAGCGCCACGCAGGACAAAGCAGCCATGCGCAGCGCCGACGAGGCCCAGAACGTGCCCACGGAATATTCACAGTCGCCACCCCCGGCATTTCACCAGCATGCCAACAGCTACAACAGCGCCCACAGAATGAGCATTCCCCTGAGCATGATGAATCCTTCTTCAACGCCTGTCCCCGCCGGCGAGATGCACACCGTCACGCCGCTCCATCTACTCGGCGATCAGAGCGACACGGTGGATTGTCCATTTTGCCTGCGACGCAGCGAGACGCGCGTGGTGAAGAGTGCTTCAAGTGCGACACAGTAAGATGCTCCCAGCCAGCCACAACCAACGAACGAGCCAACACGCTAACAAGTTGCCCAACAGCATCTACGCCACTGTCCTCTTCTTGACCACATTTTGCTGTGTCGTTGCGCCCTACATGCGAAAATGGGCGCCCAACATCACACACGTTTGCAAAAACTGCGACCGCAAGGTTGCCTACCGCGAACACGGCTCCAAGGAGATGAAGCCGCTAGGGACGCCCGAGCACCTGAGGGCCGTTTCGAAGTTCCCAGCCGCCACGGCACCCCTCAATTCAGCCAGCCAGGAACAAGTGTAAATATAGAAACGACGAGACGGCCAATGTATATGGAGTTAAGGGGACGGCAATCGGACATGAATGGGGCGCGCAATAAGTCAAGCTTTTTTTTTTTTTTTTTTGGCTTTTCTTCAATTGGACGGGTATATGGTGTGCAATGATGCCAAACGGGCTTGGATTTTTTTTTTTTTCACCTGTTATTTTTTACCAAGAAAATGAGGAACAGGCAATGAGACGGTAAATGAAACGAGCTAGCGCGCAAATTGAGACTCGACTTTTTATATAGGCGCCAATTGCCGTACGGAAATTTTTAAACTGAATCTGAATGTGAATCCGGTGCGCTTTGACTCGTCCCCTATGACTTCAGCCGGGACTTGCAGCGCGGTAAATATATATATATATATATATAAAAGGACACTGATTCAGGATGTCATCCTTGGTAATTATTGAGTTGATTGACATTCAGCTTGGATCAGCTAATGCGATTCTGACTGACACGATTGAGTTTTGAGTGGAGCGCATTGTCTATTTTCGTCACAATGCCACGCTTGGTGACCTGAGCCAGCGGCTGTCAGGCTACCTTTGCTACCCATCAGTAGCCTCGTTTTACATCACGTTAAGAAAATGGTTGGCCTCTAGTCGGTAACCAGGTCAGGGATTAAAACGTGTAGTACATGTAGGAGTGGTGTAAGATACGACGCAGTTGTGCTGTTGTTCAGCTGGGCTGAAGGACCCCTGGTCAGCAGTTCTGTGGCGAAACTGAAACACACATGTCGCATGGGTTTAATAAGCCTGGCATATCTACAAACAACACACTAGGTTCCCTGTCACAGGAGGGACGCTAACGGGAGTAGCCAAACCGTATCATATATTAAAACGTGGAGATCATTTATTTCAGGGACGAGGGCGTGGAGAGTTTGTCCAAGGCTTGTTCTACCCTGGACAGGATGCCATGTTGGAACATGTAATGGTACACGAAAGTTGATTCCAACTTTTGTAGTTGTATTTGCTGTATAACTACATGTTATAATCAATTTTACACTATTTCTCTTCAATTTAGTAGCAAGTGGATCGCATTTCAGCATAATTGGTGATATCGGTTGGAGGGTCATACTCTCAACATCTGTAAGCTTCCTGTGGCCATTTTCAAGCTGCTGTGATGTAAAACTTCCCGCCACACTTGCATGTGCCATTGGTGGCGTCGTGGCTAACCCATCGACATGCACATCACACCAGAAAGAAAAACGCCAAGTTTAGGCTGGGTTAGTTTATATTTGCTTTTTTTTTAATAAAAATTTTTTACAGCTTAATCCCAACCTGATGTTTGAGCCGAAACGGCAATCTATTGCTGACATTAGCCACAACACGAGGCTTCACGCGCGTAAACAAACCCAAGAGGTGAAAAGGTTTCAGCCATAAAAGGAAGTGGGTATTTCTAAATCGCATTGCTATTGCTCTTAATCAAGTGCTTCTATTCTAGTATGGCACATCCTACCCTCGGCGTAATTAAAATACAGGCCCATCACCTGCGAGATATTTGGTCGTCACCATCAGCCCTTGCCTCTCCGTTGGTACCGGCCGAGTTGGAGGCGCCCGTGTTGCCATCGGAGGCGGCAAGGAGGGGCTCTCTCTCGGCGCTGGGCTGTTCCTCCTTTACGGGGGGCGTTCTCAACCCGTACGAAGCGACAACCCAGATGCCGAAAATGCCCATGGCGGTGCTAACGATGAAGGCGATGATACCCTTGAACGTGAATCTGCTTATGAATTAGCTCTCGAATCCTACAATTCGTCCTGCGCATGGAATGCTTACCCGGCCGGCAGAGGTGGGGGAGGGGCGTTTTCGCCTGAGAGGTTGAGGAAGTCTTTCGAGTTGCCGGCAGCGTTACCCTTGGTGGGAATGTTTCCGGACTTGCAGGCCTTCAAGTGGTCTTTGGGGATCGAAATGGTGGATTGCAGCTCCAAGGGTGCCTCGACAAAGGTGGCAATGAGACCTGAGGTGACGTGCCACTCAATGTGGCAGTGGAACAGCCAGACACCTGTTGCACTCTTGTTAAGACTGCGCTCAATAAAAAAAGAACAAAGGGCGATGGGTTACTGACCTGGGTTGTCGGCCTTGAATCGAAGAATGACGTAGCCCTCGGGCATGACGACAACGGTGTCACGGCGAGAAGGGGTCTTGGAAAACTCGACACCAGAGCCAGGGTACACTCCCGCCTCGTCGTCACTGCGATACAGGATCTGGAAGTCGTGGCCGTGGAGATGGAAGGGGTGGCGACCAGAGTCGAGGTTGTTGAGAACAATCTGGACAATCTCGCCCTTTTCGAGGACAAAGCTGTTGGTGTAGGATCCGTAGACGCGGGGGTTGGTGGCCAGCTCGCCGCTGGTGAGGGCCGTGTACAAGGTGGGGACCTTGGGGGGCTTGTAAGTGACGTTGTTGAAGAAGGCATAGTTGACACCATCGTTGAGATTGTCCATGATGACGTTGAGCTCGACGATCTTGCTGGGCTCGGGAAGAATTTCCATCTCGTCATAGGGCACCAAGTCGGCGTCGTCAAAGGGCTGGAATTCGTCGACAACGGCGGGCTTTGGCAGATCCTTGGCCTCGTTGTATACCAACCAACCGGTGACGTTCCAGTCGAGATCATCGGGCATGATGTCAAAAAGAGTCTGTATGGAAATGTTAATGTGGTTTCATACACTATGCAAGTTTAACAACACTCACCGTGTCCATGCTGGCAACGATGGGGAAGTTGGCCTTGTCGGTGCTCTTGGCTGTGACGAGGAAGCTGCATCGCTGGGCAGCGGAAAGATAAATCATCTCAGCCTCGGTAGGCTTGGTGTAGACACCGTCAATTTCAACAATGGTCATGTTGTGACCCTCGATCCAAAAGTACTGTCCGGCAAAGGCACCGATGTTGATGAGGCGGATGAGATAGGTCTTGCCGGTTTCAATGGAGACTTTGAGGTCCTGAGTCTCATTCATGAGGGCAGCTTGAGGCACGGGCTCAGCGCCAGTGGGGTTTCCCTTGGCCAGGAACTGGGGAATCAGGAGCTGCATTTCGTCATGGTACCAATCGGAAAGAGTCATGACAATTTCCTCATCGTACTTGTCAGTGAAGGGAGACTCGGGGTCATGGATGATGAGGGGACCTCGAAGGCCATCGGGGTATTGGCCTTCTGAGTGAGAGTGATACCAGTAGGTACCAGGTTGAGTAATCTGCAGGGGAAAGGTTAGATGACATGTATATATATGGGTATACGAGGTATAGATTATATATATCTGCGTAGATATATACACATTTATATTTATAAATAAATAAATAAATATAAATATAAATATAAATATAAAGTCATATATATCATCATAATACTATAAGAGAGTGACTTACTGTAAAGTTGTATAGGAAAGAATCACCCGGGGCAATGGGGCATTGTGTGACCTGGGCGGGGCCGTCCATGTGGATTGAGCCGTTCATAAACAGGCCGTGAAAGTGCAGCGACGTCGTCTGGTTGCCCAGGCCGTTGTGGGCGTTGATGATGATGGTGTCGCCGACGTTGGCTTCGATCTGCGGGATGGGCCATTTGCCGTTGATGCCAATGGTTGGCCGCTCAAAGGCGCCGTCGGGGTTGGCTCGCACCCACTCGATGTTGAAGTCGTACGAGACGGTGGCGGCCCAGGCAGGAGCCGCGAGGGCCAGCGCCGCGAGCCAGCTGGGAACACGGCCCATGGTGGTGGTGCGTGTGAGAATGAGCTGAGCTGGTAGTGCAAGGAAAGGCGAGAGAGAGAGCCTGGCTGAGGGGATAAAAAAGAGGGTGCGAGAAGAGGTTGCAGTCAGTAGTAGTAACTATGCCGCACACCGAACGATTTGCCGCGCGCCTCAGCACGCTTGTGACGAAATGACGGAGCTCTACCGCGCTAGCCCAGCCAGCGTCTTTCGTGCGCCAGACAGGTCAGGTCAGGTCAGGACAGGACAGGTCAGGATAGGACAGGTCGGGTCAGACAGACGGCTCGGCAGAGAATTTTTGGTGGACAATAATCTTATCAATCAGATAATGCCCGATTTCGGACCAGGGGAGCTGCAAGGGCCCGGCGTTTCGGCCTGGTCGGGAGTAGTAGCTTAACGAAACACACCTTGTCGCAAACGAGGAATGTGTGCAGTATGTGTATGTGTATGTGTATGTAACCATGCATGTATGTGTATGTATGTCTGTCTCTTTCAAGTCACCGCATATCACACATGCACGCAGGCACAACTCAATTCTACGCCGTCTTCCCTCCAGAAGATAATAAAAAAGTATACTCACCCCATGTGAGGGGTTATTTAGCTTGTAAATTTTAGTCACAAACCCCCCCCTCCCCCCGTCCGTCTCACCACAAGACCAGGCCAAATAGCACTGCCAGCCTTGAAAATAAAACCCCCACGAGACCAAATGGCACGAGTGGACTCCATAGCCCCCCCCCGTGTTAGGCCAAAGACGGTTACGGGCCCGAGGCAAAATTTGACACGCGGGATGCTTTTTTTCTTTTCCCCCTGCTGCGCGCCACACAAGCTTGGCACAGGCAACGCAATCGGAGCATTTCGGCGCTTGGCCTGGTATTTTTCTTTTATCTGATCCTGTGATTAGATGGCCCTGGCTGGCTCTCTGGCTCTGGCTCTGGCTCTGGCTCTGGCTCTAGTTTTTGGTTCGCCGGGTCGACAGCACATAGTCGCTCTGACGTCGTCGTCGGTGTAGCTTTCGAAACCCTTCATCTGTGACGTCGGTTCCCTTCGGTGAACAAATAATCATCGTCGTCGTTGTCGTCGCGGTGTACCCTTTCTTTTTTTTTTTTTTTTCCCTTGCGGTGTTTTCGCACCATCGCACGCACACACACACGCACACATCATCATCATCATCATGGGTGCCGAGCTGTTTTCCGTGCCCGTCTTCGTCGTCGTCTTCCGCGAGACGCTCGAGACGGCCATCATCGTCTCGGTGCTGCTGGCTTTTCTCAAGCAGACGCTGGACGGCGAGCAGAGGGATCAAAACCTGTACCAGAAGCTGCGCCGACAGGTAGAGACTGAACCCTTCCAGCACATGCAACTCCAAGCAAGCTAACATCACATTCCCTCTCAGGTATGGCTGGGTACCGCCACCGGCTTCGGCATCTGCCTTGTCGGCTCTGCCGTCATCATCGGCATCTTCTACCTGCTCGGCACTGACGCCTGGGCCGATCATGAGTACTACTACGAGGCCGTCTTCTCCATCATCTCGTCCATCATCATCACCATCATGGGCGGCGCCCTGCTGCGCGTCGGCAACATGCAGGAGAAGTGGCAGGCCAAGCTGGCCAAAGCCATTGAAGCTCCCGTTAGCGTCCGCGGCAACCAGTCCTGGATCGTCCACTACTTTGAGAAGTACGCCATGTTTGCCCTGCCCTTCATCACCGTGCTTCGTGAGGGCATTGAGGGTATCGTCTTCGTAGCCGGCGTGTCCTTTTCTGCTCCAGTGACTGCGGTCCCGCTCCCCGTTGTTTTTGGCCTGTTCTTCGGAGCTCTTGTTGGCTGGGGTCTATACAAGTGAGTTGCATAATGATTTATCCATTGCTCGCCGGAACATGACTGACTGATTTATTTTCTTCTTCTTTAGGGGTGGTTCTCATGCTAAGCTCCAGCTCTTCTTGGTTGCTTCCACCTGCCTGCTGTACCTTGTTGCAGCTGGTCTCTTTTCACGTGCCGTCTGGCTCATCGACGCCCAGCAGTGGAACAAGGTCATCGGCGGTGACGCTGCGGAGCTGGGAGATGGCCCTGGCTCATACGACATTGACCACAGCATTTGGCACGTCAACGTAAGTTTTACAGTTTCGGCGCATGCGCACAGGAGAAAGATGCTGACAATAGCCGCAGTGCTGCAACCCTCAGCTCAACGGCGGAGGTGGCTGGGCCATCCTCAACGCCGTCGTTGGTTGGAACAACTCGGCCACCTACAGCTCCGTCATTGCCTACAACCTGTACTGGGTCGTCGTCATTGGCCAGTTCACCGCCATGCGATTCAAGGAGGATCATGGCCACTGGCCCTTTATGAAGGCCAAGAAGATCGACGAAGATGAGCAGACTCTTATCGCCGGAGATGATGAGTAAAAGAGACGGAGGGAGAACCGGGGCATGAGAAATATTTACATTTATCATCTAGACGGCCGCCTGACATGTAGACTGGAGGCCAGGGAACCACGATGATGCCCGAGGCTATTACCCGGGCGTATCCGATTTATTAACCACGACCAAAGCGAGTGATTGCACAAGAGGCAGCAGAGTCCTTTGGGTTGAATAGAAAATCGAAATTCGATGTCAGATCAAATCAAATCAAGGCAAATAAGACAAGACAAAACAAACAAACAAACAGCATTTAGGGAATCATTGATTCTGAAATGAAAAAATATCACCGACCCCTAAACCCCCCAACCCCAGCTATCCCTTCGTCCGCATAGCTCAGTTTCCCATACATACCCGAGATGTCCTGTGTCATAATTATGAGGCCGTCAAAGCATGACCCTTCCAGATTTCCTCCTCCTCACCATCCCTCATGTCTCTTCATGTTGCCTCCCCACGTGTGACGTTTTAACAGCGGGTTCTGTCTGTCCTCCATCTCAGTCAACCACACGCGATGCGGTTCCATGGCCGCCGATGCAGCGCTGTGGGATGTCCGCCCTCTGGCCCACTAATCTCGCCGAGTCGCAAAGCCTCCCGCAGTGGCTGAAGCTGGGTCCTGCCGAGAGTTCGCATTTCAAGGGAAAAGAAAAAAAAAACACACGTGAACGCATGCAGGCTCCCCGTTGACTCACTCGTCGTCGTTGGTCTTGACCTTCTTGCGAGGACGGCCGGGAGCTCGTGCAACCCCACGCTTCTGGGATTGATCGGAGGCGGCGCCATTTTTGGCCTCAAACTTGATGAGCGCATCAGGTGCAATCTCCTTGACCTTGGACTCCTGCTCCCACGAGGACTCGGCACGACGGTAACCAACCCACTGGACCTCGTACATGAAGGCGTTCTTTTTCGCACGGGGGGGCGTGATGCGCTTGAGGAGTCGGAAGACGTGGTAGACGTCCAGTCCGGTGGCGGCGTCACGACCGCCGAGGCTGTCCCAGTACTTGTAGATAAGCGAGGGAACCTGGTGTTGCAGGCTCCATTCCGACTCCCAGGTCTTCTCGCCGTTAACCCATTTGACCTGGATGTCTACCGTCGCATTCTCTTCGTTGATGCGATGGGCCTCGAATTTTTCTATTTCAACTTCGCCATTGTCCGCGATATCGGTGGTGGGGCGGCTGGGCCCAGCCTCGGCTGGCTTCTTGGCCGCCTTCTCGGCCGCCTTCTCGGCTTCCTGCTCGGCTTGTTTCTCGTCTTCCTTCTCGTCCTCCTTGGGAGTGCGACGATCAGCCTGTTCGTGCTTGGGGGAAGAATCGGCACCGTTGCGCTCCTCCTTTTCAGGCTCGGGGGAGGCCGTCGCGGGCGCGTCATTGCTCCCGTCGATGTCGATGTCGATGTCGGCGTCGGAGTCGCGGGCGGGCGTCAGAGCCTTGCTGCCGGCCCGGGAGCTGGATTCCTTCTTGGCCAGCGCCTTCATGGGGGACGCGGGGACATCGTAGGGGTCTGCGAGCGCGACGCTGGGATTAGTAAAAGCTGTTTTGCGCGCAATGAGACGATTCGAACCCTCGAGCAGCGAGGGGCCATGAGCGAGGCGTACCGGAGGGTGCGTGCGGTGCCAGCACGGAGGCACCGAGGATTGGACTCATTGTAGTGAGCAGTTTTTGGTTCCAAAACGCATGTAGCTTCGACGGTAAGGACTGGCGACGTCCCGCAGGCCGTTAATTGCGTTGCTTGAGGTTGGTTGGGATAGCGAAACGCGTTTCGTTGGCCGTTCAACGCGTTGTTGGTTGCTTAATTGCACCATTTGACACTGCCACACTTCCCCGCCACATAAGCTTTCCTCCAGCCACAGTCTCATTCCACATTGGGATGCTGATAGCAGCCGTGTGCGGAAGTATGGGGAAGAAGGAAAAAAAAAAAGAGAGTGGCCATTGTTGGGACTGTCAATTGGCTGTGAAAAGAGTCTGGGGCCGGGAGCACTGGCTGTTTTGACCAGCTCTATTTAATTCACTGTTCGTTTCGGCTCGAGGAGAGTGCTAGTTTACGCGAAATTTCAGTTTTGGCGCCGGATAGCTCTAGTATCTGAACGGTTCGACTTGCATGAAATGCACCGGAACTATGAGCATGGCGCAACAACCTGGATAGCCAATGGCCTAGAAGTGAGAGGTATAGGATGCCTGCCTTAGGCAGTCCAATTACGCAATGGGAGTCTTGATCCTTCAATGGCCGTATATACAAGGCATCAAGGCACTTTTGGTAATATTGAGTAGTGATTCACGTGCATCTGCTACCAAGACTGCTCTTTCGTAAACCGAGGAAAAGGTGAAGTCGAAAGGACATTTCGCTTCAACCAACATATTCCCCTCCTTCCTATATGGGACAGCTCGGTTCCTTTTACAAAGCACATACGCTTAAAATAAGTGTATGAAATGTGGCCGCCATGGGTCTGCCGTCTTGGCCCATCGCACGCCATCGCAGCCATCGCTAACAGCCGTTAGTCTAGGGCGAATAGCAACCAATGGCCTGGACGGCGTTGGCTACCGAAGCCGAGCAGGTGAGATGACTACTCGGAACTTATGTATGCGAGACGCTCCGTGTGTGATCAGACCGGTTGCCACTATGCAATGATCCATTTCCTATTACGTCGTCGTTTGGATGGCATCATCGCCTCCAGGTATGACCTGTGTATCTCGACATGTGATGGATGCGTCGTTGGTAGGAGCAGTGCACAATGAAAATTCTGAAGAAATTGCACAGCAGAGCAATGGAGGCTACGAAAAGTAAATTCTGGAAGCAATTTGCCAACTAGGGACTGGGGTAAATGCGTCCCCGTCTCCAGTTTCCCAAGGCAAAACGGAGCTGTGGCTCCTCTCTCCACGCCCCAAATCGCGCCGGCCGAAGGTTGTGTCGATCCCGGGGAGGCCGTCCCATCCCCCCAAGTGTAACAAGATTTGGCACGCATGCGCCTGGATGCAGGTGTAACCACTCGGGATGTACAACCCGTACGCCGCGGGATTGCCATTGTGGCTGCAGTCACACGAGGTTTTTTCTTCTTTTTTTCTCTCTCGGCCCAACCATCGGCTTCTCTTTCAAGGTAAGGTCATCTTCACTAATACGCGTGGGAGGTGAGGCGAGGCCGCAAACCAGGCCATTGGATACAGTGTGGAACTGGGAACAGAAGTCGCCGCATCAGGGGCCCAAGAACCGTTAACACGGAAGCGGAAGGTCAAGGATGCTGAGGAGCGACCAACACTGGCCGCCAAGTCATTAGTACGATACTATTTGACTTTGGGTTGCGCAAAGCCTCTCTACATCGTCGGGAGCCGCATGTTCGATGAAAAAAAAAACCCCCCAGCTGTGGATCATATCCGCAGCGCCGCACACGCTGATTGGCGTCGAAGCAATCACACAAGATGGCGTCATCGTCCTGGTCGTCCTAAATAGCATTACCATGACACATGGCTCATCTCGAAAGCCTCTACAAGCCGCAGCTTCCCGGCCCGTGTAAGCTTCCTGCGCGGCCATTTGTGACGCTGTCGCGAACCGCCCCAGCAATGACACGATGGAGCCATGTGTGGGCCAATCCGCCCACTAGTTAGAGCCTTCTGGCGACTTTCTAGACGCACCGGGGGGGCCTCGATGGGGTGCCACTCTGATGGAGTCTTTTACGTTTCTGTAGTCCTTGGCTGCCCAGAAGGCAACTATTCATAAGCTCGTCGAGGCCCCCGGGTCTGGGCAGACGGTGCTCAGAGTTGCAGTCTTTTGTTCTTGTCCATTGTCTTCGTTTGTTCGCAGGACTAACTAATAATTGACCATGGCCGAGGAAAACCCCAGAGAGGTGGTGGGCTATGATCCCAACAAGCATGTCGATGTCAGCTCCTCCAACGCTGGATCCGATACTGAGAATGGTACGCCGATTTTATTTACATGATTGCCTCCAGAAATAAAGAACAGTGCCGCTGACCACATTACCCACGACACAGGCCGTCTCCATGCTGCCAGCGACGCCAAGCGCCAGATCGGCGTTCTCAGTGCCACCATGCTCATCTTCAACCGCATGATTGGAACTGGCATCTTCGCGACCCCCTCGTCCATTCTCTCCCTCACTGGCAGCACCGGTCTGTCCCTGTTCATGTGGGTCATCGGAGCCGTCATCGCTGCTGCCGGTATGGCAGTCTATCTGGAGTTCGGTACCGCCCTCCCTAAGAACGGTGGCGAGAAGAACTACCTCGAGTACGTCTACCGAAAGCCCAAGTTCCTCGTCACGGGCATGTACGCCGGCTATGTTATCCTCCTGGGCTGGGCCTCTGGTAACTCGGTCGTCTTTGGCGAGTACATTCTCCACGCTGCGCAGGTCGACGTCGACCGCTGGAACCAGCGTGGTGTCGGTTTGGCCTGTATCACCGCGGCCTTCATCATCCACGGCACTGCTCTCAAGTGGGGAATCCGACTCCAAAACTTCCTTGGTATCCTCAAGATTATCATTGTCATCATCATCATCCTCGCAGGTTTCATCGCCCTGGGCGGCCACCTCAAGATCGATGAGAAGCCCGACAACTTTTCCAACGCCTTTGAAGGCACCACTGGAAGTGCATATGGCGTCGTCACAGCCCTGTACAATGTCATCTGGGCCTTTGTCGGCTACAGCAACGCAAACTACGCCCTGAGCGAGACCAGGAACCCAGTGCGCACCCTCAAGATCGCCGCCCCCATCGCCATCATTTCCGTCTCCATCATGTACATGCTTGCCAACGTTGCCTACTTTGCCGCCGTCTCCAAGGAAGAAATCCTTGCTTCCAAGCGCCTCGTCGCTGCCTCTCTTTTCCGAAACGTCTTTGGCGGCACTGCTGAGCGTGCCCTGTCCGTCTTTGTCGCCCTCTCCGCGTTTGGCAATGTCCTTAGTGTCATCTTCTCCCAGGGTCGTCTCGTTCAGGAGCTTGGTCGCGAGGGTATCCTGCCCTTTTCCCGCTTCTGGGCTAGCAACCGCCCCTTCAACGCGCCCCTGGCTGGTCTGTTTGAACACTGGCTCATTTGCGTTGTTGTCATTCTTGCACCTCCTCCTGGTGATGCCTACAACTTTATTCTCAAGTAAGCCTTCCCGATTTGCGACTGCTGCCATAATCTAACAATCAATAGCCTCATTTCCTATCCTCTTGCTATCATCAATGCCTTCGTTTCCGCCGGTCTCGTTCATCTTTACCTCAACCGCGATGCTTGGAACTGGAACCCGCCGATCAAGGCCACTCTTCCTGTGGTTGTCTTCTTCATGTTCAGCAACATCTACCTCGTCATTGCACCCTTTGTGCCCCCCGAGGACGACCAGAACGTCTACGAAAGCCTGCCCTACTGGATTCATTGCGTTGTCGGCTTCGGTGTTCTTTTCGCCGGCGCCGTATACTGGTTATTCTGGGCCATAATCCTGCCCAAGTTTGGTCATTACAAGCTAGCTCGTGAGACCATCGTGGACGATATTGACGGTTGGGAGACGAACATCTTTATTCGTAAGCCCTTGCTGGACAGAGACTAGATCGTGCCATTTTTCCTATGCGTATACCCCATAATTTTATAGAAATAGTTTAGTTTTAATTTTTTTAAAAAAAAAATTGTTCAAGACAATCTAAAGTCATAATACTAGAGCCTACATGATCTTTAGATTCTTGGGCTTATTCGATTCCACTCACATGCGTCCGTTCTCGCCGTGTTTACTTTTCTCCTCGCCCAATTTAGCAACGTCGCCGTATTTCATATCAGTGACCTGCATTAGTCTGCATATCCTCAGTAACCTGACCGAAAATCCGGGGTAACATGTGCACCAAATACGTGGTCGGGAAGGGATATTGCTGGCCAACCCCGCTCGGCCCGATCAGCTCAGCTCCAAAGCAACACGTCGGAACACCCACTAACGCTCCTGGGTGCTCAATCGCGCTGTCGCATTTACCTAAGAAACATTATTCAAACGCAGGGACAAATATGTGACGTCATGCAGAGAGCTGTAGGGCGGGACTTTAATTGCGCACCGAATGGCCCATCGGTCCGTAGTCGTTCGGCACTATTTTTGAGCCCGATGACTTTAAAGGGCCTCGGTCTCAGTAATGACACCGAGCACTTCCGACCGTGAACCGTCATAAGGAAAAGAGAGCCTTTGTTTTGTAATTCGTCAATTAATTCTCATTCCATGACAGAGAGCTCACAATGTCGAAATCAATGCTAATGACCGTCCGCGCAAGGGCGTGCTTCGCCTCCAAGCCATCAACATGGGCATGCAGCTTCACTATTCGAGATGCGCAACGAAGGGCGCGCACCTTTTCGTCAACAAGGATGGTTCTGTCTGCGATTGCAAAGTCAAAACTTTTCAACGATGCTGATGCCGCCGTGGCTGATATCAAGAGCGGATCAACAATCCTAAGCTCAGGATTCGGCCTTTGTGGTGTTGCAGGTGCGTGCTGCGCCAGCTAGCGGAGAACTCAATTGACTGACAGAATTAGACACCCTGATCGCCGCGCTTCACCGCAGAGGACCCGAGTCTCTCAATTCGCTAACTGCCGTGTCGAATAATGCTGGTGTTGAAGGAAAGGGTGGTCTGGCTGTCTTGACAAGCGCGGGCCAAGTCAACCGGCTGGTGCTATCATATCTCGGCAACAACAAGGTGTTGGAAAAGAAATATCTTACCGGCGAGCTTGCGATTGAGCTATGCCCACAAGGAACCCTGGCTGAAAGGATTCGCGCCGCTGGTGCTGGTATCCCCGCCTTTTTTACACCTACCGCTGCCCGTAAGCCGAATGACATGGTTGAAAGAAAAAGAAAGAAAAATACTAAATTCCAGTAGATACTCTCGTTCAAGAAGGCGAAATCCCCGTGCGACTAGATAAATCAGGTGCTGTTATTGAAAAAGGACGAAAGAGGGAGACTCGCGAGTTTGACGGGCGAACATTCCTCATGGAAACGTCATTGAAGGGAGATGTGGCCATCATTCGAGCGTGGAAGGCCGACAAGGAGGGCAATTGTGTCTTCCGGTAATTTTGATGTGCATTTCCATCCGAATTAATATGGCTGACTTTCAACTTAGATACACAACCAAGGCCTTTGGACCCATCATGGCCAAGGCCGCAAAGTTGACCATTGTGGAAGCCGAAAACATTGTCGAGCTCGGCGAGATTGCGCCCAACGAAGTCGATTTGCCTGGTATCTTCGTCGACCGCATCGTTCCCTCGACGGAAGAGAAGAAGATTGAGATTCTGAAGACACGAGATACTGGGGCTGCAAAGGAGGCCAAGCCCGCCAACGAGGCTCAGGAGAAGCGACTCCGTATCGCTCGACGAGCAGCCAAGGAGCTCAAGCAGGGTTACTATGTGAACCTGGGTGTTGGTAAGAACTACTTAATTCCGAAATGTCTTCAAAATCTAACAAAGATTTAGGTATTCCTACTCTGGCTGCGTCTCTGCTTCCCTCCGGCCGAAAGGTTTGGATTCAGTCCGAAAATGGCATTCTCGGGATGGGCCAGTACCCAACTCCCGACGAGGTTGACCCGTGAGTTTCTCTTGGCATAGTTTTCATTTCCATTCTAACTATAATTAGTGATATTGTAAATGCTGGCAAGGAGACCGTCACTCTCGTGCCTGGTGCTTCTTGCTTTGACTCAACCGAGTCCTTTGGAATGATTCGCGGCGGACATGTTGACGTTTCCATTCTCGGAGTAAGTTTAGCAACCGATTTTGCATTTCTCATCGCTAACTAGTCCCGAGGCTCTTCAAGTTAGTGCAATTGGTGACCTGGCCAATTATATGATTCCCGGCAAGGTGTTCAAGGGCATGGGGGGCGCTATGGACTTGGTCGCGAACCCTGACAGCACCAAGATTGTTGTGGCCACTGAGCATGTTGCCAAGGATGGCTCTTCAAAGATTGTGCAGGAATGCAGTCTGCCATTGACTGGAGCTCGCGTTGTCAGCACCATCATCACCGACCTGGTACGTCCCCTGTTTTGACTCATGCCGGTATATTGCTAATCAAATCACCAGTGCGTTTTCCAAGTAAACAGAAACCAAGGCGGACTTACCCTTACAGAACTGGCACCTGGTGTCACCGTTGAGGAAGTTAGGAGCAAGACAGATGCTGAGTTTAGTGTTGAGTTGGACGAGAATCAATCATACGAATAAATCCCAGTCGGAAACTGGTGGAGTACATAGTTATCATATTAGATGGCAAATAATCGAGCTCAGAAATGAAATTAAAGATACCTTAGAGAATCAATATTTAGCTCTATATATTTTAGAACATATGGAGAAATAAAATAAAAAAAGATTTCAAAATAAATTCAAAAAGAGATGATACCTGAAGACCAAATTGATCTGATCACTCCTCAATGTATGAATCGAATCGTTCAAATCAAAATGCGTCAAATTTCTTCAAGAACAAAGTTTCATCTATCATGGTTTTTCTTTACAATGAATTTATGTTAATGCCGCTAATTCTTAAATGCTTTAAATTAATTACACTACAGCTTTGAATCCCTTCCAGCCGGAGCAAAGGTTGAGCCACCCATCACCTTGACAATCTTGTCAATGGTGTTGAGAATCCATTCGCTTCCCTCATCGCTAGCCAACCACTTCGCGGCCTCCTCGCTTTCACCGTCCTTGTCGTCTCGGAACGAACCATCTTCGAGAGCCTTTCTCAAGCCAAACACGTGTGATAGCACCTGTGGTCCGACTCCTGTCTGCGCCCTCAAACAAGAAATTGCCACTAACGAGGTGTGAATTCTTCCCACGCTTGCTAGTGTACCGCGGTCCGAGGCGGGGTCTGTGAGCAGGCCGCCGTAGTGGTGGCTCAGGATGTAAGCGGGAAGGTCTGGGTGGGCAAGCGCAAGCTTCTCATAGAGCTTGTCTTCAAATGGCCGATACACGGAGTCCCAAAGGCCGCGGCCAACTGCCAACCTCTCATCCAGGTTTGCGGTCGTAGGTCTTCGGGTTGGGGTAGTGCAGAGCTGTGATGTCACATCCTTGGGAAGCGAAGCATAGAATGCATTGAGGCAGTTGATTGTTCTAGGGATGCCGTTGAAGCTGATGCACTTGAGACCGACCTCGCGCATGTACTCGGCAGCCTTGACGGCAGCGCCGTTCTGGTCTGTGGTCGCAATGCGATGGAGCACAGGCAGTGAGTCGGGCGAGTTTAGTGTAAACGTTGTCGCCGTCTATGTGCAATTGTTAGAACGCAATTCTCGCGGGCGCAAAGGGCGTGCATACTGAAAGGGCCAGCCACGTATTGGAGCCGAGGTTGCGCTTAGAGGCGTCCTTGGCGATGCTCTGGAAGAGGTCATTGACCTGTGCGGGCGCGGGGAGAGGCCCCGGGCGCGCAAATGGCGCATTCACCAATGCCTTGAGGGATGCGGATAGCTTCGACATGTCGGGCGGCTGTTGTTGCGACATCAGGAAAGCAACCGGGCATGCGACGCTTTTGATTGACAGAGTGAAGCCAGAGCCGCGGTCTTCGGAACCCAGACTTGAGCCCGAGTCGCGTCCCCACATGACAAATGCCCGGCGCAAATCCGGTCCACTCCCGGCTGGTATTTTTGAAGACCGATGCCGTCAAGGACTGGTATAACATGCGGAGGATTCATTCTGATATCTTGAATATCCTGGTATTCCGGGTTCGTAAAAATTATCAATAATTATTTGGTGAGAAATTGTATAAAAATGGCACCAAACAACAAACCAAAGGAGCCGTTTTGGCTGGGGTAAGCTGCATGTCGTCCAACGAGAAACAAGTCTAACAAGGTCAGGGGCGCTGCAGCCTGTATGGCAGTATGCTTCAGTGAGTCGCCTCTCCAATCTGATGTGAATTTCATATGCTGACTTCCCTCAGCTCATCCGTTAGATCAAACGAAATAGTAGGTATGGCTCACCTGTAAGCTGAGTCGGCACTGACAGATGCGCCCACAGTCGTATGCAAGTGCTCAAGTCGCAAACCTCAATGTTAAATGTCATGTATAAATTTGCTTCACGCGATGGTATGGCCTTGGTTTTTCCGTAGTATCCCATCTCTCAACTAACTCGATCAAGGAATCCCTTCCCTCTGGAATGGATTGTCCGCCTCGATATTGCGACAAGGAACGTACTCGACAGCTCGTTTCGGAATACACAGTTTTCTATCCCAAAAGCTGTTAAGCTACACCGGCGAAAAGAAGCTGTCTGTCTCATGGAACATTGCTTGCGCCGGCCTCGCTGGTGGGATTGCAGGTTTAGTAGGGAATCCAGCCGAGGTCGTGCTTGTTCGCATGTGTGCCGACGGAGCCAAATCTCAAGCACAGAGATTTGGATATTCAAACGCCCTTGAAGCGCTGGTAAGAATTTACAGTGAGGAAGGCCTCAAGGCATTTACCAAAGGAATAGCACCCAATATTGCGAGGAGTGTATTAATGAGCATGTCCCCACCCCATGTCAGTCATATAGTTCGCAACTAACAGTACATAGACGTTTCACAAATTGCGACGTAAGTTGACCTATTACAACCCACTAGGCTATTCTCACTTTGCTTTCCAGGTATTCATCTGCCAAGCAGTATCTCATGGGCTCTCTGGGACTGGGCGATGATATCAAAACTCACGCCGCGGCATCTCTGGCGGCTGGAACAATGGCGACAACGCTCTGTGCGCCAGCTGATGTTCTCAAGAGTCGACTACAATCAAGCGCAGGGAAAGAGGTAAGTTTTTAGAGAATTCTTTCGGGCAAATTTTAACATTGTTAGGGCCTTGCAACGGTGCTTCGTTCCGGTCTACGAGAAGAAGGACTTCGATTTCTCATGCGTGGTTGGACACCTGCATGGTTACGGTTGACGTCAGTAACCACTAAATTATACTGCTTCCAAGACTAACATTCAGAATAGACCCCATACTGTCTTGACATTTGTTTTCATGGAGAAGCTAAGAGAGTTGACTACCATTGGCCTTCCATGGCTTGGTGTCGGGGTGGTGCGATCCACCCAGAAAGAACTATAATCGGGGGCATTTCGATACATTAACCATATACCAATTTCTTCAGCTATATACCAACTTCTGGCCAGGAAAGCCAGTCAAAATTAGTCATGTCATCCCAAGATAATCCTCCAAAAGATGGCTCAAAATTATTTCCGGGCTGATTCAAAACTTGTGCGATTTGATCGTCCGACATTGCAGAGAATTGCAATGTTTCTGGCCAGAGATTTTGCTGATCTAGGAAGCTACTCTGAGCCAGTGGTGTACTCGTGGCTAATGGTGCAGCGGGAGAAACTGTCGAGCGTGCCACCGTGGTTCCAATAATTCCCTCGGTGGCCGCCCGTTTTACTATTAACTTCAAGTATTTGCCATGCAGCACGGAAAGCCCATTTCTGTGTTTAGTTATATTTCCGATCCTCTCAAGAACCGTTGCGGTTTCGTTGATGAGATTCCGAACGCTTGGTGCAAGAGCAGAGCCACCAGTGGTATAGGCGCTTAACGTTAGTGCAAAGCAGGCGGCAAATGATATCATAATAACGGTATTGTTGGGCATTGATTGTAGCTGCGATTCGCCCTGGATGGCAACACGCAAAACATTGAGGGCTGATGACAGACCAGCCGTATGAAATGATCGGCGAACCTCGAGCGGAGCCGTTGGATGGTTGATCACGCCGCCGTATATGGAAAGACGAGTATGAGTGACAAGAATCTCAACGTAGGGAGGTAGACGGCGATCTTTTTGCGTTAGTCAAAGTAAATACAAACAGCAATTGATACCTAGGCACTTACTTGGTCCTGTTCCTATTGATGGTCCCCACTCAGTATACCATTGATCAAAGAATCGCTCTATCGAGCCTTCAATTCTGGAAGCTGTCAGCACCGATCCATTGCCCCACGGGCAAAAGGTATAATAACATACGATTGGGCAATCAGAGACCCATCACTCGAGGCAAGTTGCGACCCATCACACAGAGCACGAACGGTGGCGAAGAGTCCATCCTGTCATGGTTAGCGCGAACTCGGATTGCTCATCATGACTCGTGCGTACCAAGTCCCTTCTCAAGACGGCCATTGACACAACATGGCCATCAAGCGGGTCCGCCAAGTCAGACCGATGCCAGTTATCACAGTCCTTTAGCGACCGGGTCATGGGTACAGAAAACGGGCGCCCTCTCGCTAGTGACATGCTACCGACCGGGTTAGCAACTGATGGTGGGTCAAGCAAAAACGACAAGGAGCAAAAAGAGAAAAAAAGAATCCCCGAAACCTGGTTCGAACAGGTGACCTTCAGGTGGCATTCCATCAATTACAGCCCAACGCTCTTCCAACTGAGCTATTCGGGGATTGCTGTTTGGGACTGAACTTACCCTCGCTCAAGAACGAACAGCGAAATCCAGCATCTCTCACGATTGCGGAGCAACAGTCTTCCCCGTTTAGTCCACGGATCAAGATCGGGAAATCCATCCATGGCCAAGGCAGCTCGAGGATCGAGACAATCGCCGCGGGCAAGGCCAATTCCCGAGGCTGGGTCGAGCATTTCTGGCGACACAAGAGACTTGTGCAAAGACAAGTCAGTCGCAATGGTGTTGGCGATTGAAATGTAGAGACATGTCTCATCGTCGGTACTCTGCTCGCCGGGAAACATCCAGGGAATATTCACCAAGAAGGCGAGGACAATTTCTACCGATTTGTAGCGGCGCACCATGATGCTATGCGCCAGCTTCTTGGCGTGGTTGGAGAGTCGCTTAGACAGGGCTGCAGCTGACGGCATAAAGAGCGCTGACATGGCCATAATGGAGGTAAAGAGAAAGGCCGAACGCGAGCGCGTAAACTCGACGGTGTATATCCTGGGATCAAGACCCCATCTTGTGTGGGCGAGGCTTTGATGGAAGCTATAGCAGGGCATGAGTTGGGAGCAGTAGCACATGGCAGCAGCGCATTTGGAGACTTACAAGGTGAAGAGGGATTCAGCCTCCTCGTCGGAGACAAGACCGAGCACCACGGGGTCAACATCGTCTCCGACATCAAGATTCACGCGGGCGGGTGCGAAAAAGGCAGAAATCTCATCCCCAGGGTGCTGCTGTGGGCTGGCCGATGCGATGAAGGGCTGCTGGGGTGAGCTACCGTGGCGTGATTCAGGCGATGGCTGGATATATGACGCACGGGCGAGCAATTGGAGCGGGTTCTCCGCATCGTCGATTGCGAGGCTCTCTTCGGTCCTCTGAATAAATTCTGGCATCACCACCGGGTCCTGTTCTTCGTCCTCATCCTCATCGCCAGAGAACGTATCGTCCTCTGCGTCCCCATCCAGCGCTCGCGCCGAGGCCCCGTCCACGCCAGCTCCACTCAGCAGCTCGCGAAGATGAGACAGCACCCGCTTGTCCTCAGAGGTCTGTTGCGACCCCGAGCGCGCTCTCTTGACAGCTTGGTCGATTTGGAAGAGCGCTTTGTCCAGCCCGGTGCGCTTGCTACAGCAGGTCAGCGCTCGTTCGGCGGCGGTAGTGGCGGGTCTATACTTGCTTTTTAATGCCCTTTTGCCGCCCCGGATGGTACGCAGGGCGGATGCAGTCGCAATCGAGCTGGATGCATCTCCTGCACCGTTCCTGGTTTGCCTTCCAGTCGCACTTGATCTTGCTGCGGCGACACACGAGACACGCGGCTTGTCTAGGCCGTGGGGTGTCATCCATCATGAGCGGGGAGACAAGATGTCGCGGTCGCGGCCCTTGTGCAGCACCAGCGCCCCCCGAGGAGCCCCCAGAGGAAGGCGAGTTCGGGCTATTTCCCGTGATGAGTATTGTTCCGCGATGTTCTCACGCTGCCAGAGTTGGCCGGTCGTGATGATGAAGATGGGAGATGCGCCAACGCGGCGAAACCCGCGAATTGCCGGTTATCGGGCGGCCGAGTGGCGGTATCCGCCTGCCGCCGCCGGCTTTTATCAGGCCGCCAAACATGGTTGGCCAATTCGGCCAACTTTTCCCCAATCCAGCTTGCAGCAGATTCTGGAATAATGGCCGAAACAACGGAGCAGCGGCATGTACTGCATTTCGGCCATGGGTTTAATTTCTGCATTGACGAATGAGGCCATCTCAACCCCAGAGCCTCATCTCTCTCGCGACTGTTGTAGTTAATCTCGCAACCAACCAAGTTCCACTTTACCAGGTCCAAGTCTTGATAAGGATCCTCAACGATTGCGCTCTCCAAACCATGATAAAGATTCAAAAATGGATCCCCAAATACTCTACTAAGCCCATTATGCTTAACCGGCCGCCGGGCGCCATCTTAAATGAGTCATGACATGCCCTCCCGACGTAGTGTAGTATCACCCATCAACGCGTTCGTTTCCCAGACTGATGGCAACGCTAAGCTCTATTTAAAATCTATTGCTGTAAATTTTAAAACATGTAAAAATTATAAAATCTACTGAAATGATGTGGAACTCGTATTGCTAAGTGGCTAACCCTCCGTGTCAGTAGAAAAGGAGTTCACTCTTGTTACAAAAATCTTCATGGTGGGGTGGATTAATATGAGCAACAAAATGAAGAAAGTGCTGTGTGAAGACGACCAAAAAATATATAAAGTGAAGTCACCTTGGATGAATCAAATATAATTTATCTTTTTTTATTGTTCATTTAATTCATCGAATAACTAAATCGACAGGTCGCTTGTACTTGCGCCACTCGTGCCCTGAGATCTCCCATGTTCGCTTTGCGTTGCCTTGTTTTGCCTGAACAAACTCGCCTCATCCCCATGGCTGCTGTACTGCACGCTGTACGTCCGTTTCAACTCAATTCCTCCATGCGCCAGTCTCGCCGGGGACGATTCACGCGATGGCAACTCCGCTACTGCACGGCTCCGAGTGACGGGGATCCTTGACCTCCGCCCGTAATTTTCGCCGTAATTCTGATAAGTGCTGGCATCGTATGATGAGCCACCAAGGACGGGGAAGAGTCGCACAAGCAGGATGCGAAGCGCCGGCATGCTTGCGCAAATTATGCCAACATTGATCTCAATTGTAGACCAGATTGAAACATTGGTCTCGTCAAACGTAGGGTTATGGGAACTGCCCAGGAAAACTAGGTACTTTAGTCGGACCATGCTTACGATTGTTACACTGCAGATCTATTAGCCTGAACACCAAAAACATCACCATGCCCACTTACAAGGTTCCCACAAGAAACATGGCGGCGACACCAATTTTCTTTTTCCAATGTAACCTTAGCTTTCGCAAATGCCACAGAGGAATAGCCAGCATCCATAAGTCCAGGGCAATACTGATGGCCGCGTTGGCCCAGCCTATGGCATTCGAGTTCAGGCTGCTGCTGGTGAGTGAAGGTCGGAGAATTAGTTGGTTGGAGCTGAGACGTACCATGTTCCGTGGTGTTCGCCATCCCAATTATGCCAAAAGTAGCTCACCGGAGTGCATTGGAAGATGGCCACAACAATGAAGGTAATGGCGTAGCATGCGTTGAAGATGACGGTTCCCCATAGAAAGTATTGCGCAGTACCCGTGAAGATGCGCAGGTAGAAGAACAGGAGCGACATTTTGAGCAACGCGACCTGGAGGAAATATAGGATCTCGAGCAGCCAGAAATAAAAGAAAAACATGGAAATGGTGTCGAATTCGAGCGTCCACAAGTCCCTTCCTTCTCCATGGGCGGCGGTGCCATGCACATTCATGACTGACGAGGGGATGCCGATTATAAATGTGAGAACGATGAAGAGATCATCAAGACCAAACTTTGCGCTGGAAATCCACCATCGTGAGCCCAACCTAAGCAAAATGAAGACGCCGGATACCACGCCAAAAGCGATTGTAATGTTGATGAAGAGGCCTGATTCATCTCGGACGGGGATGTGGCAAATCGTGTTGGTCGTGTTGTGCATAGCTATCGCAAATTAATTTCCATCGACTCGTCAAAGTGCCTCGGGGCCATCCATACTCAGCGCTTCCTTTGTGGTGCATCCTTGTGTGGCGCAAAGCTGGCCATTGTTGAGCGCGTGGCTGCCGGGAGCACACAAGCAGTTGGCATCGTTTACATTGCAATTGGACGCGGATATGGATTCGTTAAGGCATGTCCACTTTCAAGAAGGTTAGCTGGTCAGGAAGAAAAAAAAGGAGTATGTGTGTGGGATCAATAAGCATACCACACAGTCGGGCAAGCTGAGCAGTAGCTCTTGTGTTGTGAGTCCTGCGTTCGCACACCAGGTGCACGGCAGTAGGGCCAACAACACCAAAGCCCATCTCATGGCCAAATTTTGTCATTGAGACTTTGCACGATCGCCAAGGAGACCGGGGAATCCCGCAGAGCATGGGACCTGCAGTTATATGTATGTAAATTCGTTCCCTGCAGGATGGCGAGGTCCCGTACCGCCAATTGACATGCGCCCAACTAGCGATCTCAGCTGTGTCCCCAAGTGTCCAGCTCATGATCCCACACTCCACAATAATCGATCTGGCCCTGACGGGGATCAGATCCGGCCACCGGGTGAGCTAATTGGCTGCGGGGATCATCCTGCTCGAGGTTAAGAGTCCGGGGAGGGTGGTAAGCCACAGAGCAACGGGTCCGGAGGGTTTGACACTGGTCAAACAAGGTCCTGGTCCTGGCTGCCGCAGGTGCACGCGTTCTCGAGTCAGACGAGGCGCAAAATTATGCATGACGCGCCATCACCTCTGGGTCCAGTATCAGGAAGAGCAATGTCCGAAGGCGCAGCGTTTTGAAACATGGATCGGCGACGAAAGGATGCCTTCTCTCCAGACCATCGTTAACCTTACTTAGCACGGAGAGTTTGATCTAGCTATGCAAGAAAAGAATTGACAGCCTGGCTAGGACCACATTGACAGAGCAATTGTTAAAAATATTAGCTTAGCTTCCTGTGGGCTTCGTCAAAATCAGACCCATGAAACCACTGGCACTCTTCCGTATCGCCCGCAACCATGGTTCGACCCCTGCATGCTTACTGACAATGGCCTCAGTACATACGCAGGAGGATTACACCGGCTTCGTCTTGGAAAATCCCTCTTGCTCAACCGAATGGTTGAGGGTCAAAAACCGGGTCTGGCCCTGGAGATCAAGTGGTCCACTGCGGGGCCGATAAAGGTGGCCCACACTCATAACTAGACTAGAATACGTCAGCCCTAGAGACAGTGATCTCGGCTTTCGTCCGGACCATCGTTCTGTGGAAACGATCGAAGATTCATTATAGCTGTGGATACTAGTCTTTATTTTTTTTTACCGCAAACCATAGGTCATTTGTCTGCACGTCTCCTAGTATTACTGAGTTGATTCGGTCTGCATCATCGTCTGCATCAATTTCGCACCGGGGTTTTTTTTATAATGACAGACTGGGCTGGTCCGCCTTGTGCCGAGTTTGTTGAACCCCCGAAGCTAAGACATTCTCTCGGTACCGGATTCGTCATCGCCAGGGGCTTGTTCCAGCCTACCAACTTGGCACACGGGCTCCCACCTAGCTTAGCTTCGTTGGATGTCAGACACAGGGTTGTACACCAATGTGGACGCTTAACCTGCCGAGAGTACCAACGGCTTTGCATGAACTCTTTAGTCACGAGGTGGGACTTGTTCAAGATGGCTGCGCATTTCCTAGCCTTTAGGCAGATCATACAAACTCGGAAACCATTCCCGAGAAAACGTGCAAAATAGTCAGCATGCATACCTTTATTTCGGGTAAGTAGATGGATATACCCAACGTACATTAGCTGCGGCTTGTGATTAGAGCAGAATTCTTGGCCCTAGTCCACACCATCCATGGACGTGGGCTTCGGCCGGTTTATTTCCTGCATAGATGCAACGTAATCGTGCGCTTCAAGGATCGTTAAATCGTAGCTGGTCTCCAAATATCCGGTGGTTGATACCAATAAATTATCTTTCATTAATTAACCCTAAGCTCTATGATTGGGTAGCGGGATTTTGATCCCTACGCCCATATCAAATATATTATCACATGCATACACCCGGTACTTGAAGCCTGGCAAAATGAACCCGGGTATATTGGAAACATCTGAGAATGGAATATAGATATTAATTTATTTTCCACAAATAATATCCTCCTGGAATGATTCAAGCTGGGGACATAGACGGGAGGGTAACTATATTTTAGGTTTGTTTATATGAAAAATGGTATAGTTATTTGCTTTTCATCTTTTTAACTCGATATTTTGCTTTTCTGAAGGATTCCTTTCCAACTCCGCTCCGCTGGCATTTACAGTAAGCGTGCGGACTTTGGATCACATGATGGTCTGACATGGCGGCCTTAAAACACGGCTAAAGCCCGAATCCCGGCGCCACAGGGGCTTTTAGTGCTGTTATTTTGTAGAAATTTACAATTTACGAAATCATTCTTATCTCTGCTGAGAATTCGATATTTTATTATACTTGTTCCTCAGACGCTCTCCAAGTCAGAGATTATTGACATTAAATTATCAGCTGGTATATCTCACGACTAGCCATGGTTTCCTACAAAGAAATACAAGCCTCCAACGCACTCATCAACAATGCAACGGCTCCGCGTGTCTCAGTCTTCCTCGGTGGTACATCTGGCATAGGGCAATTGACAGTTAGGGCTTTGGTCACCACAGGTGCCAGTGTGAGGATCTACCTAATTGGGCGCAAGAGTTCTGAAGAACGCATACGTATTTTTATCCAGGAGTTGTGCGCCATCAATCCTAAGGCTGAAATTATTTGGACTGAAGCCGAGATCTCGCTCCTCGCGGAGGTAAAGCGAGTATGTGAGGTCATCAAAAACAAGGAATCATGCGTCGACTTACTTTTCTTCTCTACCGGCTACGCGCCATTCGGCGCGCGCAACGAGACTGCCGAAGGCATAGAAATCACTCAGAGCCTTGGGTACTACTCCCGAATTTTGTCTATACTACATCTTCTCCCCCTCCTAAACAAAGCTGAAGCCCCCAAGGTTGTCAGTGTTTTGGGTGGTGGGTTGGAGATGACAAAAGTCGATTTGGATGACCTGGATCTAAAGAAGCCAGGGAATTTTGGCCTCATAAAGGCTCAGACGCAATACGTAACTATGAACACAACTACCATGGAAATGGTGGCCAACGAGAATCCAAATATAACATTCATCCACTCCTGGCCTGGTTGGGTCAACACTGGAAATGTAAAGAGGGGTTTGGACCCTGGTTCCATCACCGCCTGGCTTGTCTGGCTTTTCCTCGAGCCCTTAATCAGACTGTTCTCGTTCAATGACGAAGAGTCTGCTCAGAGGCATTTGTTCCAAAGCACCAGTGCTGTCTTCGGTGGTCACGGTGTGCCATGGCAGGGCAAGGCAGGCGTGAATTCTCTGGAGAAACCAGAGAATGGATTATTCCTCGTCAATTATAAGTGCGACTGTACTCCTAATGCGAAGGTCATGCCTTTGCTTCGAAAGATGGCACAGGGAAAGATTTGGGACCATACCCAGGAAATACTTGAGCCGTATCTGTAGATTTGGGGTTGCATTTTGTTGTCATACAATGTTAGTGAGTTGTGTTTAGCGGATGGTTCAACTATATATCCATGAGCTGAGAATCTAATTTAGTCTGGAGCGGGAAGATCTATTCAGGGGAGATCTACTCGTGTCCACTTAGTCTATTACGATCAAGGTTTACAGGTTATTCGGGTTTCAACTTTCTCATATTTTCCCCGCTTACATAATTTGCTATTGAGGCATCTGACTACGGTTAGAATCTCTCCTCGGCCCGCGCCGCCTGCATGATTTAGATTCCGCATCCGAAATACGAAGAGATTAAGATCTGAGTACTACCGTAAAGGGGGATGGGGCAAATCTGCCTAGTCATCCACAGAGGCATCCACACCTTCGAAACAGCGCACAAGATGGAGCACCATGATACCCATTCGGATTGAGAGCTCTCCCGAACTTCCGTAAAAAAAGACCCAAAGGACTGGCGATGAAACATTTTGGATGCTGAAAAGGAATATATAGAGGTAGTCTCGAGCGCCCAGATGTTAGATTTCTACATTCAACTCTCAAACACTCATCATCATCATCATTTTTACTTAAACATCGATACAATGGCTACTGTTTTCAACAAGTTCAAGAATACTGAGCCTATGGAGAGGCATAGTTCATCTGGGCTATCTATCTTGGTAATTGGTGGTGGCATTGCTGGGCTTAGCTTCGCAATTGAGGCCTATAGGAAGGGTCATGATGTTCGTATTATCGAACGCAGACCTGACTTCAACGATTACGGTATATTTTAATGGATCTCAAGTCACATAACTCCATTATAACTAAAACCAATATATAGGCGATATCATTGGCGTTGGTGACTCAGTCCTCAGCACCTTGAAAAAATGGCCAGGTTTCTTGGAGGCCTGCTACGAGACGCCATTTCCCAGAGAGTATCACGCATACAAGTACGACGGAACTCACATAGGACCTCTGGGAGAAGGTCTTGGAATGAGTAGATCTCTCTTCCACTCGCTTCTTTATCAGTGCGCGGTACATATCGGTACCCCTATTCGGTACTCTTCCAAAGTTGTGGATTACTTTGAGTCGGAGGATGAGGGCGGTGTAGTCCTTGAGAATGGCGAGAGGATCACGGGAGACATCATCGTGGCTTCTGATGGTATCGGTTCTAGGTCGTGGCGGCTAATCGCAGGCACAAAGGAAGAGCCCATCAGCTCAGGTTTCGCGATATTTCGAAGCACATTCCCAGTTGAGTTGGCTTTGCAAAAGCCTGGGATTGCGAAGGCGTTTGAGGATGAAGGTTCAACCTCACGTCTGTACTTTGGCCCAGGCTCACACATTGTGCTCGGCAAGACTGACAAGGACATGATTTGGATGCTTACACACAAGGTATGCTCCAACCACCTAGCCGTTTTATTGCGTTATTTTGGACTAATGCAATACAGGATGATGGGTGGCGCGGAAGAAGACTGGGCTAAGCCTGCCGATCCTAAGAAGGCCCTTTCCTACATTGACGGTTGGGCACCATGGTTCAAGGACCTCGTAAATGTCACTCCCAAAGATGGTGTGGTGGATTTCAAGCTCATGTGGCGAAATCCTCGGGAAAAATGGGTTTCTCCAAAAGCCCGAGTTGTTCAAATTGGCGATTCGGCTCATACATTCCTACCCACCTCAGCTAGCGGGGCGACTATGGCAATTGAGGATGCCTTTTCCCTAGCAGCCCTGCTTGATGTTTCTGGAAAGGCCAATGCTCCTCTGGTTCTCAGAATTCAAAATAAGCTCCGGTAAGTTATATTCATGATCACTGGCCAAGCTATGACTAATGACGCTGTGTACAGGTTTGAGCGAGTCACTTGCGCTCAGAAGATGGGCTTCAAGAACAGGGAAAATTTCCACAACACTGACTGGGACGCTTTGGCGAAAGACCCTTCGTCCCTTCGTCAACAAGTTGATAAATGGGTCAGCCGGCATGATCCGGAACAGTACGCCTACGATGCATATGAAAAGTGTGCCGGTCATATTCTTACTGGCGCACCATTTCAAAACACGAACACGCCACCTGGTCACACATTTAAGACTTGGACGGTCAAGGAGCTTCTGGGATATGCCGACAGGGGTGAAAGGATTACAGATGACGGCGATTGGTCTTGAACGAATTCATTTATTAGATATCGCTGAAGGCGACGTACATAGATGGTCTAGACTAGATTTTAGTTTCCTAGAAAGGCAAATTACTGCTCTGCATTACTTATGTATTCGTATATACCATGCTTCACCTTTTTCTACACCCTGCCACAGTTGTTATCCTGAATATAATGGTGGCAAACGGTCAGGGTGGCATCCACTCCATTCAGTGGGGCGGCGCGCTGTAAGTCCCACGATGCGGCCTAAATCCCACATGGGCGGACTGCATCCCACTCAAATGGCCTAAATCCCACTTTGAAGTCAATTTTCGAGCTTCTATCCAAGATTGGTCGCGGCACATGGGTCCAATGGGAATTTTCGAGTTGTTAGTTGTCTAATTTTGCTTTGATCAACACTGCCCCATCACCATAATCTCTCGCTGGGCCTCTCCCTTGTAGCTCCCTACTGTTCCCAATGGCATCAGCAACGACGCTAATAGTTACAAGGACACAAGGATCAATTTGGCCGCCGCCCTCGGACTATTGTCCGACGAATAAACATGATGATCCTGTGAAGCCTCTGTGTTTTCGAGGTAACCCCCAAGGAGGCCTTGGCGCTCACCATCGCCTAAGCACTACTTAGTGGGCCAATCAAGCCCCACGTTCTCACTGCCGGAGAGCGCTAGACTCACTATGGCCCAGCTGTTTGGTCAGCCGCTCAGGGGTTGATTGAAAAAAGGGGTCAGCTGAATATTTTAAAGCCCAGTGCTTTGTGATTTTATTCTGTGCGACATGCTTTATTCATTTAAGTATCTACATGGTTGGCTTGACAAGAGGCTGGTGCTAAGAAATTGAACTCAATAACACCGGGTTGAAATGCGAATAAATATCCTCTTTTGCTCAAATTTCCTCAATCCATTGACTTTATTCCTATGAGGAGTAATTCTTCAGCTACACAGAGGGATTCAGAAGGTTTTGCCTGTAGCCTACCAAAATGGCGCTGCATGGCCTTCCCACAGCCAAATAGCAGGACATGCGTGGCTGCATCCATAATTTATGTGGTGGAAATGGGGAGCGCCACAATGCCCTGTTTGTGTGACTACTAACTAGTATGCCGTGGGCATTTATCTACGGGTGATGCTGCTTTCTACCAATGCCCACATTCTTGGTCAGGGTTTTGCTTGAGGGTCTTTTGTCCGCTCATCACGATGCAGATAAACAAGTGGCTTCTCGTCTCCCTCGCCAGCCTTGTCGCTTGCGTTGCGGGTGATCTCCCTTCCAAAAAACAGACTTGCCTCACCGTCCAGGGAACCAAGTCTTTGAAAGCTGTCCCAACCATAACCAACACCCACAGGGAGACATACACTATCTCCGAAACTAAATGCCACCAAAAGGTCATCACAGTCAGCCCTGCGCCCGCTGTCTACACTGCAAAAAAGACCACAATAGTCAGTGTCGATAAAACAGTCGGTCCTCGCACGAACACTGTAGTAGTAACCAAATATACTACTCGCACCGTTACTGTCTTGACCACCTTTACGTCAACAGCAACCACCAAAACCGACACAACCATTGCATCTACTCACACAATTCCAACGCCTTCTGGCTTTCGCCCTATTCAGGATACCCTTAAAGACTCTAGAGATGTAAAGCATAGTTCAGGGTCCCCCTTTAAACGGGGTCATCTTCATCCGCCGGCACAGAATCACAAGCGTGACAAGGAGTCTGCAACCGGCAAGATGAAGCTATACCCGCAGAAGGTCGAGTGCAGAACCACAACCTTCATTCCCAAGTCTGTTACTGTAACCAAAGACAAGCCGGCCTATACTATCACCGCAACCCCCCCAAGGAAGACCACTACCAAGATTCAAACCATAACAAGCACCAATTCAATCATTCCTAGCTACGCAACCGCCATTACCACGTCAATAACCATATCAACAATCTACACGACAGTTTTAGCCAGCACTACCACCACCACTACCGCTACTATTATCACGAGCACCGCCTCTGTTCCAGGACCTACTGTTTATGCTATGTGCGCAAGTAACAACTTTGCCAATTCCATCAAGCCCGGCGGCTCCCTCTTGGCCATAGCCGGTGATGAAGTTTTGGTTAATGGACTGAGCGCTATCAAGCCACGATATGAAACAACAACAACCAAAGATGTCAAGAACGCATACGGATGTTGCAACATATGCGCGGCTGACGAGGAATGCATTGGCTTTGAGTTGCGGTACAATCAGGAATGCGACATTTACAGACCTGGGCCCAGCACATGCTCTCTTGAGAAACCTTGCACTGGAGAAGTTGTATGGTTTGTGGATTACACGCCGGATTGGGAAATAGGTAATGGCCGTGGGATACAGTGGAGTACCTACCGGATAGTGACCGCAGCGGAAGATGCCTAGATTAGCGCTTGGGATGTGAAATTGCTATTTATTTACGATTTTAGCAAGACATCATTGATAACAGGTCCTATTTGACTTTCCAATCCGGATCTCTATTGTTAAAATGTCATCGTTTTCCGCAAATCGTGATAGAACCATCTTTACATTATCCTATTTAAGAAAATATCCTGGCCAAGTCCTGATAAGCAGGAAGACTTCATCAAACCACTATTAGGGCCACCCACATCAGTCTTTCCTCGTAAGATTAGTGACGACTGAGGTCATCTTCATTTGAATATTTAGTCCTTATTAGACATCGCAAACTTTCCAGTATAAGCTCTAATCTTCTTCCCCCAAAAATAGACTGGGATACCCAAGAGTCCCAAGGCTGCAGTGAGAGCTCCAAAGATGCCGAATGCACCATCGTAGCCATTGTTTGTAATAAATGGGGAAATACCGTAGCTAACACCAAATGAAATGATGCCGCGGAAAGCACAGATGATGACCAGCAAGGGACCAGCTCGAGCAGGATAGCTGTCGAGCAGGTACGTGATGGCGACGATGTTTGCTCCGACGAAACAAAAGTAGTATGCTGCAAGCACCCAGACATATATGAACCAGTGATATTTCTCAGGATGGGCAGCGGCGACTCCATAGAGAACCGAAGTAAAGGTGCCAACAATGATTGGGAAGATGAGCGGAATGATTCTAATCTCTGGCTCGTGGATTCCGCCCCGGCGATCGGCAAACTTCTTGATGACCCAGTCGGACCCGTATCCAAATACGGGGAGCGCAACGATTGCTGTAGCAATTTGACCGCAGTTTGCGTAGCTCGCCGAGCTATCGGGCCAATTGTACGGAGCTGCGGTGAGAATGCTGCTATAGGTGGTTCCGATGGCGATGTTGACACCAATGGTGAGACCGTTCAAGCATAGAGCCCAAAAGACGTTGGGAAACAAAAGCAGTTCAAAGGTTTGGACGATGATATCCCAGCACGCCTTGAAGGATGGCGTTCCAATCCACAGTCTCAGGTCAGATCGCCACGTTCGCGGCTCAAAGTTAACAAAGTCCAATTCGGGTCGGACAGTGCAGACGGTAGGGGCCTTGAGATTATCTTCGCTACCGTTGCCTTCTTGGAACGAGCTTATAGATCTATCATATTTGGTCTCGGGGACAAGGAAAAAAGCCATGACACCTTGAACTCCGCCTAAGATGGCGCCAAGGCCGTACCACCATTGCGGGGTGATTGCCGCGGCAATGGGGCTGGCGAAAAGGACCCAGATAGATGTAAGGATGACCTGGATGGTTTGTTGGATCATTAAACCGCGGCTTCGCTCGTGGAGGAAAAATATTTCCTATCAAATGCGTTAGCGTTTGGTTTCGAAGAGCATCGCGGCTAGTTCACCTGTGTAATCATTGGAACCAACGCCTCACTCTGTCCAGCAGCGAGACCAATCACCATTCGGCAGCCCAGGTGCCACTCATAGTTTTCGGCTTTTGCGCAGAGGACAGCGCCGATGATCATGACGATAGTGGAACCGAGAAGAACCACACGACGGCCAACTCCAATGGCAATAGGCATACCAATGAGATTTCCAAGTCCCCTAATAACTGAGTCAATCCTCTCTGCAAGAATAAAGAGAGAGAGAGAAATCGGGACCTACATGAACAAAGTTGGGTAGGTCATAAGATGGGTAATGTCGTCGTATCCCTTGCCGGCTGCCGCATAGTCGGGGATGTAGAAATTCAACAGTCCTCCAAAGCCGGTAACGAGTGCAAGTCCCAGGGTTGAGACTCGGGGGTCGTCAGCGAGCACAACACGAAAGTGAAGTGAAATGACTTACAAATGGAAATGACGACAAGAACTGCCATCTTTTGCCACATCCTCATGTTCAATGGATCTTGGGGACATTAGCAATGCTTGCGCTTCGTCTACAATTGATCTAACCTCGCGGGTCGGCAGTGGGCGTAGGGATGTACACAATGGTTCCCTCAGTAAGCTTGACTGTGCCCATCACCCCGACTGCTTCGTTTGCGATGCCATCCTCTTTGAGGATTTCCACATCGACGTTCTCGACGTGGCTGGAGCCATCCTTGTGGAGATCCTTGGAATCCATGGTACTTTCGCCTGTCGTCGTAGAGACGGCGGCGATGAAAAAGTTGCAAATAGTATGTGGTCGGTCGATGGCCAGAGAGGTTGGGTTGTATCGAATCTCTCTTCGAGGTCGTGACAGACATTGCGTGTCCTTATAGATGTTTCTGTTCCGAACCGAGCTACCTCATTCCGACTCGGCAGTGGGTGTGGTGATTGCGACGCGGCTGGGTAGGCTTGGACTACCAGGTGCGGAGCTGGCATGCCGGGGTCACTTGGGAGAGCCCTGGTGGCTTGGGGCTGCATCTTGGTTTTGCGGGGGAGGGTATTGATTCCCATGGGGTAGTGATTGAGATCCGAACCGAGTCTAGATGAGCCTGGTCAGCCGAAGTGGCGCTACCCCTGGTAGCATCACCAGCTACCAATTCCAAGGTCGGCTAGCTAGCTCCCCAGTGTCCAATCACATTTAGGCAGCTGTCATATCACTCTTTCAATCCTATTTCTCGCAATGAGAGTCGAAGGGAAATTTACCTGATTGGGTTAGCTGCTGCGAAAGCTGCACCTACCTGCCCTCGGTTCGAGTGTGTCTATTGACCAGGAATTCGGATATTCTCTGTCGCCTTCCAACGCATCCGGTTTACCCGCAGCTTACTTATCCAAACTACAATCACTATCTGAAATTGAGAACTCGTTTCTCTCACTGTGTAACACCGCCTCATTTTGAGGCGGTAGGACGAAATGCTGACGTAATGACAGCACCCCGCCAAGGCGTTTTTGAATCTGTCTTTCGCCTCCACCCAATCTCTTTCTTCCCAAGCAACCAATTATCTAATCGGCATGGATAACCTACCAGACAAAATATTTCAAGTCTTGCAATCATTTGAAGAGTCCGATATTCTTCTCGTGGAATGGGACATCCAGCTATTGCAACGTTTGGGTTACCCTCTTGTGTCAGATGGAGTAAGACTTCTCCCGCCTTTACCAAAGCAAACGCTAACAAAGGTTGGCAGGACCTTTTCTTTCTCGTTCCAGACCACCAGCTCCAGAAGGTTGAGGAAATATGTGATGGCTTCGGTTTGCACCCTTCTGACTGGCAGCGCTTGCGTCCAGTCTTTACATGCGAGTATTCTGGCCTTGGCCTTCGTTACATAATGGACGAGGAGGAGCCCTGCAATCCTTTTCGGCACCAAAGACTTGTGCTATTGCCCTTGTCGTGGACTGGAATCCGTCGCGATGAGCTCACGCTCATTTCGCAGCCGAACCACACTAAGCCGTGCACCATCTTCACTGTGCCGCTCCCAGTAGCCTGCGTTGCTTTCGTACGTATTGCTGCTCGTGAGAGGCGTGGAAGCCGTCTTCGAATGAATATACTGGGCGAACTGTCGAATGTCATCGGATACAGGTTTTTCGACATGAGCTATGAAGGTTGTTATATGGAATTTCTGTCAGAGGATGAGCCACTATCTAATAAAGAAATATTGGAAATGGACAATGCGGTTGGAGAAATTGGAGAGTGGATTTTAGGAAGCAATGAAGAGTGGATAAGCGAGGCATTGGCTCAAGTTGTATCAGGTAAAGCGAGCTATGATTATCTACCTTGGAGTTGAATTTGCATTCCTGTCCTCAGGCAGGACCTTTTCAGGCAGAAATAAGCCTTTTGCGTTCCCGCCTTCCTCATTTTGCTTTCTCAATATCCAACCTTCAAACCATCCACTCCAAAACACATCGTCGCCAAGCCCGTCACAGACCTGCTCTCACATAGCTACAACAAGCTCAAAATGACGACGCAAGAACATCAGAAACTTGCAGCTAGCGCTCTTTCCACTTTGCTCGACCAGCATGGCATCGACCACGCCCTTATTGGTGGCTTCGCCGCTAACCTTTTGGGTCATACGCGAAAGACGGCTGATGTTGATTTCGAGATCGATGCTGAGCCCGCCAAAATGAAGGACCAGGTTTAGAATATTTTGGTCCAAGGCGACTCCCGATTCTCCATCGAGCATCATAAACTCTACTTCACGGTATCCAAGTTCCCACAATGCCGCGTCTTGATGGAAACCATTCCTAAGGGACATATTGGACTTCCTTGTCAGCTGTTAGTAATTCGGCCTGGAAATGGTAAGAAACGCATTCCATAAATTCTGTAATGAAGGTCTAACATCTGGTATCACAGGAAGTGTTCCAATCCTGCGTCCTGGTGTATTGATCCTGACCAAGATCAAGCGATGCGCTCAGTTAATTCACAGCACTCGACCCCAGTCCGTTTCCAAGTTCAGATCCGACATTTCCGACATTACCTTCTTGATGGAGTGGCTATTGAAGAATGATGACAAAGTGGACTTTATCGGCTATCAGGCCGAGTCCATAGACAGGCTGTATACAGCTACAAAGGATCTGGTTCGATATTGGAAGGAAATTGGCGCCGATGAACAGATCCAAATGATGAAATCAATCCTCATGGGAGAAGACCGCCTCATTATTGAGGTAGATTAATTCTAGAGAACCCATCGAGGTACACGATAACCTTCATGTTGACCAGAATCAAAACCTGGCCCCTTTATTTTAGCACCAATGCGATTAAGAACAGTTATCTTACACCCAAGGAAAATGTGTATTTTAATTCTCAAATAATTGCTACATTGCAAAACTCGTGTCCAATTTCAACTTCTATCCCATGCTTATAATATCTAAGACTACGGGTCACATTTAGTAAGGTTTCACGCCCGCCAGCTGCAGCACCCTATCGGTAAGCTCAGGCTTCTCAAACGGCTCCGTCCTGTACTTGGGGCAAATCTTGCCGTCACGCATGGGCTTGTCCTGCGTGGGCCTGATGTTGCAGTGGGGCCAGTGGGTGGTTCCAATGTACTTCTCAAAGCACTGCTTCTTGGTCTCGAGCGCCTCGGGCTCGGCAAAGACGCGGGGCGTCATGCAGATGTACTGCACGTGGCGGATCTGGTTGCCCTCGGGGAATCGCGCGTAGTGAATGGTGCGCGAGTCCCAGAGCACAAAGTCGCCGGGTTCCATGTTGACCTTGAACATTTCGCATCCTCGCTCCTCGAACCACTTGAGGTCCTTCTCGCTGAAGAGGAAGAGGTCCATGAACTCAATCTCGGGAGGAGGGGCGTCCTCGTGGTCAGCAGACTCACGCTTCTGCTGGAAGAACTCGTTGAAGAGCTTGGCAGAGCCCTTCATGAGCATGAGGCCACCATCCTTGGGGCCGTTGGGGGCGTAGTTGAGGAGACCCTGGACGGCTTGCATGCTGTACACCCATGTAAGTACGTGGCGAGGCACCGGAAAGGTGGAGGAGGGAACACTTACCCCTTGCGACGAGGGTTCTGATCCGTGTGGGGCCAGGGGCTCCAAGAGATATCCTTGCGGTTGGGGAAAGAGATGTTCATGCCATCGAATGAGGAGATGAGCTCCCTGGTTCCCCAGAGCTTCTCAAAGATGGAGATGATGGCGGGCTCGGTGCGAGCCTCCCAAGCCATCTTCTCGTGAGGGGAACCATAGCTAAAGTACATGCTAAACCCGCATTAGCCAGCCGCTGCTCATCATCTCCAACTTGATACTTACCCGCCCTTGAAGCTGACAGGGAGGTGCTCCGCAGTCCAAGTCTCGGGGTTCTTCTCATCAAAGCCGAGCTCAAAGTTCTTGAGCCACTGGATCTGCTTGTCGCAGTAGTACTGGGCACGCTCCTTGCTGATGACGTTCTTGAGAACGACGCAGCCGTTCTTGTGGAACTCGTCGCGCCAGTCGCCGTAGATGGCGTTTTCGTCAAAATCCATCAGGTCCTTTGCCTCGAAGCGAGGAGCAAAGGTGTGCTGCTGGAAAACGGGACCCTCGGTGGCGGCCATTTTTGGCAACTGAAGATGACCAAAAAAAAAAAGGGGTAGTATTTTTTTGTTTTTAGAAGATAGACTGGTAAATGGGCGGTGATAATGTTGGAGCCAGTGCGTGTGTGTGTGTGTCCAACTGTTTGCTGAGTAGCTTGTCGAACAAACCAGATTGAATCATCTCGGTTGGGTCATAGATATACAGAGCCCTGTGGTCGGTTCGATTCGGAACCGCCGTCTGATCCGACGGCTCCTCGCTCACAAACGAATTTCTCTATTCGGCCACGAATCCTTTGCTGCTTCGGTTCGGCCAAATGAGATGCCCGGGAATGGTCATCCTCAGATCTAATCTCCGTGGTGGGGGACGCAGCTAATGCACCCCAGGGCAGGGTTCCCCGCAAAACTCAATGAGCTAAACCGAACCGATTCACAGCCATCTATACTGAACAGTGGCCTTCGGGATATGTTTTGCTGACACGTCCGAGGCTCGGATCGGTTCGGCTCGTGTGTTCTCCATGGGGAAACGAGCTAGGACGTTGGGGAAAGCTACCCCGAGATGCGGCATCGAATGGGCCGTGTATCGGCATGACATGGGATTACTTATTGTATCATAACATGATGTCAAGGATCTAAGTTTCTTTTTTTTCCTTTACTATTCAGCTCAGATTCATTATTCACTGCCTTGTCTGTGCTTCTACCCAGTCATTCCATACATATCATTCCCAAACAGAGCAAGTCAAACTACATCACAATGCCCAATCCCGTGCAAGTCGCCACCAAGCGCATCAAGCTCCCCGTCGAGGGAGAAAATGGCTATGTCGGCTTCCAGCCAGGCAAGACTGAGGTTCTCAAGGCTGGTGCCAACCCCTTTAATGCAAAGCCCATAACCAGCGACATTCGCATCGACCACGATGTCGAAGTCAAGATGCGCGATGGCGTTCGCCTCTACATTGACGTATATCGACCGGCCGACAGTACCGAAAAGATCCCAGCCGTGCTAAGCTGGTCCTTTTATGGCAAGAAATACAGTGCTCTGGACATGCTCCCTATGTGCGTGTGGAACTGCTGCGTACCTCGCTCTGACCTGAGCGGCCTCGAGAAATTCGAGGGCCTGGACCCCGCATACTGGTGTCCCAAGGGCTATGCCATTGTCAGTGTTGACACGCGTGGCGCTGGTCACAGCGATGGCCAAATATGCGTCATGGGTAGCCAGGATGCCGAAGATGGCTACGATGTTGTCGAAGCCGTTGCTGCCATGGACTGGTGCAACGGATCCGTTGGTATGGCCGGCAACTCAGCCTTGGCCATTGCCCAATGGTTCATTGCCGCTCAGCAGCCACCTTCTCTCAAAGCCATTGCCCCATGGGAGGGCATGTCCGACATGTACCGCGAGCAATTCTGTCGCGGAGGCTGGTTCTCCATGAGCAACTTTGACCTCATCGCCAACGCCATTGTGCGCGGCCAGACAAACTCGGGCCTCGAGGACTTTGATGCCATGTACCAGCGATCTCCTACTCAGAACGTGTACTGGAAGGACAAGCGCGTCGACATGACCAAGATCCGCTGCCCTGCCTACATCAGGGGATCCGACGTCAGCAGCATCCACACCATGGGCAGCGTCCGAGGCTGGCTCGAGATCCCCCACGACAATAAGTGGATTCACTGGGGAAGCAAGCAGGAGTGGTACGAGCTCTACAGCACCCCCGAGTCCATGGAGGAGCTCAACGTCTTCTTCGACCGTTACCTAAAGGGCATCACAAACGGCTGGGAGGAGCACACGCCCAAGGTGCGGTGGTCCGCGCTGCAATTCGGCGACCGCGAGGCCATCGACGACATTGTGCTCGAAGACTTCCCCGTCCCCAACACCGAATACCGCGAGCTCTTCCTCCACCCCGACAACAAGCTGCAGGCCGGTCGCAACCCAACACCAGGCAAGGTCTCGCACGACTCGGAAAAGTTCAAGAGCTTCTCCGAATTCACATATACCTTCTCCGAGCCCGCCCGATTAATCGGTCTCCCCAAGGCCGTGCTATACATGTCCTGCGACGCCCGCGACGACTTCACCGTCTTTGTGATCCTGCGCAAGAAGGACAAGGACGGCAAGGACCTGATGCACCTCAACTTTCCCTTCAAGGCCACGCCCGTCAAGTCGATTGCCGAAATCGCGGAAAAGGACCAGGCCAGCTTGAACCTGCACCTGGGCTCAATAGGCATCCTGCGGGCATCGCAGCGAGCCATCGACGAGTCGCGCAGCATTCACCCCCAGTTCCCCTTCCACCCTCATGCCAAGCAGCAAAAGATTGAGCCCGGAAGCATTGTCAAGCTCGAAATTGGCATCTGGGCCATGGGCGTGGATTTCGAGGCCGGCGAGAGCATTAGTTTGAGGGTACGTTTAACTCCGCACGCAGTAATAGAAGAACATGCTAACCATAATTAGGTCGGAGGCCAGTTCCCCGGTATCGCAGAGTACAAGTCCTTCTCACGGGACCGACCCGAGGAAGAGCTCAACCGCGGCGAGCACACGATTTACTTTGGTGCCGAATACCCCAGCTCCGTCATTCTTCCTTTTACACCTCGATCGTAACGTTGTTGGGATACATATGAATAAATATGGAAACTGCGTTTGTATTTTGTAGCAGCCCTATCTTGTGGGATAATCTCTGCGGCTGGCCTAGACAGAGATTGATCATCGTGGCAGGATGACAAGGGTTAGATGAATGCGGTAAGCAAAGTGCTCAGAGAACCAAAATATAATCCATAGCATAGCATAGACTTCTGCTCGCAATTATACCATTCGACCTTGTATATCGAGTCTTGTTTCATCAACACAAATGCACTACAAGCTTATAATGGAATAAAGTCATTGAACCTAAAAAAGAAAAGAAAAAAAAGTAAACATTGGGCAAAGGGTCTCAGATCTTAGGAACGGGCCCACATCTGCCAGTAACCTTTCCCAAAGGAAAATAGAAGTCTCAGCACCTTCAAAGCATTATACGAATAGTTTTGCCAACCTTGTAGTATAACATGAGATGCCAATGTTTTGGGAAGGCTTGTTTTGCGCCCATAATTCATGATTAAACTATCAACCTTTTGTGTATTTTGTTCTATGTCTATTATAGCGAGAACGAGTGTCTAGGACCTCTCAACTCGCAATGACGGAGCCTTCAATCTTTCAGCATCATGATGCCGAACTCTTTTTATCCAAATACAGATATGCGTGTGTATCATCATGCCCATCAGGTCAACCATTAATCGTCCATACCATTCGCAAAACGTGAAACGCTGTTTTACTTCCAATCTTCTCATTCAAAGGTCACGCTTCTCCTCTCCAATACTCCTTTTTAATAACCATAGTCCAAGAACCACTGGGTTGAAATGGAGGGCGGTCGAGGTGTAGAACTGCTCTTCTCCATTGCTGGTAACCCACTGTGGCGGGAGTAGCATATACAGCCAAGCGGAGGCTATAGAAGTTATTTTATATTTATAGTTCAAAGCGCCGAAATAGACTCGTCAGTTGCAGTCAGCCTCAGTCTCATAATTTTGTATCCGTAAACGCTCTTTGGGCAAGCCTCATAGAGGTGGCCCAAACGGATCATCGGTCTTCTCTAGCTTGATCCTCTTGGTATCTCTCGCGAGGTCGTCGCCAAACACAGCACTGTCGTCGTTATGACTCGTCTTCTTTTCCTTATTCAAGGCTTGTTCGCGTCTCGATCGCTGGAGGTTAACCAGGTTCGCCCGGTCGGGGTCTCGACATTTCTGGAGCTTCTTTCTAAGCGGTTTCATGGATTTGACAATTTCAGCCTTTTTCTTTCTAGTTAGCAAATGCACAAACGTCTGTCTGTACGGAGATTATCGTGTCATACCGTGCCCCAGTAATCCGTCATTCGCTCCGGGGGTTCTTCCTCGAGCATCTTCCGACAGCTAGCGATGGTGTCAAGGATCTTTTGGCGCATGGCGGCAAAGGCTTCGTTTTGGGCCGTGTCGCCGTTTTGCGGTAGTGCAGGCACCAGCACATCCAGCAGGCCAATGTCCACCATGGAAACAGCAGCCATCATGATTTGACTCGGTGTGTAATGAAAGTAGGCATCCGTGACCAGGGGGCTGAACTTAAGAATCTCCCTAGCCTTGGCGTGTGCCTTGTTAATGCGCGGCTCCTCATTGGGAATCTTCTTGCGCAGCTCCAGAATGGCACCCTCGAGCGCACGGAACGGGTGGCGCACATCAAAGGCAAAGCGGATGCCCTGGCAAAGCAAGAATTCGCCCGCCAGGATCTGCTCGCCCGTCGTGTTGGGGAACTTTTCCGAAAAGGCGCCCAGCTTGTAGAAGAAGCCCTCGGCCTTGCACCCAAAAAACAGAGACGTCTTGAGCAGATCGGTGGCTGGGTACGTCATGACCGAGTTGGTCACGTAGAAGCGGCGTAGGAAGATAGCTGCGGTGGCGCGGATCTCGGTCGGTAGCTCGCAAAACTGCGCCGCACGGATGAGCTCAACGGTGAAGAACTTGACGAGCTGTACTTCTTCTTCGGGCGTCAGGAAATCGGGCGGGGGGTCGGCCGAAAGACGAGGCGCAATCTGCTCTTTTGCCAGAGAGTTGGTCTTGGTTCGCAACTCCTGGAGGCCAGCTGGCGAAAAGGACCAGAGCCGAAACTGGCTGGACTGGCGATACCGCTCGTCTTCTGTCACCATTTTTGGATAGTTGGAATGCTGCTTCGACTGCGAAATGGTGGGAAACAGGGTCAAGGCGCGGGGTGAGGCTTGTTTACTGACCAAAAATCGCAGAGGCAACATGTGAAGCTTGTCGCCTACACGGTGTCACGTGACTAGCTGTGTCCCAAAAGCTACGGGAAGTCGCCCAATTTACGCGCTGAGTTTACGCGCCGCAGTTGGCGCAGATCGTGGATATGCACATGAACGGCAAAGCAGAGTAGGATCGGCAAAAAATCAATTACAGTCCCTGTAGTCCATTTGATGAGACAACCAAAACAGTCGCGTTCAACGTGACCCGACCATTCCCATGTTTCCCAATTATACCCATTATCGCCACCCGAACACCGTAATCAGACACATCCCAAGCCAGATGACCTAGTACAAACATTTAAAATAGAATACAACACATTCAATTTGAACAAACGTCTCTCATTAATATCCCAAGTTCTCTCTCCTGGCAGGAGGCGGTGGCGGGGGCTTCTTAGCACGGTTGGGGGGAGGTGGCGGAGCCTTCTTTCCGAGCGCACTCGTACTTCTGCTCATGCTTCCGTAGCTAGTAGCAGGGCTGGCGCTGCGACGGTCCTGCCAGTCAGGGCTACCGCTTCGACTGGTCGACGAGACATCGTCGCAGAATACGTCGTCACCACCGCGGCTGTACGCACTCCCGTCAGTTGCAACGCGGGACAGGGGAGCTCCATTCCCGACTGGTCGCAGAGTGACACTGGCCAAAGGCGTTGCGGCGGTTCCTGATGCTGATCGCGCATCAAAGGTTGAGGCTCGAGAGATGGCAGGCCGGGGGTTCTGGGGAGGAGGAGGAGCCAGGCGACGGCTGCTGGGTGATCGGTTGGGGGGGATGCGGATAGATTCTTGCTGAGCCTCTGGCTCTGGCTCTTCGTACACTGCGTTGTGACGGGGCTCTTGCCAAGATCGAGCGGTGTTGGAGCGGCTTCGGGTGGCATTGGGACGGGCGCCGTAGGTTGGCGACGAAGCAGCAGCAGCACCGGCCCATGACTCGCGCACTCGGCGCAACTCCTCAGCGCAACGCTCATGGTAGTCGAGCTCAGCGTCAAGGAATTGGGTCAAGGAGGAAATGCTTTCGGTTTCAGACTCCTTGATGTCTTGCATGCGGCGGAGAACATCTTCAGTGGTTTCTTCGAACTTGGCTTTGTTCATTCGGACCTCCTCTTCAACTCGGAAGTCATCACGTCGGGCCTTTGCCAACTTAGCAGTGCTAGCGTCGTATGCGAGGCGTCTGTTCTCGAGCTTCTTGCGGGCAGCCTGCGCAATGGGTTGTTAGTGACAAGTTCGACACTCATTCGGATACCGTTTCGTTTACGTACCTGATATTCCTTCATCATGGCCAAGCTTCGCTCCAGGCTGTCCATCCATGTGGCGTTGGCGCAGTCGACATATGTCTCCTGAATGCCGCCAATGCGCTCGTTGGCGCGTCCAAGCGAGAGCAAGCAGTTTCCATATTCAGAGTCTTGCTCAAAGTCCTCGCCATGGGCGGCCATGGTGCGGCCCAGGGCAGACACGGGAGAGCTCTTTTCCTTCTCGGCAACCAGCTCGCTTCGACGGGAAGCCCACTTGACGTAGGCGCCCATTGAGCCGTGAAGTCGTTCCATGCCTGCAAGCGGGTGTTAGTGACTGCCATCTGGAGGGGCACACAACGGGGGGGGAAGACTAACCATCTTGTCGGAGGTTCATCTCGGTCTCGAGGTTCTTGAACTCATCCGAGTGCGAGGTTCGGGCCTGGTTGCCGACTTTTTCGCCGGCCCATTGAAAGGCGCGGTCAATCTTCTTTGTCAAATGCATTTTGACGTCTGACTGGTGATGCAAGATAGATGGGGGGGGCTTGTAGGATTCGGAACCAGTCCGAGTACCTTGCAGGTTGTTTACTGTCGTGTAAGAGAGCTGGTCGCAGACCAGATGATGATAACAGGCAAAGTTTTGGCAACAAACAAACAGTGTTCACCTCAAGAAACAAGACGTCATGAGCAATGGCAATGGAATGAATGAGGGAGTCAAGCCAGAACAGCGAGCGACGGATAAATGAACAAAATGTCCTCCGTCTAAAACCAGGGGGCAGGAGACATGCTTGCATGCCCACGTCGGGGGTCCCTTTGTGGCGAAAGGGTCGGTTGGGGGTCGAGCATCCCAGCATGCGACAGAGGGGGGAGTGGGGAGTGCGTGTAGCGAGCCCATTTGGGGAGGGTACCTGTACTGGGTCCCGGCCAGAGGTAGCATGCCAGCCAGCGGGCACCCACTAGATACCCCGTGCCTGACAATCCCCCAGGTCCCTCGCAGCGGCTCACAAGCTCTTCCCAGTGGCTGGGAGCCCAGATGCTACGCGACAAGGGCGGTCCAGCGCTTCCCCCCCCCCATCCCCATGCACTATCTGGTTAGATGTGTCCTGTGCTGCACAGCATCAGCATTATCCAGCAATGCCGACCTGCCTCGAGCTGCAGTAGCGCTGCCGCACCGCATCATCGGCGACCATCTCGACTCGAGAGCGGACGAAACACAGTCAGAGTGTAATGCAAAATTCTTTTTATATGGCCGGACAGCACGTCTAGGAGCCAGAAAATAGAGCCATCGACTAATCCCTACGGACCCAGCTGACCCGTGCTGCGCTGGCTGCGGCTCCAGGCGAGGTGTGCTCAACAGGTGCTGGACGGTGCTCTGACGGTACCTGTATCAAGTACCCGCACTCTGCCAAGAGCCCGCCAAAAGGTTAACCACTGATCCCCTGGAATGTGGCGATCGCATCGAAATGCAAAATGCACGAGGCACCTGTGCATGAAACAGCAGCCCAAACAACAAAAGGCCCAAGTGGCCACACACAAATTTACTAGAGCTATTCTACATTCCTTCTTTTTTTGTATTCCAGCTCTTTGTGTAGGATTTCATTATTCTTTTTTATATTATGATTTGATTGATTGTCATTGCGTATTCCTTGTTTCTTTTTCCGCTTGGCCCTCTCTAGACTGTTCTTGGTCATGGCCCGGGCGAAGCTTACCTGGTTGGCTGACTGGCTCAATCGCCCATCCATCCAAAAAAAAAAAAAAAAATCCCTAGCCCGCAAGCCTGGAAGAAATCAGTCTGTTGGGAAACCCAATCTACATATCCATACTCCGTGCGTGCTCCCACGGGGCCCGCGGCGTCAGTCAATTTCCCCCGGTGCTACGTCAGTAATTGGGCCACAACGGCATCACGATAGGACGAGGCTCGACAGTAAACGGGCGGCTGTGAGGCAAAATCTTAAATTCTCTGGCCCTTTTGTCCTCTGCCGCTGGCTGCCCGCGTACTCGTATTCTCGTGGCTAGCTCTTTGTGAGCTTCTCACCCACCATCACCACCATCAGCAAATGGCGTGGTCGGGCGGCGGCGGCGGTTATCCACCACAAAACAGTTACGTACCACTTCCCATGACGAATCTCGTCTCCTCTCTCTCCTCTCTCCTTCACCTCTCTTTTGCCCTCTGCCCACCGATACGAGTACGCATCCACCCACGCGCCTCTATCCTTGGCACCACCAACACAAACAAATGTACTTGCGCTGTGCAGCACTTGCCGTACACGTACACACACACAAGACATGGAGTACATAATCGGATAGGTAGTGCATTCATTCATTGTACCGTCGCGTGGGATAAACCACCAACCCCTGATGCCCGCCACGCCACGCCAATCATGCTACCAATCGAGCCAAGGCCAGCACAGGAATGGGAGCCGTCTCCGGCCCCAAGGGCTACCTTAACAATGAAGCCAAGTTTCTTTCCCTCTAATCTTCCCACTTATCGGGCCCATCCCTTGGGAACTGGCCTCTTATGGCAATCCGTTGACATGCTGTGCTCTCCACATTCCGCCCACCAAACCATCTAGAATCCTACCCAGGCCCTTCCACCACCAACCACCCTCTTCTCCAGACCCTGATCCAGGCCCAGGCCCTGAAATGGCTCACCATATTCTGGGGCGCCGTTTTAACCATCTCGAGCCAAGATTTCCTCCGCCGTCAATCTTTTCCGGTCACATCCCCGCACGCGACCCCAATCATTGCCAAAGGGGGCAGGCCAATAATTGCATCGTTCGAACTATGGCATGGCATATTACCACCACTAATACTGCGCCGATACCACCTGTTTCTAGAGCACATCATAAGTATTCGTCTCGTCTAAACCTTGGTCGCTTGATTGGTGTCTGGAGCTCTCCACCTGCGACCAGTTCTCGCGCCCGCATAGCCATAGCCGTAGCCGTGGCCGTGGCCGTGGCCGTGACCATTATTAGTTATGGCTTTCCCTGGCCCGTTCTAGCCGCCAAAACCCGAGCCCGCGCCGGCAAAAAGCTTCTTCTCTGGCTCTCCCGGAACCCCTCACGGTGCCCGTTTGGCGGGGTGCAGGGAGGCGTCGCCCTGTCTCCCGTCTTGGGAATGGCTCCAACCTGCCAGACGAGGTCTCGCCGTCGGTCAATCGGGCTTGTCCCACTCCAGCGGGACCCAGACCGTCCCTCCACCTTTCTGAACTCTTTGATCAGGCCCTAGTTAGAGCCTCGAGCAGGGGGCCCGAATGCCACTAGCAACAGAGGGAGAGACCTGGCTTGCGTAACGCTTCGTCGTCACTTTGCCAGCCATTGATTCAAGGGCAGTCCTGCTGCAATTTCACCATGTACGATCGTCGTCCATCTCCGATTAGCGATCGTCACCCTCTTGTTTCAGACTGGCTGCCAATCCACCACCGAAAATATCTCCTTGCCGCCCTCCAACTTCGCCTCCAACTTTTAAGGCCCAGACGGGCATATGCAGCCTCCAATCAAGCTTCCCGGGACCAACAAAAAAAAAAGGCGCCACCATCGATCGACCGTCCGCGCCTACCGAGCCCAAACGTCAAAATAACTGCTTACATGGCTCGTGTTCCGGCCTGGCCAGCAGCCTCAAACTAAAAAATAAGAGGCCATCTGTTGCCAAAAAATTGGACCCGTTCCGGTTTTCCATCTCTCTCTCACTCTGCACAGCCTCCCCGCTCCATAGGGGCCTTGATCTGCGCACCTTGTTCTTCTGTTCCCCTTGGTCATTAGGATCCGCGTCTCCGGTGAAACAAGTGACGTGCAAGCGCCAAAAACCAGGAGCCGGATTCAGGCCGCCCCGTGGTGCCAGCTTTCCGTAGCTTTCTATTTTAATGTCACCATATTTGATGCGTCGCGGTTGGTGCAGGTTGAGGCCAAATTGCCCCAAAGACACGCGACATGGCGCTTTGATGTACGTAGTGCATAAAATCACACAATCATGCCATGGCCATTTCCGACAGGTCATCGTCATTTAACAAGTTCAATTGAAGTCATAATGCCTCGATTCAAACTTCAGTCCCATCTCTCAATCCCACAGACCGACTTCCTAGTGTCCAAGGCGGCCATAGCGCAGCCACTGAAGACACATGGACCACCAAGCACTCCGTCTCCTACCAGCAGTTTCAGCCCAACCTGAACTATTTGCAATTTTCCGGTGTACCATTTAGGCCGGCCGTGATTCTCGCAAGCCTTACTCGTCGCTTATACATCAAACTTGGATGTGCGACGAACCAGTGGTTCTACTACGTTGTATGCAACAGTCTCAGCACCAAAATTCCCACCCTAAATCCTGTTTGTCGGAATGACAGCGTCCTCCCCAGTCATGCATCCACCACGCTGCCCATACTGTCCACGCTACTTGTCGCAGTTTCTATAGTCCCGCTCTTTTCCCGTATCATCGTAAAAGGATATTCCAGCATCATCGTTGTAATCCTCCCCTTGTTCATCGACCATCCTAGATGGTAGGTAGTAGTATAGGGCTGTCCAAATACCCATCATCGGAGTTGAGATCCACAGGCCTCGCCCTATACTGCTAAGCCACCCAGTCCCTACGATAAGATTTCTCCGGAACTTGGCAATTGCTTGTAGATCTCAAGCTTCTTGTTCCCGGGGCTGCAGACGAATTCTAGCCCGTCATCTAGGATCTTTGGGGCTTGGGCCACCATACAGTGGAGTAAATTGGGGAGATCAGCCGTTTCACCAGCAAAGGAAAGTAAGGTTCGGCAGTTCTTCTTCTAATTTTGGATATATTAATCCAAACTGTCATCTTGTAATTTCTGGTCAGATGCTGCCTTACTTTTTATTTTTGTTCACGAGTGCTGATGTATGTTGTATATTTCGCGAGGCATATCGTTACCCTATAGCCATAGAAATTTTGTTGCGCTGATCATTGAGTGTCATGAAATTAATTGGTTTTATGTTTTGGTTTGCTCATTCGTAAGTATTCTCAGTCTCTGGGGGGGGGGGATAGAACATCAAGACCTCAATGTTGAGTTTATGGTAAAATCAACGAAGTAGTAAAACCCCTTGTGGGCCGAGGTCCCTTCCACCCATGGTGACCCTCTCGTAAATCATTTATCTATCTGGTGTTTTGCGCGAAACTAATACACTCTTACCCCGCGTCATACGTCCAAAAATGCCAATCCATACTATTCTAACTTTTGTTTATACTGACCATCTCTGAGAATCGGGAATCCCCACTTAGAAGCACTGCTGGCTCATCATACTCTAACATAACTCCCTCTTCTAGCACTGTAGCCTTGTCATACCGCAAAATATGTCCCAATCGATGCATTATTGCCAAAACTGTGCAATATTTAAATGCTGTATCAATAGTATCTTGAATCCTTTGTTCTGTCTCGCTGTCAACACTGTATAAGACAATCAGTTACGATGCTCTGGCCACTAAGCTCGTATGAGATGATAAAATCGTACCTGCTTGTCACTTCATCAGGTATCAAGATCTTTGACATTTTCACAATAGCCCTGAAAACACGTAAGAGCTGCTTCTGGCCATCTGACTAGATTGAAATGTCTATTTCCTTGACTAAGCCACCCTGATTCTTGACCATGTACCATCCCCCCTGGAGAAATTTCGTCATCTCTTGCTGTGCCCAAGGGATAAATATTGGAGCGAAACTTTCTTGCAATTAGAAAAGGGTCCTGTGAAACGACATTCAGCCGTAGGCGTATGTCAGAATGCAGAATGGTCAAAATGTCGACCCCGTCCACAATAATTCGGCCTTGTTGCATCTCAATCATTTGCAATAGCGAGAGGGCTAGAGAGTGTTTCCCGCTTCCAGTTCGTCCGCAGATGGCGATGTGTTGACTAGGCCTTACGGTCATCAAAAAGCCTTTGAGTATGGGATGTCCCTCAGAACTATTGCATTATTAGCGCGTAGAGCTTGATAGGCGGTTCCTCGTCTTACCTGTAAGGAGGGGAAACTTTCGTGTATTCAATAGCCCCATATTGTGGCCATTCCGGGTTAGCAATGCTTTGTCTTGTGACTATCTCCTCAAATTGCGACGCGTGTGCGAATCGCATGCCTTTTTTTTTCATGACAAGAGCCACCGCTCCGACACTGGATTCCATGTTGGTCCAGTTTTGAACAAGTCGAGCTATTCCTTCATTGAAATTTACAATGGTGACCAGACTAACACCTACGCTTCCCAGGCTAAAGGAATCATACGTCACAACAGTCCCGACAAGGGCCACTGCAAGACTGGCGACAATCATGTCAAGCACAAAGGCAAGCCAATGTTGGATGCATATCCTGACTAAGATAATCGAATTATGCAGTTGTGTTTTTGAATGAGGATATTCACAGGCCGTACCGATTTAATAACTTTCCATGATATTTTAAGGTAAGATATTGAAATCTGGCCCTAGAAGGGTAAAGTGAGCATAATTTCTTAGATTGGGTTTGAGTTGAGATACTTCAATGTTGCTTCAAGTAGTTCGCAATGAAGCCGCGTTCACGTGCTCAAAATGATGGAAACAAATGCGAGCCTAGACATAGTTAACAATGACTTTCAAATTTAGTGCACTTGGGTCTGATCATGCAGCACCGACTGCACATAAGGTGCCGAGCAACCCAAGCATGACGTAGATGCCAATCCACATTCCTATATCATGATTTGATTCTCGATGCTTCGTATCGGACCACCACGTAATAACGACAGCTAAACATGATTAATTTGGCCATGGATGATTACCATGTAGCTTACAAAAAAAATTGCGTGCAAAACATCCAGATAATAGCAAAATTGTATATAAGGTAATGATACCGTAGCCAGCATGCCTGATGTAGTACTTGTACACTGACATGTCTACGTGCTTACACCTTATATCAGAGGGCGACTACTCTACTTCTTCTCCTACATTTGCCCGAGAAGCTGTACAAATTTGGAGTCAAATTGACTGTCGGTTTCTTCAACGCCATCTGTATTCAAGGAGGAGTTTAACCCATATTTGCTGATGTCATTTCTGCCTTTGAGCAGCTCTGCAGGGGTACCAGACTCAATGACACCATTTTCTATGGCAATAATCTTGTCCGCAAGTGCCATAATTTTGTCTGTAAATTAAATTAGAATTGGAATGTTTTGATTTTCAAGAAGTACATACAATCATGTGCTACAATAATCACAGTTGTGCGCTGTTGCTGGAAAATACCCTTGGGGCCAAATAGGCGATGGATGAGATTGATTGTCTTCACATCTACACCCCTAAAGACATCTTCGAGGAGCGAAGTTTTGTGGCTAGAGTAAATGGCTCGAGATAGAGACTTGAATACTATTAGGGATAAGCTTGACTCTGAAAGGAGTATTTACAATCTGTTGTTTCTGTCCCCCGCTCATATTTAATCTTTCACTTCCGACAATAGTATGCTCGCCCTTCTCTAGCCTTTTTAGATCGGAGTTGGGCCCACAAGAGTACACAACTGTAGAGAACCATTGTGACTCATAAGTATATCCCCAATGATGCTTTGTCGAACCGTGACGTTCTCGAGCTAGTGCTGGTGCGCGCAATACCCAACAGAACCTGGCCGATTGAACTCTGGCTTAGATGAGATAGGGACTATCTCACCTAGAAGACTATTCGAAAAGGCTGGTTTACCACTGACGACAGAACCAATAACTGTTGTGATTCTGCAACATAGTATCTGGACGTTGATGTTTTTAAGCACAACGGGTTGAATTTTAGCCTAACTGAAACTCTGACTATTTAATGAGATACTCTTTCTCAGAGCATTGTGTTAAGGATTTTTTTTTCACTTGCAATTGGGCTGGGAACTTCTGTTGACTTGTTCTTGTTGGGTACTATGCTCTTGCTATCTAATGCTGTAATATAATCGCGAAGTTCCTGGATACCTCAAAAATACCAAGGCACTAAATAACTGTTAAAAGGGATTAAACAAAAGTTATGACATGAGTAGCCAGTAATGAGATCAGAGAGAGTGATGTAAACGCCTTTGCAGCAATCAGAGACTCGTCTATCCAGAAGACTGCAATGATGGCGTACACTGCAAATGTGAAAACAGGAGCGAGGTTGATCAGAGCAAGGGTTGGATGTTGGATTTAGTGGGGGATATATTCATGAATTACAATTGGGCTTAAAAAGCAAGAGCATCAAAACCAGGCGTTTTATATATGACACTGAGCTTTGAATCTCCCTGGTGCGGAGGGTTTCAACAACATGAACCATGGTATTGGATAACCGAGAAAGAAATATTCAAACTTGGGAGTGAAATCTAGATATCTACATCCTGAGTTCACCCTCGGCCCAAATGATATGTCGCTTCCCGGTGGACAAGAACTCATGGTTAGAGAAATTTTGACACTAAATGCCTGTTTCAACCTAACCAGCCTACCAATTTGGATTCTGTAGTAATAATTCTATTGCCATCCTTGATATAAACATACCTTGACCGCATAGTGAGCATCTCAGCCTTTGGTGACGTTGCTTGGATTCATATTAGGTTTTCTTCCCCTTGGGCTTCGCCTCTTTGACACCGACACCCAACAAGAATAAAGCACGAAGAACAGTGCAGATTCCAGTCACCACAATACTAAACCAATCCTCCCACCTCCAGTCCGAAACTGCAAGCCGGTTGTCAAGTCGCATGCCGATATATATGGAAGTCAGCATGGTGAAGTCGGGCCAGATGATGGCCAATTGAAGAATCTTCCAAATCTTAATGTCATTTGTGTAACGTAGCAGCAGAATAAACAGTGTCAGGTATGACGTGCCCATTCCGGCTATTTGGTATAGGAAAACTTTGAGTTCTTCCGGAGGAGGGTAATTAACGAAGAAGGCCTGGGTGGCCAGGTCATGATCGAGATAGTTCACAAACATTCCCATCATGGTAAGGATTGGGTCGACCCAGAGGAACCAAATGCGGTATACGGGGTGGATTTCATTCGCCATTGTGAATATTGCGGGAGACTCTGATTGCAACTTGTTGCTTTCTTTCTTAGATGAAGTTGAAATGGCACGAAAGATAACTCGATGCTTTAAAGAGAATAAAAGTATCAGGCTTTGAAAGTAGGGAAGACCAGATCTTATACCCGAAGATTTGCATGAGGTTTAGTTCTGAGTCAGCTTATTCAGCCTATTTTGGTCGAATCTGGCTTCATCTTTCAAAGCCGATATCTTTATTTTCTTTCGGGCCCCAAGTCTTACCCCGCTTCATCCAAGATTCTTCCATTTACGACGATGAAGTGAGGCGCTGACACCACTTGGATATAGTTAATTTTATAAGTTTGTTACTCTATGATTTTTTGTATTTATGTATGTCTAGTTGAAAAGCAAGCAGTGAACTCGACCAAGATTTTCCCCGTAAGCAGCAGGGCCTCAAAGGTGGCAGAGAGAGGGGAGGAGCAATCAAGCAGGCACGGAAGGAGACGGACTTAATCGTCTGTACAGCACGACCTTGATGCACTGGTAAAAACTTAGATATTCGTGCTTGAGACGGCTTCTCTCGCCAAGAGGTAAATTTAAAGGAAGACACCAAAAAAAGAGGGATTCTTGAGCGGACTTAAACCGCCTATATTGGACGAACAGGGAATCGAACCCTGGACCACTCCCATATCTGTCGGACAGAACATGCTAAGGGAGTATTATACCACTAAACCATTCGCCCGTTTTGATTGGCTGCTTCGACAGGAAACTCATTTTCATACGCAACGGCTTGTGGCACGGCCAAGTGCTTCTATGTGTATGTAGCCGAGGTAAATGGTTTCTTGTAATGGATGATATTAAGTTAACATTCTGGTTTAGCATATAAAAACTTTTCTAAAGTTTGCCCCGCTTTCAGCCGCAAGACCACTTGCCAGAGGGAGAAATGTTGCCATCTGTGAAGGCAAGGGCGAAGAAATGGGTGTGTTGAGGATCACTCCAGCTAATTGAGAATGGACTGGAAGGAAATGTTCTTGATATGAGCCTCTATCCTGCCCAAGAATTAGTTCGCAAATCATTTGATAAATCTCACATCCACAGGCCCATTTCTCAGCATTTCATAAAAGAACATTCCCAATATATAACCGAAGTTTTTTTGTTTCTATTTATTTTTAGGTTCACACTGATTCTATACGAAAATGATGGTGATGCGATTTTGGGTAGTATGGATACGTTTATATCCTTTTTTTTTTTTCTTTTTCCAACAAACCATTAGCGAAAAAGGCATTACCCTTGGCTCACCTAAATGATCAGCCGATGCATCAAACCACCTTTGCTCTGTTGGAATATATCCTAGCGAAATATTGAAGCGTATTTGCTTAAAGAATTCAGTTCTATGATTAATCAGAATTCATTACCTTTTTGGGCAATAATGAGACGATTCTGCGCATTTGCAATTGTCCGCCAACTGGCCCATATCTGTTTCTCAAGTGGTAGTCCATTTAGGTCCGGTCAGAATGCGAAACGGCCAGTTCTAGTGCGACTGTTTTATTCGGGGACGTTCTGCAATTGACAAAATTCGCGAGCTGATGGTACACTCCAGAGGCCACCTAATTGCAAAGAACATGCCATATGTACTTTATTCAGTGAAAGCGCTGCATGAGAACATCGCCATTCATCTACAAGAAATCTGAACAGATCGTTGATTGGCACTACATTGTACCGGCGTGGATATGCTGATTACTGGGTCTGAATATCTTGGGTGTCTAAACGCGCGTCCAAATTTGATGCTGATATTACGTGGAAGGTATGACGAGAAGAATAGTAAGAGAAATAGCGTAAGCCACATTTTACTGGTAATTAGTAGGGTATATACTAGCAAATGTAGAAGATAACATGTGAAACATTTCTTCATCTGTTTTGGCTAGCCGGGGTGCTGAAGCATATCCAGATAACCGGAAGAGGCAATCCAACCGTGGAAATCCTTAAACGCTTTTCGTACACAACCTTCTATATCCAGGTCATTCGTTTTGATTTTTCTTACTTTGCATATTCAACAGAGTTGTCTTTTAGAAGTATGCAGTTATTTTCGTCTAGTGATTCATCTCCATGCTCACTTCCTGATACCACTCTGGGCATCTTGTGGCATTATTGGAGCTAGAAAATCAATCTAGGATAAAGAACTTTAGCCCACAACGGCATTGGCATGCCGATTCCTCCCTCCGCCAGGATGGTGAGTTAAAGTTCAAGGTCAGGTCATCCAACGCCCCGTTCCCAATTCCCACCAACCCCATAATTTTTCCTAAGGAACGCTGATCTCGCCACAATAATAGTAGATTTACAGCTTCGATCCCTTGATTGAACGGCCCTTGATATCGATAAGGAATCGAAGGAGGAATCGGTAAACAGAATACGAGAATACGACACCATGAACAAATAGTAACTTTGAACCCAGATAGACGGGATGTCGCCTTGGCGGGGGCTGTTGAGGACGGTTTAACCAATGGCATGGTTCCGATTCTTTCGTGAATTTAGACAGTTTATTATAAATACGGCAATTTTCGCCTAAAACATTGGTTTTGGATGGGGCATGATGAATAAGACCCATTTAGAATGCGACGCGTGCTCAGACCCCGCAAAATTCAGTTACCGAAAAATGGGCACAGCCTTCGCTAATTACCTACCGTTCAGGGGCTTTCAGGGTACTGTAGCATATGGTAGGCAACAATCTTGTTTCTCTGAAGGCGGATATCGCCGTGCTCATCCATAAAATACGAATTGTGGCCACACGCTATACGCTATTTGTTTTGAAGCCCGAAAACTTGTGCGGGGCGGTTGACGGGGCTCGCAACTCAAACTGCCTAAACATCCTTTCACTCTGTAAACCTTGTAAACCCGGCCACCTGGTAATGTTTCTGTGGAGAGTCCTGCCCTTTTCAGGTATTATCTATCTTACTTTTTCTTCTGGTTTGATGCCAAGCCACGATTTTAGTGGCCAAGAACCAATTTCAGTTGTCATCTTATCCTTGGACACATTTATTTGGCCATTGAGCCATGGGTCTGGTGATTGGGCTGCGGCATCATGATCATCTATGGAGTGTCCCATAGACCTGTGGACTCGGATGAGCGAGCGAGGGAAATAAAACTTTTTGCCATCTGTACCGCAATCTGGATAGATGACAAAGAGTCTAGATGTCGTAAAATCTTGAATAGTATTTTTGGGCCATCTATCAGATCATGGCGATGTAAGTAATGGTTGACTATCAACTACAAGAAACATATGTTGAATATATATAAATGAAACGAATCTCCTTCAAACCATCATCTTATCAAGCTTCTTGTTATTAGTTAGCGACACTTTAATCCTGGGAAATTGTCTTCTGCCGAAAGTAACTGGGTCTGCCATCCTCGTTAATGATTTCGAGCCTAGGATCATCCTTGAACTCTCCCATCGGAGCGCTGAGCCACTCTCCATCTGCCATCAAAGCAACGCTGCAGTGCCAAGGTGTTGTATAACCTGTCTTTGTATTGAGAAGGCTCATCGATACCTTGTGCTCGCCGGTTGATTGATGAATAGACAGACGCAGGTAGTCCGGAAAGGCTGCCTTGACCGCCCCCGCAAAAGCCTATTGTAAAAGTCAGTCAAAATTTCCTTAACCTCTCAAATGTGTGATTTTGGAGGAGACCTACATATCCACGGATCAACATTTGCTTGGCCAAAAACTTCACATCTCTCTTGTAGCCGTTGCTGGTTCTGCCGTTTCCGGTAGGAAAGATATGCTGTAAATCCGACTCGAGGAATCTTTTGTAGCCACAGTACGTCATTTTCGTATCAAGTTTAGTGGCAATCTCATGGTCAATATCCAAGTCCTCATTGCCATATATGTTGAATAGATATCGTCGAAAGTTGGTGGCGTTTGCGACGTAGGTGATTTCTTTCAGCTCCTGCGGAAGCGGGAATTTAACAAGATCCTGAAGCCGAGAGAAATCGATGTGGGTAAATCCTTTCTGAGCAACAATGGTACGCACAGCTTCTCCATAAGCCCAGACATCCTTATCCGGTATGGTAAGCAAGTCTATCAGAAATAAGTGACATCGTTAACAAATTTTCAGAAAATGACAGTCATTCCATGGACCGTACCATTATAGACAAGACCATCAGAGATGATGGTGAGTTTCGCACCAGGCTCATAGATTTCCCCAATACGAATGCACATGCTATTCAATCTATCCAGGGCTAGTTCTTCGGCCTTATCCGGGAGCGAGCCAAACACCTTGTAAATTTTGTTTGCCGATTTGAATGGGAATGCTGGAAGACACATCTTCACTTGTTCACCCGCAGCAACAAAGTGATTAATAACAACGAGGAAGTCTGACACGCCGGCGGCCAGCCTCTCTACGCTGTCGTCGAATTTGTTCAGGGAATACTCGAAGATGATATTTAAAATCCTGGCGGAAATATCTGCTGCTTTTTGGACTTCATTGGAAAGTGTCAAGGCGTCCGAGGCGTACGCGACGTTCAAAAGAGCAGGTGCTTGAGGAACGGTTTCTGTAGACATGATGGGTAAACTGGGCTTAATCTTAAAAAGAAACAATCGGGGCTAAATCGAAGGGGGGGCTCTGTAATTCGCCGCTAAAAAAAAATAGAGAAGGCAGTGTTGAGAAGCAAATGTCCCGACAGTTGGGGGGCTAGACTGTATTTTGTAAGACGCTAGTTTCGTGGAGAGCTCAAGCCAGGTACTACGAACAAATAAGTACCACTAGGCAATGCGATATGGTCGGTATCAACTGAAACCTACCAGGATTCAATGACGTGTTCTGATTTTCTTGCATGGAACATGCCGATTCCGCTTGTCTGCTACGGGATGCCAAGAACGAAGGCCCTGGCTCGTCTGCCTTACGAAATGTGGCCCTACGACTCAGTGCATCAGGCCCTGATTAAACAGAATCCATGTGTAAATCTCTATTCAGTTTCCTTCTTTAAAGGATCTAACACAATGTTACATCTAGCGGTGGGTAGCCATGGGTCGTTAATCACATGTGTCCCATAAATCCCAATATCGGCACTGCCCAAAATGACGCGGATCGGATATCCACTCCTCCGGGACAGACCCTTGCTATTGAAAGAGTTTAAAGTTATCAAGATAGTACGTGTAACGTAATAAATGATATGTGAGCAACACAAATAAGCGTGTTTTCGTTGCTTTTCCAAGCCAACTTATAACCTGCTGTAGAATATTGTTAATTAGTCCATTGATAGCTTCAATCGAATTCGCAGCAATCATGACAGCCCCAATCAACTGCGGAAAGAGGCTGATTCCTCATATTCTGGATAGTCTTGCCATATCTGACCCAGATCGAATCATCTACTCAATCGCGAAATCAGCCGATATTTCTCAGGGATTACGACGTATTTCTGCCCGCGAGTTTGCCAAGGCAGTTGATAAAACATGTTGGTGGCTGCACAATGAGGTTGGGAAGGGCACCTCTTGCAACGCAGTGGGTTACATTGGACCTCGTAAGTGGAGAAGAGATGTTGCTGTAACAAGATAGTAAAACTCATCCATCAACTCTCAATAATAGACGATCTACGCCACATTTTATTAACCTACGCGTGTGTTAAAGCTGGTTATGCCGTGAGTATTACCATTGCGCACCATTTAGCATAATTTCCCTTGAGTTCATAAGTTTATCTGACTTGCACTGATATTGTTCAGGCTCTATTCCTTTCTCCTAAGAACAGTACCGAAGGTGCTCTTGCTGTCCTTGAAGCCGCAAAATGCAATATTTGGGTGCAACCCGGCGAGTTACCAACAGCCTCCAACGCGGAGCTATTCTTGAAAGAACGTCCTATGAATGTTTTGAGCCTCCCAGAGCTCAATGACCTCCTCGATGCTGAAACAACTGAACCGTACATATATGATAAGACATGGGATGAAGCGGCCCAAGACCCCTTCTGTATTCTACACACCTCTGGCTCAACGGGACTGCCCAAGCCAATTGTGTGGTCTCATGCTCTTATTGGTACTATGGATGCCGTACGCTTACTCCCGCCGGCCGAAGGTGATCAGGGAATGGCGCCTTGGACTAACGGTTGGAATGAGGGTGACACCATATACTCGGCATTTCCTATGAGCCACGGAGCCGGTATAATTATGGATATCCTAATCCCTTCACTTTTTGCTATGCCGTGTGTCCTCGGGCCTGTCGGTGTCATCCCCAATATAAACCTCCTCGAGTCTCTTGCAGAGTATGGGAATATTGACATATGGAGCATTGTCCCCTCGCTTGTTGATGAGCTTGGTGAGGCTCCTGACGTATTGGCTAAATTTAAGACATCCAAGTTCATTTGTGCATCTGGTGGGCCTACCAGTCCCATTAGTGCGACCAAAGTCAACAAAGTTGTCCGTGTGCTCAACCTGACGGGAACGACGGAAGGCTTGTTCATCGGAAATCTTTGGGTTGACAGGGAAGATTGGCTCTATTTCGCCTTTCACCCTTATTCCGGCTTCGAGTTTAAAGAGCTAGAGCCTGGGGTTTATGAACACTGGGTAAAACGCAATGAACATTGCGAACTCTTTCAAGGCATCTTCACTACATTTCCAGAACTGGACGAACTTAATTTCAAAGACTTGTACACCAAGCATCCTACAAAGCCAGACCATTGGGCTTACAAGGGAAGAAGTGACGATATCGTTGTCCTGTCCAATGGATACAAGATATCACCACTGGACACAGAGGCCTTCATCTCTACACACCCCGACATTAGCGGATGTTTGATGGTGGGGTCAGGGAAACCCCAAGCAGCGCTACTAATCGAATTAAAAGATCCTACCTCAAAGACCGATGAACTCTTAGATAGCATCTGGGCTATAGTTGAAAAGGCCAATACCATGTCTTTGCACAAGGATCAACTGCAACGAGACTACATCACGTTTTCAGACTCAGAGAAGCCCTTTATCCGAACTGACAAGGGAACAATCAAACGACGCGCCACTCTCACTCTATATAACGACTATATTGATAGGTTCTATGAGTCTCGCGAAGAGGAAATCGATCCAAAGCACGATATTGATGTGGATACAGGGTCAATCGAGTCAATCGAGAACGCGGTTTACCACATCCTGAGCTCTTTAAACCCAACATTCCAACGTATCACTTCTGATACAGATCTTTTTGACCTCGGCCTTGACTCCCTCCTTGTTTACCGGGCGATCCGTTCCTTTAGGGTTGTCATGGGCCTACAAGACCAGCTCGGCCCTCGACATTTGTACGCAAATCCCACAGTTGGCAAGTTTTCTGCTGTCCTCGCAAAAATAGCAGCCGAGGTAAAATCGGGGAATAGGGATCGTTCTGGGCTTAATGGAGAGCTATCAAAGACAAAAGAGCTTCTTGAAAAGTACAAAACGCAGCAACCGCTCGGCATAACCGGCTTTGATGCCATGATGGGCAGAACCTACATACAACTGATGATCTACATCCCGCTACGAGAAGGTGTCAGCTTTGGGGAAGCTTTTGCAGGATTGCAGCGTGGACTATCTCGGACATTTGAACTTCTCCCTACCCTTAATGGGCAAGTGAGGAACTATGAAGAGCACGAGGCTGGCTATATGCCAGGCAAGGCTTACATCACCATTCCGGACGACGATCAGACTGGTCGGCATTCCAACCCGAGACAATTGGTCTACAAGGATTTATCCCGTCAGCTCAAGTCGTTCCAGGAGCTGCGAGACGCTGGTTTCCTTTCTTTAGGTTGCAAGGATGAGATTCTCTTGAGTGTTGGGACCTACGCCCCGAACCTAGGCGATATTATGGGTGCACAAGCAAATTTTGTGGAGGGAGGCTGTCTGCTCGCTACATTTTTTCATCATTCATGCATGGACGGTACCGGCGCCATGACTGCACTGACGGCATGGGCCGAAAGCTGTCGGTACCTCGAAGGTGATTCCTCCGCGACATGCGGTTGGTTGGACCCCGAGAGCATGAACAGCATGTTGCCATATGCCCTGTGGAAGGAGGAAGGGTACGCTAGGCCAGTTGAGGAGATTGATCCTATAACTTGGAGCTACCTTTGCCCTCCAGCACCTGACGGGATTGAGGAGACTCTCACAGATCCAGGGAGCACCATCAAAGCGTCACCTCTCCCTCCGCCGCCGGAAGAACGGCATCTAGAGTCTGTCAACTTTTCAATCTCGGCCGAAAACCTGGAAAAACTGGTTCAAGAGGTTTCCTGTGATCTAGGCTCCCGGGAAGCAGTTACAGAAGCAGATATTGTCCAGGCGCTCTTCTGGAAAGTCTTGATCAAAGCCCGGCTCCGTGTGGCAAAGGAGTGCCAAGGCCAGACTTTTGGACCCGACGATCTCTCCATTGTGGAATTGCCTATGGACATCCGACCTTACTTCTCTTCGTCGTTACCGTCGTCGTATATGGGAAATGCACTCATGTTCCTGCGGCCCAACTTGCCCATTGAGAATCTGTGCGCGTCCGAGACTAGCATTGGGAGCATCGCATCACTCATTCGTGAGTCAGCGGGGCGATTAAGACCGTCGCTTGCGCATGATGGCTATTCGTTGTTGCAGCTTGTGGAGGACTTCAAGCGGCTGAAGTCTGCCTCCATAGGTCTTGGCGGCTTTGGCGTGTTGATTAGCAACCTCATGTTGCTTCCGATGAGTGCAATTTGCTTTGGAGGCAAGTATTTCGACAACGGTGGAGTTCCTGACACAATGTTCCCGCTTATGGATGGCTGGAACTCGGGATTTCGCGTTTGCCTGATCCTTCCACTGCGTCCGGATGGTAGTCTCACTATTCGATTTGGCGCATACCCTGAGGAGTTGGAGAGGCTGAGAGAGGACGAGGAGTTGGCTAAATATGCCACATTTCTGGGATGAGGGAGGCGGGAGCTGTGAAGTAAGAAAATCGTATTCAATTGATGCATTAGTTATCGTGTTCTTGTTGTTTATCAGATTTTTGTGTGGTCTTTACTGCGTGTGACACAGCAGCAGTGTTGACCCCTGTCAATTTATGTGGTTCTAGAACAGCAATGGCCCAACCTTAAATAAAATAGAATATGCCGTGTTCTTTGGCACTACAATATCGCTTGATACCATACCTGAGTTGGACTTACTGTGCAATCACGTCCAGCTAGATAGAAGTAGTTACGACTATAACTTGAGTTGTCCATGATGTGGCTTCATCGGAGTATGCAATGTCTCAAACGCACCGCGCCACCTCCTTGCTGGAAAAGCAAAGCATCTCACCCCTCTCACATGTTTTCGAATTCCCTTGGTTTTTTTTTTCTTTCAAAAGTGGCCTATTTTTAGCCTGGCATGCATGCAGGGGCGGGCGCTCCAACACTAATTTCCCATCCTAGCTTATGTCACTTTGTCCTCTTCCCCCCCCCCCCCCCCAAGAAGCCGTTGAACGTCCCAAAAGCAACCCCCCCGTAGATCTCAACCGCATCGCCCGCCATGGCGATACTGGACCCGGCCCGCAAGGCCTCCGCCGACGTCGAGAGGTTCGGCCATGACGACGACGGCTCCGACAGCGAGGGCGCGCGCTTCCTGCCCACCGACGCCGACGCCGGCCCCGAGACCCCCGGCGCGTCCGACGGCAGCGTCCCCAGCAAGGCCACGCAGCGCTGGGTCGTCGTCATGTGCGTGCAGTTCCTCTTCATGATCGAGTTCAGCCAGTTTATTATGGAGCCGCCCCTGCAGATGATCATGGAGGACTTTGTCTGCCACAAGCAGCATCCCGACCACCGCATGGGAGTATCTCAGACCCAGGACGCCCGCTGTAAGGCGTCAGATGTCCAGGGCACACTCGCCATGGCCAGGTCGTGGCTCATGTTCGCCACAATGCTCGTTCGTAGGTAACCTCAACCGCCATGCTTGGTCTTCTTGTAGCTGATATATGTATACCCCGCGTAGCTTTGATTGTCCAAGTACCCTACGGCATCATGGCCGACAACCACGGTCGCCGTCCCGTGCTATTTATGGGTCTGCTGGGCATTGTCCTTGCTGCCATTTGGCATGTCACTGTCTGTACGTTCTCTTCCCCTCATGACTTGACCCGTTTCCCCGTGTAGCACATCTAATGCCCTTTCCATAGTGCGCCACCCGGATACATTCTCCATCTACCATCTTCTCTACAGCTCCATCCCGCTTCTCATTGGTGGTGGCGGGTCTGTTGTCAGCGCCATGGTCTGGACCATCCTCACTGACGCCGTTCCCGCCGAGAAGCGAACGTCCATCTTTTACCTGCTGCATGCCATGATGCTCGTCCTCAGCGCAGTCTTCCGTCCCATCGCCGGGTGGTTGATGAGCATGGACCCGTGGCTGCCAATGTGGCTTGGCTTGGCCGCCCTCATTCTTAGCATGCTCTCAACCCTCCTCATCCCGGAGACGCTGTATTTCCGCAAGCTAGATCCCGGTGCGCGAAGCCCCGAGGAAGAGGAACGTAGACGGCAGTCAATGGATGCCAAGCCATCGTGGACAAAGCAGACTGCCATGGAGAAGGCGTGGGACAATGTGAAGAACGATCTTTCCAAGACGTGGGATTTTATGTTGGATCTGAAGCACCTCTGGCACATCATTGCTGGATACTGCCTATGTTTTCCCATTTACGTCGCTTTTGAGATGAATCTTCTCCAGTACGTGACGAAACGATTTGGCTGGGATTGGTCAACAGTAAGCATACTTCCTCTTCAATTACTCCATATCCCATCCTGATTACTCTCCCTAGGCAGCCTATTTCACCACCATTTCCAAGGTTACGTCCGTGATCGTCCTGCTTGGCCTCCTACCGCTGGCCTCGTCACTCATTACTAAACGGTACGCCTTGGGTGCCCTGAGCAGGGATTTGTGCTTATCCCGTGTCTCTGTGCTCTTCCTCGTCGGCGGCAATGTCATCACCGCCATCGCATCAGCGCCTTGGCTGCTTGTGGTGGCTCTCGTCGTTCTCAGTTTCGGTAACGGCTTTTGGCCCCAGGTCCGTGCCATATTCTCCGGAGTTGTGGAACAACAAAACCTTGCCACCATGAACACGATTATCGCAACCGCCGAAACACTGACCGGCTTGATCACCGTCCCAACCCTGGGATGGCTGCTGAGCAAGGGAATTGAGCTCGAAGGGTTCTGGATGGGCTTACCCTATGTCATGACCTCCATTTGGGTCATTTCAGCCGCCGTGTTAATGTTCAAGTTCAAGCTGCCTCAGGGAGCTGAGACAGAAGGACGCTACGAATTATTGGATCGACACACAGATTAACGATGGGATAAGTTAGAATCAAGGCGTAAACTTATAGAAGGATATCAACAGATAGAGTTTAGAAGCATGATTACATGGGACGGTTTTTTTGTAAGGGCCGTTAAAAATAGAAATTTAATCTGAGTTCAAAATCCGATCAAGCACGCGAGGTGTGAAGCACGCAGAGACACAGGGTCGGGAAAATATGTGAGGTTTTATGTCGCAGCAAGCAATTCTCACAATGGGACAGAAATTATACAAGCAAACACGGACGGCAAATTCTTCCAGATGTAATGATAAACCAGTTCCTTCGTGGTCGATGTCTATACATTGTTTGGGGGAGAAAAAAATTAAGAAGCGCTAATTGTGATCTGACAGGTTCATATCTCTGCATATTTGACCCTTCATTCATAGGCCACCAACCTTCCATTAGCCACAAATATATTTGCGTGTTCTTGTCTCCGTCATTTCCTCGTTTCTACCCCCCATATCTTAGTGGAATCTTCCACAACTGTGTATCGACTCTTGCACAATCAGCTACCTGAAACTAGAATGCAGACTCCACGAACAAAGAGGGCCCATGAAACCCCTTACGATTAGACAGCCAGTTCCATCAAAACAGTGAGCGAGCGACACGGCGATTCAAATAGTTTCTCTTTGTGCGGTGCCGATGGTTAACTTCATCGTGCAGTTCACACAGACCACTGAAATGCAAGTCGACGACACTCATTTTTCATCATGACCATGACATGAAACATCTGTTTCCTATGAGCGGCACACCCAGATGCTTTGAGGTTACAGGCTTTATTCGCCCTCGAACCCTGACTCTTGACCTCTTCAAGAGTGAACCAGGAATTTAGACGGCCAGACGTAAGAAAGTCTACGAACATCACGTAGTTTCCTCCTTCCAGGTAAGAAATAAGCTTTTTGATGTCAGATAAATCAGCTAACCCGGTTGTCAAGATGTGAAACGGCGGAGCGTGCCATGAAAGTTCCGACATGCTCTCAGGAGGAGTTTCAAGCTTCTCTGTCGCGGAAATCAGACGAGGTCGCTTGCGGCTAACCTCTCCTTCGATGTGGTTCTCGGTAGAACTGTGTAACGCAATTATCATGGATCGTTCCTTTTCAAGCTCTTTCAATGCAGCCTCTTGTTGAGTCTTGTGTTTGTCAATCTCAGCTTCCATGCCCTTGATGCGATCACCAAGACTATCATTTTCTCCATGTAGTTGCGTAATCATATCCTGACTGGACTTGAGATCGTTTTGAGTTTTCTCTAAGGCTGCGTAAGTCTTCATTTCCGAAGACTTGTGCTTGTGGACTTGCTCCTGAGCATCTTTCTCAAGTTGTTTGGTCATCAAAAGTTCATTCCGAGTCTTATCGAGGTCCGATTCCAGGTTTTCAACTTTGGCTTTCAAAGGATCGTTGCCAATCATAGTTCGTAAACTGTCGTTGAAACGACTTTGGATCACATTGGCAAGCGACTCCTGGCTCTGGGCAGCAGCCAAATGGGCCTTCAGTTCGAGGCGTATTCTTTGCGATTCGTCGAGCCTTTCCTGGACAGTTTTGAGTTTCTCATCCTGGTCGCAGATGATGCGTTCCCGTTCAACGCCTTCGTCGATCGCTTTGCTGAGCTGGGCCTCGAGGACATCCGCGCGAGCAGCGAGGTCCTCGTACAATCTTCGAACATCGTCATGGCATCTAATAGAGCGAGAGAGTTGATCCGTAATGTCTTTATTCTCTAACTTCATGTCGTTCATGCGCCGAATATGGTCATTTGAACGGATTTCGGCATCGTCTTTGAGTCTTTGGCAAGAGGCGAAACTGTCAGTAAGCTGGGCTTTGAGCCCAGCAACCTTTTCAACATGTTTCATCTTGTCCGTGAGCAGTTTGCTCTCTACCTCTGACAAACGCGTTCGGAGCATCTCGAGTTCGTCTGCAGCTTTCTTGGCTACCGTGGCAGACTTCTTGCGTGGATCATGTAGAGTCGTCATAGGTACCTCGAACTTCTGTTGACGTAGCTGTCCCACATTGACATTCTCCTCTTTCACTGTGCCGTCTTGGAACACATAATCCCTCCCGCCTTCCTCGAGAATCTTCGAAGCCCACCATCGAAATGCCGCTGAATATTGGTCGCCGCTATCGATGACAGTCTGGGTTGGCCAAGGAAATGCTGCTGATCCAGTCTTCTGGGCTACTGGTGGTTAGGATTTTGAGGCCGCAAGTAACAGTATAATTCAAGGCACTGACCGAGGATATTCCACATTTTCCAATCTACCAACCATTGGAAGTAACCTTCCTGGCATTCGTGCCAGCCAACGTTGAGCAGATCTCTCGAGACTGCCTCCTCGCTCTGGACGCGGAGAGATTCCTTCTCCGAGTGAAAAGAAACAGGGCAGGAAAAGATTGGCATTCGTGAGAAGTAGTTCTCAAGATAGGCTCGTCGGAGGGAGGAACTTGGGTTTGGGCCAACCCATGGCATCTGCCAATGAGCAGTCGAGGTGAACTGGGAAGGGTGGCCCGGAGTCCGAAGCGTGAGCTCGGTGCCTTGAAATGACATGATGCCTTCGGTGTTTCTCGTGGCGATCTTAGAAGCATCCCATGTCGTGAAGATGAAAAGGGGGACTTGGTGTTGAAATTGAGCGAGGATGCTGCCTTCGCAAGTGGTCGGCAGTTGCAGTGCTGGCTGCCAGCTGGCACCAACGCCTGCCATTGCAGTCCAGAGCTGAGACGTAGGGAAACAGCACTAAAAAGATGAAATGATGCTACAGTAAAAAAAATAAAAATAAAAGAAAGCAAGAGCTTCTGAATTCTAGTCTCGAGGTTTGTGGGTCAATGCAGATAGTGATGATAGAGGCATGGCATGTTATTTGGCGGAAATCCCACATTATAAGCAACAAAACGGGTCAATTTACTAACTTAACACATGCTGAGCTTGTACATAATTCCTGAATCACTGATCCATCCAGGAAGAGATGCCGATTTTTTATCCTTTGCCTCCTTGTCATTTCTCGCCCCCTTCCATGTCGCTTTAAAGACAGATGCCTGGGCAATCCGCGCCTCCGTTCTTGGGATCGCATTCGTCATTGGGCATATCGTAGCAGTATAAGCCCTTGGGACATTTCTTTCCAATGAAGCCACCGCACGTGGGCGCTTTGTTGGGAATACAGATGCCAGGTGCATCACACGCCATCCCGCAACTACCTTGGAGAAGAGCGCGAGGGTCGTCTTTGCAAGTCGAGCCCTTCTTGCAATTCACGGGGGTGACGCGCATGCCTCCGCAGCTAGGGAACGTCTTTTTGTAGTAGCAGGTGCCTTTGCACTTGTTGAGGTTCGCGCACTTGGCGCTGTCGGGGACACACTTTTGGTCGTCTCGGCAGGGTGCAATTTTGAGGCCACACGGAACCCCAGAGCTGGGCCCAAGAGGCTTAGTATATCTGGCGGCGGCGGAGAAGCCAGTCAGGCCGAGAGCAATCACGGTGATGAAATTCTTGAGAAGCATTGTGGATCGTGGGACAGTCAAGTCAATGAGTTACTGTAGAGGATGGTGATGGAGAGCACAAGCTATAGTGCTGGGGAACGCCGGTTACTTATACCAGAGGCGCGGACGTGCGAGCCAAAATTCTCATTCCAATTACAGACTACCTTCAGCTCGTTTACACAGTCATATCGCACAGAAATTCCCGCCAAATCCTCCACCAAAGTCCGTGGGCTGAAACCAGCTGAGACGCTGGGGGCGCTGGGGCGCATAGCATGCCATTTCGTTAGCTTGTTTATAACCTTAACATGAAGCTAATTGGACGTCGTCTAGTGGAATGCACTGCGCCAACTCTATTCCCCAGCCCGTAAGCTGACGCTCTAATTGCCCCGAAGGCCATCGCGAAGTGCTTTTTAAATTGCATCTGCCGAGGATGACAAAAAACACGGCACACCACGACGGAATTATATCATGAAGCCCAACGGGAAACCAAGTTAAAATAAAATAAAAAAGGGTTCAAAAGGTACTTAGTATCAAATAATACAATATTATGTTAATCTAGCTTATATATGAGTACTGTTTATTTCATCATAACTTTTCTTGTACATGGCTCGGGAGAGAATTTTGCCTGGTGTGTCATTATTCTGTCACCAGAGGAGCTCCCCTTCTGTGGCGCATCACCCCGCCATTCCAACTGAAATGATCAGCAACAGCACCCAATCACGCCCGCGCACTAACGAGAGCTTTTGATAATGTGGCTTCCCCTTTACGAGACCGAAAATAGATCTGCCGGAGCTTGCGAGACGGTACTAGGTTCCCCGTGCTGCCGAGTCACCCGCACGTGGTCCAACAGCCTTTTGCTACCTTGAGCATTTGATGCGACGTGGATCGGCCGATCGCCCGACTGCTGCTCCAAACACCATCTACCTCTTTCACGAGGTTGTATGATCGTCACATGGGTGGGAGCAGGGATACAAGCTGATATTACTGGAATTTGTTCATGACGTGTCGAGGTAGGCAACAACGCCTTGCACACTGTATACAGCTAACATGTCTCACAACATAACGAGGATGGCAGCGCTACTTTCTGCGGCCTCGGCCAGTGAAGCCCCAACCGATCTGGTTTGCCATCTTGACATTGACGCTCAATTCATCAGCATAAGCATATACGAGACCCGGGTTCTTTTGGAACCATCTTCCACACATGACGACATCGAGGCCCTTTTGAAGTAGCTCCTCTGCCAGAGTCCCCGTGCTGATGCCCCCCACAGCGGAGACGATCATCTTCCCCTGAACAGCCTCCAGGATCTCCAGCGCAAAGCCCGCCTGGTACCCAGGCCCGGATTTGATGCTCGTCGACTGCTTTGGGTGGAGACCGCCAGAGCTGACATCAAGAAAGTCAACGCCCCGCTCTGCAAGCAGCGGCGCCAGTTTGCAGGAATCCTTGACGGTCCAGCTCTCGGGGAACTCATCCTGCATGTCATCGAACCAATCCGTCGCGCTGAGTCTGACAAACAGCGGCATCTCTTCGGGCACCACTTCTCGAACAAGCTCGGCAATCTCAAGGACCAATCTGGCCCGGTTGTCCCAGCTCCCACCGTACTTGTCTGTGCGCTTGTTGCTAATAGGGCTGAGGAATTGGTGGATCAGATAGCCGTGGGCGGCGTGGATCTCGACCACGTCGAATCCAGCCTTGACAGCCCTCTTTACGGCGTCCACAAAGGCAATCTTGAAGGCCCCAATCTGCTCCAATGTCATCTCCTTGGGGTGAGGGTACGCTTCATTAAAGGGAATGGCAGAAGGAGCGTAGACCTCGTCAGGCCAGCCACCCACCTCTTCGGGAGCGGTCGCATTCATGTGAATGAAGGGGGGCGTCGTGCTCGCCTTCCTCCCTGCATGGCTCAATTGAATACCAATTTTCTGATTCTGACTGTGCGCAAAGTCTATGATGCGTCTTAAGGGCTCAATTTGGCCGTCCTCCCATAATCCAATATCTTCAGGGGTGATGCGGCCTTCTTTTTGGACTGCCGTGGATTCCATAAGCGCCAAGCCGGGCCCTCGCTGGATGATGCCCCCGAGATGCGTTAGGTGCCAGTCAGTAGCGTATCCATCCCTTGCAGAGTACTGGCATAGTGGGGCCAGGAACAATCTGTTTTGGAAAGTTACACCCCGAACGGTCAGTGGTGTGAATAGTTTGGGCAACTGCTGTTCATCTTTGATGGCTATCGCAGTTCCCGAGGGGGGATCTTGTTCGGGTGTGTAATAGGGTGCGCCTTTGGCTCCAACGTTGGCCACTGGCGAGGTGAGCGCAGCCCCAGCATGTACAGATTGTGCAGTCATAACTGAAGACAATGATCTGTTGACAAGGAATTTGTTTATAGCTGGTGCTTGAAATTAAATTGTATCATGCACATATTATTGCTTTATTTATCAGAACGTCCCAATATTACCCAGCAAACCCGTCCCGGAGTCCAGGATTTTCGCCGAACAAGTCCCCTTCAGGTGAGCAAGCAATCCATCAACTTTGACGAGGGAAGCTGTGCCTAAGAAAAGAAAATCAGCCTATTTGTCATGAAAAACGAGGAATCCGTTGTTTCCTGCTCTCGTCTCCAGTTTTTTTCTTCTTGAAATCGTGTACTTCTCGGTGAAATTCCATGTTGCCGCATGTATTTGTCATCCCCAACACTAGGAACCATTTTTGTATTATGAGGTATGGTCAATTGTTCTCCGTTTCACGCCATTTCAAGGTCTCAGATAGACTTACCCGGCATGAATCATCCAGGAAATAGCGATTCACGTAGCTATGGCTGCAAACTCAACCTCATTCGATCGCTAGCTCACAAGAGTCGGATCTAATAATAGTCAAGGTTAGGCTTCAGCTTCGCACCAGGCATACCATATTGAGGCTAGTTTCATTCTCAGCCTCAATCTAGGACTGTTTAATGCTGCTAGAGTAATTTTTGAGAAATCGACTGACAAACATTGGCTCCAACTAAAAACAAGCTCTACCACCATAGGCTCTCTTGTTGGATCCTTTGCCTGTGGCGCCTTGACATGCCAATCAGTGAAAATAACGGCTCAAACCATCTCGCATCTCAATGACCACAAATTTAAAGTAATTAAGCCAAATTAATAGCCAGAGAAAAATTATAAGGAACAAGCAGATTCGACACATCGTATCGACGCGTGAAGCAATATCAAGTAGCATTCACCAGGGTAAATTCCAATCACAACAACGCCACTTGAGATCTTGCCAAACGCCGCCATTAAAAATCCTATCAGTATCAAATTATGCTTAGTGTTAAGCGTGTGTTTCTGTCGTTTTGCTTCCGCTCCACGTGTGGCTTCACAGATATAGAGTTGGAAGGCCAGCCCGTTGTCCCACCACTTTTAGCGGGACGCGCCGGCAAAGTAATTTTTAGGGGATTGCTGGTTATCACTTGCACCCGCTCCAAGCATGCTCGCCACAGAATTCCTCCTACGACGCTTTCTTCCGTGACAGGTCTTTCTCTATCCTTAATCCTACCGACGTGCGGTATTGATACCTCTAATTTACCGAGCCTAGTGCGGGCATTTCGCCTGCATACCTGGGCTTCTTCCAGCCCCAACATCAACTTCCCCATAGGTCTCCAACCTCGCCCGTGGAACTCATTTCTCTCACCCCCTCTGCAAATCCTAAATTATCTCTGCTGCAACTTCGCCTGCGTCCGACATCGTTCTTGCACCTCAACTCCTAGCAAACTTGGTTGGCTGTGGCTGCATGAACTTCCGTGCATGTCTTCATCGTTCGCAACTACTCTGGTTGTAATGAAAAGACTGTGGTTCCCAATGTGATACAGTGATTGTTTCTTTGAGGTGAAGAACGCATATTTTTGTCCTGGCCGTCTCTCAGGCCAATACAGCGAAAATAAAAAGAGTAGGACAGGAACGATGCATCATCATAGTGCTGATCTAAAGAGCAAAAAGAACAAACATCTCCGGTACAGGGAATCGAACCCTGGGCTCCGCGGAACTGATCTCTCAGGTTGTGAGAGCGCGAAATGTTAGCCACTACACCATACCGGATAGTAGTGATTGATGTTGGCGGGGAAGTTAATTGTTCTGAGGAGACTAGTGTGGCGGGGTTTTGGAGGGCTAGGGAGAGCGCAAGGATCCATACACTGTGAGAGCAATCAATGGTCGACAGAAACAAATCATCCGCCAGCCATTTGCAAGCTATGGTCAGACGGGTGGGATATTCATGTGAACTCTTATGGGGGCGACATTCTTTTTTTGGCAACTCACTTGAGGACATACATATTTAGATATGGTCGATGGCACGGATTTTATGCGCACGCTGTATAGATGGAGTAGTTCAGCTCCTCGATTTTGATTCGGCTTTGGTCGGAAGCAGGGTCTAATGAACGACTGGCTACATTTTATCAGTCGCTTCATCCTGAATCGTAGGCAATATAGATAATCTGAAAAAATGAATGCTTCTCCTTCACGTCGCTGGTGAGCCCCTGTCGCCATTGCTTGGAGTGACCACCACCCTCACTAGATCTCAGTACATCCATCCAAACACTTACATAGACTCCAGCAAAAAGAGTACATTATTATTCCGCAAGGACAAAAAGAAATATCCTCCGGTACAGGGAATCGAACCCTGGGCTCCGCGGTACTTGTTCTCTCAAGTTATGAGAGCGCGAAATGTTAGCCACTACACCATACCGGACTGTTGTTTGGTTGTGACAACCTTCAGAATTAAGAGCCCCATTCAAACCGGCGATGATCTCGTCGTCTGTACTCATGGTCTTGGTCAATCCCCCTAGTGATTATCTAGTAAAATTAGCCTAGATTATTTCTGTGGAAAGGACATCGATAGTCTCTCGTGGCGGTTTAAGCTCTCGTTATCCAACTTCTAATTCCCCCATCCATTCGCTTAACTTCGCTAGGAAATCGTGAACCCATCAATCTCCGACAGTGCAGTTGTGTTGGAATAAGTCGCTTACAGTCCGTTCAATGCCATGATAGACTTCTGCTGTTTGTGGAACAACTCATAGAATCCTATGGCTGCAGCATATTGTTCTGGCCAGTTAGTAGCTCCGAGACACGGCCCTAGCCGCCATAGAGCTCGATAAGGAGGGTAAGCACTTAGAAAAGGTAATCTTTTAAGAGCTTTTTCTTTTTCTCCCCACTCGATCTACCAACATCAAGTCAATATTTGGGCAAACGGAGTGACTAAAAGGAAATTGAATGCGATCCAATATAAGATCAATATTATTTATTTCGTTTTTATCGTAAGATTACAATGCACGTTTGCCTTATATGCAATCTTCCAGCACTCTTCGGCCAATTTGCTCTGTTCTTACCGTAGCGTGCCGATGCATGTCTAAGTTGAGAAATGAGTGATGTATTACTGCTCGTGTCGAATACTACTGTGTAATTTTCGGCACGTATTGTTATGTTTCTTTTTCCTTATTTTGGAAAGTATATGCTCGAGTTGATTGGACCACCGTAATGCTGTGATGCGATCCCTGTGCCGTGTGTCACTAGCCGACTCCCCCCTCTCGTGCATGCTACGCTCGTTAACCTTGACCTGTTCATAACTTTGCTCTAAATAATACACAGAAATAGTCCTCCGTCTCTTCGCTATTTGTCCTATTAATGCCCCCCCAAGACGTGTGCTGCGGGCCCTGGATGGTACGAGGCGGCGCCTGATTGTTCTTGATTACCAGGTCAGGGATCCCTCGCTTGCGGGAAACAGCCGTCCCCCGCTTACTTTCTCACCCAATCGACCCTTTAGGCTGACACGGCAATGGATCCTAAGCAGCTGAATCATCTACCTCCATTGCCGCAACATGGCCTTGAGGCAAAGTTCATCGTCCAACCGCAGCGACGTGTTAAGCGATGCGGGTACCGCTCGAGAGGAATACAAAATCTGTGGACAAGAATCCAAGATAGTGTGCCACTGGATGAGGAAGAATGGAAAGAGAAGAGAATCAACAGCGGATTTGATACCCAGCAAAAAGCAGTTGCGATAGTTAGAAGAGCTATCTCTCCCTCAGACCCACCACCTTCAGCAAATTTACAATGGCTCATCGCTGTACTCACTTGCAGTGTGGTGCAGCGTTGTACCAAAGAAAAGACAGAGTCCTACAACAATCTTCGGGCTCGTCTTGGTACCCAGACTGGCAAAACCACCCTTGATCATTACATGCGCTTGGGGATGAACTTTATTCGCTTACTGGATGATATTCATCAAGAAGGGCTGCGGCATCGCATTTTTGAGCATGCCTTCTTTTATGGTTTGTTGAATGCTATGGTGATGCTTCCCCGAAGCTAATCGAGACAGCGCCTATTCGCATTACCAATCTCCAACCGATCACTCAGTACTCTAACAAATTCAAAGGATATTTCAAACACGCCCCTACGCCTCCCCTGGAATTCCAGGCCTCGGTAATTCCTCATATATCCTTTATAATCCATCAGCGGATTCCCCAGTTTAGGTGAATTGAGCATTCTAAGAAAAATCACAGACTAACAGAAAGCTACAGCTACAGCCAGGTTTGCGAAGTATTGAAGACTAAATTATCCAGCGAAACCGAGTATACAAAATTTCTATGCCTCATCGAATCGCAAAAGCCAATTTGTCCCTCCCTGATTCTCATCGACCCAAACCCCCGCAGGTCCTCGTACCGAGACGTAGATCTTGATGTCGATGATTCTACCAGAATTGTTTGCACCATCAAGAATTACAAATTATTCGACATTCCCAATGAGGTGCAAAGTATAGCATTCGAAGCGGGCTGTAGGAAGCGTGGCTTTAATCCGCTTCCAACGGGCGTCGCCCCTCAAGCCCGATTTTATGGCTATGAGTGGGATCCCATACAAGATGCGGTGCGACGTGGAGTAATTGCCCACTTGGTATGCTCGGATGCCATCCTAGATTTTTGCAGGCTAACGATGAACAAGCGCAATTTGGACCTGCTAGTAATTAAAGAGGATAACCCAGCCAAGACTCGAGCGGTCCACCATGAGACTGGGCCTATACAAAACCCAACTGGAAAGATTCAAATTGTGATACCTGTGACGCTTGGAGAAGACCAAAGAGTATGGGTCAGTGGTCATGAATGTGGACATGAGTCAATTCCATGGAACATCGAGTCTGGCTTCATACTCAACGAGGAGACGTGGTTCTCAACGGAGCGCCCTATTGACTACATCTCGATAACATTAAACACAGCTCCACCGCTGAAGTATTAAATTTTGTCCCGATTTAAATTCGGTACTGGATTATAAACAGGGCGATGTGCCGTGAGTAGAGCATTTCGAGAAACCAAGTGGTTTGATGAACCGGCTTTAACGAAAAGCGGAAGGGTTGAGACATGAGGCACGAGAGTAATTATGGATCATATTACGGATTTGATGGATAATCGAAATCCTCAAGTATAGAAAACTGGGCTCCTGTGAATAAACGTGCTCAACAAGAATGGATATTATGCAGAGCAAAGCACAGTCGATGGACAGTCTGGCGGAAGGAGAATGCAGGTTTTAGGTAACCTTGAATATTTTATCGTTGCCGGGGCCCTTTATATCTGTTCATTGTTTATGATTCACAGAGGCTTTACCTGAACACGGCATCTGTGATCAATGTTACGCGGCAATGGACGCAGACCCGCAAAACCACAGTGTGTAGCAATTGGGGAGCAAGGCATTGGTCAAAAGCCGGGCGGGCTTATCAAGGCATAGTCACTGCTGAACAATGGATTAATTGTCGGTAATTGTGACCCTTGCTTGACATAGCACCATTTTAAAGAGCATGGTCGTGTAGATCTTTACTATGCGGCTTACCTACTGAGCCCAACTCGCTGGCCACCCATTATACAGGCCATACAAGAACCTCTTTAGTCCCACATGCGAGCGAATCTCACCAGCCTATAGGCAATAGAGTCACGGAGCCGTGATATTCAGGCTAGGTCTAGGAGCGCACCAACAGTTTGAGTGTGGCAAAGCATCCGATCAGTATTTCCAGCACGATAGCTTCAAGGCATTTGGTGATTTCATATTGTCAGCTATGGCAAAGGTAAAATTAACACTCCGGTAATGCGTAGTGCAATGGTGCTTTATATCCATTTGACAGATGATGCCCAGTCTTTCGTATCCAGAGTGAAGATGATACTTCAGATAAGCATCATAGTGTCTAATTGAGACCTCGACATCCATCAATCAGCCAATCACAATCCGGTATGGTGTAGTGGCTAACATTTCGCGCTCTCATAACCTGAGAGATCAGTTCCGCGGAGCCCAGGGTTCGATTCCCTGTACCGGAGATGTTCATTCTTTTTGCTCTATGTGGGGTTGATGTGCTTCATTTTTTGGTTGGGCAAACAAACAGCTGGTTATGTGAGATGGGGTGCATTACCGAATGACGATAGACGGAAACCAGAAAAAAGCCCAGCCAAACCTACGGGGCTGAATAACAGCTTTCAGTTGTCATTTTTGTCTGGTTGAAAAACAAGTAGCGGGTTTGATGGTGAAATATGACTTATTGTAAAAGATAAGTAAGGATTATGGGGAACTAGATGTCATATAACAACGTTATTCAAAGGACAACCCATAATTGGTTGGCTCTCACGACTGAAGGCCGAATTGGTAAGGATAAGCATGTTCACCTGACTCGTGGATTGCCATATTTTTGTCAGGTTGGGAAGACTTTTTTTTTTTTTTTTTTTTTTTTTTTTTTTTTTTTTTTTTTTTAGCTTGGGCATGAGGGAGAAGGCTACAGGGTGGGCGGGTAAACGTTCTATGCATGCTTATATACCATGAAGGCATAGCGAGTTCAACATCCTTAGCACCTGAATTTTGCGTACTACTATGAACAGAGGTCCCCTATAAGTCTTATTAGTGGCACGGGCAATTTGCAGGCACCAAGGTAGCCAAATTCCCTGAGCTTTTACAGCATGCCTCCAAACCACCCCACGGCGGTTGAGAGAGGGCTTGATATGTCACAATCGTGGGATAAGCTTTTTGCGCAAAAGAGGCGCGCATGCGCGGATGCAAATCTGGGGTTTAGCATCCGTATTCCTAATGAGCATTCCGAAGTAGCGTCTAGCCTCGGGGAGCTAGTGGGATTTTGACGTGGTTTATAATGAGCTTATTTGAAATCAACGGCAGCACGTTCGTCTACTCTATTGGTCCCTCAGCGTTCAGTGAGCTGAAGCAAACATGCCAAAATATGCAACAAGTACCAAGATGTAGCCAGGATCAATGCCAAAACAGATGGAAACCGTCTGCAGATGAAGGCGCATGAACCATTCCGCATCTCGCATTATAAAGCTTCATAATCATCGTCTACTCCACCGGCTTTCGGACCTCTCGGCATCCCACTTCGGAGTGCGGGGATTTCATTTCCAAGACATTCCGGCGGATTACGTTAGCAACCGGCCGGGTCGCACTCGTGTAATAGCCCGCCCCAATGAGGCGACGATGCCCTCAATTGCGTATAAGTTTCCTCTTGGCCCTTGACCACTAAACAGGCAAATCGCTGTTGTCCAACTGAACCATTGCAAAATTCTAACCAGCCCAAATCGCTTCGCAAAATGACAAGATTCGTCGTCAGCGTCACCTCCGACACGGTATGCCCGTGGTGCTTCGTCGGCCGCAGGCAGCTCCAGGCCGCTGAGAGGCTGTGGAAGCAAAGGTACCCCGACTCAAATGACACCTTTGCCGTGAGCTACCTTCCGTACCAATTAAACCCGTACGGGCCCAGAGGCCCGACATCGAGCATCTCCAAGGAACAGTTTTACAACGAAAAGTTTGGCAAGGAGCGCACCAAGATGATGCATGGGCGCCTGGCAGCCATTGGAGAGGCTGTGGGCATCAACTTCAAGTTCGGCGGACGCACGGGAAGCTCAAGAGACTCGCACCGCCTGGTCCGCCTCGCCAAAAAGTACGGCCATGAGACCGAGCTCAAGGCCATTGACGGACTGTTCTCCACCTACTTCGAGAAGGAGGGCGACATTACCAATTATGAAACGCTGAGGAGCATCGCCACAGATGCGGGCATCCCTGCCGAGGAATTCCAAAAGGCCATTGTCGAAAGCGACGAGGGCGGTGCTGAGGTTGATGACGCTGCCAACCAGGCGAGACTCAACGGAGTCTCTGGTGTTCCGGATTTCGTCATCCAGGACAAGTACCAGCTTCATGGAGCGCAAGACCCAGAGAGCTTTGTCCAGGTATTCGAGAGGATCAAGGCGCAGGAGGCCAAGAACGCGGTAAATTAATTATTAGTTTAATAATATAAAGACCTGAGTTGGTGCCTTTGGGTTCACGGTCGCTCGTCGGCAGATCGAAAGTACACCTCTGCGCGCTTCTCAAGCACATCATTCCACACTTTCTGCTCTTGGAATCCGGGTACATAGAATAATATACCCAGCTCTTGGCTCGTCCACCAACTTGCTCTGTCCATGTTTCCCGAGCCCATGACGAGATATTCGTCATCCACCAAGGACATCTTGAAATGACTGATGACGGGCTCATCCTCCATGTCGTGCCTCTCGGCCCGCTGTTCGTAGTAAAAAATCTCAAGATTCCCAGGCGCCACTGATTGGGATTCGGGATCAGACGGGCGAGGCCGCTGCAGTAAAGTCTTATATCTCTGAACAAACTGACGTAAGCATCGTGATGATGTAGTGCCGGCGGTAAGGAGCTGTTCCCAAACCATGACTTCCCTGCTTGTCCTGACCTGAACATCCACTCCACGGGATAAAGCGTCAAGAAGAGCCTCAACAAATGGCCATGCTGTAACGTTGGGGGTACAGACGGTGATTTTTCGTTGGGCGTTGGCAAATAGAGTGAGCAATGCCGCGTTTAAAGGAGTAATGGGAGGGTCCTTGTGCGAGAAAAATGGGAAAAAGGAGAATCCAGGGTTTCGGTGGTGTGAAGAAGGAAGAAAGATGGTCGGCACAGGGTCTTTGCTCTGGTAAGCGGTGGCTTGGGTTGCCGAAGCTTCATCGCCATTGGTAATGAGTGACACACTAGTCGGGCGATTCAATGGGCTGCGTTCCTCAGTTCCATCAAGAAGCTCGGAATTCCCAATCGTTTGAGAATATTGTGCCAATTGCGACTTATTTCCAGATCCCCAGACTCTCTCATAAAAAGCAAGGAGCTGGTCCACAATGTCACCTTCCACCTCGACACACCCCTCAAACCATCTTTCCCAGCTGACATTGCAGCTAGGGACCCAAGCCCTTGCTCCATCAATAATGACGAATTTCGGGTGCATGACACTGAAGGGGGTGAAGAAGAGGCTCTTGACTGTCAGCTCAATCCCACTCTTCCGGAGCGTGTCCTCGTCGGGAAGGCCCAGCTTGGGCCATCGGGACGGGGGGTAGATGTACCCATCCCGTGAAGCGGTGTGAAAGAGCTTTTGGAATAGGCCATATGATGAAAAACCAATTGTGATTTGGAGAGGAGAGGCCGGCTTTGTTTGAGCGCGCGTCAAAGCAAGCTTCAGAATAGTCTCACGGATGGCATCCAAGGAGGGCGAAGCAGCCCAGTAGCAGGTGATGAGTTGGACAGAGTGCTTAGCAGAGAGGATGGCGGGAAGGAGAGCGCGGGTGTATATGGAATGGCCGGTTCCTACGTAAAACGCCCTGGGATGGCTCGTTGTGATGAGGGAGTCAATGTCATTGACATGGTGGTTTGGAAAGTCGTGTTGTTGCTGGTCGCGGCGGGACTCTAGCAGCTCCCTCCACGGCTCAACAAATGAAGATGGAAAAGAGGTCATGGTTCCGGTGGTTGGGTGGAGAGAGAGAGTGTGTGTGTGTGAGATCGATCTTGTCAGCAGGTATAAGTAGATGTGATCATTCTGGGGTTGCAACAACGGCAAGGCAAAGGTGATGAGGTGTGTTGAGTGAGGAAAGGGAGCAAGATTGGCCGCCAAACGCGTGGCAAGCAGGCGAAGCTGCTTGGCGGGAAATGGGATGATGATAGTGCTCCACCGGGCAATTTACGGAATGAGTTTTGGGATGCAACATTCAACTTCGCATCTGTAGGCAAAAGAGGTTTATTCCGGTCGTAGTTGAATTTATCTGCATATATTAATGCCATGATTCAACGCATCCATGGGGTGGGCTAAGCCAAGCACACGCTGGTGGGGAGGCGGCCAGCGTGATGGCGCTGACTGTCCACTCCAACAACTAACTAGTTCAACTTGGTACCACAAGCACAACCCAACACCAGGGCATTGCGTGCCCTCCGCCGTTTAATCGCATTAAGTGTTTACCTTGAAGCGAAACAAACACAGCACAAGCCTGCGACGGTCCACCAAATACATGCTGCCTATCCGCACAACACACAGCCGGATGAGGTAAGCCCGTAACTAAACGAGCCATGGTCGCTCTCATCTCTCTCACTCACCGCCTTTGAGCTGTCCTGGGCAGAATCCCCCACCACGCTACCACTATCCATATCCACTCACTCCACCGACGGCTGCAGTTCGCTGTATTGCGACTCCTATCTTGTCCGGGCCTCAATCCCAATGGTCGATATACCCCTGTTCTAGCTTCGTCTGTCCTTTCAACTTTGTCTGCCTCCACAGCCTCTTCCCTCCGAATCCGAGCCTTCACATCGTCAGCGCAAGCCGCGCACCGTCGCCCCCTTTCTGCGCCGCAACCATGCTGTCGGGCGTCCTCATCTTCAACCAAAAGGGCGAGAACCTCATCTTCCGTGCGTTCCGCAACGACTGTCGCCCCCGCCTCGCCGACGTCTTTCGAATTCAGGTCATCTCGAACGCCCAGGTCCGATCGCCCATCCTCACCTTGGGCAGCACCACCTTTAGCCATGTCAAGCACGAGAACATCTACCTCGTCGCCATTACCAAGAGCAACGCCAATGCCGCCCTGGTCTTTGAGTTCCTCTACCGCCTGATCCAGCTGGGCAAGGGTTACTTTGGCAAGTTTGACGAGGAGGCCGTCAAGAACAACTTTGTCTTGGTCTATGAGCTTCTGGATGGTACATTGCACCCGTCTACCCAAATCCTCCCCAGCCCTCGATGCTAACCTGTCTCCTCTCCTGTTCCAGAGATTATCGACTTTGGCTACCCCCAAAACACAGAAACCGACACGCTCAAAATGTATATTACCACCGAGGGAGTCAAGTCGGAATCACGCCGCGAGGACACGTCCAAGATTACCATGCAGGCCACAGGAGCTTTGTCCTGGCGCAAGGCAGACGTCAAGTACCGTAAGAACGAAGCTTTCGTCGACGTAATCGAAGACATCAACCTCCTTATGTCAGCCACCGGCGCCGTCCTGCGCGCAGACGTCACAGGCCAGATTGTCATGCGCGCTTACCTGTCCGGCACCCCCGAGTGCAAGTTTGGCCTCAACGACCGACTATTGCTCGACAACGACGGCCTCCTCAGCCTCCCCAGCGGAAATCGCATGGGATCAAAGGCCACCAAGGCCGCCGCCGGCAGTGTCACGCTCGAAGACTGCCAGTTCCACCAGTGCGTGAAGCTCGGCAAGTTCGACAGCGACCGAATCATTAGCTTCGTGCCCCCCGACGGCGAGTTCGAGCTCATGCGCTACCGTGCCACCGAAAACGTCAACCTGCCTTTCAAAGTGCACGCCATTGTCAACGAGGTCGGACGATCCAAGGTCGAGTACAGCATTGGTGTCAAGGCCAACTTTGGCTCCAAGCTGTTTGCGACCAACGTCGTCGTCAAGATCCCCACACCGCTCAACACGGCCAAGATTACCGAGCGGTGCACACAAGGCAAGGCCAAGTACGAGCCCAGCGAGAACGTTATTGTGTGGAAGATTGGCCGATTCACGGGCAACAGCGAGTATGTGCTGAGCGCCGAGGCACACCTAACCAGCATGACCAACCAGCGCGCATGGAGCCGGCCGCCGCTGAGCGTAAACTTTAGTCTGCTCATGTTTACAAGCTCAGGTCTGCTAGTGCGGTATCTCAAAGTGTTTGAGAAGAGTAATTATTCAAGTGTAAAGTGGGTGCGCTACATGACGAGGGCGGGCTCGTATGAAATAAGGTGAGCTTATCCGTTGCTACAAGGAGAGGACACAACTAACGTACAGCAACAGATTTTAACACAGCAAGATGTTTACGAGGGGCGGCAGAATATGTACCATGTATGGCGTTTCGGTAATTCCCGGCAAAAGTCAAAGAGCGGGCATGATTCCTTGGTTTTGTCAACATTGACTTATCATTCATCATTACATATATTCTCATTTACAGTGACTTTGTGACGACGCAGCCGTGACGACTCGCCAGCCGGTTGCTGTTGAAATGCTAGGATTCTCGTGTCTTTCCCGATCAAGATTGAACGCCCAATTATAACACCAACCCCAGCAGCTTAGAAGATAAACAAACCCCCCACGAGACTGTGTACAATATAGAAGAAGCATGCCGCAATTATTCGTCATCCTCCACCATCAACACTCTGATGCCCTGAAAAACACTCTCCCCTCCCTGGTGCTGATGGAGGCGGATTGCACTGTTGATCAAAAACGCAAACCCATACGTCGGATGGCATTCGTTCCATCCAAGCGCCTCCAGGTCAAAGACCTCGACGTACCGCCTCCCAACGGCGCGGATAACATCCCCCGGCCTCTCGCTGTCGCCCCCCTTGCCGTCCTGGTCCAGTCGCCTCCACAGGCTGCCCCGTCGCTGGAGATCCCCCGCCTTGATGCGCTGTCGGCTGCTGCACTCCCCGCATCGCCCCGCACATGTGTCGACCAGGTAGAGCACCTCGAGATGCCGGTGCAGCGTTGATGCCAGATGCGTAATCTCATCCCATCCCAGCGTATCGTGTGCGGAAAAGACCCAGCCCTCGACCACGTCCAGGGCCACCCTTTTAGCGTCCTGTAGCGTCGATGCGAGCTCGGCGGACCATTGGCTCCGGAGCACCTGGCCGATGCGGGACTGGAACACTTCGGCCTCGGCCTCGGCCTCATGTGCTCCGTGGTTTTTGTCGCGGAAGCGGAGCATGAGGACATCTAAGCTCGAGATGCTGACCTTGCCTCCGCGGCCGGGGAGGCAGACGGTAATTGATCCATCCCTGGATGCCATGGTCTGCGTCGTCCATGCGGCAAGGCGGCTCGTCTGGCGCAATGATCTCGCAATGTGATACATGCTCGGATCCATAGAGCCAAGGTCCAGACAATCCAGGAATACCGTGTTCTTGTATTGCTCAAAGAGAACTCGGTCCTTGATCTCGCAGCCAACTCCGCCAAACGCCCTGCCAGGTCCACCGGGATCTCGAGATGGAAAGCAGACGTCAAAAACCTGCATGCAGGGCCCACTAATACACGCTTCCCATACTTCTGTCTGGAGCTCCAGCGGCAGCTGAGGGAATGAATGGAACGTCATGTCGACAATGGCAGAGTCGTGCGAGAGGCAATCAGATATCAATACAGCCAGAGGCACATGGATGAGAATTATATGAGTAAAGTGGGAAACGCCAACCCTAAACCATAGGTGCTGGTGCTTGTGATGATATAGATGTTACCTATGCCATCTGATATGCCACCAATCCCACGTCAGACTTTTACCTTGGGGCCGTCGCCAGCTGAAAGTCTCCCATCCGACTCCAAGGTGACAATGCATTAGCGCTAAAGGAGGGGGGGGCTTTGGATAGGTGTCGTGCGGAGAAGCTTGGGGGTTGTTTTTGTTTTTCTTTTTACGGATAAGCCAAGATTCATGGTAACTCGGAGGAGATGCATCCTGGGGAACCATTGCGTCATGGGCCGGGGAAAGGAGGGGGGCAAGCATGGGGGCTTATAATGGGAAGCATTTGTATCAATGATGTGGAATCATGATGGCTGGATTGGACTATTTGATTCTGAATAATATCCCGAGTAGCAAGCGTTACCAAACCCATACATACATGGTAAAAAAAAATAAAAAAATAAAAAAAGGCTTTTGAGAGGGAAAAGTTGACGTTATCGCATCCAGGCAAGTTTGTGCAGGTGCAGCTATTCGCACCTCCAAGTTGCCAGCAATACACCCAATAGGCCACCGGCTTGGTCATTCGCAACGGCTTCTCAGCCCACAGTCAGCGCTAATCCAGACGGCCAGAGCTTGAATGTCAGATTGCGGCCGCCTTGTCCTATCGGCGACATATCGCAATCTGATGCCGAGCGTGCTTGGATGGTCAGACTTGGACAGCGGTGTTGATAAAGGGTGGTGCGACCTGTTGTAAGAAGGGGCCTCTCAAGACGCAGGGGGTGATCAGCTTCTTGTTCCCCGCGAACAATAACCCCCCGTTTTTTTTTTTTCTTTTTACTCTGCAGGTTAAAAAAATACCAAATTGGGCGTTCAAATCTTGTCGTTGGTCGGAATTGGGAACGTCTCTCTACAAACCACCTCCTTCCAAGGCTCGTTTCGGCATATGAAATCGAAGACACAGGCGGCAATGGACCATTATCCCCAAGAGACCATCCTGGTTGATTAGTTTATATGATACCGTCCATGGATGCTTTTGGCAGTGGTCAAGTGATTGATTCCAATAGCTCTAGAAACCTTCTCCAACAACCAACGACGCAGTAGGTTGAAGTTGAATCCATCTTCTGTTTTTCGGCTTCCTCTTGTTATCATTTTTATACTTGCGAGTTTCAAACACTCCTACCTTTTTCGTCTCAAAGACAAGCCATCTACTCCATCTTGCTGACCATTCTCATTTGCCAAACAACAATAACAACAACAACATTCTCACTCCTTCCTCTCCACAACCATTCTCATCCTTTTCCCTCGCAACAGCATCTACTCCTTCTAGCCATCTCTAATCGCCGTCTGTAAGACTTCTCCTCCTGGCCTCGGACATGCACTATCAGCGCCGCACGCAAGCTGAGCAGTTTCCGAGACATGCGTCCTTGTGCAACACGCACCCAAATCAGTCCTGACTACCCAGACCACGGCCGCGTGTAGTCCCCTCCCTTCTTCTTCTTCTTTTCCCTTGTCTGTCCACCCTCGTCTCATTTTCGTTGGGTAAGCCATGTGTCCTGCGCGTCATCCCCTCTCCATCTCTCCATTTCTCCATCTCTCTCATGTTTCCCCAATGCCATCGTATCCTATATGCTGTGGACCGCACACGCCCGCACACACGCACACACGGTGACCCATTCTCTCGATCCCGGTGTGATGGGACAGCTGTGCAACTGTGATCCAGTGCCTCTAGCACCCTGTTTCTTTTCTTTGGGTGCGAGTCCCGCCGATCGGTGTTGCGCAAAGTCCGTCTCCTCTCGCATCCTGCATCAGCGGCGCACTGTCAATACGAGACAGATGGATACGTTTATTTATGACAGGGAAAGCAAGGGTTATGCCTTTTCCAGTATTCTTTTATTAGGCATGTCGGCTCTGCACCATCCATTCATAAGCTTCCTATGCTTCAGCATGCATTAGAAGGGCTTAGTCTGTCCCAGACGACAAGCCCTCCAGAAGCAGCCTTTGCGAGGAGATACCCCAGGGTGTCCGAGCCATCCGAGATTACATGAGTTTACGCAGCGACATCAAAGACATAGGCAAGCCGTCTTCCTCCCTTGTGGAGAGACAGGTCCTTGGGCATGTCCATCCGAAGGCGGCTTGTGAACGGCGGCGTCCTGAATCATGGGCGCCTTTGAGTAATTACCAATTTGCCCATTTTGCAACTCGAGGTTTCCAAATTGGGACTCCTGTCCAATCCCATTCCGCTCTTCTGTCTCCCCATCTCTACACGCCACCGCTCCATCGTCGAGAAGCCATCGTTGCTTGATCGGCCCACCCAGCCAGCTCGCCACCAAAAATATCTTGGTCTACTCTTCTCTTCATGTTCGTGATCATGGAAGTTCAGCGCCAAATCCCCCCCCTCCCCTTTTTTTTGGCTTCTCCTTCTTCTTCTTCTTCACCGGCGTACAGAAAAAATTGTATTTTGTTACACGCCTCCAGTTCTGCTCCCCCAAGTGTCCCACCCATCCAACCCTCGTCGTTGGGGGATGCAAATTCATTATTGAACACCTTCTTCTCCCCCTCCATCATCTGGCGCACCTTTACCAGAGACCATTCTTTTGGAAATAGTGGTCTCGAGTTTCCCTTTCCTCCTTTTATTTTTTCCCCTCCTTCCATTACCAATACGCCAAAGACCTGGGCGGCTTTTGCGGCGCCGTTGAGATGCAACGAGGGGACTGCCATGTCTCTCATGGGCTTCCAATATGGAATTGAGATCTTCGGCTATTCGATCTTTGTATCATGCCTCTTTTTTTTTCTTCCTCTTTGAGGCCTCTCCCGTAGATGTAGCATATATAAAACTTGCTAGTGATCGTTTGCAAATGACTTCACCATATACTACATGGCGAGAAGGGGACGTCGACGACCAACTTGATCAAATCAATTCCCATCACACCCTACCTACCTACCTACTTACCTACTACACATCTACGAGCCATTCCCCACCACTTCTTTGCCGCCGCTTTCATCATAATCATCATCACCAACACCATAACCATGTGCCATCAACTCACCTTCCGGCTTGCCTGCGAGCACGTATCCACCCACATACAACCCTGCGCCGCAGGCCTGCCCAACAAGCCGTGCAAAAACCTCACCAAGCAGTCGCTCCCATACCCCCCACCCTCGGGGTACACGCTGCCCAAGTGCCCGCTGCCCGACTGCCCCTTCGAGGCCAAGAACCAGGCCTGGGACTGCTGCTGGTGTGGCAAGACGTGGAATGTCGGCGGCCGCTGCAGCTGTGTCATGATCCTCGAGGGCAGCCAGTACCGGTGCGAGCACATTTGCTGCAAGTCGTGCACGCCTTCGAGGGAATACTTTTCTTAGGAGCAGGGACGGGGAAAAGAGAAAACAAAAAGCAGGGAAGACAAAGAAAGAAAAGGTGGGGGATACGCAATGCTGAGCAACATTTAAGTGTGTGTATGCGTGCTGTGTGGATTTGGACAAGGTTCCTGGACGTTTCGTTCAAGTCGAGAGTCAGGTCGGGTCATCTGCAAACCGAAAAGAGAGAATGTCTGCGGGTTCTGTGCTTGATACCAGGTCAGGTGAGGGAGTTGAGGAGGCCTTTCCGTTGCAAGTTTGCGGTTACACATTCACCATCACTCTAGAAATTGGCTGGACGCTCAGTCTCATATTCTCAGGAAGCTGTTTTAATTTTAATTCTTCACAAACTCGTTGTTATATCACTCATTTAATAAACACAAAAACATTTGTCAGCTCTTAATCACAGTTCATCTTTCAAGGGAGGAGGGGGGAAGAACCGCGGGCCATGTTCATGCTTTCTTATGTGGGTGGTCCCGATGCCCACAGGAGGACAAGATCGCGACCATCTCCGATCTCCAGCCCAACCCCCAAGCCATCCGCGATCTCAACTCTGATGTGGCTTGCTCTGCTGGCCCCGACGATGGCGTCTAGGTTTCATCACACAAGATCCCGTCCACTTGCATCCAGTATCCAGGGGCCCAAATCGTCATCACACAAGGGCAAAATCCTCCCTCGGGGTAATACGAGACCTCAAGTCAGCCTCAGTTTGAGCGAGCCTGCAGCAGATCGGGGAGCCAAGATTCGACCGATCCAGATGCCCGCATGAGTAGGAAGAGGGTCCATCTTCTTGGCATCTACATCGGCTATGCAGGATGTTGTGCAGTCAGCAATTAGGTTTCCGCGGATGTCTCACTTAGAAAGCCTTCAGCCGAAAGGGACTATTTTGAGCCTCAGCTCAGACACCTGCCCAGGAACCTTCTTAGCGAAATGCGCATGTTCGAGGTTCCGTTGGTCCTAGATCCTCACAAACGGGGATCTCGGATCAGATCTGTATCGCCAGCACCCAGGGTTGACGACGGTCCTCTCGATCGATCATCAGAGACATGGCGGCCATCTCTGTCATACTTTGTTGAGGAGGAGTGGGGTGCGCTGCTGTGTTACCATCACAGCTCTCAGGTGCTCTTTTTTCTTTTCTTTTGCGAAGCAATAAATCAGCAATTCCTCTGCATTTCTTCTCAAGGATTCATCTCAGTGGCGGCCTATGAAATGCTGCCAAAGCGGAAATCTTTGCCCTCGTATCACCGTCTCGAGTCCTCTCAGATGACCGACCGAGACATTGGGACGCCCGCTCATGGTTTGCATACATGTCTGTCGTATCAGTTCCAGCCATCCCAACCCTGATGATGCAGTCTCAGCATCAGTTGGTAGAGATTGCGCAGGTCTAGTGTGGTGGACGCCGCCACTCGTTCGACAGCTGAGGAGTTGCTGACGCCCGTAGATGCTTTTGGGAGCTCGTGATTGATTGAAACCAGTTTCAAGGACGAGGCTCTCGGGAATGGTAGTTGCTCTGCTGAGCGCATTCTACTACTGCAGGCCAATGCCTTTGATCTGCCGTCTTGAGAGGACCAATTTGCATCCCGAGTACTTGCTGCTCGCTGTGCGTTGCGTTGTCAAGCACAGCTATAAATACGAGGGCTCAATGCCGTCCATAAACACCTGGGCTCTCTTTTCGCTCACGGATATCCGATTGTTGAGGTTTTCTACATCAACCCTTCTTCCTTTGGCACCAAATACACCTCTTCTATACTGCAGGTATCCGGAACAGTGCTAAAGATGTGTCACGGTCACCCACGACACCACCCTTGCGCCCACACATCAATCAACTGGCACTACTGCCCAGCAGCACTCATCGACTTGGAGACAGGCTATGAGACGCCCTGCAGAAACACCACATTTGCACCTACCCAGCCCATTGCCACTAGCTGTCCCCTGCGGAACTGTCAGTTCAAAGACAAAGGGGGCAGCTGGACCTGCTGCTCGTGCCAACAGGGGCCCAACACTCGGGGCTGGTGCACCATGACTACAAACAGAATGCAGATGAATCCGCAGTCCCTAGTCGTCGAAGAAATAGAAACCACATGTGACCACGGGTGTTGCAGCAACTGCATCCGATCCGGTAAGTGGTCACGGCGGGGTAGTGTCCGTTAATATCGGAACATTTCAACTGACTTGACCGCCCAGGACCGAGCAGGGATTCAACACCAGACATGAAATTTCCCGAAGCGCGAAAGAGTTCAGCCTCCCGGAGATTTGGGTACGGCAGTACCACCAAGTCGCACCGGCGCGCATCTACCTTCTCGCGTGCCGGAGGGATCCCGGGCACGAGAGACGAGCCATCCTCGTCGTCGGGGTCCAGCTCGTCGTCCAGCCCGGACGAGTACCAGCATGATGACATGGATTACCCATCCAAGAAGAGCAAATCCAGCAAGTCCACCAGCAAGCGACCTAAGAGCAAGAAGAGGTAATTATATGTGGGTTGGATTCGATGAGATGAACGAATTTCGTTTGTTTGTTATGAGTTATGGGTTTGTGATGGAGACGGCTTTCGGGGAATAAGAATGTATGTAATTGGTCAGAGCATGCCATGTCGGTCTGGGCCATGATAATGACAGCTTCGGCATATCAGTGACCTTCCCCATTTCTAGAAGAGACGATTGAAGTCATCACAATCATGTCATTGTCGCTGTACTATCGCATTCGTGATGACACACAGACATGCATCCGTCAAAGCGTAGTATGATTCGTATGATGGCCTGTCACTGTTGACAAGTCATATCGTCAATGACGCCACAAGCTGCATCCACAACTAAATGGCTGAAGTGTCCCTTGGATACCGCCCCCGCCTTTCATCCACTCAACGACGGCTACCAAAGTGGGCCTTTTTTTTTCCCTTCCTTTCTTGTCTGCCCTACAGAGTGGTACCAGGTTCAGGGCCAAGCCATGTTGGTATAATTTAGCCAGATGGCCCAGAATTAGTGACTCCTCTGAAGCAGGATTGAGCGTGTGCCGGCGGGGCCCTCCCTCCTCGGATGATGAATGACACTGCCGTCCGAGGCTAGGCCACGTCGAGGTGCCGAATTGAGCCTGGTCTGGGCAAGCGTCTGTGTCAGGAGGCCCTTTCTCGGCTATGAACTCTAGGTTTTGGCTTTACCTCGGGCCTGGGCGTCTGTCTCGAGGCATCACGAAGGTTCCGGGACAAAGGGCGGCAGAGAATGTGAATGGAGGTGCTGCAAAAGCATGCAGGTTCGGATCGCATGCCTGACCCCTGAGACGAGCCACGTGCGGCGGGTGCAGAGAAAGGGAAGGGATTGACGGCAGGGCATGCTCCTGGGCAGGCGATGCGTCATTGTTCATGGGTTGGGCCGGCGTTGGTGTTGCAAAGAGGATGCACAAGCGGGCTGAAACGTGAGCCCATGTCGGCGGTTGGGAGGTCGCCTCGTGGGAAGAACGTGGTAAGCTGGCATTTGCAATCAGTTATTGCATGCTTGCTCAGACATGAACAAGAATCAATATCTGGCCCGTGTGCGCGTGGGCGTGCGTGTGCGTGTGCGTGTGCGTGTGCGTGAGCAAGGGAAGCATTGACGCCGTTCCTCGCCCGTCCCATCCGGGGGCAGCTGCATTGACAGGATGAGGCCAGAGCCAGAGAGCACCAGATGCTAGCCCACTGACTGACAGCCAACGCCTTTGGACAGCGCGGTGCACTTGAACCCTCCTGCAAGCTCATCGATGGAACGACGAGTGGTGATCGGCGCCGACCGGCTCCCCTCTCATATCTGGTGTGCTGCTGGAGGAAGCCATTCGGAGAGCTGGGGCCATTCTTAGTGGCCGCCCCACGACGCTCAGCACAGCGCCAACGACGCCGCCACGGCCCTGCGCTTATGCATGTGGGAGGGACGGAAACCCAACCAGCGCTGGACCAGAGGAACTATTCCGATGCTGTTTCAGCGGCAGGCCCAAGGATCGGAGCGAGGGGAGGGGGAGGGGACGCCAGGATCTCGCTGCGTGCTAAAGATGTTTGAAGATGAGGGGAAAACAATTCCAGGGGGACACGCAGCAAAGCGTGGTGTATACGGGGAACCTCGTACCTCCAAGCTTCACTTACAGCAGCCGCCTCAAGCCTCTGTGCAGCACGCTCCATCGTCAAATCAGCCCGGACTGTGCACAGCACGCAGCAAAGCCCAGGCTACTGCGGGAAGTCATAGCTCTCCAGCATCGTGATTCACATCCGCTCCATCCACGGGGGGAGGGAAAAGAAATCATGTCCTCGGAATGGGCTGATGATCCTCCGCATCCCACTCCATCGTCGTCTTCTCGACTGCTTCTCTCGCCAAAGCCCTTTTCGCTTTTTTCGTTTTTGCTTTTGGGATAAGCTCTCAACGGGACGGCCTGGACCACGTGTGGTGGAAAGTCAATAAGGGGCCGGCCTAGCGGGGATCAGGCATCGGATCGACAAAGCCATCAGCGGCGAATTCCTTCTGCGCGATGTCCCAAAGTTAGACTTTAACAATGTCTTGCATCAAAGAGTTGATTTGATTTGGTCAGACTGTAATTAGTTTTTTTTTTTTTTTCGTCCTGTTTCTCACTGCCCGCCATGTCTTGGATTAATCAAGGCCGCCAAGAAAGCGGGCAAAAATGGCCCCTTTTGCGCTGTGCATCGTCCCATTTCTCAAAGCACACATTACATTGCTGCACATTACATATTTGGGCAAGGCTCAGAATGTGGCTCCCACGCGGCCACGCACGCGGTGGCTTGAAGCCTAGAGCTGCAAGCCCCAGCTGAAGACTTGGCCAGCGAGCCAGAGGGAGGCGAAAAAAACGACAAGAATAAACAGAGCATCCTGGGGCTGCATACCCGAAGCAAGCAGCCTTTAGCTAGCGTGTTAGTGTGTCGTGTGTCCCGGCGAGAGGTACCCACGGGTTCACGGCCGGCGGGCTCACTAGCACAGGTTGGCTTTGCTAGGCCGAGTCGAGGCACATGCTCTGTCGATCAATGCAGCGTTGGCGGACCATCTCAGACTTTTTCGCGTCATTCCAGCAGGGCGAGCAACTATGTGAATTCATGACGCTGGTGCCGTGGCTCAGCGTTTAACCCAGAAGCGACCAATACGGCATTGTCTGCCTCGTCTGTCCGTCATCTAGAAATCTGCGAGGAAAACAGAACAAAAGTACTTTGATGAGACGTTTTATTTCTGGTCTTGTTTCATTTTTTTTTTTTCGTCTTGGCCAGATGTCTGTATGTATGCGCCCCGGGTCCCGCCGACGCTGGCTAACCACCCGCAACTAATGCGTCAATGCACTCCCTGTAAAGAGACCTATCAGCGCACTCGCGCCCAGGGCACCCGCTCCCCCACTGCCCCCAGAGGGCTGCGCATCCACCAATCGTCCACTGAAGCCCACTGAAGGAGAGAAGGAGGGGGGACCCTTGGCCGACGTAGCACTCAGGGGGCCTGCGTTGTGAGATGTCATCTACCCTCCACAACAGGCTCGCCGTTGAAAAGAGGCGGTGCTCACTAGAGGACCTGCCCGCTGCAGGGCCGAAAAGGAAGAAGAAAAGAAAAGGAAGGGAAAAAAAAACCAGCAAGGATATCGTGAAGAAGATGGAGAGGGGGACCGTGCCTCTGCTATCTCTTCTCTCTTGTTCGGACAGACAACTGTGAATGTACCGCCATGTACTTTTGTTCCCCATTTACACGTGTGGGAGGATTAAACTCCAGCGCTCCAAAGGCCCGCCAAGCCATATCCTCAGCCATCAACCATATTCCCTTGACCTCTTTTCTTCCCTTCCACAAATAGATTTTCCACTTCGCAATGCATACTACTCAGCACTCTGGTCAGAGTTTGTACCTTTCCCCCCCTGGGTATCACTTGGTATCCATGGTGCCATTTTTTTACGCAACAGGGCAGATAGCCAACCAACCATGACCCCAAGTCGCATCTGAAACCCAACTCTCTTTCTAGCCCCCCCTCTCTCCTCCTTTCATGCTCGCAGGCTCGGCTTGACGTGTATTATATTCCGCCCGCCTCCCTCTTTGTGACCTCTTCTCCCTCTCCGTCTATCATCTTCTTCAATTCTCAACCCTCAACCCTCAAATCTCGCCTGCCTCCTACTCTTCTGCCTCTTCCAACTCTGGATAACTCATCTAGGCGAAACCAACGGCTAAAACTCGCCTCTCTCTCTCTCAGGCCCTTGCCCTCCCCCAAAAAAAAAAATCCCCCGGTCCGGCGCCATCCCTGTCCCTTGTCCCTTAGCCCACAGCTTTAGGCCAAACCCCCGTCAGACACTTGCCAGCGGTTTGCTGCTTGGACGAACCCCATCTCATCCCAGGAGGATCGTCGCCGTTTTGCGCCCTGACCATTCCCTCTGCACCTCTTTAGTATAGAACCAGCCCCCGAACCCAACAGCACTATCCATCCTCGACCCGCTGTGTCTCCGGCTTAATCCCCCCCAGAAATCTCCCTCTTTTCCCTCGCCGTCTGCCCGTCTCCTCCTCTCATTCTCCATCCCATCTTACTACTCCCGTCCTGCTCCGGCGCCAACCCCAACCGAGTCCACCAAATCGACCGACCAACCGACCGACCGACACAGCAGTGATTTGAACATCACTTCCTCCCCTGCCCTGTCTGCTTCCTTCTCGCCTCTATCTGCTGGTCAACCGAGTTTCACATAGTATCCACCGCCATCTGCCAACGTCGTATTCGTCATGCCTGCGTCGTTGGATTCTTCCCGGCCCATCATGGCCCCTTCGGTACGTCTGACCACCACCACGACTGTCCGCCTCCCGTCTGCTGCCCACAGCTCGAGGCCTCACCTTGCTCTGCCCCTCTCATCATAAACATATTCCCCATCCCCCCGCCCCGTTGTTTGTGGTGCACCGTTATCGCCTGCTTTCTGCCTGCCGCCTATTCGCCCTCTCCCCTTGCAGCGCCGTCAGCAGCCTTCGGACTCACTTCCGGCCTTGCTTCTGTTTGTGTTCGTCTCCGTCTCCGGTTTCTCCAGCTTGTCTCTGGTTTTGTACCAGATATTTCCCCTTCAGTCCTTCAAGTGAGGTCGCCTGACCCTTTTTGTCTCACACGTCTTGTCTCTCCTACTTGCCCTCGTCCCGCGCAGCCGTCCAAATCTCTGCTTCCATCATGGCTGCCTCGCCCTCAACCGCATCGCCCGATCGCAAACCAGCTTCTGCGCAAACCAGTACTAACATGCCTGCTTCAAAGTCCCGCAACTCGGTCCGCTTCAGCACCTACAGCATGGCTCCCTCGTTCGCAGCCACCGTTCAGACGTCCGACTCCGTCCACGCCGAGATTCGCGACATCGCCTCGGGCCTCGACCGTATGGAGAACAAAGCCCTTACCTCGCAGCGTGTGATCCTGAGCGATCACAAGGCCGACACCATGAGCAAGCTCGCCCTCGGCGCTAAGCTCGAGCGCGCCCTTGACCGAAGAATGAGCGGCCAAGACGCCGTTATGCGACCCCGTGGAAAGAGCATCTCCGAGAAGCTCAGCGAGAAGCACGAGTAAATCAACCATGTGCACTGCCGGCCCGCAATCGCTCAAGCCATGAACTTGGTAAATAACACAGAATAATGCTTTGGAAGAGGCTGAGAAGGAACCAAAGGGAAATCCTGTGGAGCAAGAGGAGGTCTGTCGCCAGACTATCAGAGGAAGAGAAACCAGAAGGGGGGTTGGTGACCCCCGAAAGGCGGTACCGGTGCACTCTATTCACACGCACACACATCACATAAACAACACACAAAGAAACAGACCCGCGGCAGCGTATGCTAAGGATACCCGGACTGCTAGGGGAGGAATCGTTATTTCTGTTAATGGCTGGAGGGAAAGTTGCATTTTTATCCGTTTTGTTGGTTTCCCCAAATGGGAGACAAGAGACTTATTTTTTTTTCTATTCAAAGTACAGGGAGCCCTCGGCGGCCAAAGACTTGCATGAGTTTGGAAATACGACGACAGGAAGAGCCAGGCTTTTGCTGCCATCATCTTTTCTTTTTTCTATGTTATCTGTTCCTACGATGCGCACGAAGAAGACGACAAAGGGGGAGGGACGGCTCCTCAGAGAGGCATGGAGATGCAAAGTCTCCCCCCGTCTTATCCTTGTGTTTCTTTTGTTCCTGCTTTGGTCGTCATCCGCCAAGTCGGTGGCGCATTCTTGCCCGTCCGCCATATAAGGGGTGAGAAGAAGGGGGTGGGGTGGGGTGGTAGAGTGTATAAATACGCCTAATTATCCACATCAACAAAGCTACGTTTGGAAAACAAATTGCCATCATTGTCCTTGTGATTTTGTGACTTAATCGTTTGTGGTTCATTTTGCCAACAAATACATATTGCCCCACAGAAAGAATCCAAGGTGAGTGTGAGTGGATGAACATGTTGTCTAATTGGCAACATGTGATTGATTGATGGAACGAGAAAAAAAATTTACAACTCAATTCACATCCTGCAGCAGCTCTTCTCCACCGTTTGACTTCTTGTCTTTACATGATTGACTGGTAAACGAATCCTGTTCACCGCGGATCTGCAAAGGAGGCTGAAAACAACATTGTTCCAAAAAAAAATTTAAAAGAAGAAGGAAGACAAAAATAGAACTCCCGTTATTTATTACCATACATATTCACCGTTAGAATACATTCCCACCTTGCGGTGGTGAGACAGCCTCATCAATAAAGCGCCACTGCGTGGTCCCCCACGGCGCAGTCCCGACTTGCCCCTCCATCGTTCCAGATTAAAAAATAAAAAAAAAATTAAAAAAAAAAAACACCCCAGCAACAAAAATTCTATGACCCGATACAATGCAGTTTCCCCTCATGTCGTGACTCGTCCCGAATATCTCGGGGCATATGTTGACCCCCCGGGAGGTGTGCTGAGTCGGTCCCTGTTCCTGGCATTATATCGGGAGCTGGAACCGCCTTCATGCATCTATCTCCCCCCAAGTGGTTGTCGTGAAACACAGTCCAATCACTTGCAGTGACCTAAAATAAATGGTTCTACTGCTGGCCGGCGTGTGTCTCGTCCCTGTCGAGTTCTTTTCTTTTCATACTTCTCCTCTATCGCTCACGAACCCTGAGCCTTTTCGATCTTGCCAACAATCTCCTTGAGCAGGGCCACCAGCTCAGCTTCCTCGCCCTCCACCTCGAGTCCTCGCTTGACCCAGTCGCGGGCCTCTTCCAGGCGTCCCATCTCCGTAAGGCAGCGTCCACGGCGCCACCAGGCCTTTGCGTTGCCGACCAAACGGGCCTCGACGCTGGCGTGCGCATCCACGGCGCCCTCGGCCCAGTTCTGCAGCGCCATGTGCGCCTGAGCTCGGTTGGCCAGCAGGCCCGAGACCTCCTCGCGGACGAGTTGCGAGGGCTCCCACATGGGGCGGGTCATGGCCATCTGCAGGCCCAGAGAGTAGAACTTGATAGCCTCGGCGTACTTGCCCTTGCGGTACTCTGTGTTTCCCGAGTCGCGCAACTTGCTCACGCCGGCGGAGCGCTTGGGGTTGACGGGGACCGGAGGCGGGGGTGCAGCCACGGGGGTTTCGAGGCTGAGGAGCGACTGGTGCACCTTGTTGAGCTGCTCGAGCTCGGCGGCGAGGGCGCGCGAAGCGTTCGGGCTCTCGACCGTGCCGGACTGGGCGTTCAGGTGGAGGGGGATGAGGTCGAAGTGGGTGAGGTCCGACATGGTTGCGACAATGCGGATATTGATGCTTCTTTTTCTTCTTGTTGTTGAATTTTTTTTTTTTTTTGCAAGTGTATAAAAGAATGGGAGATCCTTTGCTCAGAGAGAATCGCTGCTTGTTGTCGCGGCGCAAAGGTCTGAGGAATTTGGGAAAAGGGGCGGCCAACTTTTTGGATGTTAAAGTGGTGATCTGGTCCTAGTCAGGCGTTGGCGCGGGAAGTGGTGGTTAGGGTGGGTGTAAGTCGATAAGGACACCTCACAGAAATTACAGTTATCGCGCCCATATCTTATCGGTATCGCCACATGACACCCTTTGCCATGACACCTCGCTGCTGGGCTACCCTGGAGGCTGCCTGGTCCAACAAGGTCATGACGACAAAAAATTAGAAGAGCTTGGTAACAATTGCGTGTCAATGGCTCGATTTGAATATATATGCGACAGTTGTGTTTCTTTTTTTCCTTATCTCATCCTCTTATCTCGGCGCACTTGCATCATCCAACTTCCCATGTCGAAATCGTCTAGACTTGGGTTTTTGTTTCATACACATAAACGCCACGTGCCTGAGCCACATAACGGTCGGAGGGTGAAGACCTTGTGCGGACAAACTTACACAGAACAAATTGTTTATACTGCACAATTCAATGCTACTGACTAATTAGCCCATCACACTACAAAATAAACACAGATGCTCGGCCGCAGTGTTGTACCCCATCAAAGCCCTGATGGACGCACGACACACAGACGCTGCACACAGCACATACACACACACATTACCCCTCCAGGTACCGTGACGTCAGTATCACAACGGTGCTACGAATTCACACATGCATACATACGCACACACACTAAATCATTGTGCAACGTTCAATCATAAAGAGTCAAGGTCTGGTACCTAGTCAAAACAAAATACCATTCCTTTTCTACTCCTAGTGCAAATGCTAGACCCTGTCCCGTTCCGGGGGCGTAACAAGATCAACCTCCATTCACCCTCGACCCTTTTTTACCTAGTGACTGGCGTCCTAAGACAGAAACCCTCGAGTGTAGACGGACAAGGCCGTCCCCGACCAGTCCCAAACAGAAACCCCGTGGTCCTTACCGTCAGACTCAATCCCTAAAAAACATGGCACATTAAAAAGCTCTCCTCACCCTTATGCATGAGTTTTGATTCATCGTCAGGTTGATTTAGATTTTTTCCGTGCTTTATTTTTGGGGGATGGGTCCGACGACGGGATCTCATTTAGAACATTGGGAATAGCCATCCACTTCCTCGAGCCGCCCTCGCCATCACTCAGCAAATCAAGTAATCCCTGTGAACCACCGCGCCAATCTAATGAAACGCACGAGAAATGTTAGACAATGCGAAGTCACCTTAACCGATTAGAGTTAAGGAATGGCTAAATTAGTAGCCATAAGCCGCAAGGGCCTTCACAGTCTCCTCCTTGGTGCCAGCGTTCTTCTTCGCCTCGGACAGTTGTCGGGCAGCAACCTTCTTGCGCTCGTAGTAAGCAGCAGCCTTGGTCTTTCTTCGCTCCTCCAATCTGTGTATCTAGTTAGCAACAATTCCCTCTCTATTCGCCCATTCCCCTTGGGACATGGACAATCCAATGGATTCCACAGAAAAACGTACCGAGAAACAACATCCTGGTACTTCCAGCCAACCTCGTGGCTGAGACGGCCGACGGTGCAGTACTTGCGGCCGGGCTGGAGACGGAGGACACGGAGGGCCTGGGGAACGACCATCTTCTTCTTGGTGTCGTAGGGAGGGGGGACACCCTCAAAGACCTTGAGGCGCTCGAGGGCGGCGGCACCACGGGCGGTCTTGTGGGGGATCATGCCACGGACGGCCTTGTAGAAGATTCTGGAGGGGGCACGGAAGTGGAAGGGACCTGTTCTGTGGTCAACGATTTGTCTCTTGGATAATAACGAAACGGTGTCGGCTCACCTCCGCGGGTGGGGTTGTATCGGGTCATCTTTCGCAGGTAGGCGTGGTACTTGACTATTGGTAACCGTTAGTATTCAGCTCTGCTCGGCGCTGTTGTGGCCTTCTTCTTTTTCGTAGATGTCGGCCACAAGGCATTGTCGTGGGGAGGGTGGGCACATACGCTTAGCGCGGAAGAACTCGCCAGAGATGTTGAGCGCCTCGCAGCGAACGATAACGATCTTCTGACCGCTGAGGAGTTGCTTGGCGACAATGGAGGCAAGTCGGCCAAGGAGATGGCCCTTGCCATCGATGACGACCTGCAGAAGAGAGCTCAGGTTAGCCATCTGCAATATCGATGTTCGCACACAAACAATTCCCAATAAACCAGCAGCCAGTGAGGCGAGCACACAAAAATAAGCGATATGCCGTCGCAGACAGGAAGCAGGCGCTGTGTCTGCCCGAAAACCAAGCCCCCCAATTCCTGCCAGCGCCCACAGCCTGTCCTCGAAAGCCCTCGCTCCGCCTCACGATGCTGTCTGATGCGGGATGGACACAATAAAGGTGTTACTCACAACCGGCTCGAAGGTCGACATCGTACCGTCACTTCTGGGGGATGAAGAAAAGGAAACAAGGCAGCTCAGATGACGGTAAAGAGACACGGATCCTCAAACCTGGCCGGCGAAGATCTGTTTTCCTGTGCTGCTGGGGTTAGTCGTCCCTCGAGTGTTGGGTGGAAGTGGTCGCGATAGTGATTGACGGGCGAAAAATCCAAGGACCGCAAGAGGGCTCGTTGTGCCTTTGGAAGAAAAGACGCTAGCCGTATGAGGCAAGGGCTGGATTTGGTCCAAGCGAAGAGGGCTGGTTTGTCGGATGTGCTTAGGTCTGCTTGCCCTAAGATTCCGGGGACCGGGGGCCGATGATTTGCCGAGTGAGCAGGCACCATTACAGGTCATGCCTTCTTTCACGTGACATCACATGAGAAAATGCTGGCTGACTCAGATGGGGCCTCATGAGAAGCACCATGTTCCGAGACATCAAACAAACTGAAATCAACAGCGGGGCATGATATGGGCAGCCAGATGCGCCTGAGGAGAGACATAGCACAACATGCAAGAAGGCGAAGGGTGAATTGGTCGAGAGGAGCAAGATGAATAATATGCAATATAATGATTTTTTTATATAAATTTTTATCTAGCCATTCACCAGCCTCATATATTTTATTGTACATTTTCGCCATGGCCACGTCGAGAGGGAACTTCACCCAACCCACCATGTATTTTATCCAGCATGCCAAAACACACAAAACTGAAATCGCACGCAACCGTGGAGTGGATCATTTCCACTTGTAGCAATTGATCAACAACAACAGACGGAACGTCTTTAATCCATCGAGTGAATTCTATCTTGGTCATTGTGGTCATCAAGGGTTCATCTATTGTACAACTTGCTCTATGTTTGAGAGTAATGCCAACCGCTTTTGTCGAACCATCCTCGACAGTATTAAATGATGCTATGTGAAATCGGGGCTCGGTCAAGTTTTTGTAGCCCTTTCAGATACTGTACCCCACAAGGAAACAAAGACAAAGGGAAAAAAAAAAGGGTAAAAAGTATGTGCAACCTAGGAATCCTTGGCAGCATCTAGCTTCTTCAATGTTGCCTGAACGTGCTTAACCAACTCCTTTCTCCTGGCCCTGACCTCGGGCATGCCTTCGCTGTCTACGTTATCCAGTTTGAGAATGATTTGCTGCATGATTGTCTCGGACAGTTTTCGGTGGTCTTCCTCGCGTTTCTTATCATCCGAGGGGGGCGCCGCCGAATACTCGTCGCAGAGGGGCTTCCATTTGCTATCGAACTCGGTCGCAAGTTCGTGAAGCGTCTTCATTGGGCCGATGAGAGGCCCCGCGGGGAAGGCCGCCAGAGGAGGAGGAGGCGATTGAGCGGATGCCAGAGTCGAGGTGCTGGCACGAGGACTGCTGGCGCTAATGGAACTGCCGTCACCAGCATCGCCCTTGTTCTTCTTCTTGCCGCCCCGCTTCCTGCTCTTCTTGCTCTTCGACTTGGTGTCTTGGGGTTCCTCTCGTGCTGCGTCGACAATCACCATTTCCTCTTCCGAGGGGCTGCTTGCTTCCTGTACATCGGCCAAGACGGCCATCAATTCGCTATTGTTCTTAACACCATACTCACGGACAGGGGCGATTTGGTCCTTGAGCTGACGGCCTTTGTAAATGAGCTTGATGCGACGGGCTGCTCGTTGAGGCAGGTCCATCATGAGAGCGACGCGCTCCTTGACGTCGAGGACTCGCAACTTGCCGTCTCCAATCGTGTATGCGGGGAAGTGGGCGGGGTATGTGACGCCCTTGTTCTTGATCAAGAGAATGTCATCCTCGGGCTCGGGCGGGGCAGTCGAGTGAGACCTAGGATAGTAGCCGGCATTGTCAAGGTCTTGCGAGGTGATGTAGCTAAAGTCCTCGTCGGTGACGGCGGGCACACTGGACATGTTGCGGTAGGGTGAGAGGGGCTCGCGGCCGAGGGACCAGCCGAATCTTCTCGACATTGTAAAAGGAACGGCCAGGAGGACAGCGGCTAGACTGCTGTAGACGACAGTGGGATGGATACCAAGGTTTTCAGTTATGTAGCCGTTGGAGTCTTGTAAAACGGTGGAGAGATTAGCCAGCGCCCCGTTGAGGTAGGACGTGACGTTTTGTAAGGCACCAGGGGATGCCACGATTTCCTGTGTGGAATCCACCTTGTCGTCGGTTCTAAGGTGGTCCCGGGATAGGACACCTTAGATTACAATGGGGGAGAAGGGGAAAAAAGAGGCCGAGGGAGGGGGATGGGCGGAGAGGGGTGAGATGCAGCAACCTGCAGATGCGGGTGCGTCTGTGGTGACTGCCCTAAGCGCAATGGTAAGAGTGAGGCAGGCAATGACGGGGCGACCGGGGAGAGGTAGACGGCGTCGGGTCGGCGAGGGGCAGTTCCTTGACTGGAGTCGTGGGCTGATGTGGAGCGAGAGGACGGCGTGCGAGGACGGCAAGCGGGTGGTGGTGGTGGACGATCACGCCTGGCAAATGCAGGGTATTCCCAGTTGCCGCAACAAGTTGAGGCTAACGCGCCGGCTGTCAACGGGCGTGGGCGATGGAATGAGCTGGCAGGTCGCAGAACGAGACTCGCCGTGTGAGCCAACGGGCCAAAAGCGCAGCGACGACGAACGGCAGCGCCGCGTTGGTGCAGAGTCGCAAAGGGAAAGGGAGCGGCGGCGTCGGGTCGAGGCGCGGTGAGGGGTTCGGGCGTGGGCGCAGGCTGGTCGGGTCGCGCTGCGTGAGTAGTACGTAGTATAAACCTAGATGCGATGTGGTGTGGATGATGATGATAATGATGCAACTTGGACAATTAGGAGAGGCGAGACGCAGGATGGGCGGATGCGATTGGTGGATTGGCGGGCTTAGTGGGTGATGCAAGTACAAAGAGAAGAGGAGGGATCACGATGGACTCGCGGATGCAATGCAGGCCGGTCAACCAGAAGGGATCATCAGTAGACTACGCCGGGGGCCGAAGAAACGAGTGAAGTGAGGTTGAAAGAGGCAGTGAGAACAAGATTAAGACGATGGCGCGTTGAGGAGGACACCTAATTAATTTTTTTTCCTTCGCCCCTGCTTGCTCACGGGCAGGGTGTGAGACTTGAGCCGCATCCAGATTCCGGGGCACACGGGGAACGCAATAGGGGCTGACGGCGAGTCTTTGGGCGGTTTTGGAGGGTGCCAGGAGGTTCCAGCGGGCAAGGGGGCGTTCAGGCTTAGGGGACCTTGCGGGAGCCACACCTCGTCATGTGGTGTGGGCGAGGAGCCGGGACTGGGGGGAATGGATCTGATTGTCAGGAATTTGGGAACGGGTACGTGGTACAGATTATGTAAATGGGGCGGTGATTCCTTGTTTTTGATCCCATCAAGGTCTGATCGCTTCCGGTGTCGACTGCAATTGGGGCATGGAATCAACTGCAAATGTCTCGAACTGTCCAGCGCCTGGGCCACCAACTGGAGCACACGCCGCTCTGGTGCTAAGGGCCCATCGATCCCCCGCGGTTCCTGTCAACCATGGGCCCGCCGCCGCCGCCAACTGCCAGACGACAGGTAGCAACCCTCCAAGGGAACGGTCGCAACGGTAGGGCCTACATTAGGAATATGATCACTCGCTTCGTCTTCTCCCCGCGACCACCCCTCGACGAATAGAGTTCGGTGTGTCCACTGTAAATGCGAGGCTATCCCAGCGCTTCCCTCACCGACATACAGATAACGGTCTTGGTCTATAGTGATTGGTGGTGACGATGCAGAGTGATGGATGCTACGAATAATTTGAAGAATCCGAGAGAGAATAATGGAACAAGCATGATACGAATTCCATTGCCGTTTAGCACCTTATAAAAAATTTCCCTTTGCCTTCTTGACGTGATTCATTTGTCAGAGTGGCATTGGCTGGTAAAGGACAATTCAACAATGTCACTTAAAGATCAATAATTGCAGCCCGATCGCATCGGCGCCGATTTATTGGCTAATCCACTCTAATATAAATGGAAATGTAAAATGATTCCAGATGAATCTCACAAATCAACAGGCGGCCACTAAACCGCATCAGGCACACCCTCTTCAAGTCGGACGTCGCGCCGAGCTGAATGCGAAAAAAAAAAAAAAAATCTCGAAACAGCCACAGAAGACTCGGCGAATAGATTGCATCATTGCCCTCGCCATCCAATCCCTCCGATTATCAACCACACGTAACTCGGCCACCACATACTGTACAAATCCCATCCCCGATCCGCGTGTTTTGCATGACAAAGCAATATCGCATCTAGCACCTTGATTCCATTGCACTCCCCGCGCCATACGCTCCGCTTTCAAATACCTTAAACCTCGCAGGCTCCGCTCACTTCACCTCCCCTCCCTTTCTTCCCTTTACAACCAACACCCATGAATTTCATCCGTTCCATTTTCACCCGCTCTACTAGTCCCGGCACAATGGCACAGGCTTCCCAGAAGATCGAGCAGCTTATCAACGATAACTCTGTTAGTAAGTGCCGTCCCCGCCACTCCCACTCTCCTCGACAATCCGCCCTCTCAGTGGGGCGCATACATACCTTCACTCATTGACTACTGAGACTGATCGTTGAACCATGTAGTCGTCTTTTCCAAGTCTTACTGCCCTTACTGCGCTCGCACTAAGAGCACCCTGAACGACCTGGGTGCCAAGTACGAGACATTGGAGCTCGACCAGATCCGTACGTCCCCGCTGCCCCTCCGAACCTCGGGCAGACAGACATACTAACCCTTGTTTAGCCGACGGCAGTGCCCTCCAGGATGCCATTGAGGAACTGACTGGCCAGCGCAGTGTCCCCAATACCTTTATCAGCCAAAAGTCCATCGGAGGCAATGATGACCTCCAGAGGCTCCACAAGTCTGGCAAGCTCAAGCCGCTTTTGGCTGATGCCGGCGTCCTGTCAGCGTAAGGGCTCTAGAGTTGACCCCCAGCTGTGTGGCGTGCTAGGTGGCGGCTGATAGGCGTCCAGTTCGAAACTATAGACGATACTAGATAGACATTGGGAGTTGGCCTCGCCCAGCCCCGGGTTATGCAGATAGAGAATAGCCAATGGGGAAATGGCCTTACCATTGTACTTCTATTTGTTGTTTTCCATGTGCCAATACCGACATGGTAATATATCGACCACAACCAGTTGAGTTGCGATCCTGCCTAATCATACATGCTGTATCGCTTGCCGCCCAGGGGCATACATAATATACATTTCTTTGACTTGATCTTGGTCTCTCGTTTGGTGCCCGGAACAATGATTTCAATCACAGTACTTGTGTTGCGACGGTACCAACGGGTCTCTCTACAAACTCCATAACTCCGTTGATGATGTTCTGGCGGGTCTCCTCAGAGGCAACCTTCTTGCCGCCAAGATAGTTGAGCCATAGCAGTCTCGACAAACGCTCATCCTCAACCGTACCCAACAAACTCTTTTTGGGCTCTTTGCTATCACCGGCATTGTAGGTGATGGAAAGCTTGCCGGATGCATCCCGAATCATCATCAGTTCTTTGGCTCGGGGAACCTGTCCTCGCTGGAACATGATTTTGAACTTCTTCATAGCATTGCCAAACTCTTCGTCATTATAGGCCTGGTCGCGTCCTGATCGAGCAGTAATGGCTCTGACGAGACCATCTCGCAGGTGGGGGAAATCAGTGTCTCTCACTGGAGCAATGCGAAAGGCAGTTCGGCATCCAGCCTCCTTGAGGACCGCATTCCACGTCTCCTCACTCTCGATCCCATCCTGGAGGGCATTTCTCAGAGCCTCTTTTTCCGAAGGGATCAGTGTGGTTGCCACGGGGTTAATCTTCTTGACCAAGAAGTTTTGCAGTTTGGCAATATCCTGAGTGGCGACATAGAATCCCACGACATAAACCTGAATACCAATAAACGTCACAGTCCTGGTTCCCAGACCAACAAGTGTAAATTCGATGCCCTGTTTGTCGTTGACAGCAGCAGAAATGGGCCCCCGGTTGTCTGCAAGATCCTCAAGGGCAATGGTCCGAGGGAACAGCTTAATGGTCGAATTGCCCGTGGGAACAACTTCTTGGCCATCCTCGTCGAGGAGAACCACCTTGCGCTTCTCACCCGCTTCGGTCTTGAATGGTTCGGTGGGAATAGGGGCGTCGCAATTGATGGCGCGCTTCTCCTTCTCTTTTTGGACGTCGATGGCCTGCTTCAGCTTCCAGGCAGTGTACACGAAGGACACGATACCGGCAATGGCACCAGCGGCGAGAAAGGCGGTGCGGTTCTGTTCGTAGTCCCGGCGCTTAGCATTGAGGTGATTGACATCAAAATCATCGGTCAGGCGGGATTGGCGCTGCGAGAACAGTGTTCGACTGGAGACTCGGGCCACAGCAGCGCATCGCAAGCGCTGCGGGCGGAGGGCGGGACGAAGGGTTGAGGGACGGAGCATGTTGCTAGAGCTCTGGCGATGTGTGATTACGATGGTGAAGCCACAAATCCAGAGCTGATGGATCAGGAACGATCCATTGACGGGTGGAGCAATTGAACCAAAGCGTCGCCAGGTCGCTCTCTCAATCTGAACCCGAAGCACCGAGCAAGGTTGGCTTACATTTTGACGACGGGAAAACGTACGATCCGATTCGAGGTACGTACCGCCGATCCCTTCCGCTACCCCGCCACGTGATGCTACCTTGACCTTGCACCCAGAAGAAGTCGCATGTACATACGTCACATCCCGCCCTCACAGAAAATCGGGCGGGGTTACCCTGAAGCTATGTGGTAATGACAGAGCAATGGAGAAGGGCGGATCGAATTTAAGAAAGATGCCCGTGAATTTAGGAAGGAAGATCTCCAGATTGAGTCGAAGGATCGAGACGTACAGGACAAAAGCGGGCACCCTTGGAAAGACTCGCTCGTAGAGTCATGTGCGCAGCGAACATGAGAGGATGTCACCTGCTGTTGGTCGGGATGCTGCCCTGTTTGAGTGACGACGCAACGTGACAGGCCGATGCGGCGAGCAGAGTGCAGCATATCACGCACTAGTCTATGTATATGCATTCTGCACATGCACATCACATTTCCCCAGAGGATTACAGAAGGGTGAGAGGAGGGCAGAGGGGAGGAGAGGCCTCGCATCTTGCTTGGTTGATTGTTCACATCTGCGACTCGTTTAGACCGGCCCCCGGACATTTTTTGGCCCATAATTTGTTTGAGCGCTGACGTATGGCGGCGGCTAGTTGACGGGGAGCCAACTGTTGAGACGAACGCGGATGGAAATGGGCGGCAGGGGCAATCTCACGGTCTATTTTTGTACTGTGTAGCCAGATTGCGGTTGAGGAAAAAAAAAGGTGCGCGGTTGGTTGAACGGGGGGAGAATGCAATGATACAGGCCTAGTCACTCGCCTGCGGACTGTAGAGCCCTCTGAATTATCCCCTGATCTCGTCAATGCCCGATTCATGACGGTCCGCTAATCGTGACCACGCCCCCGCTAGCATCAGGATGGACATTTCTGGCAGCACATGGGCGTTGCAAGAGTCAAACTGCGAAACGCTGCCAAAGTTACACGCTTAGTACTGCATACCAGTCTGTACCTCACCACCGTCGCACCGGGCAGCTATGAATAGGTATCCACGGAGTCTCCGAGGCCTCTGCTCTAACCCCCATTCGCGCCACACCCCCGAGTCAATCTGGGCGCCAGAGTAGCGACCCACCGACCACGGGCATCAAGTTTCAATCCTATCCAATCCCGCACAGCGCTGATGCCCCAAGATTAATGCTCCGAGGGACGCTGTAATCCGCTGTAACTCAACCCCTCGAGGGGTCACCGGGGGGGCTGCTCGGGGGGCGTGGCCTGGGCGTCAGGGCTCTCTCAGGCCCCCCCCCCCCCCATCCAGCAGCAGCTCTGTGCTGTGGTGGGCTGGGCTGGGCTGAGCTGGGCTGGAGCGTGTAGCAGCGGCAGCACCAGTAGTGGCAGCACCAGTCGGAGCAGCAACAACGGCAGCGGTGAAACTGATGACTGACCTGAAAACCCATCTGGCCAGGGCATCATCCTCTCAGCCTTAGCACGCCCACGCCCAAATGTTTCCGCCCCCGGGACTCCGCTTTGCTGTTTAGGTTCCATCTCTAGTTCGGCTGTGCCGCCCTCACTGCCAAATCATCCGCTAACCAACGACCTTTTTGTATCCGGCCTGTCCCACAGAGACAGTCCGCCCACATCATCAACACCACCACCGCCTTCACCTTTTTCCCATTGCACCAACCTAACATCGCCGCCGACGCAGACCACAGCAACCAGATCGCGACCCGAGGCTTCCACAACCCGAGCCCTGCGCATCGCTGCCCGGCCGCCCGCTTCTTTTCTCTTCTCCCCACCGCCGACCGCCGAGCAAGAGGGATACAAACGTCTCTGGCGGCTGCTGTCATCGTGAACGGCCGCCCGCCTCCCTCGCCCGGCACCTCCTTCATCCCTTCGTCCTCATCACCCCCCCGAGCCGCTGGAGCCCAATAAAACTCGCATCAACGGGCAAGCGCACCCACGAACAAGCTGCACCCTGCCCACAAGCATGGCTGCCCCTCGCACAGGCCCTGCTGCCGCCGCAGCAGCGGACGAGCAGGATGACTCCCGGTCCTCGTCCTCAACCAATTCCCCAGCGCCCGCAGACAACGAAGAGTCCGACTTCTTCCTCGGTGCCAACGATTCACAGTCTTCACTCGGCGTCCCCAACTTTCAAGACATGCAGGTCGAAGATGGCTGCCACCCGCCGGTTAACCGCCTGCCCAACGAAATCCTCATCAGCGTCTTTGCAAAGCTCAGCGCCACCTCAGACCTTTACCACTGCATGCTCGTCTCCAAGCGATGGGCCAGAAACACAGTCGATCTGCTGTGGCATCGTCCGGCCTGCACAAACTGGAAGAACCACGGCAGCATCTGCAACACGCTCACTCTCGAGCGGCCCTTCTTCAGCTACCGCGACTTTATTAAGCGCCTGAACCTTGCCGCCCTCTCCGACAAGGTCAACGATGGCAGCGTTATGCCTCTTGCCGCCTGCACTCGTGTGGAGCGCCTCACCCTCACAAATTGCCGTAACCTCACCGACTCGGGCTTGATCGCCCTCGTGGAGAACAGCAACTCGCTTTTGGCACTGGATATTTCTAACGACAAGAATATCACCGAGCAGTCCATCTACGCTATTGCCCAGCACTGCAAGCGCCTGCAGGGCCTCAATATTTCAGGATGTGAAAATATTTCCAACGAGAGCATGATTGCGTTGGCACAGAGTTGCAGATTCATCAAGCGGGTATGTTCATGATGCGTTTGTGATATGTGTATCGATAGCTAGCCCTGTTTTACTAACCGTTTTCTTGCAGTTGAAACTCAACGAGTGTGCTCAACTACGAGACGATGCCATCCTTTCCTTTGCTGAGCACTGCCCAAACATCCTGGAGATTGATCTCCACCAGTGCACCATGATCGGCAACAGCCCTGTGACGTCCCTGCTCGCTCGGGGCAACTGCCTTCGCGAGCTGCGATTGGCGAACTGCGACCTCATCGACGACGATGCCTTCTTGTCATTGCCCTCGGGTCGCATTTTTGAGTATCTTCGCATTCTCGACCTGACCTCTTGCACCCGCCTCACCGATGCGGCTGTCCAGAAGATCATCGATGTCGCCCCCCGCCTGCGAAACCTCGTCCTGGCCAAGTGCCGCAACATCACGGATGTCGCCGTCAACGCCATTTCAAAGCTCGGCAAGAACCTGCACTATGTGCATCTGGGCCACTGCGGCCAGATCACAGACGAAGGCGTTAAGAAGCTGGTTCACAACTGCAACCGCATCCGCTACATTGACCTGGGATGCTGTACCAACCTCACCGACGAGTCGGTTAAGCGTCTCGCTCTGCTCCCTAAGCTGAAGCGCATCGGCCTGGTCAAGTGCAGCTCCATTACCGACGACTCGGTCTTTGCCCTCGCTGAGGCGGCCTATCGACCTCGAGTGCGACGAGACGCCAGCGGTATGTTTGTAAGTGGCGAGTACTACGCCTCGAGCCTCGAGCGAGTCCACCTGAGTTACTGCATCAACCTTACTCTTAAGGTAAGAAGGCGACAATCTTGTTTCCCCACCCCCAAGAGATGGTTACTGACTTTGTAAAACAGAGCATCATGAAGCTGCTCAACTCGTGTCCTCGCCTTACCCACCTGAGCTTGACGGGTGTCGCCGCCTTCCAGCGCGACGACTTCCAGCCATTCTGCCGCACTGCACCTCCTGGTACGTCTTTCCTTTCATTCTTCACCTGTACTGGCCGCAGGAAACATTGCTGACCACACGGACAGAGTTCACGCAGCACCAGCGGGACGTCTTCTGCGTCTTCTCAGGCACCATGGTGGGCAAATTCCGCGACTTCCTAAACACGTCCCCTCAGTTTGAGGAGCTTCGAGAGTCGTTCCCGTCTCGAGGCCAGCGCTTCGGCGTTGGGCGGGGGGCTCCTTTCAACATTTCGTCCCGAAACCATGGCCTCGGCCCAATGGACGGCGAGGGCTTCGACGACGAGATGGCTGACGAGGAAAACGACTTTGAGGGCCTTGACGGCGCCGATATGGTTGTCGATGTCCAGGCACAGAACCCAACAGGGGTAGACAATGCCAACGGCTTTGGGCAGATCCCCGTCCCTCCATCGGTGCCTGGCTCAGGTTAGAACCCCCCCACGTGGCCGGTTGCTCGCAGTGTGCCAGCGGACTTTATGCCAATGGCCTCAGGGCATCTCGGGTCTTTGACGTCCCCGAGCGTCGTTAACAACCTACCCACAGGCGGTGTACCCCCCGCAAGCGTCGCAACGGTTGGCCACGGCTCGGGTGCGGCGTCCCGGCAGGCTAGCTCATCGTTTGGCCCGAATGGAGAGCCCGCGACTGGAGCCAGCACGGCGCCCATGCACCGGCAGCCCGACGACGACGAGGAGCAGCCCAACGAAATGACGAACTGACATGTCGGTCTGCCACTGGGCTGGAGACGAGCACGACGATGCTATAAATATCTGGGTTCCAAGGTTTCACCTCTTTGCATGGTATGATCTGATTTGCTCGGGCATCAAGATGTGCAATGCATGTGAGGCTTACACGACTGATAGGAGTTAGCATGGCGTCGATTGACGCACAGGATGGTTACATAGCGTATCGAGCGGAGTTTTACGGTGCGTGTTTGGCATGTCTCAATTTGTGGCAACGACTCAAACGGCAAACACTAAGGATACCACGGGAGAGAGGATCGGGCAGGGAAAGCACGCTTTGGCAAGCGCTAAGACACATGGGATAATGCTTTTTTCTTTTCTTTCATTCTTTTTTTCTTTTACTCTCTCTCTCTCTTTTCTTCTATTACTTTTGTCTGTTGTCATGTCATTATTCGGGTTGCAAGCAGCGATAGGTCAGGCTCACCCGCGAGGGAACTCGATGGAACGGGAGATACAGGGAATATTGCCATAGAATTTTGGGGGTACACGACAAGGCCCAGGAGGTCTCGGGAAAGGGACCGTTTTACGGGCGATGAAATGCATTCTGACTTGATTAATTGCTTTTGATGTCTGCATCGTAGATTGAATCTGACGAACTCTGCTGTGTGGGCTTTATTTTTTCTCTTTGCACACGCCGGCTGTGCCCCGATGATTAGACGTCACATCTCACACGCGCTCTCCCCTCCTCATTCGGCGGCGCTGTTCCGACTCCCCGGGAATCTTTCCTCTTGGCACCGCAGCATGTATGTATGTCAGACAGACTGACTGACTGACAAATCTCCCCTCTCCCCTCCCCGCCCTATCCAAGGTGCCATTGCACCGCCGCCCGCACCTTGCTTGTCGATCAATCACTGCTTCCCTCCAGCCGCCTGGTCAGCAATGAGCATAATATGCATAGCGTTGATGCGTGAAGGGCCTTGGCAATCGTGGAGAAGGAGAAGGGAATGGCGTCGGTAGTCGTGGTATGAGGTGAGATGTAGATGTAGAGGTGCGTGTGCGTGTGCGAACGCTTGGCGTTGAGCTCGTGGAGGGGGGAAGGGGAAGAGGGGCAGCCAGCGGGCGGTCTGCCTTATATGTGGCATGACAAGAGACGCCTAATAGAATGTTTCTTTTACACGTCTTCTTTTTTTTTTTTTTTTTTTAATTTCTTCGTCCTGTAGCTGTAAATGATTACGCCGTGTCAATGGTGTACGATGATATCATGTGCCCATGCATTGCTTTTTGTACCAGACTTATTAAAAAAAACGGGTATACGTTTGGTTCTATTCTGGTTGATGAGCTTGACGAAATGAGCGCGAAACTCGAGAGAAGACAAAAAAAGACTAGTTAAATATAATGTGGTGGTATCAAGCGGCATCATCTCACTCCTCGCATCGTGTAGCTCCATTTCCCATCTTCGTACTCCCCCCCCCGGCTTAAAAAAGAACATACAAATCACCCCCAACGCACAGGGGCTTAGACCTTCTCCTGGCTGTTGCGGGTGCTGCTGTCCGATTGAGGGTGCGTGCTGTCGGCCATGTGGCGTGTGAGCTCGACGTAATCGTAGGCAAACTCGCCCAGCTGGCAGTCATCCAGGCCAAGCTCCTCCTCCTCAGGCTTGACGCGCAGGGAGAGGCCGGGGATGAGATTCATGAGGAACAAGAGGATGCATGAGAGGGTGAAAGACCAGGCGAAGACGGCGAGGGAGCCGGCGATCTGGTATCCGAGCTGGACGAAGTGGCCATCGACCCAACCGATGGGGTCATACGAACCACCATCGAGAGCGGCAACGGAAGAGCTGTAGAATAGTAATTAGCATTTTATTCTTGTTCAAGGAATATCATGAATTTGGGGGAGAAAAAGGAGGAGGAGGGTTGGGGGCGGAAACTTACTCTCCAAAGATACCAGTCAGGATGTTTCCAACGAAACCACCGATGCCGTGGACAGCGAAGATATCCAGACCATCGTCGATCTGGATGAGGAACTTGAGCTTGGTGGCAAAGTTGCAGATGACACCGCCCAAAATGCCAATGACGACGGCGGCCCAGGGTCGCACGAAACCAGCCGCAGGAGTAATGGCGACAAGACCGCAGATGGCACCAGAGCAAAAGCCAATGGTGCTCCACTTCTTCTCAAGACGATAGTCCAGCAGCATCCAGGCAACACCACCGCACGAGGCAGCCAGGTTGGTCACGAAGCAGGCCATGATGGCGCGGATGTTCATACCCAGAGCAGAGCCACCGTTGAAGCCGAACCAGCCCACCCAGAGGAAGACGGTGCCGAGGACGACGTGGGTGACGTTGTGAGGTCGGTAGGGGAGACCCTTGTTGTTGTCATAGCCGGTGCGCTTGCCCAGCATCAAGCTGTAGGCGAGGGCGCAGGTACCGGAAGACATGTGAACGGGGCCGCCGCCGGCAAAGTCGTAGCTGGGGAGGTTGAAGAGCCAGCCGTTGGCGTTCCAAGTCCAGTAGGCAATGGGGTCGTAGACGACGGTGGACCAGATGAACATGAAGACGATGGCGGGCAGCATGCGGCCGCGATCAGCAACGGCACCAATTGCAAGGGCAGGACTAACGAGAAAGTTGTGTTAGTTGGGCCGAGCTGAAAAAAATTAAAGTATCTGAACAAACTCACGTAATGGCGGCGAACATGCCCTGGTACAAGGCAAAGAGAATGTCGGGTGTGTTGGTAGAACCATTGGGCTGCCCGACCGTCTTCATCATACCAAACTGAGTGAGGTCACCAAGGAAGACACCTCCGGTGCGGGAAAAGGTCAGGGAGTAACCCCAGAAGAACCATTGGAAGCTGATGACGCCGACCGACACCATCGAGAGGAGGATCAGGGAGAGAGCAGACTTGCGACGGGCCAGACCACTGTAGAAAAAACCCACACCAGGAATCATGAGGAGAACGAGGACCGCGCTGATAGTCATGAAAGCCATGTGACCGGTCTATGAGCCATGTTAGAAATCCAGTTTTCCCTATTCGAATGAATCATCAATGGCAAGTAAAACATACGTCGTAAAAGACATTGAGGTCTGAAACCCCAGACGAGTAGCCATCGTCGGCCTTGTCGTCGGTGCCGTTGTACGGGAGCGACATCTTGGCTGGAGAAACGCGTATGTAGCACGCGAGACTATCAATGGATTCCTTTCAATAGCTTGACCAAAGTTCAATTCCAAGGTCCTTGATCCTCAACCCTGACAAAAAAGGGATGAGTTGATCAAAGAGTTAAAAAGAACAAGAAGAAGAATGACGAGAGGAGAGGGAGAATAAAAAGTTACCGGGTCCGGGGACCCAGAGGCTAAATAGAGACGACTGGATGGACCAGGGCCCAGCGAAATATGAAGCCGTGGTGGGACGGCGGCAGGTAGAGCTGGACAATAATGGGGAGCTTAGCATTAGCTTCCATGACTGACAATGATGAGGTGGGAGACAGAGCCAGAGACAGAATGCAAAAAGAGACCAGGGACTGAGTGGCAGGGGAGGGGGGAGGGCGTGTGAGTGAAGGGTGGTGATAGGACGCCCATGGCTCTCGGCGAGAGACTAATTTGGGAATTGGGAGAATACGGAGTGACTATCCGTAAATGCGGTTGGATGGGGATGCTCAAGGCTGTGCCATCTGGGCAATCTCAGGCGTAGAATTACTCCGGAAGAGAGAGGTCAGGAATAAGATTAAGCCACCCCTCCATGGGAGGGAGTGGGCAAAGGATCCTGGGTGGATGGATGGGTGGGTGAATGGATGCATCTCTGAGGACGGTATAACGGTTGATGCTGTTGAGCGTCGCGTCTTTAGCTAGCCCCTGTCGAGTGCCCAGAAATAGCCAAGACACTATGCAGCGTGATCCTTAGAGATAAGAGGGGCTGTGGAAGTTTAGATGCGTTGGATATCTGATTCTGGTTGACCTGGACAATATGAAGAAGCCGGATCGGGCTGGAATTTCAATAGGATGGGCTACATTTGACTCTGACTGGGCACACACTCGCACCGCATGCCAAGGTTATTTCTAACTCTGATGTGTGCCCTCGTTGAAGTGCGACGTTGGTTGCTTATCGCAACTCTGAATCCGATCCGTCGCCATGCACGCAGGGCGGGAGTCGACGCCACCGTGGACTTAACGGTGCCCGCTGATAAGCTTCCATGCCCCAACAGGTCCCCTGCTGCAAGCCTTTAGCCCGGGGGATGGCGGCATGTGACAAGGGTGCGGCGCCGCGTCTTGCTTATCGCAGGAGGGAAAAAGGCTGAATGAATTTTGCATTCTGAATGACTTCCCGCTGAGAGTTTGCCAAGCCGAATAAAACGTCATGGTCCAAAGCCATGCGCCTGCCTCGGACCCGCGGATGGAGTCACATCTTTGCATTGAGAAACACATGTTGTCGCTCAGCGGAGCCAACCCCGGATTTCGCAAGCTTGGACACCCTCCATTCGCTGAGGTCGCTCACATCGATAGCGGTCTGGTCGGAGAAATGAGCTGGGGTCTGCTTTCAGCAAGCCGTATGTTGGCCATAGCACCACCAGGCCAAGCGCCAAGTTCCTCCACAGAGTCGATCTTGTGTGCATTTCCCCACCATCCAGTAGAGTTTGTGGATGCGTGAAGACAATCAATCATGAGAGCGAAATCTCTTTTGAGCTTGACTTGTCAAAAGGCGGTAATTTCTTTTTTGACCGCGGGACCGACCGGTTCAGAAGCAATATGCTCCCGGCCCGGGAACAACGGCGGCAGTAAACGCCTCTCACATCTTGCATCCTCACTCGTCCATCTACAGGACATTCTTTGCTAAGAGTGGGTAGATATGCAGCCACCCCACACGGATGGCTTGGTTTCCTCAGCAAAGAAATGGGATTGCGTGTCGAGCTGACAGGCACGGCGGTTGATCAGGTTTGCAGCCAAGAGTGCATCTGCATCGGCACGGGACGGTAAGCCAGAGCTGACTGACTGTGCCATGGTGGAATAACTTCTTCCGAACAGGGAATTTCCATCATGAAAATAATCTGAAACGAAGCACGAACATGTCTGATCATCTCCCAGGGACCAGGGATGAAGTTCAAATAACCTCGTCGTCTCGTGGGCCGAAAAGCCACCACACTGACGATCATCTCGAGATGCGTGGTCATGGTTCATGTGCCTCTCCGCACTGAACTGAGACTAAAACTCACATCACACAAACCTCCAGCTATTTTTCTGTTTACGTGAAACCGTTTACTGGTCATCTGTTATCAGCGGACTGTGCCGTATCAGTATCATTCACTCTCTTGCCCTGCTTATTATTTGGTCGGAAAAACTTCCCCAGGCCACACCGTGCATCACCGGGCCATCCGTTCAAGCTTCTATTGCCTTGGTCAACCCACTCGACGCCTGTAAATACCTTATCTCCAGTGTTCCAAGCTGGCCAGGCGTCGCTGTGGCATACGCCCAACTTGTTCGTCTTCAAGGTCGAATGGGGCGCGTCTCATTGGACACCGGGAGTAGTTCTTATCTCTTGGCAGGGTCAGTGGAGGGGCTAGTCATGGATGGGTTGGCATGGGTCGTGCTTTCGGGCCACCCTCCACCTGGCATCCCTGCACTTGCTAGGGAGACAACCAACACCAGACTCAGAATTCGCTTGGATGCGACGCAAGGGAACTCAAATCGAAGCTATGAATCTGGCCCAGGGAACTGATTTGGAAGAATACAGCCAGCTGGTTTTCCTAAGTGGTTCTTGTGATTCTTAGCGTGTCCTGGGATCCCTCTCCTGCTTGCCAAAATTCGCAATCCTGGCCAGTTCCAACTCTTCCGAATTTCACCTGGCCCCTTGATTCAAATTGGGATAGCGACCCATCGTTATCATTATTGATTCGCATGTTCCCGCTTTGCCGAGTGTAATTTCAGACTCGGATTTGCGGCAATCTCGAAGACCTGATGTGATACAGAAATGAGCGCTGACCTTGCAGAGGTAGATCAAGGGTCCCGTGTTCGTTAGAAGGTAGTCTAAGTGACATCTGCAGCAACACGGCCTCGATGCTAGCTCCCGCTGTCTCATCAACATCTGGACTGACTGTGTTGCGCCCGCACAGCCTTGTGAGGGATCTCTTGCGGGCGTTTGGATGCGAGCTTCCCGCTCCATGGGATAGGGAAACCCAGCAGCCAGCAGTATTTAAGTTGAGATGGATCCCGCTGCTGTGTTACAACCTGTTCTCTTAATCCTGAGCTTACTTTGACTTCCTGTCAGAGCCTGTGAACTATCACCATGTAGTAACATGGTGATTTCAGGATGATTTCGCCGATTCCAACCGATGATTCCCGATAAAGCTTCATGATCCAAACAAGACAACCCCCTTATCCGACTGCGACACCTGCCGACGCATATTTGACATTTTTTTTCGACACATATTGCCTGATGTACGCTCGATACGCATCCTTATCAGACCCTCTTCATTGTGCAACTGCAGGCTAGCGGCTCGGCAAAGGTGTATACCGGGTGACGAATCTACCAACCAACACTAGTTCACGATCGAGCCGACGTCCGAACGGAATGTCTTAGTACTGGGCCGCCGAATATTGGGACACGCGGGCCTCTTTTTTTTCTCGCCAAAATGTGATATTGCACGTCTGTCCACATTGGGACAGCGTTCTAATCTGTGGCGCTTCTTAGCGTAGAGATAAGAGCACAAAGATATCCATTGTCATCACACGCCCATTCACATATGCGGAAATGGAATGGAGGCTAGCCTGATGACTGAATTTGTAAGCTCGTCAATTAGACTCAAAAATCCGGCCGCTTTTTCTAAATGGCTGCAACGTTGCCGAGCTGCCGGTGACCGTTGGCAGTCCTCTGCTTTACTGTCTCCAATTTCTGGAAAAGGTAAGCGATGGCGTAAACGGAGTGTGGGTTTTAATTGTCGTTTATTTGGGCGCTTTGCATGTTGTACGGAAACTATTCGTAGTTCCTCTCTCTGTCTCTCTGTCTGCAGTGAAGGCTTTGCACATGCGACGTGATTTGCCGTCTGTCGTTGCCGTCCTTTTGCAGCATTAGGGGGGTGTAACATCCTCATTGGCCCATCCTAGCTGCGATAGGTTTGATCGCTGAGCCCAACTCGAGACGCGGACTGCCTGACAAGTGTCAAAATCAAGCATCATCCACGGCTTGAGAGAGGGGTGGTGCGGCAAGAGCTTTCCTGTTATAATCATATCTCGCTCCTCCACTCATTTTCCAGCTCAATGAGTTTTTCCAACACTTTCCATGGTACTTCTTTCTCTAGGGCCATCCTTCTTTCGTTAGATATCTCCTCTAGCACGTAGCGGCTCACGGTTTCGGCATCCCGCTGTGCTGGTCGCCCAATGCCCAGGGCAATTCGCACGAATGGTGACGTGGGGTATTTTCCTTGCGAGAGTGATGATTTAACGCTTTTAATCCCGTTGTGTCCCCTATGGCTGCGATCCCAAGCTGTGAGCTGGACTATGCCAAAGTCTTTTTCCAGTTCATCATGGACAATGACGAGGCTGAGAGACGAAGGGTCGTGTTGCTTGACCATTTCCTGCCAGGCACGGGCCACAAACCCTCCAGAAATATTCATGAGCGTTGGTGACTGAACCAATGTGTACTTTGGCCCTTGAGATACTAAACATGTTTGCTTTCCGAATGTTGTCTCGCGAAAGGATGGTTGAGGTATCACTTTTGTCAGGCCATTGAGGGCAAAATGGCCGGCCGAATGGAGGCTGGCATACTTGGGCAGGGGATTCCCCAGGCTAACAACGAGGAATCGAGGGCTGAACATTTTGGCGCGGCTGGAAGATTGACGTTTGCATCCTCCGCCTGGATGCTACGCGGTGTCACGTGATCGGAACGAGCCACGCCGGCCAAGAAGTACGAGCGTCGAGGCGCAGTTGGGCCGTCTGACGTCGATCAGCCTATTGGGCTTGGGCCGTGGCTGAGCCCCCGTTTTTGTCGTCACTGACTGTCCAACCCGTTTTGCCTACTTCTGGTTCCCTCCAACCAACCCAGCATCCTTCACGAGCGCGTTCGACGACATTTAATCAGCGATTTCAACTTAATACCGAGCGACTCGAGTTTTCCGCATACATCCGCCAAGATGTCGTGGGCAGGTATGGAGCGTTTGTCGCCCCGCAATGAAGAGGGGTCTAACATGAATGACAGGATTCAAGAAGAATGTCAACCGCGCGACGACGCAAGTGATGATGAAGACAGGTATGCGCAGACTTCTAGGCTGGCCCCGATGTAAATTTTGTTGACCAATTCGTCCAGGGCACGTGGAGAAGACGAATGATCGCGATTATGAAGTTGAAGAGAGGTTGGCACTCCTTTTCGGGACCAGACGGGAATGACACCTAACGCAAGACCAGACGATTTAAAACAATGGAAGCAGCTGCTCTGCGGCTACAAAAAGAGTCAAAGGGTTACTTGGACTCTCTAAGAGGTTGGTCCCATCCCCAGCCGGGAATTGCGGTTGAAGACTAACCATGGTAGCAATGACTGCATCGCAAATGCGAATTGCCGAGACAATAGATGCGTTTTATGGTGATGCTGGTGCCAAAGACGGTGTGAGCAGAAGTTACAAGCAAGCAGTGGAGGATTTGGATGCCGAGACCATCAAGGCTCTTGATGGCCCATATCGAACGACCGTGCTTGAGCCGATTTCACGATTCTGCGCCTACTTCCCCGATGTCAACGAATGCATCAAGAAACGTTCCCACAAGCTCCTTGATTACGACGCCCTACGTGCCAAGGTTAAGCGTCTCGTTGAGAAGCCCGATAAGGATGCCACCAAGCTTCCCCGCACTGAGAAGGAAATGGAGATGGCCAAGGCCGCTTATGAACAATTGAATGAGCAGCTCAGCACCGAACTGCCCCAGCTTATCGACCTCCGTGTGCCATACCTCGACCCTAGTTTTGAGGCGCTCGTCAAGATCCAGTTGCGATTCTGCGCAGAAGCATACTTGCGAATGGCGCAAGTCCAGCAATATTTGGATGCTGATACCAGAGACCAGTATGCGGAAGGCCACTTGGATGCTAGAGTCGAGGAAGTCCTGCAGGAAATTCGGGAGCTTAGTATTAGCGGTACTGTATAAGGGGCCGATTTCGGCGGCTGACTTCAAATATCTGGGAACGGCGTATGGGCTTGGTACTGGTAGGTACTTCTCGTAGACATTTAATGTCACCTTGATGAATACATGAATAGACAGCCTGTTTATTGCGATCCGGCAGCGGAAATTGGCAACAATGCTGATGCGACCAGGTTAGAGTTAATTACCTCTCTACTTGTGGTCGTGCTACATTGTGAATTCAATTTATGATGTGTACATTTCGTAATGAATTTCATTCTCTCATAACAGTGGTGCTTGCCTATGCCTTGGAGAATCATTCCCGCTCTTAGGAATACTACAGAGCCCAAGTCAAGGTTCGCTAGTTCATATATCGTCTTGCATTTCTTTATCTTTTGTCACCCGGGCCTTCTACACCTAGTTGCTCCCCGCACCTCCGTTTGGCTGTCCAAAGAGATCGCTCAAGCTAAGTCTTCGGCCCATAGCCTGCATCGCTGGACCGACTTCAGACCCTTGGGCTTCTGCCGGCCCAGCCGACCTTGCGATCTTCCAGGCTTCCTGAATCATGGCTGCATTCATCTCCCTCGTCTCGTCCTTGTCGTTGTGAATCCACACTCCTAACACCTTTTCCCCCTCCTCCCAGTTGCCTTCTACCCGAATAATGACCAACTCACCCGAGACCTCGACATGTGTAACTCTCGCTAGGTCTACAATGACGTTGTCCAATCCTCTCCGATTCAGCACAAACACGCAGGCTCGTGGTCGATGACCGGGATCTTCAGCTAGTGGTGATTGTGCGCAAACAAATATGGTGCCCTCGACACCGGATTTTTCCCAGCCCCCTGAGGTGCTGTCAAATGTGTAGATGACTGCATTTGCGGCTATGCTGAGGATTGTGTGGATCGAGGGTAGATATCGCTGGAGAACAGAGAGGTTGAGCTCGGTATTGGTGCGTGGTGGGGGAGGGGCGTATGCGTTATGCATGGATGAGTATGCGGCAGCGTCAGACTCGTAATCTGACACTGCAGGTATTTTGTTCGATGGCTGGCGGCTGTGTCGCGCCTTACGCGGTGCTTGCCGACTCATGGTTAGGCTATGAGGAGAAAAAGTTGGTGGATGATTTGAGGCTGAGCGCAAGAGATTGAGGCTGCAATGCAGTCCAGTTGGGGGATCGCGAGACGCTAGATAGGAAGTTCTTGCTGTAGATTATGTAGTGCCGAAGAGAATAAGCAGAGTAAGGCGACCAACTATACGCCTTCAGCGTGACCCAGGAATGCGATGTCGCGCAGGAAATTCGAGGTCGATGTTGATGTGACGATGCGGATCATGAGTGTTGGGCGCTGGTTTAGAGCTTGGTCCCTCTTATCGATAAGCGGCATGACGCCTGTTCGCGGGGCTGTTCCGCGGGCTCCCTACATCATCATCGCGGCACCAGCTCATGCCCAAGCACCAACAGAACTTCTCACGAACTAAGACCAACCCTACTATTTTCCTACTTATCTTGAACAAATACATGATCATTATACACCGTCCGATATACTTTTGAGCCCCGTTCCTGAAAAGGCACTTGTAGTTGACATGATCTAGCGGACCAAGAGCTGCCGAACCCCCCACGATACCGCGAGTCGACGGCGTCACGCCAACAAGTCTCTGTCTTCCTACACCTCGACGATGGCGTATCAGGATGACCAAAACTCAAATCAGTCGGTCATCCCTGACACTGTCGATCCGTCGATTGCGACAACCCAGCAGTCCCTCGCCAAGGCTGTTTATGCGAGACGATCCGAGTACGTGCGACCACACCGGATAAAGGTGAAGATTGGGTCATGGAACGTAGCGGCCTGCCCCGGTACGGACAAGGACCTTGCAACTTGGTTCACAAGCGGAGAAGGTATTGACCACGACCTCTCAACGCTCAGTCTATCACAAAATCCCTCCACGGAACATGCGGACAATACACAGCACCCTGACGCTTCGGGATCGCACTGCCTACTTTCCGACAAGGACATTGGGCTTTATGTTCTCGGATTGCAAGAGATAGTGGATCTGAATGCCTTTGTCAACCGAGCGGTATATACTGACACGACTACTACGGCAAAATGGCAGGCTGCTTTGGAAGCTGCACTTCCAGCGGGCTATGAGTTGATTACCTCGGACCAAATGACTGGACTTTTACTCTTGGTTTACGCTTCTCCCGAGGTTGCGGCTACCATTAGCAATGTCAGCACTAAACAAGTTGGCACTGGATTGTTTAATTACTTTGGCAACAAAGGTGCTGTGTCAGCGCGTCTTCTTCTGGGGGAGACAACACGGATGGTTTTCGTGAATAGCCATCTCGCTAGTGGTATTGGCGCTTCAAATTTAGACCGCCGCTGTTGGGATGTTGGGCAAATTCTCTCTAGAACACAGTTCGACCCTATGGTCATATCTGGAGCCGAGGACGACGAGGGCGAAAAAATTGGTGACGAGGACCTCGCGTTCTGGCTGGGCGACTTGAATTTCCGACTTGATGGTCTCCCTGGTGACGATATCCGACGATTACTGACCTTGCATGCACGCGGAGAGTATGGCGCATACAATAAGCCACTGGAGACAGCATTAGACGAGCCCGGCGTAATTGTAATGAAGGGTGACGACAGTGAAGACGATGCAACCACTACCAGGTCATCGCTTCACTCTCGACAAGTTAGTGTCGAATCTGCCATCACTCTCCCCGACCCTGACGACTTTCCCGAGGATCCTAGCCAGGATCCAACTTCATTACAGGCGACGATCGACTCCCTTTTGCCTCATGATCAGCTGCGAAGAATGATTAAGGAGCGTAAAGCATTTCACGATGGATGGCAGGAAGGCTCTATTACGTTCCTCCCGACTTACAAATACGATGTCGGCACGGTTGGCCTATTTGACTCCAGCGAGAAACAACGTGCTCCGAGTTGGTGTGATCGAATCCTATTCCGGACTCGAAGGGATAAGTTAGAATATGAAGCAAGGATTAAAGAGGAGGAAGAATCGCGGAAAAAAGATGAAGAAATGAGGGCAAGAGGACTCGAGGAAGATGACGATGTGCTTTTTAGCTACGACCCCGACACCGATGGTGACGCTAGCGACGCAGTTGTCTACGACGAGTATGACGAAAACGAAAACCCCGAGGCTGAGGATATAATAACCAAGGAAGGGTTCCACGACCGGATTGACTTGAAAATTTACGCCTCTCACCAAAACATCACCTCGTCTGACCATAAACCCATCACATCCATATTCACCCTCGACTACGATGCTGTAGTTCCCGAGTTAAAAGCCAAGATTCATGCCGAAGTTGCACGCGAGCTTGACAGAGCTGAGAACGAAGGCCGTCCGGGCATCACAGTTATTGTGGAAAGCGGGTCGGGCAAAGACGACAAAATAGTTGATTTTGAACTGGTTGGACCCTTCGAGAGAAAGACGTGCTCGCTGACGGTCGCAAATACCAGCAGTGTAGCAGCCACCTTCTCTTTTGTCGAAAAGCCAACAACCGGTGAAGGCTATGAGCCCATTCCTGACTGGCTCAAGACCACATTTATACGCTCTGATGAGGAATCACCAGAACCTCTCGGACAAGCCGTCACTTTGGACCCTGGAGAGACGGCCACAGTCTTGCTAGAAATACAAATATCCTCGTTGCCACACATTCGAGCTTTGAATCAGGGTCAAGCAAGGATCGAGGACGTTCTGGTCCTTCGGATAGAAGACGGTCGAGACCACTTTATCCCCATCCGTGGAATGTGGAAACCGACTTGTCTTGGTCGATCAATCTCGGAGCTCATTCGGGTTCCAGACGGTGGAATTAGGAAATTTTTAGAGGATAAAGAGATCCGAGGAGCAATCCCAGATGATGTGGGCGTGCAGTGTTCGGCCCCAAAAGAACTATTCAAGATGACAGAGGCAGTCCAAACTCTCGTGGAAAGAAGCATAGCTGATGCTACTATGCTGGAAGACGCAATCTTGCCCCGAGAAAGTGGCTGGCCTATTGAACCCGCGACCTGGAAAACGAGTAAAGAGGAGCTGCAGAGATACCAAGTTGATCTTCTCAATGCTCTTGACACTGATTCGCCGCTTATCGAGTCTATGCCAATTGAGCTTGCCGCTTCTAAGAAGCTCGAGGTACTTTGCTCCACCCTCGTGATTTTCCTCGAATCTCTCACAGATGGCATCATTCCAGCGGACCTTTGGACAAAGCTTCGCACGACACTACCCAACCTCACTTCTGTACCCTTATCCTCGTGGCCAGATACAAAGACCCAAGTTCTCGACATACTCTCCTCAGCCCCGAACCACAATATTGCCTTTGTCTTCCTAACTGCCATGTTGTCACGGATTGCCTTCGAGCTTACGCCCGCAACTGCCGACCAAAAGACGATTGGCCTCAGCCGTCGGCTGAGTTTTAGGCTCGGTGGCGAGGCCGAAGATGCAAAGAAAAGGAAGTTGCGAGAGAGAACATATGCCGAGGTCGTGGGCCCCATTGTATGCCGAGTGGATGAGAAGGGGAAGGGAGCTAGAGAGAAGGCTAGAACTGTGGTGGAGATGTTTCTTCGCAGGGATGACGAGAACTAGAGGCAAAAACATGCCAAGACACGCCAAGGAAGGCTATGCGAGCGAGCGTATGAGCCCTCTACCACTCTGGCGGGAACCCCTGCGTTAATCTCGAGTTGTAATATCATTGTTTTTCTTTTCTTTTGGAACGGCATTAACCGTAACAGCCTAGACCTTTAGAGATTATCACGGACAGGGGTTTGCAAGACTAGTCATATCGGAGGTTTTAGTCATGAGGGGCATCCTGAATTGAGATCAGCAGGCTTGCACCTAGGATGTGCCGGCGGCGTTTATACTGGTGCCCCCCGCATTCGAGGCTTCTCTTCAGGGCACTCGGGAGGCAGTGTTCACCTCCGCGTAGTAACATGCCAAGGCATGAATGTCTCTGATTAGATTTACAAACTCATGGGCAATGTATATTTGCTTTAGACATTTGCCGCTCTGCCGCTCTACCTTCATGCTCGCCCTCATTGAATTAATGTGATCGACTTGTGCAAGGGATGGAGCGATCAAGCGATGTCCCATAAGAGCCTGCCACAGCTTAACGAATAAAAAGCAATGCTGGAGAGCCTACGCATGGAAGGAAGGAGGGAATGGAAGGGAAATAGCGGTGTTTGCCGATTATGCCTAACTGCTAGTGATTCAGTGAGCTCAATACCTTTCCCCGCCGATTGCCTCTGCAACAATCACAAGGTCTACTCAAACGCTCAAATGACCCACGGACAACCTCCGACGTGACTTGTTTTTTTTTTTTTTTTTCGTTTTACCAGTAATATATTTTTGAATTCATTAATTTTTGTTTCTCTCTCTCTCTCTCCCTCCATTTACTCCCTGTCGCGATTCTCCAACTTGTCGAACCCACCACCCGTAACATCCGCATCCAACATCCCGCCCTGCCAGATTCGTCTAGAGAAAGCGAGGTATCACCACTAACCTAACCTCAGTATGTGGTGGCAATTTGGGAGAGTGAGCACCTCCAAATTGTCGATCGAGACCCGGTATCTCTTTGCGGACAGGACACAAGGCTTGTTGAACGACTTAAAAACGTTGCGCACCCGCGCCGTTCAACATGCGACACCCGACGATATAAGGATCCTGGCCGAGATGATCCCGTTGCCAGACCCTGAAGTCCACGAAGACCAAATACTGCACGACCCCGTCTCTATTTATGATTTTCCATGGCTGCTTGATGCCACTCTCGAAACCAAGGTCTAGGATACCGATGTCGTCGATGAGCCAACCGGCTGGGAAGATTCATTTTTAGCTAATCAAGCGTCTGCCGACCAAATTTCTCTCGAGGATACTTGGTTTCACCATCTCAGTTCCTCACCTGATGATTCAGACTTGTCTGACAATCTGTTTGAAGCGACTACTGCCCCTGACCCTGTGCATTGGACCGACCAACGCCAGCCCCCTGCCCAATACTCGGAATTCTCCGTCAACGATGTCGAAACTTACACTGAAGAAGAAATAATTGGAGAAGATAGCTTCTTGGCCACACCCCTCCACGAAACACTCCCCAACCAACTCAAGCTGTACCTTGATCAAGTGGAAGCTGATGATCATAATCAACGCGATCCAACAGCTCATGTTGATTCACCATGCTCGAACCTGCCAGCCAGTTCCAGTGCATCATCAGATGCGACTAAGGTCGGTGAAATGCCTAGTCTTACGAGTCACCTAACACCACTCCAGCAACCTGCCGTATCAGCGGAGCAACTTGTACGCCTTCAAGGTTGCATTAACGAAGTGCAACGGTTCGACAACTACATTGTGCGAAGCATCAAAGATACTAAATCGTCCCTCGATAGGCGCCAAGATCGGTATCGACTTCAGAATACTAATGGCAATGTCACGGAGTTTATGAAGAGTCAGGGTTGGGGAAGCCCTCTGATAAACACAATCAACCTTAATGAGAACTTGTCCGAATACCCAGGCCGGTGTATTGGTCCACCAACTTGCAGGAAAAGGATTTATTTCGGTACTGGGATTGGAGAACGCAGGCCTCCGGCTATTGGAATCTAGCAATACGACTAGGATCAATAGCCTTGGGTGTACGGAGTTATGCAGGGTCTTGCCAAGCATAGGAATGGGTCTTAATACACCTTGATGGATGCGATTATATACATGGTGGCTAGCCTAGAGACGGTGTGGCTTTTTTTTAGTCCAAGCCTAGTAAAACTAGATACAAGAAGGCTGTTATTATGGCTAATCAAAAAGATCTCCCATAGTACCTCTGAGCTTGCAAGGGTGCTATGTTGACAGCACTGGGTTCCCAGATGATTCCTAATATTCAATTCGGTTACCATATGCCGAAAGCTTTTGTATTATTGGCTGATAAACTGATTTGTGCGATCGGCGTGCTCATTATTGCCTTGGACGTCTCGAACCTCGTGTCAAATACCATGACTGACTAATACCGTGACTTCTGCTGCCACCATATTTGTAAGTTCCGGTGTGCCAATGTTGACAAGGTGGTCCAGCTGCATGTCTTTACGCTCCACCGAAATATTTAATACAGATCTACAGAGTTCTATATTGCTCGATGCTAGTGTTGCTTCTTGATCAATTACTCTTAGCCCTACTGGGAAATTTTTGCAAGAAACTCAATCCGCACAGAGTTTCACTCCACACCCCCATATTCAGATTTCACGCAATAGTTCAAAAGGAGGCTAGGCGTAGGAATTTCGTGAGGCAAAGTATTGGGAAAACTTTCAACGAGAAATGGCGTTTCTCTAGCAACGAGTGCTTCCGTAAGGATTGTCCGAGATAACTCAATATACGCTCCTGTGATTATCTGAAAAGTGATATCAAGGATTCATTCAGATCATTAGAAACAACCTTAGAGAGCCTTGAAGAAGCAGAGTCATACTTGGTCAACATCTCCTTCCAGGCGTAATAACAGACCTGCTCATTAAAACTTGTACAGCTGTTAATCTGCTACGGCAATTTTCATTTATGAGAGACCTTACCAGGGGGGAAACGACCGGGTGATATTTCAACCTTGAACTTCTTTAACTTGTTTTGATCCAGGTTGTGCTATTCCGCCATTTTCCACTCTTCCTTCGTCTCGGCGGCAACCCGATTAGGGAGCTCTGGCGCCCTACGAGGACCTAATCACAAGCGCACCAAGTTAATCCTATACAGGGTTCGGCTTACCTTCTTTTAATGAAAAGAAATAAATCATAAAGATAGCTCATGCGGACTTTTTTGCGAATTCGGATTGGGTTTTCAGTGTTTTGCAGTGTCCCTTTGGGTCTCATACTAAATTTATATTACTCACGAAACCAAGTGGCAGAGGAGCAATATTCAGCTCATAACGATGGCAATGTAACTGAAGCTTTGGTTTCTTAGACTCTTAAAAATAAACCGGAGGGGTTCCTCGATTTCAAAAGCTCGCGCCTATTTCTATTGGAATTTCTCTTCTGACACGAGCTGGACAGGCAATGTCGAGGAGGCTGCATCAATGGCATTATTCACGTCCCAGTTGAGTTTGTCCACAAAGCACATTGTTTTGCCCTTTAACAACTGTGGTCAAACTTTTTTTGGTCAGTAATTTGACCCCATTAACAATATCTTTAGTCTGGCAGTTGCTTGACGGATTGCCATCCTCGGGCAGGACTCGATAGTTGACCTCCTTGAGGAGCTCGAGGGACAGCCTCGTCGATAGCGTTAGCGTCTATGTTTAAAGAACTATCATAATAAAATCGAAGCCTACCATTCTGCCCGTGCAAGCATCACTCTTGACCATGCATGATTAACAGCGGGAGCTAACGCGGCTAGCTCCTGGTTTCCCGAGCTTGGTTGACAAGGGCCCCTTTCGGCACGTACCGATTTAGCTGCCGTAGCATCTACCCGAGACAACTGGGAGTTTTTTTTTTTTTTTTTTTTTTTTTTTTTTGTCTGAGCTGCGATCCCGAGGCCGGCCTGACACTTATGGGGTTAGTGGTTGATGTTGGTGAAGTAAATGGTCTGAATCTCAATTAGGGCAAGACTTGGCCGACATTCGAATGGACGACCGCATTGGGATTTTCAGGGTTATTGCTAGCTAGTGAAAGGGATTTGCTCACATGGTGGGCAACCAGATGCATCCAGTGCTGCGGGGAATTGACGAACTGCACATTAGCTTAGTTCTCGACGGGGCAAGTGGAGGGGCCACGGCCTTGACGCTAAGTGATGGGGCCGATTTGGTGATGGTCGGTGCGGTTGTTGTGGACATTGCCCTGTCATGGGCGTGATGTGAGTGGGAGCGAAATCAGTGTCCATTTGTGGGATTTATGGTGCAACCAATTACTCGACAAGAGCACAGGCGCTTGATACAACAATTATTATGAAGTTGATGATATTTAGCCTGGTTTTCCCTTGCTACGAGCTGGTAAGGTCGTGTGACACCTGCAGCGACTGTTGGTTCGCATCTTACCTGGGATTTGAAGGTGCCACATGTGCCGTCCGTCCTAGCCTAGATTTTGTCGTTCTTTGCTACTAGCCCGCTCAATGCCGAGTATAAAAGAGTCCCAGAATAGTCAAGGGTAGATTTTTAGTGGTAATGGGTGCATGTTCCGCCAGGTTCTTGTATGTTTCCCGCGGATTCGTCCGCGCGTTCACTTTTATACTTGTCGGTTCAAGCTTGCTATTGACGGCGGCGAACATGTTGTGGGCTATCTTCCGCCTGTCAAGGTGAATGAATTGGACAATTTCCTGGCTGTTATTTCCAGGGTTCCACGAACTGGAATATTTGGCTCAGGATGGGCAGATCTAAGGGAAGTGGGAGAGCTCCGGGGAGGCTGGCTGACTTGTGCGGATCTATGTGGGCTGTGCTAGTCTAGGTCGGCGCCATTCCATGTGGTAGGCTGGACCCCTGCTAGAAGTGCCGAGATTTGTTGGATGCTGTTGGTCGCTCAGTAATGGAGATGTCCAGCAACAGTTCGCAACAGAAGTGGAGAGAAAGCGAGAGAAACTGGGCTACTCATGCATGGATGAGAAACGGGGCACGAAAACGCAGAGGAGCTGGGGCTTGCTCTCCTCAAAAGCAAAGATATACTTGGGACTGACTTGCAGTCCAGCAAGAAACGGAGGGAGCCAGCAGGGGTGTCCATCTGGAGAGGTTGTGACTAGTCACATTGACCAGTGTAGTGGGGCTTATCAATCGTAATTGTAATTGTGTAAGGAAATTCCAGAGCGCAGTACATAGCAGTACAGCACAAAAGCAAGTTACTCGGCTTCATACCTAGTTGAAACATGGATTGGGCCTATCCAATAGCGGCGACGATCCTTTTTCCTACCTCATTTTCAGGTACCACTCGATTGACAAATAGCTGTGAATATACAACAACCCAGGTAGTATCCGCGTATCGTGTCCGGTTCACTAGTCTCAGCCATACATACGTGATTAATCATCATGCAATGTTGTGGTGCCTCAATACGATGCACCTGTGTCTTACCCTGGCTGTGCCTTGCCATGTGCCTTGGGGCGTGAAATCACAAAATGTAGGACTGTGGACATATACAGAGCATGCCAGCCAATCATACCATCCTGTCACTCACTCTCTTGTCACTTGTCTCACACGTCAAAGCCCTCCTAGTGCTGGATGTGCATGTTCAGGGATGAGGGGTCAGGGCCGCTGTTGGAGAGCGTTCAGACAGGTACAGTGAGTGCCAAGGCAACAAGGGAGCGGGGCGCCTGATGCGACGGTCGAGTGAGGAGAGAGAAGAGAAATGTAGCCTAACAAAAGAAATTTATGAATCGGGATGGTTTGGAGGGCCGAAGGTGCCTGACTCGCTCACCTTTCAATGGGCAGATCTCCAAGCTCTCGCGCTGGCCCCAAGTTGCTCTGTATTCGATTATTCATACCGTCGTAGACATCAATCAAGACCGTACGCAGTAATTATCCAGTTGCTACAACCCGGCCTGGGACGGACGCCAAGGTGAACTACCAAGAGCTGCTACACGCCATTGCCGTACTGTGAGGTGGAAAAAGCAAGGAGGATTAGCACGAGCACATCCAAAAGAAAAAAAATAAAAAAATAAATTATTAAAAATAAAAATAATAAAACCCCTAGTGGAGGGGTAGGGAGCCTGTCAGCCTCGACACAGTCTCGACCAGGGCAATCGGTTTTATCAAACAAACCTAGCCGGAGAATATCTGGTGGACACTCAGTGACATGCACTATTACCCCATCTGCACCCATGTGTTCTTGATTTTCAGCTTTGCATTAGCTCCATCGACTCTCTCACCGGCTCTAACAGTCTTCTTATCCGGCCAACGGTTGCATGGTGGCGTGGTCGGCAATCAACTGTGAGTCTACTTACTACCCAGTGGTTTCCTAGCCTTTTCACCGGAATATCGGAGAAATCATAATGGTAACTGGCCGCAGTGTCTCTGGAACAGCCCAACATAGCGTATTCTTCCGACAGCATATGAGTGTCTGGCATTGGTGGTTGTCCATCGAGTCGAGATGCCATCTCCCCCACTCTGCGTCTGCAACTACAGCGCCTCTCACCCAACCGTTCAGTGAAAAAGAAAGCAGTCTGCCTGTTGAGTCGTGCCAAGGCTCGTCGGGAAGCTGTCCCTCTTGCATTCAACAGGACATCGGGACAAGATGTCTCAGAGACCCAGTCTATCAGTGCAATAGCAACCCGATCAACACCCCAAATGACTCCTCACGTGTGGGTTCCCTACGCGTACAACATGATACATCCAGCCAACAGACGTATCTCTGAAGCTGTGGGTCCACAACCTGGGAAGGCAGACGTCCCCAAATGTACATTGCAAGACGCGGTAACATCATGAGTTCAGCAACGAGGCTGGCAACCAGCATAAGCCGTTTTCTTTTTTTGGTCGGGTGCTTTACGCCACAGAAAATTGTGGATGAGATGTATCAAATGAGGCAATAATGGAGGTGTTGATGATCCTCAATATTCAGACGGTCAGAGGGTGCCAGTCTTGTTGCAGTGAGAGACTTTCTGTCAAATTATCTTTAAGTAAATGTCTCTTGATTGATATAAAAACGGTCACTTTCCCGCTCTATCCTCTTCATCACCACCCTCTGCATCATCATCATCATCATCATTGCCATTCACTCTCATACCACTCTCTGGCTCTACCATCTTAAATATAACAAATATGCACACTTTTAACAGTATCACTCGAATTTCACCTGAGGGTTCTGTCCATGATGTGGAGATTATCTACTCGGTGAAAGTCCTTCCAGGCCAGCGGGCCGAGCCCACGTCTTGGTCAGGGATAAACTTAAACCCCGATGAATCATATACACTTCGGCTTAACAAAGCAATCTTCGCCAATATTTTTAATATTCTTTCGACTTTCTTCAGTCAGCTACCCAATTCGCCCTTACCAAAATAAACCTTTAGAGAGCTAACTGACACAGGTCAAGGGGTTGATGGCCATGAAGGCTCCCTAGAAAATGTTCTTGTCCCTGGCAATTCAGTTGAGACTTTTACCAGAGCTGGTAAAATCCGTGGACCGAAACCTTCCTACTACATTGGTCAGAACGGCATTCTTATTATTAGCCCATTACCACTGGACATCGCCAGCTTTATCACATGGGTAATGAGCATGATGGATCACAAAGGCAACGTGTCGAGTAAGTCACCAGCTACATCCGCATTTCAAACTTTGGTAGTCTTTGAACCACAGATCATAATCTAACAATTCCAGTCCCATACGCAAATTCAGAGCAACGAGTCGGTTCAGAGAACCATCATGAGAAAATTCGCACCAACAAAATCTCAGTGAGTCTCATCAGACTTTTTATTTATTTATTTTGTAGACTAATCCACATGCGTAGCTCGGACGCAAAAATATGCATTGCAACATCTCCGGTCTTCAAGTCCGAGACTGCACAGCTAGCAACAACATGTCCCAAGGCTCGAACTTGCCAGTGTGCAGCAGCACATTGAATTTGAAGCCTAATGCTTTCCAACCCTTCTCGATCTTCAACCCACCCACCCAATTGTAAGCATTCTTATTGTTCCCTCTATTCGTCTCTCAAGTCTAAAACACTGCCTTGCAGGCTTGAAAGGCTCTCCTTCACTCTTACCTTTATATTTCAGGATGGTGTGCTACTTGCCAACCTTGACCGTCGCCAGTTCGGTGCATACTCTGACATGATCAGCTCCCAAACCCATTCGCTGGTTTCCAATCAGCGTTGTGTACGTCGGGTTGTTCTCTTGGGACTGGGTCTGATGCTCAAAGACGGAACTCTTTCCCTTATCGTGGACTTGGCTTGCATCTTCACCAGCCAAGCGCCACAACGCACTGCCGAGGTTGCCGCCCTCACTATTGAACATGCCTAAGATTCATATTTTAAAGCACAAAAATAAGAAGAAAAAAGAAGGAAATGGCATTTTTATCCGCGAGCGCAGGGCGTGGGGTCTGAAACCCCATCCATTCTCTTGCCCCATACAGACCAAGATTGTTCTGATTCTGGGGGTCACTTCACCTGAAACAAAGTCTGAGGGATTCAATAAGAATTTCTATTTCATTATTTCATGTGTTTGCGGCTTTCACTTCCGTTCGCTACCAAATATCACTCATGTCGACGGTTAAAGTCTGATGGAATGACGGCCCAGTATCGGGATCTTCTACTCTAGCTAGTTGAATTATACATGAAATTAACGGCATCTATTGCTTCATTCCATAAGATTACTTGTAGCGTTGCAGTTTGAAATCCTCATGTCAGCCTGGAATTCTCCCCTGTAGAGTCGTGGGTAACACCACCACCCATGAGCAGCACAAGCCCCTCTGCGTCTCACTATCTAGGGCTCGGCATCAGCTACAGAAGACAATCAAGCCACCAGAAGGCGGACTTACTCCATTCAGCTCAAAACCGCTACCTGTCACATCTAGAGGAACGGAGGTGGCTAGAACAATCAAATGAAGGCGAGTAAAACATTTGCCGGTCGCCTTATGCAAGGCAAAAATACACCTGATACTAACGCATCGGATCTCCCTGCTCCGGTCCACCCCCATGCAGCGAGATGTTCCTCTCTTGGATTGCTGCAGCACATGAAATGCATTACCACGTCATATCAAAAGCCTGCTCATTACTCAGGAGTCAGGATACTACCGCAACCGCGATGCAGGCTTCAACTGCAACACCAGAGCACGAATGAATACCAAATGAGGCTGTGTTTAGGCCACGCGACTAGATTCGGATCGGGCCCCTTCCGAGTCTATCCCCGCCGTGGTGAGCCAGGAGCTAGATCCTTTTGAATGAAACCTCGTTTGCCTGTTTTGGTAGACTGGTGCCATTCAAGAGACGAACGCGGCTGATTCAATTTAGCTAACAAGCCCCGGTCCAGGGTTCGAGCATTCCAGGCCTAGCTCCACTCTGTTAATCCTGGTTCCCTTGGGGGACCAATAAAATCAATGGAAGAATCGAGGGGACCACGAGCATGGAAGCATCGAATTGCATTTGGGAGTGATGGAATTGCACAAGACAGCCATGATTAGGGTAATGCCACTTAGGCATAAAGGCTAAAGAGAACCAGGCGGTAAACAACCCAGAGCGTTTGGGTAGCAATGTGCACGATGGCTGAGCCTGAGGGCATTTTACGCAATGGAGATGCGTCTCGCTGCGTGTCGCAACTGTGACCTCATCCGCCAATGTACGCAGAAAAAAACAACGACACTTTTCTCTGCCCTCTAAATACACCTTGATTGTGTCGGTTTGCAACTAGTGCCCTGCAAAGCAGAGAATTTAGTCACCAAAAATGGGCCGCGGCATGCAGGACATAGCCCCTAAAGCGCCCTGGGCTGATCAGCGTGCTCCCTGTTGTCTCCTCAATGGTGCGGGAAACCCTGATTCTACCACCCGCAACGAACCCGGTTCATCCAGTCGCAGAGGATCATGTGGCAGGTCGCTGCTCGCGGAGCCCAAGATGGGGGTGGGACGCTGCAGCCAGAACAGGGGTCGTCCTGCAGCTGGCCGCTCGCTCTCACATCTATCCGCACTTCTAATTGATCAACCGAGGGCTTTTGGCAGGCACTATTTGCTCTCAGTCGCACGGCTTGCACAGAGGATAGCCCTTCCTGCCCTGTGTCTGTGTCTATGTGCCGAATGGCACTTGGACATGGCATGAATCCCTCACGGCAGATGAGACACGATGCGAGGCTCCGCGGCCGACTGTGATTTTGATTACGGATGGTCAAAGGGTGTGTTTTTATACTGGCTGCCGCATGAAAATTGGAAGATAGGGCCGGGTTGCCGATGAAGCTCCCCGTTGCCATGACGTTGCGGTTTCACTGTATCTGCAAGGATGGTGATTGTGATGGCTTAAGCCCAAGTGGCACTGTAGGCGAGGGAAGGGGCAACATTTCCCCCCCCGCCAACGCACTGCATTCTAATGGATACCTCTGCCTGTCTTGCTTGTGGAGGCGTAGCAGTACGTAAAGCAGTCACTTGCATGGGAAATTGGCACACCCGCCGTGTGGTGCCGACAACGAATGCAATCCAGCCCAAGTCCCCGTCATCACGTCTCCTTCTTCTAACACTAGACGAGTAAACATCATGCCAACACGACTAGGAGCCCAACCAGGGCACTGAGCCCTATTCCTGCAGTTGCCGCCGCCGCTGCTCCTGCAGCAGAGGCCGACGAGTGACCTGTCGCTGTCTCGCTAGCCGACACCCCTGTTTTCGCAGCCGACACGCTCGCTGTGACTTGAGGGCCAAGGTTTGTCGTGGATGATGACCCTAATAGAACAGATCCCTCGCTGCTTGGGCGAAGAGTTTCAATGCTTCCACAGGCACCACAGCAAACTTTTGCCTGTGAGCACGCTGTATCTATGCTAATTTGATGAATAGTTGCCGTCGTCGTTCGCGTAGCTGGAACCAGTGTTTCTCCAGTCGATGTCGAATACTCCACGAGTGCCGCCGTAATAGTAACTGGCCGCGTACGAACCAAGACGGTGGTGAGCGGGGCAGAAGACCACCATGTCTCTACGATCGTGCTTGTCACTGTTATATCCGCTGAACACGGTTCCGATGTCGATAAACTCCCAGAGCTCCCCAGACCTGCTTCCGCAGAGGTGTACGAGAAAACAGATGCAGCTTTTGGGGCTGAAGATACTTGTATCGACTTCCGGGAGGAGGTAGGTGGAGCGGACGGTTCAGAGTAATCACCCGTTGTGCCGGGTATCGTAGAGCAAGACGTGGACACGATGAGGCTGTCGGGAATAACGGGTTTCGAAGATAGACTTTACCATGAGTCATGTTAGGAGTATTATCTCGAACCGAGACATCTCGAGTCCTTACCTGGTCGATGTTGCAAGGGTTAAAATGACACATCGCTGCGTGCAAACGGTTGTTTCGGGTACAGATAGAGACGATGTCGAAGACATTTGTGTAGCTTCCGCACTTCGGGAGAGCCCGCCAACGCCAAAGGATACTTCTCCTGTCAACAAGACAGTAGATTGACAGCTGGAGGCTGGTGCTCCCTCTTCAGCACCATTCTCTATAGCAAGTGAAGCTCCTACGGCCAGGAACCAGAAAAAATGTTTGAACTGCATGGTATCTGCGAGTACGTAGGGCCAACTAAGGTCTATCCGGCACAATCGAAAAACTGTATTTCATCCGTTCCAAAGCCCAGGAATCTGCTCCTCTATATTATCCCCAACAGGTTCTCCAATACGATGGGTCAGGTTTTGCATCACAATAATGGCCAGTAAATGACACCTATTACTACTACACCACAATGTTTGTTCTAGGGGATCCAATCGACTCCTGGAAGCACATTTGGCCGATTCTCGGCGGCAGAGTATGCTTAACCTTTGACAGGATACCCAAAGCAAGCTTCGTACGGCATCTGGGGTCACGTTTGATTCACAGGACACAAGAAAAAAACGTTGGCATTGTGGTTGTGGGATGGTCGTGTCTCCCACGACAGCATGTTGAATCGGCACTGGAGCGTCCGTTCTCGATCGACAGAGAGTATGAGTCGGGGACGGGATATCGAGGGTTCGGGTGCTTCCTAGACATTTTTTTTAACGGGTAAAACGAGGAATTCGGCATGAGTGGTTCGATCTATGTTGTGGTTGACAGTGTCACGGCCCTTGAACACGGGTGGTACAGCACCAACGGCCGTATCCCCGGTCAAATCATGGTAACCGGGTTAGACACACTGGTTCCAGGAAACCATGATTCGTGTTGTGTGCTGCTGCAATGAACCTGCCAAAGGAGAAGAATTCAGGGGCCGGCTTTGAGGAGGTGGCAGAAGAGAGCGAAGGGTTGCATTGCCCACCAAATCCGGGCAGATGATCATCGTAGGAAAAGCACGCATAGCTTTCAGCTGGCAAATAGCTGTAGCACTCTACACTCGTCCATCACCCTGTCGGGTACCGCGTCTCGGCTGTAGCGTAACGAATAGAAAATGATTCTTGCCGTCCGACGTGCCTTTCAAAGTTCAGCAAGTCCAGGCGCTAATATGAACCAAATCTCATTGTTTACGGCCCCACGGACGCCTTTTCTTTGTTCAATAACGTTTACGCTACTGGCGGGTCGCGCACCCCGTATTTCCCCTCCATTATCAAACAGTGAATTTGTTTCGGTAACCGTCTCCTCGCGGTGTAGGACCAATCTATTGATGTGACATTCCCAACCCGTGACAAGGGGGGGAAAAGTCGGGCATATTTGCCTATCTATTCTTCATACATGCCCCGCCAAGGACCATCCTTTCAAGCAAGGGAATCATTCTTTTTTTGGGGGGGGGAGTGGGTTTCTCATTTCAGCACGCCCTATTATGACGATCACCAAGTCCTTGACAACATTAATTCAAATGCATGGCTTCCGCCCCACCAGCCACTGCTTACACCGGTCCAGCTGGTGTCTGGTTTTGCTTTTCCGCGCAATGGTGGTGACTCGGGCTTCGCCGGGTGTTTCCTCTTGCACATTCATACGAGCCTAACCAACACAAATCCCTGTGCCCAACTGAAGAGCTCCGTCTTACATTCCAATAGTTCGGCGAATGTCTGTCAATGTTTCCCGTTCTGAGGCGTGATGGAGTCACAATGACTTTTAAAGACACACCGATGATGTAAGGGCAAGCCAACTTGGAGCATGGACGAGGTGAAACTCGACGCCAGGTCTCGATCGCACCGTTCCGCATGTTTCCTGATGATCGAAGCTCACTCTGTTCTCGGTTCCGAGAGGGTCACCATTTAGAAGTCAGGCATCGGTACAACTCTGAGACCTGCATAATTAGTGTGTTGGATATGACTTCAGACTAGACTTGACGGCGCCTCGAGTTTCCCGAGATCCTTCGGTGACGACCTACCTATCATAAGGTTTCTTTCAAGTTTGTTTAAGGAAATACGAGATATCACACCTCATCACCATGGCCTCTGTCCATCCACCCAGTAAGGAGATATGTATGGGGACAGATGGATACGAGGGATGCGACAAGCATGCTTTCCTACCATCCAATTTCGAATAGGGTCTACGAATTCTCGGCCACAATTGGTCAGCCTGTAGCCAATTCCACCTGGTTATGCGACATTTCACATTCGCCTTTACTCGTTAATCAGTGGACTCGTCACACTCCAGTTGGCTTGTTCAGGTTTCAGTCTTCCGGTGCAATGCATTTGACACGTTAAATTGTGGATTGCCCATCCAGTTATAACATTATCCATCATACGACAGTATCAAAAATTTCACATGTGTGTGCCTGCTCTACTTTTCAGAGTTACATATCTATGGAGCGGGGTCAAGGGTGAAGGATGGGCCAGGGGCAGTTTGCATTCCAAACAAAGCGGATAAAGGTTCCAAAACTAAAGCGGGAACGGGATGAGCCTCTTTTATTGACTTAAACGTGGGTCCAGATAAATCTTGTTGAATACCTATGGTTGTAATATCGAATCTAAGATGTTGCCTCTAAAACCAGGCCATTGTCACCACCTTGCAGTCAGGTTTCAAGAAATTCCTCAATGTGTTCTCTTTTGTCACGCAATATGCTAACAAAAATATTTCCGGTCAACGTTCCAAATTCTTGTTTCCAACCGGTATCAAACGGAACGTAGTTGACTTTGGTCCGACATTTCGGCAAGAATTGTGGGTCTTATGCCGGGTTCAACTATGTTTCCCTCCGTAGGGAACGGTGTAGAAGTAGTATAAAGGCGAATTACACTTGTGAGTAAACCAGCGAGTAGTATGAACTTACACGTAGTGGTGCTTTCATTTCCAGGGGGCTTGCAATCGTTGAGTGACAGTCAGGACTATCCGAGAAAAGACTCGGTCATTCCGTCTCAAGTAGCGGTCAAATTTAAAACATGAGCTATCATGCGATTTTCCATGCAGTTGAAATGCATCAACGTCTCGGATTTCCCGGTCACCACGAAGTGGGTCGTCTCCTCCTTGGTGACAAAGACAGAACTTCAACCTGGATCACGCCTTGCAGCAGCTATTAGTAGTTGTCAGGATTTTTGGGTCTCATATCTGAAGGGTTTTCTGAGGACAAGAATACTTGCAGCATCTCACTGTTTCTGGGCTGGAGGCGGATACGATAAACAACAGGGGTTCAGTGAGTCAACCAGGAAGCAACGGGAACATACAGTCAACTGAGAGCGGTCTGAGAGGAACCCGGTGCACAATCACGAACAATAGGGCTTGTTACTCCAATCATCGTGACTTTTTTTTAGAAATTATTGACTTGATTCCGCTCAAGCCGACTACTTTCAGGTTCAACTATAAGAGAAGGAAACATATATAGGTGATGAGGTATAGGGTAGTTGAGAACGGATTGAACCTGCTTGCAATACTTTATGACAAATGCCCTTCATCTGAAATTTAAGTTTTTTTAATCTAGTCGGAAGTATTTCTGGTCAATGTTTTGCCTTGATTTATTGCAATTGGGTGATGTTGAACGTATATTCGCTGTCACTATGTTTTTTACCGTCGGCATGGTTGTACAGGACAAAGTTTTGATCCTCACTATGAATGGCACATAATCACCAACTCTCTTGTAGGAAAAATACCAACTGAAATCAACAACATTACTCGACCCGTACAATATATAATTGACTTACTTTGACACAAAATTGTAAGACACAAAAATCACCCGGCAGGCAGTGGCGGGTAGGATCCATAAATCTAGGAGATTGGCAGCGGCTTTCCAAACAATTCCTGGCTCGGGGAGCCGGGCCTTTGGGTTTGGAATGCTACACTCCGCATACTTTGTCAACTGGGTCGCAGCTTCGCCTATCGAGAAATCACTTGTTCCCCAGCTGCAAAGTTTCGTTATGGAAAATAGTTGGAAAGCTTTCCCCACAGCTTCCTCAGCCTTGCAGGACGGCCTTTTCGGCCCGATCTGGAGCGCGCCAGTGTGGGTTGGGTTTAGTGTCGGTGGCAGAGCAACAGGGGTGCGCATTTCGGCTCAGGCTCGTTGATCTGCCCAGTACTATGTACAGCGGCCGTGGGATGCCCTGACGGTCGGTCGATGGCCAGCCAGCCAGCTCAGAAGGGGAGAGGCAGGGAAACAATCACTCCTCTTCCAAAGAGGGGCCATAACTGCTCCAGAAAGAAAAAAAATTGAGATGTTACGGGCGTCTCCTGTCTGGACCCAGAGTCCCACCCAGCAACGGACTTTTTTGCCTCACGACTCGCGTGCCGATGGGTACCACCGCCTTCTCGAAGCTGGACGAAGCGCGGAACCCCCGGCCGCTACTGCACAACGCCCTCGATGCTCCGCAAAGAAGCATAAGGACTCCCCGGAAAAGATTTGCAAAAAAATCAAATGTATACAGTGCGCGGCTACAAACTTCCACCGCAGCCGTTTTCGTACTGTGGTGTGGTGGCTGACGTTGGTCGCGGCATTGTGCACATCCAAGGCAAAGCCTCCTCGGTGGCCATTTTGGGTTGATAGGTTACAGGTTGATGAAATAAGACGCTGTTAAAACTAGGAACTCTATATGTGACTATATAATATTGGTATCATCTTGAGGGAACATAATGTGTGGCGCTGTCCTTTTAAAGCAAAATGGTTTGAGTTAAACCACCCAAGTAAACATGCTGTTAAGCTTAGTGAGCTGGGTTTTTCATGCTTAATTCTTCTGGTGCAGGCTTGAAAACTCTGCCAGAATGAGAGGCACATCAACGTGCACATCTCCGGGGTGCTGTACCATGTGATCGCCCTCCTGTAAGCGGGCGCCTATGATCTGGTGTCGCACGGCCGACTTCACTAGCGACCGTAGGCTCTGGTAGATGCCGTGGCTAGGATATGCGACGATTCCAACCGCAGCTTCGCCATGTTAGCTATTTTGATCATGTCAAAAATACCATGGGGACCAAAATACCTGAAACTGTTTTGCTCGTCATCCCAAGCAAGCCTTTGCCCACACCCTTTGCGGCCCCAAGAGCACCGCCGTCCTTGCCGCCTTTGTATGGCTGCACCACCAAATCTGATAATCCTTCCGCCATGCCTCTCACAAAATTAGTACCGGCGACGCGGGCACCCGACTGCCAGTCTTGAATAGGTTCGTTATCGGGCACTTTCTCCCCGTAGAGTCGAGGGACTGCGCGGAAACCCTCAGTGACCGCGAGCGGGATGTCGAGATACAAGCCTCGACTGTAGGACTTGAAGAACCCGCCCACTCCGGATGCAGATGCAGCAGCCAGCGCACCCGCCGTCCCGATACGCCCACGCCCTTCAAAGCTGCCTTGCCGAGGGATGGTACCTGGCTGGGATCCATTTTCAGGATGCTGGCTAGGTTCTGGCACCACATCCGTAGATAACATTGCCTTGCGCTGCTGATAAACTTGGATGGGTTTCACAACAATGTCAGTAGTAGACTTCACCATGCCGCCTGCAGTTCCAGCCAAAGCCGATGCTGCCCCAGTAACCGGATCCCATCGGCGGTTGACAATTATAATGCTCTTTGTCTCGTTACTGAGGTATTGTCAGTGAGTGGTCCATTAGCTTGTCTGTGCGCTCCTACATGGAAATCTTCTTGTGATCCACCTTAAGATGTCGGAATAAGACTCCCGCTGCAAGCTTGGAAAGCTTAACCTTCTTTTTGCCTTTTTTGTAAACCCAGACGGCTGGTTGGTCTTTGAGGATATCGCATTGCATATTTTCGAGCGGAAGGTTAGCATGAAATGATGCCACGGCTGTTACAACGCCATTTTCTCGCTTCATCTTCTCCGCTAATCCTGCTGCAGCAGTGGAGGCTTCCGGTGTCAGGCAGAACTGGATTGCCTCGGAAAGATTCTGAACATTTAGTTCTTTTTGAGGAATTGGATGGGGACCCGCCCCTGATGCCGCAACCATTTCTCCCCAGAACGGTTGGCTACTAGATGTTAGCAACCAATAAGTTAGTATAGATGGGGGGTAACGCACTCTCCAAAGAAAGGAACAATAGTCGTTGGCTTGCCGTTTAAAAGTCCACAAGCTGTAGTGCCGGCGCCGCCATGATGAATTACTGCCGTGACATTGGCAAACAACCATTCATGAGGGCAATCTCCAAGGAAAAACACATTCTCGTCTTCTACACCCCCCAAGTTGCTCCAGCCCTTGGAAATAATTGCCCGTACACCTGTCTGGCGCACAGCTTCAACCAAAGTCTTCGTCATTCGCTCTGGGTCATCAATTACTATACTTCCAAAGCCGATATAAATCGGGGGTGGTCCTTTAGCCAAAAAGTCTGCGAGATCGGGAGGTGGGGTATATCTGGGTGGTTCTCGAAAGAAGAACCCGCATACATCTAAGTAATGGTTAGACTAGTGGATATTTTTTTTTCTGGTGCTGAAAGAGCCACAAACCAATATAGGATGGCCAGTCTTTGGGTTTACCCACGAGTGCCGGTGACCAGCAGTATGTGAAGGGAATTTTAAGCGTCTCAGCCAAGAGAGGGCCCTCTGACATGGGCACGGGCTGTAAATCAATTGACTTTCGCCAGTCATTAATAACGTCACCGAGGCTACGCGACATTAGTGAGTTTAAACTCTGTACTGGGCCGTAGGGCAAAACCAGCTTACCCTTGCCAAGTCAACCATTCAACTACGCTGAATGATACATAATTGGCTGTCTGGTGGTTCATTCCCGCCTTTTCTCCGAACTTCAGGTTGGCCAGCGGGTGAGAAAACGCCCTCGTACTCGTCCAGGGCATCGTGAACATGAGATGGACCGGTATGCCCATAGCTTGAGCGCAGTGCACGTGGGCGAAGCTGGGAGGGTTGGCAATGATGGCGTCTGCGACAAATGGCGCGCCAGATTTCGGGTCTGGCTTGAGGCAAGAATCCCAGCACCCGTTGAGCATCTCAGCAACCATTTCCCGCTTCCTCTGGATGTCACCGCCGCGGAGACTCTGCAGGCTGGGGATCAAGCCAGGATTGCGGACCATGTACGCCATCAGTTCTTCGGGACTACCCCCGATGGGGTAGAATTCCAGTCCTGCGTCATGGACAAAGGACTCGAAGACATTGTGTGTTGCTAAACGTACTCGGTGGCCATGCTTTTGGAGTTCGTTGCCGAGCGCGACAAAAGGCTGGACATCGCCACGGCTACCAACAACCTGTATGACAATGTTGAGCCTGACAGGGAATTGGTTCGCTGTCGAGGATTCCCCATGTAACTCGAAGTATTGAGGAGGAGAGTCGTCGTATTCCGGAAGTGGGGTTTTCCGATCGGGAATGAACCGAGAGAGTGTTCGGCAAAGTCTCGAGTCAAGGTTGACGTCGATTCGACCATCGTCTATCCTGATATGAGCACCTGTGCCAGCGATCCACTAAACGAGATTGCTTACCTCTTACAGAAGTTGTTTGGCCCACTAAATCATTGTGCAGTACTGAGTCGTATGAAGGTAGCTCGTCGCCAGTCACTACCTCTGGCAGGTCACTGTACGGGGATGGAGGGTATGGAGATGGAGGTGCCCCCCCTTGATAAGGCTGAGAAGATTTCATGGATTAAAAAAAAAATACTAATAATTGGGGGAAAGGGTCGGTCTCGGTTTCGGTATTTAGGCGAGTAGTGATTGCTGTATTGGAGAGCCTGCAGCGAAGAAAAAACAGAAAAGGATTGGGGTGCACCTGTTTTAATGCTCCTCCACGTACAAGCGGCAGTTCGGCTCGTCGTAATGTTCCATAACGAACCGTCTCCACCGATATTCGGCATAGCCGCAACATCTAACACGTTGTAAACGAACTCTGTTTACGAAAATACGTCTCGTATAGCAGACTAATGTCATTACCGATGCCAGAAAATAGCCTATAGTGCGGTGCATTGTCCTGAATGGGGGAGCGTAGGAGGCTGAGACGCCGTGGTCTAACCCGATCGGCAATACGATATCGACCTATGCGCGTATACAAAGTCTGCAACTTGAGCATTGAAAGGCGGTTACGGTCCAAACCCAGGATCAGGCTTTGCAAGGTCCGCTATGGTATGTGGCATGGCACATGGTTCGTGGGATGGAGATTGGCCAAGCATCTTCGGGGTGCCCGCTTTTCAATACGCGTATAGTATACGCGATGGGGCTACTGCACCACTTTGGGGCGATGCTGTCACTGCGTTATGCCCCTTTTGGAATACGACCTCTTTCTACGCGTATAGGGAAGAGGCACGACTCGAATTCCCAGGACAACAGATAGAAGGAGGAAAAGAGCAACGTCAGCAATGCAATCTTTACGAGGGCAAGCGGCTATATAATATCAGCGGTGGGATGTAATTTTCGGATTCGATCAGAAGCTTGTTTGACAATTCTCTATCGATTTAATCAAATACTCTTTTTTTCTTATTTCTTGTACATTTAAATCCTCTTTACCACTGATCCCATTCAAGTGCAACACCACTAGTAATATCCTCGACACCATGGCGGGATACGTTTTCTACAACTACAACCCGTCGCTTGCAGCGGCCGTAGTGTTTATCGTCATATTTGGTGGATCTGCTATCCTGCACACTGCTCAGCTCATTCGCAGCCGAACATGGTATTTCATCCCGTTCGTAATCGGGTGTCTGTGTAAGTAGCCTACCCGGGAGCGGTCTGCCCATCATCAGCTAATCAGTGTGGGCACACAGTTGAAACGGTTGGCTACATTGGACGTGCGATGTCGGCCAAGGAAGCGCCCGACTTTACGAAGATCCCTTACATCATCCAGTCCCTGTTGTTGCTTCTTGGACCTGCGCTATATGCGGCCTCCATTTACATGGTACTTGGCCGCGTTATCGTCCTCCTAGGTGCCGAACAGCGTTCCCTAATTAAGCCAAAATGGTTGACCAAGGTGTTCGTCACGGGCGATGTATTGTCTTTCCTTGCGCAAAGTTCAGGTGAGTGAGGACTATGGGGCAATGATAACCTCGGTTGCTAACAAGGCGGGACGATAGGTGGCGGCTTGCTAGCTCAGGCCAAGACAACATCCAACGTCAAGATGGGCGAAAACATCATTGTCGGAGGCCTTGGAATTCAGATCCTCTTCTTTGGCTTCTTCATGATCGTCACGCTTGTTTTCCACCTCCGAATCCGCAAGGACCCCACCCAACAGTCATACGAACTGGGAGTGCCGTGGCGAAAGCTCTTGGCTGTCTTATACGCGACTAGCTTGCTCATCATGGTGCGATCAATTTTCCGTGTGGCCGAGTATGTCGTCGGCAAGGACGGGGTACTGCAATCTCACGAGTATTGGATCTACATCTTTGATGCAGCTCTGATGGCCCTTGTGAGCGTGCTGTTCAACTGGTTTCATCCTAGCCATGTGGTCAAACGTGACGCGGATGCGAAGCGTGTTGCCAGCATGGAAGAATACATCATGGAGAGCCAGCCATATGAGTCCGGACCCCCACGCTCTAGGCATTCTCAGTCGAGGCGATCTCGCTCAGATTCTCGACCACAGTACAAGTAAGGGGAGGGGGGACCATTGCGCTCGGCTGGCTGACACTAAACGGCGAGAGGGGGATCAAACACAGGACCCCTAGGGACTGCGCTCCACCTGTGTGCTCAAGCACAATATAAGATGAGAGAGGTCAAAGCTGCATGTGGAGATTACCATGACTGAGATGGGAATCGATGGGTACATGGAAATCGCCAAAAATGAAGGACGCTAAGCTAGCAGTCCTGGGGAAAGCGGCATGTAATTTCAACGCACAGAGTAGCCCTACCAATGACCCTATCCGAATACCCGCTACCAGGTTATGAAGTACGGGGAGGCGTTTGGCGGGACCGGGGGAGGGGATTGCGGAGGCTTGGGACGAGGAGATTGCGGATCATGCGGATGATACAAACATGGTGATAGTATGGAGTAGCGGGCAGGCCAAGGGAGAATAGGAAGAAGGAAGAAGCTCAGACAATGGCACCATATTTTTGCCATGTAGGTTAGTTTGATCAACTAGATGAGCTGTTCTGTTTCAAAGCGAGCCCCAACTGGGCTATCCGGACCAAGTGAGCAGCCCAAAGCAGTGCTTGAGACGTGTTTGCCATGCCCAACTGGGAAACTATCCTCAAGGTGTCAAGGTCGGGCCAGGAAGGATCGTCGGTGCCAACGAGGGATATCGACGACCCGACAATGGGGGCGAGAGATCTCACAGGCATGCTCAACCTTTCTCAGTCACCAACAAAGAGAGACATGATGCTCAACATTCATTTCGAGCTGCGCAGTTGGGAGAGGCACTTTGAGACCAATGTTTCAACGTGGCAGTTGACAGGTCAGTAGAGCTGCTCAGTATGGGAGAGCGAAGAGGCAATGTTTTGGACGATCGTTGCCTATAGCGTCGAGATGGCGGCATTTGCCGTCACGCCAGCGGCTTGCGCAAGGACAGGACGTTTCGCAGCTGGCAAACGGAAAGACATTCCAAAGGTGAGGCTGCCACCGTGGTGATGCAACGCTGGCCGATGGCCTACGGGTTTAAGATGCCACGAGCGGTGGACTCAGGATCTGGAATTAGGCACGAGGTGAGGGCTTCGGGGGGGTAGTGGATTGTGTCTCTGTGGGTTGGGATTGGGCACATTGCGGTGAAACGGGTGTGAGGTGTTTGCACACAACCATCGACATGCAGAAGCAAAACGCGAACATGATAGAGACGAGCCAAGCGGCCATGGTACGACAGTGGATGCGTTCGGCGGGAGCCGGTGACGGTGGACGTTGAGTGGCGGGGACGCAGGCTCGCGGCCGGCAGCAGTCGCTGAGCGACGTTTCTTGGTTCGCTGCGGAGGGCGGACGGGTAGAGTAGACGGGCGGTGTTGGCGGTTGCTGGCTTGGAGCTGGCGGGTGGTGAGAGTGGTGAGATAGCGCACTCACTCGCTGTGGTTTTGGCAGCTGGCCAGCCCTGTACAGCCTATGCTGTGATACACTGACTCAGTTTAGCAACGTCAGTGAGCAGAGAGGAGCGCGAGGTCGCAGCCGCAAACCTCGTGACAAAAGAAAGCAGGTGCATGGCCCTGGCGATGAGCGAGACATTAGCGGCGGACACGAGCTGCAGCCAAGGGCGACCAGCGGGCACGAAGCCCAAGTCGCGTATTATTTTTTTGTTGTTTTTTGAGTGCTGATGTGACAGCGGTCGCAGAGGAACAAGCAAGCAAGCGGAAAAAAAAAAGGTGAGACAGGCCAAGGCGAGACAGGGTAGAGACACAACACAGCACATCAAGTGCCACGGTTCCACCATCTAGTTCCACAAACGAACCTAGACACCCGTCTGGGGAACACTGGGGGATGACAGGAGCTCACACTGTAGCGCCAGTTCCAGCAGTGTTTGCTTCGGCTAGGGGCGCACACCACCACCGCCGCACCACCGCCTAAGCTACTGCGCGCACAGAAGCAAGGCTGCGCTGGAGCTTGATGAGCTGGGGCACCAATAATAATCCGGGGGCCGCTAGAAATGCACTGTCCCAGGGGCTCACAGGTCTGTGCTCTCTGCTAGCACCCAACTCTCTGTCCCACCAAAGGACCCCCGATAATTTCGTCAGCCAAGTGCAGCGTCCAATACATCGGAGCACTGACCGCCCTCCAAATCAGGCTACTGCCTTGGCTAATTATCCAACGATGCGTGACTTCGGATGGCTACAGGGACGAAAACAAAAAAAGCAACGGCCAGCAACCAACCAGTCTTAGACGGCTATTGGTGTCCAGGCCTGCTGATACTGAACGCATCGGGCCAGATATAGGACGGTTCCAGTGTGCACTGGCCGCAGGCGGACCTGCTTGGCTGTGTCTCACCTTTCTTTGTTGTTGCAGCCAGCCAGCCCAGTTGGCTGGAGCCGAGTTTTTGGGGCATTTTTGCTCGCCCGGGTCGCGCATCGACGCAGCCGCGCACTGTAGCAGCGCACTGTAGCCTGCGACGTTACAGCGCATCGGGCCCAGCCTGTCACGCCTCGATCCCTGTCGGCAAGGCCTGCACAATCGTCACTGGCACAGGGCGAGGAGGAATTTGTGGAGGTTATGAACGCCACACACCACCGGGGATGCCCGTTGAGCCCGATATTGATTGTCAATTTTTATGCCAGGTGTGGCAACGCAGGGCAAGGTTGCAGGCCAGGACATGCACAGTGTCTGCGGATCCTGTGTGTGTCTGTGATGTGCAGACGCAGCTCGAAGGCTAATAACCGCGGCGAGCTGGCACTTCTGTGGCTTCCTGTGGCTCCCCTCAGCCGAGGGCCAGTGTGTGCGACGCCACCTCACTTCCCGCCGCTGCGCACAGGGACCTCTCTGTACCGCGCTCCCTCCTCAACGATGCTCCTAAAACAGCCCCGTGCTCGTGCCTGTGTCAGCAAGAGCATCTGAGCTCCAAGCCTTAGCAGCCTAGCCTTGTCTCCCACCTTTGAGTGCCTAGACAAAGGGACTTGCGGGAAAACCGATTTCACACTGTGCTTTCGGGTGTCATCTCACCACACAGACAGGTACAGTAGGTACACACACAACCACGGTAGCCATTTCCCTCCTCTCTACCCGCGTCGCTCGCTGGCCCTCGTTTAACCCCCTTCTTCTCCCCGCTCTTGATGCTCCCATTACACCACCGCCAGGCCGCTCCGTAAGTCTCACCCGTAGCCATCGCGCCCCAGCCACAGCAACAACAACAGCAACAACCGGCTTTGGGTGTGGTACAGTGGGAACGCACAGTAACAAGTACGTAAACAGCCTGGACCCACCCCCAGGCGCCTCTTGTCACTGCCCCCCCCTCAGCTTCCTTCCCTCTGGGTCTGGGGGGGCACTTGCTTTTGGGCCCATCTCCCCTTCTTGACTGGCCTCCAACAAATGGGCTGCTAATTTCCCACAGCCCTTCCCTTTTTGGGACTCCCAGTCCGCGGTACGTACTCTACGTACCCACCCCCTGCACAGTGCCGGCACAAAAGGAACCCAGGGAAGGTACCTCCCTCCAGTGGCCCTCGCCTTTTTTTGGTCGTCCCATCCCGTCGTCAGTGTCTCCTTCTGGGCCCGCCGACTCTGCTCTCACTCTCCTGCTCACGTTCTTTTTGCTCCTTGTATGTCTACCGACTGATCCCCCGTCCATTTCCACACCACGCTCTCCATCCTCTCTCCACATAAACAACAATCCTCGACTTCACGATCTGGTACCATTACCATTACCATTCCCTCCCCTCGACACATACTCTCGACGGGAACTATACCAACCTGCCAGCACATCACCCCAGACGCCATCGGCTGTCTTCCCACCCGGCCAGGATCCCCGCATTATGGTCCAAGGCGAAAGGGCCGAATAACGCCTGCACGTCTTCCATAGCCCTTACGTCCCCCCGCCCATCCGCCAGCCAAGTGCACCGAATCGATTCCTCTACGGCACTTTTCGCGGCCTCTCTCCCCGCAAAATCCCCAGACTTTTGGATTTTGGCTTGACAACTATCCCAAATCCAAAACATCAGCAACCTGCGATAGCTTCGATCTCGACATAGCCAGGTCCCAGCGTTTTGGGTCTCATCGGCCCAATTATCACGCGCCTTTTCCCAGCTCAAACTCAATCCGCCTCTCCCGACCACGCCGACAGTAATCTCTCCATTGCCCATCATGACACAGGCAGTCAAGAGGGCCTGCGATGCCTGCCATCGTCGCAAGGTCAAGTGTGATGGTATCAACCCGTGCCGAAACTGCTCTGCCGCACAGCTCTCATGCACCTACAACGCCATTCCACAGAAGAAGGGTCCCAAGGGTTCCCGAGCCAAGGTTATCAGCGAACTCCGCGAAACTCAGCGACAAACGAGTCTTTCCGCCAAGGTCCAAAACCGAATCAATGGCGTCCCATGCGCTCCTACGAGTTCCAGCCTGAGCCCTTCTCCAGGCATGCTATCCTCCGAGTTGGTCAAGGACTGCGTCAACTTTTACTTTGACAACCTCTACGCTCAGATTCCTATCCTCGACCGTAACCAAATTGAGCAGCAGATGATGTACATGGAACAGAACCGAGACGCTTACTGCCTGCTCACCTCGCTATGCGCTTTCATCATGCTCCAGCCTGGAATGACCATGCCCGCCAATGACCCCTACAATCTCGACATGAACCCTGGTGCTACCCTGATTTCCAGCCAGCTGCTCCTCGAGGAGGCCCTCCGTGTTCGCAAGGGCTACGAGTACCAGGACTCCATCAACCTGAATGTTTTGGCCACCAATTTTTTCATCTTCGGATGCTACTACGGTATGGAGATGCACGAGAAGGCCTGGTACTATCTGCGTGAGGCCACCACCATGATCCACATGGCCGGCATGAACAAGGAGGAGCACTACATGCAGCTTCCTGACGTATCAGATGCTACCCGCCGCCGCCGCCTATTTTGGCTATTTTTGGTCGTTGAGCGTGCCTACGCTATCCAGCGCCACCGCCCTCTCACTCTGCAGGCTTCAATCCACCCGCCCAGCCTTGGAGATGACCCATCGGATCCTCTTGCTCACCAGCTCAATGGCTTCATCATGCTCGTCAACCTTTACCGACCATTCGATGATGCCTTCACAGCCAACTGGAACAAGGCCCGCCGCCATCTCTCTGCACAGCACATTACAGGCCTTCAGAAGCAGCTCAACGACCTCGTTCAGTCATACCTCTGCCAAGATTCCAACCTGATCGATCTCCGAACTAACCAGCAATGGCTGAAGAACACCTTGTGGCAGCTCAGCAACGGAACGATGGGTGGCAACAACGACGAGTCCATCTCGTTCCAATATCCCATGGACATGGCTCGCGAGCTCTTGATGAACATGGCCTCTCAGTTCCCCAACCAGGGCATGGAGCTTTTGGGCTCAGGTCTGGTAAGTTTTGACATATTTTTAAGATCCCAAACATGAACTGACAATTACTAGATTGAGAAGTTGGTCGAGACCTGTTATTCTATGACTGATCTCCTCTCTGTTCAGCCTGCCTCCCGCGACCCCTTTGCTGTTGGACCTCGTGAGCACCTCAACCAGCTCCTCAGCATTGTCGCTGTTACTCGAAATGGAGACTATCGCTTCCTTCCTCTCCTGCTCAGCAAGGTCACCGAGGTTCTCCCTCGCCTGGCCAACCCCATGCTTCAGAATGCTCCTGAAAACACAAACATGGCTAACATTGACATCTTTGATGGCTTTGGCAACGCTGGAATGGCCCAGCCTCCCCCTCAGATGCAAATGTCAATGGAACACGAGTATGGTCAGCAGAAGTTTTCTGTTGATGACTATGAAAAGAAGTATGCTATGGAGATGAGCGGAGGGAGCCCTGACTCTCAGCATAACTCCAATTCTTCTCACTCTCACGGCACTCCACCTGTGTCGCACCAGCAGGGCGGTGAAATGAATGGATCTTTTGTCAGCTCGCCGACCGTCATGTCCCCGGGTATGGAGTATCCTCAGAACATGAACGGGTTTGCTTGCACCCCGATGCCTGAGATGGTCATGAGTCCAATGGGCAACCCTGGCCAATCATCCCAAATGAATGGGATACAGCATCAGCACATGTCACAGCAAGTCAATCAAGGGCGTGACAGCGTGTGTCAGCCACAAATGCCCGCCATGACTACACAAAGTATGCAACATCAAAATCTCAACTCCGCAGCAATGCCCCAGTCACATTCGATGAATGGGATGTACAATATGCATCAGTCTCAACGGCAGAACAGTTATCAGCTCCAGGGGCAGCCGCATATGAGGACAGTCGGCGACTTCCAAGGGCTTCAACGAGCTGGATCTGATGCTGGTCAAGCCATGGGAGGCATGAATGCAATCCCGAATGAAATGGATTTTGGCACTATGAGGTGACAAGAGACGCGCAATTACTAGACTATCAACAGCGCTCGACACCTTGCGCTGACCATCTAAACTGCATGTCAGCTTTGAAAGCTGGCTGTTACTATACTCCGCCATTTCCTTTGTTCAAATAATTGCATGCGTTACTGTCAAAAAGGAGACTTTGAGAGCCCTCGACATATTTTGTTTGGTGATTTTCAGCCGTTTCATTTAGTCCCGATTCAGAGTACACGCGAGCAAGAGATTGGGAGACTCGTGTTATGTTACTGTTCCCTTTGTCTACATCTTTTTATTATTTTTTATTTTTATTCCACTTGTCTTCATGTGGTATGCCTCTGAGTTGCCACCGCTGGGGAGAAATCGGATGGCTTCATCACGGTGTCGGAGTTTTGGGCTGTACATAATTCAGACGACATTGGAGTATAGTGCTAGTCCGTAATTTTGTTTGTCACATGGGATATGGGACCAAGAGCTAGGAGAAGCTCGGTATCAAGAGATGGGAATTGCAAAGACTATTTAAAGGAATGGAATTGATTTAAATGTTTGAAAGCCATGAGGATTACACGACCTCGATGGATTGGAATGGGATTTTCCCACTGTTAGCAATAGATCAGACAATGCAAACGTTTTATCTACTATTTTTTTTTTGGTCGGAAGTGATATGCCACATTTGGGTTTGTGCATGAAATTGTCCCATTCCGTTTGATGATATCTCATGGGCAGATGGGAGTCATGGCTTTTATGTGCAAGTTGGCCATGCTTGAGCCGCTACTTTGCGGAGGCATATGGCTATGTGTTAACGTGACTGGTATTCATTGCACAAAAGGACACGATATGGAGTAATTCTGATGTTGTAATAATGATGTTTTATTCATTTTTTGTTGGTATTGGTAAATTGGATATATACAAGAAAATAAAAGATTCAATGACGCCCCAACAAAGAACACCCAAACCCGTGGTATCATAAACGGATCAACTAAGTAGATAACCCCCCCAAAACATAGATATGTTTGTGTATTGTGTATCGATTTTTGTCCTGATTTGGTCGTAACGTCATAAAAGGTTTTTTGCTTCCCTGAGCCTCCTGTTGTTGCTTTGTGTTTGCCGCTTTCTGAGTAATCGTATTTTGTTCAGTCAAGAAGAGCAACGATACAAGAAAAAAAAATAAGACAGAAAAGAAGGAAATAATTAGAAAGGGAAAAAGAAAAAAGAAGAAGAAAAAGAACATAGCATCAGGAATCAGCGTTCGGCAGTCACGGCTCCCACCGCAAGAGTCTTGATGCGACCTGCGTATAAGCTCATGAGGTGACAGACGGGATCGCCCCAGATGACATCACGAAGCTGCTCTTCCTGGCAGGTAGCGGCGATGACACCCTCTTCGAGTCGTTCACGGACCGTCTTGCGGTTCTTGACCTTGGCCCTGGAGTCACCGGACCGGAGGACAATGAGGCGTCCGGCGTTGCTGAGAGTGGCGGGTGGGACTCTCCAGATGGGCCGGCGGGAGACGTGTGACGACTCGGAGCTGGAGCGCGGCTTGGAAGACGACTTGGACGATGACTTGGAGGATTTGGAGGAGCGGGACTTCTTGTCCTTCTTGTTACCGCCGCCAGATGTGTAGACCATGACGGGCGGCGGGGCAGCCAGCAGCTCGAGCAGACTCTTGATGTAAGCCTTGTCGGCGCGCACCACGGGGTCGCCTTCGTTGACGAAGCTCAGGAACAAGCTCTTGCGCAGAGCAGGGCGGTCGGGCTTAGTCAAGGGCAGGAGGCTGACGGGGGGCGCACCAAAGGTGACGCAGTGGATGCGTTTGAAGGCGCCCGTCATGCTGTTCAGGTCGCTGCGGGCCTCACTGGAATCAGCCAGCATGTGCGAATACAGCAAGGCAGCCACAGCGCCGCCAGCCGAGTGGCCAGTGATGAGCAGGCTGTAGCGGGAGCGCGAAGGGTCCTCCTGCAGCAGCTGGCGGAGGCGGGCGGCCACGGGCTTGACCATCTTTTTTGCGACGGAGAGGAAGCCGGCGTGGCAGTGGTTGCCCGGATCGTCGAGGAAGCCAGCGGGGCTGACGGGGGCGCTGTTGAGGTTGACGGCCCAGTCCATGAAGGAGGCGGTGCCGCGGATGGCGAAGACGATGGTATTCATGTGGTCCATGGGTACTGACTTGATGCACATGGCCTTGGTGCCGTTGAGCCAGTCGCCCGAGACGTGCGCATCGAGCTCGGCGCCCGTAGGCTTTTCGTAGACGCGCTGCGAGTACTTGGCCGCAAGGCAGAGGAGAGGCCAGGTGGGCATGTACCTAGGGGAAAAAAGTTAGTTGTGTTTATTGCCCTGGTTTATTAATGTTGATGTTGAATGTGTGCATGTGTGTGTGCATGTGTGTGTGCGTGTGTGCGTGTGTGTGTGTGTATGTGCACATTGCACACATTGGCAACCGTGTAAGTGGGATGGGTGGAGAAACTTACAGTGCAAGCCCAGGCAGGTCCGAAGGAAGCTTGGAATTGGCGTATGCCTCGACTTTGGAAAAGTAGTTGCCCGACACGACAGTCGTGGCAACGTTGAGGGCAGCCTGGGATCGCTTGGGTCTTAGCGACTTCTTGGATTTGCGTTCGGATACGCCGCCACGATCGAGGTCGGAGGACTGGGACCCAGATGGAGAAGTGGTGTCGAGGTGGCAGTTGAAAAGGTCGCTTTCGTTACCCTCGCGCTTCTCGTTGTCAATCAGCGTCATGATATTGTTGAAGCGACCGTAGACATCATCGTAGATGGCGGCCGTCGACTGGGTGCAGCCGTGCCAGGCCGAAAGGCCCTCGTCGTAGAGCTGGGGTATCGCGTTGACGGGGATGAGTTCCTTTGTGAGGTTGATCATGGACCCGGTGAGGCGGCCGAGAGTTGTGTGGTGCTGGGCCGAGTAGACGGGGTGTTGTTGCTGAACTTGAAAACTTGGCACGCTTGTGCCTGGAGCAGCAGCATTTTGAGTATGCGGTATGTGAGGAACCGGCGGAGGAGCCAGGTGGTGCTGGTGATTTTGTCCTTGTCCCCCCAGGTAGTAATGTTGATTCACAATAACGGGGTGGTAGGCCGGGGCCGCGGGAGGGGTCCATCCTGGGGGAGCAGGCAGATAGCCAGCGGGCTGGAATTGGGGTTGAGATTGAGCGGCATAATGGTGAGCGTAAGGAGGAGGAGCAGGTCGCGATGGTTGCTGCTGTTGAGCTTGAGCTTGGGGCCGTTGGAGTCGCGCTCGTTCGTTGTTGCGCTGGGGAGGAGGGCAGCTGGTATAGACATTGGGAGGACTCGTGAATGACGGCTTTGGCGGCTTAGACGACGACGACGACTTTTTCGTCTTGCTCTTTGTGAACCAACCCATTTTGGACAGCGGTGGAGAGGATCGGATCAAAGTTCAGTTAAGCAGTTGATCAGAAAAGAGCGAGGGGCAGATGACAGTGGTGTTGGTGGTGATGGTGGTGGTAAAGTCATGCAGGAGGCAGGCAGAGAGGCAGGCTGGAGCTCTACCATTTCTCCCGCGGCGATGTGATATCACTTAAGGACTTGAAGTTGAGAAAAAACAATAAAAACGAAGGGAAGCAACAACTAGTCCATGGATGAGGAGGTATACGCGCGTGTGACAGGACAAGGGCTCGGGATCAAAACAGAAGGATGTTTGAAGAGAGGTAAACAAGGGGGGGGGGGAGGGGAGGGTGAAAATGGTTGTGGTGGTGGTGGCAGCAGTAACTAGTGGTAAGTGGTAGTGCACATGACGGAACATCTCGTGGATAGTCTTGTCTCTTGTTGAAAGGGCTTCAGTGGAGCGACGGCGAAGACGGGATGGCATTGGCGACAGAACCACTGCCAGTGACAAACTCTCCACCGAGCCCACTGAAGCATGCCTCTAAGTTATGGAACCTCGCTATTTTTGGCTTGAGTCCCGAGGGACCCATGGATGATCGCCCCGGGAGGGAGGGGGCTGGGTTGGTGGTGGTGGGGGGGGCAGTTCAGCAGCAGCGCCCTGGACGTGCCTTGCGAGCCCGCATGGTGGAACGCTGTTGGATGAATTGGGTGGACATCGACTGTGACTATTGCCTCTGGAGCGAGAGCAAGGAGCGAGCAGTAGCGCGCATGCACGCTGCTGCACGCTCCACTGGCCGTCGTCCCATCTGCGGGTTGCTCTGCATCGCGGGTTGGCGAGGCCACACAGGTTGAGGTCGAGGAGTGCGAGCGGCTCGCTAGACAAGCTCTCGCGCGCAGCGTCGCAAGCGGCGCTAGATCAGCCCCTGTCAGCACTGCCCTCGACGCCCTGATTCGCTGTGGCGATGCGGCGACGCAGCGAATGGGCGCGCAGAGGGGCACCTCTAAACCGAAACCAAACCATTGCAGCGATGCCGGATGGTTTGTTTGGCTGGGTTCAGGGGGAGGGGAGACGAAGATGGAGGTAACAAGAAGAAGAGGAATGGATAATGAAGCTGCGCTCTTTTTCTCTCTCTCTCTCTCTCTCTTTGTCACCGTCGTGGTTCCCACTTGCGTACATATACCGTAACCAACAATCGCCCTTGACTGGTGTCTGTAAGGGCTCTGCAAGTATTAAAAAAAAAACCCACCAGCACTGGCGCAGGGAGACGCGGCATCGTGATGGTATCTTGTTCTGGGTAATTCGGCGAGCGAGACCTGCGCCATGTGTTGTGTGCTGGGTGCTGAGTGCAGGGATACAAGCTTCTTTCTTGGTTTATCCTCTCCCCCGAGACAAAAAGCAACTAATTCGTCGACTATCTAGTTGACTGCAACTGCAGCACCATCCTGGGATGCAAAGCTACCCATGCACGTCCAGTCATGTTGCTGCAGTGAGTTTCGGTTGTCATGCTTCAGATACATGCATGTAACGCTTGTTGCCATGGACTGTCATGCACCGCATAGATAGACAGATACGCGGGATTTCAATAAATAACAAGGTGCGCGTTTGGCGTTGCTTGCAGCACAACATGACGACGGAATGCCATGTCATTCATTGTCGCTGTTGCTCCCTCACTCTCACTCTCAAGCTCAAGCTCAAGCCCACCATCGGGCGACGTCCACCCCCGCCGCTTCTCCTGCCAAGCCACCCGATCCGCGTGCCCTGTAAACTTTCCAACGTCATCCCCACGCACGTTCATTACACGTAAAACACCCACGAGGCGTCCTTTCGAGAAGGTTTCCGTTGTGCCTCGCTCAATTTCGATGTCGTACTGGACGCGCATTTTCTCTTCTTGGCTCAGGCCATTGTGAAGACAAAGGGAAGCAAAGGGAAGCAAAGCAAGCAACCCTATAAGCCTTGCTGTGTCATGTCATGTCATGTCATGTCATGTCGTGTACAGCGTGTGCGCCTCTTTCCCCTAATTCCGCCTGCTAAATAGCCTTGAGCAAGCAGCCCTGGATTCAATCAACGTCATCTCCATCTATCCCGGACACGGGCACGGAGAGAACAGTGCTTTCCGTCCCCGGCTCCCGTCATTGCCCAGCCATTTTGATCACCCGCCCAGTAATAAAAAAAAAAAAGAAGGCCCTTGCGAAATACATGACACGCCTGATGCAAATTTTCTCTGCCAACGCGACTACAAAACAAATTCAATTAAATAGAAATAACTTCATCATATGTCCCTTGGTTTTAGATTCATTAGTTTGTTTATTTTCTGTACTTCATTATGACGTCCTCTGTTTCAATTCGATCATGGCGTGCAGTGCATGCTTTTCTCTCATCCGCTTGTCTCCGTTACCACCGCTCCTCTCCACTGCTCAACAATCAGCTGCCCTTGCGCTAAACCTGCCTGGGAAACCACCGTCGGATTCACTAACCCACATTCGTATTCTCGCATTTTCGTCTTTGGTTGGCTTCGAGATCCACGCACTCCTTCACCCGTCCAGGGTCAATTCGCTAACCTCCATTCGTATTTTCCCACTCGCGTAGTTGGCCAACATGATGGCTTCAAGATCCGCGGGCACCATCCTACAGTTCCTTGACCCTCAAAGACACATCTGCTGATCAACAACTAGGACGCTGGACATTACCTGTTTCCGTGCATTTAATCGGCTTCTAGCCATAACTCCGTTTCTTGTCCCCGACTGTACCATCGTGAATGTGTATAAGAGACTTCAATGTGAATTCCATGCTTCCAGATCATCATCAATCCAACGACTACAATCTCCAGACCCCATGTTAAAAGCAAAATCTCCTTCTCACACCTTTGTCCATTCTCTCTTAAACCACTTACACCGTCCATCAACCATGGCGCTCCCAACCACAATGAAGGGTCTCATTCTTCATGAAGACAATACGATCAAACTCAACACTTCGCTGCCATTCCCCGTCGCAGTTCCTGGATCCGTCACGGTCCGCGTGCTCGCCACCTCAGTCAACCCCAACCTTGTGCACATGGTTCGCAACGCTCCCGGCTCCCACGCCTTTACTTATGCTCGTCCCAATGTCCCTGGAAGCTTCGTCATGGGCCGCATAGCTTCTTGCGGCGAGGATGCCACCGTCCTGTCCGAAGGTCAGCTTGTCATGACCGAGTACTTTGTCAGAGCCAGAGACGATCCTTCAGTCCAAATTCTCGGGAGTATGCACGATGGCGGTCAGCCTGCGACAAGGAAACTTGCTGGTGTATGGCGTGACGGTTCCTATGCAGAGTATATTCGGTCACCTCTTGAGAATACTTATGCTCTGGACGAGAAGCGCCTGTGCAGTCCTGTGAGCGAGGGCGGCCTTGGGTACTCCGTTAACGATCTTAGCCACTTTGCCGCAGCCACCGTGCCTTACGGGGGCTTACGCAGCATTAATCTTCAGGCTGGTGAGACTGTCATTGTATCCCCCGCCACCGGTCATTATTCTGGGGCTGCTATTGCGGTTGCCCTGGCCATGGGCGCCAATGTAATCGCCGTCTCACGATCAGCTCAGGGCCTAGCCAAGGTCAAGACCATGTTCCCGTCTGTGAGCACTGTCCGGCTCTCAGGTAACGACGAAGAAGACACCAAGACAATCCAAACTGCTTCGGGAAGACACCCACCTGATGCATTCATTGACCTTTCGCCGCCTGCTGCAACAGGTTCCTCGAGTGTTGCAGCTTGCATGATGGCCGTGAAGACCGCAGGACGCATTGTCTTGATGGGTGGCCGCGGTGACCCCAATATCCCCATTTCTTGGCCTCTCCTCCTGTACCGTAGCCTTACCGTCAAGGGTGGTTTCATGTATGAGCGTGAGGACGTTCGCCAGCTCATTCGACTCGTCGAGACCGGTCAGTTCAAGCTGGGCAAGGAAAATGGTTATGAGATTGCAGGCACTTATAAGCTTGAGGAATGGGAACAAGCTGCTGATGCAGCTGTAGAGCGCACTGCTTTTGGAAAGCTTGTGCTTCTCACTCCTTAGTCTGCAGTGTATTAAATGATTCGAAGCATCCAACTTTAATTACTATGCAGGTATAGAAAAAAATTAAAATAAACACAGCTGGGCCACAGTGAATAGTATGTAATGCCTTGTTGAAGCTAATATTCAACTTTCCCCTTTTTTATCTTTACTCACAACTTTATGGCATTCAAGGAAGGCCTAAAAAACAATAAAGCTTATAAATAACGTAAAGTCTATGAATAAATAAAGCTCATGAAAAACCCAATATTTGTAAATGTACATATTGGATACAATGATTTAAAAAAAGTGGAAAAGGCGTGGTTCAGCATATTTTCTTTCGTTTGCCTCAACGGTAATTTTGAGTTCGTACAGCGAGCGTCCTAAGCCGTCTGTCCGTTCAACTGAAGCTGACAGGTTTACTGCCAAAGGAGTGCCCTCAAGGATATCCTCTAAGCAATCTTTCTCCCAACGTCTCTCACATGAGGATGGGAATAGCCCCTTGTCGCCAATCGAGAGCTTTGCAAACCGGCTTGTGCTGAGCCGCTCGCGCTGGCGTACCATGCGCTGCTGGATTTCAACCGGAGGCAATGCATTTGACTCTCCGTATAGTTGAGAGGGCATTAGATTCGACCTTGCATTGTTGAAAAATGACCTTGAATGAAAAATGCGGCACCAGGGCTGCTGTTCAGGTGAATGGTCGTTCAGGCGGTGTGTACCCCAGACGATAGCTACATCGACTCGGCTGCTTAAAGTATTCGCATCGAATCTGAAGTTTAAGAAGTGAAGGCCGCCAAAAAATCGGTTGCTGACATGATCACATCGTTGAAAGTACCATGGAGTCGATATTTGGGCGGCATGCGCCAAATACCTATTAAGGGGAGGGTGACTTCCGCCGACATCTACGTTGCAAGGAAACTGACTGTTTTGGTTGATGATGAAATAGAGTGGACCGAGTGGAGGGCCGTTCAGATCCCCAGGGTCTATATTGATGGTGTTTTTTGGGCTTTGCTGGAGGAGAATTCCAACATCCTCTTTCCTCGCCTTATCGATCGCGAACTTGACTGTTTGAACCTCTGTAAGCTGGCTCCTTAAATATGCATGCGCTTAGGATTGGCCTACCTATTACATTATTTAGGACTCCAACTTCTGCCGTATAACTGGGGTCTTCTTGAAATACGCCCTCTCTCGAAAAGCAAAGAGTGGCAGGAGAAACTCTGGGATCCACGGGAACAATTATCTGATTATAAATCCGGCGGTAAAAGTTGGACATGCCCATGTACTCGAGTATGATGGCAGGCCGAGTTAAATAATCCGAATCCCAGACCAAGTCGAGAATCCCGAGCCAGAGAGAATTCCCGTCCACAGCGCTCCGTTGCGGATTTGGTGTTATTACCTTGCAAGGACAAAGGTAAATATTGACTTTGAGTGTGGTGTCTGTCACTTTCATGGGAGCCAAGCTTCCGAGAAAGTCTGCCAAATATTCCTCGCGTTTCAAATTATTGAACACCCGTCGCCCAACTATAGGTATCGATGGCCGAAAGTGCTCGACCGCTGGGGCTAAACAACCTAGGGCTCGATCTTGGGGAATCTGGGAAGGATGGATGCGCCATAGAAAAATCGATTGGTCTTTAGATTGTCTCGTAATGGCATCCTGGAGGCGGGAGAAGGCCTTTTCTCCCTCTCCATAAAGCATAGGCATATTAATATTGAACAGACCCAAAAGGCTATAAGCAGCGTCTTCTTTACGGGTAGTGACTCTATTAGCCGCCCAGGACATTTTGATGGATATGGCAAAGCTGTCCAGAGTCTGGGGGAGGTTGTCAGTGCTTTGGCAACTAGTGCATACTCCATCTCGAACATGAAAGGTTGATTGGGCGTCTGAACAAGAGCAACGTAACTCGGAGAATACTTGAGGAGAAATTTCGGTCCGGTCACAGAGACGTGTGAGCAGCATTCCGTTTCTGGAACCGAACTTGGTCCAATTTCGATCAAAAAAATCGACTTTTGTGGGCGCAATCAGTTCTTGAAGAGTCCAGCCACGAGTGAACCATTGGGAATCGTAGAACGACGTATCTTCCTCGTCCAGAGTTACAGTTTGATAGGCGAAGGGATTGGCGTGTGTCTGAAAGTCGCTGAGGAAGACATAGCATATGGATGACTGCTGATACCATTTGAACATGGAGTTGATGGCCTCGGATAACTCTGCGCTGCTGCTCTTGTCAATGCAACACGTGTCGATCCAGATATACTCGAATCCATCAAGCCGGGCCCGTCCACAACTGTTCTCGATTTTTGCAAACGCAGGGTCCTCATTAAGTTCGTAGAGTTCTCTTTGGCGAATGTCATCGAAAGAAATCTCCGACTTGGTCCATGTGTGAGAGAGGATGGCGTATGGAGGAATGTCGATTTCTGCGCCCAAGAAGCTCTCAAGCCGAAGGGTGCTTGTGTTGAGTAATCGCATCCTGGATCTGGGTGCTTTAAATATTAAATAAAGGAACGACAATACGAGAACAGGTGAGTAACATGCAGTGGGTGGAGAGATGTTTTAACCCAAGGTTGTATCCCATGCCTAATATACTAAGGAAAATTCGGTCATTTGACCACTGCTGCTTTAATATATGGATACTAGTTCTTCAGATAAGTGTGGTTTGAATTTCATGATTTTATTTTTCGCTCATTAGAGAAAGGTAATCAAAGAATACAATAACATAATGGCATTTATTTTTATAATGTTTTTTATTTTTTATAATTAATCTTAACGTTTTTGTGGTCTTTTGTTAGCTATAGAAATGTGATGCGAAAAGCAGCAAGACATAATTTCCTAATCTAGATAGTGCATTAAAGCATCTTGGTAGATTGAGAGTGAGGCTGAGCAAGGCATTCTGTTGGATACTGCCTGGCTAGGTAAGCATGCAGCCTGCGGGAGGCGACAGGATTGCGATGACGAAGCAGGACTGCGAAACGGGACGTAGACAGTCATCCTTAAACGTGTTAGGGTCGCAGCGGGAGACAATATCGAAATTCCAAACGTGGAAGGTGGTCTAGTGATGATATTGCAGATTTGACACGCCGAGAGAACCGCTTATATTCGTGGAGGGGGTGTATTTGGCAGCATTTACTTTGCTGGTGGAGATGAAACGGTGCTCCCATGGGCCAACTTGCTTCACCCTAAATCAAAAGGGAAACCACCGAGAGCCTTTGATGATCTTACCACGCACTCGCGGTATCATTTCAAATACAAGTAAGCAATCCGCGGCTAATTTCTTCTGATGGTGCTCTCGACAGACCCATGCTGACAGTGTCCAACCAACCCCACAATGAATGCGATCGCATTCACAGTGGGTCCGCGGTTTGAAGCTCAGCAACATAGACTCGGACAAAATGCCACGCCCTTTTTCCTTTTCTTCTTCTTCCTTTCTTTTAGTATATAGTTATTGCAGGATTTTGTATAATTCTCAGAAAGTATTGTGTTCGCAGCTCGTATTCCGTACAATGTCCCGGCTCACTGACAACGAGATGGCTACTACCAGCCCACCTTCACCACCCCCTAGACCAACCATGTCTCTGGCGCAAATTGTCACAGTCATGCTTTCTCTTTGTGCTTGCGTATTTCTCGGAGCACTCGAAGTTACAATCGTTTCTACCGTTCTCCCCACCATTGCCACGCACTTTGCCTCCGACTCGGGCTATACTTGGGTCGGGACAATATATGTGCTCACACACGCAGCCAGCACGCCGACTTGGGGAAAGATATCAGACATTTGGGGCAGAAAACCAATCCTCCTGATTTCAGCTTCTTTTTTCTTCTCGGGGAGTCTCATCTGTGCGCTTGTTGACAATTTCGATGCCTTTCTCGTCGGGAGGGCTGTCCAAGGCGCAGGTGCTGCCGGCATGCAAACCATGGTCAATATTTGTATTAGCGACCTATTCTCACAGCGAGATAGGGGCCTGTACTACGGACTGACTTCTATAATCTGGGCTGTGGCATGTGCTGTAGGTCCCGTCATTGGTGGTGCATTCACGGATAGTGTGAGCTGGCGATGGTGCTTTTGGATCAATTGTGCGCCAGGCTTTCCTTGTCAGACGGTACATTTCTAACTACGCGTCTAGTGCCTGTCACAGCAGTTGTCATTCTTCTTTTAATTTTCACACTAAAGCTCCCCAGTCCTGAGACGCCCGTGTGGCAAGGGCTAAAGGCAATCGACTGGCTTGGAAGCCTCTTCATCATTGGCGGCACTTTGATGCTTCTGATCGGTCTGTATTTAGGGGGTGTTTACAGACCATGGAACTCACCAGTAGTTGTTTGTCTGCTTATATTTGGCATAATCATTGGCGTTTTTTTCGTTTTATATGAGCGCAAAATTGCCAAGAGCCCTGTGATACCAGCCCGACTATTCAGCTCCTGGTCCTCAGCTGCGGCATACGCCGTCTGCTTTTTCCATGCATTTGTATTTATGGGGGTCGCATACTACATCCCCCTATACTTCCAGGCTGTGCTCTTGAAAAACCCTTTGGAGTCAGGCCTATACTTTTTGCCTTACATTCTATCCATCACTCTATCGGCTGCGGCAACAGGGGTATACATACAGTTAACGGGAGAGTACATCTGGGCAATTCGCATTGGTCTGATCATTATGGTTCTTGGAACTGGCCTCTTGATTGATCTGAGCCTCGATTTGAACTGGCCCAAACTGATAATTTTCCAAATAATTTGCGGTATTGGGCCAGGCATGAACTTCGAGGGTCCCCTTCTTGCGGTGCAGGCCGTGGTACCGACGGACGATGTTGCCGCAGCCACATCAGTGAATGGATTCATTAGAACCCTCTCCACTGCGATTTCTGTTGTCATTGGGGGTGTCGTCTTCCAAAATGAGATGGACAATCAACAGCAAACACTTGTTAAAGCATTGGGTAGCGAGCTAGCAAAGCTCTTTGATGGACCTAGCGCCTCTACACATATCAATCTCATCAAGAAGCTGCCGGCAGGTTCGCAGGATATTGTCAGAAAGGCATTTCTTGAATCTTTGAAGAAAATGTGGATCACAGTCAGTGGAAAGAAAGATTTACTCTGCCATCTAACAGCGCTGACTCTTTGCAGTACACGTCTTTTGCAGGCGCATGTATCATTATAGGTTTTTTTGTTGGAGCACATGCCCTAAGTCGAGACCTGGAAACCGCAAACCTTGGCTTGAAAATAGAAAGGGAGATGGAACCAGGCGAGAATGGGATTTTAGACGGGCCAGGAGCAATTTCAGGCGATAGATAGCAGAACACGATGGGGGATGTTGGATTTACCATTGTCCGCCGCTATCTAAATCAGTGGTTGAGCTAGGTTAGATCGCTAGAGTTGGGGGACCACGTTAGTGGTGACCCGCCACAGCCGCCGCTAGCACTCGGACGTGTCGATTCTTATCGCTCACTCCTTTTTATCTCAGCTTGTATTGTCCCCAGAAAGATAGGACGGCCACGAAAAAAAAATACACGCAAACTTTGGTGTCTGTAGCTAGCCATCTCTGTATCCCCTTGGGGTTGAGCTTCAGCTCCTAAATTTCTTCATTCTACCGTTCGCGAGCATTTCCATTTACCTACTAGCATAGCAAGCATGCGCATACCTTGGATGCCATGAATGCGAACGCGTCTGGGAGTCGGAGTGGCCAGGAATGCGTTGGAGATGTGGAATACAGCAGGTTTGAGGGCATAGTTGATGATGGAAATGACAGCTCGCGACCGCTTCTCAGCGATGGCCAGTCGTCGTCCAGCCAGGGCTATCGCTCCAACGCCCGGCTTCAACAACAGGTGTTGAGTAAGATTGATAGGACAATCATTCCTCTTCTATTCGTCACGTACATGTTCAACTTTATGGACAAGGTCATATTGTCCAGTGCCGTTGTCTTTGGATTACCAGAGGACACTGTAAGTTTCAGCACCGTCAAGAGTAAGACGAGGCACGCTGACGTATCACAGCACCTCCATGGCCAACAGTATAGCTGGATCAGCAGCATCTTCTACGTTGGTTATCTGATATGGACCTATCCCACTACCGTTCTTATTGCCCTTATTCCTACCGGCAAGTACTTGGCCGCCAACACCCTGTTTTGGGGCATGGTGGTGGCGCTCACTGCGGCATGCTACAACTTTGAGGGTCTGATGGCGGTGCGCTTTTTCCTGGGAGTGGCCGAGGCGACAATTACGCCAGGCTTCATGTACCTGACGTCGACCTGGTACACTCGTGATGAAATGCCAACCCGTGTCGGGATCTGGTTTGCCGGTAATGCTGTTGGCGGGTTGGTTGCCAGCCTTTTTGCTTTTGGTGTTGGGCACATCGAAGGTGATGCAATCCGTCCCTGGAAGTGGATGTACATGCTCCTAGGTACCGCGACATTTCTCTGGGCACTCCCCATGTACTTTTGGCTCCCGGATACCATTTCAGAGGCCAAGTTTCTCACACCGGATGAAAGGCGAATCGCGGCAAATCGAATCGCTGCCGCCGGCACAGGCTCTACAGAGAACACTCGGTGGATGTGGCATCAAGTCTACGAATGCTTCATCGACCCTAAAACATGGCTTATAGTTGGCATAGAGCTTTTGACGCAGATACCAAATGGCGGCGCCCAAAGCTTCGCAAACATTGTCGTCACGTCCTTTGGATTCACCAGTCTGCAATCAACGCTCATCAATATCCCATACTCGTTGCTCTCGGCGGCATTTATTGCCGGCAGTGGCCGTTTAGCAGGCCGCTTCCGCACATTAAACTGTGTATTGATCATTGCGGCAATTATTCCTTGCGTCATTGGAAGTGCTCTCATCTACAGCCGTAGCCACATTCCCCATAGTCTGCATCTTGTCGCCTACTTCTTACTCTCAAGTGGATCCTCGGCGATGCCTCTCAATATGGCTCTTGTGCAGTCAAACTACCGAGGCGTCACCAAGAAAATGACAATTACGGCCATGTTGTTCCTAGCGTACTGCTTCGGCAACATGGTCGGCCCGCACTTCTTTCGCAAGTCAGAGGCCCCATTGTACCAGACAGCCTTCAAAGCTATCATGGTTAGCTACAGCCTAGCCATCGTGTGCACTTTAACTTTGAGAATCTATCTGAAAAGGTTAAATGCCAAAAGGATGCGCGAAGAAGGTATAACAGGCAGTGCAGGATCAGCAGGATTGGTCGGCCCTGGTGCTCACGATGACGGCAATATTCCGAGTCCAGAAGGACTAGTGGCCATTGGGGAGGAAGACTTGACAGACTGGGAGACATTTGGATTTAGATACCGTTTGTAGAGATTTGAGACATATTACACAAGCATAAGAGCATATGCAGTTGCATACCAATAATGCTACGGAAGCAGTCCCGCTTTTACCTCATAAAGTGCATTCCTAAGCTGGCCCAAATGCCAATAAGTGGGATCGCCCCCGCCAGGACTTGAGATCTAGGTTTTCCAACACAATGAGAATCCGAAGCCATCAAGTGACTCACCTAAATTTACGCCTTATGAAGCTGATACACGAGCAGATTTAAATAAAAATACCCGAGCACCATGTGAAATGTTCTGGAAGTCGCACGACCTTGCTCTACCAGAACGTGGTTTGGTAGCACACTTTCGGAACATCGTTCTACCGAGCCGGCCCATAATTCAATAAGGTGCCAGGCACGCACAGAATCCCACCTCATCCATCCATCCTGATTTCAGCCTTAACCGCCGACTGCCTTCTTGTCGGACACTCTACTTTCTGTCCTGTCGCATCTGAGCCTTTCAGCGCCGTTACAGCCGTCCAGAATCACGATGTCGTGGAGAAGCCAAGGAATCACGGGGTCCAACAACATTCCCCTGGGCAATCGCCGACGCTTTGGAGGCGAAGAGGACGAGGAAGGGGAAGGTGGCGACTTTGAACGCGACCTGAAGCGTGGACGCGACCCCGAACCTCGAAGCGAATCAGACGGTCCTCGACGACGCAAGAAGAGAAACAGATGGGGCGACGCGTCTGAGAACAAGGCCGCTGGCCTCATGGGTCTACCCACGGCCATCATGTCCAACATGACCAGCGAGCAGCTAGAGGCCTACACTCTGCATCTTCGTATCGAAGAGATTAGCCAGAAACTGCGCATTGATGATGTTGTCCCCGCCGATGGTGACCGGTAAGTTCAAAAACCCTCCGCAGAAGATATTCTTCGCCACTAACAGAGTATAGATCTCCTTCGCCTCCTCCCCAGTACGACAACCATGGTCGACGTATCAACACGCGAGAATACCGATACCGCAAGCGCCTCGAGGACGAACGCCACAAACTGATCGAAAAGGCCATGAAAACGATTCCTAACTATCACCCACCCCAGGATTACCGTAGACCTACCAAGACGCAGGAAAAGGTCTACGTGCCTGTCAATGATTACCCGGAGATTAACTTCAGTATGATTGCTAACCCTTTAACCCTGTTAACCAAAACTTATCCCCCCCGATCCTTTCTGGAGTTGGACCAAACTCATTATCACGCCGTACGGTGTTTTTGAGTGCCATGGTCCTTCAATGAAATGGACACTTACCCGTTCATCTAATCCGTTCCAATCAGATACTAACACTTAGCTCTCTCCTACTAAAGTTGGTTTACTCATCGGACCCCGAGGAAATACATTGAAGAAGATGGAAGCAGACTCTGGAGCCAAGATTGCCATTCGTGGCAAGGGCTCTGTCAAGGAAGGCAAGGGCCGATCTGACGCCGCTCACGCCAGTAACCAGGAAGAAGACCTGCACTGTCTGATTATGGCCGACACCGAGGAGAAGGTTAATAAGGCGAAGAAGCTCATTCACAATATTATTGAGACTGTAAGTTTAAAATCCCGGTCCACCAAGAGTACACCCCAGAAACTAACAAGTAGGCAGGCTGCTTCCATCCCTGAAGGCCAGAACGAGCTCAAGCGTAACCAGCTTCGAGAGCTTGCTGCCCTCAACGGTACCTTGCGAGACGACGAGAACCAGGCTTGTCAGAACTGTGGTAAGATTGGTCACCGAAAGTACGACTGCCCTGAGCGACAGAACTACACAGCCAGCATCATCTGTCGTGTCTGTGGCAATGCGGGCCACATGGCTCGCGATTGTCCCGACCGACAGAAGGGTGCCAGCTGGCGCAACAACAACAGCGACGGTGGCCGCCCTGCCGGTAGAATTGGCGGTGGCGATGCCGTGGATCGTGAAATGGAGGTAAGCAATCATATCTTTCGGAATTCCTTGATCAAACGTATACTAACATTGCAACAGCAACTCATGCAAGAATTGGGCGGCGGCTCTGATGCACCTCCCGCTCGTATCGAGGCTGGACCCGGTGGTGGCTCCTACAACAACGGGGACGCCAAGCCCTGGCAGCGTGGCCCAACTGGTGGCCCTGCTCCCTGGCGCTCTCGTAACAATAACAATGATTCTAACGAAGGGGGTTCCTCGTCAGCGCCGTGGTCCCGAGACCGTCGCGGACAGGACAACAGCAGCAGCAGCAACAACAACAACAACAACAACAACAACGGTGGCGGCGACAGTTATTACGGACAGGGCTATGGAGGCTCTTCTGGCTCTGCTCCCTGGCAGCAGCAGGCTCCTGGAACTCAGGGTGGGTATCCTGGATATCCCGGCTATGGTGGCTATGGTGCTGCTCCTGGAATGGGGGCTCCTCCTGGACTCCCTACGGCTCCTGGCGCTCCTCCTCCACCTGCTCCCCCTGGGCTCGGTGGTATCAACGCGCTTATCCAGCAATATTCTGGTGCCGCTCCTCCCCCTCCACCGCCACCTTCTGGAGATGCTCCTCCTCCTCCCCCCAGTGACCAGCCTCCACCTCCCCCGCCTCCTGGCGCCTAACTGATTGCTGGGATTTTGATTTAATTCTAACATGTCATCTCACGCCGATGCAGCTATGCAATCGGTAGTCTTCTTGTTTGATGTTGAACAGCAGAGCAGAAAACGGTATCGGGGGATATACACGACGACGGATACTCACTCACATAACCTTTGCCGACTGACCCCTAGCTAGTTGACTAAAGCTCAAGGCCATGCATAACGATCCCTCGTCAAGGCCGAGGCATTGACTAATGTACAGCTAGTCGAACTTAGCAGAGAAGAGAGTAAACGAAGCAGACTAATATCGTAGGCGAATAAAATATGTATTTGAGTTTTGTGAAGTTTTTGCTGGGTGGCATCCATCCAAAAATGCACCCTGTCGCGTCTGGAGTTTAATGTGCCGTCACGTCATTGCATGTGCATGAGATTTATGCAGAGGTTATGCACCTAATGGTCATACCGCAGATCCTACTCCGTGGCTGGCCCTTTCCGTCACATGGCCTAAGCTCCCGCGTCATTGCTTGGCCGGAGAGGTGGTACCACAGGCTGGTGCCACTGGCTATCGCGCACCTCCACAAGCTCATGCGGTCCAACCTCAGACATCCATTCGCTCCTGTTGTTGCCCGTGCTCTGCGTCCAGTGTCCATCCATTTGTGTGTGGTGAGAAGCTGATTGTCGACTCCAGGCTCCAGACGCCAGACCACACAGTCTCCAGAACAGGTCGCGAACCGAGGAAGGCACTATCCGGCAAGCGTAGTGCGCCTGTCTCTGATCTGGCCTGCCGTTTCTGGACTGCTGCATCATTGCATTGTGATTCCCTTCCTGTTCATCTCCTCTCTTCTGCGTGCTGCATCCGTCCATCCAACGTCATCAACCACACAAATCATAGCCGCTCATTGCTATCCCGAGCTTCATTTCTATCTTACCCTGCCTGATCTGCTTTTTTTTTACTCTCACTCACTCACTCTCGCGTGCAGTCTTTTTTTTTTCTTCACCCACGCTTGATAATGTACCTACTGCTTCTCCGCACATCTCACTAGACATTACCTCCGCACTGGGCAGCTTCGCGTCCTCCCGCCTGGACGCGGCTGAGCCCGTCCCTTCATTCCTTGCCACCACAATCATTTCTGCCTTGGAGTCCCTGCTTCGCTTCCTTTCACACCTCATTGAGCCATAATGAGGTGCCAAAACCCATTTGCCTTCCGGCCGGGCCCGGTGACCTTTTGGACCACCGCCGTCTATCTGGCTCTCGCCATCTCGCTTATCTACGTGCACGAAACCGTCCCCCCCGCCCCAGCAACCACCTCCCTCCCGCGTGGCCTCAATATCACCGAGGCATACCTAGACCTTCAAAACGTCACGGCCACATTTCACCCCTACAACAGTCACCAAAACGACAGAGTCCGGGACTTTTACATTGCCAAGTCCCATGAGATTCTCGACCGGAATGGTGCCGAGTACACCACTGACTCAACCGGCGGCATCCCCTGGCATAAGATGTCAGTCAACAGCACATATTGTAGTCTGTGGATTCAAGGCTGACAGTTTACAGACAACGATCTTCCTCCAAGCCTGATGACAGTGTCAAATCTGCAGCTAATGTCATCCTTTTTGATGACCAAATCTCCAATGGTTCATGGACTCGCACGGAGACAGGTGAGTACTTTGAAGGAAACAACTTTTACGTATACATCCGCGGCAAAGAAGACCCTCCAGGCGAATGGTGGCTTGAGCCGTCGAAGAAGCCCTCGCAGGGAAAGGGAGGCGTTCTTGTAAACTGCCACCTTGATTCGTAAGTCTCGTTCATACACTCCGCAAATCACACTCACTAATGCAAAGGGCAGTGTTTCCACTGGCTATGGAGCAACCGATGATGGTGTGGCCTGTGTTTCGATGTTGCAGCTTCTCAATTACTTTACATCTGAAGACCGCCAACCGAACAATGGCATTGTGCTACTCTTCAACAATGCCGAAGAGGATGGTCTCCTCGGAGCATATGCGTTCGGATATAGCGCCATACTCCCATTTATTCACACATTTGTCAATCTTGAGGGTGCTGGGGCCGGCGGCCGCGCAATTCTCTTCCGCGCCACTGACCTGCAAGCTGCCAAGGCTTACTCCAAAAGCCCCCATCCGTTTGGCTCCGCTGTCGCTGGGGATGCTTTTAGCACCGGTATTATCAAGAGCAGAACCGATTATGAAGTTTGGGAAGGAGCATATGGCCAGCGTGGTCTGGACATTGCCTTTTATGCTCCTCGTTCTCGGTACCACACCTCCGAGGATGATACACGACACACTTCCGTCAATAGCATATGGCACATGCTTTCAGCAGCCTTGGCAACAACAGAGGACTTGTCTAAAACGACAGGAACCACGTTTGATGGTCCTCGTTCGAAGGAAAAAGACACCCACGTCGACAATGGCAAACCCGCCCATGGCGTTTGGTTTGATATGTTTGGTGACGCCTGGGTTGCCTTTGCTCTCAGGGGACTATTTGCATGGTCACTAACTCTACTTGTTGCTGCTCCCCTAGTCCTGGTCATTGTCACCTACGTATTAGCCCGCAGCGACAAATACTACTTCTTTGCCAAGAATATCAAGCTGGATGAAGATGTCGGCGATGGTCCCGTTGCTATTGGAGGTTGGAAAGGCTTTTTTCGCTTTCCACTAACCTTTGTATTCGCTACCGGACTAACCATTGCATCCATTCTTGTTGTCGCAAAATTCAACCCCCTCATCGTCTACAGCAGCCCATACGCAGTGTAAGTCGATTCGAATCGAAAGCCACCATCATACGCTAACTTCGAACAGCTTCGCCATGGCTCTTTCTCAATTTTACTTCGCCTTCTGGCTGATTATGCGAGGATCCAGCTTCGTCCGGCCTAGTGCACTTCACCGCGGTTTTGTCATCATCTGGCTCTTCGTCATCGGTTGGGCCTTGCAAGTAGCTGCTGCAGTGTTTGAAGATCGTTTTGATTTTGGATTCCTTTATCCATTCGTGTTCCTTCAAACCGCGGCCTTTCTTGCATTGTTCATTTCGCTGCTGGAACAGTTTTCACTCCTCGGCAAACGCGATTTTGCCTCACAAATGCATGATGCCCACGGTGCACAATCCACCCGCGGAGCACGCCATACATCAGCAGGCGAACACGCTGACACTGACGATGCCGCATCTGAGACTCCGACCGAGAGAACACCTCTTAGGGCTGGTGAGACAGGTTACGGGTCCGGCACTCAAACTTCTTTTGCCAACACCTACAGGCGCACTATCGCTGAAAATATATCCACTCCTCCCAGTGTGAAGAGATATAAGCCTTTTGAGCATGAACAGGCATGGTCCGGGCGCCTTCTCTCTTGGACTTGGTTCATCCAGTTCCTTCTCTTGGCGCCAGTTCCCATTATTCTTTTTGGCAACTTGGGTCTATTCACCATGACTGCAACACAAATGACTGGGGCCGATGGCGGAAGCCTCGCCACACCTCTAGTGATGTTGGGTGCGATGAGCGTCTTCTTGTTTCTTCCCATCACTCCGTTTATTCACCGCGTTACGCATCATATTCCCTTGTTTGTTCTTTGTATTTTTGTTGGCACCTTTATCTACAACCTTGTGGCCTTCCCATTCTCAGACAGCCACCGCTACAAGTTTTATTTTCAGCAGGTTATCAACCTTGATAATAGCTCCAACACTGTCTCGATCACAGGGTTGAAAGAGTACACTCAAGAAATCGTCAAAACGCTTCCTGCTGCATCGGGTCAGCAACTTGAATGCATCCCTTCCTCCACCCGCGGAGGTTTGAGTGACTGCAATTTTGACGGATCAGTCCTGCCTCCCAATCTGGTGGAGGGTAAAAAGTTGGATGAGTTGGTCAGTTTTACTTCCTTTCAGGGCGATACTGCAAATTCTGTCAAATTTCAGATTGATGCTCTTGATACACGAATGTGCTATCTCAAGACGCAGGAGGCCATCAGTGATTTTCATATTGAGGGTTCGCCGGACAGAGATACGCGCTTTGGCGATTTCCCTTCAAAAGGTATCAAGCGAGTTGATCTCTGGCGTCGAGATCGCAACAAGCCCTGGATTGTAACGCTTCATTTCAAAAATCCCAACACCACCAGCTCGCAAGCAGAGCTTTTGGACAACACAAAAGCAACTGAGCCAAGCCGAAAGAAACTCGGAGATGGGGAACTAAAAGCTCGATCATCCAAGATTGCAGCACGCGATGTTCCATTGGAAATCTTTATCTCGTGCGCATGGAGCGATGCCAATACACCGGGTACCATTCCGGTCCTCGACGAATTGCAACGCTACATGCCTACATGGTCAATTGTGTCTAAGGTGTCTGTTGGTCTCGTCGAGGTTCGCAAGACCTTCAATGTCAAGATTAATCGTGAATAATAGAGTGGCCACGGGTATCGGAAAGTGTTGAATAGGCACGAGCAAGTGCCTTTTACACGAATTACCTAGTATGCCCAAGGTACGATACTGTCGAGGGGAAATTGTATTGATTAAATGGGACATGGTTCATGAGACTTTAGTCTTATGGATGTTGAGTTGATGATCGGGGGTTGGCGAGGCTAATGGTTGTCAATTCAATTGTCAGGACTGTTTGTTACAAGTGGATAGTTTTAATCAGCATCGGTTTTCTCATTGACACGTTGAGATCTTGACAAAGTGATAGATGGCGACGCCAAACTCATTTGCCGTGTTTTTGAAGGAAGGGACATGAATTGGTCGGCACCAAAATGATTGGCGGTTGGAATGTTGCTGTCTCAAAAGCCACAGTGTAAGCAAGTACGCCATGGGGTTGATAAATGGATAGCCAGACAGGCTCACTCTAGGTGTAGGGTAGTGGATACAGTGTATTGAAAAGACTTGCAACTTGGGCGGTTTGCCAAGGTGTAAGACCAGCGGCAGAGCTACTTGCATGCGGGAAAGATCAGAAATGTTGTGGGTGAGGTATGGTTCTCAATTGATGGGTTGTGCCGACGCGGCGTTACCGTTTCATTCGGGCATCGATAGCGTGGTGTCGCACTGTGGACTTGCTACGACGTTATCACAAGGCAGCAGTCAGGTTGGGCTTTGAGTTTCTTGCCCCCATCTGCATCGTCTCAACTTGGAGCACCAGCCCATCAATTGCAACCGAAAAGAAACTTGGACATGTATCCCGAAATATGGCTACCGTCTGACACCAAGAGCGCCGAGCGGCATGCGCTTATTTACTATGTGTGTGGCAACCCTGGCCTCATTGATTACTACGCCGACTTTTTGGCCAATCTTCGGGGGCACCTGTGCACATCCGAGAGAGACACGGCCTACGACATATATGGCAGAAATCTGCTCGGATTCAGCGATGATGACCATGAGCCATTCACAAAGGAGAACGAACCCTGGGATCTAGACGGTCAGATTGAGGGCATTTACGATGATGTGGCGGCGAAGCGGGTTGGAACAGAGGGCAAGCCGTACGACTTTGTGATTCTGATGGGACATTCGGTTGGCAGTTTTATTTCCGTCGAGATTTTTCACCGGCACATGAAGTCTCCCGACCGAGCACCGCACCTGAATCTCAAGTACGGCTTCCTCCTCTTCCCGACCCTCACGCACATTGGGCGGTCTCCCAGCGGCACCAAGGTCCAGGCCTTCCGCCGGGTGCTACCCATCCTCGACAACGTGGCGCACATTGGGGCCCGGCTGATTCTCACCGCATTCCCCGTCAACACGCTGCGGTGGATCGTGCACAACATCTTGGGCTTCACGGCGGAGACGGCAGACGTGACGGCGCGGTGGCTCAAGAGCCGCGACGGCGTGCACCAGGCCATCCACCTGGGCCTCTCGGAGCTGGCCATGATCCGCGAGGAGAAATGGGAGGAGGAGCTGTGGGAGGTGACGGAGGAGCACGACGACGGCAGGGAGACGCCAAAGTTTTTCATGTTTTACGCCAAGGAAGACCACTGGGTCGCCAATTGGGCGAGAGACGAGCTGATTGAGAAGCGGAAGGAGCATGGAGAGCGAGGAGGGAGGACCAAGATTGAGGTGGCAGAGGGTGATATTCCTCATGCCTTTTGCACCAAGAAGGGTAAGTCTTTCGCTAACCTTGCGCAGACTATGTGCTGACGAGTAAAGCTTCGAGTTGGGCCATGTCCAAGACTGTCCACGAATGGATCAAGGAAATCGACGCAAATATGAGTGAATAAGATGTGCAAAACAAGTACAGGGATTTCTCAACTTGCTCCATCAATTTGAGGAACCATCTCTTATTTTCTTTGGTTGTATGGTTTCTGCCGTTTGGGCTGGGGGAAAGCTTGTACACATAGCCTTGATACATGGCTACTTGGAATCAATTCATGCTGCCAATTAGAGAATAGAATTAAGCTCTAGGGTATTATTCTTACCTGAACACGATATTCCGGCCTTACCGGGCTGCGTTTTTGATCTAACGAGTACGTCGTATCCGGGGTGACCACCCGCTACCACAGTCTTTGCAGGTGACATCGCTCATGTTGCCCCGCACGCCGAGCCGAGTTTAACGTCATCATCTTGACAGGAGCGGCGTCGAGTTGTCCCATTGACTAGCCGGGAATAGTATAAGCCCACGTTTGGGGTGTGGCCGGGATTGGAGGAGTTGGAGACGCGGACAGTGTCAACCTTTTGGGTACTATTGCTTCGGCAAATGAGCAGCGGGAAGCTCGACTAGCTAGCTGCCTTGGGCTTATATGCCTCGGTATTTGATCGGCTCCAAGCTTACTGATTTCAAAAGTTCAATTGGGATTGCCCAGTGTCAGGATATCGCCTTTTAAGCTTTTTGTCGGTTCAGCTCTGAGTGCGGGACTGATGCATTGCCATCTGCAGGCTTAATTCGCATGTAGCAGAGGGGGCCGCATGAAGGCCGATGCCTGGTCCAGAAGTTCCACGACAGCTGTCGGACCAAACCGTTCTGAGCTTGTTTCCTGGAGCTCTGATTCGGCGGGCTCAGCTAGCCACGCGTTCCGCCTTGTGTCATGTTGCGCTTGGCGGTGGCGAGCTGTGGTTGCAGCGGTGCAACTACCGGATCGTGCAGCTGCATTGTTTACGGTCACACTTTGTCCAGTTTATTCAATGACATGGACTCGGAAACATTAGAAACGCATATTTTGTATATTTCAATCGCTGCATATATGCAGATAACTATTAATAATTACCCTGGGTCCCTGGTTGCGTTTGGTCACACATCCCGAAAGATGCTGATCCAATCCAACCCTACACTCAAGCACTCGGAACCACCTTCGTCAAACCGTAGCTATCCTGACCACCTCGTGAAAGAAAACTGAATTCATTGGTATTTACTCCCGGGGAATCTCCTAGTTGAGTGATTGCTGGTAGGGCGCGTAAACAATCCGGCTCTTTACAGAGCAAAGGCGGCGAGAACGAGCATGGCGATGCCGCCAATGGAGCTGAGAGTAGCAGCACCGGCAGTGGTGACGGCGGTCTCGCTGGGTGCAGAGCCAGGAGTGGTGGAGTTGGAGGAAGGAGTGGTAGCAGCGGGCTTGGTCTCGGCGGCCTTGGTGGTCTCCTCGGCAGCGGCAGAGGTCTCAGCAGCAGCTGAGGTAGCAGCAGCGGAGGTCGCGGCGGCAGTGGTGCTGGTCTTGATACCGGCGGTGGTGGCAGCAGCAGTGGTGGCAGCAGCAGTGGAAGCACCAGCGCCGGAGCTAACGGCAGCGCAGAGGGCCTGGACGGCAGGGAGGACCTCGTCTGAAAAGATTGTTAGTATATATATAGAGAAACACTGGGATATAGTAGGGGAGACATACTGACGGCGACGTCGGCGCCGCAAGCCTTGACGACACAGGTGGTAGCAGTGCCCTGGAGCTTGTCAAAGTTCTCACAGACGCAAGTGTAGTCGGTGGTGGAGCAGCTGGTCTCGGACTTGATGGCGCTGTCGAGGCAGTCCAGGGCGCACGAGGGGATGTCATCCCGGGTCTGAGCACGCGCGACGGCGGCGAGGGCGAGAGCGGCGAGAGTGAACTTCATTTTGAAGGTGATTGTGGGGAAAGAATTAAGGCCTGGGAATGGAGTGCTGTGCTGGCTGGCTGAGTGCTGGAGGCAACGAGTGAAGTTGTTGTTGTTGTTGTTGTTCCTGTGAGCGAGTGGATGAGGAGAGAGACAAAAGACCAAACCGAGAGCGGATGGATGGTGCTCTTTATGCACGCGGCAATGGAGAGAAGTTTGAACTGCTTCTTCACGCTCATAGACCATGTCGATTGGTCATGCCATGCGATGAAGCACACGGTACACACGACCCTTTCTGCGTGTACACGGGGGGGCGGCTTCCAAGGCGACGACCCGGATGCTGCATCGGGATGGGCGAATGGGGGCAACAGGGCCGAACAGGACCTTGCTGCTATTGCAAAGAACCCGGCCGGGGTGGCGGACGGAGCCTGCAAAGGGAACAAAGGGTCCCGAAGTGTTTAAGCTCTCGACTGTTTAGTCGTGGACAAGATCCGGGAGGCATTTGGGAGTGACTAACACGTCGAGTGTGGTGGTGGTGGTGGTGGTGTGGCGAGATGCGGAGGCGTCCATGAAAGAAGGAGACCAGCCACTAGCCTCCCTCCCAGGGGACCCCTGGATAAGCTTGACTTGCTTTGTGTCTCTGTCCCCGGGATACACTTCCGCATTCGAACCACACGGCCGAGTAGATCGACGGTGCGCCTAATCGACGTTGGGTCTAAGAGAGAGAGAGGACTTTCGGGGTGGTGGGCGAGGGGGCTGGCTGGTTCGGAGCTGAGACAGGACGAAAAGGAAACCAGCCGAGGGAGTTGCATGTGAATTGGTTAATTAATTAATTGGAAAATGAAAGCCTTTTTTTGGTTCTTGTATATAGAATTAGTTCTTGCTTTAATTTTAGGACAAATTGGCAGAGGAGAAATGGTAAAAAAAAAGAGACGTCGTTTAACTAGCGAGTGACCCGGGCCTTGCTGGCGATCGCTCCACCTCTCTCGACTCCCTCCATCGGAGCTCTCTTCCCAATTGCCACCTTGCCCCCTTGTTCTTTGAAGAACCCACCAATGCCTTTGTCTCTAAAAAAAAAAAAAAAGTGGCTCGATTTGCCCCGTAAGGTCCGTTGGGTTTGTGCAGGAATCTGGGGTTTATCGCTTTTTTTTGTGTTGCCAATAGCTTTATCTGCAATGTAATAAACACTCCACCGATATATTCAAGGCTAAGTCGATTGTCACAACGGCATTGAAGAATTGGCTCACCCAGCCTGCAAAGTATTTTATTTTTATTTCTTCTTCTTCTTTTCTGTGAGACGTTGCTTGCTTCAGAACCCCAACAGCCGAGCAAGTTTGGTCACATGTCAAACGACAGGGCTCGGTTCATCGCTTTTGCTGCGTGCTGCCAGGGTATTTCCGAGGCGCCGAGCTGTAGCTCGAGACTGAGAAAAATATGACATAGGATTGGACATGCAGCTCTCTTCTCTTTGGGGGGAGGGGGAGGGGGGGGCAAGGTGTAATTGCATCATCTAGGACTAGGTACTGGCCGGATTGGCAACCATCTCGAAATAACTCCCGTGCATCATCATACTGGTGTGCAGCCTCGGACGCAGGAACGAGAAGTCAGAGAAGGTTGCTGAAGGGCGGATATAGGCGAACTGTCAACAGGAGGGAAGAATTATCGTCATTGAGTTCCATCCGAGCCTGCTTCCGTCCACACAAAACATGGCAATGGTGCACGCCCAGGCCCTCTGGGTAAAAGAGAGTTGTCGCCAATTTTTCCATGCCTTGGGGGGGGAACGCACACACAACTAACACGAACAACTCGGCCGTGGTGCTCCAGACTGGGAGTCCGCTCCGTCCGGGGTAGCTCCTTTAGTGCGGTCGATGGCGTTAATTTCCCCCGCATATTGGACGTGTGCCGCAGGCGGACGAATCCCAGGCCCCTGTCCCCAAGCTCTTGTTCCAGGGCTGGGATCGTCCGACCCTCCTCCAGGCCAGGCCTCCTTCCCTGTTGGACAGACGATGGCTTCTTTTTGATGCAGTGACGACAGTAGCCTCCTTTCCCCTTCTGCCTCTCCAAGGACATCCCAGTCGGCAGGTATTTTTGCGGCTCCACTGTGCGCCACGCCGAGGCTCCCCCGTCCCCCTCCCCCTCTCCCTCCTCAGTCCAGTGTAGCCTCGTCGCTTGTGAAGATGGCTCACATGAGGGAAAGAGGAAAGGAATGCCAAGCTCTGGGAGTTGCCGGTTGATCTCTGACCGGGATTGGCAGCGGGGAGACAGGACTGACTTGGCGATGGCCCCATGGACGGTTGTCAATGCACTAGCAGAGGTTCATCGGGGTGGAAATGGCCTGACTTGGAGCGATCTGGAGATGGGAAGAATAGCCGGAATTACCGGCCATTGCCAGATTGAATAAGCTACGTAGAGACGAGATTGGGTCGTCGATTATCGTCGCGGAGCCCACTTTTGGTGTTTGAACCGTCGAGGTTGTATTGCACTCAATCACCAAAGGGCTACGTTTGGGAAAATCGGATGTTCGCTCCGACTGCCCTGGATCACGAGCCCGAAAAAAGAAAGAGACCATATTTTTTGCTTTTTTCCCTTTTTTTCTTTTTCTTTTCTTCTTTTTTACTATTTGAGTTATAGTTCATTTCTTGGTTTTGATATCAATTGCCAAATCCCCAGCCTGCATCTCTGGCTGGGAAGGAGGGGGCGATTAGCTCCCCCAAAGGTGGTGACCGAATACGTCTGGCATGTGGGTGGCACACGCGCGATGTTCAGGGAAACGAAGCTCGTAAAAGAAAAAGGGGGACGGGAAACAATGCATGGTGTATGCATAATGCAGTGAATCGCGGCGGCTCTTTCGGCTCTGGAAATCTGTGTGGGCATCCAGCCATCTTTCCACGGCCCCCAGCTGAGGCGGGTGGTGTGGTGTGGTGGCGACAGGTTGGGCGGCCACGGAGATGTAACCATACTCTCACACAATTTCCTCTTCAGCTCACGGGCCCCTTGATTTCAATATAACAGAGAACCTATTGCATTGCCAAACCCAGTGCCAGCCAGGGCCAACCTTCTGATTGGACCAAGTTGAGTCTCTGACCATTAATGACCAACTGCTCCGAGGGGCGGTTGGACAAGCGGCTTTTTTTCTCTTTCGTTCCCAAACAAGAGACGCAAGAGAAATTAACGAGTTACAAGCTCAATCTTGTTCCAGACCCAACCAAGATCATCTCCCGATTCAGAACACGGATCTTGGTGTTGCATTGAAACCCGACTTGTACCTGGCGGCAACGCTGTGGCTTGTTCGGTTGCGCGTTCACTCGCATGCTGCATGCCACCCTTTTTTTTTTTTTTTTTTTTTTCATCTTTCAGGGTCCTAACCAATTTAGAGTTTCATATAATCCCTAAAATATTACGAGGTAGTAAAAGCAGACCGGAGATTAAATTCATCAATGGGCGTTGGTGTATGACGTGTCGGCCGAGGCCTAGGCGGACGGCCGGTGGTTTTGCGGGGGAGCACATGATTGTGGATGAAGATCTATCCCGCAAAAATAAGCTTCATCTGAGGAGAAATGAAGATTTCTCGGGAATAGACGGGTCAGATGAATCTGCGGGTCAGCCCAAGCAGTGAGTTGAAGCATGTGGGATAGCTGGACCGAGGCGCCCATGTCCCTCTCCAGCCTGACAGAGTCTACAGCGCCGATACTCATTTCGAAATATTTCAGCTCATGTCTTGAGTTTCTCTTTGTGTCTTTGTGTTATTCAACTTGTTTGTAATGAAATGGCAAGGGAAATAACGAAGAAGGAGAAGAAGTCTATGCAAATATTAGCTTGGCTCGATCAATACCTCATCCTTGTGGCTCATAATGATAAACGCAATTTTTCATTTCATAGAGTATTTAGAACATTTGTATTCAATGTTTATTGGAACTCTAGGGTATTTTGTACTGAACCTCTCTTGAATTGTGACCTGATACTTGTAACCGAGTTTTCGTGTAAAAGAAATCAACCCGCTCCTAATGTCAACCAGTCAACTGGGTGTATACTTTTGTTTTTCTTTTTCTTTTCGTGTATTATGTATTATACTGATTTATCATTCGTGTTTTGATAAGCAATTTCCCGAAATACCCTTAATTGTGAATCTGTCTCCAAATATACTGACATGATCGCTGGCAGATCCAACTTTTAGAACCCACTTTTACTACACATAAACGAATTCCTTGAACCAATACTCCAAAAGGGAAAATAAGAGACGATGCTCAGAAGTGAACCAAAGCCATGATTCATCATGTTTACTCCCATCTCTCATAATCCGGAAAGTACTTGGCGTGGATCCTCTCTGCATACTCCACAAGCACGGGATAGCCCCTCACAATCTTCATAGTTGTTGGTGCCCTGCAATTTTGGTCAACATGGCGCTTTCTTTGATAGGCCGAATGGGATTTGTGAAGAAGAAGAAAAAAGAAAGGAAGGAAAGACAACTCACGCATCGACGATTAATGCAGATGCCACGAATCCAAAGAGGGTTGCGTCGGCCTCGCTGGGACTTTGGCCTCCCAACACCCAAAAGGGCTCGACTTCGCCGGAACTTACCCGCTTTGCTTCCAACAGCAGGGCGTTGACGCTCTCCCACACTTCATCCTTCAACGACGCAACTTCGTCTTCAGTCAACCTTCCGGCACCTTGGCCGTATAACGTTCTGGTGACGTTTTGGTACGTTATTAACCCAACCAGCCATCGGAGCGGCCATGGGATTGCGCGTAGGGCGCCGTCGCGCATGGTTGTGAAGTTATCTAACCACTTCTCCCGTGTGCCGTAAAAGTAGACCTTGTCCTCCATCAAGGCGCGGATGGCCAGGTCGTACGCCCTCTGCACAGGTGAGATGGTTGAGTTGAGGTCGCTGATGACGCCATCATCCACCAGTTTGCGGATGATGAATGTTGAGTCGCCGAGTTGCTCCCCCACGGATCCCATCTCAATGTACGGAATCTTGCCGCGCGGCGCAGTCTTGGGAGACCCTGACCCCGTCTTGTAAGAGATGCCGTCGAACCGAAGACGAGCCTCAACTTTGATGGCGAATGGGGACCAGGCAAAGGCACCTGCATTTCCTGGACCACGGTAGAGGGTAAGTGACATGGGCTCTTTTGAAGACATGGTGGTTGCAACAACTATGATCTGAGGTAGTTTGGCTTGTTTCTCTTCTTGCAATCGATGATGATATTTAATCTACCAGCGAAGGATTTCTTCATATGCATTATTTTCTTTTGATTCCATCACCGTGTCGACTAGGCCAGCCACCGGACTTTTGCATAGTCCGCCGGGCCAATTGTCGGACAGCGGGGTAGCCGCGAAGGCGCGAGACCAGCACGAGAATCCTTCGCCCTCCAACGTGAAAATAAATGTTCAATTTCCTAACAGACTTTTGAGACTACTGCAGTTCATATTCTCAAGTACGTAGGAATATCACAGCATTTCTCTCGGAGATGGTTGGGGTGGTGGGAGTATCTTGGCCAGCGGGGAACATGCGGAAATGACCCGTCCCCCGCACGCCCACATATTTGGATTCGGATGATGAGGGACACGGAGCTCATGCGGGGAAGACAAGGCATTCCCCCCCCCCAAAAAAAAGCCATATGCTCATGTGTTGCCATGTTAGGCATTATGGGCAAGTCTTTCCGGGCTTCTGCAACTTCGGCCGACATACAGCATGGAGCCGATGAACCTCCTGTGGACGACCCAACCCAAAGCCCTCGCTCGGTCAAATCCACTCACCGGCAGAGCCCCCAATCTCACTAATCGGTAGCGTCTACTTGCACAAGGTGATTCGCCAGATGGTGTCAGGAGCTTCAGCGAACCTGTGCGGTGAGAAGCCCGTGGGGGCATTCCCCGCCCATTGCGGAATTATTTTGTGGAGGGGTTGTGATGGTGTTCTGATAGATAGGTATATAAATACTGGGTGATGAATCGAACAAATCTGAATGAGAGGCCTCATCTAGCTCGGTGTGCACCTTGTGTCCGATTTCCCCACAGCCCTTCCCTTGAACACTTTAGAAAAGATGGCTGGCAAGGTCTACAACGTTGGTATCATTGGATACGGGTAAGCACGGCGCTCCCTCAAAATCTTGACAAGAGCTTGTAAACTGACACAAAGATTTCAGCGCTTCGGCCAAAATCTTTCATATTCCCTTTCTCACTCAGACACCCCAGTTCAAGCTCTACAGCATTGTCCAGCGGTCTCCCAAGCCAGGTGACTCGGCCCCAGATGACTACCCTGACTTGAAGCACTACAACGACTACAAGGCGTTGTATGCTGACCCCAATGTCGATCTCGTCGTCGTTGGAACCCCTCCCAACACTCACTTTGAGATGACAAAGGCCGCCTTAGAAGCCGGAAAGCACGTGCTGACCGAGAAGCCCTTTGTGGCCACCTCTGCGGAAGCCGACAAGCTCATTGCTATCGCAAAGGAGCATAATCGCCTTCTCATCGTTTACCAGAACCGCAGATGGGACAATGACTTCCGCACCGTTCAAGAGATCGTTTCTTCTGGAGCCCTAGGTCGCATCATCGAGTACAACACTCACTTCGAGCGATACGCCCCCGTTGCTCCTACCAATTGGTCAGCAGGCTTGACCATTGCCCAGGGCGGTAGCGCTCTCTATGATCTCGGAACTCACCTAATTGATCAAGCCTACGTCCTCTTCGGAATGCCCAAGTCAGTCCACGGTCGTGTTCTCTCTCAGCGCGAAGGGAAGACCGACTTTGAGAAGCCCGATGCTGTCGCTGCGGAGCTGACCTATCCCGATGGTCTTCTCGTCCACGTCCGCATTAGCGTCATGAGTGCTGAGGCTGTTCAGCCCCGATTCTGGGTGCGCGGCACAAAGGGCAGCTTCCAGAAGTGGGGTCTTGATACCCAAGAAGACCAGCTCTACGCTGGCATGAAGGCAACGGATGCTGGCTTCGGCCAGGACGACCCCCAAAACTTGAAGCTGACGCTTGTTGGCGACGACGGTGTCCCTCGCGTACAGCCCCCTCCCATCCGCGAACCCGCTACATACAAGGCCTTTTATGCCGAGCTAGCCAAGGCGATAGAGAGCGGTAAGGAGGAGGATGTGCCAGTAAAAGCCAGCCAGGCTCGCGATGTGCTGCGCCTACTCGAGGGCGTGTTGGAGAGTGCCAAAACAGGAAAGGATGTCGCTTTCTAAGGGAGGAAAAAAAAAGTATGAATATGTATGTACCTACTTATGAGTAATGAATAAAAATGTGTATGCAAATTTGGAAACCAGAACATTGTCCTTGTCTGACAATCTTTGTGATTCTGCACATCATGTGAGGTTATCGTCAAAGCTCCTACTCCAACACCGCATTGGACTTGCTGATTCAACGCTGCTCTCACAACACACCTGCCTTTCCCACGACACCCGCGAAAACGCCCCCGAAAAATCGCCGCGGTCTCAGAACTAGCACAACTCTGCAGCCCTTACACCAATAGCACCAATGTCATCTAGAACGAGAAGCAGGGCTTCGGCACCAAGCCTCTCTCCCTCATATGGCACACCCCAGCTCAGCATGACACAGCGACCCGCACAAAGCCCCAGCACCCTCAGCCTCGAGAATATACCCAGATCTACATCCACCATCCCTTCATCAGCAGGTGTTAGCGCCTTCGAATTTTACCGATCCCCTAGTTCTCTCTCATCTCTACGATGCCGACGGCGCATGCCACCATTCGAAAACGATGCTACCTGTGCTGCTCCCCGCCAATCCGACCTCGACTTGGAAGCCAATTGTGGTCTTTGTCGTGGGGCTAGGCCACGAATAAGATCCTAGAAGGACATTCGAACGTTGCTGTTTGGATCCAAGATTGACAGGAAGATCTGGAACCCGGGGAGTTGCAATCACATTGGATACCGCACACGCAAGATAAATCCCTAGACTGGATTCTGCATTCGCACACTTTGTTTCGTGGTCCTTTCCGTGCTTATTTCACTCTTCCACACACGCCTTGGACTCAATTGCGGCAACGTCGCGCCTCTTGGCCCTGCCAGCTCCGAAATACCAGCTCAAGCACAACACAAATCCCGTTGGGTCTTGTATACCGAAGCATTCATTACCGCCCTTGGATGCTTTGTGCTGGCTCAGGGACATCTGAGGTATCTCCTCCCCCTATTGACCGCGGCACATCCCTAACTCGCACTAGTATGCGCGCTACGAGGGAAAGAATGGAGCGAGTCCGGCAAACCGCCATTACCATGGCATACTCCTTTCTCAAGACCACGAGACCCAATCCGCGATACGGACTTGACTGGAAGGAATTGCAGCTCATTATTTAGTAAGTATCCCGCCCTCGATTTGAGCCCATGACTAAATTGCCATTAGTGAATGTCTTGCCTTGACTGTTGCATTCCCCGTGGCACTGCTCCAGCAAATTCTCGGAAAGAACCGTGAACCTGACATAACGAGATACTGTCGTGATGCGGCAAAGACTCTACAGCGCTTGAGAAACAAGAATAACCAGGACGGACCTCTCAGCAGTTTAAGTATACCAGAGTCTAGATCAACCGCCACGTTTGAGTGTGCCTCGGTGGACTACTTCTTTGAAATATTTTCGCTCTTGCTGGAAAAGGAGTATCTGAAAAAAACCGTGGCACTGAAGGTGCCATCCATGTCATCGCAGCACATCATATACAATATCCGCAATCACTTTGAGAACCTGGTAGATTCAGGCAACTTGGATGACCGGAGAGCTCCGATCCTTCGTATGTTTGTCTTTCACCAAATCTCTCATGGTTACTAACTTGATCAGGCGAAAACATTGACATATTAGCATTGGCTAGTAGGGAATGCCCTGTCTTTTCATATAGCGATTTTGCACCGGTCTTCATGTTGCGAATTCTGGACTTCTCCATAAGGCTCATGTCCATCGCCCTGCCTGCTCAAAACTGCGATTGGATCATCAACAGCACGCAGAATGTAGGAGGAAGAATCATGGTGCCTACTTTCATGACTTGTACAGCTATTGTAGGCGTCTCCATGATTAGCGCAGCTACTCTCACTATCCTAAGTGAGATATGGCAGCTTTGGGATCCCTTTGGCACAGGTATTAATACGTTTGGGTGGACACTGGGCATCGCACGTGAAGTTGATGGCATGTTGAATGAGTTTTATGAGTACGAAGAATCGGCTATACTTCGAAAGCATTCGTACTTGACCCCGATGGTCTATTCAGAAGGCGAGACTCCAATGGACGAGGAGTTTAGAACTCACATGAGAAGAACACAGACCTTGTAGCGGAGATGATGTTTACGGTCAGAAGAGGCGGACATCACATGTATTTCCCCGCAGACTTACTGTTTTTGACGTAATTATCCTATTCATTATTGAAAGATTGTTTAACACCTGTTCACCATGCACAGCCCCACTAACGAATGGTTACCAGCCACCACTGCTCTCCTGCGTTTGGTCGCAAAAATAAATGTGAAGAAGACATTTCAATGGACCAACAACACTTTTCATCATCTGTGGGATGACATAAATGCGTGATCTGGGAATCGAACCCAGGGCTCCCCGACGTTACTCGAATGGCAACGGAGAATTTTACCACTAAACCAATCACGCTTTGATGGGCTTTGGACGTTTTGTAATCATTTAAACATCCTGGTGATGTTTGGAAAGGAAGGTATCGAGAGAAGAAGTAAGGGAAGTGGTGAATGAATAACCTAGAAATCACAAAGTGCTTCTATCCTATATTGAATACTGGCAGAGAAATCTACTATAAATCTGATCGCGCTCACTGGTTGACTAGTAGGGAAGAAGGAAGAGGACTAGATGCAGCTAGGTTTTCACAATTGAAAATCACTTTGATTAAGAGCTTAACGGGCGGGATGATCGGCTGTAATTAAATCATATAAAACTCATTGTTAGTTTTACAATGATAGTAGAGACTTCTACTACTCAACCAAGAATGTTATTGGTTACATATTAGAGTAGGAATTTATAGAATGTACGAATATAACCACAAGAAAAACAATGGGATAGTAAACGATGGTTATCAATAATTAAAACTAAATTGCATTATATTAGATATTGCATTGTTCTGGTACCTATAATTTGGCAAAACTATAGGAGGATAGTAGCACCCTGACGAGCTATGCCTACCTGCAATAGCCCTCTGGCTTCAAAAAATACATCCTGGTACGAGAGCAATTTTAAATAATCGAATTTAAAAGTAACTCCTGGTCGAACTTATCAAATTACTATGTTGCCTATCAGAATTGTGACAGGGAAGGGTATAGCAATCCAACCGTAAGAACGACCCTAGAACTCCAAACCCTAGTCCCTTAACTCCCTGCTTAATAAACCTTGTAGCTACGAACAACCCTTGGGGTAATATAATAATCACCTTCTCCGTTCCGGTAGCTCAACCCCTGACAGCCCGCGTTGACGTACAGCTCAAACGTGTCTGGGTCCGGGAACCAGTCAGTGTCCGGATTAAACTTGACACGGTTTACATTCAGGTCAGGCGTGAATGCAATGTTATTGCAGCCGACATCGCGAGTACCATGCATGTTGCTGGAGCGGCCGTCTGTGGTCCAGACATCGAGCGTCCAGGCCGAGGCCAGCGGGAGAAGCGCGACGAGAGGGAACTTCATTTTAGACCTTTGGCCTGTTAGATAGGAATGGGGAAGAGGGGGAGGATACAGAGAGAACGTACTGGTTATTGAAGAGGAAGCAGAGTGAAATATCGGTATAAGCGTAGAGTAATGTGCCAAGTTGATACTGCAACTTGTATTCTCAACCTTGTTACTGTTTTTCATCTCATCATCCCACAGCTCGGTCCATACTCCCCTTTTATACCCATTCTCCTCCCCATAAACTTGATCTCATGGCCAAATTCTTGTCCGATCTTATTGCAACCACAACCTTCCACATCTTAACTGTGGTATCCTTTGCAGGTTTCACCCGTCACCCTGTGCAGCAAATAGAGTCCCACAGAGCGCAACCACCATTGCGTCATGCGCGGTAGATGCAAACAAACCTCTCAGCTTGCAGTCTTGAAAAGGCAATACTCTTAATAATGGTGCTAGCCTGTGTTCAATTTTAGCATTCCGGATCAAGATGATCGTCGTGCAGCTTCGTTGCAAAACTCTCCAATCGGCGTCATCCTTTGTTTTCTTCACTTCAGACGATCGCCCACACCTCCGCGCTTACGCTTGTTGCTCTGGCAGTTGGGCGCCTAGGGTGAATTTGGCCCCCAGTTGACGCTTAGACGGAGCGAATGCTGAATGATGACCCGCGCTAACAGAGTGCTTCCCTGTCGGGCTGTGTGGCGTGGAGGCGAAGGAATCAGCATCATGTCATAATAGGACCATGGCACCAACACTTCAATGCAGATTTTGTTTAGGATTGTTCAGCTGGATGACGAGAGTGCAATTTTACTCGCTGAAATGTCATGTTGGAAATAAACCTGAATAAAAGCATCACATATGAGAGAATGAGACGAAACGGAGGGTCCAAGTGACATGGCTTTTGCACCATGCCCGATTGCTTTGCAATTTTTATGCACTAATACACTACTAGAGGTATATCCAAAAATAAATCCGCCTACCGCTTCTTCTCCCCGCCCAACCAGGACCAGATCCAATCTGTCCGTGCTCCAAAATAGTTGCCTCGCCCAACATGGCGGGTTACTTGTCGGCCGTGTCTCGTAGGTTAACCATGTCCATTTCGAGGCCATGCTAATATATACAGAGGAAAAAGCAAAATATCAGGGGGTGATTTCTGATCACACAAATAAACTGTCAAATAATAACTCCCATTCCTTGCTGAGAAGAATAAATCATATGCGGAACGCCAATGTGCAAGCAAACTTTGCAATCATAGAACCAAAGCAAAACCAACTACAACGGCCGCAACGGCAGCGGTAACGGTGTTGCTGAGGAGCTTGTGGGCCAAGCTTTGAACATCAATAGCGGTGCTAATGAATTGGGGGTTGTAAGCGGCAGGCTCGCTCTCATCCAGAGTGCCGTTCCAGCAGTACGAGTCGAAGCACGACTGGCAAGCTGAAGGAACAGTGGTGTTGGTTCGGTCAAAGCTGCGGGAGAGCATGGCGCAAGCCACGCAGACGGGCCAGTTCTTGTCACGGGTGCCGTTGAGTTGGGTGGCGACCGAGTAGCCGTTCTCGACGATGGCAGAGAGCTCAGAGCCGTTAATAGACATTTGGAAGGTGGAGATGTTGGCAGCGTAGACGTAGGGGTAGTTGGGGATATAGACAATAAGGGGAGAGGGCACCGTCGTGTTGGTGGCGTTGCATCCAAAAAAGGTCGGGCGAGTGTTGAGACCCAGGTTCATGAATGTGTTCTTGCCAGGTACAACGGGGAACGAGGAACCGTCAGAAATGTCCTCGAGCGAGCGCTGGTAGGTTGCGATGGGCGAAGCACCATCGGGCCAGAAGGTGGCGGTATCGGCTGAGGAGTCGAAGGAAAAGACAACATCAACGTTGCGAGCAGTGCGAAGATGAGGTTGATAGGGGACGTTCTGAAGATCCTCGCCTCCGTCAACAAGGGTGAGGCGGTCCAGGTCAGCGAAAGAGTTGTTGTTGTCGTTCCAGCCCTTGAAGGGATTGGGCGTCCAATCGGCAATGTCGTTGTTATCGTCGCCAATTGACGTGAGAATCGAGGACACGGCCGAGATGGCAAAGTCGGGGACGTTGTCAGGGAGGTAGGTGCTGTTGCTGTCATTGAGGTAGAGAATAATCTGGTTAAACAGACTGCTTGAAGTGCCCATGACAAAACCGGCATTGTCAAAGCCACGAATGCAGTCCTTGTCGTCGGCAAGCTTGCCATCGTCGAACTCGGAGCCAACGTACTTGAGGGGAACAAAGCCACGTAGTGTCGGGTCGTAGGAACCAAGCTCCCAGGGGGTGAACTCAAAGACGGTTGAGTTGAGGGCAATGATGGTCTCGTTGGGGTTGCGGCTGTCGGCGACGACGAAGGGCATGGGCATGCTGCCGGACTTGAAGTCTTCGTCGTCTGCAATCGAGGACCAGGTGAAGCCAGGACCTCCATCGGTGGCATTGATCAATTGGTACGATAGCATGCGGCCCCAGTAGTCGGTAAGCGATCGCTCGTAACCGGCGTCCTTCTTATCCGAGACAGCGTTGAAAACATCGTCGTAGTAACCGAGCAGACTGTACTGCTCAGGGCCCTCGAAGATGGAATTTTGGAGCTGCCAGATGCCGGGGTAGTTGACGCTGTTTTGGACCGACGTCCAATTATTCATGACCAAACTGCCCAGCAGCCAGCTCCCTCCAGACAAGCCCGAGATGTAGGTAGCACTCTGCAACAGACCACCGAGATTTCCGGAATTGGTGCTTCCATCGGAGCGATCATCCCACGCGGCGACAGCGCCTGCGCCCGACAGCATGGCTCGGTAACCACCGCCGGACAGGGCAAGACCGATGTTGGGGAGGACGGTGGTGTCGTTTTCGGCATTCTCGAGGTACTTGTCACTATCAAAGTTGGGAATGCTTAAGCGCTTGAGGAGCTTGCGGATGTGAGGGACTGTTGCGTTGCGGCGCTTGGGGAGCCACGCGAGCTCTTCGTCGGACAGCGTTGTTCCATTGCGGATGCTCGGTCGGGTGCTGGGGCACTTGACGGCCGTCGGGACGTAGCCGTTGGGGGCCTGGTTGGTACCGCGATTCGATAATCGTGAGTCTGGTTGACGGGCGACAAAGGTGTTGGCATCAGTGGAGGGCGAGTCGAGTGCTGTCTGACGTCAAAACCAATGTACTTGAAATGCTGCGCACACGCTTTCGCGCGAAGGGCTGGCGCAGACACCATGCAGCAGGTAACCCACAGACGCGAGCTACCCACAGACGCCTCAAGCTGTGTGGATCACATGGCAAGAGCTGTGCAACGAGGAAGATAGAGATAGTACATACCGACAGGATTGGGAGTTGCAGATGTGGGAGAAAAAGCTGCTGCCGCAGCCAAGATGGCCGTCAAGCGGCTGGAAATGCCGGTCATTGGGAATGATGGTTGATCTAGCTCCTGAACGCGGATAGATGCCAACGAGAGGAGGGGGTGAGGGTCAAAAACGGGGGGAGGAGTCGGGCCCCTGTGGCACACGTAAAGCTTGCAGAGCAATCGCAATTGGCAAGAAAATAAGATAAAATAGACAGCGCTTTCGCAAATCAAGCCAGAAAATGCTGGGTGATCTGTTGGTTTTTGAAGCTTTGGTGGACGAGCGCTAAAGTGGTAAGGCGGACACCTAAAAAAAGATGGCTTGGAGCGGTTGGACCACCGACGTTAGTTCCGGGCGTGTGAGCGCGTGTGGCTTGAGGCTGGTGGGTTACAACGCCCAGAGTCTTGTCGATTCCGGTACTGAGAAGTGAAACCGGGTGAGAAACTCAATGATTAAATTGAGAAAGAGGAAATGGACAATTCTCCCCAAGATGAATACCTGCGGTAGAAACCAGCCGTAGACGTCGGGAGGGATGGAGAAAGAAATGTAAGAGCGATGGGGTAGAGTTAAATTATTTCATTCTTGGTACCACTGTCGTCACTCACCTAGCCGTCGCTCTACTACGACTTTTTTTTTTCTGGGGCGCCAAGCAAAAAGTCAGCCCAAGCCTGTCGCGCCCTGAGTCGCTTCCGGGGGGTGCAAAAAGGAGGATTTGCATTTGGGTGACAAGGAGTAACATGGATCAACATCAGGGAGTGGCACAGGTGAGCGAACAATGGATACGCAGAGACTGGTCGAGAGTTCCCCTGTGATGACGATGTGACCATGGATTCGGCTCTGTCGGCGATGGCACAGGGTGCATAACTTTGTGGCGCGGAGAGGCGGTGATGGGATCGACTCTGACTGGTCTTGAGAATGTCCGTCCATGCTCCGGGAGCAACGACACCAAGAAGCGCCTGTGCTGGCAAAACGTTGGCCCTAGATTTTCTAGACGGCCGCCAGTTCCCCGAGAAACATCCACTGCAATAGCCGCTTGCCTGTGACAATGGGGAAAACACTGGAGCCCGCTCATCGAATGCTCTGCTGTCTAGGGATGGCCCCTGCAAATCACTATTGACGGCCGACAATTCCTCCACCTCCAGCCTGTAGCGGCCCACAAGTCACCACCATGCATCCTGGAAAAATGCGGTTTAGGGCACGGAGTATTCCTCTCCCCTCATCAACCTCCGGCCTGGAACGACAGATTGATTAGGCGATAGCGCGCCGGAGCCAAGGCCCTAAGATCAACCCGACAATACGGCATTGCTCTCCCCAACCTAGCCCGATGGAATGTGGAAATGATGGAATCAAAAACTCTCATGTCTTCCAAGCCCCCCCGCTATGTAAGCGGCCTTTTAGTCCGACCTTGGGCTTCCTACCCCCCAAGACATGATATCCTTGGCACCTTCTTGGCAAGACCATGGCAGGCGCCTAAATCATGGCGCCAAGACGGCAAGACGGCCTGTGTGCGAAACCGCTGGTCCGGAGAATGTAAGAAAACGGGCGTCGACCCCAAACCCGCAACCGTTTCTCGAAGGTGCCGACATGGAGATTCCCCTGGTTGCTTTTGTTGGTATGAGGCCTGATTGGACCGTACCTAGCAACGTCTCTAGTGCGTCTTACTGATCCCATCGCATTGCCCGCAGATGTTATAGTTGTCCATGGGGAATTCGACCAGCAGCCTAAACAAAAGTACATCATGACTTTTCGTTCCGTCTCTTCCGCTGTATTTGTCCACAAAAGCTTGGCTTCAGTTACGCCAAGCAGGACCCCTCCTTCCCCTCTCCCTTCGTATTGACGCACTCCCGTCCGGCTAGCTGGGTTTTAGCGACCTGCTGCAACCGGTCTCTCATCGTGTGCACTGCCCCTGTGTGTCAGCGCCCGTCTCACGAGATCCTGCGGCACCTATTTTCAGCTCCCAAGCTCTCGGGTTCCAGCTATCAGCTCGCATGTGCTTGACCGATTACGAGGGACATGACACAGGAAACGTTTATTCATGCCCCGAAGTCCCCGTCGTGGCAGGCCTCCAGTACAAGACTCTTCCATCAGTTTTTTTTTTTCTTTCCAACCCAGCTGTGCCGTGCCAACACATGCACCCCGTGAACCACGGAAAAAGCAAAGGGTTCATGCGCCGCCGTCTTCTGAGTGCTGTTGTAAACCTGCTGCAGCGTGGACGGACAGCACATACTTTCATGCACTCTGCGAGAAACATGTTTCTTCTATTCTGACCACGCCGAATGAACCTGAGCCCAAAACTTGCACCTCTTTCATGCGCCGCTTGGCAGCAGACGGTATCTCGGTCTGTAAATGGCACCGACCCCTCCGCCTTGTTGCACGGAAGCCGGCAACGCCTAACCGGTGATGCCGTGGAATCCAGTCGTTTCCGTATCACGACGAAAGGGATGAAACATGCCATGAAATACAACCTTGCCGGTTTCACGTAATAGCTCACACAGTATGCTTTAACTTTTTTTCTTCTTTGCCTTAGTAGATACACTGCATGAAAGACTTTCCGTCTTCTTGTCTTTTTTATTGCTTTTTTTTTTCTTCCCAAAGTGTCTTTGGTATGCTTGCCGACGAGTAATTACTGCACCTAATGACGTTGATTTGCAGCGTCAACAGGGCGAGGACATGGGTGTATCACCGATCGCCCAGGGTTTCGATAAGGGTCTTGGCCGTATTTCCCAGCGTCGCAGCGGAGTACGCTTGAAATTGCAATGACGCTCAAAAGGCGAGAGATCGGCAGCCTCCCGAGCATACCCACAATCTTCGTCTGGGGTCGACAGCCCACGTGCAAAGCCACTCTCCAAACTCTGTTTTGGCACAAGCTCCCATCACATGACATTATAGCGAATGCGCCTAAAACATGGAGAATGTGATAGTAAGGGCATGCTTGTATAGATATGGATCATCCTCGTGCATGTTTGTTTTGACATCATGTGATCCAGATTCACACCAACTCAGGGCTATGGTTTCAGCAGAAACCATGTCTTCGCTGCATGAAAAAAGATAGTGCCTTGAATCATGTAACTCCATAAGAAAAATTGAAACCGTAAATGAAATTTGCAGGGAATAGAAGGCCGTAGAGTATTGTCATGTTATTTTCAATCAATCATTCATTTCTTTACTTGATTTTAGCCTTTCCAATTTAGGTTTCAACTGGCGCCCCATACCCGGTTTCTGTCCGTGGGCCAATCTATTTGGATAAAAGAAATCAATCTCATAGTGCCTCAACAATTATATCGCTAGACATTTATTTCTATTTCACGTTATCCCGTCCCTTAACCCCATTTACCTGTTTAGTGTTCATAGCATTATCCTGAATCATATTTACAGCGGCCATAGTGTCCATGTTGTCCAAAACCACAATGAGTGGCGGGTATCAAATATGTCTACAAGCGTTACAGTGCAGGCTTTAACCCACCTTCTGTTCGCTAGATTAATCCTCCCCCGCGGGCTCCCGTCCGAACGGTCGATTGAACTTGAGCAATCCATTTAACCCGCCTACCCACGGGTCGTCATCGTCTGCCCGGATCACACACGGTACGCCTCCGTGCCACTCTTCTCCGGGCCCTGCTCTGCCAACAAACTCACCCTCTATTCTGATTTCCGTTCCCGGCGACACTCCCATGCATCGTTTACCATCAATACTCAAGTCCAATTCTCTGCCTCGGTTCTTTGAGCTCATCCGCAAAGTCACTTTTGTGTCAAGCGGTAGCACAAGAGATCTAAAGCTCAGGCTGCATGGACTGATGGACGTGATAAGCAACGACTTAACCAGCGGGTGTACAATGGGGCCTCCCGCACTAAGACTGTAGGCCGTCGAACCCGTTGGTGTGCTGATCAAGATACCATCGGCGATGGTTTCGGTGAAATAGTGGCCATTTTGGTAAATGTCGATGATTGCAAGATGAGGGTGCGATCCCCGGTGCACCGAAATCTCATTAATTGCACGTAGAGATGGCGATGGTTCCTTGGTTTCGGCAATTGGCTTTGCTTCCGATTTTGCATCCCGCGACAGCGAACTCGAGAGCCAATTGTTGATGTTGTTTCCGTCGGGGTCAAACACATCTGCTTTGATCCGGTGGCGGAGAAGCACCTTGGAGGCCCTCTGCGCTCCAAGACTCTTGCCGTTCCATCCCTCCCAGCCAGAATACGCCTGGCTACTGGCTGTATCCCAATCCCCTCGCGGGTAAGCAGCGTCCCGCGTAGTGACATTGCTTCCACTCATGTACATCTCTCGCCATGCTTTTTTGTACATTGTAATATCCCATTCGCCCAAAAACCCCAGCGTTCCCATGCTGAAGGACAAAATTGGAGGCACTGACCCGTGGAGTTTAAAGAGACTGGCCGCTCGGAGGACTGTGCCGTCGCCGCCAAATGTAGCAATCACATCAATCTTGTCCGCGATACAGGCCTGGATATCAGATGTGAAGATGGGAAAGTCGAGCCGGTCCTTGAGGCTCTCAGCAATTCGGGGCTCAAATACGAGATTGACTTCGGGGTATTCTTGACGAATATGCTTGGAAAACATGACAACCGCATCGACGACATCGGTTGAGAAGAGTTTCTGGATGACGAGAAGATTCCGAGGTGGTCGTGGCCAGTTGAGGGATAAAAGAGACGAACCAGGCTTGTTTCCCTTCAAGTAGCGAGGGCTTGTCCGTTCAGGCAGTTCACTAATACTCCGTATGCTAGCATTTTGGAGCGGGCGGGTGGTGGAGAGAAATCGGGACGGCAACGAGGTTGAGGAGGTCCGGGGTGTGAATGACAGCGATGATTGAAGCAGGGCTGGCTGGACGACTGCCCGCCCTCTGAATAAGGCTCGATTAAACATGGTGGATGGCGACTGTAGTATTCATAATGCCATGGGGTAGGACCTTGGGCCAAAATTCCGGATTTTGAATAACTGGGTTTGGAATAAACCTTGCGAACTCGAGGCGGCAGAATGGCGGCTATGAACGGATCATGGTGGGTTGCGGATTGACCGCCTTCTCTTTTGGATTACGGGAGGGCATGTACAGGAAGGAACCTCAAATCAACCAACGGTAATTGCCAACGCAAATACTGCATCATGAACTTTTAGTTTGCTTTCCGTATTACAGCACTGTTTTTATCACCTCACAAGCCATTTCATATCTCACATGCCTCTAAATCGACGCCGATACCATGGTGAAAAAATGGGAAAAGGGTAGATGAGAGCGAACCTAGGCTTTAATACAATGATTTGGCGCATAAAATTGTATCTCCCCGCAATTATCTGCTGATCTGGCTCAGAAACGGCAAATTATTAGGCTTGTGATTCTGCACTTCAGTCACATATCTCCGGCTCGTGCAGCAAGGTACGAACCATGATGGTGGGGGCGGAGGGAGCTTGGGCAGGCATCCGTGGGGCGGTCAAGGAAGCTTCTGTCTCATGGAGTGGATATTGCATGTGATATGCTCCCATTTGTGACGACAACAAGTCATTTGTTTCTCAGGTTGCGTGTTCATCTATTCAATGTATGAATAACATTTCTGTGCTGCATAAAACAACCCCAGTTTTTGAGTGCTCAAGGCAGCTTGACTGCGAATAAGCGCACGCTCATTGGCCCGCCGGCATCGGCATCTCACAAACCCCGATCAGCTTGTGGCGCACGTCATAGGGCTCCGACACACCCGCCCACCCGCCTGATGTCACACTCAGCGTCTAAGGCATTCAAGCAGAGACGCAGCTAGGCTGCCTACCTGACCTGCACTGAGTAAGGCACACGAACTAAGCATCATGTGCACCATGTGTCTATCTCCCACTCTTGTTCAACCACAACATCTTCTCTAGTACCCACTGTCCATCAACGTGCCCAAAGGCTGCCACTGAAACAGCACGCGGGGTTGTCGACTGCGGGTACCTGTTTGACCTGCTCACCCGCCGACTTCACGTGCCTCTGCCCTCAATTCGGACCGTTGCCCATCGATCGCGCGAACCTCTGTGCTACTTGAAGCTCTCCATTTCCCCGTTGCTCCCGAAAACGCCACTTTCTCTCCCATTCTCCTCGAATTGCGACGTTGAAGAGCAAAAGCCCACCGGCCGTCGCCCGCCATGACCGCCGATCTTGAACATCCAACCGCCTCCGATGCAACCATACCCGGTCCGGAGCTGTCCGCTGGGCTATCCGATAAGCCCAAGACTGCGACTGAATACCATCCTTCTGGAAAAGAGGGCCATGGCTGGTTGATGCAATTTGTGAGGGGCGCCTTGTTCGTCATCTACTTTAACTCGTGCATCATCATGTACGTCTCTTTTACCCATATCGACGGGATGCTATCTGGGACAACGCTGACCCGGATTTTGATAGCACCCATACTACCCAGCTGATTGGGGCTCCGTTGTACTTTGTAAACCGCGAGTGGTACTACGCCTGGATGGCCATGACAAAACGGCATTTTGCCATCGTCATCACCCTCATGACCCATATTTGGGGCCCTACCACTGTCAGAATCAGCGGTGATGAATCAGTAGCTGGCCAGATCAAACCTACCCCCGATGGTGGCGTGCAGTTCAATTTCCCAGAACGTTTGGTGTTGATTGCCAACCACCAGGTATGTGGCCGCTGGCAAACCCCGTCCACTGGAACATTGGACTGACACTCTACAGATCTACACTGACTGGCTGTATCTTTGGTGGGTGGCCTATGCCAACTCTCCAGGAATGCATGGTCATATTTTTATCATACTCAAGGAATCTCTGAAGAGAATCCCCATTGTAGGCCTAGCAATGACCTTTTTTTCATTCATCTTCATGTCTCGAAAAATGGTCACTGATCAACCACGAATGGCTTATCGACTACAAAAGCTCAGCCAGCCCAAAATTGACCCTCGAGGCCAAAAGTACCGGGATCCCATGTGGCTTCTTCTCTTTCCAGAAGGCACCAACCTATCAGGCAACGGACGGAGAAAGTCAGCAGCCTGGGCGGCCAAGAACAACCTCAAGGACCCCGACCATCTTATGCTCCCTCGTGGTACGGGAATGTTCTTTTGTCTGAATCAGCTGAAGGACTCTGTGGAATATGTCTACGACTGTACAGTTGCATACGAGGGTATTCCGTAAGTCCTACTGTCCCCGGTAATCACTGTTGCTGTGGTATTAACTAAAAGTCAGTCGAGGCAAGTATGGCGAGGAGTACTTTGGCCTATCAAGCACTTACTTCCAGGGCCGTCCCCCGAAATCGGTCAACTTTTATTGGCGACGCCTTCGAATCGCAGACATTCCCCTCAATGACCAGAAAGAGTTTGATGTCTGGCTGCGAGAGCAGTGGTACCTCAAGGACGCTCTTATGGAAGAGTATGTGAACAACGGGAAGTTCCCCGCCATGACAGGAGGCAAAGTAGATTTCGTCGAGACTCAGGTTCGAACACGACATCCATGGGAGATTCTTCAGATATTTTCGCTCTGGGGCACTGTTGCCTTGTTGTGGTATAACATTAAGAAATTTTTCGGCTCGATTACGGCGATATTTGTGTAAGAGTTATACGGAACCACGATATGTCGGACAGGTGTTTAATGAGTATGAGGAGTTGATTGGCGAGGAATACCCGCTGTGCATTCATTCTTGGATTTATAATTTTATTTATTTTTTTTTCGCATTGGGATTGTGATGAGCTGCAGAATTTGGCACGTCGAGAAATCATAGAGGCCGCGAAGCATGGCTGGATTGTACGGACTTGAGGATTTTTTTTCTTGGCTTCCAAGGTTGTCCTTGTCATTTCAAAGTTGCCGAGGTTCGAGGAAGAGGTGGTCATGGCGAGACTGGGAATAGGAAAGCCACTTCGGTCTCTATCCGAAGAGAATGGTGTCGAGTCTAGCGACGACCCGAATATTTTTGGAGTTGAGAATTGAACATTTCCCCTCGATCTATCCGCCACATGTACCCTCAAGCGAGCTGTGTGACAGACAAGCTTATAGGTTAGCCTAACAGACTAACGACAAGGCAGCGGAAATATTCCCCAGATGACACGAGGTCCAGACTCACAGGACACCCATCAGAATCCTTGGCATCTTGGGCTACGCGCAACAAGATGACGATGAGAATTGCCATAGCGCTCGGGTCGCAACCCAACTAGCCAACAAACTGCAATTGACAAGACAGGCATCAAGGTTCGTTCCCACCAGAAGCCACGAGCCTCGGCATCGGCCCTCGCTCTACGGCGCATCATTGGTGGAGGACGCCCGGGAGATGAGCGCAGCGTGCGGGGAAGTGAAGGGTGGGTGGACATTGCAGATTGAGGGTGTGATTACGCCCTAGGATGGAGCAGAGGACGCCATGCTGGTGGAGGCGCCTTTTTCGGACATTGACTGATTTGAGCCTTAGTTGAGTATCTAGCTTTGAGCATGCTACGCATCTGGCATTGGCCAGGCCAGGTGGCGCCCACCATGGTGTTCCCTGCCGACCTTCCAGGTGAAGCCTGTCACGGCTCACAACGTTTCTCAACAAATTATGGAGAAAGGCTATCTTGCGGGCCGCTATTTCCATCGTCCGCGTAGTCCGTCCGTGTGCGGTGCCTCCCGCCATATTTGATGCCATTTTGCCCTGAACAACATTCGACACACTCGCCAATCAACGCACCACTTGGGGGATTTAGAAGCAGTGAAGCCTAGATGGTTATCCCATCTGCACGGTGTTTTCGTCCATTTCGTCTCCAAATGCGGCATGCATGACCCAGGCCAGTGGGTATGTGGTACTGCCAAGCCCCAAGCAGATTCCAGGTCATGGTTTGCCAGAATGGCGGGTTGATCTGCCCCCCTAAGCAGTGGCCTTTTCTTGCTGACGTCTTGGTCTTCGAATACTCCCCTGGTTTGCCATCTGGATGTGACACCCATTACAGAGCTTAAAACGCACCCTAATGGCAAAGTAAACAAAATAAAGTCCCTTCTTTTCCTAGCTTGCCGTCTTAGCTCACACCACTTCCGCGCTTCAAGGCAACCCCAGCTGTCAACCTTGATCTATCAAAATTAATAGCTTCCAGCCCTCAGTGCTGTTCTCCCCTCATCGCTTCTCTGCCCGTATTAGGGAATTGAGGCCGCGGTGCCAAGCAGTCTTCCCAGCTACCCCGCAAAGTCGGACGACCAACCCCGGATCCTCAGTGGACCTGCTTGGGTCTCCGGCAGATCTTGCGGGGACGCGGGGCGGAAAAGACATCCAACCCAGCCAACATGACCGCGTCCATGCGCGACACTGACTCCTTCGACGCCGCAAAACGTCCCCGCTGCTTATCTGCTTTTGCTTGTTTCGCCCGCTAGGGTGAGGAGAAGTGGGCAAGGGGGCTTGCGCTCGGGGTGGGAGGACGACCGCCACCCGAGGCATCCAGCAGGCTCGCCGAGCAACCTCGCGGGCACCGTATTGGAGGGTTGTTTTCAAAAATAAATTCTCAACGAATGGGTTGGCATGGATGTTCGCAGAAATTCCAGCTAGACAAAAAGGGAAGTAGAACATGGGCGGGTCGGGACGTGGGCCTAACAAACTCGGAGACAAAGCCTTGAGGAACGGGAATCGTCACATGGATAAGACACGACGCACAATCTGTGTCACACTCGAAGCTTTATTCCCTTGCTTGGAAGGTGGTGCTACGTACCCCGTTGCTGCGACTGTCTGCCGATCATCTCCGTGTCCATTCATATTGCGTATAACTTTGAGCCAGGTCCCCGTCGCGCTTCTGTTTGCGGCACACAGACACTTTTCACAGTCAAAATCTAAAAGAAAAATCCTATTCAGAAAACACATATTATCCTCGCAGTTTCCCCCTGTTTCGTCACGTCTCGTCTCATCCCAGCTCAATCTATCCTTGCCCCGCCTAAGACTATGGAGCGGCACGAGGCCGACAAAGAGACGCCCAGTCTTGAGGCTGCCGTCGAGACCAAGCACCTTGACCTAGCACCTAGCAAGCTCAGCTCTGAGCATGACTCTGACCATGGGTTCACGGTCGAGGAGCAGCGCAAGATTATGCATCGCATTGACCGTCGCCTGGTTGTGACTGTCGGTGCCATGTACTGCGTGTCTCTCATGGACAGAACAAACATGAGCGCGGCCAACATTGCCGGCATGAGTGTCGAGCTTGTCCTAACTGGATTCCGATACGTGCGTCATCAATGCTCCCCGATGTTTCTTTTTCAATGGTACACTAACGTCAATTCTTTTAGAACATTGCCAATCTGGTCTTCTTCATCTCGTACATCATCTTCCAGCCTCCGTCCACCGTCTTGATCCGCAAAATTGGTCCGCGCATTCACCTTGCCCTGCTCACCGTTTGCTGGGGCGCAGTCATGATTGGCATGGGATTTGTCAAGGATCATAAACAACTGTCTGCACTTCGCGTGATTTTGGGATTGTTCGAAGCAGGCTTCTTCCCTGGCTGTGTCTACTTGCTGTCGACTTGGTTCACCCGATGTATGTCTTATGTCACATTATCCGAGTCTAGGAAAACCATACTAACCCTAGTAAAGATGAGGTGGGCAAGCGATACTCTATGTTTTACCTGCTCGGCTGCGTGGCCTCTGCATTTTCTGGAATCCTCGCCTATGGAGTAAGCATATTCTGATTTTAACCTAGTGTTTGAGCATAGACTTACGCTTTTATTTTTAGCTCATGCAACTCAAAGGCCGTGAGGGACTAAGCGGGTGGCGCTGGATCTTCATCATCGAGGGAGCCCTGACCATGGCTCTCGGTATTGCCGGATACTGGCTCCTTGTCGACTTCCCAGACTCGAAGCGCAAGTCATGGTCGTTTCTCAGCCAGCGAGAGCGCGACTGGGTTGTTGCTCGCATTCATCGTGACAGAGGCGATTCGACAGTTCCACCTTTCGAGCTCAGTAAGTTTATCAAGGGTGGCCGGGATTGGAAGGTGTGGGCATACGCCTTGATCTTTTTCGACACCACGACTATGACCTATGCAATCGCCTATACTCTTCCCCTGATTCTTGTCGGCAACATGAAGTTCACTGTCGGACAAGCTCAGTGCCTAGTTGCTCCCCCATATGCCTTTGCTGGCATCATCATGTTCCTCACCGGCTGGGCTGGTGACAAGTACAGAGTCCGCGGACCCATCATCATCTTCAACATGATTCTCTGCCTCATCGGTCTCCCCATCATGGGCTGGGCGTCGACCGCAGGCGTGCGATACTTTGGCGTTTTCCTCGTCACTGCCGGCGCCAACAGCAACATCCCAGCAGTTATGTCGTTCCAGGCCAACAACGTGCGCGGCCAGTGGAAGCGAGCGTTCTGCAGCGCTACTCTTGTGGGCTTTGGTGGTGTCGGCGGTATCGCGGGAAGTCTGGTGTTCCGCAAGCAGGACGAGGCCACGGGATACAAGCCGGGTATGTACGCATGCATTGCGTGCTCGCTTTTGACCATCATTTTGGTGATCCTGTGCGACCTTGACTTTAAGCGAATGAACCAAAAGGCCGACCGGGGCGAGAAGGTGCTCGAGGCACATGATGTAAGTCGACGACCACGACAAGTTTGAGGTATAACTGCTAACCAGTTCCAGGAAACCGCCTCTTCAGATTTCCGATATACATACTAGATTGCCCTCTTGAGCCAATACGTTGGATCAAAATTGTCTCTTCTGGTTTTTAGCCCATGTGGTTTTATGTAATGTTCACGAGAATACTATAATGAATAGGGTGATGGTCCGTTCCTTGCATTTCGTACAATCTTATGCGACTACATACAAGTTTGGACGAGCCCTTTGTATCTAGTTACCGCACTAGCCAAGTAAAGAATGAAAATTACCCCTGGCTGTTCAGTATACACTTTTCTTGTGGTCTCTTCAAAAAGTGACGCTAAAGTGCTCTTTGTTACGAGAACACACGTACCACATGCAATCACCCGAGTTCACGGGGCACACAATGAAAGGACTCGCGTTCTCAAACGGCATCGGGCCTGACATATAAACAAATAGACCACAGAACCTATTCGAATCTTTGCACTGCCGTTTTCTCCCCTGTTCAAACAATTCCAAAGCTCACGTGCAAATATCTATGTGCGTGTTTGTGTTTGTGTGCAGCTGTTACGATGCCTAACCATGACTGCGACATCGCCGTCTACCTGGGTATTCTAATATGTTTTCTTGTAATATGGCTAACGGTCCCTCTTATTTTCTCCCTGGCGCTGTTTGCCAGGATATACCTTGCCGAGAGACAGCAGTTGTGGTTGGAGGAGGGCAAATCTTTACTGGATGAGGATGGCATAACACACTACACGATTTAGCAAGATAAATTTAGAGTTTAGTCCAAGAATGGTTCGCTTTTATTTGATGGATAGAAAAGTAATTCAAAAGATATTTGGTCATTTCTTGCTTTGACCAAACGCAACCAGTTTCCTTATCCCCGTCATGCTCTCATCATTACATCTATGCGGCGAATCCGCACCGGCGTAGGGTGGTGCTAGTGCTGTTGGTGCTGCTGGTGATGCTAGCGATACTGGCGCTGGTGGTGATGGTGGTGATGGTGGTGATGCTGGCGCTGCTAGCGCTGGTGGTGATGGTGCTGTTGGTGCTGTTACCGCTGCCCGTCGCAATTCGATCCTCTAGCACGGGGTTGAGGGGGCTATTAGCGGCGAGGTACTGGATGAGAACCTCGTCCTGGGTGTCGAGTGTGACGTAGTTGGTGGTGGTCTCGAGGAAGCTGTCGCCACCACCGGCGATGAAGTCTAGGGTAATCATGCGGTACTCCTTGTCATCCTCCAGACTGCTGCCGTCCAGGGTGAGGCTGGTGAGCTTGGTGCCGTTGCTGTTGCTTGGGTTGTATGTGACCTTGAGGGGTTTGGAAACCTGGAACCAAGACGTGATGGCCTTGTTGTTGAATTGGTTGACCTTGGTCACGGCGCCTTCAAAGATTTGCTTCAGTGTAGAGCCATTGTAAGTGAGCTCGACGATGGAGTTGCCAAAGGGGAAAGAAGTCAGAACCGCGCCACGAGTGATGTTTCCCTTTTCAATGGTAGCTCGGACACCACCGGCGTTGATGAAAGCAAAATCGGGCTTGGTGCCGCTGCTGCTAGTCTGGTTCAAGCGGTACTCGTACATGGCATCAGCCATGACCTGGCCAAGAAGACAGTCATCTGTCTGGCACTTGGACTGATCGAGCTCGACCTCAGTGCTTCCGACAACCTGCGAGGCAAACTCCTCAAAGGGACCCCTCCAGCCCTTGATGGTCTTGTTGAGAGCAGCGTCCATCTGTGTGCTGTTGTCCAAGTGAATGGGACCGCCGTGGTACTCGAGCGCCTTTCCGTTGTCGTCAAAGGTGACATCAATGTAACCAACGTACTCACCCCATCTGTATGCAGTCACAATGAAAACTTCGTCGCCGTTGATGTCCTCGACAATGGTGGGGTACTTTCCCTCCGCGCCGTCCATGTCGCCAAGGGGAGTGTGGCTGTGGCCACCGATGATGAGCGACAGACCCTCGGTCTTGGCGGCAAGCTGCTGGTCAACGTCATAGCCAATATGCGTAAGGGCAACGATACGCTTGATATCAGTGTTGTTTCGAATATCCCAGATAGACTGCTGCACCGAGTCAATGGGGTCCAGGAAGGTGGTCTTTTCTCCGACGCTAGAGATGCCGGGCGTGGTATCGGTGGTAACGCCAATGACTGCCAGGCTGTGCTCCTCAAAGATGTGGTAGTTCTTGATGGTCTTGTTGAGTCCCTCGTACTCGCTCTTGACATTGCAAGAGACAATGGGGAAAGTCAAGTTCTGGAGGAATTCGCCCAGCTCTTCGTCGCCACCATCCCACTCGTGGTTACCCAGGGTCATCGCATCAAACTTGAGGGTGTTGAGGACCTGCGCAATCTTCTCGCCCTTGTAGTACGTGTAGAATAGAGTGCCCTGGAATTCATCACCGGCATTCAGCCAGAGGTTATCGGGGTGGTCCTCGCGCAGTTGGTCGACGGTGTGCTTGATGCGCGCATAGCCACCGTAGCAGCCCGCCGTTGGGTTAGTACAGTCAAGACCGGAAGACCTAAACTCGTCCAAGTGGGCGTGGACATCGTTGACGTGGAAGAATGCTGTGCAACAGTCAGCACTAATTATCGCGACTTTACCAGCTACGCATACAGATATTCTCGTGTCCTTGGCTGTCAACGAAACGCTTGTCCAGGCGCTTGCTGAAGAGGGCATCCTCGGCGCAGGCCGAAGCAGCGAGCGCGAGCGTCGCCAAACCAACAGAGGTCTTCATGGTGGATGATTGGAACTGTGAGACCTTGTCTTGGGAGCGAAAGGATTCACAAACTGGACGCGCTGCCCTTGGAGGGAAACCTGCACAGATAATTGCTACACAGACGGGATCAACGGTGCATTTTAATTTATCGCAGAAAACTTTGTTTAAAATTGACAGATGCTGTCAGGCATCCTGATCGCCCTGCATCGCTACAGAACCATTGATTGCAGGCGGCAAAAGGAAGAATGCCAAGACACACGTGGGGTTCCCGACTGGCTTATCGCGACGAGGCTCAAGGCACACGAGCAGATACATCCTCCTGATGGGTGGAATTGTTTCCCAATTTGTAGTTCCGTCGGACTTTGAACGTCATCCGTCCAAGTGTGAAACCTTGGAGAGTGCGTGGGGTTGCAGGCCTTGGCTCCGACCGAGCTGTAAGCTGTGCTACAAAGACGCTGACCGAGCCGTGTGCGCCATGGTGACGACCGGGCAATGAAGCCAGACTGGGAATGCCAAGAAGCTGGAAAAGGTGTATGAAGATAGTATACCTTAAGTCACACTCAATAAGATGTGAGTGAGTAGCCAATGCGCAGCCAGTCTTGTGTAAACGAGATGAAACTATCCAAACAAGCTTATCCGCGAGGTAAATTGGGCGGGGTGTTGATTGATGCCAACTCAAAAAGGTAGGTGATAGACGGGTTGTCGTAATCACGGGCTGATGTCCAATTTGCAATTGTGCTTCAAGTCAACAACTGATTAGCCATTGATTACCTTTTAATCAACCGAGGCACGAATCCACCCATATCTTTTTTCTTTTTTTTCTTCATTTTTCATCTTCTCTTGTCGGTGCTACTTTTGCATCCCGTCCCACGATGTACCCCAGCTCTTGCGCCAATATTTTGCAAGACGCGAGAGCTGAATGCTTCATGTCAGACATCGGGCGGCGGCGGCGGCACGGCGAATGGAAGCTGGGGTAAGTTCATGCATTCCGTGCGGACACGAAAGCTGGAGATTACGTTTGAGATACCAGCCTCTTCTTACCAACGCCAATGTTGATAGCTGTTGGAGCAACGTGCCTGTTTCGGCGTGGCCGGGCCCAGTTTATTTGGCAGCACTTAGGGCCAGGGACCCCCATTGAGCACGTTACTGGCCTGCTTAGCGAGGCGAGCGCAATGGGATGTTCCCAAGTGGTCGTGCCATATCTGGTCCGAAATAGGCAGCACTGTCGAGGGCAGCAGTTGACATGTGCTGAGTGATAATGTGTTAGTCCATGGGCTGATGCGCGGCAAAAGTCCCCCATCCCCACCACTCGACTCATCAAGGTCGAAATGAAGACGATAGATGCAGATCGTTGCAGCTCAGGCGGGAAAATGTCGGCCGATTGGTGTTCTTCCAGAGCCTAGAACGTTGGTCGATACGCGTTACCCCTTTGTTGGATCAAGATTGGCCGTTGAGTCCAGGGCACGGTCCGTTGTTCGGCTGCTGCTCGACCAACCAGCCCTCCCAGGCTGTCCCCAGTTCTCAACCCTGGTCGCGAGCAAGAAGAGATGATGGGCTCGCTCTTCTGTAAGAGTTCGGGTCGGGTTCCTATCTTCAGAGAAGTCTTGGCATGCTGGCCTTGTCATCTTTTTCTGAGCAGAAGAACCAGACCAGAGATGTGAGGAGTCAACAAAAAGCAGGGCGGGCCAGTCACGAAATATGACAAATGATTAGTTTTTGGCCCGGTGGATGGGGCGTCTACAATTGGGCCAACTGACTCAAAATAGACACACCCTGTGCGCATGCATGACAAAGTCCATTCCATCGCTGGCTGGCCCAGGCGGCGGCTCCGCGTACCTTCTGTCAATTTTCTTGGCGATGCCTTTAGATCAAAAGATGGCCACGGTAGGATTTTAAGCATAGTTTAGCCCGATTGACGCGTCTCGAAGAGTTAGTGGTGAATGCTTCGTTGTGTGACTGGTGGCGTGTTTCCCGATATCCGTGCCAAGAAACCGCTCTCTGCGTCGGGTACGTAGCACAAGAACGGAAGTGGCTTGCAACTTACATTGGCAAAGAGTCCTCTCAGTTAGTCATCAACTTCTACCCTAGATGTAGATTATGATTCTTAAACCAACGACATGTTATAAACACGCATGGTCGTGGTGCTCTCTGCGTCGCTCAGCTCGGTGTCTGTGGTCAAACCCACCACGCGCGACTCCACTGGAGATGCATTTTCAAGCTTCGCTGCACGGTGTCTTCGTCGAGACGATTAGAGTTTACTAACAAAATCGCCGGTTCGCCGCCAACACAAGGCGCAATCCACCCGAGATCGAACTGCATTATGGGGCACGATCCGCCGTGGAGAGCGTGATCACGACTCCACACTCGATTTGGAGCAGGTTCAGGACGATATGTGCTCAATCGAGGACGAGGAAGATGGGTTGAACCGTCGATGCGAGTGCAAATTCAAACATAGGCTGCAGCCCGGTAGCTCGCAGGCCGCCAAGCATGTCCCGCTGATGAGTGGCTGCGAAATCGAGGCCACCCGACTATGCTGCAAAAGGGCTTCGATAAGAGGGCATCACATTCACTATTCCATATTGAGCGAGCAAAACGATGTGCCGATGTTTTCTGGATATTGGTGGCGCATCATGGCCATGGCTAGCTCCACGACACGATCATCTCGTCAGAAGGCGCACGAACCCCATGAGTCGGGTCCTGACTAGCATCCGATCCTGGATACGCGAATCCCTTGGTCGCTTTCAGCCTCAGCACGGTTCTCCCCCCCCCGTCTTGTTTCTCGGGACAGCTTCCGTGATTACGTGAAAGGCCCAGACAGGCATTGATGGCCCGTCTCGCGGTTCTGTGTAACGTAACAGGATATCAACTCGATCTCAGCAGATGGGAATCCTCCGGGTGATATGGGGCATGCTGAAACACCGATGTCGCCGGCGCTATCGCCAAGACTAGTGACACAAGTGGCATAAGTGGCATACGTGGGCATGGGGTTCGCGGCCGGCAGTTTCCCAGCAAGGCGATTTCGTATTTGGGATTGTGCGCACAGCGTCGACAAGATATGCGGAAATTGGAAATATGGCTCCGATAGCCTTGTCCAAGCTGTGACCGCCTGTTTCGAGTGGGATTATGTGGACAAGCAGGAGTGGTGGGTGTCGGGCTGCGCTCAGATTAGGGGCAATGTGGCTTGAGGCCGAAGGGCGAGATGACGATTTTGATGCAGCTTCTCGGGGAAATTCTCGCAGGAGAGGGATGGATCTTCCCTCTAGGTGGCTAGTTTCGGGGGGACCAACAAGCTGAGCGAGGAATAGGCAAGTCGGTTGCCCACTTGTTGTCTCCCAGTCCCCTTGGTCCCCGGAGGAGGGGGGGGGCGGCTTATGTGACTAGGATGGTAGATATACGCGCCATGGGACACACTGAACTTTGGGACAGCGGCTCGATATGGGCCATGGTGTGAAAGGAAAATCGTGGTTCTGAACAAGGTCAGTATAAGAGGTGGGAAGCCACCAACATAAATCGATGTATGCATCTGGCAACTCCCGAGTGCCAAGAGAAGCCAGGTTGACCCAAAGTGACCCAAGGCACGAAGAGGGGCGCAGGGTGTATAGTAAAGAATGAGGCAACACGGAATGAAGTCATGGCGACCTGTGACAACCAACAGGCGACGTCATTCCGCCTCGTATTTGATCAAGAAGTTGGGGTCTGAGATGTTTCCTCTCGCGGGCCGCATCTTCCGCCAAGCCGCCGCAACGGGAACTTAGAGAAGCGCCAGCCGCCCCATCTTTTGTGTATCCGACACCCAAGTCCACGGATCCGGCAAGCTTTTCAGCGGCAGCGGCAACGGCATCACATAGTTTACGGGAAGCAAACTCGAGAGGCAAAAAGAGCCGCCTTTGTGTCACCCGGAGGCTCCATCAACAAGGGCTCTTGGTGCGGTGAGGCTTGATCCAACAGAGACCACTTGGAGACCCTTGAAGGACCGGCCCAACCTTAAAGTGCAAGGAGAGGTCAGCTAAGTTTCGATCGATACTAAACTACCAACTAAAATTAAGAACTAAACTGCCGAGTTTGCGAGGAGCAAGGGCATGAGCCAGTCCGCCAGCATGGCCTCCACTGTCAATCCGGGCTAAATGGACGCTTGCGCCATTGCTCATCTCAGGAGAAGGAAGGGTGCCCCTGTTGGAACTCGAAGAAAGTTTGAAGCGACAGACGGGTGTTGGAGACTGGAGCTCTCTAGTCGGATCAGCGCCGCCGCGCACGCCAGCCTTGTTCCTTGTCAGGAGGATAAATGACTCGGCAACGTCTACGCGCACTTGCGAGTCCCGATTGCGTTGCGTCGCGTTGGCTACGTCGCTATTTTTGAGAAGTGTGCCCATCGCGGCCGGATACAAGACCGAGTGAGATCGGATGAATCTGGACCAGCCAGCATTTTTCGCCTAGAACACGACGGAGACGAGGAAGCCACTTATCCACACTTACTCAGCCGCTCTCGCTGAAGGCGAAGGAGAGAGGAGAGGGGAGTAATAATAGCGACAAGGACACGACAGGGACGGCAACAGCGAGTGGACCTACCTGCTGAGGCTTCTTGGGGGGCAAAAACACACACACACACGCAGGACGGCTAGAACACAATCGATCTGCCGCTCTCTCTCCCTCTCGCACCCTACTCAGCCCTCTCGAACTACATCATACACCACCACCACCTTGGCATTAATTATTCCTCTCATCACACTCCGAACTCGGATGTGGACATGGCCAAACCGTCCCTCGCGCCCCTCTTCAGCGATAAAGACGGCAGCATCAACTACACGGACAGCAACAAATGGAAATCATCACCCCCCAGGACTACCAGAACAACGCTCGCAAGCGACAGCGCCGCAGCCTTCGGCCCTGCGACGCCTGCCGCAAGCGAAAAACGCGCTGTGTGACAAAGGACGGCGACGGCGATTGTGTCCACTGCCAGCTTCGGGCAACAGCATGCACCTTTCACCATGACCCCCCAGAGCGACAGGCCACCAACACAGCAACCACCAACGGACCCGGCACCTACAGTGGCGACGAGCGAGCTGGCTTGGAAGACTCTCAGGGCCCGGGCCACCCGGTTCAGGCCCCAATTCGCAGCATCAGCCAGAGCCGAAAGGAGTCGCGAGATGAAGCCCGAGCACTGGTCTCGGAGACGCAGTCGGTCCAGTCTTTTCTCTCGCCCGCAGAGACACGCGCCTCGGGCGACAGCAATCGTCATCACCAGGCACCCTCTGTAATCGTTCCGGAGCTCATCGAGCCCACGCCGCTCGAGCAAACTCTGGGTTGCTCCACGGCCCGCTTCGCCGAGCTCTACGGTTTAGGGAGCGACATGGAGCCCATACTGATGCGCCATCGGCCCTATGATCCTCTCACTCATGAATTTAGTCTGGAAACCCACGCCATCCGCCGTGTGCTCGAGCACGACGATGGCCAAGAGTACCCCCTGACATTTCATATGGCCGCTGACGAGAAGGCTGTCGATTCCGACCCGACACACTCCCTCACCGACGCCATCGAAACTTGCGTACAACCTCACGGCCCAAGCCTCGTCGAGTTGTTCTGGCGCCATGTTCAGCCATGCTACCCCATCATCTCCAAAGATGCCTTCATCACCGTTTACAGCCACTCCTATCGCGGCATCCCTGCCGCTCTGCTCGGCGCCGTCTATCTATCAGCTATCCGGTGGTGGACCTACGATCCCGAGCTGTCGATCCGCTCGCCTCCTGACGTAGCTCACCTTCGTAATTTGCTCAAGTCTGCTCTGCCAATGTCCTACCACCGCCCCAAGCTCTGTTCCATCCAGGCTTGTCTTCTCCTCCTGCAGTGCCAACCAGAGGACTCCTTGAACCCAGACCACACTTTCCAATGGGGCCTCACATGCCAGGCTCTAGCCATCGGCCAGTGCCTGGGGCTTCACCTGGACGCAACTAACTGGACCATCCCGCAGTGGGAACGAAATGTCCGGAAGCGCTTGAGCTGGGCCCTGTACATGCAAGACCGTTGGACAGCTCTGGCATATGGGCGCCCGGTGCACATTCACGAAGACGACTGGACCGTCCAGGACCTCACGCCGGCTGATTTTACCGACTACGACAGCGACGGGCCGATGCCAACGCCAGGCGCCGATGACGATCGCCGGTCTATCGCAGCAACTGGCATGGCGCAATACATGCAGATGGTGCGGTTGTCGCGAATCCTCTCTGATGTCTACAGAGATTTTTACACGGCGCGAGGATGCCGCCAGCAAGATACCATCATCCTGTACGAAAAGGCCAGGACACACTTTGACAACCTGAACGTCTGGTATCGTAACATCCCACCCACACTTCAGATGAACGTCATCTATCAACGAAAGCTATGCTTCCATGGATATCTCCACTTCTCATATTACGGTGTGGTCATGACGCTCCTGCGGCGACTAATACGATCCACCGCTTTGCCCCCACGCTGCACAGACGATCGAGTGCTGTCCGAGATTCGACAAATAGCCTTGCAGACGGCCCAAAGTGCCATCAGTTTTGTCAGCGGGCTACGGCCTGATCATCTGGAGGCCTTCTGGTATTTTACGTCACCGTACCTCTTCTCTCTGCTCGGCTCCTTTACAACTCTTCTCCTCGTAACATCTCTGTCATCACAAGAACGAAACTTTTGGCAAGAGACATTGAACTCTTATCTTTGGAACTTGCGTATGAACAGCAAGAGCCACCAGCCTATGCAATATGCCGTGAATCGACTCGAGGGCGCAATACTGCGAGGACTAGAGCATGCTCTGGCCGTCAACCTAAACGAGCCACTCAATGACAAGGTTAGCCCTATGATGAGCCACTATGCCACGGATGTCTACCATTACCAAGATTTTGGTGATTGGGATCTGGCCGTAGGGGTCAACGGATCCTACGATCTACTCAACGGCATGCCTGTGCAGGCAGAGAGCATGTTGCCACCAAGGGATGATTTGGGATGAAATTACATGGGCTAGCAGAGCTCTGGAAAGCAACAACCGATGACCCAATCTTTACTCGTCATCGCCAACTACATCGTCCGAATCAGAAGTACCTCCTTCTTTGATTCTATGTCGGACCGAGATGTTGACAATGTCAACCATGCCGTCCTCCACAAACCACCCGAATCTCCGCACCTCACCGTCGGTTTGGTCGCGACTCCAAGATTGCGGGACAGGAAGACGGAAGCTCAAGGATCGTCCTCCACAAAAGGCCTCGATAATCTGGCCTCTCAGGAAAAGAAATACTCCATCCACCAAACTAACATTATCGTGGCGCACAAGCTCGGGTCCGTCGATCTGTCGTGGGAGGTAAAGGCGGTATTGATCGGCCCAGAAGTCGTCAAGGGGTGGGAAATCGGTAACGAGGGAGACTGAAAACAGTCCGTTGCCTGAAGGGCTAAACTGAAGGCGATGACCTTTGCCGGAATGGTCTGGTTGGAATATGACGCCGAAACTGTGAGCATCGCAAGCGGCTACTTTGAAATCTACAAAGATGTCACGCCGTAGGGCGATGGACCCGAGCTCAGGGAAATGGGTAGCCGTAGTTCCCAGCGAGCACATGTATAAGCTGGGAGCAGCATTACTTGGGCAGACAGTCCTTGAAGATCGCCAGAGAAAATCTCGTAATTCACGATTAACTTCAATCCTCAAATAGCCATTGGTGTCTGTCGACATTTCCCGTGGAATGCCCAAATTTCCTCCCCAAAGCCACTTGTTCTCGTCATCCACGTAGTCACCCACCCATCCAAAGCTGATTCTCTTGTGAGCATCTCCGGCTTTGGGACACGATTTTGCCGCATACCAGCGCCGCCCATCTAACCGGCCGTGCGAGCCGTCGCGGGGGATCCGGAACGGACCCCTGGGGTGGTCGGCAACTCTGTATACGGTGCCGGCGTTGGGGGCGTGGAAGCGTGAGTAGACCAGATACCACTTGCCGTTGGGGAATGTAAACAGCTCCGGGCACTCGGGGCAAAACATGTCATTCGGGGCGTAAAGCGGCTCCGGCGCCACGGTCCAGACGTCCAAGTCGGCCGATGTCAGCAGCGCAATGCACCCGCGGCTCCAGTGCGGACCCGAGGCCAGCCGAGTGCCCACAAGCATCCAGTATCGTGACTCGGCTTGGTTGTAGAAGATGTAGGGGTCTCGGAAGTCGATTTCCTCATACTTGGCGAGCCCGTCGCCCGCAATCGTGATGGGAGCCGCCGGCTTCTCGAAGCGGGTGCCCTGCCGATCCTTGGACTTTGCGTGCAGAATCACCTGCCGCCCGCCCCGGCTGAGGTTGTAGCCCGTGTAGAAGATGTGCATGACGTTGTCGAGGCCCAGGAGCGCGGCGCCGGTCCACACACCGTCGGCGTCCGGGTCTGCTGGCTCGTCACTCGGCGCCAGCACCGGCTCCAGATCCCGGGTCCATTCAATCAGGTTTAGCGACCGGATCCGAGTCCATGAGGACCGCAGCCGCTCGGGGTGGTGTTTGGTCGCGGGCGGCGTCACAAGGTGGAACAGGTGGTATGTGTTGTCGACGAGGATGGGGATGGCATCGGCGGCCGCCTGGTCGGTGTACGGCCGGCTGTAGGGGCAGCTATCGGGGGGAGGAGTTATGAATTGTTGTTGCGGCCGTCGCACGGGAGGCGCATTGTCGGCGTAGTATTCGCCAGAGGCACGGTGGAGGACTTGGTGGCTCATGTTGGACTCGAGAGGATCGTCGTCGACCACAATGCGGAGGGCAATGCGGAATATGTAGGCGCCATCTTGGGGCTCGCGGCTCCAGCCCGCTCAGGTTTTTTGGCGGGCTATTATACTCAATTCCCTTTTTTTTTCTTCCAAATAGCTGGCTACCATCAAGGTTTACTTTATAAACGGCGTCGGTAAAGCTATCCACATATACTCACCCCCGTGCTTCCTCGGCAGCGCCCAAAACCAACACATTCCACGCCGACGGCATCTCACGTGTGCATCTCTCTCCTCTGTCCGCTTTCCTGAGCTCGACTAGATGACATCTTTGGCCTCGGCGCGCGGCGTTCCCCAAGCGGCAAGGCGTAGCCCTGAGGGCGCCCAATATGATCCATTTGCGATAAACTTTATTGTAGAGAGACCCGCCCCGACAAAGTTGAACCAAAGCCGAGCGGGAAAAAGGGGGGGGAGGGGGTGAGTGAGTAGATGGTGAACCATTCAATCCGCCTCAACTCTGCGGGCAGACGAAAACCGAAAACCGAGAAGAGGTAAACGACAAATCCGGGGTTGTTGTGGGCTTTGCCCCGTCGCTCCCGCTTGGAGGTTCAACTAACTTCCTTCGCGCCGGATCTATCCAGCCGCTAGACCACGGCTCATTTGGCTCCCGTCAATCCCTGGCGCCATTGGGAGGCGAATGGCTTTTTGAAGACGAGGTCACTGAGCTCAACCAAGAAAGAAAAAGGAAAAAAAAAAAAAAAACTCTACGCACGGGAGGGTGAGCTAGAATTGCTCCGTTTGAAACGATGCTGGGCATTAAGCACCCTTACGTCTGGCTGTTTTGCGGCTTTGCTGCCCTGGGGGCATGCCAGTATGGTTATGATGGAGTGTACTTTTCTGGGGTGTCAACTCTCGGTACGTGACCCGAATAGCTGGGAAAGAAGGGGAGTGAGAGAAAGAAAGAAACACATACATACAGTCAAGGGTGGTGGAAGGGGACACACCCTGTTCCTTTTCTTATGTTTTTTTTTTTTTCTTTTTTTTCTTTGGAGGGGGGGGACGATACACACACACACACACACACACACACACCACAAGGATTCAACGCAGGCAAGGCTTAAAGCTAACGGAACCTCCACCAAGATGTATTTCTACGCGACTTTGGCGAACGAAACGAACACGGCGAATACGAAATCTCCCCGGCGGCCCTGTCCATCATGACTTCCATGATCAACCTCGGGGAGCTGGTGGGCTCGCTTGCGGCAGCGCCTCTCAACGACGTGTTGGGCCGCAAGGGCGTCTTCCTGGCGGCCACGGCAGCCATCGTTGCCGGAACCACGATGCAGCTCGTGACAACCTCGAGTGGAGCGCTCATGACGGCCGGCAGAGCGGTGCTTGGGTTCGGCGTCGGGAACTTTTCTGCCACTTCGCCGCTGTACATGGGGGTGAGCACCGTCCACAAACTTGGCACTTTGCCGACTTTTCCATTAGTTCCAAAAAGAAGGTTGCCAGAGCTGCCGCTAACTAACACATTGCTTTCTTTTTTTGCCCATAGGATATCGCGCCAGAGGCTCTTCGCGGCCCACTGCTGATGTGCTGGCAATTGACCCTGTCCGTGTCTCAAATTATAGCTGCGGCAGTCAATCGAGGTGTTGTCGACAACGGCACCTCGTTCGCCTACCGCTTCCCCATTGGCTTCCAGCTCCTGTTCCCGCTCCTGGTGCTATGTGGGATCTGGTGGGTGCCCGAGTCACCGCGCTGGCTGCTCAGCAAGGACCGTCCCGAAGATGCCGCACACGCCCTGCGCCATCTGCACCGCGAGGACGGGGAGTATGACGTGGTGCCTGCCATGCGCAAGATCGAGGATGATCTCCAAAAGGAGCGCGCGAGCCAGGAAGTAGGAGGGTGGATGCAGCTCGCAGCTGACCCAATCGAGCGCCGCAAGGTTGTCTACAGCGCCGGGGCCCTGGTTGCGCAGCAAATCAATGGCATACAGTGGTTCTACTACTTTGGAACCGTCTTCTCAAAGGCCATTGGGCTGAGCGACCCGTTTCTGATGACACTGGTCGTCTTCATCATCCAGGTCTTTGTTGTCTTGGCCGCCATCCTGTTGGCTAACAAGCTGCCTCGGCGGCCGCTCCTTATGGTCACGACCGGGATCATGACAGTGTCAATATTCGTAGTGGGATGTCTGGGAATTCCAGGCGGCACGCCAAGTGAGAGGGTCGGCAAGGTGATTATCAGTTTTGTCATCGTCGAGATTGTGGCTTTCAACTTTGCATGGGGCCCCCTGGGCTGGACAATTGTAGGCGCCCAGCTTCCTCGCAAGAGGCGATCCGTGCCGCGCTGACATGTGCAAACTCGCATAGGCTTCCGAAATGGCGGTCGGTCGAAACCGCAACAAGATCTACGCCGTGGCCGTGGCCTCGTTCTGGGTTACAGTGTGGGTTACCGTCTTCACGCTGCCCTACCTCTACTACTCGGCGGGTCTCGGGCCTAGGACGGGGTTTGTATACACGGGCTTGTGCTTCGTGACGTGGGCGTACGTGTACTTCTGCGTCGGCGAAGTGACGGGACGCAGCATCGAAGAGATTAATGGCTTTTTCCGTGATGGAATCCCTGCGCGCCGCTGGAAGGATCAGCCGCGGTCAGATCCCATGGAGCCGACAATTTCGGGGACGAGCCATGAGACAGGCGCCTTGGAGGCGCGAGTTGACAGCAAGTCTGCCGACGAATAGTCACGGACTACCCGTTTGGGCAGTCAAATCACGGTGCGCCAGTGACTAACTGATCCCTGCAAGTCTGGCTTAGGGCTGTATGCTAATTCCGGATGGAAACGTTCCGATGCCGTTGAATTCCGCACTCTAGACTACATGATGAATAAGACGCCTAAATTAATGTCCAAACCACTCGTTCTATTCTACTGCATTCGCAAACTGCTTGTGCTGGGCCGGTATTTCCCAGTCTGCCTAACCCAGCAAATTGGTCCTTCAAGCCTATAATGACTCGAGTCTCTCGACGCCTCTGACATGTCCAGTCTTGGCGTTCTGGATATCGGTGCCGAAAAATTCCTTGGCACGCCCCTTGCAGTGTTCGCCGCAATTATTGCGGCGCCTCGCACCTCTAGCCCCAACTGCCCTGATTCCAGGCTCTTCTCTTGGCCGAAGAGCGGTTCCAGCGGCTCTGGTTCGTAATTCATCCTTGTCTGGCAGCCTTGGAACCCTTCCCCAAGAGACCGCTTTATGAAGCCGTCGGAAAATCCCACGCTCCCCATCCAAACATCTCTGCTGTGCTTCCTGGTACAAGGTGAGTAGTCCGGTAGCGGCTGAGTCTTGGAAAGAGCCGGCCCTGTTTTGGGGCGAATAGACTGGCTTAGTGCTGAACATGATGGGCGTGTATTGAATTGCTTCCTAATGCCGTTTTCCCGCTGAGGAATAGGGTAACCTCTTACGTCCACCGAATAAGACGGATGGAGTGAGCGATGTTGTGGACCGTAACCATAAGGTCCTACACGGTAGTTTGTCCTCCTTGGAGAATACGCCATTTCCACGAGCTTCCAAATGTTTCAAACGTTGTGTATTAATGGGACTTGACATGGGAACACGAGGCTTTTATTTATTTGGATACTGGCAGTTCATGCCATGGTGTTTCTATGAACATCCAGGTGCCCTGAGACTCCTTCCATTTTCCCCCAGCAGGTGACATGCGAACCCAACCTTATTTCGAGGTACAAAGAACAAATATGGTCTTCATAATTCCCCCTGTAATACAATCCCTTTGTGTTATTGGATAACTGATGCTTAATTTAGGACATCGTACCGGACAGTAAATCAAGTTCTTTGTTCTATTCATGTTGAGTGGCCCATCTTGGTGATGTTGCTCAAAGAAGCCCAAAATAGAAATGAAACGACACAGTTGATTGATTTATGTTCAGGATCATTTTATGTATTATTAGTTGGACACATATTTGGTAGTGGCTTTGTTTCCAACAAATTTGAGCCGTGTAGACTAACTAAGTAAATGACAACTTCTCTCTGCTTCAAGCAGAGTTCTTAATGTACAGTCAAATCTGGCATGTTTTCATAATTTCATACACGGTCCTCTGCGTGTTCAATGGCCGTAACCTTGTCGGCAGCCCTGGCGATGTCTTGATCGCTGCCACGGTCGTGCACATAGCCACTGTAGTGTCATTAGTACTGGCCCAGCAAAGTCTTGGGGGTGTAGTAGAACTTACAAAATGACATCCATTTCCTCAAGAGTGCGGCCCTTGGTTTCTGGGAGGAACACAAATGCCCACACAGAGGCAATGAGCATCCAACAAGCGAAGAAGAACCAGGTGCCGTAGCCGAATGACTTGAAGATGTAGGGTAGGGCCTTGGTGATGGCGAATTGGGTGAGCCACTGAACGAGGGCTGCGTAGGTACCAGTCAAATTTCGCAGCGCACCGGGGAAGATCTCGGCCGAAACGATCCATGGAATTCCGTTGAGACCAAACGACCAGCTGGAGAGATTGTTAGTCATAGGTTGGACCATGTGGTTCCAAGACTTACAAAACGGAGTAAATCATAATCATGGCCGTGGCGGCCTTTCCTCCAGCTGCGGTAGACGGGGAAAGCTCCTTTCCAGCATTGATGATATCTGCAGGGTGGCCGATCTTGACGTAGGCGCCAACGAACCATAGGCAGAGGGAGCACATCAAAGAAGAGATGATGGTGGGGTATCGCCGTCCCCAAATGTCAATCAATGCACCGTAAAAGATGATGGATGCAACGGCTTGGGGCTCGTTAATAAATGTTATCGCAGCGCAGATATTCAGTTCGAAGCTTACCCTTGACAAGACCGTAGATTCCGGTATACAGGGAGACGTCGCTAATGCCGAGGGAACCAAAGAGGGTGGGAGAGTAGTAGTTGATGGCTGTCAACGGTTAGACTTGTAGTTATTCCGCATGGAGGACTCAAACAAACCTGCGGCTCCCGACATGTTCTGCAGAGCAAAAGCGCAGAAAACGAGCACGACACGATTCCACATGCCCTTGCGGGACAGCTCGGCGAGGGCACCGCGGAAGTAGGCAACAGGTCCGGTGCCATATTTGGCAGAAATAGCGGCCTCGTCGACAAGACGGCTTCGGATCATCTGAAGGTCCTCTTGAAGATCTGGTCATTATGTGTAAGTAAGTTTGCATATAATGTGACTGCAGTCCCAATCCGAATACTCACAAGTATGCTCGCGGGGAATCATTCGCAGACTCTCGAGAGCTACAGTTGCCTCTTCCTCCCGATTCTTGCGCATCAACCAGAGAGGGCTCTCGTGCAAAAAGAAGCCGCCAGCCAAAAGGATGCCGGCGGGGATGATCTGAACCGCCATCGGCACGCGCCAGCTATCCGGTGAAGTCTGGTCCATGTTCTGGTTGATGCCATAGTTGATCCAGAAGCCGACCAGAGAACCGATTTGATAGGCAACCTCGAAGAGACCGGTGAGAATACCCCGGATTGAGACGATGGAAAGCTCGGCGATGTAGCTGGGGACGGTGGCGGTGATGGCACCGCAGGCGATGCCGGTAAGGACACGGCCGGCGTCTGCACAATGTTAGAAGGCACATCTCATTGGTGAGAGCCGTTGGGACTTGCAGATGTGAGACAGCTGGCCAGTTGCGGCCGTCATGAGAATGGCACCAATGAGGAAGACGACAACATTGGACTGGAGAGCCCACTTGCGGCCAACCTTTTCCGTGACTATTTGCGTCGGGTTAGATCTGACTGACATGACGAAGCTGTCGCGTGACGTACTGAGGAAGCAGAATATGGCGCCGAAAAATGCGCCGGCCTGGAAAGCTGAGGTGATGTTTGAGGAGATGTCGGCAGAGTTGTCGTCGCTAATGTTGAAGTCTGTCTTGAAGCTCTTTCGAGCAATCGTCGTGCCCACAAAAGCTGAATCGTAGCCGAAGCTGTTTGTGAGTTAGAGACACAAACGGGCGCTACTGGGGTTTTTGTTTTGCCGCAACCACTTACAGCAAAGAGCCTGTGGCAATGATGGACGCCTCAGTGTACAATCGCCAGTTGTACACCTCCTTTGGAGTTGGCCGATCCTCGACTGCGCGGAAGCCACCCATGGCTGTTGAGGGTATATCGAGTCAGATTTGTGTGATCCGGGGGTGGGAGAGAGGGGAGGCAGGGATCGGATTTCAGGCGATGCAAGAGGACCTAGTTGTGATGATGCATGCGTCGCAATTGAATGCTTCTTCGTCGGCGATCCTTGCCAGTTTGTGAAGCTGCAACTGAGGTAGCAGTTTATTTTATACTGCAGCGCCGGGAGAATGCGACGAGGCACAGATATTTATCCCGACACTCGGTGCCAGGCCATGAGTCGCGGTGCTCCCACCCTTGCGGGGGTTCCCAACGTTGGAGGAATCCGGGGGCGTGCGCGCGTTCGCTTGACAGCGGTCTCGCTTCCCACAAAGCTGCTGCACGACAGGCCTGCGAACCGGGGGTGTGGGGAGCTTGTGGGGATAAATCTGGGGGATGGTCTGTCGCAGCGGAGGAGTTGGAGAAGGGCGGGCCACAAACGGTTGCAGCAGGTCCTCCCCGGGGGGGGGGGCTACCGGGGAGAGGGCTACCGGGGCGGGAGGGCTGCTCACGAGGCCCGGCTCATGGGCTGTGTGACGCATGACTGAGAGCGCGCGCAGGCTCTTTGCGACGTGAGCCGACCACCTTGGCGGCAGTTCCGATACGCGAGCCGACGCGACGGAGCGAGGCGATTGGAGGCCGGGCATGCGTGGTGGAGACTGCGCAGAGCCGATGCCGCGGAGCATGGGCGGATGGATATATGCCGATTAATGGGGAGAGATGATGATTATCCGATCATCGAAAGATTGAGTAACGAACAGACCGGGATTGCGTCGTCATTGACAGACACGATTTCTGTTTAGGCTTGCATGTATGTTGAATGTCGGTGGACGGGAAAGTGTGTTTGTTGTATGTAGGCTATCTGTGGTCGTCAAAGTGCTCAACTTGAACCTGAACATGTCCCAATTAAAGGATACACAGAGATTTGATTGATTGAGTAGATTTGAGTTGGAAGCTGCATATTGGCAAAGTTTCAATTTACCCGCCCAGCATGGTGTGTGTTTCGTTTGGAGGGTGTTCCCTAACAAGGAAATTTCCTATTCCGCTATAGCCTGTGCAGCACCTCTAACATATCATCAGACGACTTCTGCACAATCGAAAGACTGGCATTGGCGCTACAAGTCCTTTAATTCATCACATCTCATCTGTGGCAAACCGGGAAAGGCTCTTATTTTGGGCCGTTCATCTTCGTGAATGTCCGAGTTGTTTAACCCATGAGAGGATAATTGTCACAGAGGACATTCATCAAGAAAATGGAAGCACTGTTTTAGAGTCTGGAGGCTTCATTAACTTATATTCATCTATTTGATTTTATCAACTATTAGGGCTATCCTTGACATGTATTGTTCTGTGCTATGACTTCTGTTCTTGCATGCTAGCTCACTTAATACTCTATAGGCGAAATAGTAGTCACCATGACAAGCTCACATCACACGCTTCAGCCGCATCATATTTACATCTGCAAGTTGCCCCCCTACCACCCTGGACCCGGTATTGCGGTAAGTTACAACGCGTGCATGTCATTCATTCCATATACGTTCGTAGCGCCATCCCCTGCCGGGGCATGCAAGTCTATAGGTACAAAAACAGCCCATATCATCCACTCCTATCGTGCTAAGCCTACGCCCCCCTCTTGCTGATACCCTGCTCGGTGATTGATAGAGGCTCCACCACCTTGAGGATCCATGCCTGCTTGCTCTCGTCGTCATACTTGGGGTAAGGTCGTCTGCAGTGGCAACTCTCGAGCGGGTATCCGCGTAGCTTGGCCACCACCCACTTGGTTCCGTTAATGCCACCCTTGCCGAAGCCCCATTCCATCTGGGCGAGCTTCAGCTGAGCGGCCTCGGCCTCCTGCAGCTTTCCAGCCTTGTACAAGTCGAAAATCTGCATGCAGACCTTGGGGTACAGGTTGGCAACCCCGGTAATTACACCAGTGCTGCCCACAGACAGAGCGGGGACGAGCCAGTCGCTCTGGCCAGCCAGGGCGGCAAAGTCCTCGGGCTTGTACTGGGCCGTCACGCGGGCAACCTTTGCGATGCCACCGCAGGTTAGCTTCACACCAACAATGTTGGGGTGCTGGCCTAGACGCTCCAGCATCTCTGAGTTGACGTCAAGGCCGGCAACGACACCGGGAAAGTTGTAAATGAGAACGGGGACAGGGCTGGCGTTGGCCAGCTCCTCAAAGAATGCCAAAATGGCATCTTGGTTCATGGCAAAGTGGAAGTAGCTGGGAACGAGGACAAGCACAAAATCGGCGCCGGCCTCCTTGGCCAGGTGCGTCTCGGCAATGACGTCCCGGGTGCAGTGGCCGGAGGTGCCCATGGTAATGGTCACATCGGGGCGGCCGACTTGAGCCGCAATCTCACGAGTGGTTCGCACTAGCTGCGACTTTTCCTCTGTCGACAAGGTAACTGCCTCGCCGTTGGTTCCGGCAATGACAACTGCAATCTGTTAGCTACCAGTGTCTCTAACTGGACAACCAACTCGTAGTACATACTTCCGTCAAGACCAGAGCTAATCAAAAACTCAATGTGCTTCTTTTGAAGATCCCAGTCAATCTCTTGCGTGGCATCATCGCGGAACCAAGTCAGAGAGGGGACGTGGATTCCGGGAGGGTAAGCCTTGCCCTTGGTCACAGGAACCGAGCCCATTTTGTCTATAAATGCTTGATTATGTTGAAAGAGGATGAAGAGAGCGCCGAAAGGTCGCAACCAGTACTTTGGATTGAAAATAAAATGTTTGAAAAATTGATGGGAATGGAGAGGAAGAGCCCATGTGGGAACGGCGGACAAGATATTCCACTGCTCTCGTGCCGGGCGCGGAAATGCCCCACGGAGACTCCATCAGCAACTCCATCAAGGGACTCCGACTACATCATGCCACGTCTCGAGAGCATATCAATCATGTAGCACGCACAACAACATATTGGTGGCGTTGGCCTTGTGCGGGGGAAAGTTGGAGAAGGGTGTGAGGAGACCCGATCGGCACGAAGAGAGTGTGTGGGGCGTCGAGCCGAGACATATGCAGGCCGTGCTAGGGTGTGCCAGCCAAGCCGCATCACCAGTGCGTCTTGCCTTGGTTCTCAACATATTGTGGGCGCCACAACTGCAGAATGACTCGTTGCACTTCAAATAATACCATTCCTGTGTCGATAGACGTGAGTGCAACTCATAGTCAGATCATCTGGGCGGATGGCCAAGTATCTAGCTCCGGGGCTAGACAATGGCGAAGCACGAGTTGAAGACGGCATGCATAACGGCTCGAATATCCATCCGGGCCTTGGCGGCTTCTTGCCTGGCCTGGACTTCCTCTAGTACCTGCGCCGTGATGCGGGCGTTGCCAGCGACCTTTTCCATCCGGAGGATCTGTGTTTTGATCCAGGCTTTTTCGTTCGGATCCTGCTCCTCGACACCCAGCATCAAAAGCGGCCAGAGCATATTGACCGGGAGCGTGTCTTCGGGCTCCAGATCTGCGACAATCTGTCGAGCAAGTTTTCTGATTTGGTCCAAAGCCTCGGTTGCCTCCTTGGTAAACGGCAAGGTCTTGTAAGCTACTCGGTGGAGGTGGACCTTGCTCGCATAGTAGTTGGAGAGGTAAGTTCGGAATGCGCGAGTGATGACAAAGGCCAAGTGCTTTGATACATGTGGTTCTGTGAGCTTTCCCGCCACTGCATAGTCCATCAGTGGAGGGCGTTGCTCATACAGGGTGCGTAGGTCAGCTGTGATGGCGGCGCCAATATTCATGACCTCGATTTCATCCTCAACAGTGCCTCGAGACCGATGCCAAGGATCAATTTTGGAGATTCGACCCATGAAACTCTGCACCTTTTGATAAAATACAACGCCTGGGTGGTAGAGAACCTGGAACAAGACATCCTCAATATCACACTCGCCAGCGTCCTGTCTGGAAGCATCGTCTGCATCCCCATCAAAACTCGCTGGCGAGGCTTCAACAAGGAGAACTTCATCATCCTTGGTTAAAAACAAGCCATCGCCGCCAGCCGAAACGGCTCGGCCGTCAAGAAGACGTATCCAAAGCAAGAGTTGCTTTTCAACAGATGTGAAGCTATTCTTGTTGCTGCCCTGAAATAGAAGATAGGCGCGTTTGAGGTTGGTGTGGGCTGCATCTAGTCGACTCTCGAGAATGTCGATGTAGCTGACGAAAAATAAAGCGGCCAAGAGATATTCTCGACCCGGGCTATGCTCAACCATGGATTGACCATCACGGCTGGCCACTTCCGTGATGGCGTTCTCGTAGTAGTTTTGTTCTCCCATGGCCCAGTTTCCATCTTGACGGCAGAGCAAAAGATTTGAGAAGGCGAGTATAGCGTAGCGAACCATGGAAGAGGCGTTTGCCATTTCAACAACCGCTTGACGAGTAGAAACCCACTTCTTTTGTGTTTCCACCTCTGATATGATGGGCGGGTTTACAGAATTGACAAAAAACTCCATCAACTTGTCGCTGCCCTGGGGCAGCACGGTTTTCTCCGGCTGGCTATCATTGCTATGTGATATCGAGGGTGCAGGAAACGGGTTGGTGAATGGTGTCCTGTCTGGAAATGTGATTTGTGAATGCGCAGCCTATGGTTCGCGTGTCAGTTGACCCGTGGCAGAAGCGGACATCCCTAGCATCCGTCTCGCATCACTTGAAGCGGCTGACACCCAGTCACAACGCCAGGCCGTCCAGGAACAGCATCCTGTCCCGGCAGACGCATAGCGGTGGATAGGCAGGGATGACCTGCAACGTGACGATGGGGGTCAGACTCACCAACATGTGTGCCTCGAGTCCCACATTCTGGTTCATGTCGGGGCTCACTTGCTGCCAAAAGTCGCCCGAGTCCCACATGAAACTGGCGTAGTCAAAGACCTCATCCACGGCGTGCGCCGGCTGAAATACGGAGTTTCCAGGAGAGGCGTCCGTGGCGGGCGACAGGTTTTGATCGGGACCTGTGCCGCTCAGGTCGTTGACGGCCTGTCTCCTTGGGACTGCTGGCCGAGTCTGGGGTCGCCATTTGCATTCCATGTTCAGCCTCTCGCAATGCGAGCATCTCGGCCTCTGCTCGTCGCATTTGACCTTGCGGCGCCTAAAAGTACAGGTCAGTCTGCACTCAGGGGCAACGCGTTTGGACGCCTCATACTTGCACGTAAGACAGCCCTCACGCGAGCGGATGTATCTACGTCCAGATGTTGCTGGGCGAGCCGTTGGTGCCCCCGCGGGGTCATGGGAGGCCATTCCCCCGCCCATGATGCTTCTTCCGGGTCGTGCAATAATAGGACGTCCGCTGTTGGCATCGCCAGGTACCATCAGGTCTCTATCATGGGACGACATGCTCTCTCTCAGTCAGCGTCTCCACTCGCTCCTGTTGACCGTTGGGGACAGAAGACGGGCTCTGGCGGTTGCATCCGTCTGTAAGGTGCTGTCGCTCGGTCAAGCGGTCAGGCAGTCGAACAGGAACACGCCGACATGGTCTTACGCATCAATTGGGTCACATAATTGCCGTGGTTGGTGATCCGGAGTGAACCGTGGGCTGTCACCTGATTGACGGGATTGCGGGGCATGCAGCGACTTTTCCTTTCAAAGATGACCTCTCGGCAAAAGCCAGCGATGTTACCCCCCGTGCGATTTTGACTCACTAGTTTGTGTCGCCTAGTTCGATGTCACAGGGGTGATGAATAAGGGCTGCTACCGCTTTCAACATGAATTCGATATTGGTCCACAGGCAAAGCGTTATAACCAACCTCTCTAAATTTCCGTACTAAGGCAGCCCAATCGAAAGACCAGGATGCTTCACTTACACTTACTTTTCCGGTTTCCTTGCCCAGATGAAGTGCCACTCACCCACCACCAGCTGCGGATTTTACCCCAAGTTCCCCGCAAAAAAATTGACCCCAAACTTGGATGCCCCAGAACCGATGGATCCCTATCATGCCATTTTTCTCAATTGTAAGGGCATTAACGGTCACTAAAATCAACGGCTGGTTAATGATACTGTCAACCAATACCAAGATGATAATAGTTTGGGATATCTGATTGGATGCCATTTCCCCAAGGATAAGATAAGGTACGTATAAAAAGAGAAAAGAACTCGATGCGACCGACACAAGCAAAAAGATGATCTTTCTCCGGTACAGGGAATCGAACCCTGGGCTCCGCGGAACTGATCTCTCAGGTTATGAGAGCGCGAAATGTTAGCCACTACACCATACCGGATGTAATTGTTGAGAGTACTCGCATAATTTAATCACAAGAGCGATAGGCAAGCATGGCTGGGACAGCTCTTCACTGTTTCCTCTACCTGTCTGTACCACCTTCCAGTTAATGCGTTGGTTTGATAACTGCAGATGTCGCTAATTACGTCAAGTGGTCTGCTTACATCTCCTGATCTGTTCTTTCTCGATTGCTTCTCCTCATCATGACCGGATTCTTCATTTTTCATTCTCCTACAACAAGCAACCCTAAATTCAGTTCCCAAGCATCACCATCAACTTGAACAACTGGTTTCGAGAGCCGTACACTCCAATTATTGCCCGAATATCTCAAAATGCCCACTCGCGAAGTCCTCTCTGAATTCGCCAAGTCCGATCCGGATGCGACTGGCATTGGGCCCGTCCACGAGCATTCCGATCCTGTGCCGCAAAGCCTCCTCGACAGGCATCAGAACCTCGCTGCTAAACCCAACCGACCGACATCTCATCCTCCACCGTCACAAGATGGTAACAGAGTCCCAGAAGTACAGGTTGGTAGAAACGATGACAGAGCAGGAGAAATGCTGAGACGACAAAACAGGACCGTGTCAGAAGCACTGGGGCCAGAACCCCTCGCTCACTCGCAGCCGAGATTGAGGCACAAATTAAGCAGGTGGAAGATAGCGACAAGGTGATTAAGGGCAAAGATCAGAAGGGACAATAAAGTTGTGAGGTCGAGGCCTCAAAAGATTGATGCGAATTTGTGTGGTATCACGACTGGATCACGACAGGTTTACTCCTTGCCTCCACCAGTGTCCCCCATGACATGCACTTTACATACTACTAGTTAAAGGGGTTGACATTGTGACCACCAACATTCTAGTTCCTAAAAATTGAATTAACGGCCGGTTTTATCATATTGTTTAAACTTGAAATGCATCATATACATGGTCGCAATGGTGATGTGCAGTTAGTAAACCAGGTTCATGTAAACACATTCTGGATCGCCAATACAACAAAGATACGTGATTGGAATCTACAAACTCCAGCTGTAAAGAGTGTATAAAGACTGAGGCTATCGTTGCTCTAATGGAGGTTTTCTGTCTCCAACGATGTTAACACTCTCGAGTAGTCCTATATATATGGATGTCTATTTCATCATCAACGGTGCGATAATCACGGATCGCATAGCGGACTTCATTTCAATGTAAATGCCACAGATTTGTTTTTGGTTCGAAAAGTCGATGACCCAACGAATGTTTACACCACCGAATAGGACCTGCTCGCTACTAATTATATCTTGTGTTCAACACCTTGCTGCTCCTCGCCTTTTTCGTTATCTGATGATTCGGCGCCGGCATGTCTGTATCGACCCTCTTTCATCTCCTTGGTCATACGGCGAGCGACAGCCACAGGGTTTTCGCCACTAGAAAAGAATTTGTCCATGTCCTCCAGTGAAAAGTTGCTCGTTTCGGGGAAGAAGAACCAGATAGTCGGCACAAATACGTAGTTTGTGACCATGAAAATCAAATAGGCTCTCCAATTTAAACGGTTGATGAGAACTGGAGTGATCATGACGATGAAAAAGTTCCAAAGCCAGTTTGAACTAATTCCAATAGCGGTGCCGCGGGATCGTGCCTTAAGGGGTAGGATCTCGGGGACGTAGACCCAAGGGACCGAGTTCATGGAGAAACCGAAGACCAACTGGTAGAGGAAGAAGAATGCCACAGCAGCCGTGGCACACTTTTCGCCATTGGACTCGTTGTTGACCTGGGACAGCAGGATGGCAACCATCATCATGCAGAATCCCAAACCAAAGCTTCCCCACATCATAGTCTTGCGACGTCCCATTCGGTCGAGGGCGAGAGCGGGAAGGATAGCCCCGACCATGAACATGATCTGAATGCAACCTCCCAGGATTTGTGCCATCTTGGCTGTTTGTCCCACGTTTTGAACAAGTACAGAGGGGACATAGTACACCACCAAGTTGATACCACCAATTTGGTTCATGAATTGCGCCCCCCAGGCTAGCAACACACGATTGCCAGTCTTCACACGATCATTCTTGAAGCAATCCAGCAAACCAACTTGAGCCTCTGACTCGAGCTCGATGGCTTGCTCAATTGCCTTGACTTCCTGAACAACCCATGCGTCCGTTGGTTCCTTATCAAAAACATGACACATGACTTGAATGGCCTCCTCGCGGTGCCCACGGGTGAAAAGCCAACGTGGAGAATCGGGGAGTGCAAACACAAGAACCACAACGATAAGGGCAAAGACAATTTGAAAAGCGAGAGGAAGACGCCACGCCATGGCACCTCCGGCATACGAAAGACCGAAATCAAACCAATAAGCAAAGACAATACCGACACCGACAAATAGGGACTCTGAGGCGATGAGACGGCCTCTATACTTGGCCTCGCAGAGCTCAGATTGGTACCTGTAAAAATTCTCAGCTCCCGCACTATTTGAAATAATATGATTGATTGTCACTAACATTGGAACCGTGGAGGTCTTCATTCCAGTTCCAAAACCGGTTACCACTCGGCCGATGACAAGATGAGGTATGTGGAAAGCAGTGGCCTGCAGGATAGCACCAATAATAACAAAGCCCATGGCCACCCAAATAGTTTTTCGGCGACCTAAAATATCAGCCGTAAAAAAGTTGACTGTCGTGCTTTTAGCGAGTGTGATCATCAATTTTGTGTGCAGGGCAAACTCACTGATGCATCCTGTCAAACAGCCCAAGTTGTAGCAGGAGACGATGATTCCCGTCTTGGAATCAGACGGATGGCCAAATTGATTGAGCCAGTCCTCATTTTGAAGAATACCGCCGAATACACCCTGATCATAGCCGAATAGGACAAATGCAATCAAGCAAGTAATTGTAATGCCAATTCGGACACCTTTGCCGCGTCCAAGCCAGGTCTTCATCTTGAACAGTTTTGGCAAGACTAGATTAGAGCAATTTGCACGATGGTTGGAGAATCACACAAAATAATATTCTGTAAAAATGAAGAGGAATTAACAGAAATATGAGAGCAACAGAAGGACCTGTTTCTCGACTTGGACATTTCCATAGGCCGGTATTTAAAGCATCGCCCGTCTACCCCACCGCCGGTATACGTGAACCCACACACATGATGTGAGTCGAACGGCTCCGCAGATTCTGAGCACGTAGCACTATGCGGAATCTAGAATTGGTCTTGAGCATTCGTCTCAATCCTCCAAGCGAAGCCAATTGCGGGTATTGATGCAGGTGTGAATTGTGGCCTCCCTTAGTCCATGGAGGGGGATGAGGATCGGGAAAGGTCATGGTACCACTGCGGAGAGCGAGTGATCGGGGCAGAATGCTACGGTGATCACTGTGGTTGTAGTGGTTTGCCATTGTTCAGGTTTAGTAGCCTCCTTGGCCACAAAAATGTCATATTTTATTCCCAACGGAAGGGCCGAGTTGGGAGAGCAACGAGATGTTTCGCTGTGCGGCGAGGCTTGTCTCGTTTTGACGGCAGTGTGCCCGGCCTTTGCATGAGCCCACAACCTCTCATTCCCATCCTCTAATTTGTGACAACCATTCCTTCTACCGCTTCATTACCAAATTTTATTGAAATCAGGCCAGACTGTCTGTCGTGGGTCGAGACCTCTCGTGCGTCAACGTAGAGTTGCAGTGTATCAGATTAAACTAGACCACGCACGGGTTAGCGATGGGGCCGATCTTTTTTTTTAATGCTACGAAGCAACCTCATGAGGTCTCTTGATAGTGGTGTGTCATCGTAGCCAAGGACGCAGGATACCGGTTGACTAAATAAGGCATATAACTAGGCTCACCGTTAAATATAGAATGGGAAATGTATGTATAAAAGAGAAGAAAATGACCCTAATAAGATAGATAAATAAGAAACTGTTTATAAATCACTAAATAATACTTAGATAAATAATGTTAGGTTTGATTTTTCTTTCTTTCTCTCTCTCCCTTTCGTAATAGAGAGCGATAGAATAGAAAGCTGGGTCATGTGGTGTGTGAAAATTAATGTCAACTGTTGTCGGCATGTCATTTATTTTGCGACCCGCTTGCAGGTTTACCTGCAGCTCACACAGATCGATTTAGGCAAAATCCAGACACCATTAGATTAGGCAGCAGTTTAGCAGATGCCGAACTATGCCGTGCCCCCCCCCCCTACCAGCATCCTTGCCACAGAATCACAGCAGGCATTGACTTAGAATACGACAATACAAATATACCCAGCCTTTTGTGTAAGCAATCAAATCAAACGTCACGTTGTAGCATGCATTCACCACCTGTATCGAGAGACGATTGCTCGGTTCTTTTTTGAGACATTCTTGTCTTGCTTGGAGACCCTCATCTCAAATCCTGCCAAGAGTGGCTAACTGGAGCCATCCGAAAATCCATCATTTTTCGCATAACCTCGGCCAACTTCCAACGCTGGGCCCTCGTCCTCATCCATCATAGGGCAGAGAACGGGTTTAAAAGAAAGAAGAAAAAGCCCTCATGATCGTCATCATCCGACCCCGTCTCCATAATCCTACGCCAGGTTTTACTTCTTAGCTGGTCCATGTCCATGTCCCCAAGTCATGCAGTATTTCACTGCATTCCTCCCCAATCTTGACGCTCTAGTGCGAGAGTGGTCAGTGGCAGGAATGGGGGTGTGAAGTCGTGTATGCGCTCCAATCATGACAGAGCTACGCCCAAACATCATCAAGCCACTTACCCACTTCTCAGTTCACACTAGGAGGGTTCAAAGCCGGTTGGTTGCGATGGAAATCTGCAACGGAGGGGGGGCATGTCGGAGATATGGAACTGCATGGGAGTCGCAGATAGTTCAACACGGCACTACACTAGAGGCAAGGGTTCTGTTCTGTTCAGCCTCATGACTGAACAGCGGGCGGGATTTTTCTAAACGCTGACAAAAGGTATCGGAAGATTTTCCCGGTTCGCTATTTCGGAATAGGCTTGCGGGGTGCGATGGTGCCAAATTCAACATCCCTCCACGTTCTCATGCCTTTCATTTCCTCCTCAAGTGTTTATCCATAGCCAGAGTGTAAGTGGAATTTGGACTCAACTCACCAAGTCCAAGTATTGCATGAATCGATATTTCGCCATTCGTAGTGTTTCTATTCATCATCATCACCTGTTGATAGAAAAAACACTCATCGTATGTCAACCCTGTCACGGCCATATGCCCTTGCTTGCTCATGTCAACAATCAATACCGTAACAAATCCAAACCATGCCCTTTGTCGTCCCTTAGACTACAATAACATCGCCACCGTCCAGCACTAGTCTAGCCCCCCCTCCCCCATGCTTATCCCAGCTCGTTCAGAGACTGAGGCCATCCTCTGCTTACATGCGACCCAGCCAAGACATGGCCCTCTAAACCATGTCCATCTCAACTATTCCAATTCTTTCATGCGCACCAATAAAATTTCCGGGCTTCTTCACCATCGTTGATTGTCCATCTGACATGCTTGTGAGACTCGTTCATCAAAATATCCAACCTGCATGATCGTTAACCAAGCTCCAACAGCCTCTCAACTCCAAACCACCATGCAACCATCCCAAATCAACCCAAATGCGCCCCGCATCTTTGCAATTTATATTTTCGCCGTCAGATCTTAAGCTGCCTCCCAATCCATCGGCTCAACCATCCACTCCCATTCCTCGTCCCTATCAGCAAGAATCCCCAAATCATTGTCATCTTCCGCTTTGGCTCTGGCCTTCTCGGTCTCCTCTTGCAGCTGTTCTTGAACTTGTTGGCTGGCCAAGCGATATGCCTCATCTAATCCGCACAGTACCGTGTTGACAATCCAATTCAAGTCGTACATCTTGAGCGGTGGTGTCTCTCGCCCTTCAGCCGCATCCTTCCATCGATTCCGTAGCTCTTTGGCTTTCCACAGCGCCTGATTAACCTCTCCTCGTCCTAGAGAGCCATTAACCGGGCAGTCTTCCTCCTCGAGCGCCTTGAGCACATTGTGGTGGTACGCATGGGTTTGACTGCCGGCGTACCCTGCACGTGAGATGTTGATTCCGAATATCAGTAGCAGTAGTACGATGGCCTGCTCGATCCAGACATAAAACTCATGAAAGTCAACCTTGAAGTTGCGCTCGGCATCCACTTTGGTGAAGCCGTATTCTTCTGGGTTCGTTGCACGCTGATATGAGGCCTGCAAATCCAAATACTTCCACCGGAGCCGTTGACATGCCTGCTCAAAGCGGTGGAATGCTTGAGCCGGTGTAAGACGAGTTCCAGACGTAATTGGCGCCGGGGGGGCCGAAGAATTGGTAACGGGAGGCTTTGGAGGCACAGACGAGGGAAGCGAGGTGGAAACTGACGTTGACGCAGCTGGAGCTGAGGCGACGCTCGACAGAGAGACGGATGAAGAGGATTTGGGCCATGGCCTTGGGAGATGAGATTTTCCACCAGACCACATAGAGGCGCCCAGGCCGTTGGACGATTTTGTCATGGTGAGTATATCTCGTGGCTCAGTGCCTCTACACTAAGCGGTGACGGTACAGGTGCTTCGGGAAAGGCGCGTATCGAAATTGAGAGTGTTCCGGTAAGCCCCGGGAGCGCATAAATGAATAAAACAATGACCAGTATACAATAATTGCCGTCTCCTCGGTGTCTAATCAGATATGAAGGCGATATTATCGTGTCGTCTAGTGAATGTGGGTGCAGGCAGGGAGCGCACACTACGAGGGGACCAGCCCACAAAGAGAACAAGCAACATCAGAACACCAGCGGCAGGATCAAGACCAAATCAGGATTCTTTGTTCCTGCGCCAATCTGTCGCCTTCTTCTCTTTGTGACGAGTCGTGCAAGGTGCGAGATTCAAGCGATGGCCAACCATGGACCAAAACGACGAATAGGCAGCGTCAAGAGAGGAATGAGTGGATCATGAAAACGGCGCTACGATTGGCTCCGCTCATACTAGGATCTTGCAGCATTGACAAGGCTTTGGGCGGCTAAGGTATTCTCTCCCACTAGCTGCGGCTGTACCCCGCCTGCTCTTCAGAGGGCGCTTATTAACTGACGACACAACGTCAATAACTCACCATATTAACCAGACTCTAAGTTGAGAAACAAGCATCAACAGGCGATGGTAAAAATTAGTATATGACAGCCATGTCAGAATATGTAGTAAGAGGCTAGCGAGGAAAGGAGCCAACCCCTTAAAAACAAAAAAAACGAAAAAAAAAGACGACAAAAACGATCTAGGGTAACCTATTGACCACCCAAAACCCTTCGCCGCAATGAACCCAGAAGCCAGATTTATGTAAATCATAGAAACGTTGATACTCATTTCCATATCGATATACAAAACTCCGAAAAAAATCAAATGTACAATCCATCAACCCAGTCGTCCATGGTCCTGTCTGGGACCAAATCAATCGTGGTCGTGTGTGAAAACCACGAGAATCAACAGCATCCAAGCTCATGTACAAACTCCTGCCAAGACAAACACGTCTTATGCCGCCCCAGACTCCTTTACAATGGGCTGGTATAAACTCCCATTTTCCGCTGTACCATTTCGCCTTCCGGCTGCATAAAATCCGGTTTGTAATTAATGTCAATTACTCCAACACTCCCTTATCATCGCTCTCCAACCAGTGGGAATGATGTTTATTTCTTTGCGACCCCGAAAAACCCCTTATGAGTCGCCTTTGATTTTCTTGGTTGCTTTGGCCGTACCGATGTGCGTGTTGTGCACCTGTAGCATTTAGATTAGTGATTTGATATCTGCAAAGTGATTGCAAAAACATACCTTGGTTGCAAACCGAAGACTGGTCAATGTCTCCTTCAAATGGGTTTCCAGTGGCGACACCATGACAAACATCAGAGTCTTGCTGTTTCCTCCAAGACTGTACTGGAGCAGGTGAGTGAGCTTGGAGTTGCGGTAGGGCACGTGGCCGGATCCACGTCCCAAAGCTTCAATCACATCACCTAAGCAGCTCAGACTCTTGTTGATGTTTTGCGTCTCCTTCATCCGGTCGCCTTCAGCTTGCGAGTGCTTCAAACGCTCCGAACCAGCTAGATCCACGAGGTTGAGGGTACCTTCGCAACGCTCACCAGTTGCGGAATTCTCCCCGATGAGTTTCAGAATGAAAATGCTGTGCGACCGTGACGATCTCTCGTTGGCCTTGGTGGCTGCAACTGATCGATTGTTCTGCGCCTCCTCCAGCATAATCTCTACACTGGATGGGCTATCCAGGCGAACCGTTTTGCAGTTTACAATGCTTGTCTGCTTGCGAGCATCGTCGTGTCGAATCTCTAGCTTCCGGGCTCGACCTTCAGGTGAACGGTCATTTGGTGTTAGTAAGTCGTTGAGCTCCTCGTTGTAAACCTCCACAAAGCATCCCTCCATAGTATACTCCCAAGACTTTTCCTTGAGCTTGGTGATTGTGTCATAGATCATGTGGGTAGCCCGTGGGATCATACCATCTTGCGAAGACATGGTATGCGTCTTTCCAGAACCGGTTTGACCATAGCAGAAAATGCAGACATTGTAACCGTCGAGAGCGCTCTGGACCAACTGCGAAATTTCACCAAAGATTTCTTCGTTCTGGGTGCCGGGCACGAATACGCGGTCAAACTCGAAAGGATGGTTCTTTCGTACCACATTGCCAAGGCTGCTCCTCTCCTCGGGTCCAGCAACAAGAATCTCGGTGGAGGTCTTGTCGTCAGGGAATGCCATTCTTGCTTGCGCGCCTTCACCATTGCCCAGGGGAGGTCGCACTCGGCACATGACTCGGATGTTGCCTTTGAGCTCCTGGTACTTGTTGAAGAGGACTCGGCGCTCGGTCTCCTCTTTGATGAGCTTCTCCTGGGCCATCTCGGCAACTCGGATGGCGTCTTGCAATCTGGACTCCATGTTGGCAAATGAATCCGACTGGGCCTTACTGTCGGATTCCAGAAACTCGACGTGGGATTTGAGTGAGTTGATTTTGGCCTCTAGAGTTGTGTTGGCAGCAGAGAGCTCAGCAATGTTAGTCTGGAGGCTGTTTACGAGAGCTCGTTCTCTCTCCAGGTCACTTCGGAGGCCCTCTGCATCTGATTTGGTCTCTTGAAGTTCGCGATCTTTTCGCTGGAAGGCAATGTTCATATCCTGATACTCATTACCCATTCGGTTTCGCAAGTCTTGAATTTCTCGGTCCTTCTTTTGTCGCTCATCTTCAAGCTGTTGTTGGTGCTGTCGGTTCATAGCCTCAATTTGCTGCTCATGCTGCCGGGCCTCCTGGCCCCTGAGACGATCAAGCTCTCTGCTGAGATCATCAACAACTGTGCGGTGCTGTCGGGCCTGATCATCCAGGACTTCTCGATGCTTTCGCTCCACGTCATCTATTTGCCGGGTGAAGTCCCATTTTTGCTTGTCCATCTCGTGCCTCATTTGTCGGCCTTCTTCCCTGGCCATGTCTAGGTCAGTCTTTAGAGATTCATTTCTCATGTCTAGTTTTTCCCGATCGCTCTCCAGCTCCTTGACTGTAAAACTAATGTCAGTACATGCTTCTCAGACGTATTTGCATTTCATACCTCGATTTTTGGCTAAATCAAGAGCATTGTCCTGGCCTTTCTTTTCGCTGAGTGTCGAATGGACCATTTCTTTGAGTTCCTTAAACTGCGACTCCATGTCACCGACTCGGCCGTCAACGTCCCAAGCTATAAACGGAGCAGTCAAGTTAGAATCTTTTCTCAAGAATTTATAGGGAGATGGGGACTTGGTGGGGGATCTGTGGCGTTTGGTGGGTGATTGTGATAAAGATTCTTCGAATTGGACAAGCTTACGCCGCAACTGCTTGTCGATTGGTGTCTTTGGGGGAACCGTCTAAGTCCCTTCAGTCGAGGTCGAACGGGCAGTTTTGGCAAGCTTGCAATTCAAAAGGTCTCTGCTGGGGCGTTTGAGAGTGGTGCTGGGTTGTTGTGATGTAGTTGTGGGTTGAGAGCACTGACGCGTTTTGGGGTGGGACATCGCTTGACTCCCGCCGGTCGCGGTGGTCTTGTCCTCCAGACTCAGTTGGTACATTTTTGTCGCCAGAGAACTATCTCTTTGAATCGACGAAACGGACCTGGATCGCCTCCTCCGCACTTTGTTGTGTTGAAGAGGCTGGAGATATTGAGAGGCTGCCGTACCATTGCTGTTGAGTGAGATGTCGCATTCTTCGGTGCGATCGCGGTGACCGTAGGCGGTTCGAGGGCGTGCTGGAGCCTGGCTCTTTGATCTAGAATGACCAGGACGGCCAGTCTGTCTCGAAGTTTGGGGTCGCTCGGAGGGAGCATATCTGCCGACGCCGACGCTTTTGCCGAGACTGTTGGCGGAGGAGGATGTTGTGATGCCTGGTTGGCGGGATTGGAACGATGTGGGTTGCTTAAGCTGTAGAGAACGAATGGTCAGTAATACTTCAAGTCGCAGCCGTAAGCAACAAGTACAAGAAAAGGCCCATCATTGTCAGTTAGCCTGCCCGATATCGTCGTATGGCGTGTGCCAAAGAGACAACGAAAACGGTTTTCTTCGTCTCGTCTGTGGAAGCCAAAGCCCAAACGGAAGTCGTGCAGCCTTCCAAAAAGCGGCCTGACATCGCCGCTCCAGGGGTTTGTCTTGAGTAAGGCCGAGGCCGAACTCATCCTCCGTAGACGAGACGGAGACCGCGTTTGCTCAGTGTTGATGCCGAATGAACCCATGGTGTACACGTCTCTCCATGAACCGCCAGCGGATAATGGAAGTGGGAAACCGAGTTGCTTGGAACATTCAAATCATACAAAATGTGACCGGCGACAAAGATTAAAACCGAAGTGGTTGTGGGCGTATCGTCAGATGCCCATGCAGATGCAGGCGGCTAAAAGCGACAGGGCTGGGCTGAAACGGGCGCTATGTGAAGAATGGGCTGATGCCATATGATGTGATGGGGCAAATCGAAACACAGAAAGGAAAGTCGTCACAACTCACCCCCGACATTAGGCTCTGAGCCTTGACTGACGTTCGACTTGTTGCAGCAGCAGTTGCGACTGGTTTAGGTGGGTATTCGCCCGCACGAGCAGCGAGTGGGATTCGCTTGGCTTCGGATTGTGAAGCTGTTGATGATGCGAACATGAAGGTCAGCGGGGGGCGATCAACGAGGACATGCAGCGGGCGAGAAAAATGGTACCTGGCTGAGGAGGCTCACGTTTGAGAGTCTTGAATGACGTTGGCGCAGCTAGAGACGATTGAGGACGGACATTGTGTTGCGAGTCGCTCCATTCCGACAGTCCTGATCCTATCTGTGTGGGTGCTGGTAGTCGGCTGAGCTTGGAAGCTCGGAGAGTCTTGGTCAATGGGTCAGCATGGAAGACAATTCCCTCACGATTGAGGGAGGGCGGCATGGCGGGAGTTCCAACCTGATTTTCAGAAGCAGTCTCCATGGCGGAGAGATTGTGTCGGCGGGCGCGCAGCAAAATACAATAACAAGCGTAGTAGGTATGAGGAGCAGAGCTCCGCCTCGATGAACCGTGGTGGGTGGTGAGGACGATGCAAAAAATCGGAGCGAGAGCAGCGCGCGCGAACGGTCTCTTGTTTCTGGGACACGGGACACGGCTTGGGCCTCGCTATTATTTGGGGTTGCTTGGTTGGTTTGCTAGCCCCGGAACTGGCCAAGACCTGAGATTGACGATGCACGCCATTGTTTATCCAGTGGATCTTTTGGTTGCTGGGACAATGGTGGGGCTGACCGTGTGGCTGACACGCCGCTATGTGGCTGGTGCCTGCATCAACTCTACCGCTGAGTCAGCTGGCGATCCGTCTTGCAAAAAAGAAACGTCAACGTCCAACGCCAACGTGGGGCGTGCGTTTGACTGGTGCGAGCCGGATCTTTCACATCTTCACATGTCATCTCCGAAAAACACCCCCGGCTGACAACACGGCATTCTGCACCGCGCAAACATTTTGTCGTCATAAGCCCTATCTCCGGCACAAACTGAAACAATCGCTGCAGGCTCAACTTTTGCGCTGCGTTGTCTCCAGTCGACCCCCGTCGCTCGCATCTCGCCCATGTCTCGGTAGCTTAGCTTAAAGCTCTAGCTCCTCTCCGCCACCTTTCCTTCTTTGTCTCCCTCGCCCAGTTCGCCTGTCTCTGTCAACTCTCTTGAGCCCGGCGCCATTCGCCATGGAGAAATTCAGCCAGTTCCGCGACAGAGGTACCTCATCGACTATTCCCGCCCCTCTGCTCTGCCCTAGGGAAATGCGCTGACATGCTGCCGTCTTACAGCTACGGGCATTGCGCCCTTTCTCCCTGTCGCAACGCCGCTCTCCGCCGTCTCGACCTTTACCCATGGCTCTATATTCCTCTTTAGACTACCCCTCTTCATCTTCTACGCCCTAGGATACTTCCTCTTTTTCCACTTCCTCCCGCTCCCTGTCATCTTTCGCAAGGCCGCTCTATGGGGATTGATGGCAATTCCGGGAATCTGGTGGATTGATCTTCAGCTCGATGGTGTCAAGCGCGGAACTCTCTCTGACCAGCCTCGCGAGCGCTTCCCGCACCCTGGTTCCGTCATTGCTGCCAACTTTACGAGCCCCATCGATGCCATTTATCTGGCGGCCGTGTTTGATCCCGTCTTCACCGTCTCGTACCCTGATACCCGCCAAGTCCGGCGCATTAGCCTTTTGGGTGCTGTCGTGATGGCCCTGTCGCCTGTCCAAATGGCTCCTCCTCGTGAAGCCAAGCTTGTTGAAATCAAGGATCTTCTGGCTCAGAACCCTGGCCGAATCATTGCGGTTTTCCCCGAGTGCGGCACTACCAACGGAAAGGCCATCTTGCCTTTTAGCCCCAGCATCCTTCAGACCCCCCCCGACGTCCACATCTTTCCCGTCAGCCTTCGATACACACCTCCTGATGTCACTACTCCAGTTCCTGGCAAGTGGCTCTCGTTCCTTTGGAACCTCCTTTCACGGCCAACCACTTGCATTCGAGTTCGCATCGCCCAGGGCCAGATGAACACGTCTGCTGCTCAGACGAATGGTGGATCGACCAGCAGTGACGCAGAACTGAGGCGCCGCAACGAGACCGGCGCTTCTATTTCTGGTGAAGAGCAAAAGGTTCTTGATCGCATAGGCGAGGCCTTGGCCAGGCTCGGCCGCGTCAAGCGAGTTGGACTCACCATGAAGGACAAGGTCGCTTTTGTGGATGCCCTTAATGGAAAGAAGGCGTAACCTGTAAACAAATCTCCTTTGACTTTTGCGTCGTTTTTGTGACGGATGATTAGATTGCGTTCCCAAAGGAGAGCATCGCGCTCGTTTCCTGGGGCTGGATTGGGAGTTGCATTGCGAGGAGCTATTTGCGATTGAGTGTTTTGTAATGTCCGTTGATGTAGTTATTGGATTGGCACTATCCTTAGAATTGGGTTTGCTACGATAGCTTTCTGATATTTGCTTCGCGGCTCTTATCTGTAATGACGTGTAATTTTATCATTTACTATGCACCCTGATGCAAGCAACAGTGTGCCGTCTTAATCAGTAGGGGTGAAATATACCCCCCCGCAATTTACATCCACATGAGACAGAACAGCAAGACAGTGATTTAGATGGAAAAAATTGTATTCAAATCGCCTTTTCCGACCCGTGATAAAAACGTGAAATATGCATATAATAATCTAACAACCGCCCCAGCACCTTTTATAGGGCACCGTCGGTCACACAGCCTGAGCTGGCATCGCTCACAAGCGAGGCGTACTTCTTCAGAGTACCCCGGTCGTAGCGGGGAGTAGGGGCCTTCCAGGCTTTTCGGCGACGGGCAACCTCCTCCTCGGGGACGTCGAGGTCAATGATGGCCTTCTCGGCGTCGATGATGATTTTGTCACCGTCCTCGACGAGGGCAATGGGACCACCCTCCATGGCCTCGGGGACGATGTGGCCAATGATGAAACCGTGAGAACCGCCAGAGTAGCGGCCGTCAGTGAGCAGGGCAACGTCCTTGCCGAGACCGGCACCCATGATGGCGGAAGAGGGCTTCAGCATCTCGGGCATACCGGGGCCACCCTTGGGACCGTCGTATCGGATAATGACGACGGTCTTCTCGCCCTTCTTGATCTCACCAGCCTCGAGGCTGGCAACGAACTCGGGCTCGGAGTTGTAGACACGAGCCTTACCCTCGAAGCGGAGACCCTCCTTTCCGGTGATCTTGCCGACACAGCCGCCAGGGGCAAGGGTGCCGCGCATGATCTGGATGTGACCGGTGGGCTTGATAGGGTTGCTGAAGGGTCGGATGATGGTCTGGTCCTCGGGGAAATCGGGGGCGTTCTCAACGTTCTCCTTCATGGTCTTACCAGTGACGGTGATGCCAGAGCCGTCAATGATGCCCTCCTTGAGGAGGTACTTGAGAATGCTGGGAGTACCACCAATCTTGTGGATGTCGGCCATGACCCACTTGCCGGAGGGCTTCAGGTCAGCAAGGAAGGGGATGCGGTTGGAGACGTCTTGGAAGTCATCAATGGTGAGCTTGATGCCAACCGAGTGGGCAATAGCGATAAGGTGGAGAACGGCGTTGGTGCTGCCACCGAGGACAGTGGTGACAATCATGGCGTTCTCAAAGGCCTGGCGGGTCAGGATATCACGGGGGCGGATATCCTCCTTGAGCAGGTTCTTGATGGCCTCACCAACGCTCTCACACTCGGCAACCTTGGCCTTGTCAGCAGCAGGGGCACTGCTGCTGCCGGGAAGGGTTAGACCCATGGTCTCAATGGCAGTGGCCATGGTGTTGGCAGTGTACATGCCACCGCAAGCACCCTGTCCGGGACAGGCGTTTCGGATAATGTCGTAACGCTGCTCCTCGTTGATCTCGCCGCTGATGTACTGGCCGTAGGCCTGGAAGGCAGAGACAATGTCAATGGACTCGCCAGACTTGCTGCAACCGGGCTGAATGGTACCACCGTAGACCATGATGCTGGGTCGATTGACACGGCCCATAGCAATGGCAACACCGGGCATGTTCTTGTCGCAACCGGGCAAGCTGATGTTGGCGTCGTACCACTGGCCGTTCATGACGGTCTCGATACTGTCGGCAATGATTTCTCGGCTCTGGAGCGAGTAGCGCATACCAGTGGTACCCATGGAGATACCGTCACTGACACCAATGGTGTTGAAGCGGTAGGGAATGAGGCCAGCTTTAGCAACGGACTCCTTGACGACCTTGGAGAGGTCCATTAAGTGCATGTTGCAAGGGTTTCCCTCGTACCACACGGACGAGATACCGACCTGAGCCTTGTGCATGTCGGCATCGTCGAGACCGGTGGCGTAGAGCATGGCCTGGGAGGCACCCTGCGACTTGGGCTGGGTGATGTTGGCCGATGTCTTGTTGAGCTTGTCATCTGCGGCGCGAATGGCGGTGGTGGAGAGCAGGCGACTTTGCGAGGGAGGTGGGTTAGCATGGTTGGGGATTGATTGACGAGAAGCAAGGCCAAAGATGGAACAAGGAGTAGTACATACGCATGGCTCCTGGTGGAGGAGAGAGCCCCAAGGGCTCTTGACCGCAAAGGCAGCGAGCGGGACAGCATTGCGACGGTGAGGTGTGGGAGGAGACAGGGACGACAGGGATTGGTGTAGAAGCAGGATCCGGCCGATCAGAGCCAATTGAAGGCCTGAAGGTGATCTAAACTGGTAGAAAACTGCCGCTTCGAGACCAGAGCCCAGTGGTTTGCTCGACCAGAGGAGTAGTCAATTGACTCAAAGGCGGAATGTCGGGGAGGTTTGAGTTTCGAAATTGCTTGGTGCGATGTCGGCTACTTTCTACTCAAAAAATTGAACCTCTGTCCCTGTGACTCTCCCTGTGACTTTGAGCCGGACAAAATAAAGTGCACATCCAATAGGACCGGTCAAAATAGCCGAGCAGATCCTCAGCTGCATAATGGCGAGTTAGTGAGTGATTTATTCTGTCCAGCAAGACTGAGTGCTCGGTTTTCGAGTGCCATTTTTTTTTGTGGCCCGCCGTGTTGGAGAGCTCCCCGCATTACAATTACCTGCCGACCATTGGCTATCTAGGCCACTACCCCGGCCTGGATCCACACAAGCCGGAGCCGGGAATAGGCGACCGCCACATTTCACCTCCAGTGTCTCGTTCGGCCCGAAGGTGATTGCAGCAACTTCAGCCACAAAGATGGGGTCTCTAACTGCCATTGCGAAATACGGAAAATTGCGATGCCGAGTGTAGATTACCGAGCCAAATATGGAGAGCGTCCCCTGATGGATTTGCTTGGGGTCAAAGGCCAAGCTGGACGTTGGGAAGTGGCTGGTGACTGACTCTTACGAGAGTTGGTGGCGCTCTGCCTGCCTCACGTAATATGTGGCATAATAATGTTTACGACTTAGTTGGGTTTGCTAATCCTTTAATCCCGAGCGAGAGTTGAAGAATGCAGGTAGCTCGTGCCATTTATGTTTACCAGTTGCCTTTTCAGGAACCGTGTTATCCGGGAGACAGGAATGCGGTGAAGCGCTCTGGCCAGAAGCCTCGTGCCAATTTTACCAAGCACGAAGATGAAGATTAAAAGTAAATAAAAGACGAATGAAGAAACAACAAATATGAAAAATATGAGATATTGAGTGCCCATATCAAATGTATATAAATTGTAGACATTATTTCACTTATTATTTTTGGCCTATTCGCTAAGAACACCCAGGAAGGAAACATCACTTCAAAGTTGTACCTCGACATTGTACCGTGCTGTACCAAGGGAGTATGCCTCCAAAATCATCAAACGTTGCTAATCTATTTTATCTTTAAGTCGCCTTGCAGGATCGGTATCTACCGAAGCAAGTTTAAATGCCCATCTATGTCTACGTAGAAACACCTCCTGCTCAAGGAGTGAATTACAAATATGAAGCTGACCCTGACAGCCTCAAATCCACCAAACTATGAGCTTTTGTTTTCAGCCCCGCTTCTTCAATCACTCGCCGTGGCTCACACATGTGCGACTTGTCGTCATCTCAACGAGATGCTGCCCACGCCACCATCTCCAACTCCTCCAATGCCGTCTTCATGGCTGCTGATATGCCCGGGATATAGTCGAATGAAAACATGTTGAAGTGATGCCCGTTCACATCCACGATTTCCGCAAACAAATCTTTTTCGTACTGGTCCCAGCCCAGATTTCTGTCGCCTCGGTATGCGTCAACAAAACTTATTGTGCCTGGCACGTCTTGGGGAACATGCTGTATAGCTCGCAGCAGTGAGATGGGTGGCCTGCGCCCAACCAGATGGCCGTCCCAAACAGGAAGAGTCCACTCTGTTATCATGCGTCGTGCTTCTTTCATGGCGCGCTGCGAGAGGATCTTGTTCCTGGTTTTGCCCTCCTCGCTGTAATCCGGAGGGGCTATTCGGAGACCCTTTGTAGGCCTGAACGGGTATACACTGTCCATCATCAAAATGCCGATGATGTTGACACTGTAATCTTCGGCCAGATAGCGCGAGACCTCGAGACTCAAAAGCCCACCCAGGCTCCATCCACCAAGCAAAATATCGACGCTTCCATTAGACTTGCGCTGACCGGCAAAGTCCGGGTTGGCGATGGCACTCTTGATGAAACGGGCGTAGAGACGTCCCATTTCGGGAATACCCCCTTCGAACACATCATCGGTTTCGAAATGGGGATTGTGAATACCGTAGACTTGGCGGCCGATGGCTTCCAGGCAGTGGTAGGCAAATGTTGTGCCGCCACCATCATGGATGAGAAAGATGGGCACTTCCTTGCCTCGTGCGTTGGGCTGCAGCCAGTCCTCAGGCTGGACAAGCTCCGGATTATTCTCCATCAGTAGAGAGGCAGGGCTTCTTTTTGGCTCAAGTGTTGTTGTTTTTGTTTGGTTGTCGGTTGTTGTCGCCACGGGCCGTGCTTCTTGGAGATGGTGAACGAAGTGAGTGACAAAGGAAAATCTCCGAAGGCAACCGACCAACCGGCCGAGACACGGCTTAATCTAGTGTATGGTTACCCGAAGAGGCCGCTAGACTATTTGCGCTAGCAAGTTGTTAACAGCGCAAACGCAAAGGTGATTGTGAATCAAGGACACCGTTTGCGCAAGAAATAGCTTTTCCCAATGACTGGGGCCTTAGGGGGCCATCGGAGTCCGAAGGATTGAAGCGCCATCGACCCACAAGCGCCAATAGGATCAGCCGAAACTCCCCGAAGGCCAACGGCCCGCATAGAGCGCTGCTTCCGAAGCCCAACCCGGAGGTGAACCGCCTGAAATCGGTGATGGACACGCGGACGTCGGCGTAGTGGAGACGGCGCTGCCGGTTGTTGAGGATAAATAGTTATGCAGATGTTATACACTTTGTTTGTATTTATTCCTTGTCTGCTTCATCGCACCTCGTCTCGGCTAGATATCCTTGCAGTCGCCAGAGAATTAAGTGCAGTTTCCTCATACTTTCACTCCTCCAGAGCTTTAGCACTACAAGGTTGTTGTTTTTGAACATTTCTGATGAGTCGCGCAGTCTCATGACTTCTTGCTCTCCCAGGAGCCAGGTCATGTTGTGTACTGGCATTTTGCTCCACCACCGGGCGCCTTCGACATCCAGTGTTGCAAATGAGTCTGCCACGGGATCCACCTTGTCTGAAAACCATAGCACGCATCCTCTTTTCTCGACATCTTTTACCCCATCCCAGCTATCCACAGGCTGGAGAAAACGGAAATTTGGCTCAGTGCTTCGATTTGCACGGTAGATAAGAGCATCCCCTGCTTTTCGTCGCAGCTGTTTCAGAACAAAGTCGCCCATGTCCGTTCGCCAAACACTGTTTTTCAATTCTACTGAGGTTGCGGCCATGCCGTGACGAAGAGCGAGCAAGCGGGCTAGCAGCCTCCGGTCAACCTTTGTGGAGTTTGGGCCACCAGAAATTGCATCAAGCACTCCCTTTCGGGACAGGCAGTATGTAGTCAAGGGCGACTGTTTTCGCCATTCTGTTACTGTGGGTGGTTCCCGTGCAACTCCTGCCTCTAAGTTCGGCATCTTTGGTGTATTGGATTTGCTTGTTGATCCTTCGGCCGCACCCTTTTGCGCCGGCTCGGCGTCTTGCAATTCGACATTTCTCGGATCTGTGTGTGTTTGACCTGTAGGAGACCAGGGGCCAGACTGGTACACCGGGACCACAGAGTCAAACGAGAAGGTTCCAGGTGCAAGCCAAGTTTGCTGGGGATCCTCAGGGTTGCTTATAACCTCGAAATCCTGGAGAAAATATCTGGGTAGGTACGATTCGGTATTGAAACATTTTCGTAAAGGAGTCATGAGAGCTTCAGCTGTACCATGCATTAAAAGACTGCCGAAAATAGCTTCATGGACTTGTATTCATACCGAATGGGTTGTTGGATAGCTTTTTGCGGAATTGGCCAGAAATCTTCCCAGGTTCATTTTTTCTTTGTCGTCGCCTGGCCTTCATCCATGCCGGATCCATAATGGGCGAAATGGGGAGAGCTCCCGCGGCTGTCGTGACTGTCTTCGCATCGGGATCGACTCGGAGCGGGTTCCCGTCAAGATCTTTGCCCAGCTGTGACTCAACCTGCGCTAGGAGAGCCTCTTGGGTGAGATCGGATTTATCGTAGGAGCGCCATCGTCGAGGCTGGATTTGGATACCGCAGCGGGCAATTGGGAAGCGGGCCGCGCAGACAGCCGTACATCGTTTCATCTCCAATCGATTGTGCGCAGATAGTTCATTATCGAATGGATGGGGTTGTGCGCTGCGCGTTGTACCTTGGACGAAATCTTGGTTAGCTAAGGCAAAAATTGGAGCTCAAGCATCGTGAGGCCTGGAAATTCTGGGACACGCTTGGCTAGCTTCCGGGGCGGATCAATCCTCCCCCCCACTCTGGCCGGTCGCATGGCATCGCATCACTTGACTCTCTTCCGCTGTTTCAACGCAGCATTTTGACTCGAACTAGTATGATGCTACGACCTAGACTTTTGCCTGCGCTGCGCAGCATTTCGCGACAGCATGTGAGGGCCTTTGGCTTCTCCAGCTCCGCAGCGCCCGGATCGACAGCGCCCGTGGGCAACATCCCAATGCCGTACATTGAGGAGACGACGGTGAGCTCCGACGCCGCCTTGTCGCGCAATCTACCTACTAACAGCTCCAGGCCGGTGGAAGGAAAACATGTTGGCGCCTATTTAGCACAATTGATTGGTCTTGTGGCTAATTGATACCAGGGGACATCTTTTCTAAGCTGCTGCAGGTATTGTTCAGTCGGCCAGCGCTGGGCCGTCACATGCTGATAGAATAGGAACGTATCATCTGCCTCAATGGAGAGGTAAACGACTACATGTCCGCCTCCATCGTATCGCAACTCCTCTGGCTCGAATCCGATACCCCCGAGAAGCCCATTACCATGTACATCAACTCCCCAGGCGGTTCCGTCTCGTCAGGTGCGCGTGCTTATTCCCTCGTTTGGGCGGTCGGCTTACGGTGATAGGAATGGCCATTTACGACACTATGTCGTACATCAAATCTCCCGTTTCCACGGTGTGCGTTGGAAGCGCGGCCTCCATGGCTGCTATCTTGCTCGCAGGAGGCGAGGCTGGCAAACGCTTTTCGCTCCCTCATAGTTCTATCATGATTCACCAGCCGCTAGGAGGTACTCGAGGACAGGCATCGGATATCCTGATTTACGCGAACCAGATTCAAAAGATTCGCGAGCAATCGAACAAGATTATGCACTATCACCTCAACAAGGCCAAGGGCCATGAGCAATTCAGCCTAGAGCAGATTAACGACCTGATGGAACGAGACAAGTACTTGACTCCAGATGAGGCATTGGAGCTGGGTGTTATTGACGAAATCCTTACAAAAAGAAGTGACGCTGATAGCAAAAAGGATGACGGATTCGGTGCTCAATAGGTATGCCTTACGAGGCCAATAAGTGGAAATCTCTGGAGCGCATTGGATGACTTGCGACCTGTGGATGGTCGAGTCATGTCTAGGTGTTCATATTTGACCGTTCGGGACTCCTGTACGATAAAAACATGGATCAAGCAGCAACGCACAGCAAGGAGCTTGGTCCTGGCCATTTAGAGGAAAGCAATGACTCGTACCACCGCGAGTGCGACCCAATGTGATTTGATTTGTGACCAACAAGGCAGTCTTCGGCGAGAAATCGTTGAGGACTCGGGATCAGCCCGTCGCATTACGCCGTGCAAGAAATTGCGTCGCACCATGAGGTTCGGACGAATAACGTTCTGTTCTTTGTTGAGCGATATAATGCATTGATGCCAGGGGCCAAAGGACTGTTGCAACCAGCTTTCGCTTTTTAAACCGCGCCACATGTAGCGTATGTTCCAATACGGCTGTCAGATTGGACGGACGAAGGCGAGTGGTTCACTCTATCCATAGAGTGGACCAGCCGTGGACCATTCCCCAGCCGATGGCGTCTTGCGCGGTTACGAGTTTATCATGGTAGTTTGGAGCTTTAATGTAATTTCGGTCTCCAACAGCGGGTTTAGAGAGGTTTGCGAACACTAAAATGCTTTCGCAAGGTCTAGACCGTTGGTGAAATGCAAGGACTCATTTCCCATCCCCTCATAATCCCAAAACGCGCCCTCGAGTCCAAGCTGGCTCGCAAACATGTCGCTATCCGATCAGCACGCTAACGGGGCTTGACGTCATGCCTATATCCACAATTGCCCCACTAACCATTTTGTACCTGCCCCGCGATGCCCCTCCATCAAATGTGAGCGGCAGGGTCAGTGAGCCAGAGCTAGGTCCAACGAGTTCCTTAAAAGCCATCCGTGTCCCTGAGAACCGCGAGCGCGCAATTTTTGTCCTGACAATCCCTTCGTTGCAATCAATTCAAGATGGAGTTTGATACCAAGACGCGTATGTGGATCTGCAAGTTTTGCGCGCTATGAAACTGACAGCTGACTGTGTCCAGCTCAGTCCTACACCAACGACCCCAAGTCGTTCGCTCACGAGTCCGTCCGCAAGCGATGGCCCGTCATTCTGGTAGGTATCAGCTAGTACTCACCCTATTTCAGAGTTCTAATGCATCTGCAGACCGGTGCCATTGACGACGTGTACCGTGCCACCTCCGCTGCCACCGACCCCGAGGCCCAGGCCGAAGGCAAGAAGATTATCGAGCAGCTCGCCACCCTCAAGTATGAGGTCGAACATGACCGTCCTCTATCGTACGATGACCTCCCTTAGAAACGAAAATGCAAGAAAACTAACAATCCAAGTCATATTCCTGATGATGGCTTCACCGACGAGATTGTAGCCTACAACAAGGAGGTCGATGCCCTCGGCAACGGCAACCCCCCTACTTGGTACAACGTCCCATGGCTCTTCTCCGAGTGCTACATGTACAGGTAAATACCTCAAATCTCGTGTGTTTGGTTCGTGGCATGTCTGACTGTGTGAATAGACGCATGAGCACCTTTTTCACTCTTACCAAGCACTGGAAGAGCTACGACATGTTCGCCCGCCAAAAGATGGATACGTTCCGATCTTCGCGCAAGGCTGTGCTAGAACTTGCTAGCAAGTACAAGGAAATTATCAATGAGATTCATGCCGGCAAGGATGCTACTCACAACACAGAGGCTGAGAAGATCCTGTTCAGTGAAGTCTTTGAGATTTGCCTGTGGGGTAACGCAACTGATCTTTCCCTCCTCACCAACATGACCTATGAGGACATTCAGAAACTCCAGGGTGCTGAGGCACGAAAGGCTGCTGAAGCCAACATCCTCGTTAATGACCTCCCTCGCGCCTACGACATCCTCAGCAAGGCTCGGGCTGAAGGCAAGAAGGAGCGACGTGTCGACTTTGTCCTTGACAACGCCGGGTTTGAGTTGTATGTTGATCTGGTTCTTGCCGGCTACCTGCTCTCTTCTGGCCTTGCCACTCAAGTTGTCCTCCGTCCCAAGTCTATCCCTTGGTTCGTCTCAGATGTCCTTCCTAGCGACTTTAGCGCACTCCTCAACGCTATTGCCAACCCACGTGCCCTCTACGAAACCCAGTCGGATGACGAGAAGCTGCAGGGTAAGTCTCCCGAGCCTCTCTCTGATGAGGCGGAGCAGGACCTCAAGTTCCTATTTGCGGAGTGGGCCAAGTTCCACACGGAGGGTCAGCTCATCCTCCGCCCCAACCGATACTGGACTGCCGGTGGCAGCTACTGGCGCCTACCTAGCCAGAACCCTGAGCTCCTCGAGGAGCTAAAGCCTGCGGAACTTGTTATCTACAAGGGTGATCTAAACTACCGAAAGCTCACTGGTGATGTAAGTTTGTAAGACGGCTCTGTTCCAATGCAGCACTAACCCATTTATAGGCTTGGTGGGACCCTACTACTCCCTTCAGCGAGGCGCTTGGACCCATGGGCCCCTCTTCCGGTGTTAATGTCCTGTCCTTGCGAACATGCAAGGCCGATGTTGTCGTTGGACTTCCTGCCGGTAAGGATGAAGAGCTCAAGGCCGCTGAAGGTGGTGGTGGTGACTCGGGCTCCCGACGATGGGCGTGGCATGGAAAATGGGCTGTCGTTTGTTTGTCACAAGGCCATTAAAAGTTATGTTGTGAAGGGTTGTTTGTAATGGTTTAGATGGCGGGAACAAATAGACTCATGATAGACGCGCGATCTACATGCTAGATACAATATAGATGGATATTTATCACCTATGTACAACGAGCAAGTTACTTGCCAAGATAGGAAATTTGATGCGCCCTCGGTATGGCCCCACATATGCCCCACATCCTCGTTCAGCCCTTTGATATGGCGCCTTCTAATTGGCCAGGTAATTTAGAATGCTGACAGCGAACACTCAGGATGAGCCATCGAGTCCGGGGCGGTGCATCCTGTTGTGTAAAAGAAAAGGGTTGCGCATAAGCAGGCTGGTACGATGGCGATTCCCTTGTTTCTTTGTGTAAAAACCTTTCAACACCATTGCAATCATGGGTATTATCTTTTCTAAGCTACATGGTGATAACTCGTTGCCCGCGGGAGCGTATTCAGCGGGAAACTCGACGTCCATCAATGGCTCCACCATTAGACCATATCTCGGGATCAACACGGGTTTGTATAGCGGCATCCCCACGGACGAACTCCCACCCATCCCCTTTGAGTGGATTGTATCGCCAACAGAAATCAACCATGGCGATACTTGTCCAACGCCACCCCAGATATTGACGGCTTTTGCCGTCGCCGAAGCCGTCATTGCCATCCTGATGCCCATTGCTGCCTACAGACCACTTGTTCATTATCTCTCCGGTGGACAACTTGGACGGCGGTTCAAGAGTTCAGTTGCACTGACCTGGACCATTGTCTTTGCCTGCCAGCTCCTGGCGAACGCTTCCATCGCCGGCATGATTGGAAATACACCCGGTTACAATCATCTCAACATGCTCCACATCTTTACTGTATACATCGCCCGGCCGCGGTTTCACATCATTATCCTTGGTCTATTGCGAAGTGTTGTGGGGATACAACGCTCGCGAGACTATGACAAGACCAGCATAATCGATAAGAAGCTAGACGATCGCATAGAATTCCCCTATACAGATGCCTACATCGCCTCAGCAATATCGGAAATGCTTCTGCTGCTCATCGGGGCCATGTTCACCGGCGTGACGTGGCATCGGATGCCGAGCGACTCCAAGCCCGCCGATTACATAAACGACATTGTCAGCTTTGTGTCCAGCACACCGGCCATTATGCTTCTGTGCATCATCGGCTTCGTGCCCGTGTTTAAGCGCTATGGAGATGCGTTCCCCATGGACGGCCGCCGGTATGATCTAGGTCGGCGATGGGCTGTGACGGTGGCGTCAGACGGAAGGGCGACGGTGAGGGTTCAGAGCACGAGAAGGAAGAAAGCCGCGCTCAAGAGAACCGGAAGTGCGGTTGCAGCGGCAGTACTGATGGGCTATGTGACGCTAGTGCAGTGGTCATACTGGACCAGCTTTCTTCAGATGCCTGGTGTCTTGTAAGTTGACATTTCAGAGAACTAAGATGGGATTTACTAATTGTCCCATAGGTTTTGCCCGCCAAAGTTGATCCAAACCAGTGCCATCTGGGTCATCTTTTCAGTAGTAGGTCAGTTATGCCTGGAAGTAATTACTACCCCGTGTCATCTGCTAACCTATAACAGGAACTATAGCTGGAGCCGCGTCATGATTTGAATGTGTTGACAGGCCTTTGCACAACCCTGCCAGATATATTGGTGCTGGCTCGTGACTCTTCAATGTTACTCAGATGGATCACATGGCCGAGAATGTCTGTACTATATATACAGCTTGCTTTTATGCTGACATGGTTACGATTGCCACAAGTGACTCGCCATCTTTGCCAATCGAGAAAGCTTGTTACCCACCATCTGGGAGACGGAGTTCAGCCACATTTTAAAAGCTAGGGAACCTCATTCATTTAATTTGTTGTTATCAACAAGATAGTGTCCGCCAACCTTGTGTTCTCATATTCATGACTGCCACAGTTGCCCGGCTTGATCGGATGTTACCAGGTGCAAGATTCCTTGAAATATTAACTGGAGTATCCAATTTTGCCATCGTCGGATTAAGCTCAGTATATATCAGTATAAATTCATTCATATTATGTCGAATTTGCACATAAATACGACTAGAACAATTCACATTCAGTCACATTTCGATACCCATTATTTTTTCCTCAATTCATACAACTATCTCTAAAACATGTCCATCCATCAAAAAGATCTTAAAGATCTATGCAGCCGGCTAGCTACCGCTGCCAGTGATCTTTCTTGTCAGGATGAGGACAGTCCTCATTCCAATTCTCGCCAGGACATTGTTACTCTTTCTCGTGAAATATTCAACCACGCCATCCTGCCCAAAGAGGAGTGGGCTGAAAGACTTGGCATGGTTTGTACTATGTCAGCGACAGTGGTTTTTATTAAATGGGGAGTGTTTGATTCAATTCCACTGGAAGGACAAGTGTCATTCGAAGAGTTAGCCAAGGTGGCTAATGCAGATCCGACGTTGATGAGTGAGTTGTCTATCTAGGATAATGATTTCAAACTGATCCCCAGTCACGTTTTAGGGCGAATCAGCAGGGTGCTTATCGGAAATAATATCCTCAAGAAAATTGGTGATGATCACGTCGGACACACCCCAAAGTCCTTGGTCTATCTAAAGTCCAGCGATTATAGTCATTTAGCTAATATGGCGTAAGTATCAACCATGAAATCAATCGTCATATGTTTTTTAGGCACTTACTCGCTCTAAAGCTGGGATGGGGTTTTAAAAAGCTGTGCGTTTCTACCCGAGTATCTTGAGTGGTCCAATCGTGCCGAGCCCCGAGGCATGACTGGGTGTCCGTATAGCTATGCTTTTGGCAAGCCAGAAACATCTTTTTGGGAAATCATGCACGAAAACCCAGGGAGAATGCGTGCATTTATGAATGCTATGGACACCATCGAGACTTTCAGGCCATCTGCCCCTGAGTATGATTTGGAATGGGTCCAGGAAGTTATGTTTAAAGATACGGACCGAGTGCTGTTTGTTGATGTTGGTGGTGGAAAAGGTCACGATATGCAGACAGTGTGCGATAAGAACAAATGGCTACCAAGGAATAGGTGCGTGGTGCAAGATCGAGACGAAGTCGTTCAAAATGCATCCGCGTTGGACAATCCAGCATTAAAGGAAGTCAATTTCATGGCTCACGACTTTAGAGACGCGCAGCCTGTCAAAGGCATGCCAAAATTCCCTCTGATTTGTACGTGCTAATACCTTCAGGTGCCCTCATTTATCACATCAAGCGTTGTATTCACGACTACGGAGATGAGGTTTGTATTCGTATCCTCAGCCACCTCTCTGGTGCAATGGCATCGGATAGCCGCCTGCTTCTAGTTGAATTAATTATTTCGAGCCCACCATCACGAGTAGAAGCTGAAACCGATTTTAACATGATGACTTTGGGTGGAAAAGAGAGGTCTATGAGTGAGTTTGAGTATTTGGTGGAGAAATCCGGGTTGAAGATTTTTAACATTCAGCGAAAGCCAAATGCGCCTATCGCTGTAATTGAGTGTACTAAGGCTTGATCAAGAAATATGGCGGATTGTATTTTTTTCTTTCTTTTTTCTTCTTCTCTCTTCACATTCTTAGTTGTAAGCTTTTTTGCTCAGTTCAGTCACTTGGTAAAATCCACATTCATTTTGATAATTGCATAATATCGATTCAATAATTAACTGGTCCTAGCAATAAACGAATCCAATATCTCAAATGTAAAGGAATGTCAAAGATGAAATTAACAGCTTGTTACTTTGTCCATATATCCAGCGTGTTTGTTCAATTGTCTTCCAGACCTCAAGCCTTGCGTTCATAAGAAGGGAGATCGTAAGGGGGAGGTGGCTCATAGTAAGCCTCGGGGGGTGGATAGTAATCCTCGGGAGATGAATAGTCGCCATCATCAGGATATGAATAATGTTCATCGGGATGCGAATAATCATCATCAGGGAATGAATATTCATCGTCAGGAGGCGAATAGTCATCATCAGGGGGTGGATAGTAAGGTTGTGGAGTTTCAGAGGGTTGTACGCCCTCAGAATTTGTCGCGATAGTAATGTCGTTGGTCTTACTCGTGGTGAGGAGAGTTGTGGGCTGAGATGTTAACGGAGTGGTCCCCGATTGTGTGGTAGAACCTGAGTCAATAGGGAGGGTTGAAGTAGACCACTCGCCCGTGCTGGTCTGGGAGGTCAATAAGACTGTTGAGCTTGTAGAGCCGCTTTCTCCTTCAGATGAAGTAACCGGCTTGGATTGGATCAAAATCTCAGAAATACTGGTGCTCAGTACCGAGGAACTCATAGAGGAGGCCTGAGATGTCATTGGAAGCTCGGTAGAACTAGATCCAGCCACGCTAATTATTGTGCTAGACTGCTGAGTGCTCGTTTGAGATTGATCCTCAGTGGAGGTTCCTGGTACAGTGGCTGTGACTCCACTGGTGTAAATTAATGAGACAGTGGCCACGCCGGACGTACTTCCTTCCGGCACACTGCTATATTCAGTGGCCCCAGATGATGTACGTATGAATGTAACCGAGCCACCTGGTGATGAGATTGCTCCGGTACTAGTCGTTTCCATGATTTCGGTCGAGTTGGAAAACCTGGAAGATTGTGTTCCGGAAGACGGGCCAGCAGCCGTGGTTGTCGATGAGACTGTCTGCACTCTTATAGTATCGGATGTGACTGAAATTGCCACAGTGGTTTGGCTTGATGAATAACGGGAAGATTCGGACGAGACGAAGGAGCTGGAAGATGGATTGGAATTTGAAATAGTCCCATACGACCGTGATGCCCCTGTGGTGGAGAGGGAAACTCTGGAGGATGCGCTCGAGGCTGTAGTTTGGACGGAGCCAGTATCTACACCGGAGGAGGCAGGATTTTCAGTTGTAGACACTGAATTGTCTGAAGTTTGGCTTTGACTCATATTATCTGACGAACTTGCAGAACCCTCGGACGAAGTAACTTGTTGGCGTGTTATGATCCCCTCGGTAGATTGTCCTGGGACCGAGGTCGCTGTATCCGATGTTGCCGAAGTTGCAGTAGTTGCATATAGCAATGTTGAAGAATTGGTCTGGCTTGTTGATTCGGAGTTTGCTGGGTTGGAGTTAATTGTAACCAAGGTCCTTGTTTCGGTCTGGGGTTGAGTTGTGGTGGTTGAGCATTCGCCGCCTGCTGCGCAAAAGAACGAACCTCTGCCTGTAGAGAATGTTGACAAAGAGATCAGAGTCATGAATGTTGTGCCGTTTCGAGACGCGGATGTGATGACAGCTTGGGAACTCAGTGACGTAGAGAACGTGACCGTAGTTCTGGGGACACCCGAGGGCTGGTTGCTTGGCGCTGATGTTGAGAAAGATGGTTGGATATTGTTCCCACTGGTAGTATTTGTCGCAACTGAAGACGTTTCCATGTCAGTGTACGAAAATCCCCCACTGGACGAGTTGACTGGCAACCAGCTGGAGCTGAAGCTGATGATCACGGTAGGCATGGTTTCCATATCGGTTGGAGTCGTGAACCCCCCTGTAGTTTGTACAGACACAATTGAGCCACATTCATACGGGAGCGTGCAGCTTGTGTTCGTATCATAGGAGGTTACCGGCTGAGTAGTCCAGACAGAAGTGGAAGCGATACTAGACGATCCAATTGCCGTGGTTGGCAAAGAGGACTGGTGAGTGACCTGTGTAGAATTTATGGCGAAGGTGTTAGTGTTTCCAGAAGTTTCAGGGGCCGAGGAAGCAAGGTGAATTGAAGACGCAGTCGCCAAATTTTGAGAATCAGTGCTTGTAGTTCTCTGGATGACAATGATGGACGAGTCGCCGCCAGTTGTAGAGTATGAAGTCGAAGCGCCAATCGTTGTCGATGCAGAAAGGTTGGCCGAAAGGCTATTAGCCCCGGTTTGGGTGCAGTCCGAGATGATAGAGTAACAACTAGCTGCACACTCGGTGACCGTCTCCGTGACGGTCAGGATATACGTTTGGGCGTGAGCAAGGGACGCTCTGGCCTGAGTTTAGCATTAGCTATCGAGAAGCAGTTAGTTGGGACTTACCCGAGCCCAACGAGGGCGAAGCAAGCGATGCGGCACACCATGACGCGAATCAAACGTAACGGAGACCGAAAAAAAAACAAAACGAACGACAAGCTATACAACCTCTCCTCGGTTGTTGTAGTCTCACTAACTGATGAATTCAATTTACCAGCTCGGTTCATCCTCTTTATACCACTTATTTTGAGTATTTTAGTATCGAGCATCTCATTCTCGCGCAACCTTGCCCAGTTTGGATGCTCATCTAATTCCGACCGCCTCACTCTGCCACCGTCGTACCTAAGACACGAGGCGAGGACGGCTTAGGCGGTACGGGCGGTGGAGACCACCTCGCATCTATTGCTGACATGTTTCCCAAAGACTTATTTTCATGAGCTGTGGTTGCGAAAAACCAGTTTTGTTAAACTGAAAGGTGGGAATTTTGGACCAGAGCCGTGAAGTTTGGTGATTTAGCCTGGCCTAACGATGTTTGGGAAAGGTTTGTCAACATTTCACATGAAACTCTTATTTTTGCAATTTTCCACCAATACTAGCGCTATCTCAAGTTCCTTGGCGAAGAATAATGACCGCAAAGCTATCCTCTATTGTTGTAGAGTGTTCGTTGATACTACAGATCGCGTAATTACAGGTGCTCCCACAGACCAGCTCTGACTAGCCCGGGGAGCTATACCTTTAACACGACTGGATTCACAAGACATGTCTCAATTTTACAGTCGATAATACTTGGACATGTTTCTCCATGTATTACATTTCACGTGCCTTGAACCATGGTCACGGATTTGCAAGCACTACCAGGCCTTAATACAGTACAGGTCAATGACAGACTGTATGGGGCGCTCAATTATTGTATCTGCAACTGTCCGTTTCTGGTTTTCAGCTTGCTGCCTAGAAGTTTCACACAGTGGTCGTTACGTTGCATTGAGGATGCCTGTTGACCATGGACAACGCAAGTAACACAAGTAATACAAACGCCCACCGCTGCGCTTGCCATGCAGTCAACAGCACGGTATTGACCGACGCAGCCCCGCGTGCACAGGCCTCGGCCAACTGATATCTCCGCCTACTGGCACATCATCAGATCAGCTGTTCGTATAGATATCGATACTCCCATAGCGGTAGTTGGACAGCGTGGGTACCCATCGGAATATTTTAAAATGATTGGGAGCCCACAATGAGCGACGGGACCGCGGGAAGGAAAGGAGCAGTGATATGTGACAACTCGTTTGACGTCGTCAATGAAAATAATGAGACACGGGATGCATGGGAGGTGGCGAGGAGCATGGTGGTACGCCATGCTACGACATTGTCGCTCCTAGAGACATTGCGTTAAGCGTGGCGGTGGCAGCGGTAACGCAAGAAACGGGGGGGTAGCCGATTTCTTGGTCAGCACGCATCAATAGGCCGTTCTCGATGTGGAATAGATGGGCTTGCCTTGTGAATTCATTTGTTGCGAGGAGCCTGATGGAAACCGCCACAGTTGCACAGAGCAGCGGGGAAATCAAGCAACTCGCACATGGGCAGCATTCTCCTACCGAGTGGCCTGAGACACCGAATTTGTGCAAAAATATTTTGTGTAAAATTGTCAATCTCTAAGAATAACCCACAATGGCAAAATAAAAAGCCATGAATCAAATGGCTGATTCCGTAATGTGATGGGTTCGGTCAGGAAAAAGGCTTCGTGCTTCTGGTGACGAGACTGGACGGGTAGGATTAATGATTTGCCACTTAGATTAAAGGCCCGATCTCGATCACGACTTGTCATGTTTATCCACAAAATTAACACATGCCAATCTGGTAAAAGAGGGACAGGCATCTTAGAGCGATCAAAAATGATACAGTTACAAGCGCCTTGGCTGCGCTGTCGTGCGGCTCGACCTTTCCGCAGGCACTCGGCGGTTGCGACAGATCATATCTCCCTGTCTAGTGCAGACTGCCAATACTGCAAAGTACATCTTGGATATTTCCCGCCACAACCATGCCTAATACCATCATTCTACTAGGTTCTTTTCGTAGGGCATAGATGTGGTTTTCATAGAGTTTGTCTTAAATGTGCTTTTCAAGAAAACATGAAAAACATCACGTGGTTTCTGTCATGTAAGTCAAACATGCACATTGCCTCTACACTCATGGCGTCGAGTGCAGCTTGGCACAGGACCTCGAGATTTGAACACTGTTCGCGTTCCAATATGCATGCATTATTCGAATTCGGATTTCAACGCATTTGGCGGTGAATAGTGCATATTGATGAAACCATCCCTGGACCGTTTGACGTCGCACATGCCCCTCTTTGCAGTCGGCTGGAAGCACGAACAAGGATGGCTATGCTTTTAGGGACTTAAGATACCAATACCAAAAATGTTGGAGTACATGGCTGCATAGCACCACGCTCTGCCTCGAGGAGTGCGTCCCTCAAAAAGCGAGGAAAAACAAATACAGAACAACGAAGCCTGATTTGTTCATAGGGTTGCAATCGCCAACAGATTGCAGAGGTAATGTTTAAAAAAAGAAAGCAGCATCAGCCGACTATCGAGCTAGCAAAAGAAAAGAAAATGCAAAAAGCAAGCACAATCTTATCCTCGCATTCCTGCTTGGAGCTTGGGTATCCACCCAATGAAATCACAAAGTACAACTTGGTTGGCCTGCAGCGTGGTTGACACTGCATATACTAACCACAATCACAAGTACAATCCAATCGACAAAAACATGTGCTTTTGATTCCTGCACTACCTGAGAAGCGTCTCCATCAGGGCATATATACTGGACCAAGCCGTGTGCCACCCGAAATGTACTCTGGGAAGACGGACAGCGCCTGTATTCTCACCTCCCAACTTGCTCATCGCAAACTTCAAGGATGTCGACAACAGATGTTACCACTCCATCCCAAGGGTCGGTTTACATGCCGCCTTCATCTCTGCCTCCACCTCCCCCATCAAATCCTTGGATTGATTGGACACGTTGTATCTTCGAAGAACCTTGTACGGAGTTAGATAGCGACGAAGGAGAACCCGAGGTTTGGTTCTGCTACCAAGTTGAGGCCGTTCAAAGGGATCCGCACTTTCTCCATCCAACCAAGGCTCGTCAACAAGCGAAACAACACGCCAAAAGCATTCTCGCCAATTACGATCTCTTAAAGGGTATCCTAGAACGTCACGAAGGCACCATTCGACGGCGATGGCACAAGAAAACAAGGTCGCAGAAGCTTGCTGTTCTACTAAGAGCCTGGCCCGACATGCCAGTTCCGCATCGCCCCGACTACGATTCCTGCTATCTAAGTCAGGAGGAGAAAAAGAAACCTGACTTGAAAAAGAAGAGTCATTTCCTTTGTCCCTATATCAACCAGGAAGATTTGCTGCAGAGCAAATCTTTGCCTCTGCTGCTCAACTCTAGAGGCCGTAACGCTCCGTCCGTCTTCGCCGGCTCCGACTGCGTTACCATTAACGACGCCCTTGGAACCGGTAATCTGCAGGAGTTTGTTCTACCTTGTAACTCTGTGCTGCTGAACGACTCCTGCTCCGCGAGGAAGTACGGTCAGATACAAACACGGCATTGTCACCGCAGCCCCAAGGATTTACTCCCAAGTCGAATCCATTACAAGCCCAGCGAGGGTCTTTATATTCTGGAGGCCCAAGAGAAAGTGATGAAATTCCTTACCGATTGCTGCAAGGACATTCTTCATGACATCCCGGTAGATGACCTCACCGGCGATAAATTCCCAATTCTGCCCGAACCGGCATTGGAATTGGACAATAATTCCCTCGGGCTCAAGTCTTTGGATATTATGGTTATGCAATCCCAATATGGGGTTCCGGCACAATTAGATTTGGAACGCACCGAAAGTATACTTGCTGCCAGAGTTGCTGCTGCTGAGGATCACATCTGGGCCCTCCGTGAAGATCCGTCATACTTTGAGGATGAGCTGTCTGAAGCACAGAGTCACAGCAAAGAGTACCTCCAAGATAAACATGGTAACCCGGATCCTGTCATCATTGCACGACATGACGCCATTTTATGGTCCCGTATTATAGAAGTTGTGCTCCGGGATTCTTATACAAGGCTTGAGGTCTATTCTGACCTGCTTGAAAAAGTACGTGGACTACTATCGCTTCACAAAAAATACGCCGGCAGAATATCACAAGAGGACGATTTTCCAAGGGATTATATGGATGCCTTGCTTACCTTTCGCTTTTACATCGAGGAAGCCGCTTGCTGTTTTTGCGCTCTTTTCCGAGTTGTGGTGACGAGTTCACCACCTATTCGCCCCTTTTACATTCGTTCCGCCAATATCAAACCTACAGAGCTCGTGACACCTGTAGCTCTCCTGCATTATAAGTTGGTGACTCCAGTTGAGCGCCGCGTGGTAGAAACTATGCACGTCATGTTGGAAGACAACTATGCGAAAACCTGGAATTCTTTGCCTTTTATAATTGATGTCCTCGATCATATAATTCAACAAGAGCCACAAGCAAAGTCTATGTTCACCTCATACACCTTGAAAGCGTTGAGTGACATCGCCATCGTGGCTCAATGCATGAGGCAAATTGCACTTTATCAGCCATGGGCTCGAGACTTCCAGCACGATTACTTTAAAAGGAGGATCGAACTGACCAGGCAATACAGCAAACACACTCGGTATCGAGTATTGACCTTGAAGGCTCTGGCCAGTGACAAGATGAGGACCGCAGGAGAATTGGCCAAGTTGGCCCAGGGGAAGTTTACCTACCCCGTTCACAGGCGTCACGGCCAAGAAAACGTTAGAATTCTTCGGCGATCGGAGTCCAACCTGGACAAATTTTGGGCCGAAGTTGACGGCAAGTTGAAAGAAGCGGGTCTCCATGAGAATGGCACACCGATTCAGTGTCTCCTTTGGAACCAGCGTGTGCTTCGAAGGACACCTGAGTGGGTGGACAACAAGGCTACGAAGAGAACTATACCAGCACAGACTGCTGACACCGAAATACCTATTGTGCCATTTTCTGGCTCCTTTGGCACCTTGAATTTGGATGGCAAGCCTGAATCTCCCCAGCCTAAAATCAAGGTCAAAACCAGGGGCAAGCCTTCAGAGACCCAGTGTAATTCGGTAAAAGCACCGAAAGATGCTTCGGTGCAACAGAAGGATGAGATGGATATGATAGTCGTCGATCGCCGAACGCTGAAAGTGTTCCATACCATTTTGTGCGATTCAGATATGACGCAGCGGCCAGGTGAAGTTGAATGGGTCGACTTCCTTCACGCCATGGTCTCGGTCGGCTTCAAAGCAGAGAAACTGTTTGGATCGGTATGGCAGTTTTCGCCAATGAAGATGGATGCCGGACGAAGCATTCACTTCCATGAACCTCATCCTCAGGGGAAAATGCCCATTCAAATTGCGCGAAGATACGGTGGGAGGCTCAATCGAGCGTATGGGTGGACCGGTAGGATATTTTCGCTCAAAGAGAAATCCGACAGATAAATTGAACAAATGAGTTGGACGGAAATGGTGGCACAAGTCCAAATTGCATTTATATGTCACATTTCTGTCTCTTTATTTCTTGTCCCCTCTTGCCCCCGCGCTTTTTTTGTTTTCTTTTTTTCTCTGCTATTGCTAGCCCACAATACACTCATTTTACTTTTGCAGAATCTGAATCAAGAATGTGAATAAATTAATGCAAAACTATTCGTCACTTTCTTCGCCAACCGAGACCTGTCTCTCCCTGTCACTGCGGTGAGTAAACTCATTGAAATTTGTACTAGGGTTTGGTTACGGTCGGACTGGAATGGTGTCTCGGGAAAAATGGAACATGGCAAGGTGATGCAGTGAGACACCACGAATATAAGACTATAGGGTTCATTCATTTCGTCATCTATTCTATTTTAATGTCCTGTCTTAAATGGACGCTCTGAGGACCTTGAAGGCATCTTCTCGGGTGCCAGTGAAGCGAGCCTCGGCAGTCTTCCAGTTGATAACGTTCCAAATGTTCTCAATGTAAGCAGCCTTGCCGTTTAGGTACTAAGCAGAATTGGTCATTGATGTTTTCTTTTTGGGTTTCACATGGTGGTTAGATTTGCTCACCTGCAGATAGTAGGCATGTTCCCACATGTCGATTCCAAAGATGGGCACCTCGCCTCCCACGACAGGGTCCTGGTCCTTTGTGGTGACAATGCGCAAGCCGTGCGAGTCCTTGACCAGCCAGCCCCAGCCACTGCCCTGAAGACCGAGCAGGGTCTTAGTCATGGCGGCCTGGAAGCCCTCGAGGCCTCCCCAGGTCTTTGAGATCTCGGCCAACAGGGTAGGTGCGCTCTCGGGCTTGGCGTCTGGTGAGCTGGCAGGGATCAAGTTCTCCCAGAACAGGGAGTGGTTGATGTGACCACCACCGTTGAACTTTATGGCGCCCTGAAGGGCGATCTGGCCGGCAATGTCGCTGGAGGAGGTGGCAGTAGAATACGACTTGAGGGCGTTGTTGAGGTTGGTGACGTAGGCCTGGTGGTGCTTGCTGTGGTGAAGCTCCATGATCTGGGCCGAGATGCTGGGCTCAAGAGCCTGAAAAAGTCAGCTTGGAGCAAAATAAAAGGATTTTGCAAAATCTCGGGACACGGTGAATTGAGAAAAGGCAGCTGTAGGACTCACATCATAGGCGTAGGGCAAAGCCGGGAGAGTGTAGGTGGTGACAGACATGGCTTCAGAGGGACAAAAAGGCAATTGAATAGGATTCGAGTCCCAAACTATGGATTCAATACCAGGAATTAGATATAAAGATGCAAGAAGAAGAAGAAGAAAACGAAGAGAAGAGGGGTACATGGTCGACATATGTAGAGGGGCGCTCTTGGGGGGGCCGGGGTATTCGGAATTGCGTCAGAGGGGAAACTCATCTATTAGAAATACAAGACCCCGCTCAGCATGTGTAAATCCAGCATAAATATATCCCATCCCGATCCGTCAGGGGCGCATTTTGGTACGTATTCCATGTGAGCATTTTCCCTCAAACTTGCTCATAGAGTGTTTCCCGATTAGGGTGCGCCGCTAGTCAATGCGGCGTCGTGATTGGATCCGCCCGACTGCGCAAGTTTCTCAGGGAGCCGGCATGTCACAAGCGCCGAGCATGGGACTCTTGTGGCAGTGATGATGATCTAGATTTGAGAGATACCGAGCGAGTTAGATTCGTGGTCGTGGCTTATAATCGAAATGATGGTCGCATGTTTTTTTTTTTTTTGTGCTTTTAAAAACATCACAAGGTCCCTTCTCTCTTCCCCTCTCTCTTCCTATCCAAATTCACTTTACTATCACCTTGCTCAATCGCTTCCTCCTCTTCACCACCTGTCAACCATGTGCGGCCCAGAAAACACCAACCGACCTCGAGGAGGCGCCCTCGCTGCCCTCAATCCTCCTATCAACAACATCAGCCCCCAAGGAAATGTCTGCGGCGATCTCGCATTTCACACTCCCGGGAGTCCTGGCAGCAACACGGCGACTCATGCCAGACTCACCCCGAATGAAGCCTGCGATATGAAGGAGCTCTCAGATCTTTACGTCGTCATTCAGTTTGTCTCTCCATCAGGGTTCCCAAGCTCGTTCCCGGCCCACGCTGACCTGCAACTACAGCTCTAGCGGCGACCTTACCCGAAGCGCATGCGACTGCGGGCTCTTTCGCCAATTTGCCTTGCCCGCCGCGCCCAGGGTCTACAATGACGAGTTTGTAGAATTGTCACTCGAGAAGCCACTGTCACTCGAGGTTGGGAACGAAGGCATCATCGGCCGCCGCGTCTCGCTGTACTCACGACCATCGTCAGGCCAAGACTTTGTCGTCGCTGAGGGCATTGTGGGATTCAACTTTTTGAACCAGACTTCATCTGCCTCCCTATGAGTTGCGCACATGGGTCGACGTCATTATAACCTGGGGCCATCAAGGTGCGCGTCTAGGATGCGCCAAGCGTATCAGCGTTGGCCACGATGCATCGGTGTTTGGGACCCAGTTCCCTACTTTCAAATGGAGGGACCACTAATCAAGAGACGAACGACGTTGAGATTGCTGGAATGTGGACTAGCTTATCTACATGAGAAGTTGTCGCTGGATTGATGGGCAATGGTCGCGGTTCTCTTATTTTTGAGCTCCACGCATGAGGATTAAGGCGCAAGGCGCGTTGCTTTAAAAAAAATACCACCAAGATTGTGAATTTCAAGCCATATTTAACTTTAGTATTCTTTTACCTGTAATGGAATAATTACGAGCTTAAGACTCATGTGGATTTCTCGTTTGGTTTCAATGAAAAAGTACCCTGATGGCCGGCGTCACTGGGCATGCAGCATTCGCACAGGCTGATAACAATTCAGAACATAAAATGACCCATTAAGCTCGTTTCATTACCAAAAAAAAAAAAAAAAACTATTTTGGAGTCAAAAGCCTTTGGTAGGGACTCTGGTTTCTTTTCCAATCATGGCATCTCCGTATCAGGCCCTTGCAACATTACTTGAGCATGTTTCAGGGAAGCAACGAACTCTAAAATAAGGAGACATGGAGTTGTAAGTGCAATTGGAATTCAAGAATTCCGACTGGTTCATGCTTTTTTCCCCCTGCCCTATAACAAGTTGCATGCGATTGCATCTTAGCATGGGCGCATTAGAAATCTAATGCCACTGATGGTAGAATGGCTTCTTATTGAGGTGAGCGTGGATACTCTGAAGAAGACATAAATAACTACCTGAAAAAGGCAGCATCAATCAACTCCTGATTTAGAAATACCAATCTGCCAGATATGGGACGAATACCATGAAGCCAGACACCTTCGCACCCAGGAGCATCTGTCACGTGAACATTGTCCTTGCAGCACGCTAAGTCCGGCCCTTAGCTCCGTGACGTCAATGCCGCCAGGTGCAAGGCAAATAACGATATGATGCCCTCGCAATCATGCTACCCATGAACCATGTCATCTTTGGCAAAGTCTCACAACGTCTGCACGGGATGTCGCTCCAGGAAGAAAAAGTGTGATGTAAGTACCGAGCCTCATGTCTCCTGAATCTGACACTAAGGGTGGGTTAGGGCGAGCGCCCCAGCTGTTCATCGTGCCTTAAACGCGGCGACCTCTGCTTCTACGCTGGAGCCCCATCACAAGCACTTTCCAGCTCACTTCCAGTAGAGTGGCTTCCGGTTACTGGACTAAATCCCCAACAACACGTTGGAAACTGGGTTCCGCCAGTCGGTGATTTTGATGCTAGCACCTCGCTCGAATGGTCGTCTATTGAGCATGCAGCTCTCAATCAACAGGGCGACACAATAGCATCGCCAACTGGTCTTGATGAGGGGCAAAAAGATCCTGCGTTGTATGATGATCTAGGTATCCCAACTCCTCAAAGCTCAAGTTCTTCCTCTGCCACGACTCCTTTGCCACCGCGCGATCAATTAAAGCAACTCGTTGACCTCTATTTCGAAAAGTTTTATCAATACCTTCCATTGCTCCATAAACCAAGTCTACTCTCAAAACTCGACTCTAATTATGAAGGGTCCTCCCTTCTTTTTTACTCCATCATTGCCGTTTCTGCAAGTGCTCACCCGAACCGAGAAATTCAACAATCTCAGATGAACTGGTATAATGAAGCAAGGACTCTTTTCTCTAAAGCCATTCATTCCCTGGAAAATGGCACTGAGACTCTGATTTCCGCCAATTTTATCATTTTTCAAGCCATGATTGCGACGGAATATTCAGCCGCATGGGTGACTTTGGGTGAGGCATGGCGAAAAGCAGTGATTGGTGGTTACAGTATCCTGGACAGTGTTACCCAGAGGGTGCCTAATGCACTTGGGTTGAATCCCTGTCGGTCCTGGGTCGAAATGGAGGAGTGCCGAAGAAGCATCTGGATGCTTTTTATTTTCGATCGGGGAATGTGTTTCCCTATTGGACTCATGCATGCAGTTGACGATCGGCAATTAAGAATTAACTTTCCAATGGATGAGGATGCCTTCCAGCTCGCAACCGAGCCTCCTGAGCACGCCTCCATCCAATACACACCGAATTTAGATCGTCTAATCACACTGATTCAAGGAGAGACTCGAAAGAAAACCGCAACCTTGCTGCATTTCATTATACTTGTATACATCCTCTTGGGTCATATTTCTGAGCTCATATATGCGCTCGACTATGACTTTGAAGAACAAAAGCCCCAAATTGATAAGTTAACTTCAAGCCTATTGAGGATTCGTCTCATACTCCCTCGTTCCGCGACAGACCTTTCCGCTGCAGACTACCATGATTTTTCGCATGTGGTCTGGTTAAATGTCATCATGGACGTCAGCGCGGTTCATTTATATCACAGACCTCTTCACGATGGCGAGACTCTTGATGATAAAACTGAATTATCAACTAATTGGCCTCACTGTGTCTCTGCCGCTCGCAGCAGCGTATCTATTGTCAGAGACGCAGCAAGGACGTCAACGGACTTTGTCATTAACCCCCATCTCTCATCGATGCTATTCACAACCGGCCGCATCCTAGCAATGGAGTATGTATGTCCTTCAATCACAAGAAGGAAGTCATCAGCCTCCTCTCCGGACTCTTCTACGAAGTCAAGAGACCCTGCACTACGCGACGACTTGGAAATTCTGCTTTTCACCTTTGAGCGTCTGAAAGAGACTCTCAAAGGAGTTGGTAGGAAATTTCGCAACGGCCTAGTCTTCTACATCACAGACGAGGAGGGTCACATTCTTCAGTCCAAGGCGGCTGGGTCTAGGGGTCTACTTCGGACCTGTGACAAATGGCCTCAAGTCGATGAGAGGATTGATTTCGAATTTCCAACATAAATTACATAGCAATCTATATATCCGACAAAAACTAAATGTTAATATCAGCATTCTTGCTATCTCCCACCAATCTTCCGCCATCCGCGACTACAGTCGTACCCGTTGCAAAGGTACTTTTCATGAAATAGAGATACACTTCTGCCATTTCCTCTGGAGTGCCCACTGTGCGCGTGATGGTGTCCCTCCTCATATCATCCAATACCCCTTCAATCCGGTCTTTAGGAATGGAACCGAAGAGCTCCGTATGGATGGCACCTGGAACAGCACAGTTGACACGGATAGGTTTCAGGTCGATAGCCAAGCCTCGCCCAAGGGCCTCTACGCCACCGCCAACACCAGTCATGACGGACCAGCCTGGACTAGGACGCCAACACATTGTTCCTCCGGTAAGAGTGATGGAGCTATTGGAGCTCTGGTTCATGTAATTTGGTAGATGCTTGGCAAGGATAATGGCAGCCGTGACACGCACCATGCCAACCTTGGGGATGTTGCCAACCTCAACTTTGCTAAGGTCAGCGATTTGAAGAGCGTCACCAGCAGTATAGACGACGTGATCAATCTTTCCATGTTGTGTTGCAAACTCCAGGAGTTTTTTGATGTTTTCCTCGAGAGAGTCTGGGTTGGAGAGGTCACACGTCTTGCCTGTGACTTCACGCGACACGAGACCGTTGGACTCGATGTGATTTTGGAGGCGGCTCACGGCATTGTCCAATTTGGGCTGGCGGGAGCTGCTAACAACAACATGGGCACCATGCTCAACAGCTGCTTCAGCAACAGCGAAGCCTATACCGGATGAGCCACCCAAGACGAGGACGCGCTGGTCGTGCAGTTTGTTGATGAACTTGGGTGCCATTTTATAACAGTGGAATGAGAATTGCAAGCGAATTCAGGTTGAATTTGTATGATGATCTGAGTTGAACCGAATCGATTTGATCTGATTGTAGTTCCCATCATCACGAGGAATCGCCCCTTATAAACATATCCATCTTCATGGAGTCTATTGTGAGAGCGCCGACAGGATACTCCACTGTCGGCGCCACTAGCGGGATGGAGTGGGTCTGTCGGCGCTGCTCCGCCAAGCGGCGCCGCTGCAAAAACCCGGCACTGAGCGTGAATAACATTAGCCTGTGCAGTCTTTTTCGGAGATATGGCTGGTGGTTTGGTATGTCCGGCATAAGATGTGGTGTTTACATGCTTTTCGAAGAAAGCGGTTTCTGGTCACGGGGTTAAGCGAGCTTGGGACTTGTTTGGAGGTGTCATGACCACCCACGTGACCAACCGTGGCTGCATCCGGAAAACCTCGCGAATCTTGGTGCATGCCAACCACAAAGAAATCAAGCAATAGATTGGCTCAACCTCTGCATACGTACAAATTATCAATAAATTTGGAACATAAGGTCACCAGGAGCCCGTTCACGGCCTAACCAACCCCTGCCTCATTGGGTACAGTCGAACACGCATCGTATGCTTTAGGTGAGGAGCCGGAACATGAGCTGTCAACGACGATTCGCGTCACCAACCCGTTCCGTCTAATGCGCCTTGAATACAGTGCATTAGTGTTGAAAACTGTCAGGGCAGCTGGAGAAAATATGGGCCAGCCAGCGCAAAAGAGGCCTCAATCCAGTCCGCCCTGAGGACAAGTCACAGCCACATGGCTCAGCCACAGCCTTGCGATCATGTCGCCAAAGACATTGCCTCAGCGCAGCGCTTCGCCGACCAACCATGACGGTGAATCACGGGCTCGGCGGCCCAGGCTGCGGGCCAGGCTGTATCTGCCAGGCTCTTTGCATCGGGTCTTGATTTCCTACAAAAGCGAGAGTCCCCCCTTGGGCTGCTTTGTTCCGGCTTCTCTGGGGAATTGCTCCACCAGACACCGCTACTCCATCCAAATTCGGCCTGACGAGACGACATACCGCTATTTAAAGAGAACCTCGCCCTCCACGGCCACGCTCAAGGCGCTCCCGCACACCAGCTGACCATGCCCTTTGTCGCCAACACCCCCGAATCGCTCATCGGTCGCACCGACTCGCTCAATCCCAATGAGACATGTCGGGGCATCACCTCCAACGGCCGTCCATGTCGCCGCCCCGTCACCGGCGTAAAGCCCAAGCCCAACGGACGGCCCTCGACGCCCGACCTGCGCGATGAGAACATGTACTGCTGGCAGCACAAGGAACAAGCGAGTCGGTCTGCGCAGTCAAGCCCAGGCCCAGGCCCAAATAGCACCGTGACACCCATTCTCGAAAACCGCAGCAGCATAGACACCTTGGCAGACCGGCTGGGACTGGTAGATTTCCAGGAGAAGCACAAGAGAAGGAAAGATCACCGAAAGCCGAGCAATAACGGCGCGGGGAGCTTTAAACCAACCACTAGTTCGCAGCCCAAGCCCACCAGTCTACAGTTTTGTTGCTGCTTCTCCATCCCGATCGAGGAAACCCCAGAAAATCGTCCACCGAGACCACAGCCCCGACCAGTTCAGCATAACTCAGTTTCTGTGCCGCCTTCACGACGAGACTCGCGGAAAAGCCACAACAGCCAGCACCTGAGCGCAGCAGCTGCAGCTTCGTCGAGAAAGAGCTCCAAATCTCGAAAATCCAGCAGCTCCTACACGGGGCCATTAATACCCGACACCCTTGATGCCGCCACCTCTTCAGCCCTGACGGCGGAGCTCAATCGGCCCTTCGTAGACTCGGAGGAGCCAGGCTTCATCTACATGTTTTGGCTCACGCCAACCTCCGATTCCGCGCCACCGGTAGACGCTGCGCGCTCGCTTCTCAAACCGCCATCTCCAGGTAACCGATCCAGGAGACCAAGCGACGTCGTGTCGCGCTTCGCCGACCAGAGCAGCGCAACCAAGGGCAAGACGATGATGCTCAAAATCGGCCGTGCAGCCAACGTCCAGCGCCGCATGAACCAGTGGCAGCGCCAGTGCGGATATGAGATTGAGCTCCTGCGGTACTACCCATATCTCTCCAACTCAGACGAGTCTTCGGGCGTTGTCCCGCACATGACGCCTCACTGCCACCGCGTTGAGCGCCTGGTCCACATTGAGCTCGGTGGTATGGGCCTGCGCGCGAACAAGGACAACTGCGAGGCTTGCGGGAGAGATCACAAGGAGTGGTTTGAGGTGGAGGCGACGCGAGAAGGTATCCGAAAGGTGGACGGGATCATACGACGATGGATTAGGTGGGATGAGTCGAACGCTTAACGGTGCAAATGATGCATATTACGACGTCATGACAGCATAATTTAAAATTTTATATTTTGGGTTCTCGAAAAACGAGAAAAAATAGACGTAAATTGAATACTACAACATATCTTGAACTATTTCATTCTACCATTTCAGCTGTTGACTGTCGCTATGAGGGTGCTAGCTTCCTCGTACATCCGCCTACATGCCTTGAAGAAGCTATTCAAACGCTGAGAGTTGATGAAATCGTAGCACGGTTATTTTAGAGAAACCAGCGAATTCCTGAATTAGCTAGTGGATTTCTAAATTTAATTCTAGATTCAACCTACTCATACAATCCGTAACATGAGCTTCTCTTCATGACATCGTTGTTCAGCTCGCCGCCGCCAGCTCTCTGGCGACAACCAATGCCACGCCACATCGCCCCCTTGGTACAATGCCAGTCTCTTAAAAGTGTTGGGCGCCGATGAGTCCTTGATCAGCACCAAGTACCAGTCTCGGTTATCGATTCTTGCGAGCCTCAAGAACAGCACCGTATCCCCATCAACGACATCATTTGGGTGGTCTGGGTACAGAGTCGACGCATGACCGTCGTGTTGCCAGATTATTTCGTAGTAGAAATTCCTCTCAATCTCATCCGTAAGCCAGTTTCTCTTTGTTGTGCACCGAATGGAAACTGTGGCAAACGACACCCATCCAGACAGAGTCAACGCCACCGGGGATGTCGGTCCAGTCCTCTCAGAGCCCGTACAAGCACATTCAACCCTGACCACACGGGCATAAACCTCTTGCAGCATCGATCTCTCCCAGCCTTTTGGTGTACTGTGTGTGTAAGCTATCTCATCCATCATAGAAGCCCATGACCAGCTTGGGGCACGCCATTCCTTTGGTCTTCGACGATTCTTGACATATTTGTCATCTTTACAATTCCACAGCAAGCCTTCTATCATGTTGCTGCGCCAGAGTCCGGCCACGTACTCGTCTTCAAGGAGCCCAGAAATGCGCCTAGCAAGACCGGCGAGTGCCGGGAAAGCATCGCTCTCGTTGGTTAAGTTCCCCATCAGTCGTGAATATCTCTCAACAATGGCATACCAAAGTGCCCGCAGTTCGTCCGGGGTTGCGTTGCTTGTCTTTATGGACTTGGTGCTGACGAGCCTTCGAAACTCAAGGTCGGCAGACTTCTCTTCGTGATCTCGACCACAGTCACAAAACACGCCAGTGCGGCACTCCCACACCAATTCTCTTTTGGCGAAATGCAACATTCTCGGCGAGAGCAGCCGTTCTTGGAAGACCCAGGCTCGGGTGAGAAGTGGCCATTCCTCCTCGTGTTGCTGATCAGGGCTTGGGATATCCCAGTGTCGAAGACCACCATTATCAGGGTACTCCAGTCGTACGAAAATATCATCCATGAGTCCATGGCCTATTTCTTTAGCCGTAATACGGTCTAACATAACCTTCCGAACCTTTCCATCGGGGTGAAGCCCTTCGTCGTGTCCATTTGCCTTGGTTGCCGCAATGGTAAGAAATGCATTTTCATAAATGGAAGCCATTTTAGGTATCTGCCGCTCTCGGTCCTCATCAGAGTCCTGGACAATGCACAGGGCGTCCACCCAAAAGTATCTGATAGAAAGCCGCCGGCATACGATGATGGCATCGTGAATAGTTTTCGGCAGAGCTGCTACTGGGACGCCAGACATGTGGACTGCCTTGTTATCTTCAAGGGTCTTGAAGTTCTCCGCGCGGCCCCAGCAGTAACTGAGGCAGACATAATAGCCTAGTTTATTTTCAGTTTCAATCAGTCTGATTGGAGAATCGGGTGAGTCACCAAGATCCAACACGAGGTCCGGTAGGGGCTTTGGCTGGTTCTTGGTGCAGTGCTGGTGTTCCGTTGTGCAAGTCATGATCCAAGACAACACTCTATGCATTGTTGCGTCGGATTGTGTGTCGTCCACAGCAGCTCTTGGGGAAGAGATGAACGGGAGGTCTGGTCCTTTTCCAAGGCAATAGAATGACATGAGAGGCCAAACTGAGATGATATTGGAGAGTTCCACCATCAGCACTTTTTTATGTCTGTTCCACGTCAAGACAATTTCGTCACCAGAGCGATAGCGTTCCCATTGGAAATGGAAACGCTTTGATGTACCGGTAGGAGGGTAGTGACGACGTATCGCAGCAAGAAATGTGGCGCAAATGATACAACTTTTCTCGGTTTCCCAAAGGTCAGCATAACGAATCGTAATCTCGCCAGTATAGCTTCCACGCCTCTCGAGGTTTTGGCAAACAAGGCAGACAGTTTCCTGCGACCGAGTTCCAGATTTTTGCCAGCTTCGGGCCCGCTGGAGGAGCCAAACAGTACCACAATAAAAGGACACAAGGCCTGAAAATGAGCTCTTTAGGTCCCGGGTAGTATCCAAAATCCGTTTCGAAACCATCCACCTGGGTATTCTTCTGGAATAAGCGCGCCCCCATCTCTGTTCAGCAAAGGAATGCAAGATGTTCAGAGCGACTGTGAACAAGGATCGAGAAATATATGTGACAATGAGGACAGGGACCGCCAGGATGGCCCAGTGGACCTCGTTAGTGAGATTAGGCCATAGTGTAGAATAAAAATAGATGACAAACAAAAATGGGAGAATTTGCACAAGGCTAACGAGAATAAGTGAAACCCAAGAGCACAAAATGTCATATACTGCGCTCGCGAGGAAACGCAAGGCCTCCTGCGCGGCTTCGGAGGCGATTGATAAGAAAAGCCGCTGGCGTGTTTGGCGGCGAGAGCCCTCGGAGTAATCGAATGAGTTCATACTGACTGGCGACAAGCCAAATGCACGCCCGCATAGTTATCCGCGCGTGGCTGTTCGTTGCAGTCGCATTTCTCCCTTGGTGTTGGTGGCAAGATTGGGTCTTTGTGCGGCTGAAGGGCTCCCTCAGCTGCGCCTCGTTTGGGCAGTTTCACAACTTCTCGTTGATAATCCGGGGTAGAGGTCCACTATGAGGTTAGTGCGATAGCCGGACTGAGTAACAATCCCAGCAGTATTTTCCCCAGTGAATCGTAAGGAACTGGATGGATTTTATAGAACGAGAGGTAGTTTATGCTATTTGATTCCCGAGACAAAACCCACCATGGTCATCCATTCAAAAGTTACAGTACTCTGATACCTGATATTTCTCCCCTAATCAATAGGACAAAGATATTTATTACACATTTCTTGAATTCGGCTCCCTCGAGAAATATTGCAATGCAGAATTGAGGCGAATTAGGTACTTAAGGCGTGCACCTACCCATGTAGCGCGGGTAGAGGCATGCCTCCCGCACTGTCCAAAGTTTCATCAGCCAAGCTAGAAATCTACACCATTATTAGTTCCGAGCGTATCCTACTGCATGTTTTGACGTCACTTACCTTTCTTCCCCAAGGCCATATCCTCCATGTGGACTTGAGCCATACTTGCGCTGGTCTGTGTACCAAAAGTAGCTTGCTGGGTCAAAGCCTTTGCTTTTGCAAGCTGCCATGAGTTCGTCGTAGTCCCAGATTCTCATGCTGCCGCCCACAACCTCACCAACGCCAGGCATGAGGACGTCCACAGATTCCGTCACTCGTGGATCATCTGCATCTCTCTGCATATAAATGGCTTTAATCTCGGCAGGAAAGTGAGTGAGAAATATAGGGCGGTTTATTTCGTCGGTCATTTTGCGTTCCGCAGCTTCGGCGCTATATAAGCTGTATTAGTAACACCATCGGTTATGCAATGAGATGTCCACATACATATCATCGCCAAACGCATGATCCTGTCCTTCTTCATTTTTAATGCCTCTCTCTCGGAGCCAGTCGATTGCATCCGAGTATCGCATTCGAAGAAATGGCCGCGAGGGCTTTTTGAAGTCTGGGTTGTACTTCTCGATTGCTTTTGCAGCGACAGGGTTTTCCAATATCAGATCAATAACACGGCAAATAACGTGTTCGATATGAGCTAATAGATCATCAAAAGTAATAAAGTCTAGCTCAGCTTCAATATGAGTGTACTCTGAAAGCTGTTTGTTTAAAACATGGTTATTAGAAATAGAGCCCACAGACGTCGTTTATCGCAATGAATAATGGAAGGTAATGAAGGATATGTTTAGAACCGAAGTGGGGTAGAATACTCACATGGCGGCGTGTGAGCGACTTTTCAGCACGAAATGACTTCTCGATGGAATATACGTCCCCAAGAACTGGAAGCACAGTCTCCAGGTAGAGTTGACTGGTCTGGGAGAGATATGACTTTTCTCCATAGTAATCTAGCTTGAACAGAGCAGAGCCACTCTCACCCTGGGTCTGCACAATGGCTGGAGGACTGACTTTCTTGAAGTCCAATTCACTATAAACAGTGTGAAATGCAGATTCTACAACACCACGTACAAGCATGATGGCGGCGGGTTTTTCGTGTCGTAGGGCGAGATGACGCAAGTTGAGCAACGTCTGTGAGTCTCCGTCGACCGGTACCTGGTTGGTGAAAGCTTCGTCCCCTCCTGGCGCCTTTGCAATTATTCGGAAGTAGTCAGCATGGAGTTCTCGGTTGAGCGGTGCTGTTGCACCTGGTGGAATCTCCCAAAGTTCGCCTGTGATCTCTATAGCTGTCTCCCGTGTGAGAGTCAGTGCATCATACGACTTGGACAAATCCCCAGAAAGAAGACATTGCATTTGATATAGACCCCGGCGCAGAGATAGAAAGATGAGGCCGCCCTGCTTAGCCACGCGTTGAACGCGTCCTTGAACATGGACACGCTGCACGCCCTCGACCGGCTCATCCTTGGTCTTGCGAAGCTTCCCAATAACTTTCGGATCAGTCTCGTACAAGGTAATCCGGACAGGTACTGGAAGCGCAGGATCATCCATAATTTTGATTTTCTTGCCTGCCTCTAATACTGCCTCATGAATGGCTTCTTCTTGTGCCTCTTTTTCCAATCGTTTCGTGGCAGCATCAATCTTCCTTCGTTGGCCAGCTGCATTGTTGGCGGCCTTTTTCAAGGCAGCTTTTGCTGCGGGCTTGTACTCAGATTCACCCGCCTTTTTTACTTGATACTCGCTGTCGGGGCCATGATGAATGAAAGCCTCGGATAGAGTCTTGAAAGGTCGTAGGGCGGTGCCTGGCGTTTCTTGGGCATCGACACCGTCAACTTCGTCAATGAATACCACAGCCATATTGTGTGTGTACAAGTTTTAATTTTAATTTTAAAGAATTGTTTGCAGTTGGTGGAGATATGGCGCATTATTTAAGTGATATTTACGTTGTTGATTGAGTCACTTCTGAGCACGGTGCGGTCACTGAGTCATTACTAACAGCGCCGACATAGGCAGAGTGCGTGGGATGGCCGACCAACACAAGATCAGAGGAGATTAAAAATCCAATAATATCCTTTGCTTACAAATTAATTCAGTTCTTTTGTCATAATTCAACTCATTGGAGGTCTTGGTTGGGTGTTTTCCTATCACCCATCTACGCTAGACATTTTGTGAAAATCATTACTTTGCACGCACATTTATGACGGTTTTTACATCACCTATAGACTCGCTCGCAATTTTGAAGAGCCTCAGGGTTATTGTGCACATGATGTCTTATTCTTTCAATCAAAATATTATCATACTCACGGTATCAAGGTGTCATATGTGGCCATATGGAGTATGATTAATGGACCTTTTTAGACATATTTGCAAGTGTTTCGAATTCTCAAGGCATAATTTCTAAATAAAATTATTCTATGACTCTTAATTGGTACTAAAATAACACGTTCCCTTGATGCAGAAGGATGGATCAAACCAATCCCCTGTTAAATTATACTGGGGTAATCAGCATCCAGCACTAAAAGAATGCGCCTGGGACAAAAGCACGGATCAAATCCATCACTATTCAACTTTCCAAATTCATATTCAGAATTTACGCATGACGGTAACAAAACCCAGTGCGCAGATGCACCAATATACAGTTCCTTCAGCTTATAGACGTTTTGCATGTCACCTGTCGATCTCAATGGATGGGAACTTTCATACTAAGGAACTAAAACATAATTCCCCAGTCAGAGCTTTGGGGTGGACGTAAATACAGGAGCGCAGTGTGTATAAGCAGCAAGATGAGGAAGCTCAAAGCATCATATCATAAATAGTTCTATCATATAGAATCTTGAGAACAAAAAGTTACTGGCTGATTAGTATAATCAAGGTTGGCTGCAATACAAAACGTAGCACAGAAATAAGTTATAGTGGATTGGTCCATCTTCAAGTACCAGTCGCGATCATCCGATGGCCTTCTCCAGGTTTCGGCTAGAGTGTTACTTAAGCACTTATTAGATTGCACTGATTCATTTGCAGCTCAATACCAGCGATTCAGCGCGTCAAAGAGAGGGGCAGAGGCGAGTCAGCGGTTTCAATTTCTTTGCAGTGTGTCTACACATACTCGTCGCTCATGTGCATTTCTTTTTCGATCCGACCAATAGCGTTACAAAGGGGTCTCGGGAAATGGGCATAGAGCTAAATATGACGGAGGTATAAACAGCCCCTCGCCCGAGGTTAGATCTGGTGGCGTCATGTTCAAATTTGACTTTTATATAAGATTCTATTGAACTTCTTGGTGCTTGACCACTGCACTTTCGCATTACACATTGGCTTTTTTTGTACTAAATCCACAATTCGTAAGTAGACTTCTTTTTTCTTTTGTTATATATTATACGGAATGCTCTAGCTAACCATCTCCAGCAATATGACTGTATTCGACCAAGTTGTAGTTGCTGGCAAAGTTTTATCAGAGGGGGCCTTGGCAATCTTTGACTTTCTTATCCCTATCAAGCGGGAAGAAATGACAGGATTGTGGAAAGGAGAGTTGTTTGAGAACGAATATATCTGACAGGGCACTAGTGCGTTCTGGGTGGTTCTGAAAGTGTTTCGCCAACGAAAATGCCGTCGATCTCTTGTCTAATCGTAGTAATAATAAAAACACATGACTTTACTCAAACTAGGTATTTAAAACTTTAAAAATATAATAAAGCGACAGAGCCGCATTCATCATGGCTTTGCAAAGAATGATGTGACAGCATTTTTGAGGATTGCTAGCTACCCTGTACCTATTTGCAATTTGACGACGCCGAGTGGATAAGCCAGCCCCACCAAGATCAGTGAGCATCTCGATCTTTTTTTGAAATTTGGAGGGGTACTCTGCAGCAGACAAGGATTGATTCACCCACACCAAGGGCTATTGGAGAGAAAATCGACACACTGCTGCCCGCGAACTTGCGACTCGAAGAAAAGACCATCGCATAAGACAGTCTATAGACGCCCGCCGCAGCCATGGCAACGGCTACAATGACGGCGACGGCCACGTCCAAGAAGAAGGGCGGGGCTGATCTCGCACCCGAGAGCGAGCGCTTCCTGCGGTGCTGCGCCGACGTCGCCAACGCCCTCATCGAGAACCACGAAGAGTCAGCCAAGTCTGGCCGCCCCCCAAAGGACATCAATCTCAATTCATTGCGCAACAAGCTCTCTAAAAAGCACAAGCTCAAGGACATCCCGCCCCTCACGGCCATCATCGCCTCCATCCCCGAACACTACAAGAAGTACATCCTGCCCAAGCTCATCGCAAAGCCTATCCGAACCTCGTCGGGCATTGCTGTCGTCGCCGTCATGTGCAAGCCGCATCGATGCCCTCACATCGCCTATACGGGTAACATTTGCGTCTATTGTCCTGGTGGCCCCGACTCCGACTTTGAATACAGCACCCAGTCCTACACAGGCTACGAGCCCACATCAATGCGAGCCATTCGCGCCCGATACGATCCCTTTGAGCAGGCTCGAGGCCGTGTCGACCAGCTCAAGTCGCTGGGCCACTCGGTCGACAAGGTCGAGTACATCATCATGGGTGGTACCTTTATGTCGCTGCCTGAGTCATACCGAGAGGAGTTTATTGCCCAGCTTCATAATGCTCTGAGTGGTTACCAGACGACAAACGTCGACGAGGCCGTCGAGGCCGGTGAGATGAGCAACATCAAGTGTGTCGGTATCACTATTGAGACGCGACCTGACTACTGTCTGCAACCCCATCTTACCGACATGCTGCGATATGGCTGCACTCGCCTGGAGGTTGGTGTCCAGTCACTCTACGAAGATGTGGCCCGAGACACAAACAGAGGCCACACTGTAGCCGCAGTCGCCGAGACCTTTTGCTGGGCCAAGGATGCAGGATACAAGGTCGTCAGCCACATGATGCCTGACTTGCCCAACGTCGGCATGGAGCGTGATATCGACCAATTTAGAGAATACTTTGAAAACCCAGCATTCAGAACCGATGGTCTCAAGATTTACCCCACGCTTGTTATCCGAGGTACTGGCTTGTACGAGTTGTGGCGGACGGGCCGATACCAAAACTATACCCCCAACGGCCTGATTGACCTTGTTGCTAGAATTATGGCTCTTATCCCTCCATGGACCCGTATTTACCGTGTCCAGCGAGATATTCCCATGCCTCTGGTCACATCTGGTGTGGAAAACGGCAACCTGCGAGAGCTGGCCTTGGCTCGAATGAAAGACTTTGGCACGACCTGCCGAGACGTGCGAACTAGAGAAGTCGGTGTGAATGAGGTTAAAAACAAGATTCGGCCCAACCAGATTGAGTTGGTGCGGAGAGACTACGTCGCCAACGGCGGCTGGGAGACGTTCCTCGCCTACGAGGATCCCAAGCAGGATATCTTGGTCGCCTTGTTGCGATTGCGCAAGTGCACAGAAAAATACACGTTCCGAGAGGAGCTCATTGGCCAGCCCACCAGTATGGTGCGAGAGCTCCACGTCTACGGTACTGCTGTGCCCGTTCACGCCCGAGACCCGCGCAAGTTCCAGCACCAAGGCTTTGGAACATTGCTGATGGAAGAGGCCGAGAGAATCGCCCGGGAGGAGCATGGCAGCGACAAGCTAAGCGTCATTTCCGGCGTTGGTGTGAGGAGCTACTACAAAAAGCTGGGTTTCTGGCTGGATGGGCCCTACATGAGCAAATGGCTCGATGGCCGACCACAGGAGGCTTAGAGGAAATGCGGAAAACATTGCACAACGGCGTGGAAGAATTGGAGATACCTCATGGCGGGGAAAACTGAATGAATTTATATGTGGCGCAATTGGGTCATGGCAGTATGAGTTATGGCGACTTGAATAAAAAGAATCATCTCATTTGACAACTAATGTTGTGGTATCCCCCTCCTATATCCATGTCTCGGGTGGATATACACACCCTTGTAAATGGTTTCCCCGTTGGGAAGATCGCGGGGCTCACTATCTCAGCCATGACCTGCTTATCATTCATTCGGGCCCAAGTAACCCCGCCATTTGCTTTACTTTTTATGAATTTGTCTCAATTTGATTCCCCCAAGCCTTGAACAAGATGACTAAAACTTCTGTTGGCCAGTCTTTTGCTTCTCCCTTGATCGTGGACCGCCACGACAAAGTCTCGACTATTCCCGACAAGATAGTCAAGCCGTGGAAGTTGCCGCCTCAAAAGGTGTACATTTTTCGAAACGCCAATGTGGTAGACTCTGCTTCTGGATTGATCATTACTGGAGTCACTGTAAAGATTTCCGGTGGCTTGATCGAATCTGTTGGGTTGGATGTGGTTGCGTCGGCCGGCGATGTGATTGTCGACCTCGAGGGAAAATATCTATGCCCCGGACTCATTGACTGCCACATTCATATCACCTCGGTTCCGGGAGATGACGGCCTCAACGGCAGCACATATGGAACCGACCCAGCAGTCTCATACTTTCGACAGCCCTATGTTTGTGGCCAAATACTTTCCAAGGGCTTCACAACTCTTAGAGATACTGGTGGCGCCACGCTAGCGCTTAAAGAAGCCATCCAAGACGACGTGTTTCCGGGGCCAAGAATGTTTATTGCGAACAAGGCCCTCTCGCAAACCGGAGGCCATGGAGACCGCAGAGGAGCACACGATCACCAAAAATGCTGCGGAGACGTAGGTGGTCTGTCTACGGTTGTCGATGGAGTATCGGAATGTATCCGTGGTGCTCGGGACCAGCTCCGCACTGGCGCCGACTTTATCAAGATTATGGTTGGTGGAGGCGTCGCGTCTCCCACAGATAGTATCGAAAACACACAGTTCACAAGAGCAGAGATTCAAGCTATCTGTGAGGTTGCAGACAGCTATGGAACATATGTGACAGCCCACGCGTATACGCCCAAGGCGATCCGCCATGCTGTGGATAACGGAGTTCGAGGCATCGAGCATGCAAACTTTATTGACAACGAAACAGCGGTATACATGGCACAGAGGGGCATCTGGCTCACCCCGACGCTTGTTGCTTACGCTGCAATGGGTTCTGATAAATACGCCGGTTTCCTCCCACCAACTAACCTGGAAAAGAACCACCAGATGCTGAAGCGAGGTCTGGAGTCGCTGCGTATTGCGCATGAGGCTGGAGTAACCATATGCCACGGATCTGATCTGCTAGGACCACTACAGGCAGAGCAAAGCAGAGAGTTTGGAATCCGTTCACAGGTGCTGAGCAGCAAGACGGTTCTCCAGGGAGCAACGATAAATGCAGCCAAGATGCTGGGCCAGGAAGAGTTTCTGGGACAGATCAAAGCCGGGTTTGCGGCGGACATTCTTATTCTAAACAAGAACCCACTGATTGATGTTTCTATTCTGGACGAACCCGAAAAGAATGTTTTGGCTGTTATCAAGAATGGGCGGGTCTACAAGAGCCGATGTTCCACACTGCCCGAGGATGTGAAACAAGGATATGGGGTTTATTGAGTGAACCAAAACATGTCGATAGAGAATGAGACTGTTGGATTTGAAACCAGATATAGACTGCGATTTCGAGTTGCCTAGTTCGGCCTCGTGGTCCGATATGAAATGCGGGATGGTTCGGATCGGCCCCCCCGGTGCGGCTTAACCAAGGTTCCGTGTAAGCGCCAGCCATGATGATAACTGACGGGCCCTTGCAGCAACGATATATCTTTTGACATTTGATAGAAGGAGATCTATGGTGAATATGAAATATAGAAGAAAACAATAGATACGTGCAACATAAAGAAAAAGAAACAAAAGAGAAAAAAAAAGAAACCGTCGGGTTCCCACTAAAGTGATCTTGTGATGACGCAGTCAGCTGGCCTCAAGCCTCAGGACGTTTAGAAGCCGAAAGTATGCGGCATACACAGCCCGCCATTGGCCCAGGCCGCTTAGTCATTGGCAAGCAACAACGTTTCGTATGGGGAGGCCGCAATTTATCGTCTCGAAGGATTCCCTCCTCTCGCCCTCAACTCTTCACGATGAGTCGTCAACGTCATGTCGGTCCGTCGAGATGACGCCCCAGATTCGCAAACCGGCGTCCTCCCGGTGATGCCCGGGGACGCCCTCCCGGACCGCCACCCGCGCAGCAATGCCGCAACCGCCGCCTCGGCCGCCGGCGTCCGCGCCTTGAGCGCCCAGGTCGTTGCCTTTTACTTTCGTGCGCCAGCAAAGGCCTTCTTCCGCACCCGTGTCGACTACCTTGCTTATGCCCGCGTCGTCCACCAGGCCCAGACGCGCATCTTGATGAACGCCGTGGCTGCAGACACGTCCTCTTCCCGCCTCTCCCAGCTCATGCGCCAGGCCTGGCTGCTGGCCAGGAGCACCACCCCAGGCGTCTTGACGTCTGCCATTAAACACCAGGGATGGGGCATCGTGCCTCACCAAATTTTGCCGCCGCTCATTGCCAACATCGGCGTGGGCGCCGTTCTGTACACTAGCTATCTTCAGATCCTCGCCCGCTTTCACGAGGAGACTGGCCAGGCCAGAAAGCGAGTCTATCCGCCACCTCAGCCAGCTCACACCTTTGCCGCCGGATTCCTCGCTGGAGGCCTGCAGAGCGTCCTGGCCGCGCCGCTGGACGCCCTCCAGGCCCGGTACGATCACCGGGACTTGATGCCCAACGACGGGAGCAACAAGCCCCGGAGCATGTGGAGCTTTGGTGCCGAGAAGCTCCGTGAAATTGGTCTGCGGGGCATTTTTGCCGGCTGGTCCCTCTCTTTTCTCAAGGACAGTCTGGGCAGCGCCATCTTCTTCAGCACCTTTGAATACGTCAAAGCCCAGGGCTACTACCGCTTTGTGACGTGGTACTATGGCGGCCTTGCCGAGGACATCGTCGACGTACTCGCCATGAAGCGCCCGGCCCACAAGCACCCGGAGCCCGGCCACATCTTCATCCGCCCTCACTACGCCCTGGAGCCCATGTTCCTGCTCCTGGGCGGCCTCAGCGCCTCCTTCACCCAGCAGGTGCTCCTTCACCCCCTGACGCACTTTCAGGTCAAGCACTGGGACCACCTCGAGGAGCTCGACGCCAAGGCCGTCAAGCTGCGCCAGGCGGCCGTCGCCAACCCGGACAAACCCCACCGGCGCTGGCGCATGCTCCGGGCCTACTACCATGCGTACCAAGAGACGCACGCCGTGTGCGCCGCCGAGGCCGCCTCCGAGGGCTTATCACTGAGCCGCTGGCTCTACCGCGGCTTCTGGTGGAACGCCATCCGCCAGGTGCCGAGCACGAGCGCGGGGCTCATCATCTTTGAGTTGATTCGGCGCAAGTACGGGTTGGGAATGGAAGAGGTGCGGATTAACAAGGACGGTTATGATATCCTGCTACACTAAAGCGAGCATCTGGGCAGGCAATGGCGTTGTGAGAATTATTACACTGTGTACATGATAGACTTTACTCCTCTTTGGTCCCCCCCCCCCCCTTTTTTTTTTCTCCTTTACATTGGACGATATAGAATCATCATCCCCATGCATGAATAGAAACGAGAGCCCAATGGCTCCTCTTCTCATTTCGATATACTGGCCCCTTTCGCCTCAATAAACACATGAACCAGCCCCTTTCCAAGTCTCATCCAGAGAATCAAGTACAAGGTGAAATCACAGGCGGGAGAAGAAGAAAAGAAGAAGAATAAAATGGCGGCGCAAAAAAAAAGATATATCATCAATTCCTAAAAGTCCTCCCATTCCGCCACTCCCCACAGTCTTGCCACCGTTTACATAACGCAGACAAGGCAGACCACTCCAAATCCACCCAACCTACCTTACCGTCCCCGCCCCCTCCCAAAGAACCGTGCAAGATCCTTAAACTCCATTTGCAAAACCAAAAACACTACATCCAGATGTACGCGTCAGAGGTCCCACCCGAAACCTAACCGTTTCCATGCCATTGGTCGTGTCGTGTTGTTGACAGCCCTGTCCTACTGATGTGTCCTCTAGCCACGCGAGTTTGAGGAGCCGCCAAAGTCGGGTTCCCGGTCAGGATGGTGCTTCTTTTCCTTGCGGCCCTTGATGACGAACTCGGATGCGATTTGGATGTGGTCGGCAGGGAAATGCCAGTTGGGGAATGCGGGCACGCGCTTCAGATATTCGGGATCAGGGGGCCCAAGGATATCCACCACCTCGAGGGTGTTGGTCGAGTACCAGATGTAGTCGATAACATCGGCAAAACCAGGTGTGTAATTGGTAAAGGGCAGCTCATCGGCAGTGTGCTTAGTGTGTGCGTAAGAGTCTCGGAGGCTGAAGGGGTGTTCAATGCCGTCTCGGGTGAAGCTACCGTACTGGAAGTTGCTGAGTTCGAGATGATCGGGAGGAACGCGGCCCATAGACATGAGCTCGTATACTGACGAGTCCTCGGTCGAATTAAAGTCACCGCATACAAGTAGGGGGATTTCGGTGTTGGTGCGGTACTCCTGGCTCGGCGCTGGCTCGGCTTGGGGAGGAGGAGGAGCATCTCCTTCGTCTCCCGGAAGCACAATCATCTTCTTATCTTTGACGGCTGGCCATCTGGCGTACTTTTCGGCCAGCTTCGTAACATGCTCCATTAGAATACCAGTTTGAATGACCTTGACATCTGCCAAGGCTGAGTCCCAGGTTAGATGGACATTGACAAGGATGACGCGGGCTCCGGTCAAGCGGGATTCGAAGAAACAGATGACGGCAATATTGTCCTTGGGCATCACACGGTTGAAGACATCGTGCTGGTTCTTCATATCGGGTCTGTTAATGGCAATCGTTGCAAACTCAATGAGCTGCTTGTCGAGCAAGATGAACTTGCTCTGCTTGTAAAAGACGGCGCATCCATCAACAGACTGAGCGTCCTTTTCCGACATAGTCTTGGCGCGAGACTTGGGCCAGTGAACACCCTTGTAGTCCATCTGCGCCAATTCAGGGCTGAAATCCTCCTTGAAGGCTTCTGTTGAAACCTCCTGCAGGGCAAGGAAATCAGCGTCTCTAATACGGAGCTCCTCCAGGATGCAGTCCTTTCGGTACTCCCAGTTTAGGGCACCGGATGGGGTGTATCCATACGTCTGCTGGGTGGCATATTTATCACATAGGATGTTCCAAGAGAAGACCTTGACCTTTTCCAGACTGGAAGCAACGTCTTCCTGGATGATGATTTCTTTTCGGGGAGAAGGAGGTAGAGGAACTGCACAAAGTTAGTGGGCCACTTTGGCAAAATCAGCTGGAACATACTCTGGGCGTTTTCTCTGAGGGCATTGATCAAGCTCTTGGTTCCCTTCTCCATAATTTCCTGCTTCACGCCGGGCTCAAGTGGGTTACCCTCGATGCCCAGCATCTCCAGGAGGTGGAGTGAGCCGAGCTCAAAGGGCAGTTCTTGAATGTTGTTATTGAACAGAAGGAGCTGCTTGAGGTAGGTACACATGCCAATCTCCGGAGGAAGCTCGGAAATCTGGTTGTAAGAAGCATCGAGATGGCGTAGCTGTCGCAGCTCACCAATCTCCTTGGGCAGACGAGTAAGCTTGTTGGAGGCAATGTAGAGTTCATTCAGAAATTGATACTTGAACAGTTCCGGGGCCAAGTTCCGAAGGCCCTGACCACTCATGTCCATATTGTGCCAGTCCTGTCGCTTTGTGTCCTTCTCAATTGCCTGCGGCCTCCTTCTATCAGCCGGGTCATTCTCGCCATCCGCTTGGGTTCGTCCAGTGGTGGGGGGAGGGCCGCCAATGCCTCTGTTTTCCGACGCCTTGAGCCTAGCATAGTAGTGCGGTTGTTGTTGATCGGTCATGGCGGCGTGAGCCCGCTCTGCTTCCTTGTGCATGCGCAATTGCTCCTGCCACATTTCGTTCTGGGGACCCTGTCCGCCGCGTGGCGTTGTGGAGTGGCCATTCTGAAGCGCGTTTGCGCTGAAGGGAGTTGAATTGGAGAGTACGCCTGAGGTGAAAGATGAGTGGTGGCTAAGGCCGTTCGTGTTGGGTAGTCCGTGGTCGTGCTGAAGTCCTTGGTGATGCTGGGCCTGAGATGGGTGTTGATGTTGCGAATGTTGATAGTTGTAGAGCAAGTTGGGAATACCTCGCCCGGCACCATTCAGCCGGGCATTGTGCCCCTGCTGATGGTTCTGGGAATACATGCCGGTGGAGAGTTAGGTGCTCAACGTCGCGTCGTTCCAGAGGAGGGGAGGGATAATTGATGGGCGCCGGCGAGCAGCTCGGCTGGAAATTGTGGGCGTCGTCAATGTTTACGGATGGAGGGAGAATGTTGTATAGTAAAACCTGTCCAGCCTATGTCGTTCATCGGCCGTGGTGAGTTGGAGTGCAAGGTCGAGACTGGTGGGTGGGGGGTTGATGGGTAAGCGCGGAGTCGACTGGCGCCTCACCCAAGGTTCAAGCGTAAGGACGAGAGGGGTAGCTCGCGTCTACGCATGGGCCCGTTGACGAAAGCCTCTCTTCGTGATGCTATATCGCGGAGCGGGAGCGGGAGCGAGAGCGCGGGCTGTCGGTGGTGTTGTCGGCGACGTCAGCTGGAGAGCTCATGAAAAGGCCGATATTGGTTGGGCCAATGTCAAGGAGGCTGGGGTAGCCGTGGAGCCAGGGAGCGGGGGTTGGAGTAGGCGATTTACTGTCGGCGAGGCTGATGCAATGGTGTCCTGCAGGTCCTACTGACGGGCGCAAGACGTTTTGCTGGAGTCGAAGGTGACCTGGGGTGAGCGAGGGAGCTGGTTAGCCAAAGCTTTGAGGCAAGACATGGCGAGAGGGGATCCAATCGCGACACGTTGCGTCGGCGTAACGCCGGAGGAGGAGGTACGCACAGAAAAGAGCGAGCGCAACAGGGCGATAATCACTAAAGATTCAACCGATACTTGGACAGAACGATAATTGTCGATATTACGGCTCCAACGTTAAGGCTTTGGAATACGTATCTCGGCGTGGTAAGGTCTCTGAATCTTCTACATCTGTGGCACGTGCGCTCTCGGTCACGTGAATCACAGCCTTTGACTATTTTTCACCACAACGGGACAGTGATCAATTGAGTTAAAGTTGAGGTGAACACTTTGATGTTTTTCACAGCTCAGGGTCCTGTCTCTGTCCAAATTGGCCTGGAGGCCAATGTGATGTTTAGTTGATGGGTTGCCCCTCCAGGTGCCCCTCTCCTGAATATGGTGGTTGAGCACGGCGGGACCGTTGACTAGGATGCCATCCCAGGCAGATCTCGACGGTGTTGAGAGCCACCGTCCAGATGGCCGACAAATAGAGAGCCTTGCACCCCAACTTCGCTTTTGCAAGCCAGACCCTGAACCACGGGAGGATTGTCAGATGCGGCCCAGACTTGCTCGGCAGTCATGTCAATGCCGCCATAATTTCATCCAAAGGTGCAGGCCCCTGGTCTCTTGTGTTGTGTGAAAGAGAGGAATAAGACACTGCATCATCAACGTTCCTGTCCGACTCATGACCTAGCCAACGACCCATTCGCTGGGCTGGTGCACAAGTCGAGCGGCGTTTGACAAACAACTCGACACTTCATCGAGCGGGTTGGCGGCGAGGCTCCACTACGACAAGCCATTCCCATTTCTGTAAGGGCTTTACAAAGGAGTCGTAGTCCCAAAGAAGCAAGACGCAATGCCGAGTCAGAGCATTGTTTGCCCCCATCAGGCCTCTTGTGATTCTCTGGGACCCCTAGGGACCCCTTAGGCCCCCTTTGCTCAAGGGATGTGAATTGTTTGTGGTTGTGGTCAACCCGCAGCCGTCCAGGTGTCCACGACAATGGCGGTGCGGCCGATCAGCTCCCTTCGCTGTGACCGAAACTCTTGGCGCACGATGCGATCGAAACATGGATGCATTGGAAATAGCCTGCGTCCAGCAGCGCACGCAGCAAGCAACGGCAAGCACAGACAGCCGAGCCGGCGCACGCTGTCGGGGCACCCCATGAAAGTGAAACTTGGGACCAGCACACGCAGCTACCTATGTATGACAGGCCACGACTCGACAAGGGGGCTGGGACTCTAGCCTCCCGAGAATAGCACTCCACTGCCTGGGATAAGTGGTACTCCCTCCAGGTGGTTCGGTTCGAGTGGTTAGAGTACCGGCATTCTTCTAGAAACGGTTGGAGCGCGGTAGCTTCTGAGACGGATCGACATGTTGGGCGCCGAGTCTATTCTCGCCGTGCCACGGCCGAATAATCAACAAGGCTTGGTTTTTTTATTCAATCTCGGCTAGAAAGCTTGCTTGGGAGGCATGCCTGTGAAAAGTCTGGTAGACAAAAAAGAAACGAGTACTGTAGCCCTCCTGCAGGTGTCCGGCGCAGCAGGCCAATGCCCATGCTGGGCAGCCAGGCACAAGAGCTGGTGGAGATTCGGCCGTCCCTCGCGCATGGCGGCGTATTCGGCGACGACAATCCTGCTCGCGACGATGATCATGCCCATAAGCCACCGCCTATCCCTCCAACCGGGTGAACCTGGCCGCCCTGGCAGCAAATGCTGCCGCCATTGCTCCGGGGGCCCAGAAATGCTGCCGCTGGCCCTTCACAACGCATCACTCGCCCGCGTGGACACCACCTTTTGCTACAGGTTCGCCTTTCTTCTGCGGGGAGAGCCAACAGGCGGCCGTCACTCCACACCCTAGAACCCGGAAGAGTCGAATGGGAATGGCCCCTCGGATGGCTAATTGCAGCTGGCTGAAATCGAAAATAAAGCCTGTAATATGACTCTACCCGGGTGCTCACCCTGTGCATCCTTGGTATATAGAATGTGACCCTCGCCCTCTTGTCCTCTCCGCGATCCGACACCTGAAACTCTAGAGTCGCTCTGCCATTGTCTCTGCCCCGCCGCATCAGAGGCCGACCAAACTCTATCGCCCGCAGAGCTCGACGCCCGACCCCGTTTCAACGCAACTTTAGCACGGCGTCCCCAGGCCTCGCTTTCGTCCACTCCGGGACGGCCTATACGTGCTCCAGGAACCATCGTGCTGTGCAGGTGCAGCCGCAGACCCAGGCGCAGGCGCAGGTCGCCGTTCATCGCCAGCCCGGACAAGCACGAACCACTCTGCTCTAGCTCTCGCAGAGCCAGCCTCTCGTGTCGTGTTTTTGCCATCTTGAGAGGCAAGGCGTCTCACCATTGCGTCCGAGGCAGCGCCATGGTCGCTGCCCTCATCTCACCTAGTCTACAAAGAACTAGCCTGGCTGCAAAGGCGCAAAACATGGTCGCCACGGTGCTCGACCCCTACAGGCACCAAGACACAGGAAACCGGGACTTGCAATCCTTCCAGAAAACTTGGGCCTACTGGCGCAACGGTTGAGCGCGTTCCCAAGCGCCATCGATACGTCACATTCAATTGCGAGGCGGACGAGCATCCCAATCCCCCATAATCCACTCTCTATCCGACCTCCGCGGGTACGCCGTCGCGATTGCTTAGCGCTACCGCATTGGCCCAAACCCGGGGCAATATTCCTTGCTTGCCGAGGGGATCACGGACGAGGAGGGCCAAAAAAGAAGTAGGATCTGGCACTTGGGCACCGCCGTTTGCCTCTGTTCGTGCAGCAGGTAGGACGCCTTCGGCAACCCAGATTCAGAATACTCCCGCTGGCGGGCGCACCCTTGGTGGCGTACAGGTGCGACCATCGCATCGCATCATTTCGCAAAAAAAAAAAAAAAACGCTCTCGGACAGAAGTCAGGGGCCTCATCCTAATCGTTTAGAGGCATTTGCTCCCCTTGTCGAGTCAGGGTCGCTCAGGGGAGAGCCGTTCTGGGATAGCACACGGGAGGCGACAACCCCGTTCCGCGGCGAGGGAACCGTTCTAGAAGGCCACGACACCAGTTGAGCAGCGACTCGTGGTGGATACGGGTCAGGCACAGGACGCCTGCTGGCCGCAGCAATTGGCGGTGCTTGGGTCCCCTAGCGGCGGTGGAACGCTTCAAGCCACCCCTGTTTGGTACAGAGGTTGTCGCCCTTGGTTTGTTCCCTCTTCCCGGACTAGAACCCCCCCCCCTTCCCCCAAAATCGGTGGTCCGCGCCAAACGGGATAGCCCAGGGCCGCAACAATGTCGGAATGGAGCGGATTCATCTACGCCTCTGCCGCCCCTTTACCCACCTACGCTCGACGGCCAAAACGTGAAAAGGAGCGACTTCCCGACGATCCTGGACACTCCAATCCAGCACTACGAGACCATAATCGCACCCGTCTCCCTTTTCGTCACACAAGAACCTCGAGCGGGAGCCAAGGCAGTCGGTCGTCCCACGAGTCGACTCCGCGCACGAGCAGCAGCCCCGCCGCGGGGGCAGACGACGGCCAGCATCAACACACGCAGTCCGTGTCGCTCGACTCGCCTGCGTCGTCCCCGTCGAATCCCGCATCGCCCAAGCCTTTATTTGGGCTCGGTGGCGCTCTCTCCCCCTCCGCCTCGTCTGTCTTCTTCAGCCGAACGGGCACCGGCGACAAGAACCGTGCTCGCAATCGCGGTACACGCAATGCAGAAGCCCTGTCTATGGACCTGAAAAATGTAGCAATGTATACAGACATGGAGCTCAACAACAGGCCCATGACGGGCACCACCAAGCAAATCAGCCTCCCCTTCACCCGCACCGAGTCCGTCTCCTCGGCCAGCGGCACCACCACCCTCTCCACACACACCATGACCTCGACCGACCCGTCCAATACTTCCGACAACCCCGCAACCAAATCATTTGTCGTGCGCAATGGACGCACTTACATCAACGACCCTACACTGCAGTATCCCCTCCCCAGCGACCTCACCGAGCTCCATCGACAAAGCCTTCGCACACTGCTTCTGATCCAGGTCTTTGGAGGTCCCATCACCTCACCAGCATTAATGGCGAACCCACCCAAAAAGGTACTGGAGATTGGCTGCGGCACCGGCTTCTGGAGCATGCTGTGCCACCAGTACTTTAAGGAGCGAGGGCACAATGGCATTTCGTTTACCGGCGTCGACATCGCGCCGCTCGCTCCGGGCAGCCTGTCGGCGCCCTCTGACGCCAGCAAGCCTGACAAGGACATGAACTGGAGATTCGTTCAGCACGACCTCCGGCAGCTTCCCTGGCCATTTCCTGATGAGGAGTTTGATCTCATCATGGTCAAGGACACTTGTCTCATGATCCCTAACCAGATGTATCAGAGCTTCATGGAAGAGTACGTACGGATGCTCACGCCCGGCGGCACAGTTGAGATGTGGGAGAGCGATACTACTTTCCGAATGTTGCGACCCCATGTTCCCAGCACCACTGCGAATGAGGAAGCCGAAGATCACGAGATTGCCATGAACCTCGGTGCCTATCTCATGACAGCCAACACACCCCTCTCAGCCCCTCTCAACACATTTCTCGTCGAGTACAACCATTGGCTATCCAGGGCTCTCGAGGCCCGCACCTTGACGGCTGTTCCTTGTACCCTGATCGGTCCATTCTTGCTCCAAGAGTCGGAGACTTTGATGGAGCTCAAGTCGAAACGTCTCGCTATCCCTCTTAGCGAAGTCCGCTGGGAGCGCGAGGGGGTCGGCGGTGTCGTCACCAAAGATGGCAAGTCGTACGTGGAGATGAAGGGCAAGGGGCCACCTCATCAGAAGGTGGAGAAGAAGTCGTTGACCCCTGCACAGAGCGCACTGCGGAAGACGGCGCTGTTGACGGTGGTGCAGCAGATCCAGGCGCTGGAGCCTATTTTGAGAGAAGCCAGCGGCAAGAGCCTGGACGAGTGGGATGTTTGGCTCGGAAAGATGATGATGGATTTGATGAGCGAGAACGGAACGAGCTGGGGCGAATGTCTTGAGGTGGGCGCGTGGTCTGCGCGCAAGCGGATAAAAAACAACTGAGTCACGACGAGTCGAGTCAAGAAGAAAAAAGCAAAGTCATTTACGCGAATTACGATTAGCGGGTGACATCTGTTCATCACAGACTGCGCAATGGGCCTTTACGCCTACGCTCGGAGCGCAATTCGAGTTTATTATTCATCTTTTATGCCACGATACCAATCCACGAGTCCAACTTATGCCCCGCCCTCAAGCGTCAGGATCATAGCGTTTCCTGAGAGTGCGGTATCTTTTCAAGTAATATCTATACCCAATATTCAGTACATGAGCAGGAGAAATCAGGATACATAGGAAGAGAAGGATCGGGTTGGGAACAAGGATAAAAAACCTCCACTGGGCAGGTTTGGGGGACCAAGTAAATATGGCAAGCAATTCGATAGTGTATCATGGGACATAGCTTGATGGGGTATGACAATGCGAATGGTTTAAGCAAATTGTTTCTTTCTTTGCGCTCAGTGATGTCAAACATGTGAGAGTTAGCTGTAGCTGGTTGGATCCAGTTGGACTCGACATGTCCGAATTCGAATAGGCGGCCAGAGTACAATTAAACCAGACTTACAATGCTTCAATTTCTAGAAGCATGTCAGCGATAATCCTAGCAACTCAGTGTTTGAAAAGCAGACGTACCCTTTTTCACATATTCTGCCTGTGCTATGCCCTGACGAATCTTGTCTTCGTCACGCTCAGCTGCCTTCGACATGAATGCCTTGTGAAGCCGGGGTCTGAAATATCCAAAACCAAGGGGATATTCTCTACCAAGAAATAGCAATTCTGGGATGGGGGAGTCAGACACGCTGCAAGTGAGGCCAAGGACGAGGCTGAGGCTGAGTGAGGAGCCATGATACCTTTGTAAATGGCAACAACTTGTCGCCGCAGCTCGGGATTGGGTGGCGGCATTTCTGAGACTCAGTTCATGATTCGGCAATTACCCGAGCGATTAACCAAGTATAACTTCCAAGAAGGACAAATTCCAGCAATCTAGCGGTTAAAGTGTAAGAGTTAGAGTTGGGGCTCGAGGACTCCATCGAGGTAGCATTTGCCTGCAGGACAACCCCGCATCAGCCACCCCGAGACTGACCTGATGTGGCAGCTTCAGCCACACATTTCAACGAATTCGTCTCGCCATCCGGCTCCATCAGAACGTCAACCTAGTTCTAGTTAATCACCAATTGGCCAGCACAGTCGCGTTTCTCGCCCAGGACCGCCATGCCGCTGCTTTTGTCCCCTACATTGTGGCCGCGCCTTGCGCCTGCCCTCCACGTCTTCCCAACCCTTCAGCGCTTCACGCCCGATTTCGTGCCTCGGCACACGCCGAGCATCCCACCTGGCAACCAAGGCAGACCTCGTTTGACAGCGCAGCTCAACAGTATTCAATACCTCTACCATGACCTAGGTGTGCTGGTCTACGCGGGCGCCTCAGTCCCTCAGACCGTGGAGATTGGCAAGATACTCTATAAACTCAACAAGGGCGGCAGCACCCCCGCTGATTTGAGGAGCTGCCGAGCGGGAGGCACACAGGACTCCAAGTACGTCAAGTACAGACTCGCTACTGAAGACCGACACATTGAGAAGGGTCCAAGGGAAAAGGTCCAGCACAGAAAAGACTTGATTAAACAACACACTTGCTAACTTTAAACAGGATGGTTTTCTCTCATCAGCTGCCATATCCGAGCTAGGCACACAGGCCGCAACAAGATGGATGAATGAGGCAATGGCCGCAGCGCACAAAAGGTATCCGGACCTCAGGGCCAAATACTTTCGCGAGGCCTATGTCCACATCGTACGTGGCCTATTTACAAAAGGAATCATCAATGTAAGCAGACTTATTCATTGCCCCATCCCGACTGTCGCATAGTGACGGTTTGCTCACTCGTGGCACAGAAAACCATCAATGGGCCTAGACGCCTTAATATTGACGCCCACGTCCTAGCCACAAAGGCCCCTGGCGGTTGCACTATCACCGTGGAGCTCTACGCGGTTGGCACAAATGCCTACGTTGGCAAAATGATGGTGGGATGTGCTCTTTTCGAAGAAGACAATACGGTCATGCATAAACACGCAATACATCTCCTTCTCAAATCATGTCATACTCTGGAACTAGCAGCAGTGCCAAAAGTCTTGCGTATAACAAATGCCCTCTGGAAACTGGAAAAGGATATATGGGCAGATCGCGTTGATAAGGAAGAGTATCCTGATACACCTAAACAAGAGTGGACCAAACCGATCGAGAGTGAAACAGTAATAATAGAATAGAGCCACGTCTTATATTAACCTGACTCCCGATAGCGATGCAATTGTCAGCCACAAGGGGATGGTGATGAGACAGAGCATCAGGCACGTGTAAATTACACACTAGTGGCTGAAGTGAACTTGCATAGAAAGTACCTAGTAAAGCACTTTCGTTTCACAATACATTCACATAAAGCATGCAATTGGTTCTACGGACGCGTTAGCTCCATAACTCCAGACGCTGAGCTCAATGGGCCGCTCATTCACGTCTCAAAAGGCAACTCCCAGCCCCGTTCATTTACCGAGATTCGCACGATGTCAATCGTCGAGCATCCCGTGGCGCTTCCCCCACACTGGCCCAGGCCGGACACGCGACAGTGACCGGAAAACCGGGGAAAGGGCTCAGACGGTTACGGATACTGTACGGCGACATGGCGCACACTACAGGGTGTGACAGAGACGGTCGGCGGACCGGCGATTACAAGGAAAAAGCAATAATGGTGACAGGGAAAGCAAAACGGCTGCGGGCGTAGCTGCACGGGACGAGGTAGCGGCCTTCAGCGCCCAGCCTAGCAGCCTCCCGGGTGGTGTGGATGTGGGGGGCCAAAATTTTGGGACTTTTCGTCCTTTTGCTCGTCATGCAGCGTGGTATCGTGATGTGACTCCTTGAACGTGGTACATGCGGTTTGTGTTGGGTGTGTGCCGGGCGAGGATCATTGGTGAGGGTGGGGGGGGAAGGCAGTGCCGGGTGCAGATGCATTAAACATGATACAGGATGCAAAAGCGGTCGAGGATTGTCATGATGGAGGGCGGAGGGTAAAAGTACATCCCCTCAACTAACTACTGCACATACTATGTGAAACAGAGCGTCTCAATATGGGAGCGTTGAGCGGCCACCGGGATTGCCCGTTTTGGCCGCCTATGATGAATGTGGACATTCTGTCTCAGCCCCAGACGTGTTTACGTCGAGACGACACAAGACATGCAGCTTGATAGGCGACGGCAAAGGGTCTCCTGGCAAAATTTGTCTTGTAAGATGGGGATGTGGTTGTGGACTTTCCGATCGCCCCAGAATAAAAATACAAGATAAATACATAAATAAAATTTAAAATCAAAATTCTAAAAAAGAGCCAAGACAAACGGGTGATTAACAGCGCATCGACACCGACTGCTTGTACTCGGGACGCGGCATTCAAAACTTTGACAGGACCGGCTTTTGCCTGCCGATGCCCAACCAACTGCCAATCCTCCTGTGGGTGGACAAGCAAGCCGCGTTGGTGGCGCCGCGACCCCATGGCGCACACGGCGCATCCCGCGCGATATTATCAGTGTTGCACTGGTCAACAACGACAAGCCCTTTTTTTTTTTCCTTCTGTGCCGTCCGGGAGGGAGTCAGCAGTCCACCCCCGCTCGCCAGAGCGAGACCCACGAGTGAACGGAGGGTCGATCGGGGGGGGAGGGAACCCAATGGCATTTGCAACAAGGCGGCGATCCTTGGGTCCGGTGGTGGACAAATAAATGGCCAAGAGGTCAGACCACTCACGAGCCTTGTAAATCACTTCCCGAAGCAAAACGGCCTCGACATGTCCAAGTAGGCCTAGCTCTCACACCGTCATTTCCATACATCCCCGCTCTGCAAGAAAAGGAGGGCATGTATTTTATGTGTAAGACTTTCTTGCGCCTGTGCACGTGTGCGTCTTGTGGGCGCGCGAGAGCAGCGGAGACTGGCAGCTTGGATGATGTGCAGGGCCCAGGGTTTATCACGAGTGCCCCAACGAGAAGTGCCGGCCGTGGAGCGGGATTCAAAAGGGCAACAACGACGGGCCACACTTATCAGCAATGCGCAGAATGGGCCAAGACGATAGGTCAGCCAAGACTCTGGTGGTTAAACTTGAGCGTTTTGGGACGGGGGAGGGGTCGTTTTGGGGGATCATCGGACATTGCAATGTAAGTAGGATGCTACAGTAGCCTACACGATGTTGACCACAAGACCAGTCGTTTGTGTCAAGGACATGAAAAAGGATCCAGTAGGAGCCAGGGGGGTGAACAGAGGCTGGAAGGGCACAGAAATTACCCACCAAGGGCATTGAGCAAGCTGAGGTTGCAACCCGAGGGATACATGGTAGGGATTCAAATAAAGTCCCGACGGCCGTTATTTTTATTTTTTTTACTGCTGTCATCAACCCAGTGACGAAAAAATAATATCAAGGCAAACAGTGAATGAAATCAGCGGTCTACCGTTTCCTCGAGGCCATGTCCCTGACCCGTTGGCGCCGCGTGCGAGCATAATAGAGCATTGATTAGTGTAGACGGATCATACATCATCAGCACCCGCAAAAATCTCTTCACTGTGCCGCAGTACTGTGCATGTACCGATGCAAGTTTTCGAAACGGTGCCAAAATAAGGAACGAACCAGGGTTGCTCGCGTGGTGTGTGTGGGTGGGCGGACATCAAGAGCAGGACAGGGATGTTGAAGAAGCGAGGCGCAAGTAAAGGGGAATTAGCCTTTGAACAGACTGAAAAAAAAAAAAATTCGTCTTCTCAAACATACGATGTAGAGAAACAGAGGTGAAAAAAAAAATTCTCCGCTCTTTTTTTTTTTTTTTTTTTTTTTTTTTTCAGATCGACGCGAGGCGAGCGAGTAAGCGAGAGAGGATGCCGTGTTTAAGCAGGCGGTTATGTGCCCTGGTTTGGCCTGGGTTGGCGGAGATGTTCTTGGAGATGGGACGGGACTGGGTGGTAGCGGGATCCACCGGTTTAGAGGTGGCAGGGGGGTTTTGATATTTCGAGTACGAGATGCATTGTGTTTATAAGAGTCATGAACTTACCATTGGCTATGCAGCATGGCAAGACGCCGTGACTGCTGTTGAGATGCCGGCGACGAAGATCCCGTTGCTTTTTCACAAGCACGTTTCTTGTATGTGGTTGGGGACTGCAGCATGGTTCATCTGCCAACAAGCACGCAGGTCGGCCATGCCGTGCATCTGCCAGAAATTTACCTGCTTGTGACTTGCCGTTTGTGTTCAAGCTCGATAGGATTAAAGGAGAAAAAAAAATAACCCTGGCGGTGGAGGCAATTGGCATTCGGAGTTTGGTGTGGTGGAGTTGGCCATTGACGGAAACAGTCAAGGTCGACTCAAGAGGCTGAGGATCACACCAGCCGGCCGAGTGAACTGCCGGGGCCGACTTGAGATCCTGATGCAATGCTGCACTCTGGGCACTGTATACACATGTTGACTAACTGCTCTGTATGTTGGTTGTGAATTTTGCTTGTCTCGCATTTACATTGCCCTGACTCAAGATGGCATAAACTATGATGTATTTAGCTGATCAGGCCCCGGGTTCCCTTGTCTCTCCGCTCGGTATTACTCCCGCTGCTAAACGGGGTCTGGTGACGTCTTGTGGGCATGCTTATTCCCAAGCTCCAATCTCGCCTTGGAGTAAAAGGTGTTGTTTCGGCTCTATTTTATTCTTTGTTCTGCCGGCACAACCTGGTGCATAGGGGGCCGTCCACGGGTCCGTGTCCGTCCGTGACCTCGTCTGTGTGTCTCCCATGTGCTCCGTCTCCCCTTGATCGACCTCTCCAATCGGGATGACAAGAGCGACCCAGGGAGAGGAAAGCATATGGACGGATGGGGGTTGCTGAGGATGAGGTGAGTGAGGTAAGTGAGGCGCCGACAAAGCTTAACCTCGCTCTGGACACTAAGAGCGACGGGGCCCCTGACCATGATTCGCCCAATGGTCCGGCCGAAAAGAGTTATTCTCCGCAGACCACGAGTGTCATCAGAACAGAGCCGCTGCTTGGAGGGTTACCCCCGCGCTCGACAGCGAGCGACGGGACCCTAAGTTGGGTCAGAGTGACGATGAGGCTGGAAGAGAGGCGCGCCCACCTGTACCGGCATGTACCTTGTTTTGCGCAGCTTGTTGGCCACCAGAGAGGATGGCCATGCACGCGTCGCGCCGTCTGGCCTTGACGATTTACTGGGGATCTTCACGTCAAAACCCACATGTACGTGTGCGTTGCATGAGCTGGCGCGCCGGATGCCCGGTGAGCAACCAGTATCACGATGCGGAGGCATGATGCAACTGGAGGCTGTGCTGGCAATGCAACTCGCGAACAAATCTGACAAGCTCACGAATCAGCGCCAGGCGAACCACCAGCGGCGTCAATCAGCGGCGCTTGATGACGGATATGGGCTGGAGGGCGCATCAACTTGTTCTATTGATTCGACCTTGTCGTTTGACTTTGTACAAGTCTAGGCATCTGCTCCTACACACACACGCTACACAGTGTGGTGCAGACGGTGCCATTGGACCAAACGGGGGCATCTGGTCCGTTATCTTTTTCTTGAATGAGCAGCAGCAGTGCAATCGAGAATGCAACGGTAGGAGGCGATGAATCAATCGGGGAGATGCTGAATTGGTCGGCAGATCACAAAGCCATGGCGCGGGGAGCAGTGTGCCGAGCACACACTACAGGCCAGAGGAGGAGCTGGGAGCACTGTCAGCGCAGAGTAGCGCCTCGTCTCGCGCCGAGCTCTCGTCTCATCTCACCCGATCCTTGCTTGACCCATGTCGAAGTACGGTATCTTTTACAGGGCAGCAAGTATACGGCCGTCACATAATTCGTTGGCACAGGGAAGAGCGCCCAGCAGGTCTGCATCGCCCAGGAGCCAGCAATGGCTAGATATTCCTCTGTCGTGTAGTCACAATCAACACAACCGCCTCACTTGCTTGCCCTCTCAAGAGCCCCCCCCTCCAGCCTCGGTACCCACCCGCTACTCGTCGGCCCTGCAGAAGCCCTCCAGATCTCCACCCGCAAAACTACGCCACTAGCGCCTCTAAAGTAGATCCAGGTAACCCCTCTTCTTGCACAATCGGTACCTGGCGCGGACCGGATTCCCTCAAATCCCCCCCCTACACCCACTAAAGCTTCAGTGGCATCAGTGGCCATGTCGGACCACGCCAGGAGGGCTCCAGGCCCCCTAGGCACACAGTGCGAGTCCAGAAAGCCCCCCGCCATACCCGTTCTCGTCCATTCTTCTTCGTTTTTCTTTTTTTGCGTTGGGTGGCCCATTCCATCTTTCTTACTTATCGACTGGCTTGGCCGTGGCCTCCAAAAATCTCCCACCTCCACCAACCACACTTATCCACAACTCACATCCGCATTCGCAAAACCACCAGCTGTGCTCACAACAACAACAAAAAAAAGTCTCGCAACCACGAAGTCCAGGTCCCTCTACGAGCCACTCGCTCTCGCCACAATCGTTTTGTTTGCTCTTAGTCAGCCCCGTCGACCCCGTCGACCTCGACCCGTCCCGCGGCTCTCACGGGAATATCATCATCCTCACCACGCACATGTCAGCCTCCAAACCGACCTTTGCGACACTCCCTTCCAGCCCCCTCGCGGCCCCCAAACTTGCCGACGCTCCTTTCGATCTGCCTCTGCTCTAGCCTAGTCGACAGACACCCTTCCGTTCCCTCTTGCAGGTCTGCTTCTCCTCGACAGGCTCACCCCGGCTGCCGGCCCTGCCCTAGCAAGGCTCCTGGGACCGTCAGACTGTGGGAGAGGCCAAAAGACGCTGCGCATGCCTCGCGCTTCGAGTTCGGGTAAGCGACAGCAAGGCGCCGCCAACACCCGCGACACCCGCCACGAGAATGGGATTGTAGGTCCAGCTAGGCGACTCTCTGACAAGAAAGGCTCCGGCCAACTCGACGGCCCTGCTCGCCGATCCGACCATGGCGTCGCCGGCGCCGCAGGGTCGTCGATGGCCCCCAACGGTCTCGCGAATGGCTCCTCCAAGCACATTCTCGACAGCTCCTCGACCGACTCTCGCTCCCGCTCAAACGATGACTCCCTGCGCCGCTCCTCGCTCGCCTCCGAGACGTCATCCGAGTCATGCAATTCCCACATCGGCTCCAATGGCATCGTTGACGCCGGCCACCGCCAGATCGACGTCAACGCCATGAAGAATGCCGATGTCCATCGCGACTCCGGACCTCTGGACCTCGCCACCACCGTCCTCAAGTCCCTCCCCGTGCAGGACACTCTCGCCATCCTCATCATCCTTATGCACGTCCCTCCTCTCTCACTATCCGCCATCTACACTGTCTTCACCTTTCTCACCTTTGTCCCTCCCGTCACCACTAGCTCGGGGATGAATATCAATCTCGCCGAGATTTTTGACGGAAATTCGACCATGCCCTCTCTCGTCACCATTTTGTGCATGGACTTTTTCTTCCTCCTGATATGGTTGTTTCTGTGGGGCCCGATTCAGGACGCCATTCTCGACTTTGCCAAACCAGTAATTGCCATTACCTTGGGTGGGGGAACGAGTACGAGGGACGGAACCTCGCGCGGAATCACCACGTGCTTCATGTGGGTGGTCGGCCACCATCTCCTTCGTGGGACTAGGGCTCATTGGGGACGAGTAGTGCCGCACATCCCCGAGCACTGGCGGCTGCCTACTGTTTTTAACAACCCACTCGAACCATCCGCTAGTACGTACGATAAAAGAAGTGCGTATGGATGGGTCAAAAGTGTCCTAGCGATTCACATATTGACTCAAGGCATTGTTCGATATATTCGAGAATGGTATCTAAGGCGGGAAAAAGCCAATGCCTCGACCGGTGTAAGCGACCCTGAAGCAGGAAAACCTCCCAGCGTGTCCGGCGACACGGCCAATGAAGGCGGGTTTGCTACGCCAGACACCGAAATGAGCTATCAGCCAACGCCTCATATATCTACAAGCAAGAAAAGAAGAAAACAAAGCACTCAGGTTCGCCTACAACAGCCGTTGTGGGCAGCCCTCGCCAGCACAAAGATTGTCATGGTGAAGGAGTATGAGCTCTCGCATGCCACATCTGAGTCTGCGGGGTCAAACGCAACCGATATTCATAATCTAGGAAATGCCCCATTCAACAGCCAACCTGGCCAAATTTGGATATCCTATATTGGTAGTGACGAAGTATGTTTTAGCACCAGCCATTTTCCTGACGTCATTGAGGAAGAAGACGACTCGCAATCCAATGGTCATGCACCGCGGCCCTCCGGCATTGACACTTCGAAGCCATTTTACGTTAGAGTCAACAATGCAGTGTGGCAGCCCACGCGCATCTTCCCGGTGAATGAATCTGACGAGGAGTGCGAGCATGGGACCCGCTGGACGGGAGACATTTACGGGCTGCGACCAGCATCCAAGTATGTGTGTGAATTTGTAGATACCCATACAGACAAGGTCATTTTTACCACCAGCATCCGAACTGTTCAAGAAACGCTTCGAGAAACCGATGGTGCATCAACTGCTCTTCCTAATGGACAGCGCTCTCTCAGACCCGACTCGCCTGCCACCACCCTCAAGACGTCAATTGCTGCCGCCGAGGCCAAGCTGGCTGACGAAAAGGCCCGACTTAAGACGCTACGCAAGGAGTGGAAGACGAGGACCAATGCTCTAAAAAAGGACAATGAGCTGACTGACAACCAACTTGCGTCTGCCGGTAACCATGACGAGAAGTACAAGCAAAAAATCCGCCAGCAAGAGACGCAAAAGGCCCAGGCAGAACGTGATACACAGCAAATCGCTGATCAGCTCAAAAATTTTGACAGTGCACCAGAACTCGTCGACCGAAAGAAGAAAATTGAAAAATCCTATTCTTCCGAGAAGAAGGTCTTTGACACTGCGCAAAAGGCATTCAAGGAGCATAAGTCTGGACTAGAAAAGGAGGTCAAAGCCAAGGAAGTGGAAAAGTCGAATCTCAACACTCGTCGGAACAAGATTGCCACGCGTATCGCCAAGGTCGAAAATGAGCTAGCCAATATTGCTGATGCCAACAACCGCGGTCTGGATGAGGCCGAGCGTCGAAACCAGGAGCGTGTTGTGTGGCAGGAACATGTAGCAGGGATTGAAGCCAACTACAATGAGCGGCTTGCTCATGTCCGTGCTGCGAATGCAACCCGAAGCGAGCACATTCGAGCAGCACAGACCCAACTCCAGAGCTTCCACGAGTACATGAATTCGGCAAATGGCATGCCCTTTGAGATGATACCACCTCTGCCTGAGGCTGGTCACCCATCGTTAGGATCTCCCTTTCAGCCCACCACGAATGCTACTTGGAACCCGAATCCTGCCGCTCCTCCTCACTATCCGACTGGCCTGTGGCACAGCCCTGAGAATGTGCTTCCCTCGGTATCTGCCCCAACGCTACCAGCTACCTCGCTGTGGCAGCCGCCACCAACGGCACCCCCTTTTGAACCTCGAGCGACACGGTCCAGAGGGCGTAGCTCCAGCATGCTCAGCAACGTCAGTGGCTTTACGCAGTCGAGCGGTGAGGACGTAGGGTCCCCACCAATGGATAACTACCGGGTCAGACACATTTGGGCGAGCCGCACCAGAACGCGTGACAGCGGGGGCGGAAGCAGCGGAAGTGGCAGTGGCAGCAATGGCGATCCGACGAGCCCGAGATAGGTTTCCCTTGCAGGGAGCCCATGCCTTTTGTACAGGCGGATGTTGCTGGATTGATGAGCTAGCCTGTTGAATATTGCTTTGCAGAATAAAAAAAAAGTAGTGACTTGTTTATGCTGTTCTCTCATGATTCACCACTGTGCTAACATACAAGGCAAACGTAAAGTGATGATTTTTTTTTGTATCATTATTCTTCCTGTCACACAACCATCAATCAAGTCTGTCCAATTCCGGGGGTGTATGAGGTCGAAACGAGTAAGTTGATGAACGTCCGGTAAGCATGTGAAACCACGGTACATAGAGTTGGTCCAATGACCGATGCGGAAGCTATCTGCGCATCTCAGAGTGAGGCCCTTCACGTCACTTGCTTAGCTGGCTTGTTCGGTCCCCTATTCGAGCCCAGTTTTTACCATCGGCTAGTTGGCGTTTTGGTTTACGGAGCACAATTTGCCATTCACTTAGTAGCGCGTTTTAATGTTACGAGGAGGAAGATTTGGTCATCGCAAACTTATTGAAACGATGATGTCCATTTTAAAAGTAGCTCGATTGTGACCAATCAATTTCGAGTTATGATCAAATAACCTATAGCTCAAGATCCAAGTCGGACGCAAAATTACATTCAGAAGGTTGCGTGTCGTTCTGAGCCATGATCTCTATCAACTGTCATTGGATCATCGCGGTCTCGTCAAAGTCGGGCTGTATATGCCCATTTGTTTCGCGTTCTTGGCCATATTGTCAAGTAGAACTCGAAGAGACCTCTTCTCAAGCTCAATTGTTAGGTGTCAAGTTCAGAAATTTATGCAATGGTCACCCTTGCCTTCTCAGTCTTGCACAAGCCCCTGGATAAATAAATAGAGTCCCCCAACCACAACACTTTTTGAGAGAAACTTAACATGGTTGTCCCCATCTGATTTTATGGCCTTTTTTTTTCTTGCTCTACTAACGCCACCGTGGAAAATAGAGCTGACTCCAGGTGTTTTACCTTGGTGCTGTCTTTGGTGTTGAGCGGAAACACTCTTTGACCTTTGCGCTTTGATTATTAGACACTTTAGCCGCATATGGGTTTTTGCGATACAGCACAAGTTGCTTCTTGGTGTGACCTCTGATAGTTTGTTAGATAGGCGAACGTGGTCACACCAGCTTTGAATCCAAATAACCAATTGTTATTTAACGCCAAATAAACCCGAGCTTCTTAAATATGTTACTCTGCCACTCTCGATTTGCATCACCGTCTGCTGTCGAGTCTTACCCTAGAGCTTGCGCCACACCCAACTCTAGCCACATCCGTCCCTGCATTGGGTTGGAACATTTGAGTGGAGCCACCTGTGGCCGGATTAAGCCACAGGCCTCAACAGGGAACATGCTTCAGGCCATGATCAATGCTAGGCCTAGTCCAGGAGACAACGGCATATATCCACCAAGCATCCGCATCCGCGACTACAGCGCCAACACGTCTCCTCCCCACTGAGTAATGGGATAGAGCTGGTACTTGAAGCCCACACCGTATCTCGAATCGTTCCGCAGCTGGAGATGCCTCCATCACCGCCATGGACTTTGTCAGTCCCCTCACAGACCGTCTCGTGAGCTCCCTCGAAGCTAACATCGACTCATTGCAGTGGTCGCGCCTGTTGAGCCCCCTCTCCTCCGGGGCCTCCCGAAAAGACCAGGCAAAGGATCCGGCAAAGCGACTTCATCGATTCGAAAAGGAATATGGCCATCTGCTCGTAAGGGCCCCGATGAGCTCCCCGTGCGCTGCGCCCGTGCGACACTTGGACTGACATGGGATCAATAGTCGTCATGGAGAGCCTCTGGCAACCTGACCAAGGACAATGATGCCGCCGAGAACCTCGAGATTCGCCTTCAAGAGCTTACAAACATCCTTAGCGACGAGAGCCGCCGTCCCCTACCGCACCCATGCATTCAGTACGCCTCAATCAAACAGATCTACGTTCCCATCGGCAAAATCGCCACGACTTCATATAACGAGTGGATTATCAAAGAAGCTGTCCTCTTCTTTGCAACACTCATCGAGAGCGAAGAGGAAGCATTTGTCGAGAATCCCACCTTTTCCGGCAGCTTGACAAACCTGCTGGTGCGCATCACAGGCCACAACAGCGTGCGCCTGGGTCTAGACACAGAATCCCGTGTTGTCGAGCTCGCCTTCAACATTACAACTAAAATCCGGCTGGAGCCAACTATTCTGCCAGCATGGTTCAAGTCGCAGCGCCCGGGGTCAAGCAGGGACGAACCAGATGAACGGGATCGCGACACGTTCGTAGGGCGAACACAGCGGGCCGACTTCCCCCTATTTTACATCCTAATGGACTATATCCATCACGAGGGTAAAGTGGGCGACTTTGCGCGCACGGGATTGCTGTACATAATCGAAGCTGCCTCAAGCTCCGGACCCCTGGAGCAGTGGATCGTCGAGAGCGACCTATCGACGTTGATGGCCACAGGCTTAGGTGCTTTGTATAGCCAGTTGAGCCGCAAGCTTGTGATTGATCACCTCCCCCACGATCTGCCACCGATCCTCGCCTTTTCCGACTACCAACACCCCACATCCAACTATGAAGTCATCAGCTCTTGCTCTCCCCAGTTTCAGTCACACCTGGAAACGTTTTTATCACACCTGCTGTTTTGGCAAGATGTCATGAACCACTGTCGGTCAGTGGAGGTCAAGTCGACGCTACTGGAGCACTTTCAGGTCATCTTCCTGCAGCAATTATTGTGAGTTATTCTTGCTACCGCCCCACACAATAAGCTTGTCTAATAGTTTAGATACCCATCACTGCTTGAATCTTCCGACATTGACGGAGGTTCTTCCGTAGCCGTTTTGACATATCTTCGACGCATTCTAGAATCTCTAGATCACCCCGATATGATTAACCTCATTCTCCACTACCTCTTGGCATTGCCTGACCACTTGCCCTCGGCGGATGGTGGCCCGCGCTCACTAGTGAGCATAGCACGCAAGCGCAAGTCGATGGACCTCGCTACCATGCTGGCCGAGAAGACAGAAACAGCTGCCTCGCCCTTGTTGTTCAACTTGGTGGATCTTATCCTCGCTTGCCTAAGGTCGCGTAACCAACAGACCATCTATGTTACACTTCAGTTGGTATCTGCTATCCTCAAGCGCCACCATCGCTACGCCATTATCACTCTCCTCAGAACCGACATTGTTCCTCTTACTGACTCCCGTAGAACTGTCGGTGCACACGAGCAAGAAGTCGAATACATCATGTCACTGGCTGGCAATATTGGTGGACATGATAACTTTGACGAAATCTACCAGAGCGTTCTTCAGGATACGTTATCCCGCTTGGAAAGCCACCCTTGCTCTGTCAAGTTGGTTGCTCCAAAGCTATCTGTCACCAACCCAAGGGGCCCACCTGTTGCCGACAGTCTACCGGGTGCTCCTAGGGAGGTCGCAGACCATACTCTACGTGCCGATGATCCCCTGCTGAATGCACTGCTTGATTTGCTCGAGACGTTTTTCATCAACCCCGTGGAAACGAACCTGTCAGTGACAGAGACTCTAGTGGATCTGGCTGTTTGCGGCCATATGAAAATTGAGGGATGGCTCTCTCGAAACCCTAGCATGTACACTTACGATGATGAAGAAATCGAAAAGCCCACAAAGAAAGAAGATAAAATTGCAGAAACAGATGATGATGACGATGACGAAGAGCTGGTGATGCCACCCTCGGCAGAGGAGTTGCAATTCAACTCATTGCAAAAGTGCCGACAGCGGCCTCAATGGGCACAGACCTCATTGCCTCGCATCCTGAGGGTTCTCAAACATTTACAGGAACAAGTGGCGTACTATAAAAAGACCATCCCTCGGTTTGACGACCTAGTACAGCAGCGCCGCGAAGCTTTCCAAACGGCCGACGCCATGTTGAACAGCGCCTCACATACGCAAAAAGCCACACCTGCACAACTAGAAACACCAGATCGCCGCAGCTCTGAAAACACGCCGCGCAGTGGATCGCCTTCTCGGCCTTCTGCACTAGAGGGCCTGGCCCATCGGTTGCTCTCGGAGCTGGGAACACCTAGCCGCACCGCTAGCCCCCGTGGACGCAAGGAACAGAATAGAAGCTCTGGAAGCGGGAACGCCACACCAGGCTCTAAGCCAGGCCTGGCTCCGCCCAAGGAGATTTACAGAGAACGTGAAACTAGCACACCTGGACGGAGCCAGTCTCGAAGTCGGGCTGATGATGGTACTCGAGTTAGAAACGAGACTGTAGCCAGTCAAATGGCTGCATTTGCGGCGATCGACCAGACCATTCTGTCTAAGCGAGTTGGTCTCCCGGCTGCAAGTGTCGATCCTATTCCTCTCAACTTTGACAAGAAGCCCATGCCTGAGCCTACCGAAACCATAGAGGGAGATAATGCAACCGCAGAAGCCACAGAGGAAGCCACAGAGGAAGCTACAGAGGAAGCTACAGAGGAAGCTACAGAGGGAGTTACAGAGAGAGTTACAGAGAGAGTTACGGAGGAAGCCACAGAGGGAGTTATGGAGGAAGCTACAGAGGGAGTTACGGAGGAAGCTACAGAGGGAGTTACGGAGGAAGCTACAGAGGGAGTTACGGAGGAAGCTACGGAGGAGGCTACAGAGGCTGCAAAGCCTACGGAAGAACCCCTTGGTGAGGTTGTCAAGGAGCCTACGGAAGAAGTTCCCGAGGCGGCTGCTAATGAAGCTACTGAGGAGACTGTTCCACAAGGCGATCATCACGAGACTGGAGACACAGAGACACATGGAGAGAAACCGGAAGAGAAAAAGCAGGAAGCAGACGGCCAGGAGACAGACACGGTTTCGGTGTCACATGTCGTCACCAACGTCATTGTCTTGCAGTCTTTCATTTTTGAACTGGCCAGTCTTGTGCAAGTGCGGGCTGGTCTTTTTGATGAGATCCGATTCGTGTAGGCTGTGTAAGATCCCGTGGAAGATACGCGTCGCGATTTGCGAGAACTGGAGGCAATTATGAGTTGAGTTTAGAATTTCACCTACATTCTCTGGTTATTAGTAGAACATGAGAGAAAATGGATACCTTTATGCGAGTCCACTTTTGCGACTCGTGTGCAAGTCATATTCTGTCAACGCCTGGCTAGAAGGTATCCAATAAAATGAAACAAAACAAAACAATTGTTTTATTCTTTGGTCTTATACCACTTGCTATTCTAAGAAATCTCCTCCACTTTCCCCCCTAGGATCCCTCGATCAAACTTATAAATAATGAATGAATACTTTTGATATGTAATTTTCTATTTGTTTATTCATGGATCAATTTATTTATCATCTATTTTATTTATCCCCTGCCCTCTCTTTTTGTTCTTTTTTTTGGCCATTAAATTGATACTTTAGAACAGTTGAGTTTTGTGGAGTCAAAGGTGAAGAAGTCACAAGGGCACAATCCTCCAAGTGGTGTAATGTAGATCGGCGCATCTATACGAATTCGCTTCATTTCTCACCTTCAGTCTTGACTGTAACGTTGGCTTGTATGAAGTCTTAGTGTCCTTTGTCGTGGTGGCGTGCTCAGAACCTGCCAACCTGCTGATTAAACCATGGGATCGACACCCCAGATTCCCCCGCATAGGGATGAGACAGGTGCTCAGCGGGCGAGTCAATTGGGGGAATTAGATATTCCGAGCCGTTGCGGTGTGTGTGTGAAAATGACCTGATGGCTTGACGTTGGACCATTTGAGCCGCTGCATCGCCAAGGATGGGGGTCAAGATTGCCAAGGCGGGTTGCGATTCCGATGACATGGATGAGGCTACACGGGTTTTGCAGTGGTGAGCACCGCGACGCGAGTGTCAAACGACCCGAGAAATAGGAACTTGTGATGGAACACCCAACCTGTCTCGAGACCTTTGATGGACAAAACAAGGTCATGCGCGCCGCCTCCTTGGTTGCCTCTTGTATATCATACCGACCGTTTCGCGCCCTGAGAGGCTCGCGGATAAACAAACAGCCTCCTTGCTGTCGTAAGCCATTTCGTAAATGTCGGCCATGCCTGTAGGTGCTGCCAAGCCGTCTATTCCCGAACGCTCGATCGGCCGAGTTGCTACCGGCAAGGGAAGGACGAACGTGAAGCGCCTCTCATAGGCAGCTCTGGAGCGGCTTCGATGGGGGCGAGGGCCCGGCGAGTGGAGACCGGGCCGAATGGAAATATCCATGTAGGGGATCCGCGGCCTCGGGTCCTTGTTTTTATTTTATTTTGATACCGTAGCATGAGATTCATGGAGCTCGAGAGAGATGGAGTTGTGGAGAGATTATGGGGATACGGAGATGTGATGGATATTTGAAGGACCTCGTGCTGGAGAGCTGGGTGTTGCGGAGTGCGCCAGAAACTGCCCGTTTCGGTTCAACTTGGGAACAAAAAAGATTCTGTCCCGTCACGAGGCACAAAGAGTATTTGATTATTGCTGCAATCAAGGGCAGGGGAAGCCTGATTGCCGGGTTGCGTGTAAGTCGCAATTCGTCATGTGCCTGCCGGTGTTGTGTTGTTGGAGTATCTTCAACCACCATGCATGGTTCACATGTGTTTCAACAACAGCCGCTATAATCGCGATGGAGTAAACCTTTTCTTTCTCTCTTCTTTTTCTAAACTTGGGGAATTGGAAAGCCCCAGAAAACCCCCCAAAGAACAGGCAATCTCAAAAATACAGATAAGGTGTTGCAAATATTTGGGGTCAACTTTCTTGCCAAGCTTAAACCATTACTTACCTGTCCCCGGGGAACCCATTCAGAGCACAAGATTGCATGGAAAAAAGAATGGGTTTACACCTGACCGAGGAGGAAGAAAAAACGGAGTCGATTCTCCACATACGCAGGTTGGATGTTCCGCGGCTCAAAAAAAAGGTGATGCGTCAGAAAGCTGGAACGAATCCTGGCCTGATGTTTACTAACAGTTGCGTGAACTAACAGTCTAAGCGATCAGCAGTTTTTTTTCTTTCCCTTTCCATGTTAATTGCTTCTTCAGGTTTTCCCGAAAAAAAAAAAAAAAAAAAAAACATATTACATCTAAGACAATCTCTTTAAGCTCATCCCAGACTTATTCGGCATCTTGTGTCTCGGGAGGAATCGATGGGCTAAAGTTTCTTATCTCCTTCATGTAGGTGGGACTCGAGAGGTGCATATACACCATGGCCTCCCACCCGGAGCACAATCACCAGGTTTGTCCATCACTCCACTTTTTCGCGCCCATATTTCTTAATTGACATCGGACCGTCTGTGGAGCCGCATACGGAGAATTAAGTGGTGACGTCGTTGCCCAAGTCTCAGGACCTTTTATTTGTTGATGCTGGTGAGAGATGCCGAGGGACAATAAAAAAAAACATGGGAAGCTGGACAGCGATCTCATCCTTCAAGCCCATTTTGGGCAGCAGCGGTACATTTTTCATGGAGTTTGTGTAGATGCTCATTTGTTGAACTTTTGGCGTCGTAATGGACCAGGGCAAACTGCTGTCAAGCGGCACTTGAACCCCCTTTGTGAAGCCTCAATCCAATTCAGTCCCAATCGAAATTTTTGACCAACATCCTCCTATTCTGATTGTTTCGTTGCGAAGGTACAACCATCCATGTCGTCATCAGGCCGTTGTTCGGCATCTTGGTGCCGGCAAGCCCTGGGCCGGCCCCGGTTTTCTTCAACCATGCCGGCGTATTGCTCGGCGGCAAACGTCACGGGCATTGCATGGAGATCCCCTGAGAGGGTAACTGGGGCGCTTGTTTTTTTTATCGTGAGTCCTTGATCACGGGGTGTCTCCAGACCCCTAAGGAACCAGTTTTTTTTTTAAACAATTTTCGTCTCCGCTGACTCCAGGTTGGAGAAGCTGTGAACGCCCATGGGGTGATTAAGTGGGGACTTACACTGCGGAGGATGCTCAGCAGCCGGGATTCCTCTTTGGAGGTTAATATCGGAGACACGAGAAAATGTAGGAGTGAAGTAGCTGGTGCATGCTATGCTCATCTATATAAGAGGACGCCCCTTGGCGGGATCGTCTTGTTTTATGAGGTGTTGCCACAGTCATCCAGCCATTAATTCACCATGCCCATTGGTAACATCTACGTGATAGCGGCCGTGTCGGTCGTTGGTGGCGCCCTTTTTGGGTTCGACATCTCGTCCATCTCGGCCCAGCTGAGCGAGAATTCGTTCAAATGTTATTTTAACCAAGGTCCAGAAGGACCTCCATTCAACAACAACCCGGACTGTAGTGGTCCTCGGTCCCTGGTCCAGGGAGGCATCACCTCGTCTATGGCCGGTGGTTCATGGCTTGGTGCTCTGATTTCTGGACCACTGTCTGATCAACTTGGACGAAAGTACTCTATCATGCTTGGATGTATTGTCTGGTAGGTTCGCTTCCTCCTCTTGGCACTGTTTGAGTTTAGTGTTCCCGTCTTGGCTCAGGTTCACCTGCACATGGGATCCACCACCCTACCTGAACCAGCCACTGATGTTGTTCTAGGATTATTGGCTCAATTATTTGCTGTGCTTCTCAAAACATTGGAATGCTCATTGCTGGACGTATCATCAACGGTATCTCCGTCGGCGTGGAATCTGCTCAGGTTCCTGTTTATATCGCAGAAATCTCACCAGCTTCAAAACGAGGACGACTTATTGGTATGCAACAATGGGCCATCACCTGGGGTATTCTCATCATGTAAGTGTGTGGAATAACTGACACCGGAATCATCCACTGATCGTTTGAAAGGTACTACATCTCGTACGGATGCTCCTTCATTGGCGAACAGACCTCTTCCGGCTACAACGCGGCTTCCTTCCGTGTCCCGTGGGGTATCCAGATGGTCCCTGCCATTTTCCTGTTCCTGGGCATGATGCCTCTCCCCGAGTCGCCTCGATGGCTTGCCAGGAAGGACCGCTGGGAAGAATCTCGTGCCGTGCTGACACTTGTCCATGGGAAGGGTGACCCCAACCACCCCTATGTTGCCGCTGAGTTTCAGGACATCAAGGACATGTGCGAGTTCGAGCGACAGAACGCGGACGTTACCTACTTTGATCTCCTTAAGCCTAACATGTTGCACCGCACAATCTCAGCCGCCATGGTCCAGGTGTGGGCTCAGCTTTGCGGAATGAACGTCATGAGTAAGTGCATTTTCCGTTTCAATACGTTCGGAGGCATCTTGAGGTATCTCGAGCTTATCAAGTTACACTGGTGTCTTATCGGATTCTGCATGTTGTATTTGATTCTATTGGCAGCCCCCAATTCATTTTACGTATTGAGTCAAGAACCATTTCTAATTGTTTCCAGTGTACTACATTACTTACATTTTTGAAATGGCTGGCTATTCCGGAAATGCCAACCTCCTGGCCTCGTCCATTCAGTACATCATTAACGTTATTATGACTGTCCCGGCTCTTATCTGGGTCGACCGATGGGGTCGTCGACCTACCCTCCTTGTCGGCTCCATCCTGATGATGATTTGGATGTTCACCAATGCTGGTATCCTTGGCAGCAAAGGAGTTGTTGTTCCAGGCGGTATCGACGGTGTCGCCGCGGTATCAATGAAGGTTTCAGGTGCTCCTGCGAAGGGACTGATTGCTTGCACATATCTCTTTGTTGCTTCATATGCGCCTACGTGGGGCCCTGTCTCTTGGACTTACCCTCCGGAGTTGTTCCCTCTTCGACTTCGTGGCAAGGGTGTCGCGGTTGCTACTTCAGCCAACTGGGCCTTCAACACTGCATTGGGTATGTGAATTTACGGATTTCTACGACGTCACCTTTTGCTAACATCTTCAAGGTCTCTTCACCCCCTATGCTTTTGCCAACATTCGCTGGAAGACATACGTCATCTTTGGTGTGGTGAGTATTGGTCCATTTAGTTTTGTATGAGTGTGTTCTGATTGAATCATAGTTCAACCTTGCTGCCACCCTCCAAACTTTCTTCCTCTTCCCTGAAACTGCCGGAAAATCCCTCGAGGACGTCGAGGCCATGTTCGAAGACCCGAACGGACTTAGCGTCTTGGGTATCCACCTCGGCACACCAGCTTGGAAGACGAGCAAGTCTACCGATGCGGCTCTCCGAGCTGAGACGGGTGATGTCGAGTCCAAGATCGCCCACCATGAGCATTCGGAGAAGACAGCTTCGCCTGCAGAGAACAGTGCTTAGTTTTGTGTTATGCGAAGAATAATGCGGGATTAGTAAATTTGCTGGCAAATAAGACTGCGATCGTATAAGGCCAGGATCTTTGTCGATTTGAGTGCGAGCAATCCGATTTTATGGTCTGATGCGTTGGTCTTGATATTGTCACTTTAATAATACCCCTTATATAGCTTTGAGAACTTAAAAGTATATGAAGCATGAAATAATTTGCATGAAGACTTATGCAATAACCACCTAGTGGAGATCTGCGACATCTTAATTGGGTAATCGTATAATCGTAAAAGAAACATCCAATCTTGGTTAAACTAAGCGTAGATGAACAGCGTGAAACCCTGGAAAATTGAAATGCGTAAAAAGTTGGAGCATATGATGTAAAGATGTTTGTCAAAGCTTATCCAACACAATCCTGATTCAAGAAGTGTTATTGAGGACTTGGTGTGGAATGGTGGTGTTATCACCTGGTCACTATTTCCTTGATCAATGGGTGCATCTTCATTTCAAACCCAGTCTCGATGGGGTGTGTACCATAGCACTCAATTGACACCTCTAGGGACATCAATCAGCCAATCGCAATCCGGTATGGTGTAGTGGCTAACATTTCGCGCTCTCATAACTTGAGAGATCAGTTCCGCGGAGCCCAGGGTTCGATTCCCTGTACCGGAGTGACTTCTCTTTTTGCTTTCCAGTCATCATTTTATTTTTCATAATGACTGTAATTGGCTTACCATAAGCGACGGAGTCCTCGTTGGGAGTTGGCTCCTTCTCATCTTTTAACATTTGCCACATCGGAACAAGTTCCGCCTCGGAAACGGCAAAGGGAAAATGGCAACCTCCTCGGTTCCGTAACTGTAATGATGGGAACGGGGAGAAGCATCTTTAATAATATATTTCTTGAAAAAATGACGACCTGAGGGCTGTCCCACATATTTTTATTGGCATTTGCCTGCAGTTGCTGCTCCGTCTCAAAGTAGAAGGAACCCGTTTCATTTCAGAACCGCAGATATTTGCCCAGGCATCCCGCAACAGAAAAGCAAAGGTTCAATCAGAGCATTGAAAGTCTGGTCAGGGTCTAACTAAAATACATAAGCTGTCAATACTGCAACTATTGTATGTTCAAATTTAGTTCTTTTGTATTTATCAAAATAATATCTTCTGCCAATAGCTTTCATGGATTTCTGTTTTTTAATAGACTTGGACTAATAGGGGACTAATTTAGTGGACATACTCGGAGAGAATCACTGACTACTCCTCGCCCTGGTCCTGATGAGTTTGGCTAAGTTGATGAGAAATTGATGTGCTCGGAATTAGGTTTCGCAGGCCTCCCTCCACACAACGCCGCGATGGTGGGTATCCCTGGTGCTGCTGAGGTTTGCTAAGAGACCTGTAGGTATGGAACATTAAAAAAAAAATACAAAGTAAGATAAAGACCGATTTTTATTGCAATTTCTAATAATGGGCGAAGAAAAAGATATGGGCTAGCCCTACGCGGGAAAGATTTTTCGCAAGCAATCGGTTGCCATCGTCATCTTTGGTGTGGTTAGTTTCTGTTACGCTGTGTAAGAAGCTCTAGGGGATCTCATAGCGTGTACAATATAATCAGAATGATGTTAATAACTTATTTGTGAAGGGTCTGCAGTGTCGGGCTTCTGGGCTGGATGTGCTGTGGAGGCGTGAACACCTGCACTAGGTAGTTGATTTATCCGGCATTGCCATGGGGAACCAGAGTGCATCAGCAAGGTCATTGCTGATTTAGGTACTGAGATAGCGTTGAACGTTGTATGGGGATGGATAAAAAGGGAAGCGATATATCTCGGGAAGGATATAATCCTCTAGCCCCTCGAATGTGATCATCATATATAGAAGGGAAAAAAATGATGTTTTATACTTAGGAATGATGTCCATGTTGGAAGAACAAAGTTGGTCTTTTTTTAGGCGACTAGAAGCATAGCATATTTGCTACGCAGTGCAGATACACGAGTTAAGCGGCTTGCGCATCGGCAAACATGACAGCAAATATTTGCTTATGGGCATCACCCTGTGCACGCTACGGGTGTTTCTTGAGGCTGAGATTGACTGGTGGACCGCACTGGCAGACTAATAGTTTCGGTGGGTTTGACAGCAGCGGGGCTGCGTGTGGATCACCAAACTCGGCTCCCGCAAGGAGTTTTCGGGGTTGTGATGGATTCCGAGCCGGGCCAACAATAGTTGCTTGATCACGCAAGCACCGGGTGTAAGCAGTGGAGATTCAATACGGAGCCGTGCCACTGACTCTGGACCTGATTAGATTGACGGCCTCCTTCTCTTGCTTGCCGTGTGTTCCAATCGCGTCGTGTTCCCATCCTCTGTCTTTTCCCCGCATTTCGCTGTGGATTTCTAAGCTCGCCTTCCCGATTCATTAATAATGTACCCATTCCGCTCCCGGGCCCACTCAGCGCCCTCATATATAAAAGCCTCTCCTTGTACAAGGCCAAACAATTCACACCCAACCCCATAGCAACCCGCCGCTTCATCTTCACCATGGCCAAGACTAAGACTGACATTACCCTCTATACCGTTGGCACCCCCAACGGTATCAAGATATCAATTCTGCTCGAGGAGCTCGGTCTTGATTACAAGGTGAGTGGAGAGTCTCATTGCCCTCACTCTTGCAAAAAAAAAAAAAAAAAAAAAAAAAAAAAAACACCACTGACCGCCGTAGGTCTACCCAATCAAGATGACAGACAACGAGCAGAAAGAGCCATGGTTCCTTGAGATAAATCCTAATGGACGGATCCCAGCCATCACTGACACCTTTGAGGATGGCAAGCCAATCAACATCTTTGAGAGTGGTGCCATCTTGCAGTATCTTGTAGACCGCTATGACAAAGATCACAAGGTATCATACCCTCAGGGCACTCGAGAGCACTGGGAAACTACGGGCTGGGTAAGTGCGCTAAGCTGGCTGTGTTTGAGGGCAAGCAGACTGCAGTCACCGCGAGCCATGAACACACCAAAATAGCAAGCAAGCAATTTGTGCTAATTTGAGCAGCTCTTCTTCCAGAACGCCGGCCTGGGACCCATGCAAGGACAGGCCAACCATTTCAAGCGTTATGCGCCGGAGAAGATTGAGTACGGTGTCAACCGATACGTCAACGAAACCCGCCGCCTCTACCGCGTCCTGGACACACAGCTTGCCAAGTCTACCTCGGGCTTCCTCGTTGGAGACAGGCTAACAATTGCCGACGTTACTTCTTGGGGCTGGGTTGCATCCCACAAGTGGTCTGGTGTTGACATCGCCGAGTTCCCCCACCTCGAGAAGTGGCTCTACAAGCTGCTTGAGCGCCCCGGTTTCGAGGCCGGCCGAAATGTGCCCACGCCTCACACTGCCTTTGAGACTAACAAGCTCAGTGAGGAAGAGCTCGATGCCAAGGCAGAGGCTTCGCGCACCTGGATCCAGTCGAGCATGAAAGATGATGCCAAGAAATGACTAATGAAGTCGTCGGAGAAGGTCTCAAAGATATGATGGGTTAATTTGTTGAATAAGGCAGCTGAAAACCCGCAGTTTGCGCAAAAACACAGATATGATGAATACATGATTTAATAATTATCCAATGCTGGTATCCTCGATTAACCATGACGAATCGATTTGATGTCATCGGTGCGGGGGACCTGCCAACGCAGATTAACCAGCCGAGCACGCAATTTCGGGTGAGATCTTTGTTCAGGGTGTAAAAAGGACTTGCAGATGATTGGAGGATTACACACGACTTGTTGATGCATGCGATCGAACAGCGTCAGCTTTCTCACGACAAGATCCAATATCTGACGAAGTAGCGTCTTATTGAAACCCTAGACTCGCCGAATTTTGCGATACTGTTCAACTAAAATCTCGGTAGTGATGTCTCCTTTCTCAACCAATGCTAGCATTGCAAACCCCACGAGCATGAATGAGCGCCCATATTACAACCCAACGATGTCCCGCATCCCTTTCATCAGAAAAATTGGCGGAGGCACCTTGTAAAGGTTAGCGATGCAAATGACTAGGAGATGGGCATACTTACAAAGCTATTGCTTCATGGGCTCAATCGGAACTAACCACGATTGGCTTGGTATCTGATGAGCGGCCAGCCATCTTGGCCAATGTCATGTGTGATGGTCACAGTGAGACACGCGGCGTTGTTGTATTTCTGTTCTACATCAACATCGTTTTGTTCAAGCGCAGCTCTTTTGGCAGGCTTGTCTTCTGCCGGCTCTGCAGGACGTTTGCGAGAACACACAACAGTTGCATCTGGCGCCTCGTCAAGCTCCCCCGCCATTTGCAGCCTCTTGCAAAATATCTTGTACGATTTTGAATATCCCCGAGTGGGCTCGGCGCGTGGCTTCTGCCACGGCCACACTGGTGCAAGGTCGTCGTCTCCGCAATCCGCAACTTTCGACATCAGCATGACGATTGTCCCAAGGGAAAAGCAAGGTTCTCACAAAACGTGATCCAGGCGGTCAGGTCAACCCAGTACCAGAAGATATTGGTCTCGATTTTGTCCCGGCCACTCTTGAACAAGGCTTTCGATACCGAGTACGCAGCGTTCATACGGTATTTGTGGATGTCGGCTTGAGGATCCTCCAGTTTGCGCATCCACATGAAGTACTTTGCAATGTAAGCCTTTCTCTCACCTGCGGCCGGATTATCCCCCACCCAAGTCTCAGCGAACCGCCTTCCTGGGTTGATGGGAGATGTATGCTTCCGATGAGACAGCTTGGATTTCTGAGAGCGGGGCATTTTCTTCATGGAGGGTGACTGAGAGAAAGAATGATGGAGGTTGGTTTTGCTTGAGGGACATTCCCACATCCTCCAGAAAGGAAATCCCGATGGAGCAGAATGTCATTGATTCACCCACTTGCTCATTTCAATAAAAACACTGCAACCTCAAGTCTTCTCTTGAACTTAGGAATAAAAAAAAGGGTCAAACTCGAGACAAGAAGAAGCAGGAGCCTACTTGTCGCCGTGTTCAGCTGATATGCGAGCTCCTCCCCGATGTTTGTTAGACGCCGGTCGTACCCGAGAATCATAGCACAACATCGAATTGCTTTGAAAATTCCAATGCGTTACTTAGCATTTTGGACTATCGATTGGACTCTTACTCTTGATTTAAATTGTTTCCTTCTACCTTCTTGTTTCAGATTGATTTTTGATTCTAATCAATTGGTGAATACTAGCATCAAATTTCATCTTTTAACTTCGACACAATCTATCAACAATAGTTATACTCATCTTCATCGCTTAAGAGTAGCGGTTTAAACCGTTCTAGAGAGTCTTGGCCGTTGCCGTCGGCATCATATTGGTCTTTAGGCTTGGCAGATTGTGGCCTTCTGTTTACCTAAGAAGAGGTAGGCAGCTTTCTCATAGTTTACATACGCAAAAGGTGTTGAATTACTGGGATTATGAAATACGGGAGCCTCCGTCATATAATTAAAATGATAAGAATTCTGCCTTGTAATAATGGAAATGGACAATAACTTTTGATATGAATGGACTCTGAACCAATTAGTCAACCTTGATTCCACGGAATACACCTAATGCTACCATGTAACAAGTGGCGCTGACAAAATATGGCAGCCCCAATGCAAGGCCCCCAATTCCAATGCCTCGCACCCAAAGCATCGCCATTGTCGGCGCACCGACAAGCGAACCGACTGTTTTGATGAGCATGACGATGGAAAATATATGGGTTTCTGGGTTGTAAGCCTCGTTGCTGCGATGCGGCGGGCATACGGCCGAGGACTTGAGCAATGACAAAGTGAAGACGGGTAAGGCAGAGCCTAGAGCATAGATCAGTAGCCAGGGAATTAGTACCCAGATCTTTGCAGAAACCGCTATACCCAACGCGCCGGCAACTGAAACATAAAGGCACACAATGGCATAGTGAACATTTGCGCTGTCTCCGCTCCTACCTCTAGAACCTCTCCTTGACTGGAGGAACTTGGGAATCACGACGGTAAGTAAAACCAAGTTGACGACTGCCTTCCCAGAGAGAAGGTATCCGGCAGATGCAAAGGTCCAGGAGTATCGCTTGGAAATGTATTGAACAAGTAGTTTTGTATCGGAGCTGGCAAGTGAGGTGAGAAAGAAGCTGAAGAGCAGTAGTGAGAAATTTCGAGGGTGACTGGTAACGATGACTTGAAGAACACGGAACCGCTCCAGTGACGAGTGCAAAAGAGATCGAGCGTCTTGAGCTTTGAGTTGTGGCGAAGAAAGCAGGGGTTCCATTTGATCCTCGACAAACAAAGGCTGCCTGTCCGCGATCTGGTTAGGCTTTGGAAGCAACTGAATCAAACTAATGGCCAGCACTAAGAGCAAGATTCCCAACCAAAAGGGTAACCACAAGAGCACAGTCATTGTGGCAGATGCCATCGCTGGGCCAAGCAAGGCAACAACGTATGAGATGGAGCTCATATAGCCAAAGTAAATACCCCGAAGGACCAGGTCGTCTGTGAGGTCAGAAGCTAGAGCGTATGTGATGGAATTGAAGACGCAATCCCCTCCGAGGACCGACAGTGTGGGACCTAAGATAATGGTCTTGGTTGGGAATATATCAAAGTAGCCCACAATGACGGCCCACGACAGCATGAACCCTCGCGAGATGAGATTGAATATGAGGACCGTCCGGGTTCCCCATTTCTCGGACAAGAAGACGAGTGGAATCGTCATGACAAAGTCTGGCAACGTTAGAAGCTAGGAGAAGAGGGATTTCCATTCGTGCCAGCTCACCTCCCCCAATCCAAATGGTGTCCATGACGCCTTGTATCCACCCCAGGCTCTTCTGAACCGCGTCAATCTTGCACAGCTGCTCATCGACACTCCCACCGGGCTGGATCATGTCTGGCTCGGTGCTGGCGTAATAGTCTCGACATAGCCGCCTCTCGATGACCCTGTTGAGCGGCAGCTGATAGAGACTCATGGAGAGATTGACGAGGAGCAGCAGGCCCAGGACCGGGATGATGGCATGTTTCCTCTTTGGGCGCTGCGATAAGCTGGATGCGTCGGATTCCAGCATGCCCGCGTCCTCGGCTTCCGGTACGAGCCCGGCGTCTGCCATTTCAGCTGTCTGGCCGGCGATGGCTTTGGAGCTGAGGGCATCCGGCGATGGATGATTACGGGTAAGAAAACACGAGAGCGACGTGTGTTTGCGAGGTGATGTGATGGCTATATGACGTTGATAAGATAGAGGTGGGGAATAATGAAAGGGCGCTAATTCGCTATTTCGTCCATGCGACCAGGTCATGAGAGCTTGAGACATGCAAGTGTGCAGCATGCTCTATGCGCGCTGCACATGCGACAGGTACATACATGGTCGTGGCCTCTAAATAAATAAAATAAAAATTACATTCAATCAAGGAAGCTTAGTGACCGAAAGCTCCTCCATCAGCCTTGTCCAAGCACTTTTTCCCTCACCACCTGTTAGCGTTGCTCTATTGCCAACTACAACAAGTCCCAGCTTCGCGCTACTCAAAACAACATTCAGCACTCGCCCGTCACCCAAAATCCCAAGCTCCCGGCTGGCGTTGCAGCGGACGGTGCAGAAGATGACAATGTCCGCCCGTCGATCCTGAAATTTATCAATTGTCGCGACTTGGACCCCTGGCGTCCCTGAAACCACGATTCCTTCGAGGCATTTCAGCTGCCTCATGTAAGGCGTTAGCACCGCGATAGATGGCGGTCCAAGTTGTCTGTGCTGCTCGCCGGGTCGGACCCGGCTGGCTCCTCTGGTGCGGAGAAGATTGCAGATCTCGCGACAGACTTTGGCCTGGCCCTTGTTCAATTTGGGTTCCAGCCCAATCTCCTCCCAATCTGCACACTCCACAAAGGCCATTCTCGACAGTTGCTGTGGCAGAGTTGACGAAACTGGCCAAGGAAACCTGGAATGCCAAAGGGAAAAGTCCTGGCCTTGCACTTGAGACTGTAATCGCCCATTATAGAACTCCCGAGACAGATAATCAGAAATTGATGGATGCAGACAATACTGCACGTCCAACATCACTTGTGCCATCCCCGCAACCCCATCCATCGCATATAGTCTCTCAAAAAGAGACACGTGCGCGCCAAACGGAACCGCAAGTTCATGCACCTTTGGACGAAACCGATCATCGCCCAACAAAACTGCTTTCTTGCAGCCCTTGGCAAGTGGGACTAGACATTCGGCCTCTGTGAGCTGGGATGATCCAACCACAATGACGCAATTGAATGTTTGATCTCGAAGCAGACCCAGCCCTGATTCAATGCAAACTGTAAAAACGACTCGTGCCGCCTTGGTGCGCTTTTTTGCATCTTGTGTAGTTTCGCATGTGTAATGTCGAAGGTCCTCATCAACCTCGTTAATCTGATCACAGGTTAGTTCGTCTCAAAGAAGCGGTTCAAAGGGGCAACTAGCTCACATCGAGGGAAAACCGAAGTGGCTTGAGCTTCGGGTTTTGTTCAAAATCTTCTTGGCTCCAACCCAGAAGGGAGGCCTTCATAATTTGATCGAGAATTGTGTGAGTAGGTGCAGTAACTAAAATCCTATTGCCCATGTTTGATCGCAACTTGTGGATGATGGCCACGGCAGTCCGAGTTGTACCGGTCCAGCGAGGTGCCAGAATACAAGTCACGGCATTTCTTACAGATGCCTGCAGGGCCATATTCTGGCTTGCATTCAGGTTTGGATCCATTTGCTGTTTTTTGCGGAGAGAGATTCCAACCGACGGTGACCCAACAGAATCTCCAATAATCTGAGCCATTATCCCGCAACTCTTGTCTTCTCGTGTGACGATGGAACAAAGAGCGTCTAGAATGACCTTGGTTCTTTCAAAATTGCCGTGATATTGAAGCCTCCAAGAACAATCCTGATAAAATGATGGGACTGGATGGAAACAAATGACCTTTATAGTTCCTGGACGATTTTCGATAACGAGTCCGTCCATGGAACACACGTCGCCGAGGAGGGACTTTTCTGGCGGACTAGCCGCAAGAAGACGCACATGAGAATTAACTGGAGGCGCAACATCTGAGTCGATTCTCAAACTAATTTCGATGGTCGTTCCAGGACCGTTCGTTTGTTTGCTGCTTTGTCGAATATCCAAAAGCTCTTTTCTAGCTGGTGGGTCGTTTGGTCGCCCTGCTATATATTCCACTGCAACGGCTGTTGCGTTGCGGACGAAATGCTGGATCATTGCTTGACTTCCTGGAAGTAGCTTCATACTCTTCCTCTCGAGATTCTGGAGCAAGATATCGAGTGCAACGTCGGAGGAATGAACAGTGATTGCAATCATCTCTACGAGATGCAAAAAATCTTCGGCTCCCATTTGAGGAATATTCTCCAGAATTCGTTCAAATACCCCAATAACCAACTCTCCGTATTGACTCTCCGAAAAGATAATGGCGAGTAAAAGGTCCATACTACGCTCCCTTAAAATGTGGCCCACATCTCCCGGGAGCTCATCCCAGAGGCCTAATTTCTCAAATTCCACAGAAACGTACGGTGCTTTCTTTAGAAGCCCCAACATCTCGCTAAATAAATTCGGTTGAATATTTCCTCCGCGTGTGGCATGTATTAGGTGCTGATAACATTGCACAATGCATCTTCTCTGGTGTTTGCTAATAAGCCACTCAACAAGGAGCCGGAGTTTTTCTGGGTCATCAATGGCAGCCAAGGCAGAAAAGTTGCGCTTCTTGACTATTTCAACCACAAAGTCATCTTTGACAAGGTTCCAGTCAATATCTGTCAGAGATGGGGCGTCGTATTTCTTGGGAACTTGGTCAAACAAGGGAAGCAGATCGTCGCTTTCAATATAATTCTCCCACAGGTCCAAGATGCGCATTGATGAGACATCACGATTGCTAATGATATAAATTTCCTAGATTCATATTAGTTCCTAGTCCTTAATTGAAGCGAATTAACTTGCCGCAGCCGATATTCCATCCTTGTTCACGCGCCCAATGTGTGTCTGTAGGTTCGTGCTGAACTTGTTCAACGCAACACTGGCCATAAAGTCATGAGTCGCCTTGCTGGCAGATGTTTGAGATTTATCCCTTTTCTGATCTTGGGCTCGACGGGGGCGTCGAGAGGTACCATTGTTGGATGCCCCACGCTGCAGAAAGATCCATGTGTCACTTCGATGGCCTCCAAACAATTGCAAGACATTTCCATCACAATACAATCTGTAATTCTTTTTTGTTGGAAGAGACATTCTGCTCTGCGTTTCCGGCCCTTGAGAGTGCGGAAATGCAAAAAGTCTCACTCGATCATCAACAATGTGGTCATCAGATGGAGCGATCTTCTCCGGGATATAAATTGCCAATGTCAAGCGACTGTCTGGGCGGAATAGGATTAATTTCTTGTGAAATATTCCTAAGCTTCTTTTGCAGGCGTCAAGAAAAGTGGCAAGTCTATCCTCGGTCGAATATATCCTTTTCCAATGCATACCAGGGTAATTGAGATGAAACGGCACGAGTTCTGGCTCCGTCACCAGATCAGACGAACAAAGTGCATTAAGCACAATACTAGGTACCGGAGCACTTGGTGGGATCTGAGCCAAAACCCACATTTTTTCTTCGGCCATAAGGACGTTGAAATCAAAGCAGTGAATCAGCATCTCGAATGGAGTTGATGTCTTTCGACACCACTTGACAGCCAGCTTGATCAAGTCCATTTCTGAAATCGCGACGCCGTCTCTGCATAAGAGGAGTTCAATCCCATTCATGTCCTGCTCCTCGAATTCTGACCACATATTTCTCGAATCAAGAATGGATTTTTTTGCTTTCTTTTGTAATTCATGTAATTCATCCAGTATGAATGGTGGCGCATTATCCAGTAACCGAGGGACGCGCTGAAATTGAGCCAACTCACCAGGATTCAGTCTGTTTCCATCCAAACACTGGGCATTTAATCTGTTTAATTGCTGACACTCTGGGCTCATTCCACCTTTGACCTTTGCCCATTTCAGATGAAGATTGTTGATTTGGGAAACTGACTTATTGTTGTAGTGGGCAAAATACATCAGTCTGTCATTGCATGTTATGGGCCTCAGGTTAACTTGTTCCCTTACTTGAGGGTATACCGCTGGTTCCGCAACGGTCGAAGGAATCAGCTCTGGATCCCAACACACGAAAACTTCAAAAATCAGCATTTTTACAGATTCGGTGGCACGTGTATACTTGCATATGTCACCGTCGTAGTCTCCGCCAGTCATCAGGTCCGCCGCGGGACGCTCCCCTCGAGTTGAGAACACAATGCAATCCACCAAATGCGCGAGTTCGGGTTTATCCACAACTTCAAACTTTTGCAAATCTCCTGGGTGTAGACAGGGATTTTTTGTCACCAAAACCTCCATGCCCTTCAGCGCATATGGTTGTCCGTCCTCATCCATGGTGACTTTAACAGCACACTGGCCTTCCGCCAACATCCCACAAGGATCGGGTACTCCGAATAACAATCTAGATTTGAGAATGAGAATTCGGCATTTCGGTTCGTTGTCTTTGAACGACTTGAAGTATTCTTTCTTGGCTATCTGTCGGACTTTGGAGCGGACCGATTCAAGAGAATCGAGGAGGACTCTCTCGGCAAGTTCGAATTCATTCAGGTGGCTAAGAAACCGAAATGCCACTCGGGGGTCCTTATCTGTCTGGCCTAAAAAGTCGAGATATTCTTGTTGTTTGCGTATGAGTACTTTTTTGTCTATTCCTAGAGCATCCAATAGCACTATTATTTCATCATTGAGCCTACCAAATCTGTATGGCTATGGCTCGTCAGCGTTATAATACCGACCTCTGGATTGGGGGACGTACTCCAGAGTACCCAACCACAGAAAAGGACAAGTCTTTGCCTCCACTGAACTTTTTCATCGATCTCCTCAACTGGAGCCAATATTTTTGCGTCATGGTAGGATCCATCATCACCGTTCCTTTATAGCCCCTATACCGAACTTGCCACACACTGGGGCTATATCTGCGGTTTCTAAAAGCCACCCCAAGGAGCCTTGAGAGTTCCTTGACAAGATGCGGAGAGATCAATCCACAACCATCTGTGAAGATGTAACTATTCCTTTCTATGTCAGGAATATCCTGGACTCTATCCGGAGAGACGTCCATGGCGACCTTGGCGGGTGTGAAAAACAATCCGATTCTCTTGGATTTCTTGGCCACTGACTTGATTCGCGTAAAATCCCCCATTGCTTCCACTGCCCTAGCAATGCCATCTTTGGTTGCCGCCCAAAAGAAACATGTCCTGGATTTTAGTTGATTGTTGCCGTGGCCATAGAAATTGTAATGTACAGTGTTTATCACGATGCCAGCTCGAAGAATCCTAATCATGTAATCGAGACGCTCTGTATCGTCTCTGGGCGGCTTGACTTGGCTGGTATCGAGATCTGACTTTGAAGAACCACGCAGTGGTCCAAACCCAGCAAATGATACCAAAAGAAACTCATCCAGTGGGTGATGACGAATAGCGCGACTTATCTCCAAGGGTTGAGTTCGGAGTAAAAGCCGATGACAAGCGCCCTCCGTTACTAGTGTGACCAGTTTGATGAGGTTACCATCGTTTAATGCTGTCGGAGCGGGGAGATCTGGCACTTCAAACACCCATGCTTCGTCGCCCACTGATGCTTGGCTTCTAAGCTCGTATTGAAAAGACTGGGGGGCCACCATGATGAGAAACACGCAAAGTATAAAGTACAGACTGCTCCGAAGCCTGAGATAAGGGGTGTTATAGCTAGGAGAAATAGGCAGAGGCAGTTTAATTGTAGGTCGCAAAAATTATCCAAGAAATGGACTGCACATTTGAGGGAAGGTGGCAGCGGGCGTTTATCGACAAAACTCACAGCGTGGATTTTTTAACAGCTCATCCCCAAAGGGTAGCATTGAACGTAGGAGGCCGACCGCGATAAGATGTACATACGCGTTTATGCATCAAAATAAACAAGCGGCTTACTGCGCAAAATACCTGTCAAATATGGCCTTCTAGCAAAAATCACCATTATAATGAAAGAAAAAGGAGACAAAGTATCCCTTTTCTTACCCTATGGTCATATTTACATCACGAGGATGAGGATCTGGACAATTGAGAAGAAACGAACCCAGTAGAAATCAATTCTTATGCCAATTAGGTAATGATTAAAATTAACTTGGTAGTAGTGATGATGCTGTATTGATCAGGTCTGTGGCTTTATTTATTGGCACTATTATAACCTAGGCCGGTTCCATTGGATAATCCTCCGAATTTATAGGTAGCCACGGGCGATGTGTATCAGAGTACCAAACGGCCGTTAATTCTAGCAACGTGTTTTGAAAGAGACATATTTAAAAGTATTATTTCGTGTTCATTGAGTTCTAATCACAAATACATTATATTGGGGCAGTTTTATTGGAGTCGTTTGCCACAAGCGTCTTTTTAAATACCCTGGTATGCATCACAGTCGGGATTTATCAGACTTCCCCAATTTCGCGCTTTCTTCCTTGAAAAGTTTCACGAGTTGTCGAATAGCGAGGTCGAGGAGGACATCCTCGCTGCCACCAGGGATCCTAGCCCCAGGAACGTCTCGATAGATTTCTGCACTCGTTAGACGTGTACTCTCAACGCCAAAGAATCAACTCACTCTCGATCAGTTCACCCTGGCCAGTTCTGGTATAGCCGTTACCACCGAATAGAAGTGTCGCACAGGTGGAACATTCTGCTAACACTATTCCTGCATTTGCTTTGCATAGCGCCGTCAGGCCACCCAGCTGCTTATCGGCATCTTCCTTTTTCATGTTTGCTAATTGGTATGCAAACGCCTCGGTCCAGGCGGACTGGGATTCTAGCAAGGCGGCGCATTTTGCAAGGCGATGGCGAACTACGGGTTGGTCCATCAAGGGCTTGAATGGGTTAGTTGGAAGGACGGGAGTGGGAGGAATGAGAACCAACTTGCCTTTCCAAATGCCTCTCTCTTCAAGCAGTATGCAAAAGCCGTGCTAAGCGCTACCCTTGCCTGGCGGGTAACCCCAATGGCAATGACCATACGTTCGTGATTGAAGTTGTTCATTATATACTTCATTCCATGATTTTCCTGTCCAATCAGGTTTTCACGAGGAACCATGACGTCGTCAAGCTCAATGAAGGAAGTTCCAGCGGAAATCTGACCTGCGACCTTGAGACGACGCCTGGAAACTCCCTTATAGTCCTTGAGGGGAACGACAAGGAGGGAGATTCCTTTTCCGCCTGAGCCCTCCCCTCCAGTCCGAACAGCCATGGTTGCAACGTCAGCCATAACACCGTTTGTGATCCACTTCTTGGCCCCATTCACGACGTAGTATTTTCCACACTCAGATAGTTTGGCAGTTGTTGTTATGTTTGCTACGTCTGAGCCTGCACTGTCAAAGACATGTTAGAAACAAGGAAATACACTTGTAGCTTGGTCTTACTCTGGTTCGGTAATGGCAATGCATGAACGCGTACGCCCGAGGAGAAGATCTGGAAGAAACCTCTCCTGCAGTTGCTTGTCGCCGTATTTCAAGATGGGTGGCACTCCGAAAGCCATCCCAGTGGTAATTGCACCGCCTGGTCCAGCAAGTCCGCATCGGGACATCTAGAAATCATGCATTAATACTGCCATGAACTGAATTTAAATATGACTCGAGACAACCTACCTCATCGGCGTAAATTAAGGCATGGAGATAATCCCACTCTTCAACGGGGACGTCTCCAGGCATGTGAGTTATTCCCACTTTATGGAGCCACTCGACGGGCAAAGGAGCAGGCAAGGCGGGTAGGAGGAAATTGTCCCTGGCAAAATCTTGAAAAACATGAGACGGGACTTCCTCTGCGGTTTCCCACTCTAGAGCGAAAGGATGAAAATATTTATTGGCAAATTCCCTGACTGCGCGCTGGAATTTGCGATGAGACTCATTAAAATATGGCGAGGGCACTCCGTTCAGCCACGGGGGCTCAGCGATCGGTACGGTGGGAGCTGATTTGGACATGGTGATGTTTAATCGAGTGCAGACTTGGTGGGTTTATTTGAAAGTTGTCGTTTGATGACAGGTCGGTGTGGAGGGTGAGACGTGATTTTAACTGTCTTACATTTGACAAACTAAGTAATACCTCGGTTTATTTCGAGGGGTGCAGCATAGCTCAGTCGGAAATATGAACGAAATAACCAGATGAGGATATGCCGAGAGACGTGCACCAAATCCATGAGTTGGGGAATGAGGGGTAAGTGCAGTGGCTGTCAGCATGCCAGCCTTGTTTAAATTCAAGGCATGGCGGTCTTTTTGAGACGTAAACCTAAGAAATATCGATATCCTTCGCAATTATTGCTTGTACAGAGGGGAGTATCAAAATTTCTAGTCGAGTGTCTCCAATTCGATGGATTGGCATGGCAAGACAATAGCCTCGGGGTAAATGTGCTAGGCGACGATTAAAACGCCAATAGCTGTTGCATCAAGCAGCGAAACGCCAAGCAGGGTCGCATTCGGAAAAAGACAGCAGGCAAGGAAATATGGTGTGAAGAGAACATATGAAAATGAAATGAATAGAGGTTTCGCATTAAAATGAATTGTAGTTTTAATTTCGAAGAAAACATCATTGTGAACAAAATCTGGGTCTTGCCTTTATCACCTGCACGGGAATAAGCAACCGCGTTATCGAACCTGATCTAAAAAAGGCAATACGGGAGAAGTGGAAAAGAACTCATTGTACTGATAGGATCCGTTGGGGTGCTATTCAACAATTGTTAACCTCACTGCCACAATTGATAAATCACTCCGACCAAGTGTATGGGTATGGGCTTGTCAGATATGCAGGAGGCCGGCCTGCTGACGTTTGTGTTGGTAAACAAAAAGGCGCTGTATCCCATCAATGGAAGAGGATTATAATGATGTGGCTGCAAAACATTTAGATCAACACCATGTCTGGACATGCACCGGTCGATATTTACATCATTGGAGCTCAATCGACGGGCAAGACAACCTTGGTCCACGCCCTGGAGCAATCGTTCGACAATGCCTGCGCGCCACCAACAATTGTCAGCGAAGTCGCGCGGGGCGTGTTGAAAAGGCACAACTTTACGGCAGCCGACATCACCTCATCTCCTGACCGCTGCTTGCAGCTGCAAACTCTCATCATGGAGGCTCAACTGAAGGCCGAGAGAGAAGCTATGAAGCTGGGCCGATTCATCATTTCTGATAGATCCGGCGTCGACCCGCTCACGTACGCACGCTATCACTTGGGGGTTCAAGCAGGAGACAGCATGATGAAGAGCACCGCTTGGCGAGAGCTTCACTCGAGAATGCAGAAGTCATTGATATTTGTGTGCGAGGCCGGCGTGGATTGGCTGGTGGACGATGGCGTGAGACTGATGCCTAGGGACCCGAAGGACTGGCTCGACTTTCACCAGGAATTTTGCTCGGTGCTGGAGCAGGTAGGGCTGGGCTACGAGATAATCCCCTGTACAATGTCTGGGATGGATGAGAGGACAAGCTTTGTCTGGGCCAAATGGCGAGAGGCAATGGCTATCAACGGCCACAGCCATGGCCCGATGGTGGAACTGAATGGCAAGAGGCAGCAGCCAACATCACGTTAGTTTTGAGATATTTGCCTGCATGCATCTGGACATGTTTATCTGTATCCCTGTGAAAAGCTCCTTTGTGCTCCAGTCCGTGCAAAACCTTGGAGGGGGCCAATGACAGCAGCGGGACCGAGGCACCTGCTGTGTCGTGGGCAAGGAGTAGTCCGCCCCAGGGCTCCTCGGTCTGTGGTGTGCGGCGGTCAAGCAAGGCCGGTTTTCGTGATGGAGCGTGGGCCGGCTTTACATGTCCGGGGGGCGTCGCTCACGACGGTATTGGCTGCCCATTGGAGGATGAGTCCCGCGCAGCCCGAAGGGAGAGAAAAGTTTTCGGATCGGTCCGCAGAGGAGGGAAGAAGGACTGGCTTGCAAAGGCTGATTGATGAGGGTTGTTTGCACTGGGAAAAAAAAAATCTCAGCCAGCTGCCCATGCACGCACGCACACGCACAAAATAAGGTGTGCAGCATCACCCTATAATCGAGCCCACCGAACGAGCGAGGGCACTACCCGCCCTGGAGCCGCAGTTGACTTCACCTTCTGGACAAAGTCTCGCGAAGGGCAGGCAATGACGCACTGCCTGCCTCACCGAGCACCCGTCATTAGCCGCAGGACGCCAGAGGACCAGGGCCCCAAACCCCTGGGGGTCCTCGCGATAGCCTGTAAGAAGCCTGCTAATACGTAACAGACCCTCTGCAGACCCTCTGGAGACCCTCTCCAACGCACATTGTTCGCCGAGGCGTCCCCGACGAGGTGTACAACTACCGCGGGGGTACGTACTGCTAAAGAGCGAGGGGGAACGTAGTGACACGTTTTGGACAAGAGACTAGGAAATGGACGAGAGAGGGGCGAGAACAAAAAATATAGGCGAAATAGTGCAAAAGAATTGATATAGTGAAACCACAAAACAATGACTCTCGATCTCAATCCTCCATCTAATTACCTCTTCTCCCCCCCCTAAAGCTCTCACCTGGATTTTTAAAACTCCATCATCATCATCATACCTCGGGCTGCTCCAGAGCGCGGCACCGGTCGGAACAATGGTCCCCGGGTACAATTCTCGGCACAACAGTCTCCGTGACCTCCCGTAGCGCAAGGGTTTCCAGCGGACTTTGGTGGGCTGCCAAAGTATTTGCAGGTGACCGGGCGGGCATTCACAGGGCACTCACAGGGCATCCCTATTGGGTAAAGCTTGGCACGGGACAATCTTTGGTACGAACCACCTCCAAAGCTCCTGGGTGTCATCGACGTTTTCCCTTTTGCTCGATTCAAGCTTTCTCAACTTCGTCCGCCTCCTCTGCGCTTCACGATCCCCTCCTGAAGCCCCCTCTCCCCCCTAATTCTTTCCTTTCTCCCCCCCTCCGAGCCAGCCACCATGCAGTCCTTCTCCAGATCCGCCGTCCGCGCCTCGTCGCTGCGCAACGTCGCCCGCCGCGCCTACAGCTCCTCCCAGTATGCCCAGACCGTCAACAACCTGCGCATCAACGGCGACACCAAGGTCATCTTCCAGGGTTTCACCGGAAAGCAGGGAACGTGAGTGTTTTGCCTCTTGCCGGCCCTTCCAGGTGCTGACCCAGACTCCAGCTTCCACGCGCAACAAGCTATCGAATACGGTACGATCTATGCCAAACACATGTCATGATGTATGCGACAGGGGTGATAGTTGAGGCTGACATGGTATGGGATAGGAACCAAGGTTGTCGGTGGAACAAACCCCAAGAAGGCCGGCCAGACTCACCTCGATCTCCCCGTCTTCAAGAACGTCTCTGATGCCGTCAAGGAGACCGGCGCCACCGCCACTGCCATTTTCGTCCCGTATGCCACAATTATCCAATTCCCAATGCTCGAGGCAAAAAAAGAAATCAAGAGCTAACAATGGCCAGTCCTCCTCTAGCTGCTGCCGGTATTGAGGAGGCCCTCAACGCCGAGATTCCCCTCGTCGTCTGCATCACTGAGGGTATCCCCCAGCACGGTAAGTTGCCAATTGCGTGGCTTGGCCAGCTCCAATTCTAACATGGCCCTATAGACATGGTCCGCATCACCGACATGCTCAAGACCCAGTCCAAGACCCGTCTAGTTGGCCCCAACTGCCCTGGTATCATCGCCCCCGGTCTGTGCAAGATTGGTATCATGCCCGGCTTCATCCACAAGCGCGGCCGCATCGGTATCGTCTCTCGATCCGGTACCCTCACCTACGAGGCCGTCAACCAGACCACACAGGCCGGCCTTGGCCAGTCCCTCGTCGTCGGTATCGGCGGTGACCCCTTCTCCGGCACCAACTTCATCGACTGCCTCAAGGTCTTCACCGAGGACCCTGACACCGACGGTATCATCATGATTGGTGAGATTGGTGGTTCCGCCGAGGAGGACGCCGCCGAGTTCCTCAAGTCCGCCAACACCGTCGGTGGTGGTAAGCCCGTTGTCAGCTTCATCGCTGGTATCTCTGCCCCTCCCGGCCGACGAATGGGTCACGCCGGTGCCATCGTCTCCGGCGGCAAGGGTGGTGCCGACACCAAGATTGCTGCCCTCGAGGCCGCCGGTGTCATTGTCGAGCGCTCCCCCGCCAGCCTCGGAAAGGCTCTCTACGACGAGTTCGTGCGCCGGGATCTTTTGTAATTTAATGTTTCTGTTTGATGATGTTTCGACTCGTCTAGGCAGTCCGGCGGCGACTGAGTAAAGTCAAGAGTCTTGGATGGGCTGCGTGGCATTTTGTTCCGTGATTTCCCTCTGTAACCTGATAGAGCAAGGATTGGTCTGGCTGGCGGGATGCTGGATTGTGAAGCGCCGGGTTATTGGGGCGCGTGTATATCCACGTATACGCCAATAAGGTCTTTATTTTAAATAACTGTGAGCGGGTTTGGTCATGCCACGGAGTAAAATGAACGAGGGAAGAGGTGTCGAAGAATAAAAATAACAAAAAAGAGAAGAACTATCCTAATTGCACTGACAAGGCTCCCCAAAGTGTACATGAGCTAGCTAGCTTGCTGCGTGCGAGTGGATGGCGCTCAGCAGATTCTGCGTATCAGAATGACATGGGGGTATAATATCCCTTCAAACGCTGTATCACAATACCTCCATGGCCATTCCTTTTACAGGACCCGGTAGCAGCCCAAGCCACAGCTAAATATAATAGAAAAAGAATAAAACACCAGGTATCAAAATCCCCAACCGCTTCCTGACTCTTGCGTTTGGGATTCCTTGGTCCAACTCGCGCCGCTAGATTGTACAGATGGCCAAAGCCATAAAGGCCACTGAGCGGCCGTTGTCTAATGCAATGAGATGTAAAACAAGAAAAACACAGCCGCTGGCTTGTGCATGGCGGCTCGAGTGGTGCGTAGCAGAGCTTGAGAGCTCCGGGTTATTATTTGGTGATGGGTGCTGGTATCATTCTCGGTCGAAGCCGGCTTAGGTCTCGCCTAGCAGCCTGGCGGTGATATCGCCCATATACGCCTCCTCCAGCTCGTAGTCCTGGCCGCCATTCCTGTCGATTCCCACAAAAATGAAAGCATCAACGACTGCTTCCACATCAAATCCCATGATGACGAAGCGATCGACGAGGTCCTTGTTATAACCCATGTACCTAACACGTACTGATTAACAAACAGCTTGGTTGCAGCTACTGCCTACCAAACGTACCTATTTTCGTTATTGTCCGACGACGGGCCATCTGTTGTAAATTGAGCGAGGTCGAGGTCCCGTTTCGGCGCGCCGGCGAATTTAACGGCCCATTCCTGAGCCTTCATGGCGAAAGCCTTTGGGTCTTCTATAAGCATCTTGGCTACCTCGGCGTCTTGGGGGTCCTTGGGGTTGGGAAATTCGAGGAGTTGCTGGAGAGAAAGGAGCGTCGTCTTGATGGTTTGGACGGGAGACCAGCCGGAACTGAGAGTGTCGAGGCAAATGGCACCCTGGGAGCCGTTGTTAGTCACGCGAGCTCATGGGCCAACTGCTGCGGCCTTGCTGGACGTACCGTCTGACTGCTGACGTTGGGATGCCAAACTTTGGTGTCGAATTTCATTATTGGTGACTTGAAGGGGTATTCTTCAGGGATTTGAATGTCTATCTGGTATGTGCCACCTTGGTAGGGAGAGTCCGGAGGGCCAGAAAAGGTGCCCTTTAGGTGTGCTACATTGCTTTCATGGAGCGGCCAAGCGTTCACGCCCGAGTTGATGTCTTGTTGGATTTCTTTTAGCTCTTTGTTGAGACGCTTGGCCCGACTCATTTTGGCTGTTGCTGCCTCTGCCTCGAGAGCTGTACACGGTCGCGGGTGGAGGGAGGGAAGAGGCCTGGCAGTGCGGGGCGGACGATGATGTATTGTCCAGCAGGTGGCGGTAGATGCTCGAACCGACGAGGCTCTGAAGGTGAGGATAGTGTCTTGCAGGGGAGAGGCGAGGGACAGGAATCAGGCGGTCAGGGTATGTGTCTGGTCGGTAAACGAGGTGTTGTATGGACTGAGATGCAGCTGGAAGACTCTGAGCGAGCTGGTGGTGGCACTGACGCTGGGTTAGGCTTTCTTTGGTGAATGGGCTGGATGAGGTGGAGTTGGAGGGTCCAAATCCGCTTCCCCCGCTCAGGTTACGGCGTCCTAGCCTCTGACAGCCTCCTGCTCTGACAGCCTTCTTTGCCTCCTTCGCCTCCTGGAGCGTCCCTTTCCGCCGTCATTCCACTGGGGAAAAAAACTACAACCCTCCCAGGTGCAACCTAACGGAGCCGCCCACCCCCGTCCATCCCAGCAACCGAGGGGCATCAATGTTGAGCGGCGCTAGGGTGCGTGTAGGTCGACTGCGGGGGATGGGCCATGCAGTGCTGACACTGCGGAGAGCCTCACACGAGCCCAGGCAGGGTTTTTTTTTCTTCTTCACTCCCTGCACAGTGCATATGTGAGTGTATGTGCCGCGATTGGCTCTGATCGATGGTTGTCGGTAAATGGCCCAAGATCGGATCCGACAACTGGTCGAGCCGGTCAAGTGAAGTAGTCCTGTGCTGTGAGCAGATGACGGGAAATGCACGCCCATTGCACAGTCAGGGAGGATCTGCAGGCCAGGATTATCCTCCTCCTCCCGCCACAGCGCTCGGAAGTCGGTACCGCATGGAAATTTGTTAGACTCATCGGTTGTTGGCGAAGGTGTGTCAGTCAGATTGTGCAAGTAGCCGAAGCTGAAAGTTTGGGGTAGACCGGAGCCAGTCAGCCGCAGGCCGGACCCGAGCGTGTCAAGAGCTGATCCCGCCTCTCGTCACCCATTTAGACTCTTGATTCGGGCATGTTGCATTGACATCCTTGGTTCGTACTCTTGACGTACGGGGCGGTCTCTGAGAGTGCTCACTTGGCACTTACATGAACGGGTTTGGAATCCATATCCGACTGAACTATCAAGAGCTACAACTTCCAACGATCAAGTGAAAAATATATGATATTGTGGAATAAATTAATGTTTTATAATGATATCTTTGGTGGTTTCTATATATATTGTCGTATATATTTCATGTAATTCATTCTTCTTGTCTTTACATCAATACATTGTGGTACACTTGACTGACCAGCAAGTGACCCACAGATTGCTTGTTTCGGCCAAGTTTAACTATGCTGGTTGCCCTTCATCCTCTTTGAGCCACTCAACAAGTCTGCTCACGTGATAGCTTCAGCCACTCAGCCACCACTCAGTCCCCCGCACGGGCCTCGAGAGATGCTACGTATTTTGCCTGGCGCCTAGGCAGTGGCTCGCATTCATCATCACTAAGCTTGCCTGCATTCGTCCACGTCCTTCTATCAACATTCAGCCGCCCTGTACCACCACCCTCCATCTCCATCCGATTATACACCAAAACACCATCCATATCACAGAGTAGAAGCTCGTAGAGCTTGACCAGCCAAGATGGTAAGCTCGTCAACCCCATTCGGATTTGAAGCTGCTAACCAGCTCCCAGGGTCAAGGACAATCTGGCATGGGGGGAGATGGGAGAGATGACAAGGACAAGAAGGTCAGAACAGCGCACCACTAGCTGCTGCACTCCATTCTAACACCCTAACAGAAGGATAAGCCCAAGTACGAGCCTCCGCCACGACCTACCACCCGAGTCGGTCGCAAGAAGAGAAAGGCTGGCGGTACCAGCGCTGCTGCCAAGCTCCCTGCCGTCTACCCTACCAGCCGATGCAAGCTCCGTCTTCTCCGAATGCAGCGAATCCACGACCACCTATTGCTAGAAGAAGAGTATGTCGAGAACCAAGAGCGCCTGCGCAAGGCCAAGGCAGCCAAGGAGGGTGCCATCTCGGGGCCCGACGCCGACATCGACCGGTTAGCCGACGAGCGTGGTCGCGTTGACGACATGCGTGGAAGCCCTATGGGAGTTGGAACATTGGAGGAGCTGATTGATGACGACCACGCCATTGTCAGCAGCACAACCGGTCCCGAGTACTACGTCAGCATTATGAGCTTTGTCGACAAGGACCTTCTCGAGCCCGGTGCCAGCGTTTTGCTGCATCATAAGAGCGTGAGCATCGTTGGTGTATTGACAGACGATGCCGACCCCATCGTCAGTGTCATGAAGCTCGACAAGGCCCCAACAGAGTCGTATGCCGATATTGGTGGTTTGGAGACGCAGATTCAAGAAGTCAGAGAGTCGGTGGAGCTGCCACTACTCCATCCCGAGCTTTACGAGGAAATGGGTATCAAGCCACCCAAGGGTGTCATTCTCTATGGTGCTCCCGGAACAGGAAAGACGCTACTCGCCAAAGCCGTCGCCAATCAGACTTCTGCCACTTTCTTACGTATCGTGGGTAGTGAGTTGATCCAGAAGTATCTTGGTGATGGTCCTCGATTGGTGCGACAGCTTTTCCAGGTAAGAAACAGCGCGCTTATTCAATGGATTTAATCTAACATGGACAAGGTTGCTGGTGAAAATGCCCCCTCCATCGTCTTCATTGACGAAATCGACGCCATCGGTACCAAGCGATACGATTCGACTTCCGGAGGTGAACGAGAAGTCCAGCGAACCATGCTGGAGCTTCTCAACCAGCTCGACGGTTTCGACGACCGTGGTGATGTCAAGGTCATTATGGCCACCAACAAGATCGAGAGTCTTGATCCTGCTCTGATCCGACCTGGACGTATTGACCGAAAGATTCTCTTCGAGAACCCCGACCAGAACACGAAGCGCAAGATTTTCACCCTACACACATCCAAGATGAACCTGAACGACGATGTCGATTTGGAGGAGTTCATTTCGCAAAAGGACGACCTTTCGGGTGCCGATATCAAGGCCATTTGCTCCGAGGCTGGTCTTTTGGCCCTGCGAGAGCGGCGTATGCGGGTCCAGATGGCAGATTTCCGGTCGGCGCGCGAGAGAGTGCTCCGGACGAAGCAGGAGGGCGAGCCGGAGGGTCTGTATTTGTAATGTAACGGGTTATGGGTTGGCGAGCTAGACTATCTCGTACTGAGAATTATATATGCGGCTGACTTGGCCTCTGGTTTGGGAGTTGTCCAAAACTGTGCGTCACTGGTGATTTGCAATTGTAGAGTGCCACAAGGTGATCTGATATGGGGGAATAACTAAACATGCACTCCCCTGTTCCAAACATGCACGCTCGCTAAACTGAAAAGGGCAAGATGCAAAATAATCATATTCATATGATATAACAGCCCAACTTGTACCCAGTTCAGTTGGAAGGCCTTGATAAAAAAAGAACTCTTTCTATTTTTAAAGTAACGAGATTGCTAACTAATAGTATTACTCTCAGCATAATACTTAAGTAAGGCATTGCCCCTTTAGAAGTTGTAGTATAAGAGCTAATACTTGATTTTAAAAGTCCTTATTTTTGTTAAGCAACCCCTTTTGCTTTAGCTATGGCATTAGTAAATTCGGTGTGCATTTAAAGTCTAGACTGGCTATATTAGGTCTAGCGAGCGTGCATGTTTGGAACAGAGGAGTGCATGTCCAGTTACTTGATATTCGATAGAGTGAAGAAAATATGACCCATTACAACAAAGTGGCGATATCGTAAAACCGGGCATTTAGCGAACCCCGCGCATCCATTGCCACCCCGTCTTGGATATTCCATCTGACCAAATTTCCGGGGTAACCTACTCTTGACGCCTATCTCGCCGTCGCTGATTACCCAAATAGGAGAGCTTTTTTTTTGTAGTCGGCAAACCTTTGGGTGGTCATTTGTTTAAATAAGAATGCAATAGCTAATGTGGAGTTCTGGAAGGGAGAAGAACGTCGCGTCTGGACACGAGCTGTCTTGATTTCCCTCGTAAACTGCCTGTGCGCGCCGACGTTGGGCGTCGCGGGTTCACTAAGGGCCTCCAGCTAATGAGGATGCCAATTACAAAGTTTCTTTTTTTTTTAACTGGTTGATCGTGAACCCGAAACCACGCGAGCAGGCCGTACGTATATCGAACCGTACAGGGCAAACGTTTCCCATCGTTTTTCAGATATGTTTCGTGCGGTACATTCTGTGGGTAGATTGTCTCTGGATCACCAACTTCGAAACGTAGAATTACGCTTAAAGCTTACGATCTAATTTGACTATTGGATATAATTTATCATGCTTGTTCTATTTATCTGGTTGGAAGCTGGGTTTGAACTTGTACTGCCCGAATCTATATCGTGACAAGGCTCCGTCTGGCTCCTACACGGAGGCTCCGCGCAAAGTTTCAGGGGGTTTCGGCGGTGACCTCCCCCAAGAGCTCAGTTGTTTCAACTTCAATATTTGCACCTGTTTCTCTTGGCTGGTAGGCGTCATGGCCGCAGCCGATCTGGGTTGCCGAGCGCTCGTGCAACCGCCTCGGGCGTAACCCCTTAGTGTATCCTCTCCGTTCCAATACTGGTTACCGACGGGCCGAAAGTTACAGTGACAACATGCCCGAAGACACAAAGTTAAGACGCACATCTGACTATTCTGGCGACCACTTTCACTCGAGAATGGCCGCCTTGTCGTTGTCGTTTGCGTCATGCTTCATAGGGTCTCATTGATCTTGCGTTACATGCAACAAAAAGAGAATATAGAAGAAACATCTTTTATTTTTTTAGAACGGATAGATCATTTGAGAAATAGTTCTGGGCTGTACTTTGTGTCTATTCAATAATTCATCGGACAAGTGTAGAGTGTCATGAGGAAGTCTGATATTGAGTAAAATGAAATAAATATTAATCATTATAACAAGTGAGTGTATCGTAATATCAAACCTGGGATAGTATCCTGCAGTGAACCCCGCGTACCCGTTGCCCGGTCTTAGATATTCCGCCCAACCAATTTCCGGTAGTAACCTAAGACGACCGTCATTCGTACAATTCCTGTCATTCTCCAACCGTACCTACCTGTCCTGCCCTATCTGAAACTAGAAGCTAGTAGTATCCTTCTCCTTCTTGACGATTTCGTCGCTTTGGGCAAAGGGAGATTGGTTGTACAGCCACCGTGCAACAACAAAGCTGCCTACAACCCAGCCCCAGGCCAGAACCGCAATAGAAGACGTAAGGAGAAGCGTGGGAACAAGAACCATGAATGCGACGCCAATCCAGAAGAGCGAAAAGACGAGCGAGGTTCCGAGGGCAAATGCGACGGTCGAGAGGGAGAAGGAGGCGAACAGAAGGAGAGGAATGAAGGAGAAGAGCAGCTGGCCGACGATAAAGGACTGGAGGTGAGTGTCAGTAAATAAATATCAGGCTGGTATTAACGAGGATGATTGGCATACAAAGAGAATGGGCCGCTTGGCAGCAAAGTCAGAGGCGCAGTCGTAGGCCCGCTGGCGGGAATCCGGGGAGACGACACGGTCAACCGTCTGGCGAGCATACGAGAAGAGGCCAGAAGCCGTCTCTTCAGCTGTTGCTACGATGCCATTGTGGTCTCCGTTTGTGTAGCCATTTGTGTGTCCGTTGGCGTGGCCGTTCTGGTATCCGTTCTCGGTCGACATGGTAGGCGATGGGGGGGGGGGAGCTTGACGGGAGCTATGTGGTTATCGGTCGGTGGCAGCTTAGCTTTGGGTCTTTTGGTGGGCAACAGAGGGCACAAGAGGATGTGTAACTTTGATGAATTACGGCGGCAGCGGCGACGGTCTTCTTCTTCTTCTGTTCTTTTTTTTTTCCTTATTGAAAGGGCTGCAGATGGTGGAGATTATCTTGTCAAGGGAACTTTTTAGGCGGATGGTGATGGCATGCACGAGATGCCATGATGGGTGCGACAGCTGCCGCACATGGAAGGTCTCGTGGGGCTGATGACGTGACGCGTCCAAATCCCTTCCCTCAGCAGGAGCTGCCGCCCCGCACTCGCTCCGCCTGCATTCGTCAGGGTCCCTGGAATTCCTGCGATGCGACAGCAATAACAAACACTTTGTTGCTGCTTATCATGTGCCTGCGTTACTTGTGAAATCTCAGGGCAAACATGCACTAAAAAGAACACACCTAAACACTAGTCAAGACTCAACAATAGAAACATGGCCTTTACAAGACCACCCCACTCACCTGCCCTGAAACAACAATTTGAGAGCAGGAAAAATAGAATAAAATAAAATTAGAAAATTTTTTAGGGCTAAAATTATTTATTTATTTATTCATTTAGCTAATAATAAAACTGAGTTTATTTTATGATAAAGTTATTGAGTATATACATAGAGTGAGTGTACGGTTGAGTGGATGCAAAGTGCAGTGCACCCTTCCGCATAAACCATTCAAAGTGGTGGTGCAAACGTATGACCCTCCTTGATAAATCTATCAGCCTCATTAATAATCCACAGGCTCTGCTCAACACTCGGGGAGTCGGCTCCAAAAGAGAATTGACGCCACTCCCGGAACAGCTGCTGAAGGTGTTCCCCCATTTTGAGAACCTCGGGCTTGATTATATTCTTCAACGTAGGAACCTGCCAGGCCGCGAGGAGAATGAGCATGGCTCCGGACATTCTAGTTATCCCGGGTTAGCTATAAGGTTCGCCATTGCTGGGGAGGCTTTACTCAGTCAGCGCTGCGGTCAACTCAACTTGATCGGCACAAAAGCAAAAAAATACAGTAAGGTGATTGGACAAGTTGACTTCATTCAATCAACTCAACTTTTCCAAATCACATTACTGGACTTTTTGCTTTTGTGCCGATCAAGTTGAGTTGACCGCAGCGCTGCCCCTTGTAACACAGGATGTGACTTACGAGAGTGAACATATCCACGTATCAACTACTACTGTGTGCGCATACCCTCTCAGATTGAGCACATGCAGCATACAGGCATCAATGCAGGCCTTGCATTTTGAAAGAGCATCTTGACTCGGTGCATTGGCATTCATGCCGTGGCCACCAACTTGGCTTCCACTCAAAATCCACATAAAATACGGACGATAAATGACCCCCAAGCATGTTAAATACCGCTGCCTGAGGAATCCACCCGCCTCGGTTAAGGTCTCTTTTGTGTCAATAGAAAACTGGAAAGCGGGTGGAAGCACGTCGCGCCATTCATCCAGCTGGTGGTTCAATTCAGCAACGATGGGAGGAAAGCGGGTAGTGTCCAGGGCTGCGCCGGTATCGCGAGCATAGAGCAGTTGGTGCACGCGGTTCAAAAGACGTCGCATGCTGATGCAAGCTAAAAAATACAGCGCAGATTGTTCCTCTTCCTGGCCCTTCTTGTGTGTATTGTACGTGCCGGGTAACGGAACCGAAGACTCTATTCGAGCAATTCCTGAGGGAGGGCATGCAGATAGCTCGGCTACATAGTCACTGCCGATGATTAGCTGGTACCTACAGTGGCTTAAGGGCCTAACCAAACCTTTCGAGGATGTAACAGGACCAAAATATCCGCCGGATGCGCTCTTGATCCTCGGATGTGCAATCCGCCGGGGGATATGCCAAAAGGAGGAGACATTTTGATGCCGTTGCACTAAGAAATTCCCAAGCCTGCAAAGGCCTGGCAAGGGATGCAAAGTAAATCCTAAAAAAAAAAACCCTTGGTGTCAGCCGATGGAATTACCCAAGTCTCATATACTCACGCTGTAAAGAATAGACATTGAATCGCTTCCGAGTTGACATGTAAGTGGGCGACATGAATCTTTTTCAAGGCGCTCTCAAAGTAAATATCTCCCATGTTTCTTTTCAAAAGTCTTTTCCGCCTTTCGTCTTCGCTTAAAGAACCAGCACCGCGACGAAGCCCAGCCGTGATTTGGCTGACGCAGCCCAAAGCAAGAGTCAAAAGTGTAAGACACGCCTCGATGGTATCTTCCGAAGGTACGCCAGCTTCTAGGGTAGACCGTATTCGTTGTATCTGACTCTGCGACATTGTTGGATACCAAAAATTGATATTGCGCTGAAAGGATTGGAGAATAGCATCAATATCTTCGATTGCCACATAGGGGTACATGGCATTGGGTCTCATCTTGATTGGGTGCCTGGATTGCTCAAGGTGGAATATGGAGGTATGATCGGCACGCAGGGATGGGAATGTGTCAAAGTGCGGCCATTGGAGGATTGACTCGGTGGTTGATGTGTGCATGGAATCGAGCACGGCATTGTCGAAGCTGTATCCATTGCCTTGGCGGGTTTCGCTCAGTGGTGTTTGGACGGCAATGCTTTGACGGCGCGCGCTCCCTTCATTGTGAGGCGAGCCTGAAAATGAGCTGCCAAAGGGGACATTGGGCGAGACGTGCGAATGTTGGCGATCTCTCGCCAGGCTGGTACTTAGATCGTGGAGGTACTTTTCCACGCGCAGCACTCCTTCGAGGATGAGATCACTCTTGCCCCTCCTATGCGTATTTATCAGTACCCGTTCTCAACCCAAGGCTTACAAGCTTACGAGTTGGCTTCAGAGCCATATGAGCAGTCCTGGTCCCCCTTGGAACAGGTGGCACAAGGATGGCCTCCATCACACCTGGCGACTGCGTGTTAGTAACATGGACAAGCAGGTGATCAAGCAATACCAACCTGATCTTGCGAGCTCTACAGCTGTCACACTGCAAGGCCGGATCTGTCAGTCCAAGCAAGGATGGTGGGTGGGCTCTGCCGGTAGACGTACTGCATGCGACGTCCTGAGCCGCTTCCTCGCAGGTTCACTCGCGGTGTCGTTGTAACTGTCGTCCATTTGCTCTGGTGCCGCAAGTGGTTGGTCAATTGGAGGGCGTACGAGCTCGCTCCGACGCGGGCCGAGGCAGTGGAGATGAGCAGGTGAGCAACAGTGGCATGTTCTGGGGGACAGCGGTGAGTGCGCCGCTCATGAGGGCGGCGACTGCTAAAAACGAGGCAGCAGTCACGCCAAAAGAAAACACAAAAGGGCTCGAGGTATGGGTTTTCAGCAGACTCAATTGACTGACCACTTGCACTATGCAATTGGCAGAGCACACGATGCCTCAATTCATCTCGGCCCCCTTGGCCAGATGAGCCAGACAATTGTTTTGGCGGCCCTCCTCCACATTAGTTACCCCGCGCTCATGGTCACGAACCAGGCGCACCATACGCGGCCCAATTACAGAGTGAGAGCAACCCTTGGCTGTCAGGTAATTTACGAAACCCGGGCTATTGTCGCCTTTCTGCTTCCAACATGATGATTTTGACATCGTGTTTTTAAAATAAATAAAAACCCACACATCCATCATGTGTATGTTGCTCCTTCAGACGTGTGTCCATCACACGCTGCGAAAACAAAACTAAGCCGAGGCTTCGATCGACTCTGTGGGGAAACATTGTGGACATGGCAATCCGAGATTGAGGGGAGCCCGCTCAACTTGCCCACCGCCGTTGGCTGGGCCGTTGCCCGAATGGCGCCACAGCGGACCTGGTGGGTTCTGGCGCGCTTCTTGGCCTTTGACAACTCGCTCTTCCCAAGACCCAAAGCACCAAACTAAGTGGTTGGGGAAATATTCGGAGAAAATACGTATAACAATCAAGGTTTACACCAGCAGAATCTGCAAGTCCCAGCACCCTCTAGCAAGGACAGGCCTCAATGCATGCAGTCGTAGTGTGCATACGAATTAGTATACACACCTTGACAGATTGTGCTTCCATGACTTGTTCACCTTTGTTACCACAGAACTGAACTATTGCCCTAAAAAGAAAATAAATCATTTTAGAAAAAAAAAGACATAACTAAAATTATTTAGTTATTTATTTATCTAATCCTTATTTTTTTTAGAAGTTAGTATGGAGATACTGGGGAAAAGTAGAGAGGGCACGAGCTCTCAAAGGTTGTTTGTATTCTTGTTGTATCTGTCTTTGAAGATCAACTACTCAAGTCACTACGGGGGTGACTCTAACTAACAACATAACTGCAACTGGTCAAACAGTCAAACCAAAACACCACAGGCACAAGCCAGGGCACATTAAACCATAATCTCCTTATCATTATCCACCTTGAGGGTATTCATCACCGTCTGGGCGCTTCTCTTCTCCAGACTCTTCTTGACCGGGTCGGGAGCCTCAAAGACTTCAGATAACTCTTCCAGGGTGCGGTCCTTGGTCTCCGGCCAGAAGAAGTAAATGACGACGGCCTCGATAAGGTCCCAGAACACGAATACCAGGTAAAAGTGATAGTGAATCTTGTCAAAGGCCGGGCCACTGCTGTACTGGATGATTGTGGAAGCGATAGAGCTAGAAAGGTTTCCAATGGCAGTTCCCTTGGCACGGATCGAGGTGCTGAGGGTCTCGGCAATGTACATGCTCTGCAGAGGCGTCCATCCAAACGAGAAGACAATGCCAAAGATGAAAATCATGGCGACGGTGGCATTAGCGGGCGATTTGTTGTTGGGGTTGTCCAGAGAAAGCTTGCTCGTGCCGGTAATGATTGCAAAACAGCAAGAGCAAAAGATGATGGAGTAGATAAGCAGAGGTCGACGTCCGACTACATCAGTCATCCGAGCTCCCAGGATAGCGCCGAAGAAGCAGAGCACTGGGTTGATGCCATTGAGTGCCAGAACAGTCTTCTCGTTTTTGATGCCGGCATTCTCCAACATGGCAGGGAGATAGTAAGAACTCAAGCTGTTGCCGCTAATCTGACCAAAGCAGCCCATCCCAACCACGCAGATGAGTCGGCGGCGTGCGCTGTGCGTGTTCCAGAGCTCGTGATAGTCCCACCACTTCTTATCGGACGCCTCGGCCGAGATTTGCGACATCATTTCCTTGATCTGGAGCTGCACCATTGGGTGGTTCTCATCACCTTCACCGTGATATGTGGTCAATACTCTGACAGCCTCTTGGTGCCGGTCATTTGCGATGAGCCATCTAGGACTCTCTGGCAAAAAGAAGACGGCTAAGACGACAATTCCCGAAGTAATCATCTGGCACCAGATGGGGATGCGCCATGCGGTGTCGCTTTCAAGGTAGCTGCATCCATACACGACCCAACTGGAAATGATGCTGCCAATGTACCAGGTGCAGTTGTAAAGCCCAGTCAGTGTACCCCGCCATGCTGGGTGGGCCATCTCGCTGACATAGCAGGGAGCAGACACGCAACAAAAGCTAACACCAAAGCCCAATACGAATCGACCGCCGAGGAATTGACCACGAGTAGACGAAGGTGCTTGTATACAGGAGCCGATAATGACGAAAAAGGCACCGGTGAACATGCCCCAGCGACGGCCAAAGTAGTCGTTGACGGGCCCGGTAAAGAAGACGGCGGCGACGGATCCGATGTTGTACCTGAGAAATTAATAGATTATCTTTTAAAAAATAAAATTGAAGTTACTAACATTGCAAAAACAATTCCGGTGCTAGAGTCGGCGACTTTCCTATATAGAATGAGTATTTGGTGTATTGAGGTTGTCATCATGGTGCTCAATCATGTTGCATCACTTACATCCCAAAGAAATTTTGATACGAAGTCATACCATTCAAAGCCCCCATGAGGCTGCCGTCATACCCGTTCTATTGAAATAAGTTAGAAATTAACAAGAATAACGCAATTCGGACACATACGAGGCATCCGCACAGATAGGCGGCACCTAGGACAAGGTAGAGGCGAAACATCCTAGGGGTCCAGGGTGACAGCTTCTGCGTCTCCACATCATGTGCAAGCTGTACCGCAGTACCGGTATCGTGGATCTTTCGATCCTCAATTCCCTCGGCAGTCATGTCGTAGCGTGATGTGTTGCTCAAAGTGGGTTAATGTTGAGGAACAGGTGGGTGGTTCACGAGCCAAGCATTCCTGCGTCCGACAATTAACTCCTTATATATTCAACACAAACTGCTAACCGAGTGTGCCCCTTCTCAATGGCCTGTTGCATCCCATGATCATGGACTTCAGCCTGTTTGACCCTGACCAACAACACCGTCAATAGCTTCGTCTTGCATTCGACTTCCCCGCATTCTGGAGCCGGGTCTCTGGCCAGCCCATGTAAACGAACCAGTCAAGGGGGACAAGCTATACCTAACAGGCCTTGCTAATTGAAGAATGCATGCTACATAGTCAACCCATTTTATGTAGCATGCATCCCTCATGGCGAGAACTGTTGGAGTTCAGTGGCAGTTGGGGGAGTGTCCCCACCCCCGGCTCCGAGTCCCCCGAGGCGCCAACGCTTACACCCCTGCAAGGCTCATTGGCCCGCATCCAGAGAGCATCATGGACAGAAGCGGTTGTTTTCCCCGGGTCACTCTAGGGCGTCCCCGCAGACTCGGGGGAAACGGCAACAAGCATAATCACACAGCTGGTGGGCGGGGGTCAGACCATCCCCACGTCAATCACAAGCTCGGGGGCTGACGCCGGTTTCGCCAGTTGGCCCGGCGCATCTGCGCCCGGGAGGCTATTGATCTCCCTCATGACCTCTCAATTCTGTATCAATTGTGGAACGCTTCAAATCCACACTGCGGGGATGGCAGCTTTAAAAGCGCAGAGGCAGTCCTGAGCTGTGCCGTCTCGTCAGACCCTGCCTGGCATCTTGCCACTTTCCAAATTGTAAAAAAAAAACACACCATCTTTTGCGTAACTTGAACATGACTGTTGGTGCTCGAGGAATCGCTCTCCGGGAGGACGAGTCTCGCCCAGACTACGAGAACGAGGCCGTCTTTCGACGAAACTGTCTGCCGGCAAGATCCTACTATATCCCCGAGACCTCGGTGCTTCTCAATGGCTCCTGGGACTTCCACCTAGCTGAGACGCCGCTGGACGCGCCCGAGGCAGGCTCCTCGGACGAGGTGACCTGGGACAAGCAGACCGTCCCCGGCCACTGGCAGCTCCAGGGCTACGGCAAGCCGTGGTACACCAATGTCCAGTATCCGATCCCCGTCTGCCCTCCATACGTCCCAGCAGAGAATCCCACCGGCACATACCGCCGCACTTTCCGTGTTCCTACTACATGGGATGCCAGCTCCCAATTGCGACTACGCTTCGACGGCGTGGACAGCGCCTACCACATCTGGGTCAACGGAGTGCTTGTGGGCTATGCCCAGGGTTCTCGAAACCCCTCCGAGTTTGACGTGACGGAATATGTCAACCGTGAGGGTCCTAATGAGGTTTTCCTTAGAGTTTACCAGTGGTCCGACGGCACTTACATCGAAGACCAGGATCAGTGGTGGCTGTCTGGTAAGCTAAACTGAACCCCCCCTGCGGCAAGCAACGGCTCTCTAACTGTTACACCAGGTATCTTCCGCGATGTGCACCTAATTGCCTTCCCCAAGGACACCAGAATCGAGGACTGGTTCCTGCGAACCGATCTGGACGAGAAGTATGAAAACGCTACCCTGCTTGCGACTGTTGATGTCCTCGCCAAGGAAAAGGGCACTCTGGAGCTCACCCTCTCCGAACTCACCAGCGGCGAGGCCCTGGCTTCTGCGACGGCATCAGTCGAGAAGGACGGCAAAGTCGAGATCAAGCTCGACGTCACCAACCCCAAGAAGTGGACGGCCGAAACACCATACCTATACAATGCTCAGCTCACCATTAAGGCGGGCGGCTCCACCTACACTGTTAACCAGCGCATTGGTTTCCGCAAGGTTGAGCTCATCGATGGTCTCATGACTGTCAATGGCACACCCATCAGACTCCGCGGTGTCAACCGACACGAGCACCACCCCTTGTTCGGCCGTGCCGTTCCTATGGAGTGGGCCAAGAAGGATCTCCTGCTGATGAAGACGCACAACATTAACGCTCTGCGATGCTCTCACCAGCCCAACAACCCCAAGCTCCTCGCTCTCTGCGACGAGCTGGGTCTGTGGGTTGTCGACGAGGCCGATCTTGAGTGCCACGGCTTCTACGACGCTGTTGCGCGACCCCAGGACATTCCCGAGTCGATGGACTACGAGGAGAGGAAGAAGCTGACCTTCCCCATCGCCGCCAAGTACACCTCGGACAACCCAAGCTGGGGTCCCGCCTACATGGACCGTATGGTGTCCATGGTCCAGCGAGACAAGAACCACACCAGTGTCATCATCTGGAGTCTGGGCAACGAGGCATTCTACGGCTGCAACCACAAGGCCATGTACCAGTACGGCCGTGACTTTGACCCCGGTCGACTCATCCACTACGAGGGTGACGAAAACGCAGAGACCACGCAAATGTACAGTTACATGTACCCAGCCCTCGACCGTCTCGAGAAGCTCGCCCAGGAGGAGGGTGTCAAGGACGGCAAGTTCGAGAAGCCCATTGTGCTGTGCGAGTACGGCCACGCCATGGGCAACGGCCCCGGTCTCCTCGAGGACTACGAGAAGCTCTTCCGCCAGTACCCCCGTCTACAGGGTGGTTTCATCTGGGAGTGGGCCAACCACGGTCTGTGGAAGGAGAAGGAGGGATACTACGGCTACGGCGGTGACTTTGGCGAGTTCCCCCACGACGGCACGTTCGTCATGGACGGTCTCATCAACAGCAAGCACGAACCCACCCCCGGTTTGACCGAGTTCAAGAAGGTGATCCAGCCCGTGGGCTTCGAGTTCGACGGAGGCAAGATTACCCTCGAGAACCGATACAACTTTGCGGACCTGAGCCATCTTGCTGCCACATACAGGATTGAAGAGTTTGGTGACGAGTAAGTTAAACCCCCCCCTTTCACCCGCAGACAATATGTTCGATGCTGACAAGTTAGGACTCGCATCCTCGCCGCTGGCTCTCTCGAGGTTCCCGCCGTCAAGGCAGGAGAGAAGGGAACCATTGACCTCCCAGCTGAGGCTCTCAAGTACAAGAGCAACAAGGAGGTCTACTTGACCGTCATCTTGACACTCAACCAGGCCACCAACTGGGCCCCCAACGGCCACGAGGTCGCCTGGGCCCAGCACCGGTACCAGCGCGCCGAGGTCGCAGAAGCAGCCATCCTGAACAAGCCCGCCGTGGAGCTCAAGGTCTCTACCAAGGGCTCCCAGGTTGAGGTCTCTGGAGGCGACTTTGTCTTCACCTTTGACCGCGCCCGCGGTGCCTTGAAGAGCTGGGTCTCGAACGGACAGACAGTCTTTGACCCCAGCCCCAAGGACGGTGTCGCCATCATCCCCTCGTTCTGGCGACCCAAGACGGACAACGACGTCCCCTCATCTCTGCCTTACTGGCAGCGCTTCGGCGTCGACAACCTGAGCTCGCAGCTGCGCTCTTGGGCTGTCGAGTCCGCCGCGGACAAGGTTGTCGTCAAGGCAAAGACCTGGATCTCCCCAGCAATCCTCGAGTGGGGATGGGACAGCGAGATTGAGTACACCGTCACGGCCACCGGGGCACTCATCATCGACGTTGTACGCCTGACACCCGTCGGCCCTTACCCCGTGCATGTGCCCAGAATCGGTCTCAACATTCACGCCAACAAGGCCCTCGACAAGGTCCGGTGGTTCGGTCTCGGCCCCGGCGAGAGCTACCCAGACAAGAAGGACTCGCAGCGCGTTGGCATCTGGGCCGTCAGCTCGGTCTCCCAGCTCCAGACGCCCTACGATGTGCCCCAGGAGAACGGAAACCGCGAGGAGACCCGATGGTTGACCGTGGCAGACGGCCAGGGCGACGGCATCCGCGTCAACAGACTGGATGGCGGAGCTGAAGCAAAGTTCAGCTTCGTGGCCAGCCGGCACAGCGCCGAGACTATCCAGAACGCTGCCCACCCTCCAGACCTCGTCGAGGAAGACGCCACTCTGCTCCGAGTGGATGCCAAGGTTGCCGGAGTTGGTACGGCGGCCTGCGGACCCGGTGTGAGGGACGATCTGCTGGTTAAGACAAAGGAAACTAGCTTTAAGATTAAGATTGAAAAGATCTAATTAGGAGAATTCATATAGCTAAAAAATTTAATAAGCCATCAGTCAACACAGAAGTTTTTGACTAGCTAGGTCATGATTTCTTGGTGTAATTGCGTGAGTCCGTTTTGAAACGGAGATGGGCAGACCGCTCAATGATGATAATCTCTTTGCATGCCGGCATGTAAAATAAGCTGCATCCACTTTTCTCAACTTACATGGAACTCATTCTTTTAAAGTCTATTGTTGTTGGCTGGCTGGTGTGTATGTGGGTGGGTGGGTGGTATGGTGGTGAGATGATGAAACGTGAACAAAAAGAAAAGACAAAACAAAACGAAGTAAAAATCAGGTAGGATAGATAAACTGCAAAAAGATATGTCGGTGGAGAGGCTCGAACTCTCGACCTTTGGATATCCCTGACCTTTGGCCAAGTCATACTATGAGACCAACGCTCTAACCAACTGAGCCACACCGACTTGTTCTCTTTCTTGAAGGCGAGTGCCAAAATCTAGATTAAGAAGATGATGTTTCAGAAATCGCTGTTGAGTGGCGGGGAACCGTGCAAAGGCGAAGGCGATGGGCCATGTTAGTGCGAGACTTGTACCCACACCAGAAACATGTCTCTGGTCAAAGTACCCCGCCATCTTTCGCCCCTCGGCCTTTCGCCCTCGGGGCGATCGCCCAGTTTCGCACATCGTCATTCGCTAGCAGCGCTTCGCGGCGACTTGGACACAGGATGCGCTGCGCCACCAAAGTCCACGCATACTCCTCTCACCAAGCTTGTTTTCCGTACTGCAAGCCCGTGTCTCCGTTGGACGTGGCGGTCTGCTCCTTTGGTTTTCGGGGCTTGGCTTTCTTGGTGCCTGTTTGGGCTTGCGAATACGATGTATGCGAGCGCCAGCCATCACGATATAAGGTGTCCCATGTGCCCTCCCCGGATGGAGGGATTCAATCCAGGACAAGGGCAGAGCAAAGCAGCTTAACAAGCACTCTTAAGCTTAATATAACAAATACTACATTAACCTTCTTCTATCCAATCTGCTCCCTGTCCATCTCCGCCGACTCCACATCACTGCCGACTTACACACATCATCACTTACACCACACCACCTCTACACACTTCCAAAATGAGCATCTACTCTGCCTCCAACCGTTCCATCGAGAACATTGATCCCCTCAAGCAGGCCAGCCAGGTCCCTCTCCCTCCCTCTTACACACCCCGCGACGAGTCCACACCCGAGATGCAGCGCACTCCCTCCATCGAGCAGCAAAACGAAAAGGCCCGTGGCCCCATCACCGGCAAGCCCACCATGGGCGAGCGATTCCACAAGCTTAGCTCCAAGGCCGGATGGCCTCTCAACAAGGCTGCCAATGTCATCGGTGCCGAGGGGTGGTGGCCTACCAGCATGGACAAGGAGTGTAACAAGGCTGCTCGCATTCTCCACTCCTTTACTCGTACGTATCAATAACCTCACTTGCACTTGCATCAACCACTAATGCATTCCAGAGCTCAACACTTCTACTCCTCCCAAGACCAGTGGTCCCATGCACCCTACTGGCCTGACTAAGAAGTCCATGGTCAAGATCCCCCCGGCCGTCCTCCGTGACTGCGCCGGCCTCGCCATCTTCAACGTTCTCCGCGCTGGTGCTTGCCACAGCTCTCTGGCTGGTGGATCTGGTGTTGTTGTTGCCCGCCGTGATGATGGCACCTGGTCCCCCCCCTCTGCCTTCATCGTCACAACCCTTGGTGCTGGCTTCATGTTTGGCCTCGATGTCTACGACTGCGTCTGTGTCCTCAACACTCAGGAGCAAGTTAATGCCTTCACCAACCCTCGAGTCTCCCTCGGCGCTGAAGGATCAATCACCATGGGTCCAGTTGGTACTGGGGGCCACGTTGAGTCTGCTGTCAGCAAGACGGCCAAGCCCGTATGGAGTTACATGAAGAGCCGTGGACTGTGGGCTGGTGTTCAGATCGACGGCACCATCATCCTCAGCCGCGCCGATGCCAATGGTCTCTTCTACAACGAGCGCGGAATCAGCGCCCGCAGGATTCTTCGCGGGGACGTTGCCTGGCCTATGGGTGCCAAGCCGTTATTCGAGGTTCTCAGGGCCATCGAGGGTCATGCTGACTTTGATCGCGCCGTCGTTCAGGAGGTCGGCATGATGCCCTCCCCCAGTGATGTGGTTTCCGAAAGGCGTGTATCTGCTCCTACGGTTTCCGAGCGCGAGCACACTGTCGAGGAGACCAAGCCATACACTGACGAGCCTCGCAACGAGGAACTACCCCAGTACAAGGATGATGAGGAAGACTACGATATGGTGGATGAGAAGGCTCGACTTGCCAAGTCAGGATATTAGATTTACTTGCTTAGGCGTTTGAGGGATTGTTTAAACTGGTCTTTCTTTTTTTTTTCATCTGTATGAGCATGACTGGATTGGAATAGCACCACACGGGATTTTTAGATCAGTATTATTTATTTGCGTCTTGATATCAATCTACTCTTTCAACAATTTAATGTGCACAACATGTATGAATGACCAGATACATCCTTTTTGCATAATTCAGTCTGCGAATATCATTCAGACCCATGCTGATGGCTTTCAGCTGGTTCCGCCAATTCGCCCCAAAAGTTAGTGGCCCCTTGTGGCGTATAATGATTGCGTACCCCAGCAAGCCATGTGCACCACTTTTTGTTGTTGCCTGGCCACTATGAGGCCGCTCGTTCGTATTAGTGATCCCGCCAGAAAATATTTCCAGGAACGCGCAACCTATGCCGACGACGATGGTACAAGTGGAAATTAGTTGTAGCCTAAATTCGAGATCTAGAATTCAACGTGCCCCCGTTGCGTGGCAGTGCTGTTTTCGGTTTGTCATGAGCGTCACATGCGAGATGGAACTGTCTCAGTATGGATTCGTAAGTGGAATCAGCAAATAACCTCAAACACGAAAAAAGAAGAGACGGTGTTTCCGACTAGGTATTTCGATTTGAGCAATCCATAACAAATCTAGATTTGATTCCAACGCAAACTTGACATAGATAGGTAATTCATTAAATGTGGCCTCCACCTTGATCTCCCTACCCTAATCACCAAACTCCCCGGACTATCTTGAATAGTCAGTCTGATTCTCGATGGCTTAATAGTGACGAGAACTTGGGCCTCCTTTATTCAAGCACTCCCATACAAAAGTTTTCGGATACTGTGGTAGAGTTTTAAGCGGCGGCAATTGCAATACGTTCATTTGTGCCATTGGTTCCGATAAGATTGACCACTCAACTCCGCTTTGGGCAAATGTCGCACTCATCCATAAGACTGCCCAAGCCAAGCTGCATCACCAAGCCTCTTTTGCTCACCACGGCAGACTGCAAGAGAATTGAGAAATTTAGCGCATGCACGATACACTATTCTTAGCATGGCTGCCGAAAATGCTGCGTTCGCCTTCTACGGCACCCTGATTCATTGCCCCGCCCTGGGCAGCATTGAGATCCTAGAGCATACGATTCTAACCGTAAACCCTTCGGACGGTAAAATCTTCACCGTGAAATCCAATGTCCCCAAGGACCAAGTCGAGCAGGCTCTCGCGGCCCTCGGGGTCACGCCTGAACGCACCACTCATTTGCTGCCCGGTCAGTTTCTCATCCCGGGCTTCGTCGACACCCACAACCATGCGCCGCAGTGGATGCAGCGCGGCCTCGGACAGGGAATGCACATTCTAGATTGGCTTTCTGGGGTCACTTTCCCTAATGAGGCGCGGTTCCGTGACCCCGAGTACGCTCGTCAGGTCTATGAGGATTTGGTGGCCGGAATGCTCAGACAGGGTGTCACGACAGCGAGCTACTATGGCTCCCTCCATGGCGAAGCAACACGTATTCTCGCCGACACTGTCTTGAAAAAGGGACAGCGTGCATACGTGGGCAAGTGCAACATGAACCGGAACTCGCCAGACTACTACCGTGATGCGAGTGTCCAAGAGTCCCTAGAAGAGACCGAAAAGTGCATCCGTCACATCCAAACCATCGACCCCTCGCATAGCCTTGTCAGCTATGTCATCACTCCGCGATTTGCTATTTCTTGTGAGGAAGATCTGCTCAGCGGTCTCGGAGCCATTGCCTCTCGCAACCCAGAGCTCCCCATACAGACTCACTTTAACGAGGCCGAGCAAGAGGTCCAAGCTACCCTCTCCCTTTTCCCCAAATTCGGCAATGAGCTGGATCTGTATTCCCACTTCGGTCTTCTCACGCCAAAAACTATTCTTGCCCACTGTACAATCATGACCGATGCCGAGACTCAGGGACTAGCCAATCTCGACTGCGGCATTGCCCACTGTCCAACCGCCAATATGACCGTGGGCGGAGGCTTCATGGCTGCTCCTGTACGGGACTTTCTCAACCGTGGAATTAAAGTCGGTCTTGGCACCGACTCTGGGGGTGGTTTTTCGTCCTCCATTCTCGATTCCATGCGGCATGCATTGATTGCTTCATTCTCAAGAGAGGCAGCATCATCTGGCCGTGAAAAGGGATTAAGCCTGGAAGAGGTATTCTATCTAGCTACAATGGGTGGTGCCCGAGTTATGGGTATGGACAAAAGAATCGGCAACTTTGAGACCGGAAAGGAATTTGATGCCATCGTTGTGGATATGAACAAGGCACGAGGTGGAGTAAATGCGCCTCTTGAAGAACAAGATGAATTGCGGCGAGTCTTTGACAAGTTTCTCATGACTGGTGACGACAGAAACATTGTTCAGGTTCTAGTTAAAGGGAAAGTAGTGCATACTCTTTGAGAACATCAATACCAAGTTCACAAACTCGATTGAAACGAAAATTACAATTGAAGGAATGTTGTATATAAAATTTTGATAAAATATTTGCTATTCTATCGTAAAGTAATGCAATGCAAACGCCGCGCCATGTCGCTTTTCCCAATTACAAGTCAAGCTGTGCCCCAGCCGTCAAGTCTAACCACGTAAAAAGAAAAATATGTACAAGAAAGGCATGTATGTTCCTAGTAAATCAATTGAGAGAGCCTGGATTAGGCATGGGAGTGGCGTGGCTGCGCACGCGGCTGTCGTACTTGAGCGTATCATCGCCGATGGTGTCGTCCTTGTTGGTGGTTGATCCAGGAGCGCACTTGGCGTCGTTCCAGGCAATGTCGTATGTCTTGCGCCACTGCTCCTGCACATCCTTGGTCATGGCTTGGGTGTAGAAGAGTCGGCAGTTGGCTGCCTCGTAGCGGAAGTGCACTGGGTAACCGTTGAGGTTGTCCTCGGTATAGCCGTTGAGAGCATTGACTCGGCCACCACTAGTTCCCACCACCAGAGGCAGAAGGGGAGCGTCAACCAGACTGGGCAACGCATCACCTGCATCCTTGATGAGCTTAATAGCTTCCTTATCGCCCTTGGTGGCGCCGTAAAAGTCGTTTGTAGCAGTGCGGATGTCGCCAAAGTACGAGAGACGAGTGCCCTTGACACCACCCATCGCCTGCATAGCGGACTTAAGAGGGCGGCCACCCAATGCGACGGTTCGAACCTTGTGGTTGTGAGTTAAAAGCCCAGTGAAGATGTTGCAAGCAGAGGCGCAGGTGCCGTCGGTGATGATGACAATGTTTTCGGGCTTGAAGGTAGGCTCAGTGACAACGCTGTACTTGGCATTCTCGCCGTTGATGTAGGCGGGGATTTTATCGTCCCAAGGCACTTCCTTATCCTCCTGGAAGGCTGCCGTAACGTTTTGACCACCTGCGCGGTAGGGTCCATACCATTCCCTACCGCTCATGATCTGCTCGCCCTTGGGATCAACGGGGTAGTACTGGGACTGTGTGATGAGAACATTGACAAGAACATCAAAGTCAGCTTCGGAAGCGACCTCGAGCGCCTCGTTGGCGCGGTATCGGTCCCAGATGGTGAACTTTCCCTCGGGGAAGAGGAGGCGATAAATTTCGTTGGCGAGGAATACGGAACCTCCGCCATTGGCGGACATGTCAATGATGAGCTTGTCTCGCTTCTCCTCCTGTGCCTTCTTGAAAAATTCCGTCACCACTTTACGACCCTCGAGGATGTACTCGGTAAAATTTAGATTGGCATTCGCCTTTTCATCCAACCCAATTGGGAGGAAGCTCAAGATGGAGAGAACTGCAGTATCCTTGTAATCGTCACCCTCAAGAAAGTATCCAGCAACGGAGCCCATAGGGTGCTTCACGACGGGCTTGGGGAAGCCGGCCATTTTCTCCACACTAGAGCTAGAACGACGGAGTTTGGTCTTGGAGCTGCTCTTGGAGGAATCAGAAGGGATCTCGAAGGCCTTTTGGAAGTCCTCGCCAGATTTAATGTCTGTGAAGTCGGCAGTCGGAAAGAAGATGATGCCATTCTCAATAACTCGCGAGGTGCCGTTTCGGAACTTAATAGTGTACGAGTCAGGAATCTCGAATGAAGAGTAAGTCGTGGTACCAGCAGAACCAGAGGCGATACGTTGGAGCGTTGAGAAGAGGCCGTTGAACTGAGCATCGGGGTCCTGGAAGTTGGCGACATTGTATACCGCATCGTTTTCGAGCCACTGGTTAATGGGAATACCATCGACACTGGAGACGGCAGAGGGGTGGTAGTCCAGTTTACCCTTGTCGCCACGGATAACATCGAGGGTCATGAAAACTTCAGGTGTACGGATTCCATCAGGAGAGACGGATAGGAAGTCGAGGTCTTGACGAACAAACTGAATAGCATTCAGAATAGCAGGGGGGTAGTCAAAGTGGTTGTCATTCGAAGCAACAAACTAACCCAGTCAGAAAAAGCACATTCATGCTGTCAGGGCACTTACAATCGATCGCAAGTCAGTCATGAAATCATACTGATTCTCGTATCCACCCTTTTGCAGCTTGCTCTTAATGGCCTTGAGCCCACCAAACACATCGACGCCTGGAAACAGGTATTCCTTTGGGGGGTTTGCAAGCACCTCGATTGTGCTTTGGAATTGGATGTAAGGCTCGAGGTAGTCGAGAAGGGCAAGATCACGGTCCTTTGCAAGAGGCACTGATTTAAGACAGGCAATGCCTACTGAGGGAGGAACATCGACGATGGGAGCATCACCAAGCCTGCCACCGGCGGCCTTGTACGCTTTTGAAAGAACTTTGCACGGATGGGCATCTCGGTCTTGGAGGTCTCGTTTAATCTGCGTGACGGGCTGGCTTCGTGCATGGTGCATAAGCTGGTGAGGCTCCAAGGCGGCCGTTAACCCAACAAGGGCCAGGAAGCCAAGCTTGGGAATCATGACAGCTGAGAAACAAAAACCAGAAACGTTTGCCAAGCAACCCAGAGAAACGTGTGAGAAGAAAAAAAAAAGGATGATGGAATAACGGGGGCCGGTCAGATCCAGCACTCGGCAGGGAGATCATCCTGTATTATACACACCATTCTTTTTTCTCAGCGGGTCAACAAACGCCAACAATCCCACGACCAAGGCACGGGAGGCAGCGGCTAGACGCAGGAAGCCCACGCCGTCGTCCAGCTTCATCCCAGCTCCGTGGCGCAGACGCCGGGACGGTTCCACCGAAAAAGCAGACAAGAGGGTCCTGGGGATGGCGGCAGGGCTGAGCTCCGCTAATGGCCAGGAAGTGATGCCCCGTAGTCCCATTTAGTTATGCTTGGTGCTGACTGAGAGGGGGGGAAATGGCCCTGGCCATCTGCACAAAGGTCGCCGAAGGATGAACAAAGATGCAGCGGCCTCATGACTATGCTTATTTCTGGCTTCTGATGCTTGTGCAACTATGGATCTCGGGCTCCAGTCCTGTCAGATGGATTTCGCCGGGTCCGATGTGAGTTCTTCGTTATACGTATTTCTCTCTCTCACTTTCATCAAGACCCCGAGTCTTTGATGTGGTCGGGCTCGCATGATATTATTCACATGCGTTGCATACGTCCAGTCAGACATGAACGGTTGCCAAATCCACATCTCCACGTGTTGTTCCTTCAGTGAGACGTCTCGCGAATTACCGCGATGAGACGGTTCCGGAACCCTTACGGGATCCTTACAGAGGCGTCCACGGGGGCTGCTGATGGATGGCTTGTGGATGACCAAGACGACTATTTTTACTCCCCGCCACTTGGGGCGACTACCTGCCACAGCGTACTAACGCCTGTCTAGCCCCGGCTCGGAAGTGTCATCCCTGCCATGGCGGCGTCGGTAGGACACAGCGGGCTTCTGTCTGCCTTGGAATCTGGGGCCGGCAAGGGGCCATTGCCGCAGGCTAGGCCAATAGCCTTGGGTTGACGGCCCGTCCTTACTTCTAGCGACTGATCTGCACCGCTTCCATTGGACTTGTGCTGAAGACTGAGCAGCTGCAAGATTCGGTTTGGGCACCGCTTCAACATCACGATCGGCTGTCGATTGACAAGCTAGCCGCCCTGGCTTGTTGCAAGATGGGGATTACCATGCGAAGATCACAGCGCGGCGGATTGCATCCGTCACTCACCAACACGTACTGCAGATCCTGAGCACATTTTCCCCTGATGTACGCAGCACAAGTCGTGTACCTGGCTGCCTCGGGCGCTGCAACCTTTCTTCTTTGGCGCCTCCGTTAGGGCTTATCGTTTGAGGTGATGAAGCCTGGGCGCCATGAGTGGACGCTGGAGCACAGGGTGGAGCCCGTCAGTGATGGTTGTCCATGTTCCATGTTCGGATGGCCAACCGGTCGATCCCGGGAGGGCGACATTATTGGCCGCGGGGAAGCATCCATCCCATCGCTCCGAGGAACCAAATCTTGCATCGCCAGTTTCATATCTCAGGGGGGATGGAACTACATGTCTCAGCGTCTTGTTTTTCGTTTCTTATTCTTTTACTTTTGACTGCCATAGTAATTACATGTGCTTGTCGTTCTAGCGACATGCTGACAATGCAGTCCAAAATCCCGCACTGCTTTCTTGGCAGAACAACACACACACATGACTGGGTCGGCCATCTAGCGCGCGACCGTCCATCCCAGCCTCACAGCCCAACTAGCGACCTGACGGGTATTCAACACATAATATGCGTCCCACCCAAATCCACAAATGCAGTGAGATTTACAGGCTGGCTCATCCCAGCCTTGTTATTTCTGTCCTGTTTGGCCCCCATGGCGGTAGTTGTGCGGCATCTTCACAGGTGTAAATATGCCCTGGCTGAATTAGCCAAGCCCAATAACTACCAAAAAGGTGATAGCAGGTCTATTGAGTAGTCTCGATTCGGAGAAAACAAACATGTTCCCCATTCTGGCGTAGTAGCCTCAAGCCACTAGTCACTCATACCTAGTCAGTCGGACACCACACCGTCACAAGGCAGACAGTAAGCCATGACCGCTCAGGTGAAATAGCTTCCTCCCAAGACGTAGCTACAATAGCCACGAGATGTATTTTCGGTATGCTCTAGCTATTGCCGACTCTGAACCTTGCTCTCTCCTTCGTGCTTGCTCGTCCAAAAACGCTTTTTCCTCGCAATCAATGACATCTTTGTCTGTATAAAAGTCAGCACATTGTGGCGGCTTCGCCCTCCCTCTGGCTCTTTGTTACCATCTTGTGTGTAAATACAAGTACCAGATAGATGGGAATCCCGACATAGCCGGCTATTACGTCGATCCAGTTGACTGGTGATACTAACAATGCTGTAATATGCTTTGTTAGAGCCACAAGTGCAGCAGTTAAACAAAGCATTGTAGCTACCAACAAGTTCAAACGTAGCAAAGTTGTGCATGTCGGTACTGGGGATGTATTGTATCCGTCTCGCTCGGAGGAAACAAATGACGAGAATGGAAATCCAGCTGAGCAGGGTGACCATGTTGACAAATTTGCCAAACACTTCTTTGGTGCTGTTTGTAACAGTCATAAATGCCAAAAGACAAAACATGGCAGATGTTGCAAGAGTAACAAATGGGACGCCGCGACCATCTGTCCTCTTGAAAATGGCCGGCGCGCCCCGGTCCGATGCAAGTCCATATAGTGTACGACTGGCGATGTAGAGATCCGATGTAGCTCCTGAGAAGATAAAAACGACGATACATCCATTGATGATTCTTGGGAGCAGTTTGAAGCCCGCCATCTTAGCAGCCACGACAAAGGGCGAGGCAGATGCTCCAACAGAACTCCCCTTGGTAGAAAATAACAAGTCTTGCGAGTTGTATGGGATGCACAGCCCCAGAAGAAATACACTCAGGCAGTAAAAGAACAGGGTCCCAAAGAAGGTGAGCCTGATGGCACGCGGGATCGACTTGCGTGGGTTCTAGGCCTCGCTAACGGTCACTCCAACCAACTCTGTCCTGAGATAGGCGAATGTCACCACAACTATTGTAGACCACACACCTAGAAACTTGGCAAGTACAGGGGAGGATAAGTTCCAGTCTTCGTCGATGGCAAACGCGCCAGGGTTATGCCAGTACCAGAAACCGCGTACGTCTCCTTCTGGTCCGCCGCCAGCAACAATAACCAGAGTCAGGATGATGAGAGCAGCGAGGATAATGACCTTGAAGCTGGAGAGTCAAAACTCAAACTCTCCAAAGATCTCACACCAAACCAGTTTACGAGCACAATCGCCGTCAGAATCGCGGCAACAAAAACACTGGGGTTGATTTCGGTTCGAGGAGCCCAGTAGTCAAGGCACCATAGCGCCCGCTGTGATTTGGTTCAGTGTCACCACAATGTATTTCTTGTAGTAACTATAACAACTTTAGAATTTTGTGTGCTTAATTTTTGCTTGAAAGATCCTTACGTCCAACCCGCCGCAACCCCGAGCGAGGGATCACAAACCCTGTTGGCGTAGCCAGTGAAGCCAGCAGACATGGGCAACCACGCTGCCATTTCCTCCAGCGCCGTCATAACAATATACACAAGTATAACCATGATTTTATAGGAAATTAGAACAGCTGCCGGGCCAGCACCAGCCAAGGCTTTTCCCGTTCCCAAAAGGAGACCTGTACTCAGGGCACCTCCGATGGCAATTGTACTGATGTACCTTGCCTTGAGGCCGCGCTGCAGGGCGGACTTTGAGTCAGTCTCGATTCTACGGACATTTTCATCTTTTCCGACCTCCTCAGGTGTCAAGTTAGGCCCCTTTTCCGCCTCAGAATGTGGCATGAGACTTGAGCCTGGTTGAGCCCTGACGTCGGACATTTCGGCGTCAATAGTGATGAATGTCGGCACGAGACGAGGCAATAGAACCCCGATGAGTGATTTTCCGTGATTATTTAAACGAGTTTCCGAATACAACTACATGGAGAATACAGAGTTGCGATTCCATATGGGTCGCATAAATAGAAAAAGTCTAAATGTGCGGTTAGCCAGCGGTTATAGCCATCAACAGCTACATCGACTCTTGAAATGTGATCACATATTCATGTCAATATATTAGAGTACACTCCGTAATTCATACTGCCTTGATTCCATCCTCGGACGTGTATGCCCAAAGACAACGACAGACTCCCTACCCCGAGTCCTCCTAGATCACCAATAGGTCCTTAACAAGCACACACCAGAATGCTTTTTTTTAGCCCTCCTTGGAATCCTACACTAATTCTCGTTTTCCTTGCCTCCCTTCTTTTCTGCTGCCTCTCTTTCCTTTTGCTGGGTCGCTTGTAGAGGATTCACCCAGCAATTTCGATTGCGATAGGGCGATTTCGGGCAGAGGAGCGCATGCCCTTCGGTATCCCCGCAGTCTGGGCACGGCTTCTTCTCCTTCGCAGCCGGGTCGTCTTTGTCCATGTTGTTGCTATTCATGGTGAGAAAACGGGCACGCATGCAGCGCACCAATATTTTAGGACGTATTGGGATTTTTCTGAGAATCATCGACAGTTGAAAGAGGAGAAGTGATGAGGTCAATATGGATACGTCATGCGACATAGTTTAGTCATGCGGATTCAGGTGCTTATTCGTCGACTGAATATATCGCCTCGGGTGCTATTCCCCCAAAATATCACAAACTCTCGCCTCCCCACGCTCTTACTTGCAGTGGCGAATCGTCTAAGACTCAGGCAAAAGTATACCCTCCAATTTTCTGAGCCCTAGATGACTTTTTCCCAGCACCACCTCAAAAAGACAAGACCAAAGTCTAGATTTTTGCAGCTTGCCGCCACACCGATTATGGAATAAATTAACAGCTATTTATTGTTTAGCTCCCTGAGCTGAAAATCCAGTGGCTTCGTGGTAGAAGATAGCTCAGCTAGAACCCAGTCTAGAGTGTGAGTAGCTTAATTAGACCAAGGTTAAGTGCACCAAGTGCTATTCTAATCCTGCAATTCATTTCCCAATATACACTGTAGCACAATTCCTACTACGAAATCAACAGTGCGCTATCGAACAGAGCTAGAATATGGGCACTGCAGCACCGGAAATAGGCTGCTATTCATCAGAGGAACGGCATATCGCCTTGATCTATTCAATGTAAGCCTCCTTGTGAGTTGGTTAGCAAAATGAGAGCATGCATCCGCATCAATTAGCATATGATAATAAGTGAGCACAAACCAGTGGTTTATCATCAACTTGCTGTGGGGACATTCTGCTTCAAAAACAACACATCCATCCTTTCAGCCGCCAGGAATAAGACGAGTGAATGCCTTCTCCAGCTCAATATCGTCAGCGCCATTGAACCAAGGCCCAGGAATCATGTCTAACTATAGAAGAAATATACTTCGTGAGGTCCGGTATCTCATATTACGTACCAAAGACAAGCTACGGGTGCAGATTCGGAACGTAAATCGGCATGTCAACGAAGGTTTAGAGCCAGTTAAATGTTTCCTCTCTATTCAAGCTGATTCTCTTGCGAGAGATATGTTATATAAAGTCAATTATCCAAGATCGAATCATTCAACAGTTCACGTCCGGCCACTTTTTCGGCCTTCATCGGGGGCAGACCGGGGAGTGCTACCGGGAGGCATATTTGAAAGCTTGGCAGGGATGGTCCTAAACCACAACCAAGTGTTTCAAAACGCCCTCAGTCAATGCATGTGATTTTTTACAATTAAACTTCTCCCAGGGACATCCCATGACGGAAAATCTTCTCCGTTTGGGGAATGCTCGGACCAGCCACGCGACACACACCCGGAGTGGTTGAAGTTGGAGCTCAAACGTGGACAGAAGCCTTCCCTGGAGCGTCCTTGGTCCTTAGTGCTAAGATTTACATTAACTAATAAACGTTTTTTTTTTACTGGAGCAAATGCTGGCCCAAAAGAAAATGTAGCCAGGATCCCATCCGTTTCCAAAGACAAGGTACTCTACGGCGGCTCCTTGATCACCCCATGATACTCGCCAAGGCGACTCTTCCGACGTTCTTGAGACTCCAGCCTCATCGAATGTATCAACCAGGCCTCGACATGCACCTCTTTTGGGCTTTAGCGGCGGCTATGCAAGATTAGCCTGGGCCTCCCGGGAAATAACAACGGGAAGTCATGACAAGCACGTCCAAGGACAAGGTCCTGTTAATTCAGTAAGGAGGATATGAGGAGCTAATGGTTATTTCTGAAAGCCATCAGTCACATCCTTCACGTTGATTTGTCACCGGTCAATTAGAGTATCATAAGGCTCTTCGAATAAGCCAAACTTCAGGGCTCCTATTTCACACAAAAGATTCTGCCATACACGCTTTTTTTAAAACTTCATTTACATACGCAAATATGTCACATTGAAAGTATTGCAAACCATGAAACGGCCTGTCATGTGCCAATGAATGGCATTAAAACGTCGTACACTACCTCGTTCTAACCACACAAAGAGCCATGTTAAACACCGGCGATGCTTGACACACAAGAAATCAAAACGCGCGATCCAAAGGAAAACCAAGGCTGGGGAATTCAGTTATCGATTCTATTCGACCCGATCCACCCGCATTTAACCCATCACACAATGTTCCCTTTTTACAGGAGAATCATGGTAGCGCCGACACCGACAGCGGCGACCATGTAGGCACCGACGGCGAAGCTGCCAACAGAGAAAGCACGGGCAATACCAGCAGCGGGGTTGCCGAAGCTGTCGCTGCTGTCACTGCTAGAGCTGTTGCTGGAACCAGAGCCGGAGCTGGAGCCAGCAGTGGCAGTAGCGGCAACAGCGTTGGCGGAGCTGGCGGAAGCGAGAGCGCTTGTGCAAGAGGACTCGGTGGAGCCGGACTGGGTGGTGGCCTGACCGTCAAAGTCACAGGCAGTAGAAGCGGAGTCCAGGTCCTTGTAGTAGGCGTCGAGAACGTAGGCAAGCTTCTGCTTCTGGGTGCACATGCTGTAGGCACCGTAGACACCGGTGGTGGCGTTGCCGTTAATACCAGCGCAGAGCTTGGCGTTCTCACCGCAAATGTAGCCGAAGATCTCACCGTAGCTCTTAGCCTTCAAGCTGCTGGCAGGAACACAGCTGGCGGCCTTCTCCATGCACTCGCAAAGGGCGGAGTCGGGAGTAGGGGGAAGGTTGGAGTTGGCGACCCAGACGTCGGTAACATCAGGGCAAGATGCGGGGGAGCTGGTGGGCTCGTAGGAATCAGACTGAACACCAGAGGGGGTGGCAGAGTTGACGCGAGACTTGAGCTTGCTGAAGTCGTTAAGCTTGGTGGCCTTGCCGTTGCTGACCTTGACGAGACCGTAGTCGTTGTCCTCCTGGAAATACATGTAGACAATACCACCGCTGAAAACACCAGTCATCTCATCGCTGTACAGAGCAGTAGTCTCCTGGAAGATACGGGCAGCAGCGCCATCGGGCTCGTTGCAACCGTACTCGGCGAAGAAGACGGGGACGGAGTAGTTCTTGAAGTACTCAACGTGGTCAGAGTAGCCAGACTTCTGCATGCTGCTCTCACCGCACCAAGAGTAGATGTTGTAGCCCCAGTAGTCAATGCGCTCGTTGTCCTCACCACAGTTGAAGTACTGAGAAATCTCGTCACGAATGTCGACATCGTCGTTGGCGGCATAACCAACACCCATCCAGCGGTCGTGGTTCTTGGAGATGTAGGTCTTGGTGTCTCGGACAGCGGCCTTGACGTAGGCGGAGGCATCGGTGTTGCTCTTGTTGTTGGACACCTCGTTACCGGCGAAGAAGCCGACAACGTTGTCGTACTTGGCGAGCTCGTCAACGACGGCAGTGTAACGCTTGTAGAGCGTCACGTCCCAGAGAGGGTCGTCACGGTTGATAGAGTTGGCGGGCTCAGACAGATCAGAAATAACGTAGATACCAGCATCGTCAAGGAGCTTCATGCAAGCGGTGTGGTCCGCAGTCGGGTCAATGGCGTAGGTTCGGATGATGTTGGTTCCAAGCTCCTCAAGAAGGGGGACGTCACGCTTGCAAGCATCCTCGTCGGCGAGAGGGTCGACATAGGTGGTGTCGGTGCTGGTGGCACCGGCGGCACCAACTTCCTGCTGGTAAGCAATACCCTTCATGAAGAACTCGGTACCGTTCTTGTAGAAAAGCTTGCTTCCCTATTTTTCCGACGGTTAGATACGATTGCGCTTCGCAACACCAAGGTTGTTGGCACATACCTTCATAACAATAGGCTGAAGGGCGGCATGGGCAGTGGTCGCCGTGGCGGCGACAATGGCGGTGGAAAACTTCATTGTGGTCGATCTAGTGTCGATGGACGGACTGCAAAAAGAGCGTATAGAAAATGATGTGAGCGGACAAAAAGTCGCAAATTGTTGATAAACGCGTAAAGGTTAACGAGGGATGAAGCAAATCCCTTGACCTATCGGCGGCGTCGTGTAAAAGGTGACTAAATGAGTGTCGGGAATGGAGCAATTGGCCTGAAAGGGTCAATCACAACCAAGAAAGAGGGAATAGAGAAGGTAGCGAGGGGTGAAAGAAGAAGTCGTCCTCGGATCGGTGATGGGTTCAAGATGAAGAAAAGGAAGTTGCAGAGTTGGGGCGGCGTCGACTTTGAGTAAACCCACCTCCGGCGATGCCCCTGGTTCCTACCGAAAGTACACCCCTTCGGGTTGGCTCCAGTGGAGGCCCCTCCCGCTGAAGGAAATAGACTCACAGGGGGTGCGGGGCCAGCGACAAGGGGAAGGCCGGCTGGCCACAGTGGTTGGCCACAGTAGAAGACCGGCCACAGAAGCTCTAAATGGAAGTTCAGGGGAACGGCCAGCCGTGGTCCAATAACGCCTGTAGCGCTCTGATGGGTCCCCTGGAGGCCAAGGTCAGTTGGGCCCCCGGGCGACCCTACGGCGCAGCGGTACGTCCCTCGCACACGCGATCGCATACAGTGTGGCCCCCTGCAATCCGTATTAGCGACCCGTTTTAGAGGAATAACCCCCGGTCGGCTCAGGGGCGCAGCACCGATGTAAGCTTGTTTAGAGCCTTGAAGGGGTGGAAACCGCCAATCAGGGGCCAGGATTCTCGGAACTCATCTCGGTGGCGGCGGTGATACGGTGCCCTGGCAAAGGTCCAACACTGTCACATCTGGGGTGCACTAGCAGCGTCTGGCAGCAGCACTACCATGGAAATGAACAATTCCAGGCCAGCACTGTTATTGCCACGCTAGACAGGTCGCGCCATGCGAGCGTCTAACCCCGATGCGCACAGCGAGCCAAGCGGTGGATTCGCACGGCCCCAGTCACCGCTGCTGTGATCCGGCGCGAAATAGGAGACAATCTCCACCGAATCTCATCTCCTTGGCGAGCAATGTCCAGGAGATTTTGGCTTCTTACGATGACGACGCTCGCAAAACCAATCACTATCTTTGGATGCTTGGCTACTTGGCAAACGGCTTGGCTCAGAGGGCAATGCGTGGCCGGCAATGAGGGTCGGAGAAATCCATCTGCTCAGCGTGTATCACGACTGTATGAGACGAGGGCGCCAGGATCCCGCGGACATGTTGTGTGGATACGTGGACCGCTCTGCCAGAGGGTCGCTAGAGCATGTCACTTCCAAATGCGATGCCAGCCTCGAGATTAAAACCCGTAGCCTTCTCGTGTCCAAGACAAGCCAAGCCCACAGCCGCGAGACCATTGCACATTGTTATGGGAATTTCATCTCGTTGTTCTCACTAAAGGGAAATGATTGTCTTTGGCGTGATAAATTTACCATGATTCATGAAACCGTCCATGTCAGCCCACCCACCCACACTGCCATATTGTGCAATATGTCTATTTTCATCCGCTGTCCGTTAGCGGGTCTTGTCGCTCCCTGCTTTTCTTTGTGATCTCTCTCTCTCTTGTGATTTGGTGGTGGCTGTTCTCATCAGTCTGAAACTCGCGACCCGCGTTTAGGACAGTGTCCAAGCTTAGCGCCTGCACATCACTGGAGCATCGATGTCATGGTGGCTCATGGTAGAGCTTCGGGAAAACTCATTCCTTTGCGCCCAGTTTGTTGGTAGCTTCAGCCTGTCTTGCCCGCTGATCACTGTCGGTCGTCATTTCTGATTCAATGCATCGATATCTGCGTGTATTCCCATTCCTTCCACTGTGGCTGTGGCTGCGTTGGCCAGGCTCGACTCGCTCACCCATTCCGAATAGCCGTAGTCGCCGGTTAGATACAAGCTTAATCAGGCTATGGTGCCGGTGCCGATAGTCTAGACTCGCTGGAAGCCGCGTGTTCCGACAACAATGGACACTCCGGCCCGTTCAGAGCCGCAATCCCGGAGGCGCTTCACCGCCGTCGCCTCTTGTCTCGACCTTGTAACTTGTAGTAGACACTGCCAACGCCATACAGGACTTCATCCCACAACACATACACACAGTGCCATAATCCATGCCGCCGACGCGGTTGCCTCGTTTGGGCTCGGCGGTAGTGTCCCTCGTGATACACAAGCTCAGTCATTTTGAAGGTCGTGGGCGCAATGTTGGTTGGTTATTAGTCCTGATAAACCGCCATGCAACTTAATTGAAGGATCCGGGGGATTTCGTGCTATTTCGCATACATTCGACTCTCCTTTATAGTGCATCTATCAACAACACACATATTGTCGCTGACCATCCACTCTGGATCGGCATGTGCTGATTCATCCGATGACCACCATCACGAGCCTCAGCCTCGTGATGGTCTGGCGTAGCAAGTGGCGAACCCATCCCACGCTCATCCCAGAATGCAAATGGGATTTTAAACAACCTCTTCCAATGCTGAATTTACCCACAATACAACTTTTAGCACACCATCGCAGTGGAGCGTGCGCCATCAATACGGATACACCAACCACGTGGTTTTACACTCTGATCATCAAACAAAGAAACCACGACCCATTAGTGTAATACTTAGCGGCTAAATTAGCCATATAGAGGCGATTTAATTACTAGGAAGTATAACTGGGTAGGCAAACCATCCCACATTTAGCTATGAGCTGCGAAGCTTGAGGGCCGTCTCGTAGTCTAGTCAAGCCAGTGCACAGCATCACCAAATTAAATGGAATGATACGGTGTTTCCTGTCATAAACTTCTATTATTTATTCCATTATAACTTTCTTTACAATCACTTTAATCGAGAATTTTTGGTTGTTTACCATCCGCGTACTGGTCATTACCAACTAACCCTATAGCACCTAAAAATATGTTACACCATTGGCTAACATGAGTATTTTGTTGTCTAAATACCTTGACTCGTATCTTCATGCGGCATGCATCTATTGGCCGTTAAATAATTCTTTGGTTCCATATTAAAAACAAAGCACTTGACGCACTTTGTGTGTACTCCGCAACTATATATCAAGTGAAGCTAACACCAGGCGCCGAATCACCCCTTAATACTCACTCCTCTTGTATGGGATTTTTTTTTTAAAAAAAAAACTCATTTTAAGATCATTCTTCATTAATAGGAAATTTTATTTTGTATATTTATTTATTAAATGATACCTCTATGGATAAAATATTATCATTGCATTTAATTACCTCCGGAAAATCGCATGCTCCTGTTGTTAGATCTGAAACAAGGATTTCCACTAGATGAGTAACTTCCCTAATTTTATTCACTCAGAAAATTCCCCTCAATCCACTTGAGAAAAAAGGCTCCAAGTGGTGGGACGTAAGCACGATGTGGACAAGCCAAACAAAATTTTGAACAATAATAAAAGAAAGCTCGAGTATCAACTTTAAATCGTGGTCATGATTGACAAAAAAAATTGGGTTAGTCCGAATTTGACAGTTCCTCATACTCTGCATTCCAATTTGAGATGTGGTCGCACAAAACTAGATCGAAGATATGAAAATCTGAGCCTATGAGGTTTTGCAATCACTTTGGCTCATTTTGATGAAAAAAAAAGATTCCAAATAATTTTTCAACGATTCTCTGTATTTACAGGAGAATATTTACAGTAATTATGAGTTGTATTAGAGGGATGTGAAAGTCGATGTGCGATTCAGAACGCAGAAATGCACCGACAGGAAACGGCTGCATTGAAATTTCAGTTGGCTATTAAATATGATTACCAAAATATGCATTCTAAACCGATGGTTTAGAATATAAAAATAAACTCCCTAAGCACCCACCGATTCCCCAAACCTGGGGACATAATGGCAGATCCGGATGGCTTATAGTTGAATGGTTGATCAAATATCACTGTTATGAGTATTCGCATGTGTGTCATGGTGTTGATCTACCAATTATGACTATACCAAAGCCTTGCTGCTAGGAAATTTCCCGAGGTGAAACAACAAATAGCTCACACTAATATACAAATCAGGGTCTATTAGGAACGTCGGCGTGCTCATGGTCAGCTGATGTATTTTCTAAAGTCAACTGAAGCTTCGGTCAGTTGTACGCCCTGATTGTTCGAAATGCGCAGCGCAATTTTCTTGGGGTAGCGAAATCATAAGTATGCATGTTGGCAGTGATATATACACAACCATGTTAAATTGTTTGACGGAGGCAAAAGGCCATCACCAGTACGAGTAAGCTTGATGGGGCCCAATAAAAATTAGCTGCCATTAATATTTTGAGGAGATTACTAACCAGAGGATTGTGTATTTATGAAATATAGAAACTTTTTATGTGTGTCATCATAGTGTATAAGCAACAGTGACCCATTTTCCGATCTAGATCGCCAAGATTTCCAGATAACGACAAGAGGGGGCCAACGGACCTTGGGGAGTTTCTTCAAACAATATTATACCGTATATTCTGTTATTGCCTCGAATCTCTGTTACTTCTGGGCAAAGCTAGAATTATTGTCTCCCTGATCGGGTTAACGCCGCAACAATACCTGTGGAAGGGAGGAGATTAAACAGCGATTGGGATTTTTTCGTCTACTCGTCATCGATCCTGTCTATTTTTGGATGATATGTAGCCTTTTCTCCTCGATATTAACTAGAAAATTTTTCCAACAAAAATGATTGGACATCAAGGGATACCCAAAATCTTAGGTGCTTACTTCGTCATTGACGTTATAATACTGTCAGGTTTTGGATATATCCCCCAGTTTCCCCTTATTTTTCTGCAGCCTCTTGGTTATCATAACGCAAATCTTTCCTATTTAATTTACCCTAGAGCATCATGATGTAATTGCAGTCCTCGATAGTAAAGGTGTGGCCAGCGTGTAAACGTCAGAGGGACGAGCGAAATGATGTCATAGAAACCACAACATCAGTATATCAATCCTGAAAACCGAAACCGGTAATCTTCTGGCCAACAACTACAACATTATCAGCGAAATATTAAACAATCACTCAAATCAAAATGTCCCCCAACAAAGCCCCCAGTGCTGGCACCAAGGTAGGCGGAATGAACGCTTCAAGATTTAGTAACTAATGGTACTTAGGTCGACCTTGGTCGAAACGCTCCTGTTGTGCAAGAGGGTTCAGGCCAAGTTGCGTCTGAATCTCTTGCTGCAGAATCCATTCAGGAGGGCGGTGGATTCGCTGAGAATGACGGAATCCGCCCCGAGAATCTTTCGAGTTTAAACAACAGCTCCGACCTCAAGACGAGCCAACGAAGTAACTCAGAAACTGAAAGCGTCCCAAAATCTTACGATGGCGCCGCGCCGACCTATGTCAATAACCAATACCATCGAGATTCTGCAGGGCCCCATGGAAATAACTTGAAAGAAGGCAATTGGGATGATTCGAAGGCGGAGGATGGTCTCAGGAAGGCTTTGAATGCTGAGCCCGGCAGCCAGGACGATCCAAGCCGGTTGGCAGAGCACCAGTTTCAGCTAAAGCAGAACGCGGGAGGCCGAGATACCGGGCCCAAGCAAGGAGACATTACAAACAAGACGGTCTACGATGCCCTTAGTTCAGAGGTTTCTTCGTAAGTCATGAAAGAAAAGGCATAGATAGGAACCAAATGTCAGTCCCATCATGTAATTATAGTTGTGATCTCCCCGAGAAATAAAATCTCATTAAATTTGTTGCCATACGACTGGATAGTTCATCCATACGCACGGGACAAAACGAAGAAGAAGAAAAATAGTATTGTCTCAAATTGAGAATATTTGCCTCATCCTATTTGTTGACGAATGAGTCATGACCAAAGCTGACACAACTAGACCAGGGTCGTGCTGAGAGGCAAGGTTGACAGGGCTCACTCGCGTGGCGGGTGATAGGGAACAGATCAGTCATTATCTTCGTGTCGAAACCTATTTCCACCTTACCGAATCCAACGCCTTTCGCCCAGACCACAGAGTCATGCAAAAGTCAAGAAAGCAGAATCTCACCAGCCAATCAGAACATTGGGAAACATGACGTCAAGCGAGGTCAAAGCCAAGGTGCCACCTCCTCTAGGGTCCATTTTTTTGGGGCTGGGTGGATAAGACATGAAGGAAGATGACTTGCCCGACATGATGAGAATGGAGAACGCGAGGAAAATGTCAGGCATCAATTTAGCGAGAAATCAAGGCAAATGGCCCATAAAGGCTTAAAGATAATCGATCCACTATCAAGCACTAGTGATGGAAAGAGATAAATCGATGTCAGTTATGGATGATTTTTCGAGGCATCTGCGGCTTCTTGACTCCGTCATTTGATGCCTTAGATTGCTGCCTGATTCCGTCCAAAATTTTGAAGAAAAAAAATGTGCCCCACCAACGAAAATTCACCCCGCCTTGCCTCCAAACACCACCACTGAAGTGCCTGGACTGGACTGGAACCGCCACTCTTTCATTACTGGGGGGTTTTTTTTTTTTTTCTTCCATTGCTGGCTGACTTTTTCCCTTTTCCCCCATCTCTCTCCAGCCATAGAACGGTTATTCCAGGCCCTTTTTTTCCTTTCCGGCTTGGATTTGGGACGCCTTGATACTTCTTTACGGCCCCCACCATCGATAGTCCCCCTCCTATCGACCCCGCGGTCTCTCCGTATATTCGTCATCCTTATCACCCATCTTCAATATGGCCCCTTCTTCCTCCAAGGAGAAGCGTCTCGCTAAGAAGGCTGCCGAGGGCAAGCTTAAGGGCAAGGCCGGCAAGAAGAAGACTGAGGAAGTCGAGCTTGATGCCAACGGCAACCCCGTCAAGGATAATGATGGCCCCGCTACCTCTGGCGAGAAGCTGGACGAAGTGAAGCGTCTCGCCGAGCAGATGGACAAGCACGGTATCTCTGACCGTGTCACCACTGGTGTCTTGTCGTCTACCTTCACCAGCAAGGACGTCAAGATCACCAGTGCCAGTCTAGTGTTCCACGGCCGTGTTCTCATTACCGACTCAACCCTCGAACTGTCATACGCCCGACGATACGGTCTCCTTGGTGAGAACGGTTGCGGAAAGAGTACCCTCCTCAAGGCCATCGCTGCCCGCGAATATCCCATCCCCGAACACATCGACATCTACCTCCTGAACGAGGGTGCCCCTCCCAGTGATCTCGGTGCCCTTGAGTGGGTCGTCAAGGAGGCCGAGAACGAGCTGGAGCGTCTCGACAAGTTGGCCGAGAAGCTGCTCGAGGATGAGGGTCCTGAGAGCCCCGTCCTTATGGATCTCTACGACGTGAGTGCTGTCTCCTAATTCCACCTTTTCGTTGCTAACCAGGCCCAGCATATCGACAAGATGGACCCCTCCACCTTTGCCACCCGTGCGTCACTGATCTTGACTGGTCTTGGTTTCAACAAGAAGACCATCCACAAGAAGACCAAGGATATGTCTGGTGGTTGGAGAATGCGAGTTGCCCTTGCCAAGGCCCTTTTCGTCAAGCCTTCGCTGCTGCTTCTCGATGACCCTACTGCCCATTTGGATCTTGAGGCCTGTGTGTGGCTTGAGGAGTACCTCAAGAAGTGGGACCGAACCCTGGTTCTTGTCTCTCACTCCATGGATTTCCTCAACGGTGTCTGTACCAACATGCTTGATATGCGAATGAAGCAGCTCATCTACTATGGTGGTAACTACGACTCGTACCACAAGACCCGTGCTGAGCAGGAGACGAACCAGATGAAGGCATACCAGAAGCAGCAGGATGAAATTACACACATCAAGAAGTTCATTGCCAGTGCCGGTACCTACGCCAACCTGGTGCGACAGGCCAAGTCGCGTCAAAAGATTCTCGACAAGATGGAGGCCGATGGTTTCATCCAGCCCGTCGTTGAGGATCGAGTCTTCAGCTTCCGATTCGCCGACGTCGATAAGCTTCCTCCCCCCGTCTTGTCGTTTGACAATGTCACATTCTCTTACTCTGGCAACCCTGCGGATGACCTGTACCGCAACCTTGACCTAGGTTTCGACATGGACTCCCGTACCGCCTTGGTCGGTCCCAATGGTGTCGGCAAGTCAACCCTCCTCCGTCTCATGACTGGCAAGCTGTCCCCCACCGGCGGTTCCGTTACTCGTCACACTCACTTGAAGCTCGGTATCTACTCACAACACAGTGCCGAGCAGCTTGACTTGACCAAGTCTGCCCTCGACTTTGTGCGCGACAAGTACTCGGAGAAGTCCCAGGATTACCAGTACTGGCGTCAACAGCTCGGTAAATACGGTCTCAGTGGTGATTCCCAGACTGCCCTCATGGGTACCCTCTCTGAGGGTCAGAAGTCGCGTATCGTCTTTGCCCTGTTGGCTATTGACGGTCCCAACATGCTGCTACTAGACGAGCCTACCAACGGTCTGGATATCCCCACCATTGACAGTTTGGCGGACGCTATCAACGCCTTTAGCGGAGGTGTTGTTGTCGTATCTCACGATTTCCGGTAAGTGATTCCGTCCTCTGCTGCTCGAATTTAAGCTAACAGTCCCAGATTGCTCGACAAGATTGCCAAGCAGATTCTGGTGTGCGAGAACCAGACAATCCAGGAGTGGGATGGATCCATCTCGGAATACAAGAACTACCTGCGCAAGAAGATGATTTCGGCCGGTGCTGTCTAAGGATGTTGGGTTTTTGGTATGATAAATTGATCTATAGAGGCTTCCATCGGCCACAAAAGTTGTCAGGATGGTATATTCATGGAAAAACAGCGGCGGGTGGCGGGTCATCCGCATCATGATGTCTGACGCTGTTATGAAGTATGGGCAAGGCCTCAAAAGAGAGGTGATACGGGTCCATGAAGATGTGGATATTGTTACGGGATAGAATTTTGCTTTCTTTGGGTTTGACTGCCTAGAGGCTTGATTAGTTTGAATGCATTGGGTCAGTCCCACCATTTTCTTGGTAAAATCTCATGTGACGAGTTGGCAATTTGAAGCACAGCGACACATTTCAGGTGATGAAACCAGCGATAGCGCGCCTTTCCGAGTGACCTGTGGGCCATCTTTGGAGGTTCACGCCGTTGGTCAGATGATGTTGGTTGAGGGATTGTGTAGTGGGGGGGGAGGATGATGATGAAGCCATCACGAAAAAGCTATGATGTGAGCGACTGGCGAGTATTCAACTGGGATGCCACACACTATAGTTATACTACCGTGATTTTGGATGATATCTGCAGCAAGCCGAGTGTGCAACATATCGATGGGTGAAGGAGATGGCACTACGACTCAAAAGCCAAAAATCACCTTACAGGCACAGATGGGTGCTCCGTGTTTGTATCACGTGGCCTGGTGTCATAGCGTCGAAGCGCCTCGCTGTGGGGCTCTCCCTCAGAAGAGAAAAAGTAAAATAAAAAACTCAGGTTTGGCGTGCGGAAGCGGAGCCGAAAACACATTTTGAAACTAAGGATAAGTGTGTATTTGAGCGAGTTTGAGGGTAGTATGTTTGCGAAATGTACCGGTAGTATGTAGTGTGTGATGTAACATTTAAATGATCCCTATAGGGCTGGAAATGGTGTATGCATTATAGTTGTGAACGGTTCAGGAACACCTCGCAATCGTGGTTTTTTTTAGCGGGTTTACAAAGGCCCCAGCTTGGTCACTTGCATGTATCACAACGCTAGTGTAAGCAGGGCCAAAGTACAGCAGCAAGTCGGCCACACAAACAAGCAATTGGTATCGGTCCAGTATGTCATTAGAGAGACCTCCCGTGTGGTTGTTTTACTGCCACGAAGCACAAATGCCATCTCATTTGCCGCAAAGCGCAACTACCCTACACAAGGCTCCCACCAACTTGGGTTGTGAGATCGTCCCCACCCAGTCCCGCGGTGCCCGAGTGACGGGCTGCTCAAAGTAGCTTAAGGCGATTCGTTAATTCCCGACCCACATGGGCCGGAGACGAACGGGAACAGGATTACCTACAACGACGAGGTACAGACTACAGGGGTGCTGAATGAGACGCGGGTTCGGGAGAGCATCGGGGCGCAGAGAGGACAGTCAATGAATTGTCTGGCCCATCTGTCGACCGTGTCTGGCCTTGCCAGCCCGTGGCTGCTGCATGCATTGGGCGGGACGTTCCTGTCCAATCCACTGAAACCTGATCCACGGTAAGCCCAGCCAGCCCCATTCGCGTGGAGACGTGGAGCGGCGTGGAAGCGTGGAGACGGCGAGCGGCGACACCAGTCCGGTGCGAGGACCAGGAGTGGCCCCAGCCAGGCCTCACCTCCAAGCTGTTGTGAGAATTGATGACGAGGACGGCAACGACGAGAGCGAGGGACGACGCAATGGCGCCCGGACAAAATGGGAAGGGGGATGCATGCTAGATGCTCCCCCGCCACGCCTCGCCCAGTCCTCAATGCCGCTGCAATAACACACACACACACGGCTGCAGCTGCACCCGTTTGGCCATCTTTCCATGCTACATGCTCCAGCTCCCAAGCTCGCGAATCAATCACCCGCACGGCAGATCCAGACACCAATTCCATCTCCCGATCGTGTGGCCCTCACTTTGGCAAATTTCGTCTCCTCCCATCCCCTCGTATCTCGACTGCTCCCCTCACGGTGCCAATCGCCTCCTCACCCTCTCTCATATCCCCGTTCATTCTCCCACTCCCACTCCCACACCCACACCCACATGTGCGCGGCGCATCATCATCGTCGCATCCCGGATTCACATCCCCCAGTTTCCACCAGCTAACACCTCCACCTAGGGAAGCCTCCCACCCCCCATATCATCGCCCTCACCAGCTAAAATCCTTGTCCCCGTGCTTTGCTCTGCTTGTCTGCACTAACCAATTCTCTTGACGTGCCTCACTAAATTTCTTCCTTCAACCCTCAATTCCCCAACCCACAGCCCAGCGCCTGCGACTTTTCTTTTCTTCTGTCAACGCCTCGGTTTGGCTCGCGTGCGCATCGCGACTTTACAAGGCGCGCGCATACTGTCTTTCCCCCCACCTCCGAATCCCCTCGCCGCGTCGTTGCACTCGAGCACATGGGTCCTCTCGCCTAGGCTCCTTTGTTCGCCAAAATATATCGTTCTTTTCTTTTCTTTTCTTTTCTTTTCTTTTTTTTCCCTTTGTCTATTTTCTCCCACTCCCCTGGTGGCGCCTACTCTAGCGCTGAGCCGTCGGCATGGACAAGAACGGGTACCACTCGTCGGTGCTGCAGCGACCGCATAGAGATGACGAAGAGCGAGAGCCTCGTAGCAGCAGCAGCGCCAACGCCAGCGCCAGCGCCCACAACCATGGGCACAACCACAGCCACGGCCATCACCATCACCACCACCACCACAGTCACCGACGCGACGTCATAGGCGGTGCAGACTCATCCCACGGCGACGCTGGCGGTGCGGCATCGACTCTGACTTCAACGCCTTCGAATGCGACTGCGACTGCGACGGGGCCTGTATCTGGATCTGCGAATGCGCACCGGCACTCCACCTTTAGCCTGCGCTCCCCCAAGCAGCAGCCTTCCGAGTTCCGGGCGCCTCCCTTTTCCTCCTCTAACCATAACCACAACACCACCTCATCCAACAACTCGACTGGCAACCACGCCCATCAATCTCCCCCTCGTCCGGCTCTGCCAAATCCCTACATGCCCTCGTCCAACTCGGGCGCAGCTGGCGGCCCAGTTGCTCCTCCCTCGCTGCCGCCCCCAACGGCCCTGAGCGCCCCGTCCGCCGCAGCACCTCCTGCTCATCACCACCACCACCATCACCATCATCACCACCAGCATCAATCCGGCGCTCCCGCACCGCCCTCTGCTTCGCCGCTGCACCCTCCGGCCGGATACTACCCGCCGTCGTCGGCCGAGCACCAGCACGCGCGCGATAAGCCTGCATCGCGTGCCTTTTACGATCCCACAACCGACACCACCAGCGAACGTCGGGTTTCTGACGCGGCCGGCACTTCGTCGTGGCACAACGCGCCCCAGGCCTCTACTCCCAAGGCAAGTATGGTGGCAATTAGCCTGCTTTTATTTCCTAAAATTGTCTCAATCTGCACCTGTTGCACTTTCGTCGATGTGTTTTTGCGCGTTGCCCAATGGTGCTTTGTTGCATCCACTCAATCACTGCCGCTTAGATCTGCGCTGCGCTGCTCTGGCCGCAAGGACGCCAAAACGCCAACGCCAGATTTGCTTGTGCTGGCCTCAAACTTCCCCATCACGTTTTCGCTCCCCATTTAACCCTTTTACCTCCCAACTCCCAACTCCATCAATGGCCGCACCATCCCGCACCCCGTTTTTTTCTCCCTTTCCATCCTCCATCTTTGGCCCCAACCAATCTTCCTCATCCCAGTCTTTTCCATCTTCATCTCCCTGCACCTCCGACTAATCATCGCCTCACTTTGATTGCTGACTTTTTTCCCTTTTTCTCCACCATCAGGCCCGTGAACCGTACAGTTATTCACAGCCTGCTGACCAACACGCATCCTCGTACTACAAAGGCTCGTACACGTCGCCTCTCGCACCCTCATCATTCAATCGCCCCCGTAGCCCAGTCTCCCATTCACACGCGAACCCGTCGGCTGGGTCCAACAGCCCCCCTGGGCGGCAACCACACATGACTTCTCCCAGCTTGAGACATGGTGCTCCGCCCAGCATGAACTCGACCACCAACGGGGCAACCGCCCTTCCACCTCTCGGGAAGTCTGATCTGGCTGCTCCCTCTCCCCCCAAGTCCGCTGCAGCGAGTGTAGGTCATCAACGCGAATCGAATGTATTCCAGCTAACACTTCATAAGACGCCTAGCCGATCCGCCGATCCCATGTCCTTTTCAAATATTCTCTCCAGTGCGGACCCTGCACCTAAGCCTCGGGAGCCTTCTCCCGTCGCTGAGGAACGCGAGCCGGCATCCCAGAAAGAGGTTAAACGGGAAAAGGAACAGGAATCCGAGAAGGCTTTTGAGACAGCGCCCGATCGCGATGATACTGAGGTCGAAAAGGAAGCCGAGACGGAACCTGAGATCGCTCCCAGGGAACGGCAACCGGTTGTCAAGAGAAGAGGTGGCCGCAAGTCGATAAAGGGTCGAGCGTCTGATATCCGAGATGCTGCCACTCCCAAAAACGGTCGCAGATCATCCATCAAGAAGGAGTCGCCCACCCCTCGCCCCCCAGCTAAGCGACAGGCCAACGGCCAGCCCAAACAAAAGACGTGGTCGACCGAGATGGAAAAAAAGATTCAAACCGAAGAGGCTCGCATCGACGGCGGTGTCGCGTCTCTCGACGCTGATGAGTTTGACGAGGAGCAGTACAAGGAGCGCGCTCAAAAGCGACGGCGCGTCATGAACGAGCTCGACGTAGAGCAGGGGCGTATACGGCGCGACGTGTATGCTGTTACGGCCAGCAAGAAGCTACTCCAACATTCCGAGCTAGGCAAGCGACGATATGACGATATGTTTTACGATGACGCTCTTCACGAGGTTCGCGAGCAGGAAGTGTATGCCGAAAAGGAGCGTAAAAAGGACATGCAGCGCAAACGCCGCCGCGAAAAGTCCATGGCCGTCACCATGGAGCAAAAGGAAGCTGCGCTCGCTAGGGCCGAAGCTGCCGAGGATGAGGCTGAGCGCCAGAAGCACCTTCGCGACGCAGAGCGCGCCAGCAAGAAGGCGCAGCAGACTAAGCTCATTCTCCAGAAGGGCATCAAGGGCCCTGCACGCAACCTGGAGCTCAACTTGGAGGGCGGCACCATGTCCTCGTTCCAAGCCTCCGATGCCGAATCCGGCACTGCCACCGGTACGGGTCGCAAAGGCAAGGGCCGCAGTGGACCTCGACCCAAGAAGTCTAAGGAGCAGAAGCAGGCCGAGAAGGACTCTGCTGAGGCTGCACAAGCTGCCCTGGATGCTGGCGAAGAGCTTCCTACCAAGGAGGAAACCCGTGTGCGCATTAAGATTAAGAAATCCAAGGGCGGCGATCCTGAAGCCGACAAGGACAAGGAGAACAAGGAGCCCAAAGAAAAGGAGGAGAAGAAGCCAAAGAATAAGGAAAAAGACAAGACCGACGATGTTCCTGAAAATGAGAAGCGATTTATGTCCAAGGGCTATAACCAAATTTACGATCAGATTTGGCGAGACATGGCTCGCAAGGATGTTAACAAGACGTTCAAGCTGGCTGTCGACTCATATGCAACCAAGGCTTCCAACCTCAAGAAGACGGCTATCCTTGCGTCCAAGGAGGCCAAGCGTTGGCAACTGCGTACCAACAAGGGCACCAAAGATCTCCAGGCCCGCGCTAAGCGAGTCATGCGTGACATGATGGGCTTTTGGAAGCGCAACGAGCGTGAAGAGCGTGACCTTCGCAAGGCAGCTGAGAAGCAGGAGATTGAAAATGCCCGCAAGGAAGAAGCTGACCGTGAAGCTGCTCGTCAAAAGAGAAAGCTCAACTTCCTTATCTCCCAGACCGAACTGTACTCTCACTTTATCGGCAAGAAGATTAAGACCGATGAAGTTGAACGAAGTACCGATAATCCCGATGTTGCCAAGGATCCTCATCAAATTCAGCAGACACGTTTGGATGTCAAGGAACCCATGAATGTCGGGTCAAAGGTTACCAACTTTGAGAATCTTACATTTGAGGAGGAAGATGAGGAGAAACTACAGGCTGCTGCCATTGCCAACGCCCAGAATGCCATTGAAGAGGCCCGTAAAAAGGCCCGCGAGTTCAATAATCAAGAGCCAGATATGGATGATGAGGGCGAAATGAACTTCCAGAATCCTACAGGCTTGGGTGACGTGGAAATCGAGCAGCCTAAGCTCATCAACACCCAGCTCAAGGAGTATCAGCTCAAAGGTCTCAACTGGCTCGTCAACCTGTACGAGCAGGGTATCAACGGCATCTTGGCCGACGAAATGGGTCTTGGAAAGACTGTCCAATCCATCTCCGTCATGGCATATCTCGCCGAGAAGCATGATATCTGGGGTCCGTTCTTGGTTGTTGCCCCAGCATCGACACTGCACAACTGGCAGCAAGAAATCGCAAAGTTCGTTCCTGAATTCAAGATTCTCCCCTATTGGGGCAGCGCTAGTGACCGAAAGGTTCTGCGTAAGTTTTGGGATCGAAAGCACACTACATACAAGAAGGACGCTGCTTTCCACGTGTGTGTGACATCGTACCAGCTTGTGGTGTCAGATGTCGCCTACTTCCAAAAGATGAGATGGCAATACATGATTCTGGACGAGGCCCAGGCTATCAAGAGCTCACAGAGTTCCCGCTGGAAGTGCCTTTTGGGTTTCCACTGCCGAAACAGGTTGCTTCTTACCGGTACGCCTATTCAAAACAATATGCAGGAACTTTGGGCCTTGCTGCATTTCATCATGCCGTCGCTCTTTGACTCCCACGACGAGTTTAGCGAGTGGTTCTCCAAGGACATTGAGTCGCATGCACAGAGTAACACCAAACTCAATGAGGACCAGCTCAAGCGTTTGCACATGATTTTGAAGCCATTCATGCTTCGTCGTGTCAAGAAGCATGTGCAGAAGGAACTGGGTGACAAGATTGAGCTCGACGTATTTTGTAATCTCACTTACCGGCAAAGGGCTTACTATAGCAACTTGCGCAACCAAATCAACATTATGGACCTTGTCGAGAAGGCCACCATGGGAGATGATCAGGATTCGGGCACTCTTATGAATCTCGTCATGCAGTTCCGAAAGGTCTGCAACCACCCTGATCTTTTCGAACGCGCTGAAGTTAGGTCACCATTTGCCGCAACCTATTTTGCCGAGACAGCCTCTTTTGTTCGTGAGGGTAACAATGTCACTGTGGGCTACTCGACCCGAAGTCTGATTGAATATCAGCTTCCTCGTCTAGTCTGGACAGAGGGCGGTCGCTTGGAAAAGGCTGGGCCAGACAACCAGGTCGCGGGTTGGCGCAATAAGGCTTTGAGTCATATGATGAACATCTGGACCCCTGAGAATGTTCGCGAGAGCAGCCAAGGCTCGAAGGCGTTCTCGTGGCTTCGGTTTGCTGACACATCAGCTGGCGAGGTGTACGATGCCGCTCACAAGAGTCTAATTGTTCGAGCCCACAACGAGCTGCAGAAGCGGGACAGGGTTGGCCAGCTCAACGTCGCATACTGCGAACCAGAGGATAAAAAGTTCACTCCCGCCCACGTACTCTTCCAGATTCGAGCTCGACAGAATCGCGAACCTGTTGCCAATATCACTAGTGAGGGCATTCTCAAGAAGCTAATGAATGTTGCTCGCGCCGACTACAACGAATCTGGACTCGGTCGATTGGAACCTGCTGGTAGACCTCGCGCCTCAGCACCGCCCATTGATGTCTTGTGCATTGGCCGGAGCCCCATACATGAACGGGAGAACATCTTGTTTAGCCCAGCTATTCGCAAGATTCTTTATGGCCCAACAGTATGGGACGAAAAGGCTCTCATTGAGAAGAAGGTGCCTTTGGATTTGTACCCTACCAGGGAGATGCTGCCTAAGCCCGATCATGAAAGGAGAGGCTTTACCAATATTTCAGTTCCATCCATGCAGCGATTTGTCACAGACAGTGGCAAGCTTGCCAAGCTTGATGAGCTGCTATTCAAGCTCAAGAACGAGGGCCACCGTGTCTTGCTGTATTTCCAGATGACACGTATGATTGACATGATGGAAGAGTATTTGACTTACCGCAACTACAAGTATTGTCGTTTGGATGGTTCAACTAAGCTGGAAGATCGACGAGACACAGTGCACGACTTCCAAACTCGCCCAGAGATTTTCATTTTCCTCTTGTCCACTCGTGCTGGTGGTCTAGGTATCAACCTGACGACAGCCGATACAGTCATTTTCTACGACTCTGACTGGAACCCAACCATTGACTCTCAAGCCATGGACCGAGCTCATCGACTGGGTCAGACTAAGCAGGTCACGGTGTACCGTCTCATCACCCGAGGTACCATCGAAGAGCGCATTCGAAAGCGAGCCTTGCAGAAGGAAGAGGTGCAGCGTGTCGTTATTACTGGTGGCGGCTCCAGCGTCGACTTTTCTGGTCGTCGTGCTCCTGAGAACCGCAACCGCGATATTGCCATGTGGCTGGCGGATGATGAGCAGGCTGCTATGATTGAGCAGCGCGAAAAGGAAATGCTTGAAAATGGCGAGTTTGAGAAGCAGCAGAAGAAGAAGGGCGGCAAGCGTCGCAAGGCCGAGAACCCGGCCAGCTTGGACGACATGTATCATGAAGGTGAGCAAGTTTTCCCGAGTCGATAATGATAAGAAACTAACGTGAATAGGCGAGGGTAATTTTGATGATGGCTCCAAGGGGGTTTCAGGAACAGCTACACCGGCGACACCAGTCGAGAACGAGCCCAAGGGTAAAAAGGGAAGAGGGAAGGGATCGAGCAAGCGAGCGAAGACGGCAAAGCAACGACTTGCTATTGCTGATGGTATGATTGACGCGTAGACGTGGACTCTGCGCCGAGTCAGACGGCGCGTGTAATAACAGGGAAGCATGGGTTGCAACAGCGGAATGACGGAATCATTTGTACTTTGCCGTTTTTTTTATTACTCTCTTATCATTTGGAAGGCGAGCAGGTCTGGGCTTGAGCATGCAGCCTTGAAAGGAGTTGCTAGATGTGGACAATTAAAAGCCAAAAAGACGGGGCCTATTGAGGTCATGGTGTGTACTATTATCCATAGAAGGATGAAATATTGCATTGGAAGTCTGCATTTCTCGTCAGACGCACTGCTTGTGGTGCAGTGACCCGTTGGTATCTCTATTTAATTACCAACGAACCATTTCGCCTGTCGCCGTCATTTTGCCATGACCTTGCGGTGCAGACGGGGTTGATAGGTTCCAAACCTTGCTGCCCAACACAATCCGGTATGGTGTAGTGGCTAACATTTCGCGCTCTCATAACTTGAGAGAAATCACCTCGATCCGCGGAGCCCAGGGTTCGATTCCCTGTACCGGAGACGATTGAATTTTTTGACCTTTTCTTGTATTTCGTTTTTTTTTTTTTTTTTTTTTTTTTAGATTTGGTAGATTGGGATGGGTGGATGGGTTGAGTGGTGGTAGTGGGGCTCACTGGTGAGAAGGGTAGAAAATTTTGATCGTAGTTAGTATAAATAATTAATAAGAGAGGAGAGAGAAAAGAAAATTAAAGTGAATATTAATTATATTATATAAACTTAATAAAAGAGTGTAAATATTAAGTTTCCTAATTTTTTATTTATTGCTTATTATATGATCATGTAACTGTAGGCTAAGATAAATAAGTACATAAAATAAATATTATAACTAGCAAAAAGAAAGATAAACAATAACCTCTCCGGTACAGGGAATCGAACCCTGGGCTCCGCGGTTCTTGATCTCTCAAGTTATGAGAGCGCGAAATGTTAGCCACTACACCATACCGGATGCTTATTGGTTGGCCAGCGAGTAATGATACCTCAACTGAGCCTGATTCTATGCATCTTTCTAGCATTTCTATTTTTACTTTAAATTGGGCTTTTCCAGTGAGAAGAAGAATTCCTATACGTGAGTCTTCATAATTTCTACAGGAAAAGTCGATCGAGGTGGCTGAAAACCCTCACCTCAGGGTTTGTTTGTGCGGGTGTCATACGGCAACAAGGGTACAAGTCGCCGCTCTACAAGTCGCCGCTCTACAATTCACTTGGATAATAACCATAGTGCTTCTAGTTAGCAGCTAAACTTCAAGCAACTGATACAGGGGACCACGGGGACGCCAGGAAAGGGGATGGCTAACATCACCCCAGCCAGCCAAGCCGGTTCATGGTGCCAACTATTTCGTCTAGTCAGGGCAAATGGAGATGGGCTTGATTATTGAATGAGTGGGTTGATTCATGAACGGGAGCTGCGGGATCGGTGAGCGTTTGTTGGTGAAGCCAGGGGAAGAGGAAGAAGAAGTTAAACAGTCAGTGCGTTATCCTTAGGGGGGATTGTTTCGCCGACCCTTACGGCTCCTCTTTCACGGCATTTACTCTTCGATTGGCTTGATAAAGCTGTATAGCTCATATTATAAATATCAAGGTCTCTAAAGCTAAGTCTATAATAATTTAAAGTTATTTATTATAATTTCTTCTGTCTAATCGAATAAGAACAATATGCCACAAGGGCTAGCACTCTAGTTGTAAGTGTTCATCTGCAACACTCAGTCAAGTCCAAGGTTTCCAGCTGGACATGTTTTTTCACGTCTATAATCTATAGAAATGTCTTGATTTTAATTAATCATTAATTACCACGGCTACCAGCGCTAAATAGCATGCAAAGGTGCATTGCTATGCCAAGTGACCAACCATCCAAATTACACCTTGGATGCAACATGCTTCAACCACGTGTCTATGTTGTCAATTAATTGTTTTGCAATTCCACCATCGGCAACAGCATCTTGCCAGGTAATGTCAATACACAACTCGGCTCCCTTGACAGCAACAGCGCTAATGCTATAGACGGGAGCAATAACATCAGCACTCAGCGTAAACTCGCTCCTTTTGATGGACCACCCCTCATTCGTTTCGGCATCTATAGGCTCACCATCGATCACTCCGACATTGGTGAGAAGCCACGAGCTTTTTCTTGACTTCTTTGCGGTATCTTTGGCGTAATCTCGCCAGTCTGGAACAACAGTCATCATACTGGTCGTGTCATCTCTCAGGTTCTTGTCCAATTGAGCTTGGATTTCGCCCCGGACAGTCGCAGCGACAGACCACAGGAAAGCTTCCAGTGCGTCAAGGCCTTCTGAAGTCCCGGCATCTTGCGCGAGAGTACGGGCCTCATCCACCAGCTCTTGTGAAAACGAGTGCGCCATCTTGCTGACACAGTTTTGTATGAGTTTTGTGGGTTCGATCCAGGAATATTTCTGACGCGACTTGTCAAAAAATCGTCGGAGGTTGAGAGCAGTCTCGGCCTCCATTTTCCCCAAGTCCTCCTCCGGTACATGCGGAGCAAGGGAGATGAATGCAATGGCGTGCATCAAGCCTGTCAGGGTTGTCTTGTTGGTCCGACAGGCAGAAAGAGCCTTTTGTAGAGTTCCGTTTTCAATAGCTAGGCTTAAGATCCCAGTCTTCCGGGGAGCCGCGCAATGTGGAACCCCGAGCGCTTGCTTATACATTGGGGGTTTTATCTCCTGCCAGATGACGCCGGCAGCATATCCTGCCGATATTTTATACTTGAGCAGGGTATGCTGAGCCGGAGGCATGTTTTTCGTCGTCACATTCGTCTCAATCGTGTGATTTGTCAAGGTTGGGCGATTGGCTGCGTCTGTCTTGTTTAGAGATTGAAGCAAAGTCTCGTGGAAGATTTTGGCGCCGGTTCCATCCAAGTGGCTATGATTCCAGACAAACATGACTTCCAGCATATTACTCCACCCAAGTCTCAGAACAGCTAAGCGCCATCCTGGACGGACTGAGACGTCGGGAAACTTTGTGTCAATTTGTTGCAGTAACACGTCTCTGCAGACTTCTTCATACTTTTCAGCATCCTCAACCACTCGCCATTCCACTTGCTGCGCCAGGTCAACACGGTCAATTGTCACATAATACGGTTTTCTTGAAGCTTCTTTGACGAGCCCAACCTGAAGAAGTGGGTGCTGAAGGACGGTATCCGCCACCGCAAGTTCGACATACTCCACAAGCTTGTCGTGAGAATCGCGATCGCAAAAGAGGCTGGGAATGCTGTAGCGGCAGGTGACCAGTGTCCCGCAGTAATAATCCAGTGCAAACAAAGCCGTTTGGTACCGTTCCCTGAGAAGGATGAGAATTTGAACCAAGCACGTTCGAAGAACTTACAGCGCGCCCAGTTTGCGAAGAACCTGTGGCTTTGGGCCAGCGTTTGCTGTCGTTTTTGACATGATATAAATGATTGGTTTAAAGAATTGTGTTAAACAAGGCCCACTTATCACTGGCTTGGGCGCGGGAATACAGCATGTTATATCAAATACTGTAAAGCCCGGCGGACCTCGCGGGCTTCCGTCCATGTACCCATGTCCAAGCCCAATCCACTTGCTGGCCTAAATCCAAGGTTGATGATCTATTGCAGGGCTACGACCAAACAGCTTTGATGCTGTTGCCTGGCACGGTTTGGTTGCGAATTCGGGTTGCGTCGTGCCGGCCGTTGGGGTAGCAAGTGCTGACTGGAATTTCGGGTAATCGGATAGCTTGCACCATTCGAATACGCGTCACCACCTAGACCACTAAACCACTAGGCTACGCTGGGTGTGTGTGTGTGTGTGTGTGTTTTTTTCTTTTTTTGGATTCGCGTTACTCTCGACCCATTCTCCCAACCCAATCAAGAAGTGGCCGGCAACATTCCAGCAACAACGGATTGGACTCGGACGGTAGTCCGCCCGATCATGAGAAATTGCGCCACCCGATGCAATAAGCATAACTGCGCACGGATCTGGAGCTGGGCGAGCCATACAATTGATGTATCCAGTGCCATGAATCCAAGATATCTGACGACGCCAAGTCTTCCACGTCTGCTAGGCCATACGAAAGGCCAATATCAGGCAAGTAGGTATCATAGGGCTAATCTGAGACACCTTGCATCAACAATCAGCCAATCAGCATCCGGTATGGTGTAGTGGCTAACATTTCGCGCTCTCAAAACCTGAGAGATCAGTTCCGCGGAGCCCAGGGTTCGATTCCCTGTACCGGAGTGGATTCTATTTTTGTTCCTGATTCATCCCGGTTGATGACAACTTACCTTTTTGCACATTCGCCCAACGCAGCCAAAGAAAGGAGAAGTCAACCAACGACGCCGAGCCAAGACGTGACGACAACCAAAGGACGGGATCACATTATGTTGTCTGCCTCCTTCAAATCTGATGCTCATTTCATTCATGGCTCCCGTTCGCTGGCAGCTCCAGTCTACGCAGCAATCATCGGGGATGGCCATTGCTGCTGGGATCACAGGGGCGCCCAGTCAACCCATTGCACCCACCAACCTGGAGCATATTCAGTATCCATCTCGCTTACCCCAAGGTATCGGCTTGACAATTTTGTGGCTCAATTGCCCGAGCATCGTCTCTGATGGTAAGAGTGTTCAAACGCTCCCGTGTCAACCCCGCAAGCTCCGTGCCTCCAGACCCGTTTTCCTTAGCACTCATTTGGAGACCCCTCGTCAACCAACAAGCAATATCCGGTATGGTGTAGTGGCTAACATTTCGCGCTCTCATAACTTGAGAGATCAAGAACCGCGGAGCCCAGGGTTCGATTCCCTGTACCGGAGAATGCCTTGTCTTTGCCGTACGAACAACGCTATTTTTCTTTTTGTATCTTTTGCTGTACTACGGCCCCGATGAATGGTGCAAACCAACCAGCGCTTATTGGGCAGATGGTGTGTATTCTTAGTGTAGGCTTCAAGACAGATCGAGAGTGTATACAATACCACAGTATTTTCGTCATTTGTGTTGGAGACGGCATTTGAGCGGCCGTAATTTTGCCTGCGCGTAGATAAACATCTCTAATCTACTCTGGTTCAACGCTCACGATAGTAACTGAAGCAAGATGCCTGATTTATTCCCTATTTTTATGACTAGAACTATTTTTGTCGGTATCTATGACCTTCACAAACCTTGTTCCCTCGGGAATTTAGAGGGGGAAAGCTAGTTGCTAACCACGGCGCCATGGGCCTTGCTAGCGACATTATGGGCAGCGGTGTGCCTTTTGTAGCACCGCCCAGCAACTTGAGACACACTTCTCCAGATGTTCGTTTCATATATTTTAGGCTAGGTTAGCCTTTTCTCCTTTCTAGCAGATACGGGCTGTTCAATATTCTCGAAAGTGCAAGGTACGAGAGAGAAACCGAAAGCAAGATTAACGAAGCCGGTCGAGGCCTGGATGTTTACTTTCACGGGAACCTTTTCCACGATCAAAAGATTGTTTTAAGCAGAACGACCCTTGGACTTTTTTTCTTTCTTTTTTTTTTCTTTTTTTGAAAGCCGCGGATTAATACCCATACAAAGCGATCATCTTTGAGCATGATTGACAGATTCTTGAATGAAGCTCGTGATGTATCCAAGAGGGCTGCCAAGAACAAAATGGCGTTACTATTCCCTATTTTCTGGTGCAAAACGGTAAGCTCGTAGTTAGTTGTCGGGAGCGGGGATAACCGAAATGGTGTACGTCTATTTGAAGGAGGCCATTAGCTTGAGGTGTCGCACAACCTTGATTTCGATTGCTTGCTGTACTAGAAGGTAGATTACAGATGGCCTTGAGCAAGCTAAGCACGGTACTATGGACATCACAATGCTATCGGTACATGAGTATCAGTTAGGCTCCTAATAGCTACCGAAAAAGAAAGAAAAAAAAACCTGAGCCGTGAACGCGACTAATTTTGCTAAAAAGCCTGACTGTATCGCTCGGGCCTGGCACTAGTCTCGAATGTACACTAAGTCATCGCCTCCAACTAGGGCGCTGGCTTGCAAGTAACGAAACACATGACACACCACACAACCCTTTATTCTAACATCTCCCCATAATACCATACGGTAATAATTATACTAAATAAACAATGAATTGAATTCGAATTGCTTTCCTTGTATATCGGCTCCTGATTTATTTATTTCGGCGATAGCGTGCCATGCTTTTTTTGGTTTTGGTTTTTTGTTTTCTTTTGCGCCCTTGTAGTCGAGTAGCGCGCAAGTTAGGCGCCGTCATCCTTGCGTTGATCACATCAAGTCTCAGGAGCTGAAAGCGGCCTGGAGCAATCATTTCCTAGTCGACCCAATGTCATTCACCGCCTCTGCACAAGCTATGCTCGAATGGCAACGGCTAGTGAAGCTCTGCCAACTCTAAACGAGCCACGGCCCCATAACTCGTGATGGTCGCAGTGTGTACCGCGTCTGACTTGTCTCAAATGGGTAACAGACGCTGAGCCCATGTAGCACCTCAAAAGAAGCTTAATTAATTAAAGCGTCGTCATTGCACTTCCTCTCCCTCCCCCATCTCCATGCGCCAACTCACTCTTTAGGTCACCGTGCAGAGTTTGGCAAATCGAAACCCACGCGGATTGATTGATACGTTGCGCCACTGACACTGTATCGCAGACGCTCACCATGGCGGAAAACCACACGCGCATCGTCGTCAATGGCGATGGCGCAGACAGTCACGAAGCAACCCCGCTTCTCCCGACCACGGCCGCCCACAGCCACAGCCACGGTCGCGAAGGCATCGCGAACCACGTTGCGCACGAGGGCGAGAGTGGCAGAAGCGGCTTCCATCCACGCCACTTTCTGTTCGTCCTCTGGCGGAGCTCCTGCACCGCGTCGATGCTGGTGAATGTGCTGTGGCCCTTTGTCCCGCTTGCCATCATCCTGCACTTCCTCCCCGGCCTGCACCTCTGGAAATTCGCCACGGCCTACATTGCCGTCATTCCCTCTGCCAACCTGCTCGGCTTCGCGGGCCAGGAGTTTGCTCGGAAGATGCCCAAGGTGGCTGGCATCTTGATTGAGACGACGTTTGGATCCATCATTGAGATTATCCTCTTCACCCTTTTAATCGTCAAGCACGAACCAGACTCGTCCGAGGGCAGCGGCAACGAGGGAAACCTGATTCCCATCATCCAAGCCGCAATTCTCGGCAGCATCTTGACCAATTTGCTCTTGTGCCTCGGCCTGTGCTTCTTCTTTGGCGGACTGCGCCAGGCGAGGCAAAAGTTCCACGCAATTGTGTCCGAGGTTGGCACAGGCTTGCTGCTGGTGGCTGCTTTTGGCCTGCTCATCCCAAGTGCTTTTTACTCAGCACTCAAGAATGAGGCTGTCGCCGAGTTCCCCGGGCTCCGAGTGCTTGAGGAACACCTCACTGAGGGTAGGCTGAAGGAAGACGTGCTGCGCATCAGCCAGGCAACGTCAATTGCGTTGATCGTGGCCTTCTTCTTTTACATCTGGTACCAGGCCAGCAGCCATCACAGCATCTTTGACGAGGTCATTGAAATGGACGAGCACCAGGATGCCGACCGAGAGGCTGACATGGAAAAGCCCAAGTTCACCATGACCGAGGCCATTCTTGCTATTGTCATTTCTCTCGTTTTTGTGACATTGCTTTTAGTATTTCTCGTCGAGGGAATTGAAGATGTTGTGGAGAGTGGTGTCCCCGACCAGTTTTTGGGCTTGATCTTGCTGCCTCTGGTTGAAAAGGCGGCCGAGCACCTGACGGCTATCGATGAGGCTTGGGGTAAGTAAATCTACTCTTACCAAAAAAATGCACTAACCGTTTGAAGATGGCGTGATTAATGTCGCGCTCTACCACTGTCTTGGACCATCCATCCAAACGGCTCTCTTGAATGGGCCTCTGGTTGTCCTTATTGGATGGGCCATTGGCAAGCCCATGGATCTGAACTTTGAGATATTCATGATTAGCTTGCTGGTGCTGTCAATTCTCGTCGTGGGCAACTTTCTCCGCGATGGAGAATCGAATTGGCTTGAGGGAGCATTGCTCGTGGTATGTAATGCACCTAGGACATTGCTTACTGTTGCTAATATACCTAGATTGTCTACGTCATTATTGCGATAGCCTGTTGGTACTACCCAAATCCCGATGTAGCCACCTCCAATAGTCTCGAGGGCTCAGAGTTGGTGAACATTACCATGAGTGTCGACACCTTAAAGCAACTACAGCAACTTTTGGCTGCACAGCTGCCGTAGATCGATCTCACCAATCTGATGTGGAAACGTTTTGGACAGTTTTGAGCTGTGTATTGGATCAGATGGGGTGCATGAGTGCACATTGCCTGAGAATTTAAATTGAAATATGGAGAAGCTTAGGGATTCTACATCTAGCCTATTGAGGTTGATTGCTCATGATTGGTTACAGAAGCACGGTCTATCTAACGAGAATTAGGTAGAGGATGATATAATCAATTGTTAACTAAGACAAGAACTTGGATGGCTAATACAATGTATGCTATTCTAGATTTGAACATCGAACTACTTAGGCATCCTCCTCCCTCGTGTCTCGATAGTTGTAGTCCAGATACGCTTCAGGCAAGTAGCTACCCTCAATCTTGGCATTCTCTAAGAATTTTCTCACTTCTGCCTCCTCCTCATCAGTCAAATGAACATTAAAAGCACCCCAGTTGTCTTCCAGGTACTTGATGCGTTTAGTACCTGGGATGGGAATAATGTCGGTACCCTGCTTCATGAGCCATGAGAGAGCAAGTTGTGTTGTGCTGCACCCCTTATTGTCCGCAAGCCCCTTGAACTGGTCCATGAGCTGCTTGTTATTTTCTTGATTATGCTCCGAGAATCGAGGCATGGTCTTGCTTCGCATATCTTTTTCGTCGCCGATGGACTCACCGGTCGCAAAAGTTGGGGTTATCAATCCTCTTCCAAGAGGTGTGGCGGCCACAAGAGCGACTCCGAGCTCACGGCAGGTTGCCAGCAGATCCGTACCCTCAGGCCCTTCGACGCCAAGGTTAACCGGCGAGTAGTCATTCTGGACAGCAACAACCGGTGCAATCTTGACAGCACGACGAAGAGTAGTCGAGGAGATCGAAGACAGACCAATGTGCTTAATCTTGCCTTCGCTGAAGTAGGGGTTAGATTTTTCCTTCAATGTTTGAACAGAAAGAATGAAAACACTTACGCTTGAAGTTGGGCCAGGGCTCTCATGGTTTCCTCGATTGGAGTATTGGTATTGGCGTGGTGCATATAGTCTATAGAGTTAGTATAAAACAAAAGGCTGAGTTGGGGAGAGGCACTTACACAGATCGATGCAATCAATACCGAGCTTCTTCAGACTCTCATCGCAAGCCTTTTTACAGTACTCTCCAGAACTATCCACCTCAAATCTCATGTTTCCTCGGAGAATACCAAACTTGCTGGCCAAGAAAATTTCGTTTCGCTTTCCGGTACGCTTAAACCACTTCCCAATCATCTCTTCACCATTGCCATACAGACTAAAAGGTTAGCTGGTATTGATTTAAAAAGCGGGCAAAGCTTACTCGGAGCAGTCCCAGAATGTGGCTCCCAGTTCATAGGCTCGGTCTAAAATGGCGAACTGCTCCTCCTCGCTAGGGGTAGAGCCGTAGCAGGGGAAAAACATGCCCATTGTGCCAAAACCAAGCTGTGGCACACTGGGGCCATTCTTGCCCAAGGTTGTTTGTCGGACAGCGGTAGACATTTTGATTTGATGAATGAGTGAGTTGACTGTTGATTGCAATGATGGATAAGAGTGAAGAATCGAATCAACAGAAGATTGTACAAACTTATACTTATATATACTTGCAACAAGATCAACGCTCCCGCCTGTCGTCGCTGTGTCCCGTTAACACCGTGACCCGAAATAGGATCGAGGAATGGCCCTTACACAGCAGCCAATCAAAACGCAGCGTTTCCGAGCCTGCAAATAGGGAAGATGCGCCAGGTGTCGGAGCTTGCGCCCACGCTACGACCGGAGCAGGAAAAGGTCGATCTCTGCTGACGCTCCACAAGGACAGCCAATCAATTGACAGGGTTTCCGAGCCAGCGAACCAACTCACGAATCCATTCGAGGCAACGGGAATACCGTGGCTTACTCCGGGTCAGCATCGACGCAATGGCAAAGACCAAGGTCAAATCGGGTTGTAAGACCTGCAAGTGAGTATCATCGAATCGCGTCGGCGGTGTGACCGTTGGCTCACTGTGGCAGGATCCGCAAGGTCAAGTGTGACGAAGGCCGGCCCGCGTGCTATCGCTGCGTCTCCACGGGCCGCGTCTGTGATGGCTACGGCATCTGGGGAGGGGGAGGGGGAAGCGTGCGTCAGCAGTGCCGCCCTCCTCCAGAAAATGCCCTCTCACGTCCACCTGTATCAGGTATTCTCGGGGGCAGTAAGGAGTTGGGTTACTTTGAATGGTTCAAGTGCCGAACTGCCACAAAGGTACAGGGAACCTTTCTCTCCAGCTTCTGGAATAGCCTCTTGTTCCAGGCCAGCCAGACCGAACCCGCCGTGCTGCATGCTGTACTAGCCGTGAGCTCGATGCACAAGCGAGGAGTGTTCAGCTCGGACGGGCCGAAGAGAATCGGCAGTGGCCTGGACGAGCAGGAACAGTACTCCATGCAGCAATTTTCCAAATCCATCACCCATCTACGACCTCACTTTTCAAACAATAGTAAAGAGTCATGTCGCGTTGCTTTAATCACGTGTATTCTCTTTATCAGCCTAGACTTGTTCCGCGGCCATTTCCAAACTGCTGAAATCCACCTCCAGAGGGGGCTAGACGTGTTGAAAGGGCAAATGCTTTTCAAAGATGGAATTCTCTATATAAAAGGCCAACAAGAGCCGGATGATGACTGCATCGCGGAGGCGTTTGTAAGGCTTCATCTTCAGGTCGAATTTTTCAAGTATACTCATCGGCATTCGTGCTTTTTCTTTCAAACACCGGAAACTTTTGCCGCCGAGCTTTCATCTTTTAATATGGCTTGGCGGTATATGCAACAACTTTTCAACGATATATTTCATTTGACAGACCAGGCCCGAGAGCAGGTTGTCGAATATCAATTTCCTCACCACCCACCAGGGTTACCGGAGCAGAAGCGCATACGTGCTGAGCTTCTTCGTTGGCTTACCATGTATGAATCATTTCAACAAGGACTTCGGGCCATGTTGAATGAGGAAAAGATCATCTACAAGTTGCTCAGGACATATCACATTATGGCTACCATCATGAATGAAACGTGCCTGTGGCCAAATGATGAATCCGTCTATGACCTTCTAGCCGACCACTTTCTTCAGTTCTCACAGAACTTGACGGATATGTGGAAAATGGCAATGAAAAACCATGCTGCTCCACCCCCGGGAGTTACTTTAGACATGGCCCGGTCTACTATCGACACGGGGTGGCTTCCGCTGCTCTATTACGTCGCCACGAAATGCCGAATACACCGAATCAGACTTCATGCTACACTGTTGGCCGAAAAGTGCTGCCACAGGGAAGGTTTTTGGGATGGGAAATCCACGGCCCGTCTTGCAAGAAAAGTGATGGAGATAGAAGAGGGAGACTTTTACCAAAACCTTGGTGTAGTGGACAGCATTGATCTTTTTTCCTATCCGACTCCAGAGGACATGTTGCTGCCGCCTCTGCCAGAGTCGCATAGGATACATGAGCTTGAACCGGTTCTGTTGGGCACTCCTCTGCACACCATCTCATTGTATGGAAGGGTGAGCCAAGAGAAATATGAAAGAGCCCTCTTGGCAGAATACGATGTTCCTTTGCAGCAATGGAAAGATGTACAAGTAACTTGCTAATATCGCTGGTAACTTTGCTGAGAGCACACCTCACCAAAGCTCGGATGTGTATGATTGAGAGTATTATCGAATAGGGAACGGGTCAACTTGGAATGCCGACGAACACGGGCAGTCGGTCTAACTGCTCATGAATTGGCGATGAGGTACCCCGATAATCGTGAAGGACTATTGATTTGGCTTGTTTTGACCCAAGAGACCGGTGTTGCGTAAGCTTGAATCAGCGGCCTAGGCATGTGGCCAGCCTAGTTGAATGATGTGGTCAAACAACTTTATAAAGACCGATGAAACCCCGATCGGACGTGTGTGCGATGGATTCGATCCATTCCCCCGGTCCAGCACATGTGTTTGGTTCAAATGGAGGCTGTGGCTTATTGAGCAATTTCCAATCATTCTTAGTTCCGCGGTTGCGCATAAGCACCAGTAGTCTGACTAACTTTGCGATTCTTGATTCAGTAGCAAGTCCGAATCCAAAAACTCCGTTGGACATTATGAGCACCCTGCGACCACTAAAGACGTGCGCTAGGGTGCGAGCCTCGGCATGGCGTTGCAGGGCTCCACTGGCAAGGGCTCGGCCACGCCGATACTGTTGGGATCCCAACCTCTGGTGGGAACTGATAAACTGGCAGTGCGGCTCATTTCTTAAGACATCACTCTGAAAATCGTGAGGCTCTTCCCGAATAAGCATAAACTTGCCCCCACCGGCCCCTTGTTACATTGCGTCTTCCTCGCTCCATCTACATCTGCAACATGTCTAAAAAAGGCCCCTCGATCCCAGGCTTCGAGGCCGTTTCGGACCAGATCCTTGTCCAAGAAAGCCCAGACGACTCGCTGCGTCCTGCAGATCACCCACATGCCGTTCTCATCTTTGGCTGGGGCGATTGTCAGCCCAAGCACATTGCCAAGTATGCCGAAGGCTACAGGGAGCTCTTCCCCCACTCCAAGCAGGTCGTGATTCTTGCGCCAATCTCAAAGGCCTTCTTTTCAGATCTCCAAAAGCGAACCGAGAGCATGATCCCCGTTCTCAAGTTTGTCGATTCACTCCAGACCTCGGACGGCAGCAAGCCCAAGATTCTCATCCACGCCATGTCCAACACTGGCGGCACAAATTACGCTGCCACCCTGAATGCCTTCCGAGAAAAGCACACCCAGCCGCTTCCCCATCAGCTTGTAGTCCTCGACTCCACGCCTGGAAGCCCCTACATAACGTGGGGCAACCTGAAGAGATGGTCGTGGGCCATGACAGTGGGCACTGCGGCATTCTTCCCTTGGCCAACATTTGTGACGCAGACTCTCTGGGGTGCTGTTTTGCTTACCAACATGTTGGTCGAAAAGATTATTGGCAGAGAGCCTGCATCGGTGTTTAGCATCCGGGCTATTGATGATGAGACATACGAGACCAAGGAGTCAAGAAGACTATACCTCTACAGCAAGGAGGACGATTTGATTCTCTACTCCGATATTGAAAGTTACCAAGTAGAGGCCCAACAAAAGGGGTATGCGACGGATGCAGAGTTGTTTGAGGGAACCGGTCATGTCGGACACATGCGAGCCTTCCCGGAAAAGTACTGGAAGGCCATTGAGACATCATGGCGGGCGACGCAGTAATGATAATTAGATTAATGACCTGTAGATCGATATAGAGCTGTCAAAATATCCGGCGCAAATAGACTTGTCTGAAAAATTTCCTACAAAAGCTTATCCTGCCTCTCACTTGATCCATATCAATAGCTTGTAGTGGAGAGTTCCTGGTATTACGTACCGTATCATGAGCATAAGTCTCGGAATACTTAATTACATTCCATCATCGAATCTTGGTGTTGCACATATACCATCCTTGATGTTGCCAAGCTACTTTTATTTAGCCTGAAGAAACCGCAATAGAATAACCATAAGAATTAATACCAAAGAAATGGCCAATGTTTGGTTTAAAGCGCTGCATATGGCGATTTTATCTAGAAAATATTGTTCGCTATGACCTGTCACGCACGGGCTCGATCATTCCACCGTTTAGGCTATTTTTATGGCTACTACCAAATATCATTAGATCTCGCCAACTGCCAGCTGGGTACGCCTCATGCGTCTACTTTTCTCCCTGTCTGCCTAGTTAAAAGCTTGTTATGGCCAGACTTGATAGTTGGCATAAATTCTAGCAAAGTGGCGTACGCTTATGATTCTTGCTCATGAAAATCCCACATTGGGACTAGAACCCTCGGATACCGGCAGAGCTGCGTGCCTGCGTGGTACGCACCAGTCCAGTCAAGCAACCAGCGCTACATCTTTAGCCGCTGAAAAGATATCACACTGACACAATATGAAAACCCTCAAACGGAAACTTCCATAGAGAACTACAGACATGGATTGGGTCGACCAATAGCGCAACTGTTCGATAAGCCGAGGAAGGGGGGTCAATATTGAGAAAACACGTGGGGGTGAAACCATTACACATAGTTGAATGCTTCAATTTTTCTCGGTTGTGATGAGAGCTAATCTACCTCATCCTAACTAAAATTTCATGTGTGCTATAGGTGAGTACATAGCTGTATTGCCATCTTTTCCTGGTTCATTCGCTAACTGTTTATGGTTTGTTTTGGTGTCATAGGGCTGAAGCTAAAAGGCCTAGAACAGGCCAGTGTGCCTCGCTTTACTATGACCCGTGTCTCTAACCTACTTTTTGCGTTGTGGCGCAACGGCTGAGCTCATATTCTCGAGCTAGTCAACCCATAACCAATTACTTGGATGACCTGGTGCGTCTTTACAATGCCATCTTTACTCCTCAAACTCGGATTTTTGAGTGAGTTACCGGCCAAGCCCCATGAAATTATTCAAAGCTAACTTCTCTATTATATATCGGTTACAAGCGACCGTTTTTCTTGTCATCCCTATCTTTCAACCGTTTTCATCTCCAAAATGCGATCGTCTTCTCTCATCCTCATATCCTTCGCTGCCTTGGTGCAAGCGGCGGGTTATATTGACTGCTCCAGCTTCTGGCCATCAGTCCCTCCTGGGAAGGAATTCACTCTCAAGGACAAGTGCCACATATTCCCTGGGTATCCACATACATTCAGCGGCACCAAGGTTACGGTCGTGTACACACAAGAATGGGGAAAACAAGGGGGCAGCATCAAAGCAGTGGCGCCAGTGCTTAAAGAAACCCTCAGTAAAAGTATCAGCTTGTACCGTGGCTATGGCAAAGTTCCAGAGGTCGTTATCATCCTTACCACATTGGACAGAGACCCTTACTCTGCAGAGACCTACTTTCCAGTCAATAAGCGCCCGCCCTGTCAGGTGACAGCGTTCAAGAGGTGGAACCAGAATACAGTCAACGAAGTTCCTCGAGCCCTCCAAGTTGTAGCACATGAGCTGTTCCATTGTATGCAGGATCTCGTTCTTGGAAATATACCGGGGCCTGCCTGGGTTATAGAGGGATCTGCCAACTACTTTAGCAATCTCGTCTTCCCAAAGTCTAATGTGGAGTGGCCTGGGCCCGAGTACAAATACGATCCTACCGTACCGATATTTGAACAGGTCGACCGAGACGTTTATACCACTAGCTTGTTCTTTCAGGCTCTAGAAAAGGCCAAGGGGACTAAATCCATCTACAAATGGGTCATGTCGACGGCCCCGACATCTTCGAATAGCGAAGAGAGGACTCGGCTTTCACGTCTGCCAAATTTTGCCAGCGAATTTGTCCTGTTCGCCGAACAGTTCTCACTCAAGTCTATCTTGGACACCAGCGGGGTAAAGATTCCGACCTTGGCCGATGTCAACCCTGCCCATGTTTCCGTCTCAATGGACGCATCTGGCACGACTGGCACTGCCAAACTCACAACCACTCCCTTCACCATCACCGTTTTTGAGATCTCTCTTACTGCTGGCCAAACGATCGCAATTTATTCATCCACCAACAGCCACCAGCGTCTAGCTTATCGAAAACCGAGTGACAAAAGTTGGACCAAGGTGTCTAGCAGTCCGACATCAGGATCCAGTGGAAAGATTGACCTCCCATGCGGAAGTGATACATCTATTCTAATCCTGTTCATTTCAATCGCGGATCTCTCCACAGATACTGTTAAAATAACCACTAAGAAGCAATCTAAAGGTGTCAAACCTTGCAAAAAGGCATCTGGCGGGTTCGTTCTCTATCCGTTGTTAGACTCCAAGACAGACGGTGCCTATTGTCCACCTGGAACTCACGTCAGTACCCTGGCAGCTTGGTGCTGTCCTGATGGTATGGAGTTAGATGAGACGGTTGCATCAGAAGTTAGCATATGTTGCCCGACTTGTAGGTTTCCGATTTTCAAAGCCTTGAACGTGGTAGCTGATTATTATAGCCGCGGATTGTAGTAGGAGTGTTGTTCCTAATAATCTCAGGTGTGCGGATCCGAGCTGGGTGCTTTGGTCAAATCATTTCACACAAGTTGCTTGTTGTATGAAGGGCTACGTCCCCAATTCTCAACGCTACTGTGTCTCGAGTGGTGACCCTGGACCCGGGTATTCTACGGTGCGTCCCTGGAGCCACCCTTACCTCATGCTGAGTGGTGTTCTCCAATGTCACAAACAGTAATTGCTAACAGATCTTTAGATACCACAAGCTAGTGCGCCCACTGGTGCGGCCAGCCGCTAGCTAGTACACTTTAAACACGGGGTTTCGTGGCATTTGTTTATTCTTCACGCTCATTCAAAGTATCTATCGCTGAGCTAGCCGAGACAAACAGATATAATGCAATTAATAATGATTTCAGATTTCATATTCATCAACAACTACTCTATCCGACCTATGTTTGAAAACCACTCGCATATGTATCTGCTTCAACTTGACAGCTCTCTTCCCAAGCCAATATTTGAGACTTCCCATGGAATTTGGAACCAATTCTATTCGTAACTAATCGGATGGTGTTGTGGTTCAGCTTCAAATAGTCGAGTGGATGAAGGCAGTGACATATACCAGTCTCGACACAGACAGCATCCCAGAGCAAAGGGACATAGAGACTCGTAAGGCACAGATGCATGCTTAGTTTTTTTTCAATTTTCAGCTGCGAAATTTCCAAGTGGAATATAAAGCTACCGGAGGCTAAATGCCTAAAGAAGTCTAAGACGTGTACACTGTCATGTTCTACTGCTCAAACTTGGACTGCAACGCATTATAAGCCTCAAATTAAAGCTACAGAGCAATGATAAGTTACATTAGTCAAGATTAAAAATTATTATAGCTTTGCCAGAGTTTTCTTTGTATCCTCTTCATGAGTAAAGCGATAAACAACTTTCTCAAAGCTGCCCTCGGGAAAGACATAAAACCACTTCAGTTCCTCATTTCCACAAAAGACTCCATGCTCGGCATCTCCAGGGATCCAAACCACCATGTCTTTCGAGACTCTGTTTCGCTTTCCATTTATTTCCACTTCTCCTGTGCCCCCAAGTATATAGTAGATTTCTGCCTGCTTGTGGCGGTGCAGAGCAAGTGTGCCATACGGAGGACAAATGGCAAGGCCACTGCTCATTGAGGTTGTAGGTGTTGTCGGCGCAGACAATAGCGTGTGCCACGTCGTATTTCCGCGAGAGGGTTCTTCAAAAGAAGATGATGCTGTCTGTTGCATTGACAGGACATCGAGAATGACTGGCTTCTGGTTACACATGATGAAAAACGATGTTTTTGTGATGCTTGTACTGTGGAAATTCCTCCCAGCAAACGATCAATATGTACTTGATTCAAGCGAAACCGGTCATGTGTTAACCTCGGTATGCCTGATTGGGTCAGGGTCTGACTTCCTATTGTAGTTCAATTATACGGGTTCGAGTTAGCGGTTGGCGTTGGTGGGGTTGTGGGTATGATGGTACGTCGCTAGTCGCCTGCGAGGCCTGCGAGGGGAATCTACCCAGCACAAGCAAGAAGGTAGCTCTTTGATAACCACGAATTGCGAGTTTTCTGGGCGGGCGTGCAAGAGATAACGCGGTATATTATCAGTGCGTGGAGTAGTATCAGTGGATGCTAGGACCGCTCCGAGTGCCGGCAGCATCACGAACTCTAAGTTCGGTCAAGATAGCAGTGCTTAATTTGAGGCCAATCAGGCAGGGTTGAGTAGATGCACGACACATAATAGACGTTATGAATTTCGATGAGACTACTTTGTGGGATGGATAAAAAAAGAATTCAACACTGGACTAGCATGTTTAAGTAAAAGAGGCGAAGAGTATTTGTTAAGCTCGATCCCAGGATAGGGAGATGGAAGTGGCACATGCCATGCATCTTTCACACAGGAAAGGTAAGTCACGTAGGTGACAACAAAAAGAAAACAAAGCCCTAGAAAGGGGAAAAAAGAAACTCCGGTACAGGGAATCGAACCCTGGGCTCCGCGGAACTGATCTCTCAGGTTATGAGAGCGCGAAATGTTAGCCACTACACCATACCGGACAGTGGTGGTTGTTGATAGCAGCGACCTTAATGATGATCAAGAAAATAGCGCGAGTGAATTGTGTGCAATTGGTGGGGCTACAGCACGTTTTCCTTAAAATCAAACTACCCTATACTAGGCCTTCCCAGTTATAAATAGCATAGCATACACGTTATGTATATTTCTCCTTTGATCTACTAGCTGGAAAATATATGATAAAAAACATACAGTTATATTATTTACTCTTAGATCATGTTATGTTATTTGGGATGGGTTTTTGTATTAGTCGTACCCTTAGTTCACTCTTCAACTGTGACTGACATGGTTTTTGCCACTAAGTGCAGGTCTGTGTGGTCCTTGCTTGTGGCAGGAAAACTGTCTGCCCACACCGTAAAACAGGTAGTGCAAACCCCAAACATCAACTGATCTCGAAAATTAACGGCGTTCATTTTTGAAAGCCCAATTGCTTTTCTTAGGTGGCTATTAGCTCATCTATACGCACTAGCCGATTAATGTCCAAGGCTGTTACTGTTACATCCATCACATAGCAAGAAGCAAGGACAAAAAGACAGAAGATCGTGTACTTCTCTAAAGGCAAAAAGAGAAACATCCTCCGGTACAGGGAATCGAACCCTGGGCTCCGCGGATCCAGTTGAATCTCTCAAGTTATGAGAGCGCGAAATGTTAGCCACTACACCATACCGGATGTTGTTGTGGTGGTGGTGCGACTTATTGATATCTACAAGGCTGGCGGTGGTGATAGAGATAATGGAGAACAAGTGGAGCTTGTCGCAAATTTTTTGTCTGCTCAGACGACAATCCTTGCCAATGGATCGTCGTAAAAGAACGGCTTACAATTGGCTTCCAAGCCCATGCAGAGTGCGTCCTTGATGGGCCTGGGTCCATTAACGGGGCGAGCAAGGTGGGCCGTTTACATCTTCAACTAGTGACCAAGCGCTTGCATTTAAATTAAGCAGTGATATGATGGGAGAGAAAAATTTCTCATGATAATGAATTATATATATGCATGTAGTACTAACTGACAGTTTCTAATATATTGCAAACTAATAAGAAAAAAGTGTTATAAAGGCCTTCATAATATAGTTTGTCATATCGCTTAACTAGTGTGACCAAACACGATTCTCAACACCAAAAAAACAAGACCACGACCATCGCGCAATGGTCAAAAAGAGAACATCTCCGGTACAGGGAATCGAACCCTGGGCTCCGCGGATCTAGTTGAATCCCTCAAGTTTTGAGAGCGCGAAATGTTAGCCACTACACCATACCGGATGTTGATGTCAGAGGGTCAGTTATTTGCGCAGAAGGCGATCCTGCATAGGGTCACTTTGATGGAAGCGTTGTTGACACTTCACCTGTTTGCATATTCTGTGGAAATTGGGGAAGGCGTACATAAAAGTCGAAAGAATTGTCTGGATATGCTATGGACCTTCCTGTTGGCAGCTCCTCCATTTTCTCAACCGGGGAGGCATGGGCATTGCTTCTGTGGTGCCTGTGTAAGCGCAAGAAATGTACACAAAAACATGTGCAGATGACAGTAAACATGAAAAGAAAATAAGGTCTTTCCGTCGAATTCTGGAAACTTGGCTCGCACTTGCTGGCTGCTGGCAGTTGCTCGTTTGCCAGTGGCCGTGACAGAGCAAACACTACGCAACTCGCGGAACTTGACATCTTCATTTGCTTTGGCGAGCCTCCTTTAATAATCCGATTGAAAGGGCATTTGAAACGCCAACCATCTATAGGGTTCGGTCCCTACGTCCAACTGGGGCTTGTACCTGACGTGGATGACAATCCTTGCAAAGACACCCGAGACCTGCCGACCTTGCCTCTGAGACGACGCAATCGGGGCGTTTACGGGTGCTTGGATTTATCAAAACCTGAATTGAATCACAAAAGTCACCATGAATGCAACGCTAGATCGCCTGGCTGTCGCCCCTGCCGACTATTTCGTTCTCACATCGCCAAATCCGGGCGAGAACTTCACATATGCCTGCCCTCACCACGGCTGTGACGGCCTCGTTTTCCCAGACGTCGAAAAGTGTGTCCAACATGAGCGTGAATGGCACAGTGGCCCCTACGGATGCGCGGAGTGCGGAGCCATATTTGCGGCGGCGCCAGCGCTGCGACGTCACGAAAGAGCCAGCCAGCATAAAACGCAGTGGGTAATGGATGAGACAGAGAGCGAGGTTATTGAGGAAGGCACTTTGTCAAAAGGCGTGTACTAGGAGAGCGCGCCTGACTCAATTGTTCGCTCGGATTTGCCCTCGAAATCGCGCGGTTGCATGATTGTCGAACTCCACGCTCAAGGTGTTAGCCCTCCCATTGTCATCCAAGAAGACGACCCTGACGACGAAATTCTGTACACCACCACCAAAAATGCCGGCAGATCGCGGGTGAAGCGTCAAACAGATGAGTACGTCTGCAAGGAGCCGTGCTGCCACCGGATCCAATCCGATTTTCGATGCGTGTCGGAATGGAATCGACATGCCGCGAGCCCCCCGCATAAATGGGCAGTCGCCATCGGGTCTGCTATTCGAGATTTTCTTCCTCCAGGAAATGAGCTGGATCTTGAACAAGATTGCATCAGAAAGCACGTCTGCAACGCAAAGTTATGTCCCTTGTTTGGAAAATGGTTTCCGACGCCCAGCAGATACTTCAACCACCTGGCAGAGGCTAGTCACTTGAATGGAGCAGACGAGGATGTTAGAAAAGCTTTGGAACAGGGCTTTGAGAAAGCCGAGTGTGTTACTTGTACGAAACCTGGCTGTCCCAAGAAAGACCAAGTGTTTTGGACTGCGGCCGCCTATAGCAAGCATGTCAACTCGAAGACGCATCAAGAGGCATCCGAGCCCGAGAATGCGCCCCCCAAAGGAGAAATCAATCTAGACACACCCCGCGAAAAATTCACGACGTCGTTTTTATCTCCGGTAGAGTCGCTGCGCTCGTTCCCTGAAAGCCCCTCGGCTGGCCGAGGCGCTCGGGCAAAACTGATCAAGGCAAAGCCGCGCATTAGCGTAAAGAAGCGCGAGGAAGACCTCCAGGGAAGAGTGCAGGAGTTGGAGGACATGGTTCAGCAAATGAAGCAGGAATTTGAAACGAGAATAAAGCGGTTGGAGGAAGATGTGTCGCGACTTTGTCCGTTCTGACGATATTTAGAACGTGGACCTTGAGGATTGTTACGGGAAACCAAGCTGTGCGGGCGGACTGTTATTTGAGATACAACCACTACTAAGATTTTTGTGCGTCTAGAATAATTCATCTCTCTAGTTGTTCCTTATAAAATCCTTGACCGTCAAACGTGGGGCGATATCCCTTGCTCCTCGCCGAAATGCCTATTGACCTCGATGGTTCCTGTGATGAGGGATCGGAATCTCCGCATAAAACAATGAAACAAATTATTATATCCTTCGTGCTATTTGTAACCTTGGCGATGTAGAGTCCAAAAGTGGAGGGAAGCACCATTTACCACCAAAAACCGTGCTCACTTTCAACTACGGTGCTGGGGGAAGGAGCATCGACTGGGGCATTGTTGTCGGGGGACTGGTTCTCTAATTCTTCAATGGTTGGAACAGGATCGAAGAGAAGCTTGCCACTGGTATACATGATATGTATCTCGTCATCGTCTTCAACTTCCTCAACGGAGAAGAGCTCTCCCGTGCAGCGTACCCGCATGTTGGGGAACTCGAAGTCCACGGCCTCGTCGGTCCCATGCCAGTACTCGTACGCTTCTCGGTCAACGGCCAGCTCTACTTCGGGGAGATCATAGACGCTGTGATAGTCATCGTCGTCGTCGTAGGTAACAAAGACTTCCACGTCGGCAGATTGGGTTCGTGAATCGCTCATTAAATGGGCTCCATGGACAATGTTGTGTGGCTGGCCCGAGTTGCATGAGCCCAGCTGGTCGGCGATGAAGCTTTCAAGAAACTCGCTGTCGTGGAAGCAGTTGGGAGCGCGGTCGGGCTCAGACATATTGTCGGAAGTTCCTGAGGATTCTGACGAGGTTATGTTCCGACTTGAGTTACTGTCTGTGGAGACACTCTTAGTGATTGCTTCGACGATGGACGTGGATGAAGTGCCAGCGTCTGGGCTGCATGACTCTGTTTCACTGTCGCTCTCATCATCGCTCTCGTCATCAATGACAATGGGTGTCTGTGAAGAGCGGCCGGTGGCGGGACCGTCTTCCCACTCGGGCAAAATGCCATCCCTAATGACAACTGCGTCAAGGCCCTTGTCTTGCTGTCTGGCCTCGTCTAGCTTCCTGTTGCTCTTGGTGATGAGGTCGTTACGGAAGAGATTGCCAAGTTCTTGGGCATTGTGGAAAGCCGTCACGCGGTCTTGGATGGCTGAGTGCAACGACTCGGCGGAGGGGTCCCAACTGAAGTCTGGCCAGACTGGAAGACAATCCTCGCCGATGAAGATACTGGCAAAGTCGACTCCTTCTTGCCTAGCACGCTCAAGCCGGGCGTTAGATTCGTAAATCAAGACTTTCTTGGCTTCGGCCGGGATCAAAGCTGTTGGAAGGTTATTGGCAAGAAAATCTGTAAAGCTCGCGTATTGGGGGGTAGATTTGGCTGAAAGGGTTAGACCTTGATGGCTATGATGATGATGAATAAACTTACGCAATGAATCTTTGGCTACATAGCTCTTCTCGTGGCGGCGGCGGATTTTGCTGAGATTGAAATGTTCCCCCTCAAAAGCATCTCCATTATCGGAAATTTCCTCAACAGAGCGTTTCGAGGCAGCCATGATGGTGTTGGGTTCCTGAACCGGCTGCAAGTTGGAAGAGGGAAAGAAAGACAACGGTGAATGGTGGGTGGATTGGCGTAAGGCAAAGACTGAGACTAATTGGCTTTGAAGAAGCAGTAAAAAGTTAAAGAAAGGGAAGAAAGGATAGTGGCTCGGCGGATATCAAGTTTTGGGAGAGATTGATTCAAAGTGAAAAGTGAGAAGTTGGTGAATTGCGGCCCACATATGCCCTTTGATGCGCCTTCACTAAGCCACCTTTTGCTCTCATATGTTTGTCGAGTTACCTGAGAGGGTCCCAGGTAGGCCCAAAGGCATTTTGCTGAGCTGGTCTCCGATGGCCTCAGTGTCAGTCAGTTGCCAACTGCCCCCATCTATGGCCAGCCAGGTGATGGCATCTCCGTAGACGGCGCAGGTGACGTAGATGGGCACAAGAGCGATGCAACAATGAAAAAAAAGAGCATCTGGGCGGTGATGGAGCACGCTTCAACACCGACAATAGAAAGCGAGTGCGTGCAAAGTGGGCCAGCAGGAGACACGGAAAGATGCAGACAGGCGCAAACAAGCAAGCCAAGTACCCTCCCGGCTCCGGTTCTTGAAACAATTGAAACTTCCATCCAATGTATGCCGGGTTTTCAAGATTGTTTGCCAGCAGTACAAAATGGACAGAAGCATATGCATGGGTTGCTTCCAAGGCCAACACTTCACAGATCAGTAGTGTTGCTCCCTGGCTCTAACCACACTGAGAATTTATATTCCCCCAAGGAAGTGTCTGCAATTATGGAATCGCACCAGATCACCATACTCTTGCCCATCCATTTCCGCTGAGAAAGTTGCAACTCGACCTTAGGATCTGGGGACTAGTAAACAACAGCCTGGTAATGTGCTCTGGTAGCGTTTTGGGTAACTGAATTCATTTTTTTTCTATCCGATTTGCCAATGTAACATGCATATCCCGTGTCTTTGTAAAGAAATATCGTCAATACGCCTTTCGTGCATCGGTGCGCTTGCGTCCACTTCCATCCCAACACCCCGACTGACCTTGCCAGGTTCGTTGGGCGCTCAATCGTTGGCACACATAAATTGTTCTCCCCCCCTCCTGATGACATGTATAGATTACTGAATCTCCTCCATCACGACCTCCTCGGTTTTCTCCTCCTCGGTCTTGTCGTCGGCAGGCGCATCTGCTGCAAGGTTAGCAAATCTTCAGCACCACTGTTGGAGACGGGGGTTCTCCGCACCCTTCATTTCGGCCTCGCCCTCGGCATCCATCTTTCGCTTGATGGCGTATCCCAGCTTCTTCTCCAGCTTCTTCGCCCGCTTGCTGCTGATGCGCGCTCGGGGTCCGCTGGTAGGTAGGAGGCCTGGCCGGGCGCCGCGGGTGGTGTCTGCCTTTGCGACCTTGTCCTTGGGCGTCTGGGCACGCTTGCGGCGTTCCTTCTTGGCCTTGGATGCTCGGGCGGCCAGGCGGTTTTTGGAGGGACCGTTGGGGTTCTTGACGGACGGCATTTTCGCGACGGGCTCCAGGCGCAAAGATGGGCGTGGTGGACAGTGGAATAAAATGCAGATAGAGCCGACAAAATATTCTTTTTTCGGTGAACCACCTCTGGCGCTAGCCCCGCCATTTTACATAGTAGCGGAGCCTAGCGCGAGCCCACTCAATTCCAAGGTGCCCCCTCTATTTTTTTCCAGGACCCCCGGACTAACATGTAAAAAATATGTATTATATAGATAAATAAATAAACAAACCAATAAATAAGTACTATATATATATATATATATATATAAGCATATATTATCTCTGCTATCAAATTGATGTTTTGGCCCAGTTGGACCTTGTGGTAACAAAGGCGAAGAGCTCATTGAGGCACAACCTTCCATGTGGGGTATTGTATGCGCCAAAAGTCTGCAACGATCTCGTGGTCAAGCTATCATGTTATACGTAAATATACATAATTAACAAAAATGAAACATAAATTATTAATAAGACTTAAATAACATATTTTACTTCGTAGGTTGATGGTGGCATCCTGTCTACTTATCGCATACTTTGACTCGTGATGGACTTAGTAGTTGAACGGGGCAAGTGTGGTAATGACTTATTTAATTCTAATTTGTTGACCTGGATAGGTATTCAAGTACCGTCTATTAATATTTTCCTGGCTATAGATATGTACAAGCCACCTAAGACGCCGGCCAGATCCCATTTATTTGCTTAGTCACATCGTCATACATCGTCCCCCTCATAGCGAATTAGTGGGCTCGAGTCTGGTCGTTTTTGCCAAGGGTGCTTGGCGTATCGACGCTTTGTCGGCCAAGCATGCTTCGGCTAGGGTCCTCGTCATCATCGCTCACCAATTCATCGAGCTCGAATTGTTGCGCATCCTGAATCCTTCCGTCTTCCACCGCGCGACCATTGACATGGGTGTAGCCGTTGGCAAACTCTTTCCCAGCTGACGGAGGGTTTGCGAGACGGTCCCAGAGACCGATGAGCATGTTGGCAAAGAGAAACACGAGAAAAGCGAGCGAGAAGAGGATCAGAATATACGAGACGTGGTCCATGCTAGAGCCAGCAACTAGAGACATCTGCTCTTCGGTGGCACCTTGGAACATGAAACCAGCAGCATACAGAAGCTAAACATGTTAGTCGGCGCATTGGAGCTAGAACAGGAGACTTACAAAAACAGGAATATACTGGAAGCTATTGATGGCCCGCCCGTCCTCAGAAATTGATTGGGCGTCCCTCAGGATAAAGGCAATCTCAATGATTCGAGTAAGTCCAACGGCCATCAGAGTGTATCCAAACATGGCGTGCGTCACCTCGCTGACGTGGAGCTCTTGGGGATGCGCGGACATGCCCCAGCCGGTAATAAAGATGACGAAGCCGGGGATAAAGTTTCGCTTTGGGTTCCCATCACGATCTTTGCTCAACCAGATGCCAACCAGACCAGCAGCCCACCAGATGACACCCATGGTGGTGTGCTGCCAATCATTCTTGACCCAATCGGTGCCCCAGCGGTGCTCGGTAAAGGTATTGACACAACCCCAAGCAGCAATGACGGCACTGTCGTAGAATTCCTGCGATCGACCGCTCTTTCGAATCCAGTTTTGGCCCACGACGAGAATGATGGTGAGAATAATGCCGTAGGCGACGAATGCGCCTCCCATAATGAAGTGAGCCGCGCACTGACCGACGTGCTCACCCTGGCAGAAGCCGAGAGCTGTAATTCCGCCAAAAATCATCTGTGTCCACGCCAAGACAGGCATGAGCTTGCCAATGATAGAATGGCACGGTCGAATCAGCTTTCGAATTTTGCCATTGATTCCCTTTTCCCAGTGACCCTTGAGGTATAATCCCAGCACAACCTGTGCAGCGAGGAGGAGCTGGAGGACGTGCGCAAAGGTTCCGTGGACGTGGTTGGGGATGAATTCTCGGCCTTTGTGTGCGTGACCCAAGAAGAAGCCCAGGATGGCGAGGATTGTGCCAACTACCTGGAGGGGGACGTGCCATCGGTTCTTGGTCATCTGTCAAAAGTTAGCAATGCCTCCCGAGCGATCCGGCCAACATACACCAAGGACCATGCCAATGGGGAAGATGACTCCATAGGCGAGCATCTGGATGAAGATGTGAATCCATAGGACCGTATCCTAAACAACAAAGAAAAGAAAAAGGTCAGCCATTGCTGTTTGTAAATCTCCAGAAATCACCTACCAACGGCTCCACGGAGACCGTCTGGCCCTCGGGAATGTTGCTCGTGTCGTGTTCGTGAGCCTGCGCCATGGTGAAGAAGAAGCCCAGTGCCAGGCCGGCCGAGACCGAGGGCGCAAACGGCCCTCTATATCCCAGAGCCATGATGTCTGTCAGATGTGCTGTTTCGGATGTGGTAGGGTATCTTCAAGGCGGCAATGATCCAATGATCCAATGTTCCTTCACGTCGCAATGAGGCACGATGTGTCGCAAGAGTTCGTTTCAGCTGATGGCCAACGGTATTGGTGGAGTATGGCGGGCAGCGGTCGCTTTTGGAGGGGGAGGCGTGATAAGCGAGGGCCGGGGTGCGAAGCAGAGCAAGCGAATGAATGCGCCCAGCGAGCGAAGCAAGATGATGCCGTCGCAACAAATGAAGTAGAAGAATCAAAGATCAAGCCAAAAGTAAACAGGAGGGAAAAAAACTCCATAGGGGGGGCCCGTTGCAGGAACAGGAGCCGCCTGACGTGTAAAAGCCGTAATCTGGATGGCAAGACCTGCCGAAGATCCGCGAATCCCGGAAGCCACTGCTAGCGCCTGCGGAGCTACAGTCCCTGTCAAGTCCATGGCGACGTAAAGGTGCGCAGCCACTGCAACTTCCATTACACTAGCGTACCGGTGATTGGCTGGCTTGGGCTAGCACAGGCACGAAATCATGGAAACCCGGCCAAACGTGGTCATGACCGGCTTGCGTTGCAAAAGTCAACCACACAGCACCCCGCCAACGTTGACCAAAGCAGACAGGAGCTGTGTTCGGCACCGCGATTTAGGCCGTACCAACCACCGTTGTAAGTCATGTCGGCAAGGCCCATTCATTCCTTTGTGTGTCCTGTCACCATGAACCACCTTGGCTCGCAAGCTGCTGCAAACCGCAAGCCGTTAAACGGTATTGCGCACTGACCCGTTGGGCTTCATCCGGTATATCCGAGTGTATAATTCCACGAGGTTGGAATGGGCAGGGGATTTGGCCATGATTATTCCGACCCAGCGATCCTGGTGTCGCAAATTGCTCTTGTTTGAGCATCCCTAGATGTCACTAGTGCAGGCTGCCCCCCGTAAAGCAACCCTACAATGTTCTGCAAGCCCGCCCCCCCCGAAGTCACTGCAGGTTTGCCTCTGGCCAATTTGCCAGTGGGCCATCCTCTTGTCTTTGACTTGATGCATGCTGTAAGCTGTGCTTGTGAAGCTTGTAGAACTGCGGCTGGACTCTTAAATGGTGGTTCGCATAGAATGTCATGGAGGGTGGCTTGCAAAGGTTTATCGCAAGGCTAGACCAAAACACGGTTTGCGGCAATAATGCATTTGTCTCGGGCGTCCAAAGTTCAGCCTCTCGATGTTGATCGAGATCGGCAGCTCTACCAACAAAAGCAACCTAACATTGACCACTATTCAGACTGGTTTCAGGTAACCATCTGGATGCATTAAATGCAAGGCCCGTCTGGTAATGCTTGATGTCTGCAGCCAGGCTTCTCTAAACTAGCGCTACCCATGCACGAGATGACACTTGGATGTGGACATCCTGCAATCAGAACAAGGTCATTGTCGAGCCGCATTTTTCTGTAAAATCGAGGATGAATCATTGTAACCCTTGTGAGTCTACCCCAACGCCAAACATGTGCCTATTTTTGTCGTAAACAGCCTCAGTCCATCTTCATCCCTTCGCTATCCTTTCCCAAGAGATCCTTTGTTTTCTCCCAAAGCTCAGCCTCCATGTCTCGCTCAACCCTCGTACCACGGCTGTTCAGCCACCCAACATCCAGGTTGCCCACCGCACCGACTCCATTCGGTTTCAGCGATGGCTTGGCAGGGCCGTTGTGGTCTTGCCGCTGCGAGTTGGACAAGTTCACAATGCCGGCTTCTTCAAGGGCCATGATTTGTCGCTTGATTTTGACATCAATTGTGTGAAGGGTAGTGAGAAACGAGTCCGTAGATGAACGAAAGGCTTCTTTTTGTGCGGGTGGATTCAAGGGTGTTCCGTTTGACCCGTTGCTGGTGTCGGCAGAGTTGGGTTGTATGGTGAGAGCATTAAGGGCCGTGGCGGTGTGACTCATGAGTTGAACGATGCATTTATCGATTTCATTGAGCTGATGGATGTTTTCTTCCACGGTGAAGGGCTCGTGTTTGCGGGACTCGCCGCTGTTTCCCATGAGGGCGTCTTGGGGAGAGGCCATGTTGAGTGGCAGGGAGTTTGGGAGGCCACAGGATTAACCTAGTCGACGGTGCAGGTCAAGAGCGAGCTACCCAGAGAAAAGAGGCACAAAACGAGTCTGCAAAACGCTGCTAGGGCTGAGCCATCGCAGTTAAGTTGTCATGACACAGCTCGCAAAGATGCAGTAGAGATCCTCATAGCATCAATCTACGTACTCCGGATGGTCTGTGCGTCGCGTCCCAATCGCGATAGTGTTAACCATGACGACGAATCTATCAGTTGCCAAGGGATTACACAAGGCCAGAGGATCAAAACAGCTGTCTTGCACTTTGTGTGAATGAATCAAGCTATATATATATATCGTCATGCAACTCTTTTTTTGGTTTCATTTCTACCGATCAAGGTCGGGAATCCCGCGCTCGCTTAAATATCGGCTAACCACCCTCTGAACTTGTCGACGCGATTCGCCTGCTCGACCTTGCATCAACCACATTCACAATCAGCCTTGCCGCCCTTGGCGTTTGACGTGTATTTTTGTCGACATTCCATTCAGGAGAATCCATCTCTGCTCTGTAGGCAAGCTCTTCCAATATACCAGCTTCTCCGTGCCATCTGCCACCCCATAGACAAGTGCGCCGCCTGGACGCTGCATCGCACCCTAGGCAGCGTGGGGATCTGCGAGGGCTTGATGCAAGCGCAGTTGTTATGAGCTCCCATTAGGCCTTGTCACACCTGTTTTGAATCTACCTGCATATTCAACTCATCCTACCACATCATGTCAGCCCCGGCTCCCACACCCGGCGCTGCTCCGCCTGGCAGCTACACAGGCCAAGCAGCAACGCCTCCTGCAACTACGCACACGACGACCACGACGGGACAAACAAGCACAACCGGCGGGGCCATGTCAAACCAGAATCTCAACCAGATTGTAAGTTTGCTTTGTTTGTTTACTCTCTCACTGAGCCACGTTGATAAAAAACGGTTGGCATCATTGAAGTGTCACGCGACCTGCCCGCCTGGTGGTTTTCGGTTCTCTTGCTTCCCTCACTGCTCACCAGGACTCATCATCATTCAACATGAACCGTAGGGGTGTGGGCTGGGTGAAATGCCTATACGGCTTTCATTCCGGGATGGCTGAACATGTCTCAAGTACGACCCGTATCAATCTACCAGCCACTAACATTGTGTAGGTCACAGACTATCTCCTCAAGAGAGGTTTCAACCGCACGGAGGAGGTTTTCCGTCAAGAGTCAAAACATCTTGGCCCTGATGGCAAGCCCATTCAGCAACTTGCCAACCTTGGCCCTAAAAAGTACACAAAGGCCTTTAACCTGCTGCGGGAATGGGTGGAGAACAACTTGGAGCTATACAAGGTATGCTTTCGTCGTTCCCTGGCACGTCCCAACAACAGCAACAACGCTAACCTTTCCAGTTTGAACTGGCCAAACTCCAATGGCCCATCTTCGTCTACTCATTCATAGAGCTTGTCAGCAATGCCTACACAGAAGAGGCCAAGATCTTCCTCCGTGATGTCGGCCCTCACTTTCAACCTATTCATGCAGATGACCTCAAGACATTTGCCACCGTCACACTCCCCCAGCACATTGCTGAAAACTCCGTCACCAAACTCTACCGGGAAAATAAGTATCGGATTCCCTTGAACCAGCATGCCACAGGTGATTTATTCAACTTTTTGGAGCGAGAGTCGGAGCAGGGCGGTGCCGTCATTCGGCATTTGCTAGTGTCCTACTGCCAGGTCGACTCTACCGCTCGAGGACCCATCACCCCCTTCAGCTTCGAGGCCGTCTATAGGAAGTCGAGGAACATGGAGATTGAAGAGGTTGATGCCAACGAAGGTATTCCCGGTGTCAATATCGGACTCTCAAACAAGGATGTCCTAGACCCAACCGCTCCATTGAAGCTCGGCCCTCTTCCTATGGACTTCGACCTTCGGGACGATGTGCGGGCTGAGCTTGAAGATGAGGAGCGGCGAAAACCACCGCCCGCTGGAAAGTCGAGCCTCTTGGACGAGTTTGATCAAAAAATCAAGCGCGAAGAGAGTGCCGATGCACCGAGCAGAGCCGACCTCCCGTTGCCACCCTCAAGGCCTCGGGACATTATGCTTGAAATGCAAAAGGTGCGAGAGAACCGGGATCGGTTCAAGATTGATGCACCAGCTACCGGTGGTGTTGGAGTGCCCATAAGCGCATGCATGTTTACATTTCACAATAGTCTTGGAAGGTGAGTTTCGTATTTTGTCATGTGTGATCACAGCTAATCGGTTAGTGTGGCCTGCATGGACTTTTCTAATGATGGTCAAATGGTTGCAGTTGGCACAACTGAGTCGTACATTCGCGTGTGGTCGCTCGACGGCAAGGCTCTTCCGACAATGAATGCTCATGAAAAGGACTCCAAGTTCAACAGTCGCAAGCTTATTGGGCACTCAGCTCCTGTCTACGATGTGTCATTTTCTGATGCCGTCTCGGGTCCTCCCCAGAAGTTGTTTGGGGACGAAGGCAAGCCAAACCCTGCCATAGATACACGACCTAAACTTTTGCTCTCCTCGTCGGCCGACGGTCATATTCGCATGTGGTCGCTCGAGTCCTGGAGCTGTCTCTGTCTCTACAAGTCGCATGACGGTCCTGTCTTTCGATCTCTCTGGGGTCCCCACGGGCACTATTTTGTAAGCGGAGGCTATGACAAGGCTGTTCGCGTCTGGATGCAAGATCACGCCTCACCCCAGCGACTCCTTGTTGGACACGACACGGCCATCTCAGCTCTGGCCTGGCATCCTAACGGCATGTACGTCTTTTCCGCATCCGACGAGACTGACAAGTCGATTCGAATGTGGTCTGTGGTGACGGGGTCTTGCGTCAGAGTCTTTACTGGCCACACTGATTACGTCAGTGCCCTCGAGTGCGCACCCAATGGAAAGATTTTGGCCAGTGCAGACTATGCTGGCAACATTTTCTTCTGGGACATCGCTAAGGGCACCCGCATTAAGCGATCGCGCGGTCACGGAAAGGGAGGCATTTGGTCCCTGAGCTTCAGCGTCGAGTCCAACGTGCTAGCCTCTGGAGGCCAGGATGGTACGGTACGATTGTGGGATGTTGAGCTGCCGGCCGATCCTCAAAAGGCTACCCAGCAGCAGGTTGGACTGGATGCAGCTGCTGCGGGAACCGATGCCAATGCAAACGCTGCTAATGACGCACCTCGAACTGGTGGCGGTGCATCTGGACAAGCCTCAGCATCTGGAACAACCGGAACCAAGAAGAAGAACAAGGAGGTGATGATTACACCAGACCAGATCAGCGCGTTCCAAACCAAAAAGACGCCTGTCATGAAGGTCAAGTTTACTCGAATGAATCTGGTGATTGTGGGAGGCTGCTACGACCCGCGATAGGAGACCTACTCGAGCAGTATAGAGATACCAACATGGGACAACAAGCACAAAACAGAACGCAAATCGAGGCGAAAAGGAGGAGATTCTTCAGAAGAGGGGATGAGGACAAGGACGAGGTGTGGGAAATGAGCCTGGGATAGTTGACAGTATACCAATTAGTTGTACAATAGAAAACGGCTCGATAATCCTTTTTATAAGAATACCTACCTAGTTATACACCAAATGCGCCAACCATCATCCTCCAGTGCCTGAATCGGGTAGTGGGCGAGCGGCGGGCCCCACTGACGTCTTGCTGCTAGGTGCTGCCTTGTATCCACCACGTCCCAGCCCAGGCCCCGAGCTCTAGCCGCCTCAGCCCTTACACTGCAGCGACCTCATCGCATCACCGCACCGTCTCCGATTCGCGCCTACGAGCAGAGCCTTGCGTCTGCTCACAATCACAGCCATGGACGTCGAAGAGTCGCCTTGGGCGGATTCGTCTCAGCCCGCACAAACGTCCCAGCCTGAGACGACACCCGCCGCGCAATCGTCCGCCACTCCCGCTGCATCGGCTGCCCCTCGCCCGTCCCGCGGACCTCGCCGCCTTGTCGCCCAGCCTACTCGTCTGGAAGCTGTCGAGGATCCCTTGGGTCCTCTCGGCGCCGCTCCAGACGACAATGCCCCGGCTCACGACTCCCCGCCGGTGCCTCCTTTGAAGGAGCAGGTGGTGATTCGTACCACCATGCCCCAGCCACAGCAGCAGCCCCGACGCCCTGATCCCCATCGCCTCGAAGACGACGACGCGGACGGCCCTCGAGGGCCTCGTCCCCCGCCTCCCGTCGATGCCGCGACGCCCAGCAGCGTTCGCTCGAGCACGCAGCCCAGCGTCAGCATCGAGCAGGCGGCCAAGCCCAGCTTCCAGATTACCGTCGGCGACCCACACAAGGTTGGCGACTTGACTAGTTCCCACATCGTCTACTCTGTGCGAACAAAGGTAAGCCAAGTGCTCTCGATCTTCCGGCTGAGCTGACCCGATAAGACCACCTCCAAGGGGTACAAGCAGCCCGAGTTTGAGGTCAAGCGCCGGTACCGGGACTTTCTATGGCTCTACAACACTCTCCATGGTAACAACCCCGGAATTGTGGTGCCGCCTCCTCCCGAGAAGCAGGCCGTCGGCCGATTCGACAGCAACTTTGTCGAGAGTCGAAGGGCTGCTCTGGAGAAGATGCTCAACAAGACCGCGATCCACCCGACCCTCCAGCACGACCCCGACTTGAAGCTGTTCCTCGAGAGCGAATCATTCAATGTCGACGTCAAGCACAAGGAGCGAAGGGAGCCCATTCCCACCGAGAGCAAGGGTGTGTTTGGATCATTTGGTATCAGCGTTGGAGGTGGAAACAAGTTTGTGGAGCAGGACGACTGGTTCCATGATCGCAAGGTCTATCTCGATGCTCTTGAAACCCAGCTCAAGGCCCTTCTCAAGGCCATGGAAACCATGGTCGGCCAGCGCAAGATGATGGCCGAGGCTGCTAGTGACTTTTCGGCCTCGCTCCATGCTCTGTCAACCGTCGAGCTCTCCCCATCCCTCTCTGGACCCCTGGACGCCCTCTCAGAGCTCCAACTCACGATTCGCGATGTCTACGACCGTCAGGCTCAGCAAGACGTCCTCACCTTTGGAATCATCATCGAGGAGTACATCCGTCTCATCGGCTCCGTAAAGCAAGCTTTCAGTCAGCGCCAGAAGGCTTTCTACTCGTGGCACTCGGCCGAGTCGGAACTGCAGAAGAAGAAGGCCTCGCAAGATAAGCTGCTCCGACAGGGCAAGAGTCAGCAGGACCGCCTTAACCAGGTTGGTGCCGAGGTTGGCGAGGCGGAGCGCAAGGTGCACCAGGCCAGGCTGCTGTTTGAGGATATGGGACGTCTAATGCGCAGCGAGCTGGATCGATTCGAGCGAGAGAAGGTGGAGGATTTCAAGAGCGGAGTTGAGACTTTCCTCGAGAGCGCCGTTGAGGCACAAAAGGAGGTGAGTAACCACTTGCACATTTGTAAACCACGCCACGAAATGCTAACTTTTACAGCTTATTGAAAAATGGGAAACGTTTTTGATGCAGTTGGATGCTGAGGATGATGAGGCCGTCTTCTACAGGCCCCCGGTCATCCAATCCAAACCTGCGGGCAATACTGCCATTGATCGAGCCCGCGCAACCATAAACGACGACTCTGATTAGCATTGGCCATGAAATTTTGTAACGCAGTGGTGGAGGTTCCTATCAAGGATTTTATTCCCTTATATCATACAAGCCTCGAGGCCTATGCTGTTGTACATATTGAAAAAAAAACTACCCATCCATCCGCTCGGTCGTGCACTTTTGTCACATATGATCTGACACCATGAACTCGTGATATTGCCTCCGGCAGCACCTGTAGCGGTTCCTCCTCGCCTACGGGTTGAATTGGTCGAGGGGGCCACTGATTTCGTTGTTTACTTTCTCTTCTTGGCTTGCTTCTTGGGACCCGAATCCTTCATTGATGAAGCATCTTGAGCAGGGGCGTATCCTGTGATGAGGTCTGCGTAGCCATCATCGACAGCGCCCTCCTCAGAGTTTCCGGAGTCGTAGGCTCGGCCGAATCGTTCACGGAAAGCAGCGAGCTTACCGGCCTCATCCAGCTCGACGTTCTTCAGCGATTTTTCACTGGGCTGCCAGAGCAGCGTGTTGCGGGTGTCCTTGGTGGCTCGGTAGATGGGGAGGGGTGACGTGGTGCGCATCGTGTATGCGGAACCGTCTGAGAGCGTCACGAGCTGCGTAAATGTGTAGGGACGGCGAGGTCGAGGAATAAAGGTGGCATTCCTTACTTGGGTTCGAGCAAGTCGGACAGCCTTGGTGGTTGCTCGCGTGGGCGCAAGGGCCATAGGCATGGCGCAGAGGCTCGCCATGGCGGACAGAGTACAGTTTGTTCAAGCACCAACTGCGACACTGGCGATTGAGAGGCGTCTGGACGGAATTGGCCCACTGGCGGCGTGGTTGTTGGAGTCGACGTCGTCGGCGTGATCTGGCGATATGTCGGGTAAAATTTGGCAGGTGGATTGGACCGCACTGCTAGCTCGGCCGGCCGGGCTTCGGATTCTTATCGATAAGGCCCACCTCGCGCAAAGTTGCGGACGGCGACCAGCAACGCCAATAGTCAATACTCGGCGGTGCAATTTTTTTTTATAATACGCCCATTCCTTTTGAGTTTACGGCTTGTATTGCTTTTGCTGGCCGAAAACTATGCCCTTGGGACGATGAAGGGCTCCAGGGTGCTGCTCAATGGGGAGAGGGTGCTGGAGAGACTCCAGAGGATAGAATCAAGAAGACAATGGAGCTCTATGAGGGCAGCTGAGGCAAGATTGCGAATGTGTGGAGGATGTGGACGCATGCAGGTCGCTTCTCTCCAAAGACATTCTCTAAATAGTGAGTCTACGATTCCCCCTATCCGAATGGCGTTGCTAATCGCTCCAGCAACTCCATTTCGAAGTATCAATACTACTGCCGTTCCCAACTCGTGGCATGCCTCCCCCGCCAAGCCTCCGACTTCCCATCCGACCACCTCTGAGCCGCTTCCTGAGCAGCTTCGTTCCATTATGCGACTACTTCCTCATTCCGTTGTTGTATGCACCACTCGCGGATCCGATGGAGGTATTCGAGCCATGACAATGTCGTCTTTTACCTCGCTGACATTGTCTCCGACACCGCTGGTGACTTTTAACATTGCAACGCCTAGTCGAACGCTCGATGCTATATCGGAGAGTGGAGCATTCACTGTGCATATACTTGCCGGCAACGCGACTGGCGCAACTGTGGCGTCACACTTTACACGAGGAAATATGGGCAACGCACTCGAGGGTTTGGATGTGGCCTGTGAAGGAGATATACCGGTGCTACGAGGCGAGGGCGTCATGTTTGCGCTGCGATGTAAGATACTCAAGGATGCGGCTGAGGGGGGGCTTGTAAAGGTCCGCGACCATGTCATCGTTGTGGGAGAAGTTATAGAGATGGTCCCTGTAAAGGGGGAGCAAGGATTTGGGCTGACATATGGCGATCGAAGATATCGCCAGGTTGGCCAGGTATTAGAGCAGGAATAGGAATAGACAAGTGTACTACTACTAGCATGCGGATTAGGCATAGAACCTGTACATACATGTTACCCTACAGACAACCGTGATTGTCACACAAGCAACAAGTGTTTGGTTCCCACGGCGCTTGAAGCGGTGCCTGCCTGAGTCGGGAGCTGGGGCGGTGAAACTACAACGAGACCGACGGATGTTCACATCCAAGTCGCATCTTAGCTCGCGAACAAGTGGTGGAGCCCCGCAGAAGGCAAACATCAGGCATTGCAGGCTGCCGGGCCGTTTGGGGGCGAATTTTGTACTTCTTACAGAAGCAACTAGAAAAAAGGCAGTGCATTGCTGCACAAACGCGCTTTAACGAGACATGGCTTGCTTTCGGCTGGGCTGCGGACAGGGTGCGGACGAGAAGGCTTGCGATGGGGGAGGGGGGGGCGTTCTCGGCCGGGGAAAATCCGCCTCACTTTTTATTTTGTCTTTTTGGTTTGGGCTGGGGTAACCATCAGCCTCGTCAGCCGTCTTGGTGCGCCTGCAGCTGGCAGTTCACAACAAGCAATTGTCTTATTGGGCCACGGGGCAAAGAGGCAGAAGAGCATGGATGGCCTCAGCAGGATTAGCTAGAAGATTCGACTGTAACGTGAGCAACCCGGGACCCGCCACCCCCCCCAACCCGCCACCCCGCACAGCGGGATTTTCAGGTAAACACCACCAAAATCTAAATTCAACACTCCGCAATATCTCATGCAATAACAAACCAAATTTAAATCTGATTGAATATTCTGAATCTCCGATGCCGAAATATACAGAGAGGGAATTTTCAGGAGCGATAAAGGATGCTATCGCGACAGGAAATATCAAGGCAGCAGCAAAGCTATGGAACATACCACGTTCAACACTTCGAGACCGCCTCAAAGGAATAGAATCAAAACCTTATGCGCATGCACACGAACAACGCCTTTCTCCCTATTCAAGAAGAGTCACTTGCTGACTGGGTTCTAGCGCAACGGTCTCTAGGGGTCGCTCCAACACACAGTCAGCTTAAGGAATTTGCTCAACGCATCATCCAAAAGACAGGCGATAATCGACTTCTAGGAAAGAACTGGATTGCTGGCTTTTTACGGCGAAACCCGAGGGTCAAGACGATACGCTCCAAAGCTATCGATCGCGCTCGTTTAGAGGCTGCCTCTCCCGAAAATATCGCAAAATTCTTCGAGAGACTCGCTTCGCCTGTTATCAAGCGGATCCCCCCCCAATACCGATATAATATGGATGAAACGGGTATCATGGAAGGCAAAGGAGATAATGGATTAGTTCTTGGAAGTGCCGACGATGATTTTGCGCCTCAAAAGACACCCGGATCGCGTGTCTGGACCTCTATTTTAGAGGCCATCAGTGCAACAGGTGTCGCGTTGCCACCACTGGTTATTTTTAAAGGATTATCGCTTCAACACCAATGGTTTCCACGAGAGCTAGAGAAATTTGATAATTGGATATTCACATCATCGCCAAATGGTTGGACTTCTGACGATATCGCATTGGAATGGCTCAGACGTATCTTTATTCCATCGACACAGCCTGCTGAGCCTCGCCCACGCCTCCTTATTGTGGATGGCCACGGCAGTCACGAAACGATTGATTTTATGTGGGAATGCTATATTAATGATATCTTCATTTTATATTTACCGCCACATTGTTCTCATATTCTTCAACCTCTTGATTTATCGGTTTTTTCCGTCCTCAAGCGCACTTATCGCACTGAAGTCCAAAAACTCATCCAGATCACGGATACCACCGCTTTTGGCAAGGTCAACTTCCTCAACTGCTATGTCAAGGCAAGGGCATTAGCTATGAAGCCGGAGACTATTCGAGCGGGCTGGAAATTAACAGGGCTATGGCCAATTTCTATGCGGCAGCCCCTAAATAATCCATGGTTCATTGAACGGCAGCGACAGCGCGAAAAGAGCAAAATTCACACGCCTCGCGCAAACCGGAAGAGACCATTAGACCCGGAAATCACAATATTAACGCCTGTTCATAGCAGCGAAGTCCGGAAGGTGATGGAAACACTGCCAAATAAGGAGGAATTTGGACCTGAGGCACGACTCCTCTTCCGCAAGGTCGGTCGGCACAGCGCTGGATAAGCATCTCTTTCAAATTGCAGAACAGGAGCAGCGCATACAGCTATTAGAGGCACAAGTTGAGCATTTACGGCCCAAGAAAAGGAAAAAGGTCAAGTTGGGGCCAAATGAGAAGTATGCGACCGTACCGACCTTGTGGAAGACCCGTGAGCAAATCCGGTCAATTGAGAAACAATATGTGGATGATATTAAAGAGAAGAAAATCAGCTACGAGGACCACCTTGACGATTTTCAATTGGAACTAGATTTTGTGCCCGAAAATTGAAGTTATTTTGTGTTGCGAAATGGCGGTGTTTATTGTGTTCACGGTGGCGGGTTGGGGGGGGTGGCGGGTTCCGGGTTGCTCACGTTATGGAGGGGCTGGTGGAGGGGCACGCCCCCCCGGCTGAAGCCTGAGACATTCTGGTCTGTTTTACCCCCCCAACCTGAACAAAGCACGCCGACGCGGCCGGATGTACCTGTGCAGCAAGAAGGCCTTTCTCTGTTGGCCAGAACACATCGAGTCCAAGGAAAACAAACAATCCACGAGGTTCGATTCGCCGTAGAAGGCTCTAGCAATCAGTGGGGCGGCAGCGGCAGTGCACTGACGAAGTTTGGGGGGGGTTGCTGTACTTCGGCGGTCACCAGAGACCCATGGAGGGGAAGGTACCCCGCTGAGGCTCGCACTGGGCTGCAGGGGAGGCGGTTGCCTGGGTGGCCTGGGCGCTTGCGCTCGTAGAAGATCAGAGATGGAATCTGATGGAAGGAAACGCATGAGGGGCGGCTTGGACTGCCTGCACCCGCCCTCGAAGCATTTCTACCACCGCGTCGCCGCTCTTTCTTCTCCTCTTCTTCCCTGAATCATCATCCCTCCTCTCTACTTGAGTAAGACGCTTCTTCCCCAGGAGTTCATCTTCTCTTGTTAATTTCCTTTCTTTGTTACGATCCCCAAGGTACGTTCTGCCGTGCACGGTGCTGGTGGGAGCCCTTGTTGCGTCCCGCATCCAGCCTTGCTCCCCCCCGCCTTTTTGCAACGGAGCTCGAGATCATCTTTCTGTGAGGGCCGAGACGTGTCTGGATTGCTCGTCGAGAACGTCTAGACTGCTCTGTCGATCACTGGGCTTTGACTTTCTCTCCCTCGGGAGAGCCGTTGTTGATTCTACACGCTTCTTTTGCCTTCCACTTGCACCGTTTGCACATAAAAATGCACCATCCCCCTCCCTTGCAAACTTGCAACTAACAGTCCTCCCTCCGTTCAGTCACGATTCTTTGATACCCGCCACCATGTCTGAGACTTTCGAGTTCCAGGCTGAGATTTCTCAGCTTCTCTCCCTCATCATCAACACCGTCTACTCCAACAAGGAGATTTTCCTTCGAGAGATTGTCTCCAACGCTTCCGATGCTCTCGACAAGATCCGATACAAGTCCTTGTCGGACCCTAGCCAGCTCGACTCTGGCAAGGACCTCCGCATCGACATCATCCCCGACAAGGTCAACAAGACCTTGACCATCCGTGATACCGGTATTGGTATGACCAAGGCTGTAAGTTTTCATTAACCCCTTGCTCACTTAGTCGGCTAGATTGACTAACACATTTGCCTAGGACCTCGTCAACAACCTTGGTACTATTGCCCGCTCCGGCACTAAGCAGTTCATGGAGGCTCTCACCGCCGGTGCTGATGTTTCCATGATTGGTCAGTTCGGTGTTGGTTTCTACTCTGCCTACCTCGTCGCCGACCAGGTCAAGGTCATCTCCAAGAACAACGATGACGAGCAGTACGTCTGGGAGTCTTCTGCCGGTGGCACTTTCTCCATCACTGCCGACACTGAGGGCCCCCAACTTGGCCGTGGTACCTCCATCATCCTCCACCTCAAGGAGGAGCAGACTGAGTACCTGAACGAGAGCAAGATCAAGGAGGTCATCAAGAAGCACTCCGAGTTCATCTCCTACCCCATCTACCTCCACGTCGAGAAGGAGACCGAGAAGGAGGTCCCTGATGAGGACGCCGAGGTCGAGGAGGTCACCGAGGAGGACGGTGACGACAAGAAGCCCAAGATCGAGGAGGTTGATGACGAGGAGGAGGAGAAGGAGAAGAAGCCCAAGACCAAGAAGATCAAGGAGACCAAGATCGAGGAGGAGGAGCTCAACAAGCAGAAGCCCATCTGGACTCGCAACCCTCAGGACATCGAGCAGGAGGAGTACGCCTCCTTCTACAAGTCCCTCTCCAACGACTGGGAGGACCACCTCGCTGTCAAGCACTTCTCCGTCGAGGGTCAGCTCGAGTTCCGTGCCATCCTCTTCGTCCCCAAGCGTGCTCCCTTTGACCTGTTCGAGACCAAGAAGACCAAGAATAACATCAAGCTCTACGTCCGCCGTGTCTTCATCACTGATGACGCCACTGACCTCATCCCTGAGTGGCTCGGCTTCGTCAAGGGTGTTGTCGACTCTGAGGATCTTCCCCTCAACCTGTCTCGTGAGACCCTTCAGCAGAACAAGATCATGAAGGTCATCAAGAAAAACATTGTCAAGAAGTCTCTTGAGCTCTTCCAGGAGATTGCTGAGGACAAGGAGCAGTTCGACAAGTTCTACACTGCCTTCTCCAAGAACCTCAAGCTCGGAATCCACGAGGACTCCCAGAACCGCCAGATCCTGGCCAAGCTCCTCCGCTTCAACTCCACCAAGTCTGGCGATGAGCTCACCTCCCTCTCCGACTACGTCACCCGCATGCCCGAGCACCAGAACAACATGTACTACATCACTGGCGAGTCCATCAAGGCCGTCTCCAAGTCTCCCTTCCTTGACGCCCTCAAGGAGAAGGGCTTCGAGGTTCTGTTCCTCGTCGACCCCATTGATGAGTACGCCATGACTCAGCTCAAGGAGTTTGAGGGCAAGAAGCTCGTCGACATCACCAAGGACTTCGAGCTCGAGGAGACCGAGGACGAGAAGAAGGCCCGTGAGGCTGAGGAGAAGGAGTACGAGGGTCTCTCCAAGGCTCTCAAGAACGTTCTCGGCGAGAAGGTCGAGAAGGTTGTCGTCTCCCACAAGCTCGGCTCCTCCCCTTGCGCCATCCGAACTGGCCAGTTCGGTTGGTCCGCTAACATGGAGCGTATCATGAAGGCCCAGGCTCTCCGTGACACCTCCATGTCCTCCTACATGTCCTCCAAGAAGACTTTCGAGATCTCTCCCAAGTCTCTCATCATCCAGGAGCTCAAGAAGAAGGTTGAGGCTGACGGTGAGAACGACCGCACTGTCAAGTCCATCGTCCAGCTCCTCTTCGAGACCTCCCTCCTCGTCTCTGGCTTCACCATTGACGAGCCCGCTGGCTTCGCTGAGCGCATCCACAAGCTCGTCCAGCTCGGTCTCAACATTGAGGAGGATGAGTCCGCCCCCGCCGAGGCTGCTGAGGACACCCCCGCTGCCCCTGCTGGTGACTCCAACATGGAGGAGGTTGACTAAACGATATACGATACCAAAAAGTCACGGAGTTGGGATATGGTTTTTCAATTGGGATTGATGCGATCCGTCGCTTTCTAATTCCTCGTCCGGGAAGGATGGGGTGTAACTCTAGCTCGATGATTATGAAACAGATGAGGTAGATGCAATCGATGTCATAGAATCATTTTTTGTTGTTCCCGTTCCTATAATTCCTTCCGTGATGTGAAATAATCTAATCCGCCCAATTGTATTCCAACAGCCTTACCAAAGGCTGCGTGTGTGATGAGGTATTCTCGCCTTGCGATCAATTAAACTTGTAACTAGTAGGTAGATGGGCCTCTTGGCGACTTTGCGTCTAGGCTATCTATTTCCTTGTCGGAGAGCCGCTGAGCCAAGCTAAAAGGCAAAGTGGATACACGACTAGATGCACGACAAAGGGGTGTGGGGTATAATTTCTATCTATTGTTTCTACTATACATGGGGCATTGTTTTTACATTGATTGGGTCGACTCTATACAAGGACGTAGAGAGCACAGATCTAGAGGAGGATTATCAGTTAGCGACGAGCTTACAATAAAATAGAAAAAAAAGAAAAGAAGAAGAAGAAGGGGGGGTTCGGAAATATGTTCAAAGTTGTCACGTACCAAGCTGAGTCCCAGGACCATGGAGCACCAGAAGCAGACGTTGTTGAGGGTCTCGCGGCCGCGGACCCAGCGGGTGCGCTGGAGCATGACGATGGGCAGCTGCAGCATCTGGCAGATGAAGCCGTAGCCGCGGAGCTTCTTCGTGATGCAGGCCATGATGATTTCGTGGCCGATGGCGGAGATGAGAAAGGTGATGACGGTGGCAGCGTGCTTGCCGATGCGGGGCCGCGAGGCGCTGTATACGTGACGGCGGAGGAAGCTGTAGACGGGGACGTTCCACTCGCGCGAAAACTCCATCCAGTCGGTCGAGTTCCACCAGTCCGAGTAGAAGTGGCGGTCGGCAAAGTGGGTGATTTCGGCCAGGGCGCCGAGGATGTACTCGAAGATGACGAGGAAGACGAGGAGGAAGGTGAGCATGAAGGGGAAGAGCAGCCACGAGATGGTCTCGGCGAGGATGAGGGCCGACTCGCTGAAGGAGGAGACGGCGGGGACTGCGTCGAGGCGGGTCCTGGCGTCGACGAGGACGGGCAGGATGAAGTCCTCGGAGATGATGGTGAGCAGGAAGATGCAGCCAAAGGTGGCAATGATCTTGGCGATGAGCGAGGTCCAGTTGATGTTGGTGGTGCGCGGGTACTCAATCTCGTAGCACAGCGTCGGGCAGAAGAGGTAGTCGACGTAGTTGGTCCACGTCAAGTTGCGCGGGTATGTGATGTTGCCCATGGGGCTCGTCAGCTCGCGGGCAAGGTCCTCGCGCAGAGTATCAACATCGCTGCTGCTGCTGCTGCTGTTGTTGTTGCTGGTGGTGTGGGTGTTGCCGTTGCCATTACCATTGCCATTGCTAACAGGGCTGTGATCACGGCCATTGAGCTTCTCTTCCTCGGTTTCGGACTGCGCTTTTTGCTTCCGTCGGTTGCGTCGCTTGGTGGGAGCTGAGCCTTTGGAAGCCCGGTCGGCGCTGGGGTAGAAATATGCGGGACGCCGATCAGCGGCGCCGGCGGGACTGTCGAGGGCGCGCAGTCGCTTTTCCGTCTCGGACAGATGACCGTTGTAAAAAGCATACGAGTGCATCTTCATGAGGAGCACCATGGTGTGCAACAGGAAAAACACCTGGGCCGTCCATGTCCATTCAAAGAGAAAGGGCACGGCGATCCACCACGACAGCCAGACGGTCTGGTAGATGCTCTGGAGGGCCATACCCCCGCGACTCCAGGTCATGCCGCCGTCGGCCGGAGCTGCGCGCGCAGCTCGATGCAGAGGCAAGCTGATTGCGGTCGTGGCAACCATGAGGAAGTCGGCGACGGCCAGGTGCCACAGCTTGACCGTGAACAAGCTCCAGATCTGCCAGCGCATCGGGTAGCCCGTGTCCTTGATGTTCCGCAGCATGGATGTGATGCCCAGGATGGCCAGGCCGATCCAGAACAGGCTGAAGAAGCCATGGAAGTCGCGGTAGTCGCTCTCCGGGTCGAAGTGGCTGACGCGCGAGGCGAACTCGATGGTGGGAAAGATTCTCCTTTTCTGTTCGGCGCGGACTTGTTTCTTAACTGACGAGAGGGACACGACCGAGGGGGGAGCATTGTCGGGGATGGGAGTTGAACGGCCACTGCAGCAACAACAAGAAAAAAAATGAGTGTTAGTCAGAATGTTGGCGAGGGGAGAAACAGAGGGATCAACATGCCTCGTCATGCCACTCGTGCTGTGGCCATCTGGCGCAAGGTGTCCGTCTCCGTCGCTCGTGGACGACATGCGAAACTGCGACACCTGGGCGTGGTGCGGCTTTCGCGGCCTCGGGCGAAGCACATGGTCGTGGGAACTTGCCATGACATCCGTCGAGGTCATCATCTATCGTCTGGATGCGGTGGTGTCGCAGAGGACTGGTGTCATCAATTGCAAAGGGAGTGCGCCGGGAGCTCCGGTCCGGCGAGGAGGATTGTGTGGAAGACTCGGGTTCGGGAGGAAACGAAGCCCAGGCAAAAGGGCCGCGTGGTGTGGTTTTCTTTTTCTTCAGCTTTGGCGCGTGTCAACAAGACAGCTTCCAATGGTATATGTCGCCGCAGTGTCGTATCGGCGTCAGACGTTTGTTTGAAGGTTGCAGCCAGCGTGTTTTATCGAAAAAGGTGGGAGGCATTGGTGTGTCCCAGACATTTAACGAATGACGTAGCTGGTATTTGGCCGCTGCCTCCGAATGCCCCCTGGTCGCAGGCCAGGCCATGCATGGATGATGGACTTGCATTCGGCGCGGCGCAGCTGAGAGCCGCGTCCGGCAACTAACGACGAGCCCGACAGTCCGACTTTGCACGGGATTCTATCCAAAAATAAAGTAAGCCTTGGATTCGCAATGCCGCACGCACTCAACCATGCTCTGCATCGCTCCGAGTTTCAGAGCTGGGCCGCCGGGGCATGAACCCAATTCGTAAAAAGCTGAGTTAGACGCTCAAAGAGCTCTCGGTAGCCCTTGACGGAGAAATAAGCCTATTGGCACCAATTCTTAATTAATGCGAGTAATCAAGTTTGCCAACAGATTAAGCTACCGCAACAGCATCCTCTTGATTTGTCCCAGCAAAAAAAAAAAACCCCCCAAGCCCACAGCACGCGGATCCACGTGGAGAAACCCGCCTGACAGGGGCTTATTCACAGGGGCTGCCTCTGTTGTGCCTCGTTTTGTGCAAGGTCATGGTTGACGCCACAATACGGTCTACACGACAGTCAAGTTGAGTAGACATTGATGGCCAATGTGCTCTTTTCACGAGCCCACTCTGCCAGACCTGACAGGCGGAGATCAGCTGTCATGTGGCATAGCACTAGTGTATATTCTGTAGCGCTGATCAATCAAGATGCAAGCCTACCCAGTTGAAGACTTGCTCCAGGACCACCAATGACAATGACCAGATTCCAGGTTCCATCCCGCCCTGATTTTGACCACACCACGAAATTGCCGCTCCCGAGTCGATTACCAAACGCCCTGTAGCAATATCGTTGAATCTTAATGAAACAAATCCTCACAAGGGGCATACACCCACCTTTAATGCGCCATGTCTGTGCAGGGCCACGCTTCTTGGTTGTACTTTTGGTTCACTCCATAACATGCCAATACCACTGTAAGGGTTCTAATCAGCCGAGTAGCGCAAAGTGTGTCAAATTCGCCATTGCTACTAGCCTTGTCATCATGGCGACATGATTTCGTCCAAAATTAATGGCCACATCAACTAACAGGTAGCATGGGCATCAGCCCTGAAAGGTGTCTGAGAAAGCCACACACAAGACCAAGACTGGTTCCACACATCAAGCCACTTCGGCTCGGCCTCAATATCGACAAAAGATCTGGCGCGTAACTTGTACCCATAATAAGCCACATGTATATTGACGCTGGGGTTTTCTTGTTGTATGACCGCAGTCTTTGACTCAGTAAGATGGGAGAAAGCAAGCACCCTTTCGCGCATTCATAATCAGAGTGTATCAGAACACCAGTACCAATGAGAGCAGAATAAAGATGCAACCAGAATAACTCCGTCAGCCATGCCCTTGACCACTTCGCCAGAATGAAAAATAGAAATTGGTCTCGACCTCACCCTCTCAGCCTTTCAACTCGTCTTCAATCACCTCCTCAACCTTGACCTCATCCTTTATCTCCTTTTTCTCAACGTATGCATAATGAGCTGGTGGCAAAGCCAATCGCTGAACAGGAACCAAGGTCGGCTGGGTACTTTGGAAGGAAGCAGATGATAATTGAAGCGCCTGCATCTGGTTGAGCTGCTGCTGTAGCCCTGTCACTGCTTGGGCTAGGGTGTCCTGTTGTTGTCGAAGTTGTCTCAACTGGGCTTCCTGCTGCTGTATGCGCTGTTGAAGCCTCTGAATTCTCGTCTCTTGCTGGCGTTGCTGTTGAGGCGGTGGCGCTTCCAGACGCTGATGGCGTTGAGGGCAGTCTCGTGCATAATGCCCGGGGAGTCTGCAGGTTCGGCACAGGGCGTTGGTGATGGCTTGGTGGCCTTCATGTGAGAAGTCAGCGTCAATACGTCAATGTGGGAGGATTTCATACTTTGAACATTGCCATCATGATAAAAATTGATAACAAAGTTTGATACCATCGTGTCTTCGAGTTGACTGATCAATTGAACGGTTTTCTGTGAGATAGGTAATGCGAGAAGGTGGGTATTTGTGGCGGAAGCAGGGTGATGGAGATGCAGAAGAAGAGATCAGAGTGGCAGGCACGTAAAGTCGTTGAATCGCCTTAAGCATCAGGCCTCCAAGGCAAACCCCCCCTTCTCTCTCTCTTCAGAGGCAGAATCAACAAGCAGGCTGACACATTCCCCTGTGACACTGCAGCCAGGGCATTTCTTCTCCAGCTTAAATTCATCTTTCACCGAAACCGTAACACACACAGTTCAGAAGGATAACAAGGTCATGGGGATATATGCATACACCCAATTCTCGGTTGCCGACACCACACAACGGCCATTGCCACTGTCAAACCTGGCTCATATAAATTTTGCACTTTTATGACCTAACAATTGCTAATTGGCTTCGTACAGGTACATTGACCTTCCTATTGACACTCGGTAGACCCTCCACTTCTACGCCCTTGCGCCATATCAGCACGAAAGACGACCCTCCGTAGTGGAACATTCCCGTCTCCTGGCCCTTTGTGATGTGCTGGCCCTCCTTGACCGTGATATCGCAGGTGCTAACCTCGTCCATGCCAATGGCTATAAAGACAAGCAGGCCAATGTCCGGGTTGTCTGATTCGATGACAATGACGGCACGGGTGGCGAGGCATGCTAGGTAGCTCTGGGCCGTTGATAGCGCGTCGTCCAGCGGCACCTCGATGGTCGAATGCGACTCCACGAGCGGCTCGCTAAAGTAGGTCCCGTCTTGTACAAAGGCACGGCGCACTGTTCCGCTCACGGGGCTGTGCCACCTGTGATAGGACAGCGCGGAGAGGAAGGCTTGGTAGATAGTGCCGCCTACAAACTGGTTCGCTAGAGGGTCGCCCGCCATCATGTGTGTGAGAGAGTACGGCTGCCCCTTGGCGAAGAACTTGTCGCGGAGCTTGACGTCGTGCTGGATGTTGTAGACCTCCGACTCGCACGGGTTTGCTATGACCCTGTCATCGTAGGGGTAGGAAACGGGACGGACCTCTTCACGGAATTGCCGAGTGAAGAAGTCTTGCAGGTTGGTCAGCAGCTGCAGGCAAAGTCATCAGGTGTGGGTGTCTCTTACTATCCCATGATGTGAATCCATAATTGGGTTTCGAGGGATCGCAAATGTAAAATTCCTCAAACGTATAATTGGTTCTATTGGGCCTGTTGGCCGTCTTCATGAGATTGGCCATGCCAGTCTGGCCAAACCAGTCCTCCGGGCCAGTGCCCAAGACATGAAGCGACGCAGGCGTCTTTTTCTTTTGTGTGAGCCGTTGGAATGGACATGGGTACAAGCCAAAACTCACCTCGAGGAATTTTCCCCAGTCTTGTAATATCTTCTTCAACATTTTATTTACTTCCTCGTCCAAAAATGCGGCATGGCCACTGCACAGGTTAGTTGCGTTCTCTCTTTTCTTTGCAACATGCGTCTCACCTGGCTGTTCCCATGGCATAATTAAAAATTGTATTCATGGGGACGCCAACTAGATTAGTACAGCAGAAGCCAGGACCCCGGCGGAGGATGTGGTTTAGCACGTCGAGCATCTGGTCATAGTCCCTGATCTGCGGACCGCCGGTGGGGTCATGCGAGTATCGCGAAGAGTTGGGTATCTCGGTCCACATCCTGGTAAAGTACATGTAGATGCGCGGCGTCGTCTCAATCAAGTCCTTGAACTCCTTGAGCACCGGCAAAAGCTCCTTGGGATTTTCGTCGACATGTTGGCATACGCGAGCCAGCCAGCGGCGCTGGACTCGCCGGTCTTCGGGCGACCAGGCGCCGGGTCTATGATGTTAGCTACTCAGCAGCCAACGGGGACGGCACGGCACGGCACGGCAACTCACCTATGGACCCAGTGCCTTGCGGGAATCCGGTAATCTTCGCCGATTTTTATGAGCATTTTAACAGTCGAATCTGTTGGGATTGACATATTCCTCTCTCAATTTCTCTCCTTCTTTCTCTCTCTACTCCTGCGGCGGTCCCTTTTTATATCTGTCTGCTTGGGTGGCGGGACCATAGTTCAGCCGCGTTTGAAACACGGCAACGCCATGACGTAAAGAGGCTTTCATGAATGCCTCGTTATGCACGGTTTACGTACTGGAATTGGACAAAAGATCTTCGTCTCGGAATCCTGTGGCCGAATAAGGCTCCATCGTCCCGGCTACTAGACCCGGCATGCCGCGGGCGCCCCTCAACCGCTCGTGAGACAGCGCACACGACACCTATACCGACTCCGACTCAGCCGTGATCGATTCGCGACCTCGATCCTCGTCCGAGTGTCCCACAGACCCCATGCGTAACCCCGGATTCCCATTGGACCCGCTCCCCCATCAGCATTTCTGATCCATCTTGTTCAGCATCGCGCCAACATCCGCTTCCAAACCCAAAACCATAGCCACGTCTTGGCTAGTCCAGTTTCTCATGCAGCCTGAGCTGAGCTCCCCTTGTCCAATTCTGGAATGTGTGAACTAATCAATAATGAAAAATGAAGAAGAAAAAAGAAACAAAGATTTCTTGCAATTCTCTTTAAAAGACATGACATGACCCGGGTGCACACGCGCAACTCTCAGACCAAGACTAGCTCCTGAAGTGAGACAGGCACAGATAATTCCAATCATGGCCCGCCAGACCCAATACACAAGCACGGTGAGAACATGCCTTCCAACTCTAATCAGCTCTTCCCCTCGCCCAACCGTGCCCGTATCGCAGCCCAATCGGTCCCTGAGAGTGTGACGAGTGAGGGGGTAGTCTGTGCCATTGAGCCACCAACCCGGGCCCGTGGGGACGGGGCTCGGGGTTGTGCATAGTCTCCCGGTCCAAGATGCCTCTGCCCCCCATGCATTGCAACACCGGAAGTCAAAAGCTAGTTTCAATGGGCCGGCACGTTGCGGCATTGGCACAGGTATTGTCGTCATATGGAGCAATCCAGTAATCGATCGCGTGACCATGCCCATCGATCAGGTGCACTAGAGATTGGCGGCAGAACAGAGAAGAAGAGCTTGAGCAAACAGCGGCCAAACCCGTCCTCGGACCGCTTGATCGGCCTGCCCCACCGGATACATTCGACAGTAATCAAGGGTTGATTTGAGACTAAAACAAGGGCATGGCAGGGCTGAGGGGGCTTGCTTGTTACTATATCCTAAATACAACATGTTGGAGGTATAGGCCTTGGCTCAGACGGAATGTATCATGATATGGTTTAGATTGCAACACAATCCTTGAGAATTGTTCCCCCCCTCTGCCTTTTGCCGCCATTCCTTCTGACTAACTTGTGAATAAATGAGTATTACATAAACAATATATACATATATAATTTAGGTATCAACTTTTCCTGTTCTCCATTTCCTCTTATTTTTATTTTGCTTGCCCCCTGATTGATGCTTTGGCACAGTTGATTTCCATGTTGTCACATGTGTACAAGTCCCCTAGGGGTACTTTGTCTTAAATATGGCGGCATGTCAATGAAAAGCAAAGGGGCAAAGCCGAGACCCATGCTGACATCTTCCAAGTCAACCAATCACATTAGTCACGTCTTTCACATCCCTCAAGTCAAAACAAGACCCCTTCAGGGACACCAAAAGCAAGCAGCGTGGGCAAGGGCAGATATCCCTCGACTACAAATTGGCAAACATGGCTCAAGCAAATGTTCCTATTCACCTACACCAGCTCTCCAAAACACGCTAGAAACAAAAAAAAAAAACTCCCTTCATCAAATCAGAGGGATCGTTACCCAGATGGCGGAGCGTCTGGGAACCCAGCAACGCGCCATCATTTTTAGCTCTAATCCTCCTCGGTCGAAGTAGAACCCGCAGAACAAGACCATTTTTAAAACAAAAGCTAAGAACTTAAATGTCCATAATTAAATACATACGATGGGAACCCCAAAGGGTGTGTGGCCTTCCTGCGCCGCGTCCTTTCAAGGCGGCTTCGCGGGGTGTTTTGCGCAATACAAAGGAAACAGGTTGCGTCGCTAAACGGGTGGCTTTGGTATTGTATGGTTGAATAACACAGTGGCTGAATGCAATAAAGGAAATTCGTCAAGTCGTAAGTGTGGGGCGTAGGGTCGATCTAGATCGGTTACATGACGAGGCAGCAGCCGCAGCCGCTCTTGGGATCCTCGACAGGTTCAGGCAATCTTTCAATAGTGGGTTTGGGAGGAGGCGGCGCAACTTGCTCCTGGGGGGGAGCAATGGGGATCTGGGGCCGTACGGGGCTCTTGGGACTGGGGAGAGGTGACTGGACGGGGGTCGTCTTGGTGTCGATGATTTTAGGCATGGTAGAGTATGATGAGCCGCCACGGCTCTTGGAGGGCTCGAGCTTGAGGGGCCATTCGTCCTCCGGGGGGTTCTCATGATGCTCGTCTTCAGTGCGGACCTTTTCCTCGGGGGGCTGGTGCACGTGGTCGTTGAGAGGGCGAAATTCCTTGTCGTATACGTCGCCGAATTTGCCTTCCTTCTCCCACTTCTCCTGCTGCAGGCGGCGGGCCACCGTGGGTAAAAGTTGTTGATCGGGTGGCAGGCGGGGATCAGGTTTGTACGAGTTGATCATCCACGGTGGATCGCCCTCGGGGGCCTTTGTGGAAAGCTCTCCAGAACGTGTCGAGGGGCGGGTCGAAATGCTGCCGTTGGACTCTTTGGTCGAACCAGACCGCGTCTTAGGCCGGGCCGTAGTTCCCGATTTGGGGCCCGATGTCTTGCGAGCAGCAGCCTTCTTTGGAGATATATCGGTAACGGATCGTTTAGCAGCCGCGAGGTTGCCCATGGATGTGGCGTCGGTTCCCTTCATGCTGGCGCTGCGAGAGCGGGTCTTGGTGTTTGCCAGAGGCTCATTGTCTTCAGGACTGTCGGTGGCCTTGCGAGAAACGCGCTCAAAAGGGTCAGAAACACCCGGAGCAGGGCTGATTTTAGGCACGGGGATTCGGGAGCCGGCCTTGGCTGAGGGTTTGGAAAAATATGCATTGGCCTCTTCCTCAGCAATCTCCTCGGGTGTGCGAATGTCCCAACTGTTGACAATGTTATCGGGTCGTGATTCCAGCATCGAGTCTTTGCGAGATCGGTGGGTGCTGTGCTCGGAGGCGTCGGTGCCCCGACGCATGGCGCTGCGGCTTCGGTCTCTCCGCTGCTTGCTCTGGGCGCGGGTGCGTGGGATATAAATGCCCGCAGCTTGAAGTTCTTCACTCTCAATCTTGGCCAGCTTGTCTCTGTGAATCCACTTTGAGTCTTCCGGTACAGCCTCGTTTTCCGACACAGCCACGGAGGAGCGCTTGTTTTCGTTTTCGCGGGGGTTGTATGTCCATGCATCGTCCAAGCTAGGCTTCTCGTTGCCGTGATCCAGTTTTCCATTCAAATTATCGGTGGATGTCATCTTGCGGGAGGCCAGCTCGTTGCTAGATTGGTAAGAGTTGCCATTGATATGGCCGTTTTGAGGGGCATTGTGGCTCGACATGAAATCGAGGTCAAATGTCTGGGAGGGTTGTCAGTTTAGGCAATTCCAACGCGACCCGAGAGACGCACCTCTTGTTGGTGAGAATCGGAATAGCCCCAGGAATCGCTGATCCCATGGCTGCTACGAGGAGGAGTTATGGTAGTGGTGGTGGTAGGTGCGGGTGCCATTGTGGCCATGTGGATGGCGCCCGCGACCCCCTATCGATAGCGTTGGCGCGAGAGGTATGGTGGAAAGGAAAGGAAAGGAAAGGGAGGCGAGTCGATACAGTTGTTCACACAAAGAAGAAGACTAGAGAAGAGGCGCTGGAGCGTATGGTGTTGACGTCGGATAAAGAAACGAGAGACGGAGGATGGAGAGACAAGAGGGCGGGTTGGAGGGGAGCGCGACGTCAGACCCGTCAACTAGGATGTGGCGATGCCACAGCGCGCAGTATGGAGCACTCGGAAGACGAGCGGAGCGCTGGCGAAGCAATTCGTCAAATGTTGAGGCGCGTCGGGACAGACGGACAGAGAGGAAAATGATGAAGATGGGGATTTAGCAGCCAAAGGGGATAATGTTTGGGGAGGCTGGTCTAAGGCGTGGGCCTGTTTCGAGTTTGCACTGTGCAGGGTGTACCTGGGCCAAGGCCGCAACCAGCGAGTGGGCTACCGGCAGGGGTAATTCGCACGGCCCCTGGGACAGATTTATGCGCTTTCAGCACGTAGTGGGCGGGTTTATAAGACAGGGCGGGACAGTGCTTGGGGAGTTTGGTTGGCCTTTGAGCAGTCAATCTACGGGCTCGTAACGGGGTAAATGCATCGTCCCAAGTTCCAGCAAAAAGTCGTTGGGACCTGGCCGCAAACGACTTTGCCCACTCCGGCGGCGATCCCCTGTCTGCCCCCCGTTGGCAGCGCATGTGAGCCTGTAATCCAGCGGGCTCACCACTAGCGGCGGGCGGGGTGCCCACGGCCCCTCACTGGAGCGTCCAACAGAGGCGGCTGAGAGGGCTCGGACGGGAGTGTCCAGTGGTGGTGGCTTGAGGAGATGGAGATGATGGAGAGACAGCAGCAAGAACAAGGCCATTGTTGGCCGCGACGGCGCTGTTGACGATGTTTAGCCCGTCGAGGTGGCAATAGTTACAGCGCAGGCGTACAGCAGGCAAATCGTGGAGCCCGCATGCCGCAACTGCGAGTAAGAGGTGCATCCGTGCAACTCCACTGGGCTGCTCTGCGTCGCCATAGGCTGTCGGGACCTGCAGCGGCCGCTGATTGCTCAATCGGCGTCCCAGAGGACCAAAGGGAATGGCGCGCAGACAGCGCAGACTCAGAGAGCTTCTCGCTGGGATTGGCCACCCGGGGTTCTCGCCCGCTTCTATCAGGCCCAAGACACGGCCCCTGTCACGTCCAACCAGTCGATCGCACGTTACAAGGGATACGAGTATGAGTATGAGCTCCATGTGGGTGTAATTGCTTTTTTCATGTCTGGAGTTGGGATGCTCGCTGTTCTTGTGTCATGCCTCGTGGCGAGTGTTTCGTTTCGTCTCTTGCATTCCTGCCTCTGCTCCTCACCGCCACCGTCGTCTCTCATTTCGACCTTCATGCAAACGGCCCATGAGAAAAACTGAGGCGGCACAGGCCATTATAATATAACGATAATCTTGTCACGAACCGCTGGAAGAGCCTAGCCAGGGATGCCGAAATTAGATGCTCGCCGGTCGGTCCCGTCGTACTGGGAATGGGCCACTCCTCGTGCACGTCCCTCAAGCTCATTTTCCATGATACAGGAGAATTGAATGAAGGGAACCGCCTCATCTTTGGGATTTTCGGCATTTTTTTTTTTTTTTTAGAATCAAAACAACAAGCATAATCACAAGCAAAGACATATTATACAAACTCTGTCCACTTTTTTTTCTTCTCCCATGGCAAAAGCGCATAATTGCTGAGTAGCAGACGCGTCATAGCAAGCAAGAAACAAGCTTGGAATTATCGCCTTACCCTGTCACAAGCTTCATACAGTGCCCGCACTGTCTCAGTCAAGTCATTGCTACTAGTTCATGAGATGCCCCACAGCTGCTACGGCACTTCTGCCTCACCATCGTGACAATTCGACTCCAAAATCACAAGGCATCGGATTATTTATTTATTCAGGACCTGATAGGTTTGTCTCGGCTGCTGCCTACCAGATAGGACTTCAAAGACCATCACTCTGCCTGCTCCTCCTCTTCGTATACAACCGTCCATAGCATCGTCACAATATCACGGATTCACACACTCTCTAATCATCCTCTGCCCCAGCGCCTCTCATTTCCCATCGCATCGTGTCTTGTCCAGCTAGTTCACGCAAAGTTCCCCCTCGTAGAATCACATAGCCACAGAAGCCTCGTCGCACCAAGTCTGCTCCCGCCCAACCAACCAAATCACACAGTGAATAGCCTCATCTTATGAACTCGTCCGCGAGCCCCCATATCCCACGTCCCTTGTCAGTCACGTTCGTCGGCGCGACTGAGACACCCCCGCCGCCACGGCTAAAATTGCGGCCACAACTCACTAGCTTTGTCACTTCTCTGTTCAAGCAACCAAGCTTGCCGAGACTCGGCTGCAGGCTCATCGGCAATGGCGCAAACAAGGAGGACGCGGATCGTCTGTATTGCTGACACTCATAATTGCACAGTCAAGCTACCCAAGGGTGACGTCCTCATCCATGCTGGCGATCTGACAAACCAAGGGAGCTATTCAGAAGTTTGTCTCAAACCCTAGCACAACCCTATACACCATCGCTGATCAATAGTCTAGCTGTCCAAAACTGTAAAATGGCTTGAACAAGCCGACTTTGAAGCCAAGATTGTGATTGCAGGCAAGTCTGCTATCATCGTTGAGAACGTTGCCAACAGGAATAGGAAACCATGATATCACACTCGACAATGACTTTTTCCAGGAACATGGCCTTCACTATCACAATCACAACATGCAGTCACCAGAGGAATGCATTTCGCTGTTTACCTCGTCAGCGTCCATAACCTACTTGAACCATGAGTCAGCTACCATCCGATTATCCTCCCCATCGGGACCACGTACTCAGTTCAAGGTTTTTGGTTCTCCCTACTCCCCACGAGTTGGGTTATGGGCATTTTCATACGATGCTCCTCATGGTAGCAGTAACGGCTCGGACTCGACCCGTCTCTGGGACAGCATTCCTTTAGACACGGACATGGTGGTGACGCATACACCTCCCAGGAATCACTGTGACGAAACGGCTGAGCGTGAGGCTGTTGGTTGCGAAGCCCTCCGGCGAGCCCTCTGGCGGGTGAGACCTCGCCTTGCCATCTGTGGGCATGTACATCCTAGCCGAGGATCTGAACGAGTAACCTGGGACTTGGCTTCCCAGAATTCCCGGTTTGAAGAGAAAAGCACAACAAAGTGGCAAGACCCCGGCCAAGGCAACAACAAAATCAGCCTCATTGACCTCACCGGGCGAAAGGGTCCCTCGCTCACCAACGATGGCTCTCACCCGCCACAAGTCTCTGACGACATATCTGTTCTGGCCTTGGAAACCCCATCATCATCCACCGCAAGTTCCGGCAAACTTGATGCCCAGGTCAACAGTAGCATGGTCGGGCAGGAAGACCGAGCTTCGCCGATGAGCGATCAAGCCGCTCTGGTGGGAAGGATGGGTCGGCTAGAGACATGTGTGGTTAATGCCGCCATAATGAAGAGCAACTGGCCACATCCGGGGGGGAAGCAGTTCAACAAGCCCATTGTGGTTGATGTCCATCTACCAGTATGGGATGGTACACCACCATCAGTATAGGGTAGCATGTTCCATCCACCAACGAATTGATGCCCAACCAAACTTGTGTCAGAAAACTCCGTCCATGTGAATAACAGTGGATTTGTAAAAATTGAGCTCGTATCCCAGAGGCGAAAGCCGATGCAGCAGTTTCCCGATTCAATATACATGTCCGTTGGTTCGCAAATTGGTCTTACGATGCTACACTATGGTCTGCATGCTGCGTGTTCTAGAGCCTCCATATTCTTCCACGTCTCCTGTGAACATTGGATGAACGCTATCCACAACTTTGCCTTCGTTGTACCACCAATGCGAACGGTATACGTGATACACGTCAGAATTCATCTTTATAGATCGACACGCTGGCAGGCTACTGATTCGCATGACACTTTGAAGGGCCTCAATTCATGCCCTCTTAGACCACTTACCCTAGACCAATAGTCATCAGGTGGATAGCTAAGTGAATCAATCTGTGCATGTACATGGCCATTGGCCCTCTGGACTCGCCTTGCCACGACGGGGCGCTGCCGCGGGCAGAAACTTACTCGCGTCCAGCTCGGAGGATTCCGTTGGACGATTACAGCCTCGTATGTACACAATACCACTCTCCTCCCCTTATCCCGCTGACCACGGGGACAAAACCTCAAGCCAAACGTCATCATCACCCGCCGCGCAAGTGAATGACCCCTCAGGACCCCTCCGGCCGCAGATAGATTGAGGGGCCGCTGACAAGCTGACCAACGACGGGGGGGCTCACCGCCCGCGGGCAGAGGTTAAAGTGCGCCGTCGGGTGGCTGAGCGGGCAATTAATACAGAATAAGCATTTCAGGGTAAGATCCAGGGGTCCAATATAACACAGATTCATCAACCATTGATTGTGTGTACACTGGCCTCTGGTCCAGACGAGCCCGGTGCGCCCAGACCACCCCCGCGTTTGGCGACCAAGGACGAAAACTCATCAAACCACAAGGCACAGGGCCCGCACGCCATCTCTGATCACCGACGGGGCGGCGGTCGAAAACCTGGAGAGGGAATAGTGTCACAGCGCGGGGTGGAGAGACCTGGCCTGGCTGAAGGCCAAAAAAAGCGAGTTACATGGTCGGCCAAGTGCAGCATCTGAGGCATTTCGACGTGACTGGGCCAGGGGGAGTACGACGGCTTCAAAGAGGCATGGTGGGATGGGATGGGCACTTGTGTGTGTGGGCTAGTAGCGTCTTTGACGCGGGATATTCTCTGTGCTCGGCTCTCGTAGGACTCGGAGGGATCCAATCGAGGGGCTCTATCGCCAAGCGCGGATGGAGATGGCTGCGGAAGCGCGACCTTCCGCCGTCCAGTCAGCTCACGTCGAGATAGACCGGCAAAGCAGCTACCGGGGAGCTGTTCACCGTCACCACCACCGCTCCTCAGCTCACATGTCTTTTTCGTCATCTTACATGGCAGCACGTGGAATCGATCATATCGAGCATCGTCGGAGCAGACGAGAGAGGAAAAAAAAAACAAGAAAAAAAGCCAGCTTTGACCAAAAGAAAAAAAACAAATCCACGTGGTGTCGGACCCTCCATTGCTCGCGGCCGTTGGATGATGGCCAAGGAACCCTACCAGAACGGGGAAGAGGGGCACAGAGGGGTTAGTGGACACCGTATGATGGTGGGCTGTTTATGTCATAGACGTCAGTACGACGCTGTGCGTGCGCGCGTGAAACTGATGGAGGACCAAAAAAAAAAAGAAAGAAAGAAAAAAAGCCCGGCACGGGGTGATTGGCGGCTTCGCTCTCCCTTGCCTGCCAGCTCCTGGAATTCTAGAATAACATCATCATCGCGGCCTTCTCGCTGGTTGAGATCGGGGCGCGCAGCTCGACACCGACTTGCACAGCGTGCTCGGCGTCTCCAGAAATCTGAAGCTGGAACCGGGGTCAACCTGGCGCAACCCAGTGATCATCATCAAGCCACACTCCGATCAGATCAGCCAGGTATTTTGGCGGGGTGGAGGAGACCCCATCGAAGTTGCTCACTCAACCCGAGGCGCCACCACTGGATTGAATCTTGTTGCTATTCCTATCGCAGGCTGTGGCCACTGCCTTTGTCTGGGGTCCACTGTCTCGGGGCACGTCAGAATGGGGGGTCCCCCTGGCTAAGCAGGAGCTTGAAGTTGCTGGTTCCCTGCTGGTTTAATTGTCCAGCTACCAAGCTGTTGGTCTTGTGTGTCCGCGTCTGTGTGTACTGTCCTCGTTTTCGTGGCGGTCCCTCCTCGCCCAGTTACGATATCGGGTGATGGATGCACGTCGTGGGTCATCGTCTCACGACCTCGCAGAAGATGGCGCCTCTGCTGCCAAGTCTTGATTCGTACACAATGGCCTCAGTGTGGACAGCTGAATCCATATGATTCGACTACGTCTCCGTCCACGGGCCGGTCTCTGGGACGGCGTCGTCGAATTATAGGCCGCCGCTAGATCCGCTCCCTCCCGACGGAGACACCAGCCAGAAGATCCAATCATGACCGCCGAGCAGTAGCCCGCCCACGCACGCTAACGGTAGTTGTGTCTTGCTCAGCCCAACGGTTTTGTGGGTGGTCGAGGACACCCATATCCCTCCAAGTGGGTGAGTGACGGCCAGTCACAAGAGGCTGACCAGTAGCTCTGGTGGGCCATCTGACAATTTTCATCCGACGCTTTTATGGATCTCAAGAGGTCCGACTGTGACTTGCAAGATATTCAATAGTCATGCGCTAAGGAGGAGAGAGTGCTCGACGAGCCTCGAAAAGCTACCATCCATTTGACCCGTGGGATCTTGATTCTTGCCCAATGCGACCCCCTGGTCGTATTCGTCTCCCATGACCAGTCTATCTAGCTGTGATACCAAAGCTTCGAAACAGTCCGTGTCGGACCTACATCAAGGATTTAGACACCCTAGAAACCAGCAAAGACAGCTAGTTTGTTAGTATCAACAGGGAGCCTGTGCACGTGTCGGACTCATCGGAAATGATCGATAAGACAGTAGTGCATGCTGGAAAAGCATTGGAGATGGCCGGGGGCTGGCCGAATAAATGCTGATGGACTCGCCGCAACGATTGGACTTTTTTGCGTCTAGCCCCGAACCCAAGCTATCGGCGTGTGAACAATAATGGCTAGACTGGGCATGTTGGTGCGAGGCTTGGTTAAGATTGATGAATGGCCAAATTGCAGTCACGAACTGCGGGATCCGATAGCTCTGGCGGACGTGTCGTCTCCAAAGACGGATACAAACAAGCTGGTCGGTAGGTGACGTAGAACACCAACTCACACTGATATCGTCAGAAGCCTCGACACGTTCATCTGGGTGTACACGACATGGGAAAACATGTCGTCACCATGCGGCTTGTTGGGGGGATTGACGGCCATTTGATTTGCAGAGCACAGCACACGATTGTCTCGCGGTCAAGGGAGCGACAGATGACCATCGAGGACCGTGAGTAGAGCTAGTAGCCGATAGTGAGACGAGTATGCGCTATGATCTGGGCGGCAGATATCAAGCCGTTCATCTACAGGTGTCAAAACTGCACCACGTGGGCATGACTAGGCTATCTACGTATTGACCTGTGTGCGATACTGTTTGGCAGAGTGACACCGAATTCTTGGTTCTGGGATACTTTGTCGAAGGGGCACGACGCGATTACCTACTCTGGGTACGTGACGTCGAAACCTGCGTGGAGAATTGAAGCTTAAGCGGGGTCATAACTATAGACCCATTCCATTACCCAGGGAGACGGACCATGTCGTTGTTTTGGAGCTGTGGGACAACAAAACCAAAAAAAAAACACAGCTAAAGAGTGGTATGCGCTATTTGATAGTCTTTGAAAACAAAAAAGTAATAGAGCTTGCGACCCAATGTTTTGAGTTTTGCGTGTTTGAAAACATGAGCCGCAGCTTCATGCCAGGCATTGACTGACTGCAGTATCGCTCAATGGTTCGGTGCGTGTAAACTACCAGGTTTCGAGCCAAGTTGCCGAATAACAACGGGCGCTGGGTCCCCGCGTCGGCGTAAATCAGCCATCTAGGGATAGCCAACAGAGCCTCCCAAGAAGCCCTTGCCCCGGTTTTGGATTCATCCAGGGAGGTGTTGCTCCAAGGTGACATTTTAGTGTCGTAGGTTTGCACTTGTGACGATACACACACAAGGCCCCGTTGGTTGGCGAAGCATGTCTTGGCGAATGGCGAGACAAGGCAAAAAAGGATCAATCTAGCCCGCTGCAATTGGCGATGGCGCATGCATTGCCACTTTTGATGAAACCAGCCGTCTGCCTCACGAGTCCCCAGAACCAACTGCAAGGGCCAGTTCTGACGGCAATAACAGCGGCGGACCTACAGTATGTTATGGACCCCTCAAAAACAGCACCACCAGCACCAGCCAACCCTGACCAGGTCGAGGAGAGGGCAGCCAACCAGTATGGCCCCCAACTTTCCAGAAACCGCCCCCAGGTATTAACTAATCAGACCGACCGGAGGTGGCCACCCCCCCCAGCAGGGTTGTCACAGGGAAGCACCTGAATGAGTGCTGCACATTTACCGATGGGAATCTACCGGCGCCATCCTGGTCAGTGTGGCCGCGCGCGAGAGCCAGCCAGAGCAGAGGGTCAAGCGCCTGTGTGACGAGCTGCACAGGTGGTGTAGGGGACATGGTGGGAGATGGTGTCATGCAACAGCAGCTTCACGTCGGGCTTTGCCAGAAGCTGCAGGTCCGTTGGATGAGGCATGTGTCCAGGACAGGCATCGTCTCACAGTTTGCCCCTTGGATGTTCAGCTTCCTTCCACGTACGCGGGCCGTGGGGGTGTATTGCATCGCTAGGTGGAGCGATAGAGCATCTCGCAGGGTGCATCCGGATTGTTGTTATCCACGACGGCCCATGGGCGGCCACGGCAACGAAGGGCAAACAACAAGGACGGAGCGGGGAGCTGCGGGCGGGTCGACAGGCGAAAGTGACGGGGAACTCGTCAAACTTGGAACTGCTGCGGGAGGAGCTCTGGATCCTCGTGATGCCTTGCCATGCATGCCCAAGCCCACATCCATCTTCGGCCTTGTCAAGGGGAGCTGGAGCCGGGCTATTGACTGTAACTAGCTGGGACGCTGCTCTGATAGGAAGAGTGGGATTGGTGTGAGTGGACTCTGGCCGTACCTCACGTACGCATGTGTGCCTGTGCCGTCTCGTTGGCCAACGTAACACCGGTTTGCTTTGGCTGCAGCGAGGAGAGAGACATCAGAGTCCTAGCTGTCGAGCATCTCTAAAGGGGCAGCAGCCAAGTGGGCAAGTTGGCATCCACTTTGACGTCGTCGTAGCTCATCTCGGATCATCTTGGGCTGCCATGTAGCTAGCGAGGAACCGAACCGAAGTGGTAAGAGGATGTCCCAAGCGGCGCCATGTTAGTCGAAATGGGGAGGCGAGCTCTCTCATTTCGTTGTCGACTACTGCTGGAGAAGGCATCGACAGACATTACATTAGCTAGTTAAGCAGTATACATATGTAAGGATACGTGGTGATGGGATCTGAACAGATCGAACCAGGGAAGCAGCAGGGGGTATGCAGCTGGGAGGGTGGCCGCCGCCGCACATGAGGACCCAATCCAACCCAACAGCAGGCTGAGAGAGTGTGGACAAAATCTGACGGGCTTGGATTTTCTGTTCCTTTCAAGGAAGCAAAAAAGTGATAGACGGCGAAAAGTGCAGCAGCTGGAGCTTACATTTTTCAATTGCATTGCTGATCCCGGTGTACTTTGCAATTGGAATTGTACAAATCACGTCTGGCGTCTCTTACCGACTCTTTGTATACAAAGGGACTCCTGGCGAGCGTTTAGTAAGGGTTTGTGCTCCGCATGCACTGGCCACGATACACCATACATGTCGTACATCTGGCTGCTGGCAGGTCGCGGGCCATCCATGGGCGGCGAGCTTGGGCATGGGCATGGGCCTGGTCAAGCTGGCCAACGAAGCCGAGCCAGCTCTGTACCACCATCCAGTTACGGACGGCCAACCACGCTGATGGACGTCCGGAGATGCACCTACATATCCCCGTGCTGATGGGATGGGGGCTAGGGAGCAGACAAGTGCAAGATGAGCAGAGCAACAGAGTGCAAAGTCGGAATGGGGTCAGCCTCGTTCTTCTTCGGCCCTTTGCGCTCCCTCCTTGCTGTTTCGCCTGACGAGCGGGATAGCTGCCAGCAGGGACGTACTATTTCGAGGACCTGACCAAGGCCTAAAGTACAGTCGCACCGCCCAGCTGCTTTCAGCTCTCGCGTGAGCTTCTAATTCACAAGAGTAAGGCATCTCTGGAGGGATCAGCCTCAACCCACTTGCACACCGCCTCTGGCAGCGCCAAAACGTCCCGCTCCCGGTCCGCTTGGCTCCCGTTGTCCTGGACGATCGGGCTGGCACCGCCTATCACGCCCTGCGAGCACATCCGCTTGCTGTTTTGGTCCCTGTGGGAGGGTGCGTGACTCTGTATCTGGCTGGTCGACTGATGCACCTTGCAAGTGGACACTTTTTGGCTCTTATTTTGGGTTGGGCATTGTCTCACCACTGGCTTCCTCCACTCTGTTCGCTAGAGAAGAGAGATTCCTTGGATCTTGTTGTTTTGGCGTGCCAGGCTCTCCGGACCGACGGAACGTGTTGTGACTCTTCTCGCAAGAACGGGTTGACAGAGTAGTGTGTACACGAACGAGTCAAGCAAGATTTTTTTGCCACCACTGCCTCACCAGCCACCCACCACCCAAAGTGGTTTTTTTTTTCTCTCTCCCTCTGTCCAAATGAGTGGTGGCACGGCGCCCGGGCTAAACAGGATCCGGGAAAGGGAAAGTTACTATCCAGGAAAGGGCCTAAAAAATTATCTCAATGTAACTCGGAGTGCGGCGTTGCCAATTCGTCCTCGGTTTCGCGGTATTTCCGTTGCCTTGGGGAATTTTGGATTCATTGCGCCGTAAACTCTTCCAACCAAGCCACAGTCAACCCTTGTCTCGTCTCGCCGATGCCGACCGTCTTTCGCCCGCGGGCTTTCGGTCTCAGGACATGGGACACTTCCAGCGACCCGTCGGGCTCATCGGGCTCAGTACAGTGGCCGCGAGTCCCTATGTGGCCGCGCCATTTCAGCGCTCTGTGTTGCCGGCAAGCCACCCCTCCCCCTTGTGTGTGTGTGTGGCAGAGGCGATACATGAGGCAACCTCGGTTCCGCTTGCGGATACATGGGTGCCGGCCGGGTTACCGCCCAGGGATTCGTATCCTGTCGGTCCAATCTCGTATCTCTCGCGTACACCTACGCGGCAACACGCCACTTCCCGCGTTCCTACGCTCCCACGTTCCCTCTCAGTCAACGTCCAGTCACTAATCAGTCACTAACGGCCAGTGGATTTGCTCGCTGACACTGCACCGCCCTCAGTGGACCGGCCCCTGAAGCGTCCAATTGTCCGGCCCGGCAAAGCACTGCATCAGCAGCGGGACTGTCGGGGGGATTCCACAGAGGGACCTTCGATGCCCTTCCATTGCGTCTTGCTCAGCGGGCTCGTCATTCGCTGGTGCAGCCCTTACCAAGCAGGACAGGAGCAGCTAGTCAGCTCACCATCGCCGCCGCCGCCGATGTCGTTTAAAAAGACGCGGGAGGAGGCGAGTTTGTCCAGAGAGGGCAGCAGTCTAGAAGCAGATTTTCCCCTTTTGCCGCTCCCGCTCGCCACCGTTACGCAGTTCCCGCGGCTGCCTCGTTGAGTCACGCGCAAATCATTCCATTTCCATAGCATCCGATTTGGTCGTAAAACACGGCGAAACCAGGTAAAGCAGCGTGATATCGCTTTTGGTTGCCGCCTCAGGCAATCGCACCCACCTGTGTACACCGGGTCAGCGCCCTTTCGGCCCAAGGTACCCTGCTACAGCGCCTGTGCCAGCAGTACTCAACTCAATTCCAACCACCCTGGTCTGGCCCAGCGCCATCACACTCTCGGCCACACCCTCTCGAATCGTCACTGTCGTTCTCTCCTCTACAGCCCACCCTCCCACTAACCCCAGCACGTAGCCACGAATCAGCCCTCCGCAGGCCCCTCCCGCTGTCCAGTCAAGCAAGCCCGCGTCCTGCGCCAGGCGACGAAAAAAAGAAGAGGCCCCACCTGCGAGACCAGACCCATTCAAGGGGGCCGAGGGACCACCCACAACCACTGACGGCCGTCTTAGACCGCAGAGGACCACCTGAACGCAGAAACCACCAGACACCAGAACCACCACGAAGCCCGTGGACGAGAGTGGACCCGACCCCCCTCTTCTCTCCATCAACAACCCTGTCACCCACTTTGAAGGCGCGGCCCCCTCTTTGGTGTCTGATCGTCGACTCTAGTCCCTCGTCCTCTGTACACCCCGGCCTGGACGAATCACATACCTCGTCGTTCCCAGTCTCGCCCGTGACCTCATCCATCGCTGCTGCTTCTTCAACCAGCCCAGGGCCACCTCTATTTGTCTGTTTTTCCTCATTGTTCTTCTGCTCCTTGCGGACCGAACAATCGATCAACGCCAACACTATTTACTTTCACTCGTGTTCAGCAGCCGGCTGCAACACGTAAATACCCTCTCCCTCACCTCACACCCCCCACCTTGGACTTTCGCTAGATCCAACATCACACTCACACCGTCACTCACCTGGCTCAGGACCCTGCCAGCCAGAGAGCATCCACACCTTGCTCCGGAGACGAGACACAACGCACTGCCTCGGAGCCCAGACCACCACTACTCACTTGCAACCCGACAGCCCCCAACTTACAGCCACCCGGCCCTGCATTGTTTAAACGTCACGGAATTCAGCCTCACATTCCACATCAAAGCCTCGCCGTTCGACTCGATGCAATCGTAGCCCTACGGTCCTGACCAGCTTATTTATATCGACACCTCGGATTCCCCAGAGTTGTCGACATCCCGCCTCTTTTAACACCCAACCATGACTTCGTTGCCACCTGATCCTTACAAGGCCTTGGGAGTTTCCAAGGATGCGCAAATAGCTGAAATCCGCACTGCGTACCGCAAGCTCGTCTTGAAGTGCCACCCTGACAAGGTGCAAGACCCGGCATTGAAAGCCCAAAAGGCCGACGAATTCCAAAAGGTTCAGCAGGCCTACGAGCTCCTCAACAGCGAAAAGGAACGACAACGCTACGATGATCAAGTTCGCTTGGCTGAGTTGCGAGAGGCCATGAGGGCCAAGGCTAATTCATCAGCCCCTCGAGCAACCGCCACCTACAAGTATGCCAGCGGCAATGTCAACATCCGCGATGCGGAGCCCCGTCCTTCGACATTCAAGCCTGATTCACCTCCGACTGCAAAGGCGCATTCGTACTCACGCTCCTGGGAGGAGAGCGCATCTCGTTCTTTCGAGGAGCGTTCTCCCCCGAAACGTGAGTCATCGTACAGCGACAAGACGAAGCGGGAATCAGAACGAGAAAAGGAGCGACGTGACAGAGATAAGGAACGCCGGAAGAAGGAGAAGGCCGAGGAGGCTCGGCGTGCAGAGAAGGAGGCGAAGCGGGCTGAAAAGAAGGCCGCTCGTGAAAAGGCAGAGGAGAAGGAGCGCAGACGCGAACGCGAAGACAAGAAGTCGCGAAGCCCGTACATTGAGACGTTCGAGGATGACCAGCCGAAGCGGAGGTCAAGTAGGAAGCACGACAAAGAGCGGGATCGATCCTCCCACCGGGAAGAAATTCCCGTGGACCCGATGCCTCCTCCCCCCGTGCCCTCGATGCCTCATTCGACATCCTACTCCGAGAAAGAAAAAATCATTTCGGAATATGCTCACTCGTACATTGAAGCGGCCAAGGCTAAGAAGAGGCCCGAATATCGCGATATTGGTGTGGCTCCTCCTGCTCCCACACCTCCCCCTGTTGCGGGTCAATCTTCACCCTTCCAACCTCCTGCCCCCAGTGATGAACCTGAAGTTCATCGCTCAGGCAAGAGCCGACGTGGATCTTCTGGCGAGAAGAGTACCTACAAGAAGACTTCTCGTGAAGTCCTCAATGACCCCGATGATGTCGCCCCCTCCCCCTCTGCACGATATGCGCAGAAGTCGGCCACAGCTGCTACCATGGCCAGCTCGCCCCCCCGACTCAACCGGCAAAACTCAGCTCCTGCTGACAATTATGCCGCTCGTCCTATTCCTACAATGTCTCGAGCGACAACGTATTCCGGAGCTTTCCCTGAAGATCCCCGTGGTCGTGGTCGATCAAGACTGCATCCCCAGATCGAAGAGAGCGAATCCGAAGGGGAATACGACCGTAGCAAGCATAGCAGTAGCAGAAGGCACCGCAAGAAGCATAGGTCTCCTGAGCCTCGATCTAGCGAGTATGTGAGCACGTACAAGGTTTCAGACGGCCGCACAACACTCCAGAATTCATTCTCACGCAGTTTGGAGCCCGAGCATGAGACATATGCGTATTATTCTGCGCACGCACCTGGCATCCACGTCGTGGAAACTCGTCCTGTGCCAGGTCGCGAATCGAGCTACTCAAGATCGGCTGGTTCATACCCCAAGTTCCCCAAGGTTCACACCTCCAAGACCTACGATGTTGAGGATATTGCGTACTCGCATTACCCCGCCACGTCATATCAGGACGAATACGCTTATGCCTAGGCCTATTCGTTTCTATTGTTCACTACATTTCAAGGCGTCAGAACGCATGTATTCCACGATATCGTCTTTTTATTGCCGTCGATTGTTGCGTTTATTTTTACTTCTCTTCCTGGTTTCATACATTAACGAAACGAGATGTGTTTTAACGAAATAACTATGAATATTCGGGTCTGCATAGCGGCAGCACCCGGAGCACATGGGATGATATAGGGCGCGTTGGGCTTATTCTTTTTATTCTTTCTCTTTTTACTTTAAACCATTAAAGCTCCCAGCATCTCGACAAGGACTGGATTACAGTACAAGGCTCGCTCGCGTGTTGGATACTCTGGTTGCCTTTTCACCGAGCTCATCCATTGCTTTTTGAGACCGCTCAATGTATGTTGCAAGGGGCGGCAGATATACAGGTGCATAGGAAGGGAAGTTGGCTTTCATTCGGTTGCTTTTTTTTTTTTTTTCTTCAGGAGAGGCGTTTGGGGATACCACCGACAGACACGCACACTCGTTTAGGAGATAGATGATAGGGTCAGAAACTTGGTGAAAACCAATGTTTAGCCTATTTTTAGTCGTGATGACTAGCCTGATATTCAATGGAGACGTTGAAGCAGAAGTATTGCGTGCAAAGCATTGGTGAAGTGACATTGTTTACGACTACGCTGATTACGAAGGATAGGAATCGCGTTGTCTCCACATAGCACTTTGATGACAATACAATGGCTTCATTGTGTATTTCTGCTTGTTTTTTTTGCCTCGAATATCTCGCCGAGATGTATGTAGGCTTTGAGACAGGCGTTGAAAGGAAATAGCGGCGCAACACCTGTCCTCGGACACGTTGCTGAACTGCGTGGCTCTAATCCATGATCGAGTATGCCGTCATTTGGATAGACTATGACTTGGCCAAGTGTCTACTCCACCATCAGCTAGCGTTTGATATCGTGGCTGCCACACGCGGCCCAGGCCGAAAGGCTATTCCGCGAGGCGTACAGGTGTTCTCTGACGGATGGTATTGTTTGCCTTGGGCGAGGATGGAAGGATGGGGCAGTGAAGGGAGAACCATTAGGAGATGCAGGCGCGTAGGAGTTGTCCGCTTTCGCTTACAACGAATCGGGTTGCCATCCTGATATCATGGGGCATGCACCCGCATGTACTAAGTTGAATATGTTGTTGGTTGCATACTTAATTAGTCGATGTGAATAGAACTGCATTGCATTTGCACAAACAACCTTGGCCGCATGTAACTCTTTGTTTGGGTCTCAAAGCACCCACCACCACAAAGCTGTAACGTAACTATGCGCTCGCTTTCATGCTCATATTAAAAAGGTGCCATCACAAGATGGATGGCTTGCCGACTAAACCAGAATGGCGTCGTGATGATTGCTTCTGCGGATCAATAGCTGCCTAAAACGTCGTCACAAAGGCTCGTGTTTCAATGCTCAGCCCCAAATGACGAGTAACCACTCCGTATTGAGCAAACGCTTCCACCGAAACCGCCTTGCCACCGCCCCGCGTTTGTTGCCTCCCCCTTTGACTGCCCTGCAATAGTGGCGGCGGGGCGCTGGGTCGGCGGCATTGAGCCCTGGACGCCGTGAGCAATTGGTGGTGAAGAGTGAAGGGGTAGGTAGCCTTGTGCTTGTGGATTAATTAATTGGGGGCGGGAGATAACCCGGACGTTTCTGGGGTCAGCCGCTTGCTTCATTGGCAATTCGCGTGTCTGCCGGGTTCCGCCCCGTCGCGGCAGCCTTATTGATTCTGCTCCTTAACTCCCCTGGCCGTGACGTGGGAAGCACATGCTCGACTAATGTTCAGCTGACCTGGACGAAGCTGCAATGGGACTTTAACCGACGTGACACGCTTCGACGCTCAACTCGTTCTGTAGGTTGGTTGACCAACTGGACTGCGAGACAAGGACTAAACAATGACAGCACCATCCCGCCCAAACGCCCTCCCCCGGACCCCTCACGCGCAACGACGGGCGCAGAATATGCAGTCAATGGCCATTTCGGGACGAAGCCGACACGGGACCGGGAGATGGACATCGTCTATGTGCGGTCGGGCCCGTCTCGACGGCAAGGGCTAACCCACGACAAGCTTCAGGGAGACGAGGGAGAAGGATGCATGCCCACGGTGCAAGTAAAGCGCCAGTGGGACGTTACGATAACTATCAATGCCAATGAAACGCGAACCACCGTCACCGACCCTTTTCCCGAACCAGAATACAAGTCCATCTTTGAACACTACCTGCGCGACTCTGATCGCCCTCGATGGAGCGCCGAGAGCATGAACATGACCCTGAAGGAGCACGACGTCAGCGCCGTGTCGCGCCTGGAGGAACGTATTGGCGAATATGGCGAGGAGCTGCTGAGGCAGCTGAGACTAGAGCCAGGCTGTCTGTCACAAGGAGCGACGGAATGCCACATATATGTCATTGAGACACCAGAACGTGGCGCCGCTGGGCCTGGAATCCACTGTCTCGCGTGGGAACTCCTCGAAGCTGTCCACGTCGACTGCATGCCCAAGCTCCGCCTGCGCGTGACTCGCATTAGCGATGCTCCCCCGCCCCTGAGGCCACTGCGCACTCTGCGGCCGACCTACCGGCCGGCCCCGTCGTTTGCCGCTGTGCAGGCCGACCCAACTCTAGACTTTCGTGTGCTGTTGGTTGTGGCCCGCGACTTTAGCCGGACGGGTGCCGAGCGGGATCCGGAGCCGGACCTAGCCCAGTGGCCGCTGATGACGGTGCAGAAGAAGCTGCGGAGCCGCTTGATGCTGGAGGTGGTGCGGCCTGGAAGCCGCGAGGAGCTGGAGGAGCACCTGGAGGTGCGGGCTGTGCAAGGGGTCTACTTTCATCTCGTCCACTTTGATTTGCATGGACGCATTATGAGTGATGAGTACGTGCGGCTTTCTTTTTGTTCATGCGTCTGCTAACGGAATGTAGGCATGGAAACCAGGTTCCATGGCTCCTCTTTGCCAAGCAAAACCACGCACATCAATCCCATGGATACCATGTGCCCCAGACTCACCTAGCCAAGGCTGAAGCCATTGCTCAGGTTCTGGGGCGCTATCAGATCCAAAATGTGGTTCTTAATGCCTGCTTGTCAGCTTACAACCGGACTGGGTCTGGGACAAGCCTTGCGCACATGTTTCTCGAGTATGGCATTTGTAATGTATCAGCCATGTGGTTCTATGTCCACTGGCAAACCGTCTCGACGTACTTGGATACTTTTTACAACGTGTTGTTTGTCCAGGGAAAGGACTTCCACCTTGCGGCGCATCGGGGACGGGATGCAATTAGACAAAAGCCTACAAACCGCATTGGTCGAGCCTATAAAGACTTTTTCCTATGCGTAAACTATACGCGTGTTTTGCCCAGCGATAAGATTCTGAGTCCTGTTGCGCGTGAGCCGAGCCCAGCGCCGTCGGCTCGGTCGCAAGGCTCGACCACATCTAATAATTCAGTCAAGAGCTTTATGAGTGGAGTATGGAAGCCATCGACGCCTCGCCTGAGCGACTCCTTATTTGTCGCAGATGAGCCGGTGATGCGCATGCAGCTGCACCTCTTGGAGCTTGAATACAAGCTTACGACATTCCGCATCGTATATGCAAGTGATCTTCGACACGCTGGGTCCAAGCTCAATGATACCATTGATCAGATGGTGCACATGTGGCTGACCACGAACCTCGTAGACGAGGTGCTGTATTACAAGGGCAAGGATTTCGCACGATCGCAGTTCTTCTCCCACAGTGTCAAGCCCCGAAAGCAAAGGATGAGAGGCCCCAACAGCGGCTACCTCCAGATGCTATTCCCGAAGCCTGTGCGAGCGCTTCGCCAGACGCTGCATATTGTGCAAGACGTGGACAACGTCATCGCACCGAGCTTTCTGCCCGACCCTGCAAAGAATACAGAACTAGAGCGGCGGCGTTTCTTGGCGCAGGAGGGCCTCCAGCGATTCGCAGACCGGCTGCATGATGACGGGCATAGCTACTTGCTCTTCCTGGGCAGCGAGGACGCGCAGTGGTGGCGCACATATCTGCAGCCACTGCAGGGCGAGTGGTGGGTGAATTGGCCCTGGAGTTATACAGTACACAGCCGATATATTCGAGATTTGAGGTTGCCAAACGAGGAAAAGAAGCCCAAGTTGGGTATACAGGGATAAAAGAAGAAGAAGAAGAAGAAGAAGAAGAAAAACACAAGACTCTGTTATTGGATACACATAAAACGGGTTGGGCGGGTGCATTGTGTATCGACAGGCTTGTCAAGTAATTTCTGCACACTATTAACATGTGGAACATAGATAGGAGCATGACTGAACGGCGTCATGGAATGCCCTGGCAGGCTATTAATAGAAGTCACCCAATAATAATAAGCGGCGCCATCGAATTCGTGTACTTCTTACTTGCACCACTTACAATGCCTCAGCTTGTGACATGGTGCTTGCCATGTTCCTAACGGTGCTGGCCTGTAGGTACTAGTCCGTTTCATACTTTCAAGCACCAAGCTTTCTCAGCCTCGTTGTCCTGATATTAGCAAGGTGGTTGATGCAAGGACGAATCATAATAAGAGCTCAAAAACAATCGAGGATACGTTCCTAGCTGCTCCTTTTTGGGTCTATTCAAATGAGTTCCTCAATCTGTACAGAGGACTGCTTCCTATTTTTCTGGTTTCATTTAGAATGGCATGATTAGCTGACGCTTGTTATTCTTGCGTGGTTTTTGGTCTACATTAAGGTCAGAGCGATTTGAAGCATCCTCAAGACATGGTTTATTCCCGCGATAAAATTGGAGTAATAGACCACATCCTGGCATAATCCTGCGATCCTAGGCCATTTAGCGACGAGTTGAGTGTAAGTGCTTACTATTTGCCCCATATAAGCGAAAGCGACCGGCATTTCATTGCCTATGTGGAATTGCCAGGAGATGCATTGCGTAATCTATCTCACTGAAATAATTAGCAGATAATATAAAATCATGTGACTTTAGGCGCCTTTACCACTCAACAACAGGCGCATGAGGTTTTCCGACAACATGAAGCTAACTATTTCCATTGCATGCCTAGGTGCGGTGGCACAGGGGATAGTTTTTGCCAGGGATTCTCTCAAAATATCCGTCCCGAAAACCAAACCAGATGATTCGGTTGTTGTGCCAAAGGACTTTGTCGGCTTTGGCATGGAGTCGGCCATGCTCAACAACTTTGACAATGAGTTCTCGGCAAACCTTGTGAGCTCTCTCGCCAACCGTATGAGCAAACCACCAGTTATCCGTATTGGTGGAACAAGCGGCGACTACTTCATATACGACCCAAATCAGAAGGTGGCAAGAATCTGTGTCGAAGGAAGCTGTCCCACTGGCAATGACGCGACATATAAAATTGGACCTAGTCACTTTGATGGCTACAAGAGATTCAAGGATGCAACAATGATAGTCCAAGCCCCCGTTCAGAAGCCAGTCAATCTCACCAACAGTCTGGCGTACGTGTGGCATGCTTGGAATAATTTGGGGCAAGGTGATAGAGTTGCTACTATTGCCCTCGGAAACGAGCCAGAGTTTATTCATTCGGTTCTTCAGGGCTACGTGAATGCCTCTCTAGAAATTGAGCAGGCTATTGTGAAGAATTTGAGTCTGAGTGGAGATGCTGCTGTCATCTTCGAGGCTGGGAACACTGCCAGTTCAACTATCCTAGATGGCACCTACTATAATGTGTAAGTGAAATCCATATCCCGGCACTGGATTTTCTAACTCCTTAGAGTGTTGACGTTCTGGATTCTAACCTAAATAATGGTTGGATCTCTGCCATGGCTCAACACTGGTACCAGATCTCTGATACTGGCCCTTGGACAGATGCGCAGATGCAAGGTAAGTCAAAGGTGTCGTTACCACAAACCCAGTATTAACATATTTTAGCGGCCATGATCAATCACACGGCAATTACAAGCCGCTTCGACCTATACGCGCCTAGTATCAAAGCTTCCCAAAAACAAAACATACCATATGCGATAACCGAGGATGCGGCCGTGCTCGGAGGTGCTCCGACCACCTTCTCCGGTGGCTTCGGATACTGCCTTTGGGCCGTCGACTTCAACATGGTTGCCATGTCGAGGGGCGTGGCCCGTGTCGCCAATCTTGCCGGCCGGCCCGTCGAGAGGCGTGTCTTCTGGGTCCCTGACGACTCGGCCGGCGACGCCAACCCTGGCCCTCAGGTCCGGGCTCCGTTCCCATCTGCGATCTTTATTGCCGATTTCCTGGGGAAGACTGCATCCGCAGTCACAGAACTTCCCACGGACAGTGATTTGTTGAGTGCTTATGCCATGTACGACGAAACTTCAAACGCATTGCGACGAGTGGCTATTGTCAACATGAATCTATACAACGGCACCCTTGTAGGCGAGAGAGAGGAGACCACTTTTGAAGTATCTATCGGAGATGCAACTAAGGTCACAGTCAAGAGACTTCACGCCGACAAAGGTGTCGCTGCAATGGGATATGATTATGGTGGATCGGCTAACAACGTCACATGGGCTGGTGAGCAGTGGAGCCATGGCATTGATATGGGCAAAGGTCACTATGCCTCTGGAGCCGTTCAAGAAGAAACCATCGACGCAAAAGACGGCATCGTTTTCGTGACCATCCCTGCGAGTGAAGCCGTTATCCTGTTTCTTTAACTACTTGAGGCTAGAATAGATCGGATAATCGGACCAAGGAAAAGCAACAACTTCCGTGCTCAATGTCCAGCATGACTCGATAGGGTGGGACCATGCGTATCGTGTTAAAAAGAAAGAACGCGCTAGGGCAATTATTAACCAAACGTCCCTGTCAGTTGTCAGCTAGTCAAGCCTGTAATTTAGGTCATGCCCTCAAGCTAGTCACCAGAGTAGAGGAATCCAGTCAATTGCAAGACAAGAAATACTCAAGAGGAGAAAAGAGCACCCGAAAATATTCCTCCAGAAACTGACAATAACGAAGTAACGGAAAAACTTTTACTATACAACTTGGTTTCTGATTTATTGCTTCTGATGAGTAAGGTGATGATGGAATGTGCGACCGGCCCGACGTCCGAGCGCCGGAGGAAAAACACCAGATATTAATGCACCAATGACAAATTAGTTCAACTTTTTAATTTATTGACAGTCAGGCTAAACCTCCTTGAGTGATGGCCGCGCACTAAAACAATACGGACAGCTTGGAAAACCCTTCAAAATGTTTATCTACTAATATAAAAATCAAAGCGCAATGAGATGCTTCGCAAGAAAACAGAAAACGATGTGACCCGCATGTTAATAAGCACCATTGATCTGGCTGATAAGCCATCGGGGAGCATCGCCCGAAGCCACGCCCTGGTACATCAGGTGGGCAGGAAGAATAGCCAGAGTGCCAGTGCAGACTGCATCACCGGGGTTGCAGTAGACCTTGGTCTTGTCCGCGGGGAAGTTGGGGATCTGGCCGTTGTTCTGGAGGTTCTTGGTGTAACCGAAAAGCGCGGCACCCTTGACCTGAGCGGCAATGTTGGAGTTGAGGTTGGTGAGCGCGTTGCCAATGACGGCAGTACCTTGACTGCAGGGATGTTAGAGAGGCGTCCATGTGAGGGATTGACTAGCACTGACCTGTATCCACCACACACAACAGGTGTGTTGGGGCACTTGGTATTAGCCAGAGTGAACAGTCTGATGGCTTCGTTGATTGAGCCCTGGTCGGTTCCGGCGGGGAGGGCATTCGGAGCCAGTTGAGCGGTATAAGCGTTGCCAACACCCTGGATCCAGACACCATTGTTGCCGTACTGCTGAGTGAGAGCACTTGCAACGAGGGGTCCAACAGATCCGCCCTAGGAGAATGTTAGTATTTCACGACCAAGACTTTGCTGGTTTACTGACCATGTTGCCCATCTCGGTCGAACCACGAGCAAAGATGAAGATAGCCTGGGGGCAAGAGCCGGAGTTTCCTTGATCAAGATCGTTTTCTGTCATGCCAAATTGGCGCTCCTCGATGCTGCGAGCCTCCTCATTGACAGGAAATCCTGCTGCGAGGGTGGCTGCGATACTCAGAATGCTAAGAAACTTCATGTTGAAGATGCTGAATGAGAATCTGGGTATTCGGATGAGTCGAGTGCGAGTGTGAAGGTGTTATTATGTATGAGAGATGGATGATCTGGATGCTGCAGATTCAAGCTTAGAGATGAGAATCTCGTTGCTTATATACATCATCTCACGAAATATGACAGTTATCCAACATGTCCCTTTTTCTTGGTGAAGCCAAGCCATCCGTTCCTAGGTTGACCCCGCAAACTACACCATGGAAGGGTCGTGCGCATGGCAGCATCTAGCCGATTAAGCGGTTTCTGAGACAGGCTGAAGCTGATACAGCCAACTACGATTATGTCCAAAAAGTGTTTCCTTCGCAAGGAGTTCCCAAACCGGCATTTGCTTCGCCGCACCCATCAATCTGGGTCCTTGGGTTGAAGCGTCTAAACTACCCTGGCGGGGCCAAAAGTTGCCGCGGCGTTCAGCTGTGGTTATCCACAAAATATGAATCGCGCGATGGTAAGGTCGATCTCAATTTTCATGTTTTCCCTTGATGGCCTGGAATAAACCCTGCAGGTTATGCTACACGTGCGACATGACCCCATACCCTAAGAGGCAACGGCAAAAGAAACGCGAACCAGGTCCATGCTTCTAGCTCATGCTTGATTGCCGAACTTCCATAGTATTGAGTCGTGCTTAAAGAGACAAAACGACGCTACTGGGAGCTAGCTCCGAGGGGTCGGGTTCATCCTAGGGTGAAACACCCCTTCGGCCAGGACAACCGATTGTGTAGGAGTTTGGACGAACCCCATATCGTAGGAGCTAAAAACTTTATGGCCTTCTCCGAGGCTTCCATGATCAGCCTGAAACGGCCTTGGCAAACCTTTAAACCTCAAACACACCATTGTGGTTTGTCCTTGTGGTGTAAAAGCTAACCACCAGCATGAGCCAAGGACGCCACCGTTTTTCAATATCGCCTCATGGCTTAATGGCCCAACATTCCAGACCCTGACTCGAGCACTGATCCATCAAGAGGATGCAACAGCTCGGCAACTTCCGACCCCACGAATGTCGTCCGGCTGGTATCCTTGACCATGGGGTTCTCGTGTGGGTTTTTTCACACATGGATATGTTACTAACATCATCCATCACAAACTTTTTTTGGAGAGTCTATATCGCTTTCAGATGGAAAACGGTCACATTACTCTGCCTCGTTCATGCACTGCCTGCCCCAGAAAGCAGTGTCACCTAAAACCAGCGTTAGCGCGGCGTGGGTGGGCACTAATAAGAACAGCACGGAGTTGGATTTCCTAAACAAGAAACTGCTCTAACGACTTTTGGCGCCGATCGCCAAAATGCTACGCCTCACCTCGAGAAGAAAACTCCAGTTTCCTTGCAAGGCAAGTGGCTTTTCCACTTTTGTTTTCTGTGCCTCCATGAATGAGAATTAATACTATGGCGACCAGGCCGATTTTTCAGCCAGAACCTTCACATCAACCACATTACATGGATATTCCCACAAAATATTCACAGAATATCCCAACCTCAACATTTCATCAAGTTGAGCCTGTTACGGAAGACCGGCTATCATAGCAAGTACCCGAAGCTCCTCGCCAAGCTTTTCATGGTCTCATATGATGCCCACAACTTGATCAAATACGCAAAGGATTTTAAACCTCGATAGACCACCCATGCTATTGGTGGCGACCATCATTCCCAGATGGCCTGATCCAAGGATCCAACGGAATTTGAGCATATCTGAGGTAAACGTGAGCTATTCACTTCTTTTGTATACTTGTAGCTTAAGGTACATTCTAATATCACGCTATTCTATTGTCTCTGTAAAAGCTGCCGAGGTAGACTTGGAAATAAAGGCATGCATAGATTTTTTCAGCTGGTTGAGGACTCATAACAGGCCATCTCACTATATTAGCATCAATATCATCCAAGTGATGAGCGGCATGGATCTCCGAATTCTTTCATAAGTAATAAGAAAAATGGATTAGCCCAATTTTGCTGCTCACGGGGATGTCATTTCATCCGTTTTATAGAGCTTTTTCATCATGGCTAAAAAATCATTTGGCAGCCATTTATCTACCTTCTTGTCTGAGTGTGACTTTTGAATCTGTCACTTGGTCTCAAAGATCGGGGCTGAGTGTTGGCTAGCGACAATATTACATTGGGCTCCTGTTATAATCAACGATCGAAATGTGGGTGGTTAGCAAATTGACAATTCTCCCTCTATGCCGTAAGCAATAGAGTTTCAGCAAATTTCTTGGATCTAAGCCGATTCAGCTACCAGCTTGGTTGATAAAACTTGTACCTTAATAAAATGTGATCATTTTACTTTCAATCTTGTCTCTAGTGAGTGTCCCATGAAATAAATGTCCCCAATACATGCAGAAAGACCCTGCTACAAACTTGGAGGTGCCTTACTAGTCCCCTCGCAAGCACCTCCGAATGGGGTCGTAGATCAAGTGGATGGTTTCCTAGAGCGAGCACATAGTGGCTATTTCGAAGGCATCCAATAAAACAGGCTATTTAGCCCATATCTACCCTAAAAGACCTATTGAATAGCTCCAGACCGCCCAACTCGCCGAGGTAAGCTCGCCCAGCAGCTCCACCGACCTCGGTTGTTGCAGTTCTGGTTGCAACTCTCCAATCTCCCTCAGTAATATCAAACTACCAATGGTGCTAAATAATGCGGATCAAGTGGGACCAACAGGCACATGACGAGCCCAGGAAGATTATGAATTCAGCGAAGGGGTAGTTGAGGATGCCACTGGGGCTGGGGATAAAAACACGGACATTGAGAGGGCTCAGGGGCCTCAGAATACATGATTCAGCTTTGACCCGATCCAAGGGGGTATTTTGGAACTTAAAATTCATCTCACGTCATGCAAAAATGCTATAACCTCCATTATGACCATTTACCTTGCTGGCATGCCTCTAAATGCTTTGGAACCACCCCCTTGTTTGGGTCGCGATCCTCGAGAGCTCGTAGATAATCTTGGTGAACCTGGCGGTCCAGGGACACGCCTTTTTTCAGATATATGGGGTTCTGTTTGCAGAACGGCCGTCTTTTCACGGGATTGGCGCAATCCGTTGCCACAAAAATGACTTCGCCACCAGCCTCGTTGTGCTGGGTCTGCCATATAGTCGATGCACACTCTGACGTTTGCACAGTCTTGTTGCACCAGGTGATGAACCACACACGCCATTTTTTCCCGAGAGAGGCAATGCCACAGGTGCTACGATTTCTCTTTGTCAGTACTGTATGAATTTGAGCAAATGAGTGACCTACTGAACCCGGAACGGAATAAAGGCCCAGTAACCACATTCGTCCTTGAATTCCTCTGGCTTGTCACGTAATATTGACACGGCTGTCATATTTGGATCCTTGAAGTCAAAGTAGGTCTTTGGAGAGATAAAATTGGCCGAGAGAGTGTGAGTCCATGGCTCGGGTATGATTGGAGCCGACAGTCCTTGTTTAAGCGTACAGGATCCCTTTTCGCAAAAGCTGCCTTCGAAAGGAACCTCTTTGCCATAATCCCAGTAAGTGTACGCTTCGCAGTATCCTCGACACTATCCAATGTCAGCACTGAGGACTCGTTTATTCTTTTCTCTCACCTTTGCTTCCGCATTTGGCTTGCAATATGTATTATCTTTGTCCAAGCGTGCTTTTGGCATGCAGCCGTAGAATTCCTACACGAGGTTAGTTTTCGCTGTGACTGCCTCGCATAGGAAAGGATGAAACCGACCTTGCCCTCCTCGATTACATAAGGATTAAAGCAATTCTTATCCTTCATGATCTTAATCATGTCTTTATAATCTGGCGTTTTGCGAGTGAGTCCTTGCGCTTTGTAGTACTGTTCGTCATTGGCCTTGTTATCGCCGCGAGCCAAAGACCCAAACAATGTGAAGGCACACAAAGCCGCCCGAAATAATTCTTGTAGCTTCATGGCAGACGGCTCGCACGCGAGAGGTTTGGTTTGTGAAGAATGTTGTTCTACCAGCGTCCACTTGCAGTCACCGTTATATATTTGACCAAAATTTTCCAATCATTACGCCAACTTAATGCAAGGTTCTCTTTTTAAAAAATCTCAAAGTCAAAATTTGTTCTTGTAGTGGAAGCTTTGTTGAAAGTTTAAACTAATTGAGTTGGCATGCTGAATTGGACGCTGGCGAACGGTTTGGTGCTACTCAGAAAATAGATCGTACAGCATCATGGATGTCCTTGATATACAATTCTAGGCATCACATAAAAAACCTAAAATTAGGGTATTCAATTGGAGATTGATGGAGAAATCTCGCAAGCGGCATTTCGTTTCACGTGGTAGGACAGGAAAGAACGTGCCAGTGAGTGACAGCTTCGGTGGAGTAGAGGAATACAAGGTTGACGTGCTGTGGAGCAAGACGAATAAACTATAAAGTTAAAACCTATCGGGTTGATGCTGTTTAATATTTCCATGTGTCTTATCTCCGTCGCATTTCGGAATATGTCTAACATAGAGAGCCCGTCTTGTCAGATTTTTACCTACGAAGCGGTCAACAAAAACACTGAGATCAGGAAGTGCAAAAAGAGGACATACAACAGCAAGGATTCCCCGGTCGTCACCGACCCGAGTACTAATTCACCGCTTCTCAGCTTGACTATGGGAGAGCGGACGGGATCCCGTATTTTCTGAGAGCTATGGTCGTATGTGCTGGAGATGGAACGTAACTAGACCATACCCTTCCCAAGCCGGGAGCGGATGTACACCACAAAACTGGGTACCTCGACGAACTTCATGAGGGTGTTTGCATCCTAAATGATACTTGAAGAAAAGAAATAAAGTTCACGGCAATTGACGTATAATCAGGGTAGATGCACCCAACCAATGTATAAATTGGAAAGCTGTTTTTCCAGACCCGCCTCATCTGAAATTGATGTAAGACTGAGTGTTACTCATTAATAAGTGTAAATTAGCTCCAATATACATGATGCAAGCTAAGTCACCTAAAAGACATCATTCAAAGCAATTCAAATGATTTAGCTCACTCACCGAAAGGGAAACTTAATTTGAGGAAAACGAAGTATGCAATCAGCTAAATAAGCAACGAGTGATGCCATATCTCGTCAAATCTCGTTACAATATATTTGTAACAAAATTAAATAAGTAAATAAATGATGTTTTATGTGTTATTTAAACAAACAAAGAGCAGGCCCGACCAAAGTTTATCCTAGGACCCTCCAAGCCACAAAGGTGGAAGCAGATGCAAACTATATTCAGCAACTTTACACAGTCTTCATGATTTGCCCAACCAAGAAACAATCAATTCAATAAACAATATTGTTAAGTAATAAATTAAAATAGTCATGGTAGTATTTATTCTCATTTCTCTTGGTTCAGTGTGGTGCCTGAAGTTTTGCCAATTATGCCACCTATGTTGGGCCACACCATTCCGTCCTACAGTAACTCCTTCACAGCCTCTACGGCGCTCGACCACTTTGTCGGGCTCCCTTTGTATGTATATGTGCAATTGGAAATATTCAAGGGAATTCATGCAAATGAAATCTCGCAGTGATCTCGATATCCAATATCACCTCACCAAACCGCCTCAATTTGCTCAAGGAGAGTGAGCTGCGACTGGTGACTACTTTGGTTACAAACACGAGGCTAACTTGAAGGTGCTACGATGAGAATATTCTACAGTCCACGCATATTCAATCACTGGCCCATAAATGGCTAGATCAGAGTCGAGAAGCCATACTTGATCAGCTAATTATCATGTCCATCAGCCCCTCACACCAAATCCAACAAGCCAGAGGAGAATATGATGCTTACGTCTACTCCTAACACGAAATTGGTTATTGGAAAATTATTGAATATCCACTGCTGTAATTATTGATCTGTGCGGTAGTGGTAGTTTGCTACGTATAACTATATGTTCAGCTCATATGCATCCTGACGATTCGTTTAATTTCGCCATCTTAGTATAATATTAGTCTCTCATCTCCACAAAAAGACGCAACTACATTAGCGATAAAATAAACTTTATGGTAGACTAATCGTATATCACCCAGAAGTTCACGACGTCGTGGATCGTTTGTTTCAAAGAATTGACTTAGGAATGAAAGTTGAGGCTAACACACGCGGGAAGTCGGGGAAGCCGGATCACTAGAGTGCCCTATTTAACACTGGCACACTGCACTTTGCCAGCTTTGGTTGAAAAAAAACTGTGTTGCTAGCCAGGTTAAACTAATTCTAGAGCATGAGAAGACTTGAAAAGACTGGAGGGATTTATGGGACAGCACAATTACCAATGTGCATGAATCGGGGGTTCATCCTGACTACACAGGTAGCAGATAGCGCATCCTTCGTCTTTTGCGCTAATGCCACTTAGATGCGAGGCTAGCTCCCGGAATCTGCATGGCGGTTTGGTGGTGACACCCTGAATGTCACATCCGAACCAGGATAGCGAATTTATCCAAGTGGTAAGTTTGCGGCAACGTTAGCTCAGGTGATCTAGTCACAGCTTGCTATATTTGGGAAACTAAAGTCAAGGTTAGGGAGATGCTTCTTCCAGGACAGGTTAGAAAGCCTTTCCCGTGTCCCTTCTTGGAATAGAGGCGTCCTGCCGTCCCTTGGTATTTTAGCGCGACCCTGGTGGCGTCATGTCCTCAGCCAGTGTGGAACGGCTGTTAGCATAGCGCGAAATGAAGCGCCACCAAGAATCAACTGGACACCATGAACTTTTAAACGGTCTTAATACATTTCGGTGTGGGAAATGCCATCATGTACTTCGTAGAAGCTACGATGTTTGCCGAACGGAGCCCGGCTCCATGAACTAGACCGATGCTGAATTTTGTTACCTATCATTTGATTACATCACCTTCCTGACTTCAGAACCAACAGAGAGCTACAATTGAAAACCACGACCGATTGGCCCGCGTATTCCGAGATCCTGTTCATGCGGGGCGGAAATCACAGGGTAGCATTACAATCACCTGACGATGATACTTGCCAGCGCTTCACCCGTACCATCGGTAATGATCTGTGCTTAAATGTAGAATCCACGTGTCTGACAACCAGAACGTTCATGGAAGCTGTCAGATTGATTGATTTTCATTCATGCTTCCTCATCAGGATGTAAAACGGTCTCCACTCTCGTGGCATGTGGAACATGGAGTTCAAAGAAGGCTTCTGAAAGGCTCCGCCTGGCTGTTGATCAGTGTGTAGCAACTCGGCCTTGGCCGGCACAGAACGATCCCCTTTTACCTAAGACCCTGGCAAGACTGTCTGCCCAGGGACCCAAAACCCCTGTCGTCGTCCTCCGGGTTACCTCTCCCCGCTTGGTGGGCTTAGAGCCCGTTTAACTCGGGGGAGCTTTAGACGAATCTAGATCCCATAGGGTTACATCAGCTTGTTCAATCTAGCAAGTCCTAAATGGAATTTAGGCCATGGCAAGGGTCCATTTTGCGCAAACCTACACATTCCCAGGGGAGATCGCTCAGGGGTTGCAAGCGAAGGGCTAGGATATTCGCCCAAGAAGTTTGGCGTGCTTTAGAAGCTGGGGTCCCGCCACCCGGATCAATCCCTTGTTCCATCGCTTAGCCTTAGCCGAATCGACCGCCGGAGCGTAGGATAGTGGGGCCGCCCGAGCGTCTAGTCCGAAGTAGGCAACGCTGCCAAGCGAGGCTAAATCACGTGACACCCTTCGTCCAGGACTAAACCAGCGACTGTCTGGCTGAACTGGTCGAACTTGGGCAAAAGTAGCAAATGTACTGGTACTTGTATTATTAATGAAACTATATATGTACAAATTTGGTCCCTGTGGTTTGTTTACAGGCACATTTACAAGTAAACATAACAGAAAGGACCATCAAGGGTGCTCATAAGATCCTTAATCTGACGCTTAGGGCCAGCCCAGCCGTATTCGACATAGTCGTCAAAGGTGGTATTCGGACTAGGTGGCATATTGAAAAACGTGTTGGTTCCACTGAGAGCAATATCACCGTACTGACGCTCCTTTGGGCTTAACATCTGCCAGATCCACCAGGTACGGTCAATCATAGCGTGGTGAAGGTAAAAGGTAGGCTCGCCAGGGGAAACATAAACGTCTCTTCCAGGATCTCCACCCATGGTGTAGTGACCTCCACCATGTATTCCGATATTACCTGAGCCTGGAATGCCCTGCATCATCATCTGAAAGTCATAAACATTCTGAGGCTTTAGAATGTTGTTCAGGACAGAGGTGGCATTAGCATAGCGGGAGTTGACAGCATTGCTGAGATCACGCTTCAAGCATCGGGGGTTCCAATCAAGAGGATTTGTAGTGCTCAGAGAAGTCCCTCCCGGCAAATCTAGAGCTGCTGGACCGAGGTTTACTTTCATCGAGCCAAATGGAGCTTTGGAATCTATGCAACCTCCTCCAGAACCGGCGGGCAAGTATATGGGCGGTAAGCCGGTTGAGGCACCGAGAACAATGTCTCCCTGGCCAGGAATATACTTTCCGTCCGTGCCAAGGGAGTATTCGCTACCATCAAAGATGGAGGACCTGTTAATGCCAGTGACGGCTGTAATAGTCCAATCCCAGTACTAAAAATTGTCAGGGGCTGGATAAATGTGACTGGGAGACTGAAACCTACAGGTTGAGTGCCGGTGTAGCCGCACTCGTTCCTTAACGCTTCCTCATATAGCCATGTGAAGTACCGGTGCCAAGAAAGGAAGTTGCCCGTATAGTGAATGGCCAGAGTTTGGTTGATGTGAGTGGCCACAAAGTCGTCGTAACGGGTCTTGGCACCTGCAGCGGCAGAAGAAGGGGTCAAGGCGGGTTTGGACTGGAGACACAGAACGGCATCAACGTACGCCTTCCTTTGCTTCTTGGAGAGGGTGTTCCTGCAGGGGGTCAGTGCCATGTGTCACCATGAATGCGACGGATTGTTTTAGACTTACCACTCGCGCCGGATGCGGACGTTGCTCCAATTACAGGTGCTGCCTCGCTTCTCAGCATCTTGGACGAGCTCCTTAGCCTGCTGGTAGGCGGAGTCGGCCAAGTCAGAGATCTCGTCATAGTGTGTGGACTCGGGCGTGTCCGCAGTTGTGGTGGGTTGAGGGAGGGCGAGCACGCCAGAGGCGGCAGCCAGTATGGTGAGGAGTGCGGCACGCATTGTGACGATCAGAGACGACAGAAGTAAGATCTACACGTTTGACAAGTCTAGGCTTGAGGAGACACGAGTGGTGGAACATTGGAGAGATGGAATGAAGCACTCTATATAGCGAGTGTTTTGCGCTCAAAACTGTTGGCTCCGCGTGGCCTTGGCGCCCCATTGAGAAACAATGGACTGTTCAAAGAACCCGTAAACTACCATAACGGACATGACAAGCGGGCTCACCGTTGAGTTAATTTGACCAACACCAGGGAATAAGCGGTAAACATTGCCGTTTATGCTGGCATATCTCCGGAGGAAGGTTGGGCATTAGAAATTTAGCAGACCAAGGCTTCAGCTCGAGGCGCCAACGCACCGACTAAGCCCACCGGCGCCTCGGGCGTGAGCCGGGTCGCCGGGGGTACCCTACCATAGAAGCTCTGAGATTCAGCAGATCAGATTCAAAATCGTCTATGGCTTCTCCACTGACAGGGATGCGGCATGAGATGCAGGGCTGGCGCCAGACGGCACTTTTTCTTCCCTCCCAGCGTAATGTCGGGCAACTCCCAACTTGGCGTTGGCGTCATTCACCGTCGTTGTTTTTGTCTTTTGGATTTTGCGTGGCGGGTGCAAAGTAGCATCCCGTGTTCGTGTTGGCTCGATGCTTTGGTTCCCCTGCTGCCTTGCCGACGCCAGTCAAGAGCCCCATGACCGCGTTGGGCAAGGATCGACCACAATGGCACCAGAACAAGGTTGCAAATCCTTTGCCGGGGGTTTGCTGGCTGTCTCGGTCCCGCAGTAGATGGGCAGCATCGATTGACAGCGCAATCGCAGCCGTCATATGGAGCAAGATTGATGATCAGCATGTTGATCGATTTCATGGCGTGCCAACTGGAATAACGACCCCGGACTCCAAGATCGGAGCGGCACAATGGGCCTCACTCAACGGCGATGGCGCTCCCCAGCAAGTCAGTGCGGGCGCGGCAGACGCCCGTCCCGTCCGGACAACACGGATCGATTGATTTCCGCCTCTTTTCTAGTGCCTTAAACAACCGCCACCGGTGTCACCCCTGCCTGGCTATAGGCCCCGGGGTTTCCCCTCAGCCAACAGGTGGAGAATCAGCTAGGCTAGGGCTAGTCATGCACGCTTGAAGCGAGGCATAATCACGGTTCCAACAGCTAGAACCCTTGGAACATTGCAGGCGACAAGTGCCACCAATTTGCGGTTTTGAGGGTTTTGGCCGCATCATACGACTAGTACCGCAAAGTTCATCATGAGAATGATATTACCACTGCTTGGGTATGAGCTCTCCTGAGCTATAGACCCGGGTTCAAACTACGGGTATTGACTTCAGCCTGTTTGGCCACCGTCGCAACGGTATTGCTTCGCAAGTTATTCTCAAAGCAGTATAGCACACAGCTGTGCAAAAAAAAAAAAAAAAAAAAAAGGAGCCCAATAACTGAAGCCCAATTCCGTCCCCTATAGGCCGGAGAACATAATCGGAACGGCAGAGGCGGTTCCCGTCCGTTGGCCAGCTTTTTGGGGAAAACCCCCCGGAACTGGTGGCGTCTTGGCATAAATGGAGGCTGTCGTTGTGGGACTTGAGCCCTTGGACATCATTAGCTCCTTGGTTCTTCGATTCTCAGATTCTTGGGACCTCCATCACACACGTGGAGACGAAGGTCCAGCCCCATCTGCATCTTTTTATTATTCCTTGCTGCGTCGTTTTGCACGAATGCTCAAGGTTTGAGAGGATTTCATGTAGTCTACCGCTACAATGGATGAGCGTGCGGCCCTTCCCTCCAACCCGGCTGAAGATGAATCCAAAAACATCTTGGCTGCGACCATCCTCATCGTCTCTCTCGCAACAATCACCGTGATTGCTCGCTTCTACGTGCGCATCTTGATTATTCGCAACACTGGGTGGGATGTGCGTTTCCCCGATCCCCACTCCCGTTCCTTTCTGTCTCTTGGCTGACTTGACTGCAGGACTGGTTCATGATCTTGGCCTTGGTCTTCTCTTGGACTGGAACAGGAATAATCCTTGGGCAGGTCGCCCATGGGGCAGGACGACATGTTGGTGATGTTGACCCTGCGATCTACATGATTGGGATGAAGATGAACTTTATCTCTCAACCGATCTATCTACTCGCCATCTGTATCGTCAAACTATCGGTCGGATCCTCTTTGTTACGTATTGCGAGCACCCGGTTTTATCGCATCCTCATCATGTCCATCATGGTGTTTATGGCTGTGTATACCATTGTCTGCTTCTTTGTATGTAAAAGAGACGCCATATCCCACGCCATCGTTAACCTCTGTATAGACCATTCTCTTTCAATGCACCGATATCCGAGTGCAATGGGATCGTACCGTGCCGTCAACCTGTTGGTCTGCGAAAACGCTCCAGGGCCTCTCGTACACCAATTCCTCATTGAACATTCTTACCGACCTCCTATTTGCCATTATCATTCCAGCACCGATGTTGTGGAATCTTAATGTGCACCTCAGAACCCGCATCACCCTTCTTGGTATTCTTGGATTGGGTGTCTTTGCCTGTGCCGCCGCCTTTGTCAAGTTGGGATACGTAACAAACTACGGCAAGCTCGGGGACTGGCTTTGGGACTCTCGCAATATTACCATCTGGACATGTGTGGAACTCAACGTGGGCATCATTGCAGGAAGTCTGCCTTGTCTGCGTCCCATATTCAGGAGCTTCCTTGGAAGCACATACGGCAAGAATTCTCGAAAGACCCCTAATACTGGAAATACAAATTACGGCCGCGGTACACTACGAAGTGGTAGCAACTGGCATGCCCTATCAAGTGGTCGAGGCGGTGGTGATGATGTAGCAGACGAGGCGAGCAGCCAGCGAGCCATCAACACTCACACGGATGAGTTTGAATTGCAAAATCGCATCGCAAATCCCCATGGTGGCACAAACAAAACTACCATTTTGACAGAGACAGATGCCAAGTCCAGCGATGAAAGCGTCAATCGCATTGGATTAGCTACTCCCTATCATCCCGGTATAACCAAAACAACTGTCACGACAGTCGAGGTTTCAAAATCAGACTCGTCTTCTGCTTAGTTATCTATCTAATTTATGTCAATTTTTCTTACTTGTCCTATTCTCGGTCTTCTCTGACCCTTTGATGAGGCAGGCGTAGATTAAGCAGGGTCACATGGCAGTATACTTCAATTGTATACGCTGTGATTTTTTATAAGTTTTTTTTATGTATGTATTTGAACATATTTAGATTCCAAAGAGATGGGTGACGGATTTGCGAAAATAGGGTTGGTGAGGGACGGTATGGATCGTATGGTTACAACGATATCATGGTAGACACGGCCTTGAAGCACGGCCGGTAAGATTCAATTAATATATGGGGCCATTCGAGTCTGAATTGAGATTATACATGATGGCGCATGCAAACTCTGTGGTTTTTATCAATTTTTTGTCAGTTGCTCCTTTTCATGGCTCACCATTCACGGCCAAAATCGAACCGCAAATAATGACAAACACATCAGAGGGGATTCAGAAACAATCGGTTTTCCCTTAGCGTTGTCTTTGTCCTTCGTTGCTGTGAGATGTTTGGTGAATTGATCCAAGTGACAAGCCAGTGTTTCAACCACTAACAGAAGGCATATCAAATGAATTTATTATTATCTATTCATCTATGCTTCCATCTTAAAAGTTGGGATGGAAGGGATTAGCACCTCGGAATATATTCTGCGGTCCAACACAGCTCAATGCTTGAAAATGGAAAGTGCATACTCCATAGTCAAATATTCCTAGCATTTGGATTAATTTCAAGTGTAAGGATCCGCACTTCCCATTACGTCCAACATCCCATCAGGCCAAAATGTAGGTCAATAATCACAATTCTCGTGATTACGAGTGCGGATAACAGTTGCTAAGACACATTGGGGCCTCGTACACCTGCCACTCTTGGGCCTAGGTCGTAACATCAAGATGTTAGCATATTTTCCGCTTGTTAATATGTTCATAATGTAGTTCAATTGGGTACATTTCAAACTCCAAAAATATTGTATGGCGTTGCTTTGGCCGGAGGCCACATTAAAGATCATTCCATTTCATTAGAGTAACCCAATTAAATATCTGATAACTGCCTTTGACAACTGACTCTAAAGACCTTCTTTTGAGGCCGAGGTCTTTGAGATTATGCGTCTTGATGAAACAGACATTTGTTCGGGACGGCCGTCGAGTGAGACGTTAGTCCTGTAGTGCAGTTATGGATGGCTCTATTGGAATATGGTAAGGAATGAATGATTCTATAATGTTGAAAATACAACTAAATTTTGAGAGTTAATATAAATAGTGGCCTTTCAATGTCATCGATAAGTTGACTGCTTGGTAACCCAATTTACAAAACTAAAGTTGCTTAAAGTGAGCTCGCATCTGGGACCCAATATTGAAATTACATTTTGATCGAGACTCTAGCAAAATCTTTATCCTATCTCGAGATTCAGAAACAGACATGCACACTTTTTATAAAGGGCTATGATTTGTAACAATAGGTATGTTAGAATTGGTAGACAAATCCGTCTAGGCACAGATGATAGTAATATTGTTATGGCCTAGACCCAACAGAAGCAGGCGTACGAGGCCCCGTTAGTTCTTAGCAGCTATTATCCGCACCAGTAATCACGAGCATTGTGGTTATTGACTTATCTTTTGGCCTAATCGGCTAATTGATGTAATGGGAAGTGCGGATCCTTACAAATATCGTGTAGGTTTTTAAGCCCTACTACCTATACAACGCTTTTTCCCAGGCACGTAGCCTTTAACAAGCGATACTTGCTGCGTAAGGGTAAACAATCCATGCTTACTGTGATGGGTGTAAAATATCGGAATTTTTCGGATACGATAGATTTCAACTATGGACATGATCTTCAAAAGATGAGCGTTAGTGAACCTTGGTGCAAGTCCGTGCGATATTGTTAAAGTTTAATCGTAAATCCCGTATTCAGATGGGATCTCGGAACTAGCGTGGAGTTAATGTTTGATAATCCTCGATGAGTCAGCGGGCTCAAAGTTATCTTTTATTGTGGCATCTTTTATCCTCTCCATCACCCTCAACTTTAATCACCTATTATCAAACTTCAAGATGTCAAAAGGTGATACATTCATTTGCGATGTAAGTAAACAATTTGCATTTCATTTATTAACTAGATAAGAAATTGGCAAGTACAATATTTCACGGTGTAATTGTATTACCTATGAAAGGTAAGGTATTATCTGGAAAAAATTACTCTAGGGTATTTTTTTAACGACGTACCACACAAGAATATCACAACGACGTCCTTGCAATCAAGGAAAAGTTGATTAAAACAAAACTAGGACCCTTCTGGCATTTTTGAACATTAAATCTCAGGAGACATATTCTAGGTCATTTCATGATCCAGGTGTAGGTGTCAACCAAACGAAGACATGATTTCCGAACATTTTTTCCCCAACCTACTCATTTGGTAAAATGTGATTATACCTGACGTTCCTTCAACTGTAATGATGGGCTTGAATCGTTGGGTCATTCTTTTCCCGGGCTTCGAAAGCAAATGATTCTATACGAACTTCGGCATGTGGGATGTGCGTGGAACATGGCTTAAATTGGAAAATGTATGGCGGGCTGCCAAAGTGCCGTGGTAACACAGCCCCGTAGTTGGCAGAATTATGGGACTCGGAAGGGAACCGAGGGCTGGGCCATTAATAATGCAGAGACCAGGTTTATTGGCCACGCAATCATGGTATTTTCCGATGCAACCTTCCCGTCATTGCAGCATACTGCATGCTGCATGCATCACAGCGAAACTCTTGAGCCAAATGCACTTGCGCCATCCCAGTACATCGAACACATCAACAATTACGCGGCCTTGGCTGCCAGCGAAATGATGTCGAGTCATTTTTGGATAACTGTAGAGAGGATAGTGGGAGAAAAATACTCATCTATAGGATCAATCACACTTTACTATTCTATCGATTGTTAAGATGAAGATCGGCAATCCATATACGCCTTGTCAGATTGCCCCACTGGGCGCAAATATCCCGATACAGGTGTGTGTTGCGGTGCCCCAAGATGCCAAGATCCTGGGAGTGCAACCCTCAGCCACGTGTGTAGATTGTTAAGATTGAATGAATGAGCCTCGCCCGAGGCAATTTCAAGGCACAAGGTGAGCTTCAGAGGCATTTAACCGGTCGAATGCGACCGATCGGGATGAATAGAGCATCTAAACCGAGGTCTCTCTGCACGTGCGTGAGCATCTTGAGGCTCGACAAGAATGCAGTCGAGCGGCGTCAAAATTGCAGGATTCGGACGTCCATATACGAAGCTGCCCTTGTATGCACCACTATCACAGGAAGCCCCGGTTTTGAAACGGCCTCCCACTTTCCGATGTTTGACAGTCTGGCGGGTCCCATCAACCATGTCTCTACGCCTTACCCCAACGCCCTACCCCACATGCATTGCTCGCGGTAGGTCGCCTGAATCGTGAGTGGATCTTGGTTGGTTTCTTTCTCCGTCGCTCAAGGGCGGGCGGCGAGGGCCTAAGGAATGCCAATTCTAAATAGCGGAGGCAATACACGTAATTCTCGTGCTAGTATGCCTCGACGACCAAAGGCAAAGGCTGGATTGTATTGTGTATAAACGACTAGTCTAGACCCTGCTTGAAACTTTGTCCTCATCATGTATTCCAGTACAGGCTAAAGTATAACGTGGCGTGGCATTCAAGGCGGATGAAAAACCTCGTCAACTTCAAACAAGAATACGCGCAACCGACGCGCTATGCTTGGGTTTCCTGCGACAAGCGATAGGAGCCAATGGCAGACTGCTCAATGTTCTTCTAGATGACCTTGGTCTTTGGCCGACCCAGTTTCATCATAGCTTACGTGGCGGCAGTCATCCAGCACAAATATGTAAGCTTAAACCGCTTTACCCTAGCCACAATCCCAAATGGGTGGGCAAGGATGGCCAATCCAAGGCGGGCTTGAATCCCGTGGAATTCACGGACAGAGATCTGGAATCCGCATTGCAACATCAATTCAAGTGCGTTCATCTCTCCGAAAAAATTATATGGGTATCCTGAATTATCTGCTATTATCGGTATGGCCGAACGCGCGTACAGAAATAAGAAGGCGACGGTGATGGGCGGGGCCTGTTCTCCCAGGGAGGAAGTGATTGACTGGTCCATGGAAACGGAGCCATCACCTATCCAAGTTGGGCAGTGCCCTCCAATCGACGGAATCAAAGGTTCCGTTGGCCCTTGCATATTTCCCTTGGTGACGTTTTTGTTTAGATTTGGGGGCTATGAGATTGGACCGCGGGAAAGACTAGAGCGGCTGTGCATCAGGGGCCACGCCTCGGGGGTTGGGCGGGGATAGGGGGCCGACCGTACAGGGAAGCTCGGTCAAAGGGCCAGCCGACGAGACGAATGCAGAGACTCGTGGCGACCAAGTAGGCGAGGTGAGTCTGAGCGCTGTCGAACCACACAGACAGCGCCTCGAGACAGGTACCGACCCTTGGTTGGATGGCATGCGCAGACTAAGACTAAGAATCAATCAACAAATTAATCAATCAATCAGTCACCCAGTCACCCAGTCACTCGCTACCCGTCGTTTCCCTTCTCTCTTGCTTAAAGGCGGAAAAAAACAGTCCAGACGAATCAATCCCAAGGTTGCCCCCTGAACTTGAGACGGTGGACGGTATCTCCGATGCCGTGCCAAGCAAGTGTAATTTTTTTTTTGGTTGTGACAAAACGGCGGCAGCAATGCAGCGGCATCGCCAAGGGCTATCTGCCGTGCTTAGGGAAGTCAAAATGTCGATTCCCGTCCTGGAGGTGCAGAGTTTCGTCTCCAAGGTTCGGGTAGTGGGAGGGATCCCGCGCCCGTGTATCCCTCAGCCCCACAGAGCCCCGCCACAGCGACATGGGGCCAAGGGGCGCCCAGAGACGCGCAAGCCTCAACCGCCACGGCCAATTGCCTGCATTCCACCGTCGGTACTCAGTTTCAGGGATACTGGATGGTGGAACAAGGCTTCGTCTGCTTTGTTTCGTGCTCCATGTGATTGGTCCAGATGCCTCCCGCCAGGGTCGGGGACGCTCTGCCCGATGTCAATTATGCGTATTTTTTACACTCAGCCGACATGACCACCCTTCTGGCTTGTGCTCCGGCCGAGCGCCCTTCTTGGTGGAGAGCCTGGAGCTATCCGGATTGGCACTGGCAAGGCGAGGGGATGGAGATGGATGACGAAGCTGTCTAGTACACGTAACTCTTGGGCATTGTTGAACCCTCCTTACCTTGTAGACGACCATGGAGCCCATCACGGACCCCACACGAGGCCTGTACAATACAGGGTCATGTTTATAGATCCTGTAATACATCTCCAAGATGAATTGGTATATATAACAATCCAAGAATCCCGTCAAATCAAACATCATCATCATCATCAGCTTCAACAACCACTTCTCTCTCAACATCTGCTGCAGGCTTCAGCAACATCACTTTTTAAACACAATCATCACCTTCGAACAACTTTACATCTCCTCACTAACACCTTCAATATGCGTTTCTCCAACAACGTCGTTGCCAGTCTGGCTCTTCTCGGTGGTGTTTCTGTTGCTCATCCGGGCCACAATGTAGCCCGAGAGGCTGCTGAACGCCGCGACTACCTCAGCTCCGTCAAGCGTGCCTCGCTCGCCCACTGTGCTGACAAGCTCCGCGCTCGCGGCATCGAGTCCCGCAACAGTGCTCGCCGCGCGGCTCAGATCGAGAAGGCTCGTGCTAAGCGCGGCCTCAGGAAGCGTGACCTCGACACCATCCTTGCCACCTCCCACAACCAGACTGACAAGGGCTACACCCTCAACACTGATGCCGCTACTCTCTTTGGTGGAATCAACTCTTGCGTTCTTACCCCTGAGGTCACCCAGGGACCTTACTGTAAGTCATGGCTTAACTCCCCGATTGGTATTCTCTAATCTAACATCCCAAAAGACGTCGCCGGCGAGTATGTGAGGGAGGACCTTGTTGAGGATCAGGCTGGTGTCGACATCGTCCTTGACTACCAGGTCATCGACGTCGACACCTGCGACCCCGTCCCTGACGTCTACCTCGAGATGTGGCACTGCAACTCCACCGGCGTCTACTCTGGCATTGTCGCCAGCGGCAACGGTGACAGCTCCGACGAGAGCAACATTGACAACACCTGGCTCCGTGGTATCCAGAAGACCAACTCTGACGGTGTTGCTCAGTTCGACTCCATCTTCCCTGGTCACTACACCAGCCGTGCTACTCACATTCACATCATGGTTCACACCAACGCTACTCTGCAGAAGAACAACACTCTTGGCAGCGAGAACTATGCCAGCCACGTCGGCCAGGCCTTCTTCGACCAGGACCTCATCAGCGAGGTTGAGCTCACTGCCCCCTACAACACAAACACCCAGGAGGTCACTACCAACGCCGATGACTCTATCTTGAGCGAGGAAGTTGCCACCGAGGGCGTTGATCCCGTTATGGAGTACACTCTTCTTGGTGAGACCGTCTCCGATGGTCTCTTCGCTTGGCTCGCCTTTGGCATCAACACCACCCAGTCCCAGTCTATCACCCCGGCCGCTTATTATTACGCTGAAGGCGGAATTGCAAACTCAGGCTCGGGCTCTGGAGGCATGGGAGGAGGCATGGGAACTCCCCCTGCCGGTGCCTCCGGCACTCCCCCCTCCGGCAGCGCCCCAACTGGCGCTTCCTCCGCTGCCACTACCCCTTCCACCACCGGCAAGTCCAAGTGCAAGATCTAAGCGCCCTCGACAACACAGCTAACTGGATATAAAGCCTAGGAACTTTTGGTTTAGGGATTTCAGTTGCGCATTAGATAAGATGTTAGAAAAGATGTTTGAGTTCTTGTTAGAAAGCTAGACTTTCTTGTAAAAATATGGAGTTATAGAGTTAGATTCCGATTTTTTATTGTAAAAAAAAAATAACACTGGTTTGTTCTACAAAATTTACGGGTGCCCTTTCTTGCGACGTGACATGATAATATCTGTCTGACCTTGAAACTGCAAACAACTTCTTGGCTATTGGTTAGATGTATCAAGGACCGACGGGCTTTGGCTGAGGTAGAAGATCAGTCGCTGCTTGATCGCTGAGTTGCCCCTATTTAAATAATTTTCCTGTTGCATTTGAATGAATAAAATTTAGTTGTCAAGCTCAACTCATAGTAAAAAGACAACACCATAATTTCGCTATTTATGTTAGGAAGACTCACGTGACAACGGAGATCTTAGAACTTGTAGGCTATCCAGGCATCCACCAGCACCAATCACAATCCGGTATGGTGTAGTGGCTAACATTTCGCGCTCTCATAACTTGAGAGAAATCACCTCGATCCGCGGAGCCCAGGGTTCGATTCCCTGTACCGGAGTACGTCATGTGCATTCTTTTTTTTTGCTTCATTTTGCATTTTCAGCGAATGAAGAAGGTCAAGTAACGTTGTCCAACATAGATTGTATCAGCTACCTTTGTGGCTCTAGAGCTCCTAGGAGAATTTCTGGTCGAGCCCACTACTTTTTTTTTTTAGGGTTCTTTTTACCAGATATACATGGAAAGTCGTCAATATATGCTCACGCCCAATCGTAGGTCCAGTAGGTATAGCAAAGCTGGTGATGATTAAGTAGATGAAAGAAAAATTTAACTGTCAAATATTGACTTGGAAACAGCCCACAGGCCGTTTCGAAACCGGAAGCAAGATGCATCGGGGAGTCAACATTTAATTGCTAACCTAGAACTTTTCATCAAGCACTGTATTGTGCTTGATTCCCATAATAGATGGTGCTCAGGTTTATAGATAAGATTTGAGCCGGTTTATGCAAAGCTGATGGTTGTCAAAAGCATGCGGCACAATTTAGAGCACGGATTCGTCGATTGTCCGACGCTGCGGCAAAGTAGATCAATCGCGGTGGCTCGCAAGCCGTTACGTTTCCACTTGGTCAACTGGCTCAGAAGCAAATCACGGACCGAGTTGGCCTTCGGACTGGGGCTCTTCATGCCTTCATTGGGCCTTTGGACCATTTCACCGTTCGGCTTCGCCTTTTATGCTTACGTTCACCGTCTATCTCGTTGTTTTTATCTACCCTCCAATCTCATCATGGTGGAACATGGGCAATCGCTTCACCAGACATAATAAGTGAAATATACCAGCCTAAATAAAATAAGCTCCCTAATATCCACCCAGCGTTGACCTGGGACTTTGGCCGCAAGATTTGAACTTCCTAGAGACAACTTGGGGCTCAATCTACCTTTATATAGTCGATATCCGACCTAGTAGTCCCCGTCATATACTTTTGGTCTGGCGGCATTTCCTCTCGCCACGTCGAACCTCGGCTAGAAGTCGATGGTTATTTTCTTCGTACTCAGTGACATGCGCTCGCTTGAAAGTATTTTCCTGGTGCAGATCTCAGTGGATTTGACTGAGGAGTGTTGTGAATATCTTTTCCACGAAGAGCGGTGGTGTGGGAACTCTTTCACCCTGACATTCATGACGCCTCCAACCAGAAGGCTGCATCCCCGATCTCCGTATGTCGATCGGCGTAGCTTGTTTGGGCTTGGCTAGGTTCCCGTGGCTATCGGCCCACGTGGGGCTGTCTTCACTCTGACATCGTGAAGCCTTACTGTCTCAGACATGACAGTCGGCGCAAAGCGTGGCATGCAAACTCTCCGATTTTTCGGCAAGCTAGTTTGGTGTAAATTTTGCGAGGGAAAAAGGCCCCGGCGCGATGTGGTATCTCGAAATGGAATGGGCTGACTCATTGCCAGTTCTGCACCGATTTATTTCGGCTCCCCAAAGAGAAGACGGGCGATTCTTTTTAGAGCCATCCTTGGACGCAGCCGCATCCGAAAAGCCAAGAAGGGATTGACAGAACGGGCAGGGATAACGACAAGCTAGGACGTCTAGGCACCCCACATTTGGGCGTGGTTGGCAAAACTCCACCCAACTTTGCTTCTTATGCCAGGGATTGTCGTCAGTGGCTGATGAAGTCCAGACGAAAATCCAAATATTTTGGCGCTACACGATTTGTTGGCCTTGTTGATCGGCGCTAATGACACCAATAACCCTGCGGCATGCAATTTCCAGCCTGCTTGTGAATAGGGGTCTTCATAACATGACTCTGACAAGCGTTGGTCGATTGGCGCTAGAAATATGTCGAAGCAGGAGAGTCGAAATGAGATGAGGTAATGTTCAAGCCCTGCGTCAACCCTGGCTGAAACAAACCCAGTGCCGAACAACGGCAATGGATTTGCAACGCTTCCCAACGCCAACTACGTAGTAAACTAAGGTCAACGACCCATCAACCTGGTTTCCGCTCACTAACGCCATGCGCAATGCAAATCCGTTCAAAACTTGGTAAAGCCAGGAAGCAATGTGGGGATAACGGGACCTCTGGAGAGCATTCCGGGAGACGAACGCTTTGGCGAGAGAGTGATCGGCATTTATGCTAGAGGAATTTTTTTTACTGTTGCTTTTGATGGTCCATAATGCTTCATAACCGTCTAGGCGGATAGGAGATGGATTCTTCAACTTGCGTATAAGTATCCCTCAACCTCCACCTTTCCGGCTATTTTCATCAACAGCAACACAATCACACTCATTACAACCTCAGCTTCTCTTATATAATACTTTGCACACCAACTCCAATTCAATCTTTTAATCTCTTTTCACACCATCAAAATGAAGGCTGCATTCGTCTCCGTCCTTGCTCTGGCCATGTCGGCCTTTGCCGCCCCTACCACTCAGCCCGGCCTCGCAGTCCGCGATGTCAAGGGCGTCCAAAACGCTGTCAAGGGTGTTGAGAGCACCGCCTTTGAGAAGGCCGGCGCTGGACAGATCGTTGATGGAGCTACCAAGACTCCCGCCAAGCGTGCTGTCACCGTCCAGGAAGTGATTGTTACTCTCCAGAGCACTGTTACTACCGTTAAGAGCCAGCAGAAGACCATCAGTAAGAGCATTCTTCCCTCACTTGGACCCAGTCTAATTCTTGCCAGACGTCATTATCACCAAGGTCAAGAGCGGTGAGCTCACCAAGAGCGAGGCTGCCGATCAGTCCGCCACTCAGTTTCAGAACATGCACTACACTCTTACCACTGTTGTCACCAAGCTGACTGGCTCTGCCGGTCTCACTGTTGCTGATGTTGATGTCGACACTGTTCTCAGCCTCGTTGTTAACCTCGTCTCTATTGTTCTAGCCACCGTCAAGACAGTTGTCACTGTCCTAGGCGTTCAGCCCCAGCTCAACTCTATCCTTCACTCTGTCTTGTCGATCCTCTCCAATGTCCTCATCCTTGTCACTGGCATTGTTGTTGCTATTGTTCCTGGTCTTGTGTCTGCTCTCACCCCTCTCCTCGCTGGCCTTGGCAACGGCCTTTTGGGTCCCATTCTCACCCCCGTCTCTGGCCTTCTCGCCGGTCTCAGCGGTTCCGTTTAAGCGGTGGGATAGTGGTTGATATCGGATGGAGGAACTAATAGCTGTCACGCTTACGCACTTTTGACATAATTCTCTTACAGCCGATAGTACATCAATACAGCACATCTGCTCTATAATCCGTTGCTCAATTGTCATGTGAAAATCTTTGTGAATTATTCAACATGTGTCTAAATCCAGAAAACAGTCGTGGATTCAACTGAGATATTACCAAGGACAATCGCCGTAGAGGTGATAGGTCAATATCGTGATCGCACTAGAGTCTAGAGGGTTTCAACTGTTTGCATTAGACAAACAGTGTACCACCTTGGTTCACTGCTAAAATTCATTAGATATATCATGCCGAGGAAGTATTATATCACTGAACTAGTCATCCACGTTGACCGGTTGCCAAGAGAGAAAAGCCATTGTCGTATGTAGTGAGCGGTATGATGGCTAACTGGTCCAAACTCTATCTCTCTTTCACAGGTTGTGGGGGGAAATAGGGTTTTTGCTTGGGATAGTTACTATGGCACGAGGAGCCTAACACCAACCAAGAAAGGCGAGATATCTCAAACCTCCGGAACTTCAGTGGGACTTTTTGAGGGAAATGACACCCTATACTCACGACTTTTACAATTCGCAGTGTACAATGGATGTAGTTGATTCATCGAGGTAAATGGCTATGCGACGATCATAATACAGTTTACACCATGATCGTAATTTCAGGATAGGCCTGTGCTACCTCCCGATCACTGGGCCCTTGGCAAATTACGACAATAGGGTGCCACTAAATCAGAGCTTTGACGTCATCCGGTTATTATCACTCATTGATGATGGAAGACCAATCATATTTAGTCGCCCAGTCCTTCCAACTGGTCATTGGGCAGTCGATCCCAGCCTATTCTATTAGTTTGATTGAGCTGGGACAAAAAGGAAAGGAGTTTCACTTACGTTTCGAATATCTTTGGCTGTCAAAAGAGACATGCCCCCGTCATATCCAGGATCAGAGCTGTACGAATACATGTAGGCGACTTCAATTCCAGTATCGCGGTCTGGGGTCATTGCGACCATCTCGTCATGCGTAATTTGTTTATACGATACCGATTTGCCATTGACCTCGCCCCAAGTCTTGATCCATTCAGGCCAAGTGCAAGTAGTGCCCTCTGCCATGTAAGCCTTACCAGGAGGCATTTGGTACACGGAGTATGTGAAGTTGCCCATGTCTCCGACAGGGTCCAGGTGGGGCACTGGCTTATCTGGAGACGTGGTGAATGCCATCTGGAAGCTGCCGTCGGGAAGCTATCAACTGTTAGATGGAAATGAAATCAATTTGCTGTCATTAACCTCACCTTTCCAAGATACGACTTGGGCAGGATTCCGAAACTCGTATAAAAGAAGCCGGTGTGGATGCAGGACATCTTTTCAGCCAATTTGGGATGATTGGCCTGTACATACTCAGGAAAAACGTCGGCCTTAGCGTCAAAGTGATACAGCTCAGTGAAAGCTCCTTTGCTGCATTTTCCGGCGTGGCTCAGCGTCGACACAAGAAACCCGTTGGAGTCGAGCGTGTCAAGTGTTGCGGCCGCTGCATCGACGATATTCTTACCCTGCTGGTACTCAACGTTGTAGGCAAACTTGCGACACGAGATGCCCTGCTCTTGAGCCTTTTGGCGGCAATCAGGGCGGAAAAAGGGCTCCCAGTACTGAGTGACGCTGAAAATAACATTGGCTCCCCGGAAAGCCTCAGTCAGACTGGCGACGTCCTCCAGCTCAGCCTTGACGACCTCAATGCCCAGTGCGGCGAGCTTTTGGCCTTGCTCCGACGCGGGATCGCGGGATAGACCCCGCACACGATATCCAGCTTCCCGGAAACGACGAGCAACGGAACCGCCCTGGTTGCCAGTGGCGCCCACAACACAGACCAATTTATCCTGGACAGACATTGTGGAATTTGGGGGCGAAAGGATATGGCAGGTGACGTAGGCAATGTAACGAACAGTTTGTGCCGGTTTGCGAATCGAATCACAGCAAAGGGTGGGTGACAGCTGATCCGTCGATATGCTTTTACCAGACAGAATTCCTTTGTAACTGGGATAAAATATCCTAGTACCGAAAACATCGAATCCTGCGTCCAGGGTCTAGCAGAATCTCGCTTGAGGCGCCTCCACCCCAAACCGGCGGTCCCACTAAGAGACTTGCTTTTTCAGACTGAACCGCGCTGTCGGATTTGAGAGATGACCAACAACCAACAGGACACCGCGCCTACCAGCGGCGCCTCAAGCCCGCGAGAGGCCCGCGATGTCCATCACCTCAACCCGGCCGAAGATGGAGCCGAACATGCGCCGCTCCAAGTCGACGTGAGTGATGCGGCGTGATGGTGGTTGCCGGCGCTCCGGCTGACGTAATCGACAGACTGGCGCCGATACCGACGAGACAGACTCGACCTATGAATCTGATATTGGCAGCACCGGCACCGGGTCCATGACCTCCTCGATCCAGGACTATCAGTACGAAAATGGACGTCGTTACCACGCCTACAGACAGGGCCAATATGTCTTGCCAAACGATGACCAGGAGCAAGAACGCCTTGACCTCCAACACCACATCTGGCGCTTGCTACTGGGTGGCCGTCTCTTCATTGCACCACTGCCGGATCCTGAAACGAGCCCGCAGCTTCGTATACTTGATTTAGGTACAGGTACTGGAATTTGGGCAGTCGATATGGCAGATTATTATCCCGCATCCGATGTATACGGTGTCGATCTTTCCCCCATCCAACCTGACTGGGTGCCGCCAAACTGTAGATTCCACGTTGATGATTATGAAGACGAGTGGACGTATCGCGAGGACGAGAAATTCGACTACATCCACGGACGGGCATTGAGCGGAACATCGGCAGACTGGAGTCGCTTCTATAAGCAGGCCATGGCCAACTTGAAGCCCGGCGGTATCATAGAGATGCAGGAATATGATGCATGGATCTTTAGCGACGACGACAGCTGCGATAGAGCGCCGTGGACCATGGAATGGGTCGAGAAGCTAGATGGTGCCAGCAAGGTTTTCGGCAAGCAAATCAACGTCGCCAAACACCACAGGGAGTGGATAACCGCGGCGGGATTTGAGGAGGTGAAGGAAATACATTATAGGGCTAGTATACAAAGATATTATTGGTTCTGACTTGCACTAACATGTTACAGATACCCATCGGTCCTTGGGCTAAAAACCCACGTCTCAAAGAACTGGGCCGCTACGAGCTCATTCACATGCAAATGTCTGTTGACTCGCACACGCCAGCTCTGTTCTCTCGCGTTTGGAACTACTCTAACGAGCAGTGCCAAGTTTTGATGGAGGGAGTGAAGCGTGAGTTCCGAGATAAAGACCTTCGACTGATTACAAGCTATCGATTCATCACCGGTCGCAAGCCCCTCGATTGAACCACAATACTCCTTCAAATGCTTGATGCTTAACTCAGAAAGAGAAAAAAATGCTTGTGACGATCTTGAATTCTTAATCTGACCGTTCAGTCTATTCTTTTAAATATTTATAGATGCTAGCCGTAAACGATAAGCTATAATTTTTATTCCAAACTGCATCCAAACCACAATGTCGAATTCTTCAGTCAGGGTTTCATTTCGCTTCGACCAAGTTCGGACAGCTGTGCCCCCTCAACTTTGATTCGTGCACCACCCGTCAGCATACAACTCCTTGTCCCTATGCGTCGTCACATATACGTTGTGGTCAGTAAACTCGGCTCGCGGGCTGTGGAAGCTCTCGTCTGCGAGTAAATTTTGAAATGCTGGTGCAACTATTTTATATCCGACTGCTTTGACGTTGACCGAATTTCGTGAATTTGGATCGATAATTTTGAACGTGCGATTCAAGTCAACTTCTAGGTCTAAACCTGATGTTGTTTCAAAGAGCCTTTCAATAACTTGTTGGCCGTTTCCATGGGCATCCTGTGTGTCTCTGCGTATGTGAACTGGTTTGTGTGGCCGTTAATCATGGGATCGACGCGAAGAGAGAAAATGTGCTGGTGGTGCACCGCAAGAATACCAGGATGTACCACCGTTCCGTACTGCACGCCAACTTGATTGAGATCGTGGTCGATTGGTTATGTAGAAAAATATCGGTGGCGGGGACCTCATAGGCTAATTCTCCCGTCTGGTTGAAAATGAACATGGGAACGTACTCATAGTTGGACACAATGAGGATAGACTGGATGACTATTTCCCAGGATCGAACTACGACAGCATGACCGGTGCGGTAATTCGCATGCTTACAGCCAATACCGGCGTCCTGTTCATGTATATATATGCAATTTTGCATCTGAGTAAGCTCACCATTCTCATCCGAAATGGTAACACTCAGGCATTAGATGTTTTGATACTTGTGACAGGTGGCTAGGGAGAATATTCCGCACGTTTGAATCTTGCGTAGTCAATTTGACAAACAATGATGACAATTTAACCCAAGAAATGAGACCATCATTTCAGATCTTTCATCCTGTTAAAATATGCTGTTTTAGAGAAACAGCCAATCGTCCTGCTCATACATGAATTGGAGCCACGTCTTTTGTATACACTCTTCGGGTGCTCTATTCCATATTTTCTCCAGCATTTCAGCGGCATTATTTGCATTGTGACAGCAAGATGCGACCCAGATGCTGTGAAAAATAACCCGAACTGAGTTTCTCTGCTCCCTCATTTCCGCCTCAGCGCCTATTATGAATGCTGGCCAGACAAGACTCTTGATATGAAAGTCATTTGCTGGTATGGATTCCATGTGTACAATGGCAGATTGAATTATGCTGGATATGTGAGAATATGCTAGATAATAGTTCCCAGGTAGTGGTCCTAGAACATGAGAGGCGTAAATTTGCACTGCTGCTTTGTAAGCGCTTGCGAGATGGAACCGTGATTGATAATGTTGCACAAGCGGCGATTTTGCTGCCCATTCGAACGGAGAAAAGTCCTCGAGGTTTAGTTGAAGATCGATAATGTCGTTTAGTTGATTTTGTGATATTGGTATTGACAAAAGTGAGTGGATAGCCGCCAAGATATATAGTAACTCCGCTGGACAGCCTACCCAGGTTTTTTCTTCTGACTTCTGTAGAGTTTCAAGAAGAGATGTTTGTAGGGTATCAGAGAAAGAAACAGGACCTTTACACTTTGCCAGCGTGCTGCCCATTATATCAAATCTAAACAGCATTGTTTTGTTAGCACACTTGGCATTTTCAAGTCGAGTAACTCACGTGGTGCAGGCCGTCTCGAAATATTGAAGCCATGAACTGGATTCGCAATAACCTTCCTTAATAAGATCTTTTCGACGTTTAATCAACTCTTTCGCTCCGTTTAGATGATGTGTCCAGCCCATTTCGCCAGACTCCACCACATCAATACATATTGAAAGAATTACAGCGGCAGTCAATCCATCGTTGCTGCTTCTCGAGTCATTTTGTAATTCATGACTTAGGCATTTCAGCGCCTTTTCCTTATGTAACAATGCTGTGAAAAGCGGTCGGTTAAAATCAGATTGCTTCGCTTGCTTTTGATAGTGATCTAACGACGGTGATGCTGGCCCTTGAAACCCTGGAAGATCCCTGCTTCCGGAATGCACCATTCTCCGATGAGAAAAATGGAACGCCGATATTGAAACTATGATATGAGTCAAGGCTTGGCTTGTCGGAATCAGTGGCATGAGTGCTAAAAACGGATTGGTTGACCGAACGTTGTACACAACACATTCGTTTGATAATTCTAGATCGACTTTTAAGTATTAGTGATTCATTCATTCGAAAGGATTGAAGCCTTACAATATCGAATATAATTTCTGCATTCCGGTGATAAATCTTGCAGACCAGGCTCGACCAATGACTTGTAAATAGAAACATCAACCCCAAAGGAGCCATCATATGGACTTATGCTGGTGTAATTTACTTTTGTTATTCTTGGTTTTTGGCCTTTATTCGTTGGTGTATTTTCTGGTTCAAATGTTGTTTTCCCCATTAATTTGCCCCTGATAGCTAAACTATTCACCCACCGAACCGTCTTTGGCCGATTGTACTGACATGTACGACGCCTCTCTGAGCAACGCCAGCAGATCGGTAATAGTCGATCACATCGGACCCGCTGCTGTCTGCAAGTCCCGCAAGAATTAGGGGCACGCTCCATATCGGAATTGTCGACGGGGCTCATGTCGTTTGTTTCCGGGAATCCGCTCGTGTCTCGTAATAACTCATCTCGACATGGTGGCTGAAGCTGAATGCAACAGAGGGTAATTACCATCCGACACCGGTGGCAGTCTAGATCATTGCATCTTATGTAGTGCTGCGTTATGACGTTAAACCCCATTTGGAAGTTGTAGCGCGATCCTAGTCGTTTTTTAACGGGGTCTGGGGACTCCAGACGCAAGGCATATGCCCCCTTCAGTCACCTCATCAGGTACTGCAACTGACGACATCTTAGTCCCGATAGCCTCATATCTCACCGTGCGTCGCCAACATGCCGCACCAATGCACGGATATAACTGCAAATTAAAGTAACTTCGAGATACACTATGGTTTTAATATAAGATGCCATGTTTCCTTTTTTTTTTTGAGGAGGAGGAGGCGGAGGGGCTTTCAGCAACACTCCATTTTTTTCTAATTGAAATTTAGAGAATGCTGAATCGACGATCAGATGCAGGGGGTGAGGTGGCGTCACCGCTCCCACAATCTGTTGGGTATGGAGTCGTTGTATTATTCGGGCTTGCTTTTGCCTTTGGTAGGTGATATTTTTACTGTTTGTGACCAATATTAACACGAAACCAGCTATGATTGGGGTGACAGCTCTCTTGAAAAAGACACTCGGGGAAGACAATACCAAAGTGGAAACGTAAGTATCGTTGGTTGATCATACTTTGATTCAAAAAAAAAAAGAATTCTGACAGTGCCAGTTTTATGGTCGCCAATCGAAAAGTCCAAACTGGTCTCATCGCCTCAGCCGTAGTTTCAGTCAGTATGTTCAATTTCTCCAACGATCAACGGCTTATTATATACAGTCTTGGCTATGGAGTACGGCGCTGCTCAGCTGCGTAATGGTCACATATAGTTATGGAGTCAGCGGCGGATTCTGGTACGGAGGGGGCTGCTCCGTTGTTATTGTATTTTTTGCCTATCTAGGAGTCGTCTGCAAAAACCGAGTTCCTGAAGCTCATACCGTTTTGGAAATCGTCCGTATTCGATATGGTAAGCCCCAGATCCATAACACTAGTGACAAGTCTAACCACATCAAAGGAACTGTTGCACACCTCAGTTTTATGTTGCTGGCGTTGGTCAATAACTTGTTCAATACGATCAACATGATATTGGGGGCCTCAGCTGTCATAACCTTCCTGCAAGTACGATGCCAAAATTTTCAACATGTTACTAAGACAGAATAGTACTGGAATGCACATAATGGCATCTACCTTCTTGCTACCCTTGGGTGTTGTTATCTACACGTTAGTTGGAGGCATCAAAGCGACGTGGGTTTTCTCAAAGTTTCAACAGGAGCTCACTAACACCAATTAGATTCCTAACCGACTATCTGCACACCTTTGTCATACTCATTCTTAGCTGCTATCTCACTCTCAAGGCCATTACTTCGGAACACGTCGGATCAATTGCCGAATTATTTGAGTTGGTCGTTGCTGCCCAGGACACACATCAGGTAGATGGCAATTACCAGGGATCACTGTTAACAATGACCTCACAGCAAGGCATCTACTTTGCCATCATTTTGCTGGTGTCCAATTTTGGAGCTGTAATTGTAAGTACTGTAGACGAATGAGTGGAATATGCTAACAAAACAAGATGGATACTGGCTATTTTATTAAGGCGTTTGCGGCATCGCCGCATGCCGTGGTTCCTGGCTACGTAATTGGAGGCGTATCGTACTTTAGTATTCCTTGGGCACTTGGTACAGTATTGGGAATGGCAGCACTTGGGCTGGAATCCTCTCCGATATTTCCCACATATCCCAGGGTGCGCATAGACTCGCTTTTACCATAGCATACGCTAACCAGTGGATAGGCCATGACGAGCACGGAGGTAACTAACGGCCTTACTCTACCTTATGTTGCTGTAGCTGTGGCCGGAAAAGGTGGTGCTGTGGCAGTTCTTCTCATGACCTTTATGGCAGTCACATCAACACTCTCAGCTCAAGTTATTGCAGTTTCATCAGTTATCACCTTCGATATCTATCGAACCTACTTCAATAAAAACGCTGGGAATAAGGACGTTATCCGCTGGAGCCATATTGGAGTCGTCTTTTTTGGAGTCGTATCTGCAGGTTTTACAGCCATGTTTCACTATGTTGGAATCGATATGGGCTGGACTCTTTATATGATAGGTATGCGGGATCAGTGTTGGTGGCCTGGTGATTCTAACAGCTTCCTTAGGCGTCGTTACATGTCCGGGTGTTGTGCCACTAATCTTGACCATTTTATGGGAAAAGCAGAGCAAGATCGCAGTCATTGGATCGGCCTATCTTGGGCTGGTGACTGGGCTCGCTGTCTGGCTTGGTACTGCATATAAATTTTTTGGGGAGGTTACAGTATCATCGACGGGGCAAACATTACCCTGCATGTATGGAACGGTTGCATCTGCATTAAGCCCTCTTGTCTATACCATCGTCATCTCATTCATTCGACCAACTGATTATGACTGGAATAATCTTAAACAAGAGGTCCTGGTTGTGGGAGCTGATAGTGAGGATGAGCAGCAGCAGATTCCGAAAGGAGACGAAAATACCAGCAGTTCTGAGAGGGTGGAGGATGACGTGCAGCGCCGTTGGACCAAATACGCGCTGTATTGGGCCATTGCGACATTCCTCGGCCACTGGGTTCTCTGGCCCTTGCCAATGTATGCAGCGAAATACATTTTCAGTAAAACGGTAAGCCTTATCACCGCCTCGGCTATCAAAATTCTAGGCTGATTCAATGTTAGTTCTTCACTGCTTGGGTCACGGTGTCTCTTATCTGGCTGTGGCTGGCATTGGTTGTGATTGGCATTTACCCCATTTGGGATGGACGCGATCAACTCCATGCCGTATTCGCTAACTTGGGGAAGATCAGAGATAAAGACGGCGCTGCATGAGGGAAATTGCGGAAGAAGAAATACCACGGTGTGCGAGTAACCAAGGGGATAAACTTTGTACCTAGAATGACAAATAAAGACTCCACGGAAGCTTGTAGATATGTGTTGCGCTGTTCTCTGGCACCCGAGTCTTGTTCACACATTGATATGCAGCAACATTACCGACCGCATAAACCTGAGAGTCGTATTCCAGTCAGATATCGACTTCGAACGTGCGCAGATACCGGGCCGATTCATGGCACATGTTTCAGTGATCATGTTTCAGCTCCGATGACGATAAAATGCGCGGCTTTCGCACATTCAGACGCGCTTGTTTTAATAGGGCAGTCCTCAACGTCATGCGCTCATAATAGTAGCCACACTGTTCAAGTTTACGTATGCACCCATCTACGAAAAAGCAAAGAATGCGATTCTATTTGTCAATCGATCCGACCTTCAGCACACGTCTCTCAGCTGATGCTCTTGGCAAGACACTGGAGCAGTCAGCGTCGTAGGTCGCCATCATTCCATTTACCCCGCAACATCCGCGTTCGCTTTGTTTACGAAAAAAAACCCACCTGGAAGGTTGTCATGAATCCAGCTCAAGAAAAAGTCGCATCCAAAATGAGCGGTGAATCTATCGCTGAGTTGACGAGTTCATTAGTCGCGTATGTCGTGTTTTCTATGTATGGCTTCATTTCCTAATTGTCTGCGCAGGTTATATAATACGGGCTCCTACTCGGACTTGACAATTACTTGTCTCGATGATGAATACAATGTTCATAGGGCCATCATTTGTCCCAGATCAAATTTCTTCACTGTCGCATGTACAAGGCCATTCAAGGTATCTTGCAGAGTGGAGAAAGCAGTGGCAGTAGGCCGATTTTAACGATCCACTAGGAAGCTGAAACCAGAGTGATTGATCTCCCAGAAGACGACCCTCTAGCTGTACGAATGATGATTATGTATTTTTACCACCTAGATTACAACTCGCATCCGGAGTCTTCTGATTCCCCCTCAGTCAACACATCGTCCAATACCGGTCAAGCAAGATCTAATGAATTCGAGACGGATTTGTGGGCGTCACAGGCATGGAATAAGAAGAGGAAGCATTCCATCCAAACCAAGGCTAAACCCCCGGCGCCGAAAAACCCCCCTTGCCTTTCGTTGCACGCCAAAATGTATGCACTTGGTGAAAAATACGAAATAGTAGGCCTAAAGAAGCTTGCATTTGAAAAGTTTCAGCATGAGATCCAATATCATTGGAACAGCGATGATTTCCCGCTTGCTATTCAAGAGGTGTATACTTCTACGATGGAGCATGATCGCCCACTGCGAGATGAAATCGTTCGATGCATGGCGAGCCACCCTAGCTTGTTTGAGAAGCAAGATGTCCAAGACTTGGTCAAGGGTGTAGATTTATCTTTTGAACTTCTGTTGCACCTTCGAAAGATGGGGCGCTGGTAGGTTATCGTGTATGGCGGTGCCTGGTGGCGTGAAATTGGTGGAAATTGGGCCCTGTAATCTAGTTTCGTTAACAAGCGGATCGCAATGGAACTTCGCTTAACTAACCCATTGCATTTTGTTTACATTGATTGCTGCCAAGGGGTGCGCCCTGCAACGCAATTGACATGCAGCCTCGGCATTTTAATCTATCTGAGATGCGGATGGAGCCGTGACTGGAGAGCACCCACACGACTCGACCCAACGCTTTGGGAACAAGTGGTGGCTTGGAGCCCATCAGACGCGGCTTTGTTTGCATGAGCATAAGCGAATGTGACTACGGATTACTCGGCAGCGAGGACATGGCTCCACTGACTACATGCACAACCTCGGTCGCTTGTGCCTCATAATCATGCAGTGCAGCATGCGAACTGACAGTGAGGGTAATCGGCCCGTATTCAATAAGAGAGGCACACAACAAAAATTGGAATTAATGCCAAGGAGAAAAAAAAAATCTCAGCCAGGAGAATAGGGTCGAACACATTTTAGATTAAGTCGTTCTTGTTCATTATTTTTATCTACCGAAAATAGTGTGTACCTGGTATCTATGCATATCAAACTTTGATATGAAAAAAAAAATTGATGCTGAAAGGGCAGTCGTCGACTTCGTAACCGACTTTTTCTTAACTATTTGTGATCCTTATTAGGTGGTCCCGCATCGGAAGTTAGGGGTAGTTCATCTTCCACTCGCTCAAGGTCTCTCCGGTTTATTCTGTAGTCTTTTGAGTCTGATTCGATCGTCACATGGATTTCTGTCCGTCTATGTATTCCGGCTTCGCCACTTTCGAGAGAGGCAGACAGATCGTCGTCAGAATCACCAGCGACCACCTTCGATCGGTGGGTCAACTGGACGGCATTCCCTTGAGCCCATGGGCCGTGGTCGGCAGTAGCATGGTCACTGTGTCCGTTTGCATGATTCGAGGTCGACAACGAAGGGTAGTAATCGTCCGCGTTGTGGCCTCGGGCCAGTCGAGTAATGAGTTTTGCCATAGAAATCTCAATGTTCAGTTTGACCATGTATGCGACGGGGTGGAATTGTATGTATACGATTTGGTTCGGGAGGGACATGAGACCAATAAGCATAGCCTAGTGCGGTTAGAAACGTACTAATTTAATGAACAATAGAACCTTACATCCATAGCAATGGATACCATCATGAGCTTTGCGTTAAACCCGACAAGGGGCTCGTATTTTTTGAGGTTGTGCTGGTCCACAAGACGCTTCTTGACTGTTCGAAGGAAATACCAGTTGAGGCCAGCATCGACAATCATAATGAGCACTTTCGATACTCGGTCCCAGTAATCATTGATGCGCACAATTCTGCCCAGCGTCAGCCTAAGATTCTATACTATTTGGAACAACCTACAATGCACTCGGAGGAGGATTAAGGTGTGCCGGGATCCAGATGCAAAAGACTGCAATGTTGATGGCGGTAATGATCGCAGCCGTTCCCCATTTCAATTTGTGGATGGTACTTTGATGCTCAGCGATTATAGCAATCCGATTGACGATGATTTGCAAGAGAAGCTGAACCTCAAATACCCAAAGAAAGAGGATGAAAAATAGGACTGGCACGCTACCAATTTGTCAGGGAGATTTGGTATACAAACCAGTTGGTCAACTTACGTAGCCGAAATGATGCCATCTAGGAAAATCCAACCAATAATTGCAATCAAAAGATTTGCCGCGATTTCTCCCCAAAGCATGTAAATGTACGTACTTCTTAAGGGGTTCTTATTTCGTCTTGTCTGCTTGATCGCCTCCCAAACAGTCAAGACTCCAAAGCCAAGGGTAAACCCCGCAGCCATTGAGGCAATCTTGTGATCACTCGTCGACGCCATGACCGCGAAGAGGCCCCAAGGCTTAGAGATGTAGGGGAATAATAAAGGAAAGGAGTTGACAGCAAACGAGTCTGATGGAGGTGGGCGCTCCGCAAGTTAAAACGGGCCCCTGAACTTACCGGCAAATCGGGCCCAATAACTGCCATGATCCCCCTCGATGGACTAAATTCCCCACGTAGAGGGGTATAAAATGGATCAATGTGAAAGAGGTACACGTGGGAGAAATCAAAGAGTTTGCAGTAGATGAATTATGCCGACGAAATCAGCCATCAGGTGGGACTGGATACATGATGAACATGGGCCAAATTAACCCTAGCCAACACGAATGATTCACTGTTGCCCCAACATGCCGTGGCAAGGTGTAGTCTCTGAGTAATGCAAGCGAAGCGCATCATGATCTCTATGCAATGTCGATCATACGTGCCAGTAAGATGAAGCACACGGGAGACATAGCCGGAGCCGCCCTCGACTTGGGTGGCCGGGGGGTCTTGTTCGGATGACTGTCCAATTAAGCAACATCTCCGCGACAAGAGCTTTGATTTAGCTGTATGATCGGCCCTATTTAGCTGCCACCGGGCTGCTCTAACCTTTTGACACCCAGTCTATTTTCCGCTGTCGTGTACCTCCCGAGCCTTAGCGTTGCCCGGATGCACGCCGTCCCTTTGAGAATTCGCTAGCAGGGGTTTTTTTTTTCCCAGCCAAACAACAACACGCGTCCTGTGACCCGAGTCAGTCATGCGACTTGCGGAATTTCCCATGTCATCAGCTCACTGTGAAGACGCTTGGCGAAAGGCGAGGGCCCCTTGGGCTCCGACAGATCGGACGTGCAGATCAAAAGCGGGCATGACTCCGCTGTTGTGGCGCTTTTCGACAGCGAGGTGAATCATGAACAAGATTCCGATCTGAGCCCGAAGTACGTAAGGAAAACGCCAATTCACTACATAGTCGCATTCCCCTTCAGCCAAGCCTCACCATGAGTGCCATTGACAGAAATTGCGAGTCAGAACATGACGGATTTCTACGCCACGCTGAAGCATGATGTGATTTGGTTCACCACACGCACACGCACTCTGCCCAATTTTTGCATTGCAATCGAGGCCGAATTGCACCCAACAACCGTAACCATGTGGATGACAACCAAACACGAGCCGATATAGGCAGGCATATTTCACCAAGTTGAGGACAATCATTGCTAGCGGGCCAAATATTTTTCCGCCCAAGAACAGGTTACGGCCAAAACGCCGAGATGACGGCTTTGCCATGGAGAGCTCTCGCCCATTACAATGCAGAGCACCCAAATTGAGCATGTTTTAGTTTATCTAGCCCATTTTATACTCGTATACGAAAAATATCATATTTTAGGATGTATCGATATATATAACTTGATGCATAGGTAAAAAGAAAACAGTGGTCTGTCATATGTGCCGTATCCTAGAATACCATGATTCAGTGCTCTCTCACAGCATCAACACTACCAAGGAAAGCATTGCTAACAAACGTGAATTCGGCGACAAAGAATGGCCCCTCGACATGCCTTCCTGGAATCCTCTCTGCTCCCCGCCCAAATACAATGCACCCAGCTCCGTCAAGTCCCCATTTCCCTTAAACATGGAGACGCTGTCGCCGGTCCACTCGTTTGCTTCGTCAGATCGGAATGCTCCAAACCATGCATACCCTTGGACATAGTCTAGATTATCCAGATAGGGAATGCTTTGGTTCATCATGGAAATAGTTGCGTCTTCATCTTGCTGTGGCAGCGCCATCTCGGTGATCCAGTAACGCATCCTCGTCGTTCCGTTGTAGAATTCTCGTAATGTTTCTAGCCAAGACTTGAGGCCATTGTAATCGCCGTACCAGTGCAGTGCCACAAAATCCATTGGGCATCCATTATCATCCAGCTCAAAACACGTCTTATTGAAACTACGAAGCCATTTGAGGCCTCGCTCCGAGCCAGTAACAGCGGGGTAACTTATCTCCCAAGTTCGCGACCGTGAGCTTGTCTTGTTTCTTAGAGGCGCAATGTGAGACATGTATGACTTGGCAGCATCTTCTGCAGAAATAGAACTACCACCCGAATCTGTCTCGCCATCAGGCTCGTTGAATGTCAAAAGATGCGTTGATGAGCTCGGAAGACCATTCAAACGAGACACAAGGTCCGAGTCTGATGCATCATCCAGTCCATGTATTAATGGCACGAATGGGACAGAGTCACCAACTTGTTCTGATGGATGCAGTGACCAAGTATAGTACCATGAGATTGTTGAGTTCTCGGACAATAATAGCTGGTTGTCTGATTCATGTTTATCCCCAAGATAGGCCAGTCCACGCTTGGAAGTCAAGTTGGAAATGCAGTCACCAAAAGCAAAAATATAACAAGCGAGAAAAAAAGAAATCATGTTGAGAGTTGATGCCATGATCTGACGAAACGACCAGCGCGCGCCAAACCGAACAAGAGTGAATGATGAGAAAACGCCACGAACAATATAATACAATAAGAGAATGGAACAAGTATAGATGTGAATAATAAATGGACACCCCAAGTATTAATCCTTCATTTTCCCTCGCTGTGCCCTGTTTCAACGCCAAGAGAACTAAATCCTGGAAGTGAGCCAGAGCTCAAATGTGACGTCACAACATTTCTGGGTTAGCAATTTCAGGATGGCGAAAAAAGCGACTGCCAATCATGTCATGACACAAGACTAAAAAATAAACTTGCTGGTATCCCTGTTCCAAGTTTACTTTACTTTCGCATTTCTTTTTTCGTCGACCTAAACAAGGAGTTTTTTGGGTTTTTACCTCCAAGATGTCTCACCGCCAATTTTTGCAACATTTAGCTTCCAGTGGATTGACTGTTAAAACTCACATTACATGAATATATAATTTATATACAGTTTTTTATGAAAACAATTTCGATTCTTGGCGAGCTTTCATTATTAATAACAACCGCTGGTGGTGAAATAAACTTGGTGTTGAAACTGGCCATCCGCGTTCACTCCAGCGAAATGAAGCTGCCGAGCTCGGTCAGGGCTTGGTAAATACATAACTCAGTGCTAAGAATAACTAAATTCTAAGTAATATTTTATTATTATAATCAGGATTAGCTTTTACTAGTGCTTCATGAAAACCCGTTGAGGCTATCGCTTTCATGCAGACTACTCATCGCAGACTGCCATTTACATGTACCACGCATAAGCCGAGGTATCTATACAATTTTCATCCAAGATTGGAAATAAACCGAAGAGGTGAAATGCCTCATGATAAGATAAGTCGGTGGGGGTGATCGAATACGTTGTTCACCAGTAAGCATACTTCGAATCACTTCAAGCTTGCATCACACGACATCTATGTCGATGATTTCAATCCGGTTTATACCCGGTCTATAAACGCCTACTGAAAACTCTACAATTCAAAGAAAAGCACAAAGAGCCCAACTGCTCGAAACGCCGATGGCGGAATCTGTACAATCCACTCAAGACCCTCCTTGCGCCATACTACCCCTGTAAGTTGCAGTGGCGGCTTCAATCGGATCCGACTGCATAGAGTAATTAATTCCGCACAAAAAGAAAGATGTAACCCAGAACACACAGTTCCTTTTCTTCTCCATCATACATTCCTTTATCATTCATCCTCTTTACCGTACCTTGCTGAACCGACTAGTCAACTAGAGCGTCGCCTTGGTTACATGACATGGTTAAACACCCTCTTTAATACAATCACATGTTCAAGGTTTGCAGGTATCAAAGATGTCCAGTTCAGAGATTGATAGTCCAACTCCAGCAAAACGAGGGCCTCTTCCTAAGAGTGATCTCGAAAAGGGACGTGAATGTAATGTGATTCGGGTGGAATCGCGCCAATTAGCAGAACCCGAGCTGGTTGATTGGAACGGTCCGAATGACCCAGAAAATCCAATCAACTGGCCAAGATCAAAGAAATGGAGAATGACTCTGACTGTTGGGATGCTCACGTTCTTAACGTGAGTTACCCACCCCCAATCTCTTCATATGAGGCTCACGCTTTCCAGACCATTTGCATCGTCTATGTTTGCTCCTGCCATTGATCAGGTGATGAAGGAAATGAACTCTACAAACCAAGACCTTGGATCATTTTCAGTTTCAATATACTTGCTTGGTTATGCATTTGGCCCTCTCTTCATTGGACCTTGCAGTGAGATGTATGGTCGACTGGTAGTCTACCACATTTGTTCTATACTATTCATTCTCACAAATATCGGGTGTGCACTGGCAACTAGCATGTCCATGCTCATCGTTTTCCGTTTCCTGACCGGGGCAGTCGGTGCATGTCCTTTGACCGTTGGCCCTGGATCTGTGGCAGACTGTTTCGAGCGAGAGGAACGCGGACGAGCTATGGCCATCTGGACTATGCCCATTTTACTTGGACCCTGTATCGGACCTGCAGTCGGTGCATACTTATCGAGATCAATGGGTTGGAGGTGGGACTTTTGGCTTCTCCTCATCATGGTTTGTAGTGTCTTCGTCAGGGTACATCCTCATAGCTAACAAATAACAGGCGGGCGCCTTTTTTGTTTTTTCGCTTATTATCCTACGAGAAACACATCCGCCCACTCTTCTTAAGTGGAAGGCTAAAAGACTGCGCAAAACGGCCAATATCAGCCTACGTTATAGTAGGACACAAGATGAATCCCATATCCGACTGCTCGTTACGAGTGTTGTCCGTCCTATCAAGATGCTATTCTTGTCACCTGTAATATTTGGGCTCTCACTTTTAGGCGCAACTGCTTATGGTGTCCTATATTTATTATTTACCAGCGTGACTAACGTCTTTGAATCACGCTATGGCATTGTCACCAACATCGGCTTAGTATACTTTGGTATCGGCGCCGGTCAAATTGTTGGCATAACTTTTTTCGGCGCTGTGTCGGATGCAATGGTCAGAAAATTATCCAAGGGCGGAGAAATGAAACCGGAGCATCGGCTTCCACCCATGATCCCAGGGGCAGCCATGATTCCCATCGGGCTATTAATCTATGGCTGGACCGCACAACACTATGTCCATTGGTTTGTGCCCATCCTTGGTACATTCTTTATTGGCATAGGTGTCATAAATGTCTTTGCCCCGATTGCCACGTATCTGGTAGATGCTTACACTATGCATGCAGCCAGTGCGACAGCTGCGAATACAGTATTTCGCAGCATGGGAGGTGCTCTCTTGCCCTTGGCAGGCCCCAAGATGTACGCTGCTCTGGACCAAGGTTGGGGCAATACATTACTTGCTGGTATATCACTGTTATTGATGAGCATGATTTGGCTGGTGATGAAATATGGGGAGCGTTTAAGAACTCATCCGAGATATAAAATATAGAACAAGTCGGGTTTACATTACTTTGATCGTATTTTGGGTCACCCTTTTTATCTGTGCAACCCATCTGTCCCCATCTTTCAAGAGGACGATATCTAAACATAGCTTGTGCTATCGCTATCACAGTGCAGAGATGACCAACCACAATCCCTCTTTGTTCTCATCCTCAAACTGGCTCTCTGACTACTTCATCTGAGAAGTAAACGTTTACACTGAGCAGTTAGAAAAGGCAAATTGCCACCGTCCAATGAGAAATTTAACTGTTTCTTGTGTCTAGACCCGGGTTTATGGCTGACTTTGCTTGTTGGGTCTGTTCACAATTTCAGCTATTCTAATTAGCATTAGCACCCAAGCGTAATTTGTCTAATAAATTGCCGTTCCAGACAAGGTGATGGCACCGTATTTCTATGGCTAACCTCATCATAAGTGGTTGGCGCGAAGCCGGTCCCACGACCCGAGCAGGCTGGAATTCCAGTTAGTATGACTTGGTATTGAGGTTTCGCTTAGCCAATCAATTTGACTCGTCTAATAATATCCTATTCGTTTACCCAGCTAGTTCACCATTCGTGAGACAATAAAAACCTTCACGTATGCCCTGCAGATAACAAGATGGGCTTGAAGTGGGTCTCCCCACTAGCAGCTCATTGACTGAGTCGTCCATTTAAATCCCCGCACTCATCGTGCTCCGTTAAACTTCTTCAATCAACATCCTCAGCTTATTCTCATCATGTCAGTATACATTCGTGGTCTAACTATCCACGACCTAGACCAGTGCGAGGTCGTCGAGTCATCTGCCTTTCCACCTGCGGAGGCGGCTTCTCGTGCCAAGGTTAGTTTCCCCGCAATACATTAAGTTGCAGTGATCCGTACAATCTTTGTGCCGATCTCATCTGTGTGCATTTGAACGGTGTGATCCATTTTTCCCCTATGAATAAGCCGGAATGATACCCTGGGAATTACCACACTGTCCTCGGGTTGACCTTCATCTTTAGCTGCCTTCAGCGCCCAAATCACCTGTCTGACTCAAAATTAGATCGAATATCGTTTAACAGTATGCCCGGAAGTTTGCTATGGTCTCTTCATTCCCAAGGATGCAAAGGCCCCTTTTCAGCTGCCAGTTGAAATTCCCATCCTGACTGAAACACCCGAGAATGAGGAGTCCGTTCTGGTCGCTCACACCATTGCTACCAAGTCAACATCCAGAGTAGTCAAAGATGAGGACATGGCCCTCCCTGACAATTGGAAGGCAGATCCTCAAGCTGACTACGAAGTTGGTCACAAGCGAAACGGCAGGACCATTACCCTGCATGCCTTGGCTGTTGCGCCGGCCTACCAACGATGTGGTCTAGGCAAAGCTTTAACAAAGGCCTACGCCGATCATATGAAAAAGACCAATCAAGGAGATCGAATCTCTATCTTGACTTACGACAAGCTTGTCCGTTATTATGAAAAGTTGGGCTTCACTCATTACGGGAAAAGCGAGTCAAATTATGCCGGTGTCGCTTGGCATGATCTGGTAAGTTGAATCGCGTCATCTTGCTTCTTTGATTAACTTGAAGATATCAGGCATACGAATTCTAGATTTTCTCTTGATGACAAAACAGAAATGCCATGCTCAGATTTTCTAATGGCAAAAAGTATATGGACAAAGGCAAGGACAAATTAGTTGTAAAAGAACAAGCATCTAGAAGTGTTCACATTCATAGACAACTGTGGTGTAGAATTCCCATGTCCTGTGTTTCTATGTATCTGAAATATCACTTCAAGCTTCCAGGGTTTACCGTTCCAATTCTCTTCCAAATTAACACCCATTTACACCTAGTTCTATAGTCTTCATTATGCGTCACAACGTAAGCTGATATCACCAACAAGGTGTTTCGTGGACGATCGGGTCGCATACAAGAGATTGATAATATTTCATGCCGTTACCCATAACCTGACTAGCTCTCATAACTAAACTCGACCTAGTCAACTCGCCTTTTTCAGCTTAGATTGCGACGTCACAACTAAGCAGAATTAATCGGGACAAGTCGGAACAAGTGAGTCAACTTGTTGACTCATCTCGATCTGCATATAAAACAGTTTCAATGTCAACTAAGAATATCCAATTATTTGATACACAGTACATTTAATGGATTCAGCATACAGCCCAGGGCAGCTTCAGCTGTTCTTTGAGCACATCGGTTTGCCACATCAACTACGTCATGAAGCGCCTTCCTTGAGGCTTTTAAATGCACTACATGTGCATTGTCTATCAACCCTTCCATACGAGAATCTCTCACTTCACTACAACTCCACTCACCAAATTGACCTTGATCCGCAACATCTTTTCCGTAAAGTGGTCCTAGAAAACCGTGGGCGGGGTGGGTTTTGCATGGAAATTGCCATTCTCTACAACCACATTCTCCGCGCCATTGGTTTTGACGCATACACAGCCGGTGTTAGAACACGAGGGAGACTGGAAGGAGTTCCAAAAGGGGATTATCCAGGCTGGTACGGCGTGCTGGATGTAGCCAATAATCAAGCTAACTTGACCCCCAGGAACCACATTGTCAACATTGTTACTTTCCCCGACAACAGCAAGTACCATGACGATGTAGCATTTGGTGGAGACGGTGCTCTGTTTCCCATGCCCCTGGTCGATGGGCTAGTTCATAATAATCTAGGAACTCAACAAATCCGACTGGTGCGTGATTGGATTCCTCATCAGGTGCACCGAACCGAGGACACAAAACTGTGGATCTATCAGTATCGAAACAACCCCGACAAGGAGTGGAACTCATTCTACTCGTTTCCAGGCATCGAATTTTACGCGCTCGACTGGGGTGTTGTAAACTTTTGGATCGGAGCACATCCCGATAGCCATCAGCGGGTCAATGTCTTGGTTATAAAGTTCCTCCGGAGGCAAAAGGGAAACAGTGGGGAATGCGAAATCTATGGGAAACGAATGCTAGTCAACAGGGTCGTCAAGGAGAACCTCGGAGGGAAAACACAAGTCATATACGAATGCAAATCCGAGACGGATCGGGTAGCGGTGTTGGAAAAATACTTTTCAATTGTCTTAGCCAAGGATGAAAAGGAGGGTATCAGAGGTTACAAATCTGAGCTGGTAGAAACATTATAGTTTTCCCGGGATTACAGAAGAGACGCTTGCGTTTTGAAAAAGTCCCAAGTTGAGCCCTCGCCTTTGACTTCAACCAGCGCCTTGCCATCGCTTGCTACATCCATTCTCCACAGTTCATTGCCGTGTCTCATCAACATCTCGTACCCACCCTTCCTCGCGTGCGGACGGACGCAAAAGTATTCATGGGGCTTGTGATGGGTTACCTTTGCGATAAACCCCCGTTTCTCGTTGTGACCTATGTAACCCCCGGATACCGTATTTCTAAACCCCAGCCAGCCATCCTTTTCCTCGCAGCGCCAGTGGAATCCACCCTGTGGATTCAAGCCGTCCCATAGCTGCAACACCCCGTCCACAAGTGTAATAGTTTTGCCATTATCCCGGTGTCGAATGATGAATGTTTCACCGGGACCAGGGACCGCCTCGTTCAGCGTGTCTTGGCCGCCTTCCGTAATAGTCGTATGGGTGGGCGTGATGCACGTGGCGGCCGTCGAGGTCATGGACATGGCGTCGTCCAGTTCGAGCTCCTTGTTCATTGTGCCGACTAGCTCCGGACGGTTTTCAATAGTTGGGCATCGTCTCAGGTGCGGAGTGTTCGACAAGTCGGTGTGCTCGGATCCCCGGAGAGAATGGATGTTCCGTTGCGCAACCGTCCGCGTCACGCTTTGCCTGCATAGCCCCAGGCTGCGAGGTTTGCCCGCCATCCACACTCAACCCCGCCCTGGGTCACATGTTGGCTCGCAAAAGTCCGTTCTCGCTCGGATCTTCAACGCCGTACTGACGGATCATGCGAAACGTGCGCGATTGCCGCTGCATTAGCTCCGCAAGCATCGCCACAAAGGCAAAGTATTATAGTTGCAGAGTTAAAGCTCTTTTGAGTGTTTATTGGTTGTAAAACGGTAGTATCAGCAGCGAAACTCTAGGAGTTGGGGTCAGGTTCGGAGCTTTGTCAAGTACACCTCCAGGGTAGGCACAGCAGCATATTCACCCCGACTTTCGATAAACTCTACACCTGCATGTATCATGAGTTTTTTTGGCAGTTTCAATTTAAAGTATGCAATGTGGCAGTGTAACCAAATTTGCCGTTTAGTTTGGCCATTTCCCGAAAGCTGAACGTAAGCAACGGTGCTGTGATAAGCCTTGCGGCGTGTGACACCGTTTCTCACCACCAACACATTGCGCAGTATACCAGCACCGGCATCGTATTTGTGATCACTTCGGACCCTGCCCGCCAAGAGCGCGAAATAAAAATATCAATTATACACAGAATGCAGGCATAGCCACGGGTCAGCTGCAGGGTCACGCAATAATGCAACCGCACATGCAGCATCGACTAATCCCCTTGCTTCAGGAACAATTCGTCGAAGACACATGGGTGGCCGATTAATCCGGGGTAAGCCATTGCACACCCACTACGACGGGCCTACTCCGTGGTCACCCGATATGGCCGACCATTCCCTTGGTGACGGTTGTATTCCAACGCTGCAAGAGACCGACCTTGGATATTGCTCCGACTTAGCAGGCCGCCCAGATGCCTGCGACTGACTCTGCAACAGCCAGCCTGATGCCGAGAATGACAAGTCATCGCCATCTGTCCGCAGTGTTCCACCATTGAGTTGCACTGTCAAGGCTGTCGGGACAAAGGGAGCCGAAAAGGTCTCATTGTCAGGTTCGCAACACCCTAGAAACTATCGTCGCTGCGGGATAAGGGCTCAGGGTCGGTGTTTAGATACGGCCCTCGAAATAGACCCGATACAGCGTTATAATTAGACCCGCTCCAACCGAAGCGACACGCCATCTTCAGGTTGGTGAAGGAAAGCCCCGTCTGCGGAATAACACCGTTGGACCTTGAGAGTCTAGACCCGTCCAACGGCCCGCCACTTAAAAAAAAAAGCCACCATGAAACACGCCCTGATCCCTTTCTTCCCCCCCAGGCAATCCAGTCATGTGGCACCACTGCCCGGAAAGAGAAAATGCTGAAATCTGTCACCCCGTTGCCTAGACCGCCAAGCGTGAGGGCGCGTTGTGGCTCAGGGCACGAGGCCATGTAATTGGGGTCTGGAACACTGGCCCGTGTCGGGTCGTAATCATCCACGCAGCCCGTCGTTGGTCGCATTTATTCCCGAGGCGTTTCCAGATCATCTGCACCCGAATGCTAAATGACCCCAGGGTTGATCAGCAGGGGGCCGCCGTGGAGGGTTGCGCGGTAGACGTCGCGACGGCGACAGCAGGCCTTGGGAGGTGGGAGGGTGAAATGACTATGCGCTTAGTAGACGGCTGCTACACCAACTACGAACCCGAAACCGAGGGCAGTGAGACGCCACCAGTCAGCAACACTCCAAGGCACACTCAGCACAACGCAAATGAACTTTCTAGAAGGTTATGCACTATGCTCAACTGGGTCACATACAGACGGCCCTGCGAACTGAGGTCAGACGGGCCGTGGCACTCCCATTTCCAGACTGGTCTTGTTGGTTTATTGAATATCGAGCGAAGCAATAACGGTGACCCCGACGGTCCTGAAATGGCGAGCGAAACCGTTCCACGCTCGAGCTTTCGTCCGGGACAGAGTAGTGCTCACTCGAGAAATAAGATTCCAGGGCATCTCTTTGGCACTTTTCATTGCTAGTCTTGTCTGGCTAGAGGCAAAATCAATCAACCTGCCATTCTTGCTGGGACCCTTGGTTTGAAATCGGCCGATATGCTTTGCCAATCTGTCAATCAGGGGCAGGTCTATGCCCTTGTCTGGGTTTTTTTTTCTTTTCAGGGACCACTTGCCAATCTGCGTAATCACCTTTATAGTCTCGACAAAGTGGTCAATTCAAAACCATCCCCATCGATATACACTTTGAACCCTGGATATCGAGGGATGAACTATCAATGTCGCACGGGATCATTTGCCTGAGACATGTCAGCCACCAATATATCGATCGAGGGTCCAACAAGGGCCATCTGCACGACATTTGTCAGGCACAGACGACGTGCTTTGACAGTCAGGCACATTCATCTATTCGGAGCAGCCGTCCAAGCGCCTTCAAGGTAGTTTCGAGCGAGTTTGGAATAAGGTAGGGCCGGGGGCAGAAGTTCCTAGCTTAATTAATTAATGAGAGTCCCTGCCTCGCGTCAAGCATGGACCTTGACCGTATTTTCGAAACCTTCTAGAATCATGAAAGAAGCATTTTTAGACACGGGGGGGGGGCTCCAGCGCTGAACGAACATGTGTAGATGAGAGAGGCCAGCGCAAGCTAGGTAGAAGGCTATTTAAGCGAAGTGCAATCTCACCGAGCGTAAAGGTCTGCCCGCCTACAGCATTGACCGCGTTTAATCCCACAGGAACATAATTCGCCTTCTAGCCTCAATTCTAACCTGACTAGCAGTCGTGGCCGTTGAGACTGGAGGAGGATGCCAATTGAGCTAGTCCCGGAAAGGGGCTCGACTTTTTTGGGTCATAGATACACACCACCATACATGGTTGCAATGCGACTCGCTCACCTCATCTCTGTGAAACTTGACTTGACAGGGTCGCGACAATAATAAACGTCAGGCATTTTCCAGACGGCAGTCGGCGGGGTCGTGGATCGTTCTAGCTTGCGATGCGGGTCCAGGGGACAGCCAGAACCGGGCCGGAACGAACTAATTCTGAAAGGGCTGAGGTTGATTGATTACGGTTCTGGATGAGGCACAGCATGGCAGGTAATATTGCAACACGACCACGTTTGTCAGCATGTAACGGTATGACCGTCGGCTTGGCCCCTTGGCTGCATGAGGTGGTGACAAGCGCCTAGGGAAACATGGCATATTCCCTTTATCGTCTTCCGTTGCGAGGACTGGCGGTCTGGAGGTTGCGGGACAGCTTTGGTGTTTGCTAGAGTTTCCCAGGTCATGAGGGTCGTGATCGGGTCTAAAGGACGCCGCAAGCGTGGTTGGGCCGGCTCCATGGCAATAATTGGCCAGCATGCTGCTCCATCTCGCGGCTCCACCCCCAGGAACAGTGGGCGAAGAGGCCATGGTGACAATGGAGCCTCTGCCAGAGGGGTGCCGCTAAAGGCCTAGAACTCTGGGTCTTGGCCTGACGGGGACTGCTCCTCTTTGTTGGGTTGGGTTGGATTGCCGGACATTTCGGTCGGCGAGGGAGCGAAAAGATTTTTTCCCTTGGCTGTCCTCGACTGAAAAGGCCGCTTGGGCATTTCAATACGTACTACAAGGCCGTCTTCCGTCACATCCGTCGGCGACACGGCATTTTGGAGAATTCGATTGCCTGCTCCCAAAGACGATAGAACCACTGAGCTTTCCAGGGCAATTCGGCGTCCCTGCAGCAGATGGCCGAGGCCGCTAACTCGCATTTTTAATGTATTTTTGCGAATATGCATTCGATGCGTCTCGCCCGGCCTCGGCTCCGACGGGAAGCCGCAATTGACTTGCGGCGCTGCAGGGTGAAACAGGTCGAGGGCTCGCTCGACGGCTGGGTGTGGCGACGACTCACCCAGACCGTCCAATCCCGGACGCGGCATGGGGGGCTGCAGTGAAGAGGGCCAGACAACGATGGCCATCAGAGGTTTGGCAGGTGGATCTATAGGCGGTGGCTTGATCTCGATCTCAATTGTTAGACTTTCGACCCACGAAGCTTCTGGTCGAGATGCACAGTAAAGACCGTTGGGCAGAGGCTGGAAGGGAGATTGGTAATTAGCTCGATGCAGAAGGCGTGTGCTATTGGAGTGACGATTGAAGCAACTCTGCTAAGACAGTGCTTGTGACAGGCAGCGTGGTGCGCGTGGTGCGCGTGGTGCTATCACATGGTGTAGGTGCATAGCCTTCAGTTTAAAACGGTATGTGGACGGCGTTTACTGTCGTTTGGGTTTCAGAGATCGAGATTCAACCACGGACCAGTGGTTGCTCAAACTCTGCCGGCGCGAGACCACAAGACGAAGATCAAACACCATGGGCTCTAAATCCTCCAGCCAAAGAGGGACCCCGCAGAACCCTTCAGTTTCAAGACCCTGCCTGCCACTGCGTAATGTGTTGATCATATCACGAACAGAGGCCAGCCAAGGCGACGATCAGTCCGGAGAAGCCTGACGGTTCCTTTGACGAGCGATAGGGACTGATACCAGGAGCGAGAGCAATAAACCGATTGGCACGTGGGGGGATGTTGATCAGGACCGGCGACGTCAGAAGGCTTCCGAGAATGGCTGTGATGAGCGCTCTATGAAGGAGGGTCGCTGGTGACAGAGATAAGATTGGCCTATCCAGCGACGAGTAATGATTGCATCATGCCGCGCAATACGGGTTGGTTTTTTCAAGCCTCTGCCGAGCCGAACAACTGGGCGTACGAGAATGACGGAGGGCTGATCGAATACACAAGGTGAAACGCGAGACCATGGCACCAAAGCCCTCGTTGACGAAATGCATTTAGCCTGCACGGCGGCGGCCCCCAAAGGATAAAACAGGGTGACGTGACGTGACAGGAACTGTCCAACTGGACCAGGCCACTGGGAGCGCATCGATCGAGATTATGTTGGCAAGACTTCCATCCCGGGTGGGTTACAGAGCCGGGGAAAGGGAGTCGTAGACGTCAATACGTGTACAAAACCGGCTTCTGCACAAAGTGGTTAGAGTACCGGCAAGGTGGTGGTATCTGACCACGCCGAGCCATTCTACGAGGATTCCATGGAATGTTTAGACTGGCAGCGCATGCACATCTCGTACCAGATGAGGGAAGGGGGACAGTTCATCACCATGGCGTCCAACAGGAAGCAAATTTAGCACAAAGCGAATTGTAGCATGCAACCGAGATAGAGCCTTTGACCCCTCCCCATTTACTTTGCTTCTGTGGCTCCATCGCCACAATTAAACCTTGATGCAAGATGCGAAAAATGCCGTCCAGTCACTCTCCGCAGTGAGAAGCCGGAGGAACGCACGACGATCCTGCTGAGGGTTGTTCATAACCTAACCGCCTGTGGGTTCCAAGCGGAGCGTGTGTGCTGCTATTCCGGGAAGCTCGATATCGGAAATTGGCAGGGCCATCAGGAGTCGCCGATGGAGCTAAGCTCGTTGGAGCCTTGGCATGAAACCTCAAACCGCCAGCAAAACAAGGGGGCATTGGCGACCTCGGTAAGCAGCATGTCCAGCACACAGAAGGCCAGGGGTCCAATCATGCTGCTCAGAGGGACGGGAAGGCCTGCTCCGTCCACCGTGCCGTCCAGCCATTCGACTTGGCGTATTCCGCCGTATTCGCTCGTTTCCCACCGCCCGTCTGACTCCGTTTTGAGCCCTCGGTATACTGAATTTCACCCCTATATGCAGCAATCGAGGGCTTGCTCTCCGTCTGGGGTGCTGTAGTCTGCACTGCGCCAGCAGAGGCGAGCAAGGGGTAGTGACTCATCGGTGCAGGCGTGTCCACGGCCGTGGTTCTATCCAGGCACTCCCGTGCTGTTGCTTGCTTGCTTGCTACATGGAGCCAAGCTCCAGAGAGCTCCATGAGCTTGAAGCAGATTGATTTCAACAACATCCCGTCAGAGTCCGATGGTGAGGGACATTTCAGACACGTCCGCGCGGTGGTCAAAAATGCTTGCATTGATGACTGCGACTTGACTTTCCGATTAGTCGTACTTTATGCCCAACGCCCCGACTTCGTCTGCTTTAATCATGCGTCAACCACAATGCACAACTGGTCTGTTCCCTATCAATTTCTCGGTGAGACTGCCAAAGGTACCTGGCTGTTAGAGGACGTGCGTGGCGCGGATGCCATGCTTGAGGTGGCAGGCTGCCGTTTACCACCAACCCGCCCACACTCGCTCGCTCGCATGGAGCATAAATTAATCACACATAGTGAACATCAACAAAAAGCCTTTTTCCTGCATGACAGAGGCACTACCTAGGTGACCAGAGCCTTAGCCCAAGAGCTCAGCCCAACGGTTCAGGCCCTCGACATCAACAGACAAGGTCAGGGCCTCTTCACTGTCAGCGCCCGACAACAAAGGGACCAACCGCCCAAGGCCCAAAGGGCCCAGATCAGTGGGAAGAGAAAGAAAAAGAATTTCTCAAGGTCGTGGGTCAGTGGGCCGGAGTTGCATCTGAGGATCCGTCCCGAGAAGCCGGGCACCATCCGCATTCCAGTCCCGTTTGGTCCCTTTCACATCAGACCCATTCTGTACACGCAGCCCACAGGCAGGACCCTTGCTCACGTTCCTTGCTGACAGCGAGGCATTGGGGCATTGTTAGTTATGGTGCTGCCTGTTCAACAGTCAAAGCCCGGTGGGACACGCGGTTTGGTATCTGAATATCACAAAGGTGTCTGGAGAGGGTCATCCCTGGCTTGTGATCGTAGCGTGTTCATTGATACCCGCCAGCCATAGCCTCGAACACGCTGGAATTGCGCCAATCGTCACGGAAAGAGCATGGCCCTCCTTACTCTCCCGCTCTATCAATATGGCTCTTTGGGCACCCAATTCGTTGGCCGCGGTAGGCGTGAAACAATGTACGCAAGCTTCAAGCCCCCCTAATCATGTAGACAGCCAACATGCCATTGTATCCTCGTCGGATGACCACTCGCCGCCGTGGCTGCCGGTCGCGATCGCGATGGGCGCTTCCCAGCTGGGGTTGAACGGCTCAGATCATGGCGATATATGATAAGATGCATGACAACCGAGCATCCGGCGGCCATGGTTCGGCGGGCTGGGACGGCTCACGGCTGCTCCCCCATGCCTATGCGAGTAGCCTACACCTACTTCGTACATGACTGCCTCTGGCTTAGACATGGCGCTCTCAGCAGACAGCCCTATTTGGATCGTTAGGACATTTGCCTTTCCTATAATCCCTGTCCCCATCAAGCCCAGCTCCTGTATGATCCTCGTTTGGGTCTTGCTTCGTTTTCGTCCCTGCAAATGGCACAGGCACGGGCCCTCTCGTTTGACTCATCTCACCTCGCCAACAGCGGACAACTCAGCATGACCTAGGCGCGGGAAACATGGCGCACAAAGCCTGAGACAAAAACAACACTTCAAGGCCGACAGTAGACCCGAGCCAGGGAGGCTCCCGCAGAGTCGCAGTCACCAAAGAAAGCTTGTTGATGGCCGTCGACAGGGCTCATCCCGATTAGCCGCCCGCATGCCCCGGAGAGCGTATTCGTAGTGCCTGCAGTAGGCTCAGAACCGGCCTGCGAGATGCTCCGTCGGGTTCGGGATGCTGAAGCGCACCACTGCACTGTAATCGCGGCCCTGCCTCGCTCCTGTCAGCGATAGAGTGCCTCAGCCGACAAGAAGCCTCCGAAACAGCCGGGCGCCTCTGGTAGAGCAGACAGCGGATGAATTGGCAGGCCAGGATGGATGGCGTGCTGCCCGCTACCGTCACGCCTGGCGCTGGCGCTGGCGCTGGCACTGGTACTGACCTTCTGGCATCACCGAAATAACCACCACCTCTCTGCGGGTGCGTTCGCATAGATGCATAAATCAGACCGTCGAAACGGAGCGACGCCCAGGCCTTTACGGAGTGCCCACCAGCCAAATGTGCTTAACGTTGCATCCATTCTTAGAGCCCAAGCAGCCCAAGAAGTCTCGGGTCCAAAGGAGGTGTCCACGCCAAGGATGCTAGAGAGTCATCCATCGTTACGCCGCACGCCCCCCCTCCTCCCCCTCGCCAGCAACTCCTACACCTCCCACCTCGCGCCCGCACGCCCCTCTCTCGCTGCAACTGCGTACCTCCGCCCTCTCCGCCTTGATGCATGCGACCCGCGCAAGCCATCGCCCGCATCCCCATCTCCCCAGCCTGGGCCTTTGCCTGGGCTTGCCCTGGCTTTAAGACGCGACCGCTGCCGATCCTTACTCTATGCCGCGCACTCCCCTCGACAGTTCCGTACTCATCGACGATCTGGCTCCTCAGTGCAATACAAGCAGACCCTTCTTGTCGGCCCCATCTCCCCTTTTCATTCATAAGCCTTCGTCCCTCGCACATCTCTGCTCACCCACCTCAAACCCATACCAAGCAAAAAGCCCGTGCCTCGTTCGCAACAGCTTCTAGAGATATAACTCTCCCGCACGCCCCTCGACTCGCCTCACCCTAGAATACGCGCCGGCCCCGAAAGACTCCAGGGACCCAACATCAAACACCCTTCAATCTTCCATCGTCGTCCTCAGCCCAGTGCTTCTGCGACCAGCCAGACTAAGCCTCAGCCACCTGCAGAGCCGTGCTGCCTCGTCGCCCTGTTCAATTTACTACACCACACACCCTGGTAGCACAGGCCAGGTCCAAGTCAGCCAAGCCCCAGGGCCAGCACACATCCTATCCTCGTCCCGTCTTTCTGTCCCTTGTCTTGGAGGATATATTACATCGCCATGCCCTCCTCCAAGCACTACGACTCCTCCACCTCATCATCCGCCTCCGACTCAGACTTCTCTTCCGACTCGGCATCCGCCTCAAGCTACACACACCGACACAGCATGGACTCTGTACAGCTTCCCATCGCCTCAGTTGAGGTCCTTCGCTGCATGCGATGCGCTCGCTCCGTCGAGGCAACCTCAACCGACGACATCACCTCCATGGGCATGGTCCGCATTGCCCACAACCTCTACTACTGCGAGCGCTGCGCCAAGATGGTCGGATACAAATAAAGAGTGACAGCCCTGGCGGCTCACTCTTTTAAACAAAGTTGACGAGACCTATGGCTTCATGAACGCTTGCATTTTATTGGAGAAACCCTGCATCAACAGCTTTCGCATCAATTATCATGAATTCGATAGACTGGATAACGGACAACCTCTCCTACCCACAACAAGAACCACCAAACCCCCCCAACGGCGCAAGGTCGCCCGCGCACAATTGTACGAGCGCATCACCTCTCCGTCTCCGACGGATGAACGGGCTTGCTTTTGCCTAGGATGTGCAATATCTGCATAGCATAGCGGTCCTCTACTTACACCCGAGAGAGGCATCCCTCCCCCTTCCAAAGCAATACGCGGCACACGACAACCATTGTCACATGTGCTCGAGTCAACGATTCTTTGCGCCACACCGACACGTTGCCTGCCTGGCTCTAATACATCGGCTTTTCAAGCGATTGGACACGGCATGACCGGGACCAGGGCCTCGTCAGCCTCCCGCATCAGCAACGTCGAGGCATGCACGCTGGTCGGCCATGTGCTGAACCAAGCATCTCTCGCACGACCACCAACCCAAGCAATCCAGACAACAGAATCCTTCAAGCGGATTACCGGATTCAGGGCTTTCCCCCATTGTTCACAACCACATTTACATGTACAAAATTTTATTTTATTTCTCTCATACCCCCTTTTCATAACCCACTTGATCTTTTACACTGGATGAGGGACGCACCCTGGCAAATTCTCAACGGTCCTGTAGGATTCCTTACGGGGAACCGGTCTGTGCTGTGCATTCAGCAATTTTGTATAGGGCCTGGTGCCCGATTTTTTGTTTTTAATCTACCGAGGTCGATTTGTGGCCTCTTTCAGTTTGAGATGAAAGAAAATATGTTTAAACTCATGACTCTTATCCGTCCCTGTTCCACTGTGTTTGTTAGTGTGTATGTGTGTGTGTTTTGTGCGTGGACCCATGTTAAGCAAAAATTGCCTTGTTCAGGTTTTTTTTTTTTTTTTTTTTTTTTTTTTTTGTTTGTTTGTTGACGAGCGGCCTCCTAGGGCTCCACCTAATACTTTGTTTTGGAAAGTCAGATCATCATCAGCAACATCATCATACAATTAATCATTGCCGACCGAACGACGAACCGCCCATCCGCCCTAGCCGCATTCCCGTTCGCTTACAGGGTCCAAGTTATTTTTTTTTTACTTGTGAGGGGAGGGGGGCCGGCGGATGCGGTGGGTGGGATTCTACGAGGTCACGGATTGGACGTGGAGTCGCGCGCACTGCAGCACGGGGGCAAATATGCAGCCAAAAGCTCGACTTACACCACCGAACTCCCAACTCGCTTGTAATGGCGCATGCAGCCGCTGACGTTTTGGGGAGGTTAGTAGGGCGATGCCCTCCTCAGCGGCTGGGCGGGGGGTCGCTGGGGGACAGGCAGGAAGAACAGGACCATGAAAAAGAAAAGGGCCATTTGGAATGCGATGCGATGCGATGCGATGCGATGAGATGCGATGCAAGACCAAGGAGAAGGGGGCAAAAAATGCGTCTCGCTTGGAACATGCATATTGCAATATCAAAGTGCGCTTGTTACGCATAGCATAGGAGCGGGAGCCCCTTTGTTGGCCACCTTGTTTATTTTTCTGGGTCATTGTTTCATTGTTATTTTTTTCCTTGATTATTTGCCAAAAAAACAACATTTTTCCCTTTTCTCTCTAACCCCCCCTCAAAAGTATACCAACTCATGTGCAGCCCTGTTTTTGACGATTCCCCACTTGAAGTTTTTTTTTTTTTCTTCTTCTTTTCCTTTTTGTGTTTATTCCAGCCAACAAACGCCAAGGTGGATCCCTCTTGGGGGTGTTGATTTTTTCCCCCTCCAAGGTCAAGGCCCTGGGCTTGGGCATGGGCATGGGGGGGTGTTGAGTTTACTTTTTTCAATTTTTTCCTTTTTTTTTTGCTCCTTTGCAAATCGGACATGGGAGGGGTAGTGCGGAATGAAAAAAAAGTGTTTAGTTTTAGGGCAGGGAAACCATGCTGGACTGGGAATGGCATCATGTATCATTGCGGGAGAGGAGTTCCAAGTAGACAGACAATTGCAACGGCTTGTCTGTCTGCCGCACCTATTTTTGAACCAACCCTTCTTCTCACGTTTTCTGCACTCTCTTTTCGCTGCGCGCGACATCCGGCAAGAGGGGTATCATATTGCCATGTTGCGCGTCTGGCGGCAGGCATATGGGATTATCATTTGTGAGAGCGCCTGACGGCACCCTGCAAAGGCACGCTGCCAGCGAATCCACGACTCCATTTTGGAACCCCCCTAACCAACTCAAAAAAAAAAAAAAAAAAAAAAAAAACGCGCCAGTGCGCAAGAATGGATGCAGGTCTTAGGACGGATAGCCGATGGGACGCCGCTGGATCATCTCTTTGTTCGCCTTGAGTCCGTTCTGTGTCTCAATCGACAGGTCCAGGCCCTTGCCCCATGCCCGCCTCGGGATAGGAACGCACTTTGTTGGAGTAAAATGGAAACCAAGGCTTACCTCTGTGTCATTTGACATGCTACTTGCTCTTGGACTTGTCATTTACTGATAAATAGGCTAGCTCGAGTAGAGCCAAATCGGCCGCGGCAACACAAGTCTGGCTTGGAATGCCTGATGTCCGTCTCATTGCATGCCGCCATCCCCCGCACGCCGCCCAATTTACACTCTTCTGAGTCCGTTCTGCGTAGAGGCACGGGCGCCTATTTCGTCCTGTTGACACGTACGAGTAGAAATATGACCGACATGACATGCCAGAAGGAGGTCCAAGCCAAGACGTCTAGACCACGCCGGCGCGGAACGAGCACGCTGCCATGGACGAGGCGGGCCACGGATGTAGACGTTTCCGTGGGCGGGCGCGGGGGGCTTGCTTGCTTGCTTGCACAAAATTGCACACATGCCATCCATTTTCTGCTAGCCCCATCGTAAATCTCGGGAGACAATTGGCCAAGATCAGACAAAGAAACCTGGAGCTGCCCCGACCCTTCGGCTCCGGTCCGGTACTCGCCCAGGTTAGCCTGTCGGTGGCTAAGACCCAGGCGTAAACAACCAACCAACAACACGTCCGTCCATGTCACGTAGCATATCGGGTGGATGGGAGGAGTGAGAAAGAAGGTTTTCTGTCACTGACGATCTGTGCATGCATTTCGTCGCATCCCATTTGCGATTACGAGCAAGAGAGTTAGTTGTACATGCGTTTCTGCGCCGTTTGTTCCGTCGCATTGGTGCCGTATGACGGATCCATTTGCGTCATCATGGCAGCAGGCGTTGTGGCCTGGTTTCTGGTGTGTCCCCGGGTCCAGCCGGAATGGCGGTGGTGTGGTGTATCTTGGGAGACCTTTGTGGTGATGTGATTCACGCAGTTTGGACGTGTGTTGTCTTAGACGTTGTTTCGTTTCAAGCGCACTGTCTCTGTCTCAAAATAGACCGGCCAGGGGGGGTTCACCATCTGGGAGTGGTGAGAACCGGGATGCGAGCAAAGCCATGACGGTAATAGCAACCGACTGGGGTTTAGGAGGGCTGGACGCCAGGAATGAGCGCCAGGAAGGGCAGGGGGGCCAGAAGCAGGGCTACGGGGGACCAGGCGATGCAGATACGAGCGAGCGAGCAAGCTCCTCGCCCAAGGCACGAACTGGCCGGGAATGAGCGGGCGGGCGGGCTCGGCCTCTCTGTCGGGGCGGCGTTGTTAGCACCGATTATCCACGGCCATGGGGCGCCAACATGGGATTTTGGAAAGGCAACATGGCAAAAGCCACGGCTTTGCTTTTGCGTCCCTCGCCGGGAATTCGGCGTGCGGACGCTCGGCATTGGCTGCGCAGAGAAGAGCCGAGTGGAGCGAACTGGCGCTTCTGGGGACTGCGACTGGGACGAGCTTGAGATGCCTCAACGCATGTCTCAATCGAATCTCATCTCTGCGTGTGAGGATTGGCGAGTCTGGCGTCTCGGTCCACAGGCTTGTCTCTGGCACCTCTGCGGCCAAGCCCACCGAGCTTCTCACCGGTCTAGTGAGACAGTCCCGTCAAAACGTCATGTTTGGCCCCATCGTGAATCGTGAGAGCATCGAGAATCAAATCTCCCAAGCTCGTAGCCATTTCCAGCTCATCAAACAAACTCCGGCCTCCTTTCCTGCCTGACCACGTTCACCACACACGTGCGGCCAATCCAGGCCATGGTCGGGCCGGGCCCCGTTTAACCTTTTGTGCCATTCTGCTTGGCACCCGCGTCGCTCTGGTCCCCGGCTTGCCGCTATTCCCAGCGAGTGCGACAGTGCAACAGAAGCAAGTGAGTGTCCTTGTGGACTCGACTCCCCGGCCGGTTTAGGTAGTGTGTGGCTTGCATGCGGACGATGTCATCGACGGGGGATGGGGGGCGTGTGAGGGCACCACCCCAATCGTAGGGCAGAGGGTCTGAACGGGCAGCAGTCGGGAAACCGAGCACCAGCTATGACGTCGAGGACTACTGTATACTGGCGCCGCGATGCCAGCTCCAGCTCCTTGGCAGCGGCAGAAACAGCAGCAGCAGCAGCATTCACGCCGCCGTGCATATGGGCGAGGACGAGGACCATCGTGGGTGAGGTGAGTTTTTTTTTTTTTTTTTTTGGCGCCCTCACCGGCCAAGGTCTGTGCAGGCTCGGTGCGCACAGTATCTCGGGAGATCATCTGAAGATCCCTCTGCAGAAGCAAACTACGTACGTTATGGATCTTGATGGTAATGTGAACAATGCCATTATTTCTTGTCGCCGTGACCACTTAGTGCATGTATGTCTTGGACATTGCTGCTACCCTCCTTCTCCTCCACCGCCTACGCTCGAATCACGGATGCATTCATTCCCGCCCTGCACCCCCAACCACCGCCAATGCAACTCATCCCCCTACATGCGCCAATTTCCCCCATTGGGAATGCCCTCACCAAACGCCCGCCAGCGACACCCATTCCATTACGCTGGCCCCGGTCCCGCAAAACCCCTGCCTCGCTGTCTGTTTCGTCATCCCGCGCCGCAGCACCCTGTGACCTCATCGTGCGTCCCTGTCCGCTGCCATTGCATGCCTGCTAGCGACCTAAATGGGATCGAGATGCAGCTACGAGACGCCTGAGCAGCGGTCTACCCAGAGCATACAGGGACCTAGGGGTGTGGAGCATCAATGTGAGACTCGCCATGAGGCTGAGAATCTGTGTCGTATTGGCGTAATGGACGATGCAGGGCCTGCGGTTGGACGGTGTCTTGTACCAGAGTGGCGGGTGTACCACTTGTTGAATGGACCGCTAATTTTTGAGGCTGCACTGCAACTCCAACCCGATAAATGCAATTTGAGGCCCGCCGTTTTCTTGATTGATACAGTTTTGCCTGTCGACGCCGTATTCAACGGTGATGATGAAATCGCTAACGGAATGACACAAGTCTTCACTACAATGACATAAATATTTCCTAGCCATGACATAAATGATTCCCAGCCATGACGCAAATGATTCATAAACATGGCTTTGGCGAATAAGCGATTCTCAACTCCTTCATTGATTGGCCCAACAATGTGCCTTTGTTCAACGCCAGACTCCCCCATCTCAGACATTACAAGCCCACTCATTGACTGAAGGCTACATATACCATATATTCATTCAATGCGTGCGACCAATCTCAGTCCTCCATTTTTGTGTCTGTCTCTTTTCCAAGGTTCTTCAGCAGATAGCTGCGCTTAAAGTACTCGTTGGGGTGCACAATAGTTTCAAGTTGAGACTGTGTCATAACACCCTCATCCTTGGCCTTGCGGATTTCTGGCTTGTGGAGGAATTCAAAGACGCTGCAGCTTGTTAGCAAATGGTAATGTTCCAAATTCCAGCTCGTAAACGTACCGGTTGCATGCCATGTGGAATTTTTGTTTTTCCTTATCTTCCTTGATGCCTTGGATCACAGATCGATCATTGACACCCATCGCCTGCACCAACGCAGTGAGGTTTTCCATATTGAAGTGTCTGTACGGGCATCCGTGGGCCTCCCCAGGTCCTGGAGGGTGTTCGGTGAGAATCTTTTGGCACGAAAAGGGACTATAACCGCCACCCCTTCGGTTTGAATCGCCTCCCACATCACCGTACGCGTGTCTCACATTGTAGCGGTATTCCTTGTTGAACTGCTCGTCAGTCAACTTGCTGAAACCAGTCCTCCAAAATAGCAAACACTCTTCCAGATTGAGACCCATTCCCTTAAGGAAGAGTGTGTATTGGAAACGTCCGTAATGCTTGAGATGAGCATCTCGTCGAAGTGAGCGATGCAAGTGTGACATGCATGCGGGAAAGTGTTGTGATAGGTTGTCAACATTGGAAGCACTAATCTGCGCTCCGATTGCGACAGAGCCAGACGTGTAGGAAGAATCTGGAGTAATGAAGTTTTTGGAGAGATGGTTGAGGATAGGAGTGAGACGGTCGTCTTCGTCTAGTCGTGGGAGAGCGCGGGCGGTCAACTGCAGGAGTCAGTATATGATTTGTGCTCTCAGCTTAGAACACATACCTCGAGTTGTCGGTCTAGTCGTGTTGTAAACTCTGCTACAACCATACTCGCTTGTTCTCGGCCAGGTACAAAGGCCTTTCCACCTTTCATGAAGACCCTGCGGCTCTCAACCAGCTCAGGTACTCGTTCCCAGTCCACCTTGAACCAAGTGTCCTCTTCACTGCCACCCTTCCTAAGAGGTGCCATAGCAGCCAATTCTGCAGCGTACTCATGTCTCTCGTCTTCTGTGACTGACTCCCACCAATCCAGATCGAGCCCTGACACGAACTCAGCTCGTTCAGTTAGATCGTCGTCATTGAATCGCATTCGGAAGAGTATGGTCTCGACACGAGAAAATCGACGCCGCAAGTCTTCGGTGGAAGAGAATGCCAATCGTAGGATGAAGTGGCTGTAGTGGTCCTTTTGTCGCTGAGCCCAAAGTTTTGGAGATCCCGAGCTCGCCCTCTCCAACGGAAGATACTTTTCCAGAATGGGCTTCATGTAGGCAGCCGTCTCAGCGGGAGTCTTGTTGCGGAATGAGCATGCTTCCAGCTCGGCGAGCACTGCGGTCGGTCAGCGTTTTTTTTCTCCATCTAGGTTGCATGCACCATACCCCTCAGGCGGTCAATCGCCCATTGCTCAAACTGCTCGAGGGTGATGTCGGCCGTAGGGGCCTCCGAGTAAAAGTTGAGACGATGGGGGTAGTCGAGGTTCTTGTATTGGGGGACAGCAAACTGCTTTTTACGGTGGTCGAGGACATTTCGCCTCTTGGGATCGATTCGATTAAAGTCTTGTCGCAACATTTTTGCCTTGTGCTGGCCTGGGTATGTTGTTGTGGTGATGATGTGGGTGATTTTCGTCTCCAGTGGCAGTGGGAGGCGTAAAGTGGAAGACGCGCCTCGACGCGTTGGCGCGGTGCTGTGGCGCGTGGGGCTTCAATTAAGCGTCGCGACCAGACAACAAATCAGAGCACCCCAAAATTGCGGCGCTTCCTTATGCAAATTATCCCCGTTTGCATACAGTTGGTTAATACATTCATTTTTGGATGATTGGCGCGTATTTTCCAAACCGGTTGAAATACGATATTGAAAATAGGTGTGCACTTTTGTATAAACTTGTTCGGTGATGGCATCATTAGAAGCTTTTCTAGTTCTAGCACTCTTCAGCATTTGTTTGCAAAGCACCTGTCCATTGTAGATACAGATGACTTTGACTTGGTCGCTTTGTTGCCTAGAGAAGTGACAGCCAACAGCATATCCAGAAAGTGCTTGATCGTTCCATGACTACATAAGTAGTTTTCGGTCCTGCAAGTCTTCATCCCTTCACAACTCGATTGCATGACCGAAAGATCTGAGAGTTCAGAAGCTCTTACATTTTCCAACATGACCGCCATATTGCAGTCAGAAAGTATCGGTGTTGGTCAAAACTTATCAAAGCTATTTTCTGCAATATCTCCAGAAATCCTTCTCCTCATTTCCGAGCGTCTCGCACTTTCATCACGCCTTACTCTAACTTTGACATGCAAATCTCTCTTCGGAACTCTCTATTCGGACAGTAAAATACCGCCACTTATAGAGCCAAAGCCCTGCGCGGTCGGGTAGGTGGAATCATCCATACCAGGTCGGTTCTTTTGCATGATTTGCGAGCGTCTATGTCGATTTGGCCCTGCCAACCCTTTGGGTTGGCAGGGCCAGGCACACCGCAGCTGCGGAACCAAGTGCGACAACATACCCAAACGGAAGAGCTCTGAGATATCTAGCTGTAAGAAACGATGACCGTTCTTCAAATCTCTGGAACCTACTCGCACTGGACTAGAGCTCGAATACTCTGAGGTACATTCAGATATAAATCGCCATTTCTACTAAGAAGACTAACGTCTCCTTATTCAGGGCCTTGAGCGCTATTTCATGCAAGAGACATCCCTCTCGAAAACGGCTAGCATATCTTAGAACATTTCCCCCTTGATCGCCACTGGACAGTAAGAGAGTTTGTTCAACCAAAGATCATGGAGAAACGAAACCCCACCACTCGCCTACTCGATGGAGATTGCACGAAATGAAAGAAGAACTTCTAGAATAGGCCACCGCAAGTCAATTAGATGAAAAATATGAAATCATAGTGCTATCACTTCGGAAGGTCAGTCATAATAACTCTGTGAAGATAATTAACTATGAGCTGTACCTGGCCCGGCATCATCAGATTTCTCATCCCGCAGTGTCTCAATCCGACCTCCGACGCTTTCTTTGCTCTATTAATTTACTTGTATGCCGACACGTGTGGAATTTTCATGGGCGATCTCCTGGAGAGCCCGGTCAACGATCTGCCAAGGCCATCACCAACTTAATCGTTCTGACAAACCATTCCTTGACTGAGATAACTAAGGAGTCTTGTCGGTACGGCTTCTCTGACAATATAATTTCGATTCGTGGTAGGAAAGGCAGTATTCCGTGGATCTTGAGCAGGAAACTCACATTGCATATGCATCTTTCGCGGTTCCCACGTTGATTTTCCGTGGTATTGTCTAAATAAGTTGGGAAGTCGGGCAGTCCGCCCCAAAATATCGCCCTCTGAAGCTGGTGATGTATGGAAGCAGTGACCCCGGGTCAATGGCGAATGCGTTGATGAACAAAGTTGGAAATGGCTTCAACCTGGATAAAATTAGACTTGATGTTGGCTCACCCATAAACCCTCTATTGCTATTATTTTATCCTTTTGGCCAATTTAGAAGCATTGAAATACCAAAGTCAAACTTGAAAAGGACCCCGTTCATTATGTCCAAGCCTACATCAGTGTACAATGCACCACCCGAACTTTCTAAATAAAATCAATCATGATCAATACTACGGGGAAAAAAAATTGAAATAAAATAGTGAAATATCTCATGTAATTTTAATCATTCCGTTTCTTGACCCCCATAATCTCTTTTTTAGTAAAAGAAGTGGGATTCTTTGGAATAATTTGGAAGCTCCACTGTGTGGTCACCAGCCCTTTGACACGTTCACCTACCCTATAAACATCAATTTAATGGCTGGTGCAGCTCTTGTATTGTTCTGCTGTGTCTGACAAGGTAGTCTAAGTCGAATTAATGAAAACTTAAGTCCAGCTTTCATGTATAGGCTATATATTTTGAGCTGGGGAGCATGAATATTAGAGTAATATCGCAAGCCTTGTATCGGAGGTGGCGTTTCAGCAAATCCACTGTTTTTTCGCTAATCATCAAACCTACGGCGCCATTCCTTTACTCACTCGACAGTAACGCTCCAAGAACTCTCTTTGTTCATCATTTTATCAAAAGATGCCATCACCATGCATCGCTTGCGTCGAAAAAGGGTGCCCATAAGGCCCAAACGCTGCCTCTCCATGATCCCGTTCAAGATTCCGCAGGATGCAAGTTCCCACTTCCCCGCCTCTCGCTCAGAGCTGACCGCCACTAGATCACCGCTGAAATCCGTCCCAACTCTACCTCGTTACTTCTGCTCAAGCTCCCACCGGAAATAATTGCGCAGATTTTTGAGCAGGTAGAGTCAATTACCGATGCTGTCTGTCTAGCAGTATCTTGCAAAGCTTTACTGAGTATATCGGCCCTGTGCAAACTCCTGGTACCTGATCGCGTGATGCACATGGCCGGGTGGGTTCCGAGACACCGGGACCAGGACGCTGAGCGGTGTATTTGTGTTAACATGGACGCCCTACTCCAAAGACTCCGGCTACGAGATGAGCGTGGCCGGCCAAGCCGTGCTTGGGGACTCTGCGTCGACTGCGTGAGATTTCTCCCGACACGCAAAACCTACTGGCATGACCTGCGACCTGAGGTGAATCTTGTAGAATGGGAGAAGGCCGAGGGGAATAAGTGGAAGAAGACGGTTGAATATTTCTCAAACGGCGTCAGGCTTCAGTGCCCATTGTGTGTTATTAGAGAGTGGAATTACATGGAGGACCTCTTCAATCAGCGTCGCGCTGACGCACCTGCGCGAAATGGTGAGAATGATCGGCAATAGCCGCATCAAAGCGGCTTTGTGGGCTGCCAGGTCAAGGTCAGTCATCTGGTTTTATGGTGGCCATTGTGCGGAGATGGCCGCGGTAATTATACTTAATTCCTAAGATGACTGCCATCAATTTTGCAACGGCTTCACGATTGACGCGATGGCCAGGAATCCGACTCAAAGCCGCCAGTGGTTCGCATACTTGAAAAAACAGTGCATGTGATTCGCCTTTTTCAACTCGTCGCCCCATGACCAGGCATACAAAGCCCACAAAGCCCGCAAGGCGCATCCGTAGTGCAACCTCGTTTACGTGCGCATGACGGGGCGATTCCTAATTCTCAGCCCCTCCCTGCTGCAACGCTGGTTGGCTGCGGCATGCTGACTACTGCTAATCCATTCGAATCACCTTCTATACACATTTAGGAGCAGCATTTTCGTCAAAAGCCATCTTTTCATCTGGAAAGCTGATTCCTCATTGTTGTGGCAACACGCGAAACGCCTGTTGCCCGCGGTGAGATTGCGCTGTGACCGATGCAATTGGGCCGGCCCAGCCATCCCAGTCGCCATGACGCAACCAATTGATATCCCGGTCAAGAGGAGCCGTCTCCAGGCTGCAACTCTCGAGAGATCCATCTTCCCGCCAGACGAGGGTCCCTACTTTGGATACATCGAGCTCTTCGGAAGGTGAGCATGAGACATTCTCTCGCCGGCCATACTAATCGACTCTAGCGGGCACGTCTACCGCGCTCTCTCTTCTGGCTCTGGCAAATATGTCGAGATTGGAGACAGGTTCTCACTGCCTAGCCTGTCCTTTATTGTGGAAAAGGATAGATTCTCAAAAAGCATAACTGTGGAGATAACAAGTCTCGGCCTCCAACAAGCCGTTGGCCTTGCCATCCAGCACCCTGCCTCGTTTGCACCTCTGGAATTGGACTTTAACACAATCCTTTCCAAGTATGAAGCCCTAAAGGCCCACCTCGCTGAATTACGTGAAAGATATCCCTATGATGATGTGACATCTGAAATGCAGCTCCTTGTCGAGGGCCTCCTGCTGGAGCGCGCATTGTATGATGGCATGAACATGGATGGCCTCCGGCAGCGCCAAATCCTTTGTGCCTCACATTTACAAGATATCCATATACAAAATGTCAGCAATGGATTAAACGAAATCGAGGACTGCTTTGAGCTCGGCCTTGTTCCAGATAATGATACCGTGAAATATCTTGAGGCGCTCAATCTCAGATATGCCGATCTTGCACGCTCGGGCAACTACGCAGAGCTTCGGAACCTCTGCGAACCCAAAGTGCGGTCTGGTGAGATTGAAATCCAGTACGACCAAGCCCTACTCCTTGAAGTGCTCGATAATGGTTACCTGGATGTCTACCGGTACATTTTGGACCTGATCGACCGCACGAAAAAGCCCAACACCGAGATTCAAGATTCACAATATCCCGACGTCACATATGACCCGATGTATGTCGCCATTCGCCTTGGCCAGATTGAGGCAGTACGGCACCTTATTGGAGATGACCATGAAACCTTTGAAGGGTATGTCCAGGACGATTTTGAAGGCCCTCTTGACAAGGACCGCATCTTCACGCCCCTTTACGCCGCCACGTATTGGCACCAGCTGGAAATCGCGCGTCTGCTGCTGAAAACTGGACCTGTCTATTTTGCAGGCATGCCGCAAGCCACGGCGCTGGCACAGCAGAATGGGCTGATGGACATTCTTCAATTATTCATGAAGTATCCGCAGCCATCTACGCCTGCCACGTTTGTCTGTGACATATTGCCCCAACCACCGTCCTCCCAGTTCCAGTTTTCAGTATCTCCACAGAGTCTACAATTACCCATGGCTTCTAGTTCAAGTCCCCAAGGGTCAGTGAAGAGTGTCTCAGGGATAACAAATGCTTTTTCTGGCCTTGATACCAATACTTGCTTTCAGCCTGCAAGTTTTGCATCCACGAGCACCCTTGGGCCCTCCGCTTCATCACAGTCATTCATGACTGTTGAATTTCCTACGCCACCCACCCTATCCCTTCTAGTGGATCCGGAATTTGGAAACAATTATTTCACAGGGAGTCATATGTTCGAACCATTCACTCCATTCCACGTTCCGTCTATTCAATACACGAGTACCCACAAGGCCCGCCAGCAGCTCGGCCGCGACTTACTGCGGAGACTAGAAGGGCGGTGCAATGCGCTGAGAGCATTGTGTGGCCGTCACCCGACTTCGGAAGCCTTTGCTGAAGTGGCAAATTATTTTGGCACAGCCCAGGCAGCCTGGAGGTCAGGAATTGACCGCCTTCGAGACATCACAAGGAACAAGGCGCCGTCCAACCTTGTGGAAATTCTTTTGTTACTTTTTTTTGCTGATGTTTTGGGGTGTGTCAAATCGCCCATGGGGGAGGATCTAGAACTCGAGTATGACCCACCGTCTCTAGTGTATTATCTCGCTAATCAAGATCTAGATTCACTAACGACCTCGGTCGATGGAGAACCTTACTGCATGGCTTTGAAAGAAGCATGTTTGACGAAATTGTTTGCGCCGTTTGGGGCATTGAGTTTGTTCCAACTTTGAATATGCCAGAGAATGATGCATGCGAGCTGTACCGCTTCCAAGAATTGATACAAAACTTGATATCCATGGAGGAGATAAAACCACTTAAAACTAGATCGTCAGGTAGTCGTTTACAAGCAATTCAGCAACAGCTTAAGAAGCGGAAGTGCAAGACAGGGCGGATGGGACGAGTAAATCGATCACCAATACAGCCGGTGGGCAGTTTCCAGAGCATTGGCAGCGTATTGGGGAGATTGACATATGATACGGACGAGTTTCATGAAGACGATTTAGACTTGGGAGAGTTTATAGACCTGGATGCGTTGGGAGGGCAAGTTGATGAAGTGACAGAATCGGCGGTTGAATGGAAGAACGTGCAGCCAATTGTGGTGCTTGTGCTGGCATCGGTGGCGTTTTCAATTGCATTGACGACCATTTCTGGTAAGCAGGGCACTGCACAGCTTGATTAATGACTAACATGCACAGTCATCCAAGATGGACCCGAGGAGCAAAGAAGGAGACCGATCCCACGAGCATCGCCTGGTTATGGTCGGTCGTGTGCCGTCGTGGAAGGGTTCCTCAGCTTCCAGCCCGAAGATAATTTCTACGACTCAGGCATTGACGTTCAATCCGCAAGCGAAGAATGGTCTAGCCCGTATATACGGGAGATGAAGAAGGCTAGCCAACGCAACTCGCGGCTTCGATCGCTGGACCCTGGCCAAGGCAAATCAGGGCGGCTGATGGCAGCGGCGTCGATGAGTAGTCCCAGGTATGTAAGGCGAGATTGCAACGCTAGGGAAAGCAGCTGACACTCGAGGCAGCGGTTCGTCGTTCATGTCTACCGACTTTTCGTCGCCAGACACGGCACGCACAAAGGAGCGGCGCGCCAAGTGTGCATCGTGCCACAAGACGTTCTCCAGCACCAGCAACCGCAACAAGCACATGCGCGAGGGTTGTTCAAAAATAGAAAGGACTGGATACAAGTGCGGCAATGAGATGTGCAAGAAGGTGCTCACTACAAAGTGGTATCGGGATCGACACGAGCAGACTCGGTGTCGGTTCCGTTGAGGTGCAAGGCGCGGAGCGAGTGCCGCGCGCGATGCCCAAATGAGAAGGAGTACATAGGGGGTTGACGGCGGCCCAGTTGAATGCCAACACGACAGGTCAACATGATGGACATGAGACGATATACGGGGGCCGGAGGGATGACATTTGCAGCCGACGGGAGGCGCAGAAACTAATACTACTTATTACTGGAACCCTTGCTCCTCGAAAAATATGGTTGAATTGGGTAGTGATCTCCCGCTGCCGAAATCGAGTTACCCCCCGCCACGTCTGCGCGCGGCCGCCGAGTGTTGTGGGTGAGATCCACTGCTGAATTTCCGTGGGTGTCCACAGGGCTGCGTCTACACTGGATACGACCTAGAACAGCGACAACTGTGTCGTTGGGGCTCTCAATTGGTCGTTGAGTCTGTCGCAACTCGAAGCCGGTTTGCCTTGAGGCCCGACCCAAAGATGGCGCATTGGAGAGAGCAGGCAGATGAGACACCATCCGCCATGGAGCGCACATGTGGCGAGCCATAGGGGCCCCATCTTGATCGAGGCAGCAGGCGAGGCGGGTGGCTTGTTTTGCCATTGGAGGGGACGGGAGAGGGGGGCGGGCGTCTGGCGGGGAGCGGGGACTTTGCGGCCGGTTTCAACGGCTGGGGGAGGACGTGAAGCTACTGGCACTGAGAAGTGCAACTATTTACGACGACACGGGGATGGTTATGGAATGGGCATAGAGGTACATGGAGATGAACAGGTCCGGGCCACTCCCGACAAGGTGGGAGGACCAAGTAAGTGCTGTGCGCCGCTGTACCTTAATCACTGCTTTCCAGGCCCGCGGGAGCTGGCCAGTGCTGTTGGTCGGTCGCTGGGCAGTCGTGCATACCCTAACCTACTTACTGTATGTACACATGTATCTGCTAACTAATGTACTGTCGCAGAGCGCCTTGGTGCCCCGTGCGGTCGCTTCCAGGGGTGGGGGGGCACTGCACTGCACTCGCGCGCGGGTCTAATCGCTGCGCATCCCGTGATTGCCGTTGAGTGATTTGGATTTATTCTATAGTGTCATGTCGCCCGTGTCGTCAGCGTTTGATGCATCATTTTGTTTCTGCGTCTGACAGCATCCGTTTGAAGCGAGATTCCCATCTCGGGATCCCCTCCACCGGCGACTTTTCCCCCTCCTCCGCTGGGCCATGCCATGCCATTTGCATGCAATGCACAATATGCGATGCAGTGCGGGCGTGTCAGTGGGCGAGGTGCCTTGTTCGGCCAAAGCCTAGACTGCAGCGCGCAGGGTGTTCTACCGGGGCCCGGCAGGGGTCTCATAGGGCAGAGTCCATAGGGCTGAACTGCCTGAGGCAAGGCCGTGGCTCAGCACGGGGCAGGGCGCCAATCATAGCCGGTGGTGCTCCACCAGCGTCGATTGATGATGCCCTTTTCGATGGTAACGGCTCCTGCGAAGCGTGGATCCCAAGCCAGCCTTCGGAGACTTGTGAGGCATGATGGGATGCCCATGCTGGACACACACGCCATTCGCGTGGTTTCGTCTGTTTTCGCCGTCGCCAGCTAGACGCCCTTTTGTAAAACACTAGCAGGGGGCGCAGGGCGGGGGGAACATGATGCATCACCACCACCATGACCACCATCATGACTGCGACGCGAGAGTTTTCTCTTGGAGCGACATGTCCCTGCTGACCGCCGCCGAGCAAGCGCCCACCGCGACGGAATCACAGGCCCTTGGCCCCCACTGAGCTGATCGCGACGACATGGATCATGCCTTGTGCACCATCTGCCATTGTCCACGGCCAACGCAGTGAGTGGGCGGTGGGGGCCAGTCACCTTACTCGCTTGATACTCCCCTGCCACTCAAGTTGTTGTACCCCGGCTCTCAAACGGCCACCCTCCGGCTGCCTCTGCCTGGACTGACGAGTCCGCAGCAGCAGCATTGCAAGAGGGGAAACAACCCGCGAGCGCACACCACCACCCCTACGGATTTCCCGCGATAGAGGCACGTACGGAGTTCCGGTGCAGTGGTACCGTGCCAGTCATCTTGGATACTGCACCGCAGACAGCCTTGGGGATACCCACCACCCACCACCCACCACTGACCACGCCCCTCCAACCTTCCGAAGCGCCTCCAAATCGTTGAGATATCGTTGTCGGGTGTCGTCATTTCTCTCATGAACCCCTGTTCGCCAATAATTTCCCATCCCGCAAACACTCTAAACCTTAAGTTTCTGTCGGCGCGCCAGTTTCACTGCCTTTGTCCGCGAATACTTGAAGCCATCGTCCCTCCTCGCCTCTGCCCCCGACATATCTCACATCTCTACTGTCTCTACCTAGCGAACATCACCAACCTGCATGGCCATGGAAGCCACCGGCGTCTTCCCCACTGCGCGTAACTCAACCCCAGGTGACTCTGACGACACCGACATCAGCATGCCTCGGTCAATGCCTCGTAAGCGTATCCCCAGCCAGGAGTGGGAGAAGAAGCGTCCCATCATCACCAGGCTGTACCAGGAGGAAAAGAAGTCTCTCAAGGAGGTCATGGAGATCCTTGAGCGGGAACACCACTTTACAGCAACGTACGTGCCCATCAGCTCTCTCACCTGCCTTCATCTCATACCCACTCACCGTATCGAGACCATCCTTTTCTAATATCGTCCAGTGTCAAAATGTACAAGTCGAGAATCTGGAAGTGGGGGCTCGATAAAAAGCTCAAGAGCGACGAGGTCCTAGCCATTCTCATCCTCAAGACGGAGCGTGATGCCCAAGGCAAGCCCTCCGAGTTTACAATCCGAGGTCAACCCGTTGATCTTGACAACATAAATCGCTACATCCGCCGGAATCCCTCCCTCGTTGCCCGGTTCCGAGCTGGCGAAGTACCCAGCATCCAAACAACTCTCGAGGTCCAATGTCACACACCTTCTCCAGCCCCAAGCCCTGCTCCCTCACCAGCCGAGATGAAACCTGTTGAACAGGTTCTCACCTTATTTACAGATTACGCGGAATCATGTTTTGCAAACGGCATCTGGGACTACGAATACAACTCTTTCTGTATGAGCAACCTGCCCGGGGACCGAAGTGACGAGTTGTTTGAGCGCGTCATGACCAGCTTCGCCTTGGTGAATCGTTCCATGATGCGAAAGGACGACATTTCCATCAGTGCAATTCTTAACCCGGCATTTGAGTCACTCAAGGAGATCATCGCCTCTGAGAGCCCCGTGTTTGTCGCCCGCACAGCATGTCTTTTGTGGTATCTGGACCGGAACCATAAAAACGATCTTTTACGAATCGTAATGGACTATTTAGCTGGTCTCGTCCCCATTGTAATTGGTCATGAAAGCCCAATGGTGCACATTTGGAACATCCTGGGCTCGCCGGAATTTACTGAGTACTCTGAACTTGCTTTGCGGCTGTACTCGACCCTGATACCACTGATGGAAAAGCGAGTTGGGCCGGCCAACTACCTAACTGCTATTTTGTATGGCGATCACATTGACTGCCTTCTTGGTCATGGCCGCTCCTCCGAGGCGCTTGCGGTTGCTACCAGCTACCGTGCTCGGGCTGACGCCACAGGTATGCAGCACACCTGGCTCATTGAGCTAGCTGTTGCACAGACAGCGGTGCTGTGCAAGGCAAAGGAAGCTGAAGGCAAGTTTGAAGAGGCAATGGAGTGCTTACAATCTCTCAACAACGAGTACAATATGGGGGAAGAGCAACAGGCCGTGGTCAACATCCAACTTGGCAATTACAGCTACCGGGTGGGTGATTATGCCTTGGCCGTTCAACGCTTTCAAGAAGCAACGCGGTTGGCGGTCGCAAGCGATGGTGACCAGCGCTTACTTCTGACCTGCTTGGCGAACCTGGAGCGCGCCCTCTCCAAAACGGGCCGAGATGTCGAGGCCGCACGAGCACATCAGTATCGACTCGGTCGCCTTTCCGTGTTTGCCAGAGAAACAAGCTCGTTCGCCAACCTCCACTCCCAATGGAGGGAGCCTTGCCACTCGGAGACTTCTGCCGCGACGACTAGCCCCATTGATGAGTCTTGCGGGAGTACCATGGAGATGCCTGATTGGCTCTGGGCCACTCCCGACGTAGCACAGGTGCCGAGCGTGCTCCCCGTGATGGGCATGACATGATCCTCGTCTGGGTGGCTCAAATAAGTGGCTGCTTACGGCTCAACGAGTACGTTGGCTTTGGGAGTATGGGGTATTGGACCAGGGTCTATTTTTCGGGTGTGTCTTTTTCTCTAACTGTATTATACCCAAAAGGGCTTCATTTTTCACGAATATTACGACGTAGGGGTGTTATAACGGACGCGAATATATGGCCTGTTGCATACATAAGCACAGGACCACAGCATTTGGTGGTGGCGCACGACAGAAATTGGTTGGGTCATTTTGAGCGTTGCCCTCTGGGGCCAATGGAGCATTGCAAAGGAGAGATAGCAGCATTCCAGAACAATGTGCTGATGGAAGGGAATATATTCTTAGAAAATTTAATGCGTTTTTGAAAGAAGCCACAAAGTCGCACGTGTGTAACACGTTGGTATCCATGGGTTGCAGCTGACAATGACTGCAGCGGCGTCTATGGCAGCGGCGTACTTTGCATCCGCGACATACATCTCCTATCTCCCGGATGACGTGGCTTCTGGGCGGCGATAACATTGTATGGCATGTTTAGGCGAAAATTAGACGCCATGATATGTCACTCGGCGAGAGGCGTCTTATGCGTCATGTCCTGACAGCAGCATCTTGCCTCTGCTTACTTGATGGCGCCATAGAAATAAATGTACGCAAGAAATTAGTCGAGCGGACGTGCAGAACTAGCGGCAATTGTAGAGAGCAACTCCTCTGCTATGTGAAACATCTTACGGTTACAGTGGGCGTGCGCTGAGGGTTTGGAAACCAACTCCTTTGAAGATGATTGCAGTCGGGAGGAGAAAATCCTGAGTGGTTTATATTTTTAGCTTCTGCATGGTAAATCCCAATGGAGACGGGCAATTACTACTTGGTGATGATTCGTGAAGAAAGAAGAACAGTGATAATGATGATCACGGTTAAAGGTTGGACAGAAGTCCCATTGTGAACACCTTCTTGGTTTGGTCGATTGCCATGATTTACCATTTTGTTATGGGGAAGGAGGACGCCTTGCGCAAAACAGGGTGGAAGACATATAAGCCAACTTTGAGGAAGTGGTGACAGAGTATATACGACTGCCTGAAAGGGGTAGCTTTTTGAGTTGCTATATGCTTAACTCTAGATGTGTCGCTGACTAAGAAGCACATGGACTTCTAAGAAATTTTAAATTCGTAACTTATACGGTTAATGTTTGTTTAATTGTCTAGACTGATGAGAGGCATTGAGTCGATTGAGGGCTGAGGATGTCTCTTGTGGCGCCAAGCCTCCTCACCATGAGTACATAGCCGCGGTGTGATCCAGAATGACGCAGGAGTGAGATAATTCATTCTCTTGGAACTATTAGATAGTGCGAGATCACATATATTGAGCATCTATAAAGCCTAAGAAGATAACATTGGTGGAACGGAGGTAGAGACTAATACCTAAAGTCAATAGAGCGACGATATGATATGGAGAGATGATAGATATCAATACCAAAATGTAAATAAGGTGTCATTCTCATTATTACCGAATCGCGATCAATATATTGCATGTTGTGGAAGGTTGTTAGACGCCACAGACAGTAGGCCTGTGACTCAGACCACAGGCAGCAGAAAGGTCCAGGATCGGTTCAGTCACATCCTACTCACTGGGTCATTGTAAAACTGGATAGAACAGTCATTTTATGCATGGTAATTCTTTTGAAACCAGCTTCGAATGTCGCCATCATACTGTCCTTTTTTTTTTCGAAGCCCTTGACTTTTCATTTCTTTGATACTAGATATGACATTTCTAATTGGTTCTCTACCACCACACCCTTGATGATTCACTTGGCAGCAATCGCAAAGCAAATATCCTCACCCTACACCTCCAAGCCTGGATTTTTCTCACAGGCTTAAAAACTAGAAGTATGCGTGCAATGACGTACATAGTAAAGATTTACAGTGACTAATAATGAGTCGAATACCTTGGTGTGTTTATTGGCCTTGCTGGCGGTCCAAATCATTGGACTGCTGTTTGTGGCAATTCGTGATTACGCGAGAGCTTGCGTTACATAGTTCTTAAAATGGCGAGTGCAGTTTCGGCAAATGTCAAGGTCATGGTTATGCCAACTGACAATTGGGTTTTGATAGGTAGGGGACGTTTATGGATTTCGTGGAATGAAACAGAAAACACCAACGGAAAGTCGTGACATGTCATTTGACAGGAGGAGCCAATGCATTTTGGACATAAGACTGGTTTGTGCAATACCTGTTGAGGATGGCACGAAGTGTACATAAATTTTAATTTGGCAAGTTGCGGTAACATATATCGGCTTGATTATAGTAGCGAGAGTCTGGGTATGCGCGCCAACAATCATATCTAGCTTGTATATTCTTAATTTATGCGCAATAGGGAGATTTAACCTGTCAAAACAAGACTGCGTTTTCAATTTAACAGCATACTGATATCCATTTTTTATGCAATGAAGTTAATTGGCTTTCCTCATACTTGTGTACGGCCTAAACGCCCAGGTTGTGATGTGGCATTTTGAGATATACTGAGTACGAGTCTAGGGAAAACACCGTCAAGCCATCTAGAGATGTGGAAACTAAGTTGATTTTAAAATTATAAGCTACATATCAAACTACGGCACCCTATATAGCCATCCCGGTGCCATAACGTTATGTTTTGCCTAATCGGCAGTTGTCTACTGAGCGCTAATATCCACATCGTGAATGTCTAAGCAACTTTAACTAGACGGGAGCCATTACGTGTCAGACAGACTCAGAAACCAATCGAGTTAAAAAAGAATACCCGACGTCACTGATCTGGCGTTGTCTCGGCGGCCTAATTGCCCTCATCCTTGTCTCATGATCGTCAGCATCCTGCGCCCTGCTGCATGCGCCGCATGCCCCACAATCTGCATACAACTCCGTCTTTTTGCGGTGACTTTTTATTTTTTATTTTTTATTTTAGATGTGGGCTGTGTGTGAGTGTGAGTGTGTGTTTGTAAGTCTAGACTGCGGGTCGTCTCGCCCATATTTTCCCTCCATTTCTTTTTGTCCTGACTTATTGGGATGGTTGAAAGGAGAGGGAATAAGAGACACTGGTTGGAGGGGAGAGAGGCAGGTGAGGGTGTTCAGCAAGCGCCCCCGCAACGGGCGTGCCCGTTCCATGCCGCTGGTAGTCATTGCCAAGGAAGGGATCGTTGCATTCCTCAGAATGCGTAATCTGATCATGACGCATGCAGACATGGCTGGGGAGGGGGAAAGGCAGAATCCATTGTTGCAGATGCAATGCGTGTAAGCCCGCAGGGCCGAAAACGACTAGATGCACGAGGGCTGCCAAATGAGCCAAGCTGTAGGGATTAGCAATTAATTGGTCTGTAAAGGCCACGATGAAATAATGAAAAGAAGAAGAACAAGAAAAAAAAAAGGGGTACCACAATCGTGGCTTTATTTGCACCGGAACCTGCTCTTTAATATAATTTTTTTTTGTCTTTCTATTTTCTGGCCCAAGGCCTTCATGTCGGTAGCTGAAAAGGAATGATAAGCTTACATTTCGTGTTTCCAGCGGATCCGGGAGTGCGTGGCAGTTTCCCTTTGCCCCTCCCCTTCCCCCCTTCTTGCCAGGTGCATGCAGCGTGCTAGTACATTACGGGTTAATGACGACGTTTGTTCTGAGGAATATTGGTTCGAGCAAGAAGAGACTGTCTCATATCGTGGTGGTTGGGTGTCTGGATGCCCCGGACTACGACACAGGGAGATTGGTTGGTGTTTCTTGCGACCTGAGACATGACCGATTTCACCTCGGGGAATGCAAGGAAAGCGCTCGGCATGACTCTCTCTCTCTCTCCCTCTCTCTCTCTTTCTATTTCTTGCATTTTCGTGGGGCCAAAAGCATGGCGTTGCATTTTTCTGGGGTAGCCAATCGCGATGGTGGATGGGCCATGTGGTCGAGGCAGAGGTCGAGGAGAAGGCGGCGGGTCCGGAGGGGGCCAGCTCTAAGGCGAGGGCGCTCGCGAGGGCAGGCAGATGACGCGATGGGCCGAGTGGCAGGGTGCGCTAGATGGCTGGCAGTGATGTAATGCATGTCACTCGATTCCACCGTGCCCCGTGTCGCCCTCCAAGGTTCGACAGCGGCGAAAGCATCGTGCTTCGCTGCGTGTGCCGCAAGCAGTGTCAGTCATGGCCGAATCGGGGGAACCCACACGGAGGCCGGGCGGGGGAACGGAGCGGTGCTCGGGGTCGGTCGGGCGGTCGGCAGGGGCGGCACTTGCACCCCGCAGGCAGGGTCACATGGGCATGCGCTCTCGTCAGGGCTTTCTCTAGCGAGGTCCCAGGAAAAAAAAAGAGATAGCCGCGGACCTGGCTAAGGCACGCTTCTTCGCTGTGGCCGGTCGAGAAATTGGGTTAAGCGGGCGGCGGCGGGTTAGGCTCGGGCTTCTTAGTGGCCGTCTCTGGCGCAGCGGGGATGGTGGAGAGGGCGAAGACGAGCGAGCCTCGAGGGGGACAGGGCAAGTCTCGAGGGAGACGGCTGCAATCGGGCTGACTGCAGGGATGCGGCGGGTTTTCGACATGTTTTCGACATGACAGGTTGAGGTGCACATCTACCTGCGGCAATGTTGAGCCTGCCTGTGTCTTGTCGTCCGTCCCCAATGGGGCCTTGTGCGCGTTGGCCCGGCGTGGAATTGAGATCAAATCAATTCAAATCACCAAACCACGACGGTGCTCCACTTCCTGAACAGGTAACCCGATGATTGAATGGCCCCCAGCCCGCCCGTTGGATGCAGCGAGCGAGGGCGCCTCGAGCCCGAGCAGGGATGGTTGGGGTCGGGGTCGGGGTCGGGGTTGGGGTTGGGGTTGCATGTAACCTCTGCCTCCGTCCTGTCTGCCTGTATAGCACGTTACCTTGCAGCAGACCCGACCATGGCCGCAACGGGCAGCTCAGCCCTTTATCTCGAGATATGTAGTCGCTATCTTGTCTCTGTGCCGCCCGCGACTCGACTCGGCGACCGGAGGCGCGCGCAAGGGATTAATTAATTGACCTGACTTGACTTGACTTGACTTGATTCGACTTGATCAGGGGCCACCCTTTGCTCCCCACAGACCATGCCAATCTCTTTTGCGCATTCTCTTCGTGTCAATACAGCATAGCGCCTACCAAATTAAAGCCTCCCGACCCTCCCCGGACGGGGGACCGTTCTCGAATTTCCCTTGGGACCTGAGTCACCCACGCAACACGCACAGCGCTTCAAACACGCCACAAGACGCACGACGAAACAGAAATAAGGCTAGGTGGACGTGGGCTCACACGCAAGCCGCTGGGATACGGGGGACACTGAGCGCTGTGCAGTAGGCGGGTACGTACGTACGCACGTTACGGGATTGGGGAGGGAGAGGGGGCGCGCCAGGGCGACCGACACAGTCACAGCAGAGCAGAGGGCAGCCAGCAACCAGCAGATAGGCGAGGCGGGTCGAGCCAGCCAAGCGAAAGCGCAACACGGCGCTGCAGTGCTCACATGCACAAGGCACATGTAACGGCTCGCGCGCAGAGTTTTGCAGCACGAGACCTCGCTCTCCCCCCCCGCGTCTCGCTAGTTATTGCTCGCTGCTCAGTGAACCTATTCCCAGCATAACCAGACCGGGGACCTCTGTTCCGCCTTGGCTTTGACCACCATCGTATCATTGCGACCTTGACTGACTCTTGTTGGATCAAACCACCCGGCGTCTAAGCCGTCTTTGTTTCCGCGTGTAAGAAACAAACTGTAAGAAGAAGGCCCAAAAAAAAACAACAAAAAAAAGGTTTTCGCGTATTCATCTCCTTCCAGGTAAAACCCAAATAGCCTGTTCCTCGTCCGCGTCAAAGAATACCCAGACCTGGTTAGTTAGTTACACACACACACACTTCAACACGAACACGTTATCTCCCGAACAAAGAAGAAGGGAAACGTAAGGGTACAAAGAAGCCAAGAAAAAAAAAAAAACTCTCGCGACTCCATGCAAGGCACCTGGAACCGCAAATCATCTCCCTTCTTTTACCCTCTTCCTCCTCCTTGTCTCGATTTCCCCTCGACTATCGCAAGGCTCCACCAGCCCGCCAGCCCATCACAAGCAAGAAACCACACCCAGCCCAGCCCAGCCAGCCCTGGCGGACCCGCTTGCCCCCTTCTCCCGCTAAACCTGCGCTGTGACTTCAGTGGATTCTACAACCTGCACAGCACTGTAACCCACTACCTCATAGCGCATACCTCTGGAGCTCCACCAACCGAAACCTTGGGATCTGGAACCACGTCCCTGTCCTCGTCCTTGTCCTCGCCGTTCTCTCGCCTCTCTTCTCTCTTCTTCCCTCTGCTCTGCATCGTCTTTTCGACGACGCTTCTGCGCTCGACACACGCTGCGACGAGGCCTCAACACCAACAACTCATTTCGCAATACCCGCCTCCATGTTCTTGTTATAGAAGTGCCCTTTCTTTTTTCTTTTCTCCCCCGTTCCCCTTCCCCTTCCCCCCCGTCCCCATTTCCCCCACTAGCAACTCTCCTTCGGCTCACCTCGCCTCACCTTGCCTCACCATCGCACCTCCACGGGGCGTCTCCCTGGGGCCTTACGGTACGTACGACTCTCGTCTCTGTGCTTCGTCCAGCCTCGCCGCCTCACGCGGTGCCATCAGGCTCGCCTTGGCGTCACCAACTCGCCGATTGTGCCGACGCTCAGCGCCACCCCTTGCTTGCGTAGACGTCACTGATGTACTTTACTCCATAGTCTGCTCGACGATCCGACTCACCACTCATCAGCCCGCCAGCCGCCCGGTTCGACCTCAACTCAACTCAACTCAACTCAACTCAACTCGATTCGACTCGACTCAACTCAACTCGTCTCGTCCGAATCGATTCCGTCTTCCTTCCGATTTCCGGCTAGCAGAGCCATGTCAAAGCCCCACACCCCCCGGACTGCGACGGCCTTGCCCCTCGGTGACTCCCGCGACTCTTGCAACGTAAGCCGTGATTCCTCTCTCGGTCTCCGGTCCCAGCCTATTCCTGTGCCTGCTTCTACTTCCCCCGGATCGTCGTCTGCGTCGCATCTCTCCACACGGGCCCCGAACGCCCTCTCCGCAAGCCCTTCGAGCGCCTATTCCCTTCCCGATGTCTCCGTCACTCAACCGCCTCTCGTCCATTTCCGCTCCAACACGATAGCGCCCTCCCCCCCTCTCGAGCAGGGCGAGCTGCCCGCGCCCATCTGCGATGCCCTTGCTCCAGGCGCTACTTCTCCCATTCCTAGACGTTCTTACAGCCCCGTGGGCTCCCTCCGCCTGACAACCGACTTTTCTCTTGCTGGCTTTTCGACTCGACGCGAATCCTTCAACGGAGCTGGCAGTCTTCCCTCACGTGGATCCCAAACTCTGAGCCATAGGGCTTCAACCAACAGCCTCCGGGGCGTATCGCGAACTCCCAGCCTCAAGGCGGCCTTGGCTAACAGCCTCGGGTCCGTGAGCGGCACCAGCAGCCTCGTCCCAAGCCCCATCATTACTGCTATGGGCGACGTCACGCCTCTGCCGAGCCCACTTATGTCTGGAGACTCCCCTGGGCCTTGGAGGAGGCTGAGTGCAGTAGCCCCCGCCTCGCCTCCTCAGCAGCGCCTCAGAAGCGTGGGAGAAGGCTCAGTTTTGGTGACGAATAATGGCGAATCCATCGAAGCAGCCATGTCGAATGGCGCAAAGCGTAAAATGTATGCCAATCTTGAACCTGGGGACAAGATTCCCACTCAGTCACAGGTCAACAATCAACAACACCATACCCGAAACCGAAGTTTGAGCGAGTACCACCCAGATCATACGGGAGCACCTAAAAGACACATTTCGGTTTCTGGAACTCATGGCAAGATTGACAATGCGGATGCATCAGTTGCTCCGGAAAATCACATGAGGAGAGAACTGAACTTTGCTCAGTCCCGTGGTTTGAACCCGACTGTGACACAACCTCCAACTCCTCCCCCCAGCGAGTCATCTCGAGACTCTGCTGATGGATCCAGCAAGCCCAAGACATCGTCCCATTATGAGTGCTTCGAGGCCTATGGACGAGTGGATAAGAAGAAGCGCCGGTGGAGGTCCATCCGCCTCCTCGGACAGGGTACTTTTAGCAGGGTCATGCTGGCAACCAGCCAGATCGAGCCCGACGACGAGGAGAGAGATGGAAGAGTGACACCCAAGCCTGAGCTGAACCTTGATCGCAAGACGTTGGTTGCTGTCAAGGTCTGCGAGCATGGCCCTCGAGGTGGTGCTAGCGAAGAGCGCATTGAAATGAGCCTGAAGCGCGAACTCGAGATCATGAAGGACACCCATCACCCGTCGCTGGTCGACCTCAAGGCCTGGAGTATCGAAGAAACTCGTGCCATTTTGGTGCTTGGTTATTGCCCTGGAGGCGACCTCTTTGATGTTGCGACAACCCAGCGAGCTGTCCTCAAGCCAGTATTGCTGCGCCGCATCTTTGCCGAGCTTGTTGGGGCAGTGAGTTATCTTCACGAGAGGAGGATTTGCCACCGTGATATCAAACTCGAGAGTAAGTGTGTTGCATATCGGTTGAGAGTACTTATCTGACCTGCTCTAGACGTCCTCGTCAACCTCACGGCGGCGGAACTCGCTGATCCAGCGGTCGATTGGGAGACTTACTCCTACTCCGTAGTCACCCTCACTGATCTGGGCCTTTCGCGTCGCATTGCCGATGATGAGAAGCTCGAGACTCGCTGTGGTTCTGACGACTATGCCGCCCCAGAAGTCATTATGGGACAACCCTATGATGGCAGAGCTACTGATGCCTGGTCTCTTGGTGTGCTACTCTATGCACTCCTCGAGGCCCGCCTTCCCTTTGACCCTCATCCCGGTATGAGCGATGCCCATCGCATGCGCAGTCGTACCACCCATCGCATTGCTCGTGTCGAATGGAAATGGGTCCAGTACGCAGGTGACGACACCGACAACGACGGCGATGAGGCTAAGTTCAAAGAGCATGGTCTCCTGGGTGCCATGGAGATTACCGAGGGATTGCTCAAGCGGGCGAGAAGCCGCTGGAGCGTCGCCAAGGTAGCTAAAACCTCATGGGTCGCCGATGCCATCAAGATTGAGGGCGGGCTGCGATTCCGTGAGGAGAAGGAAGGCGAGGTAGTATAAACTATCCTCACATTAAAGCCTCACAGTAAAACCTTCACAGATGTTGGTTTACTTTTGTTTTCTCTCCTCTTTTTTCTTCTTTTTTTTATTATTTATTTCAATTCTTTCTCGACCATTCAGCAACTCCTTTTCATCTTCTTTCGAGCGACGCATGATGCCGTCCCAATTTTTCTACTCCAAGCCGATTTGACATTTCAAGACAAGACGAAGACGCATATTACACAAATACCACAACGAGACACTATGCTCGAATATGGCGATACGATGACGAAACAGCAACATTCGCATCTGCCAATGACCAAATGACGGGAACAACAAGGAACAGGGATCGGGAAATGGGAAACGCGGCAACGGTGGCAAACAGAGGGGAAACAAACGGTATCTGGAACTCATCCAACAATGTATCCTTAGCATCATTCTTCTTTTCTTTTCTTTTTCTTTGCATCATTCGCTTCTCGGGTCACCCGCTTCATAGGTTTGTTTGGGCTTGTCCCAGTTTTTGGTGGGTTTTACTATATATCATATACCATGCGTAAGCTCCTGGGGTAGACAAGGTATACCAAAACATGGATAGACTCGGTGTTCAGTTCAGATTCTCTGTACATCACTATGTTATAATTATATTATACATTTCGGTTTTTGTAGACGTATTTTGTGTTGGTTTCGGTATGGCGTTTTGGTTGGGTTTGGCTCTGTATTTTTAGCGTATATACATAATTAGTGTACTATAGTTAATAAGGATATTTGTCGCAAATCAATTTGTCTGGCGCGTTGTGAGTTGCATTCAGAAACAGACCGCCTCCCTTTTGTTTTGGGCACGTTTATTTCGGAGATTAAACAGTAAGGATCAATTGGGATTGACTAGTGCATGGGGGGAGGGGGATATCGGTGTCGCGATCGCTTGACCAGGTGACGGACGAGTGATGTAGCTGTCACCAAGGTTGTCATACAATGCGGCATCCCACACAACAGAGGCATCTCACACAGCGAAGGATTGAGCTCGCACTGGGGGGCTAAAACAATGTTGCTTGATCTGGCTGACCCGGCGTAAGCAACATTCCGGGGCAAGAAAACAAAAAAAAAAAAAAATTTACAAATACGACCAGAGTGCATCGAATATCGTTGGTGGATGACGGACGTGACAATCATCATAATGACTCATGAGGCTGAAGGAGAGCCAAACTCTAAAGGCAGAGAGAGCTGCATTGCGGACTGCAAAGAGCCTCATGAAATGGGCCGCGCTGGCGACGGGTCGGCACCCGAAGCACGTAAAGGCGAAAAGGCGAGGGCGGGCGGACAGGCGGGCGGACGAGAAAGCTTCGTCTGAGTTGAGCTGTCACGGCGCATCAAGACACGGGGCCGTGGTTGGTCGCCTTATAGATCATCTGACCACAGCCTCAGCGGGCAGAAATCCAATGTCTCTTCTGCAAACCGGTATCCGTTGGCCTGATCGCACCTAACGGTGCTTGTCACCGACGGCTGTGCCATTGTGGCTGACTCTTGTGCCGATCTCTGTCTCGGCAGCACCGACCACTCCTGGCAATGCCAATGGAGCTGCATGTCATGGTGATGGGCAAAGGCGGTCACGTTAACCTTGGATGATCTGCGAACTCTGAGCCTGTGGCCGCCTGGGGTTGTGCGCAGCAAAAATAGCACCCATAACCCTTCCGCATTTCACCTGAAGATCACCCGGGAGACATGGGTCAGGTGCCGTTTGATTTGTGCCGTTGAGACGGTTTGAACAGCTGCATGGCGACATGGCGACCAGAATGGCTGCGGGTAGTGTTTTGGCCGCCGGGTACGTCAAGATCTGACATTGCAGCACTTGGCTGCACCGAGCCGCGTCACGGACCCCGAGCCATGGCGTACCCTTCCTTCTTCGGTTCCATGCGCCAGCGCCAATGACTTCCCTTCACAGCACAACCTCCGTCACAGTCTGTATGGGACGAGATGGGGATGGGGATGGGGATGGGATGCGCGCGCTCTGCCCTACGGAGTACGTACGGCACCTGGAGCAGCGCTGTGGATCAGCCTGGCGGTGATTAGATTTAGCCCAGCCCCCTTCAGCAGCCCTGTTGTACACTCGGCCGAGTCTCGTCGGCTGGTCCATACCAGCCATCTGCAACGGATCAATCAATCTCGTGTGGATGACGCCCAGCTGAACATGTGGAAGCTTCATCACCACACAGTACACGCGCGTCGGAGCATCAGCATGCCGCAACATCGTCTGTAGTTGAGGGCCTGTAAAAAAGAAAAAGAAAAAAAAACTTTATTGGGACGGGCTGACGCGCGGGCCCCTCTGGAGCCATCACCAAGCAACAGTGCTGTCTGTGATAGCTGTCTTGGCCTTTGCACTGGGACGTCCCTCGCCCGCCTCATCCACAGCCGGACGGACCCGTCTGATGCTGTGCTGTGCGTGCTGTGTGCTAACTATGTGCTTGCTGTCCTCTAGCACGGCTCTCGGCCAAGCTTGATGACGCCCGCTTGGTCCTCGCTTGGGGGGTCGGCGATGGCCGTGACTTAGAGCATTGTCGCGCAACCCTCCGTCCCCCACTTAATCAGTTCAACTTTTTTTTCTTTCTTTTCTTCCGTCCCCTGCCATGCATCGCCGAATGTGCGCATGCCCGCTGTCTGCTGGGGAAGGAGAGAGGAAAAGAGAGAGAGAGAGAGAGAGAGAGAGAGAGAGAGAGAGCATTTGTAAAACCAAGCCTGGCAGTGCTCAAATCCTTGACGCAGGAGGTGGCACTTGAGACAAAAGAGACACTCTCACACACACACACTTTCTCTCCTCGCAGCGGCGCATTTGCCCTACGAAGAGAGTAGAAGAAAAAAAAAGAGGGCTATGCCAAGATCAGACTGCGGAGGGAGCTGAGACCATCCTCCGGGGGTCGCCTTTCAGGCGTCCCGTGGCGGCGCCACGGCCGAACGTCTTAGAAGCCAGCGGGGATGAAGCATGGAGCAAACGACGACAAAGAGAGTTTACTCCCGAGACTGGACCCTCTCGATGCAGAGATGATCCCGTCATCCTCCAAGCTACGGCCTGCGAGGCGCTCGCATCGCCCCTTTTGTTGATCATGGCCGGCCCGCCCGGACTGCCTGCTCATCTGCAAAACTCACTCGCTGTGGCGCCCACGGCTTCGGCTCACTGGCGGGAGAAGACAGAGAAGCCTTCTGGAAATCCAGAGCCCAGTGCATGGCTGCACTGGAATGCTGACTCCGTCCCCCCCTCGGTAGATTTCCTTGCTGGACCGGGCCCAGGGGCTGTATCGAGCCGTCATGATTGGCGCTTCTTCTCGTGTGAGGTGGCTCCGGCCCTTTCACCTTCTGCTTCGGGCAACACTGGTCGCATGCTCTCACATGCCCACCCCTGGATGCTGGGCTCTCAATGGTCGGCAAGGTACGCTCCATTGGCCATGGACGATGGCGCTGCCGTCTTTGTGCCCTCGTCGGGCCTTCTCCTGTGAACCACGCTCCACGTCCGTCCTGGGCACAGTGCTTCCCACGCCTAAGCCCCCCTCCCACCAGAATTTACATCTAAGTAGCTAGGCCTCCCAGGTAGCCCCCTTAAGGAGCCGAGGATGCTTGATCCCTTATCAGGCCTCGACACCCCGCGGACAGGCGCTCCAGACTCCTACAGACAGCAGATTGGCTTGCCTTTCTGGGAAACTTAGGCGAGGGAACTTTTGCTGGTCTTCTCCCACGCGCAGCACTTGGCGTCCCGTCCACAGAGTGTCTCTGGCTCTGGTCGCATCGACGACGACCCCATCACACTATCTCCCTGCCGGTGCGCGAGTCCGGGGAACGATAACGTTTTGTCCTGGAGGTGCCTTTTTGGTGGTGTTGCCGTTCTGGTTACCCCCAGTCCCCAGTTCGCGCGGCGGCCGTTTGTGCGCCGTCGGCCTTCTCCATTCTCCTCTTATTATAGGTACCCAGGCGATCATGGGCGCTTCTGCCCGCTTGTGCCTACTCTCGTTCTTGACCTCCATTTTGAGCTCTTCCGCTCGCCACTTTGACGAGTGATGAACCCGCGCATTGGCGACTGAGGACCCAGCCGATGCTTTCGACTCGCTCGAGTCCGTCACTGACTGTCGTCCAGCCAGCGCATCGAGCCTCCTCAGTCGGCTTGGGCGCCCTGGCGTCATGTACAATCCTTCAGCGGGTAGGCCTCGTGCTTCCGACTCCCACGAGGACCCTTCGTATGGCTTTGCCGATCAAGCCTGGCCAAAGTTTGGCATCAACACCTCGACGGTTTCATCGCTGCATTCTGCCCAGTCTTCTTCCCATGTCTCGGCGCGCAATTTCGACTCGTCCATGGGAATGGACTGGGTCGCCACTCCATCCGACCTACAACCATCTTTTCAACAACAGATCGACTCTTCCGTCAACGATGTAGACATGACTGGCGATATGGGTTCTGCCCTGGGCGGAGGCGGAGGTGGAGGCGGCGTCGGTCGCCTCGTTGCGCATTTTGAAAAGCAGGGCGTCGCACCTCCGCTGCCTCCACGGCCATCTACAAACGTCTCCAACTCCATCAACATCAACGCCAACTCCCAAGTATCCTCGCCATTTGGAAACTTCGGCATTCCTTCTCCAAGTGTCGCAAGCCCTCTTACCAGTCCATCCGAAATCAACTATGCGTCTCTGGCCGGCCCCTCGAGAGTGACGAGTCCCTTGTCCAGCCCGCCACCCATGGGCTTTGGATTTCAAGACATCTCTCAAGTATCAGGTGCTATTTCTGGCCCGTCGGGGCCATTTGGAAGTATGAATAGTTTCATGACAAATGACGGAGTCAACAGTCCAATGAACATGTCTAACATGTCTAACATGTCGACCATGTCGACAATGTCACCCATGATGACTTCCTCCATGGCTTCTACACCCTTGGCCGCAACCCAGCTGGCGGCTTCTCAGATGGCAGCTTCTCAGATGGATGTAGTATCGATGGAGGCAACACCCAAGGTTACCTCACCGGCCCCAACAGCACGGGGAGTACCGGGAACGCCTGGGTTTTCGATATGGCGGCCACCGGTCCCTAACACCCCCAAGCCCTCCATGGGCCAATCTCAGGGTAGTGGTAATAGTACTCTTAACCAGAGTGGACAATTTACGAAGCCACCTGTACCTTCAACTCCTAAACCAGTGATGAACAGTGCCGGTCACGGCCAGCTCGTCCTAGACTTTAATTCCGGCTCCAACGCCAGGGGGAAAGCCCCTACCAGGGCCCAGTCTAAACAACCGGCAAGACAACCTATTCGGCGACCTTCAAGACAGCAAATCTCTGTCCCTACACCTTCAGTATACAGCCCCTCACCAAAGCAAGAACCCCAGACGCCCCGTCTGCCTCAGTCGTCCCCGGCTCCCCCCATGACCGTAGGTTTCTTGTCAGGCCTGATGGTATAGTGATTGTGGCTAACCGACTAGCAGACCGAACGACGTCCTTCCGTGTCTCACCGCCCTCAGATAGGTACTCGACCGTCACGGGAACAGGTTCCTGCTGAGGCCTGGGAGTCATTCAAATCAACCATCAGAACCCTTTACCTCGAGGAGAGAAAGCCCCTAAAAGAAGTCATGGCTATCATGGCCGACAAATACGGGTTCCAGGCCACGTGAGAATCCTTTCTGCAGGATCTTCTGATATTTGCTAACCGTAATCAGTCCAAAAATGTACAAGACTCGATTCTCACAATGGGGTTTTGTTAAAAATAATACTGAAGATGAGGTCAAGCGGTTACTGTCTATGAAGTTTCAGCGCGATGCTGAGGGTAAAGTCTCCGAGTTTGTTCGCAACGGCAAGGTCGTCAATTTAAATACCTACCTCAAGCGCAAGGGTGTGACCGAGTACGACTTGATTGATTTCGAACAGCCGGCCGACCTCCCATCCCACATTAAATGTCGAACCCCAACCCCCCCACCAGCAACAGGATATCTACAATCGCCGGATCTTCTCAGAGCTCAGGAAACCGTCATCGGTAACATGCGAAAGGCCTTTTTGCAGTGTCGACAGTTCGAGGTAGAAACTGAGACACAGGTCGAGTGGACCACCATTATGGTATGGGGAGCAGGATCGAGCGAGATGTTGTTGGAAGCAAACCACTATTTCGAGATGCGAGACCCTGACCAAGGAGGCCACTATTTGATGCTAGCGTTTAAGCAGCTCGAATTGGACCTCAAGAAACTGTCGCCCCAGGGCATCAAGGAATTGCTTTTGGGAATGGTTCATCGTGATCCAGGAATGATGACGGCACTTTGCAAGTATCTCGCAGCATACTCGGCGACAAATTTCGAACGATCTCACCCTCTTCGACAAATCTTTACCTGTCTGTACGAAGTGCAGCAGAAACACGGCTCTGCCACATTATCAGATCTATTATGGGGTAGCATCCCCACAATTGCAGAAGAGTTGGAGGCCATTTATGGCCGAAGACACCCATATGTTGCTCGAACATGGATCGATCTGGCCATGTTTTACAACCATGCTAATCCAGAGAGGCTGGAAAAACTGGTAACGGAGCTCAGACTCCTCCAGCGGCAGATGGAGCATCGCCTCGGAACGGACAGTGTTGACGTGCTTGTGCTGCGTTATGCCATCTGCCAGCTCATGTACTCTGCGAATCCCAACTCGGATGCTACGAAGCAATCCGCCATTGATATTTGGAACCACATCCGCAGCCTGGGCTATGTTTACCCTGTTCGAGACGCTAGGCCTAATGTGTATTGTTACCATAGCCCTGTCAAGGTGGACCCGTGGACGAAGCGATGCCGACGACGATATGAGCTGGGACTTCGATTCATGGAAGACCATGCCGGGGTGCGGATCCTACCATACTTTGAGGAGGATTTCCATACAACAGAGCATGCCGAGCAGCATATTCCCCAGGTCCATCAGCATCAGCATCAGCATCAACACCAGCATCAGTATCATCAACACCAGCAACGACAGCAACAACAACATCAACATCAACAACAGCACCACCACCAACACCAGCACATTCCCCAACAGAATTCCCAGCAGGCCCCAACGCCGCAAGATGCATGGGAGGCAGCAATGGGTTTGGGAGTCGCACCCAGGTTCGGTGGCTTCCTCTGAGCTGGATTCTCTGGAGGATCTTTGTCTGTCAAATTCCAAGCCTGGAGCAGTTTTCTATTACTCGTTTGAAGTGCACTTGGCATGGGAACCTCGACGCTATCAACGACTGAACGAATCTTCGACGTCCATAAAACTGTGCAACGCGCACCCACGGTTTCTATTGTTTGGCTGTCCCTTTTTCTATTTCCATATATTTTTTTTTTGCTTTTGCTTTTGCCTGCCCGTATACAGTTTGGAGTAAGGTATCTCTTTGTTTTGCCTGTTTTGACGTTCCTTTCATGGATCGGCGTTTTGGGGCCCCTCGTGGCGAGACGGGATGGAGAAGTGATGGATCGGGAACTTATGCGCGTAATGTGATTTGCGCATGCCAATGTACTATAGTCAAGTGCGAAAGCCTTTCGGTGACGACGAGGCAGAGGAGTTGCCAGAGTCTAATGACGCGACGAGAGCGATGTGTATTAGGGCGAGCGGGTCACGAGAGGAGATGCAGGAGAGAGAAAGAGAAAGAGAAAGAGAAAAGAGGCAAGAAGGAGACGGTCTGGAATTTTGTCCCTCGGAAAAAGAGGGAAGGCGATACCCAAACAAATACATCCTGCGGCGAGGGCAAGAGTCAAATCTCAAGCATAGGCTGGAGAAGCGCTCGCCAAGCAGGCGGTCAGCTAGTAGAAATGTACTCGATTTCAAAACCGTTGCAAGTTTGACTTACTTGTCCATCTGCTTTTTACAGTTTGTCCTGTGCTAGGATAAAAAGTGCCCCTGCTATTTGGACATGTGCCCCTACCCACCACTGCCTTTGAAGAACCACGACAAGGTAATAAATACTAATAACAATAAAAATAAGGCTGATTTTAGTTTGGTTGTTTAATTATGTATCTGCATTCTTATTTCATTGTTTCATCATTTATTTTATTTCATTGTTTAACCCCCCCTGTCATATAACCACTTTTGTTACATTACATGTCTGTGCAGCTTGCTTGCTCACACTCACCTTGTATCGAGGCGCGCGCCAACCCCCACCAAAAACCTCCAAATATTTCCCATCACCGACCCAACCCGGTCTCATCGATTGCGACCACACATTCCAACACTACCCCTCCCCCGCCATGCTCCCAGCACGGCTTCACGCCTCTCGGCGCCTGCTGCCTGTCCGGCTAAATCGCCAATACTCGTCCACCCGCGTCATCAGAGGCATGCCGCATCTCAACCCTGGCCAATCTACGCTCCTTCTAACCCAGTCCCTCCAGAAAACGACGTCCTCTTCCTCCGGCAAAAAGGCACAAACGCTCCGCGCTGGCACCTCACCGCACCGCTCCGTCCGGATCAGCGCATCAGACTAGGATATGGCGCCTCTGTAAACGCCTCGGACCTAATTGGCCGCTCCCTGCTCGACGTCGTGCCCGACTCGTCCGGTCGAGAGGTCGCCCTCCACGAGCCGTCCATGGCCACCTACATCATCAACAGCACGCGGTATGCCACGCCGGTGCGCAGTCCCCATTCCCCAGGATGCCTCGCAATGGCCCTGGAATTTTTGCTGTCTGACGCATGGCTGACCGTTGCCAATTGCAGATCTACCCCCACGACGCCAACACCATTGTCTCCATGCTTGACCTCAACCTCCCACGCCCAGGAGAGGACGACGAGGATCCCAATGCGCCACCCCTCGAGATATTCGAAGCCGGCACCGGAATGGGCAGCCTGACGCTGCACATTGCCCGCGCTCTGCACGCTGCGAACCCGCCTTCCACACCGGCCCTTCGCGATACCCTCTGCACCGCCAACTACCAACCTCACCAATTCGGCCTGGACCTCTCCCCCGATGACCAGGCCGCTTACGATGGCTACCGCAGCTCTCGCCGTGCCATTCTACACACACTCGACCGCAACCCCAAGCACTCGCGCGCCGCCCACAAGCTGATCCGCCAGTACCGTCGGGCTTTGTACTTCCCCACCATTGACTTCCACATCGGGTCCATCGACGAGTACATCTCGGGCCGGCTCTCTCAGACTAATGATGAGCCTTTCCTCGCGCACGCCATCCTCGACCTCCCGTCCGCCCACGAAAACGCCCTCCCGGTAATCCAGGCCCTGAAGCCAAACGGCCTCCTCATCCTCTTCAAGCCGTCCATTAGCCAGATCGGCGACTTTCAGACATGGGTCAAACGCACCAACCAACCCGTCCGCCTCGAGAGGGTTGTCGAGCTGCCGGTCTCGACAACCGCCGATGGCACCCGCGACACTGGCGGTGGGAGGGATTGGGATGTCAAAACGGTCATTCCAAAGGCAGCTGACACCAATGCTCAGCCAGTCCAGATTATGCGGCCCAGGGTTGGCGAGCGCATTGCCGGAGGCGGTTTTGTTGCCATCCTGCGTCGATACCCTGTCTCGCAAACACCAGCCGAGGACCAGCCAGTCGAGGATGAGTCGCTTGAATCATGAAACCCCATAAGGGTTGACCCAAAATCCATCCCCATTTCAAGAAACGTTACCTCTCCCGTGGTAACTGGTGCTCTCTGTATTATACTGTAAACTTTGTAAGAAACTATGAGATAAATCACGACATTTTATAGACACTTAGATTGGTAGTAAACACGGTGGGGACATCATCACAAGAGATTCAAAGTGAGGGAACAACCAAATGTCGCTTGCTATTTGCTACCACGTCCCAAATAATCAATGGGTATCTTTTATACGCATGCTAATGTATCCGTGCCATCATTTTAATCGTTTTCCCCGTCGTCGTGTCATGATCGTAAACCCACTCCACTCCTACTTTTTTATGACAAAGGCTATCAACTCGTGCTCTCCCTGGAGCATCTATTAGAGCCGGTGGCTCCTTTTGTGTCTCAAAAAAAAGCTTCAAGGCTCATTAAATAAAAAAAACCAATACAGCCGGTGACTGGTCCCTCCGTCCGGCGGCAAAAGAAGAGAAAGAAAAAAAAAATGGAAAGAGAAAAACAAATATGATGAACCCTCTGAAAGGAAATATCAAGAGATGTGCGCGTTCATGTATTGGCCCAACTCAAGGGCAGATGATGACGCCTAATGTGCTGTGAAATCCAGTTCAGCGCTGTTAAGAAACGAAATGAGAATGGTATGTTGGGCTTGCGCCTCAAAGTGTCTTCCAATCTTGAATGCATCCGTATATGTGTATATGTTTTGGGGGGTTTTTTTTTTTTTTGCCCTACAGGAGGGCTTTTTAACCGAAACATGATGAGAATGTAGTGTAACAGGGGATGTCAAGGAAAAACTTGTTAAAAGCTAGTGATGCGGTCTGGGGCGCGAGCACAGCAGACCATCAGCTTCAAACTCGTTCCAAGTTCCTCACATTCCGCGAGCAAGGCTCTGTCGCTCCAGATGCTCTTGCCGGATGGGTTCTCCGCCGCGTTCTCGTAGCAGCGGGTGTACCACCACCGTCCAACGCGGCTGACCATTTTAGTGATGCCTTCATCAGCCAAGGGGCTGTTGTCGCTCATCATTTCAGCCAAACTGGGCTGCTCCTTCTTTTTCTTTTCTTGATCTTTGATCTTGCGAGTGCTGTTTGAGCGAGTTACTGCACTAGCTGCAGGCACACCAACTCGAGCAGCCTTAATGTTGGTAAATCCAACCTTTCCAAGAAGGCGAAGGATGAGATCAGCTGTCGACGAAAGGTTGGTATCGGGGGTCTTCTCATTTATGCGCTCCTTGAGCTGTCGGATTGCCCGACGTCCTCGATTTCCCATGTTGTTCAGATCAACATCCAAAATCGAGAGTTCAACGTAACCTCCAGGCTTGAGCACTCGGCGAGCCTCGGTAAGGATGCTACGGTAGTGGGATTCTGGTGCTGCCACGGGAAACCGGAACACGACTGACGTGAAGCTCTGGGGTGCAAATGGAAACTTGTCTAGATGAGACACGTACTGAATCTGGTGGTGATTTGGTGGGCTCAAAGGGAAGCTCGAGCTCTGCGAGTCCGCCGGTAAAGGTGCTCGGGGAGACAAGTTGAAAAATGTGGCGGCCGGGTAGGTCTCCGCAGCATAGAAAGACCAATCATCGTTTCCAAGGCCGTCAATGACGAGAATTGAATGACGCTGGAGTGAGCCCTTGACAGGGACAAGTTCGTGTCGAACATCACTGAAGAGCACATGACCAAACGTGAGCCACTTGCTGACCGTCATTGAGCCCACCCGTAAGTTGACCTGTGCAAGAGGAGACACTTCATCCGAGGCTGTGCTGGAGCCTGAATTTCTATCTCTTCGGGATGACCCACTGCTTCGTCGCGACTCGTCAGCCTTTACCTGCTTGACCACCTCAACGCTTGTACTTCGGGCATGATGGCCAGAGACTGGCTCATCCACTGCAAGCGAGAGGTCAGGGCTGGGGTGAGGTTGAAAAGCAGCCCGAATCCTCTCCGTCATGTCAGCGCTGTAGGTGCTGGAGCCAGTAGTTGCTCTGGAGTATGTAGAAGCTTTACGGTGGTCGAAGATAATCGTGGGTGATTCAAGAGCCTTTCCCTTCGCTAGCTTTGACCCGTAAGTTTCCAAATGGAACGGGGTGCCTTTTGAAGATGATGCTGACGGAGGAGGCTTAGAATTTTCCTCCCCAATCAAGTCGTTGTATTCATCCCAGACCTCATCCTCGGCAGGGGGGTCGTCCGGTTCCGGGATTACAGCTGTGGCCTCTGCAAAGGAGAGTTTTCTGGAGCCACTTGAGCTCGAAGTACAAATGGTACCATCGGAATTTTTACGGGGAGAAAATGCCAGGAATTCTCGCTCTCCGAGAGTTGGTTCTGGCGACATGCCTTCGGTTGAGTCGTGAGAAGAGATGTTTGTCCCACTGCCAATAGTCGAGCCTTCCATGACCAGCTCCGGCACAGGTGTCGACGGGTTAGGCGGGCTTGGGCCTTTTGCAATTGACTTCATATCAATCGTTTCGATACTTTGGGGGGGTGCTTGCCAACTTGCTCTGAATGGTCGAGAAAAGCTCTTGGGGGATAGATGATCTGAGCGAGCGCTAACAACCTTAGGGATCCTCCCAACTTGAGGTAATCGACTACGGCGACCAGTAGTTTCATTGGTTGCAACCGGGACAATAGGGGCAGCTGGGGCAGCTAAGGGTGCAACAGGCTGAGGAATCGACTGTTCGCGAGATGCCTGTCTCCTGTGGGAGATCCTGCTGGCAACCTCTTTGCCTAATTGTTCAAGATGCAAAGGGCGCATTGAAGCCTTCGCAGGTTCAGGTTTCTGGGCGATTTCTGGGGTACCTCTCACACTCGGAGGCTTGTCGAATACTTCAGCCTGTCGCAGGACTTCCTGGACATCCATGGGCTCGCTATCCGATTGCTCTGAAGAGTCCATCATGGTATAGAATGCAACAGGTTTTTTCTCAACCACACTGACTGTAGCAGCGACAGGCTCGCTCTTCTTGGGACTCTGGTTATTTTGAGATCGCGAAAAAATGTTCCACTTTCGAGGCGAGCGTGAACGCTTCGTCAACTTCTTGGGCGCCGGGTGGACTGGCTTGGCATCTCGAGAAACTTCCTGTTGAAGCTCGAAATGGGATTCATCTGACATGACACTGGTATCAAAGCTCGTCATTGGAGAAGCAGTCACACCAGACGTGTTGATGGGCATAGGCAGCCTCAGAGGATCATCAGGAGAGGATCGCAGGCGTGAAACGGAGCGCCGGAAAGCCAGCGTTGGCTTCAATGTAACTCCCTCGGAGTCACTGCTGTCAGATGGTCGTCGATAACCAAAGGAAGGATGGGGAGTGCGTGACATTGGAGATGGCCACAGCGTGTTACGTGAACCCGGTAGCGAGCTTGAAAGTGAATCTGAGCTTTGCTTGGGCTGACCATGGCTCATGCTCAAATTACTCTCAGTTCGAGACAATTCCGTGCTAGTATTGCGGTTCTCGATGACCTCTCCACCAGCAATAATGACTGGATTAACGCGTTCCGCAAGGAACGGGTCATTGCTGGAAACCGTCTCCTGGGATGACTGAGGACCAGAATTCACCCGAGTCATATTGCCAATGCTACTGCTTCGTCGACGGGCACCACCGATGCGCCCGTAGCCTTCATGACCAGTACCGGCAGCAGGGCCCTTGCGGGCGGTCTTTTTCTTTTCCTTGTCCTTCTTCTCTGTTTGAGCTGCATCATTCTTCTTTCGACCAAAGAAGGCAAAGCGAGAAAAAGAGCTCGCAATGTGAGGACTAGGCGTGCGAGTGGGGCGAGATTGCTGACTACCAGTCGACTTCTTTGGTTCTACACTCAAGTTTCGAGGCCGGGTCATTTCGCCACTAATCGGAAGCCTGGAGGTCGACCCTGTCCTATGAGCTTCAGACAGTTGGCTGCCCGCCTTTGAGTGCGAGCTCGGAACGGCGGGCTCGCTACCACGTCTCTCAACAGGCAGTGATTGTGTAGAAAGGTTGCTGTGGATGACAGGCACAGGGTCAAAGAGTTGCGATTGCATGTCTGGAGTCCCGTCCCGACTAGGTCGAGAGGGGGGGACGAACTTTGAAGACAGGTGAGTTTGTGAGGGGCTTTGCTGTGTAGTTTTTTCCAGAGGCGAAGCCACCAATGGTCGTGAAGGCTTCCGAAGAACCTTGGGTGACGAATCCGTTCGACCATGTTCAAACTTTTGAGAAGACTTTCGGGGCGGAGGGCTTGGTGGAGGTGGTGGTAGCCTCTTTGATTTGTTGCGCTTAATTGTTCTTTCGCTGTCACGTACTGTCGAGTTTGAGGAAGAAGAAGTCAAAGATTCCCTCACGGCTGCGAGGCCATGAGGATCAGCAGAAATGGCATCGACTTCATTGGGGAAACTACCAGCTCTCCGTCTGGTGACTGGGGGTCTTGTTTGAGAAGGGCTCGTCAGCCTGGGCTTTCCATTGTTTCGAGTCGAGGAAACTAAACACGGGGATTGAGATGCAATGGAGGTTGGTGTAGTGTCACGGCTGTAAGGACCAGGACCGGGAGATTCGGAGAATCTAGTCGAAGGGCTTCCACTAGTTCCGGAAAAGAGTAAACTTGCAGGAGTCGGAGGCGGTAAGTCGTGAGTTGCCAAACGAAACGGGACATCCAGATTAGTTTCCGAAGAGTTGGATGGACGTCGAACGTTGCGGTATCGATCAAGCTCTGGATAGATAACTGGAGATCTACCAGCTCTGCTCAACTCGATAACTTCAGCAACTTCGGCGACCTGAATCTCGGCTGGACTGTGAGTTAGACTCCTATCCAGATGAATACCAAAAGCCGGGTCCATGGAAGTTCGTGACCGCGACCTGGACGAGGACGAACTTGTGCGAGGGGATTCAGTGTTTGGGCTAACAAGGCCACCTGATAGGGACTTCTTTCTCCTTAATACATTTGGGGTTGGTTTTGACGTAATATCGATGGATCGCGTAGAAGTTGATGAGCCGGATCCGCCACGGGGCTTTGTTGTTGAGCGATTGGAGGACACTGAGCTATTCGAAGCCCACGATTGATCTTGGCGGTTGAGGGAAGGTCGCACGAGAGGCTGAGAAGTAGAGGAGCGCCGGTTAGAGGGTTGAGGTACTCTGCTCGTTGATCGTGAAGTAGATGATACCAAAGGCTTCGGGGGTGGCTTCGGGAATTCGGAATCCTTTTTTTCTGTTTTAACAATATTCAGTGGCCTCGGTTGGCTCAAGCCCATTGTTGAATCTGCTATCCGTCGAGTCCGAGTCCCTTCCAAGGATCTAGACGGAATGCCGGACCCCATCCTAATAGAATCCATTCTATCCAACCTTGATTTAAGATCTTCTCTCACAGCCCATGGTTCACAAAAAAAAATTGCAACTGTCAAACAGCAGGGGGGATGAGAGGGAATTATACAAGAAAAAATTAAGACGATATGCAATAGGCGAGAGAAGAAAAAAAAAAAAAGTCCCAAGGCGCAAGCGCTTGAATGGGGTGTGGTGAGGTTGTCCGTATTAGTGGGGGGGGGGGTGATGTGCAAGGTGGTGGGCGACTGAAACCACTCCGCGGCTGTCAAGGATAAGCCTTCTAAAGATGGCTAGATCCAAGATGAGTAGGGTGTGATGGGATGAGCCCGCGTCTAGATGAAGTAGTGTTGGCGCCGAAGAGATGTGATGAATGTCGGGGCGGAAATCGGCCGGTGGGCTAGGTCAAGGACGAGAGCGGGGGGCGGGGTTGAGGAAATGTGAGATGTCAAGTCAACAGCAAAAGGAAAAGAAAGGAACGAGCAAACCAACAGTGGCGAGATGTCGTGGATATCAGAAGAAAGAAGAGAGAGATCTGACAGCAGGGAAGCTCCTACGGAAGAGACGGGGCCATAGTATTTAGGTGCGAGTACTGTTGGTCTGGGCAGTCATGAGTGGACGACGCCGGGCGTACACGAGTACCAGCACAATTGAACCAAGGTACTTGGATCATGGGCCATGGCGAGCTACTCTGACTGTGGCGTCTGATCCTGGACAGCCGGCACGGTGCTGGGTGGCCCAGAGACCCTTGGAAGCGCTTGCAGACCCTGGGTGTGCACTGATGCAGCGGCGTCGGCGTGCAGCGGCCGATCGACGTAGACACCGGGGGTTGACTCACCCCTATGGGAAGCGGTGTCACAGTGGGACAGTGGGACGCTGCGCGAGACTCGACAGAGCCCTGGGCCGCTCTACACACTGCGCCGCATTGCTTCAACAACCTGCAGACCGCCCCGTCCTATGGGAGCCGGCCGGAGGTGGCTTGCGGCTGCCATTGGGCCCTCACCCCGGTGCGATTTTCACGCCTCGTGCTGCGAGCCGGAGAAGTGAGCCACTCGTCGGTCGTAGCGCCCGTTACGATTTAGCCCTCAGAGCAGTGGGAGGCGCTGGGGTGGGGCATCGCCCAGAGCATCATTGTTTTTGCCGACGAGGTTAATGGTTTGGCCGTTGCTCAGTGGGTCGTGAAGCCCTGGGGGGGAAGGGAGGGGGTACCAAAAGCTAAATCCGGCACCATGAGGACGCCGCTGGATGCATCAGTGATTGGGATATCCAAAAAAGCCTGAGAGTGGAGGTGCCCAGAGCATGAAGGGGGAGAAGGGGGAAGGGGGATTAGCTACCATGGTTTGGTACGCGCAGCTGAGAGCGAAAATCCTGACCCAGGATTTGCTGCAAGCGCAGGGGAGTCCAGAGAGGGGGGTGGTGTCCAATGTGTGGATATTTAGCATCAGTCTTGGGCTGGCTGGTTGGTGTTGATGGCTTGCAAAGCAACTGCCAGCGTGGACGAGGGGCAAAGTCGATGACATTTCACAAGTGACGGGATGCCAGATTGATTATCTCTTGTCAGTTTTGGTTTCGTCCACACTCTGGCCCCGTTGCTTTTCCCTCTACTCTTCAGGGACCATGCTTGCTCGCAAAGCCAGGCCGTTGCCGATGCCATGTGGATGGATGTGTGGATGGATGGATGGATGGACGAGTTGATGGAGGCTCGCTTCGACACTTTGGGAGTCTGCGGGTCTCAATGTCACCCACCACGTCTTGAAAAGCTGGTTACTTTAATTGTTTGGTTCAGACGCTCCAGCACCCCGTCCCTCTGGCGCGTCACGACCTACAGCATTTTTCAACGAGGTGTCGTCGGTGCCTCGTGCGCAATTCTGCATGTCTAGGACATGCATACACAATGTCTCACTTCGTGCACTCCGACAGGCTCGCTTGATCTGCATGTCTCACAACTCTTGGGTTCCCAGATGCTCCAATCTCCAGCTACCGAGGCTCAGAGGAAATTGTGACGATAAGATAATAGTTTGCGTCAACAAAAGTATGACGGAATTTCGTCTCTTGATGGGTTTGGAAGATACATAGATTTCAAGACAGCCCCTCCCTCCCCGTAGAGCACCAAAAGGGCGATACAGCCAGCACACGACCCCGGTTGCTTCTCCCCACACCCGACAATTAAAAAAATAAAAAGGAACAGAGTGCAACATCAAAATAAAATAAAATGCCACAAAACAAAACAAAATCCGTACAAACAAAATAACACCATCCATTCCATCGATCATGATTTCATTCACCTTCTTCTGTTCGCTCCCAGGCTTCCTTTTTCTAGTTTAATATGTCTCACCCGACCATCCCATGGTTTTTTTGCCACCAAATGGCATGTTGGTTGACACAGCGAATGCATGTCGCCCAAGGCAATCCTGCAAATGCAACCCAAATCCCTTACTCTGCCGTACCCAATCCGGCCTCTGCCCCTTTCGACCACAGCCTGAGGCATGCACAAGGATCGGCCAGCCCTCTTCTCCAGTCCCTTTTCCCATATGCTCAAAAACTCAAATCCTAATTGTCTAAACCCGGACCAAGGATAGCATGCACTCACTCATCGCTGGCTGCTTGATTTGTGGAGTGCCGGGAGCTTGGGTCGGGCCCCCTGCGCCCCCCCCCCCCAGTTTGTACACCCTGCTCTCCAACCTAGACGGGGCCATCTCCACCACCATGCACACTGCGAGCTAGCCCGACTATTTACAGCGCGGACAGCCCATAATAGCACATGATCCCCGGCTCTAACATGGGAGGCCGTTCGCGTCTATGCAACTCATCATGGGAAGCCAGGCGAGCGCAAATTCGCCTCTGCATCTCTGTGGTGCAGAAACCGAGCACCAGGCATAACCAACAAGTCCCAGCCGTTTGGAACATGCAAAGGCTTTCCCACACAACCACGGTCCCAGTGAGACGGTTAAGAGGGTCTGTCTCACGGATCCTGGACCATGCTGTGAGCGGTGCCTTCGCCTCCGTCCGCACTGATATCATTGCAATTGCCACCATGGGCATTGCCAATGGTCACAGTATAAACTCAAAGAGGGCGAGACATTCTGGAAACTCCGCAAGTCTCTCACCACACTCAGGAGTCGATAACAACACAATACTGGCTTCTCATTCGTACAGGGGCGCCGCAAAGCGCCCTGCTTGCCTGGGACTGGCCGCGCCACCCTTCTTCTTCGTGTTCCCATTGGCCCAATATCCATGAGTTTCTGCCAATGATTTGGCATCCGTCGTTTCACTCCCTCCCCCATCCATCACTAAACCTGCAGGTTTCTCCCTATTGCTGGAGCAGCCACCTTATCCACAGCGACAAGACCGAACCAGTTCGCCAATCCTCTGCACCGCTCTGTGACAGTGCACTTCCATATCAGCCGCCGCAATTACGGGATTGGGCGTCTTGCTGACGTTGACCTTATCTAATAAAGGCTGCATAGACCAGGCCCGGGAGCACTTTTCCTCATGCGATTCATCGCCGAGCCGTCTCGTGCAGTTAGCCTTGGATTCTAGCCCTCAAACTGTATCGGCCGAAAAATAAGCGCGGTTTCTCAAAGTGACTCTTCAGAGGGATGGATGGCCTTTGCAGAGCCATCCGAGCTCGCAATACCATATTGGCCTCGTGACGCAAACATCCAAGACAACTGGCCTCACGCGACCAAGGTCTGAGGCCGACAGGCGACCCAAGGGTTGATTGCAACAGCGTCGGGCTCCTGCAATGAGACGTCATGCAAACCCTTTGGCTATTACCGACCGCCCCGGCAATCACGCGGACCGGTTTGCCCTGTGCTATTAGAGCCTCTTCAACCCAGGTGACCAGGCTGACGTCGCAACCCAGCCCTTCTCAACGGTCTTGGTAGGTAGTTCCCGCGCTCACCATGTCAGGCCCGTCCCAACGGAGCTGAAAACCCTGCAGAGGGTGTGTGGCAAGTTTATGCGCTGGCACGCGTCTACGGCGGCTGTCGACGTCAAAATGCAAACTTTGGAACCGGTTTCTGCAACGTCGACGGTGCTCAAGATTTTTACTGGGACGGCGTCATTGCTTGTTCCAAAAGTGGCAATGGGGGAGGCATCCCAAGGTGCTCCGCCACGACGGGCATCGCTTGGGCCACAGCGGTGTGCTGCATTTCCTTCAAGGTGAGGCTGGTGCCCCGTTGACGTGGCACCTCCCGCGTGGCTGGGTGCACCAGCTTCACCTGTCAACTCCAGCCTTCACCCAGATCTGGTTGTGGCTGTTGAATGCGAAGCGAATCGCAGATTCCCGGTGAGCAGGGGCCACTTTTCGGTCCACATCCCTGTCAAGTCACTCAAGTCAAGAGTAGAAGTACTGACTACTTGGTCCAGCGGTGAGCCCTCCCGCAAGCGCTTCTGCCGCTTTGCCTCAATGCCAACTCATCATTTCCCCAGCTGGCCACACCCAAGACACATAACCTTCAAAATACTATTCAAGAAATTGATTTTGACTATCAAACCCCAGTGATAAAGAACCCTGGAGGATCAACCCGACCGAGACTGGAGTAGACTGGAGTCGCCCGCCTCCAAGCTCCTTAGCCGCACTCTCCAATCGTAGCCGCCATCGCCTGTCTCGACCGGGGGGCGGACTGAGCGAGCAGGGGTTTTGCCACTCTCATTGGTTCAAGGACAAAGACTGAGCAAGCATGGCGCCGGGTAACGTGACGGCAGGCTGGTGGATAGCCAGGGACATTTACGGGTTTGATCGACTCTGTTGGCTAGGCGCACCAAGACCTGCTCTACCCACAATTATGGCCATTTAGATGTGGTACCATCCGCACGTTTCTAAGAGGGGGTCGGAGTTCGACGACGTCGTCCGAGAATGGGCTATGTGGCTTGCGTTACTGGATGGCCATGATCCTTTTGGGAATGCGGGGATTAGCGCGTTGGCCCAGTCATGTTACGTGGACCAAGTTCAGCAACTGCCAGCTAACGCCCTTTTGTTGGCTGTGTCTGAAGACTCTGGCGTGCTCGCTTGCCAACGCCTGCCATGACCAAAAGCCAAGCGATTCGAGATTTTCTTTTTCTATGACGTGACTGGATGCGGCCTTCGAAGCTGGCCTTGACGGGATCTCACGAGTCCCCTCAAGCTGACTTCTTTTTGTATTATGATAGGGCTGAATGACATCTCTTATCAGCGTCCCTGTCTCTACTCACGCTACCCAGGTCCCAATCGAGAAGTCTCCACTGAGCTGATGGCTCCATCTTCAGCTACAGACTGAACGCCTCCAAGGCTGGGATAGAGCGAATAGCTTCGCAGTGACCATCGTATTGATTTTGATGGCCGTATCACTAAGACATGGACCGGAGGCGAAAAACTCTGCTGGCCGCTCCATTCAACCCACATCACCAAAAGATTTACCGGAACTAAGTGAAATTCTCAGGCACTTTTCATACATCCGCGTTGACTAGTCCTCTAGTCCTCCCCCCATATGGTTGGGTTGATGGCCTTGTTCCCGGTCGACGTCCCCGTCAATAGTCAGCACGCCATGTTGACTTCTCAGTGGCTCAGCTCAGTCAACGCTAAGGCGCGGGAAAGAAGATTGTGGAGCAGGACGAAGCCTTGAGGGTAGCGCACGTCCATCCGTCCTCCGTCGAGACTAAGGAGGCTCCCCGTCTAATTCCGGCACATCGAGTGGCCTTGGCTTTCTGAAATGATGGTACTGGTTGCACAAGAGGGTGTGAAGGAATTGGCCTGATGCATCTAGATTCGGTCACGGGAAAAGGAGAGGCAGAGGACAGGCTCAGCCAGTCCTTTCCGCCTTCGCAATTAACGCTTTGATGTTGTCGACGGCGCCACGCTATTCGGCAGCCCACTGAGGGCTGATGAAAGCGGGCCTGTCCTTGCCTGACCCAATCCAGCTCCTTGGTGAGCAGTGCAAGCTGTCTTTTACCTACCTCTCAGGGATGTTGTTCTTAACACGAGTTCCCTAAGAGGCTGGCTGCACAGATCTTAAGACGCGTGGTTCGGCGCCGACCTACACACCTTTACCGAGAAAGCGGGCGTCGTGTCGCCACCTTGAATTCCTCTGCCATCCAATCCTAAGACTGACTGACTGACATCGTGATATTGAAATTTGCTACCAGACTAAGCCAGGTGGCAAATAGTGATGGTCAAGCGTTGACAAGCGCGATATCCGAATACCATGCCAGGATTTAGACATGGGCTGTATACGGAGATGACGGTTTGGAATGCCAGGTGATGGGAGATCTGACTCTTGAGATTCAAGCAAAAACGCTTCCATGTCACTCGTGCACTCAAGGTAAGAAGGTTGAGACGTGCCGAGCTGAGTCCCCTCAACGCCGATTCCCATATTGATTTCTTTTACCATATTGTCGCGCTTAAAAGTGGTAGTTTACATTTCAGAATCCATTGTCGTGTCTAAACCAGGTTTGCTCATATCCCGCCATTCTGCTCCCATCGATATTCATTCATTCCTGCCCCAAGGTAAGACTGTCGTCACCATTTTCATGTCCGTCTAGTTGTTGGCAAATCGAGCTGCACGCTTCTCTGCTTTGGCTTTCTCCGCAGGGTCATCGAGAATACCACTCTTTTTTTGGGCACCATCCCGTCGGGAACCGCCATCACGACCACCGTCGCGTCCACCATCACGTCCGTCGCGACCTCGTCGACGACCGCCCCTACGATCAAGACTCTGTCGCTTGTTGTTGCGAGTGTCCTTGTTTTCGCCGTCGCCACGGTCACGACCGCGCTTGCGAGGCCGCTCAGGCAAGGCAGAGTCAAGGCTTGAAGCAAGCTCGTTCGCGTCAAGGCCGAAGCGTTTGGCTCGATCAGCGCGCTTCGTGGCATCATCGTCCTCCTCGAGACCGAATCGCTTAGCACGCTCGGCGCGCTTCTTCGCTTCTTCGTCGGCGGCAGTAGAGGCGAGACCGATGGCATACGACTGAGCAGGCTCGGCAGGCTTCTCCTCGGTCTCGGCAGGCTTTTCCTCTGCGGTCTCCTTGGTAGCCTCGGTCGCATCAGGAGCAGGCTCGGCAGGCTCCTCCTTAGCCGGCTCAGCAGCGGGAGCAGCAGGCTCAGCTGGAGCCTCGTCATCGCTGTAGCTTATTTCATCTTCCTTGTTTTCGGCTGGAGGGACAAAGTCAGCTTGCACAAAGACGGTGGCAGCGTTGCGCGTGCAGCGCGCAACACGGATGACTGTCGCGAGGGAAAAACATACCAGACTTGGTCTCACTCTCGACCTTCTTGTCGTTCTCCTGCAGACGCGCAATCAAATCGGCCTTGTTTCCGTTCTGGGGGAGACCCTTTTCAGACAGCAGCTTCTTCAGCTCGGGCACCTTGAGCGACGAGTATTCGGCCATGGCGCGCGTTCGTGTGGAGGAGATGGCAGGGGATGGCGAAAAGGTGGAACGGAGTCCGGGGGTGGCGATTGAGGCCAACGAGTGCGGCGGATGGGTTGAAAAGGATCAGGGAGTGTCGCGGCGAGGAGCGCTTGAGCGAGATGAAGGAGTCGCGAGTTGAGATGAAATAGCTGTCCTACCCTTTGCTAACTTTTGCGTGGGAGCTCAGCGTGCGTGGTTGTTTCTTGTTCGCAGGGCGATGCGCACAGACCATGACTATTCCCTCGAGCCTAGATCCCCACTTCTTTCAGGGACCAAGCAGCTCCCTTCTGCCAGATGCCAACTAGCCAATTTCTGGGGTGAGTGAGCTTAGGTAATGACATTTTACGAGGATGCTTTTAAATTCGCGAATTAGTTAAGGGCAGTGCTTACAAGCAGCGGCAGGCCGCTTCTATTACGCGCTGACAAGCATGTACCTAGCACAGATGGGAACGGGCGTGAGGCGAAAGAAAAAAGAAAAAGCAAAATAAACAAAGAAACAATGTCGAAGATTTTTTTTTTTTTAGCAGCGTGGAGGTGTCTGAATACGTGCCCCAGAGGAAGGCGATAGAGAGATGCCGTCCTTGATTTTATTTCTACGCAGTGCTCATTCTCTCAAAAGAAGAAATATAGCCATCAATAGGGCCAATTCTTTTATTTAGAAGTTTCTATTTGTACCAATAAGTATACATACATCAGATCAGCACGATACACTCCAACGTTAACAACCCCCTTTCAACTTCAATTGTGGCATTCTCCACCCACAATGTATGACCCGCTCAATTGACGACGATATGGCATCATCGAGTCAGGGCCGCGTATACCCACAGGGAAATGAACAATGCCACAATGAACATGCGGGATGATGGATGAGATCGACAGACCATGAGGGGAAGCACGAGAGATTACAGCGAAACGGAAAGCGAACAGCGGCACTTTTGGTCGCTTCCGTAAGTCAGCAGGAAGCAGAGAGTGGTGGTATGTATCAGTGTAGCATGCAGCAGATCCATATATATAATATAATGAATACACTGTTATTGTACAGGGCCGTCATCATCCCCATCATCCCCGCCTTTGGACAAAAGAGACACAATGTAATCATTTTTTGTCCCCAGTTAGGTGTTGCTAAGCAGTTAAATTCTCCGAGTCTTGCTAGTGATTGGCATGATCATCCCAGTCAGCTCTGGCCACACATACATAAATATGATGATTAGCTTCCTGCCAAAAACCCAACGGCCTTATTAATTAATATCACCAAAAGCTAAGACATGCATGTCGTAAAAAAGACACACCTGTATCAGAATCCGCTACTATGCCGACTCCCGAGGTTCCGGCCTCTACTCCACAAACAGCGGCACAAGGGGGCGCAAGGGGCGCGCCAAGAAGTGCCGTAGAAATACGGTAAGTCGTTCAGGTAAGCTCAAGCTCTAGAGGCACATGCCCCAAGTTTCTTTTCCCCCCCTGTCACCTTGCCTTTTCCTTTGCGCAACTCTACCTCTCTCAACCAGCTCAGCTCAGTCCGTAGTATCCTTTTGCCGGGTGCACCTCGACGACAGCGACAACGACAGCGACAACGACGGCGCCCATCACCGCCAGCCTCCGCCTATCCCGCGTGTTCCAGCCATTGTTCGCCGTCGGCCTGGCCACTACAACCCCAGACCCATACTTTGCGACGCTAGCAGCTCCCGACTCATTCCCTCGAGGTGATTGACGCCCCGCGATCACCATGCGATAGCAGCCCATCCCCGGGAAGATGCGAATAGCCCAACTCTCTGCCCTTTTTCCGACTGCCCGACCTGCCCGCTGCTTGACGTGGCGACTGGTCGACTCTGTATAACCGCATTCCCCTACTTCCCCCCACCGCCACCACAACCTCCATCATGACACGACGCATTGTGAGCAAGCTCCGTCCACCATCAACCTTCACCTACTAACTCCCACTGTCCCCAGGTCAGGGCCATTATCCAGCTCACGAGCGCTGCGGCCTTCACACTCCTAGTCGTCTTCCTTCTCGACCGAAATTATCGGGTCCTTCCCAACGCCATCCATGGCTATATGCCCTCCCACCACCCGGGCCTGGTGGTCACCGATGTCACCATCGCCACATGCTCGAGCCTAAACATCTTTTCTTCTTGCGATCTCAATCCCAAAATATGGCACCGTTTAGACAAGGACCTCTATCTTGGAAAAACCTGGATCTCAACAGCATACATTTTCGTCAGTCGCAAGCATGAAGAGGAGCTCACCGAGGACGACAGGGTGGTCATGGACATATCCGTTGGCAAACGACAGCCTCAGCCAAAGGGCGAGTCCGACGAGCCCTGGGAACGACGCCCCAATGGCCTTTGGGTTAAACGTTCGGCCAAGAAACAGGCGAGCGACTCCAACGACGCCGTGACCGATGTCGACGTGGTGTACGGAGACGATGCTGTTGAAGCCAGAGACGGCTGGGCCATCACTGGTACACCTCTGCTCCTCAAGACGGGCAAAAAGCTGCCCTGTGTGCAGCTAACGGTGCGGCGCGGCCCTCACCGCGAGCACAAAAAGCCCACGCCCAGGATCAAGGATAACGGACGTTTCAAGATCCTGCAGCTCGGTGATCTGCATCTCAGTACCGGGGTCGGCGCATGCCGCGACGCTGTCCCCGACTCGTACAAGGATGGCCAGTGTGAGGCTGATCCCAGGACCTTGGATTTTGTCAACAGGATCCTCGATGAAGAGAAGCCCGACTTTGTCGTCCTTAGCGGCGACCAGGTCAACGGAGACACTGCGCCAGATGCACCAACCGTAAGTCCCAACTTTCGACAGCATCCGTCCCATTTCACTAACTCAACTCCATAGGCCATCTACAAGTGGGCACACCTCCTCATCGAGCGCAAGATCCCTTATGCTGCCATTTTCGGCAATCATGATGATGAAGGCACCATGTCCCGCGAGGCCCAGATGGCCCTCATGGAATCGCTGCCATATTCCCTCTCGGCTGCTGGTCCCGCCGACATTGACGGAGTGGGCAACTACTACGTTGAGATTCTCGCCCGTGGCACCTCGGATCACTCAGCCCTCACCATATACTTTTTCGACACACACGCCTATTCTTCTAACGAACGCAAGTACCCTGGCTACGACTGGGTCAAGCCCAATCAGATGGAGTGGTTCAAGAAGACGGCCAGTGGTCTGAAGAAGAACCATCAACGCTACACCCATCGCCACATGGATATTGCCTTTATCCATATTCCCATGACAGAGTATGCTGATATCAACCTGCAACGACTAGGAGAGTGGAGAGAGGGCGTGACAGCGCCCGTCTTCAACTCAGGCTTCCGCGATGCTTTGGTTGAGCAAAACATCCTCATGGTCAGCGCCGGGCAGTAAGTTTTCCACAAGTCCTTTTCTGAACCAAAGCTAACCCTTTACCAGTGATCACTGCAATGATTATTGTTCTCTCAGTCTCGAAGGCGAGGGAGACCACCAGGTGCCAGCTCTGTGGATGTGTTACGCCGGCGGTACTGGTTTCGGTGGTTACGCAGGCTACAACGAGTTCGTTCGCCGAGTACGCGTCTTTGAAATTGACATGAACAATGCCCGAATCACTAGCTGGAAGCGCCTCGAGTATGGTGACACGGCTGCTCGCATCGATGAACAAATTATCATCGATGAGGGCAAGCCCAAGCCTCTACCTCCTCCCAAAGCCCCTCCAATGGCGCCGGGAGAGGATCAAAAAGCGCCCGCTCAGCAATAAGATTTGTTCATCCGCAGTCGTCTTGATACCCCACTCCTCAATCCATGCTTCTTGGAAAAGCAAATGCCCACCATCAGCGGCTTTAGCTGCCGGCTTTTGGTTTTATTTCGACCTTTTTTTTTTCACGGCCAATTTCTCACGTGTGTTGAACTTTTGTCCTGTTCAAGCCACGTCTTCTCTTCTTGTATTCATGTCTCAGGCTAGCGGGGCGCTTCCCGGCCACAGAGTCGGTCGCTACATTCACTATAGAACGGGAGGGGGCTCACCGGCTCCGTGTTTTTATCATTGGACGGGTCACTGGGAAACAAGGTCTGGACCTTTCGCTGCTCGAGGGTCGAGTTTGTATTATCATGTCGGAAAAGAAAAAGAAAGATCCTCCCTGTTTCCCACTGGCGGGATGGATGTAAATGGCGCAGTTACTTTTTGGTTGCATGGGTTTTTAGCAAGGCTTGTGATGCGATGTGATGAGATGCGAGAGCGTCCAATGTTTGTTTTTTTTTTGAACTTGTTCGTGAATTGATACATCATCTGTCATGTCATGCTGTGAAGCAAGTCGTTTTCAAAGTCTATCACTAATCATCCAGTTGTACGCAAATTCATTACCCAGATATACGGCCCCAGTATATTACGCCCACGCTTCGGTTCAACTATTCAACAGCCTCTTCTCGTCTTCCTTCTCTGAGCATCCAAAGCAACTCATTCACCTTGTCGTCTCGGCTCTCGGCAAAGAATACTTCGTTTTCGTACATTTCGCGCAGCTTTGACCCAGTGGCGAGGACGAGCTCGTCGGGGTACAGCTCACGCGCGGCCATCTTGACGGCGATTACGTCGCGGTAAAGCGACTCTGCCAGCTCAAATGCAGCCGTGCGAGTAGCACTGCGATTACGAGGTTCCGTCGTCGTCGGCGACGTCTCAGCGTCATCGTCGGTGTCCCTGGAGCCTCGGGAGCTGAAGCTCAGACTTGCGTCGTCGTAGAGGGAATTAGCGTGCCAGCGCACGCTGAGTGCCATGTTTTCCATAGCCGTCGTGTATGCAGGATGGGCGCGGCCGAGGGTGGGCGCCATGATTTCGAGAGCTCGCTGGTACTTGGCGCGAGCTGCGTCGTAGCGGCAGCGCATATCATCGATGACGGCCAGCTTTTGGATGGCGTGAGCTGTACTAGGGTGATTGGGGCCGAGGACTTGCGTCTTAATGTTGACCGACTGGGTGTACAGCCGCTCGGCTTCGTCTATGGCGTTACTGGCTTTGGATATGTGGGCAAGGTTCTCAAGAGCCTCCAACGTCATCGGGTGGCTCTGACCAAAGAGGTTCTGATACGAGATGTAAACGCGGCGGTACAAGGCCTGGGCCTCTTCCATCTTCCCGAGGCGCTCGAGAGTAGCTGCAAGCTTCTGCACGGTACCGACAGTGGCGAGATCGGTTGGGCCAAGGGCCTCTTCCTGCTGTTGCTCGAGGCTTTCATACTGATTCTCCGCCCTATCGAGCTCTCCCTGGGCTGCTGCCGCTGAGGCCTTGGCTAGCGCAACACGGAAGCCTAGGGCATTGCCGATAGACTTGATATTAATATGAGACAATACTTCCTCGCTGCGTTGAATCTCGTTGGCCTGCTGGAGGAGCGAGGCCAAGGACAGAGATGTCTGGATTCGCTCAATGGGGTCCATACTGTTCTCCTGTCGCAGAGCGAGCTCAAAACACCCAATGGCCTGGTCCAAGGCCCCCTGGGTCATACACACATTTCCAAGTACCTGCCAGGCAACGGCGTCATCTTCTTCAGAGTCCTCCTTAAGAACACTAGATAGCTCGTCGTAGCAAGTCTTGGCATGGGGTGCCATGATTCTCCCAAAATCGTGAATCTCGGGGAGCCTAGAAGAATCCACCTCCTTTTGACGAATCCCGTCCACGCAAACGTTGCAAGCCAACCATGCATTGTCGACTTTTTCGTCCGGATTGAGAGAGTCTCGAACGTAGTCCCGTGCTGCCGTATCTAACATAAAGTAGCTAAAGGATGTAGATGAAGCAGAGGATGATTGAGACTGCGACGAATCAGGCGACTCGGCTAGGGATATTGCCTGGACAAAGTTCTCTTCCAAAAGGTGCTGTAGAACATCGCCTACATGAGCCAAGTCTTGGAATGCTGGAAGCTGTCAGTATGACAGTGTATAATTAGTAGGATCAGCGACATACCCTTCAAATCATCAAAGATGCCCGTAAATCTTTCCGGGGCGGCTTTTAGTTGTGATGTAGCGCAAAACAAGGCAACAGGTATAATCGACGAAGACAGCATTGCGCTAATACGAAGAACTGTTTTTGTGACTGGGGACTGGTCAAGGGTTGATCCCAGGAGATGCAGAGGCACTCTCGAGTCCATCTTCGTCTCATAGCCCGCCACAGTTGAATCTACCTGCCGAATGGTGGATGCGGCCATCGCTATGCTCTGTGGGTGATTCTGTAACCGCTGGACGATTCTCAGAGCCGCTTCGGCTTTGAACTGTTAGTTGTGCCAAGCCCAGTAGTGCATCGACATACCTTGATCCGACTCCTCCACTGCAAAATCTCCAACAATGGAGCCAATCAGTTTGACTCCCTGTTCATCGGTCATGCTCTTCACTTGAAGTTTGGTTCCCCATGCACAACAGTTGCTATCCCTCGACGTCAAGATAATCTGCCCAGAGAGCGTCAGAGGAATAAAGTCGAAAATGTCGTATGAGGGTTCCACATTGTCGAATATGAGCAGCCATTTATCATTTTCCGGTCGAAGAAGCCAATCCTTGACAGCCCGAACCACAGATTTGACTCGTAACGTATCCAGTTGCAAAATGCTCTTGACCTTGAGCATCTCCTCAACCCCGGTAAGTCCTAGGTCGTTTTCGATACTGCTCCTTTCAGCGTTCTGGCTGTAGTAAGTCACGAGCGCATTGGCAAACTCGAGGTAGCTCGCAACAACCGTCTCCCAACTCTCAGCCCAGACCCAAAAGACAAATGAAATATCATCCCTGTGCTTCTCCGCATAATGCCTAGCAAGTGTCGTCTTGCCAGTTCCTGGCAAGCCCCACAGATTTGCAATTGCAAAGTGAAATTTGTGGGGTTCCGAAGGAGGTTTCAGGACATATTCCAAGCTGTCGGTCAAGTCTTCTCGTGGTACGACAATGCTCGGTTGTGTGGGAAGCTCATATGGTATGGCGAACCCAGCGGAAAGATATTCCAGGTGGTGGACTACAAACTGTTAGTATTGAATAAAGACAGAAGCGGTCAAACAACTTGCCGGCCGTCATCTCATATGTTTTTTTCTTCGCCTCCATAACATCAGAGGTTTGGCGTTTGTCGATTAATTCCTGAAACTTTTCGAGGAAAATTCGGTAATTAGAGTCTCGCCCTTGAAACTTGACCAAGTCGGAATGTGTCGCTGTCAACCCAATCTGAACCCCATCGGACCCTTGCATCGAATGCCTCTTTTCCACAATAAACCCATCACTCGATTGCTTCGTCTCGTAAAAGGACAGCCTTGGTAGATTGGTAGTAATGGCCTTGAAAGCTTCCATCTGGTTTTCCAACCATTCCATATCGCTAGGCTGCGGCTGCATCGCAAATGTTCGGGCTCGTTGGTTCCGCAGTCCACGCGAGCTACGTGAGTCGCCTTCCAATCCCGACGTTGTGCGGTGGATGACAGTTGCAAGTTGTGAGGGTGACGACGGACGGCCCGGTGACAGTGTCCCGAAGAAGGCAACTCCACACGTCGACAGCTCGATATTTTTGAGTTGAGGGTCTATGGCTTCGTTGGATATAATAAGAGCACGTTTGACGATCCAACCACCCAGACTATGGGCAATGAAGAAGAGCGGCCGATGGGATGAGCCGTCTCGCTCACGCTGAGCGGCCAAGGCCTTGACCATATCCAGGGCGCGGCCATAGAGCACATTGCGGACGAGGTAGCGATAGTTTACCGCATCCGAGATGTATCCATACGTCATGATACGGGCATCGGGGATATCCCGGGCCAGTAGTTCCTCGAGCCATGATTTCGGCTTTGTCTTGTGATCCCAAGTAATCCATGACCGGAAACCTTCGCCGCCGAGGCCATGGACGGCGACGATGCTATTTCACCATCAGTCTATATTTTGGATCGATCAAACCCAGTAGAAACTCACTCGATTTCAGCATTCTCAGGGTCCCGCACAGTCTCTAAACCGTGTGTCTCACTCGTCCTCGCTCTCGATGCGCCCGACACGGCACCTCGTACGCGATGGATAAGCCCTCTGAGCGGCTCCAAGACCTCAGTCGCCATGGATTAGTGAATTTTTTACTTCTCTTAGCCGTCACTAGATGGCATGCGCATCTTGAGAGAAAGATGTCAGAGCGAGATTGGGCTGATGGCGCGTGGTTGCTCATACATGCAAACAACATGGGAGCCAACAAAGCAGTGGCGCACCTCCGGGGAGGGGTATGATTCATAGGTACTGTAGACACTCTCCAGGCCACTAAGCGGGTTCACAAGCCCAAGTCCCAGGGGTCTCGGCACAGCCCAGCGCCGTGTCATACGCATGGCGCAAGGATACGTGGGGGCAAAAAGTGAATAGCACACAATTCTAGAAATTTGAAAGACGCCAAATACCAGGTGGAATACATAAACAAATTATAAAAGCTGATGTGCATAAACTTTGTGTTTCTTATTCGCCTTTGTGAGCTTGATTTATTTCATCGCAACTTCGATTCACACTGCACGGCTGGGGTAAGAAGTTGCTAGTAACTATTGTGTCACTAGGTTGCCGTCATGTGGCAATGGTGGGTCCACGCGGTTGATAGTGGGGCCACATGTGGCTGGAAGGTACGGGTCACCGCGAAAAGACTACTAATCCATAATGAGAGCTCCGGATCCCACCGAAGAATCCTGGGGATTTGGTCTAGGGGTATGACGTTTGTTTTGCATTAAAACGAATGCAAAGGTCTACAAAAGGTCGGGGGTTCAATTCCCTCAATCTCCACTTCTTTTGCGCCTCGACGCAGACAATTCTTTTTTTTTTCCTTGACATTGATTTCCAATTCGATTTTCTTTGCTCTCTCTTCTACAGGCTAGGAGGGTATTCTCCTTCTTTTTAGAGTCTTTATAAGGTTGAGGAAACTGCAGTGCCATTTTGTAGGTAGATTCTTAGTGCGGGTTAAGTCACTAAACCCGCCGTAGTCTCATCATGTTCACGGCTCGCATAATTGTGTAAGGAATCAAGTCTTAATACGAGTCCTCCAATGGGTAGGTAACAAGACCATTCGGCCAGGGTTCGATAGCCAATGCAAAGATCAAAAAATCAATATCATAAAAGTAAATGAATGCATTCATTCGGTCCATCGTGTATCTAAGCAGAGCTCATCCCAACAGATGTACTTACTTACCCTAGAGTTAGGTGCGAGCCCAAAATCTCTAAACGCAGAGCTTGTTTATTGTCGATCAGCAAAATAAAGTTATATTTCTTTCTGGGTTTTATTTTATTTTATTTATCTATTATTATATTAATAAAGATTTGATAATAGTTGGTTTCATGTCTTGAATACTCATCGCGCTATGTGAGGTATAATTAATGGGGCATACATCACATGTGGTAAATGTAACGTGAACGAACCCTCGAGGTCATAGTAAAGACAGCATTGTTCTTGAGATAGAACAGGAGAACTCCCTTGGTTGTTTATATAATACATATAATAGTCATATGCCAAATTCATTGTCAGCGTCGAGTGACGAAAACAGCCACAGACGAAAGACAATTTCCCCGTATCAATCCTGTATCATCCAGCCATGATCTATACACATCTTAGGCATCCATAGCGGTATCATAAAAGGTCGTCAAATCAAATCGTGTGTGCATCTCCAGTCCGGTCGTCATTGCATCAAAGCATAGCAACTCCATCAAACTTCAAAACGAAAAAGCATGTCTCGCTGGCTCTACCACTGCAGCATCATTATCCAACAATCTCCAAGTCAAATCCAAGCTCCTCGGCAATCTCGTCGTACTCCAGCTCCTCAGGCCCCTTCTCTGGCGGCTCCTCTGTCTCAGGCGTCACGGGTCCCATGAAGGGCTCCACGTCGCCCTCGACCGGCCGTTCAAACATCTGAGGCCAGTAGTCGAATCCGTCGCGCACGGCAAACCCGTGCTTCTGGCCCAAGAACACGCGGCCCAACTTGGCCCGCTTGCTGTCCACCTTTTCCAGGCGCACCAGGCGGTACCCCAGGAACACAATCATCTCGTCGTCGTACGTCGCCTCCATGCCCGACTCACGCGTCACGCTGAAGCGGCCACCGCCGCCAACCTTCAGGCCTGTGTTCGGGTCCACGGGCACCTTGGCCTCTGCTCCCGCGCCCTTCGTCCGTCCCGTCTCGTCCCTGACCTCGAGGTTGGCGAGCGTCACAATCTCGGTAATGAAGTAGCCCTGGCCGTGGTTGTCACGGAGGAGGTCAAGAAGCTCCTCAAAATACTGCTTGTTCTTCAGAAGCTCCTTGAACTTCTCGCCCGGTGAGTCCATGTGCCAGAGCCGTGCCACCGTCGCCACCCTCTCGCTGCTGTCCTCCTTGGCGCGCTCGAAAAAGGCATCAAGGACCTCGCCGACCGATGCCGACACATGTGCATCCTTGATCCTTCGTTGCAAAAACTTGACATTACGCATCTGGATGGGCTTAGGGTCCAAGTTGCTGACGAGCTCACGGGGGAGCTTGTTAGATCGGTATGGCATGCGCTTCTCCGTGGGCCTGTCAGGGTACTTGACAACGCTGCCGATGAGCTTGTCACGGTACTCGCCCGCATCAAGACGAGGTTGGATCAGCCAGAGCGGCTTTGTTTCGTGAGAATGGGAATGGGAATGAGAATGAGACATAGCCTTGGTGTTGGAGGCTTCCGCCTGCTAATATCGATTGGTAGTGTCAAAAGTCGAGTGAGCTGCTGGACGGACGAAATGCTGATGTGCTGTTCTCTATAGGACTCGTTTCGAGTTGCTCCAAGTTATCGCAAGTTGTCATATGAAACCTTTTGCCTCCAAGGCGCAAGGAGAAGCGTAGGCATTTATTGTCCCTCGTTGGCCCCTTGCTGTGACCGTCAAATAATCGCCTCCTCAGCAAACGGTATGACGTGGTTGGACCGTTTGCCGATAGGGAACGTCTGCGCCTCACGCTAGCGTCCCCAGAGCCCAGGCTGACAAAATTAGTCCAGTATCGCCCCCTCATTTTGCAAGAGAAATTGTAGGCATAATTATGATCCTGTCCCACTGGGTTTTCTATGGCCCCGTGATCAACCTCTGGACCCGGCACGCTAAGCACTGCCAGGCTCAGGCTGCCTCCTAGTTATTTGCTTCCAGGGTTGCTAGCCTCGCTGAATCCGAAAATTCGGCAATGGCTGCGCGTCTCTCAAAAAGCCTTTCTTGGTTCATCTTCTATTAATAGTTGCCATGGTGATGTTTCAACTGAAATGTGACCTACAATCCGTGTTTAAAGCCGCTAATTCATTCGTCACGAATTTCACCGACAGATCAATTGGTTACTGTGTATTCATCAATCACGTAGGACCATCATAAATCGACATTGTCATGGTATCTTTCTGATATGTATTCATCTCTTACATCCTTCAACATCATATTCAACTTCCGAGTGCTATAAACAAATATCCACCATCGCCGTTCTCTCCCACCCAATAATCCAAATTCCCTATTATCGGAATTACTACTCATCTCCCTTCACCCAGACGCCTTCCCTGTCTAGATGCCCAGGTATTCCCATGATATAGACGACAGAAATATGAATGCATCGCTCGTAGTGACATCGTCTTTAGACTTAAAAAAAAAAAGAAAAAAAAAGAGAAAACAACAGGTGTGCGATGCAACACCCTGGGGGATATCAAAAAAAGAGTTTGAACAAATAAAATCAAAAGCACAAGACTGAAACTTAGTCATGTGTATGCTTCAACGGATACAAGGAAGGGAATCGTATATGTAAGCCCGTACAGAGGGCATTCGAGGCTGTGGAGCCTAGGCTGTAAACACTTCTTGGTGAACCAGGCGCAGGACCCAGCCGGCCTCTGAGACACTGGAACATTGGAAACACCACTTTTTGACGTTTCCATTTGAGGCACCAGTGGCGGGAATGCCGCCGACAACTCCGTTGTCGCCTTTCATCTCTTCCCAAATACCACATACGATGCCTCGGCTGCCCATGGGGGTAAAGCAGCCACTGCCTAGGACGGCATCGAGTAAAATCTTGGGCTGCTCCGAGTCCTTTTTCGGTATTGTGGTCACCGTGACTCGTTTTTCAAGTCCGTGATCGGCGCGGAGGGCTTGACGCCATCCTGGAGGTGGTCGCCGGATCTGAAGACTGCAGTTGCCATAGTCTTCCCATTTCTTGGCTGACACGAGAAGATGGAGTCGGATGCGAATGTTTTCTGATCCATAGTTTTGAGAGCTGCGGGCACTGTTCTCGACGCTGACAGAAGGCGACCGAGGGGTGGTCATACCGTTAGAAGAAGATCCGGGCGTGTAAAGGCTGTTTCCATAGCCGCTCGCTCGACTCTGTCGGTCCACAGATGAACGAGCAAGATTGAAAGGTAGATTCGCCCCACCAGTGAGACGTTTCAGGAAGCTAGTTGCAGAGAGGCTCGATGATGGTGTAGTGCTGGCACCATCATGTGACTGTGAAGGCGCGCGGACCGAGCTCCTGTAGCTATTCTTTCGACCAAACCAGCTTTTTCGGCGGCTGCTGGTATCGTCATTCTCTGCTGGAGGTTGTCGCTCGCCAAAGCTCTTGAATCTTGATTCGTTTTCCAGCTCAATGAATTTTTGGTTATTTAGGCGAGCATGATGAACCGACATGTAGAGGTTGTAGCAGTCGGCGCTGCCATGGCATCGGAAGCGGAAATTGCCGCCGTTGTGAGACTTGGCTACAATGCAGCCTGGTCTGACTGATGAACGGATCTCGAGATCGACAGACGTGCTCTGTCGGATCAAAACAAGTGGTGTGAGATCTAGTGCCAAGATAGGTTTGTCATCCTCCCTGTCATTTACAGCAAAAGCTTCTATTAAGCCAGGAGTGACGACAATATTGCAGTTGCCGGCGGATATGTCTTTCCACATGCCCTTGTCGGACCATTTGGAAAGCGACGCAACATATCTGTTAGAATTGTCCTCGGAAGCAGCTTTTTGCCCGTGAAGACCAGCTTGCGAGGCAGAATTAGATGGTGTGAGGCTGAAATTGGAGACTACCGACTCCACTAGAGGAGCAGGGCGACGTTGCTCTTGCCGGATGCTGACTCCAAGCTCGGTCTCGGGGAGGTCTACGCTATCCATATCATCATCCGAGGACTCGACGTCAGATTCTGTTTCGGTATATTCTTCTGACATGTCATCGCCCTCGGTGTAGGAGGCCCCCGTTACAGAAGACTGCTCCGATGGTAGATATTCGTGCTTAAGTGGTGAAGAATTGCGGCGTTTGAGACGACCACTTTGAAGATCAACTGGGGGACTGAGGGATTGCGACTTGGATGAAGGTTGAGGGCTGGGACTAGGGCTGAGAGTGCGGTGGGCCGGGGGTGCGGGTGCTCCATCATTTCGGTAAGAAGAGCTCTCTGGGCTCTGTTGGAACATGTCAGGATCAGGTCGCATGCCCTCTCTGAGAGGAGTACTCCGTTCCTCCCAATTTGAGCCATAGCGATCTTGTGTGGGAGTTCTCTCCCATTCTGGGCTCTCTGGTATCGTAGGTGGTGTAGTTGGAGTTGAAGGACGAGGACGATACCGGGAGGGTAGAGGCTTGGTTGGCGTGTGAGGGCTTGCAGGCGATGCTGGGGAGGAAGAAGATTGAGGAGAGCGAGAGCTTCGGGGTGAACGTCGGCTGCTGCCCCGAACACCTACGGGAACATCCCTATAGGTCTCATCATCTCCACAAACGCTAGGCTCTGGCTGCCGAGGAGGAATAGGAGACACCGGGAAAACGTCAAGCCAGTCGAGTATTTGATCTTCATTGTCGGCGGTCAATGTCAAAAGTTCAAACCATGGCCGGTCATCATGGCTTCCGCTGACCATAATGACCATTTCAAAATTGTCCTCGCCGGTTCGTGCTGACATCAATTCGAGGGGGATGGGTGGGAACAAGAGGTATGATCGGTGACTGTCACCTGTTTCTCTAATCAAAATATCACCTTTATCATCAGGATGACGCTCGCTGTCTCGGTGCACAAGCTCGACTTGGCACTCCAGTCGTTGGCCATTTGAATGAGTAAGATCAAGAGAAAAGAAGTCTTTGGCTGCGACTTGGCGAGTTGTTTCAATGTACACATACTCCATAGGTGCCAGCGTTCGCAAGTCTCGCGATCTGGTGATGTCGGTATTGATTGCGTCTTCATCTACTAATCGTGCACTCTCTTCCCGGTGTCGACGGCGGGCTTTTTCTTGCAACTCCTCAAAATCTCCTAGGAGATCTAATGTGTCGTTAGTATTGATGATTGAGTCGATGCATTTGATGAATTTGGTCATCTGTTTGATTCGTAGCAGTGGCCTTTTGAGTAAATGAGCCACATCGACGCGTTCTCCCTGGGAATCGACAATGTCGCCATACTCATTTCGTGGCATAGCATTAATAAGCGAATCTTCATCATCAGGGTTTCCGGATGCTGGCGCAAGGTTGACAACCAAGTCTTGGAAGCCGAGCCTCCAGGCATCCAAGTATTTGTGGTAAATGGGTACTACTCCATGCGCCCAGCTGGCCAAACGATGCATGTTTTGCACAGGTGCCTTTCGGTGCGCAATCCTGAGCTTTTCTAGGGCAACACCCATGTTGACGACGGATTTGGAGATGCCGGTCACCCTGTTGGCTTTGTTGCTGGAGCCAAAAAGCTCGGACGCATTGTCCTCATCCAGGACTTGAGCAAGTAGGACTGGGATGACACCATCAACCAGAGTCTTGAGTTCTCGCAGGTAGAGATTCTCATCGTCGGCGAATTCTTTCATAAGATCATCGTTGGTTACATCGTTAGGTCCGCCGCGGTTCCTGCGCAGACTGGGGCGCGACCTGTTACTTTTCATGGTAGGGGGAACATTCCTGTCGTTCGGCAGCGACAAGACGGAGACAAGATCGGAATGACGTGTGAGGCGTCGCTTGAGACCCGAACTCTGACTCGGCGTTTTCGAAAGTTCGCTCCCCTTGGTGAGAATTGTGGATTGAGTTGCGGTGGAGCGTGTCAGGTTTGAGTTCATGTCCGACTCTGCAGCACTCGAATGTCCCTCAGAGAGAATAGTTGAAAGTTCGTGATGGCCGTTCGTAGGAGGCTTCAGTCGAGGGCCAGGAGGCATTGGCGGCATTGGAAGGTCTGTCTGGTCGTTACGTGGAGATTTTCGATCTCGTTCTTCCTCCGGGGACACGGACCTGCCCCCCCTGGAATTGTGGTTCTTGCGGGGATCCGAACTCTCCCAATCCTTGATGGCATCTTCATACGTGTACGTTCGCTCCTCGTCGTATCTAGAATCACTGTACTTGGAATCCTCATATCTAGAATCGTCGTATCTCGAATCATCAAGCCTAGAATCGTCCAGTCTAGAATCTTCGTAATCATCATATCGTGAATCTTCGTAACGGGAGTCGTCATATCTCGAATCTCCATGCCTGTAAGAGTCGTAGGTGAGTTCTGACTCTTCGTCTTCATAGACTCTCTCTTCAACTGTTTGGTATGGCTTGGGTTTTGGCAATTGGTTGGCAGATTCACCCTGGAAAACCTCCTTCAGCATGCCAAAGAGCTGCTTTTTGACTCCGGGTGGCTTGTTATTGACTGGGGAGGACAGTGTTCGTGTTGCGCTCCTTCTTTTTAAACCGTTTGAATTAGGGGACTTGGTTTGTTCCCGGGACTCCCGCTTCGGCTCCGGTGTCCTTTCCGTTTCGGGCTCAGCCTTTGGTGTCGGCTTTGGTGCTGACTTGGGTTTCGATTTAGACTCTGGTTTAGGTGCCGGCTCCTCTGCAGCTGGCTCGGGCGACTTTTCGGGCTCTCGACGATCAAGTTTCTGGCTTGACCGTCTCCTCGGGCCCCGGGTTGCCTGCCGACGGGGTTTCTTCTCCACCGAAGTTACAGTCTCAGGACTGTGATCTGACTCGGGAGTTGACGCTTTCTGCTTAGGTGTGGAGGGCTCCTCTGTGGCATCGTCGACAAATGGATCAACGGGTTCGCTCACTTCTACAGTGTTGTTCAGCCACTTTTCAATACTGGGAGGGTTGTTTGGCACGGTATGTCTCGGAGGCTCATTCATCTCATGAATGATCTTTTTACCCTCCTCCATGACCTTCTTGAATACGCCTATGCCCTTGAAACTCGTGTTTCTATCCACCTTGGGAGGCGGTCGTTTGATAGGGCGACTACGGGGCGGGCCTCGGAGAGGAAGATCCAACTCGGTAAAGGCAGAATTTCCAAATGGAATTTCGCCTGGGATATCGGCAATAGATTTTGCCAGAAGGCTGGGCGAAAGTTCGGACGGCTCGAGAGTGTCCAAATTTGTCTCTTCCTCAGAAAGAACAGACTCTGGCTCCTTAGGTTTTGGGCGCTGGCCCTTTGGCTTCGGTCTCCTTTTACTACCAGAGACACTGCGACGCTTTGTAGGTGTATCCACCAAAACCTCTGTTTCTTCGGTGGTCCCGGTTATGTTGGAGTCCGAGTTTGTTGATTTTGAGAGGTTCGAAGCCTTCTCAACAACCTTGGCGGGTGGCGGCGCCTTCGCCTTGGTCTTCTCTATTTTCGGTTCTTTAGGTTCTTTAGCAGGCTCCTTCGCGTCCTCCTTGACAGGCTCTTTGGCAGGCTCCTTGGCAGGTTCTTTGACGGATTCCTTGGGTGTTTCTTCAGTCAATTTGGTTTGTGACGACCGAGGGCTGGTGCGGCGAGAGTTGTGGGCGGATTTTCGTCTTAACCTGGCCGTTCGAATAGAAGCGGGACGCGAAGTACCTGATGCAGATGAAACCTCGCTGCACGGCCGCACCCTAATGCCGTCATCATCCAATTTTGGCTTCCTGATTGGAGTGACGCGTATGCCGTCATCTGCCGCTGACGCAGACTTTGAGGTCCGTTGAGTTACTCGGCTACTAGTCACTTGGCTTGGTGTGGCTTCACTTGCCGTTTCGCCCAAATCGCTAAAAAATTCACTCTCTGTGTCAGTCCAACCCTTATTAGATCCCGTGGATCTGGGGTATCTATGGGTTCGCGGAGGTGGCGTATCCGGTATTTCGACCTTTTCCGCCCATTTCTTGACTTTGCTCGACACTGTTGGGTTCGTAGAATTCCGAATAGTAAAATCTTTTGGTAATGGTGCTGGACCTGGGCCCTTGCCATTCTTGGAGACTCTGCGTGGTGGGCGATTCTTTCGCCAGTGCTCGTCGCTAACAACTCGCTTTTTTGGAGGAGGCCTGGCTGGTTCCTCTGGGGGTGGCTCAGCCTTTGATTCCAAGGTTTCTTTCGACTTGTTGACCGACTTGGCCTTTTTTCTCATTTTAATACGGACTCGGTCCTCTTCAGTGACGCTGCGAAAGTCCTCATTGTTAAAGGCAACCTCTGTAGGTTCAGTTGCTGCATCGTCAGGGACTCCTTCTTGCATGGCGGCGGCATTTGCCTTTTGCCATTTCTTAACGCGATCCTTGACTCCTCCGGGAGGCTGAACTCGTTTGACGGCGCTTTGTCTCATTTCATGACGCAGCTCGGCTTTGACCGCTTCCAGACTCATCCTCCTTCGACGCTCAGCGGCAACCCGCGCGGGAGACGGTCGACCTTTTAAGAAATCATGGAGCAGAGTTGGTTCGGGTTTCTTGGCTGAAGTTCGTGCTCGAGGTCGACCGGCGGCCGGAGCCGAGTTAGGAGTGGCCTTGGGATTGTTGTCCTTGGCATCGGGTTCCTTGGCAGGAGTTGTCGGCGTCGTCGTGGACGTCTCGGTAATCTCGGTGGCCTCGGGGGCCGTATCCTCTGCTGAGGGTTCATCCTCGGGACTTTGTGACGACATGGCCTTGACTGGGGGCATTTGGTCAGCGCATGATGAACTGGGCAGTGGTGGGGAAGGATGTAGATTATGAGAAAGGGTACCTTCAGGTATGCGGCATGCTGGGTGGCTGTAGGAGCAGTGATATGATGCTCAGCGTGTGGAGGTATTCGAGCTGTGCAGAAGCTCCTGTCTCTGTTGTGGGATCAACAAGCCTTTGTTTGTTTGCCCAGCTTGGGAACAGGGGCGGCGGCGATCAACTCTCGGCTGCTAAAAAAAAACCCAAGAGTGACACTGGAAATTACAACAAAGACACCACACAACGCAGGTAAAACAGGGATGCTCAAAGAAGAGAAACCCTGGGTAAAGGAGCAACTGAGGCAAAAGATCAGGGTGGGAAAAGATGAGGGCGAATTGGTTTGCGCTGGCATTACCGATGCAGTCCGACGTCTGTTTGGGAGACAGCATCCAAGGTGGGCACCCAACACCCGAGCACCCGCTGTCCATGCATGGGTGGGTGGATGGGGCAGGTGCAAGTGGCTGCTGATGCTGCCGTTGCTGGTTGCTGCTCTGGAGACGGCAGCAGCCAATGAGACCCACCGGCCGCCACCTTATCCCACCATCTTTGACCTGTGTCTCGAGGCAGGAGCTCAGATGGTAAACAATAGGCCCCACTGCGGCACGCCCGCCAAAGACATGCACCGAGACAAGCCCATGAGCGCTGGAAGCCGCCTATCAGGGGCTCTGAAGCAGCAGTTGTCGTGGCGCTCCCAGCAGTCACAATCTTCCCCTCCATCGTGTTTCCAGCGCGACAGGGATCATCTCTCAATGCGCCGAAGCACTATAGCGCCTCCCCCGCTCCGCCCTTGGGGTAACTTATTGTGACGGCGCTCAACTCGGCCCATGACAACGAGCCCGTCATGAACCCGCCAGGTCCTGGACCAACCGGACATGATTGACGCGATCTGCAGGCGATGGCATGCATTGCGGCTACGGGACATCGGTCAAATCAACACCTTCTTGCGCCCGTATCCGTATCACCAGCCACAGGCTGCAGGTTTCATATCCACGAATATGTGCGCTGCTGTGCGCCTCACACACAGCCATGTCAACAGGTCGTGACTCTGGTTTTCACCTGCGCATGCTCCATGTTCGGACAGCAAGCCAAATTACGGGGGGGCTGCGCCGTCCTGTCTCGCGCTTCTGAAGCCCCTCTGCTCCGCTAGTGACGCACCTTTGCCCTGGGCGCAGCCGCCCCAAGGGCCTTGTTTTGGTTGCTGACGACAACCCATCATCCTTGGCCCAGCAGATCAAATCAAGGAACAACGGTGCCGGCCTCGCTTGGGGATCCTAGGTCAATTTAATGCCTACCCATATCTGCCGCTACTTGACCGTTCTTTCATCTGCTCCTCGTTCGACGACAGCGGTCAGATTGATGCAGCCATTGGGACGAATCATCTCCTCTCGACCACATTTCCCCTTAGCCTTGTTCGCGACGTGGGAACCACAGCCCAATCTCAGAGTCACTTGGGCCCTTTGGGCACGTATCCACATCTGAGCATTACTCCATATGCCTCGCTCTGTGGTAGGCCTAAACTGTTGCCCAAAAGCGGCCCAAGAGGGTAGGTAGATGGGTCCATGCGCATTTATCCGACATTGATTGATGTTCAAGACATGGGACCCAAGCGGTGCTCTCCTCGCTTCAAGGACATTCGTTCCAGACATGCCGGAATGTGCTACTTTATCGATCGTATCGTAACACAAGCTTAGTTAATTGACAACTATCTATCCACTGCCCCGGATTGCTGGAATTGTGGCGTCGTTGAACACAATCCCCTATCCACACCTGCCGAAACCTGTCCCACGAGTTCGGCACTGATAGTTTGACTTGAACGTCACCCGCCACAAATACCCGGCCAAGTCATTACCTGTATTGGGTGGTACTAGGTTACTCTGATGAGGTTTTGGTTTGGAAAAAGACCTCCCCTTCCTTCAACCGCTTCCCCTCGAAACAAGCCACTTACGCGGATCTAAGTAATCCTAGACTAAATGGGACACCGTCACCATGACAACCATTTGCCAAGCCATGCGAGTCGGGATAAAATTGTAGATTAGGTAGGGGGGTTTGAAGGAAATACACACTAAAATATCAAGACTAATATAATGAACCTCATCTGGGAGGTAAAAGAAAAAAAAGGCGGATTGCTCCGTAGAAATGTAGATGAATGCAAAAAATGACAATCTGACCGCCCACTCAAAATGCGATGCAAGCCAAACTCGATGACAAGGAAACCCTCCCTCTCCATGGACCAGCCATTATACAAATGATCCATGCCACGGAACCAAAACGGGATCCAGATGCAAACCATATCCACAACTCCATAATGCAAATGCAGATGCAAAGTAACACATAAGAAAAGCGCAAAAAGATACCCAAACTCCAGCAATGCAATGATACGCCTTCAAAAACCCAATCTAGGTAGCAAGGCGGACGCACGAACTTAGTGTGCCGTGGCCGGCAGCATGAACCGGACCTTCTTCTTGGGCTTCTTAGCCTTCTTCCCCTCCCTCTTGCTGTGCTCCTCGTCGTCGCCAACGTCGCTGTGCGCGGCAACGCTGCTGCCCACGTCGCTCATAATCTCCTCCTCCGTCTCCTCCTCGATGGACCAGACGTCCGGGCTGGGCTCCCGCCACAACTGACCTGGGCGCCGCCGGAGCACGTGTTGGCGGCCTGGTCCGTGACCTCGGGAACGGCCCCGGAGCTGGGGGGACGACGGCGACAGGTATCCGTTGTTGGATGACAGGTTGAAGGCCGGGCTGCGCGGGCGGGAGCCCTCGCCAAAGACATCGTGCAGCGAGAGCAGCGAGTCCTTACCGGGGGAGAAGCGGATATAGTCCTCGTCATCATCTTCGTCATCGGCCGTAATGTCGGAGCCGGTGTCTGGGGAAACCGGACGAAGACCAGGCTTGCGCAGGCCGTCAAGAGTCGAGGGGCTGACGCTGCGGACAAACGGGCGCGGATGGAAGTCATTTTCGATGCCTGCATCAAAGTCCATCATGGCCTCGTCCATGTCGTCCTCTAGATCCGGCGCCGGGGTGAGGAAGTAAGTGAGAGGATCTTCATCAATGTCATCTAGCGATGGCAGCGGATTCTCCTTTGTAGGGACAGTGGGCTTGAGCAGCACCTGGGTTGGTGGCCAGGAGTCTCGTCGAGACCACATATTGAGCTTCTAATGTGAGCTACACTCTGTGGTGAGGGTGAGCGCTATAGTTGTGGTGGGATGTGACTTGGTGTTTCGGTGGACCGTGGTGTAAGTGGGATGGAGGAGATCACCAAGTAGTGAGGTAGAAGCGATGGTGTCAAGGACAATAAAGGGGATCGACCGGCTGTGCCGGCGCAAACAGTGACCTTCAAGCCTAGGGAGTTATATATCTTTTACCAAATGGGAGTTGTCCACCGAAGGCTTCCTCGAACGAAGATGGAGTCGACCAAGACAGGGCTGTCTAGATGCCCGGGGCGAGGAGCTACATTCATATATAGACGTGCCCTTTGACTGCTTACTCCCTATCACATACACACAGAAAGGATCCGGGAGGTCCTACACCCTCCGGCCCACAAATGCAAGACAAAAAGGCGCACAGCAGGCTGCGTTCCAGTCATATCTGGCGCCTTGTGAGGTGCGAGAATCAAGGTGGTGGTGGTCATCGGCTGTCCAAGCGGGGCCGCCTGTGCCTCGTTGGGTTGCCGCACGTGAAAGTGCGGAGGGTGAATGAGCCTATGAGCCGGGGGCTACGGCGCCACGCGTCCGCAGCGGCGGTTCACTAAGAGGGCGTTGAAAAAGTGGTTGTCTGGATTAGGAAGTCATGCGTTGGGCTGCGAGGGATATCGCCCGGTGAGCTGACGACCTTGGCTGGCTGGGCTAGGGCTAATGGGGGACACACAGATGCACACACCCGGGACCCATGGCTCGGTAGCTTACGAGAATCGAGAAGAGCGGCCACGCGAGGGAGCCCGGATTCTGACGCAAGGGACGTCTGGAACGCGTGTGCCGCTTGGGGTTTGCTAAAAGGGCGACCATGCAAGGCTATGGAGCAATCGCCGTCTGGTGTGGGCGAGCGGCGCGGTGACGGGGTGAGCGTCCGGCAGAGAGTGAGACATGGACACACCCTCACGATGGCACACGGCGACCCATCTGACTGAGCCCTCGGCCTCGTCAGCACCGGCCATGCCGGCGTGCTCCAGTGGCTAGCGGAGGTCATGCTCGCCGCTAGGGAGGGAGGACTATGATTCGGATTTGCGATCGAGGAATAACTACATCATCGATCAACCCGGGCCTGCATGGTACCTTGCAGCTCTTTTTTGCCCTGGCGATGAAGCATCACGCTGTGGTGGGTCGAGCCACGAGAAGGCCCTTTAGCTCGAGATGTTAAGAAAAAACCAAGGCTGTAACGGCGCCGGACTCGAGATGGAGTGGAGGGCACGCCGTCCGTCTGAGCCACGAGGTCGCCCACGAGGTTGCGCAGGCCCCAGGAAACGCAGCACAGAGTGCCGAAAGCAACGCAAACGCGGGGAAAATGTGACCAGTCGATAGGGAAAGCATGTCGTCATTATCTCGATGGAGGTGGAGGCGAGCAGTCTGGACCTTTGTCAGGCCAGGATAGTTCCGCATAGGGACATGCAATAATACAGCCCTCCCTCAGCCGTGTCCGAGAATGATATGACAAAAAAATGGCGGGCGCTATTGTGCCCGAGGGCTTGCTTACACCATCCCGACTGGCTGTGATTACGAACCGAGCAGTGCTCTGCTTCCCGTGGAATCCAATAGCATCTCGCTCCAAGACAGCGTCACCCGAGAGGTGTGTGTGGTTCGCATGATCAACCACGATACCAGTGCTCCAGTTCGATAACGGACGGGAGCTCGCAAGCCACGGCGCCCTCTAGCTTACTGATAGGAGCTGCAAGGCTGGCCCAAAACGAACACAACGTGTGTGCTCGGACCGAACGAGCTTTCAGCATTCCTGCATATGTCTTTTGCTTCTTTTCTGTCTTGGGAGCTCGCCATGTCTTGTCGGGTTAGCCGCGCGAGCTTGGCAATGATATCAGCCAGCGGCGCCCATGTGCCGTCCCGCTGCAGCGATACGAGCCGTGGCTCTATCTAAATCGTCCCAAGGTTTGGCTCGAGTTGTCCGGCGAGGCGGATCTTCGCCCAGGCCTGGAATGGACAAGCTCGTCTGTTCCACGAGGCTGGATCCTGGGTTGGGGTTGTGGGTTTTGTCTTTCGGAACGTGAGCCTACCGGACCAATCGATTGCCCATGTGTAGCACTGAACTATCGTTTGCACTTTCTTTTTTCTTTTTACTTTTTAGATCTTGGAGATATCTGGACCAACCACAGGCTCCAACATTGTCGAGTTCTGGGCTCGGTTATGCGGCCCATGGAGGGGGCCGGATTTGCATATCTCGCCTCACTCCTCCACAGTGGCGCTTTCAGCTCGCTCAACCCCGCCTGGAGGCAGAGACAGCTTGCCGCACTCTCCGACGCCATGTCTTGGGGAGAGACCGATATACATCCTTGGCAGAAGCACGCAATACCTAAATTGCCCGGGCACTTAGAGCCGTGGCCAGCTTATCTCTTGGGCCCGTTTGCTCTAATCTAGATTTAGTACAGTTGGCGCCGCCCGCTCTGAAAGCTGTAGCATCTTGGATATTTGCGATGCACGAAACGGGCAAAAGAGATGTCATTTCAATCACCCTGCTCTGCCGGCTGAGTCACTGTATGACTAGGTGGCCCCTCGATTCCTTGATGCGGTGCAGGCAGACGCTCTGAATATTCAGCCCAGCCACAAAATGTCAAATCTTGCACACCACGAGGAACTCTTTAGGCGCCAGCTCGGCGAAAAGCGCAGCGCACATCCGTTCAAGTAGAGGACTGCGAAAAAGAAGGGCGCATAACGACGATTTCATCCGTCCCTCGCGTATCAACTCGAGCGCAGAAGGGCGGCGAGGCGTTGCGAAGCATGACACTATTGGCAGCGACGACATGAAAGTATGCACCAGCTTCGTAAACGAAGTATAATAGTAGCTGGCTGGACTGTGGCCAGCTGAAAGTGATTCACAGCAAAAGAAAAAAAAAGTACTAGCTTTTGACATGCATACACGAATATCTGCTTTTAACATGATCAAATCAACGCGGACCTTACCAGCGGGGGGTTTTTCTTTCTTTCAATTCTTACATTTTTCCCTTACTAAACTCAATGCAATGTTTGTTTCAATTATTTTTAATCTTTACACTCCTGTCTGATCAGTTCTTCTAGCGGCTGCCTTCTTACACATGGATGAATGGCTGAAACGCTCTCGTCGTGAGTGAAATGTGTCTGGATGCTTCGATTTCGCACAGGCATCAATTTTCTTTGCTATTCACAATATTATCACGCGGAGTAAATGCCCTTAACATGTTCCCTGTATTTATTTATAAGCCCTACCGGGCACTAGTCAAAGAACATGGATGGGTGGTTGTGTGCAAGGGTGTCATTTGGGCGCTCCAGGTCAAGGAGGCAACCACTCTCATCTGGTCCCCCCCAGAGCCGCATGATGGTCAAAAATTTCCAACCACTAAAAAAAGATGTCATGCGGATTTACCCCCTCTTCGGCAAATTGTGGTGATGTCCTCATATGGAGAACTGCTGACCGGTCAGAATATCCTAGAGAAACAACATTACATTCAAGACCCCCGGCATGCCATCCCATAAGCCATTGGCGAATGCAGAGTGAGATAATAATAGCAAAGTATATAAATGCATTAGTGAGTCCCAAGCATGTCATGAATACTATGATAGTTGATATCGGGCTAGCATTCCGGCACAGCAAGTCCCTCCACGTACCGTCAAGCTGAGAACCTTGAGGATGCTTCCACTACTGATCAAGGGAAAATGCGACCTCGGCTTACAAGTTGTCAGCAGAATAGAAATACGGGCTATGAACTTTGCTCGTTACGAGAAGAATTCCGCGCCTAAATGGTCTGACCACATTTGCTCACATATTGTCTGGGGTTCAATAAGGATGTGACCACGAGACTACGGACTTGTAGCATGGATATGGTGAGATTGCATGGAACCATACGTCGGCTAATATAGAACAGGGATGAGTCTTCGAAAAGACTTCGGTTTCTGACACACTGATTAGTTGCCGAGTTGATGCGTAAGATGCAAAAGGCTCGCATTGTATCTTCTTGCGACAAAGTCAAGAAATGAACGAGGCCCGAAAAAGGAATTCCAAAAAAAGTGAAGAAAAGAAACGAAAAGAAGGTTTTTCGTGCTTCTGGTCATAATTCCATAGTTACGAAGCTACAGACATTTATTATTTGACCAGAGAGCATCACGGTTTCTTAGGTCTGATACAGTTGTATTCCATATTCACACTGAGTATGCATGCACACATCGGCGAGGGTGCCAGACAAGCAAGGGCAGCAGCAAATGCTTGGCATTTTTAGCTTCCCTGAAACAACTCTGGGGAGAGGGCCATTGCAACAGTAATTCCAACGTCTTCAGATGTCTTCTCAGGAATAGACCTTGCGTGCACATGAATAATGGCGCCATGACTCGCACCACACTCAAACAAGAGCATCATTAATTCTCCAAAGACATCCCTCCACTTATTCTCCATCGCGAGGCCGAAAAGGGACCACAACCCTGGATGCATTCCATAATCGGGAATCGGGACCACATGAACCCACTCGCCCCAGAAGCTATGATCTGCCCCTTGCTCAATGTGATGCTATTCACGTCTGACTAAACCTCATCAGGCAGTCTAGACCGCCGTGGGATCCGGGGAACCACGTGACGTCACATCAAACCCGCCGCCAGGTCCATTCCATCATCACCAACTCCTGGATCGACGCCTCATTGCTGGTCTAATCTAAACTGTCCATCACATCTACCAAAGAAACTTCAGCCCTACAAGCCATCTGACTCAGGCGTCTTTACCCCTTTATCATCTACTGTGCTGTTATCTATGTCCATTGTTGCCCACCGTGCTGCTTGCCTGTAACCCCTCTTCTCCGCTCAACCCCTCCTCTCATAACAATGACCCGAGTCGACGATATCCCGCCGAGCGCTTCGCTGCAAATGAATCTCGCCGCAGCTCCATCGCTGCCTCAAAAGGCCACCGCGCCCCTTCGCCTTATCACGTACAATGTGCGATATGCCACGACCCATACAGTCCCCACCGAGAAGCCGTGGTCTGTCCGCGGTCCCAAACTGGCCACCCAGCTGTCCTTCATCACCGCTGGCCATGAAAGCGCCTTCATCTGTCTCCAAGAGTGTCTGCACCGGCAGGTCAACGACCTCCAGACGTACCTAGGCGACGAGTGGGCACACATCGGGCGTGGGCGCGGCCACGACCCCCACGATGGCGAGTACTCACCCATCTTCTATCGCAAGAACACCTGGCGGTGCGAGCGACAGGAAACTAGATGGCTCAGTCAGACACCCGATCGTCCTTCGCGCGGGTGGGATGCTGTCCTCAATCGCATTGTCACAATGGGCGAATTTTCCCATGCTGTGACCGGGACGCGCGTCTTAATCATGAGTACTCATTTTGATCACATTGGTGTCAAGGCACGCCAACACAGCGCTGAGCTACTCATCAAGTTTGCCAAGGAGTGGAGCTTCAAAACTAACCCTTCCGCGGTCCTCATCGGTGGCGATTTCAATAGCCCGCCCAATGATGGAGCTTACAAAGCCATCACGGCTCCCGGGTCGGGCATTTCTGACATCTCAACCCTGGTCCCGCAGAGTGCGCATTACGGAAACAACATAACTTACACAAGTTTTGGAGAGGAGGACCCCAGTCGCATCGACTTCCTTTTCATCCAGGAACCCCGGACCGCTCAAGTCAAGACGTTTGGTGTGCTGGCTAACAGCTTTGATGACAACATTAGGCTGTCTGACCACCGACCTGTCGTGGCCGACTTAGATATTGTGATTTGATCGACAATACCCTAGTATTTGGGTTACTATCATGCCTAAAGACCACCGAGGCTGTGCTTTTCAAACCCATGTGTGCACTATCGCCCAGAGCCCCAACTTTGACAGCGCACTGTGAGTCACAGAACAAGCGGGTTAGGAGGGGGAATGGAGACGTGGACGAGAGGCAACGCGGCAATTAGACTGGATGCATGATTATTAAGACGTCAATCGGCATGAGCTGAGCGGAAGCCTTGCAGGGCTCTAGGTAGGGCGAATGTCGCCATTGTCGAGCCAGAGTTTGGTTGCTTGCAATGGAAACGGGGTTTCCGGTTCCTGTCAGGCCACATCTGTGTGGCGCGCTAGTAGTTCAAGGATAATGGCAGAAATGTAGACTTTGTGCGAAAGATTGTATCTTGAGATGAGTAGATTCACAAATCAGGCTGTGACAAGTTCCCTTCCTCTGGTGAGAGATGACAGTCCTCCCCAACTCATCCATACCAAGAGTAACGCACCTAGCATAGAAGAGCAATGCCACGTCGTATCGTGCCTCTTTAGAGGCCTCGGTCACAGGGAAACACGGCACAGCAAGGCATCAGAGTGTTGCGATTGGGTTGATAGTATCCACATTGCAGGACACATCTCGACAATAAGTAGATGGGCAACCTGGCAGGATGGCAGACAAGGCAACAAGAAAAGCCACTGGGCGTTGATCCAACCCCGTGTGAAAATAGACGGGAGATAGGTTATCCATGGATGAACATAATTTTGAAGGACGGGGGTGTATGTCGACAAACACGTTCAGCCATCGCCACTCATTTACACGCAACCAGTTGCCATCGTGTCAAATGCTGTCGCCATCGCAAACCCTTCGGGACCAGTGAAACAGCGTCAAACTAGTGTCGAACGAAACACCCGCGAGGGAACACGTTCGGGAGATGTCGATTTTCACCAAAAGAAAAAAAAAACTGGCCCTGAAGATGGGGGTGCGACCGGCCATTCTGAAAAAGCGGTGTGTGCTGGTGTGTAGGATGGGGGCTGGCTGGATGAGGGGTTCTAGGGCTCGCCCCCCGCGCTCGACCGCCGTTGGCTTAGACGGCATTCCTCAACGCAACGCCATGATTCGGGAGAAGCAAAGCAGGTAGGATGGCCAAGATGTTGGGCAAGGAATGCTCTATCGCGGGTTGAGCTTTCCGCTACTAGACCTCAAGCATGGTGGGTGGGATCGATGTGATGAATCGATCTCCGAGTGGTGGCATGCACTCGTGATTTCGTGCAGGTGCGGCAGGAAAAAGCCAATTCTTTACAGACTACTGCCTGGCGAGCGGTTATGGAGGGTGGGAATTGAAGTGATCGATCGCCTGAGCCGTCGTGTTTCCTCGGCTAAGTGGGAGCGGCGAGGTGATAGATCGTTAGTTGAGTGCCGTGCGACTGGATCGTCGCTACCCTGTGACAGAAGGATGTATATGTCCGTCATCCTAGGAAACGGGTCACTAAAAACGGGCGGCGCTGGCTAGCCTTGTATAGCCCAGAATGAGGACGTGGTGACAGACAAGAAGCCTGCGTCTCCTGTGGTCGCTGCCTTGTGGTATCGTGTGCTGGGCCGGCACTGGTCGTGATCACGAGTGGAGATTATTCGGTGTTTTCTACGAGTGGGCTCGACTCAGGTGGACTGGAGTGGGCATTGGACTTGAAAAATACCTGTAAGCGTGTGGCACCTTTTGACAAACCCTGTAGATGCGTCAATGCCTTGGATGCGGTTTCCTTCCCCCCACAAAACTAGAGTAGACACTGGAGGAGGGACCAAAAAGCCGTCCGAGAGATTTCAGCAAGGATCTTCCCGTCAGGCACACCGGGCGCCATAGTCAGGGTTCTCTTAACACCTCCCTCGGGCCATTGGAGTAATGTGGTGATGGAACGTGATATCAGCAATCAAAGCATCAGATCAAAACCAGCCCGGTCAAAAAGATGGAGGGATGCTCGAAGCAGTGAGTGGCGAATGGATGACCGGAAGGCGTATACATCACCAATCAATCGTTACACATTCACCGATTTTTGCAGCAGACATGGCAACATTGCTTGGGGGCGGAGTGCAAGCCGTTGAACGTGAGTGCTCGTGGAGAGAGCCATCCATTCAGGACTTTGACACCGGAGCGTCCAAGCCAAAACTAGCTCTAGTCGCAGGGCGCAAAGCAGAGGGTGTGCACATAATTCATCGCAATGCCCATTGGACCGGAGAAACGACTGAAGTCCTGCGTCGTGTCGGTCAGTCGGCGACTTTACAGGTGGTTGGCTTCGTTTGTTGACTGGGAAATCCGTGAGCAATCATCGACTGCGCTTCCCGTCGCGGTAGCGACGGACAGAGTGGCAAAGGATCACCGCTGCGTAGGCTGATGCTGTCTCGCTTGGTTGCTGGGGGCAGCCAAGGTACAGCATCTTGTCTCGTTTTAGCGTTCAGCATCTGGCCCAAACATGTTTAGGCAATCAAATAACAAGTCTTGCAGTGCACAGTGTTGTGAAGTACATAGAAGTCTGATAAAAAACAATGGTCCCTCAACATCCGGAGTCCATCCCCGGCTTGCGGGCCGTTGGATATTCTGATGGTGGCCGAAAATCGGGACTTGAACAAGAATAGAGGGGATTTGCCGGAGGGAGTGTGGGTAGCTCCGGAGAAGGAGTGTCTCGACCAAGCTGGCTTTGTTAGAGAGGGGAGGGGGGAGCACATGAACCCCAAAGATTCAGTCTTGCTGGAGGCTTCTCGAATGGTACACTTCCTCTGGTGACTACTGGTTCTGGCGGACGGTGACGCATCTTTGGTCCAGGAAAGGCATGACTCGGGGGTGTCAAGGATGGAGGGGTGTACCCAAGCCTGCAGCCCATCGACTATCAAGCTGCGGGTTTCGGACAGGATGAAGAGTTATGGACCTATCAGAAACAGCCCCGGTGACTCTTGTCGAAGCAGCCAGCCGAGGGGGGAGGGTTGGGCATCAGGCGTGTGCATGAGCGCTCATGGGGCCGAGGGGAAAGGAGCGCCCGAGACGATTGGGCCTCGCCCATAATTGTGGTGAGATGAGTTGGCCCTTGTCTATCGGTTTCGACTGTCATACACGGATGACCACTGGGCGGTAGAACAACGCAGTGATCCAAAGAGGAAACAGGAGGGGTATCTGTTCGTGGCAAGAGGGGCGTGGATATGTGTGGCTTTGGGCGGCTGGTGAATCTCTTCCGACGCACAATGGAGACATGGGGATTCGCCTACCACAATAAGCATCCCGATTTAAAAACCGCAGCCACACCAAGGTCGTGATGGCCTCGAGCCGACCACTCACAAGAGTTCCCGTTGCGACGTGTAGTTTCTCTCGTACAGCCCGCGTTACCTTCCATTACCGCATTTGTTCGGGGCGAGGTAGTCACTCACCAGCGCCATCTGGTTGATACCCAAGCCTAGGACTCACCCCGCCAAACGCGCAGTCGGGCACAAAGTGAAACCGCAGAGCCGCAGGGCCGGGGGCGAAACAAGATAATCCGTCGGAGGCGGAGGCTGATGGAGAGGCGATTTTTTACGGACGGAGACACAAGAATTCTTAGGCGTTGAGTATTGGCGTGGATGGTTCCAGACGAGATCGGGGACCTTACTGCGAGCACCCCACCACCCCCCGGCATGCACGTCTCCAGTATTGGCGCCTTAACTGAGCCCAGTCAGTACCCAAGGGCTGGTGTTTGAGACGGCGGGAGCCATAGCCTCCCGCATTCTCCATTCAAGATGCTGCGAGGATGCCCATCATTATCCCAACCTTAACGGCTGACAACCCAAGATTGTGTACCACAAGAATGGTGGACCTCACTTGGCATCTCCAGACATGGAAACCATGGAGCGAAGCCAAGATTGTGGACGAGACCCTGGCCTCAAACGTTGCTCCCGTTTTTGGCTTCCCTGTCACCTGCCAAGCAAACTTTCGTGGGGTGTCAAGCATGGAAACCTATCATCCATCTTGAACCAGATTAGTTGGGTGTCGCACCATGGTGTTGACGTGTTGATTGCTCCTCTCTAACGTGCTGCCGGAGATAGTAATATAGTCTAGAATTATTATTCAGCCCTTTGACCGGCTGAGGTGAAACACATCAAATTGCAGGAATTTTTTTTGTGCCCTTCCATGTGGCTTCTGAAGCTCGCTTGAACCGGACCAGGGCCGCTTCAGGCTTGATTAGCGATCACCGGCTCGTTAATCAATCTGTCTCCCTCTGCCAGGGTGGGCCGGTTTCCCTGCCCAAGAGCCCAAGAGCCCGGGCCTTTTTTGTTTTATTTTCTGTTCCAGCTTCTTCAAACCTTCCAGCAAGGGTGTGAGGAGGATGTCCAAAACCCAACACCCAGCACCGGACATAACGGCAACGCTAGGGGTGTGTGGGTGATGAGCGGAGCTTGTCGAGGCGGGAGGGGCGTGGTTCAGGCTGATCTGGGAGACCTGAGCCAAGCCAGTGACCTGGCCTTTTGTGACTGGATCAACAAAATCGAATTTGAGGGGGGGACTGATCCAGAGTCACAAGAGGCGGCGTCAGAGCAAGCAGAGCCAGCCAAACCATAGGCGAGGGCGAAAAAAAAGAGCATTGGATGAGGCGGGCCGGACGCCAGCTCCACAGTTGGGCCTGAGTGCTTCGCCTGGACTCTACAGACTTTTGGGGGATTCCTTGCCAACCAAAACACTGATGCCGCTGGGGCATACTCACTGGCTGGCGAAGGCGTGCAAGAGCGGGTCTTTGGGACACCATCCGGGGATGCGTCGACAGATCAGATCCATTCTCGGCCGCGTGGTTTTCGTAGGTAGCCTGACAATGGGCTGGGATCTGGGATCCGGGGCGTATCAGCGCCAGCCGCCTCACTCAGGAATTGCTCACACTCTTCGCCTCACGCGGCCACCTGAATCCTCTAGTCTATTTTGGCGTCTAAGGAGTGGTTTCTGAGGCTTGATGCCCTGTTTGATGAGCTCATCCCCTGTTTGACAGCATTGAGAGATTCCGGGGTTGTTCGCGACTCGGAGCAGTTTGAAACGAGCTGCTAGTGAGAAAAGGGCTCGGAGCTTGGACCCAGGTGCCGTTGCTTCAATGAACCCGAACACCACAATCGATCACCATGGTGGATGAGAGCAGGCGGTTCGGGGGCTGGCTGTGTAAGAGGGCTTGGTCTGGATGCAGGCACAGCCAGGCACATCCCAGACAACACAGCCGGAGACCTTCGAAAGAATTTGAAAAGGCTAGTCGTTGGTTAACTAGTTTGGCTGTCATTCAGCATCCAGCTCTTCTGAAGGGATCCGTCTCCTCCCAAGACAGCACATGGCTTCTCTCTCGTCACACACCCCTCTGGTTTGAATTCTTCCTGTGTCCCCCTTTCTTGTGCTTCGCCCGTGTACCCCACTGGATTTGGCATGACACTCCCGCCGCCGTGGCCGCCGCCGAAGACTTGGACGGAGCGGAGCAGAAGAGTACTCGGTAAGCTAAGGTAGGGTCCTGATCTTGGACCGGGCGGGAGCTGGTCTAGTCAGCGAGGGTCAAGGCCAAAGCATGACAAGGGCGGGAAGAGGCCCAATGCACCAGTGAGGGGGAGAATACGGTGTGCGCAGAGCCGTCTGATGGCATTTCTCATCCGTCAACCAGTATTCGATGTCTGTCGTGCGCCGCCTATCGGCAAGGTCCAAAAATCAACTCTGTCCGCTGATTGCATGCTGACAATTAATCTGCCCGTCTGGTCGCGAGCACCGAGACGAGCGCTGCTGGCTGATGGAGGGCTTCGGTTGCATGCTGCGGGCATCCGCCACCGGTGTGCAGCGTCGAAGGTTGCTCCACATGCCCCACGTCCTAGCGCTTCCCGACTCTATTTCCTGAGAAGTCGGGAAGAATAAGGCCCAGTCGAAAGCCAGCGATGGAGCAGCCTGGCCGCGGTGAACCAGGGAGCGAGGCGGGGTTGCAGGCTTGCTCCAGCACAGCGAGGGTATCAGCAGCAGCGTCATCGTTTTGCGTCCAGCGCCTGCACCGGTGACTGCTGCTGGTTTTTTCTTCCGTTTCTATGGTGCCTTGCTGTGCTTTGCTGTGCTTTGCTGTATCGTGCTGCGCTGGCTCAAAACGCACCCTTGGCGATGCGTGGTGCTGAGATGCGCGTTCCGCTGGCTACATGGACTCCCCACAGTCTCATTGGATGTGCGTCCCTCGCTCCTTCCCTCTTCTGATCCCCTTGCCTTGCTGCGGTGTAGCAAGCGTGCTCTGTGGTTGCACCTTCCACGCCACACGCCCACCCACCACCCACTGCCCCCTCATCGGGCCACGCCCATGGCCTCCAATCCATCCATCCCATGCCCCGTCCCCGTCTCACCCGCACACACACTTTTTCATCTGGCCAGTCCAGCGTTGGCGGAACGAGTTACAGGCTGGTCCTGGGCCGCAGCCGCTGGCAGCCTGGGAGCCTGGGACACCCCAGCAGCGTCCATTGCGGGCCCCCAGCGGCCCACGACGGCCACTGGGGCACACCCCTCCCCCCGGCCCTGGTTTAAGCACTGCTTTTTTATTAAAACAGCCCTTCCTGTCCATCCATGCCCGCTGCTCTTTCCCCTCCTCCCCTCTTCCTTCCCAAGAATATTCAATTCTCAACCTTGTTCGCACATCATCCTGTCGCCGCTTGAGTATCTGCATTCGTCGGCAGATCCATCTCGACATCTCACCCCAACATTGCCATAAATTCTCGGTTCATGCCAGAATCGACGCTCTCGCCAACCCAACAGTACTACCCCGATTTCTTTAGCCTGCAGTCACCCCGCCCAGACATTTGGCCTTCGTTATATGCGCGCTGCCCGTCTCGAGAAAAAGCATCGACGAACCACCACGACCCCGACGTCAACACCGACTCCAATTGTCACCGTCACCCGCTTCCCGAGCCTGTAGACTTGCGTCCCGCCCCGCCCTAGTGCGGCCGTTATTGGAGGCTGACGAGCCCACCATCGCCTAAACGCTCCCTCGGGGCGACAAAACTTTGATCGCGCCACCCACTACATTACCACAATGTCCAACCCTAAATTTGTCACCTACGTCGAGGACGCCGAGGAGGATTCAGGCAGCTCTATCGGGGGGATCGAGAGCACACGTCGCTATGCAGTCTCCGAGGCCCCGGTAGGCCCCTACAAGGAGCGTCCCAACACGGGTAAGTCCCGTGGTGCCGACAAGCGCTCTTCTATCCAAAAGTCTACTGGCTCTAACAACACTACCGATTCAGACTCCACACCCCGTTCCTCTAAACGTGACAGAGAGGCTCGTCGCGAATTTGAGCGTGAGCGTGAAAGAGACCGTGAACTGCGCGAGAAAGATCGCCGCCGCAAGGAACGTAAGCAGAAGGAGCAGGCCGAACAGGTCCAGCGCAAGGCCCGCGCCGATGCCAAAGCTGCCAGAGAACAACAGCGCGAGCGCGAGCAACGTGAACGCGAGCGTGAGGCCAAGCTCTCTTCCAGAAAACCTCGGCCTACCTCCCTCACCCAATCTAGAACCGAACCCGTCGTCCAGCAGTATCGCCGGGGTCACGTCGAGGACCCCTCCTGCTATGGCGTCAAGCAGCCCGCAGCATCAGGCGCACGCCCGCGTGCCCAGACGCGGCCAAACAGCTATTACCCAGGCCCCCCTCCCTCAGCGATGGGACCTCCCGGCTGGCATCACCCTCCTCCAGCTCAGCAGGCCCCCGCTGGCTACCCCGTCGGCTCTTTCCCACCTCCTCCCATCTACGGAGGGGGAGGGCCATCGCCTTCTCTCGTTGGTGTTCCATCGTCGCCTGCCCATCATGCCCCGAGTTTCTTTGATATGAGCATGCAGCAAGGCAACGCTCATTTGAAAACCCGATTCGAGCGACCTGCCTCTGCTATGGGCTACCGACAATCTAAGGGGCCGTCCCCAGCAGCTTATGGGTTCAACCCTGGCGACTATGATGAAGAGCCTGAGCCTCGCATGACGAGACGGGCCTCGCGTTCCTCCAAAAAGCCACCGCCACCACAGGATGATGACCGAAAGCGAATGCCCCCTCCTGAGTATATTCCTCGTCCTCAGTCAGCGGCACTGCCCACTGCCGCTGCCTTCCGGCCGCCGCCGCCTACGGGTCGTGCCGAAAAACCCTCACGCAACAAGTCACGACCCCCCACAGCCCGTCGCAACATTAGCTTTGTCGATCCTCAAGAGTTTGACGATGAGGATTTTGACAATGAAGACCTCTATTCAGACGAGCCCATTTACAATCGCCACACTACCCTGGCCCGCACTCGCCGGGGCTCCGTCGCCTATGAGCAACAGGGAATGGACATTATCCCTGCGGGCTCCCGTACACGAAGAGACTCTTTCTTCGATAGTCGTGCCCTCGGTGGTGGCGGCGTCAGCCTCGATGATGAAGACAAGTACCTCACTGCTCTCGCATATCAAGATGATGTTACCGGCGGCCCTGGTCAGCCGCTGACGGCTGAAGCCTTACGCAAAGCCAGCACCAGAGGTGCTGGCGGCGGAAGCAGCCGATCAACCCGTAGCAGCGATAGCCGTGATGAGAGCGAGTATAGGCAGAGCAACACCACTGGCATCACTCGATCATCTTCGAGCGACAACGACAATGTCACCATCAAGGTTTCTGGCTCTGCCGTTGTCCGCGTTCAGGGCGCTGAGATTGAGTGCGGCGATGGAGGAGAAATCACCTTCAGTGCTCCGACCAGTTCTCGAGTTGGCAGTGACAGAGCTAGCACAGTCTACCAGCTCGAGGATAACCGGAGCCGGGTAGAGCGTAAGGCGTTGCCTCATCGGATCCGTGCCCCAAGCCAATCCGACTCGCACCGCGCTTACCCTGCCATCGCTTATGCTCCATACGACCCTTCATTTGCCCCCGACGACTTTATTTGATGACGATTCTCTCATGACAAATAACGAAGTTGATGAATAGCGTGTCGCACCTTGTGTTTTAAACTCATTTTCTTCTCTTCTTACCCCTCATATCCCTCGATGGAGGCGAGCTGCGCTGCCCTCCTTAGTCCACATTAAAGGTGGACGAGACGGATACATTTGATTGGAAATTTTCTTTGTTTTTTTTTTGTTTGCCCTTATCATCAGCATGAAACTATCTTGTTGAGCCTGTATCCCTATGCTTTGTCTTGTGGGTCGAGATCCCGGTCGATGGCTTGATGGCAGGAAAAAAGTTGATACCCTTAAAAACGGCGATGATGGGAAGACGTGGAGTGCAGACCTTCTGACCGGCCTGTTCTCTCCTGGTCCCCATGCAACGACGGTGCATAAACTGCTGCATCCTCCCTAGGAAATCATGTGTACCCAAAAAGGGCTTTATTGTGTTTTGGTTAAGAGTAATGGAAGACTGTGTCCTAAAGTGTGGAGGGAAGATTGTCACTGGCGGCTGTTGACCGATTCGATTGGGGATGGGTTAGGGCTTCCTGGTTATGATGGTCCCCTGTCCCCTGGAATGGGCTGGGGTGGGTTTGGAACTCGCCGTTTGTTTTTGTTACAGTACGACCGGATTGCATGCATTTCCTTTGGGAAGCACTGATTACCATGGCTCAGGGTGCGACTCGTGTATTATGCAGCGTTGAGCATGGTGTAAGAGGAGGAAATGGCCGGGTTTGGGCACACTCCCATTCCCGCGTCTCCTAGTGATAGAGTGTACGGGCAAAGGAGGTTCGCGCCTCCGTCTGTTGCCCTACAGAGAATAATCTTGTTACGACTGGCATGCTTGGTCCCCGCCCCTTGTGCTCTTGATGTCCTGTGATACATGTGTCCAGATTAGACTAGGCTTGTTGGAGAGTGATCGACGACTTGGCAAGGATTAGACGCCCACCCTGGTCAGCATCAACGACTTTGGCTACGATAATACCCTTCTAAGACATATGAAGGATGGGATGGTCGGATGCAGCGGGTATAGTCATTTTGGTAACTTCAAAAAGGGACGGCAAATGGGTACATTTTTCAAGACATGCGCTCTAATTTGGTCTCTATCAGAGATGGATGGAGGATTGCATTGCATACGCCAGCCACTAAGAAATAGTGCCGGGAAGCTGGAAAGAGTCTGCGTCTCAAGTAGATGAATTGAGTGAGGCGATGCAATTAAGGCTTATTATGCGTCCCCTTTACCGCCCAACGAATCCCCTACAGCGTCATGAATACCCAGAGTTTAGCGATATGCTAGGTTAGCCAGCGCATTATCATGCGGGAGACGCACACGGGGCGAGTCAGGCCGTGCTGGCCCTGTAGTCGCCAGCCATAGAGCCAATGTAAATGACGCAACGCAGCGTACGAGCTTGTATTCCCCAAGCTTGGGCAAAACCTAAATATCGCAGTTACATATGAATATCAAAGTGACATAGACTTGGTTTTAGTTCGAACTTTGTCGGTGTGTTTCTCTTGCCCTTAGTCTTTATGTTAGCCTGCGTCGTTGGGTAAATCTGCTGCCCCTCTAGTTGGGCGGCATCCGGATGACAGTTCAGGAGTCACGATGGATCAGGCTTAGCGTTTTAATGTGTGCTATTTTGGGAACCTGTCAGCTCGAACCTGGAAGAGTTTCAGTCGATGATGGTGCATGAGAGGTGTCGTTCTATCCGAACATGCATCGGCGCTTAAATGGAAAGTAACGTGGTCTGGTGGGAAACCAGGCGAGAGCAAAAACAATCTTGCATCCTGATTCTTTCTAAACGCGGTTTCTTTTAGTTAGGCTGAAACTTACAGGAAGTGCGTTTGCATGGAGGTATTTCAACGTAGTTATCCGCCCAACTTTGCCACTATTGACACTCATCCAAGTGGGCTATTGTCCATGAGTAACACGATTTAAACCCATGAAATCCATCCGTGTTTAAAGCAGATACCCCGGTTTATATTGGATCTTCTCGGTTTGCGTAACCAGAAAGAAATCTTCAACCAGTAGTCAACCTTATGTTCATATTGCACTGCCCATTGTGTAAACGTCTCAAGCTAATGACAAACTGTCTGTCTCGGATCTCTTTGACCCTTGCATACTCTCTTCTTGGATACTTCCATAAATCTAGGATCGTATGGAAGGCGGTCAAACTTGGGGATAAGGGTCCTGATCGGTCAAGTCTGGTGTACCTCGGGTCTGTTGCTGTGGGATGTGATGGTCTGTCGACCCAACGGGAAAAGCACTCTCAACCCCACCTGCATATGTAAATACAATGCGCTCTATTATGGAGATAACTTGGCGCAAGAGAGACATATCTGGCTCAGGGATGGGCTTGGTGCGAGAGGGCTATCATACCTCCTTAGCACATACAGTGGACGCCAGCTGAAGGGGACAGGGTCTAGGGTTCTATACAAAGCGCAGGATATATAAGGCCGATGTGGAGTTGGCGATATGCTTAAATAATATACCCAAAATCGACGAAATATTCCATATCACCAACTTTAGGGTATCTAGCTCAGGGTTGACATGGAGATATTCACATGGTAAGTGAGCCTGATAAAAACGTATTGCAATATTTCGGGGCCCTGAGCTGATGCAGAAAGGCGTCCTTATCCACTAACGCCCTAATGGCATGAAGTTATATCATCTAGGGGTTCAACTCCCTCCACCAGAGCCACAACAGCATCAGAGTCATCAGCAGCTGTATTACAGAGCCAGCACGTCTCAAGCTCAACGTGCAATAAATGCTCGTGACTATTTCAGTCCCTTATGGTCTAGTGTGGCTCTTAAGGAAGCCTGGAGAAGTGACAGACGCTACCAATAGCTTTAGCTGGGAACTCAAGGAGCCGTAAGCAGTGTGGAGTGGCGAGTGGTATGCTAGTAAGACCAAGACATCGAAAGCCATTTGACCAGCCTTCCGAACACGATTAATCCACGAAAGAAAAAAAGGGCGTTTTATTTGAAAAAGAAAAGAAGGAATTAGATGGGGTTTATAAAGGATGGAAAAAGCGAACAGGCTACGTCGTCAAAGAAGAGATAAATACACTGCCTCAAGGAAAAGCAACTTCATTCATACCCAAAGTCCTGTGAAAATTCGATTGGTGTAAGGCCTGCATTAACAATAGTTCAAGTCAGTCAGCCACACCTTATTTATGCTTTGCGTTGTCGTAGCCGTGTTCGATTGTCAATGTGATATTGGCTACGTGTTTCAACTCTAAAGGCGATGCCAGTGTCTGAGTGCTCAGGAAAAAGAGGTTTCCTGAAGCAAAGTTGTTGGTATTCTTCTAGGTAGGACATGCTTTCCCCTCTACTACCCTAGCGTCAAGCCAACAAGCAGTGAATTGGACTCTGGTAGAATGGTATTCAGCGAACCATCTCTGGGATATTGTTTTGCCAGAAGAACACAAAGTATTGCTTCACAAGCATAGCCACAACCTTTTTGCGAATCATTTGTTGCGAAACGCGGTAAACATTGGACAGCATACCGCAGAATCGCTCAGGGCCAGTAATCAAACGCTATGCCGATATTAAAATTATGTAATTAGAGTATTATTCTTTTAGGCATTTCCGTACCACCATCCATCTCCGTGGTAGGTTCAGGAAGGTCTTGCTTGTTGGTATATCAAGGTTTGGATATGCAAGATCTCGACATGGTAGATGGGCCGAAATGGCCAAGGGGGAGGGTTTAGGGGTTATTTTTCTTTCTTTTTTTATAACCCGTTCAACTCTTCCGTTACTTTCCCTACCCATTGATAAGTATATTGGGTATCTTCCTAGAGCTCCTAACAACCCCAATCCCGAGCACCATGAACAACCCTCTAAGCCACACTAAGTTTGTTGCTTCACATGAAAGTATACAGATCCAAAGTCTACGCACATTCGCTATTGACTGAGATGGCTTCCTCACGAGTTAGTGTATCCCAGGAACCTTAGGTACAGCAATTGATAATTAATATCGTATCCAAGGAATTTTCTCTCCTTCCAAAACCATCACTATCATCATCGGTTTGTCAATCATGAGAAATACAGTGAAAACCAAGACTAGGGGTGTTTCGATCCTTGCTTGTGCAAGGCCGATCATCTCGTGCATGACTAAAGACTAGCGGCCAATCCTAATATAATTATCGTCCTTTGGTGAAAGACGTTGCAGACGTATGGGCGTATTTTCCATCGTTCTGTATTTGAATTTTTATTCCTTGCTCACACACCCGCTTTCTTTCAAAGTTCCGAATTGTTGATACCAATGCAGCGTGAATCGTGAGCGGAGCTCTCGGCAACCCCACTGCGGGTCATTAACGGGTCTCTTCATGCGCGTTGCTTTTATTGGCCGAGAAAGCGTGCTAGCCAATGAGTGGGAAACTTGGCGACGTTGCCCGGCCAGCACCGATTATTGACTTGCGACGTCATTTTCTGGTAGTTAACGATGATGAGAGCAATGCAGGATAAGAGCAGAATGTTGATCTGATGCTTTGTATTAAATAGAAACAAAAATCTGTGATTTCATCATCTGCACGTTTTGCGGCCTAAATTTGGTTGACTTCCAAGCCAGTGCCTGACATTTTGGGCGGCCGGACTGCAACCCGTTTGCCCAACCACTCCCTTACGCACACCCCAGCCACGTACCATTCGCCTCGGTTTCTGTGGGAACGGCGCAAACACCAAAGCTCACCTTCACCTTGCGGCTTCTCCCTCACCTCTTTCTGCTAGATCCAGCCCAACATAACACGACTTTGACAAAAACGCCACTGGGGAAAAGAACAACCACCCCGCCAAAACCGACGACCCTTTCGGTCTTCATTGAGGGTCAAGAAATCCTCGCCTTTCTTGACAGCCAGTGCTCACCACTTTGAGCCAGGCTGGGGCATCCAGCATCCTAGGCCCAGCCCGCATACCATTCTATCCTCGACCCGAAACATCGACATTCCATACACGCCAGCATGGCTCCCGCCCTTTTCTACGGCCTCCGAACCATCGCCCCTCGAGCTGCAGAGGCCCTGGGCTCTCTCACTCAACACGCCGCTCGCGCTGACAGCTCATCAGGCAGCCACCAGCCCACTGTTGACCCATCCGAGGGTGTTCTCGATCCTCACGACATCAACAATGTTGGCTTCTTTGTGCTATTTGCTCTGATTGGAGTCGCCTTTGTCGCAACAGGCATTTGGTTCTTTTTCTGGGCTAAGAATGGAGGTTTCCAATTTAAAGAAAATGACTGGGACGACTATAAATCAACAGTTCTACGACGCAAAGGTCCCAACGGAACCGTCCTGTCGGGAGCTACGGCCTCTACCAATCTTGGAGGTGGTAGTGTCTACAAGGATGTGGCTGATGACGATGGCCAGACAGTCATCACCGAGAACACATTCCTGAGTGGCATCACGGCCGGTGCAAGTGACATCGCTTCCCGTGAGAAGCGGAAGAAGAAGCAGGAGAAGCGGGACCGAGAAAGGGCAAAGAAGGGCAAGCGCACGAGCCGCAGAGTTGGCGAGCTTGGTGTGCTGGATGAAGAGGCTGAACGAGAGGCCAAGGAAGAGCTCCGTAACTACCGATCTGAGAAGGCAGCCCGCGTTGGTGGTCTCAACAGAGTTCCTGATAGTTCAGACTGGGAAGGATCAACAAATGCCGGTACTGAGTCGAACGTTTCCAGCAGTCTCCTCTCTGATCCCCAAAAGACACCTACCACCACTCCGACTAAGAAGAGCGGTCCTGGCATTCGCAAGGTCTATTCCGTGGCTGACCGTCGAGACGAGCGGGATGCTCAGCGCAACCGGTCCGAAGCACGCCGCCTCCGAGAGGCTGGCCGCCAGGCCCGGCGAGACTTTTCGTACCAGCGCAACGATGCTTCCCAGAGTGAGAGTCTACTTGAGGGCTACAGCAGCGTTAGCGGCAGCAGCGGCGGTGCCACTAGCTATGTGACCGGCGACACGGCCAGCGAGGTCGGAACCAAGAGCTACCACCACCCCATGCCTGAGCTCCGAGAGCTTGAGCGTCAGCGGGAGAGGGCCCGGGCCCGGGAGGAGAGAAGAGCCCGACGAAATGGATATCGCCGGGGACGAACCGAGGAGGAGGAGGTCGACTAAAGTCAAATAAGAAAGGTGTGGGGAGGATGAAGAATTGACAAGTGACACGCGAAAGTGCCTTTTAGGAATCGGCCATTGGCATTCTCGCGGTTGACTTGGTGTTGTTTGATTTGATTGTTTGCGTGATGCTCTGATGAAGGTAGAATGGTCACGTCACGATTGGGTTTTTTTGGTACTTCTTGTAGACTACAACATTGCTATTTGTACATGCAGAGGACACGACAATGGGAAATAGGATTAGTTAAATATTACACTTTGTTTGGCTTGGCTATCTTATACATGTTGCCTATATTTGGGCCGTGACTGGACATATGATAAACTGGTTCTCGGCGCGCTCGCCTATGGTCATGTCTAGGTAAGTGGTAGATATCAGCTGCGAGCACAAATATTCGTGTGATTCCGGTGTCGGTGCCTGTGCCAGTCAATATAAACAGTGTCTCGTTCACCTAGTCCGTTTCCAGCTATTCAAAGAGGATGGGGACCCCTCGGGTGCCACTTCTTCCTGTCTCAGCGCTTAGTTGTAGCCGCTGAGGATGATCTCTGCCGGAACCAGCCTCACTTGGCGCCCTTTCCAATGCAGGGGTCTGAGACTGCAAGCGCCCATCGCTCACCTTGTGGTAAAAAAAAAACTGCACCCATCTTAATGCTGAGTGGTGCTTAGAAGAGGGAAGTTAAATTTCAGGGCAGATTCTTTTTTTTTGGGGGGGGAAGGGAGGTTGTTGCTATTGTTGTTTGTTTTCCGTTTTCCATCCAAGTGGCTGTGAAAATAGAAACCGGGGCCGGCCTTGCAAGTCGCAAGCCTCGGATCTGCAAGGGGACACGAAGATTCCGGGTCAGCCATGAAACCCGGGGCGCCGCAGCCAATGCAGGTAACCGTGTAAAGCTGGCGCTGCGGGAACGCTTACTGATGTTTATGTTTATGCTTTATCCATTTTGCTTTGACGCCTGCTGCACGCACCTGCTACGTATGTATCGGCATGGCTTATGTGTGAGCTGATGTTCATGGGCGGCGGCATTTATCAAGAGCCCATCGGGAAGAACTGGACCTGCGACAAGGGTTGCGCTCTAGGCCCATGCCGGGAGCGACGTCACTGCTCCTGGGGGCTCGTCAATCACGGCCGGGCAGGATCTGAAGGAATCAGCAATCCACGAAGGGGGCTTAGTCAGTTGCATTACCCAGGCATAGTGCAGCGGGACAGGGGGAACACTGGGGCACTGGAGATCCCCGAGTGTGCAAGGCTAGAACATGCACTATGATGGTATTCGCAAGGCAGATATGGCTGTGGCTGCCATGTGAATGGCTTGGCTTGATGACGACGGCGCTACAACCAGCGGCGTTCTGGCTGTTGGGTTTGGAGGGTACCTGGGGACGCCGAGAGCGAGGCTACCAGTACTTGGGGATCCCCGCTAGTGCATTAGCCGGATAGGCGAGAGAGCATATCGGGCACTAACACGCCACAGTGCCTCCCAAGGTATCCTTCTCCCCCACCGCGCCAGTCCCGCGAGTTCCGTTCATCACCAGCATCCAAGCCAGAAGGGCTCAGTGGGAAAGCCAAAAAGTGCGTTACCCAACTGGGGGGGGGGGAGCCCACTGAAGGCTGCCCGCCCCTGGCATACATACAACGGTCTGAAACTGCGCTGCATCAGGCAAAGGAGATTCTGAAGACGGACGCCTGAGACAGGAAACGGAGAAGGGAAGAGAGACGAGCATGCACGACAAAAACGAAGGGGGAAAAAAGAGGCAGAGAGGGAAGCAAATCATTCTCCTCAACAATCCGCTTCCCCCTTGCATCGAGTCATTTTTTTTTCTATCAGTCTCCATCTAGAGTCGTGCTTGTGTGTGTGTGTGTGCGCGCATCTCTCAAGTGGCAACACACTCTCGCCCATCGCCCATCACGCGCGCGGGCCAGGCCAGGGAACTGGAAGCCTGGCGGAGCCTCGACCCTCCACTGCGGACCAACCACCTCCCCCCTTCAGTGCTCTTCTCCCCTCCACTCCCCATCTGACAATCCTCTTCCTTATCCTCGCCCTCCTCTCTCCCACACTCCACCTTCACTCGCTCTCGCTGTCGTCGTCGCCGCCTCGTTTCTTTGTCGTTTCTCGTTTTCCACGTCTTTTTGCTGCCATTGATTCCTTCCGGATGCTCCTGTCGCGGCGGTGACGCCGTTCCGCCCTCTGCTTGCCTCGTCCTCGTCCGTCATCTTGCCCAGCGCCCGTGCCCCGAGCCCGAGCCCGACTAACCGACCGACCCGATTACGATTTCCTACGATACGACACCCCGATACAATTCCACACCATACATCACAGCACAGCAAAGCACGCAATCCTCCCGGCGTCGCCATCATGGCGATATCCTCTCCCTCGTCCGCCTTTACGGGCGTCATCATCGGCCTCGTCTCGTCGTTCGGCTCTATTATCCTTATCGCTCTCGTCATTTTCATATTCTGGGTTTCCGGATGCGCAAACACGGGCCGCATCATCCTCGATCGCCTTGGACGACCCGGCGAGTACGACGATGAGCAAGCCTTTGCCCGCGAAGAGGCTGAAGCCCTCGAAACCATGGACGAAATGTCCCGCCAGGAATATTTACGAGCAAAGGGTATGCACATGATTCTCATCTCACACATCGTCCTGTTGTTCTGCCCACGACCGCACGATCGGCGCCTGGCTCTTGACCTTCCTATACTGACATGTCCCGTCTCCACCCAGCCTACGTCACTGCGAACCCTCCCGAATCCGTCCAAACGGACATTTCGCTGTCGCAGTATCTCGCTATTCAGGAAAAGGGCGTTTCCGCGTGGGAGTTTGAACCCGAGTTGGAAATCGCAAACTGTTTTGTCGAGGGCCGCACCGAGATTGAGTTTTTCGATTCCGAGTGCACCGTCATGAGCAATCTCCCCGTCCCAAAGCAAAACGACGTCTATTACTGGGAGGCCAAGATCTACGAAAAGCCCGAAAGCACCCTCCTCAGCATCGGCATGGCTACGAAGCCATACCCCCTCTTTCGGTTACCAGGTGAGATACTGTCACATGCACCACGCACACGCAATGCATGCGGGGAGTTTTGGGTATATGATGTACTAACACAGAGCTCTAGGCTATCACAAGTACTCGGCTGCGTACCAGTCTACCGGTTCTCGCCGCTACAACCAGCCTTTCAACTCCACGCCGTATGGTCCGCAGCTCGTCCAGGGTGATGTAGTAGGTGTTGGGTATCGCCCTCGAACCGGTGCCATCTTTTTTACTCGCAACGGCAAGAAGCTCGACGAAGTTGTGCATGGCCTCAAGGCCCAAAACTTCTTCCCAGCTATTGGAGCCAACGGTCCCGCTATCGTCCACGTCAACTTTGGTCAAGCTGGCTTCGTCTTTATTGAAGCAAACGTCAAGAAGTGGGGTTTGGCTCCTGTCACAGGCAGCTTGGCTCCCCCGCCTCCGTACGGCTCCGAGCAGGGTAGTATTCTGTTGGAAACCGGGACTAAGGACGGCTTCACCTATCCCCAAGGGCGGGCACACAGCCACTCTGTAACAAACTCCTCATATCACACTCGCAACCCCACCAACAACCTCAACCCATCGCACGGGCGTACACGCAGCGGTAACTTTCGCATTCTTCCTCCCACGAGCCCGGGTCCTGTGCGAAGCCCTACAGATATCTCGCTCGCCCGGTTTGTGCCCAACGAGGAGAGTGGTGAAGCTAGCAGCGGCGCCGTTCAGCAGGAAACGCACAACCAGAACCCTCTGCATCTGCATCTCGAAGACGCCACAAACCCCCCTCCCGAGTACCAGAGCCCCGACCACTCAGACAGCGAAGATGGACGGCGCTACAGCACCGAGAGCGAAGAGAATGCCCCTCTCATTCGAGTCCTCAATCGCAGCCGGGGCAACTCGGCCGCCACTGTTGTCCACACCGGTTCCAACCCAACTCAGCAGCCTCCCGTTCCTAGTTACAGCGATGCGGTGCTGCAAGGTGCTGGTCACCAGAGAAGGGACAGCGGGGAGTCACAGCGGTCGACCGGATCCTCGGCCTCTGAAGCCAGCCGAAGCGACGCTTACTAAATTGCCTGATTCGAGGCAGCGCTCGGCATTTGAGACGGAGCCCGGGGAGCATCGTCTACAAAATACGATACCGGAGTTTGAGGGAAAGGAGTTACCATACACGCGACAAACGTCACAGTCTGTTTTTACGCATAGGCGTCTTGGAGTTATATAGCATCGGCAGCAGAGCCTTCCCTGGGGAGAAGCATTACCCCCTCAATTCACCGCGCCTGCGGCGGTTTCCTTGGTTGTTGTTTTTATTTTTCTTAGATGGTGAAACGGGTTTCATTTATGTCCTGGGAAACTTGGGCGGGTTAACGAACTGGATCTGGAAGGGAGCGAAAGCACACAAGTGGAGTAGTGATACCAATCCAATCAGTCTGACGGACTGCACTCATTGTGTTTGATTTTTTTTTTTGTGTTTGGGGGTTTTTTCTTCTCAAGTGTCTGTTGTTGGTTTGTTCAAAAGGATGCTCTTGTAAGTTTGCATGCCTGCCAGAGTGGAGGGTGTTCGGAGTCGAGCTTGTATGGCATCATCATGTAAGAGAATTCCGCGGTCGTGCGGGCGTTTGGCTTGTGAGAGTATGAATACGAATACCACTTCCCCTGCCTTGTTAACCTTGTTGAGTCTTTTATGACAGTGAAGCCGGTGCTGAGAGGTGCAAGCTATTCATAGCTGGTTCATGCAGGACGGTGGTGAGGCTAGAACGTCTGAATACGAGGGAGCCAGGTCAGCCCCTGACACAACCAGAAGCAGAAGGCTGAAGGCTGACACACCAGCAGGTTCGTCTCTTTTGTGTTTGCAGTGCGCATTTCATTCCCTTGGGGGTGCGAGTGCCGTCTGTATTGCTCATATTTCCTCCACTTGGAGGCGATTTTGGGACAGACGTTGGGCCAAGGGGAACTTTTGATATTCTCATGCCCAGCAGCAGAGTTTTCCGGGTCCTTTATACTTGTTCCTTGGCTATTTTTAGCCAACCTCGTGCTCATGTCACCGCCAGGTACGCCTCAGCCATTGGTTCCCTCCCTTCGCAGAGGCGGTGGGGAGGGCCAAGGCGAGAGAAAGAGAGAGTTCACCTACCGTTGCGTTTTTGCAAGCCCCCACAAAACGAAGCCCATCGCCAATTGGAGAGAGTGCGTGACATGAGAGAAAAGCATCACCTCACTTGCCAAGTCTTGTCCTCTCTTCTTCTTCTTGCTGCGTTTCGCACAAAGGGGCCGGGCCTTACAGTGCGTCGCGCTCCGCGCACTCCGCGGTGTGCTGCCATTATCAACCAGCTTCTCGTCAGCTCAGTGTGACTTGCCTTGCCATCAGCCCACTGACAACTTGCCCCCCTCATTGATGACGCCTACGACTCGCCCACTGAAACCCCTGAGGAGATTTCTTCGTCTCAGCCCTCTCCTTTCAGTTTGCGTGTCTGCGCTCCATAATAAACCCAACCATCTCTCTTCCCCTTCCGCGAGAAGTCAAAAGAAACCAAAGCAAGGTGGTGGGAACGTGTAAAAGCGGACCGCAACCGCCCCTCCCTTAGTGCTCTCGCTCGGCCCCCCCGCCTTCCCTGAGTGCCTACCTAGTTGAAGCTGCAAAGAGTGGCCGGTCTCTTCATCAAGCCACCACACTTATTTGAATTTAGCAAGGCGTCTGCCCGCAGCACAAGCGCGCAAATAGTAGTTCTTGCTTGTGCGGCAATCGCTCCCGCCATATTGAATCTCGTATCTCATCTCATGTAGCGGGTCTGACCCTGAAGACGGCTGCTTCTCGAGGGAAGGGGGGAGTGGGTGGGTGTGTGGCCCTTTGGATAACCCTGGCGCATGGGGGAGGGGGAGGCGAGCAAAGGGGAAGAAGATGCATCAGGCATGTTGATCTCTTCGGGGTGGAGTGGTTTTTTTGGGGGGTTTTCTTTTCCATAGCGCTATGCTCTTGTTAAGTAGGATCGTCTTCGGAACTGTTTCCGCTCTTGGTGACAATGGCTATTAGTCGATGATGCAAGGCGTGGTTGAGGACCAGACGGTGTGCGTGTTCCACAACCTCCTCCACAATCGCCTTGCAAGCCCACCGAGCCTCTCTGTCAGGAACAAATCCCAGTGCGGCACATGGGCTGGTTAGCGTTTCTCGTATAGATACGGAATTGATTCTGACCGCATTTCGTGGCTGCTTTCCACTTCAGCTCAAGGCTCGCCCTGACTGCGGAATCATCGTCAACACCATTAACCAACCACATCAACTCAGCCGCACCTCTAAATATAACCAACAAAGGCCGCCAGAAGGGTAGGCAAATCGTATCTCTCATAGCCCATCAACCGCCAACACCCTCATTCCGTTTCCCAACCCCGTAGAAGCGCCGATCCAAGTTGTGGGTTGGCCATTTAAGCGAATACGAACTTGTCAATTTGCACCAACGGGAATCACCTGCCCAGCACAGTTGGCGCCAAGCCACCACCGCTCCCTCACAACTTACCACGGCACCAAGAGACACACGGCAGCTGTGATAACGACTTAGCCCCCCATCTTCAACCATAGGCTCGATAAAATCAATCCAAGCATGCGCATTATATTCTCTGCAGATATCATAGCTACTATTACTTCCAGCAATGCACACATGAACCATTGGTAAGCTATAATTGGAACCAAAGTCCAAACTCGATTGCGCGCCAAGCAGTCTATCCTATCGCGATTCCATCGCGTGTATCTTCTCTGCAAACGTACATGTTGATCAATACTTCCTGGCCAAATTAAAATCAAAACACATTCAAAAACATGATTCTGTCCCATACTGTCCATTTCTGTAGCAACTCCGTATCGAGTTGCATATCCCAAAACAATTCTTGCGTGTAAATAAGCCATAAAAATCAAAAACTCATACTGATAAATCAAAGCGCCGATTCAATGCTGGTCCCAGATAACTCCCATCAGCGCCCAACTTTTTTTAGCGCATCCAAAACAAAAACAGTCGCTATGCAGTACAATGTAGCCAAATCCGTAGGGAGTGAATCTATCCGATGAGAATGTCGTCAAGTCGTGATAAGGAGTGTCTATCGGGTATCTTGATAGGAAAGGAGTGTCGTCCTTGCAGGTAGTCGTAAGGAATGTTGAGATATTATACAAAGACATTGCGTCTAGGTGGTGGTTTCCAAAAAGGAGCGTGGTGATCGTTTGCTGATCCTCGAAGGAGTGTTGTACATTGCGTCTGTGCCGGAAAGAAAGAAGAAATCCCAAAACATCGGTGTCAAAATCAAGGCTGAAAATCAAAGACTCGAAACATTCGACGGATAAATCAAAACCGAAGTGCAATTTAGGTGGCGCGCCGTCGACCGTTGTCAGAGTGCAGTACCAAAGGAGCCTGGACCAGCGGAGAAGGGGGGTGAGGAGCTGAAGACATGGAGGTGGTGTGGCGGTGGCGGTGAAGAGACGTCGTCGAAGACAATGGAGACTCGGGGAGGGGAAGCATGCCCATCTGTTCGGAGTTGAGGTACGGTGAAGGCGAAGAGGTCGGGCCTTGCTGGAACGATGCCGTGTAGGGATATGGATCCTCCGGAGGCGGATATGTCGGAGTTGTGGTTATCCTGAGTGGTAATGGTCAATCCCCTAATTCTCCTCGAGCAAATAAATAAGGCCGGTGATGCTCTCTAGATGCCTAGATCCACACGGTCTGGATGGGAGTGACGAACCCGACGCCATAGTTGTGAGATGGATCGTTGACCATGGCGGGAGGCCCTCCTTGCAGGGCACTCATATCGAACGATCCATATTCCTCAGTGTCGCTGTACGCGACGGAGCCCTCAAAGGTCGAGGAAGCAGGGCTGTAGGCACCCGTATAAGCCGGAGACGGAATGTTCAGGTACTGCTGGCTGGGGAATGGAGATGACAGAACTAGCGGGCTGACATTGGGAGGCGGAGCCGCAGACCGGTTGAGCATGGGCATCTCCTCAGTGCTGTAGCTGAAAGCAGGATTCCCGTATGGCATGTAACCCTCGGTGGTGACGGGCACCGGCTCCTCGTGAACGGCAAAGTTTGGAGGGTGGAACTGAGGGAACGACGGGGTCCTCTCCGGATGGATCCAGCCCATGCGTGAACGGAACTCGCCAACAGTATCAATGGGGTATTCCATCAGAGTCAAAGGAGTCTGAAGCTCGCCCTTGACACTGCTGGAAACATTGATAGACATGAGCCGTCGGGCAATCTCTTCAACTGGAGTTATGGCAAGAGAGCCAAAGTAGGCTGCACCAATCTCAGGGAAAAGGCGCTCCATCAACAAAGCCACCGTGTAAAGGTGAGCGATGACAATGAGGGAGTTGGGAGAGCCGTGGTAGTTCTGGAGATAACCAACGGGCATCCAAAATAGCCAAGTTCGCAGGGGTTGAAGGCGCTCAAACTGCTGGGCAATTGAGAGCGTAGGGCTGATCTTTCGGGATCCTCGGAGGAAGCCAATGAGGTGCTGAATTTGGGTCGTATCCTCCTTGTGGTGCTTGAGGTGGGCTTCCACCTTTTGAACCTGTTCCAAAGTCCGCTGGAAGGCCTCCAGATCCTCAGGCCGGGGTTGGCTGGGGCGGTGGTCCTTGCCAGGGGAAGCCGGTGCCGTTGGGAAAGTGCTGCTCTCTGCGATGAAGTCTCCGAATTGGGACTCGTGCTTCCAAGGATCCATGGCATCGATGACCTTTTCGCCAGGTTAGAGCGAATTACAAGACGTTGTGGATGGAGTGTGAGGTACGTACCGATGAAGTTCCCTGCATAAGCTGGGTCCAGCTGCGCCTAAAGGGAACATCAGCATTTGCAAGACGATTGTCAGCACCGTCTTACTTACCAATCAGTGGCCTGCCAAGAGAGGACAAGGGAGGCAGCGAGGATTGCATCCGAAGTCTCTCGAGAAAACGATCCAATGGCCTCCTGCAGACCCTTCAGGGCAATGCCACGGTGCTCGTAAGCCATGCTGCCGACTAGGGGGCAGTCGGTCAAAAAGGCAATGTGCATGGCCGAGAAGGCGAGCAGAGCATGCATGACATAAGGCGTCGTGGCTCCGATCCTTAGCAGACTAAGCGCCAGAGTTAGTCAACTTAAAGGATCCGGGCGTGGCAGTGCTGACACTTACGTGGGGATGTGGCGGGTCCACAGTGTAAAGTTGTTCGCATCAATCGTCGCCAATTGATAGTACAGAGTCGCAACGTGGTAGATCAACCGAAGGTCTTCGAGAGAGTAGAGATGAGGCATGGGAGCGGGGTACAGGCCCAAACTCGGAAGGGGAAAGATGCCAGTTCTCTGCCACTCGGCGATGGCTGCTTCGACTTGGGGCGTCCACATAAGGTCGGGCTTGTCGGGAGTCGTGGAGCGATCAGCATCAGGCACCTGCACATCGTTGTAGGGGCAGCGAATCTTGTGCTTGGTGCAGTTGCGGCTAGGAATGTTAGTGATCGGCGTCACAGGCATGATTTAGTCAACTTACCACTGAGGGAAACTTTCATCACATCGGATATGTCGTCGCTTGCTGTGTAACCTGTTAGAAATAATACTCAATGGCTGTCAAAGACCAAAATTGCAGCATACCAGGTATCACAACCCTTGCGAGACTTGGTGTGGCTATACGAAAGTTAGTAGAGCCAATGGGTCAAGAAATATTGTCGATACTGACCTGCGGCGAGGAGGACCACCACCTGGGCCAGCCATTGTGTCTAATATTAATCAAGTAAAAAGAGGTAGCGAAAGACCTATGAGGATGGTGAGATGTTGACTCGATCCAGTGAAGAGATAATGCATACGTCGAAAAAAGAGTTCACAAAGACAGGCTTGTGAACAAGAAGCGAGTGTGGGAGGAAATGGGGAAACGGCAATTGATCTAGATAAGCAGTTGTGGCCGACTGACTTAAAGTGAACAAGGCCGGGGTATTTGAAGAAGCTTTAGGCTAGGCTCGGGAGTCTCGGAGTGCAACGAGATCCGTAAATCGAGGCTTAGACAACGCTGCAGACGAGTAATGGGCGTTGATGTCGCGCGGCACCGCAGATCTGATATCAGGAGCAAATGGAAACGAAAGCTCTCCAGATATGTCAAATCCTGTTATGGTTGGCTGCAGGGGATTTTTGTTGTTCGGCGTCGGTATTATCCTTTCTTCCCCAAATTCGGTAGCGATCGAATGATTGATGCTTGGTTTTCCTTCTTTTCTAGAAATCTCGAGGCGGTTCCAGGAAGCGAGTGTGGGAGTGCGGGGGTATGATCTTCTAGACAGCGAGTCGAGACATGAATTTCCAAGTTGGGCTGTGGAGACTAGACCAAGAGTATTGTTTCTGTTGGGTTTTTCAAGGGACTCAAGGTTGGCGGCTGTCAAGATGATGGAGCGATCGATGATTGTTCTTCCTTGCAGATTGGCGATTCCTCAACGGCGCAGAGTAGACAAACGACCGATATTGAAATACCCAAGGGACTAACAGAAACAAAAGACCAAAGCACCGAAAAAGCGAGTGACAGGAGTCGACGAGGACTTCCTAAGGTAGAGAGGTTAGGAGGGAGATAGCGAACGTGGGAGGCTGTGAGTTGAGAGACGTTGATGATGGTTGTTAGAGATGACCAAGGAGGGGATTCGAGAAGGAAGCTGGGGAGGGCGGCGATGTTAAATACAAGGCAGACACCCGGGGAAGTGCACCGGGGGGAGGTGCAAGGAAGTGCAAGCCAAGCCCAGCAAGTCAATGTGGCCGGGGGGGAGGGGAAGTACGGGCACGGTAGGAGTGTGCCAGGAAGGGCACGCAGAATAAGCAACCTGTGCTGGGCTGGGACCACGGCCACTGTACTGGAGACGGGCACGCTAAGGTACAGAGTCACTGGAGAATGCATGGAGAACCGAGACTAGAGACGTCAGTCCCCGTCCCGAGCCAAAAACAGCTGCGATGGGTATGGGCACTTGCACTTGGGCACTGGCACAAACAGCAGGGAACCTGGAAAAAAGAGGGCTGTGGCCCGTCCGCGGTTGTGAGTGGGCACCGGACTGCGGCAGCATCGCAGTGGTTCCGCACTGCGCTGAGCGGAGGCGCTAGACGGGGTGCCACTGGTACCACACAGGACGCCCGTCCACATCCATGGGGTGGCATGGAGGATGGGGAGGGGAGGGGAGGGGACTTTTCAGAAGGGGGTCGGAGGGGACGTCCTTGGGGCTGGGCATCTGTCATCCATGCGGACGAGGGTGTGAGGGAGGGCGTGAGAACCTGAACGGCGTAAAGTGACGGGAGTCACTCAACCAGTCAGTGATTCTCTGATGGCTCGAGGGGGCGCATCAACCATGGAACCGGACTCCAAATTGATCCAAGTGAAGCAGGCCGACGAGGACAGTTGCACCGGCCCTCGAGGCCTAGACCTAGATAGGACGAACCGATGAGATGCTATAGACTTTTTTATTTTCTTTTGGTCTTGAGAATAGCATATCGCCGCCAGCGATTATGGCTAGCTTGACCGGAGGAAGAGTTCTTGGGCAAGCCTTTCAAAAAAACTGGCGCCCCGCCAAAACGGCCGGTATTTTAGGAAACGGCACCGCATCATACCGAGTTGACTCGGGCATATCCCAAGTCAGTCAACTGCCAGGCCAGACTGGTTTGGGCTGGAGCGTGTGACAGTGAAGCGTGAGCTGGTCGGCCGTCGAGCCACGGTGCCGTGGCGGGCGCTACAGGCGGCCCTGTGAGGTGGCGGGAATACATGATCCATCCGTCACTGAGCGGGCGGCCGATGGCAGGTTACAACAGTAAAAAGCGTTGGCCCCAGTGGGAACCGAGCCCGCTGGGCCGCCAGACGCAGCGCTGCAGCCGATGGATCAACAGGGAAGTCACATAACGGTGATCAGTGAATGGGTGCTGAGAACCAGGGAAGCATGACGCACATGGCTCACGGACAACGAGGTCGCTGTAGGGCCCGAAGGAGAGTGTGTTGGGCCAGCCGGCGCCCGTGAGCCGCGAGGGCCGGAGACAGGAAAGACAAGGGACCAACTGCAGCCCAGGATGGTCGAGTGGACAAAAACAATACGTAACGAGGTAAAAATAACTTTGGGGGGATCCGTGCTGCCAACTAGGCCCGGCGTGGTTCGTTCGCGTGTCCCGCAGAGACCAGAAGGGGGTGGCGCGAGGTGAGGATGGGGTGTGCCCTGGGAGCTATAATGCAAGAGAGTTTCGCAACTGGGGCGGCGCGAGTGGGCGGATTTGGAGGGGAGGGTTGGAAATAGTAGCCCGGGGCGTGGGCTGGGGCCAATGGTGGGGAGCGATATGGGAAACTGAGAGAGCAATCAGTCACGGCGACCGTCTCTTTGTTCGCATCCTAGGTCAAGATGGGAATGGCCTTATGCTGGATGGCATGTCATTATGGTGGGCATCGTGGACGTCCCTATCCCCCATCCTTTGCTGGAGCCCGGTAGTTGGCTCGTCGCCGTTCACAGCCCACGCCGTGTCTAATACTGGCATCAAAAACAGACAGGGCTACCGGCCACGACAGGCACGACATGGCATCGATTGGATGCCAGTTCGTGCAGGGCTTTTCCCCTGGACGCACCGCCAGTCTGCTCCGTCCCTGTGATGCATTCTTAGCGACCCTGACGGTACACCGTCTCCATCTATCTATGGAAGCATCTTGGAATGGGAACGTTACCTGTCCACCAACCCACTCCAGCCTCACTGCTCTGCAGGTGAGACAGAGCCAGTAAGATCGCCGAAGCTCCGTTTGTCAAGCAGCCCGTCGAACCGGCCCAGGGCCCTAGAGTTGCCCGAGTGCCGCCACGCAGCCCACAAGCACAACAGAACATTGCTGTCGCCTTTTCACACATAGCACCAGCGGCTTCAATCAGCATTCGCATCAGCATCGCATCAGCAAGCACTTTGCGCCTGTACTTGGTGCAAGTGGCACCAACACCACCATCATCAGTGCCATGACTATTCTACATTGGATTCTCTCCACCTCTTCACCTGGCCAATGCGCGCATGTGCCTGTGCCCGTTTCCGCACTCCCCTCTTCTCTCAAAGAACATCATTCCCTCTTTTTATCCTCCCATCCCTCCACCCATCCCTCATGGGCCACCCAACTGCCCCCACCACACCTCTTTCAGCACGCTCGCTGACTGAGCACCGGGCGCACTTCGGTTGCGATCCATGAGGGGCGGACCCCTCTGTGGCCAAATGGCAGGCAAGCCTGCTAGCCTTGATCTTGGCGGTCTTCAGCGGCGGCCAGTTCGGACACAGGTACCTGGCCGAGTTCACAGCGGGCCCCGTCCTGTCTCGAGGGCTTTAGCGCCCCACGGATACAGATCGCTCGGGGAAATATTTGAGATTGACCAGTGTGACAGAGTGAGTAGCCGCCGTCAGATGAAATTCCAAACGTCAAATATTGCTACTATTGCTCCGAAATGACTTGCCTAGATGCGAGATGACCAACATAATGCACAAACATGGCAGTGACGAGCGCCTCAGCCGAGACAACACATCGATGTTGCCAGGTTCGGCACCAATTCATGCAGGTTGAATGTGATTGTGATTGAACCCGGGCCGCTACGCTACTCAGTGCGCCGAAGCATATGTGCGCAAGTTTAGAGGCATTGCTCTGGGTCGGGTCATCAAGCATAAGTGTGACCTGTGCGAATGAATCATATGATGTTGGTGATGATAGAATTCATGTCATTATGAGGTCTCAACATTGAGGGGGCTGTGTCGTTTGGCTTTCCCGTTTTGTAACCTCAATGTTGCCCCTTCTCTCTGACACCCACACCAGGATCGGTTGGGCTTGCGTGAAAGCCAACGGGCCATTTTCAACCTCTCAAGATTGACACCAGTAAGTTTCCCATGCTTGGTTGGTACTGCTGACCCATTCACTTGTTTTTTTGTTCTTACTTTTCTGTTTTTCTTTTTCTGCGGTTTTCTTTTGCGCCGCCTCCCCCTCTTTTCGGCCTCTCTGGAAAAAAAAATACTACAAAAAAAAAAAAAAACCTCGCTACCATATTCGGATTGCATGCTTCTGACTCTAGTGCCTTCTCCATCGAACCCTAGTTAGTTTCAGTAACCGATCAACCCAACGCCATGGCTTCTAGAGGTGTTCCCAGTAGCAAGTGCCGTTCTAGACTCTGTGCGCAAACATCGCCACGTGAACATCTAAGAAATAGCAATGGTGTGGCCATGGAATGTGCAACTATGCTCTTTTCAAGGGCATGTCATTATTGCAGTGCTTGCATTGGTCTTTACCCAATGGACGCGATCAAGGCTGGCTGAATACCAGCGCCAAGCACAAGACCCTTGCCACAGGCACAACGCCATCCAACTCTAGTGTGAGGTTGGCGGAGGCGGAGCAACGGAGAGGAGCATTTTTGGCCCTCGTGGAGGCAAGTGGTTTAGAATGGGAGGTGGGCCGGCAAATGGTAGAAGGGTTGGGATGTCGCCGGCGCTCCTTCACGCTGCAGCAGAGGGCAAAAGCTCAGCAGATCTAGGCACTCGAGCAGGGATGGGCAGAATTGATGAGAAGCTATGTGGATGTTCCCCGTGGCTGCAATTAATCGTCGGAGTATCAGCCGTCAGGAACCGCAAGGATTCATGCGGGAGCAGACACTTCTATTGAGAGCCTGAGCCGTTGCAATGATCCCCCCCCGTCCGTGTGTAAGTCGTGCGTGCGGTTCACAATTGGAGCTGTGTCTCTCACTCGAGACAACGAACTCCCAATGAAAGGCCTTTGACCGGGTCGAGTCGCACTCCCAAAGCCCCATCAAGCCGGTGTAATTCACTGCATGTTCCCTGCTCAATTCATCTGCAGAGGATGGTTGCATTGCGCTTTAATACCATCCAGACCGAGTTTTGTCATTTACGATCATGGTTTAGACCAAAGTATAGTATAGTGCGCTTACATGCGCTGTGAGAATGCTGCATCCAACGGCGTTAGCAAATGCTGTGTCTCGCACAAATTGCAGAGTTAATTGCAGACGAGCGGCTTGGCCAGCTAATGCAAGCACCGTAATACCGCGAGTATCATTAGTTCTGGGCGCGACGGAGCACTCAAGTCTTGCACCCGTCGCCTCCATCGCACCACGATTTCTACTCTCAAATCGCACCCGCACCCGCACCCGCACCCGCACCTCAATAGTATCACAAAGCAGGCCTCACCATACCCTGCGTCTATGTGCACGCAGCCAACTGACCAGCCGACCTGCTGGTTGCATCCCACCAGCCTGCATCTTGGCAGTGGTGGCCTGAGGACAACGGAAGCTGCGGGCGGGCTCCTGCTGCGCGGCTCCACAGGAACCCGCCGGACCCAACAGGGTTTGCACACAGGAAGCGGCACAACGCGCTGTGATGAGCCTATGATGCAGTACAGTTGCGTTGGGTTGCATGCTGCGACCTTTTACCCTCTGGTTGCATTATTATGCTCATGACTTTCCCCCTCCACGGCCAGTCTCTTCACCTTCTTGTGTGCCGATGCGTGTATGGTTTGGCGATGCTGCCCAGGTAACAGGTACCCATCCCCCGTGCAATTATTGCACCTTGGCAGGTCCCTTCTGGAACCAAATTTCAATCCCTCCTTCCCTGCTCAGCGATCACCCATCCTCTCTCATCCCCCATATCATGAAATCGACATGATGCCGGCGCCGGGGTACCCTACTTTGGGTAGCATTGGCTGTTGTCCCACAGGGTCTTTTGGCAGACCAGGTACCTGCATCCTTGCTGGGAGGGGTTCGGTTCTGTCTGCTTTGACCTGCTTCTCTCACATTCTCCAGGCCTTCTCGAAACAGGCCCAGACTTGATGTCTCATGCTCAATGCACTCAACCTAGTTGCAGTCTGCTCTATTTGCCTCATAGAGTCATTGACCTCCAACCCGGCCTGACTTGCTCGGTTCATCCCGAAGTCTCGAGGTTGGTATCAATTATGTCCAATGTCCCCCCGAGACCCACACTTTCCATGCCCGCCTGCCCTTGTCACTTGTGGCCGCGCTTCATCCTTGGTCCTTGCCCAGCTCTGCTAGTTGCCCAACCTTCCACTTTCATCCTGTTTGGGCAACTGAAGAGTCCCTTCACCGACAGCCGGATGGACTTTCTGTTGCGAGTCAGGATAACACATTTATTCAACACCCTAATCAACGCCTTATTCGCATGCCGTTCCTAGCGTCACCTTTCAGAATGTTTAGCCCTGTCGGCTAAGTCGCCAGCTACGTAATGGTTGTCAGGTACACCTGAGCCATGGCTGAGAAGCTATTAGAGCCATCAGGTCGGGCGTCGCCAAGCGACCGGAGGCTAACCTTGGACGTGAACCTCGTGCCGATTCGTGAGAGGGTCTAGAAGCTCTCTCGACCCCATATTCATCCTTAGCCTCCGAGACCAGCCCTCCGGGCCGAAGGTGGAGCTCGCCCTGACAGGTGCCGAAGCCAGTTGACGGCTTTTTGCACGTATGTAATGGAACTGGGAAAGGAGATTCAAAGTACTCCGATTCATGGAGCACAATATGGCATATCGCGTTCGTACTTGGATTGTTGTTTCAGTCTATATGTCTTTGGATCGCTGCATCCCTAGGTCTCTACAAGCACCACGTGACAGCCAAGACGCCAGCCAAGGGGAACTCAGCAAAGCACAGATATGACTAAGGCCTCACCAAACACCCTAGCTCACAAACGAGACGTTACTTCATATGGCGATAGGCAAGAAAACCGGTCCCTTTTCCATCTCGGCCGGCTCCTCAAAAGTGCAACTCATCATTGGTGGGCAAAAGGCCTTCCTCGGACGCATAACCCGATACCGAAAAATACGCCACTGGCCTTTCGTCGCCCCAGATTTTTAGGACTGGTCAAGGCCATGAGGTCATGCCAATTCAATCCAACGGGCCAACAGACTCGCCCGGTCATGCCGATAGGCTAACCCTAGTGGACCATCCCCAGTTGGGATTTTGCACGCTAAGGCTGTTGTTGCCGCGAGGCTGGCACCGGGATGCGAAGGCCCTGTCTCTCACAGTTTCATCTCTTTGCTTGTGGGTGCTTCTCCCATCCCATCCTCAAACAGCTTGTGTACCCTCCCCTGTGGACCGGACCGGAGTCCTGGTCCAACGCCAGATCTGATGAGCAGCCCGATACCACATGCGAATGGCTGAAGCCTCGAGGGCTCGTGTCCTAAAATGGTGCTTATCCCTGGTCCGCGACGACCCCAAGCACAAGGGAGATGGGAAACTCGGGCCAAACCGACTAGTTGAGACCTTCCTCCAGAAGCCCTGCCGCTAACGTTGCACATTTTCCAGCCACCCGACTTCATGCAGGCTATCTTTTGGAAGCGAATCGTCCTTTTTTGGTACCATCTTACGCCTGACTGGCATGCCGTGCCCTGCATGTCCCTCAACATATCCACCTACGGCATGTCAATCACGAGCATGAAGAATAAGGGACAAACTAAGCTTGGCGGCGCGCGGCGATTTACAGATTTGGCCCAGTGGAGGTTACCGAGGCGTGGGCGAGCTTCATTCAGATTGAGAGGCTTACGGTTAGCTTCTGCAAACTCCCTGTTTAGTGGAGACGGATGCTATGGTCTATGCTATACTAGGTGCTACCGAGGCACGCGAAACCTCAATATCCAAAAGGCTCAAAGGTTTTCCATTAAACCCCGATCACCGACTGTTCAGTCACTCCGAGCAACTTGGGCGTAAAGATGCTACGTGATACCGCCAGTGGATAGACATGACAGTCAAGCCCTGAAGCCAGATCCCTTGCTATTCTGAGGCTCTCCCATCTTGGGTTAGGTCATCCTGCGTTGCCCGAAAAGGCTTTCCGCTTGTCTAATTCAAGGCTAGCGCGTTTCTATTCTTGACGTCGCCGCTGATCTTGTCTCGCCAGGGGGCCAGTCAACACCCCATGCCCAGTGGTCAGCTTTTTTGCGCCCTACAACGGTCAGCATCAGCTGTTTGCGGAATTGGGACTGCAGATGTGTCCTTGCTTGTTCAGTCGGAATACCTTCAATAATTTGCCTCAATAAGTGGCTGAGATGCGCCATTCTGACTCAGGCCTCGTTGTGCCGGCTCTGCCAAGAGCGCCGGTGTTATGCACAACACGTTCCATTGATGTTGAATCACCTCCTCCCGAGACAGTCGTCGTGCGTTATTTATCATGCTTGCGGCCACTTCCCAATTGCACCTATTTGGGCGGTGAGCTCATTGTGATTCAGTCAAGCTGAACTCTGCATCGCACCACCATCATAGGAAAAGACTAACAGAGCACGTGCCGTGTAGGTAAGTGTCGATTCTAATGGAACTACCGTTAGAGGCCCACGTTGCTCAAGCAAAGGATTCAAAGGCAACTAACAGGCATCGATTGTGATGCTGATGCCTACCCACTCAGTAGATAGCCCTATCTCAAGTGTCCGTTTTAAGAATACTGTCATCATTATCTCAAGAGCTGAGCAGGGGTCAACTGGCGCCCGGATGCAACAAAGCAAGCACACCCTTGACGAGGTGGCCGACCACGCTGCGGGGATCACTCCAATATGCTCGACATTACCACCACGTTGGTGCCATGGGATTTTTACGATTCGCCCAATAGGTCTCACGACTAGCCAAAAGCAGGTCGAGCAAGCTGGTGTAAAATGTCATGGGCTGCCCCGCAAGGATCCGCACTCAGCCGGATTTCCAGCCTTGGATCAACATTTGGCCCAAAATTGCGCACGACAAAAATTCCTTGAGGGGACCACACTCGTCCACTTTGAAGAGAAAAGACCTCATGCCAGAGAGATCTCAGGCATCAGTAGGATACCGCATTCAAGTCAATGACAGTTTTCCATGCCATGAACCCACCATGACGAAATGCAATCCCAAGTAAGCTAGGCTTGTGGTTCTTGTCTGAGAACCGCTGATTCGCTGGAGGCAGCCACAGGAGTGGGCTCCGCATCGGCGAGATAATTTTAGAAATGCGAACAGGGAACCTCAGCTTGGGGTGGGCGTCCTGGTTTTTTTGTCCACCACTTTGGTGGACGGCAAAGTTTTCTGGCAAATTGCCCCCATCGCCGGCATTATCGGGTAGAGGAGCCAAAGTTGATATCCAAGTGAACTGTTTCTAAACCGACAGAAAGTGCATGGTGAGCTTGCAGAAAACATCAACCCACCTGACCTTCTGATTTGAGAAGGAGATGAGACGTTAGAATTTCATGATGATGATGTTGATGATGATGATGATGGTTATTTGTGGTGGGCAACATGGCGATACCGGCCTACTCCTCGTCCACCGGAGTGGCGCCCGCCGAAACTCAGCACAGTGAGGCCGGTTACACCACACACTGTCTGATCATCAGGTAGGGGCCGAGTAACTGGGTTCCACTTGATCCCGCGTATGGACCGAATTGGGATACAGCGCCCATCAGTCTTGAGACCAGTTCTTGCGCTTGTTTTCTAGTCCAAGACTAACTTTCAAGGCTGGGTTGGGGATTATCAAAGCCACACGGCACTTACCGAGGACTCAGCAGGTATAATGCTAACCATTCGAATAGCAGTGCACTGTTTGGAGTCCAATAGGCATAAGCATTATGTGCGTGCGTGGCAAGAACAGGATCTATGGATGAATACTTAGCATGAACAAGTCACAGGGAAAGTGCAGACACATTTCAAGTCATAAATGAAAACAATTATTCAAAATTTGTCTAATACTAATATTAATTAGGCCCCAAAGCTGGAGCAATGCCATTGAGGTTTAAATCCAAGTCATGTGCCATGCTTTATTCCTTTAGCAACATCGACAAAGCCATCTACAAACGCCATGTTTGATGCGTGTCAATGCTTGACATTGGATGAAACTCGCTCTGGCGACGTGGTTCCAGGCTAGTGGCGTTGGTTGTGTAACCCCGCTATGTCAGAACCATAACGGTCAGAGGAGGTGTTAGCTTAACTTGTGACAGAAGTCTCCTCTGGATTTAATAATCTATCGAACAAATATTTCCTTCACGCCCTATTAAAAATCCCCACGGACTTTAAGCGACAATGCCGCGAGACCTGGCCGATGCAGGGATATCACCGACTCGGCGAATCATGTTACACCTCATTCAAGAAACCAGCTTTATTGATCATGATTCAGTGAAAGAGTCATACGAGCATGTGTGCATGCTGAATGGCTTTAGATCCATTACCGTTGAGTTCCGAAAACCCGAAGAATTGTTGACTTTCAACACCAATTATGTGAAACTTGGCAGCTGAGCGCGCACAGGTCAGCGCGCACAATGCTAGGCTTTCAAGACAGGCTTATTGCTTGCCGTGATCGCCCACGATGCTACATCCAAATTTTGCTCGAAGCCGAGGTAGACCCTCAGAGAGCTAAGTAACAAAACTATATCAATGTTCCCTTTTAGGGAAGGGATTGCCGATTGCATAGTGTCAGTTAATTTTCCCATAACTGCCGACATGTCGCAGAACTCTAAATCATCCGGCACGGATTGCTGTCTGCATCTTCAGACCGAAATGGAGGATGCGGCGCACGGACGAGGTGTCACCACATGAAAAGATGGCATTGATGGCGCTTAGTCAATGAATGGAGCGATATCGCACAAGGTTGGCTGCCCAAGGCACTGCTCAGTGAATCATGGTCCAAAGCGGAAAGGAAGCCATGCAAATATCTCGAGGGTGTGAGTGAACTGCACGATAAGGCGTTCCCGCAGCCCCACAAGATCTAGTTTAGGGCTCCAGGGGTCCATTCCAGGTTGTGTATGTCGAGTAACGTATCATCCATGGCTGCTCAGCCTGAGTTCTGCGGCCGGCGGAGGGAGAGAGCCATAACGATTCATGACCTGGCAGGGCTTGCTTTGACCAACATGTAGGGCGGATCCACGATTAGTATCCAGCCTCATTGGAGCGGCACTGCCCGGCAGATGGGATGAGACAAAACGGCAACAGCGGCGCTGATAAATGCTAGGGTCGTGCAAAAGACCACTTGGCAAGGGAGTTTTGGGATCTCCCAGGCGTAGTCTTTCCATCTCGGTTGCACAGACGGGACGGCGGGTCCGATCAAGAACCCTTGAATTTGACGTTACCAGCCCAGCGTTCTCCCATGTCAATGATGCAGCACGCGATACGCGGAGTATTATTTTGACGCGGTTTTGCAAAAGCCCGCTCGCTGGAGACTGGTGAAATTGAAGGCTGTATGTTCTTTGTTGTCCTGCAAATGGTCAACAACACCTTCTTACAATAGGACAGGTTAATCCCTGGTCATCGACCAGTAATTAGGTCAAGCAGAGGGACCTTTTTGTTGGGTTGAAGCGGTTAGGGAGAACCCTTGGTACCTCAGCCCAGCAAGATTGTTACTCCAACGGTCTTTGATGAGCAAATGTGCACATTTGGAGAGCCCCTTGCACTCTAACAAAAAAGAAGAAAAACCCCAGCATGCGCACACACATGGAAGGACAGGGGAGGGAATGGGGAATTATGGGTATTGTCCAAAGCCAGAGATGAACAAATTAGGGCGAACAGCATCCTAGCCTGGACTAATGTTGCCTGTCGCGTGGGGCCTGGATGCGCGGGTTCTTTGGCGTTGGGCTGAACGTGATGGGGATTTGGCGTCGACGGGCTTCCCGAGTGATCCCAGAGACAGGAAATGCAAGGGCAGAGGAGTGCCCTAGCTCATGGGCGAGAAGAGGCAAGAGAGCTGCGAGGGGCCAGACAGGGAACAAGCTGCGGGGCTATTTCCAGAAGTCTCAGCAGCCAACACCCCGCCTGGAAAGTTTCCGCTGTGCCCGGCCCCTTGGCCTGGGGGAGCCGAGGGCCAAAGAGACAGCTGTCTCAGCGTTATAGCTGCTTGATTGCATTGTCTGTCCGTGTGTCATGGTTCGACAAGACACCAGAAAGAAACATGCCATGGCACGGTCAAGCCAATAGCATGCCCTCCTTCCCCTGCCAACGCAACGGCCATGGCTAGCGCCAAAGTTTAATCGTATGCTGATGTGGTCCGTCCTGGGCTCTGACACACGAGCGCGCAGTCATCATGGGGACGATCCAGATTAGCCCCAGGACATCTGGGTGGGCAGCGCCTAGAATCAACTCATTTCGGCAGATGAGGCTCCTCTGGCTGGGCTGTCGAGCGTGCTAGAGTTTCAAGTGGGCGTTGTGCAGCAGCGTGCTATTGGCAGAAGGAATCACGCTAGAAGCCTTGGAGATGGGTCGTCGTTACATGATGGTCAAAGCACACGTTGTTCCCTGGGCAAAGAACACGCTCCTCCCGTCCTTTCTTTCTTCTTCCGCGTTCGCAAGGCCTCACCAAAGCAAAATAAAGTGGATAGTCTAGCCAACTACTCCGGACCTAACCGCTATCAATGCTGCATCACTGCACTTTGCAGCTAAATCGCTCGGCGCCTTTGAGCTCAGACCGTGTGTCCTGGTTGCAAACTGCTCAATCCCATATTCGTCTGTTGTTTTGGAAGATCCCCGCGGCATCCGAGGCACGGGCTTTATGCTCTGAGGGAGAGTGCGTGAAACGGGTGATGCCGTTGCCTGTTCACCCTCCATCCTGCATTCGGTCACTAATTGACAATGCAAATACTCTAGTTTCAATGCTGGTCTCGGTGTCATGATACATTAAGCTTGCAGGCAATAACTGGGTGAGCCCCTGCACCTAGTCCCCTGTCCCTCCCCTGGGCATTCGAATGTTCCACGGGGCCGCGGAATTGATAGCAGCCCAGGAACGTCTGTCTTCGATTTTGGGCTCTTTCCCCCCGGCTACCCGGGAGCCTTACCAGGGCCCAACTTGAAAACAAAAGATCCGCTCACCCCTGACTTTTTGGTCAGAGTGCTCCCACTTTGGGAAGCTTTATGTGGACACAGCCTTGGCTGTACCAGCCAAAGTTGGTTAAGGGGAAGGTTGAAGGTAAGGGTCACCAAGCTGGCGGGCGAGGACATGGCTCCCCGGTCTCCTGAAAGGGGGTTGACAGCATGTCGCCATCCGCCCTCGACGCTATCATGACTTGATGGGAATCGATGCTGCACGTGGTCTACAAGCTCGGCATGTTATGGCTGATTCCCGGGCTACTTTTGCAGGACTTGCTTTCTTAGCCTCTAGATTCTCGGCCTATTTCTTCCACGAGGCATACATGACTGGCTTACGCCCACCCTTTGACTACGCGTTGCTATTTCCCACTTGAAGTTTGTTTCCGTGTTCAGCACTTACCTCCGACGTTCATATTGAACATAAACTGAGGGACCACAGGGCTCCTCATGCCAGGGCCGTCTAAGCGGAGCGGTGCGGGACGGTCATGATGATTCCACAGTAATCCAGGTCCCTCAGGGTAACATGACGGTTTTCCGCCGCACATGGGTGACCGAACACGGGGACAACTGCACCCAAGTCTATTTTTACCCACTTCCTCGCGCTCGAATATTATTCGCCGCCCTAGGTCAAAGATAGGGGACGTGGTGACCACATGCATGCATCTCGATCCACCCCGGAGCTCGACGAGCCCACAAGGCTAGGTCGCAACACAGCTCATTGCTGAATGCAGTAATTAAAAATCCGGACCTGCAAATCTCATGAGAATAGTGCCGAAATTTGTAGAAACCTTCCACGATAATTCCGGGTTGCAGAGGTTGAACACCCACCCGACCCAGTCGGTGACCCTGCTCACGATGCCACCTCCGGCGGCCGCCCTAAGGCTGTGGGGAGGAGGGCGGGGGGGAAGACATCCAAGTCTGGAGATGTCTGCGACCTGTTCGGGGTTGCCATTTCTCCTTCGGGTCTTGGATATGACGGCTTTGAAACAGATGGGTGCATCTTAGCCAACCGATGCCCTTCTCATGGCAACTTGGAGTGGGGAAGCCGTGTTCCTATTTTGAGCATTCAACTGCATTGAGCACCCCAAAGATGCTCCCCAACCAACCCCCAACCCCCACGAACGGGAAAGGTTGCCAGACAATCCGGAGAGGCCGAGGAAGCAATTGATTCGCAGGCGGTGAAGCACGCTTGGAAGATGAAATCGACTACTGCCCCGAGACGGCGCAGGCTTGAGAGCAGCAGGATGCCGGGATTCCGCCCTTGGATCTGCCAGCTGCCAGTGATCACCACAAGTTAGCCACCGAAAGGGAAAGCTGCGAGGATCAGGGAACGACCAAAAGCAAGATCAAATAATAGTTAGAAGGCAAAAAAAAAATTATGGGAATCAATGAAACACTCAGACAAACGTGACCGGAGCAAACTAAGCCGTGCCAAGGAAAGCGGACCGGCGCTTGTGGGCGTGAAAGGGGACGAGAGGGAGCCGCTGAATACGAGGTTTTAGGCGTGGTTTGAAATTTTGGCCTAGGGGAGGCGCCACGGCGGCTAGGGGAGTTGAGCAGCTATTTCCAGACCATGGAAGAGTAAACTGCTTGTCTTGGATTGGCCGTGTCTGGCGAAGATGGTGCCAATTCATGGACATGTTGTGGTAACGTGGTGTGGTTTGATACGCAGGTTGACACAAAAGTGGCGGCCCGGCCGGGCGAGGCCAACCAGGAAAAAGTGCCGGCTGGGGTAGGCCCGCCGCTGGTGAACTTTTTGAGCCGCTGGTGCAATCCGCCCAGGGGTCTATTTTTGATCCCTCGGGTGTCGGCGTTGCTCTCCCCGAGCGATGGGAAACCGTTGGTTTCTTGGGGCTGGCTTTTTTTTTTTTTTTTTTTTTTTTTTTTTTTTTTTGTTGTTGTTCCTGTGCCGCTTTTGGTTGCCGCAGAATGGTGACGTGGGTTGCCTTGTCATGGAACACAACCGCCAACATGGGAGTAGGTTTTAAGGGGCGAGGGAGGGGGCAGAAGAGAGAAGGGGGGGAGGGGGGGAGTAAACCCTCTGAATATGAAATCCGATTTGACCTTTTGGATTCAGATGAAACGTTACCCCCTTTTCCCCTATCTCTTGTCTTCGTCTGTGTCATCATCATGCTGATTCGCAAGCCAAAGTGAGCAGTTACGCTGTACCGCTCTTTGACGGTGTTGTTTACCCTACACTACATGGTTACCCAACAGCGACGTACGCAACCCGACCAAATCGGTTGGGGAGAGAACAGAAGATGGACGGCGCTGTTTGATAAACTTTGCTCCGCGAGAGAGAAAAAAAAGGAAGAAAAATAAAAAAAGTACACATTGTGTTGGTACGTTGTTGTGGGATTGATTGAATCTTTCTTTGTTGGAGTTACAACACACCCTCCAACAGAATCCATCATGTTATGAATGTTTTTCCTCAACAAGTTCATACGAGGGAAAAGAGCACCGCTAATAGTTTGCAATTCACATCCATGAATTCGAAAAAGAACCACTTTCTTTTTATATGCTGCCTGTTTCTCAACCAGCCCACCATCCCTATCTATCCACCCCCCTTTTGTTTTCTCATTTTCTACCCGCAACATTTCTTCAAGAGTGTTGGTTTGGATTTCGTATCACCCCAACAGACAGTCACAAGAATGAACAAGAGCAAAGTGTGTGCAAGGGAATGACCAAACTCCTCTTCTATAGATGGGGACTTGCTAACATGCAAATAGACATAGATATAGATGTATCTGTCTGTGTGTTAATTCACCCACCCACTCTGCCCTTCGCTGGTGATCGATCCCCTTTGTTACCACCAACAGTCACGACGGACAATTCTTCTGCACAATGATAAGCATGTTAACCCCTAACACCATTCATTCAGCTCACTGACTACCCTAATCTATCTAAGTTAAGTCCCATATCATGCCCATTCGTTCATCTGGCCCCCTAATTTTCTATCTACTTGCCCACGTCACATCATGATCCCAGCACATGACAATCAAGGTATACTTTTCCTCCCTCCCTTTGTGGGCCATCATGAAATCATCACTTCCCAACCATCGTCACTGTCGAAAACGATCATAAAAAGTCGCACAAGCTGCCCAAATCAACACATGCAGCTTGTTTGGCATTCCTCCTGAAACCCATCATGCAGCCACCTGATCCTCAAACCTGATCCATGCGACCTGTGCCGGAAAACAAAAAATCAATGCTATCTATGGCTATGTAATTATTGGTGTTCCTCCTGCCTTTGCCGTCAAAATACCAATGCCCATTGTGGCCGGGCCCCATCAACTGCTCCTACTATAGAGTGTAATGGGCCTCTAGGGCTTGTCGATCCTTAGGTTGTAGCTGTCCTAGGAAATCGCCAAACTGAGGAATCATCTGCTTGTACGAAGACAACACCTGAGACTGATTAACATTGTTCAACATGTGTGGATTGGAGAGGTACTCACATTCTGGAAAACGTCGTGCAGCTCCTGCTTGATGGGGCTGTTGAGGTTGATTTCGCGGTATCGTGCAATGGCAATAAAGTACTGAAGCAGGACCTTTTCCATGGCTTGAGGATTGCGGCTCACAATCATGGAAAATCCCTTAAATGCAGTGGCCTTCTCTTCAGTAGGCTCAACCTCGTCCATGATGCCGAGCCATTCCTCAGCGAAGTTATTGAGGTGAGGGGCTAGTAGCTCAGAGTTATCCAGGCCGAGGCGACCGAGAGCCATGGCAGCATTCTCGTTGAGCGCTTTTGGTACGCGGGGGTTTGTCATGATCTCGACGAAGCGCTGTAGAAGCTCTGGAATCCAAGGTGCCATGCCACCCTTGTGCTGCATGGAAATTTCACCTGCAGACCAGCAGGCGTTGTTGACCACGCCGAAGCCGCTATCGATCTCTTCATCCAGAATGTTGTCGAGATCAAGCTGCTTTAGGAGAATAGGAAGTAGAGTTCCGAGGTATTGTTGGAGCAGAGTGTACACGTATTTGGCGCAGTCGCCCAGCAAGGCGTATGCCGACTGTCGGACCTCATCAGCAGGGTCTTCCATGCAGAAGCTGAGGAGCTCAAAGAAGGACTGCTGAGAGTTCTTAACCAGTGCCGCGGACTTGCTATCATCTAGAGCCTGCACGATAGCACTGAGAAGGTCAAGACTTGTTACGAGGAAGTCCTTGTCTGGAGAGTCGAGGGCAGGGTTGCTGGCAGCAGCCAAAGTCTGCTCGAGGTTTACGTGGATAATGTTGACACATCGCAAAAAGATGGGCTCGGCGTAAGGAGCAAAGGAGTCGTTCATGGCCATGGCCACATATGATAGACATTCGAGCAGGGGGAAAAGCTCGCGGGACTGGTCGGACACCTTGTTGTATCGATCAATTAGGGCGGGCATCAATTGGCCAGCCAGCTCTGGACGCGCCAAGACGGGACCAATGTGCTCGGCGAGGGTTTGAATACAGTCGTACAGAATATAAATGTTGCGGTCCTTGTACTTGCCAAAGCATCGGACATATTGCGAAATGATGGGTCCGCAATATGGCTCCAGAATCTTGCCGGCCTTGTCCTCAAGGTTGGCAAATGCTGAGGCAGCTGCTTCCTGAACCTTCTTGTTCTTGTCTAGCATCTTGCGAAGGATTCCATCCATAAGGGGGACAAAATACTGCTCCTTTTGCTGGTCCTGGAGGTTAGCGGCCCAAGATGAGTAACGGCCGAGGGTCCAGCAGGTAATCTGGCGAACAACGGGTTCTTGGTCCTCCAGAAGCGAGATCAGGTAGGGAACTAGCTCGGGAAGATGAGGCTTCACAACGTGCATACAACCCTCCGCGACGGCGCCGAGGGCGAGCACGGAAGCTTCCCGGTGTGGCCACTCGGCATGCTTGAGGTTTTGAGAAAGGTAGGGAAAGATGGCTTCGAAGACAGGATCTTGGAAGTCGCGAGCAAACACATCAAGGGCGGCGGCGGAGCATTTGCGAATGGTCCACCGCTCATCGGGGTTTGCGTCGTCGCCGTCGTCGTACTCGTCAACTTCTCCATCCTCAAGATCCTCATCCATGTTGGCCAGTCGCTCGTAGGCATTGCCATTCTGGTTGGGGTCTGCAGACGCAGAGTTCTCACCACCGTTAGCTGTTCGTGCCTGGGGCTTCTTGGCAAAGGCAGGTCGGATATCTTCTTCGCGATCTTCCTCCTCTTCGTCGTCCGATTGGCCACCGAGGAGGGCGATTTCCTCGCCGCTGTAAACCATGCACTCGAGCAGAACGGGAATGATCTTGTTGAGGTAGGGCTTCAGGCTGGTCCAGAGATTCTCGTGCTCTCCAACGGCCAGCCAGAACTCGGCAGCTTCGCATGCCAAGTCTTCGTCGTCGGCCTTCTGTTGGCTGATAATGTAGTCAACGAGGCCGCCAGTGTGGGGGAGGAGCTTATCGGGTCGGGTCTCGACGAGCTGGACAAAGGCACGGCAGACCTGGCGGCGAACATCAGTGTTGTCGTCTCCAGCGAGGACGAAAAGATGCTGGAGGAGGTCGTCAATCGAGTTCAACATGGCCTGCGACTCTCGGGGGGTGAAGACGTTGATGGCAGTCAGAGCACCAGCTCGAACCTTGGGCAGGGAGTTCTTGGTGGCGGCAATGAGCTGGGGGAGAACGTAATTGAGGGGTCGCTGGCCATTGACCTCCTTCATCAGCATGCGAAAGTTATCTTCGCAAATCTTGGCAACGGCCGACATGGCACCCTCTTGGGCTTCGGGGGTGACCTGGCCACTGGCGTTTGAAATGAGATCGAGAAGCTGAGGGAGGAGTTCGGGCCAGCCGAGCAAACCGCCGCGCTTGATGATCTCGGTCGCAATGTTACCGGCGAAATTGCGAATCTGGGAGTTCTTGTCCTGCAAGCACATGGGGACGGCCATCTTGACCAACTGGAGGCTGGTATCAGGAATGGATTTCCAGTCGGAACGAACATTGTTCTTGAGCATGATGCCGGCGGCGGAGCGGACGAGGTGATAGTCTTGCTCGGAGAATTGGAGGCCATCGGGGGCCTGAGTGCTGGAAAAGAGGTATGCGAGGTAGTTGTTGACATCAGGCGAGTTCTTGGCTTGCTGAAGCATCTGGATGGAGGGGCAGGGCAGCTCGGTCAGTAGGCGCAAATTGAGAGAGAGGGGGAGAAACTCACGAGGTCGGCTTGCTTTTGTGCTGCCTTGTCGAAGCCGCTGAGCGAGTCCTTGAGGCAAGCAGCGAGCTGCCGCATGGACTCGGGGGCTGGTTGCCAGGCCATGATGGGCAGGCAACGCAAAGGCGGACACAGCAGAGTCTGGGGAGGCGCAGAATGGAGGATGCGCAAGAGGTCGGGGGAAGTGAGAGGGGCGGGAGAGGAGAAGACGGAGGCTTCTTATGTCATGGGCGAAGCTCCGCAGCTTCTAGAATCGAGGGAGAGAAGTATTGCAGAGGTGGAATGGCGGCGGCCGGGAGGCTCTGCTCAATACTTGGCGGGGACTCGATGCGCGGAGAGGGCGAGAGAAAGGGCGAGCAGAGCGGTGGGATGTGGTTTGGACTGCTGGCAGCGTAGTGGGCGGGAAGCGAAGGTGCCCCTCAGCAGCAGGGGTCCGGGAGTGGGTAAGAAGAGCAAGAGTTGGACCGTCGTGGGGCCACCACAGCAGCCAGCCGGGCCAGGGCTATTAATTCTTATTTTTTTCTTCTCGACTTTGCAACTGAAGTTGGACAAGGAACGCGATGCAGGCAGGCGAGCGAACTGGCAGACGTGCCTTGCCCTAGGGTGGGCGCTGAAATCAGACCGGGTCGGGTCAGGTCAGATCAGGCCAGGTCAGGTCAGGCTGGGCGTGGTTGTGCAGGCTTGATCGAAAACGGGCACCCACACAAGCAAACCATACGGATGAATCGAAGCGATCAGGAGGCCAAGTCCCAAGTCCCAGGCGCAGCGCAAGTGGGCGGATGGATGAAGGGTCGACGAGGGACGGCGGATGGGAGAGGCGGCGGGGTGGTGGCCAGTACCCGTACTACAGGAAAAAAAAAGAGACCACACACACACACACACACACACACACACACACACACGCCAGAGCCCATAGCACCACCACGCCTGACACTTGCGCCTACCTTTATTGAGCCAGGTAACTCGCTGGCTACCTAGGTACCTTGGGAGGAGGTATGTGCCGGCAAGTAGGTGGCTGTACAACTTCCCGCCGGCCTATGCGCATCGCCCGCCGGCAGAGTACATGCCACAGCGCACCGCACTGCACCGCACCGCGCTGCACTTGCACTTGCACTGCGCATGCCCCAACCATCGCCGCCCGCTGCATTCTGCCTCCTCAACACTGCGTGTAACACCTAGCGCTTAGTACCTGCTACCTCTAACTTGGCACCTGGAAACTAGCGCCTACAGGGACACATGCCAATCCTCCGCTACCCAAGGCACCCTAGTAAAAAGCCATGGTCATGATCACCCCCAAACAGAAAAAAAAGGCCACTCAGCACTCGCACACTGGACAGAGAGCCACCTTGGGCTCGTGAATACCGTCCATCCAGATTGGCAGCCATACCATCGATGCGTCAGCTTTTCCTCTCCTTGTATCGCCTTCTCCTCCTATTTCCATCCCCCCACTCTGTTTGGCACAAATTCTGATTAAATTTCATCTGGGTACCTATGCACAAAAAGACCCCCCCAGGTACCTCACAAGCCCTTATGGAGAAGAATGAAAACTCTTAAGCGGGGTTGCGATAACGATGCCCCAGCACTTATCCATCTCCGATACCCTTTTGGGAGGCTATCCTGTAAACAAGCAGAAAAAAAAAAGGTCTTTGTGGATCCAAATGGGTGCGGGGGAACCTTGTGTGGGATGAATTTCCTTCTGACGAAATCTATGTTTAGAGCGGTCACTCATTGACATTGTTTGTGTCTTGGGAGATGTGCTCTCCCGGATTTGTCCCCTTCTTTTCTGCAGCATCTTGCGCTAGTGATGTGCTAGCATTAGAAGAAGAAAAGAAAAAAAAAACAAGAAAAAAAAATAAATCCAACGGCTTTCCCCTCACCCCTGGTCATCCACTGCCGCTGATGACAGAATACATGGCACACTAAGCAAATTTCTCTCTCCCAATTTGACTGCAATAAAAAATTATAATAAAATAATAAAATATGATAAATATATAATGTCAAATTACTGCAATAATATTTGGTCCCAGGTATATTGGACTTCCTTCATTTGTCTAATTTACCATTAGACTTCTTGATTTAATCCTACCATGGTGTGCCGTGCTTTTTGTCATCCAGGTGCCACTCTTAGGTTTCAGACGCCAATCCGTCTCATTCCCAAACGCACCCAATCGCCTTGCCGCGCACTCTTGTTTCAGCTGGTTTCTGCTATGGCTGTTGCCCGGCGGCAGATGTCTATTAACACCCCGGGACTTGATCCTTGTTGGGGCCACCACCTGTTTGTTTCGGGGACTCACATGCAGCATGCCATTTAATTTCGCAGTGCCTGTTCGTTCCCGTCGGACTTCATGGGAGTCGAATGAATGGGCCAGCCAGCAAACAACAGATTCGGCCCAGCTTCGTTTTCCCCTTGGTCCAACTAGGACCCTCCTGCTGCTTCTGCTGCTGCTGCCCGATCGCCGCTCTTCCCCGTCCGTCCCGTCTCACCGCAGCTTGGTCCAAGTCTCACAAGTGTAACACAGCACTTCAGCACAGGCTTGTTTCGCCAGACTACTCAGGCCAGGTTGGAAATTGCGAGCAGCAACCCGGGGCTAGAAAACAAGCTTCCTATCACAGTAGATTGGTCCTCGGCCGTTCCGGCCACTCGGCATGTTTGCCATCGGCTTGGTGCCTAAACGAGCATTTCCGAAATTTGGGCAAGTTGCCACTTCGTGTTTGTTGTCCTCGTACGGACGGGAGTTTACCTCCATGTTTGCTTTTACTTATGTTGTTTCCCGCCTAATCGGAGCTTGATCAAACCTACTGGCACAATTACCAGCCCATAGATTACTCCGTCGACCGGCTAGCCACTTGAAATGCCATCTATTTTTGGTGTACCAGGCCCCCAAACTGGCCACATCAGACGCTTGGCCTGCCAATGCTGCTGTCCTCGGGTTCTGTGCTGCCAGAGGGAAACTTTGCTAATCCTGCCGCAGTGAGGCGGACGGCCTTTGTCTTGTGCAACCCACGATCCGACGGGAGCGACAAACATTGGATTAGCAACCCGGATACGGTGTCACGATAATTCCCTGGCACCACGCGTCTCAATGTCGTAATCGTATGCCGTAATCCCATGTCATGTTGACAGCTCTCGCCTCTCGGTTTGCAAATTTTTTTGTGTCTTGAGAGCAGTCTTTGGTGGCGATTCGCTTGATGATTTGGTAAATGACCAGGTTGACCGGGTTGAAAGCCTGGAACAAGTGGGCAATGTTGAAGAAAGAAAAATGCACGGGCCTGTTTGCTTAAGCTCCCCCAACACCAGCCTGCTTCAACCTCCCTAGGACCACCTCGACAATAGACTTGAAGGCCTCCATTTCTTCCTCCACCGTGCCACCCATGCCAGCGTTGGCGAAGCTCATTGAGTTGGTCACATACACCGGGATATTGCTCCTGCGAGCCAGAAGCTTAGCTATGCGTGTAGTGAACTCAAGCGTAGATTCTGAAGAGTAGAGGGTGGTGGAGAGCGGTTGCCCCGGATCGAGCCGCTGTATTGCCAGTTAGTTTCGAAGGTGTCACATGGGGTGGTGATGGAGTGCCTACGTTGGGTAGGGCATAGACGAATGACCCTATGGATGTGGGGACAGCGAGCTCATCCTGTGTTGCCGTCGCAAGGAACAGCATGATTGCCTTGGCCTTTGTAGACAGGCGCAAGTAGATGCGTGTGTCAAGTGACCGGGGGAGAGGGATGGACAACTGGATAGTTTCGGAAGCCATGATTGAAGGGTTGTGGGCAGCGTATAGGTAGGTATGCGGGCCTGTCCGGCTAGTTGACGTGAGGGTTGTATTCAAAGCTGGCCTGACTATGTGTCGGATAGTAGAATCGTTGTAGCCCTGTTAAGGATGAGGGCGAGAATGAGGGGCAGTGTTGAAGGTGGGGGTATGGATTTGGGAGCAGACCCGATGACTGCGATTTAGCCGATGCCGGAGAAAGAGGGAAACGATAGGTCTCTTTCTGGCAACCAACAAGGAAAAAGATAGAGGATGTGTGTTTGAACTTTTTTTATTAATTTATTGTGACGAGGTTATTACAACTGGTGCAGCTTCTGGAGACCTCACCGCAAACACCCACGTCACATGATGGCCCCGCGCACCCCATTTGCCCAACAGTAATCCGCCGCCGGCCGCCACCTCCACACGACAACGGATGATTATCAACGCACCCTGCATCCGAGGGCCAGCGTGTAGTAGTAAGCTAGACTGACTTAACCCATCATTTTTTTCCCCAATGGTTGCTGTGGGTTCGACCAATTCTTGATTCTTTTTCCTTTTTCCTCCTTTATTTTCTCTTTATATCCGACCCCCTGGCGCGCTCTTTTTCCCTCTGGCTTTCGAGCAATGACCAATTTGTAACGCTCAACGGGAAACAAAAATACCTTGGGAATCGGCTGCCATGGATCAATCCCACCATGTCAAGGTGAAACAGGAACAGGATGTCCCTGGTGACTCGACCTGGGACGGCGTTGAAGAGAACATTGAGGATCCTGAAGAGGTTCGCGTCATCTTCTGCGCGCTGGATTCATTCTTGTGAGTGCAAGACGGGGAAGCTTTTTGTTCGTGGCGAGCGATTTGAGTCGTTTGGTGCTTTGTCAAGTCGACTATTTTCTCACATGTGCCTGTGAGTTGCGGACCGAGTGGTCTTGTAAGGACTTCTGAATGCCATTCCGCGCATTTCTTTCGCTTTGAATCATGTCATTTTTCCAGGTCCAACTCATCAGACTTGTCATGCTGAGACCCGAATAGCCAGTATGCCAAAGTCGCCCACTTCAACGTCACGCACCTACGACGTCAATCCTTTTACGCCCTTCCTCAAGCCCACTGGAAGCTTTTGTCTGAACCTCCCTTCAACTTTTTGGACACGCTCGAAAAGACAGATGATGCCATCGATTCCAATGCTGAGCTTGCCCGCAGCATTGCAAGGTTTGGCCTCGGGTCTTTTCGCATGATTGCTCCTAGCCCCGAGAGCTCTGAACCTGAGATGCCTCGTGAGTGGGCTGGTGTCGCTAAACATGCCGACACAGACAAGGCGAGAAGCACTATTCGCCAGCTTTACCGTGACTGGACTGAAGCTGGCGCCTCGGAGCGAGAGGCTTGTTACGGCCCTATCCTGAAAGCATTGGAAGGTGAAAAGGCCAAGTTTCCCGAAAGGGGGCCTTTAAAGGTCCTTGTGCCCGGAGCAGGCCTAGGAAGATTGGTGTTTGAGCTTTGTGCTAAAGGTTTCGACACCGAAGGCAACGAAATCTCATACCATCAACTCCTCGCCTCTTCATACATTCTCAACGGATGTGCCACTGCCAACCAGCATACCATTTACCCCTGGATTCACACCTTCTCTAACCACCTGACTCGGGCAAACCACATGAGAAGCTACACTATCCCGGATATCCACCCGGGTACCACGCTGGCGAACCTCTCCAATGTAGGAAGCATGTCCATGTGTGCTGCCGACTTTTTGTGTTTATATGCAGATGATTCCCACAAGGATAGCTACGATGCCGTGGCCAGCGTCTTCTTCCTCGACACGGCCCCAAACTTGATCCGCTATCTCGAAGTCATTTTGCATTGTCTCAAGCCTGGAGGAATACTCATCAACCTTGGCCCCCTACTGTGGCACTTTGAGAACCACGCTCCAGGGAACCATGGGCATGATGACGACGGCGATGGAGAGCACGACTACAACAATTCGTCTGGCATCGCTGACCCCGGTAGTTTCGAACTCTCTGACGATGAAGTTATGGCTTTGCTCGAGAAGATGGGATTCGTAGTTGAGTGGCGTCAGACTGGTATCGATGCCCCTTACATCTTAGACCGGGAGAGCCTGCTGCAAACAACCTACAAGGCGAGCGCCTGGGTTGCGCGCAAACCCTTGCAAACGTCCGAGTGATGATGAATAAAACATTGGAAATAAAACATTTGCATTATAAATATGGCGAGGTGCCCGGAATGGAAACTGTGATATTTGTGTTTTTAGAGCGTGCATCAATAGACGAATATAGTCTATCCAATAACCCCTCTATGTGTAACTTTCGATTTGACATGACTCCAAATGCCCATAACATACATGCATATTAATTCTCGCTTTGCCCTAAACCAGTATTTACAACTTTGACGTCTCCCCGGGGAACGCTAGCTCTCCGCGCGCCCAGAGCGCACCTCCGTCAATGGCAATGGCCTCACCGTTGACGTGGCTTCCCGCGCGGCTCGTCAGGTAGACAACGACGCCCGCAATGTCCTCGGGCACGCCCAGGCGGCCCATGGGGTTGTTCTTGGCGATGGAGTCGGCGCCGCCGGACATGGCCAGCAGGCCGTTGGACATCTTGCTGGGGAAGAAGCCTGGGCAGATGGAGTTGACGGTGATGTGGCGGGGGCCCAGCTCGAGTGCCAGGTTGCGGCCCAGGTGGATGGCGGCGGCCTTGCTGGCCGAGTAGCCGTAGGTGCCCTGCTTGCCCAGGGTGCCGATGCCCAGGCCGGCGACCGAGGCTGTGATGAGCACGCGGCTGGGGTCGCGCTGCGAGCCGGCCTTTTCAAGTAGCGGCGTGAAGACGCGGATGGTGTTGAAGACGGCCTTGACGTTGAGGTCCATGACCTTGGCGAAGGCCGAGTCCGGGTGCGTGTCAAAAGCCTCGCCCCACGTGGCGCCGGCGTTTGCGAACAAGATGTCGACGTGGTCGGTGTGCTGCTTGACCTGCTCGAGCAGCTTCTCTACGCCCTCCATGGTGGCCGAGTCGGCGGGCACCGAGATGGCCACGGCACCGGGCTGGCGGTTGGGCAGCGCGTTGAGCGCCTTGACGGCCTCTTCACAGGCGGATGCCTTGCGGGAGGAGATGAAGACCTTGGATGCGCCGGCCTGGAGGAAGCTGTTGGGGGGGTTTTTGGTGGTTAGCACATGTCATGAGGGCGCGCACGTCTTGGGGGGGGGGCAACGTACGCGGACGCGGCGTGTAGGCCAAGACCTCGAGAGCCGCCGGTGACGACGGCGACCTTTCCCTTGAGGGAGAAGAGGGAGGGGAAGTCGTCCAGCTGTGCTTCGGCCATGATTGATCGAGCGAGGTTGTTTGGCTGGCTGTCTGTGTCTTTGTAGAGTCGAGATGACGACACGAGCTAAGGAGAGCTAGCGGCGCGATGGAGACGCAAGAATGCTGAATGCGTGTCTCAGAAGAAACAATAGGTTTTTGTCAGCCTCAAACACTCGTTTGAGATCGTTATATAGCGGGATGAAAAGAAGAATGCCGAGTCTCTAGAAATACCAGAATAAAAAAATAATAACAATAAAATTAAGGGATATACAACTTATATGTGCCATTGTTGTCATGTCGTCGGTCCTCGGGGGCTTGTGGGGGAGTTGCCATTTTGGGCGTCTCGGCCGTTGCGGGGAAGACATGCCGAGGCTCATGGCTCGTTGACGCGGTGGGGTGCCTCGGGGCTGCCGAGACTTGAGTGGCTTTAGTCGATCAATCACTCCATCAAAATGATCTACTCAACATGTTCAATTAACAAGCTCTCGTGAAAAAAACAACGATATTGGATTTAATTGACACCAAGGTTCGACTGCCAGGTGTTGTTTGTTTAGTTGGAGCTACAGAAGCACCAATTGGCAAGTTAAAATACAGCTAGTTGCAACAAAAATAAATGAATTAAAAAAGAGTTACATTCAGGAAAAGTATTCTCAATCTGATTATATCCCACATATTTTCCCATTTTCCAATGGTCCAATTTCCATCGGACCTCGAGATAGGCCGTTGCAATAACAACAAGAACCCAGCACACTTGCGTGCACTGCAACAAACAACGTCTGCCTCTCGGCATATCCGCTCCAGTTGGTTCGGTAAGTACTGTTTCACCTGTTCTTCCTGTCCCCAGCCACTCCCTGACAATGCGAATGTTCATGGTCCCATCCCGTGACTCCTTCCGGTTCGACCCCGCCTTATTGCGTGAGATACTCAATAGGATACGGGAGCCGTCCTTGAAGAAGAAGACGAGAATGAATCGCAAACTGCAAGATTCAGTTGAAACAAGACTAAAAACACAAAAATCGTTGCTTCGTATGCTGAACGTCAATCCGACCACACTGATATGTGGCAGACGAGATGCATGGTTTGCATCTTTCCAGCTCGCCAAGATGAAGACGCGAGCACCAGCCTTGCCGAGCTCTCAATATGCATCCTTACAAACCCCGTCCAAACAACCGTCGTCATAAATCATAAATAAAAGGGTGCACAGCATTGCCTGCCGAGGAACGTATTTATATCTGGGTGCCTTGCAGCGGCACCACCTAAACAGGATGCCCCCCCGATAAGAGGACATCAGGAAACGTGGGTGTGTGAGGTTGAACCTGGGCTCACCGACTGTGCTTTTTCTTGTGGTGAGTCTTGTCCTCCCAGCACTTGTTGACAGCGTCCGAGACAATATCCCAGTCAGAAGCCGCGACTCGTCCGATAAAGAAGACCTTGACATTGTGCTCGACCGTGATAAGCTTTGAGTAATTGACTCGAGATTCCTTACTTAGCTTTTCACCATCCTGAGAGATTTCAATCCTGACGGGCGCAAAGCCAAGCTTGGGCTCCGAAGGGAGAAGCTTTGCCTTTTGGCCTCTTTCATGGATGATGCCGTGCTTTTCGGGTTTGATGCCTCTTTTGTTGCATCCTTTGCCACTATACGTAAAGATGGGTCTGTCTGGTTAGTACAGCTCTATATTGATGGGCAATATTGACTTACATGCAGGTGCAGTGACCCTGGTCATTAGCAATCACAATAAATCGGCGAAAGCCCACGAAGATTCTGCCACCATATCTATCTCGAGTTTCGAACCGTTCTGATACTGATGGCGGGCCATCGCCACTTCCTTGTGGCTCGCTCCAGAGAACCTTGAAAATCTAACTTAGGAGTTAGTGGCAAATAACAGGACAAGGCTATTGAGTGTGCTATACCTCTCCGGGCTGGAACTTGTTTGAATGCTCAACACGATATCCTTTTAACAGATAAGTAAATGTTTTTCTCGGCATAAAAAAACAATACTCACGTGGATCTAAATGTTCTTGATCGCCTTCAGTTCCTGTGATGTACGAGGAGTTTGTTGTTGAACGAGTTGTGGTCTGAGGTTCCTCGTAGGCATAGTTTCCTGTGAGTAACATGTGAGCTGATGAATCTGCGAAATCGATCCACATGTGCTCACCATAAGCGGATGATGATGACTCTCCAGCGTTGTGGGCACTGTGATTGTATCCCCTGCTGGCGGCTATCGCTGCCGCAAGACTCGGGTCGTCCTCTTCATTATCATAGCGGGACTGGTCGTAATGTTGTGACTGGCTGGTTTGTGCGGTTGTCGATCCTATAATGCTCGCTTAGTTAGCAATAAGAATAATAGGAGCACGATGCAGCGTCACACACTTGATGTATGTCCGGAACTGGTATCATATGCCGAAGTAGCACCTATTCGAATAAGCCAATGTACAAGCCGGTTCGGAAAGATTATCTTTACTGGTCGTGTACGATTGCCGAGCGGTATCGGTTTCTGAATACGGATAGTACTGTTGCGTTTCGGAATCGTAATCTGTCGTCAATTGTGAGAATTGCCTTATCTGACCGGCGGGATCAACTTACATGACGTCTGTTCTCTGGAGGCAGTTTGACGGGAGCTGCTGACCTGCGGTGTCTCCCGTTCCGTCTCTTCGCCCTCGTCATAATCATCTTCGTCATAGACACGGTTTTTGCCCTTAGATCTACTCGAAGAAGATTTATGTTTGGACGTGGAAGACTTTGATCTGGATGTTGATGATTTGGATTTGGATGTCGACGTGCTGATCGTGTATTTGCCAGCTATATCCCGAATCTTGTCAGCTGCAATTGATGACAGGGGTGGTGAGCCGGATAGGCAGAGGACGTACATTGAGAACTATAATTGGAAGTCGGGGAAGGGCCCTGAAGATGGGTGCTCTGGAGGTTTTGGCTGATTTCGTCTACGGCAGAATCGCGCGGCGTTTGCGCAGTATGGGCAGTCTCGGCGGCACTGGTAGGTCCTTCATTGTGCCATTCATAATCCACGTTACCTGTGGGCCACTATTAATACTAAACACGTAGGCGCAAAAAGCGTGGAGGAGATGGAGGGTGGGAGGCGAACCGTCTGGTTTTCGGCGTTGGCGATAGTATCGTTGGTAGTCAGTATTCCAGATCCAGTCGGACCAACCATCCCATTGCGTCTTGCTAGACTCATATGCCATGGTGGCATCTTATTCCGGAACGGCACAAAAACTGGGCAGCATCCACTCAATGGAATATAAGAGAGCAGTCAAGTACGCAAGCAAACAGACGAGCAGCAGGGACAGAGATGAAGGTTGGGACGGAGAGCGGTGTGTTGAATTGGACCAGACTCGAAGCTCAAGGCTATCGGGCTCGAGGCTCAGGGCTCAAGTAAGGCACAGCCCGAGGGCGGAACGAGGATGGCAAGTGGGGGGTTTTTGTAGAACCAAAGCAAGAGGCAGAAGCGGGAGGCAGTTGATCATGCGGCTCAGCGAGAAAAGCGTGAGCTGGGCACCGTAGCTGTGGCCCGTTGCACGGGGAAGGATGGGAAAGGCTCCTGTTGGTTCCTCTGCGATGGATGCGCTGGCGTAGAGGGTGGGCGCAACGGAGGTCAGGATTGTCCAGTATGAATGAATGGCGGGACAGACGTATGTACGTGTATGTACGTATGTATGTCGGCTATCTTTCCTGGGCCTTGGGTCGGGATTCTGTTGTTGTCTCTTTGGCTGTGCGCTGTGGCGGCTTGCTGTAGTCTTGGCTATTTTTTCTTTTTGGTCCAGCGCCGGTTGGTGCAAGTCAGATCTGCTGGTGGGCTCAGACTAAGAGTCGCATATGCTTGGGCCAGGCCTCGTGCTCTTGTGATGGTGGTGCCACTGGGGACGCTGATGGAGGAGACGACGGTGGTGGTGCTGCACCTTTGGCATCCGTCTGCATGGCCGCAGGAGAGCTGAATCGATGGCGACGGGAAAGCGACGCAGCCCGGAGCGGGAGCAGAGGCAGAGGCAGAAGAAAAGGCCACCCACAAGTCAATTGAACTATGTCGAGCAGTTGTCAATCCCACCAACCGAGGAAGAGCGCAGGTAGGGAACGGAACTAGACGGGAAAATGGAAATGGTGTGGCATGGGCAGCTTATCAGTCTTTAGCAGTAGAGAGAGGTTTATTGCCGCGCATCAACAAGAGACGACGAGTTCCACCACGACCCGCGAGCTCGCATGATGGATGGAGGGTGCTGGGACTGGTCGTCGTAAAGACTGGAGTCAGAGCCATACCCAAGAAGGACGGGACGCAAGAAGGAGGAGACCCATAGCCTGAGAGGGGACTCGTTCAGAGAGGGGACCATGGTACGGCCCTCGTCCGGCCCAGTTGTAGCAGTCGACAGGTGCCATTTCCATATGCCGTTGCCATTGAAAATCGCACACCCCCGGGACGAGGAGTGGAGGGCAGGTGGAGGGAGTGGGGGGAGAAAACAGAGCAGGTTGAAAGCCGGGTTGTGTTTTGTGGTGTGGTGGTGTTGACAATGGAGACGCGGCGGGCGATGGCGACGAGGTACCTCTACAAAGGCGGCCGGTTGCTCCCTGTCAGCCGGGCTCTGCCAATGCCCGCCCGCCTTCGTGCCTGAGGCGACTCTTGAACCCCGCGCCGTGTGTGGCTTGCCACTGAGGACGACTAAGTGGTTGCGGGCGACGCTTGCAGAAGCGTGCAGCGACTTGCAGTCCGGCGGATGGCCAAGGAGGTCCACGTTTCCCACCTCCGGCACGACGGCAGTGGGTAGGCGGGGATCCAAGACGTGGCTCCACCTCGCAGCGAGGACCAAGAGACCAAGAGGCTCTTTGTGGGGAGCGCCCCGAAGAGTCCCCAATCGCAGCGGTTCGTCAGGAGGGCCGGGAGGCGAGGACCAGTCGCAGTGTGGGGAGGACATTTGATGTCTGGGACAGGTCAGAACTTAGCACCGCTGCTAGGCTCTGTCATATTACTTGTCTTCTCCTGCGTGGCCGAACTCTCGCACACGTCAGGGCCCCTGGCCCAGCAGAGCTTCCACTCGAAGCCTTTAAATGCCTGTCAAGAGCAAACACCCCTGGGATGAAAGATACGTCTGCGGTGCAAACTGCCCTGTTGAGCCGTTCTGTCGAGTCTCGACCATGTCTTCTCGACATCTTCAGTGGGGTCGGGTTGTAGTGCGTTGTAAGCGAGTGGTAGCTGCAGAGGTCCCCCTCAGTGGACGCCGCCGTGTCTCAGCACCTGGTGGGAGGCGGCTCCAAGGGGGGAGGGGAGGGCTTTGAGTGTCATATCATTCCCCCAGCTTAGCCGCTGTGGCCTGCCCTACGCCCGAATAGTGCCTACGTCTTGCCGACGGCTAACAGCGCATCTGCTTCTATTTCCCAGCGCCCGATGGGATCGGGGAGCACAGACGCGGCCACAAATAGCACGCAATAGCTTACCGTTTGCCTGGAATGGCACCGCAAATTCGCGGCGGGATGAGGGCGAGGGTGGTGCAAAGTGCACTGCATCAAATAAATGTGCTTTTTTGCTGCTGACTGGCTTCGTTTCGGCCGAGCCACCATCCAACAACTGATCTGTCGATTTTCCGCCTCACTTGTTCGTTCCCCAGGCACGCGCTAGCTCCTAGCGGCCGCAGGCCCAAGCTTGCTCCATCCACTCTTCTCCGTCTCCCAGCCAAACCGAAATAGTAAAGTTCACTACCAGAGCAAGCTTCCCTTCAACTTTCATCTAATCCATTCTTCAATCCCCGACAGAGCCGCATCTCCATCGCGGCGTCCCCCCGACCTCTATCCTCCGTCGCCGGACAAAAGCCTAGGCCCGGCCTCTTCGCCTTGAGTCTCATCGCTCCCGTCCTCCTCGCCTCTCTTCTTTTTGTCCTGCTGTTTATTGATGCTCCTTATCCGCCTTCGATGATATCGAGAGACATGGACGGCCCTCCTCCTAAACCTCCTTCTCCCTCTGCCTTTTCATAATCATATCCATGGATGCCGCTGCTGCTACTCTCCCCCCGTTTGGCCCCGGTCTTGCCCTCCCATTGACCGTGCCTTTGTCCGTGTCGCAGCCTCACACTCATCCCCAGGTTGGCGTGAGCGCCAACGCACACGCACGTACTCATGCGAATTCTCACCTTCCTCAGACCCATGCCCTTGCCAAACCCAGAGCCAGTGCCGATGCCCAAATCATCGCCGACAACCATTCTCTCGATTCCGCTGGGGATGCGTGGCGCTGGCGCGAAGAGGAAATGGATGCTGAGGAACATGAAAGCGACTTCTCCCATTTTCAGGGCGACGAGTCGGCTCGCTCGAGCTGCGTTACCACACCCGATATCCACGTATCGCGTCCGCCTCCCCCACCCCCTGATGACTTCAAGCAAGGCCAGATGTTTGATGAGTCAAGTCCAGAGCCATATCTACTCTCCCCGGTCGAGTATCAAAACAAACGCGCTTCCAGGCTCTCGTCACTATCTCCTCCACCGCCTCCGCCTCCGCCTCCAAACGCTACAAACGAGTCTATGTTGCCTCGATATCTTCCGCCACCACCACCTCCTCCGCCGCCTGCCCAGAGCGACGGACAGACGCGATTTTTCCCTCCTCCCCCCCCTCCCCCTGGCTTCGATCAACATGCTTTTCGGGCTAATGAAGCTATGAATCGTGTTCTGCAGCCGCCTCCGCCTCCTCCTCCCCCCCGCTCACGCTCACCGGCCGAATCTTTGGAGCTAGATGACCAGGATTCTACTCCACAACCTTCCAGGCCATATAAAATCTTGCCACGGATATTTGGAAAACCTCCCAGCATTACCACATCTGATGAGAAGTCTTATCAATCCAGACGCGGACGAACTCGAAGAAGGCACCGAAGGCATTCCAGGGATCATTCATCCGGCTCCACGTATTCCAGGACACGTCCATCCACCACCCAACCATCGGATTCCGGTTCCACATCAGAGGAGGACCTTATACAGTACCGCAATGCCCGGCAATTTCCCCCCCGGCTCCCAACGGCTCCTCCCTATGGCTCGCCGGGAACAGACAGCAAGGCTTCCATTAACCGAATCACCGCCTGGGTGGCCGATTATGAAAAGACCCGAAGCCCCCGTAGATTACCACCAGCGGAAATCACAACCGGTTCTCCACCCAGAGATTCGGATGCCTATAGCGACTATGGCGAAAGAGATTCGAGCGCGTCCGATATATCTTCTGAAGGAGAAATCGAAATGCTTTGGACCCAGTTAAAGGAGAAGAGGACCAGGTTAAACGACATAAAATCTCAAATGGCCAAACGGAGAAAGGAGTTGCGAGAATTACGACGTAAAAAGAACGATGCTGACAACGCCTTTATGAGTGTCATCCGGCCAATGCTTGTTAACCACCGGGGTATTTCAGCTGGCCACTTGGAACGACGACTAAACGACATGCAAGCCCTTAGGTCAGACTACCACTTTCTTGAGGACAGTTATGAGACTCTAGAAATCACGTTGGATGAGGAAGAAGCTCGTCTTAACACCTTGGAGACACGATTCTTTAGCCTGCTTGCGGCTGGTCGCACAAGGCCAGAACGACGCCAAGCTGACAAGGATCCTGAACAGGAGCAACGAGAATATTTTAAAAATATGCCACTGATTCTCAAGGGTATTTCCCCTGACGGACCTCCTGAAGATCGACATCCTCTCTACTTGGAGCTCATGGACACCGTTGGAGACCTGGGAAATGCCAAGGAAGAGTATGAGGATCTGGTCATATCCAAAGAAGAATGTACCTACATCATGGAAACAAACCGATCAGCTGGAAAACCAGAAGATGAGGGAGCAGCCGAGTTCTTAGCTGAGTTTCCGGAACAGGAGCAACACCTGAGCAGCAGCATCGCTAAGTTCCAGGAGGGCGTGACGCGTCTTAAAGAGCTGTGTGAAGAAAAAGGAGTCATGCACAAGAACATGTCTGCCCGTGTCGAGTATCTTTTGTATCCAGAAAAGGAGTATCAAGATATGGACCTAGAGGAAAAGGAAGCCATACTCGAGCGACAGCATGATCTATCCCACCACAGGTTTCCTGTTCTTTTGAGTCAACATCAGCACATCTTGGGCAACGACACCCCGCGCACATCTTTGGGTGCACTGAAGGCGGCTGTGAAGCTCCCTGACGAGGCCCCGGAGAAAAAGAACAAGATGCAGCAGGCGTTGAAAGAGTATGCTATTGACAACCTCATTATGGGGTACGATACGGACAGAAAATCAGACTTTATCAACAGATGGCTCATGCAGCAGCTCCGCACGTCACCCATGAACACCGCTTTGCTCCACTCGGCGTTTGTCGAAAAAAACGGGCTGAAGATTCGGGATTTTTGGCGGTGGCAAAGCGATGTACTCCACTATTGGTGGCACGACGGCGGCTTGGCCGAAGAATCTTTCAAGCCCATCCTCACCAGTGAAGGCTCGCAGTATCGAGTTGGCACCACCTTGCCATCTCGGGCGGCGAGTGATGGATACAACATACACGTGCGACGCCAACAACGCACCAACAGCACCAAGACGCTGGCTACAGTGGCGTGAACACGTCGGCTTTCCCGTCATTTAGTCTAGCCATTTGGGTCATTCATTATTTTTTTATATTTTTTTTCGTTTTGGTTTTTTTTCTTGGTTGTCAGACGGAGTTATTATCTGAGGAAATTGGATAGCGTTGTCTGTCGGCTTCGATTCAGCTACACCCTGCACAACAAGGGGGTATTTATTTATTCGTCATTCTTGATGATTTCTTTTCTGGGAATTTTGCGGGACCGAGACTCAGCAACAGTCTGGCAAAACAGGACTAGGACGAACAGTTTGTTCTAGGGATTATTGGTCTGTTTGTTCTTTTTCTTTTTTTTCTTTCCTACCCGTTTGGGTTTGTACATGGAAAATAGGCCGTATTGATACCCTTACTACAATTCTGAAAATTCAGAGAATGTGGATCCCCTGGTGTGCATGACACGGGTGTTCCCCAAATCGAAACCCAGGGGCTGCTGGTTGTTTGAGCACCAGCGAATTTTGGAATCCGGAGGGTTGAGTTGTCACCAAGAGTCGGTGAGAAGTAATGGGAATAAGCATTTAGATGACACCCTGGTGGTGTGTTTATAGAATGGGCCAATCCTGTCGTTTGGAAACTTGTCCCAATGGAAGCTCCTGTCTTGTTTTCCCAACTGTCATGACGATGAAAGTTGAATGCTCATGCTGCCAACACGTTTTCCCCACAAAATGGCCGATGCACTAACGCTTCGTTAATGAGTCTAGCTCCCGCCGGGGAGGCCTGCACCACGTTGCCGCGGAACGGCCACGGGGGGTCGGGACGAGCCTTTTGGCGAGATCCACTGAAGAGCAGGGAACGTGTGCGAGGACGAAACGTGTGCTCAGCGTGTGACTTGGGCGTAAGTACCGGTACCTGGAGGGTATCATGGGCTGAAATAAGGCCGACTGAGACTGAGGAGGAGGGGGAAACGGTTGGTCAGGGTGCGGAATGCGTCAGTAGCGCTCGTCGGGATGCATGCCTCGCAAGGAAGCGGGGGGTGTGTATCCGTATGACGGAGAGTCAGAGCACCCCAAAAGGAGGCGATGGTGCGCATGTGATGTGATAGCAGGCCCCTGTAGAAGCGAGATGATGATTGCCCACGACTTGACCAAGAAGCATTATTTGTGCATATTTTGGAGCCATTTTGCACTCTTTCAACCGTGCAATGTCTCATGTGTTGTTGGCTTCCAGTTCGTCTTCAGCACTTGATGCCGAGATGCAGGGTCGTTGTCCGTACATGGAGGCCTGATGACATGGCGCGAAGAGGCATGGGCAGCAGCCGTGGACGTGTTGTCAAAGATGGAGCTGGCACTGCGATGTGAATGCAGGGAAGTGCAAAAAAGGAGAAAAAGAACTAGAGAGTACGTGATGACGGCAAAAATGTGTTTTCGTCTTCTTTTTTAATGAGAAACCATCTGCATGATGCCGAGCTTCTTTGCATTTTCCCTGTGTCATTTTCACACATAGCTCTCTGCATTCTGGGCAAAGGTGCAAAAGCAGTGCACGGGTGGGAGGAAGGGAGGGGGAGGGGCATTTCGCCCAGGAGCAGTCAGAGAGGGGCTGGCAAGAAAGGGGGAGTGATTGGCTGATGGAGGGGCGGGTCTAGGAGCAGGGATGAGGACTCCAGTAGCCAGTTGAAGCGGTAATTATCTTGTTATTTGGTCGGAGCGGCGATAACTAGATGCTGGCAGAGCGTGGATGATTGGCGAATAACCCAGGTAGCGTGATGCGCCTGCAGGCTGGTGTCCAGAAATACAATTGCCTGAAGGGGGCCAGGCGTGGTTACACCATCAGCCGCGGGCATGATGAGCGTCGACGCTTGTCTGGCTGCTAGCGCTAGCTAGTCTGTGGGATGAAGTCTCAGCATGACAAAGTGTGATTGATAAACCAGCCTCTGCGTGTGGGCGTGAGATTTTGAATGGTGGTATCCGGGAGAAGCAGGGTGTCGTCACTATCCCGGTAGATTATTTTCCAAGGCCCAAAAAAAAGAAGGAAAATTGAGGTTGAATGCAAGGGAAAGTAAAAAAATAAAATAAAAAAAAATAAAAAGATGGGCCAGATTATGCACGTCACACCCAAGAAACTCTAAGGGGCGCATGGCAATTTGATCATTTTTACCAAATAATTTTTTAATATTCCCTCAGGAGATTCGCCATTGCATCGTTTCATCCGGTGTGGGCTGCGCTGTTTTGTGGTTGAGCCGCAAAGCAAGTAACCAAGAGAAACCCCAAAAGAAAAGGAAAAAAATGGTGTGTCTAGCCTGCCGCAGTCGCCGAAGCCAAGCAACGACGTCTGCTGTGTCCAGGATGATCCCTCGACATTGTCAGCCCGCCCTCGACCAATGATGGACGTATTCGCACGCTCGAGTACGAATAATCGAGAGTCGCCATGCCAACCTGCCTGCAGCAGTCAGTGCATCCTGCAGTTCAGTTCCCATGTCAATGCCACTGACGAAAAAGCACATGTCTGCATTGTCAGCTGTGCAGACATGTGCATGCTCATTACTCCCCCCCTTCCCCCATCCCACCCACTATGGCGCCCCTCCCTCTCTTGCGGGGGATCGACGGGCCTGTCCGTTACGTAGGGCATCGCATCCCAGCCCTGGCGTATCAGATCAACTAACGAGCAGAACGTGAACCATTCAAAACAGTTGCAAAGTGCAAAAAAGCAAAAAAAAAATTTACCAAGAGCGTTCAGGCTGCGAGCTGACATACATAACTACTGTAAGCCCCCCTCCGTCATTGCCAAAGAGGCGGTAAAGACGGGGTTGAAAAAGTGCAGCACGCTGCTGCCCAATCTTGCACAAACTGTCGGGGCCGCAACGCAGGAAGCAAATCACGTCCCGGCGATGCGAAGCCATGGATGCGCGCGCGTACCTAGCTTGCTGGGTGGCAGGCAGTTAACAGCGAAGCCAGTGTTTCGCATCTCAGCGTGGCTTGCCTCCGTTGGGTGCCGATCAATCCTTCTTTTCTTCTTTTTTTGGCATTGTAATTCCTTTTGCCCACAGCGAGCCAGGTGGCGCTCCCCCGTGTGAACTCTCGGTGTAGTTCACAGGCAAGATTGCGTCACAGAAAGAGACAACGAAACTAGGCAAGCATCCAACTTGTCTTTTGCTCCCTTCGTCATTTGGGCTTACTTTGCTGCGAGGGAGGGGTGCCGCGTTCCCCGGAGGGGGGGGGGGGTTATGCGACCTGCGCGTGCCTGTTATAGGTGGCCTTATCGATCCAGACCCTTGATAGTGTCATTATTACATGGGTGAACCAAATGGGCCGCCTCACTGGTTGCCTAATATCGAGGTGCCAGTGCCTCGATGAATCGAGCACCCGGGGGGGCAGACCTAGCTTGTGATTGGAAAGAGTTGGCCGGGGTTAGAGGCAGCCATCATCATGCTATAGGAACCTTGGTTTATACTATCTCGAGTTCATGCGAATGCAAGCGACAGGTCACCGCGGGACACTAAAGTAGATGGAGGGTTCGATTTCTAGGAATTAGGGCCAATAAGCCAATGCTAACTTTTCGTCTCCGTCAAGAAAAAACGATACCCATCTAGAATCCAGGTGTTTGCAGTACAGCAACATCATGCCCGTCACCATTTAGCGTGGCAAAGCAACAACACTTCAACCAGTAGCCATGTAAACCATCTTTATATACGTTCTGTGTCCCTGTAGAAGGTAGCCTACCCGCCAAAACATCCCCATTTTCCACGATCATTCTTTTTCTTGCCGGGTTTTCCTCCTGATGCTGGTTTCTTCCGTGTCGGTTCCTCCTGTGGGACATGCGCGCTTCCCTGAGACGATCGAGCTTGTGTTTGTCTAGTTGAGCGTGAGCTTTCGTGGCTCGGATGGCGGTGATGCTTTCGTTCTCCTGTTGATCGGTCGCCACTGGTTTTGACCCGTGGTGTTTTTCCAGTCGAGTGTCCAGCATGAGCATGATGCTTCTTGCCGTGTGACTTGGAGGATTGAGCATTTCGCTGGGTGGTCGGTTGAGTTTTGCTCCCTTCGGGTTTCCAATCTTTTTGACATTCTGCATTACATACGCCAGGATCTCTGAGGATCGGCAATCCTGAGGGTAGGCGTCCATAGGTTGAGGTTTCGACTCCGACGCGATCATGGGCCACATGGCGATCGCAGCATTCAAGGATTGGGGAAGACTCGGCCGGTGGAACAGTCCTCTTTTTCCGATTCTTGGGGTTTCTAGGTTTGAATGATGATAAGATCGTACCGTAGCTGTATTTGGTTTTACCAAAGGAAGCATGACCTCCGCTGCCGTTCCCATATGCGTACGCCATGGCGAGAGGGTACTGCCTGTTATCGGTGGTGAAAATTGTTTAAATGAATTTGGTTTGCAAGGAAGCTTAGTTGCATATATACCGTGCGATATAAATGCTAGTGGGTAAACGAGGAGTGCGTGTGAGTTGTGGTTGTAGGGGTGACGAGGATAGAGTGGATGGAAATGCCACCGGGATGTTGCGTAATTCACCTGGAGCGTTTTCTTTTTGAGGGAAAGAGTTTTCGTGCACAACAAACTTCCCCGCTCAACATGGGAAGGCACGAGACGAGGGCCTACCTACCTTTCGGTCTCGCCACCTCTGCGGAGGGGCCCTCATCATCCACCTGACAAAGTACACGAGGACTTTGTTTGGCAAAATTGAGAGCATATAGAAAAGTATTATTATTCCTAGGGGATATAAACCCCTCCCCCCACAAGATGCATCAGTCCGACCATAACATGGGAATGGATGTCCCGCTGGCAACACTCACTATGAAAGTGTTCACGATTTGGCTTCAAGAACTTGGATTCACTGAAGTAAACTTGTCATTCCCTAAAATTCAACTTTATTTCCAAAGGCTACAAACCAACTCACAACATCAAAAGGAACCGTAAGTGCCACAATGAACGAGGTTGTGGAGTTGGGAGACATACAAACAAATACCGGTGCAACCCAATCAAAGTCTCTTCATGGGACCAGATCATCAAGTCATTTTTAGGTAAAATTCAAAGACTTATACAGATCGTGACAGACGTTCAGTGTATTATGTTCGAGTCGCTGCGTTTTCCGACCTAACAACTTATCCCAGATACCCACACTCAACAGGCAACACTGACAACGACCAGTGGGCTTCAAGTCTATCCCAGGGCAAGAATAAACTTTTTTCCATCAGCACCGGAGATAACTTCGCCCTTTTCAGAACGCGGAGAGAAGGCGCGTTGAGTAGACTAAGGTGAGAGGTGGCTGGTTGGAAGAACTGTTGGAACGATGGGATGTAGAAGGTGGTGAAGGAGAAATCTTGGAAGAGCGAGAAGAAAACTTAGAAGAGGATCCTAGAGGTATTGGATGAAGAATACGGGTGAAAATATCGGAAATACGAGGACCTAACAGTTACAGTCTTTTTAGTTCCAGCTACTCTCAATAGCGCCCAAGCTGTCATTTTTCCCATTACCAATACCCCAACTTCCAAGAGCCTTGTTTTCAATATTTTTTACTTCTACTGCTCCAAGCAGCTTAGATATCATTCGATATTCGCAGTGGAACTGAGTCCCCCTCCCCGTTACGATAAGCTTCTAACCTCGGCCATTCCTACTAAACGTAGCCTGCAACGAGATTTTGGCTACGTTTAGCGTAACCTCGACCTAGATTTATTTTAAAATGTAAAGCAGGAAGCCATACACGGCCTTCTGACGGCTGTGCCTGGTTTACAACATCTTTTTCGGTGTAATGAACCCCGAATTTCGATAACGTGCATCCCCGCGATTTTGATAAGCGAGTCCTGGCGATGTAACCAAAGCTATAGTTGCATCGAAACAAGGTTTCGAGTGTTTGAGACGGCTAAATGATGCGACGAACACCCTGGCTCGGGTCGGGTACGACGCAGTCCGGGGCTATGATACCCAGAAATCCTTTGAAGCGTTGTCTTGATCAGGCTATACATTCACATTATTGCCAAGATTTGAGCTGGCTAATTCTGCGGAAGGGTTGCGAGGCCAACTAGTGTGGGATGAGAAGACGGCATAGACTTCCCGGATAGAGACAATCACCGAATCGTGAGGGCATGCATTCCTATCCAAGTCTGACAAGGATATCCAGGGTAGTATAATTTTAGGTGTCCAATCTGACTCAAATGAGGTATATTCCGACAGCAGTTGATCTTGTCCCTTTTCGTAGCTTCAAAAAAGGGGTCAGAGCAAGGACGGGCTAGACATTAATAATTAAGACGCGGTAATTTGAGATAAATTCTCTCAGTGATATCCAGGTGCTTCTTAGTGTACGATAAGACTCATTCGCGTGTATAATAAACAGCATGCCGAATCGCAATGACTTGTCGGAGGATCAATTGTCCTCGTCTGGCATTTGCAGCTCGCTAATGGGTTGGGGAAACAATAGTTTAATTGCGGCCCTAAGACCTGTATAGAATAGCATGTTTGTCATGATAGAGTCTAGAACTGGGGGCTGGTTGGTGTCAAGAGTCAAGACCAGTGGGACTTGACCCTTGAACGCTGGGGTGGTGACTCGCAAGCGAGATGGTTGACGCAACTCATCGCTTAGCTAAAGATGACCAACTGGCTTTTTTTGGTGTCTCAACTGGCATGACTCGGTGTTTTAGACAATGTGACGTTGCTATATGTAAAAAAAAAGAGCAAGGTAATGGATTGAAGATGACGGATATGGGCCGTTCTACGATACTCATGATTCAAAGTTGCCAGTCGCCTCTATTTCCTAATCGGAGCCGCCCTTCACTAGGTAGAATATGAATAATTGGAGCCTTGAGCTAGGCTGTATTTGAAGCGACGCAGCAACTCATTGGCCACGGATCCATTCATGGGAGATGAGAGTAGCCACAGCGCATGGACTCTAGGGTGGCTTTAAGGTTTTGAGGGAGCATCCAGCGGAAGAATTCCGTCAGCTTGATCAGATTACTCTATTATCATGGTCGAATCGTGAAGATTTTGAAAATAAAGGAATTGGAAAATATTGAGCCATCATTCAATCTTGCCAGGCGGGGTGCGACATATGATGATAGGTTGGTTGGAGGGTTTGAGAGTATGGACGTTTCGGGTCTTCAATTTGACCCGAGGCAGGAATCAAGGCTGATTTGAACGATGAAAAAAACACTGGGGAAAGTAGGAGTAAATTTCTGGAAATGGAATGCAACAGAGCGCACTCGTTAAGGCAATGGATCTTGCATCCGAGTTGCAACAGTACCCATGAATGAACCAGAAACCGGTGCGGGGGAAGTATCATGGCAAGGCCGTGAAACATGGGCACGAACACCCATCTGTGTCAAAGTCGCGAGGACCGTGGACTTTTGGTACTTGCAGCCGCCATCAAGAAGCCATGGCCATGGCCCTGGCAACTGCGCCGCCTTGATGCGTCAACGAAGCTTGATGTGTTACCCATTGAGACGCTGCCTGTCAGGGAATAGAAAACATAGCGTTGGGGCCTAGAACGCGGTAGATATTGAGGTTTGACACCCCTGGTTGAAAACCCCGGCCAAGACTTGGCTGGTTCGGGACAGATTGTGGTGTAGAGGAGAGGAACTTTTCCCATGATGAACTTGATGGCACGGGTGACCCCTGGGATTATACCAGTGAGGGGAAAGATTTGCAAGGACCCACGTGGCGAGCTGCAATCGATTTTCGGTACTAAGTTGCGAGGGAGGAGGGGAGAAGGGGGGGTTTGGTTCATCATGAATTTGAACTACAGGTGTGAAAAACTTTTCACCGAGAATGAAAATTGCACACATCTCATTCTAGCACGTTGTTGTTGGTGTATGTTGAGACAAAAAAAACAGGGCCGTGTCTCCACTGGCTAGAGCCAAGACAGGGACATGGGTGATCCCACGTCAGGGAAAAGCAAACGCGGGGAAAAGCAATGAGCATTTCTTCATCAGTAGCATGTTAGCATGTCGACTGACAAAGATCTCTATCGGGCTATGACCGCGAAAAAAAAGGAAGAAAGTAAACGATGGTGCCACATACACTTCCCTGTTCTTTGTAGGAAAAGCAGCCAATTGCGCAGAGTGTATCACAAGATCAAACGCCACCGCAAGCACAGCCATCCTGGAACGACGACATGATCGTCAGCAGTCCAGGCCATGTCCTTGCCCTGGCCCGGCCGGTGGGGCGACGATCTGTCACTTTCATACAGTTGCTTGGACACCACCCGGTTCAGGCTATAGGTGGCTATTTCGCAGAGGATGGCTTGTAATGAGGATGATTTTGGCATCGCATAGTTGTTGCTATAATTGCCACCGCTACCCGATTCATGTACGACATTCTAAATTTTATGGCTGCGTCCCGTTGTATAGTTATTTGAGCTTGTCTCAGGTTGCAAAAAAGCAGCGACGGTGCTCATTTATTTTTGTGCAGTGGGTCATATCAGATGCGCGGCGTGGACGCGGTGTTGTGCAGGAGGTGCCTTTTAGTACATCCAATCTGCTGGCATGAACGTCATCTCTCCCATCTTTTCTTACCACACTTTCCCCTGCAGGGATAAGGTAGATTTATTTTCTTCAGGAGGAGGAGGTTTGACTCGGGTATATGTTGGTGCAGCAACTATGACACATTTGACTCCATATTCGTCTACTATTCCCGAATCTCCACCATGGCTGGCCAAAGTCGACGGGTGCGTGCCGGTGATGCTCTTGGCGATCCCTTATCTCGCACCCCGTTATTCGTCAAGAGCTTGGCAACCTGGGGAGCCAAGCAATCTACAATCATCCACTCGTGGGGGAACGGGCTTTGAAGCTGCATCACGTGCTAAAACGAGGCACCTTTGTAGGAGGAGATCTGCTCAATTACCCATTCACGTGATTAGAGGAGTATCGAGTCAAGTCGAGAGAGTCAGACGTCCGAGACATCATCATCGCTGTCACGGCCAATGTTGGGAGCAAGCACCCACACCAAAATAGATGGGTAATTTTGTCAGAAATGGTACGGTGGATACTGGTGGATTCAGATGCACATCTTTACTTTTGCATCTCAACAACAGTCTGCCGTGCGAACCGAGTTGTAGCTGACTTGTCACTCATACATTGACTTGTCTGACTGCCGATGAAAAGGAGCAGCTCGCATGTACCAGCAGGTCTTCCAGAAGGCTGGAAGGAAAAAGCAACGCTAATGGTTTGACGGAAGCCGCCATGCATGTGAGGAAATTGGAAGCAATGCATAGCGCGGATGGGCGCTGATGGGCGTTATCAAACGGCGAGTGCGGTCTCGCCGTGTCCGCCTGGCTTTTTGGTGAGTTGGAGAGTATTTGAGCCCGCGGCTTCTCTCGCACGTTCCCACGTGTCGGTGCCTGCGTGACCGTCGCTGTCTCGGGTGTGAGGTCGACAGGAGACGCCAAGGGCGGTTCTGCGATCAGCCCGTCCCAGCGGGATATTATGGCTTTTCATGCGGCGCTGGCCGCTCGGACGAATCGCTGCGGACAAAACCCTCCACGCAAAACGGGAGCTAGATAGCGCATGGCGATCATAGGATGGCGGACTTCAAGGAGGCAGCTGAGCAGTGATCTGCGTCGAGATAGGGAAACACACTTGGATCGAACATGTCAGCATGCTTCTTCGGTGATCAACCCCCGGCGGCTAGGAATGGTGAGACGAGAAAGCAGACAAAAACCCCATTAAAGCCAGTGGTCTGTAGATGCAAGCACGAGGGCGAAAGCTAGCTGTTACAAACGTGAGATGAACCGGGGAGCCCTTGACCCTCCCCGGATTAGCAGCCTTCAAGGGCCTGGGACCCCAGCCATGTGGACAGAGTGGGCTAGGGCTGGAGAGGAAATGCTTCGGAGGGCTGATGTTAATGCTCCCCACACTATTCCCCTTTCATCACCACACCACCACATATTTTGGCTCTCTCAACAAGCATCTTGTGCTAGGCGACAATGGCTTTGTTCCGGCAATCGCTTGCTGGCCTTTTTGCCCTCTCGGTACGCGACTATTACCTGCGCTCGGCCAAATCCACATTTCCCTGGCCATATTGCCGTTGCTGCTAAAACACCACCAAAATGCATGGTCCATTATCATGTCAGTGCGGCCTTACAGCAGCCATCCCTGCAACGCGAGCTCCGGGATGATCCCTTCGATGCACAATGAGGATGACGGCCGGCTCGACCACCAGCTCTTGTGTCTGGCCGGACGCCCTCAGCTCACAGGCTGAGCCACACCCCTTGTTGGCACACAACCAGCCTGTCCGCTTCTGACTTGCTGGTAATGCTGCACCTTTCCCAATGCTTGCAGCTCCATCGCTCGCAAGCCCGCCCTGTTGGCTGCTGCAGCGATGCAAGCACGGGATGCTGTGCGGACATCCGGGGGCCATGAAATAGCCAAGTGGTTGTGCAATTCACCCCAATTCTCTCATCCGCATCTTTTCTTTGCCATCTCTTGCTCTTCGACTCTCCCAGACGACCGTCGGTTGCAGCCTTATTGTGCCCAGTTCGCACCGACCACTGATCGCCACTGGAACATGGACTAAATCCACCACGTTGGAACGGCGCCTTGATTTCACATCGCCCATTCCACTGCTCCGGCGCGTCCATCGTCTATTACCGTGCGTGCGGCCCCAGCTTAGCATCCTTGACCAAACACACCCAATACAGGGCCCCTGGTAGTCTTGACGGCATCTACAGACTACACGCACGCTAGACAGCTCAAAAGTCGTTTCCCTCGGTACCCTCTCGAAAAGGCACGCCCTCCTCTCGTCTACACCTGTTCGGGATAGCGCCCGGGCTCACTCCCTTTGCTTGGGCAGCATGTTGGTGGGCTTTATTTGAATCCGGCTGCCCCCTCCCCGTCGATCCCCGTCATACCCTTCATGGCTGTTCCTGGTCACCCATCTTTTATCAACCGCGCTTCACTCTCTTGACGAGGGCCAATCGCCATATCTTGTTCCTTTCACCCCCCTTGCTTTGTTTCGCATCCACATCTCACCACGGTCAAGTCCCCGAGGATTCCGTCTTTTATTCTGCGCCTTGCCCACCTTCTTTTACATCTGATCTACTGTCGTTCTCGTCAACTATCGACGCCTGGTATAAGTCTCAACATAGTCTGCCGGGCATTGGCCCCAACTCGATACACTATCCACCAGCACCGACAAGATATGCCTGTATTCTATTAACGATTATACGCCTCTTCTCGACGACTCGGCAGCTGTTTGTCCCCTTCCCGGTTGATCTCGCCAACGCCGTTACCATGGATTCCAACGAGCACCTCACCACGGAGCAGCTTGATGCCCTCAGCATCATCGAACGCATCTGCTCCGTCTTCTCTTTGCTGGGATCTCTCTTCGTCATCGCCACATTTATCGCTTCCAAGTCATTTCACAAACCAATTAATCGTCTCGTCTTCTACGCTTCATTCGGAAACATGATGACCAATGTGGGCACGCTGATATCAAGACAATACATTGACTCCATTGATTCCGTGGGCTGTCAATTCCAGGGTTTCTTGATTCAAATGTACGATCCATATCCACCTTGGTTGACTTTTGCTTACAAATTGCAGGTTCATGCCCGCTGATGCCTTCTGGACTCTTGCCATGGCCATCAATGTCTACTTGACATTTTACTTCAAATACGATGCTCGTGCCCTGCGCAGGTTGGAGATTCCATATCTCGTTGCCTGCTATGGTGTCCCTTTTATCCCAGCCTTTGTCTACATCTTTGTCAGGAACGAAAAGGGCCACCGAGTGTATGGTGACGCTACCTTGTGGTGCTGGGTTTCTCCCGAGTGGGACATCTGGCGGATTGTCACCTTTTACGGCCCTGTCTGGTAAGCAGAATGGTTGTTGAGTATGAGACTTTGGCTGACAAAATCAGGGTTGTCATTCTTATAACCTCCTTCATTTACATTCGATGTGGCCAGACCATCTACCGTAAACGAAAGGAACTCAAATACTTCAACTCTTCGGACCATGACATGTCTTGCGTCGGTGACGCCATTACGACTCTCAGGACAACCGAGGTGATGGTGACTTCCGAGGTTTTCGACAACAAGTCTATCCCGATGCAATCCCTCAACAGCCAGGGCGCCCATGATCGCCCAGTCCCTCAAAACGAGGCTTATTCGGTCACCATCTCTGCCGATGCTAACTCTGCCGATATTACTGATGTGAACATTCCTATCGAGGCACAGACCACAAATGAGCCTGCGCGGGGAGGACTGAGGCGGCAAAACACCATGGCTAACCCGCTGCGAAGAGAACAGCGACACAACAATGCCGCCTGGTCATACACCAAGTGCGCCATTCTTTTCTTTACTGCGATTCTCATCACCTGGATTCCATCGAGTGCGAACCGAGTGTACTCCGTACTACACACCAAGACATCGTCGATCCCGCTGGAATTTATGAGTGCCTGTGTGCTGCCTCTGCAAGGCTTTTGGAACGCAGTCATCTACACGGTGACTTCATGGAGCGCCGTCAAGAACCTCACGGCAGACTTGCGCATGGGACGCCGGCCTGATGTGACGGAACTTGTGGGAGGCATGACCGGCGACGACGCCACACACTCTCACCGACGCAACCTAAGTGGGCTCCGAACTGTTACTCGGCCCGGGAAGCCATCTTATGAGACAGAGAGCACGACTGAGCTGGCAGGTAGCCGGCCCACTTCGGATATTGGCCATGTTGTTTAATATTTACCACACTCATTAATGGGTGGGCAGTGCCTATCCACGATAATGTTTTTTTATCCACTCATTTTCTTTTGTCATTTAAGACGAGCAATGACTTGATAGCGATTCAAGTTGGGCGGTTTGTTGTTTGCACCTGTATAAGAGATGGATACCCCCTAGGATGGTGATAAGCAAGGAGTTTTTGTTGGGAAGGCCCATTTGAGATGAGATTTTGTTTCTTTTTTCCCACTTCTTTGACTGGGAATGCCATGGAGATTCCTGTGGAGCAGGAGGCAGGGATAATGTGTATCAAGAAATCCTGTATGTAGCGAGATATGAGCGAATTCTGAGATGGGCTCTGTCAAATCCGAAAAGTTCCTCTACAATATCTGTTGTGCCCGCCTGATGTGACTTGAGACCTGTCGCCATAACTTGTTTTTTTTTTTTTTTTTGTGATGAGAATATCCACGTCACTCCCTGGACGCTCCCAGTCTCTGCCCCCGTCTTTCGCCCACTCTGGTATCGTCTAGTTCACCTCGTTCAACTGCCGCCCCGGCTGTTCAATTCACGCACCTCCTCTTTCCCCCCCGCGGTTATGTTTGAACGGTAGCCGATGGTTCCGCAGACGCCAAGACCAGCGGAATGCCAAGCCGTCGAAATAAGGGTTCTGGGCTCGTGCAATGGCCAGAGGGGGGTGGTAAGCATCCCGGCCGTTGGCCGGCCCAAGCCACGGCACACACCACCGCCAAATCTCAAAATTAAATCAAGACGCCTGGTAGTATCACAAATAAACATGAAGCCAACTAATCTAATATCCCTCCCCCCCTCATTTGTTTACTTACCTCTAGTATTTATTATGATTTCGGGTTTGCTTTCTTACTAGTACACCAGGAGAGGACTCTATGTTGCGTATCGATGTATTCCACCACTCAGATCCCCACTCCCCCTCGCTGAAGTCAACCCACGCGTTGGGCAGGGGGGGTGGCTGTGCGTGCAGCAGCGTCAAACGAGGGGGGTACAGGCCCAGCGTGATCCGACGCTCACATGAGGCGCCTCTTGTCCCACTGATCCGGGGAGAGGGGACGCTGGTTGTGGGCTACTACGCGGCTATTTGAGCCAAAACAGTTGCAAGATGAGATGAGATGGGGTCAACGGTGACTAGGCGGTAGTGGCTTTTTTTCCACCGATGGGCGTTTCTTCCGTCGTGGACGGCGGCAGTCTGGCTGGCTGGCTGGCTGGCTGACTGTCGTCATTTCTTGCTTTTTTAACCATTTACCCACGGCAGAGGCATGGCCGTTGTAGATTCCAGGGGAGGGGGAGAGAGGCTGCTCCACTGGACAGGCCAGCAAATCTGGGGGGCAAAATCTGGGGTCTTGCTTTTTACGGGCCCGATTTTTTTGGTCGTGCGGTGCAATGCCAGATTTGAGATTTGAGATTTCAGATCTCAAGATGCAAAACCTCTGCTATTCTTTTTTCTTTAAATTTTTTTTCCCTGGTGGGACTCCGTACTTTTTTTCTTTCTTATTTCTTCTGGGTTCCCAGCCACCTCTCTCATCAACTTTTCCCCCTCCAATTTCGCATAGCGTTTATCTGGATGCCCGCGGATACAGATGGTGTCTTTACTAGCGCCAGGCCCAAAAAGAGGACCAAAGGATGCTTGGCCTTGGCCACCACTGCACCCACATCACCGACAATGTGGGCTCGACTTGCTGTCAGCTAACCCAGACGAGCAACTGCTCATTCTTGATTTACGCTGCTGATGGAAAGGGATGCAGAGTAGCATTCGCCATCCCTCACAAGGTCCTCCTGCTGTATCCACTTTGATACAGCCATGGTCCCATCACATTGCTTCCTTGTCTTCAAACATGCACATAACCTTGATTCTCCAGTACCTGCACGTCTTTTCTCGTCTCGCCATCACTTGCCCAATGCTGAATCTACAATCTTAAATTTTTTTTTTACCCTTTTCTCCTAGTTTCCGGCGCTTATGAAGATACGCCATGGCCATGACCTGATCCGATCTCGAGACCCTGGGACTGGCGACGCAGGGATCTACCTCGGCGACAAAAAGCAGGGTGTGAGTGTGAGTTTGTGAAGCGCGAGGGCCTCGACTGCAAATATGGCGCCATACCCTTGCGGGGAACAGCCCACGGCTCGCTTCAGACGACCGCCGCACTTGGTCCGTGATGGCTCTTGAATATTTTTACTGCATACAGAAGAACAATGCCTATTTCGGTTGCGAGGCCAAGTTCCCCCCGGATGCTGCTAGTCGGATGGTGAGCTGGAGAGGAAAGCCTCGCCCTCAGCCTCCAGCCCAGCCTCCATTTCAAAAATAGAAGAATTCGTCCCCTGCCATCTCGTCTTTTCCGGTTTCACCTTTTGCGGAGTGGCTGTTTTAGTCCCAGCCGCGAGCACGGAGCAGGAGTTGGGACGCTATGGCGCTGCAGAACCGTCGCTCCCCTCTCTAACGCCTCATCCATCTGACGGGCTTCGATGCTAACGAGGAGCTGTCCAATGGCAGATGCGCTAAAGTCAACCGCTTATCGACCCCTCGAGAGCTTTTGGCAGCTAGCTCTTAGCCGCAGTGGGTAATCAATTTCGCTGAGTAGCCCTGTTGCGCCTCATACACTGGCTCCAAGCTAGCCAGCCAACTGACAGCCTCGCTTGCACTTGGTCCAATCATCAGGGTTCATCATTGTTGCCCTAGCTGGTTAAGCTGTTGCCAAGAATGGCTGATATCATTCACCCATGCTATCTGGGGTATATCGAAAGAATCTACAGACTCAACTCCATCCGCTCCGTCGTGACGTGAGAAAACAACCAAGTGCTGTTGCTGCAGGTAGAATAAACCGTTAACCTTGATACCCATAATCATGTCCCCAATACAATCTGTCCCAGGTTCCTATTTTGCCCAATACCAAAAACCAACTCCATCCCATCCTAGTCGTATGTCTAGTATCTCATATCAGTTCGCTCTCACGCCCTTAATGATCCTATACTCCCAGCAAGTCTTTAGTTCCAAGCACTCCTTGATGCATTCTTCATCCTGCCACCACCACATGTTGGGCATTACGAATGGGCTCACAAATGAGCCCCAGACCTCCATCCAAAGAGACCTCCCAATATAGCTCCGAATCTCGGCTCGGATTTCCTTTTCAGTATCGGCAGGATTCTTGTCGACGAATGGGTCGTCGTCGTATTGCCCGTGTCGCACACTCTCCGGGAGTGCGCAGAAAATAGTAGTCGAGAGGGTGCTCCCCAGCCCGCGCAGATTTGCCGTCAGCATCCAGCCGGGAAATAGTTTGCTCGGACCCGTCTTTCTCAAATAACCGAATTCGCCTCTAAAGTTGGGCAGCAGGTACTTGTCAAACCATGCCCGCATCGCCGGACCGAGTGTTTCCTCGCATGGCAGCGGATCAATTAGCGTCAGCTGCAGGCAGCCGCCGGGTTTCAGAGACTTGCGAATATTCTCCAAAACAACTGGAATGTGAACCGAGGAGAAGAGAGCCGGCATGATAAGCGAATAAACGGTTTCAAACCTCTGTGAAAGCGGGAGCGCGGATGCAGATGCCGAAAGAGTCAAGGCCGGATAGACATTTGGAATGTTTTCGGAGCGAAGCGGTAAAGGTGATAGATGATGAATATCCTGATTCAGATAGAAGGCTGCGATATATGAAGTTATTGCTGGAGAAAAAAAAAGATTCAGCAAAACCTGAAAGTGAGGTAAACAGCAGAAAACCTACTATGAGATTCAAAAAGGACTAAAATCTTTGGCGCTTCTAGAGATGCGTCAACATGATCGAAAATTATTCGTTGCGGGTCTCTTTCGAGATTATGAAGTGCCGAGAGCATCATTAGAGTCTTCTCCAGCTCAACTTCCTGGGTGCATCTGTCGGGAGCATCTTTCCAAAGCCCTCTCAAGCGGGACAAGGTGAATTGATCACTGTCGGTGGCCATTTCCTGGACCCTTTTCTGAAGCATTTGGAAATCGCCATCGATTGGGACATGATCGTTGGTGTGGTGCGATTCTGGGATAGTGTCTTCCGGGGCCATCACAGTCCCTAGACGATCCCATTCTTCTGGAGGGCGCCAGGAATCGAGATCATTTGGCTTGAAGGTCATAGCCATTGGGGTCTTTGGCCGGGGCGGGAGCCGGAGACCTGGAATCAGCGCGACTGGCAGATCAGATCCAAAGAGAGGTAGAGCCATGTTCCTGAAGCTTGTTAGAATGGCCCTGAACGCCTGAGGCGCAACATACTCTATAACGGGGGGGGAGCATGGTGGAGTAAGTGGTTGATGGCAGTCGGGCTCAGAGGAAATGCAGACTTCTGAGACGACGTCTTGTTCGCCATATGATGATCGGGGTTGCCAGGAGACCTCAGTACGCTTGGTGACATAGGAAGATGGTCCCAGGGTCTGGATCACTTGGGATGTCTCGGTCTCGGACTCTGACTGGTTGACCCTCTGGGCATGGGCCTGATCTGAGTAGATGGAAGATGAATCACCTAATTGGATCGGTCCGGTGCTGCCTCGAGTGGAGCTAAGCGACATGGGCGATCGTGAAGACGAAAAACTGGGCGTGAGTAGGCCAGAAGAGAGGACTGCTCTGGCCTTCGAGCTTACTTTGTTTGTTTGCCTGAGGGCACGGGATCGCAGAAAGCCGAATGGGGTACCTGTTGAAGATCGCGAGCTTTTGGTGGACACGGAAAACCGAGAGCTAATGGACCTGTCGTTCCCATGGCTCTTGTCACGCTTCTTTTCCTTTTTGGCGCGATGTTCGCCGACCAGTTCTTTGTTGGGATCTGTCCAGATAACGTCGAACATTGTGAAGTTTTGGTGTGTTTGATGAACTGGATAGTTCGGTTTGATGTGTTTTTTTTTAAATGGCGAGGGTTATAAATAGCAGCCAAAAGAAATCAGATGAAGAGGTCCAAAATAAAATATACAGATCCGAATGCGCAGCTGGTATGACGAGATTTAAAGTGTGAGTGAAGGAGGGGAGTTGGGCGTGACGAGCGCGAGGCGACGACAAGAAGAGGAAAACACAGTCAAGTTTGCTACTCGAAAGATAAACGAAGAAGCCGGGAGGGAGAAGAAAACAACGGGCGTTGGTGACGCTGAAGTATTAGAAATACTCATGCTGGGCGCTGGCCACTGTAGAGCACCGCCGGGTCACATCAGATGCACCTGGGGCGGGTCAACAAATTGAAGCCTGGCATCTCGACGAATCGACGGGTAGAGTGATGATTGAATGCGTGCGCGGCTTGGAAGAAGAGATATCCAGCATGCCAGTCGATGCAAGAGTCGAAACAAAAACCGGGCGCCCCCGAGTTACAGTGCATAAAAAGAAACGAGCTGAGTCCCAAAACCGCCAACATGTTCCCTGCGAGAGGGCTACGTAGGTCCAGAATCCACAAACATTTTAGTGTGCTTTAATATCTATGCCGCTGTTGAAGAGAGAAAAAAAATTGCTAGTTGATGATCAATCGTTACATCTGCCATCGATCGAGAACATCGATCTGATCTCATCAACTTATCCACTACAATGGATCCTTTTTTTTTTTGCCTCGTCAGCGGACATGAAGGTGCCTCCCCCTTCATTATCGCAGCACAAACTCGTGAGCGGCAGCTTGTGGGGCATGAATTGGCTACACAGAGGACTCCTTGAGGCCTTCCAAGACTTGCAGCAGGATTTGGGTGTGATTGAAGCGGGGCGCCCGTGAAGGTGGCCGAGACCAGTGGCCTGTTCTAGCCACTGGCGTGCAGGTGAGGGTCGTTTTATATTTTTTTTCGATTTATTACAGGATGAATTTGACCTATTGTTTCCAATAGATTCCTAAAGCCTTTATATACGCAGTTTGTAAACACATAGCTCAGCGAGGCAACCCATCCAGTTCAGCCGAGCGCTACTTCACATCGCACCTTCACCTCAAAGACACCGCTATTCTTCATTATTATAATTTTTTTACCCATAAATTTTCGCCCGTCTCGCGTCGGCATGTCTCACGCATCCATCCGCCAGCCATGGCTCGTGTCCGTCACCGCGGGCACAGCGTCTCGCTTACAGGGTCAAGGGTTTGCTGTTGTGTCACCACATCGAGACGCTGGTAAGACTGGTGGCTTTTAACTTTTCACGCTCATACGTTAAGCCCTAGGAATTGAGGGGTTGAGAAAAGAGGACTCGAAATTAAATGAGGGGTTTAATGGGAGTGGAAGGGGGGAGAGCTATGGGTAAGTTGAATAGAACCCCGGTTCGCTGAAACTAGACATAACCAACTGTGCCTGCGACAACCTAGCTGCGGGCAAAACCAATGAACTCATCAAACAAGTAACTACAGATCCACGATCCCTTTATCTTATCCTGTAATTCGATCGGCCCTCATATCCACTGAGCTGTTGTGCCCCCTTTCCATCTTGGTTCTACCACGGCGATGCGTGGCTGAAGGAAAGCCCGAGGTCTTGACGAGTTACTCTCGCATTATATCCCAGCAAAGAGACCATCTTTTAGCGCGAGGTTTTTGTTAGTTGCTGATTCATTGCCACCGCCCACATTTTTCGTCAAAGATTCATGATGTGAAAATGCGAAGCCACTTGCTCGCCAACTGTCAGCCGGTTACCATGCATCACGTTACTTGGCGGCAACGCACTATAGATCAAAGGAGAAGCGGTGCCCTCGCACTACCTCCATTTCGCTTTATTTTTGGGCGCATCAGGTGTCACTTTGAGCGAACCTTTGCCCTGGGCTCGCTCGTGTTGGTATCATCAGCCCCAGTCACCCACCGATTCTCTGGCTCCACCTTTCAGCTGCACTTCTGTTCTACAACCTCTTGCACCTCACAATATTTTTCTCTCCTTCAATCTTCTGCTCAACTTGAGCAATTTCTTTGCATGATTCCTTTCCATTCACTCGGGCGATACTACAACCAGAATCACAGCGTTTAACCACAATGGCAACTCCATCTAGGAGTCCGATGGAGGCCCATAACCCCATGGCTGCTGATAGTGTCACACATCCTGACCAAGAAGGCCGATCTCGCTTCTTTGGGGTTCGTGATTACCTTGATAATGTCGACTACATGGTCACTAGCTCGCGGTTCGGCCATTTCTTCCACCTTGCTGGTTCTGGCCATGTGAGTTCTACCTTTGTCTCTCCCCAAGACAGACTTGCAAGTTTTCTCATAAATTGCAAAGCCTAGAGAAGCCCCCGATGCTACATTTTTTCGAGAGATTCGTGCTGGTTTAACAACTTTTGCTACAATGGCCTATATTATTGCAGTCAACGTACGTGCGTTCTTCCTTGCCGCTTCGATTGCTAATTGGTTCTAGGCCTCCTTGTTATCTCAGACTGGAGGGACTTGTGTCTGTGACTTGGAGGACCGCAAAGCCTGCGACGATATAGCTTCATATGTCGCTTGCAAGGAGGGTGAGCTGCATACTCAGCGTTGCTTAATGGTTACTGATGATCTGCAGATGTCCGCCGGGATCTCATCACTGCCACAGCTGCCATTTCTGGTATGGCATCGTTTACTTTTGGACTTCTCACTAATTTACCAGTTGCTCTTGCGTACGTGTATCTACATCCTTTTGCTTCTCAGATTATTGCTGATTGTTTAGGCCCGGCATGGGATTGAATGCCTATTTCACATTTCAAGTACGTTCATCTCTTGTGTTCAGAGCTCAAGTCTCATATTTCTAGGTCGTTGGATACAATGCAGGGGGGCCCATGTCCTACCGCATGGCACTCACTGCTGTTTTTGTTGAAGGCTTGGTCTTCATTTTTCTCGCGCTCACTGGGATGCGCCAGTGGCTCGTCAAACTTATCCCTGCTACTCTAAAAACTGCAACCGGCGTAGGTATTGGCTTCTTCCTGACAGAGATTGGACTTTCATACTCTGCTGGTATTGGCGCCATAACCGGTGGCTGGACATCCACGCCACTAGCTCTTGGTGGTTGTCCTCAGGAGCATCTTGATTCTGTCTCGGGCATGTGTCTTGGTGGACAAATGACCAGCGCCAAGGTAAGTACCCAACCCGTTTTCCTGTTTCTTGCTAATGAATTAAAGCTCTGGGCTGCCGTTTTTTGCGGTGGCATAGTTACCACATTTCTCATGGCTTTTCGCGTCAAATACGCTCTCATTCTGGGCATAGCTCTCGTCTCCATCATTTCGTGGCCGTAAGTTATTTCTCATCAGACTCTGGCGCAACTAACCTCGATAGTCGCGGCACGGCTATTACTTATTTTCCGTATACCGAAGAAGGTGACTCGAGGTTCAACTTCTTCAAAAAGGTTGTCGAATTCCACCCTGTAGAAAAGACACTCAACCAAATCCACTGGACTTTTGAAGGCAGTGGCTCTCAATTTGCTCTAGCCCTCTTTACCTTTCTCTATGTCGACATCATCGATGCGACAGCTACGCTATACTCAATGGTTCGTTTTTGCGGTGTCGTCAACCCTAGTGACGGCGACTTCCCCCGCTCCACTGTCGCGTACTGTACGGATGCCGCCTTCATCTCCATTGGGGCACTCTTTGGATCGTCTCCCGTCACGGCCTTTATAGAAAGTGGCGCGGGCATTGCCGAAGGCGGACGAACCGGGCTTACAGCTATGACCACTGGCATTTGTTTCATCATTTCCATCTTCTTTGCGCCCATTTTTGCGTCTGTTCCTCCTTGGGCAACAGGCTGCACCTTGATTCTGGTATGTGTGAGCAATTCGGTCTTGAAATATATAATGAGCATTAATATTTTTAGGTCGGCTGTATGATGATTCGTCAAGTAACCCAGATCAACTGGCGATACATAGGCGACGTGCTTCCCTCATTTGTCGTCATGACTTTCATCCCTTTTAGCTACAGCGTCGCTTATGGACTTATTGCGTAAGTTTCACCTCTTACTCGCGAATCAAACTAATGTTGCTAGGGGTGTATTTATATATACCGTCCTCAACGGCCTCATTGGTATCGTTGTCATCGTTTCTGGCGGCCGGTGTGAACCCCGCGAATATGACCTCAAGGAGTATTGGACCTGGAAGGGTTCCGGACAAGCACCTTGGTTCGTCCGCACAATTCGCAGGACGTGCCGTGGGCGGGCTCCCGCTATTGGCATTGAAGATCCCGCCGACGTTCCATCTCGTCTTAATGGGCAGTCTTCTCCCAACCGCGACCAGGACAGCTCTACTCGCCACTCAGGCGGGTCACATAATAAGGAAGCTCCAAGCATAGCTATTCCACCTGCTGCGTGCACACCAGACCATCGATGGGCAGAATAATATCGCCGTGGCTTAACTGTTAGGTAGATTTTGAACCATGCATTCGGGACCACCGCTAGGAGTCAGTGGATCAGATCTCGGGGATTAATTAGAAGGGCCCTGGGGTTAATTAAACCTTTCCAGAAGTTGATAAGATTTGCAGAAGGGATTTCTTGTTGATTGATTCGCTTGGATGTGCTGCAAGAATTGAGAAGACGAACGGGTGAATAATGAAACTCATGGTGTAATCTGGTTGTCATCTAAGTAATTGCAGGACTCTGTAGGATTAATTGATAAAATATACTAGAATATGCAAGAGCTTGAATAATCATAAATTGGAATCAAACACCAGTAACTTTTGCTCCCTACCAACTACCCAGTCATGAATTAGCTCTGTGCAATGGCATTCCCTCGTTTTGACGTAGCCATTTTGGGTAGGGCTAGTTTGGTGGAGATGTAACGGTCAAAGGGCCTTGGTTTACAGTGGGGATAGGGCTGGGGATCCTTGTAACTGCAACATCATTATCGGCCTCGCCCCAGCGATGAACCGTCGTTTACGTCAGACATTGGGTTTCACAGGCTCGACGGGAAGGGCGGAGAAGATGAGAAGATTATTCAAGCAGCTGAGCTCCCGGCGATATTACCTCGTACACAAGGGACAAGACTAGCACACCAATGTGAGAGAAAAAGAGTAAACCGGCCAGTCGCAGCTCCAGTCCCATCCATAGTAATTACAATTTATCCGCCGATATATACCAGCGCAAGCCCGCGGCCCAACAGGCACAAAGGTTCCCCATGTCTCTCGCTCAGCATGTGACTCAGGATGAAGGCTTCGACTACACAGGCCCTGCGAACCCGGCCAGCCATCAGAACGGCGAGCAGAATGGAGATTTTGCAGGCAGACTGATCGTCCCTGAAGGTGCGCTTGGGGAAGAGGACAAGGTGCCCGAGTGGCGTCGCATGAGCTTTGCGCCAATCGACTTTACCCAAGACGAGATCCCGCAACACACTGCCGCTTACAAGGTTTCCAATGCGAGAAGATTTGGTGCGTATTCGATTATCTCTGTCTGAATGGGGGGAGGGGGGTTTATTTTGGCTGACTATATACTCTCTACAGCCCAAGTCGCGACTGGAGTAGTTGCATGCTGGCTCGCCTCCGGCATCGTCTTTGGTTTCGCCGCTCTGAAGCCCGTTTTCATTGCAGAGGGTGTATATAAAGATCTTTGCCAAGACGAAAACGAATTCAACGTGAATAGTGGCAGCGGTGGTGATATTCCATGCATTGCGCAGGACATGCGTCTGAATCTCGTCTTCGTCGCTGCTTCCATCACCACCAACGTCTCGTCTCTCTTTGCTGGCGTTGCCTTGGACCGCTTCGGAAGACGCATTTGCTGGCTTGCTTCATGTGTCTTCTTGTCAATTGGGAGCCTCCTAATTGCCCTTTCTTTTGACATTCCCGAGATTGATGGCTATGTCATTGGCAACATGTTTCTTGGGCTCGGGGGAACCTTTCTCTTCGTCCCCAGCTTCCAGCTCGCCAATGCGTTCCCAAAGGTGTCTGGACTCGTAGTAGCCCTCATAACGGGAGCCTTTGACGCTTCCGCTGCGGTTTTCCTCTTCTACCGCATGGCATACGACGCATCCGACGGTCAGCTCTCGCCCGACACCTTCTTCTTTGGCTACCTGCTCGTCCCGGTGCTGATATTTGTCGCTGAGTTCATCATCATGCCGGCAAACGCTTATCATACGATCCCCGAACTCGAGGCCAAGATTGGAAAGACGCAAGACAAGTCGCTCGACGTGCATGCTTCGGACGGCGACATTTCAAACAATGAGCTGGTCAAGGTGCGGAATGTGCGCGCGGACAAGCGCAGAGCCAAGCTTGATCGGATTGAGAAAATCACCGGCGACGCTGACGAACGAGAAGCAAGGGTCAAGGTCGAAGAGGAGCGACAGGAAACCAGCGGCGTCTGGGGTGTGCTGCACGGCGTTTCAGCTCATCAGCAGATGCTCACTCCGTGGTACATGCTCATTCTCTTGCTCACCGTTCTGCAGATGCTCCGGATGAACTACTTTATCGCCACCATAAGATCGCAATACAGATACATGCTGGGCTCGGAGGAGGCCAGCGAGAAAGTCAACCATTTCTTCGATGCCGCTCTCCCGATAGGAGGGGCATTGTCGACGCCATTCATCGGGTTGCTTCTGAATAACATGAGCGTGCCTGCGATATTCGGTGTCTTGACAATTCTCATCATCGCGCTTGGGATTCTGAACTGCATACCTGCGCTGTGGGCCGGGTATGCCACGGTCGTCATCTTTGTCATTCTCCGCCCGCTTTACTATTCTGCCATCTCGTGAGTATCAAGCTGCCCGTAACGGAGGAACCCAATTAACACGCTGTAAGCGACTATGCTACCAAGGTCTTTGGGTTTGCCACTTTTGGTCGCATATATGGAACACTTGTCTGCCTCTCCGGGTTGGTCAACTTTTCCCAGTCTGGGCTCGATGCACTCACACACGGGCCGTTGCATGGAAACCCAACGCCCATCAACGTCACGTTCGCTTCGTTGGGGGCAGCTCTGGGCTTTGCACTAAGTGTCTTCGTTGCCGTCGGTGGCAGGTCTTTTGCTCGCGAAAAGACGGAATTAGAGACGGGGGGACACGAGAGGCAGCAGTTGCTTTCAAGCGAGAACGGATATGGTACTAGGGACTGATACGCTCACAAGCAAGTGTGCTAGTGTCGAGACATTCTAGTTCTATAGGGTAGTTGAGTGGTATTTTATTTTGATATCAAGGGGGAAAAAAAATCCTGGCTACCTAATTTAATCCAATCTGGAGGTAGAAGGATAGAGTGAATAATAAAATAGTGCTCAGCGTCGAGAAAAAAAGACCGCGAAAGATACTCTCCTCGTACTCATCTCGGTTTCCCATTCCGAAATGCCACTACTTGAGAGGTATAGCTGGGGATTAGATATCAAAATAGAATAAAAATAAATAAGTAAGCAAGAAACCACATAGATTCCCGTTATTCGCCCTCGCCCTCGCCCTCGTTCTGCCACTCTAATAACAAATTCGAAGAGTCATCGTTCAGAAAAATGCCAGGAATCGGGCACTGGGTAATAATGTTTGTATCATCGTAGGGTTCCGGGGCGTTGGGTGGAAACATGTGATGGTGATTGTCGGTAAAGTCAGCAACGTCGCCAAATACCCAGTCAAAAGTGAACGGGATTGAGCCGACAGAGCTGGTTTCATCTTCGGAAGGGTAAAGGTGCTGTCCGATGTGGTCAAAGTCGGTGGAGGTAGAGGCACCAGATTCAACAACGCTCCGGGACGCGTCGGAATTAAGGTCTGGGGGGTTTTCTTCTGGACGTTGTATTGCAGCTCTCATGTCCAGTAGGATCTTCCGCTTTTTCTCCTTAGTCCAATGTTGATGGTTATCGCATAGTGGTGACTGATTTATATGGTTGTCGACGCCATCTCGATTGGGGAAGACATCCCAGCACCGGTTGCAGAAGCCAGAGCCTGACTCACGATGCACAATAACACATTCCCTCTTGTGCTTGTTGCTTGTTTCTTGTGCACTTTTCAGGTATTCTCGGCTGAATCCATGCTTCTGGATCAGGTGGTTCATGATGTGGGAGATGTGAGCGCGCGAGGTTTCGCACTTCTCAAAAGGACATGAGCAGTCCCTCGGCTGCTGGCTCGTTGTAGTGGCGGAGGTTGCGCTGTGTGAGAGCCGACGCCTGCGTGTGGGGCTTTCCTGGGGACGCTGGCCACTATTTGGGCAAGGTGATATGGCGGGCCCAGAACCAAATCCGCCCCGGTGGAAAGATTTCAGCTCATGGATATCGTTGATGAAGCCTCCCGAGTTTGTCAAGAGCCTTGGCGGGGCATCGGCCGAGGAGTCGCTGAGGTAGCCCGGCCGGGGAGGTGGGGGATTCTGGACCGGGGTAGCGGGGCTCATTAATAGACCGCCGTCATCAGGGCCGGATACGAGAGTGTTAAAGGCTGTGAGGGCATCGAGGGGCGAATTTGCCGAAATAGGACTCGTCAACCCTACATCGTTACAGTCAGGCCAAAAAAGGTTCGGTGATTGGAACTCGGACGTCTCTCTGTAGGATGCGTCCGGGAGATTGGTGTTCGTTGGTTGTGGTGGAAAGTCGAATGGCTGCGAATTAGACCATTGATGGGAATAAGTCGTGCTCCCTTGAGGAGTTACATTCGTTGGGGCGGGAGTGCGGTTTCGTGGCCGGGCTTGTCGGGTGGCGAGTGGTGGTGGGTAAGGTGTAGACCCGTCAAACAACGCCCCAAGATCCATCTTCCTCTGTTGGATGTATGGCGCGGCAGGACGGGCTGCCGAAATTCGTGTGTAGTCGACGCTCTGAAATGCCCAAGGAACGAAAATATTCCTCGAGAGTTCAAACTCGGAGTGTGATGAGCAGATCTCAACATGAGGGGAGTGGGATTCGTAAGCCATTTATTTGCCTTGGTGGTTCGCGCGCCAGTTGCGTACAACGCAAAGAAGCCGGAGTTCAACGGGGAAGGGAGGGGGGGATTCTAGCAGCGGCGGTCAGAGCAAACAATCACACGCCTCGCATATGTTTCTCGTGCCGAGTCTTTTTCTTTTCTTTTCTTTTCTTTTCTTTCTCCCTAGGAATCAGTGTGTAGAGACTCAAGTGGTTTTTCGACTATGGTGGATGGAATGAATTGCACAGGAAATGCAACTGGTCGGACGGCGCGGGGGCGCTCTTCATGATGTAGTCATGGGAGCCAGGCTGTCCCACGTTTGTGGAGCGATCAGTGTGTGCACTTTTGCGCAACAGCATTACTTCCCCCGGTTCTGTTGGGCCCGACTTGAGGCTTAAAAGACACACACACACACAAAAAAAAAAAGGAGAGAGAACCGAAGCAACACTGGGATTTCTCATTACCGGGCTACGATAAGCTGGCACAGTATGGCATTTGCAGATTATGGGTCGCATCAGAGAGGTTACGTCCGGGCCTGCTGCTGCTCACTTGGATGTGTCCACTATTTCGACATGTGGAGCAATATCACCTCTGGCGGATGCGTCCTGAGAACTCGCGCGCAGTTTCCACGCATGCAACTGTCCCCACTCAAATCAATACACGTCGCTGAGAGTGGGTTTTCATCTGCGGCTCGCGTTCGTCGTGCCCGTTCTTCCAGCATAGCCCAGAGGTTTGGGCAGTGTAGTTGAAAGGGTGGAGGAGGGGTGCTGGCAAGAGGCAGTGCGAAGCAGCATGGGTATCAAACCGTGCCGATACAGTGTGCATATCCTGACCAAAAGAAAATAACAAATACAAGATGCGATTTTGTGTCCCGATTAGGTAGATGGAGCTGACGTGACTTGAAAGCGGTTGGGTACCAACGCCCAAGCGATCAATCAAGGCTGGCGTGAGGCGTCATCAGCTTTGCGCATCTACGGAATAAAGTATCCGGCCCTATGGTGATGATGATGATGCTGCTGCTGCTTCTGTTGTTGTTATTGTTGTTGTTGTTGTTGTTGTTGTTGTTGCTCGACACAGACCTGGCACCTTCGAATTATCAGTATAAATTAATTAATAATTATTATGCTTCTGTCGCTTGCCGGTTCGCGGCAGACGGTACGGGAGTTGCCGACGTGTGGGTCTCGCAAGCTTGCCGGAGCAGGAGAACCAGACGGGAGAAACAGATCTACAAACTAAAGCCATCGGTCGGCTCTTAGGCCCAGATTCCCGATGGAGAGAAGCGCGGCACGGTCCCCACTCGCACTGGAGCGAGCGGTGCCTTGTTGATCGCCCGAGATGACTACGCGACACAGCCCCTTTGGTGGTGTGATCCTTGGCCCTGTCTCAGCATGTCCCGAGAAAGCGGTGGCGTGGGTTTTTCCGACAAGATTGAAGAAAATAACGCTCGGGGATGGGTTGCTTGGGTTTGCAAGCCGTAGATGGAGTCAGCAAACCGCGCAGGTTGCTTTCCATAAGTGCAGTTTAGCTACTTGTGCCCTGGCATACGTCTCAACTGATTCATTGGCTCACAGCCAACAATAGCTCGACTGAGCCCAAGTAAATCAACAGCCCCCCTTCTTTAACAGGGCCAAAAGGAGAAATGTCAAAACTGGTCAGAGTCATTTGTGCTGGCAGCCTCGTTGGACATGCACATGTCCGCGAGACAGGGACCCTGAATCGTATATGCACACATCAGGACTGTCAGGGCAAGATTGATTTGTATTCCGACTAGCAACTCACCATCCATGACTTTATTGAACATGAAACACAGTCGGCTAAATGTCTCTTCCCAGGCTGTCACTCTAAGAGCCAAGGTGCCCTATACAGCACAAGGGAGAAGTCATTCTTCAAACACCTCAGCACTGGCCATGCCCATCATTCGAGCACAGCGTCAATGCCGACAACCTGAAGAGCCTTGTTAATTTTCGTTCATTCATGGTCTCAAAAGCCAGGAAAGAATTTTAAGTCACCATCTATAGCAATAGCCTCGTCACTATACTTTGAACCAGAATATTGGAAACAAAGAGGCCATGCTTGAGATATAACAATGACAGCACCGGACCTGGGCAGAGCCGCAAAATAAATTGGCCAATGAAATATAATTAACCCCACAGTCATCTCACTAGCCTAGGACCTAGGTTTTATTGAATACACGCAGTACTTGGTTCGCTAAAGTTGATAATGGACCTGAATCGATTAGTGGACAAGCGCCATCGGGATACTTTCAGCTTATTATATCATCACGTTACTTCCCCAGAGTTACCGGCTTCTTAAAAAGAAATCTAGCAAGAATTCTTTGTTTTAATCATCAACATGAATACCTTCTTCTAATATGCCAGGGTTGGGCATGTGCCATCAAGTTCTATCTACTCCGTATCAAAATATGAATCCTCAGCAGCAAACGGATCATTTCAAATATTGAATTCGTCATTATATAGTACTAGGTGTCATTGTAGCCTTTCATTCGTTTGATGTAATTGATTGTGTCGGTCGAATGATGGTCCGAACAGCCAATAATGTGGATGTTATTGGTGTGGTTGCACGAAGTCGATGCAGGAGGCCTACTGATGATACCCAGTCACCATGATATATATATGAGCAGGATTCTATGAATCTATATTTTAATCAACTTATTCCTGTAATAATTCATAGCATCTTGTCGCGTCCTCGGCTTAGCAAAGTACTCTCACACCTTTTCCCTTCAGCCTACCTAAGAGCTAGGGCTAATATCATAAGATTTTCAGGACTACATAGAAATCACACGCCTACCATAACCGCTCAATATGACTAGCGAAAACCCCGAGACTGTGCCATCTCAGTACGAGGTAGTCAAAGAATACTCCCCACGCGGTGCTCTCCGGCAATATCGGCTCGCAAAACCTGCCACGTTTGTTTGCAATCGCTGTGAAAGGCAAAAGACATCAAAACTGGTGACTACTAGGGACGGAATTTGGGATAATCTGCTATGCAATGGTTGCTATGGCTGGTTGTTGTCAAACTCTGCAGACACTGCGGCTGAGTAGTCAACGCTTGAAACCAAGCTTACCATCTACAGATTCCCGTTAACCTATTGGCGCATCCAAGTATTGACAATTATGGATTTCATTATACTAGTAGTCAAATGTCTGTTTTATCTTCTTCAGTTCTACACTATATTAGGGGGAAATGGTCTATCCTTCAGTTGACGCTCCCACTATGACAAATAAAAGGTTCCTTTTACATACCAGAGCAACCCATGCTTATCTGAATTTGAAAGAATTAACCACAAACGGGAGAGCCACATACAAATAGCCCAGGTGGCGTTGGCTGCAAATCCAAGGTCTCGCCCTCCATTTGTGGGGAATGCAGGATTGAATCAGAACAGCGGGTCAACTAAGAAAATATAAAGTTGGACAAACCTTACACACCCAATCCCCTCGCCACTAATTTGCCAAAAACGACACACTCAAGGTTTGATGTCGGATATCGGACAAACGAAAGACCTTGTAGGGTCTGCTGCAGTGGCCACTTCTTGAGTCACTACGGATAGGTGCCGATATTTTTGGACCCCTGGTAGGATGAAACCAACAATTGCTCATCCTCTGACTCACGTGGAGACTCTTGTTACCTCGTCTGCATCTAAACAATTATATGTGAAATGGGTTTGCGTGGAATTGGGCCTATCCCAACTATGGTACGTCCTGCAAACATCATTATAGTCACCATCACTAATTCATTGCAGGCTGTTGGATGGCTCCTCATTGCCATATCCGCAGTTCTCATACTCGCGCGCGTGCATTTACGCCTTCAGATACAGAAGCGCCAGATGATCATCAGTGACTACTTCATGATTGCCGCCTGGGTATCCGGATGTGCGACCACTGGAGTGGTGACCTACATGGCACACCTCGGCGTGCTTGAGCCATCCGTTATGTCGACTCTGGAGGGCTTTCAAGCCCAACCCCAGCTACTCCAAAAAGTTTTCAAGGTAAGTCGGAATTAAAACGTATTAGAGTATGGGATACTCAAACTTTTCGAGCTTTTTTGGGGCTTCAACTTCCCATTTCACACAACCCTCTACCTGTGCAAGGCCACTCTTCTTTCTACATACCTCAAGATTTTTCCCGACTTCATGCGAAATAGCAGAGCATTTCTGTGGGCGACTATTGTTTATGTTGCGCTTGCATATCTAGCAAGTGCGCTATACAATCTGTTGGTGTGCGTACCAATTCAAAGCATATGGTGCGACTACAAACAAATCCTACCTCCACATCTAGTAACTAATTGACGGCTGGTAAAGGAGCCTGGCAACCAAGGCCACGACATGCTCTGCTCCAAAATTCCAGAGAGTCTTTAATATCACATTTGGTCTCCACATCGTGGCCGATGTTCTAGGTAAGTCGATTCAAAGCAATAAATGATCATCTTCGTAACTCGAGCAGTTTTTATACTTCCTTGGCTCGTGATAAAGCATTTAAATATCAATAGAAAACTCCGAGTTAGCATATACTTTATCTTCCTTCTTGGAATTATCACGATGGCTTTCTCCGCTCTTCGCTTCACGTTAGCCAGATTGGGACTCAACAAAAATGGATTCCCCATCAGCAACTTCTGTATGTCGATGCTTCTCCCCAACCAGTTGCAAAAATATACTCATCCAAAATTCTGTTTAAGTACTATGGAGCATAGCAGAGACTAACCTCGGAACTATAATCGCCTGTCTCCCGGCTCTACGGCCATACTTTAAAAATTCTTCTCGTGCTACTAGCAAGTACAGCCTACATTACGTCCCAGAATGTGCATCAGCATCCATGTCTATGAACTCAAGAAATCTAAATTTAACTAGTGGCCTGTCAAACATCGGTGACCTGACCGAGGGACCTTGGGAGGAAGGGAAGAGGAGCCATGGCAGCGATGCAGGGCTAATGCAACCAAGAGACCTGGAGTCAAATTCATGACTCGCCAATATTTGACAGTCAATTGCTTAAAATAAAATGGCTGTATTTCTGGTTCATTCTTGATAATAAGGGTCGCGAATGCCTACTGTTGATTTGATGGGATGATTTAAAGAGAGTTCCAAAGCCTCCTGATGTCCCAGAAACCTGCAGTAAGTCTCTATTCTATGCTCAAATCCGCCTATTAATACATCCGAATTTGGAAACATCTATTTTGTTATCTCTACGCCTCCAACCTAGTAAAAGATGTCAGCCATGCCAAATTGGCTTCACTATAGCGATATGGTTCATGAGGGGCGTTGCAACTTACAGCTCCCATTGCCTTCTTGAGGTCACCTATCAAGCCAAAATGCGTTAGCCATCATCAATAAATACTTCAAGTACAATTAAGATTATCGATGCTTACCGTAAATTGCAAATTGGCCAGCCGTAAGAGCACCAACCATGAACAGACGAGCGCCGATACCACTAAAAGAGCCACGCAGGCCAAGTTCTTTAGCAATATTGACAAGTCTACTGGTAGTGCTCTCGCCTGGAAGGCCCTTGGTCTTGTTAATTTTAGAGAGCATGGTATCAGCGGGCTGAGAGACAATGGCAGCGGCAAAACCAGCAATTAGACCAGAACCAAGGTTGACAGTGGTTTGCATGGCGTCGCTAGTCTTTGACTTGTCAAAGAAATTAGTGTAGGCAAATTCTGCCACTTTCTCATAGACGGCAAACTTGGTCATGGTGTATGGAACCCTAAATCATGTAAGTATCAGCAAGAGATTGAGCTCGATTTTGCTTACTGTTTGAAGAGGATAGGGCCGAAACCAGAGTAGAAAGCGCCGATTCCCTCCTGGCGGGCGATTTTGGTAAACCCAGATACAAGACCATTGGCAAAATTGGGCTGGGATACCAGTCGGATACGGGTGGCCTCAAGAGGACAGAGAGCGATGTCGGCGAAGAACTCTGCAAAAGCGGACGAAACGCAATAGACTCCAATACGATTGTTCCTTGCGTTCTCATAGCCGAGCACATTGATCGATTGCTGCTTGAAGAATTCGTAACCACCAAACTTCAAAGCTCCCTGCAGGAAATGTCCCGCAAAGGTCGGACCAGCTCCTGTCAAAAGAGCGCCAGCGCCTTCATTCCGGATAACTTGGCGGAAGCCGCCGATCATCCCACGATTATAGGTGACTGGATCGAGTTGGATACGAGTTTTGACACTATTCAGTGACACAAGTTAGCCGCCTATTAGTAAGGGGCTGACAGTGACAGCTTATCATGGCTTTTTATCCTCATCAAAATGACATCGTAATTCCTGATACAGTCCTCTTCATGTCCAAAATATTCATACCATAAAGTCTTAGTCCACCTCTTCATATCCCTCTATACTGTTGTATAAGAATCGACGTCACCTACACATCAACGGGAGTAAGTCCTCCATGTGTGACAGAACAGCAGACGGCACCAGCAAAGGCAAAACGCGAGTAGAGGCCGATACCGGACAGCTTCTTGGAGTCGGTCTGGCCGTCAAGCTGAGGCGTCGTTTTTATAGCGGCACTCATTTTATCGGTAGCGAAGAAGGGATTATTCGGGTGAGGAAATAAGAGCGTTGGTGGTCATTTACGATCGTCGTCAAAGGAGTGAGGGCGGGTAGATATTATATATCCTAGGTCAGCGTGATTTCATGCAAGGCGCATCAAATATAAGAATAAATAGTAAAAATGTTTCCAAACTCAGAGTTTTGTTACTGTTCAGAATTCGGTGGTGACCCAGCCTACGGAGGCGCAATTTATTGCCGGCGGAATCTCAATTTAAATGCCATCCCGCCGCCACGGCATCGGCCAGATCTACCAGGGGGTTTAATTGACTCACCCTGACGATCTACGAGCTCCTGCTGTGAGATTTTAGTTAGATTGATGCTAAACTAATTGGCCTTGCATTGGTTCCCAAACCCCGGTACCGGGTTTAGGAACAATCTTGACTAAACACCGCCGCCAGCGCGAGCCCGGGAATTCTCGGTATCACTGAAGTCTCCACCGTCGACTTTTTCACAAGGCGGCATCAACCAAATACAAAAATACTACTTCCCAATAAATGACACAGAAATCACGAGAAAAAGTGTTGCTTGCATGTCTTTTGGTAGCTAGCTGCCAAATTTCTATCACACGGACCAAACCAGACGCTCAGCCTTGGCATCACACCCTACATACTTGTGTGGATTGTAACCAATTGCGCAACATGCTCAATGACTCTCAGTAGCAGAATTTCAAACTCAAGACATTCTTCAAGCTCATTTTCCATTGCATGATTTTTATAATCTAATTACGAGCAGCTTGGTCAATTACGATTCTCTTCATGCATCTATTTTGCAATTCAACCTCATATTTGCTCATAGAGTCGTGATCCAATATAGACAAAGCTCCCTACCCAGCGACCTATAGGATTAAATAAACGTTGAACGGAAGTCCTCATGGCGATTGCAACTCATCTTACTGCTGCATTGTCCCCATTAACAATACTACATGTTTGTTATCGTCCATTATCCCTTATGCATTTTCAGCCAGAATGCTCTGTCGATTTAAGAACTTCATCGAGTTATCAAGTCTAATAGAGGCGGCCTCCCTTTGGAAGGCGATTTTCTCATTTGAATGAGCTCTATTTATGGCATCCTACGCCACCAAGGTATCAAAATATCGCACGATTATCTATCATACCCAATTTCCCATGAGAAGGCAACACTTGCTACTCTATGCATCCATATCTACATCCTCATCTCCGCCTCCCTGGCCTCTCCGCAGGGTTTGCTCGGCCGTCTTCTTTCTCTCTAAGCTCTCTTTGACCCAGACATCGACGGCTGCGTCACCGCCATTGGCCAACTTCTCCCTCATGACACCCTTGAGGACCTCGCCTGCAAAGCCCACAAAGTTGTGTCGTCGCAGAGCATTTTCGAACAGCCAGTCGCGGCGCTTGCGCTCCTCGCGTTCCAGCAGTTCAGTATCGCCAAAGTCCCTCGCCCTTTGTCGCAAGTCACGACACATAGCCAGCAGATTGAAGCGAATCTCGGTGGCATCGTAGCGCGCGACGCGACGCTGCAGGACTTCAACGACACGAGAGGGAAAGCTATCAGTGTCGCAAGGGCCGTGCGAGATGGGTGCCGGCTGCAGACCGTCAAGCTCGTACAAAGTACTGTTTATAGGAAGGTAGGCGATGAAGTGAAAGGCATCCTCGGGCTCGCCTGTCTTTTGTGTCTCGTCGACAAAAGGACTGCTGCGCGCAAAGCTATTATGAACCTCACGGATGAGGTCAGAGTTGCTGAGCGCCTCACCACGGAACTCTGGGGGTAGAACCATAGTGAATTCTCGAAAATCGCGGAGTTGTTCGCCGATATCTACATCAGCTGTTTTGTTGAGGAGAACGCTAAGCAAAGCTTGCGTAGCACAGGCATTCTGGATGGTCTGGGCGGCAAAAAAGATGTTTTCTGAGGCAGCTTGGTCGAAGGAGCCATCGCGGGGGCCATCGGGAGTGGCATACGGTTGGTCGGTCGGGTATTTAAAGAGAAAAATAACGCCGTAGAGAGGCTGGAGGGTCAAAAGCTCAGAGGGGTCGAGGGTGAGGAGCTCCTCGAACTGAACGTCTTTGACGCCAAGGTTTTCGATGAGGGAGGTGAAGACACCCTGACGACAGGTTAGGAGAGAGAGAATTAACGCGAGGCATGTTCATACCGCATCGGATTCGACTGTTGAGGGTATTTGGTCAGCTGTGTGCCCGATGGGTTCATGGATTCGTCATACTGGTATTCCATCCACCACTCATGATTGCTGAGGCTGTGGGAGTGCTGTTGTGGGGGAGCTTCGGGGAGGGCAGGAGCTCAAAACGCGAGACTCGATGATCGAATTTGGGGGCTTTCAATAGCGCACAACACCTCAAAGCTCAAGGTAAAAATTTGGCCCGGTGCTGCTTCGACTGGCATACAAATATGACCAGAAGTGATTGATGTAAGCTCTTGGAGGAGCTTTAGCCACCAAGTGTCTGATATCATTCGGCCTCCACCGCCCACTTCGGGCGCGATAAGATAAGATTTTTTTTGAGGCAGCAACGCCTACGACGCTATATGACAGTTAATCAATTCTCAACAACGCGGGGGTGTTGTTGTTTATAGATCTTGCAATGGCATTAGAAAACCAAAACATATCATAATCCGTGCATAACAAGTTATTTGGGCCAAGGTTGTGGGTGACTTGCAACAAAATGGCTTTCGGCACGGTGTCTACAGGTGGCAGACGTCGTGCCCTTGGCGGTTTGCACATTGTTTCGTTAGCACAAGTTCCAGTATCTAAACGAGCATCGCGTGTTTTCGGGACAACAAAAGGGGCCTGCGCCCACCTTCCTTCTGCGGAAGGGTTCTTATTGAGAATAATAGTCACGAGGTAAATTAAACACCCAACTCCCGCAGAATCCATCCAACGCTTGCCGCAGCGAGTCGCTCTCCCTTTTCTGAAAACTCATCCCACATCCCCCCATCCGTACTTTTTACATGCCTTCAAATCGCTCCAAATACACATCTAGACTGCAATAAGCTGCTCCCGAGCCGGCTCCTCGCCTCCATGGTTCTGTGCCAGTGTGTCAGGTTGAGACTGTTGTTGCTCATTACGTTGCTCTACTTCATCACCAGCTCCCTCCTGATTATCCTCATTGTCATTCTCGGCAGCAGCAGCAGCTGCGGCGGCCGCCGCCGCAACTTCGGCTTCTCTTCTCTCCCTTTCGGCTCGTGCTGCTGCCTCCAGATTGGCAATGTGTCTTTCGGCCACACCCGGAGCAATGCTGGCCAAAAATAGAAGCCCAGCTCTTTCGAGCCTACGCAACTGCATCATTAGCCAGCCCTCACCGCCATGACGCTCTGCTACTAATCTTGCTGCCATGTCTGCGGGGTTCGGATCCTGATTCTCCCCAGGAGCATCATTTTGCATCTCACCGGCTGCTTGACGAGGTTGCTCCATAGGAATCAAGTTCTCGAGGTGTCGCCCAAGTGGTCGCCAAATATGGTCGGGGATCCCATTTAGAACACCAGTGCTAAGGATGAAAATAAAAAAGGCGATACAAATAACAGTAAACCATCTGGACCAGCTTGTGTTGGGGTTGGTAAAGAACCACACGAACAAAGCCAAGCGAAACACTAGCCAGATGTGGGGCCACAGTTGCATCAACAAGGGCGGCAGTGCCGCCACTGGGGGGTTGCCATGATGCATCCCAATGACAGGCTGGTTTTGATCTGGTAGCTGGATTTGTTCATTTGCTGGCTGCGGTGGGTTCTGGGGCTGATGATGGTGGTGGTGCCTTTGGTGGAGTTCTCCTTGCGACTGTGGTTGCGGCTGGGCTTGAGGCTGTTGTTGTTGACCAGGCTGGGATTGTTGCTGCTGCGCTTGCGGTTGTTGTTGGTGCGTATGAGGCCGGTGGTGGTGGTGGTGGTGGTGATGGTGGTGCCTGTTTCGAACTTGTGCCTGGGGATCTTGGAATACACTACCTAGCACTGATGGGTACGGCTGTCGAATTTGGGGGAAGCTCGTCTGAGTCCGCAGTCGTGGCGTATAGTATGTCTCAGAGCCCGTGCCGTTAAAGAGCAATGCCCGGGGTCCTTCTGGAGATGACAGGATATAAACCTCAGGACCCTGTCTCGTTGCCGTGCCGTTGGCTCCAGCTCTAGCCGCTGCAGGGTCGGGAGTAGCTCTACCGCTAGCCGTCATGGGAAAGACCGTAGTGGCAACTCCAGGTTGCGCGATAGAACGATTGTGCAATGAGGTACTTGAAGCGCTTCTCTGCATAGCACTAGTCATGGCAAGGGCAGCTTGGTTATCGGCTCCTCGAATAATCCCTTGGACTTCTGCAGGTGACATTCCACCGTTGGGCGTATTCGGTGCTGTAGTGCGAATGACGGTCTCGACTTGGTATGTGTGTCCGTTGGGTCCAACATGCTCGCGGTAGACTGCGTGGCCAGGTGCTGGACTTGCTCGCCCGCTGTTGTCACCATTGTGCGCTGGGACACTGGTAGGGTCACTAATGCCGCGCATTCCCATCTGAGCCCGGGCGCGCTGGTTCTGGTTGACAATAGCTCTCGCCATGGCCTCACGCTGAATCTGGTTCAACCACTGTGTCATATTCTGGTGATGTTGCTGAAAGGCGGCAGCCTGCTCTGGGGTATGAACGGGGGAGGGCGAAGGCATCCGGGGCTGTGGAAATGGGTTTGACGTTGGCACAGCTTGGGATCGTCGAACGAAGCCTGGGGGCGGCTGTGGACCAAACGGTTGATGATTAACATGCTGGCGAGGTGGATTTGGCTGCTGTGTTGTGGTCGGACTAGGGCCGCGAGCGGCAGGTTGAGGCACAGTGGCATGTTCCTGAGTGTCGCGAATGACGAGATGTATAGTTTGCTGGTCGGGTGTTCGGAGCTATTCACGGATCACGACTTAGTAATGAACCACAAGGGATTGAAATGGACCTACCGTATCGGCGCCGAAGATGTCCAACAGGGTATCCGTTTCGCGGACAATTGCGCGGCCACGGTGAATCAATCGCTGGTTCTCATCGGCAGGTCGCAAAGGCAGCGACTGGCGAATCTTTTCTTTGAGCTGCTTAACTGTGGTGGTGGCGACGAGACCAGGGAACAGCAAAGGACGGCTGACACCTACTGAAGGTGACACGATCTGGAGATTGACGGTGAGCTGGTCGGATGAGGGACCGGGGGTGTCATCCAGGCCAGTGTTGGGCTCGGAAGCCATGATGGGCAAGCTGTTCGCATGCCACTACGCTGCTACAGCGACGCGAAGCAGGAGTGGTGGGCCCAGGTTTTTGATGGAGATGGAATGAAGCAAATCAAGCTTGGCGGTAAACGAAAAGCAAGATGTAGTCGCTGTGGTTGTCGCAGCTGTTGGCGATTGCGGCAAAGTCGCTGCTGGGGAAAAGCACCGACCGACTGACTAACACACAAGCTGTTGGCGGTATGGACCAGGGCAGAGCATGGCCTCTCGATGGTGCTGGAACGGCTCAGAAGCCAAAAAGCAACAGAGTGGCAGACAGAAGATGCAAATGAAGGAATGAAGTCGGATGGCTTAGGGGTCACCTATGATAGGCGAAACGCTAGGGAAGAAAAGAGAGGTGAAGGACGAGAGTTGATCGGCCCCGTCAACAAGAAAGAGGCCAGACCGAGACAATGTCAGAGTGGCCTTTTTGAGAGTTGCGACGCCGGACATGGTCGCAGAGGTACAGTTACATGAGGGGCGCCCGCAAATGCACCCAAGATTGCCTTCGGTACGTACCCGCTCCTTTAACTGGGTCGTCCGTTTGCTTGTCAAACTGATCAGGTCCAAGTCCAGGTCCGGTCTTGCCTTCCACCGTCCCACGGCACCCTAAACGGGCCTCCCTTCCGTGGCTCCTTCCCGTCTCCATCCTTACGGTACTAGTCGATAGCGGTTGCACTGAAGACAAGTACGTACCACCATGCGCTCCCTTCCATCCTTGGTGACCGCTCTCATTAGTCCTCCTTCAGCAGATCCCGGAATATCGGCGCCCTTCAAGCCGACCACTGCACCACATCTGCCCGCACTGCAGCCAAAACCTTCAGGGCCAGTAATATTAACACCCGCCCACGGTAGCAGGCATCAGGCTTTAGCGGCAGCACTGGCAACCGCCGCAATCCAGCCCATCGGAGCCGGCCAAAACGTCAAGTGTCTTTGACGCCGACAACCACCTAAAATTTCTGCGTGAACGACTTGCCATCGTCCACCAAGCCATCAATTTGCCCGCCACTTTCCCGCGCATTGAAGCAGCGCGTTCAGGGGTTTTTAGCGCATAATTCTCATTACACGCGTCTCCTCCCACCGCTCTCCGCCCGCCGCAATGGCCATGTCCCTCGGCGCTGGCTCGACCCAGCTCAGGAGTCACATGTTTCGCTACGCAATTCGAGGTCGCTGCACCAACTGTGCCGCCACTCGCCCATCTATCCTGACAACGCCCCGATCGCGATGCCTACCACGGCTCTCTGCCTATCCCGCCTCAATTCGCAACTTTGCCTCCAATTCAGGCAAGAGACCTCGATTCTCCCAGCGCCTCGGCGAGGCCATGCGCAACACCAAGATCCAATGGTATCAAATCCCTGTCGGTCTGGGAATTGGCTTCCTAGGCCTCGTTCAGTTTTACAAGGTCTCGAGTAGGGAACAGGAGAAGCAGCGGGAACTTGAAGATGGCTTCGCGGGCACAAGGCATCCCAAGCCGCGGCCTCGAATTCGCCCTGACGGGCCATGGTGCGTGACTATTTCAATATATTGAATCCGCTTGTTCTATTTGTGAGCCCACCACTTACTTGGTCTCAGGCAAGTCCAATTCATGTCGACTCTCCCCCTGAAGGCCATTTCTCGCCTTTGGGGCAGGTTCAACGAATTGACTATTCCGTACTATCTTCGAGTTCCTGGCTTCAAGCTCTACTCTATGGTCTTTGGTGTCAAGTATGCCCACTGAATTCCACAACATTGCACAATCATGCTAACCGCCCACCACAGTCTAGATGAGGTTGCCGAACCAGATCTCCACGTTTACCCCAATCTTGCTTCTTTTTTTTACCGAACCCTCAAGCCCGGTGCCCGTCCCCTCGACACCAACCCACACACTCTCCTCTGTCCGTCTGATGGCAAGGTTCTCCAGTTTGGACAGATCCAAGGCGGTGACATTGAGCAAGTCAAGGGTATGACATACAGCATCGACGCTCTCCTCGGAAAGAACACGCCTACTCCTAGCATCACCGGCACTTCATCTGGTATCTCGTCGCTCGAGTCGAGCCGAACTTTGCCTGAGCTCTCTGGTGATGAAGAATTGGTGAAGCAGGATGAAGACTTTGCCAAGGTCAATGGCATCTCATATACGCTACCCGACCTCCTCTCTGGTAATTACGGTGCCAAATCTGGCCCATCTGTCACGGACGAGTCAATCCCTGCATCGCCCCGTATTGAATCTGAGGTCCGAGCCGAACTGGCACTCGCAGAGCGACAATGGTACGATATGCTTCGACCCGATAAGAGCACCTCTCTCTACTATGCCGTTATCTATCTTGCCCCTGGCGATTATCACCGATTCCACTCGCCCACCGACTGGGTTGTCGAGCGACGACGTCACTTTGCCGGCGAACTCTACAGCGTATCTCCATACCTCCAGCGAACCCTTCCCGGCCTCTTTACCCTTAATGAGAGAGTAGTCTTACTGGGTCGTTGGCGATGGGGCTTCTTCAGCTACATCCCTGTCGGAGCTACCAACGTGGGCTCCATCAAAATCAATTTTGACCGAGAGTTGCGAACCAACAGTCTATTAACCGACACTGCGGCCGACCTTGCAGCCGAGGAGGCAGCCCAACGTGGTGAGCCATACCTAGGTTTCGCAGAAGCAACATATGAGATGGCCAGTCCCGTGCTACGAGGCCATGCCCTCCGACGAGGCGAGGAAATGGGCGGATTCCAGCTTGGCAGTACCATCGTGCTCGTGTTTGAGGCTCCAGCAGAGCGACGAGAAAAGGACAAGCCCAAGGGATGGAGTTGGGCCGTAGAAAAGGGACAAACAGTAAGAATGGGACAGGCTCTAGGCCGGGTAATTGAAGAATAATTGATGCCAGCGTATCATTGTACAAGAACAGATAGAGGGGGAGCATATTACAGCATACATCTCTGCATATAAGAGAAGAAAAAGATACCAGCATTTTAAAAAATGAATACGATTCTTGGATGTATAGCTTATGGGGAATATTTGTCTGATAACACAAAATAGTTCTCCGATTCCCCTCAGCTTTGCTTTTATCCCCAACAAAATATGGATATAAAATGTTACGTGGGACATTTCCGCTGGGAAATAGTTGCCACTATAAGCACTTGTTTGGGTATCCTGGTAGATAGGCCATTTGTCTCTGATAACATGTGCGCCTCCGAAAAGGTGTGCTTAACAAAGTATATGTGTATATTCCACGGTACACTCGCAATGGATATTAGAGCTCGAACCAGTAGAGTCAAGTGTAGGGCGATTGGTTGTGTTTGTTTTACTCGAATGAGACGACAATGATGCTAATAATGTTTATATTTATTGATTGATTTAAATATCCCAAGGACTCTTACGTCCTGTCGCTATTCAACTCCGCCCAAATGCAGCAGACGACTGTCTGGTTTCTGTAACGTCACTCATGTGTACCATATGTATAAATGACTTTCTATAGTTTTAAAACTTTTCTGGTTCAAGCGCCAAAGACCTTGACACGCTCCTCGAGGGGCTGGAAGGTCTTCTCGCCAGCCTCACCGGTCTTGCCACCGAAGACAAGCTGGGCATCGAGCTTCCAGGTGGCGGGAACCTTCCAGGTCTCGGCAACCTTGGCGTCGATCAGAGGGTTGTAGTGCTGGAGGTTGGCACCGAGACCCTCAGCCTCAAGACCGGTCCAGGTGAGGTACTCCTGGATGGCGGCGGACTGGGCAGCCCAGTGGGGGAACTTGTCACCGAAGGCGGCGAACTTGGCGGCGTACTCGTCGACGACGGTCTGGTCGGCGAAGAAGAGGACGGTACCGGCAGCGGCCTGGAACAAGCTGAGCTTCTGCTCAGTGGCAGGGTAGGCGTCGGCGGGGAGGATGGCCTTGAGGGCCTCCTTGGTGATTTCCCAGAGCTTCTCGTGCTCGGCACCGAAGAGGACGACAACGCGATTGGACTGGTTGTTGAAGGAGGAGGGGGTCTGGAGGGTGGCGTCGTTGACGATCTCCTGGACACGCTGGTTGGAGATGGGGAGGTCCTTGGACAGAGGGTAGTAGGAGCGGCGCTGCTTGGCCAGCTCGAAGAGGGCGTCGGCGGTAACCTTGGCAGCCATTGTGATGGTTTGTGTGAAGAAGAGAGAGAGAGGTTGTGAGTGTTGTAGGTGTGTTTTTGTGGTGTGAGTGTGAATGCGGGAGGAGAAGGACGCGGTACGCTGCTCTTTTATATTAAATTTCACTTCTCTTCTTCGGCATTTCGTCTCTTCTACCCCCCTTTCACAACCATGGCCGGCCCCGCCTCCTCCAATGGGCCATCTGTCGACAGCGCGGGACCCGGAGGATGCAGAACGGACCCTGGTCAACTCGGTGGTTTGCAATGCCGTGGTTTTTGGTGTCTGTCCGGACACACCCCACCACCCCTCCTCCACGCCACGCCAACCGCCGCCCGCTTTCTTCCCGAAAAATCTCGTTCAAGCATCGAGGTACGTACTCGAAACGGTGAATCGAGATGTGAAGCCGTGGCCTGCCTGTGCCTGCTAATGCAAAGTGCCCCTCAATTATGGCATCAGTCGCGCGCGGCTAACCATCCTGGCACTGGGCTCGTACATACAACAACAACAACAACATGCACTTCCAACTTTATTCTCACCAGCCCCTTCGTTTCTCAAGACTGAAAACCATGCAAATTGGTTGATTGGAGTCCGCAATATCATGACAACCTGCCTGTTCAATACAAGTGCCCTGCGAGTTGCCGCCGCTCGTCAAACGTCCCATTCGCTGCCTGGGAACCCTCAATAGGTGGTGGGGGGCTGCAACGTGCAGAGATGCTCCGAAACATTGAGCCAAACTCCTCATAGAGCAAAACCCGGCTCCGTTGGCCCAGGATAGAGCAAGCCCGGTCATGGCTGCAAGCATCCCTCGATCTAGCAAGCAGGCAAAGCTTCGTAAGGATTTATAAGCGGGGCTGGGATTCAATTTGCTGTGCCGATAAGTTTGATTATCGCGCTCAGGTGTCATGGCGGCGGGGCCTCCCAGTGACAACCCCACCATGATGCTTTGGCATGAGGCGGGCGGTTACCCTGAAGCATTGGGTGTTCATGCTCTGGTATGGCATCAGGTATGGCATCATTCCTTGTGAATACCAAGAAATAATTACTTGATTGTATACAGACAAGTGTGAATTTAGGTTATAGTGGGTATTGATCTCCCGGAATTCGGAATCTTGGCGTCCCTTGGTGTTTTGGTTGCCACAACCCTCAACACCCAACCCTCCAAGGAACCGCAGGACTAACAGGACGAAAATACGAAGCTAGAGCCCAACCCATGCTCAAGAAGCTAGCATGTGTCAGACGAGACACAAGCCAGGCAACATTTAGCTAACTACGGATCAATTGACAACACTACAGATACTTTCCGGAAATACACCCGTCGGATTCCACCGGTCCAGTTTCGGCTTGACCAACCACCACCAACTCAAACCATCTCAAACTCGACTGGATTCCTTTCAAGCCATCGACTCCACACACGCACACACACACATACAACATGGCACCATCCCTGGATCTGCGACCAACACGCCTTGCTGCATCAGGCACCGCCCGTAGACCGCCTTCTGGTTTGCTTCACCTTGACTTGCTGCGATCCGCGAGCCCACATTTCGCGGGGCTGCGATCAATGCTTCAACCCCCGAGAAGTGTTGCTCGGCAGGGAAGTGAAAGCTCGGGATATAAAAACCTTGACTGAATTAACCGAGCCTAAAGGGAAAAAAAGAACTCCCCCAAAAGCCGATGATGGACATTGCTATCAAGGCACCAGAGCGACAGCCTCGCATTCTCTCAAATCGCTGACACCGCGCGGGAAACACCTGTGCCTACCACCTGCGTCGGTTCCTGGTCCCACTCTTTGCTTTTTTTCCCCTCGCGCGCGCGTGTTGGAAATCCTTTCCTGTTCAGGGCCCACCATCTGCCTCAGGAGAACCGATTACACGCAGCTGATTCAGCCAGAGAGGACCCACGGAGCGACCCATAGCCTAGCCACGACGTCACCTAAGCAAAGGCGCTACGGAGGACGGTGCTGCTAGTTCCGGATTTCCGTTATTCCCCTCTGTCCCCCAACTTCGATTTGGAGCGACGTCTCGGATCTAGATTTCTTCAAGGGGATGGCGCCAACTGATGCTATGATTGGAAATCAAACCACTGCCGGATTTGACTGCAAGCCAACTGAGGGATGGGACATGGCTTGTGTACATAGGCCTTCACCACCCATGTAGCGTTGGTGCTAGCATGCATGGCGCCTTTTTCGTGAAATATTAGTTATCGAGGTTTAAAACACCGAGCTTCCGTTCCAGAGTATCCGTCGAGCGCTGCTCTGCCACGTATACCACATCATTTGTGAATGGCCCTTCGCTTGCAAGGGCCAACATGAAGCCTGAAAAGACGTCCACTCCGAATAAGTCGAAGGAACATTGCATGTATTGTATATTGTTTCTTTGGTCACTGGAAATCATGTGCATATACCAACCTGCCCATTAACAAAAAATCTGTACCAATATATGCTTTGAGTAGGTCGCAATGCTGTATGACAGGGCTATCTATGTCCACCAAACAACTAGAGGTCTTGACCAATATTTTTCTCGTCTATAATTGAACTACATTATAGACTCTTATTAACCTAGAACCCGGTCATGGAAGATCAGGTTCTGGCAGCTTGGCAATACATCGGAATTGGGGTTGCATTGAGGAGCTTAGAGAGGAATAGAAGTCGCTGCTTGCGGGTGGTCATGTGCTCACGTAGTAGTGGTAAATGTGTGGTGCAACCTAACCATGTGGTGCATGAGAACTATGCCTCATTTCGACGAGCTAGAAAAAAAATCGTATAAGATTGTTAGCTCACTCTACATGAGATTGGGTCATATGTTAAAGAGCAGGTTCAAATACAAAACATCCAATCAACCAAGTGATTAAAAATGCTTTCATACTATATACAATCAGGCAAAAATGCAAAAAATGAAAGCCAACCCCGGGACAGGGAATAACCCTGGGCTCCGCGGAACTGATCTCTCAAGTAATGAGAGCGCGAAATGTTAGCCACTATACCATACCGGATCATGATTGGTTGGTTGACATTAATAAATAAGCACCTTTGACTCCAGTCAGCGATGACTTTATTGCGGTGCAGGCAAGATTAGGCTCACGCGTCCAACATGGACATACAAAGGATCAGATGAACCCCAACGATATTGTATATATCTGACTGTGGTCCCTGCTAAAGGCTGAGCAGGGTCCTCATTATCTGCACACTGATTGGTTTTCAATACACGAAAGATGATAAATTGAATACGATCTGGTACGAACCAATATATCTACAACACCTGTGAACGCCTGTGATGTCTGCCTCAATCCCATACAATCCATTCTAACATGGGTTTTAATTGAAGTTGTCCCGATCCTTGTAATATACTCATGCCTACTGATCCCGATAAATGGATCTCAATCATCATAACGTTTTGTTTCTGTGGGTAAGTCCCGGGGGGGTTTAAAATGAACCAGCTAAGGTCACAACAAGGTCAATAGCAGCTGCTAGGGGGTTTTGGGTAATAAATTCATTGATGTCTAATCTCTTTAGCTAGCTATATTTGGCAGGGTTATAGTATAGTTATTTTACCCTGCAGTTATATGCTTTCTTATATACATGCCTTATAGGGCATTATTCCTTTAACTATACTAATAAACTAATACTAGACCTTTTCTTTTTTTATAGGAATAATATAAATGCCTTTAATTAGCCCTAATAATTAGATTATAATATTATTCCTTTTTTTCTTCTCCTTATTTTTCTCCTTAATCTTATAAATTGGGCTTAAGTTGCCTTAATAAGCCTACTTTTAGTTTTAGTAATTGGGCTTATTATTAATCCTATTTTTATACTTAATCTTATATAATCTAATCTTTTATTTAGATTATTATATTATTATTATTAATAAATTACTTTAGTATTTAATTTAAATTTCCTTTTATAAAAATATTAATTAAATTATTCTCTTTATTAATTTATTTAATTTTATATAATTCTTATTATTTATATAATTATTATAATATTATAATATTAATTATTAAATATTTCTTTTTTATTATTTCTAGCTTTATAAAATATTTATAAAAAGAATATAAGTTAATATATATAATTATAAAAATATAAAGGATTTTAAATTAGTTAGTAATTTAATTAAGGATTATAAAGATTATATAAGTAATATTTATACCTATAATTATACTATAAATCTTTAATATTAAAATGCTTTATATAATTCTTTAGTACTTAATTAAGCTATAATAAATAATATTTTTATTTATTATAAATATTCTATTATTTAATTATTTATTAATAATAATTACAATAAATCCTAATTATAAGGATAAGTTAGTATTATTAGTAAAAGTACTATTAACAAATATAAATAATTTTATAATTAATAGATTAAGTAAAGTAAATATAAAGTCACATTTAAGGTTATTTATTTACTATTTAAGGCACTTATTTAAGGCCTTAACTTAAACTTCCTTTAGTTCTTAAAATTATACTATAGCTAAGAGGTCATAATATGCCTTAGATTAGTAAATAAAGGCTATATATGCCTCTTACACTTATTATTCTATATATTGCTACTTGGTAGCAATTAAATCTTTTATTTTAATTAATATAATTTTATTACTTTATTTTTTTTAATATATAATTATATTATTATTATTAAATAAAATAATAATTATCTTATTAAATATAAAAAATTAATTAATTATTAATCTCTCTTAAGATTTAACTTTAAAGGCTATTTTTATAAGTTTCTTCTCTTTTAACTATAAAAATATCTTATTTAATACTCTAATTATATTATTAGTTTATATTCTAATAATTATAAAGCTAGGATTCTCTTTTAATAATATTAATAAATATAGATTGAATATAAATATAATTATCTAAAGCTTCTTTAAATAATACTTATTATATATAATTTATTAATAGTTTCTTACCTCTAGTATTCTATAGAGTAATATAATCACTTTTATAATTATATTCTTAGAGTATTAGTATTAAATACTTATTAAAAGGTATATTAAAATAATCTAATTTAACTTTATCTCTAATTATATATATATTTATATAATATCTTATAGCTAAAGGGAAATATCTTATTTAAAAAGAGATAAAGTTAATACTAAAATTAACCTTTAACTATATCTTTAAATTATTAATAATTAAGTAAGTATTATTTTCTTATCCTTATTAATATAGCCTTAAATTACTAATTATAATTTCTTATACAATAAGTCAATAATCTTACCTTTAACTTTATTAATAATATATAATTTAAAGATTCTAATCTTACTATATATATTTATATTAAATAAAATAAACTTAAATATACTATATTAAATTAATTCTTCAATCTCCTTTATAATTAATACCTTAAAAGATTTACTAAAAGTCTTAATAATTCTCTTATCCTAAAGTTTTAATATAAGTTTTAAATTAACCTTCTCTTTAATTAAGATAAATACTTTACTATATTTAATTTTATCTTTAAATTAATTAATTATATATATATTAATTATTATAATAAGATTCTTATAAAATTGCCCTTTACCTCTCTTCTAAGATAATAAAGATTAAGATATATTAATAGGATTCTTATAAGATTATTCTCTTTTTCTCTTTTCTATTAGCTCAAGTATTAAAAGCTTATAAATAAGGTCCTCTTTATCCTCTATTTTATTTTTCTCTAGCAATATAATTACCAATTCTAGAGAGAGTATATTATTATTAGGATCTTCAAGGAATAATTTAATAATAATCAAGTAAAATTCTAAAGATCCTTAAGTATTATTAATAATATAGATTTCTCCTTTAATTACAATAAAGGTATAAGGGCTAATTTATCCTTCCTTTTCTTAATATATATAAACTTAAGATTATAATAATAAGTTTAGAATAGTAAAAGTATTAGGGCTATTATAGGTAGTAAGAGTATCTCTTACTTATCTCTTAATATTAATCTTTCTTACTTCTATTATTACTTTATAAATAGCTTGTTAAAGGAGGTTATAAAAGGTTATAAGAATAACACTATTCTTATAGGCGTGGAAGCAAGAAAGTTAATGAATATTTTTAGATATTCATTAAATTCAATAAAAGGGGTTCAAAATGATATATTTTATGCAACTATAGTGCATAAAATAGAGAAGTTATGTAAGAGTGTTCAAGGTGTGTTTTTTTTTTTTTTGACTAATGATTCCTATTTCTAGCTAGGGAAAATCCCTTAGTTATATAGAGAGATATTTCCTAGCTAGTTAAGCTGAAAACGTCTAAGCTTTTTAGCTATTCCTAGTTAGGAAGTCTTAGCTATGTTATATTGCCTATTCCGGCATTTTAGCTTTTAGTTTAACTTGTTTCGGTTCGCCGGATCCGGATAAAAGCGGGTCTATTACTAGATTCAGTAAATCCGGTCCGGGTTATTCCTATTTGTTAAACCGAGTGATGTACATGATGACATGTGCACAGAGGAAGACGCACTTCTAATGGCTAATCCGAACCTCGTAACCAAAAATGGAAGGATTATGTAATAGATCAATGTGCATAAAAGCCAAAATAGCTTAGCTCTAGTGAAAAAGACAAGCACAATTCTCACACAATTTTGGGTCAAACAATTAAGAGTCTCAGAGTTGCATTTTCGAAAAATACGACTGTAACTACCGAACCAAGAAGCAAAACCAATAAACGACCCTCGTACAACCCCACTCAATCCCTGACCATGTCTCCGACCGGTAATACCAATTAGCACCTCTTGAACGAGCCGAATGATTGGGACAAATTCGAACGGAACTATTATGGAAAGATTTCTGGAGAAAGAATTCTCCATCTAGGAATACTAGAAGACCCAACCGAGTTCAACAATAAGAGGATCAAAAAGCCGCAACCACCCTCTCCTTCACAATACAAAGCCAAAATGGTGGTAAACGAAGGCGATTCCTTAGAAATGAAGCTCGTTCGCGGGACGGAAGCTGCAAGGTCAATTAGCAAAATGCTAAAAGAAGACATCGACACGTTTAAACTGGAACATACAATGTATTGTACTGAACTCGATATATACAACCGAGAAAGCGATAGCATTCGTAATGTGCTCAATTGGATGACTGATAAGGTTAATTCACATTACGTTGAGACTTGCTTACCCTCTCCGGGTGACTCGGAATCGCATGATAATATTGCGCAATTCTTTCTGAACCTGAAAAATTCGTGCGGGGTAAACGACGCCGACAGGCGGTCACGAGCCCGAAAACGCTATTCCGAAGTGCTAAAGGAAGCACGGAGCGACAAAGTCGATTGGGAAAAGTGGATCGTCAAGTGGGAACAAGCAGTGCAATTGGCTAAGCGCCATGAGGTAGCCGAAACCGAAAAAGCTCATACCTGGTTCGAAGACCTAAAAGGAGCGCTTAGTCATGAATTCGAGCTGCTCCTGGGAATAGAGGGAAGCCAACACAATGAAAGAATCGAGAAAAATACCTATCTATTAGTAAACTTTGCAACCGAGTTTCGGAAGAAAATACAATAAAGAAAAACAAATCTGGAAGGAACACCAAAAGGCCGTGTTAGCAAAGGGAGCTTCGGACCGACATTTCAAGGCGCAAAACCAAGTAACAAAAGGCCACGCAATAGTACAAGTAACAATAACCCGAGATGTAAAGGAAAGCATGAAAAACATACGCATACACTAGGAAACACGGGCACTTGTATTCTATGCAAGAAGATTCACCCAGGGGCGAGTACAATTAAGTGCTGGATTGCATTCCCTGAGAACCGACCGGAGAAATTTCCCCCTGCTGAAGAACAAGAAGCCGCTTTTAAAGAAAGGCTAAGGTCTGATAAGGATATAAGAACTTTATACAACAAGTTAAAAGAAGAAAGTGGAGGGTCAATAGTAAGTCAAAAGTGACTATTGACACTCCGCTCCCGAATTTCCACACAAGCAGCGGCATTTCTGCTTTCGAACTGCGAATATCCACTTTGGACCTCGATTATCTTAGATTCAGGCACTACACTTCACCTATTCAATAATATTTGTAGATTCAAGAATTACAAGCCTACGGGGCCAGGAGAATTCGTCTATGCAGGATCGAGGGAGCTACCTATTCTTGGGTATGGGGATGTTACAATTCGAGTACGAAACTTAAGAAACAAGCAGCGCTTTCTAGTTTTGAAGGGCGTTGCATACTGTCCACAGATTGGAACCAACCTAGTTTCCTTAAGAAGGCTTAGGCAAGTAGGTTACTGGTGGGACCAAAGAAATGGAGATGATATACTTAGATATAATAACGGTCATCCATTATGCCGATTAACAATGCATTACGATCAATATATTATCGAATACAACCCCAAAGAAACAAGACAAGCTACGTTCGTAACAAAGGAACCGTATTACAACTTGTGGATACTAAAAAGACCTCAATGAGTGGTATCTGAGATTTGGCACCGTCGCCTAGGCCATCTAGGACCCAGAGCTCTCGAGCGCCTAGTCAATTATACACTCGGGGCTAGGATAGTAGGACTAACCACAGTACAATGTGATGTCTGCGGTAAGGGGAAGATAAAGCAACAGGAGCACCGCGAACTGCATGAACGGGACTCAAATTCCAGAGAACGAGTTTCTATTAACTTTCACAATTACCCTACCGGCCTAGACGGATACAACTCCTGTACTATTATCACTTATCGAAAGACCAATTTCATTTGGGACTACTATTTCATACATTGCAAGGAAGAAGATTTACTTGCAATACTAAAAAACATAGTGCAATTGCTAGAATAGAGGCACGATGTCAAGCTTCGAGTGATAGAAGCCGATAACGAGCTCCAAAAGAGTAATATGATTAGCGATTGGTTAGATCGAAAAGGAATCAAGGTAGATGCATCGGCACCACGAACTCAGCAACAAAATGGCTCAGGAGAACATTCTAGGGGAATGGTAAAAGAGAAAGTAAGACTACTAATCCTAGAAAGCAGATTATTGAAAGAGTTATGGCCGGAAATAGTAAGAGCAGCGGTCTACTTACTAAATCGCATACCAAAGCAAGGACTCAAGTAAAAGACACTATATAAGAGTTTCTTTTCGGGAATTCCAACCGCAAATAGACAAAAACAACCGCAGGTCACTCATCTAAAAATCATAGGTTGCAAAGCATTTGTGATGAACGAAGATGCACAGCAAAAGAAGAACTGTCTTAAGCTTCGGACTAATCCAAAGGCATGGATAGGTTACTTAGTGGGATATAACTCACAAAACATCTTTTGCATTTGGAATCTAGTTACTAATAAGATCTATATAACGCAAGATATTATCTTTAATAAAGAAGATTTCTTTAGTGCAAATAAAATGCACATAAAAAAATCAATTACTAAACAAACACTAGAAGAAATCCAAAAACATCTAAAAGATCTAATCGACGCCCAGCAAGTAGAACAAGTAATGAACCCTGCTCAAGGCGAAGACGAGATCGAAACGCACGATTCGAATCTCGAAAGTCCAATGGACGACTTGGAGACTGGTAACGCAGCGTATGATGAGGCAGAGCAAACCAGTATTCCAGAAGAAGGAAAATACACTAAGATGCGCTTTGAACCCTTCCCAACGCCACCAGAATCTCCAGCCGCGACCTTCTTAGCGTGTGCAATGAATGCACTAGACCTAGGAGGCCGGCAACCAAAACCAAGACTCTCTAAAGAAGAAGAGTGCGCGGTCAATCAAGCATTTTTCGCTGGGACCCTAGCATCACCTCTGGGGAAGAGTGGAAAGAAGCTCATAACCAAGGCTGAACGTCGCCGACATAGACAAAGAAGGGCAACCCATAAAAGCGAGGTGCAAACAACTCTATCAAGCCTCGAATCCGGCAAACACAAGTACCATAGGAGGCACCTACCTCCGGTACCAAACTCTCATGGGAGGTTACGCGGACATAAATTCGAGAGAGAGTTTACCAAGGCAGAGCAAGATTACCTTGAAGGTTATGATAAGATGAAGTCTTGGATTGAGATTTCGAGGGGCAATTCAAGAATTTGCAACTCTCAAATATTAGACTGTATGTGGGTTTATACCTATAAATGCAATAAGCATAGATATCTGCAAAAGTGCAAAGCAAGACTCGTTGTCCGGGGAGACCAACAACAAAAAGCAAGCACAGAAGATACATATACCGCAACGCTTACAGGTAAGTCATTCCGAACCCTAATTGCTATTGCAGCAAGGTTTAATCTAGAGTTATTGCAATTTGACGCTGTAAATGCATTTGTAAATGCAAAACTACCCAGTAAGGTATTTATAAGGCTGCCTCCTGGATATAGGAAGAGCAGACCAGATACACGAGTTCTATTACTACAAAAGGCACTGTTCAGTTTACAAATCGCACCTCTTTTGTAGCAAAAGGAACTCGGAAGCACCCTACAAGAATTAGGATTTACTCCTATCCCTCATGAGCCGTATTGCTATATAAGAAATAGAATACTATTATTCTTCTATGTCGATGACATAATATTGGCGTTCTCAGAAGAGAAAGAACGAGAGGCAAACGGTGTGATTAAAGCTCTCAAACAATAATATAAATTAACTGGAGGAAATGACCTGCAATGGTTCCTGGGAATAAAAGTCATCCAAGATAGAAGCCAAAAACTCATTTAAACCACACAAGTATCATATATCGAAAAGATATATACACTAAGAACTACTAATATAATAGCAGCATCTCCAATGGCTAAAACAGAGCTCCTACCTAACGAAGGGAATGCAAAACCAGGAATTACCAATTGGTACAGACAAGTAATCGGCTCAATACTGTACGCAGCGGTCATGACAAGACCCAATATTGCATTTGCTATTTCACGACTAACAAGGTTTATGTATAATCCTAGCAATAAACATGTCAAAGCAATCAACCGAGTGTTGTGTTACCTATACACAACGCGTTTCAAAGCTTTGCAACTTAGGGGCAAGGATGAATTTGTGGTCTATAGCGATGCATCGTTTGCAGACAATTCGCAAGATAGAAAGAGCTCACAAGCATATGCAATGCTACTCTTTGGAGGCTTAATTGGATGGCGTGCAAACAAGCAGGAAACGGTAACAACGTTAACAACAGAGGTAGAGTTACTTGCATTAGCACAAGCCACAAAAGAAGGTCTATTTCAGCAAAGACTACTGCAAGACCTTGGAATCGAGCTGCAAAACCCAGATTTAAACCTCGTATGCAACAATCAACAGACAATTAGGATTTTAAAGAATCCCTTAGAGAAGTTGAAAACTCGACTTAAACATGTGGACATTCATAATCATTGGCTACAAGAACATGTTGAACGCAAAACAATTTCGGTTACTTATGAAGAAAGCGCAAAAATGATAGCAGACGGGTTAACTAAACCTCTACAAGGCGAACAGCTTAAAGAGAGTCATAAACAACTCAGGCTAATCAATATACAAGAACGCATTGAAGAGCGCCGAAAAGCAGAGCTTATGGAACGAACGCTAGACGAAATTATAGAAGGATTACAGCTTAAATAAAACAAGCAGTGGTCCGCCAAAACGCAGCGCGATATTCTAATTAGCACAACACACATAACACTAGTCACAACGTAAAGAAAACAATCAAAAGCAAAACACCAATATAACTTTTGGTGACCACCAAGGTCAATACACTATATCAAGGGCAAAACTATAAAACGCGCCGCCAAACCACTTAACCAACCTCATTTACTAAAGACAAGGATCTCCAGCCAAAGGAAAGCTGCCATTATCACAACCCTGCAGCACAATCTTCACGGCAGTACGCCGTTTACCCTTCTCCTATTTTGCAAGTTAGAAAAGAACTGCAAAAGAAGAAAACAAAGTACTAAAATAACCTACACGCTTATTGATAAGAGTGGGATCTGCCTGGTTAATGTAATCCAAGAAGTAAAGCGCTATAGCACGCGCCTGAAGGGGACTATAAGGTGTAAATCAGCAAAACGAACTGCATTAGTCGAAAATGAGTCGTCAAAACAAACTTACATAGGTCAACATGTACCACCAGACGCACATCGCTTATAGCGAGCGCTACGGCCGGCAGACTCCCAGCATTTCCCATCGCTCGACCCAGACAAGGCAGAAGCGAGACAGCCGCGGCAAGGGAGACGTCTTTCTTGTCTCTGACTGGCAAAACAATTAGTCGAGCCGCAAAAGTTAGAAACAAGCTGCGAAACTCACACTCGAGAAACCCATGCAAGCGCCCTCTCTCGTTCTTCACGACGGTCATTGCATTCCTCTTGTATGAGGCGCGGAGAAGACTAAGGAACACGCCAAGGTCGGCGAGGAGTTGCCACCGCAGGACGAGCAGGTAATTCGACACGAATGCTAGACCGAGGCGGGGGAGGAGGAATTGTAGTATTGCGTAAAGCGCGATGATGGCGACGGTGCTCGGATCTTTTGGTTGTCGAAAAGATACTGGAAGGCGAGGGGCTAAAATACAATTAGCACTGCATCCTTAAGTTTTCAAACTCAAATCAAACTTACAAGGGGTCTCGAGTACTAGCACGATTAAAACTTTGAGCAGGATGCGCAGGATCGTAAGCTGTAAAGCTAAAATTAAGTTTAGCAACTCATTTCGAAGATTTCAAACTCAAAGAAACCTTATAAGGCTGGTTGTATACTCTCGGGGAGTAAAGTCAAAGGTGGAAGGGCAGTGTCATTAGGCGAAGGGCTGGCTGCAAGTGTTTGCAAATTCTCCTGAATGCGGGAAACCTTAACGGCAGGGTCGAAACGAACAAGAGCAAGTCTAAACAGTCATTAGAACTGCGGATCGAGAGATCACACATTAAAGATAACTTACGAGTTGGCGGCGGCAGATTCAGCGGGCGTAGACTTAGCGGGCGCATCAGCCGTAGTAGCAGGATCAGCAGAAGCACTGAACGCAATGCACAATCAGCAAATACAACTCAAAAGGATATCTTGAAACTCGAAACGCGACTTACGACATTGCGAGAAATCAAGAAGCGGAGAAACGAAAAGAATAAGAGCGATACAAAATAAGGCCGTGATATATCAACAAACGCCCTGCTAAACAACGAAATCAGCTGTGAACACAACAAGAGCTTGGAAATAAGAGAAAACACATACAAGAATATGTGAGGGATGAAGGAAAAAGAAGAGGGAAATTGAGAGGGAGAAGTTGGGGGTTTATATACCCCAGGAACTACGAAGTGATTCACTCTCAACTCACTTTACTCTCAGAATTCTCACTCTCAACTCACTTTGCTCTCAGAATTCTCACTCTCAACTCACTTTAATATCAAAATTCTCACTTTTCAGAAAAGCAAACGCAATGACGTATGCGACGCTCACTTTACAATTTCTCAATATCCAACGGCTCAAACATCACACGAGAAAGGCTATAAGGCTGCTATATACATATTCCTATTTGAGGCCAGAAGGAAGCCGGTTGTGAGGGCAGTTAACAACCACAGATAGGCTGCAAACTGGGGGGGTGTGTTAAACCGAGTGATGTACATGATGACATGTGCACAGAGGAAGACGCACTTCTAATGGCTAATCCGAACCTCGTAACCAAAAATGGAAGGATTATGTAATAGATCAATGTGCATAAAAGCCAAAATAGCTTAGCTCTAGTGAAAAAGACAAGCACAATTCTCACACAATTTTGGGTCAAACACTATTGGTCCGGGTAACAAGGTCTAGCTTATTTAGGAAGGGTAAGGTAATAATTCCTTACATAGCTTTTATATATTTTACTATATTAGATAATAGTTTAAAATCTTTTATTATATAAGGGTATACTCTAAATATAAGAAGTATAGGCACTAAGCTATTAAGGCTAGTAATATTATTTATAACTTTTATTATTACCTAAAGAGCTTCTTCTAGCTTCACAAATAGATCTTCTTAATATATAATATTATAAGTATATTAAAGTAGTATATAATATTACTTAACTTTTTTAATAAAATTATATACTTTTATTAGTATTACTAATATAATAATACCTCTTATTTTTACTTTCTAGTAAAATTCTTTACTAATAAAGCTCTTACTAAGATTAATAATTATCCAATTAAATAGTTTAATATATATATTAATTTAATAAAGCTTTAAAGCCTTTTATATAGTTAATATAAAAATATTAATAAGAAATCAAGTAATATTAAATATAATAGCTTTATTAATAATATAGAGTATTAATTTATTATTAATATATATAATATTTATAATAATATAATAATTAAACTTACAATCATCCCAAATTATAAATTTAAATCTCTAAGGTACTCCTATATTAAGTTAACACTTCTTATAAATCTTAATTAATTTCTCAATAACTTACCTTTTAATAGGGTAGCCAGCTTTTATTAGTAGCTTATATAGTTAATTTATAAATAGATAATTAAATTATTAATAAAGTTATTAAAGTTCACTATTAATAAGATTATATTATATAAATATTTTCTTATTATTAAAAAGTTACTAAAGATATCCCTATTTTTATATAATTAATACTTTAATATTTCCTTTTTTAAAATAATTATTAAGATTATAAAAATAGATTTTTATATAATCTATATTATATAATAATAGGAGAAAGAGAGTATTAATAAGTATAATATAAAATAAAATAATTCTAAATAAAGTAATTATATTTATTATACTAATTAATTAATAAGGGGTTCCTCCTTTAAATATAATAATTACCTCTTTTACTTTAATTATATTTAATTTAATTATTATACTTATTATTTATTATAATATAATAAACTATTTATAGCTACCTATTAATACCTTTACTATACTAATATTAAGAATAATCCCTTAAAAAATATCTATATTATAATAATTATTAAGTATAAACTATATTACTTTTTCCTTTAATTTCTTATAAAAATTAAAAAAAGGATTATTATATATAAAATAATAAATAATAGCTTAATTAGTAAGTATAATTAAAATAAGTAATTTATTAATATTATTAATAATATTTATAAAATAAGCATATATTATAATTACTATTTCTTAATCTTTATTATTATTAATTTCCTTAATCTTAATCTTACTTTTAAAGTCTTTAAGCTTAATTAAATAAATAATATAAATAGTATTATTTAAATAAGAATATTTTCTCTTCCTCTTATACTTATTATATACCTTCTTCCTCTCTCTTCTATAGTATATTTAATTAAATAGTATCTATTTTTAAAGTATATATAATATCTCTTATCTTTTTATTATATCTTCTATAAATTAAGATTACTTCCCTATTCCTTATTTTAAAAGGATAACTATAATAGCCTAAATTAACTTCTTATATATCCTTTATAAATTTATTTAATTATTAATTATTAATTTATAAATATAAAGATACTTTTAATAAATTTCTTTAGCTTATTAGATATAGTAAGAGTACAGTAGATCTATAAATATATATCCTTATATATTACTAATAGATTTAAATAGATACTTATAAGTTCCTTAAGATCTTAATATATTACTAAAAGTTATATATAAGCTATAAAGTTACTCTTTATAATCTTTAATAATATTTATTAAAGAGTTTTAAGCTACTTAAAAAACTTATTAAAAATTATTTATTAATCTTCCTTAAAGTAGTTTTATAATTATTTAAAGATCTTTAGGCTTTATTATTCTTTATAATACTTATTAAGAATTCTTTTACTTTTAAATTATTATTATATTTTTATAATTATTTAATTAAAAGAAATTAATTTACCTTTAATATATATAATTCTTAAATAAAGATTTAATATATCTCTTAAAAGTATATTTATAAATATATATATATATAAAAACTTATTAATCTTTATAATTTAATAATTATTATAAAAGATTTAAAGCTTTAAATTAAAAATCTTATACTTCTTATTATTATATTTTATCTTTTTAATATATACTTTATTTAAATTATTAACCTATTTACTTATTAAGCATTTACTTATAACAATACCTTAGTATTAGGTTTACCTCTAATATAAAGGGGTCCTTAAGTAAGAAAAGATTATTAAGTAATAAAAATAAGGTATTATAAGTATTATAAATAAAGCTATTTTATATTAAAAGGTATTTTTTATATAAGAAAATATAATATTTTAAAAGGGTAAAATACTTTAAGGGGGTAAAGGTATAATTAATTAAGTTTTTATTCCTTATTAATTATTATTTTATATTATAATATTTAAATTATATTTACTTTTTATAATCTTAAATATAAACTTAAGATCTTAATAATAAAAGTTAAATTCTTTTTCTTTTTATTAAAGATTAATAATTTCTTTTTTAATTTAATATTTAAATTTATTCTATTTAAGAATATTATATATAATCTTTATAATTAAATCTTCTTATTTAATAATTTTAATATTTTAATTTAATAGAAAGTTATAAAGAATATTTAACTTTATTAACTTTTTTTAATACTTAATATCTATCTTATTAAATTCCTATTAAAATATATTAAATAATTAAAGGCCTTTAATATCTTCCTTAATATATATTACTATAAAATATATAATCTTTATATTTATTTTTTATATATTATATATTTAATAATTAAAAATTATATAATAAAGTTCTTATACTTAAAAGATTATCTATATTTAATATTTCTTTAAAATTAAAATAATTTTTATAAATTATTTTACTCTTTCTTAATATTTTATATATTTATTAAATAAAGGAAATATTAATTTAATTAAATCTATAAATTTAAAGTCTTTAATATAAGTACTATCTCTCTAAAAGTTTACTATAATAATTATAAATAAAATTATAATCAATAGTATATAGGATTAAACTTCTTTAAATTATTAAGCTTTTCTTAATACCTAAGCAATCTACTAATCTATCTTAATAAAATTTAATAAAGAGATTCTTTTATATAATAAATATAAAGAAAAGATATTATACTCTTTTAAATAATTAATCTCCTATTACAATCAAATAAAATATAATATCATTTCCTAAATAGCATATAAGGTCTTCTTACTAATAAACTAAATACTTAATAATATATCTCTTTATTCAATACCTTACTAATCTATAGGATAATATCTACATACTTTCTAAACTAATCAATATAAATAAGTCCTAAGGGAATTTAAAATAAACCAGCTAAGGTCACAACAAGATCAATAGCAACTACTAAAGGGTTTTAAGTAATAAATTCATTAATATCTAATCTCTTCAACTAACTATATTCAACAGGATTATAATATAGCTATTTTACCCCACAGTCACATGCTTCCTCACGTATGTGCCTCACAAGGCATTATTCCTTCAACTATGCCAATGAACCAACAGTTTCAAACCCGATAATTCGGTCAATACATGTTTTGACATCGTCGCGACTAGAACGTACCTGACAGGCTGTCACGTTAATCAACTTGGGGTCCTAAAGCTTGCGCATCTTTATACGGTGCATTTATTGAAAGAAATATATATAGTACATCACCATTTACATTGTCGGAGATTGAACGGATGTGATCCTGGTTAAATGAGGCGCTGAATTGGATGATATCACTGCTTGGACTTGATGTCGCGATACAATTTCGCCGAAATCCTTACGCTATGACATGGATCGAGATGATGGGTTGAAACTGGCTCTCGGATGGAAGATGAGAGAGAGGACACGGGACTAAAAGCTCTGTAATGTTACCCCAAAAGGCACAGGCCGCTGCTAATGTCCGACCGCGGCTCTGCCTAAATGGATGAGGAATAGAAGGGCACACAGACAAGGATCCGAAGCGTGATAAAGAGATGGTCAAGAAATGGGATGTTCAGCTCACTGTTATGCATAAATTATCGCTCAGACATGAAGCTGGAGATCATATCGCGAAATGCTGATTGGAAGTACTACAAGTACCTCGCAGCTTTCCTCGACGAAATAGATTTCTTCCCAGCATCTCGTTCACTCTCTATCATTATTTGACGATTCACGCTCACTAATACATTCTTTACATTCCCACATTCTTTTCAAAATGAAGGCTGGTTTCTTCTCATTTGTGGCCCTGGCGGCGTCGGCTTTTGCTGCTCCTGTTGCGCAGGGGTCTATCACAGGAGAGAGCTTGCTTTCTGGCCTTAACCTCCCAGTTAAGCGCTATGGCGACGTTCCTCAAAAAATCTCCAACAATAGGGATCTATTTAAGAGCCTTAATGGGGTTAACGCCTCGCTCGGTGACATTACCACATCGCTCAGTATGTCACTCTTCGTTCTGACTTAGGTTGAAGCTAACACCTTCCAGAGTACATTGTGAACCGGTTCACCGATGGAAAGATCCCCCAGGATAAAGCAGCCAATCAGGCAATCCCTGAGCTGAAGAAGCTAGAAAACCTTCTTACCAGTGTTATTGGTCAGCTTGACAGCGCCACTGGCATCAATATTACTGGCACCGCCGATATTCAGGCTGTTGCTGACCTCTGTGTCGACCTCTTCGCGACTGTTCTGGGCAATCTTAATACTGTTGTCGGTGCGCTCGGAACCGGAAATCCTGACATCCAAACCATTGTCAAGTCTATTTGCAACATTCTCGGCAAATTACTCACCATATTGACTAGCCTTGCTTCTTCCATCATCCCTGGTCTTGTCCAGTCTCTCCAGCCAATTATCAAGAACTTGGGCCAAGGCTTCTTGTCTCCCCTCGTTAACACACTCACCAACTCAGTCAGCAGTCTTCTTTCCGGCCTTGGGCTATGAATTACTACAAGAGAATACGAAATGGGCGAATCGGTACTGGAGACTGGTCGCCATTAATATGAATGTTTATGTGTAATGCATGGCTAATGAATATTATCCTATGTAACTCAATAAAGGCAATACTTTGTATCCAACCATTCTATACAGTTCAAATCATCACAGCAATCTTTGTCGTCTTTGCAAAGATCGGTTTCTATGGCGCAAGCCTTGTGATTTGTATGTTAGCATCATAAATTATCCAATATGAGACATAATTGTTCATAGAAATTGTTTTATTATATATAAAGACTGAACGGCCACTTACTCGTTTTGATAGCTCTTCGGCCGTCGGACTGGCGAGTGCTAGTCCAGCAAAAAGGAATAAAATGGTGTCAGCGATTCTCATTTCTCCACTCTGGCTTTTGAGATACGGAGTTCTTGTAGGCTTATGGTAGTTGTTTCTGAATCCGTAGAAGGCGGAGAAAATATCACCAGTTATGAAACGTTATTTATACCAGTCTACGTCATCACTTAAGCATGCTGATGTCAGATCCAACCTGACCTGACATGTGACTGAACGTAGCCGCTCCTATTCTTTCCCTAAAGAACGATATAATATTCATCTAATAGATGCTGGAAATTCAAGTAGTTAATTTAATAAGTGCAGTTGTTTTGGATGTTTGATCTTGTCATGTGTGAAAGGTCATATGACACTAGAAAATGCTGGATCAGGGTCAACCTCAGATGCTGATTTACTCACGACATGGGTCTGTGCCCTGGAATTCCCTCGTACAGTGACATATATTAAGCACGCTGAAGGTTTTGATTATAAACATGAAAAATCTACTGGTGGACCTGCTGCTATATTTTTCTTCGCCGCCGGCCCCTTGATGAAATTGGGTGTGAAATGCTAGCCAAAGTAGAGAAGCATGCTCCCTTCTTCAAATATGGAAGAAAAAAAAAGGACCTTCTGACGTATAGGAAAAAAATTGACCGATTGTGGATTATTCTCGGAACCCTACGTACCGGGAACTTTTGGCGGAAACTTTTTCGGACGGTTGTGTTTGCGATGTAAACAAGGAATATCACTGCGAAAAGTACCCGATGATTTTGCCGAGATGGATATTAAAGTGTCTTGTTGCCGTAGACAGGTTGGAATTTAGAAAAAAAGCACAATTAACATAATCAGTACGAACAAGCCATATCATACCGGATTTCTCTGCCAGAAAAAAGCATTACTCTTGCACAATGTCACCACTGGAACTTTTTGCCTTAAATTTTGGTGTGTACCCTCGTCGGGTTATCATTTACTTGAGGGAGAAAGGCATCATTGGGCTAGATCAAATAAAAGTCACGCCAGTGGATCTAGTGGGAAATGCTCCAGGGAAGCCAAAAGGGACATCGCCTATCCTTCGGCTGCCCGACGGTACTTTCATCAAGCAGTCAATCGCTATATTGGATTACTTTGAAGATATTTGTGATGATCCACAAGAAGAATGGCAGAATCAGCTTGCCAGTGCCGCCAAAATAAAAAACATGCGCGGAAACTCAGCTGAGGAGAGAGCTCGAATGAGAAGCATTCTCGGCCTCGCCGACGAAGCTACATCGCTGTTTGCTTGGGGCTGCCACAAGGGCTCTCATCTTTTTACCTCGTTGGAGCCATCGGACCCGCTTGGTGCGCAAATGGCCATTGAATCGAGCAAGAAGAATTTGAAACTGATCGACGAATATTACAAAGGTGACGGGCGGTTTGATGACTGGGAGTCGGGGACACCAACGATTGCAGACTGTGTTTTGTTTTCTCTTTTGCAGTTTGCTTACGGATTTTATTCTTTTGATCTGCTCCAAAATCCGGAACTACCGAATCTCAAGACATTCTACGACAAGTTCGGGAAGAGAGGGAGCGCAGCGATTGAGGAGAATCTCTACCCAGAAGACCTGAAGGAGTTGGCAGGAAAGTGGCGATTCTAGCTTTAACATGAGATACGAGTGACAATCATTGAATGGATGACAAGTCTAAAATTTTACAGCTTGCATGGTAAAATTTGTACTTTGTTTATGTAGAACACACCCAGCTCTAAAAAAAGTAACCATTATTCTAGAGAATTTACTTTATATTAACTCCCGGCGCTGTGAAAAGATCCGTGAAAAGCGGTCTGGTCGAACTGTGATGTAATCATAAAGGAGCCATGACCAAGGAAAGTCGGATGGTTTCATCTCGCCCATAACTATGTAAAATCGTTGATGATAGGTACCGGGCACTCAATAAGATCGGATACAGAAGTCTTATAGGTGCGCTCCACAATTCCAAGAGTTTCGATGCTATAGCTAAAGTCATGTGAAATCTCGGTGCTATTATCTTCGAAGCGGTCCTTGTTCATCCAATGGTCATTGATGACGTTTCTCTAGTGACCTGAGAGTTAGAAGAACATTTGATCGAAATAGTCGATCGCTTTGAGCCCTTTTCTAAAAATTGCTCATCGGAGAAAATAAGTTAAGGTCTTGATCGAGAGCCTTTTGATAGAAAGGCAAGGGCTAATAGCACATGCGCTGTACGTCGACTGGTATGACCGGCATGGATGTGATCATGTTCGGCATTTCACTGTAAGAAAACACCACTCTAGCTGAACAAGTCTAATTCGAACCAGCCTTCATAAATGGGGCAGCGCAGATCACCTGCCCGTAGACCCATAGCCGTCTCAATCTTCTCCTCTACACAATCGCCGTGGCTAATAGGCATAGTCCACTTCGCCCACTTGTCAGCGGTAGTGCCATCCTTAAAGCGGTACGGGCTGACTAAACCGGCGTTGGAGAGAAATTCATTGTCTGGTGCGACCTTGTACATCCACCTGGACGGCGACAAGGGGCAGTGGTTGACAGCGTCGAGGATCGATCTACCCTGGCTGGTGTCATCCCAGTTGCGGGTATATATTTCATAGCGGTGCGAGGAACCCTGATCGAAGCGGCGACAGGCTACATGGAGGTGGCCGAGATGTTGTGAGGTCGTCAGTTCAACATCAGTAGTCAAGACTTTAGCCAGGGTCGCCGGGTCGTTCGGCTGGAGGGCGGGTTCTTGATTATAGGCTTGCCAAACTGCCTCTGCAATCTGTTCTTGGCCTTTACTTGTGGGGTGGAAGATTTTCATGATGCCAGATGGGATGCGAGCGGGGAACATGTTGATGTCAACAGGTTGCTCGTCAAAAGGAGGCGCCACCGTAGCATTCTCGTGAACGCTGGCAAATTGGAGCATTCCCTCGGCCAAGTCCCTGGCCTCGCTTGAGACGTTGACGTCGAGGTACTCGCCACCATCCTGGAGCTGACCATTCGGCGTGTAGTATTGGTGCAAGAAGAGACCGAGCCTGTCTTCGTGGGGCCGCTGCGGCTCTACGAAGCGTTCTTCGCAAAATCGATGTGTTTCAAATGTATTGTCGTAGTCGATGAACTGGATCCTGGAATCGTTGAAATTACCGACAACTTCCTCAATCTTACGATTTACGTCAACGACAAGCTCGTTGAGACTGTGCCGCAGATCCTTGGTCATCTTGGCACCGGTACCATTCTCTGGTGAGTGCTGCCAGTAGTTCCACGACACAGTGTCACACTGGTCTGAGTTGGCATTAAAGAACTGCGCATAGCCCGTGACAAATATGCGCAGATTTTGGTGGTGTGGTCGGTCCATGAATGCTTGCAGCGCTTTTTGAACAGCTGGGGCAAGAATATTCTCGGTGGCATTTCGGGAGCTATTTAGTGTGACCTTGCATTCATTCGAGAATACACCTTTGAAGCGGTATATGCAGTCATTGACGAGAGAGCCGAACCCAACATCGTTCCCGCCGACCGAGATGGTGGCCTGACGCATCCAGCGAGTTAGCGTGAGCGACTGAGGTTGTCAGGGAGGGAAATGGGTTGGACAGATAGGCGGGGGGAAATGAACAGAAAAAGAAATTTACCAAATCTACGGTCTCGTCGAGATATGATGCCTGTTGCTCGACTTCCTCGGCCACAGCACCTGTACAGGCTTGGAGTTTCTCATCTTCCATCCGTCCTCCGCCGATCATCTGCGTAAGCAAAAACGGATAACCTCCGTCGTAGCGGTGACATCCATCAATATGGAATGATCCAAGCTCGGAGCCAGCGCCAATACCGGCAGCAAAGGAGTCCCCAAAGGCGACATAGTTGGTTGCCTTGGGAGCCGGCAGGGTCGTGGTGCTCGGGTTATCTCGAGGAGCCGGGACAGCCAAACTGGCCGACGCATATAAAAGAAGGAAGACCAGCGAGCCCATTTTAAACGGGCGGGGAGTCAACATGCTGAAGACGCTTTTACGATGACATATAATAATGATCCCTGAGGATCATCTTCAAATTTGGCGTCGGCAGTTAGGAGATTAAGCGATATATTTTCGTTATCATAGCGCTGTTGTGATTTGACTGTCAGTCCGTTGCTGTAAGCAGGTGCGCATTGTCTTTTGCCTAATCCCAACAAAACTTGGTGGCGCGAGACCTTCAGCTGACCAGAAATATGACGCTAGTCAGCTTCACGTTGCTCGTTGCAGTTGACCACGGACGTTTCCTATTTGAAGGGAGAGGAATGAAGATGCGCCAATAAAAATTTACCGATGCGGCCCGGCGGTGATCATTGCCATCTCATTGGGACCTCTAATAACGGGCGTGCATTGGGACCCCAACTTGCCAGTAGATCAAACTGACCAGCAGCGTGGTGTTTGTATAAAATTCTCCCGAGAAAAAAAAAAAAATTGTCGCAGAAAACAACTCTGACGTGATTTTCTCACTATATTCTCAACTAAAGAACTAACGGGATTGCTATTTATTTCCTGGTATTCGTAGATATCAATCACAATTAATGCGTGCTAATACTTGTGTTGGTGTGCGCGATCATATTGACAGCTCAGTACTCTCAATGTGTTTAGATTCACCTCGGGACCTTAAACCTGTCGAGGTTCCAGGACTAGATTCAGTTCTGGGCACGCAAGTGTGAACCCGTCTGCCAAGCCGTTCACAAATGCTTCAGGTGTCTGATCCGGCGCAAATTTAATGTCATATTTGTGCACAATCTGGCTAATGACGTATCGGATCTCCATGAGTCCGAGCTGCTTTCCAACACAAGAATATCGACCTAGATGAACAATATTAGAAATATTGTGCATGACTTGGCGCCGAGCACCGTCATAACTCACCAATAGAAAAGGGGGCAAAGACGGATGCATCTTTGACCAACTCTGGTTGCGTCGTCCATCTCTCTGGAATGAATTCATTGGGACGTACAAAGCACCTCTCATCTGATATAAATAAGATCAGAATATGCACAATCCAGTATCAAAAACAACGGAAACTTACCTCGATTCAAGGTATAGCTAGGAACTTGGACAATGGTATTTCCCGGAATGAAGGTTCCGTTAATCTGCAGACCCTTTTCTGGAGTAATTCTCTGTACTCCTGAAGGAATGGCTGGATAAAGTCGGATCGATTCATCAACAACTGCTTGAAGGTATTTAAGCTTGGCCAATGCAGTGTTATCTAGCTGTTCATTTTGCGCAAAATACTCATCAATCTCCTTCTGCAATTCCTTGTACACTTTAGGATGCTTTGCTAGATGGAAAAAGATGCAAGTCATGCTCGCTGAAGTCGTATCGCTAAGTGTAAATTGTGAGCAAATATTGCACTGCATCAGGGCAGGCTTCTTACCTTCCCGCAACTACAATAAGGTGAGCATCTCCAAGAAGATTATTTTCATCTTGTTTTGAGGGATTTGGAAGTTCTTTGAAAGGCCCGAGGACCCAAGAAAAGACATCGGGAAGGTCAGGCTCGTTCTTTTCGCTTGTTAGTCAATATAAAATAATGCCTCTTGGAGCTATTTCACCTCGATTCTGTGTTTGACGTGATTTGAGAGCCAGGTTTGGAATTGCTTAATCTGGGTGTTCAATAGTGGGATGTTTTTGAGGAGGAGATAAGCCCAGGGTGTTCGACCGAATTGTGTGCCCCACAGGGTAGACTTTTGCGTGAGTTCCATGTAATAGTGTTTGACCCCATCTTTAAGCATATTGAAGCTTTGACCGAAGGCAAGATCGCCCATAACATCGAACCCAAAAAAGTCTAGCCATAGTGATATGTCAAACGGCTTTCCGGAACGCTCCTCAATCTGGCTTAGTAGCTGCCGTGTATATTGGGCAACTCTGGGCTCATAATCTCTAAGAGCTGACAGGTTTATAAGAATTTATATTCTCGTGTATCGGCTGGCAGACTGCTTCGGGATTCTTACCTTTGGCATTAAATCCCCTATCCCAAAGTTTTCGTCTATACGCGTGCTCTTTCTTATCTCGAGTTGCGTGAAGGGAAACGAGTGGCTGAAATACGTTGTACCACGGGCCCTTGAGACAAGGAGAGGTGTTCGAATGAAGAGCTTCAACGGCAATAGGACTCGCAATTGACAATTCGTTGGGACCTATCGTAGTTTTTAGCAAGCATGCACTTGGAGTAAAGATGGTATAATCCAAGTACCTATTCTTAGTATATCACCATGGATTTTATGTAGGTCCTGAACTTCTTTGAACAAGTGAAATCTTTTCATTGATATACCAACTCCGTAAAAGGAGGACAGACGAGCCAGCGACGGCCCAGGGAATCGACACAACGGGTGCCAGAAAGCCCTGTAGGCCATCATACTGGTGTATATGCCGCCAACAAAAGCAAGGAAGAGCTTTGATGCTGCGAATAAGCCATCCAAAGGCTCACCGGGCCCAGGAGGCAGGTAAAAAACGTAGCCGCAGGCAAAGCATGTGTAAGACAACCCGAAGGCAATAACCATCTGGTTAGAATAAATGTCCCATTCACCGCGTCGGAAAAGTCCGAGGTGGAGCAGGGCTCCAACTACAGACGCAGATAGGAAGACAGAAGGACTCTGCGGATCAAAATGCAACACTTCCATTTTGGTGGTTACGCTGGATGTTGGAGCGCTCATGATTGTAGGGGAACCGGGTGGTATTTAACCAAACCATTGAATTGGACTGGGCCAGAAACTAGCAATCAAGCCGAATCGACGAATTAACCGAGGCGTAAATCTAATTTAGTAGTGATTCCATGAATTAAAACCCTATATCTCCGCATGATGGTTTGGAAGGACGATAGCTATGATCGTCTGATTGAATAGGCCTTCTCCGCCCAGAGCACCAGCTCCTTTGACTTAAACTACGATTGATAGAAAGCACTCATCATCACCCATTTCTTCCGCCTACAAAGGGTGTCATTTTTCACTGCACTTTAACATTGTATTCAATACGTTGCATTTGAAACTTCTATTTCTTATCATGGGAGGCACTTGCACATGTGCTGCGCTACTCCATGTTTCGATGCTAATTAGACACGGCTTTACCCCGCGCCAGATCATGACATTACGACATGCCGAGGGCCAACTTCCAGAACCATACTAACCACGAGACTTGTATAGTTTCAATTTTCAGCTAGCGCGGCGTTCCCGCAAATCCGGGCACCTATCACCGCTTGCTATTTGAAGCTGTGTTCCATCAATGCGCTCCCATCCATTCGGTGGCTAGGATGGAGTTTTCATCCATGTCATTGTATCTCTGGATGTGTCAGGATTTTCTGAGAAGTAGTCTTTTGAAGGATGACACCGTTCCAAAAAGATGCTAATTTTGTACTCTCTGACCAAAAAAAGTATTTGTTGGTCGGGACCAACTCGGGAGCATTGGTCAAATGCCTGCCCGTTTGGCACCATCTTTTGGAAGTCGTCCTATGGGCCTCGCACACGCAACGGACTCGCCAAAGGCAAAAATATGGAATTAGGACAAAAGAAAAACATACAGCAGCGAGGATTCACCGGTCGTCACCGACCGGAGTACTAATTCACCACTTCTTAGCTTGACTATACTTATTATAGCAGCTTTAGCGGACTTATTATAGTGAACTCTAAAGCTCGAAAAGCCGGTCTCGGAGCATTACGCCGCAACTAGCCACAGTTTAGCTGCTGGATATACAGAGTTGAAAGCGCGTTTGCCTGAGTGCAGGTTCGCCCTGTAAGACTGCACCCAAGTCAACGGACCCCCACGTGGCTTTCACATACAAAAAGGAATTCAATGCTTAGATAATAGAGGAATTTTGGTGGTAAAAGTTACGGGGGGTTCCGTTGAGGGGGGCACGCGGCGGCCAGAAGAAATGACCCACCAAGATGATTGACACAAATAATTGAGCATAGTAAGAGGGGCTGGATATGTAAATATGATCCACTTATTCAGTCAGCCAACAAACATTGTCACTTGAATGGGTGTTTTGGTAGGCCATTTTTTCTGTCCGCCACGTGGGGGGTCCGTTGACTGGGGTGCAGTCTTACGTTACCCAGCTTTTACTTGCATTCTCAGTTCAATTGGAGTCACGTGGGGGAGGAGGGGGAGGTGGGGGTTCATGGACAAGGGTACGGTCCTCAATTCCTTCCCCAGTCTAAAACTTGACCACCACCACAACAGCAACGTCTGCCTCGCCATCAATTGTCCGTTCCAAGCCTGTCCGTCGCCCGTCCGCTCGCCGCCGAGACAATTGCGAAATGCTGCCTGCTGCTACTGTCATCTTCAGGGCTGGCGCCCGCCAGGATGCTCCCCGGGCTATCTCTCGAGCTCTCTCGCGCGCAGCCGCACAAACCTCGATCCGATGCCTTAACCGCGGTTTCTCCACCACTGCTACTCGGACTCTGGCCGCCCTTCCCGTCTCTCGAGACCGCACACGTGAAATCGTCGCTCATACACTCAGCAATATTGGCAGCAAACGGGAGGCAGCAGTAAGAATATCTTTCTACAAGCAATTGTCTGTATCTCATCTGCTAATTGGTCCTAGCAATATCTAAAGCTCTTTACCTCGGTCTCTAGCCAGCAGTTTGCTGTCATCAAGGTCGGCGGCGCCATTCTTCGCGATTATATGGACGATCTTGCTCGATCAGTGTTAGCCCTCTCATCTCTTGGTTTATATCCAATTGTTGTTCATGGTGGAGGTCCTCAGCTGAATCAATTGTTGGAGGATGCGGGCGTGGAACCAGTTTTCCATGATGGCATAAGGTTTTCCCCCCAGGTTTCTGTATTCGTTTCTTCAACAATTAACTGAAGTTTAACCAGAGTAACCGATGCGAAAACTCTTGGTATTGCTCGAAAGCTCTTCCTAGAAGAGAATCTACGACTTATTGAGCGCCTCGACTCCCTCGGCGTTCCGACACGTGCTATACAGGGAGCTTTCGGGGCAACCTACCTCGATCGAGAAAAGTGGCAGTACGTGGGCAAGATCACCGAAGTACGAACACAAGCCATCGAGAGCAGTATATCGGCTGGATATGTCCCTATCCTTACCTCAATGGCTGAAGGGGATGATGGTTGCCTCTTAAACGTCAATGCAGATGTTGCCGCCGCTGAACTTGCCCGCGCTCTTAAGCCCCTGAAGGTTGTCTATTTGTCCGAAAAGGGGGGCCTTTTTAATGGCGAGGGTAAGAAGATCTCACAGATCAATCTTGATGAAGAGTTCGATTTCTTAATGGCGCAACCTTGGTGTCGTTATGGAACTCGTCTCAAAATTTGTCAAATCTCGGACCTCTTAAACGACCTTCCCCGAAGCTCTAGTGTGGCCATTATTCACCCAAATGATCTCCAGAAGGAGCTTTTTACTGATTCCGGTGCTGGTACACTTATTCGCCGGGGAGAGCAGACGAAAATTGCAACCTCCCTTGATGATATCGATGTTGAGAAGCTAAAAGCTACCTTAATCGGTAACCATCCGGGTCCTGATATCGAGGTTATTATCGATCGATATATTGATATACTCAAGGAGAAAGAGTTTATTGCTTATTATGATGATAGTATGCAGGGCCTCGCTATTGTTATGCCTAAAGACGAGCACCGACCTGTGCCTACACTTACTGTCCTAAGTTTTACTAAATCCGGCTGGCTTAGCAATGTCATGGAGAATGTTTTTGCTGCTATTAAAAAGGATCACCCTACCTTGGTTTGGACTGTCAGTGGGGAGGATGAGAACTTAACCTGGTTCTTTGAAAGGGCTGAGGGCAGCGTTCTCCACAATGGCAATGTCCTCTTCTACTATGGTTGTGACTTGCGCTCTGAGGCTCTTGCCCCCATATATGAGGACTTTATGTCCAATAAACAAGTCACGCTCAGCGACGGCACCTTTCAAACACTCCTTCAAGCTGCTTAGACTGCTAGCGCATCTTAATGCTTGGGGTATTTGTGCCTAGTCTATCTTGGCCCGCTCATATGATCAAGAGCTATGTGGCAACGCTATCAACACCAATACCAGCTATTCTGCGGACATGAGGCACGCGTCCGACAGGTTTTTCTGCGCGGGCGAGCTTCACCAGATCTCAGTAACACATTGCTTAAATCTCAGCAAATCTCTCACATAATCCCCGTTTGAGAAATTGGTAACCGGAAGCGTCATGGCTACCAAGAATACGATCATCTATAAGAATCTGCTGTTGGAAACCATCTCCACGTTGGCGTCTTCAAAACCTTTTCTCAGGTAATTATTGACAATACCTAGAGCCGGCTTGGGATTTATAGCGTTCTTATCCATCATTTCGTTGGTTACCGAGATAGTTAGGTTACTCGATTATCTGTATGCCTTTTATATCCTGTACTTTGTTTCCTATGATACTTGGAAAGGACTGAAATTTTCTCTTGATATGACCGTGCTGAGTAGAGAACTAGCTAGCTGAAATCACCTTGACTTGTAATTGTTCCACAACCCCATCCGTCTGCAGAAAGAGGTGAACAATCAACTGTATTGTTATGAAATGTTTGAAGCGGAGGATACAATCAAGGAATTGTTTGGCCTCGGGTGCTGATGCAATCGAATTCAAATCTTCATCAGTTACAACAATCGCAAGAAACAAATTCGTTAACAGACATAGGCACTAGACAACTTGCGAACATCTGAAAAACACGCTAAGGCAAGGAGCAGATGGGCAAAAAACAGTGAATGAGAACATGCATCGCTTCAAAAATATTGAACTGACTCTGGACGCTGGGTAGATTACGCTTACTGCAACTGTCGTATTGTTGTCGGGCAAGATCATCCCATAATCAATATCAACGACTAGACAGTCTTGACGAATAGCTTGAATTGGTAGAGTTCAAGGATGAGGCCGGTACAACGAAAAAATAACAAATAAAATCCGATTAAGATCAAGATGGGATCAAGTAAAATTGCAAAAACAAACTGCGTAGTGACGTTGAATTGGCTGAATAAGTAGGAGCACCAATCAATGTGGGATCTGGAAGGGATGCTTAGGCGGGTTCGGATAGTGGTCATATTAACACCACCTATTCCTGGTTATCTTCTACCTGAACACTGTCTTCTTCATTATCATCTCCAACAAAAGCAGCCTGGGAAGCGGCCTGATATTTCTATCGTTTCCTCTTTTCGTAGCGTTTCTTCTCATTCTCCTTGTTAACGACTATCTGACAAGGCCTGCATCTCTCGAAACCAGGTCTTCCCTCTTTATGGCATCTCTCGCAAATCGGTTTCATTCTCTCCAGACACTCGGCGCACCTTGCTTGCCCTGGCACAATCTGTCGATTACAACCATCCTCGATACAGTCTGTTTCAATGCCACCTTTTCTCTACTTTTCTTTCTTCTCTTGTGTCCTATAGGCCGTTAAGCAAGGAGGACATAGCCGTTTCTCACTGTAGCAAGGTTCCTTGCATTTTTTGCATTCCCCAAGAGGCACTCCTGTTTCGCGACTCTCTCGGGCCAAGGCCGTTTTTTAGACGTCTTCTTCCGCCTATTCTCCTTATCTCTCTTTTGACGACATTCAGCGAACCTTGGAGAAAAGTTCTCTCTGGGTCGGGAGCAATTCTCTTTGCATATTTTAGCCGCGCGTGCTTCATCGCGTTTCCTTCGAGACTGATCTCTGATTCTTTTGTTTTTCCATTCCCGGGCACAGTCGGCGCACTTCTTCAACTTCACCCTGCTTTAACTTTCCACATCCCTCGTTGCAGTATTCGGCTGACAAATTGTTTTCATGAGTGCATTTCTGTCTCTTGCAGGGCCTCATATGATTGTCGTACTCATTTTCCTGGTCTCTCTTTCTCTTGATTCCTACGAGTTGAGGGATGACATCAGCAACTTTAGTGCTGCCGTTGGACTTGATTTGTTCTGCTCTTCCACGCTTTTGAGGTTTTTTGTGATCAGCACGCACTTCAGCTTTGCCCTTGGATTTCTTTTTTCTTGGCTTCCGTTTTGGAATGCTGGTCTTTGCCAACCCCTCGATGCCAACGCCGATGTCAATCCATTCTTCATCTTCACTGCGACTCTGGTGGCGAGTGGCCACTCCCTTCTTTTCCCGCGCCCTCGGCTTCGAAGCACGCCTTTGGCATGGGTTGCACACACCGATTCTAGTGCCTTTGGATAGCCTTAGTTTGCCGCAATCCTTGCAAGGCTCTTTACCCAAGATGATCGGTCCTCGCTTGTAATGTCGACGGCGTCTGCGGGCCTTCCTCTGCGCATTCGCACGCTTTTGAAAACACTTCGCGCATCTTCTTAGACTCCCAACTCGGTCTGCGTCGCACCCTTATTCAATACAAGTGAGTTGAACCACGGCAAAGACCGAAAGGCTTCCTCTGTCTGTCCTTCGCACTCTGGGAAATGTATATGCTGCACAGCGAATCGCCGTGAGCGACGCCTTTGCATTTGACACACTCACGGACATTACAAAATCTGCATTTCCCTTGGCGGTTCACTGCTCCGTAACCTTTGCAGAAAATGTTTTCCCTCTCATTCATCATTACAAGCAGCGCCAAATCAAGTTTTTTTTTTTTGCTGCAGGCGCTGCCAGCAAATTTGTTGAGAGCATGTACTCGCTTTTGGCATCGCGAACGAAACCACGATTCGCGTTGAACCTCGACAGGAGTTTCTTCGTGCGACTGTTGAGCGTTGATATAAGTTTCTTCGTACGCCTTCTGAACAAGTAGTGTTGCGGCTGGGTTGAAATTTGACTCAGTGAGGGTGACTCTCTTCAATATCAACCTAGGCGCCGACATTGTGTTGTATGCGCTCATCAGAAGGTCATACGCCTGCCTACCTGCGCAGGTCACGTATATGTCCTCTGATTGTGCACGATGTGCCTTGTCGGCTAAATATGTAAACACTGAAAAACAGCTTCGGAAAAACTCTTGTTGCAAGAAGTAATAACTTGCAGCGCGGCACAGAGCTATATGCGAAGCAGACTCATATTCCATCAGCTTATCCTGAAGGAACAACTGACAAAGTTTCTCCTCGCGAGCAGACTAGGCACGACGAATTAGATAGTCTCTGTTGCCGACGACATCTTTTGGCGTTTGATCGAAGAGCTGGAGAACCGACGTGCTGGCGACTGGTATTTTAACTTTTCCGTGGTGGTACTTCTGCTATTGGGTGAATAGAATGTCCATCAACATCATCGCATCCACAATAGCATCATGCCACCTAAAGACTTGGTCCGAAGGGTGGTAGATGCAAGCAACATACGCTAACTGAAATCCCGACAGAATTGGCCCAGTCTTTTGGAACCATTGCAACGGGGACATCTAATTCTCAGGCGCCGGGAGAACGTTAGCAGGGTTATATCCGGCGCGCTTGATGTTATTGCGATAAACGATTTGATCGTAGGGGATTCTGGACCATTCAGCCATACGCATATCGGGATGCTTTGTCTTCAGCGCCTGCAACTGGTCAACGAGCTAGTGCATGCTGTGGCCCTAGGGTTTATTCATGGATGGTGAACCGAAAGCTCTGCGTAGTGCACCGCCTCGAAATTTGGTCAAAGGCGCACCGCAAGTCTTAATAGCAAGATCCCACAGTTCTTTGACTGTTGCAAAGTTGTGATGAATGTGCCCTTCGATGCCAATATTGCGGTCTGCATCGATAATCGCCGCTTGGACTACAAGAGGGCCCATAGCCTCAACATCGGTGCTAAAAACACCTCAGCGATAACGAAGCCAATCATAAAACTGAACCTCCTCCTTCGTAATGTCCAAAAGGGTTGTTTTTTTTCATCTGCTAACCATCGTGCGGCTTCATCGGGAGTTCTGATGTCGCCATCCAACCGCCGATTCATGTTTTTTTTTTTTTTTTCGACGACAGTTCTCACTGATGACCAGAGGACACTTATGTCCACTGCATTGAAGGCATGGTTCCAGCACAGATGGGTTCCCATGGCCAGTGAGTTACCGCAATTAGGAGTGTTGCATACATCTTGCCCAGCTGTCGGCGCAAACCATCTACCTGCGGAGAACATTGAGTGTATCGGTTGACGAATTCCTTTGCAAGTCTCATAGATCATTTCCAAGATCATCGTCCTCTGAGATAAGCCGCTAGCACTTTTTCCAATGCGTGGGCGTATCGTGGTTGTTCTCAGATTAATAATTTTGCTGGAACCACAACTCAGAGTATCCCATGCGCCAACGCATCTAACACCTGGGCGATAATGTAGTATACCGTCATGCTCCGAGGAAGCTATTGGGAGTTGTTTGGTAGATGGTTTTATAATTGGATTTAACATACCTAGTTTTGATAGATTGTAGTCATAAATGTCTTCCTCGCTCCTGAAGTCGGCTTCGCTGCGCAACTGAGTATATCAGTTTATACTTCCACAGGAGTGACATTTCAAAAAACACTCACCCTTTGTAGATTTCAGTGGATTCGTATGACGGATTGCGGCGCGCCCCAACGTGTTGACAATCCTCAGTGAGACCTTCGGGCATTGCCAGGGTCGATGCTGAGATTGTCGCATCGGCACAGATGTCAATATAGGCGAAGTTCTGATCGGTCATGGTTCCCCTCCCCATTTCTTCTTTTAAATCCAACCTTCGGATAGATAGGAAAGAACTCACTATCAGCGCGTGCTGTGCGCCCATGTGCATCAAGAATGCGTGTCGAGCCCCCTGGCCTTGGGTTATGGAGGGAAATGAGCGCCCAGAGAATGGATATCCCGTTGCATCATGGGCCTCAAATTGATGCAGCTTCAAGACGCAGAGTGTGAAGGTGTCTGAGTTCGCTTGACAATCTTCGTGCAAGCAATTCCAGTTTTGATCAGTGTGAAAAGCTTCCACATGAAGCTGCAAGGAAGTTGCTTGTAAAAGTCGCCTGGGGCAGTATGGACAATTCTCTAGATCTTCTTCGGTCACAGGCAGAACGGGATCATCTCTGACCTTAGCCGACTGTGACATTGTGGCAGGGCAGTGCCTAATGTGCTTCATGCATTCAGATCGGCTGCTAAAAGCCCTTTTGCATTCATCAATTGAGCAGATGTCTTGCAACACCATGACGTCTCCCTGAAAATTTATGTTTATGGTAGAGTTATATGATCAAATGGTACCGTTTTAATGTAATCTAGATAATTATTCGAGAAGAAATCTAATAAATAGAATTAAATAAATTACTAAAAAAAATATTTATGTAACAGGTGCCGTGGGTACTGTTATAATCAGATGTATTAGACCCAATGAATGCGGCAACTGCATTCATTGCTTGATCTTTTGCCTCAGCGGTAACTGATCTTTGTCCCCAGGGAAAAGGTCCTCTCCCTGTATTACAATTTAATATTTATTCTACTTTTTAATTATATATTCTTTAATTATTTTCCTAATTAACGATGATTATTTCATTCCCTTCCTTAAGCGCCGACTAAGTTAAGTAAATGCAAATGCTTCCTGTGGAGGTTTGAACTTCCGATCACAGAAGCTCAAACCTCCATAACTGGAACGTGACAGGGTTTCCACGATAGATCAGCCGAAGACCGTGGACCCTTCGGGCGCCGATGTCTCTTGGCAGTAAAAGTCACGTGGGGGTTCGGTTGACTAGGGTCCCGTCTTACATACTTGATAGTGGGGTGGAGGGGCATAGTGCAAGTACCCCGCCATACCCCCGGAAAAACCCTATGCCGTAATCCCCCTCAATAGCTGCTCTGACGCATCTTTGAGCAGCCGCGCCTTTAAAACTTTGTCACTTTGTCCGGATTTTATCTTTTTTCTTTGCAATCACAGTAACAGTACCTACAACAACCAAACTTGATCCTGCGCAATATGACTATTACTGTCATTCTTGGGGCCCAATGGGGTACGTTTCTCTCCCTCACCTGGAATATATCCTTCCTCCGCACCCAGCCGATATTGGTTCGATCTTATTATACTGACCAGGACTTCTACAGGCGACGAAGGCGTAAGTACTCGGGGAGAACTCAACACAGCCAATTACACCTGGGCACTAACAATATTGTGTACTTAGAAGGGCAAGTTGGTTGATGGACAGTGCCAGGAGGCGCAACTCTGTGCCCGAGCCGCGGTAAGCAAACGCAGGCAGAATCCGGTCGACAACCGGTTCTACCGATCCCTAAAACATCCCCAAACGACAAATTTGCGCTGAAATACCTGCTAATTAATGTTAAGGGTGGGAATAACGCTGGACATCTCGTGCGGTTGGTCGAACGCTTTCTATCTATCGATATATATATATATATATATTGTGTTGCTAATAGGTTCAAAGTGTAAATGGAGTTTCGTATAGGTAAGAACCAGCATACATGGAAGGACTAGGTGGTTGCTAATATAGAGGCAGCTTTCACCTCTTGCCCTCTGGGCTGATTAACCCAAAATGGTTTGCCAAGGATAATGATCGTTCAAGCTGGCAACGGCGAGGCTGACAAGTACTATAGCATGAACTTCATTGGTTCGGGCGTAGTCTTCCACGTGTTAGTCTTCATATAATCCTCCACCCCTAACTCCACTACCACATCGATATCTTATTGATATCTTGCCTGGCTCACGCCCCTCAACCGAACATGCCAAGAAGACTAACTCTGTCCTCTAGCCCAAGTTTCTTCCTCGAGCTCGACGAGCTCGAGGCCAAGGGCCTGACCGCGGTACATGATCGGATCTTTGTTTCTGACAGGGTCAATGTTCTCTTGGACATGCACATTGCAGTGGATGGTCTCGAGGAGAGGGAACTTGGAGGTTCGTCTCGTAGTTTCCGACATTGTCGTTGAGGAACAGCAATTAACATCTACCCCAGACGCAGCTATCGGAACAACAAGACGCGGTATGCTACCCCTAGGATTCCATGCCGGATTGTCCTTTTCTGCTTCTGTTACCTCATTGCAAGCATTCCCAAATCTCAAAAGCGGGGACAATCTCGGTCATCGTCGTGCTAGCGACGCTATTTAAGCAACGAGGTTTAACATCAGCCATAGGCATTGGTCCGTGCTATCAGACAAGCAGAGCGGTAAGATATATTCATGAAAAGGGAGCGGGCTGTGCGCTAATTTTCCCAGCGAACTGGCATCAAATTGACTGATGTCTTCTACCCTGACCTTTTCGAGCAGAAGGTGAGGCGCTTAGCCGATGGCTATCAAAAGCGCTTTGGAGAACTGTTCGAATACGATATCGAAGCCGAGCTTGCTCGTTTCAACGAGTACAGGAAGACGCTGAGGAAGTACGTCGTGGACGGCGTGTCCTTCATGAGATCCGCACAGCAGAGCAACCAGAAAATTATAATTGAAGGCGCAAACGTAAGGTTGTTATTCCAAGACTAAACGAATAGTACTGACTCATTGGTGGAACGAGCACCGTGCCCGTGGTCTTACAGTCCTCTTTCCTAGTCCCGCAAGGATTCTTAGCTCGGGGCGGGACATAGTGCTCGTCTGAGCAATCACTTGCTAGCAGAACCCAGCAAGGGGTCTGTACTGTAACAAGCTGTGCATTATGTTCACGCCTCGGCAGGATTCGGGATTCATACGGAGATTTGGCTTCTACTCATCTACTTGTTGGCTATCGAGCGTGGTCAGTGGAGTTAATGACAAGTTTATGTGAGGATGGCGCCCTAGAATCAACTCAGAGCAGACCCAGTCATGGCATCTTGAGGTTCAAACCAAACTGCTCAGAAAGTCTGTCTTGAGATGATCCCGGGGCTTCATTTTACGTCACACCTCAGCGTCATGTGCGATGTTGGTAGATCGGCATTAGTCAAATCTTCTGTGAAGGAAAGGGGTTCTGGGACCTGGCGCTTGTGCTTGTTCCCAATTGAACAGGCACTGATGCTAGATGTTGATTATGGCTCTTACCCAGTAAGTTTTCGTCAACTTGGCCTTTCAGTTTGCACTAGTACTCATAATTAACTACAGTTCGTCACTTCCTCAAGTACTACGCTTGCTGGTATTATTGGTGGACTTACACTGAACCCAAAGAATATCACAGAGACGGTTGGAGTGGTCAAGGCTTGTATGTTGATTGCTCCAAGGCTGTGATTCACTGCTGACTGGCAACAGATACCACCCGTGTCGGGGCGGGGGCCTTCAAGACTGAAGATACCGAAGAGTACGTCTTAATTATCATCTTGAAGCCACTCTGAAGCTGAATGACAACATCAGGATTGGTACCAAGCTCCAGGAGATTGGACGCGAATGGGTGAGGCTGTGAGCGCCTTGGAAGTTTCGAGCCTCTACCGCTGACAAGACTTAGGGAACGTCGACTGGCCGCAGACGCCGATGTGGATGGTGAGTTTTCATCATAGCTCTTAGCTGCTAGCTAACTTGCTAACCGTTCTTAGGCTCGGTATATATAACTTCAAAACCCTGAGTAGTAGGGAACACAACTGACAGGTACACAGACCTTGTTGTTATCAAGTACAGTAACTCGATCAACTACTATACTAGCCTAAATCTCACAAAGGTAGACATTGCATATGGAATGTTTGTTACACGCATCAAAACGCGCTAACACTCTATAGCTCGACGTTTTGGATACTTTCGAAACGATCAAGATCGCCATCGCTTACAAGATCGACGGAGAGGTCAGTGATGCCAACGAGATCATGATAGATTGTGGCAACGCTAACCGTTTGGACAGGAATTGGACTCTTACCCTGCGGATCTTGACATCCTGAACCGAGCTGAGGTGGTTTACCACGAGATGCCAGGCTGGCAAAAGCCGACCACTAACGTGAAGACCTACGACGATCTCCCCAAGGAGGCCCGTGATTACGTTGAGGTGAGCATATTCACTTGGGCTAGCATAACGAACAGTGGCGCTGACCCTAGCAGTACATCGAGAAGTTTGTTGGAGTCAAGGTAGGTGGGCTCGCATACTGACCTGCATCACGATTGCTAAAGTTAAGCAGATCAAGTATATCGGCACTGGTCCTGACCGTGATGCCATGATCCAGCGCCCTTGATTGCGCGAGATAGAGGAGGCACCCGAGGCTTGACTTGGATTGTGCGCAAGGAGTGTTGGCTGCTGAAGCCATTCAGTGACCTGAAGAAGGGTGCGCATTTAGAGAATAGACTTGGATTTCTCACAGGTAGGCCATACCTTAGACTACAACTGATAGCTACTCGGACACCTGCCTCCTTCTATGGACGTGCTGTTGGTTATAATTATCCTGTGTGCGAGTATTATCGTTTTATCACGGGCTAGACTTGATTTATGCTCTCTGCGCCTGGCTATGGCCTAGCTATGCTACTATGATCAGGCGCATATGACTGATGCGAGGTGCTATTAGGATTATGCTATTTTCAATAGAAGCTTTTTGGTTCCTTTGAGAAAAGGAACAGCTCTACAAGGTCGCGAGACCGAGGAGAAGCCCTATATAGATTTTTAAGTCCTGTGGTACGTTTGTCCTCGTGCCCACTGTGAACTTTGAAGCCTAAAGGCGATGCAAAATGGATACCTTGATAGAAATGGAATACAATAAATAAAATCAGAGCTTTCCAGCCGGGAACAGTGCAACAGGTGTTGCTTCACTCCGTATACTTGAGCCCATATGCTTCTCCATCGACTGGATTGCCTTGAAATGAAGCCCGAGTTTGGATTCTCAGCCAGCGCTCGGTACAGAATCACCACTTCAGCCCTGGTTTTGTGCAGTCCGCTGAGCCGCAATCGTGACACTAGGAAGTCGTACTGGACGCAAGGGGTGCCTTTTACCCAGTGTACATAGACAGCATTTTCGTGTTCCTTGACAATCTGAATGAAGATCGCTACCTCTGAAGGAGACTAGCAAGCGCTATACGGAACCCCTTGCAAGCTGCTGCTTCCTTGTATAAGAGGTATTGCTCGGTTCAGCCCTTCATGAAGTCCTCGAGGCATATTCCGTGGCTTCAGTGCTGCTAACCCTTCTTTGGATCCAACGCGTGAGCGGTATTCGTGGTCCCTTGATGGGCTCAAAATGTCGAGAAGGATTATATCAATAGCCTCAGCGAGGGTGAGGATAGGCAAGAAGTAAAGCGGTGCATCTTCGCCTAACTGCGGAACTGGGAATGGAAAAAGAGAGAGCACTGCTATCTCTAGCCCAGTGATACCAGATCTTTCAAGTCGGGTGTGTACATGCAATGGTCGCTTCGCGCTCTTGAGGCCGCATTTGCATGTCTTGACCGAGGTGCGGTGCTGCCCTCCTCGAAGACGGATACCAACAGTACCTGAGTCAGTGACTGACATATTCGCGGCTTATCCAACGTAGTGGGGATCCTTGGCTGAATCTTGACAGAAAGCGCGAATTCCATGCAAAAGATATGTGCCCACCACGCTAGGCATAGTCTTCAAGTTCTCACTTAACGGGAAGTACTCCAGTCCGGAAAGAGTATCCTCGTGAGAGGTCGGTTGCTGTCCCGCGGCGTTGCGGCACCGATAGGATCTGACCAATGGATGCAGCAGAAACTCCACTAAAAGCGTGCGCAGGTGATGATTGGCTTGGCACATTGTAACATATGAAACCAAAATGGAGACTATTCGTAGTTGTTTACGTCGTACTTGAGCGCTGCATCAAAAATACAGTCGACGATGGCCATGTACTAGGAATCATGGCGTCTGGCATATTCTGCTATAGTCTCGGGCATATCGTCGGGCACTGCAATGTCAGTTGTGTGTTAATAGTTTCATTGGATAGCAGCTTCCGATCCCACTACAGATGCAAATTCTTGGACCTGATAAGATGAACAATTACCATACTCAAATGGTTTCACTTTCCATAAAAAGATCAGATGGTTGGCGAAATGCTCTTTGTTCATTCATAGTTTTCGTTGAATCCGATCTTGTTTGGTAAGCTACTACTCTATCTTCATATTGAAGAACATGTATGTAATCATAGACTGGATGCGCGGAAGACTAATGTTAGAGCCATACTCCCCTATACCCCCTTCTTCTCCTCTCGCAAACGCTCTCTGACTTCCATTAGCGCCTTGCCTAATCTATTTTCTCCCCAACGCTCTGGATTCTGAAGCGCCAGGGCCTCTGTGGAAGTATATCCAATGCCCCAGACATCATCCTGAGAGGATGCTTCAGCCAGAACCCGAACGCCAGTGCTCAGCAAAAGGTTTTTCAGGCGCCTGTTCTGGCTAAACTTGGCCATATTTCCGGCCACCACGACCTGGCTCTTGATTTCATCCCAACTAGCGGCTTGGAATCCTTTGGTCAGCCTACCTAGTCGTTTCTGCTCTTTTGGGTCGTTCGCATCAAGTATGTCCTTCTGTGTTGCAGAATCGTGAAATCACCCGGCTTTGCAGTACATCATGAACTGCTCTGAACAGTTAAAGTACACGGGTTGCCAGCCCTCAGGGTCGCTTTCGTCAATGGGATGTCCGACAAGGCTAGACATCTCAAGCTTGCTGACGGTGAATTTGGCCGGATACCACTGACAGAACTCGCCGTAGTCTTCGTTGGCTTTGAAGAAGAATAGGGGCCCATCCTTCCCATCCTTTCCATCACCCGATTGGGGTAAGGGGTTCGGTGTTTCCTTAGACACTCCTCTGGGACGCTTTGATCTTGCTTCCTTCATTATGACGGTGCACGATGGAACTTTTTGAAATTGTGTAGGCATGTGGGCTCCTCTATCTGAGTGTGAAAGAGAAAGGCAAATAATGGCCTGCATGCAGCCACCAAGGGCGAGGCCTACCTCTTTTATAGCACCTCAATTACAAATCGGTGACTTATTGGGACACCTTGCGAAATTTAAGTTCATCTTCAAGATTAGAGATTTGATGTACATGATGTTGGGGAAAAGCTAAAGTTAAGTTTGGGAGTCAGAATTGGCCAGAATGCTCATAGAGGTGTCCATATAGGTTAATTTTGGGCTGCTTCATAATTAGTAAATACATGCGGATAAGTGCTTCCCAGACTCTCCGGTTTGACAAAACTTTAAAGATACATAATGCAAGCATGCTGACACGGGAGAGCGTATGCTATTGTTTTACTCAACGTGACATAACTGTATATTGTATATATTAGGAAAGGAAACACATTTAAAGATGGAAGGAAGAAAATGAATTTGTCTTGGGCAAGTTATTACACCCAGGTACCTTAGAAATATATACCTTTCTTGATCCTCCGGCTGTTTAACGAAGCATCACGATTTGATTGAGTGAATCACACATTATATCATTTTTTTATGTAGACGAATCACATTCGCTATATCGGCTTGATTCAGTGAATCGTATCTAAATCCGATATTATAAAGGCTTTCCTAATGCGACGTAGACGACATAGCGATCGAACACAGCCGTCGTGCTGGAGGCCACCAGGAGAGGCTCGAGTCATTTTTTCAGATCCTTTTAGGGATTCTGTGTTTGTTAGACTGGCGATAGACAGTGAAACAAAATGGAAATGTGGTGCTCGCAAGGGATGTATGTGATCATACATGTTAGCGATCACTGGCATAATTGCCAATCGGACCGGATCAGACGGCAGGCAAACCCACCTTTAGGCGCCTGGACGTGTTAGATTAGGATTGGTTGCCATACGTCCGGTGGATGAGAACTAAACACAGTGGCTTGGCTATCAGGCTGTGTCTGCAGCCGAGTTAAGCAAATATCGGCCATGGTGTGCAGATCGCATCACAGAGGAAAGTCGCAATGTTTTATCGGATTAGAAAATTTTGCACATTGTATTGATCTGTATCAAGTATTTGCATTGGATTTCTTTATATATTGACCCGCTGGAATTGTTGCTCAAGACAGAAAATTCTGTTGCAACAATAATGGGAATACTTTTAGTACTGAATATGCAGGTCAGCCTACCTCGCAACCCTCCCAACGGGGAAATGCTTTGATTGAACAGTGCCACATGCAACTAGCTGCGGCTGAGGGAGACTCCATTCTTCAAATACGCGTATTACTTTATACGTCTTTATTCCCTCCTGGCTTCTCGTTTTTTTCTGTCTCATGGACCATTCCGGTAGCAACACCAGCGAAATGTCACGACCACGCGATTCCGACGGAGTCTCGTTGTGTTCTGACACAGACGAGACGCTCATGAACCAAGACCAAGATCAAGGAACGTTGCTATCTAAAAATGACGACATCAAGGTTCAAGATTCGTTGGGTCGAAAGTCCATCATTACAATGACAACACTAAATGACTCCCCAACGCAGGGGGAGCCCGCCTATCCGTCCATACGATCGCAAATTCTTTTTGACCTACTATTGACCTTACCCGCTGTTTTATTCGCCATATATGCTTTATTGATTGCTTATCATGATGGCGAGTCCCTCAATGCGAAGTCAGTCTCGGTCCTAACAAGTGCCTCTAATTATGGCCCTACTGTATTCCCAATCGCCTTTGCAGCCGTGGCCGCAAACTTCCTCAAGGCCATTGCGGCTTGGAAGCTAGAGAGGGGAATCGACGTGCTCAATCTAGAATCGCTCCTGCGAAGTCGAACCGTCTTTAGCTCAATTGCGTCACCCATTTCCCTGCACAATTTTAATTATCTCAATATACTCATCATGGCCTTTTGGGCATTCTCTCCTCTTGGCGGCCAGGCAACACTGCGAGTAGCCGGAATGGGGTCTTCAACCGACAATTGGAAATTCTGGTACTTGGATGTCCGCAATGATTTGCCTTATGAAACCTATCAAGAGACTATGCTCTCATCTGAGCAAGGCCAAGCCATCGCGGCATTTTCGGCCGCTCTTTCCAGTCCAATACAAATTAAAAGGGCGAAACAAGATATTTTTGGTCATGTAAAAATACCAATGATCGAACCTTATTTAACCAATGGAACTGCGGATGAGGATGGTTAGTATCAAGTCGATGATGCCAACACGACAATCGACTACTCTGCTCTCGCCGGGCTTCCTATCACACCGGACGAGGGTTTTGAGCAACATTCAAATTACAGATTCCATTTAAAAACCCAATACATGAGCACGAAGTGTCATTTGACCAACAAGCGCCACATAGAATCGGCTGAGTGGGCACAGTACGTTTCAGGGCGGCCTATTGAGCGCCCGTTCAATTATTCAGAGGAAACTACCCCAACAAAGACAAACTCGACTTTCATAACGGCCTTTAGCAACAACAGGACTCTTCTCGTCGAGTCTCCTTCACGGTCAAACTTTCCCGAACAACCTCGGGAATTGATCTTTACATCCTATACCGAACAGGCGAGAGTCATTACGAATGCAACGTGCTCGCTAAGGACAACCCAAATCGAACTGGAATTAGTGTGTGAGCAAGCAATATGCAGTGCCAACCGAATACGACCAGTCAAGGTATCGGATCGTGATACAATACCAACGGTTCTCGATGGTAAAGAGAACTCTGATTCATCTTACCTGATTTCTCAATCATCTGCTTTCCTGAAGGCATTCATCAACTCCTCAATTGCCGATCTGGATGTCAATCCTATACAGGCATATTTGATAGATCCCAGCTCTCCATTTAACCCTCCCTATGATTTATCATTCATTAGCCACTCCGACTTTTCACTACGATTTGCACGGTTGCTCAATACATTTTGGATAGTTAGCGTAGCCCCAGCAGACGCACTAAACAACAGTACATTGCAAGAAAAACAGCCCAACAGCGCCGATATGGCGGAAATTGCTGCTAGTTACCTCCCGACAACTGGGACCAAAATTACCAGTACTCAGTCGCTCAAAGTTAATCGAGTCTGGCTAGGTGTGCTCATGATTGCCTCGCTCTCTATGCTAGTGGCTGCCCTGGCAGCAGCAATCCTCAATACTCTTCGGCGGGGGCCTGATATTCTTGACAACCCAATCCGTCTCATGAAGGATTCTCCTTATATGCAGGCTGGGGCAGCGACCACCTCTATGGAGAATGGAGTCGACTACACGCGGAGAATGAAACGTGTCCGTATATGTCTAGGTGACGTGAAATCCGATGAAAATCTAGGTTACATTGCTATTGGGACAATGGACGAAGTCATCCCATTGTCCAAGCAAGACTACACAAGACTGTATAGATAACGTCCAGGGGGCTTCAGTAGGAAGAGGAGTGGGAGTGGGCACTATATCATACTTGAAAGGAACTTGTGTCACAGCAAGGCACATGAATACATAATACAAAATCTATCCTGTGAGAAATAGTACTTTTTACATCCTGTACACATAATGGGAATCGTCATTTGTCCCCAATCACCTCACACGCATCGGGTTTAGAGTAACTAATTCAATTCTTTTCTGGGTCAAATATGCCCCTTTGGTCATGGTATTTAAATCGCTGCCAGGATATTGCCCATTTCCATGCAGGGTACAAAAACACTCGGCTTCTCATGGACATGCCAAATGCATCAAACAAAATATAAACTCCAGTTGTCCCAAACGCCATTTCCTTTTCCCAAATGCCCATGCCATGCCATGTCATCTTTTCTGCTTGCGCCTAGCCCTCTATTGTATGTGTCGGCCGTTTGCCAACATCATTTCGTGTCGGGCATATACAGGTATTATTTCGTACACTTCACTTTCTGATGCCTTGCATCACAACAGGTTCCTCCTCACAAGCTCGCAAGGCCGCTACCGACACAGACTTACCAAGTCTCGGCAATGTAGCGGCCTTCATCCTTCTTCAGCTGCCAGAAGCTGCGAGCCTCCTCGCGCTCCAGATTGCCCTTCGCAATAGCCACATCAATCAACGCCTCTTCGACGCCCTCGCCCATACCCTTGCTACTGCCACAGACAAAGACACGTCCGTCAAGCGAGTTGATAATGTACCACACGAGATCCGCTTGGTTGCGCACCTCCTCCTGGACATAGCGACCAGTACCAGCTCGGCTCTGCACAACTCTCTTGACTTCGGACTCATGGACACCCCACTCGCCATTGTAGATTTCGTCAACAAGCGAGTCGCGGATACCCTGCAGAACCCACACCTTGTTGGCACAGTTGGCTTGCTTAAGACGACGCTGCACAAAGCCCCGGAATGGAGCGATGCCGACACCGGCGCCAATCAGCAGCATCGGGCCGTCCGAGTTGAACTGTTTGGCCAGCGGGTTCGCCATCAGACCCTTGAACATTGGAATATAAAACTCGGGAGACTTTTCTCCGGCGTTTTGCGCCCGAATATACTTGCGAGCCTGTCGCTCAAAGAAGCCTGAGCCCACACCGGTGCGGCAGCCACGAATCCAATCCATTGACTCGTGGACGGTCACGGCAATCTCAATCAGACGACGCTGAGCGTGGTCACGAAGTTGGTACGACTCAGTAGGGTCATTGGAGAGGGAGTAGAAGCGGGGCATCAGCGGCTGGAGGATGGAAAGGATCTCGTCCAGAGGAGGGTGGGAGCTGGGGAAAGCATGGAGAATCTGGGAGACGGTGACGTGAGGACCAGCTCGGAAGTCGCAAAAGACGCTTGAACCTTCGTTGGAGCATAGGTACAAGAGAATCTTCTTCTCGTTAGCAGCAGTGGCATGCTCGGCAAGCACACGAAGGAGCTGCTTAGAGGGAGAGTAGGATTGGATATCAGAGCACCAGGTGAGAAGATCCCGGCGGGTAGTGACGAGCTCACGGGCTTGATCCTCGCCCCAGACGGTAGGCCAGCGACCTCGAGTAGTCTTCATGAGAACAGGCCTGTCGCGCAGGAAACGGGGCACCATGAGGCAGTCAAGAATCTCTACCACGGATGTCTCACAGTTGGGAGCCATGACACCGATGGCACCACCAACCTTGAAGTCGAAGACCTCCTCCGGAGGGTAGTCTGTAATGTCGAGGTCAAAGTGGTAGGTACGCTTCTCGGCACCAGGCCTGGTCAGCTCACGAGTGCTGTGGATGCGAGCTGGATAGACACTGTGAGGAGGATGAGGCTGAACAAAGCGAGGAGGCTGGATGGAGGTGTCAACGCCCTCGTAGCCAGGACCAGGAACCAGGTAGTCAGACTCGGCCTCAGCCTTGGTCTCGGACTTGGCCTCATCGAAGGCAATGCCTGAATCGGTATGGGTCAGGCTAAGGGGTCGAGGAATAGTGGTAAACGAGACGGTCTTCTCGGGCATGTCAATTATGCCAGTCAACTCAGTCGGGATGTTGTCGAGCTTGAGGCAGAGAGATTTGAAAGCGTCGTTATCGGGAAGCGCAATGTCCTCGTACTCGACATCCCGGCGACGGGAGGCGTTCAAGCAGCACCCAGCAGCGCCACCACAGCAGCGACCAACAAACTCGGCGGTCGACTCGCCAGTGATGCGCTGAATGTCCCGAGCGCTCTGGGCAATCAGGCGAGTGGAGGCGCGACGGCGGCGCTCCTCGGGGATAACAGGCTCATCCTCTTGGCTATCAGAATCGTCCGAGTAGGTGAGGGAGGGAGCGATGGAGGGGGCCGATTCGGTAGGCACAGGCTCGGTGGCGTCGAGGGCGGGGTTGACGATGCCCTCAATGGGCTGGGGAGCGGTAGCAATCATTGCAAATTGGGACCGTGTGGTAGTCGCACACGGAAATGGAGGATAGATTGTTGCAGACAGGAAATGATGTGGTGAGAGCGCGTCCTTTTGTTTTTGCGGTGGTGAATGTGTATGTTGGTGTAAGCCCCGCGCGTGTGTGTGTGTACTAGTGGGTGGCAACGTCAGGGGCGCATCAACATATCGGTGTAAGAAAAGCACTCGGTAAAAGGAGGCGTATATATAAATATCAAGGGCGAGGTGAAGTGAGATGCGATGCGATTGATAAGATGGAAGCCCCAGGAAGTGTGGAATCGAGTCTCTGTTGGGAGGGAAAAGCAAGACAGAGCCGGAAGCGGGCGTGTTGGAGGTTTAAAAATTGAGTCCAGAAGACACCCTGATGCAGGCCAGAATAGGATGGCCAGTAGTCTCAGCCCCGGCAAAGTTGCAGTTCCAGGCCCAGTCCCGGGCGTGTGGATTACCTGGGGGGCGTGTGGGCCGCCTTGAGGTGTCTGGCTTTGGGCGCACAGTGTGCACCGGTACGTACCTCGGCAACCTATCCTCCCTCTGCGCGCGCGCCATTATTCATTATTTCCAAGCATGACGTTTTGACTTTGCAGAATGCGCCGTGGCAGACCTCATGGGTCCTGAACCAAGGGTTCAATATCCGAAGACGAGGTCATCGTCCTCCTTCGCAAGTCCCCGGTTCAGAGCCAGGGAATGTCCAGGAAGGAGCCAGACAGAATGGAAACAATCGTCCTAGGTCGGGCCATTTCGTCTTATCACGTCCTCTGCGTATCCCATCCATCCATCCATCTACAACCGGCACCGACCGAGACCCAGCCGTGAGCGGGCCGGCGTACGGTCGGCGGGGACCACCGGCCGAGAAAGGGAAAACGAGGAGGAGCCAACCAAGAGAAGAAGGACGAGAGGAGCAGTGAGGAGCATGAGGAGAAGGATGGCTGCGCAGCATCGCATCGCAATCGCGCATTCGGTTCTCCGCGCTGCACACGTGCCCTTCCCTCGACTCCATCTCCTCCACATGGAGCTCCTCATCGGAACTAGTGACTGTCTGCACAACAACAAATCGAATTGCAACCGCCACCATTGGCGAGAGCGCTGGCCGTTTTGTTACCGAACTCACATATGGCCGAACTTCGCTCAGTCTAGCCAAGTTTGGGTTTCTGTCGTCGGCGAGAATTGCTCCAAATATCCTCAATCGCCCGGGCACCCCCCCTCAATTCTTTCCCCAGTTTGGCCCGCACAGTTGGCCGAAGAAGCTGGGAATTCTGGGGAGAGGAGGAGGCTTTCAAAAAGCCCCCTTCTTCCTTGAGGCCATGGCAGCTTATCCATCCATCCAATCCATGTCCAAACGGCCCATGCCGAATAATCCACCACACGGACACGCTGCTGGCTATTGGCCACACATGCACTCACGCACGCCGATTGCGCCATGACTATTATCAAAGAGGTATTCAGGACCTCAAAAGTAATAGCTCACCATTTGATAATCAATTCTGAAATCTGCAAATTGGCGCGCATAATCAATCGCCCTGAGACACAATCCCGCGAGTGCCCCAAAGCTAAATGTGCATGTTATGCATTTCCCGATACAGTGTGCGTGCCCATGCCCAACTGTCCTGCAACCCTCCGATACTAGGACGATGGATGACAGACTCGTAGTGTCTGGATGATCTAATGATTGCCGATCCCCTGACCCGGGCTCTGTCACTCCCTACCCTCTAACCGGCCAACACTACGGCCGCACCAGCCGACCCCTGCTCTCCCACCCTCGCCCGCTCGCGCACATTTTTTTTTTTTTCGTTTATCAATCATTCAGCCACTTACCACACAAATTAATCAATCAGTTAATCCACAACTCCAATCAAGCCATTTGGTCCATGGTCTCGGCAGTCTCCACACCACGTCACCAGGTCCGCCCCCAATGCCGCTCGCCACTACCGCAAAGGGAAGAAGACCAAGAGTGGGAGATGCACCGTGTGTGTCCCATCGTCATCATGAGACTCTGGAGAACTGGGGAAGTTTCCCGACGGCAGTCTACTTACCTCCCAGAGAAACCGAGAGACCGTGAAGTGTCTGGGAGGCTGTCTGGCAGCGCACGCTCATCACTGGCTGGAGAATCGCCCGGGCAGACCCGATTGACAGCCAAGGCTCAGCCGACCGGCTGCCAACCCTGACCAGGCTACCGGGTACTAACCATGTCGGCCACACTGCCATGAGCAAACTAAGCAATTAACCATGAAACGCAGTCGTCAGATCCCACTACTGGCACAGACAACAAGCCCACGTACTCGTACTCTCAAAACGCACGTGGGTGGTACGAGCCGCTCACCTCTCGGTCCGGGTCGCCCCAGCACTGGATGACGAGGGTTGGTCTTTCATATGTGTTTTGTTGAGTTCAGTTGAGCGGTGAGTCCTGCCGCCTCTCACCTTGCAGACCCCTGAGTCGTCCTGGATGCGCATCCCCAGGAAATCTGCAGGCCGGAAAGGCTCGCAGCTCGTCCTTGTGGTGCGCATCACAGATCATGGTCACACCACCTGGGCCGCTGGCGGAACCGAACCGGTACCACGGCGGCAAAGCCGAAATGGCTGATGTGCGTGTAAAGAGTTGACAGCAATCTGTTCAATTGGGGATGGATGTGATTGTCCCGATTTCTCCGTCCGCGGCATCCCGGGAGACGTTTCGTAGCCTTCTTTGGGTCTTGACTGGCCCCAGTTGCTGTCTGTTCCTGACCTCCCTGCTGCTCCATTGGCCCCAATTTTTGCCGGCTCTCTGGTCCATCAACCGCGACGGCAATTATCAAATTGTCTGAGCTTCTCTCATGACCTCCAAGTGCCATTTGGTTCGAGGCAGGCACGGGGAATCTTCCCGGGTAATATTAGATCCCTTGACAAACAAACTCTTTCGAATTGTACTGTATGTGCCGCAGAAACCCCATCCAGGACGACCCAAAAAGTGGCGCACAAAATACATGGTTTCTGCAGAATCCGAACCGAAACATTCCGTGATTCATGGCTCGGCGAGGAGAACAACAAGCAAGCAGCGTGCCCAGACACGGCCGACCACCCCCGCCGATATACCGGCCTACGTAGCCAACTACGGTCCCGCGAGGTTTCGTAAACGCACAAACCAAGTTTCGGGCGGCGTCATCACGGAGACGTGAAGAGCAAACACGGGCCAGGCACAGTATGGACCTAGGTCTTTCAGACGGTATTATCTTGCATTATCAGTCTGCCGGCTTTGATCCAGAAACCCTCCCCGCAAACCATTGCCTCACGCCCCCCCCTTCTTCTCTTCTTAGCTCTCACACTTAACCACAGTGCGTACAGAGAGCATAGCAGCGTCAGCAAATGATCTGGACTGTAAATTTTTTTCCCCCCTTTCTTTTCTTTTTCGTTTGCCAATTCTTCACATATCCTAGTTTGACCCGACTCAGGGCACCGTGTGTATCTCCCCGATTCTTCCGCCCCCTACCCCCCCCCCTCCGATGAACGGCAATTCTTGCCCTTGCCTTCGCCCCTCCTTCATAGATTAATTTATTCTATTCCGGAGTAGTCTCTGTCTCTATTTCTCCTTAACCCTTGCCCGTTCCTACTGGAGATCAATGGGGTACGTCGGCCACTCGTCACATGTTCTCCCTCGATGCCTCATCCATGTGGTCCAGGTTTGTTGGCTGTTCTTGCGCCGGTGCTAAAAATGGCCTTTGGTGAGCTTCGACAGCGTAGGGGTTGAAAATGGACTGCACCGTGCGCTAAAGCGGCAGATGCCTTATCTATTATCCATGGGTATGACAGGGCTTGAGCATTTCCTCGGGCATGTCTCGTCATGTAAACAATGGGTAAGAAAAGCCACGGCTAGGTTTCTGTCAGTCCTCGTCTCCGGTTGGCCCCAACCTGGGTGTCATGGTTGGGTTGCCGATGCACCCTTGATGGCGTGATGTCGATTCGACCTTGAAAATTTTCCAGTCTTATTTTTTTTTTTTCTCTGGTACATTGGTACGGTACCGAGTACGAGAGGCAAAGCAGCATGCGGGCCTCTTGTTGGTTCATTCTGCTAGGCTTGGAATCCGCGGCTGGAGGAAGGAGAAAGAATTTGGCTCCGCCGGAACCAAGTCGGCCAATCGGAATGTCCCACTCAAGACCGCTTGGACTTGGCGGGTTATCTGATGTCCTCAATCTTATCAATCCCATCTAATCTCGGACATCAAATCAAACTTGAACAAAGGGGGGCGTGTGTCTTGTCTTGGTGGCCAACAAAGACTGAGACACGCTCTCTGTTGGGAAGTCAGGATTTTTTTTGGGACAGAAGAAACAAGATGCCGATCTCGGAGGCCACGGCCGCAGGCTGTTGCTCTCCCACTCTTCACCTTGCATTTCCCTTTTACACCAAAATACAACTCTTGTCGGCGGCAAGCAAGCCCCCCCCTCGCTCCTCCACTTCCTCTTCCCCGCCCTTTTTTCAACTCCCAAGGGAAATCAACTCCACCCTGCCGACATCTCCGCCGTGTACCGAGCGGACATGATGCCTTCCCACCGTGCCCGTGTCGTCCGCCCAAGCTAACGCACGGGTCTGCAGCCCCGAAGCAATAGTGCCCAGTCGAAGAGGGCCTCGGGCTGACCCACGAACGACGCGTGACTGGAGCGTCTATTGCCAGACAGGGTCGTCTGCAGCGAACCCAAAGAACGCGCAGCCTGTAACAAGCCTGGTCGGCGTCCATGTCAGCTCTGCGCCTCGCTGCCTTGTTCGTGTTCTGGTCTGTCCGGCTTACATTCATTCACCGACAACTCTCAGCACTGCCCCTTGTCTTTACTGTGCCCCCCCTTTCAAGGCCAGGCAAGCTGAAGCATAAACTACATAGACGTACAGTGCCGGCTTTTGCTTTTCCTTTTGGCATCGGTTACCTGTCTCATTCAAGCTGGCCACCCCCCTCGCGTAGTGGCCCAGGACGTTGGGTCGGGGCGTGAAAGCCACGATCTGATAAGATACAAATCTTTTTTACTGTGGAGAGACGGGGCCGACTGGGCTGGGATTGAGTGCCGCCCCTAGACTAGGGTTCACTTCCTGCCATCAAATCCCCTAGCGTAACGATGGCAAACATGTCGTGACTTGGCAAATTAGTGTGTGTCATCGCTGTCAATCTTGTCCCGTGCTTGTACCAAAAAATACTTGCTTTTTTTCTTTATCCCTTGTAAATGCCATGGCGCAGGTCACAGTCAGAAAGAATTCTTACTTGATCCTCCCCCTGACCATTCATCGCCGGGGGGGTGCAGGGCCGGCTACCAGACCGGAAAGTCCATTTCCTCCATACGAGCTCGTCCTTCGTCTCGCCCCTCTTGCTGCCATTGTAGTTGCTGCCGCCGCCTTGCCCTGGCCCTGGCCGCCTCCATCTGCCGTTGGCTGTCCTCGCTTCCGCTCGCATATTCCAGCTCCAGTCTAATTTCACCCTTCGTCCTCCCATCACGACGCAGAGTCTGCCATTCTCCAAGCTCAGGGAGCTGCCCCGTCTGCAGAAGACTACGAAGATCGATTTGTAGCTCCCCGATCAGCTCAAACATTTGGCCAACCCAAACCCCCAGTCTCAGGTAGTTAAACATTGGCGAATCGTCCACCTCAAACCAGAATTCTTCATTCCTACACTAGTGTTAGCGTCCATGTGCAATTGACTTTCCAGAAGGTCCAAGGGCGCCCTGTCAGATGCCCACACCAAGGCCGATCCAGATGGACGCCGCCTCCCCTGCAGGCGCCCCTAGACATCGCACATCTTTTGACTCACCAAATTTGTTTCGGTGTCGGTCTCTTCAGTGGTTTGCTGCGCTGCACGTCGTGCCCATACCACAGCACGCACGTCAGCTCCTGCGTGTCACCATCCAGGTAATCAAGATATGTTTCTTCAATTGTTACCATCAGACGTCTGTTTTTCCCCTTATCATTCGGGTTCGGTTTGGCCATCACGGCACTGTTTGGGGCCGAGGTTGGCGAACTCGGATGCTGAGGATCCGACCCATGACGCCTGCTCTGTTTCCTTTCTGCCAGTACTTGGCTCGACAGGGTATTGCGCAAGCGTCCGAGCACGTCCGTTGTTTTCCGGCTGTGCATTGTAGTTACCAACGACGCGGGCCGCGAAATACCAGAGTCATATCCGGAATCAAGGCTGCTCAACCCTGATACTGACTTCAGTGGCGAGACGCAATCAAAGGAAGCGCCTGGTTGCTCTCTAGCCGACTGTCCCGTTATGGGGATTGGCGTTGTTGCTTCGTTTTGATGTTCGTTCCTCGGTAGTAGGTTGCGGGATCGGACGTATCCAACAAACTGGGTCGCAGCATGGTCTGGCAACAGGTCCCACAAGACAACTGGCACGGAAACGAGCAGCAGCGTTGAGTAGCTCCGGTACACGCCCTCAACACTAACGAATTTTGCCAGGAGTGGAAACTGCTTCAGCCATCGAGCACATGTCGGTGCATCCAGATCCTGGTCTTCTTCAAGTGCAACAGTGAGGAGGACATGTGGAGCCTTTCGTTGCCCCTTTTCGTCTATGGCCAGCAATGTCTCGAGCCGGTCTTCGCTCGAAATTTGGCCATCCCCCTGCACCCTTTCTGAAAGGTTATCTGGAATGGATCCGGGTATAGCTCTTGACGAAGTTACGGAAAAGGATTCTTCATCCAGCAAACGACCGAGAGTAATGGAGGCGGTGTGTGGGTCAGGCGGAGAGACAATATATGCTGGTGTCTTTCTTGACTCTACCAACGTACCCCGAGACGACCACCGAGGCGGCGCATGTTTGAGCCGGGTTAGAATCTCACTGTGGAGCATGGCAGCCGAGAAGGGAGGCTGAGATGCCCATTCTCTCAGGACCTCAATCAACGTGTTGGTAAAAGACTGTGGTCCTGGTCGAGGCGCCCAAGTCTCAAACCCACAAGCGGCAATCGTCTCTTTTATATTGGTCGGTCGTTCAGTGAGCGGCGCCGCACTTGCTCCAGCACAGCAGTCTAACAGCAGTAAAACGTCGCACTTGGCCATTTCAAACAAGGTTTGGATTGCTGACCATTCAACTGTTGCATAGGCCCTATCAGGTTTGCTGCCAAGTGGTTAGCCCAGTTTTTGTCAGATTGTACACGGCATACCAGGACCAAGTGGACTGCCTGGCTTTGTTTATGACGCCGTGTCCTCCGTAGTACACGATAAGAAGCATATCCTCTTTCTCGTGCTCTTCGACGAAGCTCAGCGCCTTGTGGTTGAGCTTGCGGTGCGAGTTTTGAGTCGGTATAAGGAACTGTTCTGTCGAAAACCCATACATGTCCCGAAAGACATTGTGAAGTTCATCCATCTCACGCTCTACGTCGAGTTCATCCTCCTCCCAGCGAATCAACAACACCTGAACCTCACTGTATCGAGAATAGGCTGAATTTGGGAACGCTCGTTTTGCAGACTAGTACGCGTAAGTACTGTTTTTCTTCACAGGAACTTGGCCAGTACCAATTGAAGTTCGTCAACGAAACGTTGAAGATTCTCCATATGATGATGTGACTTTGTCGTGTCGTGAGTTGGTGGAAGAAGGGGGATATTGGGACTCAGTGAAAGTGATGTGTTCGAAGAGGCACCAGATGGTTGCTACACTGTTGAGTGAGAAGTTGCTTCACTAGGCTTTTTTTCGGTGCCTACCACAAATGGACTTGGAACGCTCCCGCCGATGGAACTCTGAGAGCCCTGGGCGTCTGAGCCCTCGAACCTAGTCCCAAGATACTGGAGTTCCGCCATCCGGGCGACTATGCTTACCAAAAGGTACGAGTAGGTGGGGGTCGAGTCGTGGATTGTAAGTCAAGATTCAAGTCAATGACAGTGATTATCACAGCACGAGCCGTTGGCATATTATATGATGCCATCCAAGCCCCGCACAGTTGGATAGCCCCAACAACATCACGCCCCTGTCAAGAAAAATTTGCTTCGACCTGCAGCTGGTTGCCTCACTTCATTCAAATGTAAAGTGTCGATCGATCACTAAGGCAAAACACAGGCTCTCATTTGGCAGGCCACATGTTGGGCCGAAATATTGGTTGCCTTGCATCTTCACCTCTTATCTGACTGGGCTTATTCGAATGCCAATCTGCCTTGTTCCCGTCCTGGATAAGCCACTACATTTAAGCTAGGATTGGGGCTGGTTGAAGACTTTTTCCAGGGGTGTATCTGGGGAACAAGATGCTTGGTGATGATTGGTGCGCGGATCGAGGCTTTGCTGGAAGTCTGGGGAAATAGCCAGGCACAGCGTGGGGGCAACGTGGGCTGACGTGGGAACGAACCCCTCTCGCGAACCACAGGCCAAATGGTTCGCAATGCTGTGTAACAATAGCAGAGGACTAGTCCAGCTAATGAGGCGACAGGATCTGGAAAAATTTTCTCTGCAGGAGATCGGCCATTGTCCAGGGGTTGCCTTACGACCACATCACACCACTTGGGGTATAGGGTATGGACATCGAATTTGACAACAGAGCCAAAGGCCACAAGATAGGTCTTTTCAGTATGGATGGATCTGGTTTTCCGCTAGATAAGAATCGAAATATGTTTTTGGAGGAGGTAATCACGGCATATTGTATCTCTCCCCGTGTGTGTTGTGGGAAAGGGTATGGAACAATCTCGGTATGAAGTTGGCAGGGATGACAGACGGAAACCTGGCTTGTTATGGGCTAGTTTACGCGTCTAAATCCAAACGTGCTTTTTTTGATGGCAAAATATTCACGCAACAGACGCATTTGGGTTGAACGAGAAGTGCTCATGGCAGGATTGCAGCAGCCTCATATTACCGGGTTTGTTGTGAGCGCCGTAGGTGGAGACGGTGAATCAGACAGCGCACGATTCAATGCTGATGGTGGTGGTCAGCGGCGTCCGCAGCCTTGAAAATCCAGGTGTCAGCTGGCTATTCGGATATTTTATTTCCGAATGAATATGAGATTTCACGGCCACAGTGCTTGGCCTGGGGTGGGCAAGATGCTACAAATGTAGTCGTTCCTGATTGTCTGGCTCCGATGCAAAAGTGGGAGCGGCCGATGGGTGCCTGCAACGTCGAACAATAGGGAACACAGGGGACGTTGGCCAGCCTGCGATGTCAAGCGTCGCCCAGCGTTGTAGTGACAGTGATATTTGCACCGGCACAGATGCACCATGTGCATGATCATGATCATCATTGGAATTGCCTGTGGCTGCTGGACGACTGCGGAAGAGGATGACTCCGTTGACGGGCTGGACGCTAGCGATGGACGCTAGCGATGGAAGCTCCGCGTTCCGAGGAGCTAGCGCTGTGGAAGGAATGGCCCGCGAGACTGCGAGGGGTAGGATTGGCGCAACATCAAGTGTCGGAGTCGGAGAGCGTGGGACATATAATGTGAGATGAGGTGGTAAAAATAGCGGCGGGCGCTGTGATGGAAACGAGTGAATACCGGCAGTGGGAATTTTGGTGCCGACACCCTCGCTAACGGTGCATCGATTGTTCTGGCAGGTGCGCCAACGCCAGCGCCACCAACCAACCACCACACCACCACCACGATCACAATCAAGGCCAAAAATGTCACATAACATTCTCACACCGGCATCGGCACTCACCGGCCCGACTCGCCCAGCCGTCCTGCAAGGCCGCCGGAAGCTCTGTCTCCGGTGCAGATCTCATCATAACAGTGCACTACGCAATGTGCTTTTGCGGAATGACATGGACGCTGCACGCTATGGACCACCAGAAGGCACTAGTCTTCGGATCTGGCACGTCCCGAGAGCATGCTGTCCATACAGTTTCAGATAGCTCATCATACTCTCCCTGGAGAAACCAAAACTCCACATTGAGACTGTAGATCCCGATACACGCACAAAAACCTTGTCGAGTCCGCTCTCTTAGGAATCGTAGTCAATGCGCTTGTCCCCCCTACATCCTTCACGGCCCGTTTGTTTCATTCCCCTTCTCACGGGTCATGGGGTTTGCACGAGTTCCCAGTACGAACTAGCCTATGATCTGCTGTCTCATATCCAACGCTGTATCCAGAGTTTCGCCCAGCCTTGCCTAGCCCTTTCTAAGAATATTCGTCGTGCATCTTGCAAACTCACAATCGCTTCGGATTTAAACATCTATATCGCACCTGGGAAAACGTCTTCGTTTCGTACCCTGCCTGTTCATTAGACAGGCATATCACTACTTCCAGACCGCACACCATGGAAAACCACTCAGCATTTCCCGCAACGCCCGTGGTAACGGATTCTCAGTTTCCACAGATTCTCAGCGGTGGAAAGCGGGCTACTTATTACCTTGTCATAAGTCTTGTTGTCTTTACAACATGGTGGTTCCAGACACGAAAACAGCCAACCAAACTTGACTTCCCGTTTTACAAGGCGCCCAAGACGAAATGGATATTCGATGCTGAGAGTCTTATAAAAGACAGTTACACCAAGGTAAGACTTTGAATTGTGTCCGTTATGCAAGTACCTGACCTTCATAGTTCCGAGATAGTGTATACCAGATCAAAGCCACAGAAGGTGTTCAGGTTCTAGTACCTGCCAGGTTGATTGGGGAACTCAAGGGGCTTCCGGAGGATGTACTGAGCGCTGCTGCTGCTGTTTCTGAGGTAACTATCTGCCCAATAACCTACTCACAGCTCCTAACAATAATAGTCTCTCCAAAGCAAGTACACCAAGTTTACACCGGGACACAATGGCGACGTACTCACCCTCTTAATACGAACAAAACTGACTCAAAATCTAAACCGTGTGATTCCTCAACTTAAACACGAGCTTGAATGCATGCTTGCAACTGAATTTCCAAACTGTGAGGATTGGGCTTCTGTTAAATGGCAACCGTTTAGTGTACGAGCAATCGCCCGACTTAGTGGCTACGCCTTCGTTGGTCCCTCCATTGGCCGACAGGAAAGGTGGCTCGATGTTAGCACCAACTTTGCTGTTCACATATTTACTGCATGTGTCAAACTTCAGATGATTCCCGAATGGGCTCGTCCCATAGGGCAGTACTTTGTGTCCGAGTTGAGGAGCATTCGCCAGGACATTAAGGTGGCCAAGGAGATTATCGGGCCTATCTTCGAGGAGAGATTGCAATACTTGGAAAACTCTCATGGCGGCGATGCACCGAATGACATGATACAGTGGCTCATGGAGTCATTACCAGAAGACAAGCGCGATCTCACAACGCAGGCCGAACTCCAGCTCATTCTGGCAGCTGCAGCTATCCACACAACCAACAATCTAATCTGCGAGTGTATTTATGATCTCGCTGCACACCCCGACTTTCAAAAGGAGTTACGAGAAGAAGCCTACCAGGCTCTCGAAGTTGACAATGGATGGGCAAAGAAAGAAACCATGGCCTCGTTGAAGAAGATGGATAGTTTTATGAGGGAGGTCCAGCGTCTTCGTGGAAACATCAGTATGCTCCCTTATCACTATTGCGCCAAGAAACTCGCTCACACCATTTAGCAAGCTTCGTCCGTAAAGTTATGAAGCCCATTTCCCTTTCGGACGGCACTCACCTACCCGCCGGCACAAAAGTCCTTACTCCCCAGGCTGGCATTGCCCGGGACGAGCGCTACTTTCCCGACCCAGAACGCCTCGACGCTTTACGATTCTACCATATGCGCCAGGAGTCGGATGAGGCAAATAATCGTTGGCAGTTTACATCCATCAGCGACACATATACCAACTTCGGGGCGGGAAAACATGCCTGCCCGGGCCGTTTTTTTGCCGGCAACGTGATCAAGACTATTTTAGCCTACTTGCTCATCAACTATGACATCAGGCTCAAGGAAGGCGATGAAAGACCCAAAGCCATGTCAGTAGTCATGACCAAGGCGCCATGCCCCAACGCTGAGCTCGAGTTTCGACGACGTTCGCTTGTACCTAGCTAAAACAATATAACGCGTTTCATGACCAATTGCGATAAGCTTAGCTTTGCGGTTAGAACTTTGTACATCTGATACAGGGTAGTGTCGATATTGTTTTCGGGAATGATTCCGTGTAAAAATGATTCCAAATACTTCCAACTATAGAATGTTTATTGTCGTATTCATTTAGACTTTTGATACAATGGCTTACGTGACGCTTGTCACACTGATGTCGCCAGCTGGTCCGAAGCGGACATGAGACGTTTCAACCATGATCGACCACAGAGGACGCGAACCCTCCGTCTGGTGGCGAGCGAGGGAGCCAATTGATCAATAGAACAGACGGGAGACGTGGGTTGATTCAATAAAAATAATTCATTACTTGACTATCACGTAACCAAAATACAGCAAAAGACTCCGGCGTGGCAATCGTATGGGTATAAAATCATGGAACGCAGACGTGACCGGTGACTGTGCCGTAGCGTCGCATCTCTGCTGATCGGCTGGTCGAGGGACTTGATGTCACGTTGATGCGGGTTGGTTGGTCCTTTTTTGAACAAAACACGATTGACATCCTTTGTTTTAGAATTTTGGCCATGACACCAAAAACGAACAAGATATGTACAGATCCAACCTACCCGGAACGCCCCTCGCCGTTGTGAAGAAGCCGTCAACCATTTCCCTGATGCACAAGCTGTATGACGCACATGAGTCTACCGGGAATCGCGAGAAACCTGGAAAACAGCAACCAAAGCAGACCATCTCATCCAACAGTAACACTTTTGTTTAAGCCTTGTAGCGCTGGTATTCGCCAGCAACCAAGCAATGGTCACGCTCGAAGGGTTCTGTAAAAGTGGTTAGCCGGGTTTGAGAACAATGACTTGCAAGAATAAAGACTTACCCAGGGTCAGCTGGAATTTGGGCTTGATGGACTCAGCACGCATCTTCTGGACCTCGTTGGCAAAGACCTCGGCAGCTGGAGCAGTGCTGTCGATACAGTTGGCCTTGATGGAGATGAGGACACCACCGCCAACCTTAAGGAACCATTGGGCGTTCATAGCGACAATACGGGCCTGATCAGGCTGGGCAACATCGGCAAAGATGACATCGACCATGGGGACAATCATGCGGTAACGAGCAGGCTGACGGGCGTCCTCGACGATGGGAACAACGTTGGGGCGCTTCGAGGCCATGGTAATGAGATCACGACCGGATCGGGACGAGAACTCGACGGCGTATACGTAGCCGGTAGGACCGACAATGTCGGCAACGTGAGAGACGGAAGTACCAGAGGCACCACCGAGGTAGAGGACACGAGAGCCAGGCTTGACGTAAATCTCATCGGCACCACCAGCGATGGCAGCGCAAAGCTTGCTTCGGAAGGGGTTCCACATGCGGTACTCGATCTTGGTGGTAGAGGTGGTACCGTCCTCGTTCTCGACAGTTTCGTCGACAGAGATGCGCTTCTCGCCATAGACAGACTCGCCAGGGGCGATGTTGCGAGTCGCAAGACCATCTTCCTTGCCACCACGGACAACGAAGACACCAGGGTGACGGTGAGGCTCCTGAAGAAAAAAAAAGTTAGCGCAAATCTCTGCAACAGCGAGATTACAACTTACCACAATGACCTTGGCACCGCCCTTCTGGCCAGGACGACCGCCGCCACGAGCACCACCGCGGGGACCACCTTGCAATAGTTAGCCTCGTTGTTTTAGATAGATAGAGAAAAGAATGTTGCATACCTCGACCACCACCGCGAGCACCACCGCGGGGACCACCACGGGCACCACCTTTGGACAAAATCAGCATCAATTCGCGTCAAGACAGACAGTAGAGAAGTCATTCGTACCTCGGCCACCACCACGACCGCCGCCGCCGAAGCCACCACGGCCTCCTCGATCACCGAAACCACCGCGGCCTCCACGAGCGCCGCCACGGCCACCGCGACCACCACCACCACCTCGGGGAGTGAAAGGCGCCATTGATATCGAATTAGTTCCTTGTCGGAATTGAAAGGGATTGGAAAAGATGAATGCGACAAGGAGTCTTGATCGCGAATGGGCAGAGAAGTGACGATATGGGCAAAAGCGCTGGCGGTCCTTGGGATCACGTCCAACCTTTGTTGTGTAGCCTTGCCGTTGTTCGCTGGGCCTTGGGAAGACTCTAGAGAAGAAATTTTTGAAGCTCTATGAAGCTCAGACCCACATTGCCATTGGGAAGTTTCTCCGATCCCGAAGACCCTCCCAGAAGGGTCCACTATAGAAGTGGGACTACTGCAGAGTCACGTGAAGATAGCGATACAAGAGTCAGGTGACGAGATGCACACAGCGAAGATGGAATATATCAGGGTGCAAGCACTGAATTCATAATAAAAATAGAGATTGAGTATATAGAACAATGAGAAATACCCATAATGACTCCTTCCAATTTTCTGTAATTTTTCCTCGTTTTTCCCTCGTTTTTTGCGTCTAATTTCCGTCCTTCTTGCCCACAGGGCAGTCTAACCCTAAGGCCCTCCCAAACGAGTAAGCGAACTTGTGGCCCTGAACTGTTAGGGCAAAAGTTCAGAATTTCTCAACTTCAGCCCGCCGAACCCACGTCGTCGCCGAAACCATCACCACACCCAACGCCGCCGAGATGGTGAGTCCATGGCCCTCCCTACCCCCCCGTGCAATCGCGACGAGACGCAGAAAGAGGAGGACATGGGAGACGTGCGAGTGCGATGACCAATTCATCGTCGCTGCCGCGCTGCTAGCCGGCAGATGGTCTCAAAAATTGCGTTCGTGTGCATCGCGGCTTGCACACACAAAACTGCCCGCTGCGGAACAATCCCCGGACTGACCTTGTCATTTTCGAAAAACAGGTTCGATACGCTGCCCAGGAGATCCTGCCCGAGAAATCGGCCCGCGCCCGCGGTGCCTACCTCCGAGTTTCCTTCAAGAACACCCGCGAGACCGCCCAGGCCATCAACGGCTGGAAGCTCCAGCGCGCTGTTAAGTTCCTCGAGAACGTCAAGGAGCATGTCGAGGCTGTCCCCATGCGACGATACGCCGGCAGCACTGGCCGAACCGCCCAAGGTACGAACCGATCACCTTTGCGTCATTGTGGAGGATGACGGGGAACATGATGGAAATCAACTTGCGGGAAATGTTTGTGGCATAAATGCTGATGGGAATTCTTTCAACAGGCAAGCAGTTCGGTGTCACCAAGGCCCGCTGGCCCATCAAGTCCGCCGAGTTCCTTCTCGGTCTTCTCAAGAACGCTGAGGCCAACGCTGAGGCCAAGGGCCTTGACACTGGTGCTCTGATTGTCAAGCACATCCAGGTCAACCAGGCCCCCAAGCAGCGAAGAAGGACATACCGTGCCCACGGTCGTGTATGTTGACCTTGATCTTTATGTTGTCCAAAAGCCCACTTGCTGACCTTGACATAGATCAACCCTTACATGTCCAACCCCTGCCACATCGAGCTCATCCTGACCGAGGCTGAGGAGGTTGTCCAGAAGTCCGAGGCTGTTGCCGAGCGTGAGCAGCACCTTTCCTCCCGCCAGCGCGGCGCTCGCGTCCGCAAGGCCCTTACTGAGGCATAAGCGTGGGAGGGACTAAACTGTTTTGGTTTTTTCGGGGCGGTTCGTGGCTTTTCATCATCCGGTGTATGGCAGGCTACGGTGAGCATGGCATTAAAGGGAAACGCATGCAAAATTCGCAAGGTTTCTTGACGAAATAAAAATCAAATAAGTCCTCTTTCAAGAGTTGGCTATGGCTACCTGTTGTGTCGTTGTGACCTTGTTTCTCTCTGGACGGGCTTGTGGAGTGAAAAGTTTTTGTCATTGTGGCCAACGCCGAGTGTATTATGTACTCATACCTCGAACGAATTCATGAAATCCAACAAGGCCCAAGGGCGAGCCGGCCCTGTTAAACATTCCTGCCTTGATAATAGTTGCATGCAAGTGAGTGTTATACAATTGGTGTCAAAAGTCAATTGTCAATACTGATGGGCTCAACCCCCCCCCCCCCCCCCCACTCTGAGTGGATGAGATTCGCCGCTTGGTTTTCCTTTTCATGTTTTTAAATTGCCAGCCCCACGAGGGCGATTGATTCCTGTAAACTCCGAAATGTGACCCACCATCCTAGCTAAAGAACGAGGGAACGAAATAGCCCGCAAAATCCCATCCCAATGCCCGTCGGGGGCGATTTGTTCTGTTTCCTGGTTCTTACTATGTCCGGAATCCTTGATAGCCCAGATTTTCCCCAAACCCCAATATCGTGTCCATCGTGAAAGATAAAAAAAGCCAAAAAAAGTTGAAAAAAAAAAAAAAAAAGAAGAAGAAGAAACGAGGGATTGCGCTTATGAAACCCCTACGGGTCCTCCTCAAATAGGGAAAAATTTCGAGCCTCCGTGGGCGACCTCTGAAGTGCAGGCCTGTCACGGTCTGTGTAATCCTAGGAAGCCCTATCGCGCTCAATGGTACCAGAGAAACGACCTATCCCAGCATCGACGCCATCAGATAAAGCCTCATTTAGAAGCTTTGTGCTGTACACTTTAGTCCAGCCAATGTCCATACCAAAAGCATTCACGAGCTGGAACAATTCCTGGTTTCGTAGATATGGGATAATTCGAGCCAGTAGCTTGTCACGGCAGCGTTGCATCATCGGAGAGAAGTCATGGCTATGTGGGTTTCCGTTGCCGTTGAGTCCCTGAGCGCCATCTGGGAGAATCCCGCGTGTGTTGAGAAACACGGCATCCACTGCGACATAACCGCAAGACTTGAAAGACAGAGACTTGAGAGCGTACTGCTTCTCATCACTGGATAAATTTTTAGTTTCTGGGATATGCTGGCTTAAGGTAGGGATAGTTTGGTCGTTTTGAAGCTGTTCGTCCTGGTCTCCAGTATTGCTGTAGTTTCGCTCTGCCAGAATATTTTTAATCTTGGCACCGGGAGAAAAGTGTTCGATGATGCCAGCCCAAGATAGCCATTCTGGCTGCTGAAGTGTCTCTTGGGGGAGGTTACCAACTACCTGAGGCACCAAATCGGGATCGATTGGCATGTTTTGAGCGAGATGCTGAAGCGCTTGAGTCATAGCTGGAGTGGGATTAAGAACAGCCGCAGGCCCATCGGGTGTTTGTATTACTATTTGAGCGCCATCGTTGGCCGGAAGCTGTTCAAGTGACGTGACCTGAATAACGCTCATCATATTGTTCGCCACGGGAACGTGCCCTCCTGGAAGTTGTTGGAGGGGTGCTTGCTGGGTCATCGTCGGTGGCCCAGAGAGGGATACAGTCTCCAGTTCAAGTTTTTCCAGTGATGCAAGACACATGCTACGGAAGGTCTGTAGAAACACGTGCGGCGATGCCCAGCAGTTCTTGAGTGACAAATGCTTGACATGCGGAAGCTGTAGTAGATCGTCACTATTAGGTAAGACACTGGTTGGAGACGTCATGAGCTCAGGCCTCTCAAAGAATGGAGCCGGCAAGATATAATGGTTTCGCTGATATGTTCCAGGAGCAAACTCGCCGCCGCAAATCCATTCAAAGTGGAGGCTTTCGATATTCTTTTGGACGCCGATGTAGTCATTTAGAAGCTCAAAAGCTATTCCTACAGCTTCGACGGGAGATACTGGCCAGTCCTCGACGCAGCCGGGGGCTGGTTTAGAAACGTGGCGCCAGTCTGCAATAATGCCAAGAGTAACGTGAGTGATGCTGGGAAGGCCCTCCCATAGCTCGTAACGGTTAAACATGTACACATGGCTGCTGGGAATTTTGGCGATGGTCAGAGTCGTCAGGTTGGCAAAACAGCCCTCCCGAGAGTTGTCAATAAGACCAATCACGTAGGACTGAATCATGGCACGATGGGCCCACTCCAGCTCGAGTAGCATTTCCTTTTGGGCTCGCGTGAGGCTGGCTGGAACGAGGGCCTGGCTGGCTGCATCGCCGAAGTTTTCAAAATCGGACATGAGACTGAGATTTATGTATGTGAGAGGTCGCCGTATATCACCAGCGTCATTTGATAGGATCCTCCTCTCATCGAAATCAATAGCACCCAGACTTGTGCCCTCGCTCTCCAAGATGAGCCCGATTGCTTCATTTACTTCATCGCCTTTGTAGCCTGCATCCTCGACCATTTTTTGAAGAACCTTGCGCTTGAAGCTGACTGGGTTCTCGAAAACCGGCTTCGTAAAGTCTTGAGCCTCAAGCCTGTCGGCGATGGCTGGAGTGGGGACTGATGGTTGGCTATAATCTTGTGTTGCGGGTCGTCGTCTGTTTTGGGTCCCGAACACCGGATGCCGGACAGTGGCATTGCGCGCAATGTAATCTGGACCTGATAGAAACCCGAGCCCGGCATCGCAGCACAGCCCTATGTTTGTGACCTTGACCAGGCATTTTAGAGCTTCCTTCATGGCATCCGTTTCATCGGCCGTTTGCTCCAGGCCCTCGAGGTCCGTGTATCGATGATATGTAGTGTGCGGCCAACGGTACATACCCCAGAAGGCTGGGACGGCTGCCTGGGATGGCTTTATGGGAGGATAAGCGAGGCTGTCTTCGTCGAGTTCGAGGGATAAAGCAAAGCGCAGAATATGGCGACCAAAGGATTCAAAAATGCGCATGCCATTGGAGAAGAGCGCCGAGGAGGTGCGCCTCAGGGAACCATGATCATTGTGGGTGAGATTGTTATATAGCTCTGACTTGAAGGGGACGACGACATTGCGAAAGTACTGTGCCGATACTTTGGCCTCAAATTCGCTGCAAACTAGCCGCAGGTTCCTAACCTCTTGGCGAGTAAGAAACGAAGTGATGATCTCGTAAATCTCGATAGGGATGCTGTCGCTTGGCCATTGAACTGCGAAGACGATTTCTTTCGCTTGTTGTGTTTTGGTCGGGGGAGGGGTATTGACAAATTTGTCACTGGACTCTTCGTTTATAGGCACTTCGTTCGTGGGCTCTTCGACTATGGGGATTCCGTCCATGGGGTCTCCGACTGCGATGAAATCGGGCATGGGTATCTCGTCTCCCATTAGAAGGGAGGATATAGGTTGGAGCACCGAGGTATCATGAAAACCTGACATGGCGGCAGCGCGTTGGCAACGCAAGGCGTTGATTGAGAGCGATTGAGCGTGGGCATTCGTCGGTCGGGCGGACGGGGGTTGAAATGAGCGACAGACGGAGGCAGTGGGTGGCTAGCTAAATAGCGGGGTACCAAGGTATCGCGAGAGATGGATTTTCGAGTAAGCAGGAGCGAAGATGGACAATATGTGATTGCAAAACAAGATGATTAGGCAAGTTCGTGTCTGAGCATGATGCAGCTAGGTTTGTGCTGGAGTGGAGAGAGCTCAGGCCTAGAGGGCGCTCGTGCAAGAAGAATGCGGCCTTGTCCCAAGCTGTCGGCGTGCGGGCTAGATCGGGGTTTCGGGTTGATGCGGCGAGGTGGCGAAAAAGTCTGGAGACCTGAACACAGTTGATTGCGAGGAATTGGAGAAGGCGTCGGGGGAGGGGAATTTGGCACTATTGTTGGAGCGAGATCGCCTGGGGTTGAGCGCGGGGCAGGCCAAGGCCCATTCTATCGCTAGATGGAGGACGTGATGTGTGAGGAGCAAGCAGCGTGGATCAGGGGCGAGCAGCACGGCAATGGTGGGATTGGGTTTGATGCGGATGATCAAACCTTGTGATGCAATAATATGGGCCGTCGGCTCTTGTGTTTGAGAGGAATGGATGAAAAAAAAAGAGATCGAAGCGAGACAGGTTTCGGGGCCCTGCACAGGTCACCGGATCAGAAGGATGCGTGTTCCCCGAGATCTCTTGGGGGCCCTGAAAGTTGCCGTCAGTGCTGAACGGCAGTAACCTGACAGTGGAGAGATGGTGGGCGATCCCACCTGTTTGTCGGTCTAAATAGAGTCCAATTGCGGTTCCGTGCAGTGCGAGTGCGGGCCCAGTAGCCTTCAGGTCCCTGCAACGCGGTAACGGAGCACCCGATTGATGTGGGAGCCACCATGCGCGCGCAGTGGGTGGCATGACGCATGACTGCTAAGCTTTGACACCTGCATCCTTGACTAGAGCTCTGTGAATCAGCCATCTTTGATTGCCGAAAATCAACCCCATTATCGGGTCAATATTCATCATCCCGCCACTATCTGATCTGATTCACCGGCTTCTGGGAAATCAACCCCAAACCTTTATCAACTCCATTTGGCCCGATACATGCGCATGTAAGCTGTGGGGGTGATGCTCAGGTTCCATGACCAATAGGCAATGTTTCATTTGCCTAGACTCTTGCAGGGATTGGTGGGAACTCCCCACACCGCATCCACGCGATGAGACAGCGAAAAAAACAAAACAACAGTAATCGACGTCTCCGCCAGTACCTGAATATCAGCCATTGGCCCAGGAGATAAGCTCCAACGCCGACGTTCACTTCGGAGACTAAGAGTGGTTATGAGATCATAACGTGTTTCAATTTTCTTTTGAGTAAGCGGATGAAGGCCTCCCGCAGTTAAATTTTTCTTCTTCTCCTTTTTGGCATACACCACATTAATCAAATCAAGAGCCCTAACAGTTAAAAAAAAAAAAAAATTAACAAAAAGAAGAAGAAATTTACAAAAAGCTAAACAATAAGCACCATTCTTTAGTTTAATCCGTCTTATTGTAATTTTCCCTCAGCGGAGATAGGAGAGAAATTGTGCGCCATATATTCTGCCACTAGCAAAAATATATTCAACACCACCAAATAGGTAATATCGGTATCCGTAGTTGAAAGGAGCTTGGTCTCGGTATTACTTCGTCTTTTAAGCAGCTTTCTTCGATTTTCGCTGAGGCGGCACGCATTCTCTCGCTCGTTTGCCTAGGCAAACTATTGAGGCAGCTTGCCATACTGCCGAGCAGCCAATCTTCTCATCCGGGGTCGTAACCACGTCTCCCCTGTAACGCTGAGGAGGGGGTGTTGTTGAGCACAGACGGGACCAGCGGGTGCCGCGTTGTACACATTCCCCGTGACATGATTGATCCAACCTGTTGAGGACCGGACGGATCCGAGGGCTGCTGCAGTGAGCCGGGTACATATCGTGATGGTTCATTTCCCTTCCCACATCCAGAAGGCAATCAAACTTAGAAGGGATACAGAAGTGGTGTAATTTGGATATATTTCAAGGAGATAAAGACACGAGAAGAACAAAATACTATATGATCGCTATTACAGTACACTGGTGGCATGAATTTACTGCTTTGGTATGTCATAATTATGCCCTTTGTAACGCCGGGCCCAAGCACGATTCCCTTCCCATCTTCAATCATCCACTGCAACGCTATGCTGCATGTATTCGTTTCATTTTTTTGCTTTCATTTTTTTTGTACTTAGTTGCTTGCGTAGAACCAATATCTGACCACCCTGTTAGATTACACTCTGAGGAGCCAAAATTTTGTGAGACAACTTACAATGATGCGTATTGGACCTGGAACGAGGCCTCCTTTCCTTCGCAGGTGGCTGGGGCACTTCCGCCCGCCGTTGTGACACGGTACACTTCCTTGATGCCGTCGGTAGCGCCCTCTCGTGTTGTCAGCTGCAACCATGGCACAGCAGCCTCACCATTTTGGCCCACAGGGGCATCGGAGGGGGCTGCTGACGAGCTGTTCTTCTGGCAGGGGGCCTGGCCAATTGTCTCGCTCTGGGTTCGGAGATCAAAGAATGGTGTGGAGGCGTTGGTAAAGTAATGCACACCAGATTCCATCATGGAAGCAGGGCCGAGGTTGTTGGAGCTGGAGATGTCAAAGTGCACAGCCATTCCAGGGATTTTCTCGAGGAGGTCCGGGTATAGCGCCGCCACACAGCTGGCATTGAAGAGGGTGGCAAGGGCACCGGCAGCAACAGGAGCCGAGGATGGGTTGCTAGTGTCGCAAGTATAGTTTTGAGTGCCACGTCCAACAGCGACGTGCTTGAGAGTCAGACCGGCAGCCGGCTCAGGGAGGGGCTGGGGGGCTATTGTAACATTGTCAGCACTTAATTGGAAATTGATCAACAGACCAGCTTACCGGTGGGCATCTTAGCCTTGGACAAGTCACACACGGCGGCCTTGGTGCCATACTTGGCAGCTTGGGTCTTGTAAGCCACGAGGTTGAAGTATTCAGAAAGGGAGCCCAATGAGTCGACTGCCGCGCGGACATCCTTGATGACAAGCCTGGGGTCTGTGGGGGCTGCATAGGTTCTCATAGCCAGAAGAGAAACCAGTGCGGTTGAGAAGTGCATCTTGAGTCGTACTTTAATCGGAATATCAAGTCTGTGGCTGATGTTGGTGTTGTCGTTGAATCGCGGCAGAGGCTTGAAATCTTTTAGGGGAAATGGTCAAAGAGTCGTCACGGAAACTCGCAAGCTCAACAACACAAAAACGGGAGAGATAAACGGAAATAAGAATGAAAAGAAAACGGCCGACAAAAGAGATGGGAAAAGACACTAAAGCGCCTTGATATGCTACAGTCCAATGCTATAGTGGCTTTCCTAACGCAACATCTTCTTCTTTCCACGAGAGAGGAGACGCTCGTGTCTATTATACGAAACAAGGCCATGCAAGCCCGGCGGCATTGACTAGTTCGCTTGTCTGCAGTCTTGGGCGGCAAGATACTAGGAGGGCCGTCGATTGGACGAAATAGTGGGGCGGCAGGCTTAAGAGCTGCTTGGCCCAGCCGCCCGGCGCGAAACACGCTCAGCTGTGTACGGAAGCCCTTCTGGTTTCTCGGCGGGCGCGTGCAGACCGTCACACGGGTGCATGAGGTCCAATGGATCGCTGCAGGGAGCGGGAGCGACACTGTGTGATGGAGGGGGGCCATTGGCTCAGGGCGTGGAAAATTGGGGCAGGTTAAGCGCTCAGCAATCGGGACATCGGCACTACCCCCCGTAGGCGAGGAAAACGTGGTGGTGGGCTAATTATTCCTTGCAAAAATGCACAGGATGGCGGAGGACAAGACGAGGTTGGTGAAGCTCCGTCCCATGTGAAAGAGGTTGCATCGCGGTGGATCTTCTTGATACTGTAGCAATCGATGAGGAGTGAGCGGGAACCAGATGTGGCGGCGGGAGGAGTAAGATCAAACAAACAATGACTGAGAAGCAGAGGAACCGCTTCTAGACGCTTTTTTTGCACCTCTGAGAATGAATAATCCAATAATAGCACCCGACGATACCTCCGAGCGGTTCTTTGGAGTAGAGCTATCCAAAACGACGTCATGGAGAAACCCTTTAATCTCCACTCTATCATCCCATCTCGCCCCCATCCAGATCCTCAGATGCCAGATCCGAGCAAGTTCCCCTCAAACCAACCGCTACCGCCCAACCCCTCCATGCTGTCCAAGCCTGCAGAGCCAAGAATTTGTTTCCCCAAACCAGAAAGAAGAAGAACGCCCAGCCCTCCGTTTCCCGTGCAGCAACGCAACTGGATGTGCCATACAGCCCCCCCCCCCAGCCTCCAATGTCACTTCGTACCCGCCACCGATGTCAACTCTAGCAATGCCATTGGCTCCTCGCCTACTGGGGAGCAGGCATTCCAGGTCGCCAAAGGCGGCCAGCGGCTGCAGAAAATAGAAACGTGGAGCCGCGCGGCCCCAATTTTTCTCTCCGTCAAAACCACGTTGGAAATGACGGAGGCACTCTGTGCTGCCATTGATGGAATCTAACTACTTCGCAGCTTGATGCATGTCCTTCGATAATGGATCCCTGGTCGGATGGAATTAGTTCTGTTTCTAATGCCGCTCATTGTCACCTTGGATCCGAAAAATGAATGCGGGCCAAGAAATATTCATTGTTCTAGCCAGATAATGACCGCTACCTTACCCAAGAAACACCCGAGAGCATACAGTCAGTCTACTACGCACCATGTCGCCAAGTTCTACTCGTACACGCCCAAACGGGCCCTCACAACGCCCGTCACGAGTCACCCTTCCGTTTCCTTGTATTATTTCCCGGGAACTTGCGGCGCTTCGTCTAGAGGGCTGCCTGCTCCCATGAGTCTGCTGCCCCCCGCCACTGCCGCTGTCGTCTGGATATGATGCTCAAAGTCTGCTGAACCCAGCCAATACATGGACACAAATACTAACAGGTGGAGCGCCACGCAGTATGCCGCAAACAAGTTTCGGCTTGTGCGGGACGCCAGAACCATCCTGGTCAATGAATAAACCACTCGCTCAGGTAGGCTCATTCGTCCATAAGCCCTGGCAGATTCACGGCCCCGGAACGCAGCAAACGGAGAGATGTTGGACTCGTAAGCTTGTCGATACCGGTCCAGTGTGATGCCAGGATTGCCCGTTTCGCCGATCGAAACTGTGGACGGGTTTGGGTTTGCCCCATACGCTGATGACGAGGCCACTGCTCCTCCACGGTTATAAGTTGAAACATATCGCGTCTTCTCATACAAATTCAGGTTGTCCTTTTGAAGAGCGGCCACCTCCTGCCGTAGCTGTGACACGGTCCTATGCGTGTCCGACAGTTCCTGTTCCAGCTCGCCATTTTTCTTTTTAAATCGGTCACGCTGAGCCGTCACCATTGGTAGAATGCCCGACCCTCCACCATATACGGGCTCGCGATCGCCCATACCTCGTGGGTCCATACCACTGATGATGGATGATGTTGGTGAAATACGGCCACTTTTCCGTCCAGCCGCCCTGGTGACATATGTTCCAGCGACGGAAGCCCCCGACGGAAAGTGGTTGGCGCCTTCCTCTTGAATAGTTTCAAGATCGCTCTCTAGCTTCTGGTTGAGGTTCTGGGATCTCTCAAGTTCTGCATTCGTCCTCGACAGCTCCTCTTGAAGATCTTCCAATCGAGTTTGCAGATCTCGGTGAGAAACCCTCAGGACGGTGAGTTCATCGCCAAGCTTCTTGTTTCGTGCGAGCAGTAGCTTCTCTAAAGCATTGCCCTTGGCGTCACTCGCTTCTATATGCTCCCTCATGTCGTCATCATCTCCTGTCGAAAATTCTATACTCTTGAGTACCTCCAACTCCTGTTTGACATCGTCGTAATCGCTCCATTTCTGCACCTTAGCTTTAAGGGCATCTCTCTCATCCTTGAGGGATGTTACCTCTCTCTCGATGGATCGTAATTTGGCGTCAAGGTCTCGTTTGAGTCCCTCCTTCTCCACTCTAGCAGCATCAAGCTTACGAATCATTGATTGATTCTCTGACCGCATGCGCATGTATCCAGGATCATCCTCGAGAGACACCTCAGGCTGTGATTGAACAGATGACTTGGCCTGAGCCAGCTCCAGTCTCATCTGCTCGTTCCGCGCCTCAACATCGGCCAATCGTGCACTTGTACGCTCCAAGTCAGAGTGAAGCATTTCCAACTCGGCGCTTGAGACCTGGTTGCGTTGTTCCTGGTCGTCTCCGTTCTTGCCGAGCCGCTGGTTCACCTCGTAGCTCGCCCTCATCTCATTCAACAAGCGGTCTTGGTTCTCCACCTTGTCCTCTAGAGCTTTCTCCTTGGCTTCCCAGTTGTCCTTTTTCTCCTCAAGGACTGCAGACCACGAGGATTCGACTTCCTTGACTCGTTTTTCCAAATCATCCTCCAGCTCCTTGCGGGCAGTTCGTTCAGTTTGTAGTTTTCCCTCGGTTTCCTCCAATTGCGATGTCAGCTTGGAGACGCTCTTTTGAAGGTGTTTGTTCTCCTCAGTAAGCTTGGGCAAAGTGTCCTCGGATAGAAGCATGGAGTCGACAGAGGCCTCGAGCAAGGGGTACGGATCTGGCGCATCGGAAAAAGAGGTGTAAGTCTGCAGGAATGCCGAATTGACGGACTTCGAGTGGTTCGTTAGAAGGTCAATGAAGGTTTGGTAGGCTAATAAGTTAGCATCGGTGCAATGCGCTCTCAGGGTCCTTCTTTCTTACCTTTGAGGAGCCCTTTGACCTCTGTTAGCTTGGTCGCATCATCTAGCTTTCGGAAGTCCTTGGTCTTTTGCGCAAGTTCTTTACGCTGGACTGTCGAGTCACGTTGGTAGGCCACAATGTCAGAGGCCGTATTGTCGAGAGAAGCCACGAGGCTGGTGAGGTCGATATCTAAGGCTTGTCAGCAGCCGAGTATGAATTGCACATGTTTTCCCCAGTCGTACTTCTCCATGCCGAGATCGCGTGTTGGAATTTGTTTTCTCCTTCAAAAGTTGGGCCACCCGAGGCAGAAGGGCTCTCGTCCTGCGGCGTCCCAGCCGACGCAATAGCGGCTTCCACAAGAGCGTCACTCATGATGTCAGCTTGAGTTGGAGTCGTTTAGGTGGTGAATAAATCATCCGATAGATATATTGCCGTAAAACGACTATACAGTCATTAATTTGTTGTAGCTGCCGTTGCCGTCACAAATGGTCGAGGGCTGCGATTCGCGATTTCGCAGAGATCATGATCAAGGGCGAGACCCAGACCGGAGCTGTGAACGTGTTCCGTTCAGTTGCTGGCGTGGCCTCGAGGTCCTATTGGCTGCTGGAGCTGCCAGGCTGAAAACGCCAAGCCCTGCGCCACATGCGCTCCAACCACCCCGCCACAGCCTCGCGAACGGTCGATGCACAGGTAGCTCAGCTCCTAGCTCCAGTGACCATTGCGTACAGGTATCCACTGATGTCAACCAACACCAGCCTCGCCCGTCGCAACCGCTTTCTCATTCTCGACGCTGCGATTCTCGGTATGGGACCCTCGCCCCGATGAGGCCCCCTTCTAAACCGCCGCTATGACATCTGATGGCTTAGGCGACAAGCCCTCAGCCAGCCAATATGCCGGCCGTGAAGACGGGCCCTTTGTGTTGCGATCGCTGTTGGATGATGTGCCGCTCTCCGCCGACGGCACCCAAGATGATATCAAGATAAACTGTGTTGACTACTTGGGTACACAACCGATAAGCTATCCTAGTGTCTGTTTATTCCGCTGCTAATAGCAACTACTTCAGATGGAAATCTATATGTCGGCACCTCCGCATCTGAACTGCTTCATTTCGTCCAGATACCCCCCGACCCCAACGCGAAATCCGGTCAGCCCATCTACATATTGGCCTCACGACTATGCCCTGCCTACTCCGAGGCCTCCGGCACCCCGACCAGCTCCCGTCCTGGTGTCCAGCAGATCCTTTTACTCCCCCGCGTTGGCAAGGCTTGCATATTGTGCAATTGGACTGTAACATTTTACTCGCTTCCCGAACTAAGCCCTGTATTCGGAACGACACAAGTCAAAAATTGCAACTGGATCGGTGGAATCGATCTCAATGAATTAGGCGATAACCCTGAAAGCGGTGCCGCAGTAACAATTCTTCTGTCTCTCAACAGGAGGATTCAAGTTGTTCGCATTGGTGAAGATGCGCGAGTGCTCAAGGTATGTGATAGTTATCTGGTTTCATCCGGCTTCTTACAATTTTTAGAAAATCGACTTTTCAGGAAGCACTCTAACCATACGGCGAGACTCGATCGCCTGCGTCGCCGACTCCAAGTCGTACTCATTGCTTGATGTGGAGCGGCAACTCAAGATTCCTCTGATGAGCATATCATCTATTGAAGAATCCCCTGCTGCAGATTTGGGCCAAGCACAAAGTCTTGTATCCGATGCAGCTAGTATTGTAAGAAGTTCCTCGTCGGCCCAAAACCGGCCGTCCAGATCTCCAGCCCATGATCGAAGTACAAGTCTAGGGGGTTCGATTTTGGATTCTCTTCGACAGCGTGGAAATGAAGTTGAAGACCGGGTATTTCAAACCCCCTCGCCGCCAGTGCCATCATCAAGTCCAAACCCCCCGGGCGATGATCGATCCACAAGCCCTCCCTCAGTAGACAAGCCTCTTCCAGCCGCTCCGTCGCCAAGTGGAACTCCAACCCAATCGACAGGTCCCAGACCAAAACCCGGGTCGGTGTTCCTCAAACCTCATATTGCCTCTCCAACCCCAGATGAATTCTTGTTGGTTACTGGAACAAGTCCGCTGGAGCCTGGTATCGGCATGTTTGTGAATCTTGACGGCGATCCCACTCGTCCAACGCTTGAGTTTGACCGATATCCTAAAGATATCGCAGTTGATTGCCCATCTGGAGACTTAACGTCGTCCCGATCGGGACCCCAGGAAGATGAAGAGGGGTATATTCTAGCTTCAATGGCCAAAGAGTTCGATAATGTCTTGCGCCATGGTCTTGAGATTCAGCGCTTTGATGCAGGCTCTGCCCCTAACCCAGAAAAGTTTTGGCTTGAGGGTCCAATCGGTGCTCACTCGGGTGTATACGGCATACGCTCTCTAGCAGGTAGCGAGGAAACAAGCTTCGACGAAATTGTCCAAAGACTATGTCAGAAGAAGTTTACTCCCTTCTCATCCGCTCCAGATCCATCCATCACTTCACTGAAGTCCTCAGACTCGAGGACGGCTCTCTCAATAGAACGGCTATCAAAAGAAAAGGAACTATTTGAGCAAAATTTTGATTCCCAAGATGAAGACTCACTACCCGAAGGCTGGGAGTCAAATCGAAATATAGAGGGTGAAGACTTTGCTCGACAACTAGCCAAAGCAACCACAAAATTAGCAGTCTGGACAGGAAATCGGATCTGGTGGGCTATTCGCAACCCACTGCTCATCCAACTAGATGCCGCTCTTGCAACTGCATGCCCGAAAGGATATGAAAACCCCCAGTATATTAACAGGGAAAGCATCTTTACAATGCTCAAATCGATTCGTGGCCGGGAGCCGCGAACTGAGCTGGAATTCATGACACTTGGTTACATACGACAAAAGGCTGGAATACTGCTGATTATTAACCTATTGCAATCCTCAGAGACGCAGTTTTCAGAGCAAGAAATAAAAGCACTTGAAGAGGTCTTAGTTGACAGCGGTCTTGACCCGCGAGTTGTGTTGGCACTTGTCCCCGGCGTACGAAACGAAATTATTGAAGGTCGTCGTGGGATTTGGGTCAACGGAGGGGTCAGAGAGGCCGTAGAGCCATATCTTCGAGGTCAAGAATTTGCAAAGATGGCAAAGAATTCGATTTCGACATTGCGGTCATCAGTTATGCACTTTATCCGGCGTTTTCTTGGATCATGGCGGAAGAAGAAGGGCTTCGGCAGTGTCGCCGACGAGCAAGCCGTCTTTCGCACTGTCGATGCAGCTTTATTACTTGTGCTCCTCGAAATTGACCGACACTCCCCCAAGGGACTCGGTAAAGGTGGAAGTGTCAGGTCGGAACTTTACGATGTAGTCGACAAAGGCGTAGACTGTTTTGATCGTGCCGTCGATCTCCTCGAGTCATACCATCGCCTATTTGTACTGAGCCGACTCTACCAAAGTCGTAAAATGTCTGGCGACGTGCTTGCAACTTGGAAACGTATCATAGAAGGCGACCAGGACGATGGACAAGAGTTGCGTGATGGGGAGCAACGCGTCCGTGAGTACTTGACCAAAATCAGCAGCCAGCCTCTTGTACAGGAGTACGGTGTGTGGCTTGCAAACCGTAACCCAAAGCTAGGCGTACAGGTCTTTGCGGAAGACAAGGGTCGCGCTCCAAAGTTTGAAACCACGCAAGTTGTCGAGCTTCTGAAAGCAGAAGCGCCCGATGCCGTCAAATATTACCTTGAACACCTCGTGTTCGGCAAGGGACATACCACCTACGTCAACGATCTTATTGCTTATTACCTTGATGTTGTCGTTACCGATCTTGAGACATCGGTCATCAGCCGCGATACCATCATGGCTACGTACGAGGCATACAGAGCTCTCCAGGCCCCGAAGCCTACCTACCATCACTTCCTTCGTGATAACGCTCCCGAAGACAATGAGACTTGGCACAGCCGGTTACGCCTGCTACAGCTTCTAGGTGGAAATCATGATTACGACGCTGCCGCCATCCGCAGCCGCATTGCTACCCTCCCTAGTAACCTTCTTGTCCCCGAAACAATAATTCTAGCCGGCCGAGCCCGCGAGCACGAGGATGCCCTGCGTTTGCTTATTCACAACCTTGGCGACTACGACACTGCCGTGTCGTACTGCCTCCGTGTGGGTTCTGGTACTCCAGTGGCACCCTCTGCGTCAGCCAACTCACCAGACCCAGAAGAGCAGCGTCGCCTTTTTCACGTCGTCCTCCGCGAGCTCCTGGCCCTCGAGGACGTCAGTGATCGTGTCGAGCAAACAGGAGCGCTCCTGGAACGCTTCGGCGGCTGGTTCGAGATCGACGAAGTGTTGGGCCTCATCCCGGATGACTGGTCTGTCGAGATTGTTGCTGGCTTCCTGGTGGGTGCCCTCAAGCGGTTGGTTGGCGAGCGCCACGAAAGCATGCTTACCAGCGCCCTCAGCGGCGCACAGAACCTCCGCGTCAACTACGACCTAGTTGTCAAGGTGGAGGAGAAGGGACCAAGTATCGAGGCGCCCAACTAGCGTCGTGCATGAAGTACTCGTCATGGATAGAATGAGTTGTCTATAGATAGAACGGCGCGGGCCCATGTCGGCCAATTATTGGTATACTCATGGCTATGTCCAACCAACATAATGATTTATGTTTTTTTTTCCTTGTTTCCATATTGTACTCTTAACACTTGTCTGTCCATAATGCTCTAATTACAACATGAACAATACCACTACACACACCCACTCCAGGCCCTCCAGAACCAATCCGTCCAGGCCAAACTCACGTCATCAACAAAACACCCGATATTCTTCGCATGCCCTGGCAATTTGGCCGGCTTACGACCCACCTCGCAGCGCACACGTCCCTCAAGCGGGCGGCGAAAGCGCCACGGGCCCGGGGCTAGACCAATCACAACTGGCAGAAGTGGGACAGCTGAAAAGCACGGCACTGCGCCAAGTTTGCGACGACAAAAGGACCTTGACGAACTAGTCCTCGCTGGGACGTGTAGACGGGCTGAAAACCGGGCGACCTGGCATATAAAAAAACCAGGTGCGAAACCCCCTTCTTTGCGTTGTTTTCATTTCTTGTTCATCAGATGTTTGAGAAACAATGTTGCGACCAAGGAAGAGGACCGAAGGAGAAGGATAAAAAGAACGGGGGGGGAGGATTAGAAAGAGGAGGATACAAGAAGAGGAGGATATAAGAAGAGGAGGATCAAGAAGGAAGTGAGCGAAAAGAGAAGAAACGCGAAACGATGGGACCGATTCACGACGTCTTAGTCCACTTGAGCGAGGCGATAGTGAGCCATCTCTTATCCATGTTTCCGTCGCCTACCTCCCGATCCGACTGCCACGGCCTTTCATCACCGTCACAATCCCTCTCCCAGATGTGTTCGACCTCAAGATCCGACTCAAGGAGGAACCTAGGCTCGAAGAAGCGCGCCATCTTTGGACGACCCGAATGGAACCCAGCAACAACGAAGACGCGTGCGTCAGGCGATTTTCGTAGGAAGTGGGCGATGCTGTTACGCAGGTTGGTGTGCTGGTGCGGCATCCACAGACAGTCGGCAACAAAGATGCGATCAAAGGCGTGCTGGTTGGCGGTGCTGAAAGTGTCTCCCAGCTCACCCCAGCTGTGCCCCTCGACAACGACAGAGGACACGGATGTGATGGTGGCGCCTTGGGGTGAGTTGGCTGGTTGGATACCACGAGCAACGTTTGAGCGGAGCGTCTTGATGACAGGTTCGGCCGGGTAATCAGTAACGACGACACGGTGGGCGCCAAACAAGCCTCCCAGTATGCTAGGGAGCGCAGTTCCCGCTCCGAGTTCCAGCGTATCCAACCCCTTGACGTCAAACGACAGTGTGTTCTGGGCTTGACGGGGGCAGGGCAGCGCGAGGTCCAGGGAATCAGCCTCGACAAACTCGGCGAGCTGGAGCGAGGCGTTCCAGAGGTAGTGGCTAAACAGCAGGCGTTCCGATTCCTGGTTGGGGTCGGCGAGGTCGATCACCAGCGGCTTGGGCAGGTGAGGCGACGTGTAGATGACGCCGTGGTCCTTGTCCCCGTGTAGGTTGTTGATGTCGTCGGGAAACACGGTGCCAAGGGATTCGCCCAGAAAGTCTTCGGGGGCATTGGGCTCATCGCCCTGGAGAGTGATGCGCAAGGTAAGCGACATTTTTATTTTATCTTTATTTTTATTTTTTATTTTTTTTTTTGTTATCTTTTGGTTCTTTTCCCCTTTTCCGTAGTGATTGCTTGTCGCCTGTACTAGGTGTTAAGTGCTTGCGAGCAACAACAGAGCAGAGACCAAGATTGTGTGTAGTGAATGAATTGCGACCCACCGAGGCCAGCCAATATTCCCCTCTGCTTTAAGCCGGATGAGAGCAATTAAACGCCGGGCAAGCCTAAGACCAAGGTGTTGGCTGGAGCACAAAAGGGCGCCTACAATAAAACTGTGAGCAAAAGCATGAGCAAAAAAGCGTATCGTCCCAAGTGTGGTTGTCGCATGTGTGTAGTGGGGGAGGGGCAGCTCAAAATTTGCCAGGTGGACCGCCCTCTCATCCATCGAGTCACGCCAGGCCTCCACGGTGCACCACTATCATAGAATCGACATGACAGAGCGCGGCTGTTGCAGTTGAAACTTCATCCTCAGCGTCTATCCGTCAGGGCTCTCTAGAAATCTGCCCATCTTCAACAGCCATATTATTTCACACAAGAGACAGACAACGTTTAGAGTATTATCAATTGAGTCGTTGAAATTAAGACATAGCCAAGCCAGTTTCCAAAGCCGTCCGTCCCTTGACCAATTCCCCCAATAAAAACTCCAATTCCCTCCAGCTCCTACGACATCCCGTCGCAATCTTCACTGATAATACATTCCATCTTCATCTGATCCCAGGGATGAGTAACGATGTCCCCACACAAACACAATACATACATAAAACTTCCCCGTACACACAAAAGCCCAGTTCATTATAAAAACACACATTTCTTTCAAGTCATCCATTATTGATTTGTCGTCAAGCCATCAACCGGTGATAACACCACACCAATAGGGAGGGAGGTAATAGTAACAAAAAACAGGGGTATCGATACGTCAACTCCCATCCGTAAAAAAAATCCAAAATACAGGGAGCAGATCCTCTCATCGTTCCCATGCCCACCCAGTTTGTCATAAAATCCCATTCCAGTAATCCCACACCCAAAAAGCTCCCATATCTAGTACAAGTCCTCGTGCGCCGTCTTTGCCATGCTGTTTTTTTTAAAAAGTGTTTCGTGTTCCGTAGGAGAAGAGAAGATAACTAATCTCAGATTCGGTAGTGTTTTTTTTTTAGATGGCAGCGCTGGTATCCAGCATCATTTTCATCTCCCTAATCTGATCGGCAGTGAGATCATCCGAGATCCAAGGGCCCTTTTCCTCCTCGGTAGCACCAAGGAAGCCCTCGGCTCGATTGAGTGTTCGGACGTCGAGGTCCGTGACATATGACTTGCCATCAGAAAGAGGGATGCGGACCTCATGGTCGGTGGAGAGCATCATTTCGTCCTTGACTAAACGTCGAGGACCGTCAAAGGCAACCAGGACACGCTTCTTCATGGTCATCTGGCCCTTGTCAAAGCCCCATGAGGAAGGGTAATCGCGGCGGTTCTTGCGGCTTCGGGTCTTGGTGGTAAGGTTACCACCGCCACGAGAGTAAGTCATGCCGCGCGACTTCTGGACCCCATTGGCAGGGTTGCCCTTCTTCTTAGTCACAGGGGAGTGGCTAGACTTGGAGGAGGCGGATGTCTCATCCTCATCGCCAGTGTCAAGATCGTCGTCATCTCCGTCCATCGAAGTCGTCTCAGGGGTGATGGGAAGGTTGTTCTTCTCCAAAGTCTGGTGGACATCTTTGTCATTCTCGACCTCAGCCAGGCGCTTGGCGTTAATAGCCTCAGCGGGGTCCTCTTGCTGGACAATGCGCAGCACACAGTCATCCAAATGCTCGTAGAAGTCCTGTGCATTGGAGAAGGTCTGGGAGCAAGTGCTACACTTGCCAGTGGCATCAGGAGCGTAGCCGGAGAGCTTCTTGTTGTTGCTAGCGGCAGCCGACTTCTTGCGGCTGTTGGGAGGAGTCTGCTCGACGCCGTGAACGGCAGTCAAGTGGCGCTTGAAGACGTCGGCACGGTTAAAAGACTTCTCCGCAGCAGAGCCAGATCCGGGGCAGAAGCCGCACACCATGGTACCCTTGTAGTGAGTCAGGGTGTGGCGGTTCTTGTCATACTTGCGGGCAAAGCCCTTGATGTGGTACTCGCAAGTCTGGATAGGGCACTTCTCAGGGCGCTCGTTCTGGTGGGTGAGCATGTGCGCCTTGAGGTCCTTGAAGGTCTTGCCGCAGTCAGGCCAAGTGCATCGCTGCTTCTCCTTCTCGTCACCGCTGTGGTAGTCGTTGGGAGTAGCAGGAACAAAGTGGCTCATGCTGGGAGCGCGGGCGTGGGGGTCCATTGGGGCGCCATAGGGGCTGCTAGGGAAGGTCTGGGGGAAGGAACCGTTGTGGAGGTAAGGTGAGGAGCTGTTTGTGCGCATCATGTTGGGCTGAGGTGAGGAAGAAGCGACAGAGGGAGAGGCAGGGTAGTGATTTGGCTGCTGGAAGTGGGCTTCATACGCGTGCATGGCCATGTGAGGTCGAGCCATCTCTGTGTGTATGTGCGACGGGTCTGTCGCAAAGGCGAGGTCAGCAAGCATGGTCGGAGAAGTAGCAGATATAGTGGAGCTCGACGAATTGCGAGATGACGACCAAGAAGACTGAAGGGGATAAACGAAATGGCCGCTGCTCTGAGAGAAGAAAGCAGCGTCACGTCTGTTCCGCGCTGGAGAGACAGGGTTCTTCCGCGTTGAATGTGACGGCCAGAGGGGTGTCTCAGTTGACGAGATAGCGGGTGTGCTAAGTCGTCGCTTAGAGGCAAGGGATGGGGTGAGGGGCGCAATGTTGACTGGAGTTGTGTAGGAAGAACAAGAAAGCGAAAAACGATGTTCAAACGTCAAACTGTCTTTTGCGACAGGAGGCGCGGAAGCATCATTTGAAGGAGAAGATATTGAGGGAGGAATCGTGAGTGGACAGGGGTGGGGAGTTCTAGGCGAATGGCGGGGAGGCCTCTGCTGCGCAGCGGGGCCACGAGGCGAAGCAGTAGCAGCAGCAGTGGCTATAACATCAAGACTAGTAGAGGCATCCAACTCACCAACAAAGCCCTTTGCGGCGCCGTAATCAAAGGCCGCAAACTCTTCCATGCCGGGGCCAGCAAATGGAAAGTCGTTTCCAGGAATGTAGCTGTCGCCAACAATGGCGGGCTGGACACCGAGGCCGTGGGGGGCCCAATCGGCATTGGCACCCATCTGACCGTGGTTGGACTGGGGGGAGCCAATGTTGGAGGAGGCGGCAGATGGAACGGAGGCGGTTGACATGCTGGACGAGTGCAATCTCATGTCGCCCTCATCGTACATTCCGGGAGATGAGCGGTTCAAAAGGTAGCTGGGCGTGGCCTCGGCGAACAGGGCGGACTCGTAGCCCATCGAAGTGGGAAAAACATCCTGGGGCTGGTGGAAGTTGACAAAAGCATCGGCGGCGATGGAGACGTCCATTGGGCCCGAGGTGTAAACGGCCGAGGCGAACTCGTCGGGAGAGTCGCTCTGCGGAGGAAACATGACGAAAGCTTGCTCCGTCATGGGTGTCATGATGTAGTCGGAAGTGAGACGGGAAGGAAGCGGGAAAGTAAGGTTCGGCGGGAGGCAGTGCTTGTCAGGGCGATTGCAAAGGTGGGTTTGAAGTTATAACCCAACCACGAGGAAATGCGATCAGCTTTATCTAAATTGGAAACGACCAAGAGTTAGGATCCAAAGTTTCTGGAAGTAAAAAAAAAAAACGTGTCAGTGGGGAGGGCGAGGAAGCGCACCTGCACCAGTTCGCATTCCAGACGGGCTGTGAGGCTGTGAAGCAGAGAGGTCTCGCCAAGTCCGAGATATCGTTCCAAGCTGCGACAACCGAGGGAGCGCGTTTCTTGAGAAGGCGATGAAATCCGGGTTTCTCCAGAGGGGAGTGAGTGGGAATATGTGTTATATATCAAATATATGACAATATCGCCTAGATGGTGAATCACTCGGGCGAGCGACTCAAACAGGTGAGGGAGGTTTGGAAGTGAGGCAAGGTATCGCGCAAAGAGGAATCAGTCAAGAAGCCTCTTGTGTCTGTTAGCCGAGCAGACAGACGAGTAACGAAGGTGGTGATCAAGGCTATAAACCAACAAGGTGGAAAGACCAAGAGTTGATGATGGTACTATGGCCACAAGGCTTTCCTGGATCATCAAGAGGTTGGGGGCTTCGCATGTTTATAGACAAGGCGCCAGCACCTGCATCTGGGGCCCAGTCTGTGACGGATCGGTCTCTGCTCAGTCGAGATGGACAGCCTAGGGCGACGAGAAACTAGGGCCCTACGGGAATCAATAGGTAGACCATGTACATGCTGGGGTCTGCCCTCCCAGGATACATGGGGCTTTGGAGCCATCCCAGCCCAGCCTAGCGACACCCAAGGGGAGAGGTGTGGCATCAAGTCTGTGGGCGTGTGTGTGGTGGGTAAGAAAGAGTGCCATGTTGCGAGCGCGAGTGAGTGGATTCGACATGGTGGGGAGGGAGGTGGTTGTGATTGTGGTGTAAGCCAGCGGTGGTGTGCGGCGGGTGACCCAGGCAAGAGGCGCCCCCCCTCCCTGGCGCCAGCCTCAATCGGGGACCGGGGTGTAGAGACATTTACTAGCAGGAAAAAAAGTTACACGCGAGAATCTGATGCTGTCCACAAAGCCAGTCCAGACTCGGTACTCGTAAAGGATGGCTCTGGGGTGTGATGGTGATGCTTTGGTGGTGGCCAGGGCAAACAAATAGCGGAGAGGCGTGTCACCGCCCCGAGGGAAAGGGAGGGGTGCCGGGGGGCGCCGCCCAAAACCCTCTCTGCACTGCTGGAGAACTATCCATTATGAGCCCTATTCAGCGCAGGAGTGGAGGTTCAGTAGGAGGGCGCCTCGTTGCGGTGGAGGGTGTGCGCTGTATTCCAGGGGGGTGGACTTCGCCCAAGGCCGCCAGGGCAAAGGCGATCTTATGTGTGGGGACTGTCAGCAGCAGGTACTGATGGGTACTGAGTACAAGGCCGGCAAGGCCTCCTCGGCGCAAACAGGCGTCCTGGGCAGGCATAGCAGGCTGCAGGGGCGCAAGACAAGGTAGTGGTACCCACAGCCCTGTACCGATCAAGAGGACAGGGGAGTCGGGAGATCCCTGTCCATCGATTCTGAATGGCATGTCCTCGTCCCCGGTCACCAAGTCCTACAGCAATCGACCTGTCCAGTCACAGCTAAGGCCAGCAAGCAAACGGAACGCCACTATTCAACAGGGGGTCTCGCAAAATGAAAGGGCAGGGCATTTCAAGTATGTTTATTTTTTATGTGCTGCAAAGAAAACCCAAATGTACAGTACCTGGCCCGTCCTGGAGAGGTACAACCCCAGTCGTCCCAAGCCATGTCCCTCCCCCCCCTTCACCCGTTTCTAAAGTGGGCTCCCACTCGATTCAAGGCAATCAAAGACAGCACGATATGGCTGTCGAAAACTCAAGCTCAAGCTCCAGTTGGATGACCCCCATCGAGGCAAAAACAAACGAGACATGTCAGGGCCAAGCCACCTCCATTCGCACATTCCCACCCCGCGTATGCCAGCACGTACTGTACTGTATCTTGTACGCGAATAGCCATGCTATTCCGTTTTGACATGTCCTATCTTGAGTTTCTGCGTCGTTAGCTCGCCTCCTCATGTCTCTCTGTCTCGATGGCAATACAATACCTGCTACGCACGGCCTTGTATCGATGGTGCTCCGTTCCCAAATCCATGAGACTGACCAGCCTGCCCTCCCTGATCATTCCTGTTCAGTATCTGACATGGACCAGCCCGTCGGTCGGGAGCACAGGCAATTGCACTTGTACATCCATCCATTTAGTTGACAGCTGAGACCTCTCGTTCACTCATGGGCCCCTCTTTCTTCTGTCTCGTCGCCCCCTCTCACCCAAGACAAATCGAGACACGGGAGGAGTCGCGGCAATGCGATGTGATAACGGCAGTCTATCCCTCAGCTCTCTCATTGGAGGCCAGCCTCGTTGCCACGCTGCAATTCACAATTGAGCCATCCGCCCGGTTAGTGTAGAGTGGAATTAAACGCCTGCACCGTCCATGCCCCGTATGCCGGCCGTCTGCCGTCATGAGTCTATTCCTCGTGTAAGAGGGCGTGATTTGTGCTGTGCAACACACATACCGGGTACCTACGCCATCTGGTTCTACATATGTAGGCATTATTAGCAACAGCATCCGTTGTGCAGCATCTAATGGAGGGCACTGCCATCCCGTACCGATATGGTGGAGGCTTTGTTGCTCTAGCACTGGGGGAAGGATATTTTTATCCCCAACGCTATGCAGGTGTGCTGCACTTCTCCTGCTGTGCGGTGTCCGCGTGGGTGGGCTTGCGCTGTGCAAGACCTCCAGAGCCAAATCGCCCAATCGCGCTTCCCCATCTGCGTCGCTGTTCCTCACTGGGCCTCGGCTCCGTGATCCAATATCATCTGTACCACGGCGGCAGAGACAACCCCCAAATTCGGTCATCCTGTCTCGACACCATACCACCCACCCAGCAATTGAGTAGCCAAACAGTGACCACCATCCACCACCAGATCCGAACACACCCTCCACCACCCCCTGCCCCAGGACCAATAGTAAGCTTCGGCCGCCACGGTCTAAATCGGCCCCGAGCCAAAGGCACAGCCCGGCCTCGCCCGCTCCCACGTCAACCTCAAAACCTCCCCGAAAAGTCCTTGCCTTTCTCTGATTGGCCCTTAGGTCCCCGGAGAGGCGTTTCCCGATGACCCCCGGCTTGCCACTAAACCCAGTACGTCCATCCACTAAGCTATCCTAGGACACTCGTGTCCTAACCCCGTTGGCGATCACTGATGTCAATATCAGGGGCCAGTCAATTTTGATGACGATGGACATGCCTGTCATCAACTTCGCTTGACTTTGCCAAAACCGGCCCCCCGTCCGGCCTGCTCTGTGCTCACTCTTTCCGTCTTCTCCGCGCTCTGAACTCGCTTGCTGCGTTTCCGGTGCATGTTTCATCTTTGAATCCTCCACAATGTCTCCATATTCTCCATTCCCGCCTTGCCTTTAGAAGCCCCATGGAACAGCAATTCCCGGTCTTCACACAACAACTCCGGCCTAGTTCTCCACTTCGCGTCGGTTCAACACGGCGTGCAAGCCTGTCATCCAAAGTCTCAACGGCTTAGTGGGGTTGAGATTTCACATGGCAAGTTAATGAGAAACAAAATTCCACAGTCAAGTGGATGAGTGGTGAATCGTGAAGATGAAGAAAGTCTATCGACAATTCCACAAAAAAAATAGCAAGTCTCAAAGCGTGCACTGGCTCCGCGAATCAATACATGTGAAATTTGTCTGCATTGTTCGTCACAAGGTATGTACATCCATCAAATTCCCATTAGAGTATCAACAACCCAAAGCTTATCGCGTCGCGTGCCGGAGATATTGCCCCAAAAGCACCTGTCTTGAATATCATGTTCCGAAATGATGATGCCATTTCACTGCTGTTTGTTTAACATATCCCCAAATCACGGCAACAATTCCGCATCATAGAGAGAAAGAGCGAGAAAGACCGGCCCAGAAGCCAATTCACGGCCCGTGTCCTGTAAGCATCTTCTGGGCTTCATTCTTGAAATTACCCTGCACAGTAGGAGAAAAATGTAGAATCGTCATGTTAGCCCCATCACTCGGCTTCAACCGGACTACGACTGGCGTCAGAGCCCACGCCGTTTGAGTTGGACGGGTCCCATCTCCGCTCATCTACTATCTCCGCCAGCCAGCCTTTAAACCAAAGTTGAAACGGTAAAGCTGCCTTGGGAAGGTTGAATAGCAATCCACAGGCCAGTGAGCGCTCCAACCAGAGGCTGCACAGAGTTCCTGCATGGACGGTGTTTGGCATTTTGGTGGTTGTGGTGGTTCGAGTCTACCGTAACAGGTATAGTGCGCGCTAAGCCTTAATGGTTGGCGTCCCCTCCCGCAGGGTGTGATTGGATGCAGTACGGGCGCAGAGCCCCTTGCTGGTCCGAGTTATAAAAAGAAGCGATGTGATGGCTGTGCAACCTCGACCCCCTAATGGCCGCCGTGGTGGTGGCATTCTGAGTGTCACCAGCCCAGACGCCAAGAAATGCAACAAGATCACGATGAAGTAGGGACTATGGCGACCGCATGTCATGCGAATCCATCCAAAGCAATTATGAGTATGCGGTGCTCCGCCCAATGGCCCGCATCACTTCGAGTTGGGCACTGCTCTTGGTGCCTAGCGAGTGGTGCATAGGCAAATGGGTTTTTCGAGATTAGCCCGCTGCATCAGTTGATTGCTTTTTGCTTTGTTGAATTATTCCTAATGCCATCCCCCCGTAGGATTATGGTAAGATCGTAGCACTTTGCGACTCCTCGTATTGCTCGCGTTGCATTGCATGGGTATAATTCTCGGGTCGTCGATCATTACATCAGGACATTTCCCGGGCGGCCGACAGCACTGCGAACTGAGTCAACTCACAAGACGGTGTAGGGTACGATATGCCCTGGAGAGCACACCGAGCCTTGTCCAAGCGGGGTGTTACTGCAACGCCAACATTGACCGGCGCGACAAGGCAGCCGCCGGCATTCCAAGGACTATGTTCCAAGGGTTGCCTTGCGGCTGACCGACGCAATGGGATTCCAATCTAGTGGATCAATAGCAAACTCTGAGTAACACGGTCAAAGTTTGAGCAGACGCGATGAAGATGGATGATCCGTGTCCTGGTATTGGCGTTGTGAGTGGCTAGCGCAGGAACATATTGTTGATCAACCCCTCGGCAGTGGCGTTTGCTTTGTGGGAAAAGCCGCCGGACCCAACACTCTGGATAGCACATCCCTCCCCCGCACGGTTCCTGATACGCCATTTTTTTTTTTAGCCCACGAGAGACCGTTGTAAGAAGGGAGTAAAAAAATGTCGCAATCGTCGCTAGAACACTTGACAAGGGGCCTGCCAGACATATTCCTCCGCAACCCTCATAGATAATTGCTTTTGAAAAAAAAATAAAATAAAATAAAAATTACAATCTCCTGCAAAATCGGGCGTTCCGTCGTCCAGGGGCAATTGGATGAGATGACGGCTTCAAGCAGGTCGGCCAGGGTCGTTACGGTTGCACTGCGTTAACCTCGTCATCTCCCCCGGGGGCAGGTGTGTTGCTGGTATCCAATCAACTTGTATCCGCATCTGGACCTGACACTGAGATACGACCCTTGTCATATTGACGTGCCAGTTTGCCATCCTCTACTGCCACGATCGCCTGCGTCACTCGGCCGTGTGTCTGAGTCCCAAGGGCGGCCTAGACCACGATGGCCGCCCATGATCCCAGTCAGCATAGCATCGTCGGGACTGCAAAAAGAAAAAAGAAGCGAGAAAAAGTAAAGAAACTGCAGAACTAGATGAAAGAGGAGTGCATGCGCGAAATCGCTTACTTCATGCGATCCATGTCTGCCAGGAACAGGCGCAGATGGCTCCCCTGGCTGGGATTTCATCATGAACGCAGATGGAGAAGTGCGTGCGCCAAAGAAAAGAAACCCCCGCCTGATCAGTGCGTCCGTTTCGTGCATTCTTGCACCCTGGAAGGCTGGAGGCGGACGGCTTTCCATGTAATCGTGCCGCCTTGCCTGAAAGCAGTGCCAAAGGTTAATCTCAATAGTCGCAGTCAGGAGCAGGCAGCAGGGGAAGCGGTTGCGAGGACATGCCTGAGCAAGCATCACGATACATTGAGACCCGAAGCCCTGGCCTAGCATCCCATTCGCCGCTTGGCCACTCCAATCAAGACTTCAGCATACCGACACTCGGGTTCTACCATTGCATTTCCTTGCTTTTTTTTTTTTTAACAATTTCCCCTCCCCCCCATCCTGACACCCTACCGCTAATCTGCTGGCGTCCTGCCCCCCGACAACCCTGGATCATATCGATTCCCGCTGGACGGTTCTGTGGCTTGCTGGAAAGCAACCATCAGCCTGTAGAATGCATCGGCAAAGGCCGAATTATCCCAAGACGGACGGCCTGCATATGGAGGTCCCCGAATGAGACGCTGTGCGCCCAACCGGTCGGCGCCAGGAGGACCCCCGGCTGCAGTCTTTCAGTTGCAGCGGGCATGAAGCGTACTTTGGTACGGTGCCACCAAGACCGTGGGAGAGGGTGCGACCGGTGTGCGTTGAGCGGTGCTGCGCTGTACGCCCTGTCAGACGTGGCACTGAGGTACTCAGCCCTACCAGATGCGCCAGCCCATACCACCAGCCATTGCTGGCTATCTATGTCGGAGGGCCAAGGAGGTAGCATCCTCCAAATCTGCTGCCTGTCCTGTCCCATTGCTTACTCCCTCAACCGAGAACCGCCAACAAGAGAGCGAGAGGGCTCTGTTGTATGCCATGCAGGACATGACAGAGCCTAACAGAACAAAGGACGGGCAGTCCGTCTGACTGAACGATCATTGGCCCAGTGTTCGTTCAATACTGTGTGTTGGTGGTGCCCACACGGGCGGGACGCTTGTGATTGGTAGCTGCATGGGAGCATGGAGATTTGCCGTTCCCAGGACGGAGTAAATGGGAGTTGCCAGACACTGCAAACAGAACATAGCTGGCCCCAAAATGTCAACGCAGTCCTGAATAGGGCAGCACACCCTCTAGAATCCCCAATGTGTCAGAACTGCGTGCCATTGTCATCAACTACCGACTACTGCTCAGAAACAGGCCACTTGCGTCTCAAAGCCATCACAGTGAAGCCCGAGACGACTCTCATTTACACACACTGACACGCGTGGGGCGAATGCGAACGCTTAGACTATAAGGCGGCCAAAGCTTATTCGCCAAAGTCCCCACTTGCCCCTTCCCCCTGCTTGGTGCCGGAATGGCGTTGGACCCTGGGCTTCACCCCTCCAAGAAACACTGGTGACCCGCCTTGGCGCCATATCAGCCATTCCTGTCACATTCTGAAATCGCCCACGACGGGAGATTGTGCGTGTGTCGCAAGGGGTGAAAAAAGTAAAGGAAGACAAGCACAGCACGGCCACATGGTGGCTTTGCCCCAGGTCTACCCGCCTTCCATATTCGGTAAACGAAGAAGAACAAGAGCTGATATCTCCTTTATGGTACTTTCCGTATCAATAGCTGGGAGTGAATTCAAGCACTGGACCAGAACCAACGCTGGCACTAGCTTCGTTTTTCCCGTACCGGCAGATGGACAGCCATCAAGGCGGAGCGGAAACCGAATATAGCCAGCACATGACAGGAAACCCAAGGTTTCGTCCGCAGCCAAGCCCTACGAGAGTCATTGTCGATGCATGAAACCCAAGCCGCACCACCGCAGACGAACATCTCCAGCAACCAGGCCATCGGATGGCACACGCCAGCACGCCAGAGCATAGGTGCATCTGCACCCTCCCAGACGAGAAGCATAGCCTTCACCGTCTCTTTGCAGTGATGCCCGTACATATGCTGGTGTGGAATGGCGGGAAGCCGGAAGCGCTAGGGTGTGGCTGATGACGCTAATAATAAGGTAATAAAGGGTGGCAGTTGAGGACTGGGCACTTGATGTGTAGGGCTGAGCACGGGCCATGCATGTGTTAGGCAGGTTTGAGGACTTGGGAGCTCGATGTACCCTGGCTGCGAAGGTACATGTGGTGCCCCTCGAGGTACCGCCATCTGGCCAAGCTTGGAAGTAGCTCCGGGTACGTACCCTGCCTCTGCCTCTGCCTCTGCCTCTGCCTCTGCCTCTGCCTCTGCCTCTGCCTCTCATTCGTTTGGTGCCCACGTCTGCCCGGTGATGCTCAGTGTCCCCTCCTTTCCGAACTTCCGGCCTCAGCGCTGTGCCTCACTCCATGCGACCGTCTACAGTTCAAGCACAGGCAGCGATTGAGCCAGTAGCCCTGTCGTCCCATCCCAAGACCCATCATCCTTTCTGTGATCTGAGCCGGGGACTAGGTCCAAAAGCAGACCGAAACCCAATGCTCCCCAGACGCCAAACTGGCTTCGTGATTCCCGCCAGGAGCGGTAATCAGTGCGACGGCCACGGCACAGCCTCGACAGAGCCGCGCGACCATCACTGTAGCCGCCCATGCTGGTTCGCAAGTGGGACGAGCGCCAAAGACCGCTCGACGAGACGTGGCCTTCCACCTCACCACATTCCCATCTATGACTGGTTACGGTCGTCTGACCACGTTCATACGTGCAACCATGTCCCGTGTTGACTCGAATGGCAACTCGATTCGCATTCCTCCCTTATTCTCCAAAACCATCCTTTGCCCTTGCGAGTGATAGAGTCTGTCCCGTCTCTAGGGCTTGCAGGGGCCTCACGGCTTGCCTTCCGTGTCGAGACAAGGTGATTCAGAGTGGTCACGAAGTCAGAACCACACGACGACCAATTCGAGGCAAACGCGCAAGGCAAGACAGAGTAGACGCCATGTCCGCCACCAAACGATGCAAGTCCGCCAATGGTTCGCCAAATCCCGACTGCTCCCACGGAAAGATTGGAATCCGCGCGCCTCGCCCACAAAAAAAACGCGGACAGCGCATTCCAGCGCCGGCTTACGGCAAAGCTACCCTCATCATCGTAAAACTGGACCTCAAGCCCTTGTATGATTGGCTAAACGCTGCCAGAGCAGTCAATAAAGTTGCCCAGGGCTCGCTCGGCTTCGCCGATGGTCCTAACTATTTTGCCATTAATCTAGTCGCCCGCTCGTCTCCGTCGACGGTGGAAAGGCCTGGCCTAGGTTCCCGCCTGGCCTTCTTCTAGAAACAGACTTCAACCGCCCGCGCCGTCGCCGGTTCTTCCCAGACGGGTAGCAATCAAACATCGGCATCATTACTGCATCATTTGTGATCAAGTCTGGCCCACTGGAACCCGACCCTAAGAAGAGAGCTCCGAGCACAATGACATCCAGGCGAAACGCTAAATTGAATAATGGACAGGTGAACAGTGGACTGGCAAGAATGACGCCCCCTCCCCTTCCCCCACTTGCTAGCCGAGACAATGACACCAAAACGAAATCGGTCAGAGTAAGCCTGGAGGAATAAAACAATTCGGGAAAAAAAATCATGTGCTAGTCCTTGATATCTCGCGCCGTCTCCCTTAGCTTTCCAGAATCAGGCCACATCTGTCCCGCGCATCAAGCCCACCAAAGGCCGCTAACGGATCATGATACCAGTCATTCCATCTGGGGCCTAGTGAACGCAAGTCCAAATGAGGTTCTTGAATAAACAGCAGTATCCATTCACGTCCATGATGGGAATCAAACAAAACACGGGACAACCTAGTCAACATTAGGCGGTGTCATGACGTTGCTATTGGGATTCCCCGGTACCCCTGTGCAGGAAATCAATTTACAAATTGGCTTCCTATCCGTGTCTGCAGCCGTGACATTCCTTATTACCGTATTCCTCGTGTTGCGCCGTCCAAGCGTGAAATGCAGCGACAAGGGCTTGGCACTCGCACATGATTGGTCCACTGGAGGCCGATCCTGTCGAGAATTATCATTCACGATGTGACGGTGCCTCCAACAGACAATACGCCCCGCGGCAAACCTGGGGTTCTGACTTTGCAGGGCTCGTTACTTTTTGCTTTAATTGGCATTGCCTGGTGCTCCCTCATTAAAGTTAACTACGAGTTACGAGTCGAGAATGCTGTTCGCATAACACGACATCCATCACAAGCTGCGACGTGGTCCTAAAAAGATTTTGGCCTATCATGCAATGCGACATTGTGACGGCCAAGATTCGATCGCGACCCCACAAAATAGGGAGATTGGCTCAGTTGACTTCGCATCGTCCTATATTAGCTTGTCTTCCACGAAAACAGGTTTGGAGGATACTGTCTCTAAGGGAACAAACGCGTAAGCGGTGGCACGAGCCAGACACTGGTTCATGCCGACGCCATTTGTTTCTTTCCGGTGACTCTCATGTCAAAACTGGCAGTCTGTCCATGCTAATTGTGACGAGCTTACGCTTGCGTGTCTGTGCCGACTTGGTGCATGGCGATTCCGAAATGATGGTGACGGTGAAATGTAGTATCACTAGGTTGTTGTTGATCTGAGCCGTTTCCACTATGGAGACGGCCGCCTCAGTGGGTGGTGGAGAAGGGGAAATCTCCCGACCCGCTAGCATCGCGTTGAGCCAAATTATGGCTGGTTTATTTCCCTTGCGAACCTGGGCTTGTGCCCTGTAAAGTTCAGGACCAAGCTGGGGCCGGACCAAATCCTACTCACGGATCATCTTGTGGTCGGTAGCAGGAGATGGATGGGCGGGACCACGTCCCACGTCGATCCTCCATAACCCTTCGTATATACGGATGATACTCCGGAATAAAACTGAATGGCCACTGCATGTGATATCACTACCCCTTGACTCAGGCCATCCGAACAATGTTGACTTGGTTGAATCCCAAGCGCGCCGTCAGGGACGTGGACGAGAAACAAGCGGTAACCGGAAGTACGGGCTTGCCGTAACCGCAATCTCAGATCTTCTTGCTCCATTGGCAGCACCACGTTTCAAGTTCCCACAAATGAGTACAACACAAAGCAACGGGTTCTATTGCAAGGACTGCAGGCGACGCAAAACAGAGGGGCAAGATATTATGCCACGAATATGACAGACAATTACTCGTGCAGAGTGAAAAATAAAAATGCATAAAAAACATGACTGGCTTGGCTTTGAGCGCCACGAGCGATACGCCCAACGGTCTCAGGGGTTCGTCAGAGTGAGCTCATCTCACCTGCCTACAAACGGCTCTGCGGATAGCCTCCGTGCTCACAGACAGGTCCTCGTTACCCGCCGCTGCTTGTTGAAGAAACGGCATGTGGAGGCGGTTTCAAATGTCGCGATTGGCTAGGGGCCCCAGCCAACACTGACACGGTCCACGGCGCAGAAAGCCGTCGACCCTATCCGCCATCAACAGTGACCAAGCTGACCCCCTTTGCTCGACATGGCATGGCCCGTGTGCCGTCCTTTGGTGCCCTACATTTCGTCTGAGGGGAAGGGTGTGGCCGCTGGGCTTGAGCCGTGAGTTCTCGCTTGGTTGGGTTAGCGGGTGGCCCAGGCAACCCATCACCCAGGGACAGCCTTGTAAAGTCAGATGTCGATACTGTCCCTGTCTCTTCCCACTCACTGCTGGACGGAATCTCGCTCAAAGTCTAGAACAATCAAGTTGGCGTATCACAATCATCTCTTGCCAGGCCCTGTCATGGGGTTGGGATTTAGCAACACGGATACTGCAGAACCCGAGTCTCGGTGTGTCCCAACACTTTGGTCCCGGCCCGCGGGCGGCATTCCCATGCCAAGCGCCCCATGACAGCGTTGCATTCTTGCCTCACGAAGAAGGAATTATGAGATCTGAGTGTCTTAAGCTATGTATGCGCATCATGGTGCAGTTCTGCGCCATCGACCGCCACAACCACAATGTCGGATGATTGAGGCAAGCTATTTTCAGGGACTGGGACGGGGCGCATTTACCCCTCCTCCACTGAGGATGGATGCTTCATACAGTGCGCTTCCCATGGTGTAAGTGCTCTGCATGTCTCACTCTAGTGGGCAAAGCCTCTCCCACCGTTGTACTAGGATGACATGGGAGGCATTGCCAACACAGTCAACCCCTCGTTGACCCGCCATGTCTGTCAACTGATTCCGCGGTGAGTCCTTCGGAGTTGCGAATGGCGACAGGGGCTAGAAAAGAGAGGCCTACGGAGTTGGACGGGCAGGCAATATTCTCATATTCCGTGCCGCAGAGACGGGGGCAATATTACGGTTTTGGCATCAGAGCGACGTGGTCGCGACTTTCAGGTGGTCCCAACAATCCTCGAGAGATCTGGAATCGACGGCTCGCGGGTACCATTTGACCAATCAGCGTGTCGGAGGGTACAAGAACCGAATGCAACAGGCTACCCTGTCACGGGCCGTATCCCACCTGATGGGCCTGCAGAGTCAGAGAGCAGGCTGGGAATCACCAGGGGGGCTCCAGTGGGATTGCCAGACGCCCATGTCATCGGCGGGGGAGCACCACCACCCAGGACAATAAGACGCATGTTAATTGTCCTAGGAGCTACCTTGCGGCCCCCAAAATGCTCCTTTCTTAGGGGAACCTGTCGTGGAACTGGGAACATCCCGGCTGCAGGCGTCTGAGTTGCCAGCGAACACAAGAACCCGGCGCCGGCGGCGTTTCACCTCTATCTCGTTCGCTGCGGTCTTTGACCCGACACAATGGGTGATGCGCGCCATGCCGATTCGGGGGCCCCTGTCGACATGCATGGCCCCCAGCGAGCGATGGATTTGCAATGTAGCCTGCCGTGTGCTGTGTGTTGGCTGGCCCAACCACGTGTGGATGACAGACTACCAGAAGCAAAAACCAGCCATTGACGAGCTTCTGTCAGTGGTCAAAGAAGAAAGCATGAAGTGTAATTGATTGCCCTGCAATGCTATGTACCTGCTACCTGGGCTTGCAGCAAAGGAAAAGGAAAGAGAAAAAGAAAAGTTGACCTGTTGTTTGTCTCGAAAAGAGAAGGAGCTGCAGGCTCAGGACGCAGTTGGAGAAGCAAAGAGCTCATCCATCAATTCGAATCTGGCAGACAGGGCACCCGGGGTGGTGGCGAGCTCTGGCCCCCTCCCCCTCCCCTCCCAGAACCCTTGGTGGGTGAGAATCAATAGCGCGGTGTTTTTTTGCCTAGTTCGGTCATGTCATTCTCCTCCATCTGCCCAGTTAGACAGTCCCGGACTACCATGCACCCGAAATTATTGCTGCATGTCGCTTTTTACTTGTGCCGCTGCTGTCCTACGCGCCCAGAAGACTGAGACATATCACACTCTGGCCCCCAAGTCCGTTCAACGACCGCCCCTCGCGCCACCCGCGTTGCCTCTCCCGGCACCTGGCAGCTCTATCGGTTACCAAATCAATCACTGGGAACGATGTCTTTGTCGCATGCTCACGCGGGTTGACAAAGTAAAACATATTAAAAGGGTGGTGGCCGCGATGGGTCTAGAGCGATCCTTGCATGGTTGAGGTGCAGTGCAGTCAAAGAAAGAAACTTTCCTGCGGACATGATGCTCTATCCTTACCTCTCCACTAACTCTTTGTCCGTGTCCGTGTCATCAGGTCCGTCGGTCCATCTGAGATACAGGATCGCTTCGTGAACAGAGCATGTCGAGTGGTGCGGTGCTCGCATCCCCCCCCTTCCCTCTGACCTATGCTTCCCCACAGCTAGGCTTTCTCATCCCTTCCAGTGTGCCCGCCCGCGACGGAATGACGCAAGGGCAGCCCAGGCTAGTCCTCGAGATGGGCGGACATGGGTGGGCGTTTCTCCTTCCAGTATGGCTGATCCCTGAAGGGAACTGACTGGGGGCGGCCGATCGGTCTGTTTCCGCAACCCACTTTATCGTCTCCTTATGAGGCAAGGCATTGGATGTACGTACTTGGTCCTCCGACCGCCGACATACATACAGACAAGGCATGGACCGCGATGGCGCGGAAGTCGAGAAGGTGATTTGCGCCCCGGCGAGATCGGCACGGTCGAAGGATTCGTCTCGCAGGGGGCAATCGCAGGCAATGGTTTACCAAAACTCAACCTACATGAGCCGCGATGTCACCTATTTGTTCCAGACCCGGGCGCAAGATGCGGATAGATTGGACTTAGTCGAGCTGCACACATGTACTGGTACGAGTATCTGTACATTCGCATTGCTAACCACCGAAATAGATTGGGTTCAGCAGGGCAAAGACTGGGGGCCAGACCAAGGGAAGGCTATGAAACCTTGACCCAGGCCTGTGACTTGCGGGGTTGTTGGTGTTTTTTTTTTTTCGGTGTCATGATGAGTTTGGGCTGGGAGTTAGGTTGGGTGTGGTTCAGTTGCCTGTCTCTGTTGCTTTCAGCATGTGTTTGACGTGGCGGCCGACTGGCAAAGAGGAAAAAAGTCTTTTGTTCCAGAGTTGGTCGAGACTGTTGAAAGCTTGGACGAGTCTCGCCTCATGTATCAACGTTTCGGCTTGCACACTGGTGAGTTCAATTGCCGGGTTTTTTGGGTCTTTCTTTTGGACTGCGGGAAAGGCACACGGGGCACCCAAGCGTCCGTCGGTAGGTGCAGGACGATAGCGTTTGTGGCGTTGAAGCAACAATGGAATGGCATCCAGTGACGGCCTAGAGTCACTCATGATGCCAATTTGGGCCTCATGGCTGGCCTCGAACGGGTGGCAGCACACGGCATTGGGCATTGGCTTTGGCACACCCCGTCGCATCGGCCCCCGGCCCCGGCCCCCGGTCCCCTCGGGCCCAAGCCACCCTTTTCTGGGCGACACCTTGTCTGTCTTAGCTTGTTGCTTTCATTCCCTGTCCCCAGTCTTGGCGCGTGACTCCCGGCACCAAAATGGAGACGACACTTTTTTCTGATCTGCGAGCTCGCCTAAGTGCGGAACTCTTTCCGTCTTGCCCTCGCCTGTCACCTGTCCTCCCGCTTAGAGCGCGGCTCTGATGCCGCACAGGGGGAACAAGCTCGCGAGCCTCTGCCTCAAATTCGATATCTCCAGACCCAAGGAGGCGGACAGGAAACGGTCGGAACGCTGTTTGCTCTTGGCTTGCCTCGCCACTCGCTCATTGCACTCCCTGTGTACCACTCCCCCCCAGAAGCCCCGTCGTGTTTTGCAACGGGCACAGCGCAACAACAGGGGGGTGGTTCCTTTACTCGATACAGCACTGCGAAGATCTCCATCTCGCTCCAGATACTGGAATGGCACTTTTTGTTATACTTCCGTGTAGGGGAATTCGTCAAAGATTCTGCTGTGAGACGGATGCATCGCTGCACACCGATCAGTCGGGCGTCTGCATGACGTAGCATGTCAGAATTATTGATGACATGCATGGTAAAATGAAATTTGGTACAGACTATACTTGCGATATCAACCACGGTTGTGATCGGCAGTGTGCTAGGGTGTTCCAGGTGTCAAGGTGTCGTGTAGTCTAGGGTAGGTGGTACTGCGCGAAACATCCAACAGTTTTTCCATTTACATCAACATGTAATGTTGCTCAAATTATTTTGTGCGTTGTTCTTTCTATCTGCGAAGTGGAAATAATCTAAACCCTCGTGTCGAGTGTCACGTCGTTTCTTTGGCCTGCGTGGCGTCTGTCGCCCTGCGTTAACGCCCAACGGTTCTACACGTTGGCAACATCGCTTCTCCATCCCCATCCACCAACAGCGTCTTGACCGAGTCTCTGCATACCAGACGCCTCGCATATCTGAATGACGACATCTCTCACAGCTCGTACCTCGTCCACAGTAGCCCCTCCGTTAAGCGCACCTCGCAGGTGGCCTTTTAGCTGGGGATTAACCTGCCTACGTTAGTCATCGGGTCACGCTGACATGAGCTCAGTGCTTACATCTTGTGGGATAAGGCTTGCAATGAGGACAAATGAGGTCTCAACCGGCGTCAATACGTCGGTGTTACTGATGACATGCCCATAGACGAGTCGCGCGACCAAACCGAGGTCTTCTGAACCTGACCGGTCCATCTGCCCCATTACTCGCCTAGAAATCTTCCCATAGAGTCGGTCAAAGAATGTCTGCCCCCTCTGCATTACCTCAGATGATGGAGTGTCATATATGTCCCGAAATCGTGAAGACGCACCCTCTATACCAGGGGTGTCGAGGAGGGTTTCTGGTGTAACAATCTTTAACGCAAACAGGCCATTGATGGTCTACTGGCTATATCAGAACGGGCCGTGAACCTGTCGGGTGGCGCTCGCTTCTCGTACCTTTGGCATCCCTCCCACCGCCGCGGCTTTGATGAGCGCCTCGCGTATTCTCCGTGATATGCTGAGCTGAGACTCCCGCCCAGAGGCGTCGGCTGTGGCTGCACCCTCCTCGATAGCATGGTTGTACACTTTAGGAAGTTCGTCGGGCCTGTTTAGGGCGGACAGGGTCGTAGCGGTGATGAAGTACCAAGAGTTTCGAGGCAGATTTGGGTGTCTGCGGATGTGTGCTAGCAGGGCCGGGGTGATTACTGGCGCCATGGTTGCCATGTTGCTGAGATCGATGAGTGAGTGAATGAGTTGACGTCGACTGTGACCATGAAGAGACGACTTGTCAAGGTCCAAGTTCACCAGGCGAGTTCTTAGAGTTACTAGCGACCATTAGAGGAGGAAATATTTCACTGTTATTATATTATCCTAAGACTCCCCTGGGATGTAAGAAGTCTGACCAAAGCGGCTTCAATCTTGTAGGGCTGCGTCTTACTGTAAGCCGTCATTCTACAGAAGTGAGAGTTACCACCGATATTTTTTTGATGTGGCTTGACGCAGTGGCTGTGGTGGCGGTACGCCTTGGACTTCAGTTACCCGATGGCCTAAACAACATTGGCGACTTGAGCAACCTGGGATCTATTCGCTACTATTTAATTCGTATCTTGATGGAAATTGAACCAATAATATATACTTAGGGTATTATTGTATACCTCTCTGTATTACTGTGCTTGATGACTACCTATTTACATCTCGAGGATTGTTCTTTGCCTAGTGCTGGGGTCTGTTTTGACTGGCTATTCCTGGCTTGCAAAAGTGTTTTATTCCCCTCTTTCCGGGATGATTTTTTTTGTTGGAAAATATAATATAGCGGAAGTTTGACAATGACACATGTACCCAACTATCGTGGATATTACTTGCGGTTCTTTTAAAGTGACCAAGGTCATTTTTTCTCCATCGGGGACTGACAAAGTGCCTTGTGTATTATGTCATTTTTTTTTCTTAATGAAGTATTGTGTATTGCCATAGGAACCTAAAACACAAATCCCATATAGATCAAGTAAAATATCACATGATCTGCCTGAATGACAATGTCCCTGGAGCGCTTCGTAAGGGAAGCTGGTCCGGTTGTCTGAAGGGAACATTGGCAAGCTTAATGAATTATGCACAAGTAAAACAAATTGGAATTAAATCCATAACCAGGCCTAGGTTTAACTGGACATGAAATGAATGCACGAGCCTTGTTTCTAGTTTTAAACGACTTAAGCCATCTGCCGCACTCGTTAACTAGTAGACAACCCTCAGTCTTGCCCAACAGCTGTGAAGAAATATGGACTGGTGATCTCTAATATGGCTCTTGATTTGTTTCTTATTATTTTGTATAAAACATCGTGTGATAGCTGTTGGAAGACACATTTTTTGTGTCACGCTCGACAAGTCTTGGGTTTTCAGAAGTAGTTGACCCGGTTACGCATCTCATTCTACACCGTATTTTCCCGATGGATCTAAGAAATTAAAGCCGAATCATTATTCACTTAGAAAAAAAAACTATTATATTTGAGTTGGGAACAATTTTCTTTGCCGCAATACGTATTTCATTTGCACAATGAAGCGAGGAGGCTAACTCATCCGTAATGCACGACAAATTCCTGGATGAAACTGTGGATATGCGAATTGTAAAACAGACGAAATTTGAATCTTGATCAATCGGGTTTATTTGTGAAAGGTGACACCAATACTTGTGATCCAAGAATTCGTGGTATAGTTCGGTGTCGGATTTCATCAAGGCCCATGGCCCAAGGACTGGAATAAATTTTGCGAGTACATTATACATGGCAGCATAAAAAGAGGATTACCATTGTGTATAATTTGCATATAGAGATCATACCCAAAAACTAATTGCACACGTATGGCGCCTCAACGATCTTTGCCATGGAGCACTCTTTAAAATTAAAGGATACAAATGAATTTCAAAACATTGTCAAATTGTAGAGCAGAATGATTCCAGACAGAAAAAATCCTTGAAATATTTGAATCAACCCAAAAATTAAAAAAAAAAATCCCTGCGTACATTGATTGGTTCGTTCATCGCTATTGCGACATATCTAACCGCCGGGTAGCTCTGAGAGTTTGTCATGAGCACCTATCGGTGAATTTGGCTACATGCAGCTATGGAAAATCGAATGATTTCCAGTAAGCTCAAATGAGCACCGTATATTTAGGTGCTCATGAGTTCCTTGCATGGCACAGTATCTTAGGGTTTGTGGACTGCTTGGAAAGTGTTCGTAAGGAGCCAAAGCGTATCCTCATGTCCTATTGAAATAGAAGCTGAGAACATAGAAATTATAAATTCTCACCATTTTCGGAATTTGAAATTGCAAGACAGTGATTCATTTCGGGTTGATTTATGATTGCATCTTGATGATGATTTATCAGTCCACACAAACGGGGAGGTGACGAGATTGCGTCACGCAACTCTGGAAATAATTGCTTGAAAAAAAGAACAATGTGAAATAAAGTGCAACTAAAATGTTGAGACAATTCTAAACCCAAATATTCAAGAGGATTTTCGACTTGTGCAACTAACCTACGTCTCACTGTATGTGGTGTTAGTGTCATAGGCCGTCGGCTAAACACCGGTAGCATTAAACAGCTGTTGACGCAAACGACTGTAGCACAGATAAGCGTCACGTGCCTCAATTGGAGACCCCTGCGCTGCGTCATGGTGCCTCTGTGTGGCCACTCCATTAACGTGGCATCAAGCGACAAAGGACAGCGATATTACCTGCTTTGCACGCGCGGTTGCGGAATTCTACAATGGGGATGCACTTGTGATCTGGTCATCTCACTGCGCATCTGAGAAATCCTCCATCTCGCTAGATCCCCCCATGCCCAAGATGCGGCTGGGCTGGTACGCCGGGGTAAGTCTCTCTCATTCTCATTAGCTGCGAGCTGGTAGCTCCATCGACATGGAGCTATGGCTTGGTCTCCCACTTGATGATGCTAACATGCCACCACGCAGGCGTCGACGGCCCTCGCGGGCAGCGTCGTGCTCTCTGCCTTTTACCAACGGGCCAACTTTTATTCGGCCATGGTTTATCTTGCTCAGAGCAATTTCTGTTTGCTGGTAAGTGTCCCGCACCCGCGATCCGTAATCCCGACGTCTCCCCTCCACCGGGTCACATGCTCACAGACAACCACGTCCAGGTCCTAGTCAACTTTTCATTACTCCTCTACAGCAGCTTCATCTATGGCCTCACGCGATTATTTTTTGGACCCTTACGCGCAGTGGAAATCGAACAGCTTACCGAGCGAGCCTGGTTTGCCATCACGGAAACATGTCTCGCCATGACCATCTTCAGAGAGGAGATCGGCGCCTGGTTCCTCGTCATGTTTGCCGCGCTGGTCACTGGTAAAGTCTGGGGATGGATTGGTGACGGAAGAGTTGAAGTCCTTGAGCAGCAACCCCCCGCGAACCCTCGACTCTTTCATCTGCGCCTCAGCGTCTCCCTAGCCCTCAGCTTCATGTACGACATTTATATTCTCCGATATACCATTAACACGGTGATTCAGCAAGCCCGACCCAACATGATGGTCATGTTCCTCTTCGAATTTGCTGTCCTGGCTACTTGTTCCTGGCGGACTGGAGCTCGATACGCCCTGTCGCTCACTGAACAGAACATCCAGGAGTCTCAGAAGCGCAAACGCTTAGCTGAGCGGAGACAAGAGGTTCGGGAGGAGCGGGAAGCTATTATCAGGCGGCGACAAGCCGCCGAGGCTGCTGGCGAAGAAATTCCAGACAACCAAGAGCCATTGCCTAGTGAAGACGATATTGATGAGATGGACATTGAGGTCCCAGGATGGGCAGCCAAGGGTGAATGGGTACTATGGCTGGATCTCCTGAGCGGTAAGTTGTATACGCCACCTATGTATACCAAACGACTAACGACAGCAGACATGATCAAACTCGGCATCTACATTGCGTTCTTCTTCATGCTTCTCACTTTCTATGGTCTCCCCATCCATATCATGCGGGATCTATTCATGACGTCGCGCGACTTTGTTAAGCGACTCGGCGCGCTACTCCGTTATCGTAAGGCAATTCAGGAGATGAATCGCTACCCGGATGCTACCCAAGAAGAACTTGCGAGGGAGGATACGTGTATCATCTGCCGTGAGGAAATGCGACCTTGGGACCCAGAGAACAACCCTGGGGCAATCGATCGAGTCCGGCCAAAGAAGTTGCCATGTGGGCATATTCTACATCTTGGCTGCCTCAAGAGCTGGCTCGAACGCCAACAAGTTTGCCCTACCTGCCGTAGTCCCGTCACCAGCGCCGAGGCTCGTCCCACACAGCAGCAGCGTGCTGCTGGCCTCCGGATTGAGATTGGAGCCGGGCCACGACCTGCTGCGCAGCAGCAACCTCCTGCCAACGGAGGCGACGCGCTGGCCCAGGGTCAACAGGATGGTGCTGGAGCAGACCCCCAGCCCAGAGCTGGTGGCCCAAGAATATTCAACCTGGGCCCCTTTCGGGTTGGGTTCGGTGCTAATAACCAACAGGTTCGAGAACTCGCACAGCAATTTGGAATGCCACAGGGCGATGCTCTTAACCAGGGTCTGGCTCAGCCCGCACCCGCACCCGCAACTCCCAATACTGCCCCTCAAACTGTGCCTCCTACTCCCTCTCTGCCCTTGAATGGAGACAATATTCAGAACATTGGGACTATGCTACAGCAAGTTGAGCAAATGATTCAGCGCGAAGTACAGTCACTCCAAACCGCACAGCAAGAACTTCACATGGTTCAACTACTGACGGCGGAACTTCATCGTCTTCGCCAACGACAGCAGCATTTGGATTTGACTACACAGACCGGGCAAAATCAACCTGCCGTTTCTCCCGTCGTTCATGTTCCCTCAATGCCTGCTCTGCCTCAGCAGTATCCTCATTATCCCCAAATGCCAACCCAAATGCCGGCGCCAGTGGCGCTAACGCAACCGCTCGGGTTTCCTACCTTTGCGGTTCCCCCACGAAACCAAAGTCCTCTCATGGCTCGTCACATGGCAGCCGGCAATTCCACCCCTATCCCAGCTGGAAGCACGGAGCTGCCAGAGGGTGTTGTTATTCCTCCTGGTTGGACATTATTGCCGCTACAAAGACTTGATGGCTCCTCGACCCAACCTTCCCCTCAACCAGGCCCCTCGACTACGAACGGGGAGACTAGCACCATCCAGCCTCCCTCCATCATACAACCATTGTCAACCGATAACCGTAGCATTGAAACCCAATCTACCATAATACCCCCGCCATCAGTGTCAATTGAAGACCAGGCAACTCGCCGCTCGACTCCGGCTGCTCAACTGGCCCGGAATGTTGAGCCTACTCCCGTTGTGGCACCTAGTCCAAGGATGCCCAATTGGGGAGGATCTGCACAACTTTTTGGGACCAGCTCGCGGTTGGATCAGGCAGAGTCTGCTGCCCAGGTCGAAACACAAGCTGAGACATCCGTAAAGCGCACGGCGGCTGCTGAGCGGACCCAGCAGGACACTGAGGCGGAACGTAAAGTAGAGGCTCAACAGGAGGAGGAAGATTCGAGCGACCCAAGCGACTCAGATGACTCGCCTAATGAGCCTCCAGCTAAAGGGAAGGGCAGAGCGGCAACCGTTGAGGACGCTGCTGATGAAGATGAAGAGGATGATAGCGAAATGGAGCACCTATAGTAAAGGGGTGATCCCAAGAAGGACATATGATGGAGCGGCTGTGTTTATGGCCTCCTGTTCCACTGTCGTTATTTCGCCTCGCTATTCTCTATCAACCTACGTGTAGAATATTTGTCTTGGAAGGCTGACAACACTCACCCACTTTTGACCAAACAATCCGAGACTGCATTTGTGTTAGTGAGCCAATGGCGCGGAATCAACATCATGGCGCTGGAGGAGTTTTCTTTATTTTTTTTTGATTTGCGGTTTTACCAACATTAGTTCATGGACTCCCTCTATAGAGGGTGGCTGAAAGCTTGCCAGGTAGTTTCGTTTAGTTTGATAGCGACGAAGAGACGCGCTTCTCACACGCGACTGAATGCATTTGACTAGGTTTTGGTGTATTAATGAATACATCACTATGGCTGTGACTGGAAGTAGAGTGAAAATATTTATCAAACCATATAGTTGGTTGTAGGGAGGTATTGCCAACGAACGACCTGTTGCTGGTGATGGAATTTGTGGTGCACGAAATTAACTTGTTTCTTACTGGGCCATAGCAATAAGACACGCACTAGATTCATTGCATTCGGGTTTTCATACTTCGTTCCCATCTATTGACATTGATGCTATTCTTAGGTAGTGCGTTAGTCTCTGTTTTTGTAGAGACACGGAGTCGACCGGTACAAGTCACTGTCACGAGTGTACTAGGTCGAGCATGTGGTAACGCCGACGAAAAATGGTTGCAAGTTAAAATGAAAAGGGTAGAGTATTCCTACTTTCAATAACAGCGGAATGAGGAGACGCTCGCTCACACATGCATGATCGTAAGAGACAATGCCCGTCAATGCTGACAAAAGACTCCCTCGTTATTTTCCTCTCACATCCCCTTCCTGCTCCACACCACCCATCTCTATGGGCCTAGGAGCGGTGACAAGAACTGAGCAGGAGATGGTACAAGATAAAGACAAACAAAGAAAAACAAGATAATGAAAGACCCAATTTGTGGCACCCGTATAGTAACAATGCCTACAATAACCCTGGTTTCCGGCGCATACATGTCCGTCAAGCCCGTATACATTAGTCGTTTCCTCCGCATCCCTGGTCGATACATGTTAATTTGGTAAAGGATCGGACTTTTGTGAATGTTAGCTGGGCAACTCAAAATGAATCACTTAACAGCTGCTCGCTCTCATGTTTCGAGCACATCTCGCTCCTCTTCGGTGGGCAGCAGCGGGGTCTCTCGTTCCGGAATCGCCTCACCCTTTGCCCAGGCTCCCCCAGGGCCGGAGTAGCTGGACTCAGGGATGGATAGCTTGGGTGCGAGATTGGATTCGAAGCTTCCGCTACCTATATTGCGCAAGATGCTCGTAGTCGCCTCGCCTTTTACCGGTTGGGGACTGAGCACGCCGGGGGCCGACTGCGCAACATAGGTTGGCGACTTCGCATCCCCAGACCCAAAGGGCAGCGGGCGCGACGGAATCTCACGACTCGCGTCCGCTACTTCGCCCTCGTGGTCCTCAACACCGCCACTCCCAAACTTCTGCATAAGCACCTCGGACTGACGCCGGGCCAATTGCTGGAGTCGCTCCATGGGATCCTGGTGACGTAGCACCATGTCAGTCAACTCACACACGCAGTCTGCTGGTCCCCATGTTCTCCCGTGCACACATACCCAATCAGACTGGGTAGGCACTCCCTCCGCCTCTGGAAGCTGCCGTGGCTCCTCCTCCTCGCCGGCCCCAGCATCACCGCCAGACCAGGACGGCTGTCGACGGACCGGGGCCGGAGTGACCGGCAAGCTTGGCCGTTCCGCCTCGGTAGGGAAATCGGTCAGCTTGAAGCCACGAAGGGGGAAGTTGCTGAATCCTCCGCTCTTCAATCCATCAAGACGCCCCGTGAACCCTTGGCTCTTTCCACGACGGTGGCCCTGGAGACCTTCCACATAGCGTTCAATCTCCGGCACCTCGTCCCACGCGTTCACGCGTGTGTAAGAAGTCCAAGGATCCGACGGTGCAGACCTGACGGCTGTTGGCGTAGCCGGGGTTGACGGTTCGCTCTTGGCGTCCGTCGTTACCGACCCTAGAATAGAAGATTCCTCCCGATGCTCACTCCAGGATGGAGCCTCCTCGGGAGCCGGCGGCGCTGGCGCTTCCCCGGGAAAGCTTCTCAAAGGCGGAGGTCGATGTCGTTCCCAGGGGAAAATTTCAGGAGCTCGTTCCGAGGAAGGAGCTGGGCGCTCCTTTGGCACCTCATACCACATGTTCCTGGGTGGACTCGGGTACCGCTCGGGAGGGATGAACGGCGCCGTGTCTTGCGACATTTCGTAGTGTGTCGAAGGGAAGTTCATTGCTTCGGGTTGCGAATCGACAGGAGGCGGTTGTCTGACAACAGGGTTAGGAAGCTGTATACAACAGGGTCGTGCAATGGATCAGGGCTTTCTTACCTCTGAGCGTCCCAACTATGCATTGGGATGGGACGTGGCTCAGGCTTATGCTCCGCATGCGAGGCTCCTCCCTCATGATCGGGACGATGATCGGACACCTGTTGCTCTGTCCGAGCCTCAGCTTGGGTCCCTGAATCATAACCAACAGGCTCGCTATGGGAAGTAGAATGCGACAAAGGGGGGGTTGAATCAGAGCCCGATGTCCCGGCCTTGGTTTCCTCATCATGACTCGGCTCATGACGGCGACCATGATCTTCATGATGCTCATGGTGCTCATGATGCTCGTGATGCTCATGACGCTCATCATGTTCACGGTGTTCACGATCGTCATGGCACTCATGATGCTCATGATGCTCATGGTGTCCATGGTCGCCTTCATGGTGGTGAGACCCGGGTTGATCGTGAACTGAAGGTTTGGGATGGAAATCTTTTACAGGCGTAGGGTCATAGTAACCCTCGTAATCATGCTCACCAGTATCAGCCTGCTCATGAGTAGACTGAGGGTGGAATTCGCCCTTGGTGAAGTACTGTACATATTCAGTCCCAGGGGGTAGTGCTTCAGGGGCCGATTCCTAGAGTGCATGTTAGCGGGCATGGAGAGGGCAGGGAATTGGCTGCCGCAAAGTGGTACCTTGACTCTGTAATGACGATCGTAGACTGCCCACCACCTCCCAACCATTTCGTCAAATGGGCCATCGCCGTGTGGTGCGTCGCGGCCTGTGAACCAGGGCTTTTCGGAGCCAATAAAGTGAACCATGTTGATGCTGGACTGAAAGTGTTTGAAAGCTGGGATATACTGGTAATGTGCGGAAGGTGTGACGTTATAGGTGAAGCTCAAGCGGTGATACTTGTCTCCAAAGTGCATGTTGATGAGACCCTGATCGGCTCCATCAAAGGAAATGCCTCTCTCTGCCATGGCCATCATGGCATAGTAGTCGCCCATGTTGGGGGTCAGCACCATGACACCTGTATTGAAGAGGTCGGGCCATCCAATGTCGGGGGCCGCGGCAAACGGCTCGGGAATGTCGAAGAGCTCGTCGGGAGCTCGATAAGCGACGACATCTGCGTCAATGTAGACCACCTTTGAAAACTCTGTGAGTTTCCAGAGGTTGATCTTGGTAAAGGCTGAGTGCAGATCGGCACGATTCATTAGGTACAAGTTTGCCGGGTGGTCATTGCGAATGCGCGACACCGGGAAAATGTAATCATAAACAGTCTGGGAGCCAGGGAAAGCCATTTTGTGAGCACTTGTGGATTTCAGTCAAGGTAATGGGAGCTCACCCTGAGTTGCTTTATCGACTCTGCAGAGACAGAGTCGAGCGTGACCAGAATGGCCAGCTTGATTTTAGTACCGGCATCGCGAAGGGAATGTGCGAGGACGAGGGCGCCTGGGAAAATGGGTCAGTTACTGGCGCTTCGGGGCCAATTGGGCTGCATTGACGGACCTGGTAGGTAGGAGTCGCTCAGAAGAAGCTATTCGCGAAAAATCAGTACAGAGTCCTTAGTGGGTGCGAGGCCAGCGAGGGCGCGCATCCAGACGTCTTGACGAACCGTGGCATAAACTAAGTTCCCGCCTGGCGCAGCCATGGCTGAGCTCCGCAACAGCTGTAAGACGAGCTTGGAGCCGGATGCCCAAGTCGTCTACGGGCAGGGAGACAGGTCAGCAACCCATGAGGGAGCGGGAGGTTTAGGGAGAGAGACGAAGAGGAGGAGGAGAGAGGAAAAAAAAAAGAAAAGAAAGAGGAGCGCGGGCGAGGTGGAGGTGGGAAGAAAGCGTGTGTTCGGGCCGCCGATGTCGTCGTTTCGCGACACTCAGGGTACACAACCAGCTGGAGTGTGTGTCGTGTGGTGGTGTTTTGGGCTGAATTGGGAGGCAATTACTGGAGGAAGAGGGGAAGTAGAGCAAGACCGGAGCAAGGGTGGGCGAGTGAGAGATGCGACGTGACGTGACGTGAGGCGGCAAGTCGGGAGGAGAGGAGGCCAGGGCGAGTGGTGATGTGATGATCCGATGGTGGAGGGGGGATGCCTCCTGTAAGTGCAGCGCAAGTTCCCAGTAAGATGCGCTGAGCTCCAGTGGGGCCCTGGGCTTGCAGCAGAGGCCCTGTCATGGCTGTATTGGGCAAGGTCCTCCCTGCGACCCCTGGGCCTCCGAGCCTCGAACGTCAAACGGCTCTGCTTCTCCCTGTAATTTTGGGTGCCTCCAGTGGCGTCAAACTTGGGGAACGAGGCCCAAGGGCCAGGAACAGTGGATCTGCTCGCTCAGATCGGCGGGGGTGGATTACTTGGTTTATTATTATCCATTAGAAAAACATTAACAAAGCTATGAGCCACCATTTCTGAGATGGAGAAGCGCTAGGGGCTGGATGGATGTGGGTTCAAAAATAAAGAGAGAGGAGGAAAAAAAAACAAAAGAGACCCTTGATATGTTTTTCATTGTTATGGTGCACTAGAGAACAAAACCGTTGCATCCGGGGAATCTGCCCCCCCTCTCCTCATGCGCAGAACCGAATTGGGGGGTGGTAAATGATACAGTACTGCATCTCCATAATAAGCCAACCCGACCTCTTCTGCTGCAACTCTACCATTCATCCTGCGCAGAGCGCAACATGAACCAACCACCAGGCTCAATGGCCCCAGGCTTGCTTTGTCGTGCCGAGTAGCGCCACTGAAGAAATTTTTTTCTTCCCTTTGGTGTTTTGCTTTTGCCCTCTCATCTCGCGCTTTGAACCCGCGATGGCTAGGCTTGACTCTCTCCTGGCCGGTTTAGCCATGCTCGTCAGCGTTGGTGGCGGCGGGGCGGCCATGGTTAGACAAGGTACCATCTCGCATGCGAAGCTGCTGTGCGAGTGAACCACCGTTACAGACTCATCTGTCATTCCACGCGGCTGGAGCTTGAGGGAGCTTGGGCCACCAGCCATAATAGCCCGTCAGTTCGCCCGGCCACAGACCGAGTAGAGGGAAATTGCTGCATCTCTGGGCTCACGATACGAAATGCATGCACCTGCACAAGGCACGCTGCAGCGCATCATCGGCCGATGCTCTTCTGATTGTTACCCGTCAGTACCCCTCACACTCGCATCGCACATATGCACACTTACGCGCTCTAAGTCCCCAGCCGGCTCGCTTCGTTGCAGTGGCTCATCCTCCATCCTCCATCCCTGGACGTCGACCACAATCCGACAACAACGCCGAAGCCAACGATGTAAATACGACGTGCGACACCCCTCCCTTTGGCTCTGCCTCTTGGCCCATCAATCATTCCAGGTCGCACTTGGGCCAGAAACCGCCAGATAACCTCATGCCATGTCAGGCAAGACACCTGTCTCCCATACCACCATACCACGGCAATTCATGGCCTGCCCAAATGCCCGTTCCCATGTGACCAACCAACGTCCGGAGCACGCACCCCCTCGCGCCGATGGGCCCTGGCCCAATTCACATCTCAACTTCCCTTGGCACAGGGATTTATTTTTCAACATCCCTGTCACTTGTGGCTCAACAAAGCTTTCACTCCTGGTTTTTTTCATGATGCCCCAACTGTCTGGCAGACTCCAAGACTTCGTCAGACCCCCAAGACTCCGTCAGACCCCAAGCTGAAATGGTCCATGGCTGGGGCTGCATTTCCAACTTGGAAAAAAAAAACCCACTCCGATGACGAATCAACCACAATCCGAGCAAAGAGACAGGCTATTACCACACAGCGATATTTTGAGTGACGTGATGAAGACCCCCGTCTGATCGCCAGACCCAAAAAAAAAACTCCCAACCCTGCATCTCCTTCGCACAGACAAACTCGCCCGCTCGCTACTTACGCTACGCTGCGCTGCTGATGTTGAGCAAGGTAAACAAACACAATGGTAAATCTCTGCCTGCTAGGGTATACAATCGCCATTCCACCACACCCTCATCTTTTGTCCAGTCTGAATAGCCAATTCCCCCGCTTCCCCACACCCCGCAGTGGGTGACTCCGCTCGTGCAGATGATGTGGAATCCTCCCATTCACCACACAGAGGCTTTGACTTCGCATCTGATGGGGCGAATTCATCTTTGCATCATGTCATTGATCATCTCCTAGGCCATCACATGGCCCCTCCCGTCGGCACATAGGCAAGGCGATCCCTGTAAGCTGCACGTCCACCGGCGGTGCCTCCAAGCTCTGGAAAATCCTGATGCTATGAATGTAGAAGACGACATACATGCAAGGTTAAGACCTCACTGGCCATGGGCGAGCATGCATTTATCTGCACCATTTCCCTTGCATTGTATCCTGCTCCCCCACGCCGGGATCCAAGAATCTGTAGGCAAAAAGCCACGCCCGTCGCAGCCAATCAATACAGTTTGGCTTATAGATGCAACGTGCACTTGAGTTAGGTCTCAAACTCAATTTGCACATGGCACCAATCTTGGAATAGCACGGCAAGACAGGAACGAGAAAATGGGGTCAAGGCTCAGCAGCTTAATATTCCTATCTTTTTTTTTCCATACCTCGTCGCCCTTCACTGATAAACCCCCTTAATCATGACTAAATGGTTCTTATCTGTCTCTCTCCAATTACTTGCCACGTTACCAAATGCTGTTTCTTTCAAAATGCTCTACTAAGAGGCCATAGGGTTTGATCTATAGATCTTTCTTCAGTGCGTGCTCCGGCTTGTGGGTAGTTTCGTAGTCAATGTGGACGTAGGCGCGCTCAATGTCTGGCAGGTCCTCCAGCTTGAATTGCAGCGCTTCGGCGATGTCGTGGCTTTCCTGCAGCGACTGAGAAGGGTCCATGACAATATCGACCTCGGCAATGAGGCGAGGCCCTGAATGGTAGACGCGGACCGTATCAATACCCTGGATGGAGTCCGAGTGAGTGATGCAGACGTAGGTGATGAGTTGCTGTACTTCGACCGATGCGGTCACTCCAACGAGAAGGAGGAACTCTGCGAAGGCGGTACGGAGCCAATTGCTCGAGATAAGAACCGAGAGAAGGATGGCGCCCATGGGATCGATCCACCACTTGAGCTTGGAACCGCCGACGGATGTCAGGATACCGAAACCATTGATAAAGAGATCGTTGCGGTGGTCCTGCCACAGAATATTGACCTGGCTGTATTTATCCTTGAGCGCCCAGCAGTATATCCAAAGACAAAACTTGGTCGCAAAGGCGGCACAAACGGTGAGGACGGAAGGTAGGTGGAAAGGCTTGGAGTCCTCGGCCTGGGCCAGCTCTTGGCAGGCAAAGGCGATGATAATGAGCGACACAGTAGTCATGAGAAAACAGAATGCGATGTTTCCCACTGTCTCGAGCCGAGCCTTGCCCGCAGGAAAGCGACGAGGGTCAACGCGGCGGATGGCGCGGTTGGACAAGATGAGTGTGATATTACTCATGGGGTCAAAGATGGCGTCGGCCATGGTGGTGAAGAGGGACAGAGATCCCGACGAAATAGCGGCGTAGAGCTGGAGCGCCGCGAGGACAACGTTGGCGGCCAGGGAACCCCACACAGCGATGCGGAACTTGAGCTGATCTTCGCCGGCCTCGTGGCGAGCTTCGTCGCGGTGTTGTTCCACCGACTTAAGCATGCGCTCGATGGTTTCATTTTGCTGTTTGTAGAAGCCCTGTACCTGTCGGCTCTTTGATCTGGGGTTGAGGGCGTTGGGAATGCACTTGGCACCATCGCGCTTGCGAGATGTATTGGCCTTGATTGTTTCAAGGTCAGAGTCGGTCTTGTACGCAAGGGATAGACCATAGGGGTCATTTTCGAGACCGGCAGCGATGCTCGGGAGCCGGCGATGACCCGCCGTTAGCTGGCTCTCGACATCGGTCACATGGGAGACATTGCGGACGATGGTCTCGTTATCTTCCGCGGCGACTGGTTCAACTGCGGTACTCGAGCCGTGCTGGGAAGGCGAAGGCCGTGAGTGGCTGTGAGAGCGACTGCTACTGCTTGCGCGATCGATGGGTTGGAGGTGAATGGCGTGCGGGTGGTGAGTAATTGTGTTACGGGCGTCGGGCAACATTGCGTGCGGCGAGGGCTTCCTGAAAGAGGGGTTGAGAGAGGTGAGTGAGACGAGATGAGCGAGTCCAGTTCTCTGCAATCAAGCAGAGCTGAGTTGGGGGATCAGCAACGGATGGCCGAGGAGGGCGGAAGTGACGTGTGAGATGGCGGCCCGGCGGTTGCGAGAGTCAGTGATGGATCGACATAAACTGCCGTTGGCGAATAATAAGACAATTCACTTCGAGTCTCGGAAACTCCTACGATAGCAAAGTCAAGATGAAGGCTGCAAGAACACGAGGGTGCAAGAGCTCGCACGCAACGTGCCGTCCAATGGTTCAACGGAGACCCCCATTGCCACGCCCGTACACTTGTGCGGGCGAACCAGTCACCTCTCAAATAAGCAATATAACACACTCTGCCGCCTCTGTGTTTTCACAGCTGCCCAATGCCCCAGCTCGTTCCAGAACCCGCCGGCCAACTGGCTGGTTGGGGGGCGACCCCCATTGTCCGTCATGCTGCCACGTGCAAGAAACCGGTTGCGCCAATTCGTTGTCTCGCTGTCCAATTTCGCCTTTAGCCCGCGCTGAGAGAATGGCGGCGATCCCCCATGTTGGCGCAGTGGGGTTGATAATGGTTGAGGGGAAGTTATCAGGCTGTCACTAACAGCCTGGCACGTAAAAGCCCCTGGTTCGGTGGTAGTGCGCCATGTTGGTAGTTGAAGCGTACTAGTTGACAACTAATAACCGGTACTTGATTGGGCGAAGGGACGTAAGGGAGGGGAAGCTTCAGCCTGCCATCGGCTGGGACGAAAGGGGGAAACCGACCGGGTAATGAGGCTGTGGGGGGAGGCAGAAGCGGCAGAGTGTTAAGGTGGGATGAATCGAGGTTGAGAACTCGAAATCTAGGAATGAGGCTTAGTTTAATATATATCGCGGCACCAGGGCCCAATTGCCGAAGCCGACATCCGCCTTTCGTTATGTCCCATCGCATCTGCCAAGTCGGGAGCCATCGGAACAGGGAGCCTGACGGCCAAGCGTGCTGAGTGGTGGGGCGGGGACAAGAACAAGACCATGTTTGGCGCCGTAGCGAGGAGCAAGAGAAAAGTTTACATATTCAGGTCCATCGTAAATGCAGGGCGCTTGCTAATTATATGTATATCAAATAAATATACTATTATTTGACTTTGTTTGCGTTTGAGAAGGTTTGTTTGGACCTTGAAAATCATGTCTCGTATTGTATTAGGTTGCATCTGGTCCGACCCGCCAGTTACGGCTGTGGCTGGAACTATTGGATGATGGGGCCAACACAAAATGCCATTTTCAAATAGGATGCCAGAAAGCGATGTATGTATCAATGCCATGTAAAAAGCTGCATTGCTTGCAGCTTGTGATATAAAATGACCGTTGAGCAAGATGATGTACGTGACCAACCATTCTGACGATGCAAAATCACAATTCCCGGGTGACAAGAACCTGCCCTACATCACGTCTGGCATCCAGTCCAAACCTACAATTCCTCAATTGGGTAGTCGCATAAAAAGTGATCACTGGGCAAACTGCACTACAGCTTGGCCGAGGTCTGGCTCCTCGCGAGGATCCAGTCAGCCAGGTCCTTGGCAAACTCCTCCTTGACCAAGTCCAAATGCAGAGCGTGATACCCGCCTTTGTATGTCTTGACGGTCTTGTCTGCGACGGGCTGGCCCTCCATGTACCTGGTGGCCACTGGGAAATTACATGTCTTGTCGCTGTCACCCATGCCAAACCAAAGGCCGCGAACCTGCTTGCCGAGCTTCACTTCTCCCGATGCCAGCACTGTTGTTCGATCAAGCAGCGAGGACAAGCCCTCGAGAGTCCCCGTGTCGTGGCACAGGGTATCCTTGGATAGAGCAGCTACTGTATCCTTGTCGCGCGTAATGTTCTCTCGGGGAACAGAGTGCTTCAACTGGAAGTGCGGCAGGAGGCGGCCTGCAAACCGCCCAGCCGCGATGTAGAGCGAGCTGGGCTGCTCCTCTGGGGCAAAGCTGATAAAAGGCGACTCGAGGATCCAGCCGCGCACATGGCCCACAACCGTTTCGTACTTGGCATCGCCAGCCAGAGTCAGAACCTCTCCGCCGCCCATCGAATGGCCAAGGACAAATATGGGTTCTGTAGATGGCAGCTTGTCCTGGATGAATGCAGCGATATCTGCGAGGACCTGCGACGTGGGACCGGTGTTGCCCTTGTCTGCCGGCTTCTTGACGCTGCGACCCCAGCCGCGCTGATCAAAGCCAAAGGTCTGGATGCCATGGGCAGCCAAGCTGCGGGCAAGCTCGCTGTACCACTGGATGTGGTCGCTGAAGCCGTGCACAATGATGAGCTTGGCCGTGACCGGATCGGCCGGCTATATGGGTCAGCATTCACCAGGCATCTCATGGCAGCGGGCTCCCTTTCTTACCGTCCAGGTCTTGGTGTAGAGGCAGGCATCGCCTACCTCGAAGGTACCCTCAGTCTCGGTCGCCATGATGTGTTTGTTACGCGATGGATAATGCGTCTACAATACTCGCGTTCAATCGTGCGGGATTAGGGTGATTGGGATGGATCAAGGAATCCTTTGATGCGAAAATGTCGAGGTGAGTTGAGGTAGGGATAGCTTTCCAAGAGCAGCAGCCACCTGACATGGAGCCCGCTGATTTGAGGCATGATCCCTTGGCTGGCCCGCCATCGAAGGCGCCAGCATGTGATAAATGTCGGTGCGCGCCACAGCACACAGGGTATGCAGGGCGTGGAGGCTGAGGCCCGCCCTCGTGTTCATGTTGCGACTGGAACTTCCAATTCCTCCGAGACAGACTTGTTCGGGTCCAATCTGCCATTGGGAATGGTAATCACCATCTGCGACCCGTTGTGAATAATCTGGAAGACAGATCTGGGATGCGATGCGAAGCCGTAAATAGTAAATACTGGGGAGGTCGTTCGACCACCAAGTCAAATCTCGCTCTCTTACATTTCGCCAATGCATGTGCTCATAACAACCTTTTGCTGATTGTTGGTCAAGCTCCTTTACACCGTTCAACCTCTATCAAGCCATCCAACGCCGTTTGGTGCTAAATTTAGCAAGGTTCAAACCGATCGTCACGAGGAAGATTAGTTGCTTAGCTTGGCGGATTGTGCGCGAGCCAGCTGATTCATCATTGTGGCTGGCGATGGATGGGAAATGGCAAAGAGGAATTGTTGGTATTCATTGCGACTTCTAAATGCACGTCGGCCTCCATTGCAGAGGCAAACACGCCTCCGCCCCCTTATTTTTGTCCAAAATATAACCGATACCAGAACCGACGCCATCAAAGTAGAGTAGTAGTACCTGTCGAGTGGAGTTCCCTATGCAACCGCCACCAGTAGGACCTCCATGGTCGAGACCCAGACATACACATCGAACAAGTAATATACAGTATTTTATCTCACCGTCCCCAGAGCCCAGATCCTCATTGACCATGAACTCATGACATTACACCCTCGCTACATACTGCACATCGGCAGTGAAGATTTTTTTGGTTTGTTTTGGAAACTTGTCCTATTCCGGCTCATACCGCTTCAGGTTCATCGCTTCTCCTTGCTCTTGGTGTTTGGCGGCTCCTCAGTCTCGGCCTCGGCCTCGACCTCAGACTCCTTGTCTTCTTGCCTCTCCAAGTCGTCCTCAATCTCTTCGGCCTCGGTGATGTGAGCTCTTGACTCTGAACTCCTGTTGTCAGGTACCTCACCTCCGCTCATCTGCCACTCCATGAGCTTGCTAAATGCACTCTCGGGATCAGCGGCGAGCTGGTTGTAGCTGCCAATTTCGGCGACCTTGCCCTCGTTATTGAGAACAATGATCTGGTCCGACCTCTTGATGGTAGACAGGCGATGCGCAATGGAGATGGTGGTATTGCGACCACGGAGGAGACCAGCCAGAGCTTCATTAACCAGAGTTTCAGACTCAGCATCTAGGGCGGATGTGGCCTCGTCGAGAATCAAAATATCGGGATCTTTGAGGAGGGCACGGGCAATGGCGATACGTTGTTTCTGACCACCAGACAGTTGAGATCCTCGGGCTCCAACCTGCGTCTCGAGGCCATCAGGAAGATCGCTAATGAAGTTACAGTTAGCTTTACGAGCGGCAGCAATAATCTCGGCTCGGCTGGCATGGGGTTTTCCATAGGCAATGTTCTCAGCGATGGTTCCAGAGAAGAGAACAGGTTCTTGAGAGACCATGCCAATTCGTCTCCTCAGTGACTTGACATTCATTGTAGAAATGTCCACGCCATTGATAGTGATGGAGCCAGAACCAGGGTTGTAGAATCTGAGCAAAAGCGAGGCAACAGTTGACTTGCCACCCCCTGACGGTCCAACTACACAAACGTTACTTCCGGAGGGGATCTCAAAGTTCAAACCATTGAAGATTTTGACTGCCGGTCGGGTAGGATAGGCAAAGCTGACATCATTAAACTTGATGGGACCCTGAGCAGATTTGACGGGAACGCCCACTGTTTGATGAATGCCTGGCTTGCGATCTTGGAGCTCGAAGAGTCGGCTGGCTGCACCAACACCCTTCATAAGCTCCGAGTAAAAGCCTGATAATCCAAAAAGACTGGAACCGGCAAACGCCGTGTACATCATGAAAGATGTTAGATCACCCATTGACATGGCACCAGTTCTCACCAAGTTTCCTCCAACAATCAACATCGCCAAAATGGTCATATTTCCGGCCCAGCCAGTCGAGGCGAAGAAGGTGGCAGCAACTAGAGATTCTCTTCGGCCAAGAGCGAAGATTCTGCGAATTTGTCTATTGTAACGGCCAATTTCTTGAACTTCTCCAACAAAAGCTTGGCTTGTCTTGATGTTGCCCAATCGCTCCTCAGCAATCTTGGTCAGTGTTCCAAGATTCTTCTGGATTGACCTGCTAATGTTGCGAATGGCTCGACCATAGAGGAAAGCACCAACGGCAATGGGGGGAAACATTAGAAGCAAAATACCAGTGAGCTTAGGACTAGTCCACACCATAATGGCAAAACCAGCGCCACCGCTAAACAATGCTCTGAGTCCATCGCTGATATTTTGAGTAACCGATTTGCCTACAATGACGGTATCGGAGCTGAGTCGAGAAATGAGATCACCTACTCGATTCGCGTCGAAGAATTCGGCATCCTGGACATAGGTGCGTCGGTACAGCTGAGATCGAAGTCTAGCGACAACTCGCTCGCCAACAATGCGAAGGAGAACAACACGGCCAAAATTAGCCATAGCGCCAATAGTTAGAATAGTACCAAGACCTAGGAAGAACTGCTTTAGGGTCAGACCGAAAATGCGGACATCCTCAGCATCACCCTTGGTGGACATATCGAGGATGCGGCCGACAGAAAATGGGATGGACATGGTGACGCTGGAGGAGATGACGAGAAACACAAAGGCTATGGATAGCCACCTTAGTTCTGGCCTTGCAATCTTGATCAATCGCCAGATCTCTGCGAAACCAGCCTTGCCGCCACCGGAACCTTTGCCTTCCTTTGATAGACGAGCAGAGAGATTGACCTGAGCCGCGCGGGCAGCTTTTTCGCTCTTGGTGAATTCATGCTTGCTATCATCTTCCTCAGTATCGGTCTTCTTGGCTCCGTCTTCCACCTTGTTTTGAACCTGTTGCTGGAGACGAGAAACCGTAGAGAATTGGCGAAATGGAGTGTTTATCGAGCCATACTCTGAGATTCGGGAAGGGTTACTTGCCGAAAATCGGAATGTTGCGATCGAGAAGGGTGGGAGGGTGCTTTGGCAGGATGGCGATGTGTGGAACAGCCTCGCGCGGAGAAGCGAGGATTCGGTCTTGCGCAAGGCAGTGACCAGTGGACTCGGCGACACGGCAGGTGATATTTGAGAAGCCAGTAGCGAGCCCTCAGCGAGGCGTGGGAGCAGCAAGCGGCGAGCTACTCCCGAGACCATGGTGACGGTGGGGGATTGCTCAGAAGATCTCTCACCGGAGCATCCTCAGTGTGGCACTGATGTCGCGGGGCAGAGCAGAGCAGGTCGGGGCTACTCGCAGATTGGGTCAGCAGTGCGATGAAGGAATCAAAGTTCAATGGGATACAATGCCGTCATCGCAGAGGCATTTCCGAGCCGCTAAAAGTTGCTGAGCGAGCAAAGGTTCGAAATTTAGGTGGATCCCCAGCCCGCGTGGCGTCTCGGTCGGGGCAACTCGCTCAGCCCGGCCGACCCGATGCCGAAAGCAGTTGCTAAATGCCGAGACGCGCCGGCCATTTACCTACGTACGATTCTGGAAATAGGTGAGGCTTGATTGGGACATAATTGTAAAGGAAAATAGCCATTTAAGTTGATTACAGCTCAAGAAAGAAGCATTGAATGGCGGTTCCTTCAATGTCCGTCGACTAGTAGACTGGCTGGTAGACATACTATACATTCTTCCTAGAATTCCTCCTTTGTGACCACAATCAAATGTAAAAAAAAAAGCCCAATAGAAAAAACAATAGAATACAATGTGGAGCATGCTGAATAAAGAAGTTTCATCCAGCACCCAACAAATAATCTGCCAATCAATACAAGGGAATGCATCTTATGCCTTGGCCTCATCCTTTAGCATCTCTGCGACATCGGCATCAATTCCATCGTCTCCGCCAAGATCTGGAAAGTCGTCGCCCTCATCGACGCGGCGTCGCTTATTCGCTCCGTTGGTCGAGATCGGCAGGGATTGATAGGATGGCACCACGTTTGAAGAGATATCATCACTGGTAGCCAAAGCTTGGGTTTCAGGCACTGCATCTGGAACGTCAGGGACAACGGCTTCAAAAGGCTCCTCGTCCATAGCAGGAGGAGTAAGAGCTTCCATCTCAGGCCTGTTCGGTTCGGGGGATGTAGTAGTAGCGCCACCATCCCCCTGCTCACCATTGCTCTCAGATGGGCCAAGGGCACGCATAATGGCTACTTCCACCTGATGTTTCTTTTCTTCAATCTCGCCCTTTCTGTTCGAGATTTGGGCAGCTGCAGCCTTTTCCTCCTCCAGAGCAGCGCGATTGGCATCCAGCAATTTCTCCAGACCAGAAAGCAAGCCTTCCCGAGCCTTGACACATTCTGCAACAGCGCTCTCGGCATTTGCAAGAGTCTTGAGAAGGCCATTTAGGCGGGCGGCATAAACAGGTGCTGATGGAGCTGGCGTGGACGAGTCGGTCTGCTTTTCGTACTCTTGGTTTGCGGTTGCAATTGAAGCCTTCAGGGGAGTGCTCAGCTTGCCCACGGTTTGATGAGCAGAGATAAGGGGAGCAAACTCTGACGGGACGGGTGCTGAGCCACCAAAGGGAGAATTACCAAAGCCTGATTTGGCGCTACCACGGGCTTTGTCTAACTCTGTTAATTTGGTTAGTTGTGAGTGTTATCAGAAACAGAGTCAAGACGCACCTTCGAGACGACTATCAATAGCAGCTTGGATTGGTGCTTCAAAGATGGACCTATCTCTCCACACATCAACCACCCGCTTAAGCTTTGCTTGGATTTCTGCAGGCGCGCCCTTGTATCCAATGGATATAGCTTCGGCGACGATAGGCGAGAAAGCAATGATAAAATCATCTTTATGCCGGATCTTGGACTGCTGAGCCACCTCTGTATCACCCCACTATGTCAGCCACGACTCATGTGCTCAACCGAAGAGCGAGAGAACAAACCGTTGGCAAGGTAAATGAGACTCAGACGCTTGGTGCTGGACGAGTCCTTCAGTCGTTGCAGCCAAAGTTGCACAGTCCGATCCGCGTGTCTCCTGAATGTATAATGAGCTTGACTTCATCACTTGAATGACTCGGGAACCCATGTCTAGGGTGCCTACCTATGAAACATGATCCATTGGGCAGCTGTGGCGATGCTGTCATGACTCTCATTGAGCGACGAGAGTCGCGCCAGCACGGAATCATCGTTGTAAGCCATGGTGCTTGCGCTAAACGATCTGGCTATTCAATTCGGGGAGGAAAAATGACCAAAATTGAGCAGAAGTAGTCTATATGATAGGGCAGAGATGGCGCAGGGGTCAGGGCACTGATTCTACGGGCTTCTCACAAGCAGTTGCTGTGGTTGCGACTGAAAGTCGTCTACGACAGCCACCTGCAGCTAGGATGCAGAAAATCTTGCGCGTGGTGGCCTCCTCACGAAGCTGACCCAAACAGTCAAGCTCGCGATTGCTCTGCTTGAAGACGCTTGGAACAAGGCTGAATGAGATGACCGAATGAAGATCGCGAAGGAAGAAAATGGCCAAGATACTCCGTAAACAACAGCGCAGGGTCAGAATGGGAGCTCGGGCGAGCATATAAGTAAACATCCCCTACAAGAGATGTAGTGGATATGTGCATAATGACATGCTTTAATGCGAGATTAGCCACCGCGCCAACGTAGCCACTTGAGCCACCCCCTCTCACCGCCCGGCAGAATCCACCTCATCAGCTACCTTGTTGCCAGCACCTACCTGAATAGGAGGAAGGAGCACTGAAGTACCAGTAGCATCCATCGTGTTTGTCTCTCATGCCAACGTTGCTCATCGGAAACCTCGCCCTGCTAATCTCCAAAACAGAAGCGCGAAGATAATTCTAGACACGCCACCCCGCTACATATTTCAAAATGGCCGACCGATTCCCATCGATCGAAGACTTGGATGCCGGTGGTGAGTCCATGACAGCAAGCGAGGCAGCACTTTATGGAAGCATAGCTGACATAGGCATCTCAAGTGCAACCCGACATCACTGATAACGCCGCCGATTCCGCCCCTGAAGATTTCCTTGCTCGCGAGAAAGCTCTACTTGGCGACGATGCCGTTCAGTTCGCGACCAGTGACGATGCTGCCGCATTCACCGATCCCAGTGGCGATCTCCTCGGCGAAGGTGGAAACACCTCTTCTACCTTTGAATCTCAATTCCCCGATCTAACCAGCGCCGATGCTGTGAGTTTTTCGTCTGTACTCAGCAAACAACTGACTGACACTAATATTAACAGGGCACTGGTCTCGCGCCTGGCAACACCAGCATCACTGGTCCTTCAGTCAGCTACAACTCAGGATACCAAGCCTTTGCAGCCGAAGAGGAAGAACCCGATGTTATCAAGGAATGGCGTGAGCGTAGAGATGCCCAGATTGCCAAGCGAACTGAGCAGTTTGCCGCCCAACGAGAGGAAACAATTAAGGAGGCACAGCAGAATATTGACGACTTCTACGAGAACTACAACGGCAAGAAAGAGAAGGGCATCGCGCAAACAAGAAAGGAGGCTGAGGAGTTCCTTGCGAGCCGCGAAGACACTGTCTCTGGTGGTACGAGCTGGGATCGGATTGCCAAGCTGGTTGATGTTAGTGGCAAGGGTACCAAGGGCGGAGCTGCTGGCTCTGGCAAGGAGCGTTTCCGTGAGTTGCTAGTGAGCCTGCGGAAGGACGAGAAAGCACCTGGTGCCACTGGCTATTAGGCATAAAACCCAACTGATCTGCACATAATCAGAGATGTAACCTGATGCAGAGCATACGCGGCAAAATCTCTTTGTGGTCGCAGGCAGGCAACTTTCCAATTTTGCAAACTGTATTCTATAGTTCAGGAGTAAAGGTTGATAATGGCAAATGACGTGTGAATAGAAGGAACACGATTTCATGGCACATTTGACAGCATCGCATTAGCGTAATTGAGGTTATAGGATCTCAACTTTGATCGTCTATTGACACTCTACTATCACAAAACCCCTCCATTGTCTTGCGAGCTAAGGTATATGGGAAATCGAGAGACCTGCCACTTATTCCTTGCCAAAGTAAGTCTTGTAGCCAAAGACCTTGCGGCCGGCGCCGTAGAGACCGGCTGCAAAGATGTCAGAATCGTACTTTCAAATGAGATAGGGCCTAACGAATAAAAACTCACCACCAGCAGCGCCCCAGAGAAGGACAAGGTAGGGGGTCAGGAGCAATCGGCTACGAGGGCCCTATCGATTCGGTCAGCGGGAAGTTCTCGGTGGTCGATAGGAATATTAATTCGTCGTACAATCTGCCAGATACGGGTGTGAGCCTTGTAGGCAGCCTGGTAATAGCGCTGGTGCTGAGGCACGGGGTTCTTAGCGTCGACGAGACTGTGAACTGTTAGTCGTGGGAACTCGTATGATGTGCTTCTCGGGCGCGGTAATGGCAATTGTAGCAATTGGCCTCGTGGACGGCGGGTCTGGGTGTCGCGGATGACGGTGCTGGGTCAATTACACATACCCCATGTTGAATACTGTTGCAATGATGCGCGAGCGGCTTCTTGGTGAGAATGGGGCGGGGGAACGAGTGGTGAATGGAGGATGTAGAGGTTCGGCAGAAGAAATGAGGCCATAACCTGATTGGAGCCGGAAGAGTGGCATGACTCAGCAAAGCTTGCGACGTTCTTGTTGGTTCCCATGCACGTGCCGCCGCAGCCACCCTTGCAAGTACCTTTGTACCCTTGTGAGCGACTTGCTCTGGCCTTGCAAATCAAAAAGCTGCCAAAGCTTCCGACAACGAAATTTCGATTCGCAGCGACAGCAGCCAACAAGCCTGCTGTTCACCGTTTATTTTGGTCAAATGCGGTGATACGTGCTTAAAATAGTTGTCAAAAGCCAAATGCATCTGGCTTTGTGGCGCATCCGATACTGTCCAGCTTCGTCCCGACTTTCGAATCCGAGCTCAAACGTCCGCATCGCAGGCCTAGTTGGCTCTCCAACTTGGCTCCTGCCTCACACTGCCCTAGTTTTCCCATCTGTTACTCCAGGTTCTCCGGTAAGCCGTCTATTTAAATCAAAAGCTCGACAAACTGCAACGAAGAAACCATGGAGTAAAACATCTTCCAGCGAGTCGAAATCTCTCGAATGGAATAAAGATGGAGGACTGGGGCAGGGCGAATCGTATCTGCGTGCCCCAGAGCACATACTCCGGAAGGAATTCATAATATCTGAGTCCTCAGCAGGGTATTCCTCGCATCATGGCAGCCTTACTTTGAGAAGCGACAAAATCTCGCTTTCGAAGCCTGGTAAATTCAATGTGCGAAGCAATAAACTAGAGGAAGCTTGGTCCTACTTTTTAGAAATCCATGGGAAAGGGGATTTTTCCTCCCTGATTGACGCCAAGTCTGAGACTTTGAGAAACAGAATTTTAAGGGCAGCACTGGACGATTCGAATCGAATGTTTGTATTATACAACGTGGCACGGCATCTTCGAGACCAGCTTCAATTCCAATGGCCCGAGCTCTATGTTAGAGTTATTCACTTTTATCTTGGCCATGCCAATTACGAAATAGCCTATTTGTGGCATATCCGACTAATGCCAACTTTCACGCCCACTCTGGATGAATTCCGAGTGCTATTGGCGGGCTTTGCTGTAGACCCAACGCGAGAATTGCAAGATGTTCTCAAGAAACTATACACCCTCAGCCCTCTCCGCAAGGTGTACGACCACCTGATTCCTACATTATTTGAGTATGGGCAATCCCAAGCAGCTCGAGCTTGGAGAAAGAGATTGGTTTTGTATGGCGACCTTCCATCAAGCCCTAGATCTGAGCCGTTTCTCAACTTCTGCATCCGCTATTATCCTCTTCAACCATTGTCCGAAAAAGAAAGGGCAATTGCTAACCAAGATTCGGGTTCTTCTCCCGACCCCGATGCTCCATCCAAGTCCAGCACTGAATTTGACACCCCGAAAGGGATCTACAGTGACTCATTCACTGCTCGATGGTTTGCTAGCTCGTGGGCCTCCGTTGAATTTGCCATTAATCTAATGCACAAACTCGGTCTCAGGACTATTGGGTCCCGGTCCTTACAGTCTTTGGCACTCCGAGAGGACAATGCCGGAGATGTCGCAAATCGAATCACTCAGTTGGAGAAGTTGGGCATTGCTATCTCACCGAAAATATATTGCAGGGCCTTGGTTGCATTTGCAAAAGAGGGACAGGAAGAATTATTGACGGAGCTTCTTTCCTGCGATATCCACCCAGATGAGTTTGAGGACAAAGAGACTCGGCAAATGCTCATTACAGCAGCCAAGAGACATCGGAACGAAAATCAGGAACGCTTGCTTCATGAAGTGGAGTACATTGCTCTTGGTCGATCAGAGATAGTGAAACAGTCGCCTACTCATGATCTCAACCAAATGCTTGAAACTGCCCTAGCAACTCAAAACATCGTGCGAGCCAGATTGCTACTTGACAAAATGGATTCCGAAAACATTGATCTGTCAAATCGAACCGCAACTAAGTTATTGAATTCTGTTTTCCAAACTCTGTGGTATTTTCCTAAAAAGGTCAAGCAAAAGGTCTATGGGAAGAGTATGGATCCCCAATTAGATCGAGCCATCCATATCATTCGAAGGGTCGCGCAGCATAATGTTGCGATATCTCTCAAATATTGGCGTATCATTCTCTACAATCTTGGTCGGCTAGAACGATTCGAGGAGCTCGAAGAGTTAAGCAACGAGATTGTTGACATGTACTCTTCCACGCCAAGAGGTTTGATTCCAGTACATAGAAATGACTTGCCACCAGAGCCTGCGCCGCCTAAGAACAGCAAGAACAAATTTGTTGACGCAGAGGCCGATGATGCCGATGATGACTTTCGAGTCACAGGCAATTGGCCCGAGTTAGACGACTTTTGGAGAAATGATATTGGAGTCGAGGACCCAGCCGGCCTCTTGGAACATCCGAAGCCGAAACGAAGAAGTAAGAAGAGACAAAACAAGTCCGCAAAACCTGATGTAGCATACTATATCCCTTCAGACCTACCACTTTCGAATCAGCAGCATCCGGCAGCAAAGCTATTTGATAAATCGCTCCAGCGTGCCGTTGTTAGATGGAGTTTCGACTCGAAACTGGCGTCTCCACCCATCCGCAAGGGAATCATGGAGTTGACCACGCCAAGATCCGCGGACTTTGACATGGCTTGGGGAGTGCGCTTCTTAGCGACGCTCCGCGATAGAGGAGTGCACATTGACACCCAGGTACTCAAGAGCGCCCTTATTTCCCGCATATCTGTTGCTCAGGTTCCTGGCCGAAACCGACATCGATCCAGAGACGAGCACGAACTTTCCCCCGCAACCCTGAAGACTTTAATTGACGAAGCTTGGGGCGCGGAGCTTCTTCCGACTCTACCACGATTTGTGAAGCAGCTTGAGGACCATAAGCCAAAAGTTTGGAGTCGATATCCGAGACTATTGGGCAAGGCCTACGATCCCGAGGGAACGATCAACGAACCAGGAGCCCGTAGGCTTGGGACATGACGAGATATGGCCAAATAAAAAAAAATGTACAAAAGGGAAGCCGGGCTATAGAAGTGTAATATTATTAATAAAAGATACCTTGACTCCAATTACATCAGTAACATGTCCTTCATAAGTGCTTTACATTGTATTGGTACATGTATAGAGGACTCCAGACTTAACTCCACTGGCTGCACCCTTTTGATCAACAAATAAAGCCCTCGCCCAACGTCTTGAGACCTGGTCCTATAAAGCTGCAGGGGACAGTATAGTTTAGGGCGATTGTAGCCATCCCAACATGGGCATTTCTTTTGCAGCATTCAGTCGTGCTTTTTCGGCTTGATCATTAGAAGGATGAATAAGCCGGCGATAATAAGGATTAGGAGCAGGATGATTTTCCTCTTTGTCGACTTGCGCTGATAGCCTGAGGCGACGTTGAGCTCCTTGTCGGCAGCCTTGACTTCAGTGTTCATTCGCTCGACATTATAGTCGATGCGATCAAGCATAGTGCCTTGGTCAATGACCATGTTTTGGAGGTCGCGGAATAGGTCCGACAACTCAATGATGCTCTGGGCAATGTCTTCGATTTCTTGCTCGCGTTGGGCGATGACAGCATCGTTTGAATGCAGCATTCTCTGTTGAGTCGCAGCCTGCAGAGTTGATTGAGAAAAGTGTCGGTCGGCGTCGGATTCCTGGAGAGAGGGATCGAAGAATCCTGGCTGTGGCGTGCCTGATCGCTCACCCAGGGGAGAGCCAAGCCCGCCCATGCCGCGAAGTTCTGGGAAACTGGGTTAGCGATTACAGCCACGGGGATGAATGAAAGAAAGAAAAAAGTGAGCAAATGGAAGCAGTACTCTTTAGATAGGCGCTCTGTTTCTTTCTAAAGCTGGCGCTTGCTTCTTGAACCCTCGTAGCTAAGGATATTTGAATATTCTGGGCCATGGTCTCTTCAGCTCTGCTAATGGTGCCAGCATCCTTTGATTCGCGGACCGTCTGCTCGACCTTCTGAATACATCGGTGGCAGGCATGAAAGGACTTTGTAATCAGTTGGGTGAGCTCTTCAATCTTGGCTTCCTCCGCGCGCTTGGCGTCGTCGTCATTGAATCCAGGTAGAACATGCTTCTGGTGAAGCTTCTCGAGGCGCTGGCTCTTGTCAGCAATATCGGCTAGCAGTTCGGTGATTTCGTTGGAGAAATCGGCCCAGCGCGGGGGCAAGATATCCATTTCGATCACAGCGTCGCCATCATCGTCGAATGCGCCAGCCGACAGTAGGCCTCGCCGGTCTTCGTTGACATAGCTGCTACCGAAGCCATCGACCAAGTCACCAGTCCCCGACGAACCGGCTCCGTAGGGTTTCCGCTGCTTGGGGTGGTGCGCATACGACTGGCGATAGGAGATGTATCTGGGGGAAGAGGAAAGACCATGTTAACATTGACAATCTTGCGCGATGGCTTCGGTTGTACGGCTGGAGGGATGGACAGGATGCATACAGGTTAGTGCGGTCTCGCCACATGGCGGACGCAAGCGGTGATCGTGGCGACCGTCAGGGTGAACAGGTATGAAAGATGAGATGGTGTATATCAGGTCGCAGAAAGGGCGTCATGAGACGGTCATGGAGGAGTTGGACGTCATGGAGGAGGAGCTTTGGTGGAGGATGGAGTTCTGGCTGAGGCTTGGTGCTTGGCTGGTTTAGCTGGCGCACTCCACTGGATCACTGGCAGCTCGTGGGTGCTGGATGACGAATTGGGGCATTACGACACACTGGCAACTTGCCGCCAGGGGGGGGCCGTAGCGCCGTGGGAGGGGATGTCAATAAAAGTGTCCACTACTCGCCTAGGTATGCTTGAATGTGCCCGGGGCCACGGAAACCTGCGCGCTGCAGTCTTGGCCTATCCTTTGCCTTACCTCAGCACTATGCTGGGATACGTACCCAATCAGCCTCAGACTCCATGTAGAATGAATATGGAACGCACCGGGGTTGAGGCTGGTGCGGGAGGTAGCCGTACAGTGCCAATTTGGCCGCATCGCTGCAGAACAGCTTGCCCATGGGGCTGATTGTTGGAACTCCTTAGCGCCCCTGCCCTCTACCAAGCTGCTGTCAAGCCCCTGGCGCTGTGAACTATGGCCGTGCGGGAAACACTGCCCTCCGACAAGATATCCCAACTCTGTCTCCAGTGTGGACTCTTGTCCCCTGGAGGCGACCTATTTCCAGTGTGGCTGGACCTAACAGAAGACAAGGCGTGCCCTGTTTTTGTATGCCTAAGGTACCTAACGGGTTCCTCCTGTCCCCCCTGAAGGGCATGCTCCCCGTCCATTCGTCCACTGTCCGGTACCCGTCAGTCCCCACGAAGCTCCAAAGCCGTCTGCGAAAAGGTCCGACTTTCTTGGCCAAGAACCCCGCGGCTTCACAACTTATCCATCTCATCTCCCGCCCACCTGCGCGATCAACACCAACCCCTAACCTCCAACTTTTTCTTATCGCCACCGTTCAAAATGGTGAGTGCCTGCTGTTTTACTCTGCGCATCATCTTTGCGGCTTTGCGAGTCCCCTCTTGGCTGGCTTCCCCTGATTTCGCCCTGTTTCCACTTGTCTTGGACCCCGCCAGTCCGTTGAGGGGCGGGCCGCCTGTTGCTGGTGCTGTCCTCCTTGAATCTGCCACTGACCTAGACATGTCTACAGGCTGATTCTCTTACCGAAGAGCAGGTCTCTGAGTTCAAGGAGGCCTTCTCCCTCTTTGTAAGTCTCCCCCTCACGCTCACGGGCGCATCTCAGCCTTGTCGACCGCGTTGAAACCCTTGAATGCTAACACGTTCGCGCAGGACAAGGATGGTGATGGTGAGTTCGCTTCCCCTCAATGTTACGCACCACCTCTCCTGGCGGCTACCGCTCGATTACGGACCCGACCTGCCTAGAACCGCTTCCCCATGACCTTTGACCCTTTCGAAGCGAATTGATTTTGCAACTGTCGACTAAACAACATCCTCTAGGCCAGATCACCACCAAGGAGCTTGGCACGGTCATGCGCTCCCTGGGCCAGAACCCCTCCGAGTCTGAGCTGCAAGACATGATCAACGAGGTCGATGCTGACAACAACGGCACTATCGATTTCCCTGGTGCGTAACAGTACCCCGCTGGTTTCCTGGGACTGCTGCGACCTAACACAGCTGTGAAGAGTTCCTTACCATGATGGCTCGCAAGATGAAGGATACCGATTCCGAGGAAGAGATCCGAGAAGCTTTCAAGGTTCGTGCAAAGCTACCAGGTATTTGACCTGCTCAAAATAGTAATTTTCCTTTGCAGGTCTTTGACCGTGACAACAACGGCTTTATCTCCGCCGCCGAGCTTCGCCACGTCATGACCTCGATTGGCGAGAAGCTCACCGACGATGAGGTTGACGAGATGATCCGGGAGGCTGACCAGGACGGTGATGGCCGCATTGACTGTAAGTTGCCCTTGATGCAATATGATGCAAAAAAAAAAAAAGACCCCAAAAAAACTGTGTTGCTCACTCAAATCGCTAGACAACGAGTTCGTCCAGCTCATGATGCAAAAGTAAGGGATGGAACTTTGATACCCGAACAACCCACCCCCCCGGCCGTGTCATCGTTGCGTCTTCGCCGCTGATGAATACACTGGTGGGGTGTGTACCTGGCGAATGTACAGGGCGTCCAAAGGCCGCGATAACTCTTCTGCTTTTCTAATGGCAAAATTGCAAGCGATTCGGGGGGCATCTACGACTGGTTGGGTTGATGTTGTGAGGAATGGCTTAGTTTCCGTGTTCACTTATTCTCAACGGCCCTATTCTGCGACGGGTGTAGTTGCTGTAGTTTCGCAACAATAGAGCAATCTTTCAAGTTGGGATCTAGCTCCCACTATCCGTGCTGCGGGACGTGCACATTTGCAGTAGGCTGGCACAGACAAGCCTTGCTGACATGACGTTGTAGATAGATCCTCATCTGCGTGCGACTATTCAATAGGTTGGGCTGTGATGAAACTGTCGCCATGACTGCGACAGAGGGGCATGAGAAGCGGTCAACCATAAAAAAAAAATCACCATTGTCAGCAGGATCCCCGCCATGTCGCGTCCGTCAGCCCTACGGACAGCCCACTCTGGGTTTGGGGGCAGGCTGCTGGTTGGCGGCCGCGGCACAGGACTGTAGAATGCGACTGCTATGTCTCTCTTTACAGATGACTGGGTGTCAGCTTTCGCTGATCAGTGTGCTTATGCTGCAGAGTATCGATGGTGGCCATTCCTGGTAGTTTTGGCCGGCGGTTGCTCGGGATTCAGGGGTCAACTTAGAGAAAAGGGTATGAGTGGGGGAGATGGGTAGTACGGGCTCCTGGCTGGGTAGGTAGGTCTGTTGCCATCTGGCCTGAGAAGCAAACAGTCTCATAACAATTGTTGCGCTAGGAGACAGGGTCGGCAGAAATGTCGAGTCCAAGCCTGTCAGCATGCAACGGCGCTATTGAGAGCCCTAGAAGGGTTTAATACATAGCTAAAAACAAAGAGTCTCAGACTATTGCTGCGGCGGCGTCCACCCAGGCAACAAAAGCCAGGGATTGCTGGTTGGGCGGACTGGGGTTCTGGCCTTGAAGGGCCATGGTGGATTTCGGCTGAGGGAGCGGATCGGTGTTGGCCCCGTTCGGGCTGAGAGCGTGTGAGCGGAGGAGGCACAGCAGGTGGCCAAATCTTGGAGCCTGTATCGTGCGTGTTGCAAGCATGTATGCATGCTTCTACCTGCTTTGGGGGCGTTAATGAGGGGTCTTTGGGACGTATCTTGACAATTAGATGCAGTGTGTGGCCAGAGTTAGCCACTCGACTGCATTTGCACGTGTCATGCTCCCACCAGATGGATGCAATTTCTTGTCCTCGACAAAGCCCACCCTCGGAGTTCAGCCACACTTTGGTGTGCCATCTTAAAGGTGCTACCCTCGGCCTTTACCTGACTGGTAATTTAGTATGGGGTAGTAGCTAGGTTGCGAGTAGGGGTGCGGTACAGGCACGGTACGGTACGGTACGAGGTGCGAAGCTCAGGTGCAGGTGCGGGTGCAGACGCGAGGGAGCGAGGGAGGGCTATGTCAGGGAGGAGCTATGCGTGCCAGCAGCGAGACCCGGATTGCGGCTGACGCCCAAATTCGATGACCTAAGTTACTGTGCTCACCAACCTGGGGTTGCCGTCGCGAAATCCACATCCTTTCATCATCGGGCTGAGATGTGAGTGTCCTGCCCTCTCACGACTCTCCATTGTCAGCCTCCGACCAGCCTTAGCTCAGCCCAGTCTACTGCACCGCGCTGCACCACACTGCACCATCATGTCCGGCCTCAGGCGCGGCGGTCGTCTCTGGCTTACGGTGGCGGTGGTTTGGCTTCTGTGCTTCTTCTATCTCCGGAATACTTTCGGCGCTGAAGACCCGTTGGCTGGTCCAGGACCACACAAATGGGCCAAACGCCCCCCAAAGTATCCCGTCGAAAAGCTCGCCGCCTTGCCCTCGGGGCGTCAAAACATCAAGATACCTCGGATACAGGCTGACCAGCCCAAAGAAGACCAAACTGCTCGTGATCTTCGCCTTTACCGTCAAGCTGCTGTCAAAAAGAGCTTTGAGCACAGCTGGAACGGATACTCACACTATGCCTGGATGCATGATGAGGTCACACCCCTCACCGGAAAGACCAAGGATCCCTTTGGCGGTTGGGCGGCCACCTTGGTCGACTCACTTGATTCATTGTGGATCATGGACATGAAGGACGAGTTTACCAAGGCCGTTGCTGCAGCCCAGGGTATCGACTTTTCGCGAAGCGCTATCCCACTGCTCAACATCTTTGAGACCACCATCCGCTACCTGGGAGGATTTCTGTCTGCTTACGAGATAAGTGGTAAGAGGAACGCAGCCTTGTTAAACAAGGCCATTGAGGTCGGCGACCTCCTGATGTGTGCCTTTGACACACCGAACCACATGCCTGTGACCCGGTGGGATTGGAAACAGTGAGCTTCACCCCCGCCCTTTTTCTTTTCTTTTAGGAGGTACTGGCCAGTCTAACCCCTGTTACAGGTTTGCTTATGGCAAAAAACAAGTTCCAAGCCAGCATGTGCTGGTCTCAGAGATGGGTTCAATGAGTCTCGAATTCACCAAGTTATCTCAATTAACAGGCGATATGAAGTATTATGATGCCATAAAAAGAATTGCGGATCACTTTGAGGAGTCTCAACTTAACTCACGCCTGCCTGGCATGTGGCCCGTAGAAATTGATGCCTATACGCCGGCATTTCATGCAGGTACCGACTTTACCCTTGGAGGTATGTCCGACTCATTATACGAGTACCTTCCTAAGCAGTATCTTCTTCTTGGGGGACAGCTCAACCAGCCACGGGAAATGTACGAAAAGTTCCTACCTGTTGCGAAGAAGCATCTCTTCCGCAAGGCACTCACCCCATGGAAAAAAGATGTTTTAGTTTCGGGTGACTACGTGGTAACTGATCTGCCGGGCGAGAAGCCCAAATTCACTGAAGTTTATCGTGGCCAACACTTGACTTGCTTTGCTGGAGGCATGATCGCATTGGCTAGTCGCCTATTTGAACAGCCAGGAGATCTCGAGGTGGCAGCTCAGCTAACCGAGGGTTGCATATGGGCATATAACGCTACAGAGACGGGCCTTGCACCCGAGATTTTCAATTTTGTTCCATGCGGGGGCATAGATGCCGGTCCAGAGGACTGTGCCTGGAATGAACAGGCTTGGTTGCAAGCAATCGTGGAACAAAACCCAACAGAATTCGAACCACCACCCGTCAAGAACAAAAACTGGGAAAAGCCCACCGCAGAGGATATTGTTCAGAAACACAACATCCCTCGAGGCATGGCTGCTGTGAGCGATCCCAAGTACATTCTGCGGCCAGAGGCCATCGAGTCGATCTTTATCATGTACCGACTCACAGGTGATCCTATATGGATGGACAAGGCATGGGAGATGTTTCTTCGAATTGAAACGGCAACTTTCACTGAAATCGGCGCCTCAGCTATTGACGATGTCACCAAGAAGGAGCCTGTTAAGATGGACAGCATGGAGAGTTTCTGGCTGGCCGAGACGCTGAAATATTTCTATCTCATCTTTAGCGAATTTGACGTGGTGAGTTTAGACAAGTGGGTGTTGAACACGGAGGCGCACCCATTCCAGCGGTTTGATGTACAGTAAGTAGGCAGAGAATTTGGGTCTGTTATGATGGGTATGTTGGGGCTTTGGTTGGGACAAGAAAGGGAAATAAATCAACGGCCTATGCAGCAGAGTGTACTATTGTAGGGGAATGCCTGTACGAGGTAACGCAAGTTTTATATTAATTTATTCAAACTGTTTACACGTAATGTAAGAAGCGCAACTGATGGTGATATTCTCAATGATTGCCATATATCTGTCAGCCAGACATTCATCAGCGAACGATTGTTTCGGCCCGGCCCGTTGGTTATTCCGGCACTGGCTCGAGTAGAGGCCACACAACTCCCTCAGGGCCCCCTTGTTCACTGGGCTGGGTGGGACAGGAATGGAAAGGTACGTACTCATGGATTCTGCTTGGCTTTGCGCCCCCGTGCCCCACGTTGAAATGTGTCCGCCGCAGTAGAGCAAGCAGTACACCGTCAGTGTGAGGAGCGACCTGTGACGGCGCAACCTGCGTTATACAGCTGCCTTGAGCCAGGGAAACCTCTTCAAATACGCCAGCCCGGCCCTCCTTTCTCGACCCTCATCTGGCCCTTTGGCTGATCTTGGAGTCGATTGAGCTTGAGCGATCCCGCTATCCCTCCAACACGCCATCACAGCCCCTGGATAAGCATCCTCAAGGCGGCCCAATTGCCGGGTCGTCGTCCATCTTTACAAGATGAGTTCTTGTATGGTTCTGGCCACAACAGCCACCTTTCTACACCCGAGGTGGAGTTGACCGACGAAAGATCTACGACTAATGCCCTGGGTGCTACAGTGAAACAGTTCATCCGCAATGTGCGGGCGGCCAAGACCATTGCCGACGAGCGAGCCGTCATCCAAAAGGAGAGCGCTGCCATTCGTGCCAGCTTCAGAGAGGAGAGCCACGACCATAATATTCGGTTAGTATCCATGGGCTGAGACCTGGCTTGGCATGCTAACATTGCATGGCAAAGACGAAACAATGTTGCGAAGCTCCTCTATCTCTTCACCCTCGGAGAGCGAACCCACTTTGGACAGATCGAATGCTTGAAGCTCCTAGCCTCCCCCCGATTTGCCGACAAGCGCCTCGGACATCTCGCCACGAGTCTTCTGCTCGACGAAAACCAAGAAGTCTTGACGCTGGTCACTAACTCGCTCAAGAAGTACGCTCTTTTTTCGCCGTCGTCGATGCCATCGCTAACCCGAATCCTAGTGACCTTGGTCATTCCAACCAATATGTCGTCGGTCTTGCGCTATGTACTCTGGGCAACATTGCCTCTATCGAAATGTCACGAGATCTCTTCCCCGAAATCGAGAACTTAATTTCCACCTCCAACCCCTACATCAGACGAAAGGCTGCTCTTTGTGCCATGCGCATATGTCGCAAGGTGCCTGACCTTCAGGAGCATTTCCTCGAAAAGGCGACCCAGCTACTGTCGGACCGCAACCACGGCGTGTTACTCTGCGGCCTCACCCTGGTTACCAGTCTCTGCGAGGCAGATGAGGAGGAAGGTGGAGAGGAGGGAATTGTAGAAAAGTTCAGGCCCTTTGTTCCGGGCCTCGTCAGGAGCCTAAAGAGCCTGGCTACGTCCGGATATGCCCCTGAGCACGATGTGACTGGTATTACCGATCCCTTTTTACAGGTTAAAATTTTACACCTGTTACGAGTCCTGGCCGTGGGCGATGCCGAAATAAGCGAACAGATCAACGATATCCTAGCGCAGGTTGCCACCAACACCGAAGCTTCCAAGAACGTCGGCAACTCGATTCTGTACGAGGCCGTCCGTACTATTCTTGATATCGAGGCTGATTCGGGTCTTCGAGTCCTTGGTGTGAATATTCTGGGCAAATTCCTCACTAACCGCGACAACAACATCCGATATGTGGCTCTCAACACCCTGATCAAGGTGGTTGCGATTGAACCCAACGCTGTGCAGAGACACCGAAACACGATCCTGGAGTGTTTGCGAGACCCTGATATTAGTATTCGACGCCGAGCCCTGGATCTCAGCTTCACCCTTATCAACGACAGCAACGTGCGAGTTCTGATCCGAGAGCTTTTGGCCTTCCTGGAGGTTGCCGATAATGAGTTCAAGCCAACGATGACCAGCCAAATTGGCATCGCTGCTGACAAGTTTTCACCCAACAAGCGCTGGCACTTTGATACAATGTTGCGGGTCCTGTCGCTTGCCGGCAACTACGTCAAGGAGCAGATTCTGTCGTCATTTGTCCGGCTCGTTGCCACCACTCCAGAATTGCAAACATACGCCGTCCAGAAGTTATACGTCAACCTCAAGAAGGATATCACTCAGGAAAGCTTGACGCAAGCAGGAGCTTGGTGCATCGGTGAATACGCAGACGCACTTGTTAAGGGTGGGCAGTACGAGGAAGAGGAACTGGTTCAGGAGGTCAAGGAGCACGAGATTGTTGACCTGTTCTCGCTCATCCTCAACAGTGCTTATGCCACCCAAGTGTCAACCGAGTATATCGTGACAGCACTTATGAAACTGACTACTCGGTTTTCCGATGCCTCCCAGGTTGAGCGAATTCGACGGCTTTTGCAGCAACATCAGACCAGTCTCGATGTTGAAATCCAACAACGAGCAGTCGAGTACGGAAACCTCTTTTCAGTTGACCAAGTCCGAAGGGGTGTGTTGGAGAAGATGCCTGTTCCTCAGATCAAGGAGGAATCCCGAGTTCTTGGCCCAGCACCCACCAAGAAGAAGGCCGCCAACCGGAAATCTCGTGTCATCAAGCCCACGGAGCAGGATCTCCTCGATATCATGGATGGCCCCGCTGCTGCACCCTCGACGGCACCCTCGACTACCAATGCTGACCTCCTTGCCGACATCCTCGGCGGCACCTCTTCACCCGCTCCTACCTCCACGTCACCGCCTCCTCAACAATCCAATGTCTCGTCCATCATGGACCTATTCGGATCTGGACCCGAATCTTCCACTGCATCGCCGGCGGCTCCCTCGTCGGGCATGGACCTCATGTCGCAAATGTCGGCTGCCGCCCCTCAGCCCCCCGCCCCGCAGGCGCCTACCGGAATCGCTTGTTACGATGCCAATGATCTTAACTTGACGTTCCAGATCCAACGAAATGCCGAGGGCATGATCCAGGCCATTGCCAAGTTCCGCAATAACGGATCTGGTACCTTGAGCAACGTCGGACTCCAAGCTGCTGTCCCCAAGTCCCAAAAATTGCAGTTGTTGAGCATTTCTTCCTCTGACCTCGGACCCGGGGCCGAAGCTACCCAGATGATGAGAGTATCTGGGTGCAAGGGGGTACGTATTTCCATTCCTTCAACCCCTCCCCTCCCCCTTTTTTTCAGAGAGAGATTTACTAACCACTCCTATAGCCTTTGCGACTACGGCTGAGAATTGCATACACGCATCCAACTGCAGGACCAGTCATGGATCAGGTCAACTGGACGGAGCCGTCCTAAATAGTCTATACGAGTTGAATGAGGCGCAGATAGATGTACGTAATGCTGAGGGGTTAAGATGTGATTGGAGGACCCCGAAAATTGAAGATAGACACAATTTAAAATGACGACCAAACGTCTCTGTTTATTTACGATTGCACTTCCACCCAATTGCAGAGATTATAAAAAACCCCGATGAGCTTAACATTGGTTGGAGAGAGTAATGCCCTTAGTAACAAGGCGTATCATGATCGATTAGCTCGGCGGGTTTGGAGACCAGTGTACCCCACATGGAAATGAACTCATCCTCATAACGCCTCTTCCCCAACTCAACGAGATATCAACGATTTAATGAATCAAAGCTTCGTAGAACGGTTGAGACGCCATCCCTTTATACTCGGAAAACGAAAGCTACCGCCCCTGTGTATTTGGCAGCGAGCAAATACAGCAAAAATGTCTACATCTCGAACCAGTCACCTAGAGCGAACAGCTCAAGAACCCAGAAACGAGGCATTCACAATTTCCCAAAGGATACATGTATGCGCTTAGGCTAACGAAGCCACGGTTTAGAATCTCCACAGCGCGACTCTTGGTCGTATAGATCAGGTCAATGAGCGCGTGCGGCTCTTTCGGCTGGTGCTCCAATCCGGACCAGTGAGGGTACGCATCTTCCCTTCCCCGGAGACAGACTCGGTCTGCATTCGAAATCATAAAATATGGAAGTGCAGATCCATGTCGCTGATTTAAATCGTCACTCGCAGTTCTCCGCTGGCCAATGGCTCGACACGTACGTCCCAGGCATATCCAAGGCCGGCGGCTTCACCATCACGTCTCCGCCGTCCGCAGCGGCAGCATCGTCGGAACCATCACAGGAGCCGTACCTTGAGCTCGCCGTGCAGGAGTCTCCGGAGAATGCGCCCGCGGCGTGGCTGTGGCGCCCCGCTGATGAAATCTTGGGATCCACGCTCCAGGTCCGCGTGGGAGGTAGTTTTGTGTTCCCCCCAGCGGGTAAAGCAGTCCGTGATCTCAGCCGGGTTGTTTTTGTGGCCGGCGGGGTTGGGGTGAATCCTCTCGTGAGCATGATGAGCTTCATGGCCGATGTTGGGTTTGACGGCCATGTCGAGGTCCTGTATGCGAGCAAGGTGCCCAAGGGTGGCGTCGCAGATGTGGTTTTCCTGGAGAGGATCGTCAGGTTATTCCAAGAAGGCAGGCTAAAGGGCAGGCTGCAGGTTTTTGCAACGGGCAGCGCATTATCGAGCTCGGAGCTCAAGCAGAGCTCGGGGGAGTTGGGCAAGTCTGCGTTGGAGATACAGGGGCGGCGCGTCAACCATGACGACCTGAGAGCCGCTGTCGGCGATGAGGAGCGAGCATCCTCTGTCGTGTATGTATGTGGCCCGCAGGCAATGACGGATGAACTGGTCCAGTTCTTGACATCCACGGACGGACTTGGGCTGGAGAAGAGCCAGGTTCTGTTGGAGAAGTGGTGGTGATCTCTCAAGTTGTCTAGTGGCAAGGAACTTTTTTTTTTTTGTATTCAAATTCAATGTCGAAAGGTGGCTTAGATCCTAATAAGTAAACAAGAAATTCATGACACAAGTTGAAAAAGCTTCGGGTGTATATATACATCAAAGCTGCACCAGCTATCGGATAAGTTAAGTAACTGTAAGGGACAGGGTACTGATATCAACGTACCCTAATTTGTAAACATGTGATTGTAATAAAATAAAAATAAAAAAGTGACTGTTCCGGTTTACTAGATTGAACCTGTGCTACCATTTGAAAGAAAAGTACATGGATATCATTTCCCTTGATCCATTCCTACGCTTCCTGGTTTAATTCCATGGTAGGGTCATTCCCCTCCCCCCTTCCCCTCCCCTTTTATCGTTCCGATGTCATCACAGACAACTACAAAGATTGATATCAAGCTTAGGTGTTAATGTAAACAGAAAGGTTAAACCCGGCAAAACCAAATTCGCGACAGCTTTAGCTGCATATGACTCAACACTACATCTTGCTGGTCCGAGCAAGGATAAAACAAGCTTGACAGGCCCGCACCAGCTCCCAGAGTTGCTGCTGTCAAACGCGGCGATCTCTCTCATAACTCCAGATCAAAATCGCATAGTAGCAAGGGCATCTTCTCCTCCCTTTCTCCCTCCCTCCTTCTCTCCAAATTAGAGATCATGATAAGCTAACAGCAAAACAAGCATGGAATGCCTCACTCTAACAATATCACATCACAAACGAAGAAGACAGAAAAAAAAGATGAGAAACAAGAGATTTTCCCTATAGTATTACTACTGATTTTTGTTGCGCCGTGGTATCGTATCATGTCCATCTATCCTCGGATGCACCCGCCCGCCCTGCCCAAACTATGGCTTGCCATGTTCATTTTGTGCCTTCCATCGCTTATTCCCGTTCGACTATGAAAAGAGATCCTCAGCCTTTTGTCGTCGCTTCGTTCGGTTTCCGTCAAATAGCTCTTTGCCTGAGTTGCTGCCATCCAACTTGTCTGGAAATAGCTCACGCGCATTGGCACCCCCCGCGGCGCCCTTGATAGAGAAACCCTCGCCTTCGCCGCGCTGGCTGGCAAGACCGCGGATGTTGAAGCTGCCGCGATCAGGACCGTTGGGAACTGCAACAATCTTGGGCCGGTCTTCCTCCTTGAGATGTGCCGAGCCAATGGCGCGCTCAAGTTGGTCGAGCCGGCCACCACCCTTGCCCGATGTCTTGGTCGGGAAGAGCTCCTTAATGCTGTTGTCCGCTGATATCCGATCCTTCAGAGTGCGGGCTCTTGCTCGGTTGCCAGAGGAGCTGGCCCGCTCATCCATGAGGTCATCTCCATCACCATCTCGCCTGGGCGATGCTGATCGATTGCGCCCAGTTCTGCGGTCGGCAAATAACTCCTTGCCCTTGTTCTCCCTCGCGAATGATCTTGGGCGATCATCCGACCATGAATCTCGTCGGTCTCTGGAAGTGCGTGGAGCGTCGTCGTACATGCTCGCCTCAAACGTCTCGATATCCTCGTCGGAATCACGTCTGCGCCGCCCGTTGCCGCTCTTGCGATAGTCACCGTCTCGTCGGTAGTCGCCATCTCGGCGGTAATCGCTGTCTCTTTCCCTATACCTCGAGCGGTTCTCCTGGTGTCGGCGTCGTCGCTCTTCGGGGTCATGCTCGGGGTGGAGGAGGTAGTAGCGGCTGCGCAGCGCGGCACCAACCTGTTTCTTGTCGCTCTCCACAGCGAACCGCAAATGAAGATTGATTTCAGGTTTACCGTCGACTGGTTTTGCCGGGAGAGTCTCGTCAATTGAGAGAGCGGTAGCATCGGCGACGGGGACTGCGCTGAGGGCAACGATAGCGTCCCGAGCCGTTGGCTCGGAGCTAAAAACGAGGTTGGCGGAAGTGTCATCGATCCATTCGACGCGCTCTACGTCGCCGAAATGAGACTTAACATAGGCTTTAATGTCATTTGTGTGTAGAGAATCTACGCCGCGAACGTTGATTTTGTTTGGTACCACTGTCTTTGACTCGTCGGCGGGAGGATCGTCGTCGGCGACCTCGCCGGGTTCCTCTGGCTCATCCGGCTGCTGGAAGGGAGAGGTCAGCATGATTTGGAGGCAAACCTCCATGCAGACTCACGAGAATGTCATTGTGTCCGGGGTCGGCAAGGGGCACGTCGAGCGTCGTGTCGACGGCGTCGTCCATTTCAATATCCAAATCCATCTTGATCGCGTGGGGGGAGGTGTGGAAGGAGAGGAAGAGGCGAGAGGCGGGAGAGGTATGTTGGGGGCTGGATGAGTTCAAACAATGAATTGAAGCATGAGGAGGCAGTGATTCGCTGTAATAGGGAGAAGCCACTCGATTATACGCGGAGGGTTAGAAAGCGAAAAGAGAGAATGCGATGAGGTAGAGGTAGAGATGGTGATGCGAGAGAGGAGGTGGTCGCAGTGGAGTTCCGTGAGGCTGAGGCGCGACTCTCGAATGCCGGGCCTCCACCTCTGGACCAACTACATATGTGTCGGACGCCTTCAGGACGCTGCGGCCCTGGAGCGCGGGCTACAGCGCATTCATCAGGTAGCCAGTCCCCTGCAGTCGCCGGCCGCCGGTCCACCCGGACCGATGTACCTTTGGTAGTCCAACTCCGTCCGAAATATTTATGCAAGCTGCTGTGCATAACCCGGTTTCTCAAACGGATCACCGGCACCGTAACTTTTCAAAACGGACTGGCGCTCCGTTTGGACCACCACATGCATCGCTGCCACCTCAACTCCGATACACGTTCACTTTGTTCACTTTGTTCACAACAACATGCCAAGTATTCTCTTCAACATAGCGCGCGCCATTTTTTATAGACTATACTAAGTTACAATGATGCAATTAATATTTCTATCTTTTTTTTTTTTTTTTTACAAAAAAAAAAAGTAGAAAAATAAAAAGCCCAACAACTAATCCGAAGCTAAGACATGAGAACCCAGAGCCATGCCCGACTTCCCCATCATGCTACCTTGACATGCTATTCATCGGCAATTCTAACGAGTGCTCGGAATCCGGCATGCAAAAACTTTGCTCTAGAATCATCTAACCCTATCACAAAGGTAAACTCGGTTGGAATCGCCATCAACTCACCCGTAAATGTCGAACCCGACAGGTGCTTGAGTGTTATGGGGTCTCCTGGGTCGAGGCTGGACTTGGCCTGTAGCTTGCCTGGATCTTCGTCCGACACCGAGACGTCACACTCAAAGACTGAAATTCCATATCTTCCCACGAATTTAGCCAGTGCAACATTATTCGTGCCCGGGGTCGTGATTAAGGGAGGGATCTGAACATTGTCAAGCCCCATGGCCCGAAGCGCAAGTTCTCTGCCCGTAAGCGCTCCGTTGGCCGTGTTGGAGAGAAAGATGACGGCCTTGCCCATTTCCGCACTCCCCAAGATAAAAGTAGATGACCCTCCCATATGACCGACCATGCCTCGGTTTGCATCAATAACGCTCCAGCCCAACCCCCAGCCCTCGCACCAAAGACTCGGACCTGGGAGACGGTATCGGAGTAAGGACATATCTCGACGATGAGTCGGCGTGATGAGGTCGCCCCAAAACACCTGGCTCATGATAGAGGTCGTGTCTTTGACCAATGCCGCAGTCAGAGTTCCGGCAGCAGCAAAAGGGCCTGGGAAACGCGGCCACATCATTTGTCGTGTAAGTGTTCCGTTAGGACTGAAGATGTGGTCTTCGGCAACCGGTGGGGCATCGGAAACGGGCGGGTCGCCAATCATGGGCTCTTCGGCGCTCGGAGTCCCAGCATCAACAACCACATTCAACAACGGTGGTCGCATGCCGTCAACAATGCGCGACTGGAACAATGTCTTCCAGTTTGATCCTGCAACTCTTTCCAAGAGCACCCCGATGAGCATATACCCGGCGTTGCTGTACGAAACCATTTCCCCCGGGTTCGCGAGAAGCCCCTGCCTGCACAGTTTCTCGACAGCGTCATTGAGATCCTTGACAGGTTCAAAGATGTCAACCAATCCCCCCGAATGACCCAAAATCTGGCCGATAGACGCTTCATTTTGGGTGTCGGGATATAGACGCCTTGTCTCTGGTAGCCATCGAACGATGGAGTCGTTCAATGACACCTTGCCCTGATCAACAAGCTGCAGAATCAGCACTGCTGTAAACACTTTGCAAATCGAACCAAGCATGAACGGTGTAGATTCCGTGACTAGACCATCGATATCCACGTTTGGGCGCCCAATAACTGCACTATTGGCCTGTCCGTCTTTGGAGATGACTGCGATGGCAGCTCCGGCAAATTTGCCCTTGTGTTGTGCCAGCCATTCGCTTAGCTGTTGTGAGGTCGGGAGCGATGGCATTATTTCAAATCAGATTTATTTTCGTTTGAATTTTGTTTTTTCTTTGTGTATTTCTGTACCTTCTTCTCCAAATCACTTAAAATGGCCACATTCTTATAGGTATTCTATCTCGAATGCTCTATTCCGATGTCTTGGGCCGAACTCCGATATCACCAGTCTTCAGGTCCGAGCGTTTGAATCACACAGCCCCGGTTCTTGCTCCGACCCATCCATCCCATTATCAATGCACACCAATAATACTAGAACACCAAATATCTCTTTCATACAGTGCATGCCACCCCTTTATCCCCCTTGCCACGAGACTTTTAATTTCGGTCCACTTGTTCCTCCACACTAATGTTTATAGAATATTCTTCTACACAGTTTTCCACAATGGGCCTAGGCAGGTTTAGCACAAGACTACAGGGTCGGTAGAAAATCAGTTAATGAGAATGCTCAACTGAACTCATCCCAATTTACATTTTCTAACCACTGCATAAATTCGTGATCGTTTCCTAGGGTTACTGTGGGCTCAAATCCCAAGGTTCGGTCTAAATTAGTAGTCGCATCAGTATCTATTCGTGGTGTCAACATGTTGAAGGAACATGGCTGCTGCGCGATGACAGTCTCCGGGCTGAGAATTCGATCCAAAATGAAAACGATAGCTTTACGCCCCTGCTCACATATGCTGAAGCCCTCATTGGAAGGATCAACGGCACCCAGGCGTGCAGCAAAGACGGATAGATCTTGAATGGTCCTGCTTCGTGGCAACCATGGCTTGTTTGGGCCAGTGCGAAATTGTTCTTGGTTTAGCAGTTCCACGGCCAACGTAGCAGCACTCCGCATCCCGTGCATGATGAGAAGAAATACAAAGTCCATTTCCAACATGGTCCCGATATCATGGCGCTGCGTAAGAAGCAATACGTCGTTGAGAATACGCTGCGCGACACTAACCAGATTTTCAGAGTTTGCACCCGTCTTTGTAATGAGTACCCTCTGCAGTAATAGCTCATTGGACTGGTAGTCTTGTTGGAGCAGAGTCCGGTATAAAGCTTCTAATGGGGGTAGCGCGCGGTTTCGTGTTAGGTCGCTCACGGCTTCCCGCATGAATGATGGAAGCTGATGCCAGTGTTGCTCGCTTCTTTTTTGAATGGATGCTGCACGTCGTAGAATATCCTCCCTTTTATGCTTTCCGAGGGCCAAATCAAGTATTTCCTCGCGAATACGATCAAAGGGCAGCCATGCCCTCAGCCACGTTGTGCGGTAGAGCCTCTCGTCTTTATTGAACCCGTCGGGGTGGAGATTGGTTAAAACGGCGGCCAATTCAGAACCTCCAAGTGCGAGTTGATCATCCCTGAGGTCTAATGGAGCGTCTATTTCGCTGTAGAGATACAGCAGCCGCTTCGGGCGACCAAGAAATGCTGCGGTGCTCGTTTCCCTGGCACATGCGCCAGAAACCAGCCTTTTTCTCAATTCCGCGAGAAAGAATGGCGTTCCATCAGTGGCGGTATCATTCTGATGCAGTCCCATCGCGATGATGGCGTCGATAGTCTCGCCACCGGCTCGATATGTCTCATAACATCCTTCTCCTTTCATCGCGCGGAGAAGCCTCGCGTGTTCATAGAGAAGCCATACAAACAAATCATCTACTACATTGATGGTGCGACAGAAGCTAATGCAAGCTTGCGAAACTTCTAGCGTATTATCTACAAGCTTGCTGCGCGAAGTGTTATGGTCAACGAACAAGTTGTGGGAGGCAGGTAGAGAGACGGCACATAATCCCACCACAGTAGCAACCAGACCAATAACTTGCCATCTTGGACCCTGATCCGTCCCTTTGCGTACCCATTCGGAGAGCTTTGTATTCTTGGCCAAACGCAGAGGGTTCTTTGTTGCACTCCAAATATTATGACATAATTTTAATTTGGCCTCTGAATCGGAATTATTCAATGCATTTTCGCTATGTTGCCATAGCTGTTGTACCCATTGCTTCATGAAGAACTCAGGGCATATGAAGGAACCTTCGCTTTTCTTATACCATCGCTCGATGCAATGATCTATCATGGTTCTGTTCAGAAAGAAAGCCAAAGTCTGGCAACCATGCGTGATTAAGTTACCTGAGACCATAGAGTCTTTTTGCCCAGGCGCTTTGGTGTTTGGCAAAACATGTTGGAAATCACCTAGGCCTTCTGCAAGAATGGACGAGAAGGAAGTTGCACCAACAAAGTTGGAATTTCCCTGGGGATTACTACTCGAGGGAGCCTCGGGACTTTGAGTGGCTCTTGGAAAATGTAAGTGAACTTGCCTATTGGTAGCCTGCAATGATACCTCTGGGGACACCTGTTCGGAATGCTCCTCAGACGCTTGAACTCCGGGCTCAATCGAAGATGCTTCGTTTGACTGAGCCAGACCACCGGGCACATTTGGTGAAAGACTAGGTCTCCCGGGCCGTTGTTCAACCTAACAGTCACGGGATTAGCTAAAAGAGCGCGCTGAGGGTTGCAGAATAGGTGGGTAAACGGGGGATTTTGCTCATCACTTACAACAGTATGCTCGGTCCCTCGCGTTAATGGATTTGGGTGATAGACACATCGGTCCCTTTGCCGTCTTGCAATACACCGTCCGCAAACCGGAATAGCATGATCGCATCGAAGCTTGCTTTTCCTGCAGGGCTCGCAAGACCTTAATTTGCCATTGCGTCGATATCCACTAACCCTCGTGTGCGTTGGGGAATACGTGACTGGCGGACTCATGGAAGGACTAAGCGGTGTGGCCACAGCCTCCACCGTTCAAAGCGTTATTCCAATAACAAGTGCCGCCGCGGCGATAAAAATTGGCGGTAGCTGGAGATTGATTTCATTTACGGAGACCCGCAACACGTGTGGTTGCCGAATTCATGAACGACAATGTTTGGATGTTCCTCGCGTGATCACGTGGGCTAACCAACGACTCAGCCTATGCAAGATCGAGGTCGAGGCTGGTAGCAGAATAGCTTCACCTCCCGACGGGGATCGCTGAAATTCTCCTCAAGATACGCATCATTAGGGTTCGACGCCAATAGAGTCAACTGGGCTCCCCGGGCATGCACTGATTCAAGTGGGTTCGTTTCCGCATGCTTAATCGGCTACTCTATTTCGTCGATATGACGTTGGGCCTCAATAACCTTGACACATGGATCCTCTTCACATTCACCCATGTCTGCCCCAGCCGGGGCCATCCCTCAAATCCTGCATCATATCATATCATATCGAAGCCTGACGACAAGGACAGTGATGCAATATGGGTAGCTATGGATGCCGCGGTTAACAAGTCCGTTGAGAAAGCTGGCTGTTCTAAACCACATCGAGCGAGTCCTTCCATGGCTCGCCAAGGCTCCAAAGCAGTCTAGAACCTACAGCTTGACGGAGCCGATGTCTTCTGTCCGGGGATATCACGCAGCATCCACCTGTAGCTTGTATGTGGGTAACAAGCTTTTGCGTGAAAACCCGCATTTCCCCAGTGTTACACGCGTCCTTTGTAAATGTCTCCAGGCTGGCTTGTCAAGGATGTGACAAAGCCCTCCTTGCCCGGCTTTGGAGATCGCCATTTCTGAGAGCCTGGTCTCAAGTCTCCCTGCAATTCCCATGGTCATATGACCGTCCCCTTATAAACTAGGACAAAATACCAAGGCCACCATGGATGTATTCTATAGATAAGTCATGGGGGAAGGTTAACGTCCCGCCCCTCCAAGGGCATCTTTGTTGTCAGTTGGCGGAAAGCGGTCAAAATCCACTCTCCAGTTAATTCTTGTTCGCCCAACCATAACATTTAGGTCAAAAAGATCCTATAGGATGGAGTGTGGAGATATCATCACGTCACCTGGGAACACTGATGAAATGACTCATATCGACAGTTACATGCCTCATTCTTTACTGAGTTCTTCACCTTTCACCATGGTCCATAGCCCAAGAGGCTTTTTTTTTCAGTAGCATACGTAATCCTAATACATAGATTTTCTACTCATGTTCTGAATATACACACAGCATCTCGGGGTATATTAACCAGTCCTCTCTTCTATGCATCTCTAAGTCTTAAATGTCGTGGTTGCTTACTGAGGGGTTCGGACAGGCCTCGCATCGCTCCCGAGGTATCAACTCCAAGATTGTTTAAACGCCTCATTATGTTCCCGCTGAAATATCAAATCCAATCCAAGTGCTCCCGGTGTTCCCTACCCGTTCTATATCGTTTAATAAAAATAACTCAGTTTCTCATGCCAAAGCAAATTTCTTTGGATATTCCGTCAACGCTCATCATGCCGTTTCAACTCCTCGCCGGAGCTCTATTCGTCCCGACTTGCAGGTTCGAGGCATTTTTGTCCTCGGTGCGTCGGTTTCGTCGAGACCGGAAGTGAAGGAGACCTCTGATACACTGCGCTTCATGGTTCCGAACGGCGCGACGATGGCGCCTGCTGGTAGTTGATCGTCGGTTCCAAGAAAATAATCAAACAGGACCGTAGGGTCTTTCTCATCTTTTTGATCAAGGTATAGGTCGTGCTCCCAGCTTGATTCCAAGCCTTCTAGGTAAGCAGGAGATTGTCGAAGGAATTTCCAAGATAGTGTGTCGTACTGCATGGCAATGTAGAGTGAATCGAGTTTGCCGTTGGAGTCCACCACGGCACAATGGTTGCGGATAAAATCTCTGTCGTACTGGCCGTTGGCAAGCCGAGGGTCAAGGGGCCGCAGCATAGGAAGACCTTTAAGTTGCGCTGCGTCACAAAGCTTTGCTTGCAGCGGCATCCAAGGGCGACCCTTGAGTAGGGAAGCGAACGCTCTCGACACCGCCAAGGAGAATGATTGCGCATCGTCGCCTTCGACAGCCACCATCCTATGGAGGCCGCGAGAGAGGCATCTCTTATAGGCGGTGGTGTCCTTCTCGAAAGGGAATGGTTGCTCCTTGGATGGCATTAGAGAAATGTGAATAGTCCATGGCCTAGAGGATGCCGAGGACGATGAGGCTCGTGTCATGGGGATGGGTGAAGGGTTCGGTTGTCGGTGTAGCTCAGGAGTCGCACCTGTGGAGAGCTGAATGGCATCAAATGACGAGTCAGTGGGTGATGCATCCTGGGGAGGCGAGAGTAATGGCTCGGCACTTTCAAGCTTTTCGATCCTCTCTTCCATCATCTCGTCGCTGTCCAGCAACTCGAGCTGGCGGTTTCGCAAGTCGTCCATGTCCTTGCTTGCTCGAGCAATCTGTTGACTCTGAGCTTGGTAAAGCTCTTCCAAATCTTTCATGCGCTTCTGCAATTGCTCCACCATTTGCCAGGCGGCAAAGCTGTTTCGGAAGGATCCTTTGAGTTCGGCGATGGCATCATCCTTGTTCCTCTCCACGGTCTCTTCCAGTTCGCTGACGCGGGCGACAACATCATCTAGCCTGTCGTGGTCGCTGCGATTGGCATTATCCTCGAGATTTTGGAGTCGCTGCTTAATCGTCTCAATCTCGGCCCTGTTCTGGCCGGGTGAAGGGGCATCTGAGGAAGGCATGTGGAAGCACGACAGGTGCCCGCAGTGGCACGTGGCACCGGGCAGGGCTTTGTTATGATCAAAGCCCGAGCAACCGCAGCGCTGGCCCTTGAGCTCAGGAATCATCATTATGTAGCGACATTGTCCTTTGGGCAGATGAGAGTCGTCGTGGGGGGCAGTCGGCGTCGAGGCCGCAGGTGGTGAGCGGGAGGGAGAGGGCGGCATTGGGGTTCTTCGAACCTGGAAGTCGATGTGTTACGGAGACGAGATACTTCATCCATGGGAGGGTTGAGGGAGGCGGGAGAGAGATATGGGATGGAGCAAAGAGGATCCCGTAGCCGCTGGGGGACAGGCGAGCGGCTCTAATCATAAGGCAGGCCGATGTCGAGATTCGTGCCCAGGGATGCTGGGGTTTAGCGATTCCGGGCCAAGATTGTTAGCAGGGTACGAGGGGCCCACGGGCGTGGAGGACGCGGGCAACTGCTGGGCCAGCGCCGGCGACAGCGACACAAGAGGTAGCGGACTGGTCGAGGATGCTGCAGGAGGCGTGTAGTGGGCTAGCAGAGAAGAAAGGAGGGATCCACTGCTGCGACGTTATCATCCGCTCTCGCCATCGCCATCCACGGCCAACCCACGAATCCCAGACCGGTTGCGCCCGCAGACTGGCAGATGGCATCACGGCTCCCACGTCGAGACCCGCAGGGCCATGGCACCACAAGCAGCACAGGCAACGGGGAGGGTGGGGGCGCGCGAGGGAGGGCAGCGAGGCCCACGGGAAGCCCACGGGAAGGCCCACGATTAGTCCCACGGGTAGTCCGCAAGCTGCGGGAGGTAGGGAAGGGGGGCGGCGCAACAAGCTGGCAGGCCTAAAGGGAACCAAGAAGACACCAGGAACCCGAGGGACCCTGATAGCGCATGGGTCTTGATTTGCTGGGGCGGGACTGACGCGAAACCCTGCCTTGCGTTTGTCTGATATGAGAAAGGCGTTGTATTGCGCCTTGAGGGTTCTTTTCAGCAAATGGTGGGTAGCAAAGCAGGTGGATGCGCATGTGGGTGAGAGAGGATGCATGTACGTACTAGCAACGTGTGGTGGTGGCTTGATGCCCTCGTCGTTGTGCTGGTTGAGGACAATGAGCTACTAGTGGATTTTTTTGAGGCAGGCAGGCAGGCAAAAAAAAAAAAAAAAAATTCTTTCCTTAGCAGAATGAGAATGAAAAATAAAATAAAAAATAGATAATCTAGGCGTCCTGCACCATTGGGGGCATCTTTGGGGGCCGGCTCATGGGCGTAAACGGGCGAAGGGGTCGGGGCTGCACCTTGGCGGCCGGGGTGCGAAGCCCTGCTGGATCATGATTGTTGATCGTGGTCAGGCCAACGATGGTGATTGACGGAGCCACAGCCGGGCTTGAGACAAGAGACGACGTCTGCGGGTACATCTGTGGGCTCCGGCTGATTGATTATTGATTGATTAGGTCGCAGGAGCCATCAAGCTCCTCCGCAGTAGTACCCCCACACCCTCTCCAAACCCTCACAAATTTTCTCGCCGCTCGTCAGGCCGACTCGCCGCTGGGCCTGTGGTTACGTTTCCCGGCCTCCCCTCCGCCCTCTCCGGGCTGGTCTGCCTTTCCAGACGTGGATTCTGAAGACACATTCACACACACACATCCTCCCACGCCATTGACAATCCCTGTAGCCCGGGCTTGTCCCTGTTGGTTCCGTTCTGGCACTGCTCGCTGTGACCTGGCGGCGTTTTCTCGGTCCACTTTCGCCCTTCTCTTTGTAAGTCGGTACGTAAGGTAAATAGCTGTTCGCAGCGATCGGGCCCCATCGACCCCAAAGCGATGCTGGGGTGTTTATTCAGGGAAAATTAGATCTGCTCACGCGCTTCCGAACACCGGACACGGCCCCTGTCGCGAGAATTTGCTCGCCTCAACGGCCTCCTGGCGGCCGGCTGTGGCATATCCGCCGTATCTTGGTGTTTCAAGCCCTCTGGCCCGTGCCATTTGCTCATCCAGCCTGACAAGCACGATAGCATGTCTGTAAGACCGTCAATCCGGGTACGTACCTGCGCATCACTCAGGCGCGGGACAAGGGTGTTGTCCCTGCATGACTTATCATCATGCTTCGCCCGCTGGTTATCTCGAGGGCTCAGGCCCAGCGGCGACTTGTCTCTCTCTGTCTTGTTCGCAGCGGGCGGTATGCAGTGTACCACATGTGGACCAGGGCTCTGTGTGTGCGAGCACCTTGTTTTTTTCTTTCTTTCTCTGGCGTCTTTTCGCGGAAGCACAGGACCGTGGGACCCTGACAACCCTGGTCAAACGCACACCGTCACGCCCTGCCATCCATTCGCGCTCATTACAGTGGACAGGCAGTGGGCGGTGGACTGGTGACGGGAGAGGCTGTGGCTTCAACAGGTTCCAGGTCGCAAATTCGACTCCCAACAGGGGTCTTCTGCGTCCACGTGCCTTGTCCGATAACGGGGACCCAGTCGACTTCCTGTTGTGATTCCACATTCAATCTAGCCGACCGGCTGCCAAGTTGCAACACCCGGCCATCATGGGGTCCTTTGGGACCGCAGTTACATCATTGCTCGAGACATATACCAAATGTTTATCACTGCTAGGGAGCCATCGCGACGACACGCGAGATGGGGGTGATGACGCCTCGTCTGACCGTCTCCAGTCGAGTCTGAAAAGTTCTCTGCGCTCTGATCAAGCCAGAGTGCGCCATGCTTACTCGTCTCACCTCTTACAAAATGGGTCTCAGTTCGAGAAAGGCGATGGTGAGTTTTGTCCATGTGCTTCTGCAAACCCACGTCCATGTGCATCTAAAGTAAATGCCTGCCAGTTGCGTCACAATCAGCATTAAAAAAGATCGTAAAGCGGCTCACCGCCGCCCTGGACAAGGTTGTCCGGGGCTTGGGAAACCGCGAACCTCCGGTCCTCGACTACAACTCTTTATTAGCTCTATCACACGGGACAAGCCTCGACGCTGTGCGCACCATTGAGGACTTGTCTCATCGAGTCGGTTCTGGCGCAAGCTCTGGCAGCTCGCGACGTAGCGTAGCGAGCAAGGGTAAGAAACAGGGTCGACGTCATGCTCGCCGGTCGGACGGCAAGTCTAAGAAGAAACCCAAGGCTGTTAAAGCTCAAGGTAAAAGTGCCAAGGTCAAATCAAAAAAGAATAGGAGTAAGAGTAAGAGCTCGGTGAGCTCATCGTCGACCCAGTCGTCAAATCCGCATGACCAGAAAGCATCACGGAATCCGCAGCCTAAGAGCACAACTACGGCCGAGAACCGAGTTTCTCTAGTGACTATAGCTTCTGACAGCACCAAGCTTGGTGAAATTCGACGAAGAGCATCAAGACAAGGGTTGGGGACTGCAAACGCAACATACCCGCTGTATATGTACCCCCCTGAGGAGGGAAAGAAGCGCAAGAAGTGGTGGAATGTCTTCGGAAACGATTGATGCTCGGGCGGGTCCCACTGCATGTGTTTGAATCGCTGCGAATTTGGCTGGGGGAATGATGCTCAAAGGAATATCACAGGCCAGTGCGAATCAATACTAATTATTACTATACACTGTGAAGGCTGCCACAGCCCAACCTGAATTGATGAGCCCCGCTGTCCAAAAATCCACACAATATGCCCCGCCACCACGTTACCTCGAATTCACTGTGCGCATAGACTGACGACGGACGACATCAGCAAGATACGTCTCCTCGACACCAGGCCTAGGCGACACCGTCGCCAGAGTCACATAGCACCGATAACCCCGCCGTTCCTGCCAGCTTATCATCATCACCGTCGGCGCCGGCTGTCCTGGTCATGAATTGGCCCTTGTAGAGACAACATGCCTCAAGATCCTGCTACTGCGCTCAGCGCTTTGCTGCGGGCGTCCTCTATCGAAGACCACGATGAGATTCTCAAGGCTGCTAATGCTGCCATCAAGGCGAACAAATCCGACATAGATAGCCAGCACACCCGCGTTGTCGCCCTCCTCAAGCTCGACCGCTTCGAAGATGTCCTGCGCGCCATTGATGAAGGTGGCACGAAACTCAACGCACAATGTGTTCTCGAGAAATCTTACGCCCTCTACAAGACGGGTAAGCTTGATGAAGCTGCAAGCGTCCTTCAGGCCGCTGGACTGGACAAGAGAAGTTATAGTCACGTAGCTGCCCAGGTCGCATATCGTGCTGAACGTTTCGATAATGCTCGTTCCATCTACAGTCGTATTCTCGACACTGATCCCTCCGGCGAGGAAAACGATCTCACTATCAATATCCGCGCAGTTGCTGCTCAGTTGGAGTGGTTGGGGTACGCTTCTGCAGACCTGCAAGGAGTTCAAGATTCCGATGGTTTTGAGATTTGCTACAACGCCGCTTGTGCTTGCATCGCTCGAGGTGCTCTCGACGACGCTGCTAATCTGTTGCAGCGCGCTGTCAGGCTTTGTGATAATTCCGAGGACTTGACAGACGAAGACAAAGAGTTAGAGATGCGCCCTATTCTGGCACAGCAGGCATTCGTATACGCCAAGACAGGCAAACTTAAGGAGGCTCTCGACCTGTACAACTCGCTTGTTAAGCCAAGGCAAGTCTCCACCGACTCTAACCATACTTTGACCAACATATCGCTAACCAAAGATATAGTGATGAAGATCCCGAACTTACAGTCGTCGCCCAAAACAATATTCTGGCACTTGATACGGAGGTTGAGAATCCTTTCAAGCTACAACGAAAGTTTGAGACATTAGCAGAAAATGAAAAGACGTCCAAGTTTTTCAAGCACCAAGAAAATATCCTCCACCGCAACAAATTAGTTGTAAACTTACAAGCATCCAAAGCACCGGGAGTCAAGGCTCGCACTGGTACTCTACTCCGCGAGGCAGAGCATCCTACCACCTCCGCTGATATCAACATTCTTTCCGTTCTCAATGCCGCTGCTACCGCCGAAGGAGCTACTGGGAAACAGCTAATTCGAAAGCTTCAGGGTTTAGCGAACAAGAGACCCAACGATGTTGGACTTGTCCTGGCCATTGTCCAAATTCAGCTTGATGGCGGCCATACTGGTTCAGCTCTGTCAATTTTAGAGTCGTTCCTAGAGCGCCTGGAGGCTTCCGAGTCGCCAGAAGCCGTAGATGTCCGATTTTCAGGCGGTCTCGTCGCCCTCTCTGTTGCCCTGAACCGATCACAAGGACGAGAGTCTTCTGCCAAGTCGGAACTGGTAAAAGCGGCAGCGCACTGGCAGACGCGCCCCTCTGGATCCGGTGCCTCGCTCCTGGAGGAAGCTGGTGTTGAACTTATGAAGTCGTCAAATATTCAAGACCTGCAATTAGCTGCCGCTTCATTCCAAAGACTGCTTAATGAGCAACCAGAAGCCGACATTGCCGCGGCCGGCCTAGTTGCCGCCCTGGCCCCCTCAAACCCGTCGTCTGTACAGCAGCATGTCGAAAAGCTCCCGCCAGTTGATGTTCTTATCCAGGGTGTGGATGTCAATGCTCTTCTTGAAGCAGGCATCGCTACCGTCACCAAATCTGCCCAGGCCGGCAAGCGATCTGCCCCTCAAGAATCAAGCGAGAAACCCAAGAAGAGGCGCAGAAAGACACGGCTGCCCAAAAACTACGTCGAAGGCACCAAGCCGGACCCGGAGCGTTGGCTCCCTCTACGGGATCGTTCATCATACCGCCCCAAGGGCAAAAAGGGGAAGAAGAAGGCTGGCGAGTCGACTCAGGGAGGCATTGTCAAGGAGGAGGAGACACTGGAGTTGGTTGGTGGTGGCGGCGTCAAGGTGGAAAAGGCACCTCCACCAAGCTCCAAGAAGAAGAAGGGCAAGAAATAGAATACAGTCGTCCTACTTGCATAACATCACGTCCTGCAAAACCAATTTGGGCAACACAACAATGGCATGAGGGAGAAAAAAATCCATGCAATCCTTTGGACTTTCACGGATTTGGAAACTTACTGTCATAACAGAAATAAAAAAAGAATATTATTCACATCGTACACATCACACACCTCTGACCAAAGAAGAAAAAAACATTTTAGGCACAAAATGACAGTGTTTGAATTCTACGCTTACTTTTTTTTTGGGCTCCGCCAAACGCGTCAAACAGGATTTCCCCTCTCCCCTAGAAACAAACAGGATAAAAATAAAGCAGAAAGGGGTTTCAAGGGAGAGTAGGGAAGCAAAAGAAAAGTTCTAGATACATGTCCTCATTGAAGCCGGCCCGCGGTCTGCGTATCGTGATAAAAAACTACACAGCCGAGAGCTCTTTTCAACTCGTAGTGGCCTCTTGTTTGTCCTTTTTTTTTCACCCCTTGCAGAACCAAGCATGCCCAAAATATGCTCTTGCTTGTGATTCCATTTCCCAACAAACGCTAAATAACACAAATACATGTCCACAAGAAAAAATCAGCTCCGTCCGTGTGAAGATATCATGCGTTCACTGCCTGGACTGGGCGGCTGAGCAATTGCTCCACATCCTGGATCGACTCTTGATCAGAGTCACGACTCTCAGGCTCATCGTCCTTCTTCTCCCTCGTATCATCTAGTTCTTCATCCGTCTCCGTCTCCATTGGCGGCAGTGGGCTCCGGCGACCGTCCGAAAAACTCACTGCTACTTCGCTCTCCGTGTCTGAGGGTATCGTCAATCTTCCACCAACGGACGCGCTTCTAACAGCCTGGGCGGTAGAGTACTTTCGATGAAGCTCCCGAAAGCTTCGAGCCGTAGCAGTACTTGCGCTGGCTGCCGATTCGCGGCGCTCCTTTGGCTCCATCGACTCTGCCACGATGGAGTAAAAATCATCTTCGCTCGCAGTTGGAGAAACTGGCGGGTCCTGCTGCTGTGCTTGCTTTCGTGCACGAAGAGAATCATCCTGTGACATATTCTGCAGCTCGCTTCCAAAGTTAATAACAGACGCCTTTTTACCGTGGACCACAAAGCTACCAGACCCTCTTGAGAGCATCGTCTCGCCAGTGTCATCGTCTCCCGTTCCATTATAAGCCGGTTCCTTGCCCTTTCTACTACGGTGATGAGAAAGATGGCCAGCGCCCTCTCTAAGAGTTCGTTGGAGACTTCGTCGGATCTTATTCCTCTCAAGCCTATCCTTGTCGATAGAAGAACCACGATCACGCCCGTTGGTGCTAGTCGACGTTATAATCTTATCAGTCGGATCCCTGCCAGGTCTTGATTCTAAAAGGCCTGCCTGTTCCAACAAGTTCCGCTCATCGGCATCAGGATCATCAGAGTCCCCATGCTCAGTCTGTCCTGAAGGTGACTTGGCATCCTCGTCTCGAGACTGAGGATTCATTTGGGGAGCAGAAGTAACAGGCTGGATGGGCGATCCTGCGACACTCGAGACGGAACCATGTCTAGTGCTCGCAGCGTCGGGTCTTACATGAGACAAACTATGCCGATGATGCGCCGCTGTTTGTGGTGGTGTTTGGAATACTGTATCCGTTGGCGATGGAAGATCTCCACCTACCTCTATGGAGTCGGAAACATTGGCCAAGGGAGGCTCTGTGGGTGTTCGGGGAGCAGCGTCGGTCCCTGAATGATGTGTTGATCTTGAGCCTCTGCGATTGTGGTTCGGGCGGGGTGTTGGCGATCCCGTCCTGTAAGAATGACGGTTCGATGGCTGTTTGGTGGGTGTGTATGCCGGGTTTGATGTTGGGTGCTCATCTTCTAGATCCTGCATGAGAATATCTCGATGACACTTTTCCCTCCAAATGTTCATGCGACTCCACTTCAGTTGCGCAGACATACGAGCTGCCGCAGATATTAGTTGCTCGCGCGACCTTGGCTGAATTGGTGCCAGGATCTGTAGATGGCGCGCGTTTCTCAGCTGGTCGTCAAGCTGCTTCTGGCATTCTTGCATCTTCTCTTCCGCCTCTGCGATTTTCTGCTGCATTACCTCGCGGCGAGCGGCTGAAATATCCTCGGCCATCTTGTGATCGATTCGGCTTCGAGCAATTGACACAAGACCCGTCGGAGTCTGAACCAGCTGCGTTCCATCGGCGTTATCCAGCCGCCTCATGCCACGACGACCCTGCCCATCATAATTGCCGCCGATAACACCACGCATCCTTACACCGGTGGTCCTAAAGGCAGCAGCGTAGTTGAGCTTGGCAAGCCAATCATTCAACTCCTCTTCATTGTCAGCCAACAGAACCTCATCCAAGCCGCCCTGTCTCACGTAGACAAAAGCGTTCTTGTGCTTCCTATAAGTTGTGTCAAGAAGAGCGACGGCACCCTGTGTCGACATGAGGCCGTCCGGTTTAAACTCCTCCAAAGGTGGCTTGAAAATCAAAGGGATGCCATCATTGCCTGCCTTGATGTGGTTATCATACTGGTGCATCAACGACTTGACCCAACTTGTATTTCTGAAAAAATAGAGCTGGGCACCAGTGAGAATCGCGCCCCACTCCTGCCAAGGTGATCGTGCTTTTCGCTTCTTGATATCCTTTCTCCATAACAGCCCGACTTTGGTGACTTTAATGTCAACGATTCCGGGGTGTGCGTCTTCGGGATTCAAGGATGTCTGCTCCGACATGAATGCATCAGGGCGTGATCTTGCCGAGACAATCTGCAGAACTCCGGTTCTAAAAAAGGTCTTTTGGAGATCCCTCAGATCCAGGCGAGATGCAGAGCCGAGATAATTGTAGTGGTCGTCGAGATTCATAGCATCCTTCAAATTAGGGCGCAGCGCATCTAGGTTTCCGTCGAGAATTAGTGTGTATGGGTCGATGGGCTCCTTTGTTGCTCTCTTGACCGGGTCGTTGGATGAAGATGGAAGAATAGGCTTGCGCCTAGACCTGTGGGAAGCAAAACGATCGCCATTCTCAAAATCGTCCTCAACATGAATAAATGGGGTATATGTGATGTTGTCATAAAAGCACTCTAAAACGTCGTCAAAGACACCTTCTCCACGTGTGTTCTTCAAATAGTCAGGTTTTTGCATCTTGTGCTTATTGTTCTTGTTAAAGACATCAGTGTGGAGAATGAGAAGAGAAAATGCAATGAAATACGCCTGGTCAGGAGATGAATAAATGCCTGGGTTGCACTCGTGATACCGATTCGCAAATGCCTGCAGAAAACGATCTATCTGCTGCGTCTCTTTTGGAAGCTCTGCTTCCATCAGAAGCTTGCGGATGCACATGTCCATCGGGTCGCCAAAGAAACTGAAGCTGCGCATGTAGCTTCGCAGCACAGATAAGAAGAAGGGGTCTGAGTTTTTGGCCAGTGTGGAAGCAATAATTCCACGACTTGCTACATCTTCGAGATATACCAAATACTTGGCTGCAGACTCATCGCCCCGGCGCTCTGGCAAGACAAATGACTCCCTGGCGATCTGCAGGGAATTATTCTTGGATGCGATTGAGCCAGGCGTGGTAGGGGTCAATGTCCCCTGACGACTTAGCTCGGAATTTTGTCGCAGACGAGTCAATCCAAATAAATCGCCGAAACTCTTCCGGCCCGTAGATGAAGAAGTCCGAGTTGTTGGGGGCAGCAGATGGTCATCAGTAGAGTCTCTGCCCATAGAGCTCAGAGTTGATGACCTTCCTCTCAACAGGTTCGTCCTGGTGGGGGATGAAGCCCCAGAATGCGTTCCTCCAGGGGCGAACAGGGCTGCAGCGGGGGACTGACTTAATCTCGGCGCGTGCTCGCTTCTGACGGTCCCGCTCATGGCAATTTCTCCAGTCTGGGCGGAACCAGGCCTTGGTGTGGCTAAGATGTTGAGCGAAGAGGTCGAGCTGATACCCTGTGGCGTTTTGTTCTTTGGCTGCTGAAGGTGTGCCACAGGAAACAGCGGCTCGGGTGGCTTCTTCGCCCTGCGCAATTTGAAGAAGGGTGTCGTTGATTTTTTCGGGGTTGTGCTTGGACTCTGATTCGAATGGCGATCATTGGAGCTGGCATCTGATCTGGACGATTCAGATTGTCGGTTTGGGGGTGGCGTAAGAATGGGACCATTGGGACTGCTATGGGTGGCTTGGGTCGAGGGTCGAGGGGACTCAGGCTCTTCCAAGGTTGCGAGGACATGGCGACTCCTTTCCTCAGTAAAGGACCTTCTGAAGGTCCTCCTAGGCGCGGGTCGACTGGGGACAGGCTCATCGCGTGGAATTTCGGTAGATCGTCGAAGCTTTGCACTCAAACCTATACGCGAAGGCCTTTTCCTGGGACCATTGAAGTCGTTGGTGGGAGCAGTAGTGATTATTTCGGGGGCTAGGGTTGATGTCAGCAAAAGGACATGCTGGTGAGAGCAAAGGGGGGTTAGGTACGTCGCGGAACAGGAGGGGGCTTCTCAGCCTGCTGCTTAGCCCGAATGGACAGCTGCGAGTCCGAAGCATTGCGAAACCTGAGGACGGAAAAGCGACGGTGTTTGTTGTTTTCCTCCTGGATTGGGGGGGACTCGGGGCGGCTAATGGTGGAATCGCGGGTAGTTTGGATAGCGATAGGTTCGGTCTCGGCGTCGTTGTCGCTGTTGACTTCAGGTTGGGTCGGGAGAGTCGGGGTCGCGTCAGCGGTAGGGGAGCCCGGCGCGAAGACAGTATGACGGCGCATGTCGGTCTCACTGGCCATGATGCCACGACGGCGAAGGAAGGGCATGGCAGCGACTGCTCATGGTACGCGGCCACCAGCCCAGGCGATGCAGAGCGGGTCGAGTTCGAGTTGAAGTTGAAGTTGGAGTTGGAGTTGGAGTTGGAGTTGAGGGAGAGCAAGGCGACGGGAGGGAAAAAATGAATGCGGCGTTACGGCTTGGGACGAGAGACACGGAAGACGTGGAAGTGGGATGTGGATGTATGCGGACGTGGACTGGCGTCGTAGACGTCTGGTACGTAGTCGACTTGCTCGGAAGACGTGGGCAAGGCGAAAGGGTGCAAGTAAAGCGGCGGCTCGAGACCTACCGGAGCTAGCGGGAAAACCCAAGAGCAACGGCGGAGTTCATTGAGGAATCTGTCTGGCAGATGAAGGCGAGCAGCTCCAATGGGGAAAAGGAGGAAGAGATGGCCAGGTGAGGACCAAGATTGACGACGCTGATGTCAAGGTGAAAGTCGTTCGGTCTGGCTCGACGGGGATATGCTTGGGCAGGTAGACCGCGATGTAGCGCCAGTTGCAATGTCAGTACAAATTACACCCAGTGTCAGCGCCGCTGCAACGCCCGCCAGCCCAGGGACCCAAGGTCTTTTGGTGGGCACTGGGCACCTACCTGCTATTCGCAGCCTTTCGGCCGTCTTTGCGCCCCGGCGGCGGCGCGTCCAGGGGCTAGGACCCGGGCTGGCTGGGACCTGAGCTGGCACCGGTAAGGCCACGGCGATTGGTCAAGGCCCTGTCAGTACAGTGCCCGGCCTACCGAATTCCATGTGGCTGGGCGATCAAGGATACATGCTGGGCCTGCGAGAAAAGCCTGATGCCGGCTAGTTCTGATGTGGCTGGGGTACAGTGCATGATTCCCCAGTGCTGCGGGCCATGGGCTTCATCCCTTGACGTTTGTTTCCTTCCCTCCCTCCCTCGCCGCCATGCCATCCTCGCTCCCTTGTTGGGTTCCTCCCAACTCCCGCTGTCCACTCCACCGCGCTGGTACCTCACAGGTGAAGTGGCCGAAGCCTGGTATCTTGAGTGCCCCAAGCGCCCTATAACCTTCCCAACTGTAGGAAGGCACAGGCACGCTGTGGGTTCTAGCGTGTGTCCCACCTCTGCCCCCCCTCCCTCTGTTGTTGCCCCTCGACAGCTGATTATTGGGTGTGGGCTAGACGTAGCAACCACCAAACAATCGGTAGGGCCTCTATTTCGGTTTTTCTTTTTGCGAGGCGGTTCATCAGCGCAGCCAATGTCCCTGTCAGGGTGGTGCTGGTATACAATGGTACATGAGGATAAGTGCCCGACCTGCCCTGCCCTGCCCAGCCCCGCCAGCCCATACCAGCTGACGGCGCGTCCTCATCTCTCACCACCCGTCAACGAATGTACCGACCATTCCGGACGGGTGACGGGCAATTCGCTTGGGCGAACCACTAAGGCAAGGTTGAAACCCGGTGCAGAAACCTAGTTTTATGGTGTTGGAGGCGCCGCTCAGGGCTTATCCCCCTTTTGACGGACTAGCAAAACTGCCGTTGTCAAGAGCACGCGTCTTGGGCACATCTCGAAACGCAAGGGGAACATGGTAAAAATAGTCGTCAGTTCATTTTTATGCCCCACCATGGATGCGCACAGTCAAGTACACAATCCAATCCTTAAGATTGGGCCCCCCCTCTGTGCTTTTTTTTTTTTTTTTTTTTTGGAGAGGGCCCCCAACGAAACAACACATTCAATGATTTTCCGAGAAGAAAAAAAAGCATGGTAGAAATGAATAAAACATACCATAATATAATAAATAATATAATATTTATAATATGAAGATATTGCCGGGGGGGGTTTTCTACCTTTTTTTTTCCACTATCAAATTGATTGATGTTTTAGGCCAGTCGAGCTGGCAGGGGTAGTCCTTCAAGGGGTGTATTGTACTGTCCGAGGCCGCCAGGCAGCCAAGAAAAGGCCTTCACACTGTCCAATGGTCAGCTACGTATTCGATAGCCCCGCTGAGCCCCATCCACATGTCTCTATCCCGCTTCTGGATCACCATTACATGCATGATTTGTCGTGGTTTGGTTCAATCACTGCTCACCACACACCACCCCCTCCTACAACTGTTTGTACCTTCGTTATCATCAACGACATCATCCATCCCGTCCGATCTTGACCATCCTGCGCTGGGAGCCGCGTCACCTTCTGGCACCCCCCTCCAAGGGCTGGACGTCTGTGACAGAATCCATCACTATCATCAGCCTCTCATTCATCCAACATGAAGTTGTCAGCCGCTCGCATCACAGCAGCATCGCTGCTCCTGCTCCAGGCCGTCAGCGCCGCCGGCATTGATGGCCAACGTGGTGCCGCCTCCAACAATCTTTATACCCGCAATTCGCCTACCACCACCGAAGGCGAAAACACACGCCTCTTCCCGTTCCTCACAAAGCTCCGCGACAATGCCATCGAGTTCATCTTCGGGCGTCATCCCACAAAGACCAAAGACGATCCAAAGCCGGCCGTCCTTAACCAGCTCCGCGCCCAGTATGCCAACCAGCTCGTTCTTCGATTCAATATATCTACCGCCGAGGAAGAGGGTGCCTTGGCTGATGCTGTCGGTCGCTTGTTTCTCGATGTTTGGGCCTTTACCGAAGATTACGTAGATATTCGCCTACACACAGATGAAGTTGCCCCTCTGCTTAGCCTCCTCCCCAGGTCTCTTCGCTACGCCCAGTCGAATTTGATTCCAGACCTAGCTGCCGCTGTTTATCAATCGCTCCCGGCCGGTAACGATCGCCATGGCTCCGGTCCTCAACCCGGTGCTCCGGTCCTCGCATCGGCGCCCTCAACAGGTGATAATCTCTTTTTTCAGGATTACCAACCCCTTCCCGTCATCATCCGATGGATGCGTCTCCTAGAAGCCATGTTTCCATCATATGTGGAGTACACCACTATCGGCAAATCTTACGAAGGACGTGAAATCCCGGCCCTTCGTGTGGGTGTCCCATCCACAAGCCCAACACCACCTCCCCGCAAGACAATTGTCGTCATGGGTGGCTCCCATGCCCGGGAATGGATTTCTACAAGCACTGTGAATTACTTGGCTTGGTCCTTCATCACGTCGTACGGCAAGGAACGACTGATTACAAAATTCCTCGACAGCTTTGATATTGTCTTCATTCCTGTGGCCAACCCAGATGGTTTCGAATATACTTGGAACGTTGATCGCCTGTGGCGAAAGACAAGACAGCAGACCAATCTTCAGTTCTGCCGGGGGCTCGATCTCGACCGCGCCTTTGGATTCGAGTGGGATGGCTCCCGAGTCCAGCGCGACCCTTGTTCCGAAAGTTACGGAGGCGAGAAGCCTTTCCAGGCCACTGAGGCACTTCGCCTTGCGGCCTGGGCGCGCAACCAGGCTTGGAGAAACAACGTCCGCTTTGTTGGATTGGTTGATCTTCACTCGTACTCGCAGCAGATTTTGTATCCCTTCTCTTACACATGCTCAGTGGATCCTCCGAACCTAGAGAATCTTGAGGAACTTGCTGCGGGTATTGCCAAGTCCATCCGGCTCTCGAACGGGGAGTCTTACACCGTTTCATCTGCATGCGAGGGTGCAGTGTCAGCACGAGATTTGGGTGGTGAGCGACACTGGTCCCGAGTGGAGTCTGGGGGAGGTTCCGCTGTCGACTGGTTCTACCACGAGATGCGTGCTCACTTCAGCTACCAAATTAAGCTCCGCGACACGGGTAGCTATGGTTTCCTTTTACCCAAGGAGCATATCGTTCCCACGGGCGAGGAGATTTTTGACGCATTGAAATACTACGGCGACTACCTCCTAGGGAACAACGGCATCGAGCGATACATGCGAAAGGAACATGATGATGCCCCTACTTTTGCGACAGATTCAACCTCACCTGACGACAATGGCCAGGAGCCCTTCTCGCAGGAATTGAGGAAGAAGAAGCTTCGTCGATGAGCTTCGGGAAAAGGATCACAGCACTCAAGAGGTGTTTGGCAGACACGCAAGGCAGCACATAAAGCAGAAATGTGGATATGCGACATGAGTTTTTATTTACTTATTTACTGTTACATCTTGATAATGCCAAAGACAACCACATATCAAGGCAAAGGAACTGGCGTCAAGGGTTTTTCTTTTTTTTGTTGAACATGGCTGGCTTGGACGAGGCGCAGGACTGAATGGAGGAACTCGTGCGGTTAATTTGGAATAACCATGATTAATCCCAGCAACCTATAACTGGGGAGTTTGATAGTCGAGTAACAAAATGCTTCTTTCTTACTGCCCCAAAGCATACGAGATGGAGACGTAGGCAGCCAAAAACTTGAGGGAAGTGTCAAACAAGAATGATCCGATGGAGCCCCTGGGTGAATCTATTAGTGACGGGGTCTTCTACTGCATAGGGCTGAGGAGTCACTCACTTCATGCGGCCCTGGGGACCCTTGCCAGAGGTGTAACCGATGGCGTAGATGACACGGGAAAAGGCCCAGCCGGCACCAAGAGCAGCAGAAGCAACGGGGTAGCGCAGGCCGGAAATGAGAAGGGCGCCGAGGAATGAGATCTGGTTCTCAGTGAAGTTGGAGTGGGCGCGTTGAGCTTGAGACGGCCCAGTTAGCAAACGGGAAGCGGGGAGCTAGGCACAGGGCGGCAACGGCAACATACCGCAGTTGAACTGGTAGGCCTTGGGGTCCTTCTCGGCCAGCTCGTTGGAGGCGTAGGGGATGGGGTACTTGAGACCGCTGGCCTTGCGGGCCATGCTGGTCAGGCTCATGTGGAGCGTGTTGATGAAGAAGGTCGAGGTGGCGGCCACGAGGACGTAGCTGTGTCTCGAGAATCAGCAGCCGAAACCAAGGATGAAACAGGGCTCTCTCGAGATTCCGAGAGACGAAAAGCAACGGGGAACAACATACCCGTACTCGCTGGGGAGCTCAATTGTGACAGGCATTTTGAAACGGGAGGGGCGTGGTGTGGGCTTGATTAGACGGAAGGCTTCTCTGCTTCTTTTTAGGGGAGGTTTTTTTTTTCCTTCTGTGCCTCAATTATTTAACACGTGGTGTGTAGGAGCGGCGATGAGGCTCAAAAGGGGAGAGGGGCAGAAGAGTCAATGGCTTGGGAATGGAAAAGGGAGATGTTTGGTGGGTTTAGAAGTTGGCAGCAAAGAGATGCAGAGACTCGAGGCGAATACAGCTGTTCTTGTCTGGATTGATGGAAGCCAGGAATGGGAACCAATTCCGGGGGGCATTTCAACAGTATATTAAATACTCGAAGCAGCTCTGCGACCCGGAACTGGAGCATCAGGGAACGGCTCCACTTGGCGATATGCCGCCCAAACCCCAAACCCCAAACCCCAAACCCCCCCCCCTGGAAACCACCGTGTCCCACTGGACTGTGCTCGATTAGCGCACCCGCAAATGGGCTGCGGACTTTCGGAGAGGGGCAGAAACGCCTATTGGGCTCATACGCAGCCCTATGGTGGACAACGAGGCTATTTGCGTAGTTCTAGAAGGACACCCGGAGGGGGGGGGAGAAAGGCTTCGCTCTCTTGGCATGGTTGGCATTGAGAGACGCCGAGGTCCCGGTGATGGCGACAGTCCGAATGGTCAGCAATAAGATGCTTTGGAATGCGACAGGCCACGGCAACACAGGCACACATGCTTAGGGGTCCCTCCCCCGTTGTAATGCTGCAACTGCGCAACTGCTCGGAATGCCACCTATCCCTCTCCGTTGACGACGATCCGGCTTGGTCACCAGCCGCGCGTGGCGGTATTCGGGCACGCAAGATGGACCGACGGTCCAACACAGCTCCGGAGGCGTCACGGCGATGTGCAGACCCTCAGCCCCAAGGAGCATCAATGCGACGCATGGGGCGGCAGCCAGCCTGTCCAATGGGTCCGGACTACGGTTCTCTATTCTGGCAATTTGGTTCCGTCTGACTTATTTGCTTATTCATCCGATCCCGACTCGCTTGCACTTGCAAGGCCAATGTCTCCTATGCATGTCGACGGCGGGTAGAATCCTAGTGGGGCTTTCACCCCCCAAACTCCGCAAACCCCATCATCTCCAAGTCCGCAAGACCGTTGCTACTGCTGCTGCTACTGCGCCGGGGCGACATGCGAATATCAATCTCCTGCCGGGTTTCGATTTACGAAAAAAAAACTATCCGCAGTCGTGGACAAGTCTTCCAGGGCTCTCTGCCCCTGCCGGTCATTGCAGATCCTCCTCGGCCAAACGTGGACATCCAACTAATTAGCTATACGCTCATCCTGTACAACGCTCAGTGGGCCGTCGCCATGGCAGGCCGAGTCCCTCAAACACCCTGCGCTCCGCAGTCTCCATGTCAGGAGCTTCGTCACCGCGAGAGCTGCCTTCCAAATCAACCCAGGTGCCGTCTGCCCTGTTGCGAATGCCGCTGCTGTCAAATTTCCACCCCTTCTCGGCCTTGCAGTATCGCCGGAGGTCCCTCTCAAACGTGGTCGCCCCGCTCCATCCCACCACGGCGCAACCCACCGTCTTCCAGGGACTCACGATGATGTCTACTCGCCGATGGGGCGCGTCCTTTTGTGTCGTATCCTGCCATACCACCATGGCCTTGTCCAGCGTGTCGAATCCCGACCCTCGAATGCCCTCTCCTCTCCACAGAAGCGGCACCTCTCCTCGCTCGCTATTTCTGGTTGATAAGCTGAGTGTGTGCGTAATAGCATGTGCCTCCTCTAAACTCATGATGATCTTACCCACCACATTCATCGTCATACCATCATCCCGGTGGCTCAAGAGGATGTCTACATCGCCACATGTCTTCTTTCCTCGTCGAAATCCTCCGACGATGATCATTTCAAACCCAGCATCGAGCTTGCGGGCGTGGTCCAGGACAACAGCCCCAATACCTTCGGCCTCCTCGCGCGAGATGCCAAGCTTCAGCTCATCATAGTATTTGACACCAATCTGCTGAGCACGACTCAGCGAGTCCCATCCATGTTCAACAAGATCATCCAAGTCCCGCCACCCTGTAGCCTATCAGTTTCCCTTGAACAAGCTTTCCCCGCGTGCAAGGGGGTGACGGGAACCAACCAACCTTTCCGGTAAAACTCGCGTGCCGTGGTGTCCCCGACTCCCCAGATATCGTAAAAGAGCTTGAGTACCGAAACCATGTCATCGGATTCGGCCTTTTGGATCTCACTAAGGTGGCCCGCCTCTTTCCATTGCTGATATAGCTCGGCGATTCTAGCGCCGCACCCTGGTAATCGCGCAACCTCTAGACACGATTAGCAAGCGACCTCTACCATTCACTACTCACTCAAGAGTCCTCTCACCTTGGGAAGTCTTCAGGGGGAATGGGTAGGCGGTCAGCGCAGCAATAGAGGTTGAGTAGGCTCTTACACCGACCTGGTCGCCACGCAGCAGCCGTATCGTTCTGACTTGCTTTAGCTGTTCGATAAATTCTTCGTTTGGCGGGTTTACCGGGGTCGGGCGTTGACATGAGTAAATCGTATGCAGGAATTCCGGAACCGGTGGCAGGACAATATCATGCTCCGACGTGGTTTCGCGGACGAGGGACGGCGGCTGTCTGGAACGAGACTGCAATGGGGATGCGTTCAGGCGGTGCCCATGTCTAGCCCTCTTTGGTGAGCCTCGCGAAGCTGAGTTTTGGAGCTGATCACTGAGTGCTCTCTCCAATATTCCGCTCGCGGGCGAGCTCTTGGTAGCGTTCGATGATGATGTATCCGATAAAACCTTCTGCCCTTCGTAGAGGAGATAGGGGCCGACAGGAAGGACCTCGCCCTTCTCCAGCGACTCCTTCAGCCAAGCCAACTTTACTACCTTCACTACCTGGGCGGTTTTATATGATGGCTCTGGCGACCTTCTCCTTTTGTGTTTGAGGAAGCCGCTCGATTCCCCGTCGAGTGTATGCTCGTGAGACCCATCGCGATGAACCATCTCTTGCTGCACCAACGGTACCGTCTGGAGTTTGGCGCGTCTCAACTCAAACATGACCCGCTCCCTCCGGTTGATGTTTCCCAGCACCACTTCCGCCTCATTGATGTCGTAGGTCAACGAATCAACCTTATCCTCGATCTCGTGCTGCTCTTCGGGCTGCAGGTGCGTGGGCAGCAGAAAAATGCGCGGAAACTGCAACGCCATGATGCGTGCCACCGTACAATCGTTTATATCAGCACAGTCTGGTAAATACGGGCCAACAGCCCTCATGTGCAAGCCATGGCGTGGATGAGTTTTAGCAGGTTTGTTCGGGATGCGGGGGTGGGAGATCAGAAATGATCCGTGCTAATTCGTCACAATAGAGATTAGTGGTCAATTTGATGACATTGTCATGATAGCCTCGGCTCTCAACAGACTGTGTTCATATAAAATGAATGCTGAGCTATTGATCACCGGCCCCCGTCGATTTTAGGGCGACATAATTGGATTTGTAACAACCAAAGTTTTTCCCCGAAAGAAAATCCTAACAGAGGTGATAATAGATAGCTATTGGTTTAATCCAAGTGCGCCATTACCAAAATATGAACGTGTAAAAAGCAATAGACATACTAACAAAAACAAAAACAGGACAATTACACTTGAAAATCACAACAAGATCAATATTGGAACGTCCAGTGCCAATGCTATCCAGGGTATGAGCATGCTGAAAATATCTCTACAAACAAAAGAGGCTCCCTATGCTGTGTTTTCTTGACTGGACTACCCTACACCATATTCACACCCTTTTGCTATAGTTATACCATCCATTGCACCTTGAACACATCAGTTTTCCCAGTAGTGAGCGACCGTGGAAGACGAATTTTGTATCATGTTGGTATTGATTCTAATTATTATGCATTGACAGGGTATTTGCATTCTAGTTCCACCAACTTCATCGCTGGTCAAAATCCGCTAGTGGGAGGGACTTCACCCCGTCTTGGGCCATTTTCAATCCTACACATCCTCAAATTCCATATCATCCTCATCGCTGTCACCGTCCTCTTCCTCCTTTTTGATTTCTGGCTCGACCTTGACTCGCTTGGTCGCCCTCTCATCTGAGCTGTCCCCCTCCCGAGATACATCACCTGAAGCCTCTCTTTTGATGGCGGGTGTGACTGGTGTGTCTCGACTTGACACGTTGCCTGTTGCTGGCACATCTTCGAATTCGTCTTCGTCTTCCTCCTCTGAACCAAAGTCCTGGTTGTCATCTGCCTCGCGAGCACGCTCTGCCGCTTGCTCTGCCTTGAGCTTCTCAAAGATGTCGTCAATCTGAGCCTTGGCACCGTTCTCGTTAGTGTTGCCGAGTGTCGAGGCTTTCGAGCCCGAATTTTTGGTAGTGATGCTTGGGCCTGCATCGGCAGTGCCAGTGAAGGATTCTCCGGTGACTGTACTGTTTGACATCCACGAGGGAAGCGCGTTTTGTTTTGCAACTTGCTCCTTTCTGGCCTGCTCGGCAGCCTTCTCTGCTTCTGTTGGTCCATCCGATGTTGAGATATTAACTGCAATTGACTGTGGACCTGTGTTGGTGAGACCCCTGACCGCCATAGGTCTGTTGGCCCCATTGTCAACAGGAACTGTCGCTGCGCGTTGGTGGGTTGCGTCTCGGACAACTGGGCGTGCCTTGGCTAATGCACGGTCAAAGTCGCATTCGGGGATATGAACGGCATCGATCTGTGGAAGGAGCTCGCTGATGAACTTGAATTGGTCATTGAGCCGGGTCGACTGCTCGTGGCCACCTGCGTTACGGTCCGCTTCAAACGTAAGAGGGCGCTGGCATCGATGACATATGAATCCCTCTGGCCCAACGCTGTCTAACACCTCCATCGCCGTCCATTCGGCCTTGCAGAATGAGCAAAAGTACTCCTTCTTCTCATTTGCCACCTGCGTGGTGCCCTGAACTTCCTTGTCGATTGTGTAGACGCGCCACTTGATGGCATCGATAGTGTGTCGATAGTTGATATAGTACCATGTTCGATTGCTCGGTCTCGGGTTGCCTTCTCGCAATTCTGATCGGGTATGACTGTTGGCGTACTTTGTCAGTACTGGCATTGCAGCAAGAGAGCTTAGGGGACCACAAACACAGTCAGAAATCTATCCTCTCGTAGTTTACCACAAATCTTGTGGAGATCTTTGGTGTTGATAGACATCAGGTACGCCAGATCGTCGTCTCTGAGCCTGTAATCATCAAATCCTTTAGCCAATCTGTCATGCTTCATCTGATGCGCCACGCGACATACGCTTCGTGCAGAATAAGCGCATCAATAACCAGGATATCACGAGTCTGATAAAAGGCTCGCATCACCGACTTGATGAGAGTAACTGCTAAATCCATTGTGTCTGGAGTGCGCGCGGGCGCTGAAGGAGTGGCGGATGTGGCCAAGAAAGTGGTGGGTTTGCTGAGGGGGAATATCGAATCAAGCGGTTAAAAAGAGCGTCTTGAAGCTGGTAAAATGGTACAACCGGCGGCTGGCGCTTCTCCCGAGGGAGTGATGAGGGCGTGGGCGCCTGGTTCAGATGGCGATTGTGACGACACAGGGCGGCGCAACAAGCCTTTTAGAACTGAAGGGTCATGGCGGGTTCCAGGCGCTGTCGAGTTATCGATATTGGAAGCTGGGGAGGGGGTTAATGTCTGTTTATATCAGGTTCGCGACCTCAGTCGGAACAAATCTCGACCATAGTTCTGAATTGTTGGACAAAGGGAGCGTGGTTTGAATGGAGAATGAATTTCTTGCTAGCCAGGCCATGGAAATGTTGGAGATGAAGAGCTAGGCACGGGCTGTGGCTGCAGCGCGACTCGCCCCACTTATTCCATGTGCCCCAGCCTCGTGTCTGAGGCTCCGTCAAACCAACTAGTTACAAGGTACATCCACCGACATATCTAGTACCCAAGGTGCTTATATACACTTAACTAGATGATGTCACATTCATCGACCTGCTTTCCTCGTAGACATGAAAACGCACTCAATCACATCACAAAAGTCGCACTCAGAAACTACCTGGCCGTGTCCATGATATGGTATGTAAATCTCAGGTATGCATTACACTGTCAATTGGTACACCCCAAAGTCGTGACTTCATACTACAACCTCCAAATTCAGGCCCAATCCACGCCAGTCGAAAAAAAACATGTTGCTCTTCGGTGATGTGTTTTCTTCCCAAGCTCTTCTCACAAATAACCACACCGGCCCCCGTCGCTTATTATGCGTATTTTCTCAACTACACACATGGTTAGTAGACTGATACCGACTGGGTCATTGGTTTGACTTACATCTAATGTCAGCGTTCTTGAACTGTTTACCTCTTGGTCGCGGTAAACTCCAACCAAGCTCTCACTGTCCTGGAACAGACCAGCCTTGAGACTAATGACAATGAACTGCATTCCAGGACCGGAATGTTCCCGGATATACTTTTTGATCTTGTCCACATTGGCATTGTCCAGTGCTGCGTCCACCTCGTCGAGAACGAAGAAGGGGCTTGGTTGATAGCTGTGGATGGCAAACAAGAGAGCGAGCGCGGCCATTGTTTTCTCACCACCAGACAAATGCTCCATGTCACGGAAGCGCTTTAGAGGTGGCATTGCGTGGTATTTGATACCAGACAGGTATGGCATGTCGGTATCCTCCTCAATGTCCAGGTATGCCTGCCCTCCCAAAGGATACGCCTCAGATCGTGTAAGATCCTTGTATACGTGTGATATTTGTTCCTGGATATGTGAGAAGGCCTTGTTGAACAGCTCGAATCTCCTTTGCTTAACATCATTAAATGCTTCCTTGGCTGCGTGGGCTGCCGCCTTCGAGTCTTCGTACTCTTGGTCTGTCAGCTTGAGTCTGGATTCGACACTTTCCAGTCTCTCCATAGCTCGCATGTTCGGGTTAAGCTTTTCCAATTCTGCCGAAAGAGCTACAATTTTGTCCGTGAGGGACTCCTCTACGCTGGGCGCATCCGACTGTCAAGAATTAGCGGGGGCTTATCGAAGAGTATAAAAAGTGCAACTTACGTTTTTGAGCTCATCGTCCAGGCCGTCAAAATCAATTTCGATTCCGTGATCGTCCAGCGCGATACCCATCATCTCTTCGTCATCTCCATCGATGTCCATGGCTTCGGTCTCTTGATGAAGCAAATCATCCTCATTAGGGAGGTTATCCAGAGTTCCTTCCACTAGAGGAATCTGTATTTGCTCTAATCGGCACCGTCGCAATAGTGCTGACTTGCTCGCGCTGTTCTTTTGAACTGTTGTCTCTAGTGCGTTTATGTCTTTGAAGCGCGCCTCAATGTCCTTGCTGCGTTTTTGCACTTCAGCCCTTGCTTCTGCGACCTTCTGGTTCTTTTCTCCCAGCTCGGCTCTGCTTTCTTCCAGTGTTTCTCGAAGGGCCTCCGTCTCGTCTTGCTCCTGTTGCATTGATTCTAGGATTGTATCCTTCTCTTTATTGTATGCTTTGGTGTCATTCTGGAGTCGTCGAATATGTGTCCGCATTCTGCTGATGCGAGTTACTGTGTCATCGTGTCGAGTCTTCTCCCATTGAAGGCGGCTGGACAGCCTTTGCTTTTGCACCTCGAATTGATTACGCTTCTCCGACACTTCCTGTTCCAGCTTGCCCTGAGAGGCGTCATAGGCACGAATGTCGCTGTATCCAAGGCGCCTGCAAAAGTCTCCAAAGACTTCGTCTTCTACGCGAGCAATGGCGTCGCTGAATTCTTGGCAGGTTGCCTTGGTGCTTTCGAGTTGCGAGGCCTGTCCATCGTACTTGGGTTGAAGCTCTCGGAGTTGCTTCTTTTGGTTGTCCAACTCGCGCTTCTTGCTGCCGTGGTTTTTGTTGAAGGCAGCGAGCTCGTCCCTGACAACAGTCAGACGCCGCTCAAGGCCGCTCAAATCAATTTGGAGAGTCTCTTCTTGAGAACCTCGGCGATCGGCTTTGGGCAAACGCTCGATTTCCTCTTTGAGTTTTGTGGCCATTCTCTGAAGATTCTGCACATCGGCCTCCTCAAAGCGTCGCTTCCCACCCTTCTGCTCGGGCCCGCGACCACCTGTCATCAAACCGGCTTTGTGAATGATGTAACCTTCCAACGTAACAGCCTTGACAGGAATCCTCTTCTCATAGCAAATGTGCTTTGCAATCTCGAGAGTATCGCACACAACTGAACTCCCACATGCATAGGACATGGCTCGCTCCACAGACGAATCAAAGTTGATGGTGTCAATGGTGAGTCTTGCTCCTGAGAAACCCTTGACAGCGGTGTTGACCGCGTTTACCTTGATGTTGTCGAGGGGGATGAAGGTCATGGGTGGGAATCTTTGCTCTTTGAGATACTGGACGCATTCAACACCAATCTTCTCGGAGTCAACAACGACTGAGTCAAAGTCTCTACCGAGAGCCACAATGACGGCTTCATCGAACTTCTTCTGCTTTGGTGTACAGAGATCACCAATTCGACCACGGACGCCAGGGTAAATTCGCTTCAGAGAAGTCACCATTTCCCTCATCCGCACCTCCCTATCATTTTGACGACGACCATCATCGGCTTCCCGGAGCTTCCTGGCCACATCCTCAAGCTTTTCCTCAAGTTCGGTTCGCTTCTGATTGGTTCGGACTCGTTCTGACTGAAGCTGGTTGAATTCCTTCTTCTTGGCATCGATTTCCTTTGCGAGTTCCTTTGAGGCAACCTCAGCTGCAGCTCTCCTCTCATCGATGCCAGAAATTTCAGCCTCAATTTTCTCGATTGCCGCTGCAATGCTATCGACTTTGCCCCGGAGGTTGTTAACAGTGACTTCGTCCGCTTTTCGCTGGCGCTCGAGGTTCTCGAGCTTAGCTTGATTGGAGCCTGAACGAGCCATGACCTGGGCACGAAGCGCGTTATACTGCCTTCGGTCGTCATCGCTAACTTCACGACCCTGCTTCTTCATTTGTTCCTTATACTCATTCTCGAAGACCTCACGTGCCTTTTCAACGTTATCGATATCCTTCTTGACCTTGTCAACAATCTCGGACTGTTCATCACGTTCCTTTGACACCTTTGCGACTTGTGCTTGAAGCTTATCGATCTGCTGAGATGACTCGTGAATCTTTTCTTCGAAAGGAACGAGGCTATTTTCCTTGTCCTCAATGCTTCGCGCCTTGATCTTGATGTCCTTATCTATACGAGCAACTTGGCGACCGGTGGCAGCTTGTTCCTTTCGAGCGGCTTCGAGACGTTTTTCGAAAGACTCTACGTTGCGTCTCAACTCCTTAAGATCCTCCTGATGATCCTGAATTGCCGCATGCGACTCATCCATGACTTTTTGAAAGTGATAGAGTTTCCAAAGGGTCTGGGTGACAATTGCAGCATCACGCTCATCTGTCTTGTTTTGGAAATTTTCGGCTTCCTTTTTCTGCTCGCGGTATTGTTTGATTTCCGAATTGATGCCACGTCGTCGATGGAGCTGGAAGTTTTGATTCTCGGCAGCTTGTTCCGCTTCTCCCTGCAGTCTTTCATAATCTGCTTTGTGGTCCAGACTGCCTGAAATCTGCTCAATGAGGCGAGTAAGATCCTGAGGGGACTGGGATGCAATGGCCTCGACATCGCCTTGGAACACCAGGAAGTTCCTGGCTTTGATAAGAATGTTCTCCGTCTCGAGTGCCTCATTGTACTGTTGAGCGGTAACAACCCGGTCATTGATGCGGTATTCGCTGGCACCCTGGTTCGTGATGGAGCGTTTCCATTTCTGCTCGTCGCCAGCATCGTCTTCGTATACGGCCATGACCCATGCGGTCTTGGGGTCACCGCGGGAGGCCTTGTCGTCGGCATCGTCGAATCCGTTGGCATGGCCATTTGTGTCAGCAGAACCATCATCATTGATCTTTGATGTTTTTAGCACTCGGCCTCGATAGACGAGATCTTTGAGGTGGGCGGATCGCAGATGAGAAGACTTGATGCCAAGGACGAAAGAGATGGCGTCCATCCTGGAGGGGGTTAGAGACATGTGCGCGACGGCCGCGTTAAGCAGACTCACGAGTTGGATTTTCCCGAGCCATTGGGGCCAATGATTGAGGTGAAGTAAGAATCACCAAAGAGAAGTGTGTGGTGGCCCTTGTAGGACTTGAAGTCTGGAAGCGGGTTTGTTAGCGACGGGCGGCGTTGTCAAGCTGAGGATGACGAGAGACTCACTGAACAGCTCAAGCCGGATGAGTTTGCCCATGTTGGCGGTGGTGGGCGCGAGCCCTGTGATTGTTTATTTGAGGAGAGGATGGGAATTGAAAGTTGGAGGTTGGAGGGGTATCAAGAATCGCGAATGCGACTGGGGGAAGGGCGCGTCAAAAGGCGAGGGGGAATTTGCGACCTGGAGTCGCGCAACTGAAGAAGCGGTGGTGGAGCTTCTGTGTTAGGCACAAACGTTGAGTAGAGGCTGGCGCATACCAAAGGCCATAACCTGGATTAGCTGAGGAGAGGCGTCGACGTGAGAGAGCGAATGGCTTGTGGTTGCGACGCCAAAGAAGAGTTGAGGTCTAGTGCTTGCAAAGGAACGCGTCGCGCGATCTGATCAGTGAGCCTCAGACAGCCTGCGCCGAGTGCTCCTGGTCCTCTCTGCTGCTGACTGGTCGCTTGTTGGCTACTGCCGAAAAAGACCAGAGACGGTAGTGCACGGGCCACACGGCCTGATCAAGCGAGAGCAAGGCTTGAAGAGTTGTGTATGTAACCTACCTATGTGCTGGTCCGCGCGTACAGTGCTAACTTCAAATTCGTGGACACTATCATCACACTGTGCCCATGCTCGGGACCATTTTACCAATCAACCAGCGGTTGGGCGGCAGCAATGCGGGTGATGAAAACGTGGCGGCACATTTGGCAGAATTAATAAGTCAAGAAGCATGATAATATATTAAATAAAGCAAGAAAATAAAGATACTTAAGGCTGAATAATGGCCAAATCAAGAAGTCTCAGGAATTTTTTTTTTAAAATTAATTTTTTATTGTTCCATTTTTCTTCTTCTTTATCTGTCGTTTTTTTCCCTTTGTTATAATGTTGGGTTGGGACAGAAGTTTTGCGTTGTGTGCAAGTATTCCGTCACCAGCGGGGCAGGTCGCTAGGCACCCGAGCAAGTTGGCTAGCCGATAAGTAGTCCCCCAGCGAGGTCAGCAGGTGAGTGTTACAGTCTCATGCTAGGCCTTGACAATGCTGGCTGACCCCGACCCAGCGTCCAACCACGTGCGTTTCTCACAGCACCTGGTGGCGTAGCAGCTCACGATTCAATGATATCTGAATGTCGAACATACATACCGTTTGTTGGGATGGATCGCGTTTTGCTCACAATGCTGGTGGGATGGTCACGCTGGCAAATTCTGAAGCCCCTAGACGCTGAACCGGATACAAATGCATCGAAGCTCTATGCCACTGGCCAAAAACTGTGGGTGTGAGGCCATGTACATGTACCTATAACATGAGACTGACCCCGTTCGCTGTTCCAAAGCTCCAGACCCTCCGGTAATCAGTGGTGCGAGACACGGTAACTTGGTCCAGGGTTCCCGACACCATCACGTGGCGGCACATGAAGAAAAAAAAAACCCCCAGCCAAGAGCAAAGTGACAAACCACCAGCCTGGAAGGGTGTGTGGAGTGAGAGCCCTTCCATCCATCGATCCGCTGCTGTGATGGTCGGGACAGTTGCCAGGTCTTAGTGGCTAAATCAAGGACCGATCCACTGTAGAGGCGCGTTCCGAGTGCCCCGTGTGGCTACCGCATGCTGCCTCTGTCGACCATCTTCTCCACTAGCCCCCCAGACAAGGCCAGAAGTGGATTGGTTGGACACGGGGTATCTTGCATCATGGTACAGCTACTTGAAGGGGCACTCAACACAGGTCGACATACTCCCACGTGGATATCGTTCTGTCGCCGTCACCGCCGCGTTTCAAGTTTCTTTTTATCTAGCGACCCCCATTTGCATCTTCGACTTGTCGTTATAAGACCCTCATTACTGTTGTATGCCCATGATACCTGTATCATCCTTCATCGGCTGCCGTATTTGGGGCTGAAAGCAACTGCCTCAGTTGGCATTCGGATTCCAGACCCTGCCGTGTCTTGGCCACTGCCCCTGTCCACAAATCCAACAGCCAACTCTCTTTTGTCTTTTTCTCGTGAGATTAATATCCCTTTGCTTCCTGTTAAACTTATTCTTCCCATGTGCATTTGTCAACTAACCTTTTGGACCAAGGCCCGCTCGATCACAGATATTGATGCGCTTGGACTAGGTGACACTAAGACGTTATCATGGACGACGATACCAGAGCAGCCTCCAAGGCTGCCACCTCAAATCCTCTGGGTGTCAAATCTGACACCACATCCACTGATAGCGATCCCATCCTGACACCCGAACTCGAACCGCCTATCACCCCGAACCCTTTGCCCGCCGACGATGCCGTTCTCGATACCCCGATCCTGGGTGCCACGACACCCAAGAGCCCACGCCATTCGAGACATCCATCGTTTTCAGGTAGTAGTTCCTACCAGGATGATTGGGATACTTCCATGCCTCCTCTCGATCGACTGACTGTGCTCGATCTTCTCGACAACTTTGCCCTGCCACAGCAGCTCGAGAAGCTTCAAAAAGGCATTTCCGCCCAAACCGACAAGGTCCGCCGTTCTACAGGTGCCCTCAAGTCTAAAACGCAGCTGGCCAGGCACCGCATGGTTGAGGAATGGAGGCGACGTGTTCCCTCTGCGGATGAGCAGCTTGACCGTTACCGCAAGCACATGCGTCGACGAATCGACAAGCTTGGAAATAAATGGAACGACACCAAGACTATTAGCTTGCGCGAGAAAGTTTCCTTTATTTGTGGTGTGCTCAACATTTTTATCAGCGGCTATCTCATCGGAGGTTATCCCGAATATTTTCATCTTTGGTACACTGCTCAACTGATCTATTTCATGCCGATCCGCTATTACACCTACCACCAGCGCGGCTACCACTACTTCTTGGCTGATCTTTGCTACTTCGTTAACCTGCTCCTGTTTCTATCAATGTGGATCTTCCCGTCATCGAAGCGACTATTTACAGCCGCATATTGCTTAGCTTACGGAAACAATGCCGTTGCAATTATATTGTGGCGCAATTCACTGGTTTTCCACAGTTTTGACAAAGTCACCTCGCTCTTTATCCACATCATGCCCTGCGCAACTCTTCATTGTATAGTCCACCTTTATCCTTCGGAAGCACAGAAGGTTCGTTTCCCGGCCATTTGGACAATCAGGAACTCTGAGCCTGGGTCACCAACTGCCTATGCCAATGTTCTATCGATGCTTGCTTGGAGCACGATTCCATACACTTTCTGGCAACTTAACTATTACTTCTTCATCTCCCTCCGTCGCAAGGAGAAAATTGCCGCTGGTAGGCCGACATCCTTTACTTGGTTGCGCAAGTCATACTCGAAGACGTGGATTGGAAAGATGGTTTTGGCTCGTCCCGAGCCTTTGCAAGAGGCGGCTTTTATGATGATTCAGTACTTTTATGCTGTGCTGACGATGCTTCCCTGCCCACTCTGGTTCTTGAGTCGGTATGCATCATCTACGTTCCTGATTGTTGTGTTCATTTGGAGTATCTATAATGGCGCAACATATTACATCGATGTGTTTGGAACTCGTTTCCAGAAGGAATTGGAAGCAATGAAGGCCGAGGTCATGAAATGGCAGAACTCCCCTGATCATGTCCCACAATCGCCCCCAATGCACCCTCGTCCCGAAGACGCGAATCTTCCTGACAAGGCACATGCCGCCGATGCTTCGGCTGACCAGACCTTGTCTGCCAATGAGGCTAGGCATATGAAAGACATGGTGGGTGGAACAGGCGAGTCCAATGACGGGGTAGATCACAATCTCAGTGTGGATGAGATACCACTGCTTGATGACACACAAGCAGCTACTTCGACAGGTATTGATGAAGCCCGTGGCGATGGTGCTAAAGAGAGGAGGAGTGGCTGACGTGCCAAGTGGGAATATCTCCTTGAGTCGGTACGATAATCTTCCGAGGATGGTGTAACAGATAACTATGCGTGCGGCGACTGCTCGTTGCTCAGAATAGTACGCAAAGGGTGGTTGGATTTCAGGTTGTGGTCACGTTTATGACTATACTATACGGCGCCTGGCTGTTGTTCCCTTCTTCATTTTCGCAGGTGCCTAGGATATGGTGTATGGTGTTCGTCTTGGATAAGTACAATAAATAGTCAGTATGCTTTGACCTGAATAATCAAGAGTCATGACCTCGTGGTGTCATACCAGTATCAATTCTAGAGGGCGAGAGTCATCACTTTTATCGGCAAGGGCATTGTTCATCAGATTGTTGGCTTCAATTGAGGGTGTGACTTTCGCCCACCCCATACCGAGGACTCAGTGTTCCTACCATCTAGCTATTTTCAGCTACGGCTGGCAAAGAAAGATACGAGTAAATATGATGAACAGACTCGCTTAACAAACAAATAACAGCTATCGCTAGGTAGCTTTCCCGTCCCAACCGGATTCCCTTGGTCATCGCTAGACGTTACCAACCACGCCCCTAAATCGCCCGTCCCAAAAAAGCAAAGCAATTGCAAAGCAAAGCAAACCCAACCCAACCAACACCCAAGTCATGATCCGTCCGTTAGCCAGAGAAGACGTGAATCAAAATGCGACGCCAGTGTAATGCATGTGATACAGCCATCAGGGTATTTGTTCCATAGAGCATTAGATGCGACCTGAGAGCACCTTGCTCTCAGCGTCACCCGTCCTTTGAAAAATAGACGGAGAAATTTTCGTTTTCTTGTTTACGAAGAGCCTCGGGTAGACCGAGATGAAAAAGGCCCAATCAAAAGAACCTGGTTGGAGAAGAAACCGGTATGGAGAAGCAGTCCTTTACCGAATGACGCCCCAGTCGGCTAGCCTGCCACCCGCGTCTCCATCCTCCCGGGCTCCAGGCCGTCGGCCAAATACCGACCAAAACCTCAATGTCTCGTCGCCAGCGCCAGTAACCACCACTCGGCCATCTGGACTCATCGCAAGGTACAGTACTCGATATGTGTGACCTGTCAAGCTGGCGACCTGGGTCATGGAGGGATACTTCCAGACCACAATTTGATTTTGACTGTAACCATGTGTTGAAACGATTTCATTCGAGTTTTTCGACCAAGCAATGTTGCACACCTGACTTCCCGTATCGATTTCGTTAATGACGGAGCCTTTGACGGTGTCGTGGAATATGATGCGGCGATCGGCCGTACCACCTCCAGAGGCAAGTAAACCGCGTTGATGGGGCGACCAGGAAATCGCCTTGACAGCTGCGGTATGATCCGAGAACTTCCACAGGGGGGTTTCCGACAGCTTGTCCCACACCATGAGCTTGTTGTCGTTGCCGCCGCTTGCAAGCTGTCCATCTTCGCAGTTCCATTTCAGTCCACAAACCTCTTGCTTGTGGCCTACGAGCTTCTTTAACCACTGGTCAGGGGCTCGGACATCTCGGTGGTAGATCAAACGATCGCGTGAGCCGGAGGTGAGAATATGAGTGTTCCACGCCAACGATCCCACTCTTGCCGTGTGACCGGTCATGGTTCTTAGTCTCCGGGCTTTTTCGGCATCCCAGATCTGGACCAGACCCTTACCCGTGCCAATAGCCAGATGAGTTCCCTTCTGGATCCAGGACACGCTGGTAACAGTGTCATCTTCTAGGGTACAAAGCTTGTTGACTTTGCTGGTCTGAGCATTCCACATGTAGACGCTGGAACCCAGACCTACACCGAGAATGTTGGCACTTCCCCAATCCACTAGGTTCAGATAAAAGTCATCTGCGAGCTCGGGGGCATCCAGCACCTTGTACGGCACTTTGCTTACGGCTCTTGGTTGACGCCGTGGGCTGAGCAGCATTTGTTGGCTGCCATATCTAACAGGCGATAGACTGTAGATCTCCGCTCTTGTATCCAGGTTTGGTCCATGCCTGCTTTGGGGAGTCTTGGATGGAGTCGGGTGCCCGGCGACTTGATTGTGGTGGCGAGGAGACATGTAAGAAAACAGGTTCTTATGGGGAGTTGAAGGTGTTAATGAGGATGGTAATGAGGTGGTAGAGGCGTTATTTGGAGGAGTGTGGGATCGGGTCCCGTCATGGATAGAGGCGCGAGATGAGGGAAGGCCATGATCAGGAGAGAGGGTTGGCGTGGTCGCTTGGGGGACAGAATTCTCGAATAGCTCGGCGCGAAGCAATGTTGAGAAGGTGCGGTTAGCTTCTTCCGCTGTAGCAGAATGTTAGTACAGATGCATTACTACGAAGCTTTGACGGGAGAATATTCCATACTCTTTTGAAAGTGAAGTTCGCCATGAGGGGTCCGCTTCTTTTGTTTCGAGGGCGTGGCAGGAGACCCATCTTCGTGCAGCAAGCTGAAGCTGGCTTGAAGATCTTGGCCAGAACGAGTTGGGATAAATCTATGAAATGTTAGAAGGAGTGTGGTGAGCTTGGTGAAGGTGCAGACGAACCGATCACCATTTATTCTCTGGCGTTTACGATGAGGGCTGGAGCCTGGGGTGCTCTCTCGCTGGGGTCGTTGAAATTCTCGTAGAAGAGCGTGGTCCACGGCGTCGATGTCGAAGGGACTCGGACGGGACACATCGCTCATCCGATGGCCGCTACGGAGAGAGCGATTTGACCCGTTGTCCATGTTGTGCTTCGACTCTAGGCGAGCACGTTCTGAGCGGGGAGGAGGAGTGGCAGCGCGGGCGGGACCAGATGTAGCGGTGGCCTTAGGATCGTCCATGGTCCGTTTGGAGGATGCAGATGCGATTGCTGGAAGACCAGCAGAGTCAACTGGTAGCGTCATGATCGTGGAGCGATGTGCTGGTCGTGTTTGTGGATGGCTGGTCGGTAGGTCAAAGGTTGGCGGTGGGGCGGGTCGCCTGGGTGAGGAAGACGGTTGTTGTCGACAATGGAAGGGCGACGAGGACAAGCAAGGATGAAGCCGGGCAAGACGGTGAGGGCAGGTCCCTATCACCGTCTGGTAGGTCTCGACTTGGAACGACAGAGGCGTCTATCGCATCGTCTCGGGGGTTGCATAGGCCGGAAGGCGGATCGGCGAGAGAAATGGGCGCTTGGGCGACAAAAGGAGCAAGCGAGCGAGCAGTGTGTTGGAGGGAAAGAAAGGAGGGGAAGGTAGCGTTGACGGATCAAGAGAATGAATTGCAGACGAGGGTTGGGGCGGGGGGGAAAGCGAGAGAAGTGAGGGACGGAGAAAGGCGGCAATGTTTTGGTGGGCTCGTGAGCGTGGTCGAGGGAGAATTGAGGTTGACGTTTGGCTGGCGTAGCGTCGTGTTGGTTACGTTGGCGGGTGCAGAGGTGAGGTGCGGCGGGCAGCAGGTGCTGGGCCTTTTTTGGCTGGGGGCTTGGGGCCTGGGGATGAAACCGTGAAAGGCGGGCGGCGAGAGGGCTGCTTGTGGGCGACGTGGGAGGGAGGTTGACCCGGGAGGCGCGCTAAGCACCTGGAGCTGGCCCGCACCCAATCAGGTAGCGCAAACGCCAGCCTCCCCGGTGTTACAGGGGGGATCGCGGACGGCCAGGAAACGCGCGGGTGCGCTCATCAATAACAACAACTTGAAAATAATCAAACCCGGCCAAGTCTTGACCTGCTCGGCGTGATTTTGCTTGCTTTTCTCTCATTGCTTGCTTTTTGATATCCGATATGAGTTCATAATTATTGTGCATTCCCCTAGTTCCATGCACCCATCCTCTCTATCTGCTTCCTCGTACAGTCTAGTCTACTCATACGTTATGGTCCCCGTCTGTTGCCATCGTACCCACTGGCCCCCGTTCTCGAGCCAGGGAACTCTCACGCCTTTGTTGCCATTGTCGACTGCCACTTTGCCCTCCTTTCCCCCTCCCCGCATCACATGGGACGAGCCTCCAAGGGCCCCTCTCACGACACTGGTGCTACTGAGTTTGTGTAAAATGGAGGGAGGAAGCTCGATGTCCACATCCGTACATAAAAATCTGCCAGTGCAAGATCGTGGCTTTTGAGATGGGGCCTAGTCGAGGAGCGCTCTCATAAACACGACATCCAACGCCTATGCCAGCATTTAGTCCAAGTCGGACTTGAACCCGCTACCCGGCGACTTGACTTGGCCAACCTGGGCGGCATACATACATTGAGACACATTTACATACATGTCACATTCGTAGTGGTGCCTAACGCTACGGCAAAATGCGACTAGCTTCGAATTGCCTTGGAGTATCCTGACTGGGCAAGTGATTTCGAATAGTGGTAGAGAGATTACCTCCTTACATCGCCGGACCGATCCCACCGCCTGTTCTGTCTCACACGCATATGCAGACAAGGTTGTGTCTATCCTATCGGCGCTGTTTATGTCCCCGCCTATGCGTGCAGAGAACTGGCGCAGTGTGCGTGCGTGCATGTAATTATGTGCGTGGCTTGATTTCTGTGTTATTTTCCCTCTTCTTTTCTTTTTTTTTTTTTTTTTTTTAACCGTTCAGATTGGTGTTATTCCCGTCAAAGCGAGAGACGCGCATTCGTTTCCTGGCTAGACGTCTCACTAACTCTGACTAGACGAAAACATTGGCGTGGGTCGACTTCGTGTCGTGCGTGTATGTTATTGTTTTGCCCCCGAAACGATTTCAAAGTGGCGGGACGTTCCGCGCCTGCGTCAAAGTCGTGCCGTCGCGAGAGCAAGACTAACCACTCGCGAGTACTGATAAAGTGCTGGCTGCACTCCAGTGTCAAACGGTTACTGGTAGAGCAGGGTGGCTCCTTGTAATCACTCCTGCGCCTTTAGGTACTTAGAAAGCACCCAGCGTTCAAGAGAAATGAGCTTCAGCGGAGCTAGACGCGTGCAGGTGCAAGCGCGGGACATGACGGCCGCATTGGAGAATTGATTTCAGTTGTGAAGCTCTATTGGTTGCTTCTCCTTCGTATCGCTGCTTGCTTTGCAGCTTTGATGCCCTATCCTAGCAGACACCAGCCACCGGTTCCAAACATCCTAGCGGCGTTGGGATAAGGAGCACAGGACAGTACACATGGCGTCATGCCAATGTTGAACAAATTAACAAATTCAATAAGGCATTAGGGAGTACTCTGGGTGCCACAATAACCATGGTAATACGTATGTACCCCCCTCCCTTTTCTTCTTCTTTCTATGATTCATATTTTTATTTACACATTATTTGTTTTTGGGTTCCCGAGATGTAGGATCGGAAACCGCCTCGCTTGTGACAGAACACATGGCACATTATGTAAATTTTTTTTTTCACCCAGCTGTCAGAAAATCGGTAATAAAGTAAATAATGATCACGAAAGAAAGTATTGTTGTATTATCTATATTTAGATACCTTTTTTCTGTTTTATTATATCACTTTATCATCAGGGTTTTAGATTTTTATTCAAGTGAGCCATGTTTGCCTTCACTCACGTATCTGTCTGCATGCTGTACATACTGTGTGCTACGCGAAACCACACACTGTGCATAGCGCGCCTCTTCGCGACCCATTAAACTCGTGAGGCTGGTCGCGTCAATGGGCCGCTAAACGCCCTTCTTAACGCGTTCAGTTCGCGTTTCTGCTCCCCCCTTATGTCACGCCTAATTCCAACTCACCCATGCATTTCCGCGCGCACATTAACGGTAACGATTCTGCCAAGGATTCAGGATGTTCCTTGTTCATCACTGGACTATGTAGGTGGCACCCTCTCTAATTGTGGATTAGTGAAAGTGATTTGAATTTTCCTATCCATGACTGTCTGTCTATCTGTAGCTGGGCCCCCAAATTCCCCACCTGAAGCAGTCAACCCTATTTTTATATCGAAGAATACTGTTTTGCTGGTGTTCCGTTTGTCAAGCCGGATCTGTACTTCAGTCATTTATTCGTTATAAGTCATCGGGCCGCCCGTTCTAACACGGCTCCGATGGAAATGCCAGCTCTATGTGTATTTGTTTAACGGTACCCCATACCACGCAGCGCCCTATCTCCTCCATCAGTTCCTGCCGCCAAAAAAAAAATGAACAAAAGAGATGAAAGTTGGTAAGAGGCCAAAGTGAATACGGAAGAACAAACAATGAGGCGGGCATGTAGCGATCCCAGTGTCCATTGCCTTTGGGGCAAAACAAGGGCCAAACCCGTCTCGTCTTTATGCCTGCGCTTCCGCTTGTGCAAGCAACCTCTCTCGCCATCCGTTGCAGACTTCTTCAAAGCCTCCAATTACCTCTCCACAAACACCTGCACATTCTCTCTTCTCTAGTCTCTCCCCCCAATTACCACGGGTTAGCCAGCGTTCGCCCTCTTCCTTGAGCTCTTCCTCACGCCTCATTTCGGCCACAATCTCTTTAGCGCTTTTCAACCTCCGAGTAGCCATAGTGGTTGTCTGTCTAGACATATGAAGCGTGTCGGAGAGGTAATTCAAGGTCTGAACCAAGTCAGACGTGATGGTGTGAAGTGCTGTCAATGAATTGAAAGCAGATGTGGAAGGCCGAGGCATGCTATCAGTGAGCGACACTAGCAAAGGAACAAGCTCGTCAACCGTATCTTCGTCCGGCGGAGGAACCAGAGGCGACAGGAGAGCAAAAGTCAAGTTGTGGAGTTGTCGAGTCTGATGGCTCACGTGTGTTGTCAACGCTGAATGCGCCGTTATCAACCTGTCATCTTTGTTAGCGAATGGGCTCCATGTTCAGACCAGCTATAACTCTGACCTTGAAGCGCTGGCTTCTACGCTGGACTGTGATCCAAGGTCTCGCAGTCCATTCGTAACCCTCTTAAACACATCATCTGCTGGTCCGCCGTAGTTCTCGGTTCCGCGCCGAGCTAGAGATTCGACAGCATCCATTTTCGATACAAGCCCCGGGGGCATTCCTGAGGTCTCTAGGTCCGTTTCCGACCCGTATTCACTCCCGTCGTACTCGCTCTTTTGTCTTTGGTGTGCCTTTCGCGGCGAGAGCAAGCCAAGGTTCATCATCGCCTTTTCACCATCACCCTCTGAGGGGCTTCGAATGCCCGTTGTATCGTTTGCATCGGAAGCATGCTCGTTGCCCGGGCCTGCCGGCTCACCACCCATGTCTTCATCATCATATTCGCCCTCTTCGCCTGAGTCCGAGAAGGCATCGGCCAATTCGTCAGCAAGGTTCCCCATGCCATTTCCACCTCCATCTCCTCCACTTCCGAGAACACTCATGTCCAAACCCTCGCCCTGATTGAAGCTACTGCGAAAAGATGTCGATGGATCTGGCATCGAGGACTTTGATAGGCGTCGGTCTTGGGGGGAGCCTGAGTAGCTGTCAAAGGCTGAGGAGGTTCGAGAGTGCCTCGGGGTCTGCGGGGAGGACGGCATGTTGATATTTGGTCGTTTGGGAGAGGTGGTCGAGGCACGACAAACTCGCAGCTTGGCACTGCCAGAGCTGCACCCCACGTGTCGGCAAGAGAGCGGTGGGTGCAGAAATAGCGATGGAGAAGCGGTCGACGTGGTTCAAGACGTCAAGATAGGCAAGGGCTGCAGGATGCAGACGGCAGCGGAGTCGCAAGAGGGTCGGGTTAGCCAGGGAGTCGAGAAATGGTTTGGGCGCAGCCTTTGTTGGCAGCCGTGCCTCCTATTGATACTGGTTCGGGGGGCAATTAGCACCAGCGCCGCGGCTAAGAAGTCGCGAGCAAGCGGCTGGGAGCAAGCTAGAGGATGGATGGACGATACCGTCAACTCCAAAAGTCAAGTGAGGAGGTTGTGCATATCACGACACGTGGATAATCATAAAAGACGGTGCTAAGGTCTGTCCACGGTGATTATTGCGATGACTGTTCAATGCCGTCGTGGCGGTCGATGCAATGGAAGCGAGCCTTGCGGTGGGTCCAGATGGGATTTGACATTATGCTACCTAGGATCAAGGTATTCCCCTCAATGCAACACTCTGCCCTGTACTCGGGCGTTGGTACCTGATCAGGTCGGGTTTCATTCCACCGGCCGCAACCCTCGCTGGCGGCTGCTTGTGGCTTGACCTTGTCATGCACCCCACCACGCAGCAATGGCACGGCCACAGCACATCTGAACATGTCTGAAAACCCCACGCCTTGGTCAAATTGCTTCACCGAGCATCGCTTCCCCGCTGTTCCACTGGGTCTCCTGTTCGCGTCGTCTTCTCTGCGAGATATCCAAAACTCTCAATTATCACCAGACTGAGTCAATAACACTGCAACATGGCCACCTTCCGGCGATTCCGTCCTGACGATGTCAACAAATTCTCTAAGTGCAACCTCGACCCGCTCACAGAAACATACGAGTTGAATTTCTATCTTCAATATCATGCAAAATGGCCCTCGCTTTTTCAGGTCTGCGAAGACGCGGATGGGAATATTGTCGGTTATAGTATGTCCAAATGTGCCAGCATATATTCCTCAATTTCGACCGTACTAACTGTTCCTCACCAGTCATGGGCAAAGTAGAATCCTCTCCCGATGCATACAAGTTCTCCGAACACTACCTCCCATGGCATGCTCACATCACTGCCCTCACCGTGGCTCCGGAAGCACGAAGATCAGGCATTGGGAAAATCTTAACTGGGCAACTCGAGCTTGCAGCTGATGCCAACGATACGTGGTTTGTCGATTTATTCGTCAGAAGAAGCAACCACCGCGCAATCACCTTTTATAAGAACTTGGGTTACAGCGTTTTCCGTGTAGTCAAGGACTATTATGGAGACCATGCAACTGACCCGACCCAGTCGAGTGAAGATGCCTTTGATATGCGCAAACCCATGAAACGAGACAAGGATCATCTGCACATTCGAGAAGATGGAGAGAACCATGATGTTCAACCAGAGGATGTCTGGTAAAAGTCCAGTTTCCAGATCATGACCCATCATACCACACTTCTCTCTGCCACATGATCCCCATCACCAGTATTTATTTACCGGGATGGCGAGTTAGAGCCAGGCTCCATCCACCTCGTACACGCTGCCGCTAACGAAGGTGCTCTCGGGCCCAAGAAGAAATGCAATGACGTTTGCACACTCTTCCGGGGTACCCTGGCGTTGGAATGCACTGGGTTCGTCAAACGGTGCGTCTTCTGGTCGGCTATGGATATCCCAAGCCTTTTGCATCAAGGGTGTAAAGATTGCGCCTGGTGCCACTGCGTTGACTCGCACTTCTCGATGGCCGTTTTCCTTCGCCGCCGCCTTAGTCAGGCCGACAATACCGTGCTTGCTGGCATCATAAGCGCCATGCTTGGCGAAACCTATGCATTTTAGTCAGAAAACGAGAAGCTTATCGCCAAAACGTATCACAATAACATGCCCTTTGTACCGTGGATGGAAGCAACGTTGACAATGGATCCACCATTGACTATCCTTTGCAGTTCCGCACGTAAACAATACATGGTTCCCGTCAGGTTAACCGCAATGATTTTATGCCATTCGTCGTCTTCGAGATCTGCGACAGCCCGAACTCCGTGATGTTTCCCAATGACACCAGCCACGTTGGCGGCGCCGTCCAGTCGCCCAAATCTACTTACGATGCTGTCCAACCAGTTCTCGACCTGGTCCCTTTGAGAAACATCAACTCGGGCGATAGTGAAGGTGGTATTCTTTTCAGCGAAATGTGAGGTAGCCAGATCTATTGCTGCGGGATCAATATCGGCAATACAAACGACAGCGCCCCGTTGAGAAAGGATCTTGGCTGTGGCAAACCCAATACCACTTGCTCCACCTGTGATAGCGTAAACCTTTCCCTCGAGTGACATTGTTATCCGATGGTTGACTACCTTCAACCGTTGACACTAAAAGTTGTGTTTGACGTGAACGCTGCGAGGGCAAGAATGGAAAATCATGATAACTTATATATACATTGCGGTTTATTTGAGTTGATCAAGAAAATCGGGAGTCGCTAGATTGGAACCCGAGTCTTTCTTGACCCCCGCAGAAAAAAAGAATGACCCGATTGGGGGATAAATGCCCTACAAAAATCCAAGCGCGAGGTTACGCATCTAAGCAATGGTATTGGCTCGTAATTGACGACAAGCTCGGGACCATACGAATATCGAGGGCCCATGAAGTTTAGCCTATCACTTTCGCTTGACCGAGACGACAGCTTCGTAGACTAGTTTGTGATTCATGGGCTTTCATGAGGAACATGTATGTAATCAATTAACATGGGGATGATCTACAGTGTAAACTTCCCACGAAAGACCCCGCTTCCCCGGGCTGACTGGATTAGCCAGCCAGATCACTAGATTTCTCGTAAATGAGTGGCCCGGATGAAAGGGATATATCGTCATCGACATTCAGCTTGTCGACCCACCAGCCAGGACTTCAAACCCATTCTATCTGGATTGGGGCCATGTAAGTCAACGCCTGTAAAGTGCAAAAATTTATCCTACCTATCTGTCAAACAATCGAGAGCAATTGGGAAAGCTGCGGCGGAAGGATGATGAGTCCCTAGATCGGACATTTACTTGCGACCCGAACCCGTAGCACTGGCAAAAAGCGCAATCTGGGGTTGTGGGGCGAAGAAGGCGCAAGTACTCAGGTACCCAGACACAAGTGACAAAATGCATACAGGGCACACAATGCAAAGTTTTCTTCCAGTTTCACGATAAAAGAAAAAACTGCCAGGTAAAAAAGGAAAAGAAAAAAAAGAGAGAGAATCTTTATGAGTAAATTGTGTGATTTCAATATTATGTTACTAGCGATGGATTATCACGGCCTTTTTATCACTTCCACCATGCTTTGGTGTGTTCATTTTGTGTTTTGTTGTGTTGTGTTTTTTTTGTCACACGTTTTACCAGGAAGGTTAGTGAGCCGACGGATGGAAGCGTTGCAGGGTTCAGAAGACAGGCTAGGGCAATCGATGCAGGCACACTAGGTACCTGCCTGTTGGATGCTGTGCGAGGAGGTCACAATTGGGGTGCAGGAAAAAAAAAAACATCCAGCCCACGTCGTTGGACGGTGACACTAAATTACAAAGCACCCTCGCTGGACCGTACACTACAGGGGGGTCAGAGCAGGCGGTGGCTCGAGCTTGTCCGCACAACGAGGTTACGAGGTTACCATCAAGAAAAGCTGGTTGCCTTCAGTATCCAACTACGCAAGGCGGTGTCAACAAAAATGCAGCAAAGGGTGAAAATGTATGGGCCGGTGACATCAAGATGACTGCAAGAGGCAGAGAGATGTCGCGCCATATGCATGTCGACCAGTGTGTTCAAAGCAAGGCGAACCAGGAAGACGGAGGCAAGGTGAGGCGAGGCGAACCCTGGAATGGTGTGCAGGCAGGTAGGTACCTGCCCAGGCGCCTTCCCAGCAAACCCGTAGCGGAGAGGTGGCCCTGCTGACGTGCTGACAGTTAGCTCGTCTCCCCGGCGCCCACCGTAGTCCAAACACTCGCTTCTCACTCTCGTTCCCCATCCCCATCCCCATCCGCATCTCTGTCTTTCACTCCTCCATCCAGGCTCGTCCACCAACCGTCATCAACTACATTCGCCTGACGCCTGTTCTCTTTGTTCTCCCTCTCGCGCGTTGCGTTTGGCAGCTGGTGAACCCCTCTGCCAACTGTCTGACACTGCCCTCCCCCATCGGGCTGTGCACTTTTCCGTTCCTTCCTACTTTTCTCCCTCTCCTTCCAAACGCTGCCTTGTAATTTTTTTTTCTTCCTCCCTTCCAGCCTCACCCCCAACACAAAGGCCTACGATTGGCGTTTCGCATCATCCAGTCCATCATCTGCACGACTTCTTTTCCCTTTATTCGCATCAATCAAAATGGCTACTACCGCCATGGACTACGAAGCCGCCAATGGTGACCGCTACGAAGGTACTTGCCCGTGACTCAGCCAGTCGCCATTCACGCGCAGACGCGTACCGCAGTTCTGCAGACTGGCCTCAACGCCAGCACATGTGACAACCCGCTAACCATTTCATCCTAGATGAGGGTCCTCGCTACGAGCGTGATAACCGCAGCGCATCTCCCCGTCCTCGTGACGAGAACGATTCCGGTCGTCGCCGCTCTGCCTCGCCAAGTGGCAACAATGATAGGTGAGTTACCTATAACGCCGGTTCTCGTTGCGCCGAGCCTCTGCTAACATTTCTCCTCTGTCGCAGCAACATGAAGGATGTTTCCGCCCCCAGAGAGGATGACGACGGTGCCATCAACCCTGGTTCCAACCTATTCGTGACTGGCATTCACCCCAAGCTCAGTGAGGCTGAGGTCTCCAAGATGTTCGAAAAATATGGTGACGTCGAGAAGTGCCAGATCATGCGCGACCCTCACACCAAGGAGTCCCGTGGTTTTGGGTTTGTCAAGATGGTCACGTCGGAGCAGGCTGAGGCTGCCAAGGAAGGCCTCCAGGGCGAGCAGATTGAGGGCCGTACATTGAGCATTGAGAAGGCTCGTCGAGCTCGCCCTCGCACCCCTACCCCCGGCAAGTACTTTGGTCCCCCCAAGCGAGGTATGTTATTCTTCCACTTGCCTAGCAGTATCTTAATACTGATCAATTTCTAGACCCCCGCCCTCGTTATGATGACCGCCGACGTGGTGGCTATGGAGGCGGCAGCGGCTACGGTCGTGAAGATCCTTACCGCTACCGTGGCTACGATCGCAACTATGAGCGACGCTACGAGGACCGTGGTGGTGGTGGTTATGATCGCGATTACAACCGTGGCTACCGTGATAACCGACGCTATGAAGACCGAGGCTACAGCGGTGGTGGTAGTGGTGGTGGTGGCAGCGGCGGTGGCAGCGGCAGTGGTGGCGGCGGCAGTGGCCGTGACTATGACCGTGACTATGACCGAGGTTATGAGCGTCGTGGCGACCGTGAGGAAGGCTACGGCCGTGAGCGCTACGCTGGACGCGAAGATCGTGATCGCTATGGCCCCCGAGGTGGTAACCCCGGTGGGTATGAGCGCGACCGATATGACCGCGGAGGCGATCGTGACGCTGCTCGATCTCGTGAGCCTGCTGGAGGCGCTCCTGCTGCAGGAGCTGCTAGCTACGGCGAGTCTACTTCTCGATCAGAGACACGCGACCCCTATGGAGGTTCGAGCCATTGATAACATTTTTTTTCACCGAAATACCTGCTAACCCTCTTAGGTCCCGATCGCAACTAAGTACCCATGGTATTGTCAACCCCAGCTGTCTTGAAAGAGCAGCGTATATCCTGGGGTTGAGTCTCAGTTCTCCTTTCCTCAACTCCCTGTTTTGCTTGTTCGCTTTCCTGTTTCTTTTTGTTTCTTTTGCCTTCCAAGGACTACTGCAGGCTCTCGATTAGGTTCTGCTCACTCAGGAGTTTCGTGTGATTGCGACGTTAAGGGAATGGAATCAAAAAGGGTACTCGGCCTGCATCACTGAGTTTCTTGTTGCTGGTCGGTTTTGCGGCGACAAGGTCACAGATGGACCACGTATGGCAGCTTTCCGGATCTTTGCAGAATCAAACACTTCATCAGTCATCGCGTCTATCGACGACTACTTGATAGCATTGTCAACACCATCCAGCAGATGTCGACGTCGGCCTTGACGGGTGAAACCTATGGATCAATAAACTCACCATCGACTGCGGAACTCGTTGCTCGCAGCCTTCACGTGCCGTCTCAGAAAATACAAAAAGGGCTCTGCGAGTTGAAGTCGACCACGCCATTCGAAGCTGGCCCCCATCAATCTCGCGGCTCTTGTCGCCTTGACTGACATATCTTATTAAACCAGACTTGTCCGTAAATGTGTCGCCACCTCTCACCAGACAATCAATCACCCATTCGCTGTAATAAATCGCCTTGACGCAATGCACCTCTTAATTTTGTCCGCCAATCAAACTTTGCCAACGGGAGACGGGAGAGGGAGAAGATGGAGCGCTACAATGTGCAGTGATCCACCCCTTCTTCCCCCTTCGTACCCAGTGCCAAAGCTTGCTCCCTCACTCTCTTGGTCGGTGTCACATCCCCCCAAACACCGTCGTGAGCAAATTTCCCGAGCCTGCATCACTGCTTGACCCGGCGCGGCAATATCTGGTAACGTGTGCGAACCAGAGCGCAACGCTGATCCTAACAGGCGCTTTTCTCAAAAGTACTTAATCGGGCGACCTAGGTTATTGGGCTCCTGGTTGACTGTCACCCATGATGCAACTCTGGCTTCCTAGGCAACAAACGCGATGACTTGAAAAAGCCAGGGCCTTAACGCTATGACTACCTTGCCCATTGCCAATGCTTTGCCTCGCCACTAATATGATCCAGGTTTGAGACATCATCACTCCTTCTCGTTTTCTCTCGAGCTCTCGATGATGTCTAGGACTTCCCAACAGGCATCAGCACCCGCGATTTCCAAAATGCAAAGCCAATGTTTAATATCTGATTTTCGCTTGGTATCATGACCTCACTTGATCATGACTACATATCAAAAAGGCCAGGAAAAGTATGTGGTTCACTTGCCAAGCCATGTCAACTCCCTAGGGTGGATTGGGTGGAAGACAATCTTTGGTCTTGGGCAGGTATTTGGCGATACGGCGCATGTCATTACCTTTAAATTTATTTAGTCTCTTAGGTGAGTGAGCGCGTATATAGACTGTTGAGCAGGGACACCAGGCATTCCACCCTATTAGTGGCTAAAATTCTGTATATTGGGTATCCATATATTGTAGTATATTTAGACAATTAACTCCATTTTCTTTTATACACTGTCGCAACCCATTTATCGCAACATCATGCAACCGTTATCATTATTAATGCGAGGCGAGTGAGGCAAATGTCTCTTAATGTTGGTCATCATGGGCAGGCCGGTTGACATTCGCCCCAAGCAGCCAACCAACACCAGAAACCAAAGTCCCTGTCGCGGCCTCTCTTAATTGGTCCCGCTTCCTGACCCGCTGCTCCCCTTGGGTATCCTCCTCGGTGCTCTGGGGCGGTGTCGCCCCCTGGGCAATACCTTGCAAACTCGATAGCGCTGTCAGGTTCCTCGATGCGACTCGAGCAGTTGCTCGAGAAAGATCAAATATTGACATGGGCGCTTCGTCTGCCTGGCGGGCAGCGGCGCTTGCGGTTATGTTTCGCGACGGATAGGCTTTGCCCGGATCAGGGGCATCAAAGGCTCCAGGAAGATTGCGGAAATCACCCTCGGCGTCCCAGGCCTCTTCCTTGGCTGCCTCTTCTTTAATGGCAAAGTCAAGCTGCTCCTCGCACCGCCGGAAAGTTTTCAGCACCTCCTGAAGCTGGTTCGAGGGGGCAATTCTCAATGCGGTTGCCAGGCACTCAATTCGTTGTTCAAGATGCCTGATTTCAGGGTTCCCACTGGCCGTTCCCAAATGTGTCGGCTTCTGAGATCTCTCTGTGCGGACATATTTGCCAGCATCGAGGGCCGCTTTCCATGACCATTCATCTTCAGGAGCTTCCGAGTCCGTGGACGATGTTGTTCCCAGCCGACTTACTACGTATGAATAGGCCGTCTCGAAATCATCCTCCCTCAATGCTGCCTCGATGCACATAGCTACGATGCGTTTCTCTATCATCAAGCTATCTGCCCCCTGTTCAATAGGAGGCAAGCGTCCTTTCCCTGGTTTGTGTGATGTGGGGAGGCCGGCATTGGCCATATTATTTCCAAGTTCCAGGAACTCTTGTAACCTAGTATATGCTTTTTTATTTTGTTCCAAGACCTTGTCGATAACCGATATAGGGTCCGAATGCACCCTAAGGACGACTGGGCTAAAAGGTTCACCTTGTTTGAGCACCAGGCGGTAATCGCTCAGAGCATGTGTTGCTTTCAGCAACGCTTCTATCTGTTTGGTGCAGGGAAGGTTCTTGCCCATCGTTTTGGGAAATGCGTGAATACTACGAATGTCAGTCACGTTCCGCATGGATTTTCTAACAAACTCACATATCGTCACATTTCTTGAGCCCTCCCCTCGATCGATTTGGATTAGACGCATTATCAAACGCAGCGAGAGCCGAATGCTGCACCGTATTCTGAACCTCGATTGCTGGTAGAGGTGCCTCCAAAGCATCCTCGTAAATGGATCGAGCCAGGGAATACCCTAATCAGAGATGTCCAAGTTATTACACATATCCAAAACTGAGAACGAGAAGCGATTACGTACGTGCGCTTGAGAGTAAAGCCTTCAGTATCTCTGTCTCAATGTACTGCAGAGGCACCATACTGAATACACCTTTAACAGGTCCATTCGATCCTAAAGAATCATCGTTGCCCCAATGATGCAGCCATAAAATTTCCTTGCGTGAGCGAATCCAGTACTCGTCATCGTTCTGTGATGTATGCGCAGATAAAGTGCGAATGAGTCTTGTAAGCTCGGCCTTTTGCTCTCTCTGATCTTGTAGAAATGCCAGATCGCCAACCCTCCTCACGGTGCAGGGAACGCCAGCACGGGTCAATAAGAACGCGCTGAGGACAAGCGTTATCAACAGGCTTATTGAGCTAGAGTTGAGAGTCGTCAAAGGATTCGACGGCTTTAGTAAGTCGTTCCTCATATACGTCGCTGTCTTGGTCCCAGCAAAAGTGTCGGCATCAAACTGAGGTACAAGGGTTAGAGCAGATGCTTCCAATTGAAGAGTAGTATCCAGGTCCTGGCCCATCAATGACTTCATTCTAGCGCATATTTTATGTGCGCCCTCCAAGGCATCTAGAGTAGGATCAGAAATGAGGTATACACTAGCCAAGGCAGCACGAGCATAGCTCGAATCTAGGTAACGCTGCTGTGGCTCTTGAAACCACAGGTTGACATTATCAACTAAATCAATATCCTGTGGGCCATCCCACTGTTCGATAACTTTCAAAACAGTGCGCCATGATTTAGGTGCCTGCTGAACAAGCCATTCGAGAGCCTGTTCCCAGCCATGACAAGCCAATGCCGTTTCCGCAGTTGGATCATTGCCCAGATCGTCAATGGGCTCATGCATCCATCGAGAATCATTGAAAAGCCAGGGGCCAATTAATCCCCTGAAATCACGGCCAAGAAAAGGAAGCCCATCCTCTGAAGTTCCAGTCTCTGCCAAAAGGTAGTCGACGGCGGCTCGGTCAGGCAGCTCCTCAAATTCGCGGAGCGAGTACCGTGATGGTTTTTGGGGGTAGTATTCGTGGTTTCTTCGCAAGAGGGGCAATACTGTCGAGACAAGCCAGGTTTCTATAACAGGATTTCGCTGAAGAAAGGGAACGAGCAAGTCGGGGAGCTGAGCGAGCATGCCTGCTTCTTCATCCATTCGGTAGCCCCGCAGGAACAAAAACGTGGTCAAGGAATCGGACTCGTCGTGGTTTGGGATACCAGGATTGGTCAGGTGTAAAAGCTTGAGCTTCTTGACCTTTTTGGAAGCTTGATCATCCGAGAGACCATCAACTGCTACTGTATCGAGAGCCTTGTCTTGGTGTGGCGGCGGTTCGTTGGCGGCCAAGGCCTCTAGGAGCGGAATGTAGGTGTCGGGCCTAAGCGTTTCGGGGAGATGAGTGAGAAGGATTCGAAGAAGGAGGTCCTGGCGTAGGACTGTGCTGTGCTGTGCAGCAAGAATTGAGAGGCTGTCGATGTCGGCCTGCGTCGCAAAGTGGACGGCAAGCAAGACCACTCCAGCAGGACCCAAAGACTGAGGAACAGCCATGGCAAGCACTCTAACGAGGCGAGCTCGTCAAGGAAGTTGGTGTCAAGACCCTGTTCGTTTTATGGATGTCTGGTTGTCGTCGCTGGTAGGTTTTAAGCCTCGTCTTCGGCGGGGGTTGCTTTGCGTGTATATGAAAGGTTCGATCGTCGTTGTTGTAAACTAAGGCCAACTACCCGGTTAGGTGGTGATAGCTACGTGGGACGTCGCAGTAGCTCCATCACTCCCTCTAAACTTGGCTAGCCGACTGAGCAGGTACGTACCCGTCATCGAGGGGCACTTTGGGACGCCGTCGGACGAAGATGCAATTAAGCGAGATGTTGTTTCAACAAAGAGCAAATGCGTTTAATTTTTGTGACATACAGTTTCCATAGTAAAGTGTCGGTCATTGAATGTACCCTCAGTTAGTGCACAATTCTCCACCAGATTTGGCCAATGGCAGGACAGCGATTGCTACTCGGACGGGTCAACTCACGCCCGGAAGCCATCTGCATCGTCAATTCAAACGTAGGACGGACCCGCGCAAACGAGCCAAAAGCGCTACCTCTCGACCAGCTAAACGCCTCGATACGCACCCAATTGGCTCAACATGGCGTCGGGATATGGTCTTCACGGCGGTGAGTACCAAAACAGGCCACACCTCGCGCGCACCGGCTGACAGTAACGCCTCATGTCTCCAGGCCCCGGCCGTTGCTTTCCCTTCTGGCAGGACGTCATGGCCTGCTACGTCGTCAACACCTCGGCCGATGACGACTCTGGCAAGAAGAAGTGTTCTCTGACCCTTGAGGACTACTACGAGTGCTTGCACCACAAGAAGGAGGTGCGTCCTAAATCGCTCGCGGGGCATCACGTCGCCCTCGCACACACAGCTCCAAAAAAGGGCGTACGGAACCTGGTCCGGTTACTGATCATCAACAGCACGCAAGAGCCCTGGCTATGCAGGCGGCCTACGCCCGATCCGAGACCTCAACGGCACGAGACAATGCGCCGAGCGCCAAGCAAATACGGAACCTGGGACTTTTGGGTAAGGAGGAGGACACCAAGCAGGTGTTGGGACGGAGCTAGGCGGCGGGCGCATCGGCGAGCACTATAACGGGCAAAACGTTGTGTCCCGGTATCTGATTCCTGTCGACTGTATATGATGAAGAAATAGACGTCCGTTGACCTTTTGTTGTTTCACCTTGTCCATCTTTGTTGTTGTTGCCGGTATCCTCGGGCATTGATTGGTCTCATGAGCCAAGAAGTTGAACGCAAGTTGAACAGACTTCTTACGGATACCATCGGATCATGCTGCTATTTAATCTGTGCAAGGACCGATGAGTCTTTGTCAGTCTTGGAGGATTCGATCCCTATCGGAGTGGATTGTCTTGGCTGTACTCGTTCAATGAGGCTGGCTGTTGCTGCATTTGTTGTCCAAGTCAAAAATAGCATCCCCTCAGCGATATGACGAAGCGGTGCGAAAGTGTCCGAAAAATCATACAGGGGCGGTATCTGTACATAGCACCGAGTAAAGTGATAAGCAACCGAGCCGGCGAACAGGTGTCAGGCACTGCAACGACAGCTGGCGCAGTCAATCCAACATGAACAACCCGTGCCAAGGTGTCATGTAGACCGGTAACCATTGTATCTTTGCCATGCTTTGTCGGTTTCTCTCTTTGTCCATTTCCGATTTTCCTAGCACAGCTCATTTCGACGCGCTTGTGTAACGCGACACTCCCCTATTCACTCTCCGATTGTTCCCATATTCTATTCCTCTCACTTGCCGTCTTCCTTCCCCGTTTTTGGTATGGTCAACTTGTTCGCCCATCGTCTCCGAGACGAGGTTCCCTCTCAAAATGCCCTCCCTTCGGGGCATTGATGTCTCTATCGTCACACACCCTAGCACCAAGAAACTCCCAGAATTTCCTCACCCAGATCCAGCTTCAACTGCTTGTCCTGTGCCGCCTCCCAGCCCATCAACCCAACAAGAACCGGAAACAGGACCGTCTCTCGTTGAAGGCGTCAATCCTCATATTTCTGTTTACATCCCGTCGTCTCCAGGTAATAGTGGCACCAGTTCTTTGTGTGGGGATTGTTCGTTCCTCAAACTCACCCAGCACAGGATCCCAGTTTGGCATTCACTATTCGGTAAATAAAATTCCCAGTGCCACATGCCACTTCTATTTCAAGTTGTTATTGAACGGAAGGAACATCACCAACTGGGGCGCAAATCTTGCCAGCCAATCTTCAGGCTCGGTTACCCGCGCTCTATTCGAGCCCGATGACCGGTGGCATTACAAGGAGAACGGAGTTATTCACAAAAGAGAGGGAATCGAGGCCCGTTGCTTCTATTTTCTGCCGGCTTCGAACAGCACTTCGGTCGCTGAGGACGGTGGTCTCATTGAAGTTCAGGTATTCCGTTCCAAGGGTCGGAAACGGAGGGCCCCTATACTGGGACAACACCGAGAGCAAAAGCGCTACGGGATTGCGTAAGTTTTTATTATTTCTGTTTCTTAGCACAATAGTTGCTAATCTTACTCTCAGCTCACCTTCCGGTGGGTTCCTCGAAAGTCCAGAAGAGGCCTACTACTACGACTGGGTTCTAACTGACCCTAAGCAATCCCCGTTTGCTTCATTCCGCTTCCATTATCGCTCATGGAATAATCTTCGTCAACTGAATTTAATTCCAGAGCGTGCAGGCTTCAGTGAGTCCTGCGTCGACGATGATACTCTGAACCCCCAAGAAAGCTCGCCAGACGTCGACTCCAGGCCACAGACTCACAACTCTATATCCCCTCCCGCCACAGGTGTCGAGGTTCTGGAGAAAAAGGATGAGGAGGTACTAGTGCAGACACTTCTCGGTTTCCTGGAGATGTCGACCCGAGGGGTGCAGTCCGCTTCGGTTACGGAAATACGAAAATCGCCCTCTGTGCGCCGCCCACTGCCAGAGGTTCCCGAAAGGAGAGCATCCATTGCAAGATTTTCGGGGCCACGTGCAGGTTCTGCGGTTCCTCCTCGACTCCCGTACATAGAAGAGGAGCCAGCGGAAGGAGAAGAGGTAGAGGTTGGCACAGCCACTCGGATGCGAATCCAAGACAACATGTTTATGCGAGGGAAATTTCAAAATAGCAGCTCACAAAAAAACCCACCGGAATCATTGCCATCAAAATGAGTCCCGGAAGATGCTGACATCAAGCAAACATGAGGTAATTGCGGTGATTTGGCGTATATAATAGTGTTGGCTCGTACCCTAGACTCAAGTAGGGAAACCAGTTGCAGCAAGGGAAAATTGAAACCTTTGATCACTTATCTACCATTTAGCCTTGGCAATTTGTGGTACGAAACTGGGTATTCTTGACTTGTCGTGCATTGTTCACTTGTCAGGTTGGAGGCTGTTTTGTTTATTGCACTATGTACTTATTAGTTGTAGGACAGTTAGACTAGACTATAAAAATAAAATAAAAACATAATGAAAAAAATAAACACCCCATCATGACCAAATTTGGTCAATAACAGTTAGCTTCCTCCACTCCTTGAACAATGATTTAGTATTATGCACCCAGTTTCACGATTTTGTTGCTCTTTTTCCCTTGGCCTCTCACGGAAAGACGGCGGTCATCCGGTAACTACACCGTGCTCTAGCAAACAACGTCCCCGCCGAAAAATAATAGAGTCTGCCCTTGCGGTATCAAACAATGGCAGTGTTTGTTTTCGTACGAAACCTGGGTTACGTGCAGCTGGTCGCTGCTTCCCTGGCAGCTGGCAGGTAGACCCAGGCAACTGCTTCCTTTTACACCTAGCCCGCTCTGCTCGACGTGCCCTGAATACATACCCAGCCCTTCCCACTCAAACCACCGTCACCCAGACATCTCGACACCATGAGCGACGCCACCTGGTTGAAATTTCTTGGGGGCACGCGGGTTCGGACTCCCAGGACTCTGTCGTCGCCTCGCTCGGAGCCGGCTCTCCGTGGCCTTCACCAGGGCGATCAGAGAACTGAGAAATTGACTGTCCCACAGCACGGTGTCATGGCCCAGCTTTCGAGTTGGCACAGCAAAATGAAAACGGCATCGGGACTTCTAGAAGCAGAGACACAACCAGAGAGCTGCCACTTCGCCAAGGCCGAGGAAGTCTCATGGCACAACCCGTCGTTTGATCAGATGGCCGAGGCACTGCAGGTTAGGATGATGACGAAGCCTCTCATGGACCCCTTGCCCTTGGAATACCACTCTCATATACTCCACGTAATAGAAGGCTACGGTCTCCTAAAGGCAAAGGCAGTCGCGGCCGAGCAGGAGCTGGCTGAAGCACGGAGCCAGCACGCCAAGGAGCAAGAAAGGTTCAATCAGATACGGGAGAACTGGATGGTTCAAGAAGCTAGATACAAGGCCGAGATTAAGCGGCTTGAAATTATCATCCACCAAACATCAGACACTGGTCTAGAGGCAGTTGCTGTAGCAAGATCAGGCAGCCTCCTGAAGCCTCAGAGTCGTAATCCTGCTCGCTTAGACCAACTTGAAGGTAAAACCGGCCACCTGAGATTGACGGCTGCGTCCCCGTGGAGGTTCCTCTCATTCATTCATGCTGTTGTAACTTACGAGGGTTGTAGAAATCAACGAGACAAGCCAAGACGGCGCGGAAAACACAGCGTCCCGCGGTGGTGCCCTTGGGCACAATAGCTCAATCCGTGTGTATCTACCCTTCCCCTTCACTATCCCGAAGCTAATCAATCACCTGAACACAGTTTCCCGGCCACGAATTGTAGATGCAAGCAATGACGTCAGGTTGAGCAAACGATTCATTAAACAAGACAAGGCCAAGTCCCTCGAGCGAAGCCGTGCTCGTGGAAGACAAGAGGCAAACATAAACCAGAAAAGGCGAGTCGGCGAGATAGCCGGATCAGCTTCAAACTCGCCCGAGGTTGCAAGTCGAAACCTGGCGCCACCCCAAGATACGCGGAGCAATAAAAATCCAAACACATCAAAAGTGCCCCGGAGTGTGGACGACTGCAGATCACCATCCGATCCATCGACGCGGAAGCAGATTTGCGCTAACTTGTCTCGCTCTCGTCATCGCCGAGAATTCTCGTTTGTACCAGGCGACGATATGCCGGGCGGGCAGAAAGCCGCGGGGCCAAGAGCAAGCCCGGACAGAGGAGGCGACGCACATGCAACTTCTTCCAAAGGGGAATGGGCGGATCCACGCCCAAAAGTCACATTAGCCGAATCAAATAACGCCAAGGACGGCCCCGTTGACGGGGGCAAAGCAACGGCAGAGCGGTACCAGTCCCGGAACTAGTGGATGTGGATCAAAGGTCTAAGGTCGTAAGGTGGACCGAATGCGGCCTGGACAGGGAGACTCTACTGAGTCAATGTGAGCCTCTGGAGACGAGGTGTCGATACAGCAAAGTTGGGCTAAAGCTACAACGGCTGAGGCAAGGCCGAGAAGACCTGTAGCTTTGTGGCAGAAAACGACATTTTTACGGCTAAAGTTTATCGAGACGAATGCAGTGCCAAGAGCAACGGGTAGCAAAAAGGCCGACGGCGAGGGGCGGCGTTGGCGCAGAGTCAGTCTGTGACGGAACAAGAATGGTGTGCGGTGTGAGCTTTCTAAGTTAAGTTTTGATGCGACGCGGGATCTAGCGTTGGGAGGAGAAGCTTTGGCATCGGATACTACCCTCTTTAGTTGACGGTGCAGAACTTTACTCGGTGGGTGGAACAAAACGTCGCAATTAAAGTTGGAGTTGAGGGAACGCACGATGGTGGCGCATGGCCGGATTGGAGGAGCTGGAATGCAGTTGGGGTCTTACTCAGGATCAACTCAACGAGGAATGTGACTGAGACTATTAATGCATCGTTGATGGCGAGCTGACTTGTGACAATAGAATGAGTGAATGAGTGAGTGAATGTGGGGGGAGGGAAGAAGGAAACTGGTGCTGGCGTTGTATGTCTTACCCTAGAGCCGGGAAGGCTGGTGAATGATTCATGTCGTGCACCAGGATTTCGGGTGGCACAAGGAATTGATAGGCCGATTCAATGCCCGGAGGCAATTTACTTTTCTTTTTATCGAAACCCAAAATTCTTCGCCCGTCGTTTGTGTGAACGTGGTTGGCGTGGAATCAGACGTGAACCTTGGGTGACAAGTGTGCCTTTGGGTTGACCCCTTCGTCTGACAGAGGAGTTGAGCAACCTTGGCCTGGCCGATGGAGCCCGTCGGGTATAAGCAGCGTTTCCAGCGACAGCCACCCAGCCTCTGTGAGTTATGCCTCACGATTGACTCTGCACTTCCCCTCGCCCAAGCGAATTCTCAAAGTGTAAAGAAGGTTACCGACGGTACAGTTTTGGCTGCTTCCTGAGGATTCCGAGAGGCGGGAGCTTGAGAGTGGGCGCGTGGCTGAGAGAGAGAGAGAGAGAGAGAGGAGGGGGGGGAAAGGTAATTGACGCGGAGCTCCCGGGTAAAAAAAAACGCAACCTGGAGAAAAAATGCAGCCTATCCCGTAACGTATCTACAGTGTTACAGTTGCAGTTGCAGAGTTGCAGCAGCATACGTACGGAGTGAGGCAGTGTGTCCCACCCCCCCTTGCGGCGCTGGACGGCGATAAGCGAGGACCGATGAACCCAGATCCTCGGGATTTGTTGATGGCGGGGCGTCTGGTTTCAACTCACCGACCGCCCTTGTACTGTGCGCAAACGCACGCATGGGTGACCTGGGTACCCAATATTTCCTTTTTGTCTCGTCTCGTCTGGTATTACCTACGGCACCGTACCACGAGGGCCCGTGAGTCTTGCTGCTGCCCGTGGCCAGCGTGTTTTTTTTTTTTTTTTTTTTTTTTTTTTTTTTTTTTTTTTTCTCGCTCTGGGTTTTCCTACGTTTCTGGCATTCCTGGCGAGATTATTCGTGGCGGCCTCAACCATGCCCTCCCAGGAGCGCGGGCGGCGGGACGGGACAACAGCAGCGACAAGGGGGGCGGCATATTCCTTTCCGGGCGCCTTTTGGGACCTAATGCCTGGGGTCTGTTTGCCAGCCCTGACCCATTCCTGTGCATGCACAACGCAATGCCGCTTCTTGGCCAAGGACAGAGCTGTTTGTGACGGCGCGGCTGGTCTGGCCTCAACTCCTCACCTCCTCGCCTTGTTGGTCACCTCCCCGGCAGCCGTTTCAAGCTAGACCAAGGAACGTGGGAGTAGCTGCCGAGGTACGTCATGAATCTGACTGATAATCGCAGACCCAAAAGGACATCCCGAGACACTGCCGTGGATCAGCATCGACACCTCTGGACCGGTCAGGGTCTCAATGCGCCCTGCGTTGCACGGCACCCCTTGGGTCTTGGGATCTCTTCCCGTACTGCAGTTGCTTTTTTCGTCGACACCGGTGCGACGTGTCGGTTCCAGCTCCCCGGACCCTCAGCGCCAGGGAAAGGGAAAGGGAAAGGGGGCTCGGGTGAGCGACGGAAGCGAAGACAAGGACGGGGGCCGGGCGAGGGGCGGTAACGCAGCGCGACGCAATGCAGCGCGATGCTACCAGAGCGGCGGTGGCTTGTCTTTGGGAATCCCAACTGTGGAGGCGGATGTGACGTCGGGATAAATGAAGTGAGATGAGGTGCAACCAAGAAAAGAAACGAGCCGTGGGATGGAGGGCATGGGCCAAATTAAACCCATGGGTATTTGAGATGAGCACGCTGCAACGGCGCCAAGGGACGATCCTAGATCCAAGTCTGATGCTAATGGGGACGATATTGGATGGGTGAATGGTTCACATAACTCGACCTAGACAGACCTACAGCAACAAGGGGTGGTGTGGTGACACAGTTGACTCGACAGTGTTTGGGACCAGGGTGGAAGGGATCTCGTACATACATTAGATGGGGACTTGGGGGATCAGATGGATGGTGCGTCGTGTTTTCCCATGCCGGGCCAGTGTCAGCACCGGTGGTGTTGTCGCTGGGGGGGCTGCAGCTGAACCCGGGAGCTGGGAGCCGGAGCCAGGGCTGGGGGAAGAGAGATGTGATTTGTGATTTGCGACTCAAGATTCTGAGATTTGAAAATCAAGGTTGGCGGCACCGCAGCCCACCGGGAGCAGAGGGGGTGGCCTTAGCCAACGGTGGGAGGATGCGCGAGCGGGAGCGGGAAAGTGGGACCGGGGCCGCGACCACCAGCTAGTGCCGCGAGCGATGGCCAGCACAGCCAACGAGAAGGCGGGGTTTAGGTCAACCATTTGGCGGATGACAGGGCAAGGGCCAGGGTTCGCTGGCGGACAGGGCCCCGGCAGCAGGGGATGGGGGAGGGGGAGGGCGTGGGTGATCATGCTCAGCTCAAGCAGCGTCGATGGGGCAGCGAACTAGGAAGCAGGGGTTTCAGAGATCGACCATGGACCCAACCCCAGCGCGAGACAAGGAACAGGGGCGTTGCGCCGCACACAACGGCGCCCGAAAATTTTCGGTCGAGCCGTCCCCGTCCTTTCGGCCCTCGCTCTCAGCCAGAGACAAGGTCCCCAGACGCAATGACGTGACGTGACATTTAACGCCGACTCAACCCCCCTACCACCCCCCCTGGCGATCAGTAATCCGAGAATTCCTCAGGTTCCCCAGAAGGGAAACACAGTGATGGGATATGATACCTCACTCACTGTGAAGATCCCGATGGAAATCGGGTACAAGGATTGATGCTTGTGCAACCCTTCCCTTCCCCTCCCCTTCCCTCCCCCCCCCTTCCCTACCGTTACATCCAAACTCCAAGCGAGCAGCGATCTCTTTTTAACGAGAAGGCAAGCAAAGTAAAGCGCACCAACGAAAATAGTGAGGCGGGGAAGGATTGGCGAGGGGGAGAGGGCAGAACAGGAAAAAAAAAAGAAAAAGAAAAAAAAAAGTAACGAGCATGACGTGCAAAAAACAAGGCTGGAAGGAGAAGGTGACAATCGCGATCAGATCCCCATTTGGTCAAATGGTCAACTAGCCAATTTTTCCCACGAATAACAAACCGTCTTCTTGGTATCGGGTGGGAGGTTTTTTAGTGCCCGCCCAAGTGTATCCAGCGCCCCGGGACCGTTCCAAGAGCTGGGAGGGTGAGCCATCCCATCCCATCCCATCCCTGAAAGCTACCTCACACTACGTGCGCTCACGTCCCCCAGAGTGCGCTGAGGGCCCAGCCGTGGCACTGCAGCGACAGCGCGCTTTGCCCATCTTTGTGAGGGACAGCGAAGAGCTCGAGCTTCTAATCTAGAGTGCTTAAATTCTCTCCTAGTTGCAGCAGCGTCGCTCTGCCGCACGCATGCACGTCCACACACACATGTAACCACACACATTTACGTACTCAATCACCCAGTCACTCACACACACACACACCCTGAGAAGAAGAAGGAGACTACATCGGAACGATCTGCATGCGTGCCGCCGTTGTGTGGTGGCAGTGTTGTGACCGATGATGCTGACGGTGACGACGACCGGCCCAAAACAGAGCGCCAGCAACGGGATTACCGCTCTGCTGACGATTTAGAGAGGGAGCCACAAATGATCTCCGCGGATCCAAGAATGTTCTGACCGTGTCTCTATTCCGCGCCCCCCGTCTGCGACGACGATGGCAGTCATCCACTCCCACTCCCACTCGCTACTCATCCTCCAGGATATTGATGCGAAAGCCGTGACACCCCCCCTTCATCTCTTCCAACATCTCTCCACCAGTCGAATCGTCCCCTCTAGGATTGCCTGCCACTTGTCCCGCCCCTCTGGTAGGTAAGGGTTGTTTTCGCTAAAAAAGCAAAGAAACGGTAGGGTCCCCCTCAGAAAGGGAAAAAGAAAAGAAACATAGACTTGTAACGGCCAAAGCAAAACTTCTCTCCCCCCCCAGTCATCTCTTGTTGCCCAACCCAACAACCTCTTCCCGACAGCATGGAAACATGCCCATGGTCCCAGGCTGTCAAACCGGGGCTTCTGTGCCTGAACCCTAAGAGCAGCTTAACGTCCGCCAGGGCATAGTTTCATTTACCAAGAGGAAGCTATCACAAGGACTTGTAGTCGTAGCGCCGTCCGGGTCGCGGTTCCGCCGGTTGAACCCCAGTTCCAGCTCTCTGTAACCCCTTGCGCATCGTCCCGTCCGCCCATTGATTGGCGTTGAACGGTTGCCCACCCCCTCCCTGGACGAAATAAGTTAATAACCTAGACAGGATGACAGCCTCAAATCAAAATGGTAGGCGCTCAATTAACATGAAGCGGGGAGGGGGGCAGACCCTTTGGTCGTTGGGGGACGGGGCTGTCGGCATATCAGTAATCGCCCTTCCCAGGCCGCTGCTATTCTTAGGGGGCGCCTCACCTACTCTGCCTTGCCCTGTACTGTTTGTGTGCCTGATCTTGTTTTTTTTTTTTTTTTTTTTTTTTTTTTTTTTTTTTTTTTACTTTGTTTGCATACGCCAAAGCTTCATTTTTTTTTTGCGTGACTTCATTTTAAAATATAGGGCGCAGCGTTAAATGAAGAAGTGAGGAAAGTTGATGCGGTCTGTTGTTGTTGTTGCTGTTCGTTTCTTTTTTTTCCTTCCTTTTTTCTTTGTTACTACCTTGATCCCTTCAACTTCCCGATTGGAATCTCCCGGTTTTCAGCTCTCGTGTGGGGGAGAGATAGACGGGGGACCCCCTCGTAAAAAAAAAGTCGATGCGGGTGTTCGTATCTCGGCAAGGATAGAGCCCCCCCTGGCGCGGGCTGCAGAACGGGTTGATGCGCACTCTCCATTTCCCTATGAAGGAAAGGAGGGAAAAAAAATAGAGAGAAAGGAAGCGATCCTCTCAAGGGCTGCAGCGCTAAGCCAAGCAGGTTTGCTCAACTTGCCTGCTGCTGTGTCAGGGATCATTCGTCATGTTTTGTGCTAGAGCGCCGTTGCGGATTGCGAACGACGTGGAAGCTACCACGTATCTCTCCCCTCGGGACGCGCAGGCGTGCATTGCATATACACTAGCAACGCAGGCAAAAAGTTACGAATGGGGGGCGGGGAGGAGACGAAGAGGAGGAAGAGGAGGAGGAGGAGGAGGAGGGACCTTACTGGGCCATAGATACGTGGGACGCTCGCATGGGTAAGGCGCCCAGACAGCAGCAGGATCATCGTATTCACATCTCACTAGGCCGGGTGGCATTGGGACATAGAGGGATGGCCCCGGGCGAGCAATGGAGAGTGGGAGGCTCACAGGTGGTGCGTTGCATGCTGTGGAATCATAAGCACAGGCACCCAGCGCGGCGACTGACTCGAGGAAATCGCCGTGTGTCAAGTGTCAAGTCGGCCACCAGTCACGCGCTGTCATAGGCGGAAGACGAAAGTGAGAACTGACTGACTGAGTGAGAGAGAGAGAGAGAGAGAGAGGGCGCGTGCAGTGCGACGTGTGTGAGTGGTACCAAGGAGCTGGATTCGAGCCGAGATTGTTTGGCAGGGATAAGCGTTGGGTAGTGAACTTTTTTGGCATCATTTCATTATGTGTGAAATAGATTAAACTAATTTTGTCGGGCAGTCTTTATTTCCTCGAGACAAATGCCGAAAGCAAACAAAGCGTGGTGGTGATCGACCCGGACAATGACCTTTGGGCATGGATCATGGTTTACGGGGGAGCGACGGCTCGCTGGTTGGGGGCCGGACGGGCTGGCGGGACGGACAAAGAGTCGACGAGTGTGGACGACGGTTAGATTTTATGGGAATTAGCTTTGTCAAGGGCTGGGGTGCGAGAGGAGAGCAACGCGCAGGGTGCAGTTATCAGGTAGGCAGGCAAGGATCAGATGGCATGGGTGTGGTGGTAACGGGCCATGGGAGGGGAGGGGGCGTGGGCGATCCGAGGTGCACTGATTTCCTTTGGGATTCTGGCGTTGACGCCGTCGCAAGTGCCAATTCACTCTCCTCCAGAGAGTCCTAACGTCGGATCGGGCCAAGGTGCGGGTGAGGGCAAGCTTGAGCAAGGACCGTCGAAACGTCGGTGCTTTGGCGCGGCCACGTCCAAGGCGTGAAATGGGCCAGCCTGCGCCTTGCCCGCCGTCCCGCCCGCCAACGGGGCTGGAATGTGTAGAACCGTGATGGAGTTTTGGCTTTGATTCCACCCTCAAGGCTGCCATCTCTCAGGGCTTAAAGGCGTGTTCTCGGCCTCTCTCTCGCTGCTCTCGGTCAATCGGTGGGCCGGCGGATGAGGGGGCGGACAAGTTGTGTGAGCATGGCGTCAACCAAATCTCGTCGTGAGCCTCTTGTGGTCCGACGCCCAAGCCTCGTCGGCTTTTGCGTCAGCCAACAAACAAACTATCAACGCACCAACCGCCCGCGGTCCTGTGTGCAAGGACGGTGCCAAGCTCAAGCTGGGGAGGGGGAACGAGATGGAGATGGAGAAAGCGATGGGGGAGAAAGGGTACAGGCAAACAAGGCACCACTGCCAACCAACCAACCAACCAACCAACCAACCAGGGAAGCCACTTTCGTTTCGTTTCGTTTCATTCAAGCTCGTTCAAGTTGGGCATAGCCTCTGTCCAACTTCAGGTCACGTAGCCGGAAAAAGCAACGTCCAAGCTCACTAGAGGCAGTCCATCCTCCCAAAACGGGCCACGGGCTTGACAGAGATCCTTGTCAACGACGTTGGGTTGGTTGGCTTGGGCGTTGGCCGGTGATGAAGGCAATAAACGGCGGCGCCAACTACTGTATGCCTCGCGGGAGGCCCTCGCTCCGGGCCATGTCAATCCAGCAACAAAAAAAAAAGAAAAAGAAAAGGGCGCCAAAACAAGCCAACGACCCGCGCCCCCTCCCTCTCAACCCGTGCAGAAACTGGGAATAGGGAAAAGGGAGAAGGTCCTATTGGGTCGCGAGCACACTCGGCCCCCGGCCCTCTTGGCTAGGCGGACCTTTGTAAGATGGAACAGGGAAGGGGGCCAGCAACATGTGTGCAGGCCAGTATATTGACAAGAGGACAAGGGAACAAGGGGACAAGGGGTAAGGAGACAAGGGACATGGGCCATGGCATAACAGCACACTGCAGCAGCAGTCGCAACAGCCATGTATGTACCCTGAAAATCGAGATTTGGCATCTGGATCGGATATGACGATGCGGTCGGCGCCCGCTTGCAGATCGACGTCGATCCTGTCCGAACCCCCCCATCCCTCCATTCTCCATCGCCCATCATGGACTACCCGGCCGCATCACCAGTCACTCACTATTCATGATTCCCCCCCGACCCATCCAAATTGCCGGGAAAACAAAACAAAAAAGCTCCAATCTTGCTGTAACAGCGCCGTCATTGCTCAAAAGCAAAAAAAAAAAAAAAAAAAAAAAAAAAAAAAAAAAAATAGCCAAGGGGCCCCGTTTTCTAAATCTAAACATCACCACTCGGGAGTCTCGACCATTATCCTTTTTTTTTTGGGTGGGTAACCCAAAAAAATAATATAGTGAGAGAAAGAGAAAGTGAGAGAGGGAGAGGGGAAGGAAAAAAAAAAGAAAATCCCCGTCCAATGCCCGGCCGGCCGCCAGAGGCAGAGTCGATGTGAGAGAGAGGTCTGCTTTGAGCCTAGCTCGTACACATTCCAGTCCACCTGTCGACGCTTCTGTCCAAGCAGGGAAAGCACCGTCGAGGGATGGCCCCTGCGCCGCTGCTGGCCGCCACTGTAGGGGAAAAGAGAGTAATTGGCTGGCACGCCATGGGAAAAAAAAAGTATGGGTAAGTTGAGCCTGAGGTCCAGAGGGAGGCGGCGGGCCCTCTCTTCCCCTCCTCTACGGAGTTGACGGAAGGTAATAGCCATCGAGATGAATGTAAACCAAGGTAACTCTCAACCCGCCTGTATCACAAACTCGCCGTCGCCAAGAAAGATGGCTGGCCACAAATGTTCACACACACTACACACACACACACACACACACACACACGCTCTGTACAATGGTACCGTGATCAATAACGCTTACTCCCCCTCCGCTTCCCGATGGGCAGGTGGGAGGGAGCGAGAACCAGTGCACTCGGGAATACTGGATGCAGATAACCGGATTCTAGCTAGTGTACTACCTACCTGTCAGTGGCGAGCGAACCTGCGCTACCATCCTAAATCTTTTTTGGCCTTCACGAAGTGCCCTTTTGTAGCTGCCTCCAACCATCACACCCGATTGAATAGGGCTCAGCTGTCTGACCTGAAATGTCTTCCTTCCATAGAGTCCGTAGTGCGTCCAGGACGTGACTGTGCTCCAACGCTCCACCCTATCAAGTAGAGGAGTTTGCCCTTGGCCGCTGTCACCACCTACACATGGCTTGACGCAGCTCTGACCTTAGCTGGAACCTCCCTCCCGCGGTGTTGAATCCCACTCCATCTTATTTTGACGCCGAATGGCTTGGCCAAAGCAATTATTGCCAGGGCCCTAACATTCACATTGTTTTTTATTTTTATTCTGAGGAAACGGGAAACATAAAATGAAGCACAATTTCAGTGGTTCTTTTGCCACGTTCAATTTGATTGGTCTACTGTATCACAACCTTCCCTCAATCGTATGTAATCTTGCGTTATGTTCATGTAATATACAGACCTCTTCTTTCATTGAAGATGGTATAAGCCTCGCCCCTTTTTTTTCGCCTTGTACTCCATCCCAGGTGGCCTGTTTGTTGTAAACATGACCAAGTGCATTTGCTTGTTTCTTTTTCTCTCCCTTTTAACTTTCACGCTCCTCAGTGGAGCCAGAGAATCTCTCTGCGGGTTTACTCAGGCCTGTGGATTTCTAGTCGGGCCTCATGGCCGTCTAGAGCTCGGCGCGAGTGGATCGGCGCGTCGGAGTGACTAATTGCCCATGATAGGAGTCAACCATAACATAAATATGTATTATCCTTGTCCTATCCAATGGGCGTAGCTCCAGCCGCGGTAATGTGCCTTGTGTCCAGGAGAATGCCCAGACACAGGGAAGTGGGCAATGCCAGGGCGTCGCCTGTTCATTGACCCTTCCATCTATCCCAAGAGGGCAGACACATTCATACGCGAGTCCTTGTCCGAAAGCATCTGTGGCTGTCGCAGGTGGGGGTGTTGCTGTGCAGGCGAGTTTGGTGCAGTGGGCAGCTGGGTTTGTGGCACCAGTGGTGGCAACTGAGGCTGAGATTCATGTCTATCCCCGAACGGGTGCGAGGCCAGAGAGCTCAGACTAGGCAGCTTGGGGTCGCCCGATGGTAGCACAGCGGCGACACGGAGGGGAGGCAATTCTACTGGTGCATGTAGCGCCAGAGTGTGCCGACCAGGTGATGTTGTGTAGTTGGAGCCAGAGTCTGACTCGGCAGATTCTGAAGAACAAGGTGATGGAAGGGGAGCCTCGACCCAAGGCATGGGGTGTCGGTGACCCCCTTGCTGGGAGGTAGAGGCACTTCTGGGCAAGGGGAGAGACGGAGTCGTGATGGTGAGGCCTGCTCTGTTGTAGTGCTCATCAAAAGTCTGCACCGCTCGTCGGCGGTCTAGTCTCTTGCGTCGGTTTTGGCTTCCGTTCCACCAGTTCTTGACTGCGTTGTCACTGCGTCCATGAAGTCGGCGAGCGATCTCGGCCCACCGCTTTCCAATCTCATGCACCAGGCGTTCAATCTGAACACCCTCCTCCGGGGTGATGGGATCATGGTTTAATGTTGGCTTGAGGTTTTGGTGGTAGCGCTCGCGGCATTGCTTGGGTGTTCTTGAGCCAAGGGTTTGGGCGATTCGTACCCAGTTGAGAGGGCCATGTGTTTGAACGAGCTGCATCAGGTAGGCGTCTTCGGCGTTGGACCACGGTCCTCTTCTGTGTGTCGTCATCTCGGCGGTATGTGTGTGGAGGCTGGAGATGTACAGTGTTGGTGATGTAAGGTGGTGGATGAATGGACTGAGTCGTTGTTGTAATTAACGGTCTGGTCGAGGTGGATTGTTGGTTGATATATATGATGAATTAAAAAGAGTAGATGAAGAATGTAGATGGTGTTCAAGGTCCTATACACAGCGCACACAATAGAATAGTAATGTTGCGAACAAGTTTGGTAGAGAGGGTTGGAGATGAGAATGAAGCGATTTTGGGAGGGAGGTGAGGTGATGAAATATCCGCGAGGACAGGATGGGGCTGATGGGGTCCAGTGAATGGCATGAAGCGTAATGTATGGGGAAAAGCAAAGTCGTGACATGGGGGGTGAGGTACCAACCTTACCACCCTGACGACAAACTTTCTCGATCTGCTGCTAGGATGCCGCTGTTGAGATAGATGGGCGGGCCAAGGATGGAGCAGGCGGCGCTTTCTGCTAGGGCAGGGGGGGAGTGAACAGGGCCGAGCAGGTGTGAGCCTATGCAGCAGGTGTGGAGATATCGAGGGTGTGCAAGGAGGGGTGGGAGGGGGTGAAGGTGTCAAGGTTGGTGGGCGGGATTGTAATTTTTTGGGGGGCATGGAGATGCAAGGTAAACGTACCAAGGAGGAAGGCTGGCAGGATATTGGACTGCATCCGGCCTGTTGACGAGTGACAAGCTGGGTGGGCTTGACTATGGCGCTGTGGTGGATTCGATGCGCCATGTTGGAGGGGAACGCTCGCCGGATGCGATGGCCTCGGCCGTGGAGCGGACGATGGACGATTGAACGACCCATCACCATCTCGCTCGCACCCAAGAGCTGCCTGTGCAGCAACGGGTTTGCCTCTCTCCCCCCCCTCCCCCTCCCCCTCCCTCTCCCTCTCCATCTCCATCTCCATCTCCATCTCCATCTCTACCTCTAGTTCTACCTCTCCGTCCGTCCCTCTCTCCCTTCCCCCCCCGCCGGTCTCCCTCCTCACGGCTACTGTATGTACCGTCTGGGTCTGGGACGTGCGTCCTGGCTGGCCAAGTCAACGCTCCATCGACGACTGCTCTAGGCGGCTCGCTGCCCCGGATGCAGTGAGACTAGTGCCACGGACGGGCCAGGACCACAAGGTCTCAGAGCTGCCTACACCTGCACCTGCACCTGCACCGCCCGGGAGACTGGTGCAAGACGCACTGAAGACAGCCCGGCGGGCTTCCCGGGCGTCGCCGGCGCGCCATCCAAAATGGTTCGCAACGTGAGGAAACAAAACAAAAGGCGCCTGCCAATCTCGTAGCCGTCAACGGGAATCGTAATGATCTCGGTTCCAGGTCTGTGGCTCGCGGCCGAGCACCCAGCTGTTGCTAGCCTGGCCTGTCCACACGCGTCTGCCACTCTGCTTGGATTCCTCACACGACGACGACGGGCTCGAGTCGAGCAGCCACTCACCCGCTCTGCCGTCTGTCCCTCGATTCTCCATCCGACTGACTACTCAGTGTGATATCGAGGTGCAGCAGCCGGCTCAGTGGGTCGCCTGCGTCTGCGAGGGAAATCACCATCGTCAAATCCGGCCTTGTCAGGCATAGGCATAGGCATGAGGCATGAGGCAGCACGGTGGAGTGGCAGCTTGTCACTGTCGGTCGGTCCATTCTGGCCGGACCTTGCCGTATACCAAGCCACCAGCCTACGCCTCATCCAGCGTCTCTGTAGCCCCTCGCTTGGCTTTTTTTTGGCTTCTGGCCTGCTCTCGTCGACTCCGAGTCAAGCAGCGTGATTGATGTCAGAGCAGAGTTTGATCTGGTTCTCGTCCATAACGCCGTCTAGCTTCGTTGTTGCTTAATCCGTCCATCTCTCTGTATGTCGGTCCATTCGTCGGCCTACAGCCGGTCCACCAAGACTTGAGGCGAGATCCCACGATTGACTCTTGCGCGGCCTCGAGTTTCGTCCGCCCCTGGATCTTGCTTGAATGCCCCCAGCCACGGACAGGAGACTGCTGTAACTGCAGCAGAGAGGAAGGATGGGGGAGGGCAACAATCGCGGATCATGTGTGAGCTTGTTCCAAAGTGCCCCAGTGGTCGCCGTTGCGGCCTCGCATCCTCATTCACCGTCACCATCGCCGCCAGCGTCAGCGCCATCGCGCGGTGCAGGCCTAGCTGGGGTCGGGGACCGGGGCCGGGGGTCGAGGCAGGGCGATCATCGTCAACGGGTGGCTGCTGGCTTGAGCCACCTGGTTGGGATCGTCGTGCCTTCAGGCGGATCTGTGGAAGCGCTTTCCGCTTCCGCTTCAATCGCGAGGCCTGTCGGTTGGGGCGCTGGATGGACAGAGCAGACAGGCCTTGCAGGCAGGTATTCTTGGCACGGTCTGCGCTGTGGTGGTGGAATGCTCACCTGCACCGGAAAGCCATAGGTACGTACGCCACGGTTGGCGCGCCGTGTGCAATGAATGCACCTCTATTGTGCCAGAGGCAACGTGCCAAACCTGACTCGCCTTGCACGCCGCCACGGTAAAAGTGAGGCCTATCGCCAACCCATGACGGACAATTGAGATGTCATTTCCAGGCTGTAATCCCCTTCCTCCATGGCACCGCGTGGTACGCAACCTGGCGCACAGCCTGCGACGAACACCGGGCTCAGTGGGATAGATGATGCCGGGCGAGATGCCACCGTCTTGCCTCGTCCGCCATCCCGGGAACCAGCAGCAACTCAACTCAGGTGTAGTAGGTGTAGCAGGTGTAGCAGGCGTGGCGGGTGGCAGTTTTCCGGTGAGGAGGTTGAAATGCACAGCATGGCGCTGTCACTTCGCTCCAAAGCCCCGAAACTGACATTTAGAGCTACAACCCTAATACACACACACACACACACACACACAAACACACTCCTTCTGCAGTAGCTTGCCTGTGTGCAAATCGCAGCCAACGATATTGACAAATTGCCCGACATGGAAAACACAGACGGCATGCCGGAGGAGCCCTTGTCGATGCAGCACAAGCACCGAGTAGCAGCAAGCACAAACACCAACACCAACACCAACGCACACTTGCACGCCCACGCCCACGCCCCCCCCATCCCCATCCCATCTCCAGGCCTGCCTGCCTGCCTGTCTCATGTCTCATGTCTCATGTCTCGTTGTAATCCCACCCTCCTGCGCTGTGACACGCCCCTGGTTCTGGCACGAGTCAACCACAGGGATCGCCGGGCGACCAGATGACGCTGCTGCCAATAGTCTGCATCTCCGCCCCAGCGGTAATGGACCCCCCTACCCGAGGGCCCCTACGGCCCCTAAAAGCAAAAACCGTTGTGGCGTCAGGCTCCCTCAGGCCCTAGGCCAACCTTGGACAGGCCAAGCGAGCCCGGCAACGGTTTTTCAGCTCAGCTCAGCTCAGCCCGCTTCTCCGAGTTGGGCTGTCTGTGCTGGCCACAACTGGGTCACGGCAGCGTGGTCCAATCCGGATCCGCTGTCCCCTGCTCTGCGCTTCAGCTGGCCTGTCTGTCGTCGGCGCCTAGTTTTAAGACACATCTAACTCTTCCCGGGAGCTCTCATGACGGCCACTGACGGGTAACGGGCGGCTCATTTGCCTATCATGCCGCAGGACGACGCCGAATTCTGCGAGGGCTGCCGACTGGGGAGTTGAGCCATGCATTGATGCCGCTGTCGAGCCCTAGCAGGCTAATCAGGCGCCCCCGTGTACTCCGTTTGCCTGTGTACTGTATCTCTTCCAAGTCGAGGGAGCCTGTGTTTCTTCGTGTGTAGTGCAGTGCAGTGCAGTGTATCATGTGAGTACGCAAGTAGCAATGGCTGTAGGACCAGCCTGTCAGCTGGGAGCACCTACGTACTTCCATGCCTACTTCCCTGCCGTACTTATCTAGATAGCTAGCAACTTAGGGTATCTAATACTTAAAAAAAAAAAAAGACAAGGTCATGTAACTCGCGTTATTCTTCAAAATCCCATCCCGGACATGATCTCTAGTCATGTGTGAGCTTTCTATCCACCCTCTTCTACCTGAATCAAAGTGCCATTATAGAAGCAAGCAAATACGCAAGCAAGCAATGAATCAAAGAATCCATCACATCCACCAAGCTTGGTCCAATTCATACACTCCAAACTCCCTCCCTCCCCTCCCTTCCCCACGCAAGCAGAGAAGGGCTTCCTCATCGTCCGTTGTCTAGTTCTCCCATTCGTCCCTTCATCCCGTACGTGCTATGTCATCAAGATCATGGTATATGTGGCCGAGCAGTCAAGAGAACCTGCAGCCCATCCCCTTCATTTTGTCATCATCTGCGCATTCATAGATGGATATCTCCGCTCTCTCCAGCGACCCAACGTCGCCACGCTTCCTCGTATGCTATTTCCAGGTCGGAAACCCAGCGCCGAGTATCGAAGAGTCCGCAGTGCCATCGCTCATTCCAGAGCATCCTCCGCATCTCAGCCAATCGGCCATGACCTTGGCCATATCCACCATCCGTTAGGGTATAACTGAGTCCACTCACTAGCCGGACAGCTCTCTGCTCGTATTCCTGCTCGTTCCCAGCAATAAGCTCGGTAGCGGCTTGCTGACCTAGAGGGGACTTGGGTAGTGCCCCCTTGAGAATCGATGCTGCCATCCGGGAACACATCTTGTAAGGGTAGCGGGGAAGCGTGAGGAGCGGTGTGCTTGACCACAAAATGTCTGCAGCGGTGGTGTGTGCATTGCATTCGGGCGTATCCAGGAAGAGATCACACACTCGTGCACGTGAAATATGTTGGCTTTTGGGTGCAACGTCTGTGAAAATGAGACGACTGGCAACCTCAGATCCAGCCCATGCTTTCGCTGTGCGACGTAGATTCTGTTCTCCAAGCTCCGGAAATCGTAGGAGCCAGAGAATCGCTTTGGGCACCTGGGCTAATATTCGTAGCCATGATCGGAAGGTCGTGGGTTCGATCTGGATTCAGTTAGCAACCCCTGAGCATGTCATCAGGCAACGGAGAGCAGCTTGCCTTGTATAGTTGATTAAAGTTTCCCATAATGATAACATCGTCAGGCAGGGTCGGGAACAGCTCCTTGCGCATTTTCCACCGACGGCGCTGCTCTTCCTCCCAGGTCACCTGTCTTTCGCCTACCTCAGATGATTGAGCATGATCGCAGCAGAAGAAAGTATCGCGACAGAAGATGATGTTTTCAGAATACATCCAATCACCTCCTTCGCCCTCGGTGTCATCGTTGAACACATCCTCTACTGCAACGTTAGAACGCCAGGGTCGAAGCGTTTCGGGCGGGATTGCCGTGCTATCTGCAAGTATATAATCGCACCACCCCGCGCCTAATGTCCCAGCAAATCCCATAAAAGACATTTGTATGGGAGCGGGACGAGCAGCAAAGATTTCGTTTCGAGCTCCTCTGGTGTAGCCGTTGAGATTGACAAGGATATGGATCCCATCCTTGACGATTTGCTCGACCAACTTGTCCGATGGCCAGCTGCTGACGTCCCTGAACACGGGAGCTTCTCGCTCAATTTGTTGACGATGAACGGACTTGTCGCTGGCTGTGGTGGCATAACAAAAGGCCCGAGCACGTTGTGGGTTGTGGAGTCCGAAGACGGATTGCATCCTAATAATTCGGTCAGCATAATCACCTCACGGTTGAGGGAGAAGCATACAAGTGGGCCAATGGGTGGTTGTTGAAATCTGATGACAGATAGCCCACATTCAATTGAGGACTTGGGGGCGGAGGGGGTGGGTATACTGTTGAGGGTATCCACGGCAGACGAAGAGTTGAGCAAGAGATCCGAACCGCGTTGCGTTGTGAGATGAGCCGAATATCTCTAGCGGAGAGTGGGCACGTGAAAGTGTGGAACGGAAGGACAGTCGGAGCTGATGGAACACTAAGGCTAGGGGGCAACCGCGGCCGCGAGTATGGCGGAGTCATTTCGGCACCAAGAATATAGCGATCGCGGTACCATTTCCGTTGCATAGCCTGAGTCGCGCGCTCCACAAGGCGAACGATACGTGAGCCTTCCCACGGCCTCCCAGCCCAGTCGCGCAGTGCTTTTTCAGGCTGGAAAGTGCCTGTCGAGATGTGGATTCTCACTTGTTCAATCAAGGCTGCGATGGTTTTGTCCTCGAGGATACCTCGCCCCCATTGTGATGCCTCGTTTAGTTGCTTGCCAATTATGTGAACAACTTGGCTAGTGAGGCCACTCTCCCGTCTCACAGATTGCGCGTCAACCAAGAGGCCTCGGTCATCCACGTGCCAGCGATCATATTTTCCAGATTGAAGGATAACCCCACCACGACCTCTCCAGTCACAGACAGAATTCAACGCGGTCGATAAGCCACATACCGCTTCAGCAAACTCCGGGTTGGAATTGACGGCTCGTTTATAGTATGTGATGGCATCGCTAATGCGACCTCTATCTTTGACCGCGTTGGCCAAGTTTGTGAGAGCAATGTCGAAAGTTCCATCGCATGACACAGCCTGTTCGTACATTTGGATAGCCAAATCCAGCTGACCGATGTCCTTCAAAAGACTCCCAAGGTTTGTATGCAGGTGGACATGCTTGGGGTCCAGCCGCAACCCATAGTGATAATAGGCCAAGGCTAAAGCAAGACCACTGCCAGGTATAATGCCAGGAATGTTCGGCTGAGGGAACATTTCGACATTGGGCGTCTGAGAGTTGGATGTGGCTTGCTGCACACCCGCTAGTAGGATTCCAACATTGTTTGCCGTCGAAGGGCTTTCCTGAAGGGACAACGAAAGGTAGTAGAGTGCCAGAATGTCCTCAACTCCTGAGGGGCGGCGTAGAACATGGGGACTCGCGCTTCCGGTTGAAAGAGCATCTTGGAATATTTTAGCAAGCGATAGCAGAGAGTTACTGGTTGTTTGCACCGCAGCACGTTTTGTATTGCCTTCGGATACATATCGAAGACCTGGCAGTTCTCCAGAACCACCAAATACGAGATGTGCAGTGTGGCGAGCTCTTTCAGGCGGCAACAGCAAAGGCTGCTGAGGTCTCTGGGGGTGGTTATGGGGAACTGAGGCTGGCTCAGGGGGGGACAAAACCGTTTGGATACGACGAACAAGGTCCTGGATGCCAGTCATTCGACGACCAAGACTGATCAAAACCGCCTCTTCAAAGGCTTCTGATGCTCCTCGAACTTCTTTCAGGCTGTAAAGCATCGTCCCTTTGGCATGGATGAGGGCAAGTATTCGGCCGTTCTCAGACCCTGGAATAGCATAGCCACTTGACCCAAAACCTGGGGTCTCTGCTTCGCCTCGTTGAGGATCAACTTTAGGATGCTGCGCCTGTTTCAAGTCAGCATTTCGGAAATTACGAGAAACGATGGTTCCAGAAAAGGTCTCTTGGGTGTTATCGTTGGTTGGTAACCGGGTTGGTTGCATGAGTCCAGTTGACGTAAGCCTCAATGCTTGCTGCACGTAATCAATAATCTCGACGGCCTCTCTGCTTCGCTGTTTGTACAGAAGGCCGACGAGGTGCTCGGCAGCTTCCAAGTAGCTGGGTTGTACTCTGACGGCTCTGATCCAGTGTTGTTCGGCCTCATCTTGGCGATTGAGGCAATACAATGCGGCAGCCATATTTGTGATTGCCTCGACGTGACTGCGACAGAGTCAGACACCACGGAACAGCCACTTGACAGTTCACTTGGGACAAGTCTTTACCTCGAGTCAAGAGTAATGATCCTCGAGAACCATTCCAATGCTTCTTCATATTGTTCCATTCCATAGTGCAAGCATCCTCCAAGCAAAATTCCGTCGATCCAATTCCAGCCGCTCTGTTCGCAAAGGTTGTTGAGCATTTCGAGTGATGACTTTGCCATAGCAAAGATTGATATCTTGGCTCCAGAAAATGAGGGATTGAATGATCCCAAGGGTTGGGTCGCCGCAGGATTCACCATGTGGTAGTTTGTTCCAGAGCGTCTATCCGAGTACATTGCTGCTGCGGAGCCTCCTCCTCCACTGGTATCTAATATCTTCAATAAAGGTTTTGGTGGTTTAGGATACACCAACAGCTTCGCTGACGCACCAAGGCCAGAGTTCATTTTAGAGTTTGGCTGTCTTCTTGAAGTTTGTAAGTATGCAATCAGATCCATGTAGCTCTTGTGAGCTTGTGATAGCACCTTGTCACGAAACCCCTGCTGCTGCTGGGCCCCATAACCAGGAGGGTGCGGGTGGTGCTGAGTATTTCTCATGTCACGATTCAAGCCCTCGATATTTGTACGCGCAGGGAGCGAGATGTTGAACGAAGCATCTTGTTCGAGTGCGCCATCGAAGGGTAGACGTTGCAGATATTCAGAACCCGCTGCGTGGGTCGTGAGTCCGAAATCTCGCTGGGCTGATCTGGGCAGGTTTGTCCCGCAAGGGTGGATGGAGCTCCCATGATTCCAAGGCGAAGGCGTGATTTGCATCGGTATTTGTCCGAAAGGTAGAGAATCGTTCATCACTACTGGGGGTGGACAGAAAGCGCGAACGTTGTATTCATTCGCTCTTATAAGCGGTTGATAGAGGCTAGGAAACATCCCTGAGGCGTCAAAGTATGACGCGGGATGTGGCTGTCGCCCAGAGGGGATGGTGTTGTGAACGCCTGGCTGGAACGCGCCGGGATGCAATAACATATCATTGTGAGCCGCCCACGGCATACCACCGGGGTGAATGTGTCTGCCATCGTCATTAAGCCCCAGGCTGCTGGGTGAGGAGGACTGTTGATGGCCAGTGGTCAGGCCATGTGCGCGCTGCGAGAGGGCCGGCGGGGCTGTCGGAAGGAAGGGCGTCGATGTCACAGATCTTGGTAACACCAAGTGTTTTAACGGCGGTGGGCCATGCGAGAGGGGAGTAGGCGATCCATCGTAGCCAGCGTCAACGGTGCCGTTTGGAGTCTTTCGGCGGAGATGGTGTTCAGGATGTGACGGGTAAAGGGAACTTGAGGAAGCGGGAGGGCGTCGCTGTGACTGAGAAGTTCGGATAGGGAACGATTGCTGATACAAGAGTGCACCGTCGCGCGAATAAGGGTTGTTGGCCAACGCAGCGTCGTTGATTGGGAATGGGGCGAAGACATCGATATTCGATGGGGGCGGCGTCACCGCAGGAGGGGGCATCTGGAGGAGAGGCAACATGACAACGGGGTATCTGAGAGAACAAACAAAAGCGGGGAATCCAAACAAGACAACGCTGGTAGATGATGGTCGTGCATGGCCTGCTGGTCAGGGAGCATGGCTAAAAAAAGGTCGTCACTGTGGGATGATGAAGCCGATGTTCAGGTTTGCTGACGGTCATTTGGAGTTGGCTGCATGGACGAGAACAAGGTCAGCGCCAAAACACCGCCGCCACCAGGGCAGCTGCAATCTCTCTCTGCCCGTTCCCGCCGCCTGGCAGGCCGTCCGTCTTTCGGTGAAAGCTGCCACGGGGTAAGCCTAGGTGCTGGCGCGGTTCAAGAATCAACGTCGGAACGGTCGGTGAAGTGGAGCCCAAGTTTCGCATCAGAAGCGGGAGCTCGCCGCCATATTCTTGGAGGTGGAATCCGTAGTGCAAGGTGGTACCTTAGGTAGATTAGTGGAGTTGAAAGTGTGAACGAAGGCCGGTAGACACGGAGGCGGGCGAGGCTCCACCTGGAGAACGGCATCGCTGAGGTAAGGCACCTGGCGCGACATGCCGCGTTGCAATGGCTGGCGGGCAGAAGGTACGTACCACTGCCTAAAATATTACACGCCAAACATCCGTTGAGCCTGAGGCAAATGGCGATCCAACGTTCGGAAACGCTTTGACAATTCGCTCAGAAGCAAACCATCATCAATCAATTGCCAATGACGCAAGCGCTCCATTTCCAGAGGTGTGTGCGCATTCTCAATAGGTTCAGGCGCGCATATCTGCAGGGTTCATTATAAGTTATTTCCGGGGCCTGCATCGCAATTCCATCAATTAGAATCAAGACGACGCAGTAAACGAGGATAAAGCCGATGCGCTGGGTTTGACGTATGCTCTACTCCTGCCAAGGCTACAGACACGGCAATTGATAACAAGTTCGCTACGTTCCCAGGACGTTGGGTGTGATGATCAAAAATACTAATATCAACGGTATCCTGACAAGCCAACTACCTACGTCTAGTCGGCACAATTGCATAATAAACGTAGCCAACCAAGTATGTAAGCCGTGTTGATGGACCTCGGCATTCATGGCGGCGAGGTGCCGGAATGCCGCGGTGAGTATAGGGCTAGGAGTAATTCATCTTCCTTGCACAAAAATAGAAATATACCACGGGGAAGCTTGGTACATCTCAGAGTGAGTCAAGGGTCGAATTCTAGTCATTGGCATTTCACATAGCATTATACACGTGCACAGTAGGAACCAAGTTTCAAGGGGGTATAGCACTTCGTTCTTTTTTTGTTCTAAGTGCAACTTTTTTTACTCCTCGGGGACTAAAACTCGAGTTAGACGTGCAGTTTCAAGGGTAGGAGTGGAACTTACTGTCAATCTCGCCGCTGTCGATGGCCTCGATGACAGCCTGGGGAGGCTTGCCATCAACCTGGCATCCAACACTGTAGGCAGTACCAAGAATCTCCTTGACGGTACCCTTGAGCTCCTTGGCGAAAGACTTGAATCGCATGGTGCGGGCGATCTCAATGATCTCGTCGAGGCTGACAGACTTGTTGTGCTTGATGTTCTTCTCCTTCTTGCGGTCACGCGGGGGCTCCTTGAGGGCCTTGATGATGAGGGACGAGGCAGTAGGAACAACGGAAACAGCAGCCTGACGGTTCTGGATGGTGAGCTTGACAGTTACGCGCAAGCCTTTCTGTTTTAGGTGTTAGTCAATCTCCGCGAAGCGCTCGATTTTGGTTACGAACCCAGTCACCAGTAGCCTTGGCAATATCTTCTCCGACCTTCTTGGGCGACAAACCCAGAGGACCAATCTTGGGAGCGAGAGCAGAGGAGGCACCGACCTCACCACCAGTGGCTCGGAGGTGGATCACCTTGACCTCATTGGGATCGAACTTGGGAGCTGAAAAGAGTGTCAGCGACAATCATGCGTAGATATCTCGACGACTTACGCATTTTGAAGTGTTTTGGATCGGCAGAGGCTCGTGGTTTGCGTACCGGGCGGGATTGACGAAGGGGGGTAAGGAGGGAAAGGGAAAAGTTCACCAGTTCACAGAATATTAAGATAAAAAAAAAAGAAGTGTGTGCCCCACCAAACTGCCCTAAAGGCCAGGTTCCGGTTGCAGGGGGAGGGGGGCTATTAATTTGGCCTCAGGCACAAAAGACCTTGGTACGTCACGTGATAAAAATGATACACGAGAACGCTATCAATTGCATGAAAAGTGAGTTAGCTCACGTCTATTGCTGCTCTGCGCATCTCTGTAAACCTCGCCTAGTACATTTAGGAAGTTGGGGTTTAAATCTATTACCTCCTTGTCCCCGATTTACTATTTGTGCGGCTGGGTTGACATTCCCTAGCCCGGTCTTCGTGCAGAAAAAAAAACATCTTCTGATTTCATATTATAGCCAGTGACACAGCAACATTCAGAGCTCAATTTCTGGCAGGTTTCTTAGATATTAAAACGCAAAGATGCCGCCCCAAATCACGAAACCGATATTTTAGGTTGTATTAGTTGGTGCCACTGACAGCAAGCCTAAAAAGAAGGGGAGTTAGTATAAAGATACATGTTATAAGTTGTCAGTGGGGGTGAAGTCTTACTTCATAAGATGATCCATGAAAGTCTGTAGGGACACATCGTCTGTGAAGATGGTTTGCGCTGTTGTGGCACCTACACCACCGTAAGGGCCAGTCGTGTGGGTCGTTGATGGGTTAAGCTTGGACAAGAGGAATCGAGCTTGAGATCCACCGGCATCGCACACAATGAATCGGGGTAGAGGGAACCTATCAGTGATGAGATCCTAGGGGAATATTAGCCGAATTCCATCTCATACGAAAGGGCGAGACCTACCCGTGCATCTTCCTTTGGCTGCTCCAAAAGCGTGGCGAAATTCTCGTATCCTTCCTGCTCCTGATAACCTGCTTTCCTCCATTCGGCGATTGTTTCTCCGTGGAAGATGAGAATATGGAAAAACGTATCCAGGAGCAAAACGTGAGTGGGTTGGATTGATGCCGAGTCCAACAAAACGGGTTGACCGCCGTCCTGGTCAAAGGTGTACGAGTCGAGAGTTGGTTGTATCATGACCAACGAGTTGCTCACATCTTCATGGTTCAAAACGTGACGGTAGAAGGCAGTCTCATCGGGGGAATTGTTGAAAACCTGTAAGAACTGGCTTCGTCGAAGATGGAACATGAATTGTGGGTACAATGTGAAGTTCTTCTCGAGTCTAAATGAGGATGGGTCATCCTTGCGATAATCCGCAAATCTTGAGCATAGGCGGATGAGCATTCGATCAACCCATCGCAAAACGTCGGGACCGTCATCCACCTCAGCCTTGAAGACTGCAATTCTAGACATGAGAACGGCAGCTGCTTCTTGGTCGAATGACTGGGCAATTGCTGGGTCACCCGCTGGGCTACTTAGGTTTCGAGCAATCGTGGTTACCCGGAGGTGAAATTGTCCGGACGAGTGCTGGTAATACGTCAAGAATTGCATCATGCCCTTCTGTGGCGCTTGCTGGTGAGTTGCAGGACCTTGCCCGGCAATTTCGAAGTAAATTCCATAGCTGGATTTGGGATCGATGCCGCACATTTTCCAGGAGCAGGTATTGCCGATACCACACTCCGTTTCTCCAACGGAAATCGACTTCTTGTTAAGGGAAACGGCATGTCCGATCAATCCAGTGACCTTGAGCTCCTTGGTAGTAAGCACCTCGAGAACACCGTTGAATCCCATCAAGAGATTCTCATCCCCGTCCTTTTCAAAAATTCGCACAAATGATTGCTTGAACATGGACGATGTAAAGCTATCAGTGAGAATCATATGCCCACCAGTCGAGTTGCAAAGCCCCTTCATCTCCAGGAGACCAACCTGGTCGAGACATCCAGCAAAAATGTCAATGATGTGGCCATTGTGGGCCGTGCGCTTTGCGAGGTTTTCGTAGAACTGATCAAAAAGAAATTAGTACATGATCGGGTTACCATACCTTAATAAATCTCACCTTCAGCGCCTTCTTGTAGTATTTAACATTGTCTCGATCAATGTCGTGGTGGGATCGAATTGGCTCTCTCAGCTCAGGGCCAACCACCATACCAGGTCCTTCCGTTGCAGGTCCACCGGCGAACAGCATGATACGGCCTCCAGCGTTCTGGAAAGAAGACTCCATAAGGCCGACGGCTACACTAAGAGCTACACCAGTGCATCGGAGGCTACGGCGGTCATTTGCGACAGGCCAAGGATCCTTCTGGAGTCCCTCAAGGGCCTTTGTAAGTTGGAATTCGGCCTGTTGAACGGGCAGAAGGAATCGTGAGGCCGGGCCAGTGGGCATAGGGCGACCGGGCTGAGGCTGCATGCCTGGGCGTAGACCAGATGAAGAAAGCCCAAGCATTTCTTGAACCTGCTTGGCCGAGTATTCTTTGCTTCCTCTGAAAACATATGACTTGGCGCATTCCTCGTAGCCAATTTCGTGTACATGGGCCTTTCCACTGGTCAATAAAGGGTTCTCAAATGAGAGTCGGGCAAGTTACCATAGTTCCATAGGTAATGAGACCAACAAGGGCGTTCTCAGGAAGCAAGCTGAGGCTCATAACCAAAGACTCCTTCAAGGACGACAAGCTGTCGGCTTCCTGGCACATATCGACCACATAGAGGAAAATAGGAGGAGCAGGCGCGGGTCGAGACAATCGATACTCGATAGTTGTGTTGGCGGGATGAAGCTCAGGGGGGATAGCGTTGGCGGTGATATCTTTGTAGTGGGGAGGTAGTTGATTCCTTGAAAGACAGAAAGGGCAGATCCATACTCGGGCGCGGACATCAACCTGGCTAGATAAGAAGTTAGTATGATTGGATCGGGGCAAGCCTAGCCTAGTAGTGAGTGCGTACCAAAAAGGGTTCAAGACGGAGCGGCAAGGTTGCTTGCATGTCACGGGCTCGAAGTGTAGGAGAGGAGTATCCGGCTTCTCTTTGAGTGGTGTATAGAGAGCTCCAATGGGCACAACTAGTCTCGACGCTTCCTAGGAAAAGGTTAGACCAAAATTCTCCCACACATTCGTCTGTCTTACCATGCGAGAGCTTGGAAAAACGTTCCAACTCAAGCGAACACCATCGCGATCCTCCACCTCGCTCCATTGCTCCTTCAGAGCTTCAAAATCCATCGTGGCCATCGGGTGCCAATGGAGGGGCGCAGTCGTTAATTGGGATGTGATGCGCAGAAATGTGCGGGGCTGATATTGACCTCGGTTTCTTAGATTCAGAGGTCTGCTGGTGGAGGGGTATTTAAGCAGCAGCTGGCCAGAGATTCGTACGTAGTTGTCAACTTCGTGAGAAGACACGTCAGATCGATACTGCAAGGTGGTTCAGGCATGGTGGGGAGCTAACAAGGGAGTGGACAGCTTGGCTGCCCCGTTAGAGTGGTAAAGCTTGGTAGAGTAATAAAGACCAGAACAGCCACATGCAAGAACGTTCAGAGTTGTGGCGGGACAAGCCACACTCACACTGCAGGACCCCACAAGACATTTTATTGAGAAAATCATTCGACACTAGTACTTTTTAAGCATTATTGCATCACGCCTAAGGATTTGGCCTATTGCCAACCAACCCATTTCAGCTTTTTAAGTGCGCTCTTTTCTTGTGTTAGTTTACGTATTTTAGGTCTCTTTATTTTATTATGTCAACATTATCTTTACTTGTCACCTTTTTGCTATCATTTGCACTTTGAACGACTATTCATATACATTAGTTAAACCATACCATTCCGAATTCCTTCTCGAAGTTATAACCCCAAATTTCCCATGCATAGCCATGGTCAGATCCAAGGCATCAAAATCCACAACACGGCCAAACCCGGCCACGGCTTTCCCTGCAAACACTGAGGCAACGGTTGGCTCTCCCAACTCCTCACTATCGAGACCCATCTCTGGGCCAATCTCTGGCCCCACACCTGGCTATCTGGGCTTCACTAGTCATTCGACAGTCTTCAAGGAGACCGAACATAACTTATCATTACTTCATGTTAAGGGGCCTGAACAAAATGATGCCAGCACAACTCGTCAGACATGTCCAGTCCGCTTTCGCGATCTACCAGCGCCAATTCAACAGGCCTGCCTCTACGTTCTCGAAAACTTACTAACGAATCCGAATGAACAAATCACCCTTCACCACAATGATGGCGAGCGAAAGGGCTGGACTCATATCGCCGTCGTCAGCATTGTTCATGCGCTACAGAGAGCTTTTAAGGGGCCACATGGACGAAATGTAGAAGCCGTCGCCGAGCAAATCTGCAATAACACGGCCAGGGAATTACAAGATAATCACACCAGTGCAAGCGCATGGATGGACCAGTTTTGTGGTCCCAATATACGATGGGAGTCCCTCGGGTTGCTATTTGCATATCTAGAACGCATCTCAGATACTCTTGATGCAGTACAAGGCAATTATATTGCTTCGATCTCTTGGGAACGTTCCGCGCAGACTTCACTAGCATGTCTAGGTTACTGCATCGACATTTCACGCCATTTCAGTGAGGGCAATGACCTTCTGATGGACATCTGTCGTCGGAAGAGCACGCTAGCGTCAATAACAGCGGGGGACGCCAGTAAGTTCACGTCTATCAGTTCAAGCCCTCGGCTCTAAAAAAAAGAATCACCAGGCGCTTCCTGCTGGAATGCCCATGGATTGACAATATCTATGATGACCTTTTTGGGGGCACATGTACAGGAAACCAATGCACCATACAAACCCTCACTTTGTTCCGAAAACAAACGCCGTGTTTTTGCACAAATCTTCAACAGCGACAAGTTCACAGTGTCATTTACAGGACGCCCACCATTGATAAGTCGTCGTTATTGCTCAACACCTCTTCCTCTTGATCTTGCAGATGAGGCTCTGGTAGCAGATGAGAAAACCCTGATGGACGCTGTGCATAAATTGGATGCGAACGGCTGGAACACGGAGGGTAAGATATACCCAGCAACTCTAGTTCGCGCTCGAAGATTTATCGCGAACATTTTGGACGAGGTGATTGAGATTGCCCTCGACAGCACATCAACGGTGACTCTAGATCACCTACGGTGAGATCAATCTTCACAGCGAGTCATCATACTTGTTGACTTAAATAATAGAGATCTGTTATTTGGACGAACAAAAATTACTATTGGGACGAACAACTCACGTGACAGCCAAAATTTCCCCCTGACTGCAATTTTCTTCCTCCTTTTCCCTCCTCCACACACGAATTAACGTGTGTTCAAAAGCATAGCCCAAATCACAGTTGAAGTCATTGAAAATCGTCAAATTGAACATTTCGTATTATTAGATGAGCTAGTCGCTAGTCCGGAATGACGTTGATTGAATCCCTTGACCCGGGCGTTGAGGCAACGCTGTTCCTAGTTGTAGTGGCCCCTCCACGGCCTCTGACTTCTCGTCAAGCCCTCGATAAAGTTGACCGTAAAACCCTAGGGGAGTTTTTGGTGTAGATGATAGTGGAATAAATTTAGGAAGAAAGTATTCTTGAAAAGACTTGTCTTTTGTTGCAAATAATAATAAAGCTTCGTTAATTAGAGAGGATGTTGAGGTTATATTGGTATTGTGAACAGATTTGGGTTATGTTGATGAAAAGTTGAAGTTTGGCTCTATTATGAATAATTGGGGGGAAAGAAAACAGCACGTGACCCGGAATAGCAATATTCCGGTGGAAAAGTGGGTCTGTTCGTCCCAATAGTAATTTTTGTTCGTCCAAATAACAGATCTCAAATAATATAGGAACATAAAAGCACGTCAGCTTCGAATGATGGCAGAATTCCCTGCCTGCTTAGTTTTTGACTCCCAAGTCCTCTTCGATCACACACTTGACATCGAAGTTCTCTATGTAAGAATTTTGGTATATTTGGGGCATTTACAGAATCTATTTTTTGTAGAAAGGCTTCTTCTGAGAAACGGCGCGCCCGATGAAGGAAACTTGTTGCTCACAAGTTTCGAGATGGTCCAAATAACCGTCTTGTTTTGGAGTCATAAGGATGAATTCGTCGAAGCACGGCGAAATTTTGAGTGGCTGGTACATTACACTCGCATTAATCTCCTGTCTGCCTACTGACTGTCCTGCCAGCTCATGGCTTATGCGGCTCCCGGCGGAGGCATCCTTTGCCTTGAACTTTTACAACCCTCTTTCCGTGGTACTCACCCGAAGGACTCGCGGTTAAGTCGCTCTACCATAATCCAGCAACTCAGTCTGCTTGTCGGCTTCTTGGATTGGGTTCGCCCATCCGCACCAAATGCGGACCTGTGCGCGGACTGCAAGGCCATTATTCAACGGGTACTAGATCACCACCTAAACGCTCCCACCGGTAGCAACGGGGCACTTCAAAATTTGGGTTTGAATTTAACAGGTCCTCTGGACTTCAATTTTGACCTCCTCGATACTTTTGATTGGCTCCGCACAGATGTGGGATGGGGCGAGGGACAATACAACAACTCTGCGTTCGACCAAGAATCATGACAAGCCGATGCTAGCTTGAATACAGAACTGAAAAAAAAAAAAAAAAAAAAAAAAAACCCATAAGCAGGTCATTGAATAAGTCCTAAAAATATCGCGCGCACGAAGGCAATGTAGGGTAGGTGCACTTCTGCAATACCTAATTCTCCAGTATCTTGGGACTTTTTGCCATCGAATGAATATATCTAGTAAAATAATCATATTCGCGAGCGCATCAGTTTTAAAACTAAAAAATCCACGCTTAGATTTCACCGGTAAATGTTGTGGTGAGTTTTATGTGCTTGGTCAATGAGGGACCAAATCAGTGCGCCCCAGGATCAGAATCAGATGGCGCAGAATAAAGTCTGGGTTGTGTGCCTAGTTGAGACGAAGTCCGAGCCTGTGAACTACAGTAGTGATCTTTATCCCAGCATGGACTACTAACCTTTCGCAGCCACTCACATTTCAGAGATTGGGGTAGCACATAATATTGACAGAGACCATAATACTACTATAAGTAACCCGTCGCATACGGCTTAGATGAATGCGAGGCCACAGAATCCAGCTATACAGAGGACATAATTAATGAGCTAGCACAACAGCAAGAGCCCTGAGAATCCATCGCTCTCTTGGGTATTGATAGAGGAACATCATGCTGCAGCTTTTATCCGTATTTGTCGTAGCTTCAATCAAGTTATAGGCTATCTACTGCCAGGAATGAGCTGTTGTCTCGACTCACTTTCATTTCGGTTGTATGTTACCGGTTATTTACGGAAGCGCAAGTTTGTGCCGGATACACAGGCGCAAGTGAGGTCAATTTGTCCCACACTCCTTGTTCAAACCCCATGTTGATGGATCGGAAGGGCGGCCCGAAGCCATATCGATGACCACCAAGGGACTAAGAATTAGCGTGGTAGGACTCAAATCGTTTACAAGTCTGCAGATGCAAAGCATCATATCTTGAAGCGGGGTGTGGCCGGGATTGGGGGTCTCGGTGCTTCATGCTCCGTAGCCAACCGCAGCAGGGGCCTGGCCTTCGGTTCGGATAATCCGCAAAAGATCATTCATGTTGTTATGGTTAGAATAACCCCACCCAGTTCAAAATATGCGCCAAGAACCCTATCATTTACATGATCCGACACGGACTAGTTAACCGATGCTCAATGATGCGTGCACCATGTCTGTTAATTGATTGATGGAGTTTCCCTGATGAGCAGCGAGTAGTTTATTGCGGATGATCATGTTCCGTTACAGAGAATTTGAAGTCAAGGTTGAGATTGAGTATAAAGTTGACGGCATAGTATGGCCAATTGAAAATGTTGTCAATCACCAAATCACCATGATGAAGTCCATCATTGTTGCCCTCTCTTCCCTGCTTGGGCCTGTGTTGGCCCAATCACAGGCAGCACTATATGCTCAATGTGGTGGGTTTTCTTATACTGGACCAACACAGTGCGTTTCCGGTGCCGTTTGCCATTATTATAATGACTTCTACTCGCAATGCATACCGGGTAAGCAATCTTAAAAGCACTGTTATTACCATTCTGATGTATTCTACAGGAACAGATTCCTCAAGCTCCTCCACCAGGACCACTCTGCAGACTACCACTCGGTCTGCCACTGCCACTGCCACAACTCGGCCAACCAGCACTGAATTCCCTTCCACCAGTGGAACCAAGTTCGTAATTGACGGAAAAACTGGCTATTTTGCCGGCAGCAATTGCTATTGGTGCAGTTTCCTTCCTCTGCAGAGTGATGCCGAGTTGGTTATGAGCCACCTGGCCGAATCTGGACTGAAAATCTTACGAGTTTGGGGCTTCAACGATGTCAATACTAAGCCAACAGATGGAACCGTCTGGTTCCAGTATCTGTCTTCATCCGGGTCCGAGATTAACACTGGGAGCACAGGTCTTCAGCGTCTCGACTGGATTGTTCAAGCCGCAGAGAACCATGGCATCAAGCTCATCATCAATTTCGTCAACAACTGGGATGACTATGGAGGAATATCGGCATACGTAAATGCTTTCGGTGGCGACCATGCCGGATGGTATGTGAACGAGAAAGCGCAAGCGCAATATCGTACCTACATCAAAGCGGTGATGGACAGATACATCAGCTCGCCAGCAATCTTGGCCTGGGAACTGGCAAACGAGCCACGCTGTAAAGGTTGCGATACAAATGTCATTTTCGAATGGGCTACGGAAATCTCCGAGTACATCAAATCGATTGATCCAGCTCACTTGGTGACGTTGGGCGACGAGGGCTTTGGCCTCCCTGGAGACGGAAGCTACCCATACACATACTACGAGGGAGTGGACTGGGAGAAGATGCTGACGATCAAAACACTGGACTTTGCCACATTCCATCTCTACCCTACCTCTTGTGAGTCAAATTCATCAAGTTCTCTCGTTCTGGTGGGTTTTCTACTAACAACATGTCACTGTAGGGGGTGTCAGTACCGATTGGGGCAACGACTGGGTCAAAGCGCACGCAGCGCTCTGTGTTGAGGCCGGAGTCCCGTGCTTGTTCGAAGAGTGTAAGTGTTTTATTTAGCAAGGTGCGATTGCGAGCAAATAAGCTGACATAGAGACATAGACGGAATGACATACGACCAGTGCACAATTGAGAGTGCATGGCAGAAGACGTCTTTGGCAGCGAATGGGGTGGCTGGTGACTTGTTTTGGCAGTTCGGTGACACAATCAGCACCGGGCAGAGTCACAACGACGGAAATACCATCTACTTTGGTAGCGACACCTGGAAATGTCTGGTCACCGATCATGTCGCGGCCATTCCGTCCTAGATACTGGTGGCTGACAAGGAGATGTGCAGTGATGAGGACAGGCAATTGTAGATCATCTAGGACCTCTTTTTTTTTTCTTTTCATTGCAAATCAGATTTCTTAGATGCATGGGTGGTAGCCAGCCGTGTGATTGATTGTGTGTTGTCATGTGTTGAGCCTGCGCCTGCTGGCCTCGCGAATTGCTCGTTTAGGTAATTTAGGTACCTCGGTACGTACCCGGAACAATTGCGCGCCGAAAGATTGCGATCGCGATCAGGCTTTCAATTTCGTCATACTCCAGCATCATCCCACGAAACGCTTCTTTGCCTGGATTCCCAATTGCGCGAAAGCGTCTTGGCGTGCCATCATGGGATCAACTTCTTCAAAGGTCACACGAACAGCGGCTCGTAAATACCCAACTCGGGCCGGATCTGCGATTCCTTCGACCACGACACAGCGATCCCAACCCATCGCAAAAGCAAAAGCAAAAGCAAAAGCGGCATCTCGAGGTGATGGCTCAAAGGACGATGGTAGGCCAATTGGACCCATGACTACAAGAAAATAGCTGATTTTGGGGGGGGGATTAAGCAATCGTCGATGATGGGATGGATCCTGACTTTGCGTCATTCTCTAAGCGCCTTCACTCCATGGGTGTTGTAGATCCAAACCCAACCTACTCTCCTTCCTCCTCCGCGGCATCCAACTTGGGCCCTTCGGCACCCCTGGGGCCCTCATTCCCTCCCAGTCGAAGCAATCCGACCCTTTCCGCACTAGAGGCTCGACGAAGGCTACAGCAGCTGGCAGAAGAAGACTTTGAGGCCATGGGGCGCGCAAACTCTCAAGGAAGACGGTTCCTCGATATGCGCACCGTTGTGGATGCCATGAAGCTGCGTGGCCATGGCATTGCCGATAGGGATATTGAGTCCAGGCTTCGAATTCGCCATGGTGTATTAGAAAAGCTCGGTCGAAAAGATATTCTCTCTCATGTCACCAGTCCCAGCTAAGGAAAGAGGGGCGGATTTTTTTTAAAAAGAAAAATTCATTGATGTGTTTTTTTTGGCTATTAAAAAGGAGTGAAACAAGAGAGCAATGATATTACGCCCGTACATGTTCTCCTCGCTCCATTAATTATATACAAGACGCCAGAAAGCAGATCTGTCCAGTCACATTCACTCCAAAGCCCCTGCATGCTGTTCATTAAGTCGGGGGGGTAGTATCATTTTTAGTCCTTCATGTACCATCATTAAGTTGTTTACCAAGCAGCGTGTCCACCGTCGATGCGGAGGTCGCTGCCAGTCATGAAGCTGCTGGCGTCGCTCAGGAGGAAAACGGCGGCACCACGGTACTCGTTGGGGGTGCTGAGACGACCAAGCATGTTCTCGCTGGCCCATCGGGTCTTGCGCTCGGGGAACTCGACAAACAGGTTCTCAAGCATCTGGGTAAGAATGTAGCCAGGAGAGAGGGTGTTGACACGGATGCCGTACTGGCCCCATTCGGAAGCCAGGTTGCGGGCCAGCTGAACAACGGCAGCCTTGGAGGGGTTGTAAACCCTGTTGATCTGTTAGTGGGCGTGCAATTTTTAGCATCGAGGGTAAAGACTTACGGGGCGATCATGCCCTTGTTGGCAATGGTACCGCTCATGCTAGCAATCATGAGAATGCTACCGGGCTGCTTAAGGCGAACCATCTGGCGGGCGACGGCCTGAGCAGTCATGAAGCAGCCGGTGAAGTTGATGCTCATCATGCGATCGGTGTCCTCAGCAGTGTACTCGAGGGCGGGAGTCTCCTGGTTGATGCCGGCGGCGGCAATGAGACCGTCCAGTCGGTTGTTCTCGTTGGCAATGTCCTCGATGATCTTGTTGAGCTGAGCATTGTCGCGGACATCGACTTGGAAGTAGGTCAGGGAGGTGCCAAGCTCCTCGCGGGCACGCTGGGCAACCTTGGCAAAGTGGGAGTCGGACTCAGGCTCACCGAGACGGTCAAGGGCATAGACTAAGGAGGCAGATCAGTAAGCTTATTACCGGAAAGTATGTGAGAGTTGGGAGGCTAACCCTTGGCACCAGCCTCGAGACAGGCTTCGATCTGAACAAGGCCCAGACCACGAGCACCACCAGAGACAACAATGACCTTGCCCTTCAAGCTGAAGTCGGGAAGGAGGCTGCCAGCGGCAGCAGTGGCAGTCTGGCGAACGGGAGCCTGCTGCTGGGCTTCGGCCTTGGTGGAAGAGGCCTGTTGCTCGACGGTTCGGAGGGCGGGAGCAGACATTTTTGTGGTGGTGGTGGTGGTGGTGAAAAGGGCGTTGAAAGGGATAGAGAGGTTGGAGTTGGTGTTATTGAGGTTGAGGATGAGGTTGATTGGGTTGTTGTGATTGAGATTGGAGCTGAGTGAGTGATGAATTGGAACTTGATGGCGAGGAAGAGGGCTCTTTTATAAACAAAGCTTGCGGGTCGGTGGCCATTGTATCTGAGGTTCGGGGGCAGTGAGTGATAGCCGGAATCGAGAACGCCTGTGACTTTCCGGGGCACTCACTCCCACGATGGCACTCACACCTACACCTACACCTACACCTACACCAAGACGCACAAGCACAGGGACACACACACACTCAAACGCAATCACAAAGGTGTCACGAGGCCAGGCAAAGAGTGGACAGGAGGCGGCGGAGCGTAGCAAGCACCCATCAGAGAGAGGGTGGGCAGAGGGGCAGAGAGGTGGTTGCAACGAGCACTAGGACGCTATGGACGATGCCGACGAGGCTCGGATTTCCTTCATGAGTTAACTCAGGGCCGCCACGAGGGGTGTGCGATCGGCGTCCGGCCACCCCTTGGGACGACACACCTTGGCGGGCGCTTGGGCCAATGCGTGAACCTGGGCCTGTTCTCGGGAGGCGTCGCGTCGTCCCGCGGGGGGGCCTAGCTCTTCTGTTGCTTGTCAGAAGGCAAATCCCATGACCTTCGGATGGGATCTCTCTGTTTCGGTGAGAGTGTGGAGGTGAGAGGTAACAACGCGGAGATGCACCTGGGTGTGGTTGTGGGTGGGGGAGGGGGGGGCGTGAGTGAAGATGGGTGGTGGCACACTCAGACAGGCAGGCTGCACACACACACACACACACATGCATTCTTCTTCTTCTTTGCTCCCCAAAGCTCTGGATTTGGAATGGCCGGCATGTGGAGTTTGGGGTCGTGGCGCCTTGGCGGAAAAGCCAATCCTACACTACACTCTCTCACCCTCCTAGGATTATGGCTGGTACATTGTCACGATGGCTTCCCCACAGACAGACTGGGACATGGCCAGAACGCTGCCCGAGATGTGTTTCTTTTTTTGTTGAGCCCCGGATCATCTGGGGGAGATTGGGGAACGGTCCGCGCTCATCCACCGAAAGGGGGGAGGGGGCAATTCACAATTTGCCTTTTGCCCATCCATCTATCCATCCATCCATCCATCTACCTACCCTATCGGAGACTTCAACCGGAAATATGTGAGAGGGAGGAGGAGGAGGAGGAGGAGGAGGGGAGCGGAACGCGGGGAGGGGGAGCGCGAGAGAGAGGGGGAGGCAAAGTTGTCGACACATCTAAAGAGGGGTAAACAAAGTTGCGTGTGTGTGTGTGTGTGTGTGTCTGTGTTTGCCCGCGCATGCGCATCAAAAGATTACGGTTACATACGACACCCATCATGAGATGTTCGCAAAGAACCAGGCCTGCCCGGAAAGCAATAGCCGCGATGCTGCCCTGTGCCTGACGTGCGCTGCTGCTGCAGTGGGGGTTGCGACGGGCAAGCCGTGATGCCAGCGAATTGGCCGCTGTGATTGGCAAGGCCGGGACGGTTGTCGCAAAGCGGTTTTTTGCCTTGGGTCAGCCCCATGTCGAGACTGTTGGCAAATCTGGTCGTTGAAATCACTGGCAGATGGACATGGGTTCAATTCCTGGCGGACTGGAGAAGCTATCAACATTATCCATCCGTATGCCGTTTCGCGCCTCCCAAAAAACCCTCCCCAATCGACACCTCGACTTGTAGGCGTCACACATGACGTTGAAAAAAACATCCAAGTTGTCATATTTCCCATATGCCAGGGGACATGACTACTCTTCATTGATCGCTCCCGACAAGCTGGGAGATTGGCGTCCCTCTGGCAGCGATCGGCAACGTCGGGGCATAGCCGCCCAGGCCCCGGGCATCGTTGGGCAACAAAACGTCCACATGACATTGGACGACAGCAGGGGTGGCACCGCTTGGATTCGCCTCCCCCCACAGGTTTCGGGGCCGACGGAGGAAGAAAAAGAAGCTTGGGTGTGCGTGTGCGTGTGTCTGGTCTCCTCTCCCTCAGCAGATCAGACAATCCCAGTACGTGCATGCAGGACGTGCAAGCCCAAGGACGACGCGACGCTTCTTTTTTTTCTTCGACCACCTTGTTGTGGAGCACGCTTCCCCCGTATCTACCGAAGCTCGGACCCAGAAAGCAACGTGCCTTGATTAGTCCCGAATAGGAAATCCCGGAGACGGTGTCATGGTTCATCCATCACTTGCTTTTTACTGTTTTTTTTTATCCTTCTGGTGCATGGTCTGGGCCAGAGTCTGGAAGCATGCTCGAGCCCGCCCCCTCGGCTTGCGGCATCGGCCGATGTAGGTAGCAGCAGGCCTTGCTCTGACAACTCGACTAGGCGGCGGCGGCTGCTGCTGCTGCTGCTGCTGCTGCTGTCTTCGGTTATCTCTTTTGGTTGGTGTTTATTTTGGGTGCCTTGCATGTTCAGGTGAGCAGCAGAAATTGTCAGCCGAATTGCAAGAGTCTCCACGGTGCCAGTTTCTTCAAGTCTTGTGATACACATCGCCCTGGCCCGTGAGACCTCGTTTGTTATGCACACGTCCATTCGCTTGATGCTAATAATAATACTTGCTATTCAATTTCTTTGATGAGCGTGCCGTTGCGCGCCCGGCATTCTTAATTGCCAATTAATTGGTTTTCATTTGCGCAATTCATAACAAGCCGCACTGCCAATAAACACCATGCTACATACCCTACCGCACAAGGTCGGTCAGCCCGGAGGCAAAACCGAGTCTCACCTCCAGATCCACAATTGCTCGCCCATCAACCATCCCTTCCTCACATGACCTTTCAAAATCTGCAAGCTGCCTCCATAGGGCCAGATGTGTCAGCCGGGTAATATTCAACCTAGAAAATAAAGCCCACTCTACTGGACCTGAGCGTCTCCTCGCCAGTGGCTGGACCCTGAAAACCCCTTTCCCACGTGGCGATCACACATTAGGCCCAAAGGCGTATGCCGTCGTGCTCTACGCAAGGTTCCGGTCTCGGTCTGTTTTAATTACATGCTCCTTGACCCATCGTGAACCAGATCAGATGAACAGAAAAGACCCGAAAAAAAATTTCCCTATGGAGATCGCCACCAATGCTCCCAAAACATGCCACGGAACGGAATGCACCAAAGCAAAACACCCCAAGCCATCCCACATTTCTTCCTTCTCCTATTCACATGATACCGATGCATATGGCGGTCAGTCATTGAGATTACGACTTCTCAATCCACTGAAACACGGTCACGGCCGTCGTGTAGACCATAGCGATCAAACCAACTATCATGAGAACAATGTCCAGTTGCCTGACCCATTGTTTCTCCGCCACGCCCTTGTAATGCAGATAGGCCGGATAGATGTAAACCAAGGGAACACATGCAAAACTGCCAATCAATGCAACAAATTTATCCAAGTCACTTGCGCCAACCATGCTAACCCCCACGCACACCCCCACGATGGCTGTCCTCAAAGCATTCTTCTTCCATTTGATGGCCGCGCTCTTCTTCCCCGTCGCCTGCTCCCCGAAAACAGACGTTTCAATAATGCGCACGGCCGGGAATAACTGGACTGGGTTGCCTGCAAGCACAGCCAGCGAGTACAGGAATTGCACCGCATTGACGACAGGTGAGTCCTGAGGATAGTTGGAGATGATCTGAATCTTTGTGTCCTCGCCAAAGGTTGCATAGCACAACGCTCCAACAGAGGTGAAGATGATGGTGATGATAAACATGACCAAGTACAGCAGGTTGCTGAATTGCTCTGGCTTCTTCATGCTCGACTGGATTGGCAAGATGAGCCCAATGCCTTCAAATGTGAAAATGGCCGAGCCAATTGTTAGCGTGTAGTCCGAAGGGTTGAACATTCTGACCGTGGGCTCCATTCCATCTCGAGCAAGCGCAGCAATATCGTAGTACCAGATGTACGTGATGCCAATCAAAATAAAGACGTCGGCCAGGAGGGCCACGGGTCCCAATTTGGAAATATTACGGATCAAGGCCAAGGGTATGAAGAGGACGAGCTGCAGGGCAATGAGGGCCGGCACACCCAACGCCAAGGCATCCCTACCTTTGGTCACAGCGTTGAGGAAGGACCAGAGGTTCTCGGCCGTGAAGATCAGGCCAGCGCAAACGAAGCCAAGCTGGGAAATGGCAATCGACGCCAGGATGAGACTGCGGAACCGGGGTCCGACAATGGCAGCGCCAAGCTCTCCGTAGCCCCCACCGTACCTCTCGCGGCAGTCGAGGAGCAGGCGAAAGCAGCCGCAGTTGACGAGGGATAGAACAAGCAAAGTGAGAGACGAGAAGAGAATTCCGCCGTTGCGAAAGGCCTTTGGCAAAAACATGATGCCGGTTCCAATGAATGCCTTGATTAGAGTAAAAAAAGTCTTGGTCGTAGAAGCATCGCCAGTCTTCAATGCCCGCTTGGTGCTCTTGGTGCGACCGAGAAGTGGCCTGAGCTCGGGTTGCCGCTGTTCAGCCTCAACATCTTGGCTGTCGTCAATGGCGGACTCGTCTTCGCTGTCGGTGTCCTCGAGATCCTCTCCGGCAAAGCTGCCGTAGAGGTCGAGGAAGTCGACAAAGTTCCTGGCGACGGCTGTATAGCCACTCGTGCTGCGTCTGTGCCGGGCCCGCCGCCGCAGATAATGCCGTCGAAAGCCGCCCGGCTCGCGCTGTTGAGGGTACGACATGTCGCCGTGATCGCTCAAGGGCGGTGGTGAATGGTGGGAAAACGTTGCGGATCGTCGCATGGAACCGGCGCGGGCCTTGATTCTGAAAATGTCGCGGTGCATGTCGCCTCCCTGAAGCCTGAGGGACGACTCGACCGGGTCGGCGTTGGAGGCCTGGTCGATGCTGAGGCCGGAGGCGGACGGGGCCAGCGCCTGGTCCGGACCGAGAAGGCTGGCTTCGGGGTCTGCAGAGTATCCATCGGGGAGGTGCCGGTCGAGGATTTCGGCCTGTCGCTTGCTGTGCTGGCTACCAGCAGGACTGCCCGGCATGAAATTGTCGAGTGCGTCATTCATCTTGTTGGTCGGAAAGCGAGTGGGAATTTTAAACGAAGGCTGGGCGTGGTTGCGCGGACGGAAGAGACTGATGCCGGGGCGATGCTAGCCATAGAGCGCAGGTAATGATTCCCAAGGTCCACCGCAGAGTGTCGCAGGAAAGAGGGAGGCCATTCAAAAACGAGGACAGAGAGAGGTGGACGAGGAGGAGTCGGGTTCAAAAGAATGGCCTTGTTACACCAAAAGGTTAGGCGGAGCTTGGACGGAGTAAGCCTGTCGGTACAACCGGCCTAGTGTCGCTAGTGACGTTCATGTTCAGATCGTGGCCCCACAACTTCCGGCTCGCCTCTCGCCATTGCCACTTCAGAGTTTTCATATGGATACCGAGCGGTGCCAATTATTGGCGAGGAAAAGCCTGGAAGCCTAAATTCAATATGTTTTTCCCATAGAAAAAAACCTCCAAGAAAAAGCTCTAAATTGGTTTCGTTTTGCCTTTGGTTACTCTGCGCCAATGGCCCGAAAGGAGACTCTTACCAATGTTGTTGCTTTTACAGTCTCACCGCCCAACCGAACAATCGTCCCATGGCACGTGAGTGAGTTGACAAATGAGGTACGACTACCACCCAAATGTATGTAGATGACTCGATCAGGCCCTGTTGGCCCGAGCATGGCCCGGTTCACGTATTAACGAATGTAACTGTAATGGGGGTTTGGATGTAATTATTTGTCCATGGCCTTGATTTGACACATGAGGGGTCGGGTTCTCTGCGTGCACAGTGTCATTGTGCATGTTGAGGCGCCAGCCCTACATATGCATGTGCATCAAAACAACCCGAGCCATCACTTTTCCGGCACCTTCTCCATCGTGCGTGGAGTTTCAATACCGAATGTCTTAATTATCGATTAAAAAGGGGGAGAAAAAGAAGAAGAAGGCCAATGGGAATCAAAAGCTACGGCCATTGCTCAATCCTGGTTGGCGTGCGAAAAAAAAAAAAAACATGAAATAAGTAAATCATAAGCAGGTTCAGGGTAGTACCCGTTTCATTGGAACCTATCCATTGATGAATCTCATCAAGACTACAGGCACAGGCACACTCAAAAGCGTCCGTGTCGCCCACCGTGCATGCAGCTCATGCGATTGACTGACGTCAGAGCCGCATTAACCGCACACTCAGTCGCGCTACAGCCCTTTTGCGACCATGACTTGAGATTTCGGTTGTAGCTCTGGAGACGGGTCAAATGCACCGAAACCATACGCGAAAATAAAGCTATAATTAGTTTCCAGCGCAAGGCCCTAAAAACCTTTCTGTAGGTGGTTATGCCCCGAGGACAATCAACAGTGGTTAACTCAATTGACCGACCAACAACATCTCTCTTGCTGTGTTGACGTTTTCGGTGGCTGGTGTCTGGGGCTTGGCGCTAATGCGGATTGCGGGACGCGGTGGGCTCGGTGACGCTCAGTGCATGACCGCAAGTAACGTAAAGCAGGGTTCGGGTGAGACGGCCACCGTCTTTAACCGCTCTTTGTAGTATTCCTGTGTCTGTTTTTTATTTTTATTTTTTTATTTTTTTTTATTTTTTTTGGTGGAAAGTCACAGTCTGCTTGATCATGCTTCTGGATTCTGCGACTAGGGTCTCGACTTTTAGTTAGTTCCCAACTAAACGCATATCTATCCATGCCTCTGTGAATGCGGAGATGCTGGTTTGGTACGTGGGATGAGAGGAGCAGCACTCTTGGACGTCGCACCCCCCCGCATTGTGGATTTGTGGCGTCTCACCAAAAATCGTTCAAGGCTCTTTTCTCATCCCCAAAATGAGCACATTCACTCAGTCTTGGCAAAAAGAAATTTCCTCTGATAGGAAGGATGGCTGTACTGACACAGGGAAATTATTTATCACATCACCCACGTATGTGTCAACTCTTGGCTTCGTTTTTTGCCATGCGAATCCAAATTCGGTTAGCTTTAACATTTCATAACACCCACCACCAAGCCCCATCTTGGGGAAGTGGGCTACTCGCAATATGCAGTACATGGTGGATCTTCTATTGGAGCTTTGATGTAGACCAAGAGAAAAATGGTTCTATATTCTATTCGTTTTCTAAAGATCGGTAGTATATGCACAATGATGAAGTAAGAGATGTTGTCAAGGAGAAGCCTTCTCCTAAATGTTTTGGAGCTGGTCAACCCATTGAAAAAAAAATTGTCTACTTTTAGGAAACACGATGGTACCATTAATCTGGTAGACCGACGAAAAATGGACCGTAAACTTGTTCTAATTCGACTCGTAATGGGCAACGTAACCGACTTCCATCATGCTGCCGCTCCCTCCCCAGGTGTTTGAATTCGGAGGACCGGGCTATAGTAATCATATTAGCACCCATCTTATATCAAAGACTCTACTGAATGCACCTACCCAAAACCCGCCAACGGCAACGTTGAAAATGAGAAACATTGGGTCTTCGCAAAGAGTCTTCCACACAACGGCATTTCCAATCTGCGAGCCTGTCATGGTGTTGAATTTCCTACCATCCATGTACCACGTAACTGACTGACTCCTAAAGTTGGAGCTCTTGCGGTTGAACTCGACGCGCCAAACGTGAAATCTGCTGTCACGAATAGGAGCGGTATTGGCGATTCCAGTGTCTTCATTACAAATGCCCCCGGGAGTTTTATGGCAGTGTGCAACACCGTAGCCAACGCTCTGTCCGTTGATATTTTCCATAATGTCGATCTCTCCACAGGCAGGCCATTTTATCCCATGGCGGTAGGAGTATCCGATTGCCCAGAAGGCAGGCCAAATACCCTGCTTGTGATATGAAGAGCTTCCACCAAGCCGGAGGGAAGCTTCAACTCTAGTGATCTTCCCCCTTGCTGGTTTGACGACGTATTTACTCTCGATCCGAGCTGATGTCCATCCCCCCGGAGCCGAGTTGTCTCTCTGAGGAATAAGCTGAACAGTGCCAAGGCCACTGATTCGGAGATTGCGCCTATTGGAAGTGTATCGTTGATATTCATTATTGTAATTATTGTCACTGGTAATGATGCTCCAAGAACTGCTGTCAGGCAAGCTATCGGCGCTCCCGTGAAAACTCGACGACCATATTCGCTTGTAGCCGTTGTAGGATGGTGCTTGCCATGCAAACCCAAACGTTAGAAAACACAAAAAGACAGTGAGAACCGAGTGGTAAGACATATCCAAAGCCGAGCGCCTCTGATACTGAACTGAAAAAAAGGAGGGGAGTTACTTACTAAGCCTCGAACGGGACACGCTCTATTTTATAAGCCCAAATGCCGCCCTTCGCGAGCTTTTGAGTCTCGACTTCGCTTCCATGCAAGTAATTGAGGCGTCTCCGAAAATGGACCGTGGCGTGCCGGCTGTATGGTCTTCCGTGAGACAGTAGCTGAGTTGTGCAAAGAGCACGATTAAATCTAGAAACCGCTCGAAATTAGATACTGAGACAATGTGCACTCTTCTATCGAATCATGAACTGATGAATTATACACTTTCCCACCAGACATGTAAGCCGTCAACAAGCCCCACATGAGCATACCTCAAGGCTTCGTCTAATGGCACTTGTTATTTAAATAGAATTCCGGTCAAACTCGCTTATGTCGCATTGCTTGGAATTGAACTTGTTGATATTTTGAGAGCGCGTGCTGTAAATGAAGCATATAATATGCTTTATTCCAGCACTCCTTATGGCTCTAATGATTTAATCTTCGCCATGCTCGGTCGCATTTGTGTAGTTTAATACATGAACGAGACCCAGATATTACATGGCGACCCCAGAGTTCTCAAGTAATTAATTGCTTCATTTTGCTTTGGAAATTGCTGTGGGATATGTAAATGGAAAGTTTGCATCACTGCCATTGGTGGGGGCTTAAGGCATCGAAGTCAAACCGTAGTTAACACATCGAAAACCAAACAATATGAGCTGCCAAGCTCGAACTGTAGATTTTAATAGATTAAAGTGATTTTTCATGATGCCTACAATATCAAGTGAGATTATTCATACTATTTCGCGCAAGAACTAAGGGCGGCGATGGACAGGCAGAATTTTAGTATTTTTAAGTATGAAATAGAAATAATTTTCTAGCGGACTGTTTTTCATGATTCATGTTTTCTCGGTATGCTACAATTGTGTGAAACATCACTGTCGTCGTTTTGGTAGGGCTGTAGTCCAGCTGCTCTGGAATGTTTGGGGGGATAGAATCGGTCAACGCAAGCTGGATCGGGGAATGGAGTAAGATTTGGGCAAATGAATCATATTAAAAGCGCGCTCTTCACACATCTAGAAACGCGTTGATAAGATACATTTCTAATAACTGAACATAAATATGCCTTAACCGCATAGGAAATGGCACACAGACAATGTATCTCTTGGAAGATTGTACCTCAGTGGATTTTCCATCTTTGATGCCGTATAGCTCAGCCGCCTCAAAATAAAGGGGTTTCCAAGCTAAGAAAAGATGAGTATAATGTTAGAAACGGACGATTTGATTTATTTAAACAATACTTGATTTTATAGAGAAACAGTGAATGTGTTGTCGAGGAACTCCTTCCTCCTATCATTCCAAGAAGTCCTCTGCATACTCCTCATACTCATCCATAAACTCTTGAATGTTGAACTTGTCCTGTATCCCCTTGTCCGCTAGAATGATCTCACCAGCCTCAACATACCCCTTCCTGAAAGCCTTGAACAGCCCATGGCTTTTACGATAGTGGGGGATGAAGCACTGGTTGTCTCCTGTGACCATGGCTCCTTTGAATCCTTGATAGACCATATAGTCCTCTTGCTCCAAGTCAACCTCATTACATTGTCCGAAGTCAAGAAGATAAAGGTGCACTTCTCGATGTTGAAAGCTCGGCTTGTCTGGATTCTGTGTCGCAGATGTACCAAGAACAAACTCGACATCATCGCCGTTCACACCCGCACCCCAATGCATGACAGAATATGCCTTTCCCATTTCGTAGGCCATTTCATGGAGCACCAACTCAAAATTCTCCATGGCATCCAAACATAATGGAAAATTGCGCAGAGTAAATTTTTCCGGGGAGAATCGGGTTTCTTTCTTTCCCAAATAAATGCGAACAAGACAGTGTTTGTTTGTAGTAGTATTCAGAACGGTCTCGATGGCGGACTTGTCGACTGAGCCTGATGATCGAGGGTAAAAGGTGGTAGCGAGGGCTTTTCGGACAACCTTGGGCATTGGGAGAATGCGCTCCATTCGAACCATGTCGGTCTTGACGCGGTAAGTTTCGGGTAGATTGGCTGAAATTTGATTCCAGAGGTGATCGTCGGTCTTGGGAACGAAGTCAAACAGTTTCGGGACGCGGACGCAAGGCTTGAGCACGTCCTCATACCGTTTAAATGCAGCCCAAACCTTTTCATGGAGCATGAATTCATGCTTCAGGTTTGACCGAAGAATGTCATTCCCTGGTTTCTCCTTCTTGATCGCATGGGAGCGTCCGATTTGCTCAAAGATCGTAGCCTGGAGTCCTTCTCCGATCTGAACCGCAGTCTGGAGTTCGGGGTGGGAGGCACCATCTTGGAAAAGTTGGGCATAGGACGACGTGGTAGAAACGACGGATCTGACCATCAAGGATTGACTAAGAATGGTGCTATCAGGGAGTTTCTCGAGCTCGGTAGCGGCGAGGTAACGGAGGGCTAATTTCGCATCGTCAACCGTTGAGGACGGCATGGAATAGGCGTCCTCGTCTGAAACGTTTAGCTGGCGCCGCGATGATGCCATGATGGTAAAGGTTGGTAAAGGTTGGTAAAGGCTGGTAAAGGCTGGTAAAGGCTGGTTGGCTGGTCAAAAAAAAAAAAAGACTACGATAAAGTCAAAAGTGGAAGTGAGATGTGAGAAGAGAAAGAGGAAAAGAGAAAACAAGACTGGGGAGCTTGTCCATTAAATAACCCGTGAATCATGCACCTGATGGCAGCCATAGCCATCTGGTTCGTTCTATCAGGGTTGCGTTTGCAAGAGCGACCTTCGACCTTCGGCATTCATTGACATGACCACCTTATTCACACTGGGACACTTGTTCGTACCACTCAAAGAAAGAACTTTCATTGAGAGGCAGGCAGAACAACCTTGATACGATTTTATAGACTTTAATCGACAACTTTGTTAGGCTCAACCCACGATTAAAAATACGAGACTAAGCATTCATGGATACGACAAGATAAATCGACAGAACATGTTTAGCAAATAATTTGTCTTTATAACCGTATTATTCACCTTTGTCTTTTTGGTTTTAGTCCCAATATATTAAATACCACACGGTGCTCGATGGACATTGTGTTGGATGATATGGAGGATGTGCATTGAGATTCAACAGTCTTGACGAGGGAAGCCATCTTAAGTACGGCGATCTAAGTTTTCATAAGGGCCTCAAGATTGTACCGTGTAGAGGATTAAGTTGATTGTTTCTTGGTCGGACAAATTGTTAAGCACGGTCTTTTATCACGTTAAACTTAGAAAACGGCAAAGAGGCCGCTATGTATGTTTAGCTCATGGCACATAATTGTTGGTGGATATGCCGGGCCTAGCTCCATACTTGCCAAGAGTCCAGACGACAAGGACCTAGAGAGCCATGGCATACATATGAAGACAGTGGCAAGCTAGGATTGCCTAAACCTGCGCTTGATGGATTTTTTTTTTATCGCCAATCATTTTTTAGTCTCCTGTTTAGTGGGTGGCTTTTATTCAACTACTGTCTTGGCTGCTACGTTTTCCTTTGCAAGAGGCCGCACTGAGGATGTGGTGGGGCCACTAACAGGGCTGTGTCTCAGCCGCGATAGGTCTCTTCGGTCGCTAGCTCCTGAAAATTCGCAACTGATCAAGTTACTGCCTGCCAAGACGGGCCTCGACCCAGCGGTGGTAGTTCAGCCGTAACTCAGCTATGCCTCAGCCACCGCCGTGGGCTGAATCGCGACATGACTGCATGCATTGGATTAGCCTCAACTCATCATGGAGCACGTAGAATAATAATTGGAACCCTCCCCTTTCATTGCATCTCTGTTTTGTCGTAAGCTCTCATCCGTATCCTCCTAATCAGCTCAGTCAATTTCCCCGACACCTAAATTTATCACTGCGGCGCCAACCACCAACCTCGAATCGCTCCTAATTGAGTACATCAACAGCGTCTTCTCCCACGTCGACGAGGAGCAGACTATCCAAAACACCCTGCTCGTGTCTCCATACTCCAATCAACTTACTGCCATGCGTGTAATAAACACCACAGTCCGCATCACCTCCGAGTCCCTGACCAAGTTCGAAGAGTTTTGCGACCGTCCCGTTCTCGAAAAATCGAGTATCAATGTTACCATTGTCCTCTCCTACTATGACGTGAACTTGGCCGATGACTTGGCTCACTTCATGGAAGATTGCGATTCGGTGTTGTTCAAGCATCTCGAGATACTGGAACGCATGAGTTTTGCAAGAATCCGTCGCAAAGAGCAAGGACAGCTGTGGCCGGGGGATTTGGAGAACGAGCAACTCGAGCAACGCCTATGGGAGGTCGTCAATGATGGTCAATTTGCCAAGGTTGCTAAAGAAGGCTTTGACCAATCATCAGCCACGCCATTTCAGAAACTTGCCCTGCGAATTCATGCCATGTATAAGCACCGCTGCGAAGACCAACAAGAAGTTCGGAAAGACAACAATCACATCAGCCGGCTGTGTGCTGCTCTGAGCAAGCTCACTGGCCTCCAGGAGTTGTATTTCTTGGATGATCCATATCATGAGCAGGAGAAACTGGAACCTGCTAACTTTGATGATCTTGAGCTTGGACTTGAACGTGACTTCTTGCAGTATTTCGATGCTTCCCTCTTGCCATCCAAGTGGTGCGGTACTTACACCACCGCCTATACCACCGCACCGCCCTTTGAGATGCTGGGCGAGCTTTGCTCTCAGCTCGGCCAGCGCGGGGTGCGACCTGCATCGATAAGGATGGACTTGAACGCTCCCGCAGATCTTCGCCCTATGGAGCTATCTCCCAATCAACGGTCGGGAATGGAGGAGTTTGTTTCTAAAGCAAGCAAACTCAGATTTACTATTGATAGCTGGGCACGGAGAGGCTCTCTAGCTGAAAATAACGATCGGCCTAAGGATGAAATGCTAGCGCTGTGCTCCCTCACACGTCCTTACTTCAGCGCACCCGGTCTAGTATATCTCCATGTTGGTTTTAACGACTACCCCCGTTTCGGAGAAGAGCCTAATGTTAGTTTATCTGACATTCTGCCAATAGAGCAGTCCTGGCCACGGCTGGGTTCCCTGGTGCTGGAATACCAGCCCGCTACCCTGGATGACCTCAGGGTAATCGTTGCATCGCAGCGGAGCACTATCAGTCGCTTCAAATGGGACTGCGGTTGGCTCCTGACTGGTGGTTGGGACCAAGCTCTCGAGGTGCTGCGGGGATTTGCCAAGGTCAAGACATTTAGCCTGAACAATCCTCGGGGTGAGCGGTACGGGGATGGAAATCGATTTGATGTTGCTGTACCGTCCAAAAACATCGAGAGCTACATTTTCAAGAGGTTGCGTGTCAATCCCCTGGGTCCTTGGGAACCAACCGACAAATAGCGACTGTTTATAATTTCAATACAAATATGTCCTTGTGTAACGGTTGTGTTGGACCACTGTACCACGGGCAAAAAAAAAAAAAAATAGGGCAATGATTGCTATTGCGGCAATTACTGCAGCACGTAACAGCGCCCGAGAGCCCTGTACGAGTGACCAGGTCGCAACACCTCAAGTGCGCGAAAGCTCCAATAGGATCACGGGAGTAAGATTGATTAAATGAGAGGGCATTGAATCAATGTACTCTAAACTGTTACCCATTGGCATTGTAGAGAATTGGTATAATAATGTTATTACTTGAAGGGATCTAACGGTGCTTAGGGTACAACCGTGACTTTGGCTGCCTTCAGAGTCCCTGTGGATACCGTAAAATTTATCTCAGAATCATGTCCGATCAGGGCCTTAGTTGCTGAAAGTTCAACTAAGCTAGGGCCACATTAACATGGGGTGAGTTGCTACTATTGGAGCTGAATGACACTAGGAGGTCGGCTGATGGCACCAAATATCGAGGTGGCTGAAAATTCAATTAATTAAGGGGTAGTCAACAAGCAAGGAGCCATATTCTTCCGCAACCGATGTTTCTTGACCACAGCCTCGGGTTAGTTGTAGGCCTTCAATGATGAGAGTGGTAAGACGTGTGTCGCACGTTTGAAGGAAGACTTAGTTGTTTCAACGTCTTTACTCACGATACGAAACTACTGGTAAATTTCCACCAGAAGAACGCTGAGTCTAGGTTTAAGGTTTCATCATGACCGGAATCGAAAATCTTCCAACGGAAGTTATCTGCTTGATTGCGGAGATGTGTACGTTTGGTGTGCAACCAGCAAAGGGAAAACTCCCTTCCTCGTACGCTGTTTTTCATGCCCACCTTGCACGAACGAGTCGCCATTTTCACGAAATTCTCAACCGAACATTATATAAACGCAATATAATTCATGATGCGCCATTGGACTCTTGCGTATTATGGGCGGCACAACAAGGTCGTCTGGAGACACTGCAGATCGCCCACAAGTATGGGGCGAGCTTGGACATTAATGGCACAAGAACAGAACAAGACTTGTATAACAGCATATATGACATTCCTGGTCGCCTGAGATTTATAGCAACGCCACTTCACCTTGCCATTCAAAACGGCCATCGCCACATCTTGGAGTTTTTGCTCGCCAACGGCGCCAATGTTCATGTCCCTTCGCGCCTGTTTTGCTCGAGTAAGAAGGTTTGCCAACATAGCGAAGACTGCCCTGCCTTTCCGTATGCGCTTCACATAGCTTTGGTTCACCAAACTGAGGTTGATGATGCGGCAGCTGTGTTGATCAAAGCTGGTGCATATTTAATGGCAAAAGATCAGATCGCATTCTCTATCGCTGCGGAAAATGGCCACGATGATTTGATTGAGCCATTTCTTGACCTGAAAGAGCCATTGACAACAGCGGCTGCACTTCGCCATGCGATCAAAATGGAAGACCTCATCATTTTCCGACGCATATTAGAACGGTCCGAACTGAATGCCGCGACTCCAGATGACAAAGGCCAGACGGCTCTCCATTTTGCTGCAATGACGGGAAATGTTCTTTTTGTGGAACCTTTACTCGACAGACCAGAAGTTGTTCCTGGCGCTGCAAATGAGCAAGGCGCTCCGGCATTGCATCTTGCCGCAGAGAAGGGTGATTTGGCAACTTTTAAGCTTCTACTTCAGCGCTCCAACGTCAAATTAGCGGCAACCGACCATAACGGTTCGACCCCACTGCACTATGCAGCCTCGAATGGGAAAATTGACATTGTCAAGTATGTCCTAGAAATGGATGCTGATGGGGGGATCAAAAACTCAAAAGGGCAAACGCCATTCCATTTGGCTTCTGGCAGTCAAAAGCAAGGCATGGTGGCTCTTTTTCTCCAGCATGGCAATGTCAATGTTTCTGACTTGGATGCTGATGGCCGTACTGCACTGCATTACGTCTGTAAAACCCAACAAAGTCCAGAAATCATGATTCCATGCATTGAACAGCTAGTCGATGCGGGAGTTCCTGTCAACGCATTGGCAACAGATGGCACCTGTCTATTCTACGCTGTCAAACATCAAAATTTTGATTCAGCTTTGACCTTGCTTCGTCTTGATGCTGATCCTCTGCTGTGGCAGGCCGATTCTTTTCAGTGGACGATACTCCACCATTGTCTCTACCGACCTGGACCAAAGCAGACGGAGCTAGCTAGAGAGCTGATTGCAAGTGGTGTTGACGTGGATACAACGACGGATTACGAAAACGAAAATGGAGAGAGAGACCCACGATACGATGTAGAGAGCTGTGGAAGCCCACTCTTTTTTGCAACTGTTTTTTCCGAGAATATTGATTGCATGCGGCTTTTGCTTGAGGCTGGTGCCGATGCCGACTTTGCTATTGTTTTCTCTGGTTGGTACTCAGACGAAGATCTTCAGGAAGGAGAGCAGCAATCCTTCCTCTCTGCCTTTTTCCGTCACGTGTTCAAAACCGTCTGTGTCGGAGATGATGATGTGAAAAAGGTGGAGGAGCGTGTATCCTTGCTGTTGCAGCACGGCTCGACCTTGGAACTGGAGGAGGGAAGAACGCCCCTGGAATGGGGCTGTGAGGCCGCAACTCAATATGGCTCATTCGGGCTCTTGAAATTCCTCCTCGAGAATGCATCTAGCAGCAATATTTCTGCGAGATATCTGGTGCGGCTAATTAACACACATAGAAAAGAAGCAGAGGACCTGGAACATGCCACGGAAGTCGTCCAGATTCTCGTAAATTTCAGGAAGAGGGTATTCCCAGAAGTCGACGATCTTATTTTGGACGAAGACACCGAAGAAGAAGAAGAAGACGAAGAAAGCGACGAGGAAGACGAAGGCACCGAAGAAGAAGACGAAGAAGGCGACGAGGAACAAGAAAGTGTTGAAGAGGCGGAATCTCATTAGAGCCATCATTAAGTGGCCAAGTCATTATGCTTAGACTGTGGTGGTTGGTGTCTCGTCAAGATAGTGAGTGGGTGTAGACAAAATGTAAAATAGCCTTTTAAGATTTTCAAATTTCCAACAAATGGCCTCTTCATGATGAAGCGAGTTTTAGATTTGATTTGGATTGGATGAGCTCTTGGTCAGATCACGACTAGACGAGGAGACGGGCCCGTTGAAATGTGTTTTGAGATGGATCGAGCGCGTCAACCAGTAATTACGGTCTCGGATCTACTCACTTCTCGTGTCAATCGCTCAAATATCTCTCTAATCGGCACTGTCCTCGCTGCATCATTTTTTCTTTCTTTTTTTTTTTTTTTTTTTAAGTCCGCCTTGTAATCTAATCTGGGACTGGCCTGCTGCGAAGCGGGTTGATTCTTGGACACGGAGTCCCTGTTTTTCCTCTTGAACCTACATTAGTTCAATCAAGTGGTGTAGATGCAAGTTAGCAAAGCCTTGGCCAATATTTCACTAACGCATCATGAATATTGGTTGGTTGGGAATAGCCAAATTTGAGATGAGATGTCATCTATCTGGAGCTTGGATGTGGGGATTGCCAAGATATATTCGGAATTGCCAGAGATCCGGCCACGGTAGCGGTAGTTTTATGCTCAGGTGCATGTGCGTTCCCGGCCAACCCCGTGGGGAGGAATAGGCCACTGTGAATGGCTCGGATGGTAGCTTTGGCCCCGTTCGGATGGCCTGCCGGCCGCGAGCATCGCAGCTGGCTTGTGTAACAAACCCCGGAATTCCCGTTCCCCAGGCAGGCCTGTGCACTTCCCGACCACCCCAGGTCCATCAACCCCCCCCGATTCAGTAAATCACCCGGCCGGATGTCACCAGAGCTGGGTCTACAGACGCGTCACTAGTTGCATTTGACCCTCGTACGTGCTTTTCGGAGACCAGGGCGGGCTCGTTTGGGTAAGCGTGGTGCCCAGACCAGGACATTCCGGATTTCGGGAACCAAGGCGGGAGGTGGATATGTGTATAAATTCTACCCAAGCTCGGAGACGCGTTCTCTAAATCCTTTGCATACAACACCAGCCAGCGACGAACTGGGCTCCAACTCTCTACGGCCTCTTCGAATCTTGTTAGATGAAGTGCATCTTCATCGAGGCAACCTCTTTTCCATTTCTTGCACCACCTTCTCACTCTGTCGCCCTTTCGAAAATCGGTGCGATATGTCTGTAGACGACAAAAATCAAGGTGAACAATGTTTTCACCTAGAGAACACCACGTCCGTCGACAAGGGTGGCTTTTCTGAGGAGGCAGCGCAAAATGGAGCCGCAATTCTGGAAGCTGAGCGCAACGTGACCATCCTGGAAAGCGCGAAACAAGATTGGAGAGCGATCATGTTCAGTAGGTGTCCCTAACACAGAGACTGGAAGTATAAATAACTGACAGTTGAAAAAAGGCAGCGTCGCATTCTCTGCGGCAATGATGTTCGGTTATGACAGTGTCGCAAACACAGCATCTTTATCCATGCCTGCGTTCCTCCTCTATTTCGGCAACGTTGGCCCAGACGGACTATATCTACCATCCATTTGGAATTCGTTAGTACTTTCATGATGAGAATTCTTTTTTTTTTGGACTGCTTGGCTTACATATACTAGATTATGGAGTGCGATGTCCAACTTAGCGCAAGCGATCGGTGCTTTTTCTGCCGGGTTCCTCATGGATAGATTCGGTAGAGTCTATGTTGGGTCTGCGCTATCTGCAATTACAATCGCAGGGACAGCCGTCCAGTTTACCGCAACTGCTCGCGGGGTCTTGCTGGCTGGAAAAATGATCAACGGCTTCGGAATCGGAGCTGCCATGGCCGTTGGTGTTACGTATGCTTCAGAGATTGCTCCCGTAAAACTCAGAGCGCCTATCCAACAAGGCATTGTGCTGTTTACAGTCGCCATGTTTGCGCTAGCTCTGGGAATTGTTCGCATTTTTGTCACTGATATGGGAGTTTCGGCATTCAGGACCGTATTCGCTGTCCAATGGGCTGTTGGCGGGTTGACGGCGATTCTATTCCTGCTGGTACCTGAATCGCCCAACTTCCTTGTTCTGAACAACCGTTTTGAAGCAGCAAGAAAATCACTGAGCAGGGTTTATGGCTCCGATACAGCTGATGACAGGCTTGCCTTGCTGATCAAGGTTACGAAAGAGGAGCAGACAAACGCAGGTCTTCAATCAGGAAGTTACCTGGACTGTTTCAAATCCGGTGATCTCAAGAGAACACTCACAATATTGTTCATCTACATCGCCCCGAATGTCGCAGGATCAGCCTTCCTCACTCAGAATATCCTTATTTTGGTTACCGCCGGATTGCCTGCTGTCCATGTCTTTGATATTGGCATCGGTGGATTTGCCCTGGCTATTCTGATTTTGCTTGCCAGTTGGGCCATCAGTGGACGATTCCGTCGCCATAATGCATTCTTGTTTGGCTGCATTCTGAACTTGGTTCTGATGACCGTCATTGGTGGTTTGTACTACGCTCCAGGTGACAGTGGTTTGTGGGGAAGCGCGGTACTCATGAATCTCCTCATTTCATTCCAAACCAGTATCATCCAAGGAATGGGCTGGCCGATTGCTGCCGAGGTCTCTAGTTACCGACTTCGTGGCAAGAGTCTCGCCCTTGGTACCATTGCCCAGGCAGTCTTTGCTTGGCTGACTAGTTTCGTTGTGCCATACATGTACAACGTGGATTCTGGAAACCTAGGGGTCCGAACTGGATTTGTTTGGGCAGGATTCAGTGTGCTCCTCATTATCGGCGCTTGGATGCTTCTCCCCGACACCACAAACCTCACTGCCGAGGAAATCGACCACTTGTATGCTGATAAGGTCAAGCCTAGAGAGTTTCAGCGAATTTTGCGTCAAAGAAATGCTGCGGATGGCAACTGAATCATGACATTTGGAATTAGGTGGCAAGCTGGCGATGAATTGAGCCGCCGACTTTAGCGTTTTTTATGGAAAGATAGTATACAATGAATCAAATCCCAAGAGGAAACAATCTGCGTCCCGTGTTTTAATTTCATCGTCGATTGTAAATGAATGCATCTGGACCGGAAACTTCGCTCATATCTAGTAAATCCACAACGCATTAGACGAAGTGTGGATACTGTCATTTATATTTGAACGCTGCATTGTTAATAGATAAGAAATGTGAAAGATGGATAGAATTACGTTAAAAATTAACTTCGAGGCACTTTCCATGGCCCTCTGGTAGGAAGGCGTAGTTTGCAAGCTGTACCGTACTGGCTGGCCATGATCTTTTCTTGAGCGCATATCATCATCTACCACCTAGTCTCGACGAAAGTCATCACTCAGCAAAAATAAATACTTAATCCGTTTTAAATTAACTAAAAAAAATCATCTATTATGTCCTATTAAAACGGACAGGTCTACTAAATCCTGATTGATGCTATTTCTCTCATGCTGAGCAAGTAGCAGATCGGATGGATTCGTGGGCAAGTCGCAACATGCAGTCAATTAAATTGATACATAAAGTAATGAGTGAAATTTGAAGAGCATTCTATTGGCTGACCCATGAAGAACCAACAAAATCCACTTGGCAGTTTTCGGATCGGTGTGGTGGTCGGCGGACAACCCGGTGACTGGTTTTAGCGCCGGAGGCGGCCGGAATTGCCGACCCGGGCCCGGATCACCCAGAGATTTTAATCTGGTCGGTATATCCGTCCGGAACATAGTCTAGCTTCCCAAATCGGCTGTCCTGTTCATGCACCTTATGTGTAAGAGAGTGAAGTGCGAATTTTATATATGAAATTAATGGCAGTGGTTGGTTTTGCTAGGTTCTGCAATTATCGATCAATAGTCTTTCACATTCAAAGCCATGGCTGAACTCGATTTCCGAACGTCCCTGGGCGGATTGTCCTTGGAGGAAAAGGTCAAAACGCTATCTGGACTAGGGGACTTCCATTCTATGGCGGGAGTTCCTCGTCTGGACGTCCCTCCATTGAAGGTACGGACTGCCTGATGTCAGTATTCCAGTGCACACATAAGCTGACAGAACGCGAGACTAGACAGTCGATTCTATTAATGGGATCAGGCCAACTGATTTCCACGGAGAATTAACCACAGCCTGTTTCCCGAATACTACTTGTCTTGCATCCACGTGGAATGTTGAGCTCCTGGAAAAAATGGGCCAGCAAATTGCAAATCAAGCAAAAACTAAATACGCTCAGGTGGTCCTAGGGCCAACAATAAACATACACCGGGATCCACGGGCTGGTCGTAACTTTGAATGTTTCAGTGAAGACCCTTTGTTATCAGGACATCTGGGTGCAGCAATTGTTAATGGAATCCAAAGCAATGGTGTGGGAGCGTGCCCAAAGCATTTTGTTTGCAACGATTCTGAGACACTGCGACATTATTACAATGTCGCTGAGTCTCCAGACAGTCGCACATTGCGTGAAATTTATCTCGCAGCTTGGCAGATTCTCTTGCAACGATCCTCACCAGTGGCAATCATGGCCGCGTAAGTTCTACCCTTTGATTTTATTACATAACTGCGCTAATCGATAACAAGGTATAACAAAGTAAATGGTACATATTGCAGTGAAAACAAGGTTCTTATCGACGACATACTCCGCAAAGAATGGGGATTTGACGGAGCAGTCATGTCCGACTGGTTTGGAACCCGTTCCACTATTCCTGCCATCCAAGCAGGGTTAGACTTGGAAATGCCTTTCCCAGTCTTCCGCGGCCAGAAGCTTCTAGCAGCAGTCCAAAATGGAGAGTTGGAGGAGAAAACCATTGACTCGAGCGTCGAGAGAATGCTTCAACTACGGAACAAGACAAGACCATCCCATGGTCACGGTACTGAGACTTCTGAGATCACAGAGGAAAATAGTCTCATAGCAAGGGAACTTGCGCATGAAGGTATTGTTCTGTTGAAGAATACCAATCAGACTTTACCGCTGGAAATCTCAAAATCTCCAAAGATTGCCATTATTGGAGAATACGCAAAGCGACCTATTCTCACCGGTGGCGGAAGCGCTTCCTGTAAACCTCAATACCGCCAATGCCCGTACGAGCTCCTACAAGAAGTCCATCCGGAGCCAAAGCATGTCGCGTTTGCGTCTGGTGTTCGAACACGGGTAGTTGTTCCCATGGCGCCTAATGACTATCTTACTGCCAAAAACGGCCAGCATGGCGTTGATGTACGATATTTTAACGATGACTCTCCTGAACACATACTGGAGGAATTTTCAGAATCCGCTACAGTGTTCATGCTGGGCGATTACAAAAAGGGCCTTGATATCTCTGGGTCTCATTTGGAAATGTCTACCACGTTGGTTCCGAAGACCAGCGGAAACCATATTCTTGCTGTCAGACACTCCGGTGCATGCTCTTTGAAGGTGGACAATATTGAGGTTCTCCAAGGATCAGAACCTGACATTACGACTGAACAGTTCTTGTTTAGTCTTCCCAAGTATGAGTCGCAAATTCAACTTGCTATGGAGGCTGGAAAGTCATATCAGATAAACCTGACCATGCGATCACGACGCCCCATGGTTGGAGAACCAACTCCATACAGTGCAACTTTATGTTTCGAGGAAGAATACTCTGAAGAAGGTGTTATTAGCGAAGCTGCAGAAATAGCGTCACGCGCCGACGTCAGTTTGGTTTATGTTGGTCGTAATGAGCAACACGAATCAGAAGGATTTGATCTCGAAACCATCGAACTACCTCGGAATCAAAGAGCGTTAATAGATGCTGTAGCAGCAGTATCTAAGAGAACCGTGGTACTCCTTCACTGTGGAAACCCAATCGATGTAGAAAGCTTCGTCGACAAGGTCGATGCAATCGTCAATATGCACTTTCCCGGCCAGGAGGGCCCGCAGGGTGTGATTGATATCTTGATTGGCAAAGTGAACCCGAGTGGCAAACTACCTACAACATGGTTCAAAAGTCTGGAAGATTGGCCGAGCTACCATAATTTTCCAGCAAAGAAACTAGGCGATGGTGATCCCGAGATCCGATATGAAGAAGGCCTGTCAATCGGATATCGAGCCTCAGATCGAAGCTCGCGAATTCGTTGGCCTTTCGGATACGGGCTATCATATACGTCTTACGAATACAGGGACTTGAGCGTCAGTTTAGATATGTCATTATCTCGAACCATATCTATCTCAGTTACTGTCGAGAATGTGGGACAGGTTTCGGGCAAAGAAGTGGTTCAAGTTTACATTTCTCCAAAAAGCACCAACCAAGTGTGGAGGCCGCAGCGTGAACTGAAGAGCTTCACTAAAATTCTATTGCATCCAGGAAAATCTCAGTCTGTTTCATTTGAAATGGATATTGACAGGGCACTGAGTTACTGGGACGAGATAGGGAAGTCATGGCAAGTTGCAAGTGGGGATTACACAGTCGAGGTTGGAGGAATTGGTTCAACGTTTTCTATTTAAAATCGATCTATTTTTTTTTTTTTGAGGTACGATTCATACCCTCGGCCATAAAAGGAACGAAATAATTAGTTATTACAATGGATGAAGTTATTGATTTCTATGCCAGTTTGCACCACTAACCCCGCATCCATTATGACATGCAATTTGACACCAATCATTCATCATTCCAACTTAGCCAATTCTCTCCACCGGTAGAAACCAGTTATAATACCATAAAGAAACTTCTTTCAATACCTGAATATTATTTTTGTTTTACCAGTTTGTATCCGACATCATAGCGTGCTTTTTTAACATTTGTTTTGATTAAAAGGGATGGGAAATGGAAAATACAAAGAAAGGGAATTATAATATATTTAGCTATACTTTCAAAGCTTGGCCAGGTTGACCATGATGGTCTTTCGTTCAGTGTATGCCCGCATTGCTTCGATGCCATTTTCGCGCCCGACACCTGATGTCTTGGTTCCTCCGAATGGGGCTGTAAGGAAACATAGCGATATGCAATTTACACCAACCATTCCCGACTCAAAGTCAGACGCAACACGGAGCGCTTTGTTGATATCCTGAGTAAATACTCCAGCCATCAGACCAAAATCGGTATCATTGGCTTTCTCGATGATTTCTTCTTCAGTCTTGAACTTGTTGAGCACGGCGACGGGACCAAAGATTTCATTACGACAGATTTCGGAATCTTCGGCCACTCCCTCAAAAATAGTAGGTTGAACAAAGAAGCCCTGTTATATGTTAACGTCGGACAATAGAGGTATCAGGGTGGTAATTAAAAACACTAACCTCGCTGCCGATGCGCCCACCACCAGTGATGAGACTGCCTTGGCTTTTGCCGCGTTCAATAAATCCAGTAACCCGATCATATTGCGCTTTGTCGACTAGAGGCCCGAGTGTTGTGCCTTCATCGTCCGGGTTTCCAGCACCCTTGGCCTTTTCTTCCATTGCAGCTTTGTATGCAGCCACAAACTTATCGTAAATCCCTTCCTGGACATATACTCTGCTGGCAGCGAAACAAACTTGGCCAGAGTTGGCAGTAATTGCGTTGGCGCACCAAGCAACGGCGTTCTCAAAGTCGCAGTCGTCAAAGACCACGGCTGGACTTTTACCTCCGAGCTCAAGGGTTACTCTCTTCAAGTTGCTTTTGGCTGACATCTCTTGGATCCTGCGACCAGTGATGGTGGACCCAGTGAAGCTGATCTTGTTAATCTTCATGTGACTAGCGAGAAGTGCACCTGTGCTTCCATCACCTGACAAGATCTGGAACACTCCAGGCGGAAACCCTGCTTCCTTAATCAGGGTACCGAGCGCTAGAGCCGCGAAAGGTGTCTTCTCAGAGGGCTTGAGAATAAAAGTGTTTCCTGTCGCAAGAGCAGGACCAGCCTTCATACCTAGAATCAGTTAGAATACATACTTTGCAGACTACAATGAGCTGTTCAACATACCGATGTTTCCAAGAGGTCCGTTCCACGGGATGACTCCACATGTTACACCAAGTGGTTCGTTTCGAACAATTTTCAAAAATCCGTCATCGGCAGGGAAGGTTTCTCCTGCAAACTTATCACAGTAGCCCGCGAAGTAGCGAAAGCCTTCACATGCCAGGTTGATTTCAAAGGAGCCGAAGGAACCAAAGGGGGCCCCAAGTGTGATTCGAGTAAGTTCAGCCAATGCATGTCCGTTGGCTTCAATCAAATCCGCTAGTTTTAGCATGCAATCACGTCGCACCTTGGCAGGTGTGTTTTTCCAGCTTTTGAAAGCAGCGGTTGCTGCAGCCACTGCGTCATCGACATCTTCGGGGCCAGCGAGCGCCACATCGGTCGCTACCACACTGTCGTCCTTGGGATTGTGCACCTCGATTTTCTTGTTGTGCTTGGATTCCACATACTAAGTAATATCATGTTATGGGGGTTTGATCATGAAGGGAGAAAGGCGCCTCCTCACCTCATTATTGATGAAGAGCAGCTTTGGTAAGTTGTCCCGGTGATGAATAATCTTGGGGGTATGGCCATTGGCCTTTACCTGCAAAGATGGGCCGAGTGAACTCATGATGTGAGATTGTCAATCGTAAGGGTTTGATTTTTGCATGAGGTACAAACCGAATAACTCAGCTGTGGTTGCGTGGACCTTATAAGGCTGCAGAACTACCCCACCCATTCCTGGGGATTGCCATTTGATACATCCACATTTCTGAACTACTGCGATCAGGGTTAGATTTACATACCCCCAAAGCCCCCCTAGGATATTAATTTCCGCTCCCGTAATCGCCAAGAATAAAGTACAGAAAAGAGTCGGATTCACTCAAGCGATGGCCCGATCTCCAAAATTAAATGACGTAGTGTGGGGACTTGCCACTACCCCGCAACATGTAAGAGCGAAGGATATGAACATCCGTGCCGCGGCAATGACTATGTAAATCATCTTTGTAGTAGATGAGAACTTGGTAATAAGATACGTAACCATCCCCTGGAGTTCAATGCTATGCTCTGACACTACCCGTGTAGTTTCTTATCCAACTCACGAGCACTTTACTACAAACCATCTAAAATGACTTCTCCATCGAATCTGCCAGCGACAATGAAAGCTGGCCAATGGGATGTTGTATGTTAACTTGGCCCAAATCGCAGACATAGTAACTTACTGTAGAAATATAGAACCAAAAGAAAGTTGTCATCAATGAGGTGCCTATCCCGCAGCCTGGCCCTAACGAATTTCTGGTCAAGATGCGATCGGCATCGCTTTGTCATAGTGACATCATGGCCATCAATAACAACACGGACACCGTAACTCTTGGACATGAAGGACTTGGACATGTCGTTTCAATGCATCCGTCAACCGAGGGCAAAGGTTTCCAACTAGGTGACACAGTTGGATTTCTTTACATTCTGAAGAGTTGCTTTACCTGCGATGGCTGCATGATCCATAATCTCTACTGCGAGACAGGAAAGCAGAAACTGCAAGGCTTCACTGTTGACGGTTTCTTTTCGGAATACGCCCTGGTAGACTACCATAACGCTGCGAAACTGGATGAGAAGTTATGGAATCTAGACACAGGCAGCGCCATTTTCTGCGCTGGAATCACGGCCTTTCACTCCATTGACAGCTGCAATCTTTCTCCCGGTGATTGGTTTGGTGTAGTGGGCTGCGGTGGCCTCGGACAGATTGCTACACAGTATGCCAAGGCAATGGGGCTGCGGGTGATAGGAATCGACATCCAGGACGCTAACCTAGAAGAAACTCGGAAGCAAGGCGCCGATGCCGTTTTCAATTCTCGGGAAAACCCTAATTATGTGGAAGAGATTAAGAAGCTTACAGATGGAGGATGTGCCGCTGTTGCTGTTTACACTAACTCGCACCGCGCCTATCAAGCCGCACCCTCTATTATTAAGCTCGGAGGAACGCTCATGGTGATTGGCATTCCGCCAGAAAATCTCAGTGCTAGCTACATGGATATTGTTATGGGCAAGTACAAAATAAAGTCAGAAAACACAAGTATCCCGCAAAGGATGGGCAAGGCGATTGAGTTTACCGAAAAGCATGGAATTATGCCTGTTGTGGATATTCGAGGTGGATTGGAGGCTCTTCCAGAGATGGTTCGGGAAATGCAAGAAGGAAAAGTTCGTACCAGGACTGGGATTGTATTTTAGTTTATTGTAAATTGGATTCTTGTAGCACATTGTGAATGATAGAGAATGCGCGCCTGATGCAATTCTTTTTTTGAGCACCGACCGAGCCCATTTATTTCCATGTAGCTCACCACTTTAAGTGAAATACACGAAGAGATCAATCCCTTGTCCGATGGTGATTCATCCAAATATATGGCCTTAAAATGGATACACATTTAAACGAGACAACTCCTTTGCGAATCATTCGTATTTCTTCTACACTAGTCATTTTCCCAGTCATTTCACCAGCCTTCACTACCACTCTCCGCCATAAACTCTTCATTGAGAATTATCTTGCAAATCCGAGATCAAAGTTTGGACAGCCTCCCAGCAGACAGTCTAGCTGCACCATCAACTGCAATATCAACGCCGTTGCTTTAACTCAGGTCAGCTTCTGCTGTGAAATCTTCAAGCATCACTTACACATAACCTCCTGCTCGCGAACAGAGAAATACTGCTACGCCTGCAATATCTTCGGCCTCACCCAGTCGCCCCATTGGATTGTCCTTGCTCAGTTCACCAATGCCACCCAAGTTGTTGATAAGACCTTGCGCAAGTTTGGAGGGGAAAAACCCTGGCGCAATTATATTAGATGTGATGTTTCGTGGGCCTAATTCAACAGCGAGGTTGCGGCCCAGGTGCTAGCGCATGTGTCAGTGCGGTGTCTAGAGAATGAATATATTTTTTTCTCTTACGTTTACAGCAGCTTTAGAGGTTGAATACATGATTGTTCCATGTTCACCCACGTGGGGCACGTTGGTGCCTGCTGTCGAACTAACAACCACAACCCTTGCAGGATCGTCCTTGGTTGCTGATGTCTCCAACAACGGTAGTGTTCTGCGAAAGGATAAATAGTTTAGCAATACTGGTCAAATCATAGGCTTCAAGGGATGTCTGACTGTTGCACAAGCTCAAAAATTCCTCGCACATTTAAATCTAGAATCTTGATGGAGCTTGCTGGAGTTGCATCCTCAAACCTGCTGCCCCAGGCAGCTCCTGCATTGCAAACAAGAATATTGAGGCCTTTGGTACCGACGAGATTTTTAACCTCTTGAGAGAGTCGAACGATTTCATCCGATTTTGCGACATTGGCCGCAATTCCCACAGCCTTGCCCTTGATTCCGGGTAGGTTGTTGAGCTTCTCCACCGCTTGGTCAATGCCCTGCTCTCCGTCGCGCTTTCTAGCCGTGATAATCACGAGTGAGCAGCCAGATCGTAAAAATGCCGTGGCCATGTGCAGCCCGAGACCCCGGGAACCCCCGGTGACCAGGGCAGTTTTGCCGTCGAGCGAAAACAAGGAATCGAAGTTTTTAAGTTGTGACATTATTGCTTTGGTAGTAAATGACTAGCTCGTCCCAGTTGACAAGTAATGTAGCGAGAATAGCCAACCTATTGAGCCGAATAATAATATTGCGATGCGACTGTGAACTGCTCTATTGATTTCACACGCGACTGTGTGGGTAACATGCTAGACAAGCCAATAATTGAGCCGGGGCTAGCGGCTAGTTTGCAAATTCAGCCGCGGGATGGCAGCCGTGGGTCTGCGGGTGGGAAACAAGACCCATGGATCTGGACCGCCAGCCTACCCCGCCCGTGCTGCAAAGCTGATCATGGCACACTCAATGATTCGCGTTCGGGTCAATTTCGAGATTAGCAGCTTAGACTTAGCGTTCGGATAATGGGGATTGTTGTTAGCGTGCCGAAAATTTCCTCGGGCTTTCGGGCGCGCGACTCATTTCCATTGTTTGGGCAAGTGAGATGCGACAAGACAAACACAGTCGCAAGTATTCGAACAGATCGTGATTGATGCCATAAAGATTCAACTTCTTTGCTTCTAGTTTTATTTCCCATTTCCGCGACTTTCTTTTTATTTTATTTTTAGAACACCCACACTGCTGTTCACCGCCAATTCACAATGCCTGTGTCATCCCTCTACCCGGTTCTAGACATTCCCCAGAAAAATATCTTGAGTTACCTGTTCGGAGATGGACCAGTGTCCGAAGAACCCTTGTGGTTTGACAGTGCGAACCCTAACAAAAACCTGTCCCCTAAACAGCTTTTGCAGTGGGTTAAAAGATTGGGCTGCGGCCTCGAACAGCTTGGTCTGGAAAAGGGGGACGTTGTGTTGATTTGCTCGCCCAACTCGATATTTATCCCAGTAGCTTTCTTGGGTGTGGTTGGGGCAGGTTGCATTTTCAGCGGTGCTAATCCTGCCTATACAGTCCCAGGAACGTGATGACCCCCAAAACATGATTGTGGCCCTTTTCAACTAACAGAGGCAATGCAGAACTCGTCCACCAGCTGAAGAATACAACAGCCAAAGTGATTCTTGCTCACCCAAAAGTTCTCAACCCTATCCTGGAGGCCGCCTCCCAGGTTGGAATATCAAAGGACCGCATTTTTCAATTCTCCGACTCTGACTTACCTACCCAAAATGGCGTCAAAGACTGGCGAACCATGATCGGAACCCCACAGCAAGCAGAGAAATGGCAGTGGCCTGAATTGCGATCCAAAGACTCAGCTACCACGGTGGCAACCATTAATTATAGCTCTGGAACAACTGGTTTACCCAAAGGCGTTTGCGTCTCGCACTATAATCTAATTGCGAATGTCGAGCAACTTGTGTTTATGCGGTATGCGCATCAACCATACTCGTTTGAGAACCGGCCAAAGGAACGATGGATTGGTTTCTTGCCGCTTTATCATGCGTATGGGCAAATGTATACCATATTGATGGCGATTAAGCTCCATGTACCCATTTATGTCATGTCAGAGTTCCGCTACGAAGACTTCCTGCATGCCATCGGAAAGTACCGTATTACGAGCCTTCAAGTGGCCCCACCAATCTTGGTCATGTTGTCCAAGCGTCCAGAGACAGCCAGATATGATATTTCAAGCGTCAAAGATATCCTCTGTGGCGCGGCGCCACTGTCACGGGAGCTCCAGAACGATTGCCAAAGACGGTTTAATGTGCAAATAAACCAAGGTTGGGGTATGACTGAAGTAACATGTGGTGCACTGCATGTTCCTGGAGGTATTCAAGATGACACCGGGTCAGTCGGACAACTCGACCCCAACTGCGAATGCAAACTCGTCGACGATGATGGGCGTGAAGTGGCCACCGGACAGCCTGGGGAGATATACATCAGAGGTCCCAATGTTTGCATGAAATATTGGAAAAATGAGGAAGCCACTCGGGAGACTTTTGACAAGGATGGATATTTGAAAACAGGGGATATTGCTATACAAAACAAAGAAGGGTACTTTTGGATTGTGGATCGTAAAAAGGTTAGTTCCATTGAAAAGAGACTACGCCATATGCTAACTGGAGCCCCCCAGGAGCTTATCAAGGTCAATGCACTCCAGGTAGCTCCCGCTGAGTTGGAGGCGACTCTTCTGGAGAACGAACACATTGCAGATGCAGCCGTGGTTGGCATTGTTATGTAAGATGATTCTCCGTTCCTATTATCACATATTCCCGTCATTAATCGTCATAACAGCAAAGGAGAAGAATGGCCGCGTGCCTATGTTGTCATTCAGGAATCATCCAATGGCAAGGTAACGCCCAAAGACATTCAGGGCTGGATCTCACAGAGGGTTGCAAAACATAAGAGATTGGTAGGGGGTGTTGTGTTTATTGATAGCGTTCCAAAATTGGCGAGCGGCAAGATTCAACGCAAAGTGATGAAAGAGTGGGCTCGGAGAGACGCGGCGAAGATTAATAACACTTCTAAGCTATAGAACAACAACAAGTCTAGACATTTGTATGGCTTTGGCTGGAATTTTCATTGTATTGATGGCGTATTAAGGTGGTCTCTGGGGTTGTTGCACGTGTTGTATCTAATGTGGAGTCGCATGAAAAGTGACCGAGGATCATTGTGTTCCCCGCCCCGTTGCTATGTTTCAGACGACGGAACGACGAATTCCCGGATCTGGCCTTGTTGTTGTCTGGCCCAAAAAGAAGAAGAAAAAATCTCAAGTTACCCAAGTTAACAGCGCAGCAAAGGACCAGTTTGAGATGTACAAAACAGAAACAGAGAGACGGCGCACCCAGCCCAAGGATTGTTCGAGTTTACTATCCAAAGAAAGCATGTCGTAAGACCCTGTGAGTAAGCGAGCTTGCACCGTTGCATTAGGGACCGTATTGTCATGTGAACATCACGCCACCTGAAGACGATGAGTTCGGCAGAATGCGATGCAGCATCTCTTCAGCATTTTGTAGTGCGAGGTGCTTGATTCCGGGGGCAAGCAGCAGCAACGAGATGAGATCCACCCATTCACGGATGATGTTGGGCTGCGTGACGAAGCAACGAGGACCCGGCGGAATCCAACTCTAGACCATGACCCCGGCGTCAAATTTATGAGCTGAAAATATGCGGCTCAACGGGGAGGCCAGGCCTGGGGCCGGAATTAGGGCAGTGCCATGGACGATGGAGCGATCGAGAGATGGCGTAAAGGCTAATGACGAAGGTTTGGGAAATGTTTGGTACACTAAGCAATCAACAGTGTTGCTATTGGCCAGTGGAGAGCGGAGGGCGCGGGGCAAGTCACGCGACAAGCAGACTGTCGCGTTCTCAGAGCGACGCCGTCAAGTGTAGCCAGCTACAAGGGAAATCGTGTGTTTGGTTCCGTGTGCTTGAGCGTAGTAGAGATGAACTAGTTAGGAGACGAGATGTTGGCATCGTTGTGAGCAGTCATGTCTGGTATAGATTGCAAATACTCCATGATACGAGCTCTGGGTGAAAGGGTGGCAAGCACCTTGGCAGCGATGGCGCCACTACACAGGCAAAAATGACCCGTCTGTAATCCAGCTTCGGGCAACGCGGGAGCGCATCTGGGCGGACTCGAAGCATCGGCGGCCAGGCGCTGTAACTTGTCGCTGAGGAACACTAAATAGTCCGCTGTGGTCGACTCTGCGGCACAGTGGTGGGTCTTTCAGGGCGACAATGGGGCGCCCGTTTTATTTTAGTGCGTGGAAAGTGCCGGGCAATCTGGGGTAGTGGGCCAGCTAGTGAGTTTGCTGGTGGATCCAGCGAAGCGACCACAGGAAGAACAGGCACGCACCACGTTTACCTAGAGACAATGGAGCAATCGAAAATATGGCGACCGACCGCGATGCCGCAGAGGCGTCGGGGTACCAATTCGTCCGCCCACACGTTGCGCCCCGAGATTCAAGGGGAATTGAGCATCTGCATGGCCCCTGGACGAGCAATCTTCTGTCTTCTGTCCCTTTGCCTGCCCATGCGCACAACACGCCACCTGGCGGCCATCTGCCGGCGGGTCATGCCGGTCATTCGACCTTTCAAGGGTCTTTGATATGTAGAACCGCGACACATCTTCTCTGGGTGCTCGTCTCTCTCTCTCTAACAAAAAAAAGGGGGCTGCTGCTGCGTCTCATCTTCTCTCGCCCCATTGCGCACCACCCCCGGCAGGTCTTTGCCCTCCCTTTTATTCCGTGCTTCATTCGGTGCTTCAAGGGCCACCAACCGCAGCGTCACAGTGTTGCAGCCATGGGCTCTGGATCATCTAATGGAGGGTACGCACAGCGAATCACAGTCTCGACGGCGGCGCGGGAGAGTTCGAATTGGGTGGGATCCCAAGCCATCCCATGCTGGATCACACCTTGAAAGTCGATACAGTGTGTCTTATTGCCGTTTAGAGCGCTCATTCGCACTTCGCACTGAAATCGCCTGCCCTCCTCACATATACCCGGACGGCATCACTCGCTCACGCGCTTTTACCCCGCTCGCCACTGGGAGAAGCTGCGTTGCACATGCCCAGAAGGTATATAAACAACTCCTCTCGTACAGTACCTCCCTGTTGTATTTTCTTACATCGCAGTGTCACCCCCCTTTCTCCCTCCCCCTCACGAATCCATCTCTTCTTCATCAACAATCAATTCGGCATTTCAACCCGCCATCCCTTTTTGTCCTCCCACACCTTGGTCTCAAACCACCAGTTACATCACTCTTCCAATCCGCCATCTAATACCATGTCAGTTCTCCTCCTCCTCTTTTCTCTCGCCCATGTGACTCTCTCTGTCTTACCGCTTCCGTCATGCTCCCACCAAACCCTGCCTCGTTTACCATACATAACCTGCTGGAAAGTTGCTAACATCATCAGATCCGCCAGAAACCGACCGTCTCTCTACATAACCCATCATGCCCGTTCGCGTCCCACGTCTCCCGCAGGCCAAGCGATCCGAGGTCCTCACCTTTGGCGCCGCTGGTGTTGGTGTGTTGACTCCAATCTACCTCGTTATGCCTGGCGTCGATGAGAAGCTTGCCAACCAAACCAACAAGTGGGCGCCTCGCTGGGAACGCAACATCAACTATTTCGCATCACCTGTCGAACGCGGCGTCCAACGCATCGAACCACCTGTTTCTAAAATAGTGCAGCGTGTAGAGAGCCGTCTCCCACTAGAGAGAATGGCTAAGTTAGTGGACAAGGGGATAAGGACAGGGATTGAAAAGATGAGCCCCGGGTCCAAATCTGGACCACCAAGTGGTTCAGCCTAAGCCTTTTCTTGTACATCGGTTTAGACCGCTTCTTTTCAAGTTTATCAATATTTTAGTAAATGAAATGAATGACTACAGTCCCCGGACTCCTTCAGCAGTAGTACAACGTAACACCAAATGCATCGTTCTAAATCTCAACAGCCTGGTATATTGCACGGTGGCTCATCTGAACTTTGAACAGCTCTGACCCTTCCAACTGGCTTGATGACATAATGACACCTGTTCCGTGAATCCGGTAGTTTTCTTGCCTGAAATCTCCCTTTTTGTGGTTTGCTGCCCAATTTCCCCGCTCTAAACCCATTCGCTAAGCACATTTCATACAGAAACCAACGCCCCTGTACCTGGCTATCGTCTTGATGATTCGAAAACCGCATAGTGTCTTTGACATAACTCAAAACAACCCGAATCCAAGCCTGTAATCCAATCTTGGCGATGTTTTCCAAGCCAAGTTGGCTCAGACAGTGTATGTAAAGAACTGCGCACGCCGTGCGTGACCCCTCTTTCAGCTTCCGAGGTGGCATGGCATTTACGTCACTTCTTCGTAAGCAATATTGCTCTTTCCCTTCATGTCTCACAGTGACCCATGCTACCACTTTCAGCTTTAAGCCGCGTATATGCAAAATTATTTTTGCACCAGCTGTTAATGGCTTTTGAGCGATGAGGCTGAAATGGGGGAAGTGCTAAGTGGACACTTTGGTCTCGGCGGATTGACTAGGCCCAGTCCTGTTCATTAGTGGAGACACATTCTAAAACTAACAAGCGGTCTGGGTTTCTCGTGGCGTTATTCCGGCGGGCAGAGTGCGGGACTGCCGAGCAAAAAAATCAACTGGGCTTGACAAGAATAACAGAATATTTTAGTGCTATAATTGATAAAAAAAAATATTAGACTAGAGCGGTTCATAATTGAGATTATTCAAATAAAAGCATGCATGTAAATGATTTTCCAGTTTAACTAGGGACGAAGCCTACTCTCCATATTTTGACAGCCAACACACTTTCGCAAATAATCACCTAAAAGCTAGGGAATGAGTGCGTGCGCCTTTTCTCATGCCAGCCATACCATTATCTTAGATAGTGATAACCAGTTATGAAGATATGTATTTTTATCCAGGAATAGTTTCACGGGGTTCAATGTTCATGTTGCTACAACTGATGTTACCTTCAAGTCATTTGATTAGCACCATCAAGACCGCGAGGTTGAGCTTTTACGAGCATAAGACTGGGTTATGGCGCATTCTAGCGAGTAGGGCATGAAAATACCAAGTCATTATTTGAATGGCTCCTTTTAGAGTGGGCTGAAAATTTGTTCATTAGCTTACTCTGAGAGCGCACTGGCGGAATATGTCATGGCAAAGAGGTATATCAGCAAGGATGGACTCAACAACCATGTTATTGAATGATAAGCAATCAATTAACGAGTATAAGAAAGTATCAAGACTAACAAAGGGCAATCGGACATGGCAGAAATTATTACGTTTTCCCTTTTAACAAGAAGAGTGACCGCTATTTATATACATGTTTTAATAAACATGTATAGAGATGTGCATTACTTTGGGGATCGTGTGGCTAGGTGGAATTTTTATCGTCAAGTTCGAAGAAAATGCTAGGTAAGATATTTTTTAGTCTGAAATTTGAGCGAGTTTTATTAGATCCAAATCAACACTTCATTGATCGTTACCCAAACCAAAAGCCGCCCGCCCCCGCTTTCACGTCAAGGCTTTATTTAATAAGACCGCGGTACATGAAAATGCCGAACTCAGACATGGGCACCGAGCAATCTCGAAAGGAGTCTTCATCCGAAAAGATGGCAACTCGCCAGATGGATACCGAAGTCCGACCTGAGCAAGCTACGAAGCGAGGAGGGTCCATCCCCCACCTCGCTAGCGAGTTTGTGGAGCCGCCAACGCTCGCGATAAATTCTATTCACTCTTAACTTTTTCCTGAATGTACCGACCTTTCCCGGGGCAAAAATTTCTGTTGTTGTTTAATACGAGACTGCATCGGCCCTTGCACGTCTTCTTCCGCCCTAAGCATACAATCCATCGTGTTCATAAATCATGACAACCCTACTTGAAGGCTCTGCCTTCATTTCCGGAGCAGCATCAGGTACACCCACTGCGGGCCCCCGCACCCTGCGTCCCCAGAGCTCTCTCTGTATACGTATACCTTACCCCGCCAGGCCTCAAGCTAATCCTCCCCCACCATCAGGCCTCGGGCAATACACTGCCATTGCCTTTGCCCAACATGGCATCAAAAAGCTAGCCCTAGCTGACATTAACCTGAAGGCCCTGGAAGAGTCAAATGCCGCTCTCAAGCAACGCTTCCCTGATGTCCAAATCTTAGCCCTGCACATGGACGTGCGAGATGCAGTTCAAGTTCAGAAAAGTTTCGCTCAGGTGACTGCTGAGTTTGGGCGCCTCGACATTGCCGTCAACAACGCTGGAATTGGCGGAAGCGGTAAGAAAACGCACGAAATAGAGGACGAAGAATGGTTGAGAGTTCTTGATGTGAACCTCCAAGGCGTCTATCGATGCCAGAAGGAACAGCTCACCATCATGGTTAACCAAGAGTATGATCACACATGAATGATAGAGAAAATCTTTGCACTAATCAACAAAACAGAGATCTTGGCCCAAGAATAGGTCGAGGCAGAATTATCAACGTAGCAAGTATGTATGGCATTGTAGCGCCTGCTAATCGTATGTACCACACAGCATACGCGACCGCAAAGCATGGTAAGAATTAATGCACACGGAGGCGCCAAAATGAGCTAACGGTTTGCACCAGGTGTCATTGGACTAACTAAGGGTGATGCAAACTCTTATGGTGATCTTGGCATTCGCATAAATGCGATCTGTCCCGGCTATATTTCAACACCTTTGCTTCTCGACTCAATGTCTTTAGACGCCGACTCGCCTCTCCAGGCAGATATTGCTCGCACCCCGTTAAAGAGACTAGCTGCGATGGATGAAATTGCTGATAGCATCGTCCTCATGGCTTCCCCCATGAGTAGCTTTATGCAAGGTGCTGCTATGGTTATTGATGGAGGGTACACCACTAACTAATGACTCTGGCCTGAACGCTAATTAATCACATGATGGATTATATTGTACGATGATTTGGTAGCGGAAATTATCTTTCATTGTTTTTCTCTAAAGTTTCAACGCAGTAGATGATTTCGGTGCGTGATTTTTTTGCAATCGTTACATTTTAAAATAGACAGTGATTGGGAATTTAGAGTTTTGAAAAATACAACGTACCTTATCTTTTCGAAATATTCTAGATATTGTGCGCGGGATTTAGTTCAACATATCCTAGCGACATTTTCATTTCATCAAGACACCTTCTGAATAAAAAAAGAATGAATGGAGAGTCCATGAAGGAAAAATACTATTAAGAAATAAATCACAAAGATCACATAGAAAAGAGAGTCTCAATGTTTGAACACGATTGCTTGCATAATTTTAACTAAATATTTATACACACATAACGTTCTAAGCAAATTAAAGTCTATGTGTCGGTGCCTGCTGACTCTCTCCCGAAGGGCCGTTTGACCAAGAAACCATTTCTCGTTGTCCAGTGATGGATCCGCTCTTGCTCAAGAGTTTTCTACGTCCACCCGTAGTCAATGGCGGGTCGTCATCATGATCCCGAATGTAGTAGGCTAGGTCAGCGGTCGAGTCAAGCTCTGTGCGGGAATAACCGTTTCCAAGGAAAGAAAATCGGTTCCCGTTATACTTGATGTCAAGGTCATCAAACCTCACATCACGCAGGCATTCGATGTAATGAAGAGTTGAGCCAGGCCAAAGAGCTAAAACTGGTCCGTCAGGTCGACCCTTGTACCACGATCGGCAAGAGTCGGCCCAGACCGTCTGTGTCATGAACCAATCCTTGTATTGAATGAAGTCTCGTACTGCTTCTTGTTTCGGCGAGAATTGAGAAATGTTGGTCGTTTGGAAGCGGTCAATGACTTTGCACATCCAATCAGCCTGAGCCTCAATAGCTGAGAGAACAGGGCCGTTTCCAATTGGGCAATTGGGCCCGAGAAAGATGAGATAGTTGGGGAAATTGGCGGCGCCGACACCAAAGTAGGATTCGGGTTCGGCGGACCATTTGGCCTGCAGATCTTCGCCGTCGGGATTGATGACAGGAAATCGAGGCTTGAATGTGGTATCGAAGCCAGTGGCACAAATGAGCACATCGACGGGATACTCCTTTCCGTTATCACAAAGGCAGCCTTTCTCAGTCACTGCATTGATCTCTCCATAAACCACCTCGACGTTTGGCTTGGTCAAGGACTCCAGATAGTTGACACCAGGCGTGAGTCTGCGGCATCCCACGCTCCATTGTGGGATCAGCTTTTCCTCGAGGTATGCATTGCCGAGCTTTTCCTTCATTTGCTGTAACATGTATTGCTGGGTACTGATATTGACTTGGTTGTTCTTGAGAAAGATCCCAAACTGTGCGTTCAGGCCAGTCTCAATACTTTTTCGATACGCTGTAAGAGTATCAGGATTGTTGATGAATTCGCTCCGCTCCTCCTCGCTAAACATGTGCTGTTCGAGGCCTTGAACAGGTGAGACCCAGGTAGGTTCACGAATAAAGGTTGTAACTTTGCTGCACTTTTCCCGGATAGCAGGGAGCACCTGGATACCTGAAGATCTAGGAAGCCATTAGTGTTTTATTCCTTACATTAGATATGCCGAAATACGCACCCATTTCCGATAAGACCGACGTGCTTGCCTTCTAGGCTGATGGAGTCGTCCCAATTTGCTGTGTGGAGCAATGTCCCCTTGTAGCTCTCAAGGCCTGGAATTGCGGGCCACTTCCAGTTGTTGAGAATACCGCCAGCATTGACCAAAATATCACAGTGGTCGCTGATGACTGTTCCATTGAAGAGATCCTTGATCTTGACATCATAACCTCCTTTAGAATGGTTCCAGTAGGCGCCGATGACCTGATGTTGAGTCTTGATGAACCGCTTGAGGTCGTATTTGTTCGCAAAGCCATCAAAGTACTCAAAGATCTCCTGTGCAGGTGGGTATACGGCGGACCAGTCTAGCTTTGGCTCGAAGCTCCAGGTGTAGTTGTGAGATGGCACATCACAAGCACAACCTGGATACCTATTCTCGTACCACGTACCCGCTACTTCGGGGTTCTTCTCATAGATCTGTAAAGAGTACTTGGAGAAGTGCTTGTCAAGCTTGTATGCCATCAATAAGCCTGAGGCTCCAGCTCCGACGCAAATAATGCGCACATGGCGCTCTTCGTGAATTGGGTTCACAAGCCGCCTGCTCGCGTCGAGTTCACCAGGGCTCGATGCACCGGCGAGAAAAGAGTGCTCTGTCATTTTGTAGCAGGGCTTGGGGAAGCGGGGAAGACAAAATACACGGCTGGTGATTATGAAAGTAGCACCCTGGTGATGAAATTTGGTGGGCTTCAACAAATAATACCAGACTTGGGAGAGAAGGGATTGGTCAAGACACAGAAAATGAACGGAAGCATTTATCTCCCAATAAATACAATTAAGAATAGTACCACCTGTATGACCGGGTATTCGATTTCCATGTTGAAAATGATACCCATTACTCAACCCGATCAACCCACGGCTAACTGCCACATGCTTCCCAGAGATCCGGGGAAGAAGCAAGGACGAGTCAGGGAAAGCCGGGGCCAGCGCCAACATGATTCAGGATCGCATGACTAGAGTACGGAATGAAACTACTAGCGTCCTTTTGTCCACTACCATCTCGCCACTAAGAGGATGGAGTTGATCTAAGCCCTCTTGAGATGTCCCTGAATGCGGAGTACGTGGTGGGGCTGGATGTTGATATCCGAGGCTGGTCACCAAGGCTAAACGCTTGGCCAAGCCGAATAAGGGAGGCTAGAAAGCATAAGATCAGTCATTCTCACTGCTTAATTTATTGCCGACTTGTGCCTTGATCGTTCTGACCGTGGCAAAATAGTGTTTTACCAGATTGCGTGCGAGTGAGAGATGTCCAGACAGATTATAGCCATATGGTTCAAGACAGAACAGCCTCCTGGTAACTCATTTACCAGCGTGGAACCGAACTCCATCAGGTTACAAAATGGGGTGAAATATGGATTAGTGCAGAAAGGCGTAGGCATATAATAAACGAGGCAAAAGTCTGGCCGTGGGGGGCAGAATAAGGATGACGTGACCTCTACAGGATGCATTCACCGTGAGGCAAGGCCATGCACCCCGTATTTTATTCAATGCCGGTACATGGGCCTGACTTATGCCAGAGCCGGGGTCACTCCGCGTGGGGTTGTGTGGTAGTGCCGTCACTTCGGCCGAGTTGAGCACTGAGGGGTCTGGGGTTACGATCAACTATCAATGTTCTTATTCCTTGACCTGATCAAACGTACATCTGCCAAGTACATACAAGACCCATTAATTTTTTCTTTCCTTTTTTTTATTTAAATTTAGTAGCCTGGATTTGATTTTTTAATCGGCCATGTTGTTGCTCATTTGTTGGTTGTAAGCCGCGGGTAAGAACTGACATGCTGTATTTGGCAGCACGACAACATCAGTAGCAATGTTTTTTTCGAAAAGCAGATTTGAATATAGAGATATCGTTGGTATTTCTGGTCGCGGATAATTAAAAGCCATTGTCCAAAAAACACCCTCATCTTGATATTAACAATGGCAACGCTTGGTCTACAATAAATATGCTTCAAATCGCAGGCTGTTCAAGAAAAACTTAGGAAATCCAGCGCGTGGTTTCTTAGTGCACCGCTCGTTCCATCATCACCGTTTGATGCCTTATCTGGGCTTTGTACTAAACCGCTCAGGCTCACGGGGCTTATAGCTGCAATGTTGGTGTCTCCTTCGATCCAGTCTACATCATCTCTCGATTCCCCTCTTGTAGAATCTGCTGTGCCCTTTTTATCCGTACCGTTCTCACTTCTTTTCGATGTTTTGCCATCGGGCTTGCCGTCATCCTTTGCTGTTCTATTGAAATTGTGAGAATTTGACATAATACCCGTCGAAATGGCAGCACTTTGGCCCAATACTGAGCTTGCGCTTAGCCCTGCTGGGCCCGAAGTCCAATCTCCTGTAGGAGGATCAAAAGACCCAGATGCTGGAACGGGATGCTCATGCATGCCATCCAGGCCCCATGTCTCGGACGAAGGGATTACGAGATCCATATGATCTACTCTCCCCATGCTACCATCATGGTTGTCTTCTGGTTGGTCCATGTCAATCGCAGTGCCGCTTAAAAAGTCCATATTGAGCTGATTAGAGGCATCGCCAACTCCCATTGAGAATAGAATTGAGTCAAGGTGGGATTGGTTTTGCCCATTATGATTGTTGCCAATTTGGCTGTGCGACTTTCCAGAGCTTGGTGGTGTAGGTTGAGCATGTGCTGCAAAGAAAGGAGGTCTCGGGCGGGTAAACTCAGACGCTCTTCGACTAGAGGCTGGACGTCTCTTTTTGAAAGGCTGCGTATAGTCATGATCTGCAGCCTCGCGTCTCAAGGGGATCATTGGTGCGGAAAGATCGCTGTTCATGGAGGCTGTGCTTCGTCCACTCGCAGCAAACGGTACACCATGATAGCTAATGCTACCACTTCGAGGTCGGGAGGGGTCTCCCATACTGTTGCGAACCTGTTCCAGAACCGCTTTAAGTAGCTCATCCATTTTGCTGGCTGGCTGATAGGTGTGGCTCATGTCACTGATGGCGTCGGAGAGGATCTCCAAGTATCCGACGTATGTGCGCCGGTCTGTTTCATTTCGCTGGTAAGCAAGTGCAGCAATCAATGCTATTCCAGCAGTTCCAGCATGCTGAATACCGGTGACAAATATCTTTCGCCCATCGTATCTTTGCCTGTGCTGCCAGAAGATGCGGGCAACTCGAATAGCTTGCTGGGTACAGATGCTTCGAGAAAGAGATGTTCTACTGTCATGAACGATGGTGTGCGGATCCCCCATTCCTAAAGAATGCCCACCAGACGCTAACATTGGTTGCGGGCTTACCACTTCCGAAGCCATAACCATACGATCACTCTCTGGGCTGGCGTGTGATCCAGTGCTAGAACCATCGCCAGTGATGGAGCCATATTTGGCCCAGGGTCGATGCAACAGAATCATGGTTACATGATACTGCTGGTGCAGTAGAAAGAAGCTGTAGGGTGCAACTTTGATATTGCTGGGTTTCCATGCAAGGTATTCAGGTAACCTTCGGTACCAGTTTTGAAGCTGCCTATCCAAATTGATGACGTGAAGGTAGGCGTTGTCTTCGGCCTCTCCAACAGCGAAGAGGTTGTACTGTTCAGAAACACCGCTTGAAACACCATTATCTCGTGTCTCCACGATCCTGCCAGCTAGCTCCATTAATTCCATGAGCTGCTCGTAGATTTCTGTCAGAAGATCGCGTTTATGGGAGTCATAGCCGACCGAATTCAGTTGTGAGAAGCGATTGGACAAAAGATCGACATCCTGGCTCTTGATAGCTAAGGGGCGACCTAAAAAGAGGCCCCAGTACCTATCATAAATAACGCAGGCTCTCATAACCATATTTCGAATCCGGACTTCTTGTTCCGGTATCTCATTAGTTCTACAGTCCAGATGAAGCCCAATATCGAAAGCGAGGCGGTTTGCCATGCCTGCTCAACCAATTTGATTAGTACTCACTAAAGTCCTTTTTTTCCCTTCCTCAACGTAACTTGAATTACTCACCTGAGTACATCCAGCCAGTGTTATCTCGGCCAACACCACACTCCAAATCGCCGAGAAGTAGCAACGCCTGAACACTGGGGATTCCACCAGGCCGCTCAAGTTCAATATCAAGCATATACTTGGCTTCTCGGTGCAGCGTGCTTTCCCTGGGAGCCAAGGTTATTTTTCGAATATCGTCCCGGTCCATGTCAGCCACACGATAGCCCATGGCTAGAATCGTGATGTGAAGGAACGAGGAGTAAAACTTTGGCGAGTTACTCTGAGATTCCCGGTCGGCTTCAAAAGCATTGCGGTCAATGACCTGCAACACGGAGTTGTAAAACGTAAAGAATTGGTTCATTAAATAGTCATGCGTTTCGACACTAAATGATCGAATGATTCTCTCAGCCCGTCGAACTTGTTCAGGTGGCTCTCTGGAGTCGAATTGATCCGGATGGTCTGCATGGACGTGGCTGTTGGCAGTCGGTCCAAAGAACCTGAGCCTGCCACTAAGAAATGAAAAGTTTCCTTTTGTGGATAGAAGACGATGGATTATGTCTTCCTGCCTTGGGTCTAACATTCGAAAGGGTGAGTCTTCCTTGGCCAGAGGTTGAAGATTCTGACTACTAGATAAATTGCATGCATCACCATGCTCACTCCCAGGTACAGCAATATCATCGTGCCGGGAGTCAGGCGGTGATGGGACGTCGAAGGCGGGAGATATTCTATCCGAGTTGACCTTTTGCTTGGATAGGCTTGAAATCGATTCCCCATCTTCTTGCAACTTGGATGGGAGTTCGTGTCGGGTCTTGGGCGGGTGTGCAGCTGGGGGAGGTACTACACCTTTTTCCAACAACATGCCTTCGAGTAGTGAAATGCGATCCGATAGTGAAGACATGTATGCCTTTGAGATAGGTCTATGGGCATTTATTGTTAGCAAGCTTCACTCGGAGTCTTGCAAACGGGATTATGAGCTGTACCGTCTGCGCTCATCGTCATTTTTTATGATGCACTCCGAACCTGAGCGTTGGCATGCAGTGCAGGATGTCTGGTTTTTAGGAACAACACATCGAATTCTTCGATCTCGACATGAGGCGCAAGCAACAGAGGCCCGGTGGCGGACTTGCTGCTTGTTGGGCTGGCGGCCGTTCTGTCCCCTGGGAGATACGTTCTCCTGGGTACTGATGTCGGCTACTTCCAGGGTTTGGGCTTCCTTGGAGTCGACCGATGACACCATGATGATGCTGATTCAACGACAGGAAGCTGATGACCCAAGGTGCGGAGAGAGGGATCAGGATTGATGTTTTTTACTCAAATCTCGGCGAGCTTGGCAGCGTAGGGCAGAACAAAACAACATCACTCACTACAGCAGATGGGGGCAGATCTAGGTTCAAGAGGGTCGAGCGGAGAAGCAGGCTGGGGACTTGGGGCTTCCCCACGGGGAGTCAAACTCGTGCGTTTTGGCCGGGGAAGCCCCCAGAAGGCCGGTAGCAAACGGGCCTATGAAGGTATGCAAGTAGACTCCATTTTTGACTCCACCCCCAGACTCCAGGGCTATGTGTAGGACCTTGGAGTCAGGGATGCGTGGCGGGACGGGGCTCATCTAGTTAGGCCCGGCGACAGTTATCAACTGACAACCGGGCTTGCCTTGCCTATCTCGTCATAAGCATGAGCCACGGCGTTGAGCTGGCGACACAGTTGTTGAGTGGGCGTCGGGACGTCCATCGAGACCAGGGGGGGGCCACCTCGTCGTCGTCCGTGCTTGGCTAGCAGCCGGCCGACAGGTAGCTAGCAATCACCCCAAAGCTCAGGATCCATCCCAACGATGCGACCATATCCGACAATTGCCCCGGTAATAGTGTGCGGGGACAACGCAACCCCGCATTCGATGTGTCCCCAGTGTCCAGTGTCGTGCAGCAATCCGACGCGTTTGTAGCCGTATCCGTCCCACAGAAGCGATACCGGAAGGGCCGGACCTGTCAGACAGCTTGAAACAAGAGCCGAGCTGTATGCACATCCAAAAAAAGATGCATCCGACTATGATTGAATGCATGCCACCTTTGGTGATAGATGTCATGGAATTCATGTCAAGTTGAATGGCCGGTCAAGGTGGTCTGCACATGGATTGGCGGCACTGGTTCTAATAGCCATTTCGCCGCGATGCTGTCATAAACCCATGCATGACTGACTGAGACTGATTGCAGACTTGCAGTTAAGGCCACTGGCCAAGTCTTTCGTCGACACCTATTCACAACATCCGGTTCGTCAACGACACTGCTACCCCCCTTCAAGGTGAAAGCGGGCCTTGGGCATGGCACTGTCTAACTATTTGCCGCTCTGGTCGAGGTGCATGCATCAATTTTCCTTTGTCCCATTCAATAACTTCCACATCACTTTCGCCGTGTCCGCCATGGGCAACAAGAAAGAAATACCCGTGCGCTGGTCAGACTCAAATATCAGTCATGAAGGTGTTATTTTGCACCTCCTTACTCTACGACCCCATACATGTTAATATTAGCTCCCAGGATCATGCTCCAATGGCATGGTCATTCTGTAGATACTGCTTAGTAGATAGATCTAGATTTGCAATCGCAAGTGGGCGCACACACAGAAATACCCGTCGGGGGTTATCGCCTTCATTGCCGACCCGGACTAGCTGCGGCCTAACAATGGAGAACGACCCACACGCACATCCACATGTACGGCGCAGAAGTTATCAGGTCACGCCAAACTGTTATTACAGGATTTTGAGTAATTGATCGTAGCGCTTCCGATTGGGAAATGAGCGACGCCATGCATGCGAGTGAGTGTACATATGATGTATCTATCCCTCGGTACGTGCTGGCCACTTGGTCAGGTGCAGCTGCTGGCATCGCCAAAAACTGCCAAATACGGCGGGCATTGTTGCGGCAGTTATTGTTGCGGCAGTTGGAAAGAGTTTTTGAAGAATGAATTGTTGAGAACATGGCTCAAAAATCTTGTTGCTTCTAGAGACTCACTGAGAATATCACTGTTGGCAATCCTAGCAGCAAACAAGATGCAAGCAAACAAGATCAAAACTCGCCCAGACGTCCCGCTCGTCCATTCATGAATCAGTTGGCTTGGGCTCCCTGACTCATGCGTTGGCCAAGATTGCGATCCTTCTCCACGCTCCAATGGCGCTCCCAGCACTCCCCACATCCAATACCTCCTAGCTCCAACTAGCCGAACGCCATCGCCTTGGCCCGTCGCGAAGATACAATCTCCATTGGCTCGTCAGGGCACGCGCCAGGACCTTGGACAAACAGCCCAAAACGTTGACGACTGCCTCCGTCGCAAACAAGGAAAGTCCCCCCACCCACCAGGTGCGCCATGATCCTACACGAAAAAACCCCGCCCGGTCGGCATTCTCCACCGGCAACTCCGCCTGCAGAGTAAGATGCTATCGTGCCTTTGTCTTGGAGTAAGGTCCCGGAAATACGCATCGTTTGGTTTGTTATCTCCATAGTCCGTCCTTCTGGGAAGATCCGTGTCAGTCTTGGTTGGCTGGATTACATCAAATGAGGTCCCAGGTTAAAACAAGCAGTTTTTAGCAACCATGAGCTTCACCAAAAGTGAGGGCTATCTCTACATTGATCATAATTGCAGTCGGCTAAATTAATTCTTCATACTCGACATTTAATGGCTACTTGGTCGCTGGCCCTCTCTCCCACATCAATCTTAAACCCCAGGGGCGGGTTGCATGATGTGGTATGTGGGGGGCAGAGTAGCATCAGTCTGTACTTCTCGTTCCTCGGTCCGTCGGTTCGGGGAATAGCGGCAGGCTTTACTTGCAACGATGATCAATTCACTGCCTACATATCACTAAACATCACATGCTCAGCCCAGGTGCCCGACTTCAACAGTTGGCTTCGCATTCGGAATGTTATGTCCTTCACATTGCAACACGCTTCTTCTAGTAAAAAATTGATACTCTCAAGCCTTCAATCTCTTGACTTAGGCGTATCTACAGCTAACCGCACATGTCGCAATAAAGCAAAACATTATACATACTCCATCAGTGGCCTAATTACCCGAAAATGTCACAAAACCTGCCACCTGTACTGATAACGACCGTCCGAGTCTATTGGTGCTCTACAAGCTGGACAGAAATGAATCGGCCGTTTTTTACGTAAAGCACCAATACTAAAACTTATTCTAGCTCCCAAATAAACCAACTCAGAATCTATTTTCCGACTTCATTGATGCAGTCAAAACCTTGCTATCATGGGTAAAATGAATTCGAGCCAAACCAAGAGCAGCATTCATTACTCTTCAAATTTTACCTGGCTTGTATCAAATATTCTTATCCACAAAATGAACCAGATGCGGGGTTCTGAAATCCCCGCATCATATTGCCGGGGCAGTGGTCGGAAAGTGTGCCATTGGAATGCTGTCTCCAAAGGATGACTGACGAACCCCCCCCAAGAGCGGACGCTAGCTCGTAAGTAAAGTTGGGGATGGGTTCAAGAGCAAGCAAAAGGTTTCCAGCCGCCGGGTACCTGACATGCGGAACCCTGCATAATAATGGGAACGCTGTCTACCTGTATCAAATGGCCAGTGATAAATCCCAACCAATTGACCAAACAGACCCTTCGCAGATATTGCACTCTTCACGATCAATCTCAGGAAGGGTTGATATCTGGACTATCACTAGGCCCAAGACAATAATGTATGATGTCATCATCTCAAACACGAGAGGTCTTAAAGAATGCCACGGACGTAAAGAAAATCGTCAAAATCATATTAACCAAAACGGGTGGTGCTACTACAGATTCTATTCTTATAACCCCGTTCTGAGGGCTACCCTCTAGTCGACATTCCAGTCGTGGTCACCATTTCGAACATATGTACTCAATCCCTTCACACTCTGCGTAGTGCTAGCCTTTACCTGGCCATTTCCTAAAAAGGCAAACCGATTCTTGAACCGGTATCGAATATCGTAATCCTCAAACCTGGGGTCCTTGATCGTTTTCAAGAAATGAATTGTCTGTTCAGTAAGTCAGTGAAGTTCTCATTTTGCAGTACAGGGTGCTAAACTCACACAACCAGGCCACAAGTAGATACGGTTCTTTTGTTTTCCATCCTTGAACCAACTACGGCATTCTTCCTGGAAGACAGTCTTTTTGTGAAACTCGTCAAAATGAGCGTAGATCTCGTTCAAGGCGTCCTGCTTCACGCTAATTGAACGGATATTCTCGTGCTGGATCTTCTTCATCATCTTGATGGAGTACTCAATAGTTGTCTCAATGGAAGGTAACAAAGTACCAGAAGACCATGTCGCTCCCGGGCCCACAATCGTGTAGTAATTAGGGAACCTTGGAGCGGAGACGCCGAGGTATAGGTTGACGGAGTCACCCCAGTCTTCGTCCAATGACGTCCCGCTTCCATTGATCAGCTTGAATGCTGGTCTGAAGGCTACCTTGAACCCAGTGGCGCAAACGAGAATGTCGAATTTGTGCGTCTGCCCATCCTCGCCAACGATTCCTTCAGGCACGATCTTTTTAATTCCTCCGAAAACTGGTTTCACGTTAGGTTTCGCCAGAGCTTCCAGGTATCCATCACCAGGAGAGATGCGGCGGCATCCTGGTGACCATTTGGGAATAATAAATTCCTTAAGCTGCTCGTTTCCGGGCCCGATACGGCGCTTCATCTCCTCAGTGATACTCTTGCGAAACATCTCAGATGTCTCGGAACCCTGGAAAAACATTGCAAACAAAGAGTTGATCTCTGCCTCAATTCCCTTTCGAAACTTGAGGTGGTACTCGGGGTCGTCGCGGAACCTCTGCTTCTCTTCCTCGGAGAATTTGTACTGACGCTTGCCTGGTTGGTCCTCCTTGTCATCTTTCAAGGAATCCAACGTCCCACTCCCAAATGGAGGCGAGATCCAAGTGGATGAGCGCATAAACACCTTCATTTCCTTTACAACGGGTTGTAAGGCAGGAACAATTTGTACACTGGTTGACCCAGTACCGATCACGCCAATTGACTTTCCCTCGAAATCCACGGAATGGTCCCAGGATGCGGAATGCATCTTTGGCCCAGCGAAATCATGGATTCCTTCAATATCTGGCCACTGCCAGTTGTTGAGGATTCCAGTTCCATTGATCAAGACATGGCACCAATCCAACCAAGTGCCCTTGGTGACTTGATCCTCGAGTGTCACGCTCCAAATACCCTTCTCTTCATCCCATCGAGCCTCAACAACCTTGGTATTGAGCTTCATATATTGCTTGGTTCCGTTTTTCTCGACAAATTCCTCGAAATATCGCTGGATTTCGTCGCCGTAGGCAAAATAGTGGCTCCAATCAGGCTTCGGATCCCAGCTAAAAGTATACAGATGAGAGGGGATCTATCTTAGTCAGATCAAATATTAATGCGAGGGGGACAAATGCGTCAACCTACATCACAAGCAACTCCTGGGTATGTATTTTCATACCATGTTCCACCAAAATGAGGGTTCTTCTCGAAGAGAGTCAGCTCCCAGCTGTCGGGAACCATCTGTTTCTCCATCTTATATGCTAAGCAAATACCTGAAGCACCAGCCCCAATACATGCCACTCGAAGTTTTGTAGGTTTGGAATGGTACTGTTCAAGGACTTCGTATGATGCTTCGCCAGAAATCACCGGAGGATAGTTAAAGCTTTGGGAGACACTAGGTATCTCCTTGGGTGAGGTGCTGCCATTGGTAGCCGCTATTTTCGTAGTGGACACATTAGAGGAGTTTTCCGCATCTGCGTGCGGTGCCATTGCGACGGTAAAGAGAAGTCAAAGTATGATAAGATGTGACCCAGATTGAGGAGAGTAGGTTGCTTGGGGCTTCTTGGTACAATTTAGACGAACTCCTTGGTGGTACATATAATGTCTGACGGAAGATCAGCTCCTAAGGCTAATAATGACAGTGGCGGAGGTGGGCGGCAGATGCCTTAAGATGGCATGATCAGTGGCATGTCTCGGATACCATACCACGAGCCAGAGAGCGTGTCAGTACCCGAAATGCTTCCTCAGCTTGTGTGTTTTGGAGATCGCTGAGGAGATTGGATACACATTTCCTGACCATCCCAATTCGGGATGAGGCTGCGCAGTCTAATGCGAGGGGCGGGCTTTGTGGGCTGCTACCGGTGTGCCACGGCGAGTCGGCTGGGTAAGATTTTCCAGACAGCACTTGACTGGCCAACCCGGTTTGGGCAAATCTTTGTTATTCTTCTCTGGCTCTACGCGAAAATGACAATCCACCCAGAGTGCAGTTCTCTCAATTGACGCAAGGTAGTAGGTCATTAATACGTCTTACAAAAACTATGTCCCAGCCCATTACACCAACATTCGCTCACGACTCGGTTCATATTTCAAGGGTAGTAAGCGAATCTAGGAACATGAATATCCGCAATCATTTGCACCGAATTACAATGACGCAGTAGCAGTCAGTGACACATGGACAAGGGGTAGGGTAGGTGCATCACCCAGTTATGTAGAAGCAATATCGTTGGCCCTAATGAAGCTTAAATTACCCCTCACAGGCAATCCTGTGGGGGGTATCGACGCCAGAAGAGCAAGAAATGTTACACTTGTGACCAAATAAGGCCATGCGATGCATCATTTGGCGCTCCTCCAGTATTCATATTCTGCACTGAAATCTCTGCAGGGACTTTTGTCAAGGTCAGCCTCAACCAATTCCTTGTTTCAGTAAAATGCTCGTATATTACATTATCTTTTGTTCATCTCTTTACAAACAGGTGGCTTGCATCTTTGATTCTCTATAAGAATTCTTTAGTAGTGCGTGCGGGCGATAAATTCCTCGTCGCGTCGGTTCCCGTTTTCCTTGTCCCGCCAGCTTGTCCCCATGTGGGGAACGAATAAGCTAAACCAGAGCTTTGCCATCTATTGGTCCACTGGAGCCTCTTCTATCTCTAATCTACGAGGACCGACTACTTAGAGGAATATGAACAGCTTCCTTGCTACGTCGGAGGTCTACAGGAGTGGTATGGCTTTCGGCACAAACCTCCAACTAGCTACCCCAACTTCTATTATCTCCACACCCCCAAGCCGTGGGTATCCCGATTGATGATATCCGTAGTTTCATATCACCTAGCCGAGCACGCCTCCAAGTGATCAGTCCCTGCGGGGTTACCCTGTGTCTTGTTATCATACTAATGCATCTCTTCCATCATTACTCTTCCTCATACTCTAGTTTGTCATTGTTATTTCCTGCTTCCCAGAAACTTTTGAGAGCGGTCTTCTACCATGCCATCGAATCATGCTTTAGTATTTGGTATGTTCTTCTGAGGATTATTTCGTGTTTACTTTGGCTTACGTATGTCAATGTTTACTAGGTGCATCGGGCATCACCGGATATGCCATTACTAACCTAATACTCAACGGATACCCAACTCCAGATGTCTTTGGATCGGTAACAGCACTCACAAATCGGCCACTCAGCGCGGATACTGCGCAGTGGCCAGCGTCTCCAAAACTTCATATTGTCAGTGGTATCGACATTTTGACGTCCAAAGGAGAGGCAGGTTTGAAAGAGGAGCTCAAGAGCAAAGTGAAATACATGAATCAAATCACACATGTTTACTTCTTTGGTATGCGATATAGTCCCGCTTTTAAGTCTTTGGCTTACACAAGTATAGCCTACATCATGGATCCGGACTCATCCAAAGAAATTGCGATCAATGTTGAGCTTCTAGTCAGAGCAATACTTGCAGTCGAGGCACTTGCTCCCAATCTCAAGTTCGTCGTTCTCCCAACCGGCACAAAAGCATACGGGGTGCACCTCATCGAGGAGTTTCCCTTTGGAGACAAGCTTCCACTCAAAGAATCTTTACCAAGAATCCCCGAGCCTTACGCTTCTCAGATGTTCTACTACAATCAATGTGATGCGCTGGCTGCTCTCTCAGAGGGTAAAGCTTGGACATGGTGCGATGTAATTCCAGATGTTATTGTCGGGTTTGTTCCAAACAACAATATTTATTGTTTAGCGCAATTTCTTGGTCTTTATCTTTCGCTATATGCCGAGATCAATGGCAAAGGAAGCGAAGTCCAGTTTCCAGGAACGGAAGAATCTTGGCGCATTCTAAGCAACGACAGTAGTCAAGATATTGTGGCCAAAACCGCTATCTACGCTTCCTTGCATCCAGAGGTATCAAGCGGTCAGCGCTATAATGCCGCAGATAACTCCACTCCTTCTTCTTGGAGTCATAAATGGCCCATTATCTGCGAATATTTCGGACTCAAAGGTGTGGGGCCTCCTCCTGGGAGTTCTGGCCCGCAGCCTCCACAATACCTCGCAGACCATATTGAACAGTGGAGGGAGGTTGAGCAAAAATACGGCCTTGTGACAGGTCGTGTAGGTAATGAACGGAGCTTCGGAGGCTTTCCTTATTTCATCATGACGATGTTCAATTTTGATCGTCAGCTTGACATGACCAAGACCCACGAGATGATGAGTGACAGAGCTGAGGAAGTTGATAGCAAGACGGCATGGTGGACGGCATTTGATCGATTCAAAGCGGCCAAAATTATCCCATAGTCGATACATTCCTCAAGACTTTCCATAGTTTTTTCCGTAAATAGCAGAATGTCACCGTCCATCACTAGTTTCAGTTTGTCACATGTCACACGATTAGCAAATAAGTTCACCAGTGCCCGCACAATGCGTACACATGCATCAGTTATATTGTTTTTTTTTCTTCTTCATCTCGCATCACTACATTAATTTTTATTTGCAATATGAAATTTCTACAGCATCTAGAGTAAAACTAGTGCTGTTGCAGCAACTCCCTCGCGGGGCTACGGACATGGGCTTCCCCGCATATTAACAATAGCCGCGCCTCGCGGACCAATCCACCGTATTACCCCGGCTAATTCCCAATAGCGCGAGATCATCTCGCCTCGGGCAAAAAAAAGCAGCGGCCCGAGGACTGATACGCAAACATCTTTATTTGAACTTGTCTTTATTTACAATTGCTACATCTCCCGACTTTCGGCTTACAGACTCTGATATCCCACCATCTTTGGCCTTTGAACATCAAAACCAGAGCGCCCTTACTCTACTACCAGGACGCAGTGCTTCTATCATGTCGGTAGCCAACAATGATCGTCTTGAGGGCCCGGCTTTCAGTCATCTTCCGCAATGGGTCAAAGACAAGCTCCGGCCTGTAGCGATTGAGAAAATCCAGGCAGTATACGACTGGGTAGAAAATGAATGCATCCCAAGAGAGCCTTTAATGGCAGCCCAAGTTGATGCGAAGAGGTGGGAAACGCCGCCACTGATGAGACAGCTCCGTGCGACGGCCAAAGAACGAGGTCTCTTTAACTTGTTCCTCCCTAACCATTTCAAAGAGAGCCCAGGACTTAAAAATCTCGAATATTCATGTTGTGCCGAGATTATGGGCCGCTGTTATTGGGCAGCTCAGGTAAGTCCATCACATCTAAAATCTTCACGAAATTTCAACAGCTCATGATGCCAAGACTATGAATTGCCATGCTCCTGAAACCGGCAACATAGAGCTACTTGCCTCTTATTGCAACGATGCACAAAAGGAGAAATGGCTAAAACCGCTGATGGAAGGCACGGCTTCTTCTGCCTACAGCATGACTGAGCCTGACGTCGCTGCCTCCGACGCTACCAACATTGGAATCAGCATTGTCCGAGATGGTGATGAATATGTCATCAATGGAAGAAAGCTTTATGCTAATTGCCTTTGGAATAAGGATCTGACGTTTTACATTTTAATGGGGTTAAGCAACCCGGAAGATCCTAACAAATGGAACCGCCATACCATGATCATTGTACCCTGCGAAACTCCTGGTATCAGACAAGTTCGTAACCTGTCTATTATGGGATATGATTGGGCACCAGAGGGTCATGGAGAGTATATCTATGAGAACTGCCGAGTTCCTGCTGAAAACGTCATCTTGTCGCCTGGAAAAGCGTTCACTATTGCTCAAGGAAGACTAGGTGGTGGAAGAATCCACCACTGCATGAGGTATGCCCGCACCTTCTTTTCCCTTTCAGGCCAACCATTGACAGATTTCTTCGCAATGACAGATTGATTGGACAAGCAGAGAGAGCATACGAGCTGTCTCTTATTCGGTGCAATGATCCAAAAAAGAAGCCCAGAGGGAAGCTAATTGGGGAGTTTGACTCAAATATTGAGAGAATAGCAAACATGCGTCTCGAAATTGATGCTCTTCGCCTCATCGTGTGCAGTGCTGCCGATACAATGGACAAAGTTGGAAACAAAGAGGGGAAGAGATGTATTGCCATGTGCAAAGTTTTGGTCCCTCACAAAGTAACCGAGTTGATTGATGAGGCAATGCAAATGTGGGCGGGGCAGGGTTTGACACAGCACACTCCATTGCCCCAACTGTGGACTTATGCCAGGTTTGTTCGCGTTGCAGATGGTCCTGGTAAGCAACAATGTTATTCAAATCGGTTTCAACTGCTAACAGGATAGATGCCGCCCATAAACACCAAGTTGGAAGAGAGGAGATGAAGAAGAGCGAGCCTATAATAAAACGGCATCAGGAGTATAAGAAAAGAGCAAAAGAGCTGACTGAGCTCAGCGGCGAAAAGTTCAGGATGATGCCCGAAGATACGCTTTAAAATATATATGTAAATAGACAGTGTGAGGAGCGTATAGTAAAAGCTTAAAGAGCTTTATTTTTATACTATAGGGCTTATAAAACTTGTGTTTATGTATGTATTATACTTACCTAGTGGGTTAATAAAGTTTGTAAGTGTTTGTATTATATTTTTATCTTATAGGTATAAAGTATATATTTTACTTATTTAAATCTAATATGCAATATAATTTTAGGTGGACGTATATTCAGCGTTGACATTATCATGCTGAGGGCCGTCTTTCCAATCACCGTGTCTCCTGCCGAGATGGAAGAGGGTTTGGTCACCGTTGGACGGGGCGTTGGGAGATTGTTCCGGCTATCAGTAGAGGGCGTTACAGTTCTGCGGAGAGGGATAGCCTTGAAAGGTTGGGTTGCCCGATACAGACCGTCTTCATCGGCATTAGATGGCGTCCTTCTCCCCACCACCAGATGCAATCGCCGGGTCGCTCTTTGAGAACGATCGATGGCCTGCCCCCCACTGTTACGAATGCTCCCTAGTGTTCGGCCTCTTTGAGGAGCGACATCGCCCTATCTACTAACTTTGCTATCTTAGAGTGTGTTAGAAAATACTGGCAATGGCTATGTACAATTAGACAACTTATCCTTGAAGATAGGACCCTAGAGTGGCCAAAGCCAAACAAATACCTGGTTATTTAGGTTTCATCGCGATCATTTATGAGCGACGTGCCAATCTAACTAATCGATTAATTACCCATTGTCAAAGATAAAAGTCAACTTAAAAGACACGAATGCACATTGAGAGTCACTATGCAATTGAACAAAAATATCCGATAGCCATATTGTGTAATATAAACGATGTCTACCATCATCACTGGCCGACTACTAAGTTTGAGGGTCTAGGGTATTAAGTAATGAATAAAGCAGTCACTTCGTGATGCCAGGTTATCCTCAAAATGTCACGATTCATTCAAATATAGATAGATGAGTTCATTTCATACTTCCAAATCTCCAAAGGCCTAGCGACTTTTCCATTTCACAGCATAGCCGCCCCAAGTATAGTTGTAGCTGTGTATATAAAGAAGGAGAAAAGGAGAAAAATCAGAAATTTGCGAGAAATTTTAGATGCACGTGACTTTGTTACCACAAATATCAACTCTCATCAAGTTGTGCACATTGTAAATGAGATTCGACCGACATTTTCTCAGAACTTGTTTGTCATAAATATTAGGAAGAAAGCCTGTCATAGATATTAGGAAGAAAGCCAAATTTAGAAAAATGCTAGTTAAAAAGACTAAAGGTTGCGTCGCAAACACACACACACACAGAGAGAGAGAGAGAGAGCCTACCCTCGCGCTCTCTCGCGTTTAAACTTAACAGTGCCGAAACGCGAAGCGGGGCAACGCCAAAGGTGCCAAGACTATCGAGAGTTCGCATTTTTGCAATTGTCCGGGGATTTAACAAGTTCAATGTGGGGTAGTGAAGCAGGATCTTCCAAGTTCACTGTGGGGTAGTCAAACAGGGCTTTTGTTCATGGAGGCGATGCTGCTCCTACGCTTGTGTTGTGCTTTAAGGATGTTAGTATAAAGCCAAGACCAAGAAGCGAAACTTCTTTGCACATTTACAGTCATAACTGCTCCAATCCTTTATTTCTTTGGATTATTCTTACAATACTTAGTTCCATTTTATAATCATTCAAGGTTGTCTGTCCAATGGCGGTTTCCAATTCTACCAAACGTGCACCAGCACTCTTCATCTCCCATGGTGGAGGCCCCTTCCCCGTCTTCCTAGAAGACCACAAATCCTACCGCCAAATGCTTCGCAATCAGGCTCATTTCTTCGATAATGCCCGAGCTATTATCATCCTGACGGCCCACTGGGAAACGGACCAACCACACATCACCAGCTCCGACAATCCAGGTATTTTCTACGATTATGAGTCTATGCGGAGCAAACTCCCAGATGAGGCATTTCAGATTGAATATAAAGGCAAAGGAAATTCGGACCTAGCTGGTGCTATTGCCGGGCGCCTGCGTACCGTAGGCTTCACACCTGTGGTCGAGGATCGCGCATGGGATCACGGCGTATATGTTCCCCTGGGCATTATGTTGCCAGACGCCAACATTCCAATCGTGCAAATGTCCATCTTGAGCGGCGAATCCGAGCAAGATGCCACCGAGAAGAACATACGTTTGGGAGAGGCGCTCGAGGAATTTCGAAACGAGGGCTTTGCTATTGTGGGCAGTGGCGGATCATGTCACGACTTTTCGATAGTTGGCGCAGCCTACTTTGATACGGAAAACAAGGTGCCGTGGCCTCCAAGAGAAATCCAACTGTTTGAAGACTTCTTGAGGGATGGCGCGCAGACCAAAGACCAAGAACAAAGAATGAAGTTCCTTCGTAGATGGCCCGAGGCCCCAGGGAGACACTTGGCCCATGTACCTGGGAGCTCAGAGCATCTGATGCCGTATATTGCTATTGCCGCAAGCGGTGGCAATGACTCGGGCAGAAGACTTGATCAGTGGGATTTCAAGGGCACACCTTATGGGCTGTATATCTGGGAAGCCGATAGCTTCTAATGTAACTATCGTGCCAGTGCCTAGCTCTGTAAACCAATTAGAATAAAGGGGTTGTGTTTGCACAGCGTCAGGTACATTCAGCGCTGCGGTCAATCCAAATCACCTCAAATCAACTCAACTCAATTCAATTCAAATCCAGTATTTCCTCAAATCAAGCAAATCAACTCGAAGTATTTAAATATGTGATAATTTGAACTACAATTTAATAAGTTTTTTTCCGATTATTTACCTTAAATTCTTTCTCCCTTGCCTTACTTTTTCTTCTATTAACCTAAATATGTTTAAGCAATTCAGATTTAGCTTTATAAATTCAATTTCTAATTGTGTCAATTCAAAGTATGAGAAAATCATGTTTGATTTGAATTAACCGTAGCGCTGTATACATTAAGTCGGTTTAGTAGTACTATAGAACACTTAGAGAAAATGATGGGTGCTGAAAATCCGACCTGGTTCAATAGCACAATTTTCGTCCTTGCCCTCCTCTTTTTTTTTCGGACAACCATGGTATTACATTCCATGTGCATTATTTTAGAGCTTCTTACGACTAATTACTTTAGTCGTCTTGCTTGACCTAGCTCTTGCTATCGTGTTCCGATCCCAGGGCTCCCGAGGTTCCGAGAGGCTAAACATCGACGCTTTTATTGTCATTTTACGCAAGTGTTTGTTTCAATTCAGGGCGTATGGAATATGACATAGCATGATAGACATGTTAACTATTCTGGACATGTCAAGAAACTGCTCGTTTCGGTGTAGGATGAACATAGTGTGGGATCTTGCGAAAGCGATGGCAGCTTTTCTAGAAACGTTGGGGTCGGAAGCTCGCTAACTAGGACGGTGGGACCAGGGAGGAGAGGAGAAAACGGTGACGGGAAGTGAAAACGGGCATCAGCACCGTCGAGCTCGTCCCGCTCCGTTTAGAATGGAGCCAAGCCCAACGAATTTTGGCGGTACCTCGGCTAATTGTCAGATATATGGATCACTATAGGAGAAATGACTGTCATTTCCCCTATAATCAAAGTTGAGAAATGGTGAATTAATACTTGGGTTGGTGACGACCAGGGAATCCTCACTGTTGTGTTTTTTCTTAAATCGTGAAGACCAAATCGAGAATATTATGACATGCGCTAGTCATTCTTGTACCGAACGACTCTATAGAGTTAATGATTAATAATTGTTTTTATTTCAACATTTTATATACTGCCCCAATATAGTTCCCCACGGTTCACAGTATGTTTTTGTCATAAACGGTTGCGACCTGCCTCATAGTCACACATCTTTGTCAGCTGGAGGCAGCTGGAAGTTATAATATTGTATCTGTCATTATGTAACCTCTTATTTCTTCTTACTTTGAAAAATCAACTACAAAAACCTATCATCTTGAGACGGATTATGAGAAAAGTTTGGATGATATGCGTCGCTTCTGGCTACCCTACAGTTCAAAGACGGCAACTTTAACTGACTGCCAGACCACAATCATCACTCAATGATTTTGGACCCACCAGCATTGGTGCAGCCCCCATCAATAAAAAAGGAGCCCATAAAAGGAGAAGATGCAAATAAATGGATTATAATTCAATTAATCCATTGTCATATTCTATTGTTTATTTCTATTCTATTTTATCTAATTTTTCCATCAATCTAATGATTGACTGTGCCTGCGGGCCGGACTAATGTTAACCCACCTGCTCTGGTTGGCTTGACAACAACGATCTAAACACCATGACGTCAATCAAGATGGGAGGGATATGGTGTAGGTCAATGTTGTATGTCAATATCAAGATAATGTTGCTGGACTAAGCAATTTATGCTTAGCTACAGACTATCGCAGACGTGAATGGGGCAGAATTGAAATGTACAGTTTGACAATTACTCAAAAACGAGGAACCACTTCGAAAACGACGCTGATTTATCCTCCCCACCCCAGAAACGTCGCGGAACAGCAGCAGTATACATTCGATCGATCGCGACTCGAGCCCCGAAAAGCGCGGGTATCACGATGATGGCAATGAACAGACCAGATTGTCGCCAACTGTAAGAAGTTTGAGCTCGTCCGCGCCGCGGCATCACGGTTAAGCATTTGACGACCTGGAACCCGTCCGTTGGCAGTGACTGCAAGAAGCTCTGGCCCAAGGCGTACGCCTGCGTCGGTGTTTGAACAGTATACTAAAGAGAGAATTCACTAACAGCAGGGTCGGAAAAGGTAATTTGACGTGTAATCAAGGACTGTGAATGAAGCACACTTGGACCGACTGACTATCTCGGAAGCCACGAGAGACGTATTCTTATTCTTCCACCTTGGGCTTGCTAAGCTAAAATAATGTTAAATACTCTTAACTACGTCTGACCACTAATCTCCCCCCCGTAGTAGTGTCTGTCTGTCTTATAAGCGGGATATCCTAGCCTGTGGATTTCTGTGTCTCATCGACTCCGACAATAAAACCCTCTTGGTACAGTCTCCAAAACTCAGCCTTATCCCAGTCCCCCCCCTCACCATCGCCAGGCCAGCCCGCCTTCTTCATCAGCCTAGCCACATTACTATGGCGACAATCGTCTTCAATGTCAGAATCTGAGTCAGGTTCCGATGTATATTCCCAACCCATGTTATAGAATTCAGCATCTATTTGTGTTGGACCTTGGCCAATCCAAGAGAGTTCCCGGAAGCGGTTTTTGCATAGTTCAAAAAAGTCAGCAGGTTCGTATACATTACACGTTGACCGCCACTCGTTCGCTTGATCGCCCTGGAACTGTTTAAGAACACTATTCAGCGGGGTTGGGGGCTGGTCATGCCCGATCGGGTCGCCCCAGTAAACGTAGCCATCGTTGGTATCCAGGACAACGTAATACCCGTTCCTGCTCGAAGTAACAGCAATAGCCGCGCATGAAGGTGGAATCGGGGGGTCTTGGCCAGTAAGAGGTGCAGCAAAGCCTTCGATTTCACCATCGCGGATCCTTTTCTGCGTGTCCTCGTGACGGTAGTTAACGATATGCGTGTCATACATAATAAATGGCGCGCGGGTGCCGTAGTACTGGTGGTCAACGTAGGGTAGGTGGCGGAGTAGGTCCATGACCGTATCATCCCGCTTGAGGTTGGCCAAGGTTTCCTGGTTGATAGAGGGCCAGCCTCCAGGGGGAGCTTCGTCAACAGTGAGTTCCCAGAAGGCGCGGTTGCAGAAGTTGTAATAGTCTGTTAAAAGACGGATGAATTCGTCTCGATCATATGCCATGAGGGGCGGATGTAGGCCGTGTTTCCAAAGGTGATCAAAGGGCCGTAATGAGATGTGATATTGATCTCCAATGATCCTTGTCCCGCAACTAGATAGTCTGTACAGGCCACAAGAGTTACAAATGTTAGCTCCCACCCATCTTTCAGCAGTTGACCCTGTCGCGCTAACCTTTGGGACCCTTGCGGCCTGTAATCACACGGCAAATTCGACCGAAAAATAAGAACGGACTCTGGATCCGACTGATAAAGGAGTCGAAGGGCCAGGGTCGGAAGAGAGGAGCAGAAGACTCACTGAGCAGAGGTGGGGAAGCGGGGCAAGGCCCCCTGCCAAGGACCTCAAACCCACAAAGCCCATCCACTGTAACGATCTGGTCCCGGCCTAGCTTGCTATGCCTATACATATGATAGTGTACAATTTTATTTATTTCAAAGACTTTGGGCCCAAGTCATTGTACTGCTCCAATACTTTCCTGTCCAAAACTCATCATCCCTATAGCACACGTTAGGATGCATTGCACGTGAAACAGATAATGTGGTGGTTGGAGGTGGTACACGCGTTATCATTTCGCAAGGCACTATCAGCGCTTGAATGGTGCATCGCATATTCACTGAGACTTGCGGACAGACCTGGCGTTGAATAACCATAAAGACTCGCAATATAGGCTCATAATGGGGCCGCTGACCCGGTGTTAAGCCTTCTCATTGGAGTTGCAGGTCGAGGAATGACTTGTTGGATGATCTGTAGTAGAGCACTGGTTTGCAGGTGGTGCGTTTGGGATTGATTGCAGGGATCAAGGTAAAACCACATATTTTACGTGTACCTTATTTACTAAGAATTTGCTCACCTGATTCATAAATAAAATACGTGTCTATACGTAGCATTCTTGTGTAAGGGAGTGCATATTTCGATGAAAACAAATTAAATACTAAATAATAAATATTAAAACAAGCCACTGCAAAAACAGCAAAACGTGGTGGGGGGTAGCTGGTACAGCAGCTCATTTCTGGGCTTCTTACAGAACGTTGCTATTTAAAAACGGTATTTTTCCACTTCCTTCCTCTCTTGGCTCCGTAATAGGGTTCCAAAAATGGAGGTCAACATTCAGTAGACAAGTTCTTGACGGGATCCCGTATTTTCTGGTGGGTATGGCCGTACGTGATATGATCGGTTTGTAATTCGGCTTATCAATGGCATATTTGGAGTTTCTGTTGGTCTGGCCTGCGTTTAAATGTGAGGGCATGCTTTGGTATGTGATAATGTGCGGTGCTCATCAAGCTCTGTCGTTCCAATGCCCTAGTTGCGTGGAATATTTGAGGTTAAATGCGTAACAAGAGGCATCGATTTCCTTTCCAACACCAGTAAAAAAGATTTCGAATAAATTGAAGCCTACTGTGCGGCAGCAGTAAGAAAACCTGACTCATCCGCCTATAGCCTATAACCTAAATATTGACTGCAAACCCGTTCCAGGCTGCTTGCGGCCTGGAACACTAGAGCATCGAGGCAAAGATGGATGAGCATGATACCTAAAAATTGACACAGACTCAATTGTAGACGAGAAGCACAAAACCACCATAAATGAGTAGCAAAGTCTGGACGACCATCAATCGTGAATATTTGCAGATCTCGCCCAATTCGACGCCTAGTAGCAACAGATAATGGAGTAACTGGCGGAGATGCGAGAGTACTTAAGAACTCGGCGAAACATGTTGAAAGTCGACAAGGCCATGGGTTGTCTCGAATCGGAAACGTCTCAGTTGCTGTGTGGGAATCAAATATTCCAGAGCCAGACGTTCAGTGCCTCCTTCTTGGTGCCTCTTTTGACTTTTGATGAGAACAGCTTCGAGACGTCCCTGATACTGCGACACTTCTGCGAGGATGGCGGCTCGATTCACTTGAATAACTTCTGGACGTTGGTGCAATCTCTGCTACGCCAGCTGCTAAAACAGCGTCCCGGCTTCTGGAAGACCGTCCCTGTCCATTTTAGCGAGGAAAAAGCGAGGAGAATCCCGATGTTGTGGAGTCTGACGTGTAAATCAAGGGAGCCAAGGCAAAACACTTTTATCTTTGCTGGCAGCATTGCCTTCCTGACTTTAGAGGTCACCAAGAATAGGTCACAACTTCCAAATCTTCTCTCAAAATTCTTTTATAAGAAATCATTAATCCGTGAATTTGATATAGAAGCTAGACTATTAATCATCGTTTCTTCTTTCGCGGGGCTGGTGCCACACCGGGGCTAGGAGCTTGTACGTTGCGATAATGCATAAAAAAGTCATATGTCAAATCAGGAGATCGTTTCAAGAAATCCCTGATATGGTTTTTATCTAAAGCTTCGTGATTTTTGTATAGGGCACCAACAACACCGTCACGTAATCCCCTGTCGGAAATAACCGTAGTAATGTATACAATTTCACAAGCGTCCGAAAATTCGGTTCGACTACAAGCCGGACCGTCTGCAATAAGCTTGAAGCTTCTGAGAGCCATTTCTTTCAAGCCTAGAACCTCATATTTCTCGGCGAGAGCATACACCTTCCTGTGTAAGGTGAGGAATTCGATTTGTAGCCCAACAGTAGCTTCCCCTATGATAATAATCCAGTCAGAAATACAAGGAGTGTATACAAATAAAGATAAATGGCGTATTGTTACCAAATTCCTAGATTTTCAATGAATTTAAATCAAGCTCTTCTTTATAAGGAACCATTGGGCCCAGTTCTGTCCTTGGGTAGTATCCATTATAAACATAGAAGATCATGGCATCGACAGCATCCGGATCATCCTCCGGTAGCAACGCGTATACTTGGCTCAAAGGGGAACGTCATCCTTTTCAATGCCTCTGGAGAATCTGGCTTCCGGCTACAAGGCAGTTGATATTGGAATGGGAAAACTGAAGCTGTCAAAGGAAACGATATCAGACAAGGGACCCACACGCGCACCAAAGCTGCAGTTCAGTCGGTGATCAACAAAAAATCGGACCTAGTCTGCTTTCATTGGATAAATTATCGAATTCTTTTAATACACGCTTTTTATCTAGTATACTTACATACGACTATGTAGCTGTATTGCGCTTGAGATCCTAACATGGTGTGTATCTTCTTTTGTAGTATGTCCCTGGGCTAAAAAAAAACCGAATTCGACTTCCACCGTGTACACTTGCCACGAACGGTGAACGAGAGAGATCATGGTATTTCCCGATTACACGCCGCCAGGCGCATACTGCATCAGAGCCTTTGCCATTGGAGTAAAGTCCGTCACTGTGAGCACCTTCTCGGACGTCTTCCAGCCCAGGGCCCAGGGCAGTTTCTCCTCCACGAAGCTAGCATTGATCCAATCCCTCCTTGCCTTGCCATCCTCCACGCTCCCGCCGAACGCGGCGAGGAGGCCGTTCATCTGCTCAAACGTGGCCTGGACACCGGCAGCATCGAGGCTAAACTCAGGATTCGCCTTCCTCGCGTCCTCTAACCTTGCAGCCCCCGCCTCGGCAGCCTGCTTCCAGGTAACATACTCATCCGGCAGCCTCGCCATCACTGAGTCCCAGATGGTCCTGTTGAAGTGCAGGTTATCGCCGAGCGCCAAGTCCCCCCGGCTCAAGCTCCCATCGTGGTCGAGAGGCTTCTTGACAAGGTCGTCAAGGTGGAACGTGCCGTTCACGCCCGTGGTGGAATGGTTCAGGGCGGCAGGGACGGGGCCCGCTGAGACGGAGCGGGAAAAGTTGAAAGCCTGCATCTGGGCTACTGTGGCGCTTTCGGCCGTGATGAAGGAGCCATTTCGGTTGATGTAACCGTGGTTCGCGAGGATGTTGAGCGCGGGGCAGGGAGAGCGGCGGTCGTCGGGGCCCGGGGCGATGTAAGGGTGCTCTGGGTCCTCAAGCTGGGCATCCGCGGCGGCGGCCAGGAGGGCCAGACAGACCGACGAGATGAGTCCGGCACGCATCGTGACTTCGTACGGTATATGAGCGAATGTGATGGGCGCTGCAGCGGATGATTCGCGAGTGCTGATCTTGGATGATTTGGGGACAGGGCAACCACCTACACGAACACCCGGGTCGATCATTTTATAAGTGCCGGTTCAATGGCGATGCCCTTATTTCCAATCGCATCCACTCCCTAACAGGGGGCTAAACTAGCCGTCATGGCATTGGCCGGTGTCTTGATTTAGGTTTGTTTAAGCTTTTTCCCGGGAGTACCGGCACACGCATTTCCGCCCAGCATGGGTTATGTTCACTTTAATTGAGTTTCCAGAGGTAAATAGATACCATCAATGCGGTACGAGAAGCCCCCTTTTCGTCCAATCCTGAGCCTCCAGACCCTGTAAGATAAGACCATTTCCCCTTCTCTCTCATGGATCATCTAATGACTTAAAAAATAACTAGATGTTTTTGGTAGGTCCCCTGTACTACAGACCAGTGGCACCTCATGGCGCGGTGTCAGAAGTAAAAACTAGCCTTGAATTGTAAAAAAAAAAAAAAAAAAAAAAAAAAAAGGAAAAGAAAAAGAGAAGAAGCGTTGAACTCAATTCATGCGAAGCTGCCTAAACCTTCCGTCTTGCTGTTCAACTTTGTCGAATTGATATACCAGCAGTAGAAAATCTCGAAGAACATTGTGCAAATGTGGGAATGATCCAAATGACGGTTAAGCTGAAGCCGATGTTGAAGGGCAAGATAGTTAGAAACTTGCCCCGAGCGACAGTGGCACCACTCAGTTAATGTAAAAAATCACGCAGAATGGCATGGATTCCTCCTGCGGAGAGGCCAAAGGAGATGATAAAGGACATGCTGCCGAACACGTTGAGGGTAAGCCATCCGAGACTAATGGCACTCTAAAGCCCAAAGGCCTGGTGCATTTCAGTGCCAGCGCCAGCACCAGCGCTAACACCGTCCTTCAGTATCTCAAGGTTGACGGCGTCGTCGTCATCGAGGGTGCGGCAACTCGTAAAAGTATTGACTCTACCCCAGCTGAGATCGGCAAAACCTCAGGTGGCGCGACCTACAGCCTCGCGCCAAGAGCTCGATTTTTTCCCGAAGTCTTTTCATGAATCCGTTATACCTCAACCTCGTGGACTGCGCTCTCACGGATACCTGTATCATCCACTACGAGCAGGGGAGGACTGTATACAAACCGTCCCCAGGTCTCTCAGACTTCCATCATCACGGCTGACCCTGGTTCCGCATCATGAGACCTTCGCAAACAAGACGAGCGCCTACGGAGGATCCGTGGAGCACATAGAGCCTTCCGATCTCCTCAAGGTCAAGGGCGACTGGACCAAGTATATCCCGATGGACCTTATTTAGCAACCGGTTGTTGCTTGGGATTGTGGGTTTTAAAGTACATTGACCTTGCCATTTAAAAGAATGAATAGAGCGGTAGTAATAAGACTGATCTATCAATTAAAGCTCTTTGCGATTCATATCAGTTTCCAAAGTAAATTCTATCCCAACCATGTGAGGGGGAGCATTTTGAGATGTATGCATCTTGAACCACCATTTGCGATTGGGCTATTATAATCCAACCGATATCCACTAATTACACTTATTCTCATTCTTGTATTTTTTGAACCTTGTACCACACATAGGGAATACGCCCAAACACATACAGCGTTATGGTTCCCGTAATGACGGTAGCAAGAATAATGACTTTGTCGAGAGCCCTCGCATCGCCCCAATTCCAGCCTTTACGATGATTAACAATAACTAAAATGATAATCAAGTGGAAAATATCCAAAAAGGTGACTAGGCCAACAACCTTCATGTCAAGCGCTGTGAACCGAAACTCCGGCTTTGGCTCAGGAGCCGCTGCAACGCCTTTGGAAAGGCCACTACTATCTCCATCTGTCGCGTCCATGACCATTAGTTGAGTAAAAAAAAAAGAATAAAGGGTGATAAGGTACACCATTTCCGTGAGCTTCATCTGTCTTTAGTGGAGGACTGCTCTCTTTGGTGCCCATTTTAGGGTGGTATGGACCGAGCCGGATGCAACCTTTGCAGACGCTATGATGGTGATTGAACTTGGAGAGATGCTGAAAGAGACCAAAAGATGGAATACGATGGGATTTTTGAATCAACTAGGCATAAAGCTCACTTATGTGGCTGGATGGATGCGAAGCAAGAAAGCGAAGCTGGTGAGGAGGGGTTTCGTTGAGTGGGCCCACTGAACGACAGCCAACAGCCCCCAACGGGACCAAAGCTGATGAATGGGATTTTTCCTTAACTATAGTACGCACGGATCTACATGCACAGCTAAGGTCTGTCTGACCACCCGGGAACCCGGCTGATTGCCCAGCTAACTGTGGTTATAAGACCCTGAGACAGCTACGTCAGTCAGGTCAGCTGACCTATGTAAGGTATAAGGCACCGTTGGATCAAGCTAACTGGAAAAGCCATCTTTTCATTCCTGCCTTTTCCTGCATTTTGTAGTGACTAGGACAGTCAGTTAGATCTATAGCTAGATAACCTGTTGTTTTTGGGCTGGTTTAGTAGTGTTTTTCCTCTACCCATTTCATTGTTTATCTAGTATTAGTATATTCTAGGACAATACTAAGCCACAAACAAACTTTTAGTGCCTACTCACTATCTACGTCATGCAAAGTAATAGAGAGAAGTGGGGCGTCGGGTCAATTCATACTGCCATAAGACAGCAATTTGTTGAAATGAAGGTATTGAGTTAATTAAAGAGATTAGTTATGAGCACCCTTTGACGGGTGCTCATACTACTTTATATACAGGTATGTCCTATCATGCTTTCCCAGCCACTGGATTAATTGCATTACTCCCACTTCTTCAACACAATTTGACTCGCGCAATCAGCACCAGTACACTTCATTTTCACCAAACTGCCGCCATTAAATCTGATATTTCGTCTAAGGGCGGTTTGTAATCACTGTCTCCGACCGAGGTAGACCCGACTACAGGTCCGCTACCGCCCTTCGAAGCATCCAAAGACAGTTCTTTGGTAACATTCCAAACCAAATTCGCCTGCATGTCGTTTCATATGACGGACTGCATCAGGCTTGTAAACTTCACTGACACCGAAGTGCAAGCCTTGACAGAAGCTACCAATAGGCACTGGCCAAAGGGCCTGCGCAAGGTCCGACCCTACGGCGAGTCTCAGGAACTTGGCCTCCACGGCACACCTTGGTCGAGTCACTTTGATGGCAATGACGATTCTCGCCGTCTAGTTCTAGGCCTCTTTGTGACACTGTTCGATATGGGATGGGTCCTGCAGGCTTCGGTCAGCATCACATCCAGCTCTTATGGCAAAGGTAAAAGCCAGGTTGGTCCGAGTTGGGTTTCAAATACTAAATGTTTCAGATTCCATAGTCTTACGCAAACAATACCCTGCACCTCCTCCATGCGACTGGATCATTATATCTTTTGATAGAAACGATAAGCTAAAGGTGGTCGGCGGGGTGCCGCAAGAGCTATGTGACCTGCTGGTTCAAACCTTCCACAGCAAAATCGCGCGGCACGAGCGAGATGCAGATCGTTTCAAAGGCAAGTTCCATGGGTATCCTTGGTCACCAACTGGTAAAGACACCGTCACAACCCGTCTCATTCTCTTGCAGCTGCTCGAGGTCCTAGAGCGGTGTGGCTACAGTGTGTATGCTTCATTGGATATGACTTCGAAGACGGAAGGCGAGACGGATGTATTGGTTTGTCAACGGCAGAAGGGCTGGGTTTCCAGTGCACCGGTTTTCCATTGCTAATCAGTATTACAACCTAGAACTGGGTATGTAAAAGGGTTGTTGAAATTTCAATTTTCGTTGAGCCTGATAGACAGGGATTTCATCAGCAATCAAGCTTTTTAGGATATATCATAAAATACTTTAAAAGGCAATAGAACCAAAGTTTGGACAAGCTTTACTCTAGTACCTTGCTGTCTTCAATGTAATGTTAAAATGCTGGACCAACCTGTGCGAAGAGGAAAAAAATCCCTTTCTTCCTTCATCAGCGGTCGCACTGTCAAGCCATCACTAGGCTCATCGTAATCAAGCACCGCCGAGATCTCGAGGCTATAACATTATACCCGAGATAATCTTATTTGACCAATTGGCGCATCGACTACGACAACTGTGACATCAAACTCTGAGCCTACTGAGCTGTCGTCAGCGAATACAGAATCGTTCCCTTGGGAGTTGGGAATCCGACAAAAACGCGAAGACGTGCTATTATGGCGGCCCAGAACCAAACCAAGCGCACGCTATACCACAGACGATGATTCCAGTGACGCATATCAAAACAACCACACCCAATATGAGAACTAATGGTCACATTCTGGAAGACATCACAGCGAAAAAGCTGAGGATGGCATTTTTGATAGCAGCCCTAGATGGCTTCAATGAACCAGGACCTGAAGACTGCGTATAATTTCGATGAAACTCAACTGAACGTTTCTTCAACGCAAGCACGGTTATTTGTGCGAGAGAAGAAATCCCAAAGCCCGTTCTGGAATCTATTTTCTGCATCTTGATGATCGTGATGGTCTTGATAATGAATGATAACGGTTGATTCAATCGGAAATGATATGCGAATGCGAACTGTAGATGGGGCATTGCGACTCCTGTGCGTCCGTCGAACACGGACCTGAAAATCTTGAAAGAAGCGATCTGTTAGATCGGTTGTGAGTGTAGGCGCTTCTCTTTCAACCAGTAGGAAGAGGAAGTTGTCCTCTTGTTGTGGCACATGTTTGGTCTTGCATCTTTCTTGTCTATCATCATTTGCACCATAGTGGGTCGATGAATGGAGATTGGTCGAACTATTGAATGAATATATGCTCTGTATGAGCATCGTCGTGGGTTCCTGTGCAAATGTGACATTTGGCGGTGGCTTGATCCTGAGGATTGGTGCCCTTGCCCGGTCATCGTGTGATCCCGCCAATGTGCTCAGGTTTGCGAGGAAGTGTTGATACGACCCAGAATCTACCACATGGTACTTGTTTCCGCCGAATTCAAAGACAACTGGATCGCTGAAAGGAAGGCTTGGACCTTGATTGAATCTAGATTGGGTAATTGCACAAAGCTCTTAGATGAGAGTTGAATATTGGAAGTCATAATGCTCCATGACGGGAGGACACGGCTGCCCAAGTTTGTGGTGTTCGGACAGTTAAGACAGACTTATACAGACTGTCTCCCGGTTGCTAAGCCCATTGAACTCAACTTTTACTATATCATTGGCTAGTACCAGGGCTGTCCCGCTCCAGCGGGCTTCAGGGAGAGCTTAACGTAGGGATGCGCCGCTCAACCTGCCTGAATGTACAGGGAGCAGCTGTGCCTCGATAAGATTCGTAGCAAAGGTCGATCAAACTCGTTGGAAATCTTCATCAAGGTTTCATCTTGCCCAGTATCATCCAGTACAAGGGTGCAGGCTGCCAACTCACCATCACTTTTTTTTATTGGCGATGACACGTTTGTGCCTATGTACGACCAGTTAACTGTATTCACGAATTTGTGTTTCTTCATTTTCATGGCGTTCAGCACTATAATTTGCTGCAATTGGCTTGAAACTCTCTTTCTCCACAGTATCGTAAATCCTAGAATGTACTGGCATTAACAGTAATTACGAGAACCTCCAATTCTTATTCGGATTGCGAAAGATAGGTTGGCATATAGTTGATTTCAAACCCAAAATGGAACGAACAAAATATTGCATGTCGATATGAAACCAGCACTTCATTCGACTACTCCAAGACGGTTCGGATGGGCAAAAGAAGCCCGTTCGGCGGAATGATGAAAACACAAAATATAACTTGATAACAAACAGATATCACACTCTTAGTTGCTATTTCTCGGGTTATAAGGATTATTATATTATATTAAGGACTTTTATTAATAAAATTAGATTATTTCTAATTCTTTTTATTTTTATTTTTAAATAATCTTTTTAAATTTTTCCCCCCTCCCCAAATACTTTACAATGTAGCTGTATGTATAGAATCTAAATAACTTTTATCCCAGACGGGCCATATACCATGAGAATTTGCTGCATGGACAATACCTTTGTCGCTCTAGTCTACTGCAGACATCTGATACGGTTGTTTAAATAGGCGATTGTGGGATCTGGTATTGCGAAAGCTTGAATCGACTTCAATATTAACGCAGGTGCGTAGCAAAATTCGAAAGAATGTGGTAATGGTAGAGTCGTGCTGTGATTCAAATTCCAACCTCTTTAAATATTTTAGTAATGGAATGCCCTGTGAACAGAGATAGTGGATATAACTCTCCTCTTCTTCCTCCTTGAACTCATATAGTCTCCAGACTAGAAGGATTGGCGTGCGATTTTAGTGGAGTTTGTCGAACCTTTCATCATATGATGCATCGAGGCAAACGGATGTTTTGGAGCATTTTCGAAAATCTCAAAATGCTCCTCGTAGACATAAAACATTATCGCATAGAAGTTTCTGAGTTCTGGAAGACTCTCCGAATTCTCGCTTCCTAATAAACGATTGAAATCCAGAACCGGCTTTCCATGGACTGTGCATTTGAATCGTATATTCTCGCCACGAAATAAAGCACACGAATAGTTCTCATATTGGAATATAGACTTGTATAACCGACATTTCTCTATCATTGATAACTCAAGTGGGAGACATTTTTCATCTTGCAAATACCAGCGCTAGTAGATGTAAAATGACCGCGCAATGTCCTCATGTTGCTTAATCCAGGAATTTGGAGCATACATGGTCATGATGGTGTCTGCATCCAAAATGAGATCACGCAGGGCACAGTAAAAGCCTAAAGCTTTAGGCCAATCGTTTAACATACCACTCTCTGCCGAATTCAAGAGCAACTGCACTTGTCGATCGTACTCAGTAGTACTGTAACAAGCAGAATTCTGGCGCAGATTTCGTAATCTTACCGTCAATAGTGATGCTGATGATAAGCCGCGATTTAGCATTACATCAAAGGTATTTCTATAGTGTACCAGAATGGGATGCTTGTAAGCCAAATAACACGATAAGGCCCTCGGTCGGCGGAAATCGAAAATAATATTTGATGAGGAGACTCACAATGCTCTAGAGTCAAAAGATATAGCTCGAAAGGCAGTATTCTGAGACTACTTGGCCTATCAGATGGAGCTTTGTGTGAAATTGAGACTATGGAACCCATCGCAGCGCAATGTTGCTTATAGAGTAAAAATCAGGGAGAAGATTAAAAAGGGGAATAAAAGCAAATGATGAATGAATTGATGGACCTTATAATTTATAGGAAGCAGCTGCAAAGTTTACAAAGTAGAAACTAGCTTTTCTTGATGAGGTGTTAAAAGTGCTGGGAGAAAATGGGCCCCTGTCATAATCGAATCCACAGACAAAAAACATGGGGAGGGGCCACATGAAATGCCCGCAAAAAAAACATACAACAGCGAGGATTCCCCGGTCGTCACCGACCCGAGTACTAATTCACCGCTTCTCAGCTTGACTAAGGGAGAGCGGACGGGATCCCGTATTTTCTGAGAGCTATGGTCGTATGTATCGTGAAGGGGGCGCTGGTCGCATTATCAGCAGCTTGAGTTCTCTCAGACAGCAAACTGATTTCCGAGATTATAGCCGCAACCATTCCAGTACTTCACAGACACGACTTTGATGACACCCACTCACCTTAGCTTACATGGCTGAAATTTGCGGTTAAGGGCTCGATCCACTCCATGTGCCGAGCGTGCATCAAGAGTACAGGTGAAAGAGCCTTTCATATGGGAAACGTGTTATTGAGCCAGCATTCTTCGAACTCAGACGCCATTTTCTAGTCGATATTTTGCTATCAGAGCCCAAGGCAGTGCAGCACCTCAGATAACCATAACTTGGTCAACTCACCAGCGACAGCCTGGAAGGCACATGGGCTCTTCGGGGTTGAGCCCTACGTGATTGCCACCGTATGTAAAGTTGCGCTTTGTGACTGTCATGTTTAGAGGGAGCCCTGGCAGGGAGTACCTTTGCCCCAAAATCAGAGTACTTCCTAGGGCGATATGAGAAGCTTTCGTCGCTGTCTGCGGCAATCATGTCGAGTGCTCTTATATCGATTAGTTTGAGTCGGGTAGCTTTAATCTCACTCTACTTAGCGTAGGCACAAAGATTGCCGCGCATGACCACCACAATCTACATATTAGCATAAAACTTTAGCATGTCCAATTAATCAAGGTGCTCACGATCGGGTGATTTGACGGAAACGACGAAAAGAAATGCTTTGATACCTTAGAGATAATCTTGCAGGTAGTCGATGTCGATTTGCTTCTCCATCCACGCCGTGGTCGAGTGATACCCATGGTTAAAGGCTTCTATTACGATTTGCGTAGTTTATAATGTAGGACGTCACTTATAATACTAAACTAAACCCTGCCTAATACGGAAATATTACTAAAGTGTAATAGTAATGTCTATGCGTATGCGAAATGATCTAGGGTAGGGCTGGATCATTTATAGCAAATAAAAAGCTCTACCCTATCTAGGATTGGAAATGTGCTAGGGTGAATAACTAAGAAACTAATCATCAATTAAAATTTGCAAAGCAGCTTCAGCCTAGCTATGACAAGAGGGAATTTTGGTTGGGTGCGGTTTCTATTTGATCGCTCGAGGTCTGGGTGTTGGGCCAACGTGGTAAAAGAGACGTACGAAGACAGGCATGTCACTTTACACGCGACGCAAAAACGCGACACGACAAAAATGTGGCTGACACACAACCGACACGCGACACGGGACACAAGAAACGTAAACACCAACCGCGCCATACACGCAACGGTATCTCTCTCTTCTGCCAGATAATTATATTTGGTGACATTTATCATCGACTGCTTCGAGATACATTCATGGCAGTGCGCAGATAGAGGACCCATGCTCACAAGACCAGATTCTTGCTGAGCAATGGAAGTTGGTGGACACTCATTTGCCTGGGCTTTGTATGCAACGCTTGTGATTGGACATTTTTCTGGGCCCACATACTGACCCACTGAAGCGATGTCCTAGAACTGTTCATCAGCTGGGTGCCAGTCGCGTGGTGGGTGTCTGACTTTTTTGCAACGCCACCCAGGCTGGGGAAGGAAGGGCTCTCTCGATCGCATCCACAATGAAATAATTTTTCGTCTTAAAGAATAACCTGTTTAGTATTCTCATTGCCGGGCAAAAATGGCTCTTCATCAATCATTTTGGTTGGATGCGATACAACCTTTACGCCACTCTTGCGCGAGGTGCGTATTTCTTAACTGCGTCGCCCCGTATGCTGCCAATTTATGGGCTAAAAAATGGCTGAAGGTTTTCATTTTTATTTTAACCTTTTGCTTGCTAAGGACCCTGAGCATTTTCCTGATTCCGGCCATTGGTTGCTGCCCCACGGAGTCGTTTAGTAGTGTTGATGCTTTTCGTATGACAACCGTAGCCGGCCGCCGTGCTTCTTCTGAAACCTCTCAAGTGCCCTGCGCGCGCACAAGCAATAGCGGATGAGCTCCGTTGGGATTTTGATCTCCTCGCCTGGCAGCAACAAGTCCCAGAAATCTCCCCCCTCCATAAAGAGATATCTTGCACAAGTTACTGCCAAAGCACAGCTACAGTCACTTTTTCGGGTCTCCGAGAACACTCTATACACCTCGAGGTTGCACGGCTGACCTCTACGTTTTGTTGCGAGTCGAGCATGTCTTGCAGCTTCGGCCTGGCGGTCTAGGACACGATGGTGCACCCTCCACGGTGACGACCTGCCGGCCCGCGCGGGCTGTGTGGGGCAGGCAAGGCGGATATTTATGGAGTATCTAAGATTTCATAGTCCTAATCATGTACCTACGCCTGCTCGACGACGACTTTGACCGACGACTCGGCAAAGCGGACAGACATTGATTCTAAACAAGGACGAGGACTTATTCTCAGCCAGCGCGGGCGTCGCTAGGAGCACATTATGTGGAAATGTCGACAGGCTCTGTTTTTCCCGTGTACATCATTTAACTTGATTTGCGACGATACACTAATATTCTGAATTTGCGTATGTGCTTTACTAGAGTGCCTAGATAGGAGAAAATAACAGACCGTGCTGTGATGTGACTGACCCCTTGCTTGCTCAGCACTGTTGCTTGCGTGTAGGCGAGGCATATTGCGTTGTGTGTGCGTGTGTGTAGGCACAGCTTTTTCCAGTTCTACGGCACTAATTTGACCGTGAACAAAAGCAGCTAGCAGGAATCACACCGCCATCATTATTTTTCTGCTCTTGGGCACCCCTTTCAAAAAAGGCTGTTAGGCGTTTCGGGCTGTGCTTTTTTTCACGATTCGCCGTCTGAACTCAAACAGAACCCACAGCAGCCGCATGTTGAGGTCTCGGTTGATCAGCGCAGCCCCACAATAGTTTGGGGTTCCATTTAGCTAGAAAACAATCCCTTGTTAACTGTAGTTCAGTCCAGAAGAAACCAATGATCAATCAACTCCCAGTTATTCATAGGCTTAATATGACCGACTCGCACAGCTTGACACAATAGTATTTTTTCCCCCACTGCATTGGTATTGTCGGCTTCACGGAAGAATTTTTGATTCTCTCGCGTAATCATCGGTTGTGGATGCCCTGCTTGTTTGAAATGTTTTGATTGGGCTGTGGTTTGGCCCGCTCTTCCTCGTTCAGCTTATGGTACTGTTTTCTGTACAACTCAGCCTTATTGCGCTCTTCGGTTCTCCGTCATGGTCTTGGTTTTTTGTCGCTACCGTTAGAATGAAGGCCGCAGCCAAAATTTCCCGGTTACTTCTTTGCAAGCCCAAAAGAAGCGAGCAAAGTACGGATGACGTCGATCCTGCGAAACCAAATCATGCTTTGGAACCGCCCAGCTTGCGTTATGATTCCACATCCGATCCACCGAATATACATCAACGCCTCTGGGATCAAGCATACGACGAAGTCAAGGCGGAAGAGGCCAAAGTTGTCGAGTCATACGAGAAAATACTGTCCACCAAGCTTCATGATTTTGACAACCCTGCCTCCGTCGCGTCCGAAAACACACCGAACGACATAGGGCAAACCCACGAGGCGCGATGCCGGCAAATGCGAAAACTGATCGATGATGGCCTCGAACAGACAAAGAAAGCTAGTGAGGCCAAAAGCCAAATAGATTCTGCCCTACAAATCATCAACACCTTGAAGGGAGTCATTGATAAATCCATACAAGCTGCACCTGCGGCTGCCGTTGCTTGGGTGGGTGTAAGCATTGGCATAGAGGTATGATTCCCATCTCTGCAGAGAAACCTCCGGGAATTGATACTGAAATATTCAAGATACTTGCAAACCCGACGAAAGAACCTGCCCTGAATAGAAAAGGAATCACGTACGTCTTGTCAAGAATGAATTGGTACTGGAATTTAACAGACCTCCTCCTTGATAAAAATAAGGCCAACGCGGCATGCATACCGTTACAGAGTAGTCTTAAGGACCAAATTCTGAATCTATATAAGAAACTGCTTTTGTACCAGATGCATAGCATTTGTTTGTACTACCGTAACTGGGCAACTGTTCTTCTGAGAGATCTCGTAAAACTAGATGATTGGGAGGGAGCTCTGAACGGGATCAAGGAGGTCGAGGTTCTTGTCAAAGAAGGCTCCCGACAGTATAACACTGTTGAGATAATATCGACTCTCAAAAGAATTGAAAAGGGCACATCGGCGCAGCTAGATAGCCTCTGCCTAGCCATAAGGGAACAGATCAAATCCCAAGAGGAACGACACTTGAGGGAACAAGACAAGGAATGCGCCAAGGCCTTGTATCTTACTAACCCAAAAGATGACAAGAAGCGGATCCAATATTCCAAGGGCGGTTTGCTAAGAGATTCATATGCCTGGATTCTCAAACATGAGAGCTTTAAAAGCTTTATTGAGAATCCAGAAAATCATATTCTGTGGATTAAAGGGGACCCTGGGAAGGGAAAGACGATGCTATTATGTGGAATCATTGACGAACTCTGGAAGTCAACAAAGCCGCTATCCTATTTCTTCTGTCAGGCCACTGAGAAGGACTTGTCGAGTGAAATCGCAGTTCTTCGTGGTCTTATGTATCTCCTCGTCGACCAACAACCCTCGCTAATCTCATGGATTCGAGATGAGTACGATAAAGCAGGGAGCAAAATGTTCGAGGGTGCTAGCGCTGGTGTGCGTTTGGAAGAGATTCTTTCAAAAATGCTGAAAGACGATCGACTAGATGATGCTGTCTTTATTGTGGATGCTCTCGACGAGTGCACAACAAAGCGAGACGAGCTGATAGATCTTATCATGAGAATTTCCGAATCGTCTCATGTCAAGTGGATTATATCCAGTCGCAATTGGCCTGAGATCGAAACTCGGCTTGAGAAGACACAAAAAGTCACCATCCAACTTGAGCTTAACAAGGACTCAATCTCGGAAGCGGTGAAGCTATATATAGACAAGAAAGTGGATGATTTAGCTTCTGCTAAAAAGTTTGATGAATATTTGAAACGCCGGGTACGAGAGCACCTAGTCTCGAATGCCGAGGATACCTTCCTCTGGGTGGCCCTAGTGTGTCATAGACTGCGTGATTGCGGCAGAGGGAGACGCACGATTCTTGAAGAGCTAGAAAACTCACCGCCTGGTCTCGTCCCGTTTTACGATCGAATGATGGAACGGATCTCGGGGTCTGAGCGAGCAGATCGACTAAGGCAAATTCTTGCTACAGCTTGCACCGCATACCGCCCACTCAGGTCATTAGAGATGAAGGCTCTTGTTCAGTCAATCGAGGACTATGATGAAGAGGATTTGAAGAATGCCATTGAATCATGTGGCTCATTTCTCATACTGTTGGATGATGTGATTTATTTTGTGCACCAATCGGCAAAGGATTTTCTTCTTAATCAGGGGAGAAGTGCCATTCTGCCTTGTGGCATTGAACAGCAGCATCTTGACGTGTCTTTAAGGTCTCTGCACTTACTAAAGTCCGGGCTCAAGCGGGATATCTATAATCTGGGTTCCCCGGGATGTCTTATTGGCGAGGTGATCCCCCCTCAGGCTGATCCGTTGGGTGAAATCAAGTATTCGTGCATTCACTGGATTGATCATCTCCTTGCCTCCGAGCCGATAAAGATTGACAATAACAAGTTTAAAGAAGATGATGTTTTTGATTTTGTCAAAGAAAAGTTCCTACACTGGCTAGAAGCACTGAGTCTGCTGCGAAGTCTACCTGGAGGTATTCGTAGTATTGGTGAATTGGAACTGGCACTTGTGAGTTGACGTACTGCAAAACAGATTGAAAAGTAACTGATTAACTAATTATATAGGACAAAACAGACATGAATCAACTGTCTAGATTTATCCGAGACGCGCGGCGATTTGTTCTTGCGCACAAAACAGGCATAGAAATAGCGCCACTGCAGGTCTACGCATCGGCACTCATCTTCAGTCCCACGAGCAGCCTGGTTCGAAGACAATTCCACCAAGAAGAACCCGACTGGATTGTGCAAAAGCCAAAAATGGATGAGTTGTGGGACGAGTGCATTCAAACTCTTTATAGCCCATCAGGTTGCAAGCATAGAATATGCAAGATTGCTTACTCACAAAATGGCCAATTCCTTGCCGCATTTCACTTCAGAGGTGTAGTGGAGGTCTGGGATATATCCTCAGGTCATTGTGTGCAAAATATTCAAGTTCAAGATCATTGTGAGGAGCTTGTGATCGCGTTGGTATTTTCCTTGGATGGTCTTGAAATTACTGTGGCCACCCTGAAGCGGGTCAGCATTTGGGATTGGGAAAAAGGGGTTTGCAACAAGTCATGTGACATTGATGCTTTGAATACCTGTGGCGACATTTCACCAGATGGCACGCAGTTGGCAGCTGGTTATTTGAATGGAGAAATCCGCATCTGGGACCTGGGCGGTGGCCACTGTCAAGTTTTAGTGGGTCACATCCCGACAGTTTGGTGTGTCACCTTTTTTGCAAACGGAAAGTATTTGGCCACACGGTCATATGGTGACATCAAAGTTTGGGACGTGGCCACATGGAGATGCATTCAAACTCTGGAGCACACTAGCAATATCCCCCAGCTCGCATTTTCTAGAGATGGTAAAACATTGGCCACAGCGTCAGGTGATAGAGTCACGGTTTGGAACTGGGAAGCCGGTATTTGTATTCGAACCTTAGAGGGGCATACTAAAAGTGTAAAGGTCGTCTCTTATTTAGGAGACAATTCTATACTTGTATCAGGCTCTGACGATAAAACTATCAAGATATGGGATGAAACAGGTGCATGCGTTAGCACCTTGACTGGCCATGCATCAGATATAGAGTCACTGCGCGTTTCTCCAAATGGGCAGCTCATTGCATCGGGAGATGCAATTGGAACCATCAAAATTTGGGACATGGCTGGAGTTTTAGCAAATCCACCATCAAAAACCGACATTGCTTCTTTACCCAATCCACCCCCTATTCAATATGATTGGGCTCCTTGCCTCGAAAATCACACCAGCCAGGTCAAGTACCTTGCATTCTCTTTGCATGGAAAAATTCTCGGATTACACTTTGATAGTGGTACAGTCAGTATATGGGATATAGAAACAGGCTTATCCACTCCATTTGGTAATTCAAAATCCATCGCCTTATCCCAAAATGGTCGATTGGCTCATTTAAAGAGATCAAAAGGCACGCCAAAAGTGTGCATTTGGGACGTTGCTGCAAAAGCTCAAATTAACACCATTGACATAGGCTATTATTACGACTCATCATATTTTTTCCTCTCGGAGAATGGTAGATTTCTCGCAGAAACCGGTAAGGGGATCTGTCTCAGTCATCTATATGATCTCTCAACGGGGGTTTGTATTAAATATTGGGGACCGGACCGCTTTTCCGATGCTGTGTTCTCGGGAGATTCAAGATTCCTCGTAATAAATATGGATAGAAGTTTCGTTAGTATTTTGGCAGAAAGAATCCAATTCTTTGATTTGACAAAGCAAACTGAGGACATGACATTGAAAGTATCGGGCCGATGCATCGCCCTCTCAGCCAACAGACGATGGCTTGCATTGAAGGCAGACACGATTTCGGGCATAGGTATCAGAGATTCCACCGTCTGCACTGACGATGGAAATGAGTTCAAAATTGGTCACCCAGCGGATTATCATCCGACGACAGTGGAGGAGGCAAAACTCTGCCTTTCAACCAATTATGGAGAATTGGACCTGAGTACTCCAGAAGCCCGCTCACGAGGTGTATTTGTTAGCTACGGCATAAGTGTCGATAGAAATTGGATTATTAAGGGAGAAGAGAGGTTACTGTGGATACCCACTGGGTATCGGAAGTTAGTTTTGGACGTTTCATCCTCGCAGATTGCGTTCAGCACTCCCTTGGGCCGGGTAATGTTGGCCAGAGTCAAGAGAGATGTTTCTCATTGCTTGTTGGCTTGAGTAATATACTTGGAAATGCTACAGTCAACAGTATAAAAAATATCTTCGAACACCTAGCCCAAGTTATGTAGTGTCGACCATAACTTTACGAGTCACTAGCCAAGTTGGTTAGCCAACTCAGACACTCACATAAAAAGGTGAGATACATATATGTTCTGCTAGTGATGAATATACACAGTTTGACTCAGTGGACCATCCATGTAAGATGTGCCATTGAAGCCAAACTCGTCAGTGACGTGTCGATACAACCATGAATTGTATTTCATCACTGCAGAGGTTACACCTTTCACACCAATATATAAGCCAAGCCCTTGGTTCTAAGCCAAGTACGGGGACCTGCATTCGGATAATGGGGGAATCTAAACCTGGGTGATTCAGGCCGCGAGAAATTTAGAGAGCTTATTTGAATCTGGCATGCATCGGAGTCATATCCTATTCTTGTGGTGAAGCGTTTTCTAACTTTGATGTTGCTGCATTTCATCAGGATGACAACTGGTTGATTCGGGCTGCTAGAAAATTCGGGAACCTTTGGATATCCGGTTTTGGTCACTATTAAAGGTTGGGTAGGAACCTCATTGTGTACATTTTACTGTTTTTAACTCCTCATCAATATCCACTGTTCTCTTCTTTGGCGAGAAGGTGCTCTTTAAAGCCAAGGATGGATTGAATACTAATCAATGGCACCGAAGGCGAGATTTCCGGCAGGTTCTCACGGGTCCTCCTCACTCTCGTTAGTTCAGTATCCCGGCTTTCCCATGTTTTTCACAACTTTCTAACAAAAGACCCTATTATCAAGTTTATTGAAGAACACGACATATCTACAACAGAACCAGTAAGGAATGGCTACAGCCTAAGAAACAATCTTTGGATATCATATGTGCATTTTGGCACTTGGTAAATAGACTATTTATGTTCATCTAATACGAAACTGATATCTTCTTTAACTGCTACATCACGCACCGGAGATAGCCGCAATAGCCTAGCCTCATCCTAAGTAAATACCATAGATATTGGAATAGTATAATAGTAGAGTATCGAATCCAAGAATGTATAATATAAAGCTTTACCTATTCTTAAACTAAAATCTGCACGTATTACTAGTGCTAACAATCTTAAGAAAACCTAAGGCTTGAGAGTTCGCAGTGCCTTTTCCAGACCCAACACTTTATCCTCGACTCCAAGGTCCTTTAGAGACACAGTTGTCTCAGGGATAAGGGAATGCCAGCTTGGAAAGACCTCACTCCATCGAAACTGGGCAGCCAGTTCAAGTCCAACGTGCCCAGAGAGTTGACCCATGGCTTCATCACTGGCCTCGGCGTACACTGCCTCACGACCCAGAACACTTTCCCACACCTTTAAAACATCTTTGAATGCCAGGTAGTCAGTGATCAAAGGTACGACCTTACCAACAGTTTCCTCACGGTGACGTAGGATGCTTTCGACAACGACGCCAACATTGTAAGTCACATGGCCACCAACTGGGACGACACCATCGGGCTTGCTTGGGTTGAACCAGATTACTTTACCAGTCCCAGGCTACGCCAAGTTAGTATGAAACATTTCAATACTGGTTTTAGGGTCAAACCAACCACAGGAAGTAGATACGTCAAGTATTCATTAAACATGTTGGAGGCGTACCAGCCAACCCAAAGTTGAGTCATCTTGGAGAAAAGCTCAGGAAATTGTTGCTCGATTTGGCCGATGGCATCGGCCTTGTAGTCGAAATGAGGCACCTTGAGCTTTCCACCAGAGATTTTACCTGCGGGGGGCAGAGAACTGCAAATGAAGTGAGTAAGTGTCGTGGTTGCAGCAGCCGCCCGAGCAACATTCATCATCTGTCGCTTCTCGTCCTCTCCTGCTTGTTCGATTGTTTTCGTCACAATTCCTTGCCTGTATGTTGATGTGGTCTCAGCTTCAATGTGGCTAGATTGATAGCAAAATACCTTACCAAAAATCGGTAACGCAAAACACCACCGCAGCTCCCTGTGGGGATTAGTTCTAGTCCAGGGATAGCTGGAATTATAGCTCACCTTGAAAGCCGCAACAAGAGAGCTCTGGTCTTCAATATCTGCTTTGACCACTTCAGCACCCTATAGAGTGGTTAAATAATGTTCAAAACTCGGGATTCTAATTTCATCCTACTCCAGTCTGGAGAGCTTTGGAGGCATCGCTACCCGGGTTGCGGGTAATGGCACGGACTTTCCAGGACGGGTTTCCCAGCAATGCCTGGCACACTGACCCACCCTGAGCGCCAGTAGCACCAAGTACAGCAATGACGGACATGGTGAAAAGTGGTCGAGAATTGATGGAGAGTTGGTTGAGATATTGTAAGATGTGACTGAAATTGTTTGACTTGCTTGGTTGTAAGATTGAAGGTTTGAGATTTTCAATTTATATATACATCGAAGCCCCAGATGACGAAGTCACAGATGTCACAAATCCTTGCTCATGTCTGTCATATTTACAAAGAAACGCGCGGTGTTGGTGATGTAGACAAAGATTGCTAAGTTGCGAGTTTGATCCACTCGCTTCAGGAATATTGGTGCCGGTAAACGATTAGACCCACATGTAATGGACCGCAGTTGGTTCCGAAACACATTTGATGTGATGACTATTTTGACTAATTATGGGGCTGCTAACTCGTCATTCATTGATCATGCCACAATATTGCACGATTTGCATCATCACAACCAAGGAGCATCATATCACATCTTGTTATACAGAGATGTCCAATTATCCCTGCTGTATGTCACTGGCATAATTTACTGCTAATGACATTGTACCATCTTCGAAATTTTTATTGATTGTGTCGCGTACACTCGAAAAAATATTGCCCAGTGCTTTGCCTATCGCCCGACCAACATTGAACTGAGGTTTCCACTATAAAATCTACTACCAGAAATAAGCCAGAGTATTATTACGCTCATCGAGGGCTCTCCTTTTTCCCATGACGACACACTTGATAAGTCCAACATCTTGCAGCTCGCTCGATCTTCGTCTGTAATTTCCTAACTGGCTCGCATCTTGGAGCCGCGCGGGTCCCACTCGTGGCGCCGGGCACAACGCCTTCGAGTTATTCCCGAACTTGAAATCTCTGTATGCCGCGCGGGTCCCACTAACTAGTTAAGGGCGTGAGTGCAACGCATCGTAGTGAATCCCGAACTTGAAATCTGTGCCGCGCGGGGTTAGTTAGCAACCATTATCCTGAACGCGCGAGCGGAAGATAATGATCAAATCTGGTGATGCCACGCAAAAATGAAGGGCTAGAACCCGCCTTTTCCATGATGAAATTTGACACGAATTCAGTCATCCGGTACGTCCAGGTGAGAGGTTTAGTGTGATTAGTCTAGATGTTTTTCTGATTGTTCCAACTCTACCTAGCATACCTGTTTTTTTTAACCTCAAAGCCTATGGCCGCTCCCAACGGGGCGAAGTACAAATTTATCCAAAAAGAGCCCCGCTAGCATGAAAGGCCGCACACTAGCCAACCCAGGGTATCAACAACGACACAGGTTTTTACTATAAAAGACGTCATCCGGCCGTTGAATTATACTCGATGTCTTTGAATTTGCATGAGCCTTGATAAATAAAAAGAAAGGGAACATAATTTCTTTTATTGTCGTAATATTTCAAAGTGATTCCATCATCTCAATTCTATCAACGACTGCTTTCAACGTCTCACAACAGGTCGTCACTTCTATCAGGCATGCTGTCCTCAATGGCGGCAATGACAACACGCTCTAGAAATACGGGACCGTGTTTCTCGCAAGTACTGTGACGCTTGAGTCGCTTGCTTATTTCATTTACGTCCACGAGGCCATTTTTGACAAGCTTGTGGTTGATGATGAAGTCCCAGGCAGCACTAGCAACCAATGCACGGTCACCGTTGTCTAAGGTGAAAATACCTCGGGTATTATTGCTTTGAGAATGTTTCTGAAGAAATGGATAGTATATTCCGGCGGAATCGAACCGCGTTGATGCCACAGTTGTTTCTGACGAGTCACTAGCTCGTTGTGGTGGAGTGGTGCGCAGAATTTCGTTCTCAGCTGATATGGTGTGCATACTTTCTTTTAGGCGTTCGTTTTCAGTAGCTAATGCGGCAATTCTGGCTTCAAGGTTTCTCAAGTAATTCTCCTTTCTCTCACGAAACGCCCGTTGACTGCAAATAGTGTGTGAGCCGGGAGTTATTCAAGGCTAAGTAGTGAATGAAAATGGTTTGATAGTAAAAATAACCCCATGCAACTACATGCAGGTGGTTGTGCGAGGGTAGAGGACGTACGCGATACGATTCTGAGCCTTTCGTTTGGACTGAACAGAAGCAATGCAGTCATTCTCTTCGCCATTTGTTGTGGCCATGTCCACATCTTGAGGATGACCACTCATGCCTGTCGCGGGATCTAATATGTTAGAAATGCCCTCGGGCTGCTCCTTCTGAGTTTCGCATTGTAACTGCTGCTGGCCGTGAAACAAATTTTGACCCGGCGGGTGGAGGGGGTTGAGAATGTTTTCCGTGACTTGAATCGAGTGGGTATTGAAATCCTGATTGTAGAAGGAATCAGGGTAGGGGTTGTTCATATGTTGGATAGACATGGGTTGATGGTAATTCTGTAGAGTGTGGAGGCTCAGTGATGATTTCGTAAGGTCGATGGAAATGGCGATTTTAGACGCAAACAAGGGTGGGGAGTAAAGTGTAAACTCGACACAGATAATATTTATGCTGAGAGCGGTGTGCCCAGATGAGAGAATGGGAATTGGGATACTTACTCAGCTGAGGCAAAGGATTCAAGAAATGAGAGACATTTAGCCAAGCGGTCAATGCACTGATGATTATCGGAACTAATAAGGCGGCCGAACAATTACCTTCGGAAATACGTGTGCATTTCGCCTTGCTTTTAATGGAGGTGGGTCAAACGTCTATGCACACTCTAAATGTAATAGTGACTAATTCCCGCGCGCCTTTATAAATTTCTTGTAATGACTTGAAGAATGACCTACCCTATGGCGTGGTGGGGCATAACCGCCCGCCAACCTCTCACTACGACATTATGTCCAACGGCATCTCCAATGCTAACCGTATTTCTTCCTCTTGCTCAATCGTCCTCAGCTGGGCCTGAACCTCTTCCTCTAGCATCCTGTTGTGCCCCTCGTCGAAAGTCTGAGCCATACGAATCTGATTGGACTGCGTGGTTTGCTTGCGTCTGTAACATCTGCTGCTGCAGTTGAAATTCCATCGTCGCCTGCAGGCTAGACACTTGATTCTGCTCCGTTTGCTGGACTTGTCCAGGAGCCTGGTGTCGCATCTGGTGTTGTTGTTGGAGCCAGCTTTGCTTTTTCATCTGGACTACCATCAGACGAAGCTGCTCATCAGGAACCTGGGTCAAATTAGATCTCTGCCTTCTAACATTCATCAAATCTTGTGCAGAAACTTGGAACACGGCTGCAGGAAACTCGGTCATGCTCCTCTGTATCGCTTCCTCGCCGTTGGGTCCTCGGGTGTAAAAAGCCTCCGTCACATTATTTGTACTCGGCCAATAAAATTCCGGCGGTGTCAGCTGCTGTGTCTCTGTGATCATATGTCCGTTGGTATCTGCATGCACTCGATGTGCTTGATGTGGGGGACTTATGATGGGGCCAGAAATATCTTTACTGCCCTGGGAAGGAATCCCTACTGCACGTTTAGTTGGTCTCAATGTAAGCTGTGCCTTTTTTCTGATGATTGTACGGCCTTGACCACACGTTTCGTCACGATGACAAGTCTGCCGATGTCGTTCCAAAGATTGTGTAGATTGAAATCTTGGATATTGACAACCTTGTACGGGACATATTATTCCTATATGGCCAGACTCATGTTCCAACAGGAGTGAGTGGGTTTCAAACCCACGTGTGGCTCTTGGGCATGGAAAGAATCGGCAGGCAAAAGCAGATACTCGGAAATCATTCCTAAATTTCTCCAAGTCCTGGAAAGTAAACCCTCGAAGAGTGCGTATACTAAGCAAATGCTGGACAGTGCGCTGATAATTTTCAAGAAGAGTTCTGAGGCTCCTCACGAGTATCATATCGGTTTCAACTCCTATACCAATATTAACAATGCGCACTTCACTAGTGAAAAGCTTTGAGATCAGGTACCATTAGCTGGAGCAGATTCTCCGCCTCCCGAAACTCGTCGTTCCAAAAGAACTGATCGGACCACGTTGTATAATCCGGCATTCTGAACTCGAATATTGGCTAATCGTTCGTCAAGAAAGCCTGAATGGCTTTCTGTTTCTCCCTTTTTGTCGGGTTCGGTCGATGGGCCAAAGGCTTCTGCAAGCCGGCAGGAAAGTTGAAAAAGTTTCAAACTTGATGGTGTATCAAAGTTGATGGGAAAATTGCAGAGAACGTATTCGACCCAATATTCGGTTGCATACATGTGAAAGCCATGGTAACCCTGGAGGACTCGAGAAAGCCTTTCATCTTCGGGGTAAGTGACGTTGAAGATTCTCAGACCTGCGGCTAAGCACAATGCAGCTGCGAATCCATGCTCATAAATGCAAGTCTGCTCGTCAAGTCTAACATTGCCATCAAGTTCTTGCAAGTACCTGTAAAATCTTAAAAGACTATCGCATAACCAAAGTACTATGTAGGTGACTTACTCGCGGGCAGAAATGTGGACAAACGCAAACGTGGAATCTCGTCGCTGCTCAATAAGTGGAGAACATTTATCAAACCAATACTGTGGTATTATCTCTTTAGCCTCTACGTCTTCAGAGCCCATAGCCAATGCAGATTGAAGCTCAGCCTTTCTAAGTGGTCTTTTAGCAAAGGCAATCCACCCAAGGATTGGCTTCATCCGGGAAAAGGAGCGCTCATCAAAGTGCGCAGTCATTTGTGTCAGAATCTTATCATAGCTGGCATATTGGTTAGAACATTATAAATATAAGTGTTAGAAAACTGTACAATTTTCTTAACTCCACTGGAAGGTAGTCGGCAACGTTTAGGATTTCTAGTTTCGTTTTGAACATGTTTGTTGCCACATAGTCCAGCACAATCTTAGCCCAGAGGAACATGCCTATCGGATGGTTAATTTCTCAGAATATCAAATAAATGTTTTCACGGAACTCACCAGAAGCACGTTTAGCAATATTGAAAGCCAACGTCTTCAAGTCCTCGTCATTGATCGAATGCTGGAACAGCTTCACCTTCAAGGTATCGAGCCTCTTCGATGCATATTCCTCGATTGCATTCTCCAAGTTCCCGAATTCGTCCGAGAGAGAAACTCTCTTCTTGTGCCTTGCCTTCTTCAAGATAGCTGGCGATAGTCGGCTACAAAGCAACACTTTGCAAACTGTCGATTCATAGGGAGCAGCCGCCGCGACAAGTTGCTCTAAAATCTTTATGACCTTAACTTGGACATTTTCTTCACATTCATTCAATCCGTCCATAATTATATGGATATAGCTGGTTGTGGATGGCATTACCCCACATGCTTGTACCACAGTTCGAAGCATTTCTTCAAGCAACTTGGCGCTAGCAGTCTTTGTTTGACGTATCAGCGTATCATGTACGTGAGTTATTAAGTCAGGGCTAGATTGGATAATCTGTAAAAGAAGGGACCTCAGAATCTTGTTGTAGTCCATAGAATCTTGATGGGAATATGAGGAAAAGTGAGAGACAACAATTGCCTCGGGGGTCATCTGGTCTGTCCATGATTCATCTAGACCACGTAAAGAATTTGTAATATGAGCAGCGAGGACACTCTTACCGCTTCCTGGACTACCATCGAGAATAACAAAGGTTGAAGATTTGTCATAACTTTTCCATTCTAAAATGGTAGGTTGTTCTAGTATCCATTGACACGTCGTAGAGGCCCCGTCTGGATCAGCCGCAATAACATCGATAACCTGAAGCTGGGTGGACCTATCCAACCTAAGGTAGTTGACGATTTCAAGGAATTGTTTTGAAGTGTGGACCTCATCTTCTTTGTTTAACCTTTCAAGGGTCGCCTGACGCCAGGCTTGGAGAGATTTTCTGGATTCTTGAGCGTCTGCCATGTCTGCTGACGCTGCTGTCTTATATATGAGATCTACATGGGCTTTGAGATCATCAAGGATGCCCTCAAATCGCCGTTCAAAGCGACCCCAGGAGGTAAGAAAGAACCTTTCCCAATCTAAATTGCTCTGTTCAGTGATAGTCAGTGCATTTGGTTTGTGACTTACTGCTTCTGCGAACAAAAACATAAGCTTCCTTGTGGAATTTAAGAATATCTGAATAGAAAATTGCAAGAATCTGCTGCACTTCCTTATTTTCAATGAATGTTTTATTTATGGTTTTGAAAATCTGTAGATGTTGGGCTATGCGAGCGTATGCCTTGAGAACTGTTTCAAGTGCTTCAAGGTGATCTGATGATATCTAGCGAGGTAACTTAACACTGGTCTCCTTTTTGTTACAAGTATGGTGGTATATGAGCACCAACTCATACCTTGAGAATTAGCTTCACCGGGGCCCAAATCCATGGCAAATACGGCGTGCCATTGCATAGAACCTCAATGGTTTTTGAATAGTGCTGCAGCCCAGTGAAGAACGGCTCTAGACGTTTCATATTCCGTAGAGACCGCTTCCTTGCAAGCTCTGCTTCAACTGACTTGGCGGCTTCTTTCACTTCTTCAAGGAGCGTATTCTTCAGCGTAACGCTGTCGCCGGTGGAGAGGGCTTTTTCCAGATCCTCAAAGGCATCCTGGATAGTGCTCAGCGCATCCACCGAGATGCGCTGTCTAAGAGACATACTTCTTTCTGTTGATCAGGAAGCCTTGTTATGTTGATTGCACAACAAATGATCGAAAGCGGATGATGACAGAGGCAGAATGAAAGTATCAGGTGGGTGCTCCTTCCACCTAAGGGACCCGCCGCGGCGCTTGAGGGGATTTTCAACTGGATTCGCGCCCCTGAGAGCTGAGACATGGTACACAGTGGCTTAGACACCACAATCGGGGCAAAGTGGAGACAGCCAAGTGGGGGACAAAAAACAGGAGACACCAAAATCGGCCCCACGTGCCATTTCCTCCTAATACAGTCATCCAACATAATCAGCACGCAATATCACATACCTAAAAGACCAGGTTTGAAGGGATGAATAACATTGTTAGGGCTAAGTAGACTTATTTTTATTATTTATTCATGTACTTATTTATTCATTGGTATTTTATTTATCGATGGTATCGTTACCTGAAGAACTATGGAATCAGTTTGGGTGTCTCATGTTTTCTGTCCCCTGCTTGGCAACCTGTGGTGTGGATTGGACGCAAAGATTGTGGCAGTGTAAAGTGGCTGGGCTACGCAATCAGGCTCCAGCAACCAACAAGAAAACGCTCATTCGAATGACCCAACCTTACATTTTCTACCAGCGATCGATACCATTACATTATTACATGATACACCATTCTGGAATAATCACTAACGAACCCTCTCTCTGGTAGTCCCGTCTTTGACTTTCTACACTGACTCAAACCGCCTAATAATGGATGGTTTTGCGTCCCAAGACCAGAACCCAGCAAAGCGATACTATGGTGAATTCTCAGCAGACAGCCAATATGCTGAACATGGCAGAGATTACGCCAAAGTTCAGTGTAACTGGTATTCGGGTGTCGCTGAAGCTCCAGCATACAATATAGACACTCTAGATGTCCTATCGTCTCAGCCATCACCCGCATGGCCCGTCCAGGGTAGCTCAAATATGTCTGCTCCTAATGGCGACTGGCAACCAATTTTCGCTCCACAAGTGGTCTATCCCACATCGAATGACTTGCTTCCGCCACTACAAACTGAACCCTTTCTGCAGTCAAATATTCAACTGCCAAATTATCCTTTTTCAAGCGTTCAAGATTACTACATGTACAACCAAAATTATGTTGACAATAGCAGCACAAATACAAGTGTGCCCTACCCACAACTCGCAGAATTCGAACCAAATGCCAGAGTGGAACATACGACCGATATTTGTTCTGATCAAGATATTGTTTGCTTTGGGATGGTAAAAATGAAACGCCGTCTTTCTAAGGTCTCGATATACTAAAGAGATTTCAGATTATTGATTTGACCGCAACTTGCAGTTCCCCACCTCGTTCCGACACTACGAGTTACCTTGTACAGTTCACCGACAATGAACACTTTTCTGGGTTAGATAATAGCGACTTCAAAGGCAAATTGAGCTCCAAGTTTACTAGGATGATCACCGGATTGCGCGGCGATAACACCGTTGAGCTCGAGGTTAGCTGCTGTATTACAAATAGCTCAACCACAAGCAATTCCAATGATCAGCGTCACCGCCGCCCTGGACTTTCAACTCAATGTACACTGGAAATAATAATCTACGGGCCAATGGAGCTTCTTGAAGATATTGAGACTTTTTTTGAGGACTACGAAATCTACCTACAAGACCCAGTTAATTGCAAACGGAATGTTCGATATTGCAATCCCCAGAAGTTCTCTGTCGACCCTAGCAAAGTCAAGATGACATCTGAATTGGGAAGCTCACATACACAGACTGTGTTTGTACCTGACATCAAAGTCCATCCAGAATTTCTAGACATGTTATATTCACAAGATGACTTGGCTGAAACAACGCAACCCGGACCAATTAAAACACCATTGAAACGGTATGTATCTAAATTATGCGCGGTATCTGTTTACATCGTTAATTCCCTATAGGCATCAAATGCAGGCCTTGACATTCATGTTGCAACGAGAGAATGGCTGGGCATGGGATAGATGTAGAGCCGATATTTGGGAGATTGGTGAGAGTGAAAAGGGGACATAGTAAGCATTAGACCAACACCAGTCGAAGCCATTTTACACGCAAACTGACCCTTCTGAGTTTCTTTAATACCGTTTCTGGAGCCTATCAGTTGCAGGAACCTTGTCAGTTCTATGGGGGTATAATCGCTGACCCTATGGGGTTGGGTAAATCGCTTTCCATGATTGCACTAATTGCGTCCGATATCGATGTTGCCGATGAGCCTCCATCATCTCGACACGGTATTGACTCTGAAGGTTGTTCAGGTCGGACATTGGTTATTGTGCCTCCCCAATGTAAGTTCTAGTTTTCGACGTATTGATCGTTACTAATAGATCATGTAGTGCTTGATACCTGGGAAGACCAACTCACAGAGTAAGTTGCCGATATAATGGTACTTGAACTTTTATTAGTTACAGTCTAATGCGACGATAGACATGTTATCATTAACAGAATACCATGGCGCCGTCATCATGGCAAATCTCGACTTCGGGACTCGTCGGAGCTCGATGACGCTTTGGTTGTTTTAACTACATACCACACTGTTATGGCAGAGTGGAAAAGCAAGAAAGAGAGCGAGCAGTCGATACTTTTTACAACTAAGTGGAAGAGGATCATTCTGGATGAAGGTTTGTTTGTGAATGGTATAAAATGATATTTCTAATTGCTAAACGCCATAGCACACTACATCCGCAATAGTGGAACCCAAATGTCCCAAGCTATATGCACTCTTGAATCTGTTTCCAGATGGGCAGTTACTGGAACACCTATACAGAATGGGCTCGGCGATCTTTGTGCCTTGCTAAAGTTCCTTAGAGTTCAACCATACTGTGAAAAGAGAGCATTTGAAACCGATATCTCTAATGTGTGGAAATCCGGTGATATAGAAATAGCTGTGAAACGATTAACGAGGCTTTCCGGCTGTCTCATCCTACGACGTCGTCAGGATGTAATTCAACTTCCTTCAAGACAAGATTCTAAACGTGCTGTTGAACTTACAGCAGCCGAGAGACAGCTTTATGAGGAAATAAGATTGCAGGTAATCTTTCATATTGATGAGGCCCTACTCCTACACAAAGACTCCACGACATCATACTTTTTCAACGTGTTGCAAAGGATTGAGGCTATGCGCATGGTATGCAACCTCGGTTTGTACTATCCGACTCGTCATGCAGTCCGCAGTAGCCCTCCACAAATAGGAGATGATTGGCAGAGCGAAGCCCAGCAAGTATTCAATCTTCAACGCGAAATAGGGCAGGTTCAGTGTCAAAATTGTGGAATGACACCCGAGAGTGCAAGAGACTTTTTTGTCCAGTCAAGAGAACTCGACAAGTCAATTTTCTCTCGATGCCATGCCTTCTTATGTTCGCATTGTTGCCAGAATGGTTCCGATGGAGAAGGTGTCTTGGTTTGTGAGCATGGGAAGTCATGTTGTCCTATCGCTATCGTATCAACAGATATTGATCCAGCTGAGCCATCTTCTCACCCGATGACTGGCTATGCATCGCTGCCTTCCAAAATACAAATATTAGTCCAGGATTTAAAACAACAACCCAACGATGTCAAAAGGTAGGTTTACAATAAAATTGATAACATGCACATTCATATGGCTAACGGAAGTAGCATTGTGTTTTCAACCTGGCGAACAACTCTTAATATCATCGATGCTGGCCTTAAGAACGCATCTATAACATCACTGAGATACGATGGCAGTGTGTCTCAGAAGGGAAGGCAGGGTGTTATCGATAGATTCAAAAACGACCCGGAAATTAAAGTATTACTTTTAACATTAACATGCGGCGCTGTTGGGTAAGTTGGATTTCTTGTAGGATTGCTTTGAGATTTCAAAGCACTGATAAATTTTAGCTTGACTCTGACCGAGGCTTCTCGAGCTTATCTTATGGAACCACATTGGTATGTGTGAATATTACCTGTGTTTCTGTAGAATATATGCTTATGTTATACCAGGAATCCCACGCTGGAAGACCAAGCACTGGCGCGAATTTATCGAATTGGCCAAACACGGGAAGTTACCACTATACGGTTCATAGTACGAAATTCGTTTGAAGAAGTCAGTTCTACTCTAAGACGATGCAATAATACCAAACCCAATGATATTAATTTGTCATGTTATTTTAGCGCATTGAAGAAATACAGCGAGCGAAGAGAGAACTCGCTGGGATTTTATTAAACCCAAAACGAAACGACGACATGAAATCGCAATCGGCACTTGACTTGTTACAGGTATGACTTGTATTAGCTATGGTCTTGGCATCTTTCTAACCTGTTGACAGAGTTTAAAGAGTCTTATTTAGTAATGATCTTAACTATTAGAACCAAAACACCATTGGCTGGAAGACTTTGGTCAAGAGTCCACTTGGATGAAGGCGCTCCTCAATATCTAAAAGGGCCACTTCGTCTTCTCCGCTCAGAAAAATGACGTATTTCTCGTCGTATAGAGGTATCTCTTTGGAAGTCTTTCGGGTGATGGAACCAACTTGCAACTGCCAGCCTAGACCAAATACCCCGTTTCCCGAGGCCAAATTATAGTCAAATTCCAATTACAGACTAAATCTAGCTTGCCCTTCTGATATGGGTACTGGCAGACTAAGGGACATGGCCCCGTCTGCAGCACTCATCTTGATTGCCTTGCCAATAGAGTAGTGGGTTCCACCACTAACACCCTTTTGAAGAACTGGGTTCAAGATGACAGCTGGTAGTCTCTGCTGGCCCCCGCCACTGAAATTAGAAGGTGCATTCTATGACAACGTATGCCATGATAGTGCGACTGCCATGACAGATGCGGCATGATTCTGAATCCCTAAGCTAGTGGTGCTATTATTTGCAGTATATTTGGCTTGTGATTTATTCTAAGTAGCTATTTCTCGACTCGTTGGAAAATATCATATGCCTATTCTTCATCGTATAGTAGTGTTTTAACGAGTTATGTTTTGATGCTTGCGTTTCTTGGCGAGGTGTGTAATTGGGCTTGAGGAAAGACTATCGTAATCTCAAAAAAGTAAGGATTCTTGAAAAAGTTAAAAATGGCACGCGATTCACTGGTATTATAGTTTCCCTTCTAGTGGGTCGAGACCCCAAATACTGAGGCCTGGAAGCATTTATGGAGTACATGCACAACTGGGAGAATTGGACATGAATAATGACTCCGCGTGATAAATTCTTGAGATAAGAGTGGCAGAACGAGATTATAATGCGTCAATAATATGACGCCGTGCTGAGTTAGTGGTCAGCTTAACATTGAGCTAGCTTCGCTTGTAGGGAGCTGAAAAGTCAAAGCAGTTCGTAAGCAGCTCGCCTATTGTAAATTTGGCCCAAGTCCATCTGGAACCGTACAAAGAGATGCCTCAGAGTTGGTGGGGCTGCTGCTTGTCCACGGTTGGCTGAGCGTGCTGCTGAAAGACGCACTGGCATATGGTCGCACCTTGGAGCCACTTTCTTAAAAGTATAAACATACAATTTATATTTTTATAAAATTATAAAATCTTTTATAAAATAATTAACTTTTCATAAATAAATATATAGCGATAAATAATCGAGACCTTGCAGTAGGTGTGTAGTACTAAATTATTGAAAGAACGTATTCCTTGGAAGGCCTCATCGAGAAGTCTCAGAAATTAGTGCAAGCTGAACCGGCTCTAGCAGATGCGTGCTTTTGAACACAGCCAAGGGCCCGGACTATGTATAATCAATTGAAGAAGTCAAGAGGTCAGAAAGATATAGAAACGCTATAACTGCTGCAGCGCAAAGAGATTGCCCAGGCCTCCGACACAGAAGCCTGGCTGCGGTCCAAGTACACCAACGACCATCTGTACGCCCGGCGAGAACGCCAGGTACGCCGCCTCCGCGCCGTGGCTGTGTCCGTGCTGTGCATCATAGGGCCCTCATTCCACCCCCTCCGCGATTCTCCTCTCGCTCACTCAGCACAGCCACCGTGTCTTGGCCGCTGCCACAACACCCGATCAGTGTCTACCCGCAAGCATCTCGGACGGCTCGTTCCGTGCCTACGCGGTCCCCATCGCCGCCGTCGTCACCTCCTTGGGCATCCAGGACACAGGCTCCTTTGACCTTTCCTTTGCTGGCAGCGAGGTCTCAAACCCGAGCGATGGGTGGTATGGACCCTTTCAGGGCGTGGGCGCTGTCAGCTCGTGGCGGCTGGAGCTGCCTCTGAAGGTGGTGTAGACTTTTGACTACAACACTGTCTCCGATGTCGTCCTCCACCTGCGAGAAAGGGCTTGGAGCCCGAGATAGCTTCTGGGGGTTCTTCGAAGCCCGCCACGACTTCGAGTGGTCAGCCTTCCAGTCTGTCCTGTCGCACAAGGCCGCCAGCCGCACCGCTTCGCTTGATATCAGCGGCCTGGCAACGAGGCTGCCGTTCTGGGCGAAGCCGGCTGACGTTCGCATAGAGGCCTTCACGGTAGCCGTCACGACAACGGACACGGCTATTCTCGCCGATCTAGGGATCCAGGCACTCGAAACCAGAAAATTCGACAAAGGAAACACGCAACAGAAGTGGCAACCAACAAAGCCTAGCCCCACTATTCTGTTGACGACAGAGGCCTGTCCAGCGGCGATATTTAATTGACCGCCCCGGGCTGGGTTTTGACTGTGACCAAGGCTGCAGGTGAAGATTTCGTCATGGAACAAATTTTCATTTACTTCCGTTGCGTCTTTAAAGAGAAGGACAATAAATAGACCGGACCAGGCGCTGTAGAATATAGTTTGGTACTACGCAGCTGCAGCGTCATCTGCGTAACGTGTTTATATACGGATGCTTTACTTGATGAGGAGGAAAACGGCGTATTAACACGAATATAAGAAGTGTGTGGTATTGACTGATTATGAGAAAGGGCTAAATGCACCGCAGTTTCAGAATCCCAGTCTGTATATGAAAACTACCAACTTATGCGAAACCTAGTTTTAATCCTATTACTCATCATTTTTATGCCTCTTGCTTGGCATGATACAGCATAGTGTGTGATGTTAGAGCCGGCGGTTACACAGTAGGATTAAATTTGAGATTTGCTAACATGATTTAAGCCTATTAACTACCAAGCATACCGGGAGCCAGAGCTTTTGCAAGCTAATGTTTCATCTCGGCCATGTCCATATCCTAAAACTGTCAGGTCCAAAGAGTTGTTAGGATTACTTAATACACTTTTCTGGTACTATTTCTAATACCAGATTGAAAAGAACTATCGTCCAGGGTAGCTTGACTCCGGGCGCTGGCTGTCCAGTCATTGCCATTCCTATCCGACAGGGTCCTTGCAATACTACTTTTACCTTTATCGAAGAGGGACACCCTGTAACTTTTAATCTTGTCGTAAAAAATGCGAGTAAGATTAGGAGACACGATCGCACTATCAACAAAAAGTTTATTTTAGCGTTATGCACTCATATATTGATGTCAAAAGTATGTCAGACAATCTGTGAGAAATATGCTATATTTCAAGGATTTTAGAGGCCGGCTTACCTCAAATGTGTCAAGACGGGTGCAACTCCCTTCTGTTAGCTTAGGTTATCGCGCATCTGGGACGATCACAGTGTAAGGAGCTCGTGACATAGATTTGCAAGAGAAGTACCATTAGCGTCGCGCTGAATGAGGAGACGGGACCAGCGTGACGTTCTAAAAAATCCAACCAGGGTGCACAGATCAACATAATGTAACTATGAATGGCAGGGGGTTGGCCTTCGGAAGAAAGGTGTGTACTAAAGGCAACATCTTGAATTATACTCTTGCATTATTTCACGCAATCAAATATCCTCTACATTGGCAAAGGTGCTCTTCTTATAGTACGTTTTGTGTCACCTTTACAAATTTTTTACTTTTGCCGGAATTCAGGATCCCGCCCATTGTCTGGCTCGGAAAACATGTGTGTACTATCTAGTTAGCTGCTGCAAAACTCGGCCTTCTCAGAAGGCCGAGCCTCCGTGCCACTAATGAACCCACCCGTCTTGGTCCAATAGCAAGGCTAGCATTACAGTGCGGGGGGCTAACTTATTACGTAGTAATACGTTCTGCCCCGCAAACCGGTTACGATCTCGGGATACGACCCTGAGCTTGGCGTAGGCATTATTTCTTTCTCGTTCAATGACTTCTGCTTGACGTCTTTTATCCATTCTGAGCTCCACTCCTAACCCACATTTCTCATTCAATGCCCAAAAGGTATTCCCAATGTTTCCAGCTTGTCATATTTCTTTCACGCCATCAGGAGAACAGCGGCTCCAGCTTGTGCTCCAGTCGGTCAATGAGTTAACTAGCATGCTAACGCACGAATCATTAGTCGCCATAATCTCCTTCCGGCTGCACAAGATGGGGACTCTGGCCCTCCTGCTAAAAAGCAACGCGGTCTCTCTCGCTCGATTCGGGCTTCACAAGCATGTCAAGCGTGCGCAGTCTCCAAGGTTAAATGCGATGACTTCAAAATTTGTCACCGTTGCCGGAGAAAGGGGTTGAAGTGCACAAGATCCCATCCAGGGGAATCATCATCGCCAACGCGAAGCTTCGGCTCCACATGGACCCCCGCACCATCATTAGCACAGCAAATTTCGGGTTTCACAGAACACACCGATTCTTTTTCGCAGATGCAGAAATGGGCCTCGTGCGATGCAAATCAAATTTGGAATCAGCGGGCCACCTGTGAGTTGCTGGATTCCGCTGTGTCCAATGTAGACAATTTTTACATGGGCCAGGACATTAGACTGTCCGATCCATGGAGCACTGCAGAACCCTTGGTAGAGGATCTGTTTGGTGGTCAACCTTTGCAGAATCTCGCCGTTGAAAGTGCAGAGCTAGAAATGTTCAACTTTCTTACGGTTTTGGATGGTAACTCTCAAGCTACCCTCAATCTCAATGTCGTAGAAGTGATGGCCGAGATGAAACGGGAATTCACCTTGTCTTTTGGGCCTTGCCAACTAGGTGACCCTGAACGCTTTCATTGTAACGAATCCACCTTGTTCATGAAAGCCGAGGAAGAGTGCAACATTCGTGACGACCCAAGGGTACAGTCGGAGTCTGTTCTAGGTCAACAACATCTGCTTAGCAATATGCGCGATCGCATCCATTTGATTGCCCGACAATCTTTAACAGAAAGGGCCAGTGATACTACTGCCTCAGAGAGGGTCTTCCCTTCTCTAGAGAACCTCGACAGATTATTTCAGATTTTCTTCACACAACATCAAAGTCAGCCGACACACTTTATCCACATCCCTACGTTCCGACTATCGTCTTGTAAACTGCCTCTACTAATGGCCTGCATTGCAGCTGGTGGCTCTGCGTCACCAATTTTAGCAGAAAAGAGGTTTGGTCTTGCTCTCATAGACGTAGCCCACTCACAAATCGCACAATCAGTATGTCAAGATCCAAGCACGTGGGTCATTGGGAGCTATGACTAATAGTATTCCAAGGGCTACCGGGCTGAGGAAAGCATTCACGAGTTACAAACCCTTCAGGCACTCTTGCTTTACCTCGACGTCAACTTATGGAGCGGAGATATACGACTCAGAGATATGGCCGCGGCGCATGCAGGTATCATGGTAACTGTACATTTTTCTCACTCCATCCTAACCGGTAGCTCTGAATGAGCTAACACCCATGTGCAAGTTACTGCGACAATCTGGTCGTCTCGGTAGCGCCAAGTATCCTGCAATCAAGCCTCTTCCAGATGATACGCTTCCCATATTGGAAAATAAATGGAGGCAATGGGTCGAGGCTGAGTCATTCAAGCGGTATGTGCGCCATTGGCCCTAACTTGAAACATTATGCGAGGCCATTATTGATCCATTCAGTCTTGTTTATCGACTGTTTATTCACTGCGCCCAAGAGTCAGCTTACGGGCTAACACCCTCAACCTTGTCTCTATCTGAAATCTCAGCCCCAGTTCCGGCAGCACGAGAGCTTTGGCAAGCCCAAACTGCAACTGAGTGGCGAGATTTGTACCTCAATCTATTACAGGAATCAGCCTACAAGGCCATTGACAACGTTACTCTGCATGATTGCTTGCAGAATTCCTCCATCTTCTACCGATTTCCATCCATACAAGACTCGCAATACGCTTTTGCATGCTTTCTTCACTGTATCATGATGCTGGGACTGGAAGATCGCAAGCGACGTACTATTTTGGACGGTTACAGCGCAACCTCAATGCCTCTGGAAAATTCTTGCCAAGGCACTAGTTTACAAGATCGCCATCTTGTTCGATTGATGGATGAGGCACGCCTTCTTTGGGACATGGGTGCTGTTCAGAAATCACCCGCTGCAGCAATCATCCTGGAACTTGGCGCCATGCATATCAATGCGCCGCTTGAGAAGATGGAAACAGTGATCGGCTGTGATGATCAGGTAACCACCTTGCAAGCTCTTGAGAGTTTACGACAATGGCGACAAAGTCGCGCAGCGAGAAGGTCGGTTTGGCATGCAGGTCAGGTTTGGCGGTTCGTACGATTGCTTGATGATGCACGTCCTATAGACTTCCTTGTCATCGCTGCTTGGCAGGCCACCTTGTGTCTCTGGACATACCAAGGTCTTTCCGAAGGCGGCATTTTTTTAGAGGCACATGTTTCACCCACTGATTCCCGACCGGCTCCTCATGCAACTCAACAAGCTAATCACACTGACTTCCCGTCCCCTCCTGTACAGATTGACAACCAAGAGACTGCAGGGTCACAGCAGTGGATCAACTGCGGAATTGGCATCCCTTTTCTTTCAGTTGGTGGTCCTATGGACCATAATGATGTCGTGGGAGCCCCTCTGGAACTGGTACCGCTGTGTACAAGTCCAGACCTAGTGTCCAAATTCACAAAAGAGGCTTCACGGATGGCTTACAAGAGCTTTTCGGCGAATGGTGTGCAGCTATCGGTGGTAGATGTGGTTTGTAGGATGTTTCAAGCGATGGGAAGGCTCATTTGACTACTTTTTTCTTGCAGAAACCGAGACTCATAATAAATCGCGTCTCATCTTCATATATAATCGAGTGTATTGTTATCTTGGAATGGCGAACTACAGTTAAGACCAAGATAGGTGAGACGGTACTAATGGGTGCCTTCATGTAGCTCACGTCTCCGTTGTGAACTTTCTAGCTGCTCAATGGCTCCAAAGCGCCTTTCCCACTTACTTGCACATCCCAGTCTCCCTTGCAGAGCGGCTTGATGGTGTCCTTGGGACGGGAAGCATGGTCAACCCAATTGCCATGAATCTGGTTGCGTACATAAAGGGGAAGCTCCACCATGGCCACCGGCTTCGAAAAGTCATTCGTGTCGAGAATGATCAGATCGCTTCGGCGCTTCTCAACGCGTTGGATCATGACTATGACCCATCCATCTCCCTCGGGGCTGTCAGGGGTTCGCGGCACAAATATTGGTTCCTCAACAAGGCATTTCGGACCGGGGAAGAAAATTTCTCTTTCGTTAGTTTTCTTGTTGAGCTTGGCTATACCATTCAAGGACAATGGCAAAGGCAATCCGTTTTCTTCTTTGGAAGGAGTGATTACTGGTACAAAGAGGAAGTTGTAGGGCTTGCCAAGATATCTCTCATCTATACGGGCAAACTCGGAAGGCAAGTCGAGTACAACTTCAGGGTCAGGGATCACCGTGTAGCTTGGCTTCTGCGGGTCAATTTCCCAGCGTACGAAATCCGCAGATGGGTCATTGTTGGGCGTGAAGCCACCAAAGGTTGGGAAGAGGTTGGTATAGACTCTGGAAGATTCGAGAAAAACCTTGCCCGTCTCGTCCTCCTCCCATGCAGAACCAGCATGCACCACAAAGGCGCTACGAGTCCACTGGTAGACGCGGTGCTCTCCAGGTTGCCAGCCCTTTGGGACTTTGTTTTTCCGACGGGGAACCAACAAGAAGGTGAGTGGTTCATCCTCGGTCCAAAGCCAATGCGGACCGCCTTTCTTCATAACTTCCACGTCCGTTTTGTATGGCCACAAAATTAGTATGATGAAATTTGTTGTGATGGCACAATCGTGAATAGGAGAACACCATGGCCCCTTTATCCATTGTTCATCCAGGATTTTGCCCTTTTTATCGAGCGAATAGACAACGATATCTGTAGAAGCAAGTCCCTTGGCTTCATAGCCATAAGTCACCAGTTCTTCCGAGAAAGGGTCTATCTTGGGATGCGCGGTGAAAGTCTTGCCAGGCGATTTGAATGGGTCGTATCCTCTGGTCTCAAGGGTGTCTGGATCCAAGGCGTATGGAAGACCATTCTCCTTGAGGCCAAGAAGATGTCCACCCCAGTACAAGACATTGGTGTTTGCGGTTGAGTCAACTGCAGCTCTTACGCAAGGATGATGGGTGTAGGGGTTTCGATAAAGACCAAAGAGCCTCTTATTTGCCTTGCGTTCGAGCTTGAGACGCTCTGTCTCGACATAACGGATCTTCATGTCCACTCTGCCATCCTTGAACCGGAATGCGGACACGTTTCCATCGCCCTCAACGGGAGGGTTGCCTGGAGCAACAGGATAGAAGGGGTCAATCATGATGCGGTAAAAGGTTCCGTCGAGCTGCTTTGGGATTTGGCCGTGTACGACCAAATCACCCATCTCGCCCTCGACATGACCGGGAAACCCAACGTCGCTGGGTCCAAGCGGAAGAGGGTGGGAAGACTCAAGGCCTAAGTAATCTGGGTTTGGAACTGGCTTTGGAAGATATTTCAAAATATCATCGGTCAGATCCTGGGAGAAAGCCATGGTAGTAAAAATAATAATGATAGAAATGGTTCGTTCACTGGTTCGTTTGCACAGCAGGCGTTGAAGGAGGCTGAAAGACCAACCATATCAGGTGTATTTATAATTAACCCGCTTAGCAGAGACTTGAAATCTTGGGCGATAGGCCTTTCCTCAGATTCGAATTATTTCCAATGAGATTGGTAATTTATCATCATGTTAGTCGAGATGCATTAATTAGGTTCAGTAGCGTTCGGCTTGCCGAATGGTGGGCGGGGAGAGTTGGCCAAAGCGGTGGTCTCAAAATTGCTATGGCAGACATGGGATTGGCTCAAATCAACGGAAGTCAAGATTAGTCCCGCTTCAAAACCAGGTACGGGAGCTAGGCGGAGGTCCACAAATGCACAGTCTCCAGAATAGTTAGCGTCGGCATGCCGAAACACTACCCTGCAGCTGTACCGTCTGTCCGTTGAAGCCGAACAACTAATGCATCACCAGCTATGGATACAGAAGACTGGTGTTAGATGTTGACATATATACTTCCAGCCTTTCCCCTTCGATATAACTCTTTTTTTCCTCATCAACTTACCCATTCAACTCAACATACCACTCTTACTCTTTTCAACGCTTTAGAACCACGCAATCCAAATCAACTTGGAAAATATCACCAACATGTCCAGCCAAGCTATCATTGACAGAGTTGAGAAAATCTGGGCTGAACAGCTCACGGATCAACCTCCCCAAACCCCAGAGCAGATCGTAAAAGCCAAGAAGCTCATCGAACTTTTTGAGGGAATGTTTACCTTCCTCGATTTCTCGGTCGCCGATCGCTTGCTCTCCGAAGACTACATCCAGCACAACGTCAGTGTCAGCACCGGGCGCCAATCCATCATTGAATTCGCCGAACGTGAGGCCAGGCCTCCGAAGAAGCTCGTTTTGAACTACAAGCGCGTCCTTGTCGATGGCGACTTTGTCTTTGTCCATCTCCATGTGGATCAGGGTGATGGAACTGAGGGACTCAAAGCTATGGAAATTCTGCGTGAGCAGAATGGTGTTTTTACTGAGCATTGGGATGTCGTGGCTCCTATTCCTCCCAAGTCTGAGCACCAGAACCCTAATGGAGTCTTTTAGGTTGCACGCTGTTGAAGAAGTGCAGGAGCGGGATACTTGCATCCTTGATGAGATGAAGGGTTCTGTGTCAAAGAGCAATGCAGTAGTTATATAGGGGTGGAAATGAATGAATAATTCATACAAAAACAAACAGGACTAACGTGAACGATGAGTGAATGAAGCGCCTTTCCACCTCTGTATATGGTTTACAAAGCCATAACAGTGACATATTGCGCTCAGGTTTATTCAATCCGATCTTAGTGTTGAATTTTGGTAAGCACCAAACAAACCTAAAAGGGAGCGTGGTGTGCAAGCTGCGGGAAGCCCAGGTGTCGCGTGCCCAGAGGCGTAGAAGACGCCTTGGATTCGGCCAAGCCTCGACCAGAATGATGACGTAGGAGGACTACCTTTCTCCACAGCGGTAGCACAACTAGTATTGTCCTGGATTATGCACTGCATATGTCGCTAGCTGTTGCGCATAAAAATAGATAGATGCCGAAATCTAAGCTTGGAAAGGCATTGGGAATCGGGGATTTATTCAGCCAATTGCTTCTGTATGTGACACTATCCATCTTGACCACGGGTTCATGGAAAAAAATGTAGCCGTATTTCGCCGCGCTTACCGCAGCACAGTGGAGATCTGTACATCTTTGCTTCGCGTAAACCACACCCATAAAGAGCCTCGATGAGTGCTTGCTGTTTTCATGTTAGTCGATGTCAGCTTTATACTGTTTGTAGAGTCCAGCAGCCTCGCTCTATCGAATGTGAGGTGTTTATAAATAGTATTTTTTCGCCGAGCCTCGTCTAAGCTACTCCCATCATTGGGAGTGGCAATGACTTACTACCTGCGAAAAATGCGTATTCAGAGAATTTTTAGACATATTTTGACAACGATGAAAAGGGAAGGCGAGATAGTAACCTAAAAACACATATCTCATCTAAAAATATTGATGGAAAGGAACCATAGGCTCGGAGCAATAAGAGTAAAAACGGTAAATAGGTAGAAAATAGAAGGCTACATCTGTCGGGGGCAATTGAAAGGGATCGGGGATTGTTCGGTAAAATAGTCATAGCGAGGTTGTCTGAGACATGGCATCGAAACCCCCAACATGGTTGGTTGTAATCACCCAAACCCCGCACATTCGCTCGAAAATGTAAAAAAAAAGACGAGTGTTATGGTGACTTAGGGATTTATATGTGCATGCGGATCCCATATTGATTTCGCTAGCAGCTTCTGCCCCAACTTCATACCTACATGATATACCACTCGCAGTGGTGAGCACAGACACTAACACTCAGATTCGATAACATGCAGAGCGATACAACCACAGATTCGATATGGGACACACGCTTTACGGATCGCGATGACGCGAAGTCTAAAAGGATGAATGATGCTGAAATACGCCAGTTGCAAGCAGCAAACCATCTCATGCATGAACTGCTGATTTTGATAAGGAATAAACTACCATATATCCAGCCCGAGTTTCTTCAATTCCACAGCCACCTTGGGCAAGGGAGTAGTTTCGAGGTCAGTAAGGAACTATTTAGTAAATTTGGAGAGTCACCCCATTTCGTCGCAGTCAAGCGTATCGTCATGAGACCCGACTATGATAGTTGGGAACAGTATGAAGGTCAAGTTGAAGCAGAACCAAAAAGTTTAATCAATACTATGCGGGAAGTGCGTGTACTTACGCATTCGAGACTGCAATCGCATGGATGCCTTGTTCAGGCAATCGGGTGGGGATGGATGGAACAGCTTCGAGGCTCCAACAGGCCTTATCTGGTTATGAGATTCTCAGACCAAGGCACTTTGGATCACTTTGCTCAGAAGCGAAGCGTTTCTATCAACGAAAGGCGCCTCCTTGCACTCGATGTAGCAATGGGCCTTCGGGCGCTACATGATTGTGACGTTATACACGGAGATGTCAAGCCCCAAAACGTGCTTGTCTTTCAATATCCAACCAGGAATCAAACCAACGATCGCAACTTTTTGGCAAAGCTTGCTGATTTTGGTTGCGCCATATTCAAACAAGATCTTTCGCGCCAAGAAGAGGATTATGTTGGTACACAGAAGTACAACGCGCCTGAGATCTCTGGTTGGGTCAAAAAAAACGAAGCCGACGGCCTCGAGCAGATGTCTCAATTCGAGCGCTTTAAAACTGCGGATTGTTATTCTTTCGGCCTCTTACTTTGGGAGACCATTAAAAACGGAAAGTCTTACCTTGAACCCAATTGGCTGCGCCCTGCAGAGAACCAGCTCGACTTTCTAGAGCGTATGTTCCAAACGAAAGAAAACAGCATGCTAGATCTAGCTATCGAATTCTTTTCCCACTTGGAAGAGAACGCATCCACAATTGAACACCTTGGAAATCTGGAGCAAAGGAGAAAGAAGCCAACGAATCCTAGCTATTTACAGATGAAGGAATATCTGCAGACTTGGGCACAAGTCAGCCATCAACTTGATGCAATCGACGCACCGGGAGACGAAAAATGTTTCGAGGCAATAAAAAAGACTGCTGGCTTGTGTTTACGTGATGAGGCCGTGAAGAGAGGTAGCATTCACGAAGTAGTAAAGGCTCTGTCCACGGGAACTGAGTAGGTTCATGTAGTATTTTCTATGTCACGAAGTCAGAAACAGAGCTAATATATTGGATAATTAGGGGCGATGACCCTCCAGAGGGCAGCTCAACATTGAAAGTGCTGCAATACACACCGATGATGAACGGCTCGAATCCGTTCAAATCTCCCGAATACGAAACCATCATGCCATATAATTTCTCAACGAGCGCGTCTTGCAGATTTCTTCGTCTTGACAAATCCTCAGCCTTGTACAACGACAGTCTACGCCCGATAGCCCTTGATGCGCCGCCCGATCTCAACAAACAGATCATGATTTTACCAACATCTCCAATTCATGGATCAATGGTATTGGCACCACGGACTACCGCTATGGAGTTGAAGATATGTTTCAGGTTTGTAGAGAAATGTTGACTTTGTGGATATGATTTTGACAATTCTTGCAGGCCGCTCTCAGCAAGCAGCCACCCTGGCCGACACAGTGCGAAGCAACTACTCACATTCAAAATTCCATTAAAAACGAACAAGATCCAAGACGTAAGGCCCAAGCACATTTGCAACTGGCCATCATGTATCAATTAGGTTACGGTATTGCTCCAGATTGCTCAAAGGCACTCCAAAAACTTGAGCTAGCCAGCGAAAACAACTTAATTGCAGGTGCAATTTATGAAAGAGTTCAGTTGGCTTTTGATTCTAACCAGGATGAACTTCAGAGCACCAGTTTTGAAACTCAAGATCACTTTACGTGCAAGGACCCAATAATCCTCCATGACGACGTGCTCCGGAGAGGCGAACCGGAAGACATGGACTCTGATAACCAATCAGTGAATCTGGGTTCTATCAGTGTTGACTCCTTTCGGAAATTCGAAATACTAATAAGGAAGGGTCGATATGAACAAACACAACTTTCAGAGGCTCTCACAATCGCTATTAGAGATGGCTATTTCAAGGAAGCAATGCTCATTGCAAGATATTGGGATGATCTGTGGACCGTTGACTTGGAGGTACCGAACCCCTTACACTGGCTGATCATGCTAAGTAAAAATGAGGCCTCAGCACTGCTAAAAGTGTTGGTTGCTGGTTCCTCCCAATCTGAAAATGGAACCACTCGTAGGAAGCATATACGCTCTCTACTTGAAGGTGAACCAGAAAATATAACAGTTTTACTGCCACATTGATGCATTGAGTTGCGAGGCACCCCTCTGCACTGGGCAATAATAGCAGGATATGATGACCTGGTCCTCAGATTTATCCAGCTCGGGGCTGATGTAAATGCGCGAAATCGATGTCAGAGGACCCAGAATCCAGACTCCCAGCAGGTACATCATCCCAGTCTTAGTCCTCTTGATATGGCAGTTGCAGGCCATTTCCCCCAGATTATTACACTCCTCCTTGAAAATGGTGCCGAGACTTATGGAGGAGACTGGTATTGGTCGCACTCGGCTCTCCACATGATTGGATATAATTCTTTCCCCTTCGCAAGATATGTAGCCCATGGGGTCGGATATCGAACCGCTCTTCGGGAAACGATTCAAATTCTTCTCGAACAAGGACTTGATATTAACGCTCTCGACTCACTCAACCAGACTGCACTATTCATAGCCGTGAAGAACATAGACCTTGAACCATATATACTCGAAGAGCTTCTTGCAGCCGGAGCAGCACCCGGCGCGCCCTGCGAGGAAGAAGAAGGCAACTTGCTTATCATTGCTGTTTTTGATTGCGCTCACCGACGCTTCAATTGGCAGAAAATTCCACTTCTGATGCCGACGATTCAGAACATCAATTCTTATTCAAAAGGTGTGAGATCTCTCAATGCACTCCAGTATTGTGCCATTCTTGATGCTGCACCCGCCGCCGACGCCTTACTCCAATGTCCAGACATTGACGTCAATTCCGAAGCCCCAGCCGGAGACACTGCAGTCTCGTTAGCAGCGGGGAGAGGATCTATGGGTGTTTTGAAATCTTTAATTGGCGCAGGTGCCAAGATTGACCAGAGTGACGCAGCCATTGATATTGCCATCTCTGCTGGGAAAATTGATGCAGTTGCCATGCTTGTTAATGCTGGAGCACCAATTCGACTTCGCAGATTGCCCGATTATCCAAATCCAACCTTTTCCGTCTTATCTAGTGCGGTAAAAATGAACTCAAACAGGCCCTCCTATGTGAAAGCCTGTTTAGAGAAATGTCCCCGCTTGCGCTCTGAAGACGCCCTTAACGATGCGCCTACTGATCTCTGGACACCACTGCACACAGCGGCGTACTTTGGCGATGTCGAAGGTGTTCAGGCGCTACTAGACGCCGGTGCTGATCCATGGAGGGTTCATCGGCGTGTCTCCGTGTATGTTCATTCTCCAGAATTCTCATTTGGATCCTGTCTCCCAATTCAACATGAAAATCCATATGGCAGAAACTATTAATGTTTACTACAGGATTGTTGGGGAGAAGACACCCCGTCAATTGGCAATCGAAACGAAGGAGAGATTCCCGCAAATGGGACACCCCTACACTACATATCAAAATGATCGTATACCGCCATCCACTCATGATCTAAGACAAAAACGTCGGATAGAAACGCTCTTTATTGACTCTTTGACTGAAATTATCAAGATGCTATCTGAAGCAGAACTTCAATACCCCCGATCCAACAGACTTTCTGGCTCCCCTATTGGCTACCAGTAGCATTAAGAAGACACTATTATTTTTTGATGTGGTACTATTAAATGAACTGTTTTTTTTTTAGAAAAATATTTAATTACACTTTTGAGTGACGTCAAGTTTTAATTTGGAAAGGTTAGAGCTTCTCTCCTTCAATTTCGCAAGCACTGCTCCATGAACCACCTTTTGGTGATGTTTCACGTGCTTTGGCATAGTTTTGAGGATGGCCTTAGTATTGGCTTGGCCCTGTTCATGTGAGCTAGAAATCTTACGTGATCCGAGATAATAAATCGTCATAACTTAACTTACCCTCTATCTGTTTGTATCCTCAATTATCTTGAAAAGAGAGTGACATAGACTCTATCTCTTAGCTGTCAGGTAGGCTCCCCACAAAAACAACCATGACAGCACAGTATGCTGCAGTCGCCGAAAAGATTTCGTAGTTTCTTGAGGATGTTAACCAACAAAGAGCAGATGAAAAGATGGCCGTGAAAATAGCGATAACCCATAGTCTCGAGGTGACGGCTTGGACACGATATAGCACCGCGATTGGAATAACCAAAGACAGCACCGCAAGCATGGTTGTGAGCCCTCGTGATATCGCTACAACTTTGGATTGTTTCAACAATTTTACATGTGGATCATCTGTTTTGCAAGTTGAGCACTGGCAGTAGTCGAACCATCAGCTTTGAGATTTAACGATATTTGATTTTTGATTACTCACAAGGGGGGAAAGAATCTGTGCATGGGTTCGAGTTAGTAAAAGTCATTCAAGTTTTCTGCTTTTGATTTTGGGAAGGTTGAACTTGCATTGAAAATACCAAAAATCTTTGGAAATGATGCAGAAAATCCCAGCAAAGCCTCGAGACCACCCGTTTCCACAGACTGCTTTGCCCGCTTCAGGTCGCCCCAATCGTTTAAAAAGGCTGACTCCGCGTGAGGGAGAGGTTTGTTTCCATCCATCCATAGTAAGACGCTTTTGATTTGAGATTCTTTCGGTTCGGGCCGCTCGAGATGGTCTAGTAGGGAAGATAGTATTTGGTCTAAAATAATTTAGCAATCTTTTGAAGACGGTTACATTTGAAAAAAGTGGAAACTCTGGCTAATGGTGGTATTTTACAAGTCGGGATTTGCTGGCAATGGAAACAATTTCTTACTATATTCATTTAATTTTCTTTCTATCTCCTCAAGTATTGCCCGACGTTCCATGTCGCCATGGCGGTATCGATTGGTGGTTAGCAGGTACGGGTTCGTTTGGTTATCTGTTTGGTGAAGCTGATCTAGCTTCTGCTCTAGCAATGCTAATTCGTCTTGTTTGTGCAGCAGGATTCGTATTTGAAGCCGCGAAAAGCAACGGAACATGGTAAAATCTCGATCGCTGCTGAGAAATGCTGATAAAGATGGATATCCGCGGGGAAATGTTTCGACTAATAGGATTAGTAAAGAATCTTCTGTGAAGTTGATCTTGGTTGTATCATGACTTGAAATCTCATCATACGAAGTTTAACAGGAAAGAGAGCAATAATTTCAAGTTACAATAGATGGGGAGTATATAGCTGAAGGAATATCTAACAGTGCTCACCTTTGGTTGGCTTATTCGCGGGGCATGTATTAGTGATAGTATGGTGTTCCGGATTTACTAATGACGTTACCAATGGGTCAGCGGATTCTGTCATCTGCTGAGCCAATAAAAAGTTTTGTGGGTGTGGGGTTGATTACAAGGTCTTTGCCGGCTGACGAATCTCATTTCTGTGGAAGCATTCGTCATTGTGAATGGTAGCGTGTAGAACGTTTAGTGTCTCCGCGTTCCTACTGAATAGCGTGTCGCTGTAGCATACGATCTCTAACCAAGGATCTATTTGAGCTATTGGAGACCAAAAATACGGTAACATGGTCAATTTTGTCATAGAAGCCTTATATGGTCGGGCTGTCATGCAGGTCGCCTAATGTTTTGGGTCGCGGCCTGACGCTTACCCCTCAATTGGTGCCTCCAACGCACCCACCATAAGCCGCCCGCTCCCAAACAGGCTGTGTTCCCCCTCACCCATTTCTTTACCAGGAACTTGTGAAAGTTTCAGCCCAAAACCCGTAGTTGCGCTTCTATCACAGCAGTGGGGTGCATTTGGCTATCGCTGAGCCTCTTGATTGTGTATGTATCATTTTGGTAGTTGCTCGAGACAACGACGTAGTGCCCAGCAGGTTGAGGTTGGTCTGCGGTAACAAGATAGACAACTTCGCCTACTTGGTAGAGAGGCTCACGAGGCCACTTCTCGATCTTTAATCAACTCGGCTTAACAAAACCGTGCACCTGCATTTCGGACGGGGCACATCGCTCACATCAGCTTTGTTGGCATACTCATCGACACGAGAGCGATAGCGTCCATCTCTATTTTCAGAAGAGGTCGGCTGTGGCTAAACAAGTGGTTAGTGATGAAGGGCTACAAAAGAACAATGGGAGATTTCTCAACTTCATCATCGCTCGAAGACTCTTCTTCGTTGGGTTTCGATTGTCCACGTCGACTTTCGGTGGGTGCCATTGTCTTCTCGCCTCGCGTTTGAATGCGGATCATTTTACGGACAAGCTGCCTCTCTTTTTTTCCCCAAAGGATGCCTTATGGGTATTTCAGGCTAGTTCCGGCATTCTCCGACCAGAGGCGGTGCCCGGTGGTGGCTGGATGGAGACAACAGAGACCAATCACACCCGCAGAATGCAACATAGCCACATCAGACATGCAGCAGCAACGTGGGTTTCCCCTCATCATACATTTGTAAAAATTGAACTTGACTACCTTGCTCTAAAACTCAGATCAGTACTTGAACTGGGTGAAATATCGACCAATTCAAGAGCCTTGTGAATCACCAAGGTTGGCACATCAACCGGACGAAGAGATCCAACACAAATATGCTTGACACAGACGTAGTCAAATCTTTCAAAGCCGGTATTGGCAAAGGTATCCACAGTGTGTATTCTGAATTTCACGTTCTATTGATATCCTGGGCAGAACACGACCTTGAAGGAGTCGATGAAGAGATTGATGATCTGAGGGATGTGTTCGAAAAGGAGTATAATTATAGCAGTGTCTCCCTCTTCTCTATCCCAGTCGATGGCTCACAGGGTCGCCGTCTGAACAATGAGATTTCAAGCTTCGTCCAAAATCAGTCTGAAAGCAGCGATTCCCTTATCATTATCTACTATGCAGGACATTGTGGCCCCGATGACGACGGAAAGGCCCAGTGGGCAGCCTTTGAAAAAGGTGGGCCAACTCTTTCGTGGAGTGTGCCCCAGCAACTACTCTTCATGAGTCAAGGCGACGTGTTGTTGATTCTGGACTGTTGCAACGCTTCAATTATCAGCAAAGGCTCCAAAGACGGTGGTGGCCGTTTCGAACTCATAGCAGCCTCGGCTAAGGGAGTGGATACTCCAGGCCCAGGAAGGAAATCATTCACAAGAGCACTCGTTAAAATACTCAAGAAGTCTGCTGATGAGGGAATTTCGACCGAAGGTTTGACATCAAGTTTACGAGAAGATGCCAAAGTAACAGGTAACGAAGATATGTTCATTGTCGATTCAACTAGGAAGTAATTTGCGAATATAGACTAACGGAGAACAAATCTGGACAGAGACACCTGTATTTCATGACTTTGTTCGACAATCCCGAACAAAGATTCGACTACAGCGCCTTCCGATAAAATCAACTTTGGAAAATTTTATCCAAAAGCCCTCTAGCCATGTGATGATACGGGCGTCCTTGTCCGATGACCCCGATGGCATGCAAATCGCGAGATGGTTAAAAACTGCCCCTCCAAGCAACGTGACGGCTGTTGAAATCGAGGCTATCGTCTGCCGGGCCCGTAGGATTCAGGCGGTCCTCGAGGATGGAGCATTCCCGGCTGGCTCCATCTTCTGGAGGGGCCTTTCCAAATCTGCCAGAAATGAAATGAGTAGCTGTTTCCGCAACTTGAACGCAGTCTTAACCACCACAAAAGGTTATGCAGAGCACAATAATGCAAATGCATCAGAAACAGAAGAATTAAAGATTACGAAGTCACTGGGGGAGATTCAAGATGCTGTGTCGACCATATGCGCTGCTGTTGAAACGCCACTGCTTCTGGACAACAGTAATGGCAACGGTATGGCATCGACAAATGAAACTACAAATGACACCGGATTCTCTGGATTAATGGCCGCTACCGAGGCAGACGCGGCCCTGCTTCTACGCCAGGCCCTTTTGCAGGATGGCTCCCAGCAATACAGCTTCGAGGTAGACTGTGGCGATATCAACTTCACGCGTTTTACAAAACAGAGAAAATCCGAAAGGGGCCCTCCACAAAGAAGGTTCAAGCTGGGCACTGTTTCTGGTGATCACGTAATTATCGAAACGTACAATTATAAAGAAGCCTTGGACCACACTGGCGAGCCACAGTCGCAAACATTGCAGCAGGTGCGCAAGGTAACCAACCTACTGTGTCACCCGAAGCGAAAAGCATTTCATATTTTGCCCTGCGTTGGCTTCTTTCGAAATCGCCTGCGTCAGGAGCTGGGTCTTGTATTCAAGGTACCACCAACATATTCGCATGGTGATGGTGCCGGGGTCACTACCCTCCTACGGCTATACGAGGAGCATAAATATGTGCCCCTTGAGCACCGCATTCGCCTTGCTTGGGTACTCACAACAGCCTTGGAGCACTTTCACCGAGTGGGGTGGGTTCATAAAAGTATTCGAAGTGATAATATAGCCTTCACCACCGGAGCAAATGGATCGCAAATCCTTGATCCATCCCAGTTTGGATCTCAAGAGCAGTGTGGAAATTCTGACATGAATTCAGCTCTTGTTGGCGACTTTGACATTGGCAATCCGTTATTATTTGGCTTCGAGTACTCCCGTGCCGACGACGAGGCTACCTATTTCGAGGAAGACCATTCATATAATAAGAATCTCTACCGCCATCCCGATCGCTGGGGTCGCCCAGCTGCAAGATTTGAAAAGTTTCACGACATGTACTCCCTGGGCGTTGTTCTCTTGGAGATAGCGCTATGGAAGGAGGTACGGTCAATCGTCTCCAAGATTCCCAACAATGCACGCACTGTTTCCAACGAGATATCGGAGAGCCTGATTCAGAAATGTAAAAAACATCTCCCGCACCAGGTCGGTACAGTATTTACAGAATGTATCTTGACTTGCTTGGAATTTCGCACCCGGACACACAACATGACTGAATACGAAATGCAATTATACTTTCAACGAACGGTGATTGGACCTATCAGTAGAGTGGTTGGGAAGAGATAGCTTAATATAAATCCATGGGTATATTGTTGTGCATCCCCTTTGAGAGGAAGCTCTGACTTAGTCGCCCAAGGAGCAGCACGATTATTATTACCAAACGAAATGGCAGCCCGGCAGCCTGTAACCTTGCTCCGTAATTGTGCCAGAGTACTGTAATCTGCTAGAGGCTTCCCTGGCGAATGCAATCCCCTGGACCCTACACGACACTCGCCGATTCCGACTCGTTCTGGCAACCGACTCAGGCTACTTGGTTAATTGCATGTGCAAATACATGCCGCAGTAGACCTTTGATAAACTCAACCGAGTTTATTCCATCCTTATAGGTAAGATCATAAAGAACAACGAGATGCTCAAGATATGGTATGAGGAGACAGAGCATATATCCATAGCCGGTGTTCAGGTGCAATGGTATCACATATCACGCGATTCAAAACTTCGAGGCTATGCTTTGGCAAACGCAACGTTGCGCGCACGGGCAAATTATTGCATCTACAGTGGCATGATCCGCTACCGCAATACTAAATCATTTCACCTAGTCAAAGCACCCTCAACCGGCGCACAAGGCCCCTCTATGCCAAATATACAGCCTTAGCAAGGGTAGGATTTGCGCCGCAACCTCAGTGGCACAAGCCGCATCTAACCAATTCGCCTCGATCGGTCGTTGAGAACAATCAAATAATATTGGAATTGGGTACACCAGCGTAGCCTGAAGTCGCAATGACCGTGTTTTATCGGTCGACACGCATGTGTGAATCCAAGGACATGCAGTGATTTTATCGTTGTGGTTCGAATAAGGTTGCAAGTTAGCATAGGACTTGATGTGGACACTCGGTTCCTAAAACTGGACTGTTCACACAACTCGTTCACAAATTGATGGCCAGTGCGAGAAAGCTCCACCCTTGCCCCCAGCTTAGCGAGATTAGGTCGTGATGTGTGCCATCAGTGGTGCAGGGTAGGCGAGGTCCAACCAATCTGTGTCGTGTGACAAACTCTGAAGACTTCACAAGTCTCCTCAGGGTCACAGAGTTTGATGGAAAAAATATTACGCCTTGTAGGAGACGTTATGCAATCAAGCTTAGATACCTGCTCTTTTCCTACCAGGCACAACACTGATGGAACAGCGTGGCTAATGATGATAATAGCCACATGCCCTGACCGGCATTGGAATGGAGGGCACGGCGGTACGGTCCGAAACACTGGTTTCACACCAGCGGGTTGACGCATGAGATGCCCGCCCTAGGATAGACCCAAACATACATTTAGCTAGCAGATAAATAAAATAGGGTGTTTCTGATCGATTTATTATGTTGTTAATGTTTCCGCACATGGGAGTGGATTCATTGTGGGGATACTCATCGTATACTAACCAACCAGGGACTGCCATTCACGGTTCTTGTAGTCCTGCCGTCAGCTGGACATTCGGTTAATTAGCATGGTCTCAATGTTGCCTAAAGTACCCTGCCATGTATTTTTCCGCATCAGTACACCCTCCTGTACATTTTGCTCCCTGCACTGCCGCAAATCTATTTCCACTTCCAAGGCCTGGTCTAAGCACTGCCTAGTATCGTGGTAGCGGATATGGGTCAAGTGTAAGGCTGTGCAGAATAATTGCGCATGCCTGTGCCTCTTATGCTCGATACATTTTACAGGCGCATCACTAATCACGGCGTAGGCTGCTTCTTAAAATTTGTTATTGTCTCCTTTAAACCCAAAACTGGTACTTATCAGAGTGGTTTTGGCGCTCAGCCGCGTTTGGCACCCTGTATAGGTCTCAGGCCTATAAGCTGTCATTAATGGCTGACCCGCTGTCCATATCTGCTAGCATCGCTGGGCTTATCAGTCTTGCCGATACTGTTTTTCGATATGCATTCAAATTTGCGCGCTCCGCAGCTGGAGCAAAAGAAGAAATCACGGCTATTTCTACGGAGATCAATGCGCTATCCGATGTGATGCGACATCTGCGCGCACTTGCTGGCGAGTTGGAAGATGAAGGTGATGAATTCGAACCTGCTTTGCGGGTGGACTCTCTCACACAATGCCAGCAAACCCTCGATACGATCCAAAAAAGACTTAAAAAAGCCATAAGTAACTTTGAAAGTCAGTCCAAGTGGGAGGGGATCCAACGAAAACTAAAGTGGCCCTTCTCGTCGTCCGAGACAAAGGATCTGCTCGCAAACATCTCACGCTATAAGGAGAACCTCATGTTGGCAACTTCGGCCGATACCATGCGTAAATTGCAAAAACATCTCTCCAAGCAGGAGGAACGTGATGAAAAGCTGGACAGAGCAGCCGCATCAATCGAGAGAGTAGAAATCAACACTAAAATTCTACTGGATGACAGAGAAAAGCTTGTATTGAACTTTTTCATGAAGCCCGAGGCTAACCCTCAGCCACATCTCATCCAAAGCATTCGATTGCGACACCCTACCACAGGAGGTTGGTTGCTTGGCTCGGAGAGCTTTATCAAATGGCTACAAACCCCAGGCTCCAGACTCTGGTTAAACGGCATCCCGGGTGGTGGGAAAACTGTCCTTGCTGGGGCAGTCATTCAAGAGGCTCTTTCAAGAAGTTTGGACAACAAGACGGGAGTTGCCTTTTTCTTTTGTGACTACAAAATGGAAAAGTCACTGACCCCGGTGAACGTTCTTGGAGCACTCGCATCACAACTTGCCCGCCAGAGCGAAGATGCGTTTGAACTCCTTCAGAGCTACTACAAGGATCTTCATCCTACGCGAGCACTGGATAAGATGGCCGATCCAGATGAATTGAGGGTGATAATAGCCGAGATGTCTGGACTCTTCGACCAGGTGATTATTGTCGTCGACGGTCTCGATGAGTGTGGCGACAATGCAAATGACGTGATCGAATCTTTGATGGAATTGTCCGACACCACAGACACTACTAGTATTGCCCTTTTCAGTCGTGACGAGCTAAATATCCGCATTCGACTCGAAGACGAGTTTGAAGAGATTTCTATCGAGGCAAATACCGGCGACATAGAGCTTTATGTACGTGCCGAGTTGGAACAAAGAGTTCAAACAGGCCGCCTCGCTCTCTACAACATCGAAATCAAGGATGAGATTAGAGAGCAGCTCGTCAAGAGAGCTAATGGAATGTTCGTGTTTGCCTAAGTATTCACCATCCACCAATAGCTAAACTCGTTTATAGGTTCCGTTGGGTGGTCTGCCAGCTAGACTACCTATGCGAAATGGCTACCGACGCTGACCGTCGCGAAGCTCTCAAAGAACTGCCACCAACGCTATTCGACTGCTATCTTCGCTTGCTCCAGAGGGTAAACAGACGTCCCCTTCGGGTGCGGAAACTGGTTCAACTGTGTCTTCACTTCATAACCTTGCTTCCGGGAAGGTTTTCGATTTTACAGCTCTGCCAAGCAGTCTCAGTCCCAGAAACCATTGGCTCAAGTTTAGATGCAAGTAACACTGTGACCGAGAGGGAGATTGCCTTCAGCTGCAGTAGCCTTTTACGAAAATCCGAGGACGGAACTTCTTTTGAAGTTGCACATTTCTCTGTCCGAGAGTTTTTGGAGGATGATTTGTTGCTTCAAACACCTGGCCTAGAAATATATCGCATATCCAAAGCCGGGAGCCACCCGCTCCTAGCTTTGCAGTGCGTCAGGTTTCTACAGCTAAGAAACTTTAGTCAGCAATTGTCCCGAGAATTATCGCAGGAGGACTATGCACGAGAAAAGAAAAAGATCTACCAAACCTTCCCATTCTACACATTTGCGGCGGCGGCATGGCCGTGGCTGGCGCGTGAGGGGCTAAACGATAGGCAGCTTCTTGATGCCGTAAAATCTTTATTTTTACCAGCTCAAAGCGTCTACTTTCGGGCATGGATTGAATGCATGATGCATAATATCCTTCGTTACACTTATCAGCAAGCTATAACCCAGGAAGTTGATGCTTATTTGAGCATAGTTTCTGCAAGATTTGCTCACGATAGCAGAACTAAGCCTTTGCATTTTGCGGCGGCGCTGAATATTCCTGAGATGTGTGCATTTCTTATTGGAACTGGCGCCAAGGTCGATTTGAAATCTTCGTGGGGCACCCCTCTTGTGTTTGCCCAGATTTCGTTTCTCGGGTTTCTGCAACATCTAGAACCTGTCCATAACTTATATACCCCAACACTCCAGAATTATTTACCGCTCCCGAATCGTCGCAACGAGACAATTGAATATCTCATACATGCGGGAGCTCAGATGTCCGATTTAATGGAATCTTCTGGCAAATACTCAATCCTTGCAATGACAAACAGCATCGGTTGTCAGCTCGCTGATATGGAGCCAACAATCAGGCTTTTATCACATGGCGCCGTACCAACCGAAAGTGACATCGAAGAGTTTGTTACTTGTCTTGAAGTATTCTCCAGATACGAGAACAATCAAAATATGGAGCGGTCTCTTCTGGATCTTCTCCACCATCTGAAGGACTCATCAGCATATGATTCGAACTGGGGCCTCAAACTGGGATCTGTTCTCTGGAATATCGGTCTTTCTCGAGGATATTCCTTTACAAGCCACCCAGATCTGACAGATACCAGAATATCGCTTTCAGAAGACGCATTGACAATGAAAATTCTCGTTGCGCTTGATTATGATGACGCTGATACTCTTCAAACTTGCCTGGATGACGGTCGAATTACCGTCTTAGATCCTATAAAATTGCCCAATGGCTATACTGGACCAATACTTCATATAGCTGTCAAAAAGAACTCGAGTTCCTGCGTCAAGCTTTTATTACTCGCTGGAAGCGATCCTCTAAGCAAAGATTCCGACGGTAATGCAGTAATTCACAATTGTGATGCACGATACGACGGAAGTTCTCTCAAAGTTTTATTCCAAGATGAAATATCGTTGTTGTCTCAAAACTCAGAAGAACAAAATCTCTGGCACATTTGTGCGGGTTACGATGAATGGAGCTTTTTGTTCATGGATACCCTATTTAATCTCGATATGGCAGTAACAAGAAACGCGCTTCAAGTCAAGGACGTAAGAGGCTACACACCACTAGAACTGTTTTTATTTCGTCATGAAGGCCTATCTGACCATATTCGCATGCAAAGAGAAGAAAGAGCATTATTTTTTCTCAGGTGCTGCAATCAAATCCCAATGTTGTGGGCGGATCACAGTTACGTATTTTCAGCCGCAGCCAAGTTTGGCTCTCACAAGGTTCTTGAGCAATTGGTCGAATGGGGGGTACCTCTTGAAGCATTGGAACCAAATAAAGCCACGCCATTGCACCATATTCACCCTACAGACTCCATAGAACTGGTTCAAGCTCTAAAGAATGTCTATCCAGAGGCACTTGCAGAGCCGTTTGAGGGAAAGTTGCCTATCCAGCTTTATGTTGAAGCATCTGTCAAATCTGAGATGGCTATACCATATAACATGATTCAGTTACTCACATCCAAGGGTGTTTTCCAATATCAAGACTCTGATAATATGACTCTCTGGGAATCCGCCTGTGGACTTTTGGACCGCGATGGACGGGTAAGAGATGGGATTTCAGCCGACTGGCCATTTTTATCCAGCATTTGGGAGTGCCTTTATGGTTTAAGTGGAATGGAAGTATCGGAAGATAAAACCAAGCGGTGTGGCCTATATCCTCTATTCAAGTTCATGGTGAACTATTCCATTCCACTCGGGACAACTACGAGCTTCTTATTTGGACAACGTCTAGAAGAGCTAATTGCTTTGTCAACTCGCTGGGATCCAACAGACGAGCTTGTGGTGCAATTCTCAAAACACGCCATAGTGAATGGTAGTCTGCCTACAATTCGTGTTTTACTCACTTCTGGGTTAAATGTTCATCAGCGTGTCGGTTCCACTCCGATTGAATTTGCCTGCGATCCCCCTAGGTTAGAACTTCTTTTTTCTGAGCCGGACGGAAAAGATGTTCTCCAAACCCTTTTGGATTATACCAATCCAGATAGAATGAGAGACTTTGCAGCCAAGGAAGACGGAGAGCTGAGCATTTTGCACAGAATTGCCACGACCTCAGAGGAGCCAGACCTGCGCTGGTTAATCAAAGAGCTGATTGAGAAAGGGGCAGACATAAATGCCACCAATACTTCGGCTATGGAAGAAAAGGCTATACCTCCAATCGTGCACCATTTGATGTTTGAATCATTTTATTGTGCCGAATATCTTCTGGAACTAGGCGCTGATATTGATATGGATGTTGGTTACTATAATGCAGCCACTTTGGCGGTGATTAAGGGAAACCACTCCTTTTTGCAAAAGGTGGTTGACCGTTTAAAGGTCACCTCCACTCAAATATCTTTTACTCACGTTTGCTATTTGTGGTTCTACCTACAAGGAAATCGCGTTGATGTGAATAATGTGAATGATCTTCATGTGGCTTGTAACCATGGTCATTTAGAATGCGCAAAGATTTACCTTGACGAGAAACTAATCGATGTCGACCATCCTTCCACAATCGGCATAACGCCGCTACATATTGCAGCGGCTCTTAATGAGACCAGCTTCATTGATCTATTGATAGCGAAAGGGGCCGCTATTAATCGTTCGTGCGAAGACGGGTCTACAGCTCTACATTTCTCGGCTAGAAATGGGCACCTAGAGTCAACAAAACTGTTGGTACATTTGGGTGCCTTGAACGCCATTGACAAGAACGCAAAGAGTCCACGTATGTACGCTGATGATGCCGGGTACGAGGAGATTTCTCAGTTCCTAGACAAGTCTTTTGGAGAGGTCGGCCGCCTAACTCGACGAGCCACACTGTCTCGCGAGCAGTCTAGGAGCCTGTTACGACAGCTGGAGTCAGCCATTGAAGAAGACAACCTGGAGGATTGCAAGTCACTGTTTGCCAATGGCTGTCAGCTTGATACGTGCCTTCCCCGGTGCCATGGCTGCAGTCCCCTGTTGTTCGGCTTGATGAATCAGAGTCTAGAGACGACCCAGTGGCTACTAAGCAAAGGCGTAGATGTATTGAAGATTTCTTGTGACGACGGTGGATTCGAAAGCGTTATAGAGCTAGCAACGCAATTTTCCTCTCTTTCTTCAGTTTATCCCACCATTGTCAACTTATACACGCGTAGTGGTGGGGATTGGGTCAACTCGGCCGATTCACCCTTTCATTACGCTGTTAATAACGATAATGATCAATGTCTACGTATTTTATTGGATCACTTGGTTCAGAACGAGAGATTATTCACGTAAGTGATTGTTTTTGTTTCAAAATAATGAACGAAAGCAGACATCAGTGGGGACTTATAAAGCGACAGCTAACCAAAGTTGAAAGCAAATTAGTGAACTCTGGGGCGACAAATATAAAGAGAAGATTCTAAATCGAAAATTTGGCTTTAAGCGCCTCAATGGCGATGCTTTCAAAGATATGACCGCGTTGCATCTAGCTGTTGATAGAGGAAATGCTGATGCCGTGACTCTCCTACTCAAATATGGCGCGGATATTGATGCTGTCGACTCCGATGGAGAAAGCGTGTTGGTTTATGCAAAAAATCCAGCCATGGTATTACTTCTGATCAATTCAGGCGTGTCGCCGAGTATTTTACTCAACTATACTTTGGAGGAGCTGATAACCAACTGGCAGTCAGATACCGTGGCGATGTTCGAAGTCTTGTTCACCAAAAGCTTCGAAGGTGTACCGATCATAGCTACGGATATCCTGAGCTCGTCAGCGCCATCCAATTCAATTTATTCTCCATTAGCGGTGAACTTCGATGATATGACACCATTTCTAACTCTTGAAAGGCTGGGCATTCCTTTGAGCGAGATCCCCTCAGGCGATGGGAAGCTCCTCAACCAACTCCTCGGATACCCCACTGGCCAAAGCTTTGTCTTGAATTCAGAATACTCGATTGAGAGCTTACCTCCGTACCCATGGCACTGGGAGACGACGGAATCACTTTTGATGTGCCCATTTCTGAGCAAAACGTTTCGCCAGTTCCGCCGCAAGTACCCGTGCGATTCGCTGCGCCGGTGGATCAATTTGCAACCAGATCGTGGCTGGAGCCCTTTATGCAGAGCTGCCTCGATGAACAGGACCGAGGTCATGGAGAATTGTCTCTCCATCGGGGCCGACATTGATTTTGAGGGATGCTCTCTTGGTTCAGCACTTGTCATTGCCAGTGCATGTGGGTGCTTCAACGCCGTAAAGCTCCTAGTGCGAAAAGGCGCAGCCATCTCATACTATGGGAGAAGAGGGCCAATCAATGCGATTTCAGTGGCTAGGTCCAAGGCCGTGGTTTCGTGGCTGCTGGTTGGGCGGTTCAAGGAGCAACTCAAAATCGATCATGTAACAAACGACAGCAATGCATATTTTCCGCTTCAAGTCAGCGCATGGAGTGGTATTTTGCAGGCCAAGATGAGAGTGTGTGGGAGGAATATAAGGCAGCCTGATGAATCAATGTTGGATTATGCTTCAAGTTTAGCATCACTAAGGAGGAGAATGCGTGGTCAGGTCGTTTTGACAATGGATGGGCTTATGTATCAATGAGGCAGGGCAACAACATCAAAGAGAGTTGTCGATATTTTCCTAGTTTAGCTTGAAAAGCCTAAATTGGGCTTCTAGGGCTCCTTGTAGCGGATGTGGCCTTCGAACAAAATACCTTATTGCCCAACGGATTGACAAGAAACCTAAGCTACCACTCCACAAACGGCGCGGGATGGAGAAGGCTAGAATCTTAAACTATTAGAGAGTTTACATTGATTCCTAAGTACATATTTATCCCCTCTTAAACGCTAAATGGATGATCATGCCGATATTCCAACAGTCTCGCATGGACACATTCTAGTTCATGTCGATCAGGGTTATTTTTACTCGTCATCGCTATTGCGGTTGTTACAGCTTCAATAGCGCGTTGAAAATCATCGGGCTTTGCTAGCTCGGCAAAGCGATTGCCTAGAAGCATTGCTAGACAGCCAAGAAGGCTAGACCGATGGAGATTATTATATGGTAGATTGTTGATTGCTGATGTAGCTGCGTCAATGGCGCCGTGAAGGTCATCCAGCTTATTTGTCCGACTGTAACGATGACTGAGCATCTGCGAAAGCCTCACCTGGATATCCGCTCTTGTAAGATTGGTCAGGTCTTCGGCGTAGGCTACGTTGCGCGAATTGTCGATAGCATTATTAAGAAAGCTTATGTCCCCCGTTTGTTCAAAAGATAGCATCTGCAGCTTGGAGAGATAACGGCCGGCTGTTAGTTGGTTCCGTTCATTCGGAGCCAGTCTTTTTGCTTGTTTCAAGGTTTCCGTTGCTGCAAGTAAGTCGGTGTGATCATTCGTCAGCGTAAATCGCTTCTCAAGCCATTTTGCCATGCTTGCCAGCCTGGTGGGCTTGTGGGGGTGATTGTCTGGCATGGCTGCTACCATTAACCTCATGGTTTGAATTATTTCGTCAAGATCACTCAATTGATGAGCCCAGTTGAATCTTCTGTCAAGTGAGAATACGAGACACTCCAACCGCTTCAGACGATCCGGATGTTGTAGGTCCGTAGCTTCGACAATTACCTGCGCGCACATGACTTCCCAATCGACATTTTCAATCTTTCCACCATCTAATATGGATTCCTTATTTGCCAATATGTTTTTTGTTGTTTCAACAATTTTAGACCTCCGTTGCCAATCTATATGAGTTGTTGGAGTCTTTTGTAGCCACTCCATAACGCGAGAGATTGCATGCTCTAGGCAGGCCACCGACCTCGTTTTCGCAAATATCAAAAGACTGACATATACGTTCAGCTCCATATTAGCATCAAATGTATGATCCTGGCAGAACTTTCTAAACGTGTACAGTCCTTCAGTGTCCATATTATGCAATGAACGAGCCGTTTCTATGTCAATATGTAATGGTGGTTTTGACACTGTAGGCTTCCTCGCCAAAGAGTCCACTTGCTGGTCAAAATTTCTCACCTCGTTTTCAAGACGAGCATCCTCCTCTTTTTCGCGCTTTATGTTAACCTGTTGCCACTCTCTCATCTCCTCATGGACAGCGATCCATTCCTCATCTTCATTGTCGCCCCTCTCGGGGTTTTCTTCAAACTCTAGGACATCATCACATTCTGGAAAGTCATCCAACAGCCTTTGTTCAATCGAATTTACTGTAGCTTCATCCGTGGCTTTCTCTAAACTCTGGCGAGTTGGATTATCGGATGAAGGGTTTTCATCTAGATAGCGTATAGAAAGAAGCCCAAACGATTCAAGGTGGCTGGCAACATGCCTAGATAATATGTCGTTACTGGCAGTTATGGATTCCGAATTGGCTTCTCTCGAGTTGTCGACATCATTTGCTAAAACGCTGGAGGAATCTTGGTGTCCTTGAGGAAGGATCTTTTCATTGCACAGTGGACAAACATTTTGCCCGCGCAGTGAAGGCATAGTATTCCGCGTGGTTTTTCGAATGACTTGTCGCTCGGTGTACTCGTTTGCATGCTCTGAATCGAAATGAGATTTAAGGCTGGTGCTGCTCTCAAATTCGGCATACGGGTGAGAATCATCATCGCAATACCAGATGTTAGGCGTGTGCACTTTTTGTGGCCATTTTTTGGTGTGGACATCATTCATGTGGCGACACCAAGCGTGAAATGAGTCAAAGTAAATGGGCGTTTCGATACAATCCTGCGATATGCATACATAAGGCTGGAGATGCTTCTTGAAATGTGACCTGTTAAAGTGAGCAAGTGACTAACTGTGTATTCTGCAAAGCTTACCTCCACCAAGTCCCATCGCCTAGTTTCGACACATCTAAATCTTCTTCACACCAATTGCACCGTACATATTTGGCATCCTTGGATTGAGGTTGCGGAGGTGAAGGGTACGGGTTATCTAGAATAAGCGACGGCCCAGTCAAAATTTCAGTGTGGTCTATCGTTGTCATATCCGTGTCGCCAGAAGGCTCCGACTCAGTCAATATAGAAGGATTGATTTTAGGGGATGGGGATAGAGTAAACTGGGTTCCCGAATGCGATTCAGCTATTGATTGGACCGGACCTTTCGAGCTAATCAATGATCGATGATTAGGCGAATTCGACTTTGCTGCTTTGCTGTGACGTTTTTGACTGGAGATAATTCGCAGTCTTCTAAGCGTGATGGAGGATGCTAGTTGTTTAGATAGAGTTTCCGGTACATGGCGTAACCGTCCCTTGACAAAAAGCAGGGCAGTTCTTTCAAATTCTACGAGCTCCTCCGGATCAGCCGTATGTTTACAGTTCCACATTCTAGGAGCTAGAACAGATGGCGATGACTTTCGTATGACAGCAGACAATCGTTGAAGCCTTTCTAATGTTTGCCGAATGGTGTCAAGAGAAGACCTAATGGCCAGTGGCAACTGAAATTTGGGTGATTTTCTACTATCCACACTACTGGCGGAAGTGGAATCTTCAGACAACTTGAGTTTTGAGGGTATTCCTCTCTGCAATCGCCGAGTATGCAGCTCCCTGGCTTTGGAGATGGCCTCCTCACCCATGCTCAGCCGAGCCTTGCTGGTATCGGCGGATGAAGGTTTTATGAGGTTCCTCCACACACTCGGAGGAATGCCGGTGTCAGTGTTAGATTTGTCGGAGCCTCCTGGGTTTATCGGGGTTCTCTTAGGATCAATATTAGACCAGTAATCTGAAAGTCAGCTTGATTGTGAAGTTGCAATACAAGCACCGCTCACCATGACAGAGACTATCTATTAATAGTTTAAGGAGCCGCAAAACCATGCCTTTTAAATCAGGATACAACAGCAAGCGATGATCAAGGCAGGACTGACGCTCAGAGAACACTCCCAGTGAGTCAGCCCAGCGGGTGAAGCGACCACAAGAAGTATGCAGCGTCGATAAAAGTTGGTCACTCTCATCAACGGTTTCGACATGTTGGATCAACGTCTCGAAAGCGACTGTGCAACAAGCTGCCGCATGAAGGATTTGATCTGTATCGGAATCATCCGCGGGTGCCATTGTTGCATCACTGGATGAGAGTATAGTCAACTGGGAATTGTTCCGCACCTTGTCACATTATCGCAGCCAAATTCACGCAATTTGGCCTCTTCAGGTGGGTTAGTTGATCCGGCTTTTAACCGAACACCCCTCATTTAGCGATAATCGGCTTCTATTTGCTGACCTTGGATAGGCTGACCAAGAATATTTGGGGGCTAAAAACGCCCAGCAGTCTGGAAGTTATTTTGCTGCCTGGTGTTGCCTCAATATATTCGCGCATTCTTTCAATCACATTGTCTCAACAACCACCATAAACGTCAGCGTAAACAATCGAGCCTCAAAACTAGGCCAAAATACTTGCGTCTCGGGTTTAATATTGATTACGTTGCACCATCCTCCAGTACATAACCATTCCATGGGCCACCGATTGGACAGCGAGATCCCAGAGCGGCGTCTCCTGGACTCTGCTCAGAGAATCTTTGCGGAACCTGTACCTTGGCAATTGTCCAATGTCCCCAGTGTCGGCCAAGGTGAAGCCGATGTCACAGCTCAAGATGCTCACATATCAGCTCACATTGTTTTTAAGAGAGAAACCGAGTACTTTTTGGATGACATGCGACAAATAAAGCTCAAACTGCGACAGTTGTCCAATAAAGATATCTCAGAAAAGGCTCTCCAGGTTTGTGTTGATATAATCAGGAAGCTGCTGTGGCTTCTTGAAGATATCATTGATGAAAGTATTTTGAGTCATCCATTGGCGAAAAAACGTGAGGTAAGCAATCTGTTACCATGTTATTCAGTTTCATTTGAGTAACCAATGGATATTGTGCCCGACGAGTAGCAGTCGGAAAACCTTAGGAACATCGAAAGGTTATCTTCGAACGCTTCTATAGAATCATGGTGGTCAACTGATAAAATCTTGTCCTGGATACCAACCATTTCTAAACCCACTCTTGATATGGATCACACCCATTTTCGGCCTCAAAATACTTCAACTTTCACACCTTCAGTTACAATCAATCCCAAAGAAAAAGGTCAACCATATGTTAAATTACAGGCGCTCGGAAATGTTATTGCCAATGAAGGTTTCAGCAACGAAGAACATCTCAGTATCTTTTGTCAGACCTTCATTAAACTCCAACATAACTTGGAATTTTATTCCAACGCAAGTATCAAGGCCAGTGATGTTGACGGATGCCTGAAAGGTATCATAGGTGACCCAGAAATAGGTGATTTCCCGCGACGGCAACCAAAGAAGATTGCTAGGATAAAATGGCAAGATAGAAAACCGTCAGAGCTATCAAATAGGCTTTACAAAACACTTAAGAACGGCGTTTGTTCAAAAGCAAACCACAAGGCAAAGCTTCAGCTGACTGGATTCGACTTTGAGGAGAAAGATACCAGGCCTTTGACATTTAATATTTTCCTTAGTTCCTGTCCAGAGAGCGATTTTTGGCAGCAATTACAGTGTTCTTCAATCTCAAAGTGAGTTCTCTGTACAAGCTCTCAAGAGTTGACCTGACCTACTGTTTCCTTGCAGACAACCAGGAGTGATGCGTGACTGGACAATGGCGAGTGATCTTTGCGACCTACTAAGGTCTTCCAGATCTCGCCGGCTCCATTATACTTTGCATGCTAAGTTCGATAAAGACGAATACCTTTGGCATAAACCGAAAGACCGAAGTTCTTCCACGTCTACTGAACCACTTTCTACGATAACTCTCAGCCACCTAATCGAGCAAGGTTATCTTCTAGAGTTACATGAAGGTGGCGGGTCGTTTACAATGAATGACAAATCTGTCTTAGTGTTGTCTCTGGCACGATGTCTTCTCCACCTATTTCGAGGCTCATGGCTGAATAGTCCCTGGGAGGCGGATACAATAGAATTCACTGTGAATGGAGAAAAGATCTCGGACACTTACAATCCATATATAACGTCACTCCTCAACTTATCTCAAGAAACGACTTCAACAACTGGTGCCACTGACATCAGGCCTGTTATGATTGCCTTTGCGCGTCTTCTTCTAGAAATCGAAACAGGGCGTAAAATCGCCACTCATGGCCCTAATCAAAATAAAATAGACGTTGAAGACGCTATATATGATATTTTGGATCAGAGGGAAGATGCTTATGGCAGGGGTGCTTTTAACCAGGCAGTCCACGGATGCTTTCATGTGAAAGCAATCCTGAAACGCGAAGAGCAACACGACACTACCACTGATGAAGATGAAACGTACAAATTTCGAGGGGCGCTTTATGAGGCGGTAATTCAGCATCTCGAGTATAACTTTGATCTCATACAAAATCAGGAGAAAGCGTTGCGCAAACGTGACCTCGATATTAGGCAACATATAACTACAACTGACTCAAATCAATCCAGTGGCATAGGGAATAAGCGAGAGTGTTTAAAAAACAGTCCTAATCGTGATGATAAGGGTTCATGTATCCTTCATGATATAAAAACCAATATTCCACAACAAAGCTCCCACTCCAGTCTACCTTTGTTCGGCGCGGCGCCAAGCACCCAAATCCCTATGTATGTCTAAGAATTCCTTCACGAGTCCGCAGCGCAACTGACAGAATGCAGACCTAACCGCAAACGAAAGTTATCAAATTCTTTAGACCCATGTCTCAATCCATGGAACGATACATGCATTTTGAAGCAGAATGATACTGAGCCTTTGATGGCAAATGTAAACATCACCAGAAGTTCAATTAGAGAGACATACATTTCAGACAGGCAAACATCAGTGCCGGATGAACCACTAAAACGACAACGCATTGCAAGATCTGCACTACGTCCACCCGATAGACACTCCTTTCACATTGGCATCATCTGTGCGCTCCCTCTTGAGCATGATGCAGTGACCCTCATTTTTGATGAATTCTGGGACGAGAATGGTGACGGGTATGGGAAAGCAGCAGGCGACCCGAACATTTATATCACCGGGCGTATTGGAAGACACAATGTTGTCTTGGCTCTGCTACCACACATAGGTAAAGTAAATGCAGCCGCTGCTGCTTCTAGCATCCGATCAAGCTATGGCAATCTACGGTTGACGCTTTTGGTTGGCATCTGCGGCGGCGTCCCTCGGAGTAACAAGGGTGAGCATAAGGAGATCTTACTTGGAGATGTTGTGATTGGCAAGAATATCATTCAGTATGACTTTGGTCGGCGATATCCAAGCACCTTCAGACGAAAAGATAGCATCAACGACAACCTGAGCAGGCCGAATCGAGATATAGGAAGTCTCCTTGCCGCCTTGGAGACAGAAATTGGGTTGAGGCGCTTACGGAACCATACAAAAGAATTCCTCAAAGAGATCCAAGATGGAGCAAGCAGCAAAAAACGCCGAAATAAATATGAATATCCCGGCTTAGACGAAGACAAGCTTTTTAAACCGGATTATCGCCATAAACATCGACAATTATCGACCTATATTTGTTGCGGTAGTCTGAATGGGAGTGACGGTGTCTGTAGTGAGGCTCTGAATTCGAGTTGTGAGCACATAGGATGCGACGAGGCTTATCTGGTAGCTCGAGAACGTGTCAACGCGAAGAGACTTCTACATGACCGAGATGAGATTCAGACCCCGGCTATCCACCTCGGAAAAATCGCATCAGGAGACTCGGTAATGAAGTCGGGTGAAGAGCGAGATAGGATTGCAGAAGAGGAAGATGTCATCGCATTTGAGATGGAGGGCGCTGGTGTTTGGGAAGAGTTTCCTTGCATTGTGGTGAAGGGGGTGTGTGATTATGCAGATAGCCATAAAAATAAAAAGTGGCAAGAGTTTGCAGCAGCCACAGCGGCATCAGCTGCCAAGGGAATATTGAACCAGTATTCCTAAAATAATATATAGGTGTTTTTATAAGCGATTTTGGTTTCCCTGAGCAAAGGAATAACTTGATAAGTTTTTAAACATTGATTGTGATGCAACCACTTTTTATTACTTAGATAGTTGCTATTTAGGTTCCTCTTTTCCTTTGATTTTGATGTATATAATAGCTAAAGAGAGTATGCCTGCCAACTTGGTCAAGACTTTTCCTTTCCTCAGAGCTAGATGAATTAGCACGAGCCCTTCTTTGTCCAGACAGCCCAATTTCTCTTTGGTTTTGAACCTGTTCTGAGACAGCAGACACGACTATTTTCTCCACACAAATAAAAGCCAAGAACCCGACGAGCGAGCTCGTGAAGGAATGCTCAGTTCTCACAGTCACAGGTAAAGGCATCGGCTCACGTCTTAAGTGGGACCTTCATCATACAGAGCTCCCAGACGACACACATGGGCCAAGTCCTGCCTCGTCTATTCTCCAAATTGATAGCGATTTCGAGCTTCAGGTTGCCATTCCCGCCCTGTTTCAGAGGCATATGGGGCAGGTCCTCCTCTCCCATTAAGGGGGCTATGAGCGCGGTTCCACCATCCCCATCGTGATTAATAATATGAAAATCGGCGCCAGCCTCGGGTAGCGGCTCCGCTGGCGTCTAGCGTAACCACTAGTATAAGGATCTCGGGCCCAGGCGTAGCAGCGGCGACGTAGTCGCAGCCTAGGTCTGTACACTCCGAGATAGCCGATGTGGAGACTTCGGGAGACCATAGATCCCCAACCCTAATTTTATCAATACTCCGAAAGCTGCTTCTTGCTGAACAGGTCGAGCAGACTCTTTCAGTTTAGGTACGAATAAATCGATACTCCCGAGACTACTACAAGATCAAGACAGACAGCACAAGGCCAAACGCGAAGTATGTATAGGGACTGGTCGCGTCCTCCCACTACAACATGGGGGCCACATATTGCGGCGGCGCCACTTGATAGTCGGTTCTTTATCACATGATCATATGATCAGCCTGCGTCATAATGGGTCTGAGGTCTACTAGCATCGAAAATGGCACTATGATTGACCGCTAAAGGCGGTCGATCATAATTTTCCGGTACGATTAGCGTATTTCGTAGTGTGTCCCATAAATAATCGGCTTAGTGATGCATAACTGCCCAATAGAATGAACACACGATGGACTTCGGCTGTTTTCTGTTTGAAACATGAACGGGGCGAGTAAACTAAAACACCAGTGGCCAAGTCATGATGTCACATGCGAGAATGTATGCCATCCTTATGGCTTGAAGATCCGAAGGGGACTGGGAGATCGCCGTGGGGGTATTTCCTGGTATTTACGGACTTATAAGCATTGAGTTCTCCAGGCATTTATGGTCACGTACAAAACATCTCACGGTTGAGACAAGTTCATACAATTCGTCATTCTGATTCACACCACCAAAATCACCGCCATGAAAGACAACACCAGCCTTCTCTACGCCTCCCAAGAGCTTGGCAACAAGATCTCTAGCTACGCTGAAAACCATTCAACAAGGCTTCCAAGCCACATACCAGAATATCATGAATCTATTCTATCGACTCGTTCGGACTCACGAATGCTCTCATCAAACATTCAATCTCAACTGCATGTGTTTTTAGTCAAAGCCCTTGGTGTCAAACGAGGTAAGTGAGGCATGATTAAAATTTAGTACTCATCTTCACAAGTATTAATAATGGAATTAGTTTTAGAGGTCGGTCTCTATGTAGGCTACTCCGCCATGGTATGGTCACATGCCACTGGCCCTGATGGAGTTGTCACTAGCTTGGAGCTGTTCCAAGAGCTAGCCGATGTTGCTACAAAGGCTTTTACTAAGAACAATATTAAGAATGTTGAAGTCATAGTGGGAGATGCCTCTGAAAAGTAGAACTCCATTTCTTTTGATTCCTCATACTGGATACTTGCTAATCGACTCCAGTTTGTCCAAAATGCGACCATCTGTTCCATATGATCTTGTCTTTATCGATGCTGATAAACCTGCGTACCCAAAGTACATAGATCAGCTTCTTCAACTTTCTCAACCCGGGGCTCAAAATCGTCTCCTACGCCCTGGCGCCGTGATACTTGCGGACAATGTTCTGAGATGGGGTCATGTGGCGGATGACACGTTATCGACGAACTACTGGAATTCGGAAGAAAAGAAGCAGCAAGAGCTGAATGGCCTGAGGTCCTTTAACGATATATGCAGTGCTCATCCACGGTTAGAACTGTTTATGTTGCCAGTGTGGGATGGATTGAGTTTGATAAGGCTCATTGATTAAAACCCTAATCTATCAGAAATGACGCCGCGGTGCGCTACAGATCAACTTTTTCAAGATGGTTGGCGCACTGTTATTGCTTGCGCACGGTAAGCTTCAGTCTGCACATAATCACCGCTTCAAATGGCCTTTCTCTGGCAACTGATAGAGTGAATTTGAACCATTTTTTCCATAAAGGTTTGCGGTCTCTTTGTCTGCGGATATTGGCGAAGGAGAATCCGGTCACTTGAGCAGATGAAGCTGTTGCGCGGCTGGGTGATGTTGTAGTAATGAAGTTGCGGGATTGGGAGTCGAACAATGTGGTATGCTGAAGATGTAGGCTCAATGGGCGTCGGGTTGAGATGCGATAATACGCATGGCTGAGCGACCAAGCCATGAGGTTGTCGTTACCATGGAGGGTTGTTATTTTAGGAGGATTTAGATCAATGAGTTAGGGAATTTCTTATTGTTCTGAGTGATATATTGTCCTTAAAATAGAACTCCTTAGCAAGGCGGAATCGAATGCTGCAAAGAGCAATGCCAACATTAAAATTTTATGTCCTTCAAGACTCATTACATGGCCGGTCTTTTGGCATGTCAAAAGCACACAAAAGGGGGTTGAAATAAATTTCCGAACAGCTTTGATATAGATTAGGTTTAGTGTATGTCGAACCTATTCTGTCCACTACTTCTCATAATTGCACTGTGTCCAATGCAAATCTAACGCCTTCTATACGCTAATTTCACCCCCAATGCCCACGACTTGACAAGCCAGCACCGTGACCACCAATCAGTCTACAAGAAAATGATAGGATCAGTAGGCGGGTGTCTTCTAGGTTTAGGTTAAAATTCCTCGTCCATCATCAGTAAAAAAGAAATAAATAAAAAAAAAAAAAAAAGCTTTTCGTTTAGCTAGCAATTGTCACAATACGAAGCTAGGAGTAAGGATAATACTGTGTTATGCGATAAAAAGGGCAAAAACTGTTCGTTGCTTCGACTTGATGGGTCAAAAGAGCTTCTATAATCTTAGGAACGGCCCACCAGCAAAGCAAACGTCAGAGCGGCTGTTCGAAAGGAATTGTAATAGTGTATTGCACATAAATCTTTATCTACTTTAACTTCTTTCTGCAACCCGCTGTTCCATTGAGTCCAATTTCCTTGGTCTCGGCCAGTTTTAAATCTTGATGTTCCTCAATCCATTTTAGGAAAAATAAACGAGGAGGTTAATTATTCTTGCTCCTTTTCCAACTTGGACACAGGTTAATTTTAACCCAGTTGCTTGAAGTGCTGTTGCGTGGCAGGTTATTTAGGGTAAGTTTGCTCCACAGTGCAGGATGAGTTGTCACAGCTGCGAGTGGACCGTGCGGATGGATATAACTAAGGCTGGATGATTAGTTAATCTTGTTTGCGCACTCTACATGCAATTTCGTGATGAGAATTGTCCGTGCGTTTTTTTTTAAACTGCTCTCCATTGAACTGACCAAAACTTCTATTTTGATAGTGCCTACTTGAAAATTTAATCTTGCTTTATTTTCGGTAACTAATGACAATTTTGGCTGATCCGGTCTGTTCACCTCAAACATTTACCGTGTCCTACTCTTGACATTACAGCCTGATGTGATAACAGATAGGTTCGGTGACCAAGCAAGAAGCCTAACAGAGTCATTGTGATGTACAAGTGGTTTCAAGGATTTGCCCGAGGTATTCCAGATCTGAATTGTCGTTTCATCCTTAGACAATGAGAGCCAAGCCTGGGGAGAAGGCTATGGAATGATCCAGATTGCCTTCGCTATTAAAAATCCTTAGGCATCTGCCTGTAGTGGTATGTCAGATGAGAGCTGGACTCCCCTATTAGGAGAAGATAAGAAGGATCGACATTAGGGGATTCAAGCATCTTTAAGCATTTTACCAAGGTAGCATTGCAGGTCCCTATGGTTTCATTATTTGAATATGATGCAGTAAGGCAATTACTCGGCGAGGAGCCTAGTAACATAGCTCAGTGACTGTTGCCTTTGAGCAACTGTAAGCATGCCGCATCCCTCTTTTCAATTGCCCTTTGAATTGGGGTTTGACCAGCTTTATCTTTGAAGTCTCGGCTAGCACCACGATCAAGCAAAAGCCTAATAATTTCCTTATTTCCTTTCTCCGCAGCTCGTGATAAAGGCGTTCGCCATTGATCTGTAGGTTGAAACTCTTGATCAGGTAACAGCAAAATCTCGTAGTGATAGTCGACTGTGGCCCCCTTTTCAAGCAATAGCTTGATAACAGCCACATTTTCCTTCCTTATTGCCCATGATAGTGGGGTTTGGCCACCTTCATCCCTGAAGTCAATGTGAGCTTGATGATCTAGCAAAAGATTAATAATCTTCTGATTTCCTTTCTCTACAGCCCGTGACAAAGGCGTTCTCCATAGGTCTCGTTGATTTGATTGATATTGACCCTGTAAATGGGAAAAGTAAACAAACCATCGTGACTCATAAAATTGTTGTCTTTGGTCATCATCATCACGTGTTAACTGAAGCTTGTAATGGTAATCAACCGTGGCGCCTGTCCTAAGTAACCATTCGACAATGTCTTCGTGCTGTCCTTCTATTGCCTGTACCAGGGCTGTTCGACCCTGCTTGTCTCTAGCCTCGATCTCAGCACCGTTTTTAACGAGCTGCTTGACCACAGCAATATGTCCAAAATGTGATGCTAACATCAACCCCGTAAATTTCTCGACAGTTTCCATATCTACATCATCCCAGTAAATCATGGACCAATTCAAATAGCTCGTTGAATCTGGATTGCAAATTTGAATAGCAAAAGGTATGATAGCTTCGTTATCAACGATTCTACTCGCTCGAAAGTGGGCACCCCAATTTTTAGCCGAGTAATCTATCAAGACATAGCTATCGGTAAGGGGTCCGGTTTTGGTATTGAAATCTGTAAGAAGACCAGTATTGGAATTGAATAAGTTCAAATAGAGCACGCAGATCTCCGCAAGGACAGTATGCGCGTCTTGGGCCGTGATGGAGTGGTGCCAGTGCAGGCCTGATGGAATGGTAGTCGTAAGTAATGGTAAATCTGCGAGAAGAAATTCGCGGGCTGTTTGGTGAAGAAAATATATCTTGCCATCATAGATAGAGATGAATAGCCCACACCAAGACCTCAGACGCTCCTTGAAGTCCTCTTCATCTTCCAAGTCGAGGTTTTCAAAAGACTGCGTTGTGGTATCTACATCCATAGCAATTGTCATTTCTGAGACCGTTAGTGGCCGACTTGCTACTAGGATGATGCTCAAGGCTTTCCGAACCATTTGCTGCTCGTCGATGTCAGACCTGTTAAGAATTTGCTCATATGCCTCATTCACACTTTTTGGAAGGGCAACAATGGCTAAATCAACCCCCTTTATCGTTTTTCTCAAGTTTTTCTGCGCCAAGTAATCAAATACAAGATATACCCAGAGATAAGTGCGATGGGCAGTCTCCTGTAGTCTGACTTTTAGATGATTTTTGACCTGAGGGGAGAGGCGTTTCATCATTGCCAACTGATTGACCCGGTATTCAATGACATGATTTACTTCCTGACTGATTGCATCTGATTCTTCCTCCCCTGGTATGCGGATATTGGGGAAACTTTCTAGTAGATTGCGGAACCTTGACACGATCTGCTCATAGGGGCGACACGTGAGAAGGTACCTCAACCTGCCACCGTCCGTCTGGCTGCTGCAGAATTGCCTTTCTATATTCCCCACCAAGTCTGTAAATTCCAATTCAGCACATTCGTCTAGGGCATCGAGAACCACAATGATAGGATCCACCCGAGGATCCTTTATTACATCATTAAAGATTTCCCACAATAAAATGGTAGAGTTGACTAAACCTTCTCCGTTCTCTTCCATTTGTGGTATAGCGTGTTCGATTAGATATTTTTGTTTGGAGAATAACTGGTGAAGGATTGCACATAGCGCTTGTCGAACAGTATTCTGGTCTTGGTATTTGAAGAAGAAGTAGCATACGGTTGCTGATTTTGGTAAGACATGTTCAATAAGATACTTAGCCAACACCGATTTTCCACAACCAGGATCTGCGGTAACTAGCAGAGGGCCAGAGGTTTGGTTTGACCACTCCTGAAAGTGCTCATGTCTCAGGAACCAGACACATGTATCGTCAATTCTGTCTTCTGTTCGGTCTTTGTACGACTCATACGTGGTATCCTTGCTCCCATCTTTGAGACGGAATAGCTGGTGACACCTCGCTTCCTTTTCTGACAGCCTTTCCATAGCAAAATCTGTCTGGGACTGAAGCTGCTCCTTCACGGTGTCTCGGGTTTGCTCTGCAATGCTCAATTGTCTTTCAGCGATTTCATGAATGTCTGTTTGCACAATCAGTACATGTTATCCGATAATCTTGATGCACTGGAATTACCAGAGAGGATATCACCGAATTTCCTTTCCGCTTTAACTCTATTTGGTGTAATTTGATAGAGCAGGTCTTTTGCATAAGCAGCAGCAACCATCGCTGCATATCCTTGCCAATCTTTGTTCTTGTGGGAATCTGAGTAATCACATATACCACGAATTACAAGGCAAGGAAAGTGATTTATTAAACCAGCGGCTTCCATTTCAAAACATAGAACGCCTTTATTCGATGCAAGCCTATCTCGATCCAGAGCATTCTTCATTAGTTGGTTCGCGGAAGCAATAAGGCCATAATGAACAGCGGGGTTGTCCTCGTCCTCAGCCCTTTCGTCTCGTGATATCAAGCCTGATGGATCGCAGACTGTTTTGCAGCCTTCTTTTGTATCTGGATGCACCACACTGGATGTATACAATCTATCACTTCTTGGATCAGGCCGCTTATAGTCCTTGCGTAGTCTCTTGTTCTTGTCGAGGATACTGTTCACAGCTTCTTCGAGCCCATGGCCTTTCCTCTCATACTGGGCTTGAAGTCCGGCCAACGCTGCCCTAAGAGCAACGGGCGGTTGGTTTAGGAAACCAGTGATACGGAAATCTTGACCCTGGATGTTCTTCCCAAAATCGTATTGAAACAAACCGCCGTTTCCATCGCTTGGAGTACTGACCACAATATCACCAAGGCGGATATCATGACTGTCACTTGGAGCACCGCCGCCGATACCAACCATCAGACCGACCCGGACATTGGGGAAGGAGCGCATCATATCTGTAGCAACACTTGCTGCTGAGGCTGTGCCATATCCACCTAAAGGCAAGCTAGCGATAACAATATTATGCTTCCAGATCCTCCCAAAGGCGTAGTTATTATTGTCATGTTGGGATATATTGTCTGGCGGCTGATGCTCTTCCTCGAGAAATTCTTGTGCGGCAACGTACTCAACTTTGATGGCGCATATCCAACCGACGGTATAATCTTCAGATTGATACATGTTTGCTAAGTCGGTGATTTGAAGTTAAAGTTGTGTAAAATGATAGCGATAATGATAAGTATTTGATAGCTGGGCTTCCTCGAAAGACTACCTTAGCCTATCCATCTACCCTTTTGGTGGCCGCGCACGAGGCCTGAAAGCAATATATTGGTTATATCCAAGTGTAACAGGCAGAATATTAGTACTGCGCCAAGGTTGAAAAGTTGAGAATACAGTCCTACTGCAAGTACAATGATGATAGAGGAAGGCACGAGGCGGCGATGTCCAGAACAGAAAAGAGGGGGCTAGGTAGAAGTCCCGTGATTAGATAAATTATTACTTCTTGGCTACAAGTACGTACTAATCCACAGCTGATGCTGTCCAATAATATGATTCGTACTAGGATCAGAATGTGCAACATGGGGTCTCTCGCTAATGGTGGCCCGTTTTTTCGTTGTCTCGCTATCCACAGTAGAATCCAACAAGTGTACGTGCGGCATTTTTTTTTTTGACACAACGCAGTCAGATGGGTTTTTGGTCAGATCGTTAGATACGTGGGGTGATCATAGTTATAACTAATCAATATAAGTCCGCTGGAGTAAGCCCAGTGCATCGAAGACCCGTGTACATTATGTACTCGGCGTTAATTGTAAATAGCATCACCGAGAAGACGGCTGCACGATTGGATATGCATTGGGGTAAACCTTTGCACAGTCCACCAAGGAAGCTTGGCCGCATGTTTCAAATTTTGGCGAAATTTTCGTAAGTAAAACAGAAGTACTCAATCTGTTGGTTGCTTTAAACATCTTTGTTGTGTCTGCTACCAAATGCCTCCCGCTAATGCTGAGACGGCTGATGTTGACCGCCAGATTACAGTCCAGAAACGTGAAATGCTTTTTCAAAGGCACAATAGATGTAGTTTCGCAGGGCGGCAAAATGATTGGATCGGGATACACACTTCATCTCCTTTGGTGTGGGTGATGGCTCTATCGGCTGCTCGCGCTGTGACACTTGACCACCCTGCTCTTGATTTTGCCCTTGCAGACAAGCGACGCCCCTATCAATACGTAGTCTTTTCTCGCTTGTCAGTACTGAAATGAGCAACTTGCCCTTCGCTTGATGCAAGTTCAAGTCTGCCACCGTGCCTCCATGGCCTGAATCCATTCCCATGATCCGGTTTCGCCGGCCTGTCATTTACTGATTTCTCCCAAAGATTTTCACGCTCATTACTGTCTGAAACGTTTTTTTTTATGCCTGCATTTTGGAGAAAGGTGCTTGCCATGTTGGCGTCATGAATGACGTGATGCCCAGAAAATGTTCAGATTATTAACGCACTAGATTAACTCAAAAGCACACCTTTTGACCATCGGAAAAATTGTGTTTCGATATGAAATTATTCATTAGACATCTGATTATTTCCATGGCTTGGGCGCTTCAACCTTTGTTCACGTACCTTCTAGTACAGTCTAGTCTCGGCTGCGGGGGCAAAATCAAAATACCCTTGTAGTGAAGGTGTTTGATAAAGTTTTCCCCAGCGACATTAAAGTTATCTCAAGCATACATTTTTTTGAGACTGTGATGAAAGTATGCTTGTACTGTTCATGTCGGAACAAGTCAACTCTCATTGTATGCATTTCACTGTTCTTGACTCCAAGTCAATATCTATTGTTGTTCTTCTCATTAGAGAAGCTGCCATTCAAAGAAAAGGATAGATTGAATACTAATCAGCAAGTCAACTCCTGATCTTGAGGTAAAAAAGATACGAAGGTTTGCGCTGCGGCCCAAGGATGGTGAATGTCAAAATAACTCGGATGTAATTCAGTTACTATATTATATATAATGATATTTAGCATTTCTGTCGTTATTTATTGGAGGTTACTGTTCTATTGGGGTGTATCTAGACGCCGTGATCCCTGTCTATGCACGTAGTTCATCGCCGCTTTGACTCAAAGTTCCTAAGAACCTAACAAACGGACGAAGGCAATTAAACTGACACCGTAGATGTATTCACTAGAATCTCGGCGATAGTTTTGTGAGACCATGGGGTTAGTACGGCAAATCCGAGCTACAAGCGTTGGATGTAGTAATCAGAGACATCACAATTTTGCGATGCGCTTGTAGATGCATCTGCCAAGCAGCTAGGCGATGGAGGGCCTCCACGCAAAGAATCACTCAGTGTATTCTGAAAGCTCTGATTGGTCTCAAGAGCTACATTAATTAGCTATGAGCCCCAACTAAGAACTTGAGAGAGTTTGGATTGATGCGCCTTCAGAGCAACAGACTTTTCAAGATTTTCGCTATGTGAAGATTCACAGGCCGATTAATTCAATTAGGAATCAGAAGGAAAGTAGACGAAAGATATGATGTGCACGTTCTACAAGCTCAAACTCACTGCTTTGATGCCCAAATGCCGACACTCAACTCCGGACGGGCCCTTACTGACTTTGTATAATGACGGTGTGTGCAGAAATTTCCAAATTCCAAAACACTGTAGCTGCACTAACTCTTATAATCGCTCAAGTAAATGCATCTGAAATTTGGTGTTTTCCAAGCTGGCAGGAAACCTCAAACCCTTGGCTAGCTCAAATAAGCCTGTCTCCTCTTCAACCAATTTCTTCCAAGCTATCTCCGTTTCCTTTTCATTTGTTTCCACTTTTAGCGTTTCCCTAGGTAGTAGAGCCTGGTACATAAGCCAGTGCATAGGGTACTTTTTCTCCTCTATTTCCTGGTTTTCACTAACTCTCCTCTCCACATAGGCATGTGGGCTATCGACAACAAGCAAGAGGCTTCCTTTAGGTACCACCGCTGTTAGCTTCCGTAGAAAGGCTGATGTTTTGGACATTGAGGTCTGGTAGAGATCGCTCAAGGTAAAGAATAAATTGAGTAACGTCGGATCGGGTCCGATCATTGAGCGCAAGTCTTCAACCCCGCATTCAAGGATATCGAGTTGAGTGAACTTCCAGTTCAAAGATTCGGGGGATAGGAGAGAAGTATTTGAAGCCCGTGCCTTGGCGCTGGCATATTGAGAAAGAGGAGGAGGCGTTGTAAGAGAGTGGTGCAGTTTTGAGACAACGTTGGACCAGTTTGCGGTGTCCACTAGGCAAATATTCAGCAGGGCATTAGACTGGGACTCTGATATGGCCAAGGAGTCAATGATTTCGGAAATCTCCTCCGCTTCGTTTGGCGGTGACTGGGCTGCTACGCTGGAATGAATGTACTTCAGCACTCCTATCAAGGCCATAAATCCTGCCGCACCTCGGCCAAAACTTGTGACATTTGCTGGAGCCTGTTCGTTATCACCATTGAATTGTTTGACCCATTCATTATCCTTCCATTCTCTGCAGATCCAAGCTAGAATGTTTGAACATGCTAATGCCTTGCTCGGACTCCAGCGGATTGTGTACCTCTCCAAGCACTGCTCCGTCTCAAATGCCCGCTCAAAGTCCCTTTGAGCAATGGCATCCTTGATCTCCCGTAACGCCGGTTTTATCGCATCAAAGTCGTTGGATTCCGGTAGCGTGGTTCGAAAGACATCGAGAATGACTTGTTGAATGTCTTTTGGGATGACCTGGTCCTTGAAAATTGAGCCGGCTTTTTGAGCCAGCGAAGGAGTTGGTTGCCGAACGACTTTCTTAATATAGCCAGGCCCTTTCCATCCTGGCCGACGAGTGGGTGGTGCAATCGGAGCTTTGGATGCGCTGCTCACTGAGGGCGGTCCGTGCTTCCTTTGCGATTGCGCTTTGCGCTCAAACTTCTTCATTGTGGGATTTATGAGTAACGAGCACCTTGTGTTGCCGACACCCTATGCCTGGGTTTATTTTGATGATATGACAGAAAATTCCAATATACCTTGCTACCCAAATAAGGCAGTTAAGCGAAGGACTAGTCCCAGCTAGGTCGGCAATAACTATTTTCCGAGTTCCCTTTAGACTCACACACTCCACTCTAGTGAAAATCAGTAAAGAATACTTTACATTGGGTAATCACGATCAGTAGCAGTCTTCTGCTACAGTCAGTGGCAGTGACAACCCAAGAGAAGCTGTTACCGTTTCAGAATTGGTCTGAGGGCTAGCATTGGCGGCGGTGCGCCAAGCCTGAAGCATATTATGCGTCTTACAGATAGTGCGGTTAGTGTGCCTCGGGATGGGATAACTAGTGTGCTCCAATACGATTTTAGCAAAGAAAAACAGGGTCAAACCTTCCACACAATAACTAAACCAACCGGCAAGTCTTGGTTGGAGCAGTAGTTGAACGGTAGAAGCTAGTGTCTGATTGGTTGATATGCTTGGTAATCAGGACCCACCTACCGTTAGATCATTTTTATAGGGATATGCCTGGGCGTTGAGGTTCAACGCTTACGTACTCAGGCAGAGAGACTTGCGGATATTCCATATTCCATGGAGCTCAGCGCTTCGTCGACAAATTTAAACGAAGCCCTCATCTTGAAGGCCGCTCAAGATGGTGACGAGCAAAAGGTCAGAAGCCTGCTTGAAGCTGATGACAAGCTCGTCTGGTCTAAAGCGCGAGGCACTCAAAACTCACCCCTGCATTTGGCTGTCAGCAACAACCACACAGCCATTGTGAGGCTATTACTGGAACGAGGCGTCAACCCTGAGGTGACTAATATCCAAGGCTGGAAACCTTTAGCTGTGGCAGCGAGGAATGGCCCACCATTGATGCTAATTGTCGAGCTTCTGCTTCAATATGGGGCCGACGTGGGATCCATCAATCGCCGCTTGAACGAATCTGCCCTTCATGTTTGCGCCGAAACGGACTTTTGCGAGATGGCTCGAATGCTCCTCGACCATGGCGCCCAAGTCGACTTCAGGGATAAAAATGGCCAGACACCACTTTTTAGGGCCGTTTCGCGGCAAAAAGTCGATATGATCAAGCTATTGCTCGAACATGGCGCGGCAAAGGACATTCAAACCAACCAAGGCGTGACTCTAGAGAGTCTCGCAGCAACCGACCCGAACATCTTGAAAATTCTACGGACTCCTCAACTTCTCTCCGGCCCAAGAATTTCAAGCCAGGGACAACCCACCCGTTCTAGACAGTCGAGGCCCCTGATCGCACGGCTTGCACCCCCCTTTGACGATGACACGAAAATGATGGCTTGTCATGCCTTCAAAGCCACTGTTGTTGACTTTTATTTGGGAGAAAGAGAACAAAGAATACAAAATACCTCGTCTGTTTATGATGTTATTTACGGGCAAGGGGCAAACTCTTTGATGAATGACGCTCGGGGTGGACAGATTCAGGGTAAGCCCTCTTTTCGATGGTATCATCTTCCTGTGAACAATGTGAGCTATCTCAGAACCCACAAACTCTGAGGAGGCCATTTGCTAATCAAGAGTAAAATAGATGGATTGGGTTGAGGTATTTTTGGAAATATCTGTGTCATAGTCACATCTGGTATCGTTCACTAAAGACATCTTAGGCCTTGATACGGAGGCACTTTGCTGAACGAAGCCCAAGAACAAGCCAGTACACGGACGATCTGGCCAGCGAACTGGGGATAGGGCGTACACGTGGTGAGAATCACTTGCTCTTCACCACGAAAGGCTCCTTTATCAGGCCTTTCTGTCGAGAGGCTAGGGTGGGTTCAAAGTTTATGGTTTAGTAGAGTCATGGAGGCCACTAACCAATGATCATCAGACATCAAGAACAGATCCTGATCACAGCGATGGTCGATACATTGCAGCATTCATTCCTTATCTGCACTATGAAAAGCAAAAAGACTTCAGGGAAATGTCTAAATCAATTTCTAGGGCCCTCAAAGATATGGTAACCTCTTCCTCAATCTCGAAAAATGGTATCGGGACCGCAGAGGAGAGTAAATCTGACGAATCCGACCGAGGATCAGATTCCTCCGAGAAGCCGAAACCACGTAATTTTCGTCAAAAGCGGGAGCCAGATCGACCGTCTACAAATAATAAGGGCCATAGCGGGCCAAATTTCAAAGTGACTCCTGGTGTTTTGCATAAGCTCCTCATCCAAGGTTATCTGAAACCTGGACCTAGTGGCGAAGTGCCACCCCTTCAACTTCGCCGCACACTCGACCATTACTTCTACAGTCATTTGGCTAGCACTTCAAAGCGAGATAGCGACCAAGTAGTCCTGCGGTATACTGAAAAATTCGATAACCTAGAGCCCAAGATTTTCATGGTTGACCAGCTCTGGCTTTGGGTTCTTGATGATGGTAAGTGGAAACTCAACTGACGTTGTTGCAGTAAGGGTGAAATTAGGACAGCACTAATTTGAAAGGGTATAGATACTGTAATTAGCTGTTTCCCATTGAGATGGGACTCTTGGATGGCAGTTTCTGAAATGGGACCGACACTGAATGATACTTCCGGGTTGGGTACATTAGGTCCTACTTCAAAATCGCGGTTGGACTTTGTTATTCGAGAGAATGATCCCCTAAACATCCACCAAGCCATCAATGGTCACTTGAGAAAGATTAGACGAGAGTCCATTACCAACGTAGTGGAATTATGTCGCCTCATCACGTCGTCCTGCGTCAATGCATTTGACCCATATAGAACTCCGGATGAGTTTCATTTCTTCGATTTTATAGAGCACGAGATCGGTAATGTGGTGCGCTTTAACCAATGAGTTTTGTTTTAGGAACAAGGCAGCTAACGAAAAACCGTTTTAAGATTGATCAAACCATGGAACATTTCCAGGAGTTCCGAGTACTTTTGGATGCAACAGCAGCTGCAGAGGAGCTCTTATCTGCCACGAATATCAACATCGAGCATGAAACCAAACTTCTCGTTGAGATTGAAGACATCAGACACGAACTTGGAATATTGGAATTAATTCTCGAGGACCAAAAGTCTGTTGTTGATGAACTTGATGAGTTGCTTGGCCCTTCAGAATCTTCCGAAAATACCGGCCTCCACAGCCAAACCGACCGAAAGGACCACGCCCTCAAAGGCAACCGGGTTTTGCAAAGTCACTTGGTGAGGGTGAGACGAATGGAGACACTCTCGGCCCGGGCTATTCAATCTGTATGACCAATCCTCGACTGCCTCGTATAGGCCTCCTGTTTGCAGACGCACTAATTGACCATCTCGCCAGCTCCGTTCCCTTCTGAAGCTGAAGCAACAGCACGCTAGCCTATCAGAAGCACAGTCCACTCGAAAGTTAGCAGAGTTCACTTCCAAACAGATGGGCGTGTCTGCTGCATATAATAAGATGGTTGCAGAGCAGGTGACCCTTGCTGGAGATCAAGCTAGGGAGACGGCGAAGCAGGGTAATGTGATGCTGCTATTTACTGTCGTGACAGTGGTTTTTGTACGTCAGCTCTCTCACTTGACATCGTTTGTCTGGGTTTGCCAAGCTAATAATCATCTACCAGCTTCCATTGTCTTTCATGACCTCCTTCTTCACAATCGAGCTGGATGCATTTCCAGTTAATGATAACGATAAGCTGTCTATATCTTACGTTCTAGCTATCATATGTAAAAAAGACCCCCGATATAATCTTTCCCTAATTATTGTCTGACGTATATCCGTTCAGTGTCGGTATCTGCAGGAGTGTCTATCCCTTTCATTCTCCTCGCATTTAACTTCGAAAAGGTCGCCAAATGGCCGCGTCTTGCCATCGAATGGATCAAGAACGCAGTTCTCGCAATGTCTGTTATGGTTGTGGTTGTGATAGTGGTCCTAATATCTTTGACCGTCATTCTAACCCAACCGCTCGCTCCCCAGATCAAAACGGCAACGTCGTTGAGCATTGGATTACTGGCAGCCATGGTCTTGGCTTCAATTCTCATTTCCGGACGTGGTCGGCGTACGAGCACTTGGTGGGGGAGACGTCAGGAATCAAGCATCGTGGACGCCTGACTGACCTTATAAGAAAAGACAATTTTGCCTCAATGATTAGTATAGTATTCATCTTCGTCTATCAGAGTTTCTGCATAACCGCGAGGCAACTCATGCTCCATTCGTGCTTCTCTAGGCCATGGGTCCGGGTTTCTGACATTATATGTTCTCCCTCTCTGTCCCGTTAGGTAGAGGAGTCTTAGTAACAATTCCGGATCTATCTGTTGCCGCATTTGTGACGTGTATTGGGGTGGCTGTGGTAGCTCTTCTCCTTGCTCTATGTCTACTCTTCCAGTTTCCTCTGCAGCTCCGGGTTCATATGATGCTGGTGTCGAAAGTCGGTTTTGCGCCGAAGGCTTTAATGCTGACCAGTTCTGGATGCTCAAAGATGCCACGCCATAGAGAGTGAGCACGAATGCTACCCAGCCCAGAGCGATCAATGCTGTCCCGGTATGGCATTCGACGGCTTCAAAGGCAAGATTGTTCGTTAATGCCGTCCCAGAGGCGCCCGCAAGGTGTTGCCATAGGGCGGCTATGAAAGCTGAGGTTGTTGCAGAGAACATCAACCAGAATGAATAAGTTCTGGCTGTTTGAGAATATATTGCTGAGTAGTTCAGGAATGCTGTAAGTTTTCTCCGAGAGGGATTGTCCAGTCTTTCGCTAGAAAGAGGGAATAAAAGTCCCAACAATAGAACCCCGAGTACGAAGAAGGCGCTTATGAATCTAATTGACAGGCAAAATGTCAGGAGCTCTTGTTTAATTGGAAAAATATGCAGTCAATTATAACTCACAAAAAGGCAGTTGTAATGGCTTCTGACTGGAACTTATTTCCAACTGACAACAGGTTGAGAGGATCTGACTGATTGGCTGCCTTGATAGTTCTAGCAAGGTTGGATGGCCGAGTATCACATATCCATGAACCCAAATTTGTCATTACACATAATCCAAAGTACCCAACTCTGACCTCAATGATGTTGGAAGTATCATTGTGTCGATTATTAAAAATCGTGGAAAGTGTGTCGTTGACGGTCGAGTGAGTCTCTGGACTAGTGCTGTAGGAAAAGGAGAGGATGTATACCCCCCTTAGGAAGCCATTTGATGAACAAGCAGCTAGGAGTATACCTAGTGGTCGATGAGCAGTTAGCTCAAATATGTCTCTGAGATGATGCTACTGGATGAAGACTGGATCTAGTACCCGCGAGGGCAAAACTCACTTAGCAGAAGTGTTATTATCGCGAACAATAACTCGTATGAGAAATTGATCCTGGCTCCATAGTGAATCAATTCCCACAGCCGGGTACTTCGGGACCGAGAGGAGGTTGAAGTCCTTGTTCGTGCTGTTGGCCTGTCAGTAAATGCGAGTCATGAGAGGCTCTGGCGAAAATATCCACATGTACTCGTGCCAGACCCATCCGTGCTAGCCATGCTTTCAGTCTGATTGTGTGGATCTAAGTATTCTCTTAACGCAAGGATACATGCCGGGATCCTTACGAATACTAGAGCCTTGACTTCACCGGGACGAGAAGGCTGAAATGAGTACTCGGATGAGACATAAGTTTTCGGCTTATCTCCAGCGGGTCTCACCTGCAGGCGTGCATGATTACACGTGACTTAGGAATTTTGCCATGTTCTTCAAAGTCATTGGTGGGTTGGCCGCCAAGAACCCCTGTCGGATCCGTTTGGCAGTTGCGTGGCTGGGCTGAGTTATTTTGTCAATTTCCACAATTTTCTTGTATCACGAAACTCTCTACTTGTCCAGTATCCAGGTATTACAAAGTAGTTTCCTCTGAACAGCCGTCAGTGTATGCCAGAGCGTTCTGGATTTGAGCAATGGTTCGTTCCCACCAGATCCTTATCGCCACTATTAAACCTGACATATACCACGCGATTTAGTTCAGTCGTACCATTGCCAAAATACGAGCCGCTATCGTGAGAAATGATTCACATCGTAATCCGCATGCTCCGTCAGACAATTCGCCATCACCTCAACCGCGCGAGACTCGAGACTCGATAGAGTCCAACACATCAAGTAACTGGTCGGGATTTTCCTGTAAGTCCCTTTAGATCGGAAGTTTCTCAATACTTCACTCATCTTCCCTCTTATAGTAACGATGTGATTAGCAAGTCTTGACATTTTCAGTGTGCCATGGTATTGGAGATTTCTACCCTTTCTTGGATATCATCATGTATTAATGATATTCGAGTCAATATGCATTCTATTCTTGAGTGAGAACTGAGAAGATCCCTCGCAGATTCCATTACTTACTATGGTTAAACAATAGCTCTGGTTGTGGCAGCGTGTACAACCACCGGAATAATGCAGAATCTTTACCTTGCGTCTTTCTCGTATCGACAAAAGACTCCATCTGAGGAGTCTGGATCTCTAGTTATGAATAGTAGCCTTCAAGAGGCCTTATTTAACTTGACGCTGACGGGAGAAAATAGCCTCATTCGCGTGAAAGAGGTGCAGGTTGGCTATCTCTCAAACTGTGTTAAGCTGGACCCGGGGGCTTGGCATTGTGGAATAAAGGCTCCAGAAATGTCAAACATTGAAGTTTTTGACCCTTTGGGTATTGTTGGAATCGCCCATGAGTTCAGAACCAAGACAGTCTCGTGTGGTCTGATGTGAGTGCATTTCTTTGGTCGATTATAGTTGGTCTCATCTGATGAAAATTTCTAGCATTTTTTGCATAATGCTTGCTATTCTGAGCACTGTCCTCGTATCCTCGTTACCGAAATGGTTCGTCTTTTTTGACGCTGATAGTACTCTCAGCTTTGTGAAGCCATTCCCTGGACGTGCTGTCTCTACCCTGACTTCGGTGTGCTCCTCCTGTGCAAGCCTTGGGTTGCTCATTGCGATGGCTTGGCAGCATATCGCTGCCGCGTCCTCGGGAGTACTAATCGAAGCACTGAGATACGAATCAATAGAGGCGCGTATTGGAAGCTCTGCAGCTGTGCTTGGTTGGATTAGTGTATTCCTATCTGCTTTGTGTGCAATAGGTGTTGGTATCCTAATGGTTAGTGCAAGTAGTTTGATAGATTATTTAGGCCCTGACTGAGAGGCTACTGTTTGGGTTAATTGATTAAAGGGTATAGAGTATAACCTAATTACTTTAATTGTACGGTACAGACACTATAACTAACAGTACCAACATTTGTAAAACTATATATTTGTATTAGAATCTGCTCCCTGGTTAACGGGTCGAACACACAATTGCATTTTAGGTAGAAGGAAACCTAATTACTAATAGGGATGTTCAATCATTATTTGTTGATTATTCTTTTCTTTCGCTTTTTTGTCTTATTTATTATAAATGCATGTTAACATATCTTCACCTTCCAATTAAGACCATGTATCCGGGGCCCTGTTTTGTATTGATAAGATGTGCAATGATTAAACCATTATATTCAACTCAATAGTCAGGTCACCCTTATGAGCCATATAATTTTTGGTGACTCGGTTGTGTATGGCAGATGATACTACTCAAGCTGTACGTAATGCCCAGATGGGGAGATACAGGCCGAACCTGAAAAAGGCGACAAACTAGGCGCTAGATACTATGCTTTTAAACAACCCAAAACCGGATCAAGATAACAAGATCGCGGGTATTTTGCTCTTGCTCTGACAGGCTAAAGGCACCAGTAAATTATCCCAGTACTCTTGGTTTAAGAGAACATGGGTTATCTAATCGGCAAGTAACAGCACCTAAGAGTCTTTGCACCAGTGATCAGCTTAGCATGGAGCCAGAGTACAATACGTAAATTGGTAACTAATATCCCTGTATTTTTATCGTCAAACAATTCATATAGTAAGCTATTATATTTCTAGTATGTGGATCAAAAAAACTCCACTTTTGATAGCTCACATGGCCGGGGAAGGCCCCCCTGAGCCAACAACCTCAGCAGCGAAGACCGTTACCTCAATAAGGTACCCTTGTAACATTCTATGGCATGGCGTTAGCACTTCTTCGGCGTTTAAATTGCATTTGATTAATATAACTAAGGTAAGAAGGTTCATAGGAAAAGCCGACCAAGGTAATTGAAAACCTTCACCTCAAGGTTTTATCATTTTCAGTATCGTACGGCGTAAGGGTGCAGGCTGCCGGTTTTCCATTTCTTTTGGTAATAATTATCGTGGTCCTCCTTGGGCGACTAAGTCAGAGCTGCCTCTCAAAGGGGATATATAATAAAATATATATAACTAGGGTAAAAAAAGAAATTGAATATGGAAATTATCCGCAGCTGTAAGTTAAAATAACTTCCCCTAATCACTAAGAAGAAGAATCCAGAAAATAGAGCGAAATGAATATCAATGAATATATTTTTCCACATTGTCGGGGCTTCTCCAGAGCGTAAGAATTTGACCAATTGTGACTAATTTGATTTGATAACGAATAGGAGTGGCAAAGCTTCGAACGTCCTCACTGATTTTGTCAAATAATCGTTGCACCAAGCAAAAGGGAATGTACACTCCGCTAATACGTAGTGCAAACAGTCGTTATATTTAGTGTGACAGATTTGATCACGAGACTAGTATTGAAGTTGAGGAATTCAAGCTCGGCTAGAGCATCTTGTCGTTTTTTCTTTTGGCTCTGTCGACTTCTGGGGCCAATCGATTTCCATTTTGAACCGCTCTTGAATTGTCACTCCACACATCAGCTCGGCCGATTGATGACACAGAAACAACGATCTGCTCTAGCTTGTTATTTACCATTTAAGAAACAAATATTTTATTCATGATACTCCTTGTATTGTTTTTACCTATAAGAACCTCAAGTTTTATTTTAGGGCTAGTAATATTTTTTCCCACTGTATCTATTTCAATCTCAATCAAAGCTTTTTGCATCCCACTGTGCATATCATGAAACATGTGGTGCAGGACAAAACGTCCAGGTGGTTGGTGGCGGGATGTATGGAATGCACGGTGCGTTGTGCGGTTCGACTTCGGAGAATACGAGAAGGCTAAAACTCGGTCTGGAAGCCCATGACCGTTGTTGGTGTAACATGTAGTGGTGAAGGTTAGAAACCGCTATGAATGCACCAAAGTGGAGAACGAGGTATAAAAATAGATGGATGAGTGTGTTCTGCTATCTATCGAAGAGGGTGACAGATCATAGGGTGGCTCATAACGTGGGCTCGAAGCAATAAATTTAATTCAAATTTACTGAGACGAGGTCACAAGAGCTTTCCTTGTTCCATTTGAACAGGTTACTTCCTTTTTAACCATTATAGACGATGCTGTGCTGGGCTGATTCCACCAAGATTCTGACTTGACCACTTATCCAACCCTTGTCCATATGCGGCAGGGATATCGTTGCAAGAAGATACCCACCCCTCGTTGCTTTCTGCATGTTGGGAGAAAAGATCTTCAGCTCGGCAAAATCTCCCATAGAAACTTGTCACGTTAGGCTCTGACCCGCCACAGATGTGGAAGGTTAGCGTGGGCGTGAGGGAATTTCGGCAGTCACCCGATCTACCGACCCGTTTCCGGCCAACGATCTTTATAACTTACATTCCCACAGCACTCAATCTTGCTGAAGCAACTCGGGAATGACGTGTACAAGTGGATACGTGCATCAAAGGCTGAACCTGTAAGCCTTGGGGCTATGCCATAGGCACTGCCAACAATAGCATCATTTACAGCGTGTTGGTGGTCAGTTGTGCAGTTGCTTGCAGTAGTATCATTGATCCTACAGATGCCAGAGGTGGGCTAAGAAGTTTCGGTATAGCGGTTTATGGTCTAGAACACTGAATGCATGGTGCAAGCCCAACCATCTGTCCAAGTTCTTTCTTTTCGAGATTATGGAAAAACAAGTATAAAAGAAAACTAATGTCGCATCTTCTAGCTTCTCTGTCTCATCAGTGGCATTTTCTGTCAACTCACAGCGCACAATTACTGTACCTGCCCATCCTTCAGCTCTACTGATAAAGTTATTCTCACAACATGATGAAGCTGACCTTCTTCTTCCTGGTGGCGTGGACGGTTTTAGTGTCTTCAATGGTATGTTTCCAAATCTTCTCGTAGTAGAGCATGATTAAGAACTTTTGTTTGCCAAAAAGATTTATTTGGAACGAAGCTGATTAAGAAAAAGTCACTACCTCGATCCATTCAGAACCGTGGCGGTGTTGAAGTTGCTATCCCAGGGAATGTGAGGCTACTATAATTTAACAGTCTGTTGACGTTCTCTAATTTAAAATACAGGGCACAATCGAAGAGATCACAATGGAGAAGCGATCTAGCGTATGTATCCTTGCAATCCATTAACAGTCTTGCGTTTTAACATCTCTCAGCATACCATTCAATGCAATGTCGGTGCTAGTGGTCGTGCAACGGACACTGCTCTTAATGATGGAATTATATATCTTAGAAACAAATGGAGCAATGCTGTTTGGGTTCCTCCCTCCCACGGCTGTAAGCGTGTTAGCTGCTCTTGGAGTTCTGCAATTTGGGTCTGCAGCGATACTTCCGAGACAGTCAGGGCACCATCAAATATCGTTGCTGACTTGGTGGGGGACGTAATTCTGAAGTGCAGTAAGACTTACGCGTGGTACGGCCCACAGACACTAGGTGAGTTTGACACAATCTTTGACAGGAATGAACTTAAGTTGACTTGTGATGTAGGCCGAATCTATTTTAGTAAGAACTGGAATGTTATTGTTGGTAAAGATAGTTGTTAGAGACAAAGTAATGAATTATTAAAATTTTATCTGATATCTATTTTGCTTTTGCAAATTGAGCCTGGTTAAATCAATGTGAAAGCTGTTGTCCACCCCTTCTTGTTCTTATAGTGGTTGCAAATCAAGTTGCTCGGTTAAAAGTGCTATAAATATATTTCCACCAACAAACCTCTTTCAAAGGTGATGTCCATCATAGTTGCACTCAGCCCTTCAACTCTAAGAAAAAGTGCAAGAGAACACGATATAGGTTACATAGTCACCAGCCCAACTTGGTTCGTCTTTTACAGACCGTATCTATATCAGTCATAACCCGAAATAAATACACGGAATCCAAAGTGTGGTATGTTTGCTCGTAGCCTATGAAGCGCAGAGATTATCGCCAGAGAGTGCCTCGGGATTATTCTGCGAGCGTTTGAGGTCAAAGTTAAGTGGCCTGAACTGTCACTTGAATAATCCACTGCCCTGAGGCTGGAATACTAACACACATTGTGCCCCCTTTGGTAGGGGTGACATTCGTGTCTCACGGAGAGACTCATCAAATTAAAGTCTTCGACTGATCAGATGACCTTTCATCCGTTTTGCCTCTCATCCCATAATATGTTACGGAAGAGTATAAGAAATAAATTGAGTATGTACGGAGGAACATTTCAAAAGCGATGTCATACAACCAAGCCACAGATTGCTTTTCATTGCTGAAGTACTAAATACAAGCGGAAAAGCCAATTCGCTATAGTGCTTTTAGGCGATAAGCTATTTTCCCACCCGCCTACTATCGCTAAAAATACAGGGGCTGTAGTGTTTGGTGCTGTATGGCTTGGTTGCTCGTTGTGTGCCTCGAGGCGTTTAACCAGGGTTGATGGATGAAGCGTCATTAGCTTGGGACAGCACTTTTGAAATGGTGGTAAGTACACATTGCGTCGTTTCTAAGTAGATCACCCTGGCGTCATGGCTGGACCACACGGGTCGATCAAATAACATAGTGCCGATCTATAACCAAGCTCAGCGAAACAAAAGTGAAATAACGCCGAAGTATGACCGCACGGCTCGGTCACATAAAATAATGCAAATGAGTACCACGGCATAACTAACTTCCGGGATAAATTAAAGAAGAATGCCCGTCGAACAAACCATTACTGCTGATAATGTAGATTGTTTACAATATTCAAATTGAATAGTTCTGTATTGTTCAGCTTAGAATTCATATTTCTGCAATTACCACGTAATGGGAAATACGTAACGTTTGCGTGGCTATAGTGTTCAAAAATTGTAACAATGTTATTCCGTATAATAGAAGTTTAAAACTGGTGAATTAATGTCTCAAAGTAAACCGCTTCATGACAGTACTAGACTAGACCCCCCACAGCTTAGCACAGAGCGGTGTCATGGGGCAGCATAGGGGGAAAGGTTTAACGCTCTATCTAATCTAATCCAACACGTGGGAATATGCCGAGAAGGAGTATATAAGCAGCTGCCTGCCGCCCCGATCCTTGATGAATTTTATCCACGTCTCTACTACAACTTGGCACTGACACTGCGCCAGCAACTTCTTGATTTCACATTTCTTTGATACTGCCTTACCGCCAAAATGAAGATTGTCTATGTCTCCATGATCATTACCATTATGGGGCTAGCTAGCGGAGCAAGCATCCCAACAATGTGCCCTCCGGGTACACATCGAGAACCTAATATTTTTAGTCCTGGGGCTCCTGATGTGGTAAGTCATTCTAGTCTAATTGGATCAAAATGCTAACATAGAATTTGAGTGTATTCCTGATGGTGCAATTCAGTAAGGTGGCCAGGCGTATGTTGCTAGAATATTGGTTGAGATGGACGGATCTATTGAGATAATCCGGATATTTTGCTTCTAGTGGTAGCTCTGGGGTCTTATGAAGTTCTCTACGGTTGTTAAGTATGGGGCTCTTGTAATTCTTCAAACTAATGGTTTCTAGCAAGAGCCATTATACCATTGTGTTCCCCTGTTATGCTTCACTCTCGCTGTGAATCCATATTATGACCATGCTAAAGTGTTACGACCAGTCCAAGATTGTGATCAGAAATAGTCTAAACTTTAGTCAACTGGAGTGACAGCCATGCGATCTTAATCTTTGGTGTGGAGGGGGGAAAGTAGTTGATGCTGAACTTTGATATGTACACTTACTACGAAACACGAATCGGGTGGAGTTCTCGTCATAAACGAATACTTTGGCTTAGTAGGCTATTAAATGGAATAAAAAGCTTAGTACGCGATGTTTCCAGGGGTTTATTTTGGACCCTTTTTAGGCATTTACAGCCCCACAACCTGCACATATGTATCGAAGCACATCCTGTTCCACACTTTTAACAAATCAATCTTTCCTCTTTGAGACCATGATTACTGAAGCAATGATAAATTTATGAATTTCAAATTATTCCCATTTTATCTTCCAAGCCTCGTCTGCGTCTATCCTATAATCAGAAACATAAACCGATTTGCAATTTGAGACATACTTACCTGGATGGATTTGGGGTTCTGCTATTGAGCTTCTAGCCTTCTGCTTTTTCAGGAAGTTTGTCCCGAACCTTTTGTCTCTTTCTCCGACTACTTTCTCAAAATCAAATTGTCCATCAGCCGTATAGCTAGTCATAAGTTGAGGCTGGCCAAGGGGCAGTTGATCCCCCCTATCGGTCTGCCAAAGATGATAGACTTTTCCATAAAGCTGGACCACTTGCTCCATCTCACAATTCTCAGCCATCTCCCATGCAGCCTCAGGAACAGAACGATTGGGCATAATTAACATGCCCGACTTGACTTCGTAGACGTGTGAGTGCCATAGCTTGCGCTCCTCCTGAGGAAGTCTTTCATAAATATCCCTGGTGATCATGTACTCTATTCCAATAAGCCGGGCATTCGGCTCATCAGAGTCGTACAAAAGGCATTGTCTGACATTATTATCTAAGATATCGTGTAAGCTCATGAAGACTTTGGAGATTATTTCACGGCCAATACTTAAATGCGCGCAATAGTGGTTGGTCTCAACATATCGACTCGGCTCATCGGCATATGCGTGGAACGCATTAAGGTGAGCGCAAATATGCTTGAGAGGTCCAAACTCCTACCACTTGGCATTAGCATTCGCAAGAGTCTTATTCCCGTGTTCATCACACCTGGATCAACGCAGCACCAGCGGTAAGCATCTGGTTGGTGGAAGAAAGTGGTTGACTTGGACATCCTTTCATGAGTGGGTCATCGCTCTGTTGATTATTCGTCATGATTTCTTCCCAGGCTTTTCTGATTGTAAATTGAAAAAATTCATTACCTGGGGTGAAAGGGTAATTGATTTGACCCGTATTTTAATACATGACAAGTAAGAAATAAATGACGTCATATACCCTTCGATGCTCAACACTATGACTGCTTGTTGACGCTTAGAGTCGTATTATGGAGATCTTGTGCCTCATGATGATGTATTTGGCTGGCTGTGCCGTCATGACTCGATATTCTTTATGCTTTGAATGGTGGATTAGAGCCGAAAAAAAAAGAAATTAGGACCCTGCAACACACGTCACTGCAACGACATCAATGATTTAATTCAATGGTTCTATATTAAGTAACAAGATATATAACATAGTCAATCTAAGACCTTCCATTTTTGCCGTTTACCACAGTGATGACATCAGAACTATATTCTCAGAGTAGCTTGACTGTCTATATCCTCAAGCCCATTAGCCTGCATCAATGATGTCTTGGGCGAAGCGTCCAAATATCGGCATATGATCACTTCATTTTCACTATAAAATTTGCGGGAATCACATCGGTGTCTCCGTATGAGAGCACTTGGACTGTCTTCAAAGCCATTAAGCACCGCCTGCTGCAGCGGTGTGAGACCATGATACTTCTCAGTGGGTCGAAGTGAGTTGAATTGGAGTAGATCAGAGCGTAGTGGGTCGCAGCGCAGTGTAAGCTTACTGCGTCAGCATCGGTGATTAACCCGACCAATAAGCGATTCAATTAAAAATGGCTGCCTGCTTACACCTTGTATGTTTCGGCTTCGCCTAGAGCAGACGTTTCCTATTTCGGTGAAAAAATTGATTCGTTCCACCAAACTACAGGAGTAGCACTCTCGGTGTTCTCAGATGCACTGCTTCAGCTATAGGAACAAAGGTCGGCGACTACAAGGATGAGAAGCAAAGCGCACCACGAAAGGACAACAGGAACAGTAGAAATCTAAAGAATCCACATAGCTCCTAAGAAATATTTGTGTATATAATGGAGTAGATCTACTCTGAGTTTCCCAAAGATTTCAACTACAACATCCCCTAAAACCAACTTAACCAAACAATCACAACCCCTATCTACAATTTATAAGCATATCAAAAAAATGGTCAAGCCTACTATCATGCTCATTGCTATTGCAAATGTGTTTCCAACATTTGTCGCGGCAGCAGCATGCACCGACGGACTCAGTTACTGCGGATACAACCTGGTCAAAAAAGGTGTGGTCATCACCTCACGACTTGTGGCATTGTAGTCACTAACTTTTAATCATAGGAAATTATCAAGGGGAGATAGCTGCTGAACTCGAGAGAGTTGGACTACCCCAAGACCCGTCTCATATGTGGTATTCTCTTTTTAGATGTGGTGTTGGGGGTCATGGGTGGATTAGGTTCCTAGACTATTGTGAAAGGGGTTGCCATGATGGTGGATCTGGGCAGAACGATTATTGTTGATCGTTTTCCTATTATATGCCTCGAGTCCAATAAATAAATAAGCTTAGGATAGGGAATTAATGCGACAACTGAAAAGAACATGATATTAAAAGTTTTTTGTCGCAAACTATCATGTTATGACGAGTTCCTGGTCCAAGGGTGGACTGCCGCCTGGGTATCATACTCGCCCTCAGTCTCTGTCATCGAGCCTACTCCTATTTTACCGCAGCCCTCTCAGCTTCCGCGTCTTTGCTAGGTCGCCTGCTACGTCTCCGCGAGGCAATATCTAATTGACTAACGTATTCCATAAGTTCGTTCTCCAGGTTCGCATCGTCCCAGCCTCCGTCTCTGTCGTGTCACTGACACTGAGAACTCGGGTCCTGCGAGTGAGTGGGGGTTCTGGTGCTGCCACCTTTCAGGCGATCTTCTTGCACGAAAACTAACTTTGGTCTCTTGACTCCTCGTCCTTGGGATCGACAACTTCGATTTCGACCGGCACCTTAGTATTTACGATCCCGCGTCAGTGAAAGGAGAAACCATGTGAGTTTACTTACGAATTTGGACGCACCACGTAGTTGAACGAGTTGAGTGAGATGTCGCCATAGGTAAAGTATCCAGTATCATAGCTAGCACGATCTACTTTTGGGCATGGGCCAAAAGAGTTGAGCGGCTGGTGTGGCACGGGAGGTTTGGCGACGATGACAATGTGTTGCCTGCGCTGGGATATAGATTAGATACGAAAACAACAAGACAACTTAGGTAAAGTACTCAAACCTTTTGAACCGAACACATCAAGAGAACAAGCACGTATTCGCGATAGAGGTCAAGGGAGCCATCCAGACTATTAACGACAAATGGGAACTCGACAGCTGGGTCGGAAGGATCGGATGTGTAACGTTTTGGTATCAATCCTACGAGGTAAAGCGCTGGGTCTATGTTTGCGATTAGTATCATGCACCCTGAGGCTAAGAAATAAATAAAATAATCAAGTAATAACGGTGCTATTTCTTGGTAATCAATTTGAGGTAACCAAGTTGTACTGAAAGCTGAGTTGTGCCCTAGTGGGAGCAACTATTCTACATATAAAGATAAATAGCTTCTGACGTCGCATTAAATGTAATGTCGAACGGGGTTGATTCAACTTGCTCTGACTGAGACTTCAATAATCTCAAACAGGACTTATTTTATATTCCTCGACAAAGATCATGTGAATGCACAAGGATTAGTTATCTGTTGTCGGGGATGGCTTTCAGCATATGATACCAGAAGTGGGGTAGCGTTGACCAGGTCATGATAGGATGGGCCAGACATTTAGAAGGCATTGACGATAAGGACAAACTGCGAAAGACGATGCGGTCGATCGAGACAGATGAAGTGGTGCACAGCTTATGTGCGCCATTTTTGAGCGAGTGTTGGACAGTGTGTACATGGCTGCCAATGTTTGCATGCCTGGCACAACCGAGTTGTTTGAGGTTGAGCGCAGGGATGCACGCGGAATGCCCTGGCTGACTCCTGGGTAGGTCAGTCTTGGACCGGGCCATTACACACTCAATCTAGACCAGCACCACAAAATCTTATATTATATTGGACATGGCTCAAAACGTCGAGGCCTAAAAAGACCCATTCCAAGCAAAATGGAAGATGGGGACAATAAATGAGTCCACTTTGAGAAAGTAAGCCTAGTCAATCGATCTATTTCATCGAGACCAACGCCATGCGATCCCGCATCACACCGGACATGACTTAAAGCTTCAAGGCTTAAAAAGATAGGCTCCACAAAAAAGCAGTATAGATAAGACGATAAATCAGCCGACTTTGAGAAAGTAAGCCTAGTCAATTGATCTATTTAATCGAGACCAGCGCCACGAAATCCCACGTGACTCTGCAGCCAGCCACCTGACATCCCATCAGCAAGACTACTTGTTTAGCTAGCAAATGTAGCTGCTGTGGGATACGACCGAGGTGACTCAGTCACGGGGCTTCGGTTCAATTGAAGGTGGATTAGGAAGCTGATGATTCTATTGATCGAGGTCAAAACTGACCCCCGTGCTTGAATGAGGTGTTTTTCCCCTCTGCGTAGCACATTTCACCCCCTTAGCCAGGTTAACCCAACGATTACAATACATCTCTATATATGAGTGATCGCTATGGTAGGTTTCGCTGGAGAACTTCAATATATGCCATTGGAACTTACTAAAGGCCTCTCTCCATTCTCTAGTGCTCACGGAGTGCTACTAGAAGCTGATAGCCGCTGTCACCGCCACGCCTAATTCCCTGACTAGTCGTCAATGGTTCGCAACTGTTAGAAGCTAGTCAAACCGTATAAACAAGCTAATGGATTTAGCTATTAATAGTTTTACTTGGCATACCATGCGACTCATGGATTCTAAACTACGATAAAATAATATAAACTGCTGTGAGCATAAGAATGTCTAAACCACAAAATTGATCCTAAAACATCAAATAACACAATACATACTCATATTAAAGTTTTTACTCAAACACATCTTTACAATATCCAACATGAAATTTATTACCTTTCTCCTGCCTATCTTTATTACATCGGGCATTGCACTTGACCCAAGAGTCATTCAGCAACCTGATACGGCTGCTTCTCTTAATAAAAGAGTGGATTGTGCGACGTTCTGCGCAGCGGACTACAATCAATGTATCACCAGTTGCGAGAAGAGTGTTAACCCGTGTAATAGAACATATTGCTCTGAGCAGGCTATAGTACGTAAACAATATGGCCATGCTCTAATTACTTAAATATACTAACGGAACTTTTAATCACAGCGCTGTATTGATGTTAGATCTAAAACACCTGGAGCCTGAGATATTATACTGACTAAATCTTTAGAAAAACAAGAGGATCCGTCCTCCTATTTGCAACTAAGGTTATCGTTATGACCTGGTCCAAGACCGCTCTAGCGAGTAGTGTGACGGGAGACATGCCCTCGACCTCTTTGAATTTTGTCAAATGGAAGAATAGTTAGTACGGACGCAACGCCGGTCATGGTATAAAGGGCTGCTGGTCGCAACACCAGGGAGCTGTGAAATACTTCACCAAAATATGCTTTTAACCCTGTTTTTAAGATCTTTTACTTGAGGGGCCATTCGATTTAGGATTTCTTATAATTCTTCAGGCTTTCTATGATTCAATTCTTGGTGCTATTTTGTTTATTTTGCCCTGCGACTGGCTGCTTATCTACCCTCAACTATCTATCTAATCTAGGTGTGTGGTATGGCCTTCACATCGATTCCGGCTCTCCACTTCATTTAGAGGTCGCAGTGAGAAAGAAATGATGTTGGTCCAACTAGCTAGCCCTAGCTAGCCTGACGTGATTAACAGTGGCATTTCTAAGCTGCTGAAATAGTCTGCAATCCTCGAGGAGGTCTACCTGCCTGTCTAACTAACTAGCTGTCGCGGTTGGATAAAGCAGAAGCTGGTGATGAAGAGCTCGTCAATCCTGCTATTAAAGACTGTTTGCGTTTTGGTGTTTGATAAGCGATGCTTGATGCCACGCTCTTGCGGGAGGCTGGCGCTTTCGCTGCGCTGAGCCGGTCGGGTGTTGCTACATGAAAGCTATCCTTTGAGTAGTATCGTGAATCGAGCAGGCTATCGTCGTCTAAATTCCCAGGCGTATTGTATCAAGCTGCCGGCGTGTGCAGGCGGCTTTAGACAACTGTCGTCGTTGCGGAGGACTGTGGTGTCTCACGCGACGCTATATTTTTGCTAATCGAGGACCCTTGCACGGCCGAGTTGCTTAACTTGGGAAAATGGGGAATCGATGTATACCGCTGAGCGAAAACTCGTGGTTGAATTCTCGTATTGCTGGTTTCGCGGTCACCTGTAGTAAGCGCAAAGGGAGCTGTCTCAGCCTCGTCGCACCACCCATGTGCTTGACATCCACCGGGGGCCTTGAACTAGGTTTTCACTTCGCGAGCATTCCTAGCACAATAGACGCTCTGAATCAATCCATTTTCCCACTCGCGGGTGTGACGAGAGGCCAGTTACGTAATTTGTGCAAAGTTCTTTTGCGATAGGAGCTGTGCGAAGACTGCAATACTGGCGAAGAGTGTCGTTCCGCCGTCTGTCCTTTACAGTAATCGACAAGACTGGAGCTCTTCATTAGCTCCTATCGTGAGACCGCAGCATCATATGTGCCTGACCTTCTTTCCAGGAGCATGTCGTCTATCCGCATCCACGAGGACTTACTAGCCATCATTAGGACCCCTTAAGGAATTGCCCAAAATACGTCGTCGATCCATAATTCCAGAAACAAAATTTGCTTAGCAGGCTGCTGCCAGGGATGGGACGACATTGCCTTCCCTGACTGACCAAAACTTGACTTGCAATCTCGCCACTATGGTTATTTCCATGGTCAGCTCTTCCTCATCGTATGCATTTCACTGTTCTTGACTCGATGTCAATATCTACTGTGTTCTTCTCAGCAGAGAAGCTGCTCTCCAAAGCACAGGCTAGATTGAACACTGATTAAACTCTATATGCTATAGAAATCTCGCCTCCTTCTCATGCTTACACTCTTAAATCCTTCCTTTCAATTTCATACAACTGTGGCAAAAGTTCCTCTAGTACATTGCCCAGACTCTGCCACTTTATACCCAAGATCGCTTCTGTTTCGCTAGCATCTACGCTAAAGTGCGTGGATGCCTCTCTCTCTCCAATGCGTCCTTTTGGAATCCTGTGGCTGTTCTTTCCGGCAACCTCTTTTGATAGGTCCGCAATCTCCTGGTTACAGTATACCCCAGCTGCTAAAAGGTATCGTTGGCCACCAGCCTCGGGAATCTGCAGAGTGTTGATGTGTGCGAGAGCTACATCCTTCACACTCACCCAAACAGGCGCCCTCGTAGGCGGGACCTCACCATCTTCACCTGCTGATACAACTCCCCACACGATCTGATTCGAAGTATTGAGTTGGGAGAGAGAGCTTGGTACTGCTCCCTGTAGGAATGTTCCAAAGACCATTCCCGGGTTTAGGCTTACAAGGTCAAACCCCGGGTTGGAATTCTCCATCCAACTCCAGGCGGCTCTTTCGCTGACAGCTTTGCTCGCACGGTAAGCTACTGGAGCCGCAGGTGCATTGACTCCATCTTCGTAACTGAGAGGCGACCAGTTCTTGGCAGTATAAGTCTTCTCTGGTTGGGCTCCCTTCGCGGCATCGTAGATGGCAACAAAGGAGCTGGTAAGTACAACACGGCGAACTGTCCCGAATTGTCTGGCAGCGTCAAGAAGAGCCGTGGAACCCTTCACAGCAGGTATCATGATATCCTGTTCAAAATTCGTCGTGTTGTAATGAAACGGCGAGGCGAGGTGGAAGATGGCGATTGGAGCGGTTTCCTTCAAAGCTGAGACGTAGGATCCTGGAGAAGTGATATCTTCAACTACCACGACTGAAAGATTAGAGTGCCCATCGTGAGTGTCTAAAACCTGTGCTACTTTAGGTTCAGACCGAACGGTCCCAATCACACGATAACCCTGGGATAGCAACCCAGCAACACAATGCTGGGCAATGAAACCATTGGCGCCAGTGACAACCACCAGTGCCGGTGGGAGAATCGGCGCAGCAGCTGCAGATGGCATTTTTCCCGTTCGTCAGGATGAATCAAACGATGCCAATAGTGGTCAAGAAAGGTTTATGAGTGAAGGTTGAAGACTGACAACCAATAAAGATAAATTTCATAACAATCATGAAAGAAAGATGAGTTAGTTAGCACACGCATTCGCAAGCGTTATTGTAGAGTTTTAACAAATGCAAGAAGACTACCCAGCCCTATTCCAAATAATACATTGCATCACTATGATAGCTCAGTGGGAAGATGAGCACGGATAATGCCCCATACATTCCTTGGATAACATGTCGGGAAAGGGACTCAAATTTCGGCTCATGATTGGTGGCTTGATTGCTGTCATGTTGTTTGTGGAGCCCCGTCGCAAAGATACGCCATCATTTCCGACGGCTGGCCAGGGTGATAGATAAGCAAGAGCGGAGCACGTATTGATAGGAAGTATGTGTACGTGGTCAAAATTCTATTCCACAATAAGTTAGACGATAGAGTAAGATGCTTATTCAATAATAGAGATATAATGAAAACCAAATAATTTATTATATAATATTAATTATTAAAGTAAAAACATAAAAAAAATTAAAACTCCGTATAAAGCATTCTTTATTGTTTACTTTTTTAATCTTATTTACGTATTTCCTTTTTAATAAAACTAAAGGTGTTATAATAAATAAAAAATTTACTTAAAAGATCTTAAATCATTCTGGTAATAATTATCCTAAGATCCTCCACTGTTAATAAACATAGTGAAAGGCAGGGTTCGTCCTGTCCGTCAGATCAATCTCAGTATCCAGAATAATAGTCTCTCCTCTATTAACAGCTGCCAATTCTGATTCACGGGCTGCCTTTGTCATCTTGTTTCTGATTCCATATAGAATCCTAGTCAGAATGGTGATCACCACTGAACAACCACAAACAGCAAAAACCGTGATCTTTGCAGGAATATACTGCGGTGCATCTTTTGCTTGAAAGGTCTGGGGTCCAATTATATTTCCAATAGAGAACCCAACGGCCACAATGGCATTGGTTGCCACTTTCTTTGTATAGCCTTGCGTGTTTGCTCCCACCAGAGCGTATACAAGCGCCAAAGGAGCAACATCGAAATTGATGAGGTAGATGCCCGCAAGTGAGCCCGCTTGGCTGTCAGTGTAGAATGACATGAGACCCGCTCCGATTAAAGTAGGCACCATCAACAGGCAGATGGCCAACCACCGGGGAAAGTTGTAGAGAATTGCAAACGTGCCAATTAGGGTGGCGAATATCGATACCACCCCCGAAGGAATATTCAGGAGAGCAGATTGCTTTGAAGTGTACCCAAACCCACGAATCAGGGTAGAGGAGAAGGTTGTAATAATCCCCGAAGGGATGATGATGAAGATGGTGTTTAGGAAGAGGAGCCAAACTTGGAGGTCCTTGACCGCCTCCCAGACACCAGCCATGTGGAACACCTTTCTCCCATTTCCTCCTTGATCTTTCATTAGTGTGCCTTGCAGAACCAATTTCTCCTCTTCCGTAAGGAATTTAGCTTCTTGGATATTAGATGGCAACCAGAAGACGACGGCGGTACCGACAAATAAATTGAAGACACCAACACACAGAAACATAATTCTCCAACCCTCAAAGCCCGTCAAGCTACCGTGTTGCGCAGCAAAGGAAATCAAACCACCGATAATCTGACCTAAGCCGAGCCCACAGTACCAAATGCCAGTTCGTGGCGTGGCTTGTCGTTTCGTATACCATTGGGTTGTGATCATGATCAAAGCAGGGGTAATGACAGCCTCAAACATGCCCAGCAAAGTTCTGATGGCAGTCACGCCGGGAAAGTTTTGCGCGGCTGCGGTGCAACAAATGGTGACGCCCCAGAGGATAACATTAATTCCGAGGACCTTGGTGACGGGAAATTTCTGGATGAGATAGCCTTGAGGAAACTCCGCGACCGCATAACCGATGAAGAAGGCCGTTGCCATCCAAGAAAAGTCGTTTCCTTCGATGCCGATTGAGGTAGAAAGTCCCATGATATTGGCGTAATTGATGAGTACTTTGTCTAAGAATTGAAGGAGGTAGCAAAGCAGCATCAGTGGCACAATATGGTAATCGACTTTGCGCACGATGGGTGCCAGAGGCACAGAGGATGTAACATCTTCTATGGACGCTGATGAGTGCGAGGATGCTGCTCGAGGAGTTGTTTTCTCCATGATATCGGCAGTCATTGTGGGTGCAGAGGCTTTGGTGGCCGCGGATCTTTTGAAAGGCTGTCAATTTTAGTCGTTGTTCAAGGTCCTGACCGACCCTTGCTGGGCCTGCTTTTGCGGTGACGGGCTTACCTTGAAGCACGCCGAATTGGGCTGACACTTTGACTGGTCGCGCAGAAAATCTTTGAAATGAAATAAATATTCAAAAAAATCTTCCAACGAGAAAGGCTGAGAATATCGCAGTTTTTTTTGCAAAAAAAGTAATTATGTAGATCGGCGATGGGGGAGGATTGTCTTACACTACCATCCACTAATCTAGAATTTCTGACTTAATAAGAGACGGGAGTATATGCCGTCATATATACCTACTGATTGGTGTGCGCAATTGTGCAGATATCCATGCGCACGATAAAAAGCGACTCTGACTTCGAAGCACTGTATTGACAGGTAAGCGAGTATCCAGATAGGAAAGGGCTAGTACTACGCATTCACTACGGTCGGTACTATCGGTGTCACAGGCACAGGCATTGGAAAGATGGCTGATTGAATTGACGGGGAGAGGCTTTGCAAACCACTTAGCGGCAGGTTCCAGGCGCAGCCAGGGGACGTTCAGTAGGCCTCGTCTGAAAATGGAACAGTCGGGCCAAAGGACAGCACAAAGCTGAATATTCTGGGCGCTCGCTAGTTAGAGCCATTACAATTCCAACTGCCAAGTCCGCTACCCCTCTTCTTCCAGCGCTGGGGTATCCAAGCGTCGTGATTGATTGGCTAGTTTTGCGACGGAGATAGTGCGATAATGCAGCCGTCGGATCGGGCGGTCCCTGGTCGTCTCAAATCCCAGTGGCGGGGGGGCAAATTGGGGCTACTTTGCGGGCGGGAGAGAAGATCGACCGTCGCTAAATCAATGCTGGTGACAGTAACACACCCGGTTCGGCATACGAATGTGAAAGAAATCATGTGGATGGGTGCGCAACACGCCGATGTTGTAGCATCCTCATCGGATGATGCAGTTCATCTTTCGATCCTGAAGATTTGGCTGGTGCCGACAGGACGGGCAACGAATAGACTCATAAATCCATCCATGCTTGACCTCAATTTAGATCATCAAGGACATAGGATCTTCAAGACTCGAAATAATAACTATTAAATCACCAAAAATCGCATCTTCCCAGAACTACCGAACTGCATCATCAAGTCTCTGGCTTTGTCATAAATATTTAGTCTGCTCTGCAACGCATCTCCTCTGCGCTGAACCAACCTACCCGTTCACGCTCACACTTGCGCCACGCAACCTACTCAATACTATTGGCTTTTACGATGCCTGGTACTCTCGACCCTTCTGCATCCCTATCCGTTGCCATCATTGGCTCTGGTCTAGGAGGCCTCTCGGCTGCCATTGCCCTACGTAGGGCTGGCCACAACGTCACTCTCTATGAGCGATACGATTTTGGTGGTGAAGTCGGTGCCTCGTTATCTGTTGCTTCCAACGGCTCCCGATTCCTTGAAGAGTGGGAAATTGACATTGCTGCTGCCAAACCAGTTATTCTCAAGAACCTCATTCGCCATGACTGGAAGACTGGCGAGGTGCAGGGCACATACCCATTGGGAGATTACCGTGAACGTTTTGGGACCGACTACAACAACTTCCACCGCATCGACTTGCATAACCACCTCAAAGAGGCAGCCCTCTCCAGTAAGGGCAAGGGACAGCCAGCCGAGCTAAAGACTTGGCACAAGGCTGTCAAACTGGATCCCGAGGCGGGACATGTTACCTTTGAGAATGGCAACGAAGCGACTCACGATCTGATCATATGTGCCGACGGCATTCGCAGTGTTATGCGGGAACAGCTCGGTGTAATCCCTCAATTCGCTCCCAGCACATCTTGCTGCTACCGATGCATCATCAGTGCCGACAAGCTCCGCGAGCTTGGGCTTGAGGAATTTCTCAACAATTACGCCATCGAGTTTTGGGGCGGCTACGGAATTGACAAGATTGTTTTGTCTTCATGCAGCGAGAACAATGTTGTCTCATGCTACTGCTTTTACCCCGCTGAGAAAAACGACATCAAGGAAGACGGTTGGAACATCTCCACCACCGGCGAGAACCTAGTGGCCACCTTCCCTGAGCTAGATCCGAAGCTACAGAAGCTATTCCTCAACGCTGAAGATATCAAGATGTGGCGCCTTTACAACCATGAACCTTACCCATACTGGATCAAGGGTCGATGCGCTCTGCTGGGTGATGCTGCCCACCCCATGATGCCCGATCAGAGTCAAGGAGCATGCATGGCCATTGAGGATGCTGGCGCCCTGGGCATCGCCTTCTCCAAGAAATACGGCAACCTAAGTGTCGAGCAGCGCCTAAAGCTGTATGAGATGGAGCGTAAGCCACGAGCTACAAGAATGCAAGCCTCCAGCAAACTCGCCCGAACAAACCTGAATGAGCGCATTGGTTGGTCTACAAAGCACGACAGACCCGGCAAGCTAACGATTGAGGAGGTGTGTGGTTATGACATGCATGCACATGTGGCAGAGCTGGCAAGTCAGCTTGAGGTGTAAACAGAAATAGAGACAAGGCAGATGAAGAATAAATAGCTAAGACACATGGTTAAATAGCAATATTTATGGTAAATTTCCTTTAGACTTGGTGTTTGAGTTGAGAAAAGGAAGTGAGGCCACCCTTTTTTTCCTCCCAGCTGAAAAAAAGGCCGTAGTCGTAAAAAGACCATTGTCACGGTCCAAGCAAGATCAAGAATCAAGATGTGTGTATGCTACGGAAAAAAATAAAAAAATAAAATAAAACCTTGTCTTGCGTAAAATAGAGCCTAATGAACAGGTCATGATATTTTTTCTGGTTCATAGATAATGTCATTACATCTCGTTGTTTAGGGTAGCTTCAAAAGACAGCCAACCCGTGCATCTCCTCAAATCGAATCCTTGCCCAATTCACGATTGCGCCCGTTCCAGCCAGCTGATCTCTCCTGTTCCAAACCTTTTCAACCAGCTCCCGCGAATGGTAAATGTACCCAAACCCGTAGGTTCGCTCCATAACCATCAGCCTGTCATGGACGATGACCCTGTGTTCCAACCGGTCGCATGCGCCCCCAACCATGACAAGCGGGAACACGATGCATCCTTCCAAAGGACTTCCGTAACGAATCTTTTGGACCGAATCCAAAATTGTCTCTATATTTTGCGACACCTTGGGGTGGTCCAAGTCGTACCCCTCCGCGATTTGGTGGAGGCGAAGCTTCAGAGCCGACTCGAATGCGGTAGTCGCGTGAAGGACGTCGTCGTTTGCGGGGGACAGTTTAGAGACGGCACGAGACAAGCCGCCATGCTCGTAGCTCCAGTGCTCGAGCTGTTCCTCCACAATCATGACCTCATGTGAAAAGCTTGCTTCTGACTGCACATCAACCCGTGTTTTGCGTTTGTTGGCCAAGCTGTTGATCCGATCCACCAAATGAAACAGAGCCTTGGGTATGCCGTAGATAGCGGTGTCTTCGTCATCCGGGCTTGCTGCGAGGCGCTCCAAGGAACCCGCCCCACCACTCTCTTCCTTTATTAGTGGCGCCATGCACGTTGTTGTCGTGGTTGCGCTGTCAAGGAACCTGGAGAGCCTGACAAGAAATTTGTAATGTCCGGTGAGATTGCTCCCAAGTTTGAGCTGCATTGTGGTTAGCAGCCGTTTTGCTCCTGCGAGGTGGAGCTTCCATCCCGCTGATGTCCCATCAAATAATTCTGTCATGCACAGCAACAGCGAAGAGACGAGAGCGATATCCGCGGTAGCATTATCGACATGGGTAAGCAGACCAGCGAGTGACTGGGTCGCCTTGCTCTGCAGCCGAAGGCCTCGATTTCGCATTTGGGGCTGGACCATGTTCCAGTGTTTGGCGCTCAAAGCCAAGACGCAATTCATCACCAATTCATTAGAGAGGGCCATCGGTAGGAGATACGTGAGGTATGGGTTGGAGGTCAGGTCCGACCGCCTGGATAACACCGAGGCGACAATGGTCGAATAGTGATTTAGCAGCGCCCTGTCATCCGCTGACGCAATGTCAGGGACCAAACTTGGGACGTATATGCCCAGCGACCCAGACGCGAGGCTATCCGCAGGGCTCGTCGACAGAGGTGGCGTTTGCGGGGTGAGATGGAGCCATCCAGGACTGGCGGGGAAATCCCACGATACGTCGTCGATCGGACCGCTCACGTCCATTTCAGAACCGACGCTGCCCACTGGAGTGACTCCCTGCTCTTCAGCTGATGCAAATAAAAATCCCATATCGAGAGAGCCCATGAAATCTTGCGTGTTCACTACAGCAGCCTCGGCTATGGGTATACCTCTCGGGTTGGCATCGACACTCGTTCTCCTCGAAGTCGCATTCCCTCGCGGAGCTGGCCATTCGCACTCGAGGCACAGCCTTCTACAATAGACACAGCGGGGTTTTGCTTCGTCGCATTTCTTCTTTCGCCTCTTGCAGGTGAGGCAGCCTGTCTGAACTCTTCGGATTCGCGCCTTGGGCTTTTGAATGGACCAGCCATCGTCGGCTTCAGGGCCGTACGGGGCATTGCCTTGCTGGAGTGCCGACTTGGGAAAGCAGGGCACGCTCAATCGCACGCATCTTGCGCAGGGACTTCCACCGTCGCAGGCCTGCTTGATCTCGTAACATCGGAGGCAGACATTGGAGCGCTGGGGGTGACTCATTTCGCGCCTGATAAAACCTTGGTTAATGAAAATTGTAAGCAAATCCGTCAATGGTTTAGCAAATTTGGGGGATCTCGCAAAGACAGTGGGTTGGGGTGTCGCGGCATCTTTTAACTTAAACCCGAAGGGCGCATCATATCGGTACGCGGGCTCCTTATCTACAGCGCGCGCTCTCGTTAGTCCTGTTTATACTATGCCATGTCGGGGAGATAGGCACCATGCCCAGCGCCACCTTGTAAAAAACAAAAAAAGCTATGTGTGCACGCGCTGTAGGGCTGATGGGATTGTCTGAAGGTTGCCTTAAAGATATTGGAGAGATTGGACACGTACCTCTGGTGACTATATCATGAACCTTTGGCCAGAGCCTTTTGACGCACTACGCATTGTCAGTCAACCAGTCTGACGGATGCGTCCTCAATCTAGCGGGGCAAGGGAAAGGCGTAATGCGCAACCCTACCATACCGCGCAACTCGGGTTTTTATGTTCTGACGTTAAAAAATAGCTGTATAATTCATTAAATTAAATAATCATATGCCAGGCCATTGCTGCGATTGGCGAGTTCGGTGACTCAGAGTAAGAGTATTTGTTTCAACACTTGTAGGAATTCGTAATCCTCTGGTCTCCACATAAAATTCACATCTGCCGACCACAAGATTCTGGACCAATGATTAGGCAAGGGGCTATTTTAACAAGGTCGTATGAACCATCAAAATCCTATATTGTACTATGAGATTCATCTTGATGGTTGATATTTTGATGATGCGAAATTCATTCATTAAAATTTTTGATCTATATACATACATCCCATCCCATCCGTTCACTTGTTGTGCAACGCTAGCCGAATCTCTCTGGCTGTGCAATCAATGAATTCACTCGCTTGCCATAAATCCTTGTCCATGTGCATAAATGGATGAGGCACTCCAGGGAATCGCTTCATAGTCACCTGGTTGCCATTCTCAATGAGCTTCTTCCCATAAGCCTCGCCCTCGTCTCGCAGTGGGTCTGCCCCCGCTGTGTAGATGACGGTCTTGGGTAGCTGGTCGAATCTCTCTGCTTTGAACAAGTTGGCGTAGAATTCGGGAATTTTCGCCCGTTTTTCAGCAATCTCCTCGGCTGTTGCACCAAGAGAACCCCACTTGAGCTTGTCAAACCAAGTGAGGCGACCCCAATTGAGCGTTGGCGCGTGCTGATTCTCTTGCATTGACGGGAAAGGCGAATCTTCTGGGCTAGCGTAGAGGCTTATGTCGTCAATAACCGGCGTTCCCACTGCGATAAGCTTGAGTGGAATTCCGGCGTCCCTCGCCATATGGCCTAGCGCGAGACTGATGAACCCGCCGGCCGAGACGCCGCCCACAGAGATGCGGTCGGGGATGATGTTGAATTCCTTTGCGCCCTTTTCGTAGGCGTACTTGAGGGCAGCGAAGCTATCTGTGACGCCGCATGGGAATGTATTTTCTGGCACAAGGCGATACGCAACATCGATCACCGCAACACCTGCTTTCTTGCAAATGTGTTGGCAGATGTGGCTTTCGGTGTCCAGATCACCCAGACCCCAGCCTCCACCGTGGTAATCGATGTGCACAGGCCATGGTCCAGGTCCCTCCGGTTCATAGACCCTGATGTCCAGTGTGATGTTCTCATCGGTCGTAATCTTGGTGTTGTAGATCTTGGCCACGTCGGGAGCAGGTCCAGTGCCGTAAGAGTAGAGTACAGAGTATTTTGATCGAAGGACACCAAGGTCAATGGGCCGAAACGGCGTGTTGGCGACGTTATCATTGTAGAGCTTCTCGAACACTGGGTCGAGCTTCCCGGCCATGGACGGGTGAATGGGCTGGAGAGCCTCGTGCTTAGAGCCTGCGGACATGATGATGGCTGTGGGGATATTCAGAATACTTAGGAGCGCTTGTCGTCGAGATCAATTGGAAGCATCAATAGGCGGCTTTGATGAACTTTTAATCGTAATGCAAAGAAGTCAAGACGCAAGAAGGATGAAACGAGCAAGACGAGAGAGGAGTAGTTGAAGTTGCCCACTATGCTCCATCCTCCACGCCTTGATGGGTAATTCCATGACAGCGCTCCGTGACGCAAGCCCAAGTCTTGTCATGGAGGTCATGATCCGCGATCGGGCCAAGACGGCCTAGGACGAAATAGAACTGGCGACACTCTTTCCGACGGCTGCATATTGAGAAAATCCGACGGTCCCGTTGGCTATCATTGCGGCGGGGTCTGCGGGGTCGCTGATGTGCGCCGTATCTTTGTACCTGCAGCGAACTGGTCAGTTGCCGATAAGCCAGCCGTTTGTTAGCTCCGCGCTCTCTAATCAGCCAGAGATGTGAACCATGCGACTTGGATTGCCGAGGTGCGGCCAAATTAGAAGATTAAATCATCATTATCCTCGAGGGGGGAAGAGCTTGGGTTTGATCGCAAATTCAACATACTGGCTTATTCGTTCAGTATACCAAGAACCTGAAGCCTGAGTTGACCGCGTCATTCCGTGAAATCAACCCAACATGACAGGCAAACCCGTTCTCATCATTGGTGCTGGCGTGGTTGGTTTGACCCTAGCACATGCCCTTGCCAAGGTAAATATCCGATTTCATCAGTCATCGCACTAAGTAGGCTTCGCTGCGTCGCGTCGCTGGTTACCTTGCAAGCATGTAGCTTACAGTTTAAAGGCCGGTATCCCATTTGAGATCTACGAACGTGATCAACACATTTCTTCCCGCGGACAAGGTTGGGCCATAACGTTGCACTGGGTTCTTCCCTTCTTGTCAAAAATGGTCTCGGAAAAGACGATGCAGGGAATCGAATCGGTTCAAGTAGATCCCGAGATCGGCAGGAATGATACTGGAAATTTCATCTTCATCAACGTCGAGACGCTAGCAGCCAATTTCCGGATTCCGCCAAATGAGAGACGTCGGGTCAACCGCGAAAAGTTAAGACGTGTTCTCCTCCAAGAAGTCATTGACAATGTGCATTGGAATAAGCGTCTCAGCTCAATCAAAGAAATAGAACATGGTGTTGTGGCGATATTTGACGATGGAACACAGGTCGAGGGTGCTATGATTGTCGGTGCAGAGGGTAGTAACTCGCAGACACGGAAATTTCTCGCCCCCGAGACATACAAGAATAACCAACTGCCTGTTCGATTTATCGGCTCCACGGTTGATTTCACGACAGAAAAGGTAAAGCCTCTGAGAGATATTGATCCTTTGCTCTTTCAAGGTTGCCATCCTATTAGTGGCAACTTCCTCTGGGTCAGTCTGCTGGAATCACCTGAAATCAATGGTACCAAGGGCACAGATCAAGAGCGATATCGCCTACAAATGAACATTTCGTGGCCAGTCAAGACTGCTGATGACGAAGTGAAACCCTCCAACAAGGAACGGTTAATGGAGATGAAGCGGCGAGCGGAAGAATTCCACCCAATTCTCCGTGATGCCGTGCATGCTATCCCTGAAGGGACAGATGTACTAGAAATCGTTCTCCAGGATTGGCCGTGTTTGGATTGGGACAACCATGGTGGGAAGGTTACACTTGCAGGTGACGCCGCGCATGCGATGACAATGTATAGAGGTGAAGCGGCAAACCATGGTATCCTTGACGCATTCAGGCTAAGCGAAGCACTCAAAGAAGTGTACAACAACGGAAAAGATGTCAAGGAAGGAATCGATGGTTACGAGGCTGAGTTAAGAGACAGAACAAGTACAGCAGTGCTGCTAAGCCGACAAGCCTGTCTGGATGCTCACGACTGGTCACGACTGAATGAGCACTCAGCAGTCCTGAAGAGACGCGCAATTGCACATGCTTAATAGTACTGTATAAAACTGAAGATAAATGTATGCAATGATGATTGATTTGGATAAGCATTGAATATCCATTTTGTAGCCTAACACGTCCAAGCTCAATGGCGATTATAGAGCCTGAAACATTGCGACTTACCATCCAAGAGATGCTGCCGCTCATATTAGTCTCTACTTTCTAGTAATTATTATATGAATATCGAGTCTTCTTTATAGAGATCTAAAATAGGCATCCGGTTTTAGTTGACACGACCTCCTATCGTCACAACACTGACCTTTCTGTCCGTAGGTAAATTTTTGGTCATCGAGACTCATTCCATCGCGAGTTCACCTCGGCATTGTCCTTGGGCGACGCATACTGAATGTGCGGGCGACTTGGATCCTCATGTTGTCCCCATACGGCATTTCCAGCAATGTCTGGGTGTTGAAAGCGGATATCCACCAGTGCTATAGCAAGGGCATCTTTGAGATTCTCAAGGGTCAGATTGGGCGCGTTGACAACCCGGAGAGTTGTGTTCATGTAATTATCGTATTGACCCCTGGCATTCTCAGCCTTAATACCGACCCATCCCTCAGTGCCGTTGGCGAGGCGCTAGGTGACGTTGTCGTCAGTTGGGGACGAATGCCAGCGAAAGGCAGAGGGCTCTAATTTGGGGAGAGGAGGCAGCGACATTGCGAAAAGGATGAAGAAGAAGGAGTAAGACGGTCAAGTTGGAAAGCATCAACAGAATTGCCACTGTGATTATGCCTGTCCCGGAATTTTGAGCGAGGGTGAGAGCAGCGTAAATAATGTTGATTGTTGTTAGCTCATTGAGAGCTGCTCCATAACTCACTGTTGCAAATACGATGTTGAACACGGGCCAAGATTTCGCTCGTTGAGTAAGTGACGCTGTCTATTCGGTCGCCGAATACTTACTCAAATCGGACCGAATTATTCGAGGCCATGGCTTTTTCCCCATTGAGTAGATGGTTGTTCCAAACACCAGATTGAGTTTCTCAGACTCCGCTCCAAAGGCGGAGAATTGTGGCTCTATCACGCCTTGACCGATATTCTTCCAATAAAAGAAGATCAGTGTGTCAACCTTGTTCTCCCTCCCCTGTTATCTCCCCCCCCCTGACTATGGGGTCAATCTATCAAACCGTTTTCATTGACACCTGAGGTTTCTATTTGACATCGGCAAATTAAATACTGATTGAGCGGGTGTGTGGACGTGCACACGCCCCCTTCATCCCCGATGGTGTGGGATCGAATCTCGGTCCCCACCTCAATGAAGCGTCGCACAAATTCTTACGTGGCTGACTGGTCCATAAGATGGACCGGGCCAATATTGAAATGTTACATTGAGGCGGAATCAATACGAATGCGTCTCCATTTCAATCGCTATATGTAGCTACCAGCAGTTGTTTTAGAAACAAAGTGCCCCGAGTTCCGTGTGTTCTGTAAATTACCACGTCAACCTGTTGCCCTCGGCCTTTTCTTAGTCATTATTCATCGCTACAGCCAAATCTTTTCACATCATGGTTTCTCTAGCTCGTTCTCCATACGATCCCGAGCTCGCGGCAGTCCAAGATGCGATTTCGGAAGGGTCCGTCAAGAAACCGCTCACTGTCGAAGCCATACTAGCTATCCACAACGACCCTTCTCTTCAGATGACTCTACCAGGGCCCATAGAGCTCATCGGCGGTCGTCCCATTTCTCATCAGGAGTATGTGGTACCGGGATTCCTGCCCACTGACCCAAATGTGACCATCTCCATCTTTACCCCAGATAGCCCGACCGGCTCCTCGGCCGATGTTGCTCCCCGTCCTTGTGTATACTACATGCACGGCGGCGGAATGGTTCTCCTCAACCGCTTCGGCGGCTTAGAGCACCCTCTCGAGTGGGTCATGGCTGTGGGCTGCGTCCTCGTCACTGTTGAGTACCGCCTGGCTCCCGAAAACCCACAGCCTGCGATCCTGCACGACTGCTACGCCGGTCTGAAATGGGTACACACCAACGCGTCGACCATTGGCGTTGACCCGGATCGTTTGATGGTTGCGGGCCACTCTGGCGGGAGCTGTCTCGCAGCCGGCCTTGCGCTGATGGCGCGTGACATGGGCGGCCCTGCGATCTGTGCCCAGCTCCTGGCTTGTCCAATGCTAGACAACCGCAACAATACGCTCAGCTGCATGCAGTTTGCTGAAGGGGCGCCATGGTATAGAACGAGCAACGTTAACGCATGGGCGGCGGTGCTTAAAGGAATGGAATCCCTCGAGCTTCCTGGTGATGGCGAGACTGAGGAGAGCGAGGAGGCGATAAGTGAGTATTTTGTTCCTGCCAGAGCACAGAAGCTGGATGGGCTGCCACAGACATGGCTTGATGTTGGCGAAGCCGAGATCTTGCGTGATGAGGTTGTGAGCTACGCGCAAAAGTTGTGGGTGGCTGGTGTGTCAACTGAGCTCCATGTGTGGCCTGGAGCGTTTCACGGCTTCGATGTGATGGCCCCGGAAGCCAAACTCACAAAGGTGGCAGTGCGGACAAAGCTAGACTGGATTAAGAGAGTGTTTGGTGTAGCGTAAAAACAGAGATTAAGTCTACACATGTTAGAGGACAGCTTAGATGTAATGTAACGGTCTGATCTGAACCTTCCTGCAGGGTAGTTTGGTTTATGTAGATATGGTATGTGCTGGGATTAGGTACATGATCAGGTGGCGCATCTAGACCCTATACGGTCGGATCTAGTGGCTAGATTATTGGAATTAAGATAAGTATCTTACCATTCATATCGAAAGATCAATGAGAACCGTAAGCTGGTTACCTAACAGGGGTCACTGGTGACCACCTAAATCTTACAGGATAAACACGAAATTCAATCCACAAATGGCATCATAACACTGTTTTATCTTAGCTCGTCATAGTGCCTGGCTTTTCTCTCTTGGAAACACTATATCTTTACGTAAGAATAAAACATACTAAAATAACATATGCAGTACGTTTAAATATCCTCCTATAACTGCGTTAAAAACAGAAAAATACGAGTCATGAGTTAGGTTAGTCTAACTGCCCTTTTTCCCATCACGTATTTTTCCTATCACGTATCTATGTGCTCCAGAGGGTCGGCCTAGATAAAGGAGTTGAACAGTGGGCCACAAAATCCTGGCAAGTACCAAATGGAGGAAAAGTGATACATAATGGGTAACGATCTAGACCGCCAATCTTGGAGAATTTCGTGAAAGCTGATTAATGTGCGGCATTCCTCAAAACTCAGAACATGAATTTTTCGGAGTATTTTAGAGTATTTTAATACATAGGTTTCTTTTTTTTAAAAGTTTTTTTTTAAAGCAGTTTTAAAGAAACGTAATCAAATGATGCCCCAAGCAATTTCTGGGCAAGACCTCGACTTGGTTCTAGAGGCTTATGGTCAACTGGCCGCCACCGTGTTCGCTCCCATATAGCTCTGTTACCCGGTTTCGAATTCTTCAGCTTATAAAACGGTCATCGATGTAATAAATACTGGTCTCGAACAGCTGTCGGCAAGCTTCCCATGGGTCGCGGGCCAAGTCGTCAACGAAGGGGCAGGAGAGGCCTCCACAGGGACATACAAGATTAAGGCTCTCAGCAAAACGCCAGGGCTCGCTATAAAGGACCTAAGGAATGACGACTCAACTCCTAGTTTTGAGGCCATGAGGCAAGCCGGTTTTCCGATACACATGTTCAATGAGTCTATGGTGGCTGCTATCCCAACCATCCCATTGGAGCCTTTAAAGTCACAGCCAGTATTCATCATACAAGCCACCTTTGTTAGAGGCGGTATAATTTTGACCTTTGAGAGTCAGCACGCTGCTATGGATTTTACTGGCCTTGGAGAGATTATGCGTTTGCTATCTAAAGCATGCCACGGCGAACCCTTTACAACCGATGAGATATTTACGGGCAACTTGGAGCGGCGCAACATCGTTCCATTACTCGATGACGACTACGTTCCTGGGCCGGAACTTATGTTTCAGCTCCCCAAGCCCGTAGCCATCAGTGAAGATGGCACGTCTGATACCACTGATGCTCCAACCCCACCTTCTTGCACATGGGCCAATTTTCGCTTCAGCGCTGCCGCTATTGCCGACATCAAAGCGATAGCCGCCGCTTCACTTCCACCGGCTTCAGTGCCATTCATATCTACTGATGATGTTCTGACAGCCGTGCTTTGGCAAACTATTACTCGTGCAAAGTTACCGCGCCTAGGGCCAGATGAGGTGGCCGGAAAGACAAACCTGGGCCGCTCTGTGAATACACGTCGTGTATTCGAAATTCCAGCTGGCTACCCGGGCTACGTAGCGCACATGACGTATCATACGCTTACTGTAGGCGAGCTTCCTGGGGCGCCACTGGGTGCGGTGGCTGCTAACCTGCGCGCGGCTATTTTGGACAAGGCCAACCTGCTATACAGCTGCAAGGCAATGGCCACAATCATTGCCCGCCCTAAAGTCTATGTTTCCATTGAGACAGAGCTATTCTACGAGTGGGAAACCTGCAGAAGCGTCCGACTCGCTACTTGCGCCACCTGTTCCATACGGCCCACTAGGATTCGGGGAGTTTTTTGGTACGAAGCATACGGCAACCGAATTGCCAAAGAACATTTGCCTGTCTCCACCCGCACCTCTCGCCGGGGCACCCCGGATTTGTTCCCCACTCACATCTGGCCCCGGCCCATGCCGCTTTCTCGATGACAGCCCAGTTAAATACCGCATGTTCCGAAGCGACCGAAAATAGGCAGCTTTCAGTTGGCCTGACCGCTTATCTCGTTTAAAATAGGACAAAGGTTGCGTGTCGTGTTTCGCGTTACTGGTGGCACTATCCTAGTTGCATTCATAAAAGTGCGTATTACGCCCTCGCTCGAGCCAACTAATCCTTGACTAGGGATGCGAATGCCGAGCTCCAGCATTTCGGAGGATGAAGGCAATCTAGTTGCTACCCTGTCTCCGGTAACTAAAACTTCTTAGAGTGGGTTTGGACGATCTTTGCGATATGATGTATTACCGTGAAGAATATTCAATTACTGGAGATTTACATTTTGAACCCACCCCAAGAAAAAGGCTCATACTCGACAATTTAGCCCAGGATCCGTAAACACTATTATTGGTGCCATCGCATTGTAGTGCAGGTCAGCCTCAAGGGAATAGCCGGATAGGCGGCAAGATCAGGAGTAGGTGACACAGCAACTCCTGCATTATCACGCGTATCAAGAAAGTTTCAGGGTCGTGACTCGATTGTAGTCATCTACTACTGCCTTTTGGGGTAAAAACCCCCTTCCCAAGTTTGGAGTCGGAAAAAAGATCCCCAGTGTTATCAGCACATGCTTCAGACTCCCAAGTCTTCGGGTTACTCTGGTCAGCTACTGCATTACATCTCACATTTTAGGAAAGCGCCTGAACAGCCAGCATATTTCTTGCCATCTACACCAGTTCTTACTTTTCTACGGTCCAGGCTGTGGGCAGGCTCTCGGCAGGAGACTAAGGGGAATTTTCACACTTCATGTCACAAACATTTTCGCGAATTGTACGGCTCATTTATTTAATTTAAAGAATCTACAGTATGACAACGTTGAATTAATTAAATCCAATGAAGCTTTCCTAATCTTGCCGAATTAGGGGCGACTTTTTACAGCAAAGGGTAAAAATACGCCCCTTGACTGCACGTTCGGTATGTTATGTTCCAATTAAATCAACAGCGCCATGTTCCACTACAACGATAGCCCTTGAAAGTGGCTTAGTGAAACCCGTCTCCACTATCCAAGCAGGCGTCGGGGTGGGCCCAAACAGACACCGAATAGTGGCACTTTAATCTCGTTACGGGAGCGCCCACCGAGTTGTGTGATAAAAGTGTAAAATGTGGATATGGGGTGGATCCGAAGATAAGGTCCTGCGAGACCTAATGTGTGCATTGCATGGTTTGTCAAAATATGACTGGACGATCTACTTGACCGTCCTAAGGGTAGCTATTGGGGAATCCTTGCTATCGTGTTTTTTTATTGATGCAAATACCCTAAAGGCCAATGTTCCATAGCCTTAGGGGATGACTAGATAATTGAGTAAATTTGATCTGAATTCGAATCATAGAATAAGACATAGACCTATTAATCCAAAACTCTCAAAAATAAATCTAGTACTTGTAAGACCACCCGTGTTTTGCTCTCGTCTTGATGATTGTATCTCAGAGGATGCGTCTTTCCCAGCACGCGTAGTTCCATTAAGGGATAGTGGTTGTGAGTTGGTCCCGCTTGACTGGAAACCTGGGGCTGGAATCAAGATGTCTACCCCCCAGGTTTAAACCGAAGTATGAACGCTGTCAGTGCTGACTGATGGCATTTCAATACAATCGTATTGTTAGCTAGACCCTGGCAGAACTCCAGAAACCAGTGCGTTCCCGGTCCTTTCAGCACTCGAGGTTGATACAGGACCTGATGGTAAAGTCGAGCGAGTAGATGGTTCATCACCTTGTCGTGTTGCAGAAGCAGTTGTTCCACTATTCAATTGAGTTTTTCCACTGGTTTCTGGGTAAATTTTGTCTGATAAACGGAGAGAGAATCCTGGGAGCCCATCTTACATCCGGTTCCTGTTTCTGTGTTAAAGTGACCACTGGAGCCGGGTGTGCCGGCCCTGGTCCTGGCCCTGGCCCCAGATGATGCAGCAGTGCCAATACTTACACCTGGTGTACGTATCTTGACCTCTATGGTTCCTCTAGGACTGTTTAGTAAGTCAGATCCACCAGAACTGAGATCTGTTGGTCCTTTTTAGTAAGAATTTGTGCCCCTGGTGATCGCACCGGCTGCAGGACCATTGCCACCAGCAAGGGTAGCAGACCCAGAGACATGACTGATGGGGGCGGACTTGCGCCCTATTGGAAGTTTTGATTACTTGATTGTATCAACCGAGCTCGGGGGTGGGAGGCGGAGTTTGAACTGCTTGTTGAGGCATTCTACTGCAACATTTCGAGCACAATGAGAATTGAGCAAATGATGCCACGTTATGAATTGAAGTGCGTTCAAAAAGGGACCTCTAGTATAACTTTTATTCGCCGAAGAGTGAACCCACGTGCCCGCGTACTGTTGGCGTTGGCATTATCCTGTGTTTAGAGGTACTCTTGGCTGAGGAGGCCTGTGCGACGAGCCTTTGGTGTCTTTGTACGCCAGCAGACATTGCAAGAACAAGCGCTGGTTGGGATGCCGGGGCCATTTCGTTCATCGTTTGTTGTAGTACTGATTTGAACTCGCCCAAGACATGACGATGGACCAGAATGCTCTCTGTGGACATACATATTTGACCGGCCTAGTTTGACACGTTAATTGAGTGGAGTCCTTTATTCACCTTGAGAGCTTGGGAAATATTCCATACATGGATAAAAGCACCCTTTGCGCACTCGATAGCCGCATGAGTAACGTCCGCGTCCTCCAGGATAATAGCACTTGCTTTTCCACCAAGCTCTAATAGACATGGCTTTAGGAATTTTCCTGATGTCTCGGCTATTATCCTTCCAACCTGTGTACTACCTGTAAAGTTCACCTTTTTAATAGCTGGATGTTTGATAATAGTATAAGTAATCTCAGGTGCATCAGATGTCCGGTGATAAAGCACATTCAAGCATCCAGGAGGGAGCCCGGCCTTTATAAATAAATCTCCAATGGCCCAGAAGCAACGAGGAGACAATTCAGACCCCTTAAGAATACATGTGTTCCCCGCCGCAAGGGCATAGACAACCGACCGAGTTCCGAGCATATAAGGCGCGTTCCTATCTGCCATTAGCTACTCTGGTAATCCTATCACCAGTAGCCGGCTTACTTCCTCCGAAGTTTTAAACCTACCAAGGCGCAATGGATAAAACAACGCCGTAAGGCTCCTTGAGAATTAATGAATTGTTGCTCTCTAGACACCCGACTGGAATAGCTCCGTAAATTGAAGAGATCTTTCCTGCGACTTCACGCAAGGTCTCAACCGCCTGAGGAATATCAAATTGCAATACGAAATGCTCTGTCGCGCCGGTTTCCTTCATTTCATACTTAGCAAATTCTTCAGCCCGTTGCTCTAGCAGATTGGCAGCTCGGAGAAACATATCTCGGCGATCTCTTGGCTTTGTCTGTGACCAGATGGGGAAGGCGCTGGCAGCAGACTCAACTGCCTCCAACGCATTATCCTTTGATGAGCTAGTGCAATGCCAGAGGGGCGCTTCCGTAGTAGGGCAAATAACATTAAAAACACTGTCGCCGCTGCCTGAGACTTCTTTACCTTTAATTATAAGAGGCACTGTCGGGCCAGACAGAGGATCGTGTGGAGAAGAGGTCATTTCTGAGCAAAATAAGATGATGATTTATGAAGTGGTGAATTGGCTCATATGTCGCAACGTGTTGCTCGGAGTTGTAATTTCTGGCAGATTTCATTTTTTATGACTTTTCATATGGTTTCTCCACACCCAAGTTACAGGTGATCAGTTTAGGCGCCTTCGGGACCCGAGCGGAGCATATAAGCTTTGAAAGTTAAACTAAATTCTCGGGTTCCGCAGTTTTTCGTGTCAGCTCTAGTTCTCGGAAGTGTATCCCATAAACTCCGTCCTTGGTGAAATCCAGCCATGAGATGCCTTCCCCCACACTCGCTTCGCCACCCAGTACTAACATGGCCACTGGGACTATTTGAGCATGCCTTTGGCTAATGAGGGCCAATTATATGACCTGGATTGTATGATTATGTACACATTCAATTACATAGCATGTAGCTCTGTGATTTGTCCGGTCAGGCAAACAGAATCGGTTCCGGTAAGCATAAGACAATAGGTGAGTCATGCCGAGACAGTAAAATTCTTCACTTAATTGACTGTGCACTAGCATTGGCCAGGTTCAAGGTCGAAAGTAAAGTCATGTTAGTTTGGACACAGCTTGGAATTGACAATCAGCCCAATTTCCCGGACGAACATGTAACTAGTGAGAAAGGTTTAAACCAGTCCCAAAAACCCAACGACGAATAGCATATTGGCACAGGAAGAATTCAGACTTCACATCGTGGGGGCTAGACTAAAACCTTCAGGCCACACAAACTCCGTCGATTCAAGCATATCCAACAAGACTTGACTTGGCTGCAAATCTGCAAAGTCGGACCACGTCTGGCCATTGCCATCCCTACTTTTTATCAGCAAGTTGAGACTCCAGGAGTGGTTTGTAATAACGGGGTTTACCTACAAGCCCCGGTCTCGCAACTTGTCGACAAGCGCCTGGATTGATTCTCTGCCAAACTTACCAAGACGTGAGTCCTCTGCCAGAGAGAATAGGGGCATGTACGCATCAAGTTCAGCCATAGTTTGGAGAGATTGGTCCCTAAGGCATCGAACAAACATGATGACGGCGTTGATAAGGATGTAGAATCCATCAAAAAAGTTGATTGTACTGATGAGATTCCGCTCTGCCAGCTGCTTGAGCAGGACAATTGACTCTTTATTGGCCTTTTCACAGGTCTCAACCAGTCCTTTGGAAGAACTGTCTGTACAGTGTTTACCAATAGATTGCAAGAGATGTGGCTGAGTAATAAGCAGGATTATGTAGTAGTAGCGAAGGCCAAGATAGGAAATCGTACGTAGATAGGAAGGCGCCGTTGGATACCCTGGTTTAAGGTACAAAGGGATATTATCCCACCACTGTTGAAGCCGATGCAATAGTCCTGAAGTCGTTATTTTGCTATCCTTAAGGTCTTGGGGACGCAAGTATAGCTGTTGGATAGCTTCGCTGTGTAACAGAACTAGCTCTGCCAAAGCCTTTGCGGATCCGGGGGGCGTAAGAGGGTTTTGTTCAAAGTGCTGCGTCACAAATCAGCACTGCTATGGAAGGTAGGAAGCGGTTGCTATTAAGGTTACCGATTCTTGGGGGATCGACGTATGGAAGTAATCCTTCATGATACCCTGAGGTCTCCCTAGCATAGAAGAAAGCATTGTATCAAGGTCAAAGAGTGACCACCATATCATCTTCTTATTTTCATCTGGTAAAGCGGAATCCTCGTCCCATTCGGACTCATGGAGGTGCAAGCCGAGTGACTGAGCAATCCGGATTGCGTTCCCGAGTGAGACCCAGGCTAGGTTTCTTTGGCCTGTCAAAAGATGTCCAAAGGCCTATGTAACTATTATGAGTAGAACATCTTGAGGAGGGGAAATATGGTCTAACCATGAGCATGACCGCTTGGACTGTTTCTATGCTTCCCTCGTGTAATGAGTTGTTGCAGTAGCCAATACCGCTGGTAAATAGTGTAGGGTCAGAAGTACCAAGAAAGGCTATGAAATAGATCATAGCAAGCACAGCATTCATCGTTTTGGCATTATCAGCAAAAACAGCCTGCAAGTGGGCTTTAAATTGACCATAGTCGAGGATATAGATGATATTGTTGATTTCTGAGAAGAATCTTCGGGTCGCTGCAAGGACTAGAGATTGAGAGGGTAGGCCGGAGGGTGTTACAGATAAGCTTTTCTGCCCATCTAGTGCGTGTTCTTGGACAGAGGGCTGCGTGTCAACTAATTGGTTGTTGACAGATGACTGCATTGATGAGGTGACCAAGGCAAAGAAATTAGTATAGCTCGACCGGTTGTAATATCCTGATAAGTGAGTCGATCAGCTGTCAATGTACCGAGTAGCTTTGAAACGAGGATACAAACGTGGGACCTGTGCCGCGTCTCGTAACATGACACTTCCACTATCTGTCGCTGAGCTTGTAGAGGATGAAGAAGGTGGAATTAAAAAGACACTTCCTCCCGCCGAAGGAGCATTGCTAGGGGCGCGATCAGCGCGGGCTCCGCTATCCTGCAAGGCGTATTGGCTCGTGGTGGGGCATGCTTCTTCCATAGTCATATCAACTTGGCCGGTTAGCAACCGAGGACAAGATTCAGATGGATCAAGATTGTGGCCGTCTCCCTGTTGTGCGAGACATTCTGTGCTAGGCGGCTCTGTGCCATGCACATTCGGCACAGCGGTCACGGCCGCCGCATCTTGGACGCTCAACGAGGCATCCTGATTTTCGGTTGGGTGAGGTGGCTCTTTTTCTGCTTGGTTGCTTGTGGAGGAAGTATCTCCCTGTTTGAGTCGATGAAGCACGCTTTTGAGTTCTTCACTCTCTAGGGATACATTGGGAAGAAAGTGGTGAACAATGGACGCCATCAATTCGAACTGGGCCTTTGTGGTCTGGTAGTAAGGTCTCGACAGCCTCGTTCTGTTCGTCTCGCATTGAATGCCGGTTTGGAGGCATCTCTGACAAGGCTCGTGGGATTGTCGAATACACTTTGGGGCATCCAGCGACGTCAGTTTGAGTCGTTTCCTTTTGTGCAGACGTTTTTTGGGGGGGGTTTCTTTTTTGCTTTTTTCTTTTTTTTTTTCGAATGGAAACAGCTCTGATGCCTACATACCCTGACTTTTCTTGCTCGACAGTTATCGCAGCTCCCTGCAGAACGGTTCCTGTTTGTTGCTGGTGTCATGGTAGTGTGGGTTCCTGGGCGGTCTCAATCACAGTCATCATAAAGGAACGTCCACCTCGCACTTGGAGAAACCTACGGATAATGTGGAGATATGGAAGCAACGCATAAATACTAAATACTCCTTCCCCCGCAATGCTCGATTTGGTTAGATAGACAGTACAGTAGCGTTTTGGTGAGCGGAACCAATGAGATGCTCGAAGCTTGTAATCACAGTCTGAGTTGAGTGCTCTGAGCCCAATAAAAGCACATCTACTCCGAAACATAAAAAGGAACTACTTGTATATTGTGACCATGGAAGTTACCTGTAGGCCAATAGAAGAGTATCCATGATGACGTTGTATTCCCATCAGTAGACGTATGTCTCGACCACTACTCCTACGATCACCAATCCCGGGTGTACCCCAGAGTGGAGATTGGCACTGACAAAAGAAGGCCTTAGTTAGCCTTGAACTAAAGACGCGCTGAGTGGATTCACGGTGGGGGAGCTGACCTAAGCGGGCTCAGGCAAATCGCCGCGTCTTTCATGAATCAAACACGGTGACATGGATCTAGGACGTCGTGGCATCAATTTCCTCACTAGACACATTTGCGTACAAGAACGATGTGCAAGAAACTCCAGTCCTCTCTTCCTCTTCCTGTTCCTCCTGCTCCTCGTTAACTTCTTCCTTGTTCCCTCAACTGCCACGGCAACGGCGATTGAGCTGGCAGGGCGGGCCCGAGCTTGCCATCCTTGCCCCGAGCCTCCTTGAACTGGTCAATCTCTCGCTGGTCCACCCAGTTTCCGTGAAACCCGAGTTTGAACTTGAGCGGCAATTTAACCACAGCCACTGGCCCCGCGCTAATCTTCCGAGCATCAAAGATACCAATGTCATTCCTCAGCTCGTCCAACCTGTTAATCAACATCAGCAGATAGCCGTGACCCTCGGGCGCATCATCCGACTCGGGGATGAATACAGGCTCCTGGAACGTAGTGCAGGGGCCTCCAAAGTACTCGTCCACTTCGCCCGTTTCCCAGTTGTAGTGCGTCAGCACGTTGAACAAGCCTCCAGCTGGAGGGCCGCATCTCTCTCCGTCGTACGGCCTGCTGGGGTCTACTTGGAGCGTCCACAGCTGAGTGTACTTTTTGGCATTGTACCGCTCGTCAATCCTAGTAAACTCGGACGAGAAGGGGCACTCCACAGCCGGCTCGACCCAGTCGCCAGAGCGCAGCGTCTTCGGGTCAAAGATCCACCGCGTCACCGGCGAGTAAATCTTGTTTCGCTGCGCGACCTTGCCCGCCGGCTGGTTATCTGGAGGAAAGAAGAAGAAGACGTTGCCGTTTGCGACGCCGACATCAAAGATGACTTTGCCGTCCTCTTCGTAAGCCCCGGCCACATGACCGTGGAAGGCCGTGTGCGACCGGACCCAAATCGCATCTTCGCGTCTTCCGCCGCGTCGCGGGAGGATGGCGTATACCTGATCCTCGTTGGCGTCCCATGCCCAGTGGTTTCCACCCTTGCGCATCCGCTCGACGTCGGCCTTGAGCGGGGACATGGGCAACACCACATAGTTTTCGGTGATTCCGATGTCGTGGATGAGGCCGCAGTATGGCGCTGTATACCAGGCCTCCTCACGCTTCAACCCGTCCGGGCCGATAGTATAGACGACAACCTCCTTGGACGCGTCGTTTCCATTGCCGCCAGCCTCGTACCCGAAGCAGATGAGCTCTCCTGTTTCCGGGTCTACCTTGGGGTGAGCAGTGAAGGTAGGAGACAGAACTTGGCCTTCAAAATCGTACCGGCCAATGGTGTTTAGGGTAACTGGGTCAAGTGCGTATGGGGGGCCATCTTCCTTGAGCGCAAGGAGAATTCCCCTCCAGAAAAAGATGTTTGTATTTGCTGCCGTACGGATCACTCCCTTGACAGTCTCATGGTCCGTAAACGGGTTCCGATATTTGCCAAAAAGATTCTTGCGAGCCGTCTTTTCTGCATTGAAACGGTCCGTCTGAACGTAGCGCTGTTTCCAGTTAACCCGCCCGTTGGAGAATTGAAACGCTCCCACAACACCATCCCCATTAAAATGGATGTCGCTTTCGTACATGGGTGCATATTTGTGGTCTGATTGAATGCGGTAGAATGTGCCTTCTACTGCCTTGGGAATGGCGCCTTCAACCTCCAGGTCTTCGATAGTGCCTTGGATCCTGGAAGGGCGGTTGAACCCACTGAATACCTCTGTTTTCGGGAATAGAGACTGGTCGTTCGCTTTGACCCCGCCCACGTAAACAGGCTGCTGAGCAAGGATGTGGGAACCCATGACGTAAACTAAGTTGAGCTATCAAGTAAAATCTGTCTGGTAAACTATGCCACCTGGAGGCATTGGCTTTCTATTTCTGTCATTTAACCTCCCCCTCCTATCCAATTCAACACGTCGGCGGGGCCGGAACCACCGGGTCCCGAGCAAGCGGTCTTTTTCTATCAGGCCACGAGGGGCATGCCGCACTTCCTTGAGCATCCCTTACCCTCGGGTCCCGAATCTAGCACCTGAGGCGGTAAACCATCGCCTCTACATAAATACGCGATTCATGGAGGAATTTGGCGCCGATTGTTACTTGATCGGATAGAGACAGTAAGTATGTGGAAACCTCAATCATCATTACAAGGGAGGAGGTTGCTGATACTATCATTATTGTTTGTTGAGCCTTGTAAAAAGAATACTTTGCTTCAAAATTAGTATTCAACTCCTAGATTCTACTGCGTATCCCAAAACCACCACAGACGTTCACTACAGTCGAGATTGAGGACTTGGTCATACGTCTTGCAAGCTCGCATTTAGGTTTTACTGTTGCTAGTTCATTGTGACTAAAAGTCGTGCTTCTCTTGAAATCACAAGGCAAAGAACCATGTTTATGAGGCGGGATTAAAAACAGCGCTTGCCTCGTGGTCAAAGGCTATGTTTTCTGGACGGTAATTATTGCTCAATTTTCACATAAACCAAGTTATACTAAGGCACTGCTCAGTCCACATCAACCTTTACACTCAATGTTTGGCGACAAAGCATGCATGACCAGCATGTCTTGTAAATTTGGACGGATTTCCCCAAGATCAAATCGTTCAAGCATCTCCAAAAGTACCCTGTAGTTCTGTGTCGCCGCCGTCATTGAGTAGAGGAGTCCCATTCAATTCGGCCAGGATTTGTAGCGCGATGAACCGGGAAAAGAATCTAGATTGGCCACAAGTTCCACCATGGAGCCAGAGGTGCGGCTCTAATGCTTAATTAGCTCTCAATATTTCGCCGAGGGCCTATTTTATTTTCAATCACTTACGTCCTGAGGGCTTAAATGCACCCTTGAGCTCGCCCTCATGGTCAATACCCCAGAAATCCTCAACACGGCTAGCTACGTCGTCACCAAAGAGATCCTTGATGGTTTCTCTCATGTTTCCGACGAACCCAGTCGCGTACACAATCACATCAGCTTGAATCTTGGTTTCGTCACTAAATACCAAACCATCCTTGTCATATCGGGTTATCTGGGCGTCTGATTTAATCTTGATCTGTTCAAGAGTTAGTCCATTGTGAGGGAAATCCGAGACTATTGAAACAAAATGACGTCTCTCAAAACTCACCAATCCCTCCGCGATTTTAGCTGATGCGCCAACATCCATGTAGTGTCCACCAAATCGTTCATAGAGTTGGTAGATGATGTCGCCATATCGTATGAGTTTAAAGCCTGCCTTCTCGAGCCGGTCGAAACGATCTGGCTCGCTTCTTGCCATTCCATTGAGGACCAATTTACTTATGAGACTGCTGACTCCTATCGGATTTGTGTAGGACATTATGTCGGCAAACTTCGTATCTCGAGTTGCATCGTAGGTGGCTAACACTATGAGTTTCCGTTTCAAAGATCCCAAGGATTAGGTGAGACTTGCCGCCAATGACCTTTGCATAATATTCGGCAGGAAGAACGTCTAAACATGTCTGCGTTAAAAGCAAAACTTGTATTTCTCTCAACCCAAGGGTACGCTTACATGTGGGCGATCTCTGAATCATTGTCACTGATTTCAAACCAGCCCTGACCATGTCCTCTGCCACGTCATGGGCTTGAACGGACTTGGTCAGCCCTTTTTACAAACAAGCATAGTGTGTCTGTACTGACCTGTATTTGCCGTGCCAACAACAATGCCGTGTTTTCCTTTCCAGATATCTGAAGAATCATAATTCACAGAATGAAGAAGTTCGCCATGGAACAGCTCCTGGGATGTTATTAGTGAGTAGAATTCGAACGGGTCATGAAAATTTACTCACCCTTCCCGGGAATTCGGGCATCATGGGTATCTGACACCCAGCGCCGACTGCCATTACAACATGGGTGGCTGTGACTTGCAGATTCTTGCCCTCTCGGAGGATCTTCAATCTCCAAAACTTGTCATCTGCCGACCAAACTCCTGATTCAACACGAGAATCGATCCAGAAATTCTATTGCACCTGATGAGCACCTCAAGATACAACATGCAAACCCAGTCTCTTACAATATTGAACCTTTTCACCCAGTCACTGTAACCAGTCGCCAGGTCATCTTTGCTGAGGTACTCTTGGTAAGACTCTGGGAAAGTGCGATCAAATGGTAGATGCGCTTTTGTTGTGGTTAGTATGATGGCCTGCTGATATCAAACAAGGTCGAGGGTTTCCTACATGACTCTCGGGTGGTGTGTACTGGAAGTGATCCACAATGGTTAGATGGTTGAATATACAGCGGGATTTTGCGAGAGCTTACACTTTGTCGACTTGTACCTCAGTCTCCAGTTGTCACCAATCGCCTTGTTCTTTTCCAGAACAACATACGACACGCCAAGGGCAGCGAGTCTGCCGGCGACGCTCAAGCCAGCTTGTCCAGCACCAACAATGGCGCAATCGAACTGGAAATTGTCTCTGGGTGTCTCGTGGACGTCATGCATCTTTCCTTTGTAGTCCATGCAGTCCACGTCGGGTTGATTGCGCAGTTGACCGAGAACAGTTCGAATGACCCAAATCTTCCACTCGCCCCTGTCATAGGTAAGAGATAGAATCGCGATGCAATCTCTCTTAGGTTCCGTCTCGGCTTTGAAGGTATACGAGTATTCCACCCAAGCTGACTCGGTTCCGATCCTCACAATATGGCCAGAACCTGGTTGACCGAGGAATGCACATGCTGTAGACTTTCGGTTCCAGTAGTCCCATTGATCCGAACATGCTTTGTTGCCGTAAAACGTTCTGGCAGAGCCTGTTAAGGCAAAGAGATCACGCCAAATCACGTCTTTGGTGAGCCAAGACGAGTCTAGCGCAGCTAATTTGGAAAGGAATTCCGACCCGACAATTTCAACGTTCGTTTCGACGGGGAGGGTGCCGCATGGCAACGCACAGGGGAGTTTCTCAAGGGTAGACGACATTTTTCGTTTAGTCAAAAACCCAATTTTTTTATTGAACTTTCCATAACGGTGTTGTAGTTGATATGAAGGCTTGTTAATCCCTTCGCGTGCCCAAGGCTCGGTCGGCATACTTTTTTTACTTTTCACGCATCATGTTGGTCTTTGCTTCTCTGACGCGGGTTCCGTACCTCGGGGCCCGAGCTACTACCCCTCAATTAATATTTCACGGTCCAGATGCATTCCATACATAGCTAATACTACATAAGAGATGGGGAGATGCATGGAAATCAGCTACAGTTTCATGCGTCCACTATACTGCCCACTGATTAGAGTATTGTCTGCATATATCTATTAAATCTTGTTGGTAATTCACAATGGCTGCTTTTAGCGCCCCCGGAATGCGGACAATCCAAGATGTATACCACTACATCGAAGCATTCAACAGAGATGATTTTGATACTTATACTAGATACTACCACCGTGACATATTTGTAAGTCGCATGACCGGGTATGAAGTGCAACGGTATTTGAGGATCACCGAATGCAATTGACAGACCATTGTTGGAGATTCAGCTGACCTAAGTTTATAGATGAATATCAAAACATTGCCTGGCGAGAAGAACCTCAAGGGATACTTGGAATGGATTAGGCCACTGCACAGTCGTGTCACAGAGAAGCTCGTCCCTGAAAAGATTGTGATGGACCGCGAGGGCAAGTACGTGGTGTGTGAATTTCACACCGAATTTACCGCCAAGGCGGCTGAGTTTGCATCAGTGAATTTCCTGGGTAAATGGGGCCCTATTGATGAAAAAAAGGGCCCCGTAGTTAAGATGATTGTGTTTTATCATTTAGATGACGCTGGATTGATTACTCAGCTGGAACCGGAGTCAACACTGCTCCGAATTGCAGTCTAGTAGATAGTTTAGTTGCTTCAAAATTGAACCTTCCGTTGGCTTTTGCATGATTATCTTTGAAGAGCAAGGAGTCTGTCGCAATTTAAATGTGCAAATTCCAACGCCGGAAACGCAGGATTTGTGACAAGAATTTGAAAAAAAGAGCGAGGCTGGCTCAAAGCTACCTATCTGCTGGCTGTTCGGAGATGATTCTATTGCAGACATACAAGGCTTGAAGAATATGCTTGCTATCTCACTAGTGAACTTCTACATGTCAAATAATTTACAAGAACGCTTGCGCAGTTTGTGGACACTGAGGTGCTCCGAATGTTGGATTTGCATAAAGTTAAATTAATCGTCTGAAATCCTCTGTTGGTGTTTACGAATTCCAACTTGCATCACGGTCGAACAGGAGCATGCTGAACGGGCCGCGCATTGCGCTTCAGCCACAACTCGGCGAAAAAGAGATTGGGGATCCAACAGCTGAATGCCGTTACTGTGAGGGCTCCAACCGTGGAAAGGCCGAGGAAGATAAACAACGGGAGTTGCCAACGCAGCATCACAGCAGCATAGGTTAAAGCATAGTTCCTCGTCATCCAGTTGCGATGTCCTGGAATATTTCCCTGCCAAACCGAAAACATGGCCATTACACACGATACAAGCCACACAAGAGCCAAAATTGCAAAGCCATATCGACCAATTGGATAGGCGAGGCAGCTGAAGGACACCCAGAAACCACTGATTGCACTAGCCATAACTGAGACAGCGTAGACGCGACCTAGGATGGCATGGATATTTCGATTTCTGGTTCGAAGGCCCTTGTGCATCTGGAATGGCCCCGTCCCCATTGCAACTCCCCCGCCAATAACGTGGAGCCATCCAGATGGCGAGCTTAACATGCGGGTTTTGACAACGGGGTCGCCGGGAGGTGTCCCAAACAAGAAATAAAAGGCATAGGTCGAGACGAGCAGCGCACATACAGCGAGTAGCCACCATCCACCCGTGGTTGAGGTAGCTGAGCCTTGATCTCGGGAGCGCGATTGAGGCACGGTGATTGCAGGTGGTTTTTTATCAGGCATAACTTCTATGAAGTATCGTTGCCTTTGGGTATCCATGATTCAGTAATAGTAGGTTTTTGAAAAAGGGGGGCAAAATGAATGAATAAACTTGATGTGATTATAATAGGAGAGTTATTGGGAGAGTCGGTTGGTTTTTCTATACTGCCCGGGACCCGATGAAGCGTGGAGAAAGTACTGTTTTTAGAATTGTTAAGAGTTTAGTGCTTGGGTTCGGGACCCGACGGCTTTGCTACACTGCGGGTCACCGGGTCAAGTAGCAACCTCATAATTCTCAACTCATAGGACTAATCAAAATGCTATAATGATGATCTAGTTTGCGCCTTTCAATTGGTCAGATTTCAGCATGCAATTAGTAGTCTGTGGAAAGTTGCACATGGCTTGCGGGACTGATGAGCACGTGATCCATTGGACCCACAACCCTTTGTTTGAATAAGGAGTGCCATTTTGAACATGGAGGCTATTGTTTAATTGAATAAGGGTCAGGATATTCATATATGTATGTGTTAGGAATGGTCTTGTGTGGTTAGAGCGTGGATATAGAGTAAGTTGTGATATAATATGTGGGTGCATTTTTAATCTCTATGTAGAGATATAACATGTTCAAATGAACATTTGCAAAATCCAAAATCAATAATCGTAAATATTAAATAAAAATTTCAATTTAATACATAATATATGGATAAAAAGTCTCATAGAATATGAATTATCTTATAATATCATTTAAGAAAATCGTGGCGGCTGGGGTGGTGGGGCCGGTTCGGGGTGGCTGACGTTATCTTGATCATCTGATAACTTAAATATCTAAATTTCGTGGGCCCCGTCATAGCCCCCTGACATTTACCGCATCTTAACCAAGGATGCTCCCAAATTTGCCAACCTCACACGCCTGAGCTTGGGAAGCACTCGGAGTCAGTCAAGCAAAATGCGATATTGGCGGGTGGGCAGCGCAGCATGGTATATCACTATACTCATTTCCAGCCCTGCCCAGGCAGCGGCCACCGCGGAAGAGGTTGAGCTGTGCGGGAGAATCTGTCGGCAAACATTTCGGACAGTACGGTTTGCAGATGCTCCTGATGGTGCATTTTTTGCAATACAGGAGTGCACCAGCCGTCTGTATCAGCAATCGGTTTATCTCTGCTGGGATATGCATTGCATCAACGAAGTCTGGCTTGCGGAGTCGACGAGTATGAACCAAACATGTCAAGACATTAACGATTCATATTTTCCACCGCATGACATTGTCGATGGCCTTACAGACATGGATATCGCTCAAATCACTAGGTTTAACGCGACATTTCCGAGCCGTGCACACCCCTTTGACGTACTGATGCTGCCATCACAAGCCTTTTACGATCTTTGGGGCCGGACACTCGTCAGTTCTCCCTTCAAGCTTCCAACACTCGCTTTTAAACCAGACGGCTCACTGAAGACAACAACAGGATGCACACGATTATATTTGGGAATGCCACCACTACTACGGTTGGGTAATGGGACTTTTCTGGGCGGTTGTTGTTGTGGTGGGCATCGCAAACCGAACACTTAGGCAGTGGGAGACTTGTCCAAGGCGATTGCTTGCCGGTCAGGATCGAAACGGCGTATGGTTCAAGCGCAACATTCTTACGCCGGCTACATTTGGTCGGCGCTGCGTGCAAGACTTTGGAGGCTGGGGTACTTTGCCTCCACGCGTGCAGGCATTGACTCTAACGTTGTTTGTGCTCATCAACATAGCATGCACTGTGCACGGATACAAGATATTTGAAGGATATATGTAGTGAGTCTTTCCAGGCATTATGGCTCTGCCCGTTGATTCCATATTGACAAAACGGATGCCAAGCTATCCTTCACGAGGGATGCAAATTCTCCGGCATGTCTCCGACAGGGTGGGCATCATTTCGTTCGCCAATTTCCCCCTGATATGGCTTTTTGGAATGCGAAACAATCTTGTCATCTGGCTCACAGGCTGGGACTTTAAAACATACAACAACTTTCACCGCTGGGTTGCTCGGGTCGCCACCCTACAAGCCGTAATTCACTCAATAGGATACACGGCTCTCATTTTACAGAGTAAGATAGGATGCAGATTCATGGAACGTACTGTCACTGACTTCATCCAGGAGGTGGTTGGGATTACTTCTGGTTGATGTGGAATTTGACCTACTGGTGGACTGGCGAGCTAGTGAGTTATCTCACCAACTTGTGGGTTTTCATTATTGACTCTTCAATAGGCCACCCTTTTTATGTGTTTGCTTGTTGGTCTATCAGTCTTTTGGTTTCGACGTAGGCAATACGAGGTCTTCCTTGTAGTTCACATTGTGCTATCGATTTTGATTCTGATAACAATGTTGGGGTAGGTTCCCTCTCCCAGAGTAATAAACTATGCCGAGCTAACTGCTTTTCAAGTCATGTATCGATATTTGGAGGCGATTATGATGCTCTCGTGTGGGTTCCGGTCATAATATGGCTATTGGACCGGGTCCTTCGCGGGGCTCGAATCGTGGCCTTCAGCCCGCGCTTCTGGAACGCGCGTGCCTTGGTCACCTACAACGAGGATGCACATATGATCCGCGTTGCCGTTCCAGTGTCCTCGAGTCTTTACAGCATTGAGCCCGGGACTTTTTACTATCTTATGGTTCTGAATAAGTGGAACTTTTGGGAAAGTCATCCATTCACCGTGGCATCGGTGTCAAGATCTGGTCAATACGACGCGGGGTCCATGAGTGAGAACTCTCCTCTGTTAGGCCATAGTTTTGAAGACACGAGAGATGAATCGGAGGCGTTTGAACGAGAAATGACCTTTTTGATTCGGCCTTATGACAGCTTCACTTCGCGGTTGAAGGAGTATGCTGAGGCAGAGCGGCCAAAGCCAGCTACATTACGTGTGGCTATTGACGGTCCCTATGGAAAGGCTTTGCCCCTGGAACAGTTCAGCAAAGTGCTATTTGTGGTTGGAGGTAGTGGAATTGCGGTCCCACTCTCGTACCTGGAGAAGCTTATGACGTCTCCCACCCGGCCAAAACTGATTCAAATTCACTGGGCAGTACGACAGTCGGCACTGGCCGCTGATGTACTCAGTCGCGAGTTGAGTGATGCACTTAGAAGCGAGCAGGTGAAGGTTAATGTCTATGTGACTGGCGTCAATGGCAGAAGTGCAAGCGATGATACCATCTATCGCCTTGCGGAGTGGAGGTTCCAACGATTACATGTTGAAGAAGTCATCGAGGGAATCTTAAATACCGGAGAGAAGGGCAGTCTCGCGGTTGTCACGAGCGGTCCGGGCAAGATGGCTGACGAAAGCAGATGCGCAGTAGCAGCCAGGATGGTTCATTCTATGCCCCAAATAGAATACTTCGAGGAGAGTTTTCAATGGTGATTGGCATGTTAGAAAACGGTATATAGAAAGATAGAACTTAGACGACTTGAGCAACCAGGTTGAGTGTAACCGGCTGGGCTGATGACTCATAGGGACCTTCTTGGTGTGAATAGGGATAAAATAATTTTCTAGATGTGAAAACGTGCTAGAGACCGTACCACCCTCTTTTATTCCAATGATTGAAATGAGGCGGAGTTGAATGCGATGCAAAAACACACACCAAGCCCAAAATGCTAGCTGTTGGTTGAGACTGTGAGAGGAAATGCAACCTGGAAACCGCTCAAAGAAGAGTACCTACCTCTTGGGCTTTTGGGCTGCAATCACGTAACCATTTTCACCCTCAAGGACTGGGTTGAACGATATAGCTGGTCGGAAATGACAAACGGTCAAAATCCGGAAAAGTACACCCTAGGTTCATGCCAGTTGGCACTCATGATTGCGCTCGGAGCGGTTTTTTTTTCACATTCGGATTTCACGGCTACCATTTACAAGCTCATCACAAGGCTCTTTACAAGCATCATTTGACGCTATTTTAGGGGTAGGGGTGATGACAACAGTCAGAGAGTGGCAGCAGAGGGAGACGATGAAGGGTATCATCTTCATGTTGAAATATTTTGTCCAAAGCAATCCTTGGGGTATTTGACTGGGATTACAGGGCTGAAATCACCGGCGGCCCGCATTTGATGCCACTGACCGTGTTCGGAGCATCTTTGCTGGCTAAGTCTATTTTTATCACCCCGGCAGGTTGCTAGGCGAGGCTGACAAAAATGCCTTGGAAGTGTGGCGTACTCTCGCTCAACAACCCCAATGGAGGGTAAATTCCACTTAAGTGACGCAAAAGCTCAATTGAATACGTCGTGATTGTGATTGTGGCGTCTTGAGTAAAGTGGAGATGAACAGCTCACTGTAGCAAAAAGCAGATGCACGTATTTTCGGGAGCACCAAGACAATCCTTGACTGCCATGACGCGTTATGAAACCAAGTCCTGACCATCCCAGCATTATTCATTGCAACTGGCAAGGAATTGAGTTCTCCCTAAGCACTCACTCTGCAAAGGCGACAGTATGAAATGCACCTGTCAATCAATTTCCATTAAATAAAAGGAACCAAACTTTGCGACAATCGCGCTTAATCTCAAACTAAAACACACCTCCCAAGAAAAAAATCGCAATTTACATGTCGCTTTCTCGCCGTGTATCACAATGCTCTACCAAATAAATGAACCAGTTCCATGAATAATCATGCTACTAGAAACTCCAGGCTCCTAGTCCCCATTTTCTTTGTCGATTACCCGTGACTTTGGACTCGGTATGCCGGGTGGGTAGGAAGATTTAGTATCTGGGAGGACCACCAGGACCACCAGGGCCATGATGGTGGTCACGGCGATCGTCGGAACTACCGCAGCAGCAACAGCAACATACACAGCAATCGCAACCGAAATCGCAGCAGCAGTCGCAGCAGTCTTCGGGGCCTGGAATGCAGCCACCGCGCATAGTCATAACATCCATCTGGGGTTCTGTAGACTGCGGGGGAAGTTTTAGCTTCGGGCCTTCAAGTATGGGGAGGGCGAAACGCGTACAGGTTGCTGGTCAACAACAGATGTGGGAGCACAGGCCTCCATGGCTTGCTGTGATTGAGGTGGAGTCACTTCAGGCATGTTGGCAAGGTGTATGTATTGGCTGTGAGGTTGAGATGGGTTGTATCCGCAAACGGTATAAATATATATGTATACAGATTTAGAGAGGGAATTTAGATGCTGCACGATGCTGGCCACGTCTTTATATTCTCTTGTGGCTGTGTCCGTAGATAGCCAACGTAGAGGTTTGCGCGTTGGTACGGTACAGCCCCAGTCAGCGGGTCGGTGGATTCCCGTATCCTTGTAATTAAAATTTTCACGTTATCAATATGACCACCTTACGCCACACTCAGTGCCAAGATTCAGCCGCGGAAGTCGGCACGTTTGGCTTAAAATAAGGATCGAGATACGTGTCGGATTAGATCACAGGATCAACACGGATACCGTTCTTGTCGCATCATGTGGAAGCCATACAGTGTACACAAAGAGTTTCCATTTCTGGCCAGCCTGGGTCTTGGCAGGAAAATATACTCCATTACAATCCCAATTGGCAGGGCCATATTGACAGAGATGAGAATACATGTACACTACCTCTATCATACCAACACTAGTGAATTAATACTCGTCAACGGCCTGATGAGGCGCGTATAATCGCTGCGAAGAATAGAGGGTTATAATTTTAAAATAATTAAAGCGAAATAGGGTTAATTACTATGAGAGTAGATTTGCTCTTGCTTTACTGGTTATGTTAAAGCTGTTGTGCTTGTGGCATTACTAGTGGTGGTACGTGGGCGATAATAATGGTTAGCCGTCCGGCTTTCAATTGACTACTTGTTGGTTCATGTGAGTTGACGCCCCAGGCGACCCAATTTGGCAAGCTAAGTTGCTCAAAAAATTTCTAGAAACCCTTTTTGCTGGTAGTTTCAGTAGGAAAGGCATGTTTTTCTATGAAAAAAGGGAATACGTATATATATACAAGCTCATATAAGGGCCAGGGTTATAATTAAATATTCACATATAATCTTTCAAAGGTGGAATTTTTCTTAATACCGCGTGTATTAATATAGCTATTTTTAATATCTTTTATATGATATATAGATCGCACAAGCTAGAGTTCCCTTTTTTCCCCTACTTATCACATAATATAGATATTATCCTAAAGCTCAACTAGATAACGTGACAATCCATGAGACTTTACATATAAATCACTCACAATACTATATTTAAAGTGCTTTGATTTCTAATAATTAACGTATTAGAATATCAGAACTAGAGACAAAATAAAAAAGATAAAGGAAGCAGTGTTGGTCGCCTTTCTCGATTCCTTGTCAAACCCCATGCAACCATTCCAATAACCATCCGAGTTGCTGTTTATATATGTAGCATCCGTATTGTATGGGGAATTAGAACCAGTTGACGAACCCGAATTATTTGAAGGATCCGTGATATCATTTGAAGAACCGGAACTGGTTGAAGAACCCGAATTGTGTGAAGAATCTGCATTGTTGTTTGAGGAGTCTGCATTGTCGTTGGAAGAATTCGATTCGTTCCCAGTCCCCGTCTCCTTGGGACTGGCTGCACATTAGATTAGCATGTGTCATCTTCAGGATGGTAATCGAGCAAGGCTTACAAGCAGTTTCAGTTGTGAGATCATTTTTAGTGATGCAATCTTCCAAACAAGTGGCTTTGGAGACATAATCAAACTTGAGAATAGGTCCATCATTGGCAGAGTCGGAGGGATCAAGTGAAATTTCACCACACGTCTTGCAATCGTTCCGGATGAGTATTTGAGCTAGTTGCTTAATATACCCTAGTGTGATTGTTTCCCCCAGTGACAGATTCTCAGGAAAGACGCAAATACCCCTCCTGTGAGACCACCAATGTGCACCTCACCTATGACTGGCACCTCGAGTGTTAGATTATTGTCAAGACAGATAACATGCTCATGATCCCTGTACTCGGTCGAATCAGGCTTGTTATTGTTCTCTATAGCGAGCTGTAGAGCTTCCATGATGGTGCTATCTTCAGTGCCACTGCCTTTGAGTGTCATAACACCACAAAAGAATGAGAACTCAGTTAGGTCGCAACTTATTCTGTTGGCATGGGCCAGCTGGGTTTTTATAACCAACATGGCGGTCCAAAAAAGCCAAATGCTCTGCATCGCGGTGTAAGATCGACAGGATGTCTGTATGAGTGAAGTTGGTGGGTTTGTGTGGGATGAGAAAATGTGAATAGTAAAAAGGGAACAGCGTTTTATATTTCAAATTTCTACGACCGACTGGCCAATTCTGTCATCAATGTCGCAGCTTTGGTACGTGCTGATCCTCCTGTATTTTTTGATATGTTAGTGCGTCCTGGGCGTTTGTGTGATGCCTTAGCTGAAGCCCCTGCATGACAAGGCTGAGACAAACCAAGGTCACATCACACTTTAGATAGGGCACACCTCCATCATGTAAGCTTCCCCCGTCCAGAGACATGCAAGCAACTTCTCAAAATAAGCCCTAACGCGATGTGGCGACATGGTGACGCATGCGTGAAAGCCTGGTGGCTTACCTTAGACCATTTGTGGTATATGTCGTTCAAGTGTGGTTTTTTTATGCTTATTTCTCCACAACTAAATGTGATTATGCCAATGCTTACGCATAATAGTGGCTAAGACTGATCCAGCTTGAGCGTGGATATTAGCAGTGGTTTAACACAGAATCTCGGAAGATCTTTTGCCAAAATCTTCTGGTGTGAATATATACTTCTTCTCAGTTTGATAAAGTCAAGACTGGATTGAATTGCCGCATCAATACCGACCATAACGGATAGTAGGGCAGAATTGTATATAAAATCTCAGGCATATCCGCAGCCCCAACTGAAACTCAGAAAGGGGTTTAAAAGCGATAGGTCATATTTGAGGCTCACCAGAATACACGGTGCCTCGCAGAATTAGCTTCAAGTAGATTATCAAACATATTGTGGCCAACCAATAGCTCACCCAGCCGGCTGTTCATCCGGTCAGACAGTATTCTCGTGCATTAGTGGGAAGTCATTATTGCCAGCCGCTTCAAATATGCAGTTGGTCCAATTTCAGTTGTCTTAGCTAGCACACCACATGTTGTCGATCAGACCCCAGCCACCACCAGTCGCTCCGGAGAATAGCTCATAATCAGCAAATCGGCACGCGTAGCTTCGGGGTACGCATTTTGAATTTTATTTGAGGGATTTTTATAAGTGGTTACGTCGGCTGTGAATGGTGCGATAAAAAAAAAAAGCAACCATTCTGTGTGTGAGTTGGAAAATCAGGCACCCTTAGCCCATTCTTTCGTTGATCTCTATTAGATAAGCCGAACTAGCTCTTATGAGTTTATGCATTGAGTATTCTTTTTTTCAATGTAAATGCATTATAAGGCTGAAGTAAATAATTAGGTAGATCTGGCATGCATATAATAAAATAAGGCATAGACCTATTCGTCTGAAATAGCATTAAATCGCACAAGGGCCGAATTGCTCTTGCGACCGCACCAGAGCCCTTCATGAAGTATAGCTACCGCCAACAACACAATTCACATTGAAAAAACTGAGCACAGCCGGATAACGTCAAGGTTTTAGCACAGTCAACACTGTCAAACAAGGCTGAAAGAGTTGAGTTTACCCGTCCACAGGAATGACCAGACATATTGATTCCATTCCAGTGGTGCAAAACTTGCCAACCTTTAATCTATCACAAAGGGTATGCTCAAAATATTCTTTTTGCGTTTAATTCTTAGATTTTCTTAGATTTGCATCATTGATTCAGGTTTACAGCCCAATGTTGCCTTGTCATGGGACAATTTACAAGTAGAACTAACCCTGCCCTATTTATCTCATCATGAAATTAACCTCATGTTCGTACACACATTAGAATACCGCGTGCATGTTATCATTTCCATGGCGTAATATTTATACACGAATGACTCTTGTCCTTCAACTTTCCTCATCATTCTCCACTTGGTCATCTAAGCTGTAGCTGCGGTAACAGCAGCATTCGCAACGGCTCCCGAGCCGGTCTGGTCATTCTCCTTTGCAAGCTGGTGCTGCATGAGTGTAATTGCAGATAAAACAGCCATGAGGGCCCAGTGGTAGCCCATCTCAGGCGTAGCTCCACTGCCGAGGAATTGGAAGCCTCCACAATCGGTCACTGACATTGTCATGGTTTTGACGTGGGCGAATACAGCAACGACTTCCTTTCCGTCGCTTGCATAGCCGAGGCCCTTTCCTGAAGAACTTCCGCTGTGCTTGCCAGGTGCTGTTCTTACCAGCTTCCAACCAGAGCCCGACAGGCCAAGAGACTTGACTTCTTTGCCATTGGTACGCCGCCACTCAAACGACTCAAATTTCTGCTTCTTGTTGTTGCCGATAGGCATTGTAAACTCATACCGAGTTGTTGTGTGGGGATTCTCGCATTTCATAGCTGCTTGCGAAGGCTTGAGTCCATAGGTAGGCACTCCTGGAAGTTGAATCGTGAATTTATTGTGCTTTCGCTCCACGTAGCCCATCGGAGGAGCCTCAATGTTACCACCGGCAAAGAAGACAGTAGAACCGGGAAAGCCGCCTGGCATACTAGCGGCGTAAAGCGGCTGTGTTCCTTTGTGTGTGGAAACAAGCAGGACCATCTTGGACCATGACCTTGCCCAGGTGAAATGAAGGCTGTGAGGAAATCCGACGCGAGCGACGTGGTCTGGAACTTGCATCCCGCCCTCGGGTTTTGAAGAGCCGCTGCCCATTTTTGGCTTTGTGATGTCGAAAATGCGTTGTGGTTTGGTGGGCTCTTACGAGTGAATGGTGGCGGGTGTGCTTGAGGTAGTAGAAAACTGCGAGGAATAATTATAATATCTCAATTGATTGAATAAACATACCACGGTGCGAAACGCCGGGACAATGGCCAAGTCTTTTATATTATCTCATTCGGCTAAGCCGAAGGAACTTCCTGTTAGTGGTTACTATCTAGCATGGTTGTTGGCACTAGCCATGCTCCACCTGGGGCGCAGGAGGATCCAATCCCTGCTGTGGAAAGTGGGCTCATGTTGTGAGTAGCGTCCTGCAACATCCTTATTCACAGCGGGTGAGACCAAATGAAGCGAGATATTTAGGGCCTCGCCGTGAGATAGAGGCTTCCCATTTGCGCTCTCGGTTAGCCTACTGAAAGACTCCAATCAATTCTTTTCTCGTCCGCCACCGTCGCGTGAGGCTTCTTGTCCAAGTCAGCCTCGTTGGGCCAAGTGTCAGGGATTCCCCACCTTCTAGCGGCGCATGCGAGGTGGCTGAGGGCATCCTCAGACGTGCTGTGCCACTGTCAGAACCAGGGTTGGCCCCTGATTTCATCAGCCACGGATACGAGGAATCCTGTGTTCCATACGCGTAAGGCACGTCGTGAACAAAACCCAGATACGCCCAATAAGTATCATTGCAAGGGCTGATGAGAAATCTGCAACGGAGGTAATGCAGCAGCGGCCACTTACGCGATCGGGTACGCAATGAGGAACAAAATTCGGGGTATCAAAAACTACGTGCAAATCCCCGGCCTATCCCGCGCAGAGATCGTTTTAAAATGGTCGACTACGGCCTTGATTAGCCTTCAAGGATTCTTCGCGGAGTAACCATTTTCCTTGAAGCCAAGAAGCTCCTCCAAATAAACTCTTGACGGTGTTCTCGCACCCCGGCACTGTTGTCGCACCCTTGACATTGTCATCTTCACTATGACGTACTTGCCAGCACGGACGCCCTGCTGCGAGACATGTCCAAACTCGTCGAGGTCCCACTCATGGTGGATGACAGACATCCTTTGGCCATGCTGCGTGACCGTTGGGAAAATATGTTATTGGCTGCCAATTATCGCAATTTTCAAGATATGGTGATATCAGATCTACAACTGCGCTGTTGAGACATCAGAATTACTACTTGTTGGTACAAGAAGCCCCCCAGAGTGACCTAATCGTCCCGCGCGGCTTTGACTTGAGCACCCATCTTTTAGGCCCGGACCAAATGGCAACTGCAGTTAGGCATCAATTGACAAGTATTCTTATACTGAAAGAAACAAGTTCCCTCCTTTCCTCCTTAATCCTTTACCACTCTTCACCTCGCTAAATTGGCGCGTGTTCCTTACCGCCTCGCCCTACCCTATAGGGCTGGGCAGTAGGCTCAATTCTCTACAGCCTCCTATGGAATGATACAAGACTGAATTCATCGTCAACAATTTCGGCAATATAGTCGAAAGCTGTAAGTTTTCATGTGATATTACTTTGGATAACAACATCTCTTGTATATAAGGGACCCTAGAATCTGCCCTCAAAGTTCCTTGACCGTCGTGCCCAGACAAAGACCCAGTTGGAAACACTGAGGTCAGATATGCTTGGGACCATATTATACTGTTATATAACGTAAAAGAGAGTACTTCAAAAAATCCGGATATTTCAATCATAGCTTGATTCAAGACGCTTTACACAGTCGACCGATTGTAGCAGGCTAAAATACTCTTGTAGCATCTTTTATATATACCGTCTTAATTCTACAGTACGGACACTATGACTAACAGTACCAGCATTTGTAAAACTATATACTTGTATTGGAAGCTGCTACTTAGTTAACGAGTCGAGCACACAGTTGCATTGGGCAGAAGGAAGTGGGTAGCAGGAAACGCGTTGGCCTCATCTGTCAGCTAACCTCAACAAATTGATCCAGATTAATGTTTTGAATGTGATATTACGCAACGTAACGCTACTCTGCTTCCAATTTGAAGGACTTTATTATCTCGAGCTCATTTGATCAATTAAGAATCCCAAGTCCATCTGTCCTTGCACAGGCCAAAGGTCATACATAGCCTCGCCTGGATTAGCTTTACCTTGCAAAGATGCAAAGTAAAGTGAAGCAAAATGCCTGATTCACTATTGTACTACCAGTTTAGTTTCTCTCCGATAATTTATTTTCCAAAACTAGCCACCTATTACTTAGCACTAGGTCTTATTAGCAAGGGCAGCGTAATAAGTTAGGCGGAATATTAATTATTCCGGGCTTGTTACAGAAAATAACAATAGCTCTTGCGGTGAATATTGATTTTGCTGTCTCATTCCCCACATCCTTCCCTGCCCATCAACTGAAGCGTGGTCCCCCAGCCTCCTCCCAGTTTTCTTATTAACCATAACCAATTCTCATAAAGCTCATACATCAAGTACTCTCCATCCATACTCCTGCATTGGTAGAAACCCTCATTGCGCGCGATCTGAGCGGGTTTAACGAGAATGAGTCACGGGGGATTTCACGGCACTGCCTGCAAGGGATGCCGCCGGAGAGGCCGAAAATGCGATCGCACGCTTCCTACATGTTTGAGCTGTAGGCGCCGAGGAGTGGCTTGCGAAGGATATGTCACACGATGGCCGGGAGTAGCAGCACGAGGGAAGCTTGCCGGGAAATCCATTCCGGTTAGCGACAGCTCGGTTACCACCTCGAAGACCAATTTAATGACAGCTAGGCATGCCGGCTCGACATTAACAGGATCAAGTAACACCGATTACAACGCATCCAAACGTCTTTCGAAGAAGCCCGTTGGAAGGAGGCTAGTCACCCGCGATCTTCCACATTACGGCTCCTCCTCACCTCTAGATGCTCTAAGCTCTGACGGGGACGATGACTTAGAAGGATTGATCAAGCACTGCAAGAATTTCCCCTCCTATACCTCGCCCTGGACCCAGAATTATCAGCACTAACTTCGAAGTCTGTGCAGACATCGAGGATCTCAGCAGTATATTCTATCTCGGAAATGGACTTAGTGACAACCCAATGTTTCGTTATGTACTTCCGCTGGTAGTCAGCGTGCCTCCGATACGCTATGCTATCGCCGCATCTGCATCGTGCCACGTTGCCGCCCGAAATTCGGATGGTGCGCTCGAGCAGAAGAGCTTGTTTCTACGCGTCCGAGCCACGCATTTGCTGCGAGAGAGGCTCAAAGATCCTGGCCTAGCAACAGACCAGACAACACTAGCGAGCATACTGATGCTGGCGCAGCTTGACGTAAATTGCAGTCGCGGACATTCATCATTAAAAGGCAGCTATCTAACTGGGTACAGATGTGTTCTGGAGACTGCATTGAGTTTGAGACGCACCTCAAAGCCGCAGTTGCCATCGTCCGCGACCGGCATATCGACCACGCAGCGAATAGATACTACTTTGAGCAGCGGCTTGTCTGGTTAGTAGGCAAAATACCTATGTCACTTGTTCCTTTCTAAGCAAAATCGGCCTTTAGGCTTGACATACTCAGCTCGACGACTTCCACACGGCTACCGAACTTCACGACCGAGGAACTCAAGGCGGCGCTCAGGCGCTTCTCGAGTGCCGGCAATAGGGAATGGAGTTATGACGTTTTCCCATGCCCCATAGACCTATGCGAGATGCTTGTGGATATCACTATGCTACACAAGACACAGTCCGATGTGGTCAACCTAAGTCACGAGGTACTGGAGCAGGCTAACTGCATCATGGGCCGCCTGGATAAATGGAAATTCTCTCAAAACTGCTCTAGCCCACGTGAGCATATGGTTGAAGTGTGGCGACTTGGTATCATCACATATCTGAGACGACTTTTCCCGTCTGTCAATCACTTGGTCGATACGGCGACCCTGACGGGCCTGGTCTTTTATCACGCCGAGCTCATCCCACCAGCCACTTCCTGGAGCTACTCCTCACTATGGCCTATTTTCCAGGTTGGGGTGGTCCTAAGTTGTGGAGAGTCGGAAGACAAAGCATGGATAAGGAGGCAGTTGAAACTAGCCCTGGGGGCCGTCGGATGCCGTCATTTCAGCAATGCGCTGGAGACGCTAGAGTGTGTTTGGGACGGCCATGCCCAGCATAACTACCCTGCTGGCACATTCGGTCGCACTATTATGCTGGGATAGTTTAATTACAGCTAGAACTGGAGCCAGAAACATGAGAAAGGGCATTCCCTAAGCACATATACGAATGAGTTGTATGGTTGTCCAACCAACGCGCTTATTCCAAGTATCTGGCAACTACTGTTTCTATCTCATCACTAATCTCCTTCCGCACCGCCTCGGGCGCCCAGCACATATCAACAGCATTTCGGGTCAAAGTTACCATGTCGTGATCGCTGAAGCCGCACATTTTCTTGACAAGCAGCATGTCGTGCAGAATCCAGGTGTCTTCCATATACGCCGGGTCGTCACTTGCAATCGCAATCTGGATACCGGCGTCATACAACGTACGAATCCTGGGAAAGATCTCGTCGACAGGTTCATGGCGGAGATATCCCCATGGAGTTATCGTCATACCAACGCCGTTCTTCTTTATAAGCTGCATAAGTTCTGGGCTCTGAGCAGCATTCAGGCCATGATCAATGCGATGCGCACCAGAACCTCCCAGAACTGATGCAACTTGCCGAATATGCTCGTGCGTGTCCTTTTGGCCTACGTCGCAGTGTGCTGTGATGCGAAAGCCAGCCTGCTTAGCCATGGTGAATACCTCGGCGAATAGAGAAGGTGGACGGTTGTCCTCGTTGGAATCGAGACCGATACCGACGACCATGTCTCGATAGGGCAGGACGGCTTCATAGTGCTCCATGGCAGACTCTGGAGACAAATCACGCAGAAAGCACATGATCCAACTGGATTTAATCTGTTCATATGTTAGCATGTGTCCAAACTGATGGGACTCCGTCCACGTACGCCTAGAGTCTTCTCTGCTTCCTTCTGGGCCGCGCGAAACCCCCCCATCATAGTAGCCCAAGAGATGCCACGGCGCGTATGGCCCTGAGGGTCGAAGAAAGGCTCGCAATACCGAACGTTCATGGAGGCAACACGCTTGAAGTAGTGCATGGCCAGGTCAAAAAAGTCTTGTTCGGTAACCAGCACTTCGAAGCCGCCATAGTAGGCCTCAAAGAAGGTAAAACTCTCTTCGGCGTTATCAATGCCATGGCCAGGCCGAGGTTGAATGATATTGTAAGACTCCGTCAGCTGCTCCAGGTTGGTGTACACGGTTCCAGTCCGCTCAAGCTTCAGCGTCTGGCCGTTTCTTTGGGCGAGCTTCCATCTTAATGAGGGAGTCAATGTGCCTTCGATGTGGACATGCAATTCCACCTTGGGAAGCTCGAGCACAAATTTATCATTCGCATCCAGCAGCTCTCGCCGGAGGGCGAGACGTGCTTCGAGGGTAATGGCTTTCTCCATGGCAATGATTCGAGGATATTGAGGGTGCACTTGATCAGAGAACACAAGCTGTTTGGAGCCACCTTGTCTTTGGAGATAGGGAAGAATGAGTAGAGCAATGCCAAGCTATGAACTCATGGATGTGTTTGAATGATTTATGTATTGCTGTTCTTGCCAATTGTCTGTTCTGAGCCGGAAGACAACCCCTTTTTATGTATTTTTTTTTTCTGTTACTTGCCGGATATCGTAACGCTCACATGCCACTCACCCCTTTGTACGCAACTCAGAAGAATACGGCCGCGATTGGTTGTCAACCACAATGCAGTAACACCGAGATGCCGGATCTCCGTAATAAATGTAAGATCGCTGGATGCTTACCAAGGAGCTAATACAAAATAGGTTGCAATTTCAGTCGACCCCCGCGGCTAAGTTCATCCTGCAGCACATGATCATCCATGTAATACTATTTAGGCTGCCATGTGTTCTCCACCAACTAGTACAAATTTGGTTGCAGTTTCAGTCAAGGCCCAGCTACACGAGAAATTTGCCTAGTCTAAGGTCAGGTACCCATTATTATTAAGCACGCTAAAAGTGTCTATCTTGTGATCTAATTAGCTAGCTGTCACAACTGGCAAGAGTGAGGCCTGATCACAGTTAAAGGGATGGGGTAGGCTTGAGTTTATGAGTGTCGTCTACTATCAAGCTTTTATTATATGCAAATGCATTAAGTCCAAAGTGCACTAGCCTTAACCAATGAGTAAATTAAAATTTGATTTCATTTGAATGAGTTATGAATAGACGAAAACACGGATGGGATTTGATGAGGAAAGTCCTGAATAAGGGTTAATAAATTTAATAAAGATAGTTTTAGCTATTTATATACTATTTCTATTAATAATAATTATTATAATAATTCTTAAATAATTAAATTAAAGCTGCCTTTCAAAGGGAATCTATAATAATATACACATAACAAGACTAAATTTAGCTAGAAAAGTAACTGATTCAGATTGAATACTAGGAGAGCTTTAACTTGATAGCAATATGCGCGACTAAGTAGCCTTTGCCGAGGATGTGATTAAATTAGCATTGCACCAAAAATTTAGTCGATTTGGATCTTCCGTAGCTTGTGGTCGTAAACTTGGCTGATGTAGCTGGCATCATGTGAGGTCTCTGGTACTAATGTTTTGAGTTGCTTTAGCTCTTCGGACCAACAATAACCCGCATCCTGAAGGTTGACGTAGCCGAGTTGGTGTTCAGTTCTTAATGTAAAAAGATCTTCGAACTCGACAGGCTCTAGAATATTCAGATCATTGGCCAAGCGGATGACAGTACGGTGCCATTTCTCAACTTTATCTTCGTCATATCCTTTACACCAAGTATCAGGGAGCTTGCTCGCTGCCACCGAAATAATGCTCTCAAGTGGTTGTTGATCGATGACCCGAAACCAACGATTTGGGTGTCCAAAGATGCCAATGAAGCGCAGGCAAAAGACTGGATTGATGAGTTGAGTGGATAGCTTCTGTACGTCTGGGTCCAGGGCGGGCGTGTAGTACTGTGAATGTGAATAATAGTTCAAAAATCGCTGTAGCAAAAACGCCGTATTTGCCTCAAAGACGGGGCGGATTCTATCTCGACCAGAGAATGGCTGAGATGTAGGCACTAAGAGTAACCCCCGATCGTCTATAATGCCATTTGATCCCAGTCTAATAGGTGCAAACAGTTGCCAGGTGCCCATGGTTGAAGTTGCGGAAGAGAGCATCGACATCGACGCGATTACAGACACTACGTTGGCTGGAATCGGTCTCCGATTGGGTATAGTCAAGAAGTTTGACACCGCCGTTGTGCGAAGGGCAAATGGTTGTCCACCTTGCATGAACACGCTGGTGCCGATGGCGCCTGCATCAGCGCCGCGGGAAATCAGGTGTCGCACAAACTTCAGAGGTAGATGATCCAACTGATTGTCCCAATTTAGGTCTCTCAGCACTTCAGTAGCCAGTGAGCCATCTGCCTCTTCTATGAAGGGCGTGGCAGCATCAGAGAGCATTGGCCACTCTGCCACATGACTCAGGAATGTAGGTCGCGGCAACGTCCTAGGTCCAACTTGAGCAAGTATGTCTTCTTCGTAGAAGTATTTGGTCATGCTTAGTAGCTCGCGAACTGTGTTGATACAGTCTTCATTGCCATTCTGCAATTGACACATTGATTCCAGCACGATTAAAACGTGAAAAATGTCGTATGGATCTCCAACCCTCTGAGTCACACGCGACCTGCACAGCAAGCATTTTATTATGCCAATAAACATATCCGTTTTTGACAAGTTTCCAAAACCAAGAATCTTCTTACCTGCTTCTGTGCCAACTAAGAAGTCATGTGCAGTGCGGTGTACAAAGCAAACCTCTTTGAACATAGACTGAAGCTCATTAATTTTTAATGCGCCGCCGTACTTTGTTGTTGATGCCCGTGTCTCTAGCAGGCCGCCGCATCGCGTGAGAACCTCGTTTTCCATTCGCTCATTCAAGTCTATTATCACTTCATCGTCTGTTTCATTCAAAAGGTTCATCATCCTTTGCTGCATTTCTGAGTCGGCAAAACATCCAAGATCCAATAATGCTGGTGTTTCAAAATCAAAGCCGGCGTCGAATTCTTGCGCCTTGTCGTTCAATTCTTGCCATGCAATAACAAATTCAAAAAACATGGCTGCTTCCTGTCGATAATCATCTAGATCATCATTCATTCTAGCCCACATATCAGCATAAAAAGCCTCAAGATCGTCTGGAAGCTGGTGCAGTCGCAAAATCAACAATTCTTCCGAGTCCTTGTTTTGAATACCTCTCTGGACGCTTCTCATTGCCAAGGCTAACCACAAAAAAACACCATCCGCTTTTTCGACAAGTTTGGAACTGATAATAGCTAGAGTTTCAGCTGAAATTTTTCCATTCTTTTCAAATTTGCCGAATTTCTTTTGTATGTGTATTTGCATGTCCAATTTCGTTAGTTTGTCAAGTTTAAGATGAGGTATCCCAGCAAGTTCCTCTCGTAATCGAGGCTCTGCCCGACTGGCAACACATAGCTTGACTTGATTAAACCGAACAAGCTTCTGTATTCTTTCAATAAGGCCTTCTTGCCCATCATCACCACAATATTCGTCTAGGCCATCGATAAAAATACATAATGGTCGGTTGGTTTGGTGTTTCAAGATGAACAATAAGACACATTCGAGTTCATTACTCGACCAGTCGTTAACATATTCTTTCTTTTTCGTAAATGGAAGCTTGCTCAAAATGCGATCGGCAAGCACATGATCGTCGTTAATTAGCTGGTGGGTCAGAGAGCAGTATAAGCCGCGGCTATCCTTTTCCAATATTGCACCAACCTTCCAAAAAAAGTGCGACAATATTTTAGTTTTCGGGAACCATCCATTTAAGACTCTTTGTGAGTCCTTATGGTTGATGATGTACTTGATGAGAGTACTTTTTCCTGAGCCTGGTTTTCCTTGAATCCAGAACAAGGAGTCATCTGATCCAAGCCAATTTATGAAATCTTGCCAAACGACATCAACCTGCTTAAGCTCTTCAATCTGCCACGTAGAATACGTTGTTTCTATAGGCTCATAATATTGCAGAGATTCCATGTCTTCCATATAGTCAGAGCCTTCGCTGACTTCGGGATCTGCGTCCTTGATTGCATTATCATATGATTTGAATACTCTTTCAAATGTCACATCTTTTGGGTCCACGATTCCATTTCGTCGTTTATTCATTTCGGGGAATTTCAAACTCTTCAATAGACAGTCGTAATTTACTTGGGTTGCTACTTTTGGTATTAATACCACACGGACTCTTCAATGCTGACAGACAAATAAATGAAAGGTGTGTTCTTATATTGACATTATGCTAAGTACTGCCAATATTAACATCAATTTGAGACTCACCCAAACTAGACATGGCCGCATTTGGACATTTCAGTGCCTCAAGACGTTGCTCGTCAACTCGTTCCTCGATAGCTTCTGTATATAGCCACTGAAAGTTGTTTTTTACAAACTCATAAACGTCTTCATCGTGTTCAATACTTGGATTAAACTTGCAAATGTCGCTATGATTTGCTTCCAAACCAATAATTGTTTCGCGATGTCCAGGAAGACCAAACGTGGCTGATTCTTCTGTAACAATCTGATAGTACGAGTTAGACATGATGAGACCATCGGAACAGAAAACTTGCAGTGCTGTATTTCTCCCAAAAGGACACGATCCTATAGTTTTCCAATTGGTGTCGGAATGATTCCTTGAGTAAATCGCCGAATAGTGAACCGGGAATAAGTGCCTCGACAATGGAATCGTTCTGCTTAAATCCCAAATTTCTCGCAATTTTTGCTGCAGCATATCCGAGCTTGACCATGGGATCGCGTCGATTTCCCCCTTCGTGCGGTGTCCCAAAGAAGACAAGACCTTTCCTGAACAATATTAGGTATGAAACAGAGGACATCGGGGAACTCGTGATTTGTCTTACACTGAATCTTTGATACATCCATAATGCAGATTGTTATGGGCATTAACAAGAGCCTGTTTGATCAATAGTCCACCGAGACTATGACCCACTAGGATTAGTGGCCGATGGGGATCCTATATGTATTTATTAGTTGCTGTATTCTACGCTCATGATGGTTTTTTCCACTTGCCTCGGTTCTCTTACCCCGTAAGCAATCCAGAAATTCGTTTCCTGCACCCCAAAAGCTGTCATGTTGTCCAGAAAAAACACGTGAATCGTATTGGTAGAGAAATATCCTGGCCTCGGGGAGAGATTTAGGCAGCATATCTTTTAGCCATAGGCTGCCCGTTTCCCCACTTGGCTTTCTCCAAGTATCCCATGCATGTTGTTTTACATCTTTGCTTTTGGGGTTAAGACCATGTACTGCTACGATACTAGAATGGCCCATGAGAAGACTGCTGGTGATGAACAGGATAAAGGATACTCACTCAACCTTTGGGATCAGCCCACCATCTACCAGTTCACGGAGCGCCGGCTATTCGATATGAAACATCAGCTCTGGATTTATTGCATCGTTGCAGTCAGAATTTGTGTTAATATACCATGTTTTACTTGTGTTGTGCTGGTATCGAGTTGGAGTATAACGCGTCCCTGAGATTGCGCAGGTGGCCAGCTTATCCACAGATGATGCAGGAAGGAAAGATATTCAAGGGACGGAAATCCCGCACGATGCTATGGAAATCCCACCATTCCATCAGCTGACACAACCAACATCTGGTGGCTGGTTCAGGCTCGCGGGCACCATCAAGGATTAGCGGATGAAGAAGCTGTTCCAACAAATCCGCTTCCGAGATAGCTGACTCCTAAGAATAAAGAAACTTTAACTAGCCCAAAATACATTTGAGACTGCATTCTATCTAGCCTCCGTAGAAAGAAATATTTCTCAACCTTTGTAAGACCCCGCCGATATAGCTTTGTTTATCCGAGTACGGGATGGAATATGATCACGATGAGGTCGTTGTCCGTATGGAACTGAGACATGTGGCGCCACGCCTCTTCTGCTAGGATAGGATAGGATAAGGCTGGACCAACTTTTCTGAAAGTTACGTGTCACTTTAAACCAATCGAAACTCCTTCCACTCAATCGGCATGCTTCCGACACCAGAGGTCACAGTCTACCGAAATGTGGGCTGGGCGACTTGACACTCGATTTAGCTCACAGTACTCAACGAAGAAAGTCCTAGGTTAGCTATCAGACCCTCTAGGCCAAATAAAAGACTTGAACCAAGCGCCGAAGTTGATTAGATGTCCCTTTAAACTGGAACTAGCCACCAAGATGTTTGTGGTTCAGCTGTTGAGTGGGATTTCCGCAGCGTAGTGAGGTGCTTTTGTTCGCCCTCTGAAATGGATTTGATACCGTTTGGAGAGTTTGCGCTTCTACTATCTATTAGTGGTGCAGGAAATATAGCATAGATTCTGGCCGTAAATTAGCAATGTGGTCACATCCCAGCACTAACATTGGAAGTACGGAGTTTAGCTACTTCTCCGTATGCAGAGCACGGTGTAAACTCAGTCTATAGAGCCCGAAATACGCTAATTTTCCGATTGTGTCCTAGTGGCTGGAATTCCTTGCAATTGCCTATTCGAGAAATGCTGCGACTTGACGCAGGCGAACACTGTCTCTTAGCCACACAAGTCTATGGACTGGAGCTAATCGAGACATTACTGTGACAAAATGTTGATATGAAATTCATTTTCGGTAATATTTTTTTTTTTGATTTAAAAGAAGGCATACGCGATTTCGAGATCGACTTAATTAGACCATAACGAGTGTATCTCTACACTGAGAGTAATGCCCTGTCACATGTAATACCTTCAGACGTGGCTGCTTACGTTGGATTCAGCTTGATGCATGTCTAGCTCCAGAAACACGAATACAACCAATAGATGATGGTCAATATCATCATTCTTAAGCAAACTACTGACATGGTTGGCAGTCTTGATTTTGCTGCCCTCGGGACTGGTGTCGCCCCTTACCCATGAACAGGCTCTTTTCTCCTGGTATTTTCTTCGCGTTAGTCAAATGACGGGCCGTAGTCATATTTGGCGCAGGTGACACGGGGTTCTACCGTGTGTTTCCTGGTATGAACAGCTAGTTCTCTCCGATCTAACCCATGCATTCAAATTTGAAACCTCCAGCACTTGCAAAGACTCCAATACCTATATTAGCAAACCCTGCCGCCTCACCGAGGGTCAGCGTTGAAGCATGAGTAAACGATTATGGCACAATGACCAATTTTGTAAGATAGCGGCTTTTGTGTTGTAGTCATAGAGAACTAAAGCTAAAGAGGCCGGGGAATTAATTGCTCGTGGAAACTTCATCGCAAGAGTACAGGCTGCCGGTCTGCTATTTATTTTGGCAATAATCATTGTGGTGCTCCTTGGGCGACCAAGTCAGAGCTGCCTCTCAAATGGGGTAAAATACACAACAATATACACAATTATTCGATGATAAAACTTCACACGTATGATTTCAACTCGTTCACAAAACAAGCAAGCTGCTGTTTAAAGTCGGATCGTGCCGCCGTTATTGCGTGATACTTGCAATTCAAAGTGGGGCCGTTCGGCCGAACTACGAGAGCTGTTTCGATGAATACCTAGACTAGTCTCTCTTTCATGTTCATCTAGTGCATTCATTCGTAATGCACCTTTGCTAATCTTAATGGGTTTAATGTCCGTTACTTTAGGTTTTATTTCATTATAAAATAATAAAACGCATCCCCAAGTACTTCAGAAGTGACATGTTGTTTAATGCCAATTCAGGTGATACATGTCAGATTCCTGGTCAGTATTGCAGCAGATTAACCATCGCACTTATAAGCATGGCAGCGCCCATATCTCATCACATACGACCATAGCTCTTAGAAAATACGGGATCCCGTCCGCTCTCCCATAGTCAAGCTGAGAAGCGGTGAATTAGTACTCGGGTCGGTGACGACCGGGGAATCCTCGCTGTTGTATGTTTTTTTTTGGGTCTACAAGTGTTGCCTATGTTTCTTTTTGGGGGCCGTTTGACGCGAAAAAAATGCTTTGTTTACCATGAAGTGGCATCCGAAATTCATTTTAATCCAGTTAATTAAAGGATAAAACATAAGCGTCCGACTCCAGTATCCCGCTCGCTGGTGAGCTCCGTAAACTAACTAAAGATCGAGATCGCGGCCTTTATTTCGGTCCCCATATCTTGACCGTGGCCCCCCTTTGCCCTGCTATTCAAAATCCATCAACAAATTGAAGTTATACATCGCAGCAATCACTATGACATTCGCCTGACTTCCGGGGTAACCATGTCAAGCTCTGTACCTATCGAATATTCTCTAGAGTTGTTCTGAACCAACAAAGATGAATCGGATAGTGGATAGATTGATTTTTCATTATCCGTTTCAGTGACATTCTTCTCAATCGTGTAGCGTGTGTCGATTCTTTGCTGAAGGCCACGTTGGTCTATGTATTCAAGTTAGGTTCATTTTTTTTTGAAGTGGTAGGCGTGAATTTACCAATGAGAAGTGAAAGAAACTTTGAAATAGCAGGTAACCATACTGCCAGGGCTACTAATTGCCCAAATGACCACTCCGAAATATTAATAGCACTTTTCTCGTTGTTCTTTTCGTCTTTCAGTACTTTGAGAAAAGCTGTAAACTCTACAAGTCCAAAAATGCACATGGTAAAAGCCACCACCTCGACCGTAACCCATAGACATTGCAAGATAACCATAGTAATTCTTTTCGAGAATACTGACTCAACGGTTTGCGATAGATGAGATTTGTCATATTTAGGAGTGATTATTCTATATCCGGTTTTGCGTGAGTTTTTCGTGCGAGCGATGTAAATCAGCCAGTCCAAGATGAGAAATGCAGTGAGGATATATACCGGCTGTTGGTTCCTGGAATTGAAGCTTAAATACAGTTGTGGATCCTCAGGTTTCTTTATTGATAGTTTGCTGGGACCAGGGTCTTCAGAGTAGGAAATGAAAGGAAGGCAAAAGGTCCTCGGTCCTAGATTACCACCACACTCAGAAAGGCTTGCCGTTTCGCGGAGACGTTCCAATAGGGATTCACCCTCTGGCCGCCTATATGCTTCTATAATAGCAACTAGGATGGAATTGATGGTAATGAAAAGCAATGTATACCACCAACGACGACCACATCGATGAAGGATAATTTGAATAAGTAGCAAAGGATATGACCCTGCAGTTACCATTCCTTTGAGAATAACACTATTGGTAAGCCAAGATGATAAAGTTTGTATATTTCCAAGACCGGTCCCTGGCCTCCCCGTGAAGGTGGCAATAGTTGCGCCGGCAATGGTAACAAGAAGAAGGGCTTGCGTCTCCTGAACGTCAACAATGGATGATGAGATGGCCTCGGGGAAACGACCCATTGAGACATATTGCTGCCAGTTTAATGCCCTTTTGCTTGCCACTTTATTACCGGAAAATGGGACAGTAAATGCCCATGTAGCATTGTAAACCCATGCCGTAATAATCTTGTAGGAGAAGGCGAAGAAGAAAACTAGGCCAAACTGGATGAAATATGCGAGAACAATCTAGGTGCCAACAAGTTAGCGTCCGTTTAAATTGCTATACCATGGCTCCGGCCCATTTTTTCACTCCTGCTCAAAAAAGAATGGGAAAGAAGGAAGGAAAGACCTACCCCAGGGCCTGCAATATCAAAGTCGATTCCAGGATCTGAAGTTGAACAATAATTCCTGGCCATCACGTCACCCAGACTTTCAACCAGAGAAAAGTAGCCAGTTGCGTTGTCCTGTATCTTCATAAATTCGTCTGGGCAGTCGCCAAATCTCGAGTCAATACAAGACTGCATCGCACAGCCAAAATAGCTTTCAAGGACTTTGCTGCCTGAGTCAAACTCCTTCACTGAGCCAAAATGAAATATATCGTTCGCATTGTTCTCGCTCTCAGTATCAACCCACTCCTCTGACTCTAGAACCATTGCCGATGCTGCCACCAGGGTCATGCAATTCCAAAGAGTGTCATAAGAATTGAACATGACCGTGGGATTGCTGCATGCTTTCGTGCAGTTAATCTCACCGTTGGCAACTTTGCATCCTCCTTCGACGAGCATGATCATGCCATAGGACTCCGTGACCAAAGGGATAGACACTAAGTGCGATACTTGCCAGGCTATCCATTCTCTGGGAATGCTGTACTGTTGAAAATTGGTATCAACTAAGAGACTCTGGAAATAGGATCTGTCAATCACGTCAATACGAGTGCCGTTGATCATTGCTGTAGCAAAGAATGATAAGATGAAATATAATTTTAGTAGAGCATTTAGGTGTTTCAGAAATCTACTTTAATTAGATAAAATTGACTACAAGCTGTGGGTTTTATTCTTTGAAGTATTACTCGCAGCTATATTTAGATATAATGCTGAAGAATATGCAGATGAGTCAGATGTAGCATTGACATGTGATGACGAAGTCCCTCAGATAACGGACTAGTAATGAAAATGCTGCACAAGGTAGTGGTGTCCATCGTAGCCTGATTTAATGCTGATGGATTCAGATTGTCAATCAAAATTTGGGGGCCACAAATTAAGCTAATACAGAAGCTTCACATGCCACTAAACCAGGGCTGATTCGTACACCAAACCAAGAAATGGGGTGGTAAGCAGCCACGACGTCGTCATGCCACCAGGGCCCAATCAAATCCAGAACTAATTAATTGGCCGAGGTTTACATTACGACGTAGCACATGTTCGCTGACATGAGCAGAATGGTATGCTGAGTAAGGAAGTTGGGCAATGGAATCTCACAAGTCCACACCATCGTAGACAAGGACGAAGCTGTGGAGGGAATTTTAGGGATCTTGTAGCCGCCTGGAATCCCGCCCATGATGTCTCATTGTGGTGAACGTTTCCCATAAAGAATACTCCAAGGACAATCAGTTACAGTAATTCAGCTCAAGGGCATGTCTATTTTAAATTAGACAGACTGGACAATCTCAAAGGCTTTAGCCAAGATGCTAATTACTACCTTTGATGGCTCCAAATGTATCCTCTCTTTGGACGCTTGCTCAACAATTTCAGGAGGACGTTGCCGAAAATTCCACAGTGGAGGGTTGATGAAACAGGGAGCTTACAAGATATAAATCAATCATCTCTAAGCGGAGAGGACTCCTATTATAGCAGGTGGCGTGTTTGGGGATTTTGTCATGCAAGAGCAGATGGGAGAGCAGAAGTGGGACGGGTCCCCAGATTGAACTCGATCCTTCAGAAAGTGCAAAATTTCACTATTGCAATACAGTACAGCATAGTAAACTAGATTCCAAAAATTGTGGTCCGCCACGTTCAATGACTGAATTGACAGGCGTAAAACAGAGAGGTGGTTGTAACTGAGTGCTTGCGTTGCTGCTTTTGCGCCATTGGCACGCCTACTGTCTAGGACTGAAGCTTCTGTACTCACGAGCGAAAATACATGTTTTGGGTTGCGCATCGATGAAACTCTTATGAGTCATTGATATTTTGAGAAAGAGAGAATAGCAGTGGTATATAGACTGGGCTGAAGCCATCTGGGTCCGCAAGCAGATTCTAAGAACGAGCTGAGAATTTGATGTCACTGCACTCTTTATTATGCGTCATCCTCAATGATAAGCCATCATCAAACAGATTACAAAGCTGGAAGACAGTTGATTATGCCCACCCGGCTCACACAGTTAGAATAAGCCTTTAAGGACATTCCAAATTGGTAGTCCTATCGAACTCCAAAGCAAGAGCTTTGATCTAGGGATGGAATTTAGCCGACATCGTTGGAGGGTAAAAAGCTGGGATGGCAACTCAGTTGACATACCTCTTCGAGTTTAGAAACAGAGTAATCAATATTCTTCTCGATCCATGACTTGCGCAGTCTGAAACCATTCGCATCCACCCCTGTCCGTATGGCTCCAAGCTTGTCCAAAAGAGTTCCATAATTGGAGTTTTGGGACTTGAACAGCCCATGCAACTCTTGGGCGGCAGCAAGAGCGTTGGCCATTTGCGGAGCCAAAATCCGAATTTGTATCGTCAATGCTGTTATCATGCTGATGTATCTCCTCAGACTTTTTTGCTCCTTGGTATGGCTTTTCTCCAGTTCCATTATCTTATTGTAATTGTTCTCAGCCTTTTCACTGTGGAAGAGATCCCATAACACACCGAGCAAATCCCCTTCTTGACCAGCGCCTGGATTGGCCTTGTGCCGGTCCTGTGGGTTTTCTGAGTCAGCCAACTTTTAGATTCAGAAGGTTGGGACAATTTACCATCTTTTCTCTTTCTTTTGCTGCATCTTCAATATCTTTCTGAATTTCTTGCTGAAGACGTTCAACCTCTGCGTCCAAAAGTTTCTTGAATGGCTTAACATCTGCGCCATTGCGATCGGTCATTTTTTGTTTCGTTACGCGGTCAATGACAGGTCCATCGCAGAACTGCTGTTGAAGAAATTTGGCATTCTTCTCGTCCTCAGTCGTATTGTTCACAAACTGAGACAATTATATCAGTGGTTTGCCCTTGTTGAACCCAAGGCAAAAAGATTTGATTGCATCCCGCGGTCCTCATATCGGAGACGAAAAATAAATGCCGTAAACTTACCGAGGTTAGTTTCGCCACAATGTCAGAAACTTTGCCCTGCTTGTTTTCCGCCGTGTCCTTCAACTGCTTTATAACCATTCTCGCCCCTTCGAGAGCTTCCTCAAACCTGGCGTCCTTGGGATTGTTTAGGTAATATGGATCGAGGAGGACGGATATTTGCGCTTTGAAATTAGTATCCGCTTCGCGCTTTAACAGCAGTATGGCCTCCTCAGCATATTGGATGGATTCTTGTCCCGATAACGCTATTCAGCCTTTGTTAGGGTCTGAAAAGAACGGAAGCAAAAGCCACACGTCACTCACTCAGCAATCCAAGTCCGTCGTCGGAGAAATCCTTGCAGTGCTTAGCAATAGCAACCACGATATCTCGCGTATACTATCTTGAAGTGAGTTTTGCGAAAACATCATGTCATAGAATGCACCTACTTCGTGAATGCCCGGATCAATGTCTTCCAATACTTTGGCCCCCACTTTTGGATACGAGGTCTCGAATTCTTTGTCCGATTTCGGAAATTGAATCCCCCCTTTGATGTACAACCGGATATCTGTGACTTATTGAGTGAACTATCCATTTGGAGCTCAGATTGCGGGCATACCGTAATATCCCTGGGTCTTGAGAATGAAATGGGGCGACCCCTTAGCGTCATCTTTCAAGAACGAATTTGGACCTTTAACCAGAACTTCTGTGAGGGACTCCTTGATGACCTTGTCGTCATCATTGACAGGCTGCCACTCATCCACACTCGGATTCATTTTGGTGTGTAGTGGATATTGTTTCAATCTTAAGTTCGGATTTATGAAAGAAAAAATCGATGGACAAAGTTATTCTTGCTGGAAGCTAAAGATGTGATTTGAGCGACGGAAATGTTGCGCTGCATATATACATTAATGTAGTGGCAGTACGTCAATGTATGGCACCTTACAATTCTCCCAGTGGTTTGGAAGTATTCATTGCGCAACGGGAACGGACAAGCTCAATTCAGGTGGCCAAGCATTGTGTCCTTGAATATTATTATTACTCCCTCTACCCAAGCTCCACCTCTACTTCGCTATGACGTGAATGTTACATCATTCCCATGAGCGATATTTCTCAATCACATTGTGCTGGAGCCAATCGCTCTTGTTGTAACGCAAGATTGTGAAAATGCGCTTCGTATGTGGATTACCACAGACGTAGTGGGCCGCCTTGTCATTTAGTGCGACGGTACATCTTGTCGGGCCTCATTTCAATTAGCTGCAGCTTCTCAGACTTAGTGCGCCATATCGTCCCTCCGTGTATTGCCACGTCTTCTCGGGCCCCATTTTCATTAGCCGGAGAATGCCGTGGTCTGATATTTCTATTGATATAATGCGGAGACAATAACTAAAATCGCTACGGTCTTGGTAAATCTGTTTTTGCTTTGCCGTTAGAGTTGCGTCATTATCAATTTATCGGGTATCCCTTACAGGGTGTGGTCAGAAGCGGCGTATGCATCTGGATTTAATCACACGTTTTTAATTGATTCTTTCCTTGTGATTAAGTCTGAGTGCTGTTCGAATAACTCTCCAAGATTTTAAACTACTTTCATTATGCCTGATAGTCCAAAGCCCGCTTCTGGAACCTCCGAAGGGGATTCTCAACTCTTTTGGCCAAAGTTCCAGATCAATATCAGTGGTAAAGATTCGGCCCCATTTCCATCTTTTCCGAGTACGGACCTAAGTGAGGGAAATGCCGATAAGATTTTACTCTCTGCCATTCGGGATCATGCGGGAATGTAAGTCGACATGCGGTCTGATTTATCAACGATGCAAGATAATATATTCCCAACTGTACTAATTGCACAAAAACGCAGCTCCCCGAAGCTTAAATTTACCACCGATGACAAGAGTTTTGTCAATGATAAAACCACACTTGCCTACTATCTGGCATTAGCAGGTGAAGTACGGACCTCGTAAGAACAGTCATCTGAGCCACATTTACTCAGACTCAACAATAGACAAAGGTGAAAGGGAGCAAACAAGCACAGGAATCAGATGGAACTATTTTCACCGTCAATCTCAAGTTACTTCCGGCAAATCCTGAGAGTGAATCGGCCAAGAACGTTGTGCCCGATAAGGCACTGCAAGACGATATCAAAGGTGTGCTGGAAAGCATTGACAACAAAGATGGTGTGAAAATTGGTGATGTGGATGCGCTATCGAAGAGACTAGGGAAGCTAAGTGCTAATTCAATGAGTTTTGCAACCAGCATTGGGTGAGGCTTTGCATCCTTCTACAATTTATTACTGCCAGTCTGGCTAATGTTCAGCCTCTCGCTAGTTCCAACAAGATCAGCGACGCACACAATCTTACCGAAGTCCAATGGGCTCGTATCTTGTTGAACAATCGTGCTCTACATGGATACTATTTTCATGAAGATAAAGGTGTCATGCGAAAAGCTCGCAAAAGAGGTAAACCGTTTGGTAAACCGTGCCGACAAGTCTGGTTTGTTAACCTGCTGCAGCATTTAAACTTGCATCTCCCAAACCAAAAGGTGACGGCACAGCCACAAACGTAAGAATGGTCACTTTATAATACTTGATCGTCGTTTACAGTTTTATTTTTAGAATCCTCTACCCCCGATTCCACCTTTCTATGTTCACGACGAGGCAGATGTTGAGGTAACAGAGACACGACACGCGTTTCAGAATGATCTGGCAACTCAGGGATTTAGTGCTACTTTTGTGAAAGCTGCTTCGTGAGTCTTGTGGCTACTTTATGTGATGATAATAAGAGAACAGAGGTTTCCTAATATTTATTCCGATATAGGGGCATTGGAGGAAATGAAAAATTAGCGACTAGCGGATCTGTCTCTAAAGCATCGGAGGAAGAGCATTCGAATGCTTCAAAGAATAGTAAGACAACCACGTTTGAGAACCTGGTTGTTTCTTACAAAGTATTTCTTAACCTTGGACAGATTTCCAGGAAATTTAACTAACAATGATTGGTAGTTTCCCCGAGCCGTCATCGACCTAGATGCGGACTGCTTAGAGCTCACCCCTGAATGCATTAAGCAGGCGCAGGACATCAAAACACCGCAAGATGTGCAGCAATTCTATCACGATTACGGTCAGTCACTTCATGTTCATGATATATCAAGTATTAAGCGGACAAGGAAGAAAGGAACCGAGTTGCTGAATGTAGACTCTAGGAAACGTATTCGCGGCAAAACTTACTTTGGGTGGGGAGCTGTATAGTACCCGGAGCTTGACCGAGGTTGAAAGGACGAACCTAGGAGCTACTAAAGATAGTGTGAAATCTGCCGCAGGCTTCAGCATCTCGAGCTCATATATCAGTGGAGGCATTAGCGGCGGCTCTAAGGAATCAAACAATAGTAGTTGGACAGAGCAACAGCTGCGTCAAAGTCTGCGGCTTGCATGGCACGCAAGGGGCGGCAATACCCTTCTATGCTCCAAGTATGTTCACTGCGTACCTTGTACCGCCTTTCCAAATCATCCCATTTCTAACCTTGGCTTCCATAGTCCACCCGAGTGGGCCCCAACCGTGGGGGACCACAACCTCTGGCGCATCATGAATGTAGGTGTTTCTCGCGGTTTGAGAATAACAATGTTTCTCATGAATCAAAGCTAATAAATTTCGGGTATACTTACAGCAAGAGTGTGTGGTGGATATGACAAAATTTATCCAGAAAATCGACATTAGCGTCGCTCAACGTCTAGCATCACCTGACATGAAGGAAGAGCCCGGCGATGATGACGAGGACAAGATACGAGATCTTCTGCGCCAGGTATTCGACTTAAAAGATGGTGCTTCTTTGGGACGTGAAGGACGGGTTATCAAAGACTTCTTTGAGAGCGACGACTTTGACGTGAAGGAGTATAATGATGCTTTGGATGTGGATGAAGCGGATAGTAAGTGGACAAAGAAAAAGAACTGGAAAGAGATGAGTCTAGAAGAAAAGTGTCACGTTGGCTTCATTGCATGGAAAAAGGGGATTGTCAAATTCAATTGAGGTGAGTGCCAGGGACAAATGAATGTTGACTTCTGCTCTCATGACGTCCGTACCAGAAGACCTGAGTACCAGCAGATCTAAGGAAATAGATAGATACTATCATTGTTGCCCTCACCTACGTTGTGCGGTTGTGTCAAGCACATAGAATCATGAACCAGTCAACTGCAGCTCACGTGAATTGCATCGCATCCGCAGACTTTGCAAGTTAGCTGTTGCGACAAATTCCTTTCTGCAATTTCCTAGTCTATCACAAAGTGCTTGGTTCGTCGTGTTAATCCAAATCTCCGTGACCATCCCGATCCCAACTCACAAAGCAGCATTCATGAGGTATACCCTATTGAGAACTGGGGTAGGTGAAAAAAAAAGAAAAAGGAATATATTAGGACTGAACTTCTATCGTAGTAGAGTTATACAGAGTTGAATACGCCATCCACTGCCTTCCTACTGAACCCTATGAGACAAAGTCAATGCTATGGCTCTAAAATATTCTTCAAGAGCAACACATAGACTATAGATACCTCTTCTCTCATGGAGGTGCCGGCAGAGATTTCGCACCAATGGCCGGGCACACTGACATGTTGAAACATTTTGCCTGGGCAGAAACCACACACTTGAGGAGCGTCGTATCAAACTCAAAGTTTCCATCACACAAAGGCGGGTCTTCGGCGACACAATCTTGTCCATCTGGCTTGAGCTTGGAACCACACTTGGGGGGATCTTTGCTGACACACTTGCCCAACGTCCTATCCAACGGAGCTTCCGGGGGGCATTTCGGGTCTGCGATGACGACACAACTGCCTCCCACCAGCTTTGAGCCTTCCGGACAGCCAGGATCCTCGTCGCCATCGCAGTTCCCAGTCATCTTGTTGAGAGTGTAACCCGTGGGGCACTCGGGCTTTTGATCCACGGACTTGCACTTGTTCCCGATCATTTCCGTTCCAGGTTGACACTTGGGAGGACCAGCCACACACTGCATCGTCACCTTGTTAAATTCCATGCCACTTCCACACTTTGGGTCCTCATCCGAGACACACTGCGTCCCAACCAGATGGTGCTTGGGGGGACATTGGAGGGGGCCTGGCACACCACACTTCCCATCAGCGTATACCAGATCGTCAGTGCACTTGGGATGGCCTGGCAATTCACACTGCCCATTCGTCATCTTAAAGTCGCCGTCGCATGTGGCGGGCTTCTCGGAGACACAGTTTCCATCGAGGATTTTATCACCTGGATTGCAGGAAGGCGGGACGACGTGATAACAGCTGCCCTTGAGTAGATACGTGGGCTCCTCGCACACAGGAATCGAGGGAGCCACGCAGCGGCCGTTTTCCAACTTGTAGTTTTCGGGACAAATTGGGGGTAAAGGAGCCACACATTTGCCCTTTTCTACGAAGTAACCCTGAGGACATCCTGGAGGGGGGCCAACACATTCCCCGTGCCAAGGGTTGCCGCCGCCTGGACAGGTGGGCTTTTCCTTTAGCACGCACATGCCGTCCTTGAGTTCGGCATTGTCAGGACATTTGACCTTACCGGGAATGATGCATTGTCCATCCCTGGGCGTTCCCTTTTCGCAAACCTTCTCGACAGTCTCGACGCACTTCTTGGTTTTGGAGTCGAACTTCTTGTTCCCTTCGCAGGGGCTCACGGGAGGGTAATTACACCAGCCGTTGCTCAACTCGCTGCCGGCTGGGCATTTGCCATCATTGGGCCCGTGTCGACACTGCTTGTTGCGGTAGTCCATTTTCTCATGGCAGCACCCCCAGGTCTTGCTCACGTCGTCGTGCATGAGCTTTCTACCCTTCTCGCAGAGGGCAGGGCTCGATTTCTTGCAGATTTGGTTTTCCCTGTCGAGTTTATAACCCTCCTTACAGACCATCTCCTTGACACATTTGCCATTCTTCAGCTTGCCCTCAGTGCATACCGGCTCCCCTTCCTTTACGCATTGGTTGCCGACAACCTTTGCGTCAGAGGTGCCACAGGTAGCTGGCACCTCATGACGGCAGATGCCGTTCTTGAATTCGAACCCGTCTTTACATTTTGGGTCGCCACCAACGCAGTTACCGTGCTTGTCGGGTTTGGTGTCTGTTGGGCATATGGGGCCATCTTTTTTGTGAGAGATGCAGTCGCCCTGATCGTAAACAAGATTATTCGGACATGTAGGCGGCTGGTTAGACTTGCACCTGCTGCCGACTAATTCAAATGTAGGCTCGCATTCCGGTGGAAATTCGGTGCGGCAATGGCCGTCCACAAACTTGTAGTCGCTGTTCGGGCATTTTGGCTCACCCTGCCCAACGCAACGACCATTTTCGAACTTGGTGTTTGATGGGCACTGCGGGCCGTTTGGATCAATACAACGCCGGCCGTCGAATTCCAAGTCTTTGGGGCATTCGGGGTCTGTGATACAGAGACCCTCCGCGCCGAGCCTGGATCCCTCGGGACACACTGATGAATCTGGGTAGACACATCCTTTGCCGTCGTTGATGGTTCCAGGAGGGCAGCAACGGCCGTTGCCTGTGCTATCCGGAGCAAATACAAGATCATCGAGGTGAATCCATCTGAATCCGCGAGCAATCATAAGATCTGTGATGTTGTCACCGGGCTCATATCTTGTTATCGAAGAGTCAACAGCACGTGCAGCATTGTACCGCATCATCTGGTTGTGTTGGATCGAGTCATAGGCAGTGGCGCCGAGTGCAAGACTCGACACGAGGAAAGTCTTCCACAACCGCCCCATGTTGAAAAGATAAAAGCAGGGTGAAGCCAGTCTCCGGGTGGTAGTTGAAGTAGCGAGAGAAAACTTGGATTGGGTAACAAAGTTTCAAAGGCGAACGCGGCCCTCTTTATATAGTCAACCACGCACCAACCCCAATTCCGACTTAAATATATCAAACTATGCAAACATGCACTCTTTTTTCCCCCGTCCAATTCTCTAGCCAATTCTCACCGGCTTTTTCAGCAGCGCCACTCTCGGGGTCAATTGTTACTATCACATTCCAGGCCATGTCTCCGAGATGGCTTCGTCCATAGCTTGGTCGATAGCCATCAGCTCTCTCTCCAGTTCCAGCCACCATTTCATTTCCCGACTATGAAGGGATGTTTATGCCCCCCATTGGAGTTCCAAGACACGAAATACTCAATAGTGACAAGCCACTCCTGCAAGCCACTCGTCGCTCGAGGCTGGTTCCTGCGTGTTAGTCCATGGCTGTGGTGGTCTGAAGCCATAGCCGTGACTGGGGCCACTCAAAGGGCTAATGACGAATCATGAGTTTCGCTTGTTCTCTCCCCTGAGACGGTGCGGGCCGCACCCTGTCTCTGTCTAATCCAACTATAGACTAGGGGTCTCTCACTTTCATGCACTCCTCGCCTGATTATTTTTCAGCCAGCCAAAAGGCCGTCCGTGCGTTCCCCAATGGTTCGAGGTCTTCTTTGGCTGAGCTGAAAATCCCCATTCGCACCTTTCAGCACTCTCATCACACACTTTGTTTCAGCCACTGACTTCCAAGTGACACCGCGACATGCGAGTTCGGCCACGGTGAGCTGTGGAAGTAAAGCATGGCCCCTGAAAGTCCGTCGCATTTTGGCGGAGCTGCACATATTCAGAGGGGCGCGTCCTCTGCTTAACGGTACCTCGACCGAAAAAGCAAATGAGTGCAAAAGCCACAATCGCCCTTTGCACCCCTACCTGCATGCTACCTTCACAAGATGTGTTTATTTGGTCGAGTTTTACTTTATTGCTATAGGTTAAAGCGAGCATGGCTTAATTACTTGCTTCTAAAGTATTAAGAAGATGAACTCGTCAATGCTAAAGGCGGGATCGGTTTCACAGGACACGTGGTATAGGGTAGTCATCAGTTGATAAAATAGGAATTAATATTTTACACCATAATTGCTTTATTTAAATTTTAGTATGATAATTGATTAAATTAAAAAATAATAAGGCTTCATTACTCCTATGATTGGTTCTTCATTGTCCGTCAGTGACAGTCGCTTTCTTCTAGCTAAGGTTAGTGAGTTGTTACCCATCTACCAACATTCTTATCGCTATTAAAGTCTCCAAAGGGTTGGGAGAGCCGGATTTCGCTCTGCACACTGCCCATTTTTGCGAAGACTTGCGTAATTGTATTTTTCTGGAGGAACGCCTCCAACGCAGCCTGATCATCATTGAATTTCCGGAGCAGCAAAAGTACCAGTGATGCAATCCCGGCTGCTAGTGCAGGCGCGGCAGATGACACAGAATCACTTACATATTTTTTTCACAGAAAATGGTGCTTCAGCTTCAATACCCCCACTAGGAACCAGTATGTCAACGTCATTTTGTGATGTCGGTCTCAGATGTCCGCACATAGTTATTATTTGCAGAGACTCTAATAGTGTTCTCATAACCAGCGGGGAACGTCATACCCCCTCCACGCCTTCGACCACAGCGGAGGATAACACTAGGATCGGAGAAGTCTAGGAATTTGTGGTCCATGCCATGTCCTTCCTGACGGCTTCGTGCAGCTGATGTAATCGGACTTTGTATTCAAGCTGATCAAGATAGGATCGAATTCACGGCGGATCGTCATTTTAACGACCTGCAAAATTACATCAGAACTAGCAATAAAAATGTCATCATGGCCACAGAAACGTCATATTTATGAACGGAAAATGTAACCAAACTTGACTATCGGATTTTGCTCAGCTGGGTGAGCTCCGCTATCTATCACGTGCTCACCCTGCCAATATCTATGCATCGCAGGTAATCCAATCTAACATGGTGGTTCACTTTTGATTGGTCTGAGACGTGTTGCGTTTCTTTGAAATTGTGATGCACTGACCTGCAAAACTGGTAAAAAGGCATGTTCCAAATTTGCTGATCAAAATCAGCACTGTTTTGCCTATTGCTATGGCATTAAATTACCTCTTATAGTTGTTTGTGCGTGCCCTTCCCTAGTTCAAAGATTAGCAGTAAGCGTTGCATGCTTGATTTGGCCTATCCGAGTTTCCGTCACATACCTCTATTGCATAAATCGTCAAAGTAATTGATTAGATCTCTTCACCATCACAATGACAATTACAATTGCAATCATAACTACATAAAGAATGCAAACACAATTTAAACATAGTTTAAAAAAATACAATCATAATCACATTATACAGGAATGTCTCGCTGTTAAGCCTGACGCGCCTGATGGTGTAGAAAGCATGACTTATAATCCCAGAGCCTGCAAATCGCTCAAAGTCTAATCTAGAAGAATGAAGCCTGTTAGCGGTTGAAGTACGCTTTCATGCGGGGTAGTGTTTGACTTTCACAGCATGGCTTTGGCAAGTACATGTAATGGTGATTCCGTAGGCTGTATTCCAAACCAAGTTTGGAGTTTCCTCTGGATCAACCGGATAATAATGTGAAATTTATATCGCCACGACCCTAATGCTCCCAGAATCAGCTATATGAAGCTTTGGAATAAAATATCTGCTACATTTCACATTCCTTATCTACGGTGGCACGTGTGTTGGCAGCCATCACGCCCTCAAGGACATTTGAGTTAAAGGTTGATCGTGTCAGTGTCCTTGAGCCCTGATGTTCTCCTGGCTAGGGCTATCTGTACTCACGGTTGGAATGTTTGCTCCGGATAGTGTGAACTATTCTGACCGTCTTAGTGATAGCGCAGGTGAGAATACGCTAGTGGTCAATAGCGGCAGTTTGGACTATCGATTTCTGCTCCACCCGCTTCGCGGTCTTCAGAATAGTGTGCATTCATAATCCACATGGAACTCGGTTGCCTAATTTGGTATTGCAGCTGAAAAAATGCCGAGACTACTACTGTGTAGCATGAGTGTGAAAATGAAACATCGAAGAACCCTTTCTCTCTCAAATTCATCAACCAAATAAATAAACAGAGCACTTTTGTTTTAACAGCGTCCCTGATTTCAGGTCGCCCAATATCCGCTTATTTCCATAGCGCATTCACAATCGCAACGACCCACAATATCTCCTTCAGTGGGCGAAAGGAGGTCCCAGCTACCTGTCTCCACATGATCCAAGGCACAACCGTTACCGTGTTTAACACGTGGAATTTGATGTGCCTGAGGAACTTTGTTCGGCTCTAATGACGTACTACTTCAACCGGGGAAAGTCTATAGATAATTGAAAAAACTGATTGAACAGCAAAGTACAGCTGATGTTTTACTCTCCTATTGAGCAATGATTGGCCTGTTGCCCTAGACCCTCGTAGCCTCAAAGAGATGAACAAGAGTTTTATGTGTGCAGCTAATCCGTTTCAGGCTCCACGGAGATGATCAATTCCACTAGCTTGTCTTCTAGGGCCAGTTTTAACTACCTATGTGGGCCAAGTAACTACTAGTGTCGGTCTGGTTTTAAGATGCCTTGATGCCCCTGACAGTACCTTAAATGGCCATCCCTCTGCGTTATGTGTATGGACTGGTTTCCATCACAATTACCCTTCACCATCATTGCTCGAGTTCTGAGAACCGATCAAAACCATGCTCCCGAAGTATTTACTCTTAATCAGCGCGGTTGCTGCCGCACCGACAGAACCCGAGAGCGCCGTCGTGCACGCATTGAAAGCTGCTCCTGGTGCCCATAAGTACTGTTCGAGCGTGCTAAAAATCCCAACGGCAACTGTCACCATCACAAAATCAAAGTCTTCTACTACAACAATTGCGGACACGACAATCACGACAATTACCAACACGGTTATCGAAACAGAGACCTCAACAACTACCTCCACTTCCGTCTTTATCACCAATGATCCCAGTTGTCAGAAACGAGCCGTTGTCACCGTTAGGGCAGAGGAGCACAAGCCGGCCTCGAAGAAGCCTTGTTCGACCGAGTCCCCGTCAAAAAAGGCTTCTCCAAACAAGGGTCCATATCCCGCCAAGGCCCCTGCAAAGAAGACACATTCCACCAAAGCTATTCCAACGAAAGGCTCGGTTCCAACAAGAGCTTGTACTGGTGCTCCAATTGATGGTTATTCTTGCAGCATCATTTCTTCGGCCTGTAGCTGTTTGGATTTGTCTACACCAGTAAGTTATTCAGTTCATTGCATGATACTGAGGCTCATCCATCCTACTAGACCAAAACAATCACAACCACCAAAATGATATTGAAAACGTCCTTGCAAACCATTGCAGCAACTAGTACAATCAATACAACGTCAAAAACTACAACCACAACTACCGAAACAGAAACGATTACGTCATGCGGAAAATAGTAGCTGTTGTATTTATCAAACGATGATACTATTTGTCACGTTACGCTCAAATCCATGCGAACTTCAGACCACTGACAAGTAATTTTGATCAAAAGCAAATTATTGTTTATTCTATATCTTATGTATCAAACATTATTGAGCTCCGTGATCTATATTTCTGTGGTTAGCAAAAGACAAAGATATAAATATGGCCAACCGCCGCATTGAGTCTTCCATTAAATCGTATTAATCCGTGAGTGTCGTCCATCGCGAAGACTAATATATCTAAAACAACAAGGAATTTTGTAGCATACTCCGCAGAAAGAAGTGTAAACGCCACTTGAGACTTGGCAGTCGATAGAGTCGCCCCGTGGCGGGGCGGGAATTTAGTCAAGTAACCCTAACTTTAGGCTCTTAGTTGTTCTTGATACAGCCGATTTATTAACCGCGTTTCACTGCGGCTACTGAAGGTCCAAAGACCTTAGAATTATTTAGCCCATCAATCACTTTTAAAAGCCAAAATCTACATATCGCAATGTCAAGTAGATTGATGGGTTGAGCGACTGCCGACAGATACTTCGGCCAAAGACGGCACTTCGACTACGTAAAGAGCGGGACATTCACCCAAGGAGTGACCTACAACTATGTTCGGCTACAGGCCAGCTTCTGACCTCTAAAAAGAAATAGGAGCAGTCTCCAAGGTGAGATCTGAGTCTATGCTATATCTTTGATAAATATGTCAATTGGTAACATATTTTGGGAAAGATGCAAAGTTTACTGCGTGTAGATTTTGATGAGGCGGTTAAATATTCGACTAAATATATCAGTTATATTGTAGAGGTTATTACTCATACTGCTATAGCATGAAAATTGTATGTACCACAGGACGAAAACGACAATCTTTGTTTGTATCTGTGAAAGATCCTATCAAGATTACGTCATAATAAGGCGACCAAACTAAGATTCAAGTCATAGATAGATACACGCACCACTAAAATGTTTCCTGGATCTGCCTAAATTAAACGGCCACCCCACCGCTCTAGAGAAAGTAGCAAGCGTCTTTTGTCCAACTATAATAGTATTATTCCATCAAAAAAGATACGAGGATGAATACCAGGTATTCTTCAAATAAATATATGGGTGATTATACTCACATGGATCATATTATGAATGTTTAGTGTTCCCATTATTTTAGTCCACTGAGTGAGTATGGGTCGATGAAACCAGACCCTACATCCTCGACACAATTTCCTAGATCAACAACACCATCAAAAAACCTTGAGGTCAAGGTTTTAACTATATCAGTATAGTACGGAGCAAGGGTACAGGCTGCCGGCCTGCCATGTATTTTGACAATAATCATTGTGGTGCTTCTTGGGCGACCAAGTCAGAGCTGCCTCTCAAAGGGGATACACAACAATATACACATACGCCTGCCACTGATGGGCTCCGGCCATACCATCTGCAAGCCCTGTATAGTAAATGAAGCCGCAACACCTAGTCTGTCCCTGGAGGCCGCTGGCCTTGCCATTGGTGGTTTTTGATAGTGGTTGCAGCAACAGAGATGCAACAAGAATGGGGCCAGGATAAACGGGATAATGATTGTTTTGCGGTTAGCTAACAGACCATATTATTGCTTTTATGAAGGAATATTGACATTATTAGATTAGTACCTTCTCTCGCAAGTTAGTTGATCCGTGATATGAAACAGCGTCGCCAGAAATGGAGCAAACTAGTTTTTTAGATGCTGCATGTGGCTTGAGATCTCGGGGATGGGCTAACGCCACCAGCGCATCTTTGCCTAATAGCTGGTGGTCCTCAAACACTGTGTAAAATTTAAAGTCTTACTAAATCTAGCTAAAGAGCGATAGCGCTAAGCCCCCCAACAAGACGCGTTCAGCTGGGTTACTAAGTAGAAGACTAGGTTGAGAATGGAAGCAATGAGAATATTGTTAACCAATGGGATCGCTTTCCTGAGAAAGTGGCTTCACGTAGGCATTTTATTAGAACCGAAACAACAGCCACTCCAGTCCAGCCTTCGCATCATGCAAGCTTTTCCCAGGGGGAAATCTAGCTCAAGTAGCTTTGCACCTGGCTAAGGCTTTTATGCAAGTCTCAGCTGACGGAGGTAGCCGGATGCTATCTTTCCGATTGTCCCCGAGGAGGTATAAATAGACCTTTGCGACAGTTCGGTTCCCAGTCTTGCTTGTATTTGCAGCTCCAAGTCTTTATTATCACAGAGTTCGCACAAAATCAACCACAACACTAAGCGGATTTATCTTTATACTCGACTTCCTTGAATCATATCTCAAAATGTCTGACAATGTCATTAAGATAAAGATTCACAATAGCTGGGTTCACGAATTCGACCGTGACGATTCCAAACTCTGCTTCGCATTTGGAATGAAGTCCGGCCAAAATATCCACTACAATGTGGTTGCGGGAGCAATCAGTTGGCCTTTTCTGAGTCCCAAGTTGCTCAAGGTCTTTTCTAACTCAATTTTATAGGAGCTTCCAATCACATGGAAATTCATTGGACTGATATATTCTCTATGGCTTCCAGCGCGGAAAACTTTATTGAAGGAGGTAATTAACTATCCTGCTGCTATTGCTCAGATATTTTCAGCTTGCTTACTGAGATATTCAGTCATGTTATTTCCCCGCACTGAACCTTCCAACATCAGGTTTAGGCAGAGTTTTACTTTGGAAAGTTCATGGAGGAACGGAGTCATCGCGTCGGATGAGCAAGCGCCTGAAAAGGGCTTTAACTTTATCCATGAACATGGCTACGCTGCTGCCGTGGTATACAAACAAATTAATGGCAAACTTGCACCTTTTTACTTCAGCGCAGGTGCTCCGCTTCGACCAGGAACCGAAGAGCTAACCCCAATCAGTAAGGTTGCCCTATGGGTTCAGCAGCGTGTTCAACCCGGAATGATGATTTCCTCGCCTCGTGGCGAGGTCATCGAGGTCGACATGACTAATAAAACAAGCGAACAAGTACGATTTGACAAGTATGGAAAGTGGAGTCAGTTTTGAGGCGAAACATATCCATTTTTAGGATTTATCGGTATGCCTTAAATCAATGGTTGGAGTGTATTCTTACAGGCTAGATAAAGAGAAATATGAAAATCATAGAGTTCAATATGCACAGGCTTTATCACAGAGTCTAACTATGTAATTACATGAGCCGCCAATTAGATGATGCGTCCCTATCCTTTGGTTATGGCTGTCCGGTGTGCCCAGGCTGACACACTGGGATCAAGGCGGCACCAAGTTCATTTACCTAGATTTTACGTATTTATGACATTGAGCCTTGGGCTCCTAAACAAAACAGGCCATGTGACGTCAGCACAATAGATGATACCTTGTCACCACTCGAGGTTAAAAAATATATTAAAAAGTTAGAAGCCCATGCAAACCCCAAAAGCTTGGCAGTAACTTGAATGAATTTAAATGATTGTATTTTTGTTTTCATTGATTGTGCTTTTGTTTTCTGTGATATAAGAGAAGGAAAAAACGGCGATATGTGGGAGTGACAAGTGTTATACTCAAAGGCACGCACGCCCAATTTGAATAAAAAGTATAAAAAGATCTTTCCCAGTCATTAGCATGTTCCGGAATGCATCAAGATCCTCACTCCCCAGGTCTTTCCCACTCATGACGACATTGGCTAAGCGGTCCTATGTACGATTGGACATCGGCAGGCCTTTGGTTCGCACCGATTTCGTGGTGCACGCTGACAACTATTTCGCACTTCCTTAATGCCGTCACGGGTGGGAAATTCCCGCTGGACAATATGGCATTCATTAGGGGACGCCCTACAAAGTCACAACAGTCATTTCAGGCCATGGCTAAACCACATATTCGGTCTTTACATCTCATCATGTTAGTACACATAACTTTAAAAGACATCAATTTGATCAGAAATTGTGTGCATACTGTAAATCAAGAATTCCTTTCTACTACACTGCTTTCTCTAAGCTAGCTTAAACTGTGCTTCATCAACCCAGGCCATATTATATGGGGCACAATAAAAGCCGGCATATACCTGCAAATTGCCCTTTTGAACCATGTCTTGGGTGAATGTAACCAAAACCGAGAGCTGATCTCATGCACCAATCTTGTCAACGTCGTATGCCGCTCTGTTCACGACGATCTCTTGGCCGGATGATGTATATGTAGCGTAGAGGATGGCGTCGCTACATCCTGCAGGGAAGGTATCAGACGCGCTGAACCATGTCGAGAACCGATATTGAAGTCCCGGTACGGTTTTAGGGCTGTCTAGAGTCTGTTGGGCATGAGCCTCTGCGTCATCGAAATTCTGAAAGTCGAATCTGGCGGAGTTTGCACCGTCGTGGCTATAACTTGGATCGACGCGCAGCGCCATATTATCCTTCTCATTGAGGTTAGAGAGAGACCAGGGTGAGATGTCGGTAAGGGTGCGATGAAAGCTCCCGTTGTCCAGGTAATTAATAGTAGAGTCAGGCGCCAGACTAGTTGTGGTACTCGTAGAGGTCGTGTCAGATGTTGTGCTAATAGTTGCAGTTGTGGAGGTCGTCAAACTATGGGATGATGCACTAGATGTTGTGCTGGTCGATGTACTTGATATAGTAACGAGCGTGGAAGCAGATGTAGAACCGGAAGCAAGCAGCGAGCTGGTAGACGTACTAGCGGAAGCTGCACGTGGTTTTGTGGTAGAGTCAAGGCCAGATGTTGAACCGGAAGTGGATATTGGCAGAGATGTTAAAGGTTCTGAGCTGGAGGATGTCGTTTAGGCAACAGATGTGCCAAATGTGGTGCTCGATATGGCGTTGTTAGTCAAGGTCGAGCCTGAGCCTGTCTTCAAGCGGCACCTTGGATGCCCTTTGACTGTAGAGTTAGAAAGCCCCATACTCCCAGCAGAGGCAAACCCGTTGGAGGAAGCATTTTTAGGCGAGCAGTGAATGATTCTAGGTCAAGTGAACAATACCCAGTAGGCATAGGAGGGGTCGCAAAGACAGGGGCGAAATTACAATCCAGCTCAAGGAAACAATGGGCCATGTCTCAAAGGCATTTGCAAGTCGCATTCAGTAGCGTCACAAGGAATGCGGTAGCAGAGGTTTCTTGCAGGGCAATCAGCCCAAGGCCAAGTCAATACGGGCCCCGATCGATTCGGTCGAGACCGATCAAGGGTAATTCAGCATCCAGACCTTTTCTTATTCATCGCCAGTATCTTCAAAACTATAATCCAAGGTCGCAAGGGCGAAGAGATAAAATAATCCCGATCTTTTGAAGACATGAGCGTAGTCGGACGGTCCCCATAGTGACGCAAGGAAGTAACGCGATTCCTGCGATACCCCCTAAAACCCCGCTACCAAGGGCGCACTGAATTATTGTGTCCTTACTTTTTTCACTTGACACAAAATTTCGAGCGCTGAGCTTTTGCCGCAAAATGAAAACACGGAATAACAACGCCAGGCTACCACGCCATAAATTACATTTAATAGTTTAGATTGAGGATCCTGCCTTTCTTTGTCGCTTGTAGCATTTGACTTTCGGATTTTGATACTTCTGGTTGAATTGCATGGAGCCATTGGCTTCGAACTGACTCGCGATCCAGGGCGCCAAAAGCTAGAGAAGTTGAGGCTAGGTCGGGGTTAGGGTTAGGGTTATATCGCCAGCATCATCAAAAGCGTCAAAATGTTTGGTAATGATTAAAAGAGCATTGTAGCTCTCATGGTAAAAAATGAAAAGCGCATTGGAGAACACAAATGGTCGGCATCGCCAGGTTTGATCAATAAATATAATTCAGTACCGTGTTGGATTGTAACTATCGCCCATGGTTGCGCAAAGCTTTCTATGTTGGGTTGTGGCAACAAGTGGGACGGCCTGGTGGCCAGTGCGAGTTTGCTTTGTCACGCTCCCAAGAATGTGGTTTGGATTCCTAGGATGACATTGTCCACGTTCTTACCCAAATGACTCAGCAATAACAATAAAAGTTTCAATTAAAAAAAAAACTCATAATTATTAAATGCATCAAGATAATCATAAATTTATTTTTTAGTGCAAGAGAAAATATCCGAGTCTATAGTTTATGTAAGCAGAATAAACCCTCTTAACCTATAGGCAATCTTACACCAGCCTGGCTAATATTCACGCTACGGCGTGTCATTTTTCTAGACTTTGTATCTTGGAACAAAGGCTTGACCGTTTAAGCTGTTCAATATGAAAACTTGGTTCCTCGCTCCAGAGTTTACCTTCACGCCTGGCTGATTTCTTCACCTTGGGACTATCATTTAGGGAAATACTCCTGGGTCGTCTCGGATAGTTTGGTGCCAACTTCGCCTGCTGCACGCTTTTGGTGTCCAATAGCGCATTCTATTAGGAGCTGAAAAAGCTTGCACAGGCCAGCGTTTTGGTTGCCATTGGGTAATTCCATCTCGCTCGATTGGAAGACGGCTGAGGGAAAAGCAACATTTCAGTCAGCACGTAATACTGTCTCCTGACTGCTCCACAAAATATAGCACGTGACCGGATCTTGGTTTCACATGAAGATGACTGGATCAAAATTCATAGCCTCGTTTCCGCGTGGCAAGCGTGAATTTTGGTCTTGAATCAAGGGTCTTCTCATGACGCACGGGGTTTGTGAACAGTTCTCGCCAGAAAGAAATGAAAGAGCCAGGCTACAGTCGTGAATCTCATGAAGTTAATTGTAACAGATATTTCGAGAAAATGCCTCAAGTCGTTTGACCAATTTTGATGCTAACCGGTGGTAATTCCACTGTTTAGACGCTGACGCTGTGGCGTGCGATAGCCGATGTAGTAATTGGCTATGTAGCGGCCACGCAAGTGAATGTTCAACCAACAGGTGGTATCAGACGACCAATTATATTTTCAAACACAGAGTTGAGAATACGTAGCCTGATGTTGGACACCATTGGCTGGCTTTCATGCAGCGTAAGCATGGCGCTCCTCACTTCCCCGCACATTATGATCAGGAATCTGAAGGTCTCGACGATTTTCCTACAACAAAACCATCCCAGTCAACTCCCTCTCAAATGATCGCTTGAATTCTTCACCTAGATCATGGCAAGAAGGTTTCTCAACGCTTTGCGACCAAGTCACAGGCGCAAGTCGCGATCTCGATCTCCCGCTCCATCCACCGATTTACTGTCGACGCACGCTCAACCAGCCCCAAAACAAGCCGACAGTGGCCGTCAAATTTCGACCCTACCAACCGAATCATCATTGATAACGCCTACTAGTTTCGAGGAAACCCGAAGTCGCGTGGGTTCCAATCACGTTCACCAAATTGAGGCTCGAGATAGCTCCAATATACATATCGGAAACGTCACCAATATTGGCACGCAAAATGCAGAAAGGGACAACCAGTGCCTATCCGATTTGAATATCGTCAATCCTGAAGATCACAAGAATGCAATTGAGAGTGCAAAGGGTGGCCTATTTGAAAACTCTTACTGTTGGATTCTCGACCACAATGACTTTCGAAAATTCCAGTCAGAACCACAAAACCGCCTGTTATGGATCAGAGGCGACCCGGGAAAAGGAAAGACTATGCTTCTTTGTGGTATAATCAACGAGCTGAAAAAAAGCAAGTCGCAGGTATTGTCCTACTTCTTTTGCCAAGCCACTCACAATGATTTTAAAAGTGCTACATCAGTACTAAGGGGCCTTATATGGCTGCTATGTGATAGGCACCCCATACTGATTCCATTTGTCCGAGAGAAATACGACAAGGAAGGGAAAAAGGCGTTTGAAGGCTCGAAGGCAGCGTTTCAGTCGTTACGAACGATTCTTATCGACATTCTCAAGCATCCATGTTTACAAACCGCGATCTTGCTTGTTGATGCCCTGGACGAATGCTCGGATGGCAGGAATGACTTGATTAAACTGATTATCGAACTCTCTAGTTCATCTTCAGCCAAATGGATTGTATCAAGCCGAAATTGGCCATCAATCGAAAACCAATTTTACAAGGCTAGCGATATAAGAATTCGATTGGAATTGAATGAAGATTCAATTTCGCTTGCTGTCAAAGAGTTTATCCGCTACAAAGTAGATTGCTTCACACAATTTCAACATGATGAAGCCACAAAAAACACTATCCGAGAAACACTTATTGATAAAGCTGACAATACGTTTCTATGGGTAGCCTTAGTATGTCGAGAGTTGGAGAATGTACGAGCTCGACATATCATGAAAAAACTGGCAACTATACCAACAGGACTTGAAGAATTTTATGACCGTATGCACGAACAAATATCGGCATCAGATGATGCAGATAATTGCAAGGAAATTCTTAATATTGTTAATATCCTCCAACGCCCGGTAAACTTGGATGAGCTGAGAACTCTTATCCCCCAACTAGAACGACTTGACAACCAAGAACTAGACGAAGTTATTGGAAACTGCGGCTCATTCCTGTTTCTTCGAAATGGCATTATCAGCTTTGTACATCAATCAGCACAGGACTTTCTCATCAAGCGGACCCAATCCTTAGTCATAGTACATCAGCACCGGACAATTTTTAAACAATGCTTAGAAGCCCTGAAAAAGCTCAAGCGGAATCCCTATGGTCTACAACTGCCAGGAGTGCTTATTGAAGAGGTAAACCAACCTGAGCCTGACCCATTATCTCCTCTTTACTATTCCTGTGTGTACTGGGTAGACCACATGGATAGGTGCAAGGAGATTTTGGATTCACTGGATAAAGCAGCTGTGGGTTCGTTTATTAAAATGGGGTTTTTGTACTGGTTAGAAGCTCTTAGCCTGCATGGAAAGATGCGAGAAGGCGTGCATGCGATACAGAATCTGAGTGTCATTCTGGTAAGTATGCAAAATATTTTCTATGGAATTTAAAAATGATTAACAGCTGGACAGCAAGATACAGCAGATGGAGAGCTGAAGAAACTTGTCGAAGACGCACGGCGGTTCATGGTTTCGCACAAGCATGTGATTGAGATTGCGCCCCTCCAAGTTTACGCATCGGCACTGGTATTCAGCCCTACCGGAAGCTTAATCAGGAAGCTGTACAGGAAAGAAGAGCCATGTTGGATCATATTAAAGCCAGAGATGCCTGTGACCTGGCCCGTAAATATTCAGAATTTGGAGGGCCACGGTGAGGAGGTTATCTCAGTAGCCTTCTCGAAAAATGGTCAGCTGATCGCTTCAGCCTCCTCATATGACTGCACGGTCAAGATCTGGGAGGTGGCTTCTGGTCATTGCACAAAAACATTTGAATTTGGGTACGAAATTACGCCGGTCACGCCGGTCACATTCATTAGAAATGATGACCAAATTGCTGCATTATTACACAAAAACCGAATTGAAATTTGGGATTTAGATTCTGGTAGGTGTCAACAGGAACTACCAGATGATATCGATCGCGAAAGTTACAACGATGACTTTGGTTCAGCCATTACTTCATCTCCGAACGGGAAAATGCTAGCAAAATTATCCCAGTCTCGCACCAGCTCTGAAATCAAGGCTAAAGTCGAGATGTGGGATGTGGAAAAGGGACGTTGGATTTGGGTAAACGATGTTACAGTCATTGGCCCGCCTGAATATTACACTCCGGTCGTGAATGATTTGGATTTTTCGTTGGACGGCCGGCACCTGATGTCGGCATCTGGTCGACATTCGCACCCCGTGTCGGTGGACATTTGGGATACCGTGACCGGCGCCCGAATCTGGACGCTCAAGCCGCCCCACAACGGGTCCGTGCTGTTAGTTACCTTCTTGACTGCGTCCACAATCGCCTTGGCCTGCAAAAAAGAAAAAGAAATCGTCATCTGGGACCTGGATATGGACACCTGCATCCAAAAAATTGAGGCACGAGAGAATACCAAATCAATCTTACGGTTAGATTCCGGTGGTCATTTTTTAACCCACGACCACTCCACGATCAAGGTGTGGGATAATCAAGGAGCTTGTGTCCAGACTCTCGACACGGTCAACGCCAGAAAAGGGCTAGTAGCATCTTCCGCAACCCAGGGCAGACGCTTGATCGCCTCGGGGGATTGGAACACTGTCAAGATCTGGGACTTGACCAACATCTCGGTCACTCCACCGGCTAATAGTAATAGCAATGAGAAAAAATACATCCGACACATTATGACGGACGATGATGGCTCATGGCTCACCCTCAATACTTACAATGATGGAAGACTCAGCATTGTGGACACAATCACCCGCACCGATATTTTCACCATCCACGATCACTCAGATGAATTGCATTTCTATTGTCTCTCTCTGAATCGCTGGTACCTAGTATCATGGTCAAAGTGTGACAATAGCCAAAATTTCGGATTGAAAAGATACAAAATATGGAGCACAGCGGATGGACGTCGTATTCACGCATTTGAACCAGCCAGGGCTGCAGTCTTCACTTCGGGCGGTCGGCTGCTCGCAATAGCATTCGATGACGATACCATTGGTATATGGGATACAACATCTCAAACTCTTGAGCGCAGGTTTGACGCAGACGCTGTCCAACTAGTGTCTGAGGCCTATAGCTGTCGCATCGGATTTCTTTCACAAAACCACGTTTTCTACGTTTGGGATATTGTGGCATATGAATGTATCTCGAAATTCAAATTGAACGAGGATACAAAGCCATTAGCCATATCAAGATACTCCCAGTGGCTTGCTATAAAATCCGACCGTAAAGTTTCTGTCTGGGATATCAGTGAAGGTGCTGTATACTTTGAAATCTCTGACAACAGTTATATCCAAGGGTGCGCTACCTTCTCTCCAAATGAGAAATGGTTTGTATATAGCACAATTTTTGAAATCAAGATATTAGATATCAACTCTCGCAATATCCTATACACTATTGAAGAGCCCTTTTACCAGTGGTTTCGATTTGATAACGGCAATGATTCATGGCTCCATACTCAACTTGGCATTCTGCACCTAGAAAAAACTCTTCAAGAAAACGAGACTAACCGCAACCATGGCGATCTCACTTATTACGGCTATGGTCTAGCTAGTGATGGTACATGGGTTCTTCAAGGGAATAAGAGAGTGCTTTGGCTACCGTTTGAGTATCGGAAGAGTATACGTATTACAGGGTTAGATACTTTAATTATTAGCAGGGAAATTAGAGAAACAGTATTTTAGTTTGACTAAGCTTAATATAATGACACAAGGGTTTCTTGGATCGCCGGTGAGGTATGGAGACAGAAGGGAGCTTGCGGCGACGAAACACCAGCCGATTGCTAGCCGCGTCATCCACTCAGTAGACTAGGAGGCATTTATCTTTCGGGGTTACGATAAGGTCAACTGATTGCAAATCCTTGGGGGTGGCCATCAACGCATTAGGAAAATAGATTGCACCACCTCGAGGTTTCTGATGCCGAGTTCCGCGGATAATCGATAACCCCTGCTCAGGGTTGCATTGCAGCTGATAGTTGGAGATAAGACCCATTTTGCAGGGGTAGCATTAACGAATGAGGTAGCGCGATAAAGCATATTCCTAGAAAGATGGGCATCTCGGATCCAAGCTGCCGGATAATGCTGCTTGCTCACACTCTGGAAAGAAGGTAATAATATGCACCATGCCCAATCATTGTCGCACCGCATCAAGCTAAAGCAAGCCCCACGAAATACATCATATGCAATAAGATATGGTATATTCAAACCAAACTCAAACTTGATAGTAGTCTGAGTGAGTTTCGCCGCCGCTATCGTGTGAGTAACAGCTCCTGTGGGCCTGACTAGTTAACCAGCTCATAATGTGATAAGCTCAGGAGAAATCAAGTGACAATGTCCAATTCGGTGAGCCGTGGTTTTGCGGATGAACATCTCGCTGGGACAGAGCTCATCATAGACTCGGCAGACCAGGAGGCTACCCTCATTCCGCATCCAACCAACTCGCCCAACGATCCTCTAAATTGGTCGCCATGGCGAAAGTACTGGCACGCGTTCCTGGTGCTTTTTGTCGTGGGGCTCACGGCAGCCACAAGCAATGATGCTGGCAGTGCTTCAGATGCCTTTCTGGATAAAGGCATCAACTACAATGTTCAGAATGTCGGTGCTGGTGTCTTGTTTGCAGGAATCGGCTACACGACCTTTTTGCTCTCTCCACTGCCTGCCTTGTACGGCCGCCGGAGCACCTATCTCATATGCCTCCTGTCTTCGATTGCTGGAAGCATTTGGTTTGCCAAAACTGAGCGCCCGACCGATGCCATTTGGAGCCAGCTATTTGTTGGAGCCTCCGAGTCGTGTGCCGAGGCCGCGGCCCAGCTGTCCCTTTCTGAGCTCTTCTACAGCCACCAACGCGGCACGGTTCTAGGTCTCTACATTCTGGCAACCAGTGTCGGAACCTTTCTAGGTCCTTTGTTTGCCGGTCTCATTGCTGATAATGACAAAGTTGGGTGGGCTTGGATCGGATGGTTTGCTACTATTATCAGCGTTGTCACTCTGCTGGTTTTTTTGTTTGGTTTTGAGGAGACGACTTTCAATCGCAAGGCTATCCTTGATGGCGTCCACCCAGTAAGCCACGATGTTTCCGCTTCCAACATGAAAGAGAAATACGCTAGGACCGGGGGCGAATCACCGGAAATGGAGACGGCGATGCCCTTGCAAGACCGCCCCAAGACGTATTGGCAGCGCGTTGCCTTCGTAACACCATCGCCTTTACTAGAAGGCATCGGATTTAAGCAGTATTTCTCCATGCTATTCCACACATTGCGAGTCTTTACATTCCCCGCGGTTCTCTATGCGGGGCTTCAATGGGGTGCGCAAGATGCGTGGCTGACCTTTTATCTAACTGTGGAAGAGGATAACTATTACGATGATCCTTGGGACTATGGAGATACAGCTGTAGCTCTGATGAACATTCCCACTCTTATTGGTGCAGTTATTGGCTGCTTCTACGGCGGTTGGTTCTCCGACCGTTTCGTTAGATGGATGGCCAAACGACGAGGTGGTATAAGTGAGGCCGAAGACCGCTTGTGGCTCATGTATCCCGCTGGGATAATTAGTCCTGCTGGGTTGATTCTTTTTGGTGTTGGTTCTGGCAAAGGCTGGCTCTTTCCCAGGCTCTGGGCGGTGTATATAGCACTTGGTTTTATCGGATTTGGCTGGGGCTGCGCAGGAGATATCGGTAAGTCCTGACTATATCCTTGGAGCAAGAGACATGCTAACCAACAAAAAAAAGCGCTAAGCTATCTTGCTGACTGCTATCCTGACATGATCTTGGAGGGCATGGTGGGAGTGGCGGTGATTAACAACAGCATCGCTCTGATCTTTACCTTTTGCACAGGCATCTGGATGGATACTCAAACGCTAGCCCAGGTCTTTATCGCGATTGGGGTTTTGTCATTTGTCTTTTTTATGACCACAGCCCCGATGCACTATTGGGGCAAGACTGCCCGTCGTAAGACGGCTGACAGATATAAGAAGTTTATAGAGATTCGTGATGGTAAATAAGATATCGAGTGTGGTTAGTCTTGAAATTTGTTTAATATTCCAAACGTTCAGGGTACTAGATTCGCATATTTAATATCAAAGCTCTAAAATAGCATTGGTCCTTGTCATGTTTAAACAGATCAAACACTCGTTACTAATCAAATTGGCATATGAAAGATTATTCTTAAATATCAACTAACGCAAAGCCCAGGTGTCACCGAACTCGATATCATTCAGATCATAATCGTCGAGTTCGATACCGTCATCCTCACCGCCGTCTTCCGTTTTCTTGTTCAACGCGATTCTCTCATTCGAAACGCCGTCATTAGAGACCCCCTTATTAGCGTCACTGAACGTCTCTAGATGCAATGGAGGACAGGATCCATAAATTCTTCCAAATCTGATCTTCGCTCCATGATATGATCTCGTCCGTCTCCCTGCGTGTTGCGATTATGAAAAGTTCCTATGTGGGGGAGGCATTTGGTGCACAAGTCATAGTCTGGACAACTGGTGTACTTGTAGACAAGACCGAAGATGTGCTAAGTGTGGCGAATGATTAGCGAAACAAAACGACACGAAGAGGAGCCACGGGGCACCTTACATTAAGATAAAAATCGCAGGCGCGGGTTTGAGCAACATTTCGTCGTACTGGCCGTTCAATCTCTTCGGTGGCTTGATGCTCTGCTGATTCGCATTTCTCTAGAAGATCGTGCTTGAGCATGTCGATAATGACCTCATCCGTGTGGCACCGCCGTGCTAGGCCGAACGGCGTCATGGTCTTGGTGGTGGTACTATTTCCAATGCGACAATTTATCGTTTGGTCAGCGCCGTACTGGAGAAGGATCTGGACCACGGTGGCGAAATCACTCTTCTCCGAACCCATCCCCTCGCGATACCTATCCACCCATCGCTGTCCGTCACGTTGAAATAAGGTGTCGGCCGGTCCCGGGAGACGTCACGAGATGGGATCTACCAGGTGGACGGAAGCACCCTCGTCGACGAGGAAGTTCAGTGCGCCTATGCCGCCGCCAAAGCAGGCCACGGAGCAGAGCGCGAACGCACTGGATTGATGGATCATCAACGGCAGCATACCACAGGGGTGTACCCGTGCCATAAGAGATGGAGCTGTTTGCGTCAGCGCCGTGTTCCAGCAGGATCTCTATCGTCTTAGGGTAGGACCACTGGCATGCGGCCACAAGAGGCGTTGAGTCGCGAGACTCGCCATGACCATGAGGCCCGCAGGCATCGGCACCGCTCTTCAAAAGCATCTCGACGATCTCCCAGTGTCCCCAATATGCCACGTGGGAGACGCTGGTGCTGGGTTCCAGAGCCTCAAGATACAAACGGTCTTCGGCGACATAGGCACAAACCACATCAGCGTAGCCATAGCCTATTTCTACACTGAAAGAACTATGTAGGCTTTCTCGATGCACGTCTTTACTAGCGCCGTGGGCTAGGAAGCCTGCGTTAAGATAGAATGGCCCAAGATTAAAGCCATGTATAGTGGTAAGCCATGAAAACCAATGGTCAAGTTCGCCAACGAGTTTGGTGCAGCTTGGGGGTCGCGGCTGATGCCATTGGCAAGCATTATTTTCACAAGTTCCACTATATTAAGCCATATTACTGCCCAGATTGTAGACTGCGGTCAGGGATACGTGTCTTAATTCAATTCGAAGCGCAATAGCATAACATAAGCTACTTACAAAGCTATGATTTCATCTCCAGCCTATTACATGGCGGCGAGGAGAGCATCCTCATAAATAGACAGGATTCACGTCTCCTCCAATAAACCCGATACCAAGTTGACCTGGTTACTTGCTGCCACTGCAATCAAACATTAAATAAATTTATGCACATCTGTAGGTATGTACGGCATACAAGAAATTCTTTGACAAACATTGGTGGAAACTTTCTGTTTCTACTCTTTCCTTAGAACCCTGATATTTCATGACCCAAGGGATCAAAAAACTTGTAAAAATACTTGCAAATATGTTGTGACTTTGCTAAGACCGTGGCGCCATGTCCCTAGGACTCTGCGGTTTAATGATCTTCAAACAGTACAAGTTCTTGATATTTCAATTCGAGACACCGGTGACCCACTCTAAGCCGCCAGTAATATGCTCAATGAAGTACGGCTCAAAGTATGACTCATTTGTGTGTCCTTGGCCTGTGTAAAAGGCTCTGGCTTTACCTTCATACAGCGAGTACCAGGAGATAGGATGGGGGTCCATGTGTTCAAGCTCAGGACTGATGGTGATATCATCGATGTAGGTCTCAGCTATGGTAGTGAGAACGGTGTAGTTGGCTGGGAAGTCGGCCACGTTGTTTTTGTACGCGTACCATTCGTCGGTTCGGTTCTGGATAGTGGGCAGATTGGCGGTGGAGGGATGCTCATGGGTTTGGATTTTGACGATATCAGGGCGGATGTTGCCGTCTGTGTAAATGCTTCTTGTCAGAAACTTTAAGCGCAACAAATATACCAGCGCAACATCTAAGAACTCACAAGGAGGGTATCTTGCTCTGTTGGCGTCGTCGCATGTGTCATCGGTTCCGCAGGGATGAGAACGAAACTACATAGCGAAGCTCGTCAGTATTCCGTTAAATAGTTAACCTTTTCCGGGAACTCTCTCACTTGTCCGCCAACCAGCTTGCTATACCACGTCGGAAAATTGTCCCCAAAGTCGGCAGCTACACCCAGTTGAAAAACTGTTAATCAATAGAACGGACATCAACTCCATGGAAGCAAAGAAACGAACCAGCGTGAATTCCGAACCAGGAGCCACCGTTCAGCAGGAAATCCTCCAAAGCAGTGGATTCATTGGCCGATAAAAAGTTGCCGGTAGTGGAGATGAAAACCAAAGTTGTGTAGGGTTTTAGTCCATCCTTGGTAAAAAGGGAAGAGTCCTCGGAGGCCGCAACGGACCACCCCTTCTTGTTGGCAATGGAGGTTACCAAGCTTATGCCATGGGGAATACTGGAGCACTCCGATATTAGCTAAACGAAAGAAAATAACATATAGAAAGATATTTTGGAATTACATGCCTGTCATGGCGGTAACCCTCGGTTTTGGTGAAGATTAGGAGACTTGGATTGGCCTGCTGCGTTGGTATAGCAAATGCCGCAGTAGTAGCAACTGCTATAGCAGCAAGAGACTTGATAAAATGCATCGAAAAGGTAGGGTATCGAGTAAGACAATAGACGTGAGTGAAGTGTAGAGTATCAATTATTCAGCCGAGACTGCAAGACGGCTTTAAATATTCATCCTCAGATACAAACATGCGAATTTGCAATGCTGGTTTTCAAGTCGCCTATACTACTAAATCTAGCAGGAAGGAAATGTATTTGCTCGGAGCTGCTGATTTAAGAAGGTCCCTCGATCCCATTATCTCTTTCCGTAGATGATAGAAATATTCCACTTCTCAGACGGGAAGGTCCTGAGACCAAGCAAGGGTTTAGTCTCGTAAAGATCCACACATTTGAGAATGAAGTCATTGCCAAGAATGACGTTTTGCGCTATATCAAGGAAAAATAAGAAAATATAGCCGACTAAATACTAACTGATAGCTAAAATCCAAGGCAGCTTCTGTAGCCGTCTGGCCTTCTAACATGGGCACCAATAGTGCTATTTATTTTACTATTGACTTTAAGGTTACTTTACAGTCTTAGATACTACCGTTTACGAAGAGCAAATCCAGGATTTCTTTTGTACAAGACGGAGCCAAGAACATTTATTGTCAAGGATGGGGCTATTTTTAGATAGGCAGATCGCTACTTTCCTAATGGGGGCTTTTCGACCTGACCCTGTAACTGTTGCCAAGCCAGCGATGCCGAATGAGCTTTTTGTCAATGCGGGATTTGCACGGTCGCATGAACCCCCCGTTCTAAGGGGCCTACCCTAAATCCCTTTAATTTTACACTTGAGCTGGCAGAATTTAAAGCTCGGCACATCTTGGCAAGGGTGTAAAGCTATCCGCTTATAGTATAACGGTCTGGTGGATGGAGCTGATTTGGTCAACGAAATACGAACACGCGTATAGAAATGTCTTATACGATGGAGACAAGGCTTAGATATGATGTCCAGAATGATAACTATCTAGCTATCATAGGATCATTCAACTGGCTTGGGAGTGTATTGCTTCCCTTCTTATTCATTCCCGATGACCTATCACCAAGTTCTTCTTGGGGCGGATTACAGAGCCCCAACCTCAGCGCAACGAGCAGCCAATTTGTGGTTGGATCGTGGCGGGATAAGCTTTGGCCTCCGAGACCGGCAATCAACACCAAATTGTCCGCTTTTCTAGTCAACCCTCGTTGCAACTAAGAACAAATTTGTAAAATTTTAAGCGAAGTTATGTCATTCCGTCACCGCAAAATCAAGTGTGAAATCCGATATCGGATGTCGAAAGCTTAGCAGTAGGTTCTAGTCACAAATTGGCTGTTCTTTATGCTAAGGTTGAGGCCAAATAATCCACGCTTCCTTTTATTCCCTTGGTATCAGGGATATCAGAAATAATCTATGCTATCGGGATTGAGGAGATGTACTTATAGTTAAAATGAGCCAGCAGGAGATCGAAATTAGTTGTTGGATCCTTTACGACGCCTCAGGCCCACAGTTTCTGGATTCGCTGCTCGGTTCCTCACTTAAGAAAGACATCTGTCTCGGTGGCGCTTGTTAATTATATGCTACACGAAAGTCTCTCGAATAATATTCTGCTATGCCATAGATGATACCGGTATTCTTACATGCATCGCAGAGATAGAACCCTTGATAAACGATAATAATTGTAGCCGAACATGGGCAATAGCTGCAAGCTTATTGAACTGGTCTGTCGCGGTCGACAATATTTTGTTGGCGACCTTACGCTGCCCAGACTAGTAAGGTTGGTCTGCCCTGTGCTGTGATTGATTAAATTTATGAGGGATAAAAAGGCACTTGGGTGGGATTGTGGGCAAGTGACTACCATCAGGCTTGGCCGGCCTTGATATATCAACCGATCCCAGACAGTTCTTCTAGCCACATGACACGCCAAAGCGGTACCTACAAATGGAACCACGATGTTTTTACTGCAGTAAGGCTGTTGAGCAACTTATTGGAGCCCGAATAGACACGATGTCGGACTCATGTTGATAAGACAATTCATAGTAAATGCCGACCTGGGCTTGATGAACACCAAAGAAAGCTGCCGGAGGAAGTAGTGTTCAAAGAAGAACATTTCTAGTCTAGGTTAGTGTCTATTCTGACGCCATAAACTAATGTGTAAACTCAAATTTATCAGCTGAGTCGCTACAACATCATTGAGTTTGGCTAACCTTTCTCTAGATTTTGTTGTTAAGGCATAGGTATTCGAAACTCTACCATGTCCCAGACCCAATGCGGGGAAGCCACACCTCGCATATCAATTGACTTTGTAGCATGATTACCAAGATGTGATAAAGGAGTTTAGGCTTACCTGATAATTAATTCACATTTTGGCAGAGACGTATTCAAATGACTCGTGACATAGGGTAAAAATTATAAATCACCATTGATTACCTTGACCCGTAACCTCCTGACTGAATGCACTATTAGTTGTCGTACTCCCCGAAAGCTGCGAGAGCAGGTGGGTTGTATTGTATTATTTGTGTGGGGGGCTAAAGAAGCTTGCTACCACCCCCTCGCCTGATTCGTCACTACATTTCAATTTCACATGTCAATATCACATGCCAATAACAAGAGGCGAGGGACTCATCATACGATGTTAAAACCCTGTTTAGAGTAGGTCTCGCATTTGAAAACACCCGAGCCCCTACTCAACATGTCTCTACACGTGGTTGGCGCAGGGGGTCCATATGGTGTAGCACAGGAAAGCAGCTCGCGAGCAGAAATAACACTTGGCCAAGAACATACTGAAATGCCAGTACCCGACCTTCAGGGCCACAGCAATATTGAAAATGAAGGCCAAGTTTATTCCCAAACCCGGACGCGTTCATACATGTACAGTACGATCATGAGGATGGCCATCTTTTACCTTTTAGGCAAGTGAATCTTTCAATCTTGAGGATCCTAATGAACTAATCGTCGATAGCCATGGTATTTATGGGAGGTAACCTTGGCTTCTTTATTTATCTTGATGGGAAATCAGTTAAGGCATCTCAAATTCCCCAGGGCCCTCAAGCAGCAATTGCAAATATCTTTGCGATCTTTGTCGAAATCATGTTGCTTGGTGGTATTGGTATCGCATACCAGCAGATAGTTTGGGCAGTATTTCGTCACAAGTCGCTGAAGGCTTCTTTAATTGACACGCTGCTTACCCTGCCCGAGAGCCCATGGCACCTTTTTTCTGTACAGGTTTGCAAAGTATCATTCCAAGTGGGCGTCATCACCTTGATTTGTTTTCTTGTTCCTATCGCAGCAGTATTCCCACCGGGCGCCCTGACGGTCGAGTTCCAAAACGTTGAGCCAGTGTTGTTAAACAATACACCGATATTGAACTTGGCTGACTATGGAGACGGCGATGTTCGTCAATTTGTGGAGCATGCATTCTGTGCAATGGATGCGGAGCTAACTTGCGGGTGAGGAAAGACATCAATGAATGATATTTAAATTATACTGAAAATTTCAGGTCAAACCGGCCAGAATTGGTATCGACTGCTGCTGGCGTTCTTCTGACAGGCGATCCCATTTTATTTACATCGCCATGTGGCAGTTTCTGCTCGTACAATATTACGTTTGATGGACCTCGATTCCGATGCAAAAAGCTGAGTCATGACGCGGACTTGATTCATGACTGTGATTATGTCTATACGGCAGTAGATCGGTCTCGTCGAGTCGGGGTGGGGTACTTTCAAGAAGCCAATTCCTTCAGGCTAAGCTGGTACCCTAATCCATTACCTACTGGATGCAATCCTGAAGATCAGGAAACCCTTGATTGTTCTATTACGCTCGCAACCTATAATCTAAGTATCACTAGCTCGCGCGGCGCAAGAGCCATTATAGAAAGAACATTTCACAATGAACGGGATGTTTGGCCAGAAGGGTCTCTGGTGCAGGTATACTTTAACAACTACTTCTATGACGAGAATGCAAACTTGCACAAACTATTAAACCCGGAGGAGTTGCAAATTAACTTTACACGTACGCAAGGCTTTACGTTGAGTCGCGCAGCTGTAGAGGCACTGACGAGTGTAAATCTGGTTGGTGGGCTCTTATATGGTGAATACATACTCACGAATAGCTTCCTGCGATATCTAATGAGTTTCAGAAACGGCAGGACAAGACTATACGAATTCCTGGATTCTTGGCAATGCTTCAGCATTATTCGGAAGTCCATACATTGGCCTAAACCGTAGTTACAGCCCGGTCATCAATATTTCGGCTGCCAACATTGAAAAGTATCTCGACGACGTAGTTATTTCAGCAATGTCGCTCAACTGGTCACAACAAAACGACGGGGTGGAAGCACGTGTTGGAACTGAAATGTACTTGTTTGAAGGCAAGCTAATATTTTACGCCCCTTACGGCTTGTGTCTTCTTGTCACAGGGGTAATCTATTTGATGGGCCTCTGGGCTTTGAAACAGAATGGCATGTCATCAGGGGATGGATTCATTCAGCTTGTCTCTACAACCAGTTCGAGCAAACAATTGCAAAACCTCGGCGACAGATACATCCAAGGAAGCCAGGAATATCTCTCTAAGCTGAAGGAAGTCGAGTTGAAACTCGGGCCTCTTACAATAAGAGACGAGAAAAACGTATTAATGCGGCAAAGATATGGATTTGGAACTGAAAGTGAGATCCGGTACTCATAGTATTCTCTTTGCCTTTTAGCTTAGAGCGAGTGTAGTATTTATTCTTGTTGGTTTAATCTCTGGAAGATGTTTGCATGTTATAAGCTAGTATAAACCCATTTACTAGCTAGATCATAGTTATTAAAGGGCAACTTTTCCTAACTTGGTATTTATTATATCTCTCCAACTAAAGCCGCACTCTACTAAAACGATCGGCGTATTTTGCTTTACAACCCTTGAGAGTGATCAATTGAACAAGTTATACTTGGCCTATTCTCGTGTTGGTTGGCAACAGAGTAAAATAGGTGCATGTCCATAACTCAGAAAGGCCAGAACCTGTGGAGCAGCGAAATATGAAACCTTCTCGCTTGCATCAGTCGAAGTGCGTTGGCAGTTTATTTTGGTGGGCCTCGTGAGCCAATAAGCACAAACAGGCTATTCCCGTTCAATCGGCCCGTGATGCGAGATGTGAGGGATCAAGTACTGTTGGCGGCAAATTTTTATTATCAAAAAAAAATAAAAAATAAAAATAAAAAGGTAAAACAGAATGACTCGTGGGCGAGGCTCCTGGTCTCTTGTGGGCGATCAGTGGAGTGAGTAACTGCCGCTGCTCCAGTGGTCACCTGACCATCACGTCGCGTATCATCAGTGTAACGTAAATCTCGACAGCCCCTAAAGGACGCGCAAGGGCCACACCCACAGAGCTTTCTCTAGGGGAAGGAATAGATGTTATTGCGAGATCAAACAAAAAGAAAACATACAACAGCGAGGATTCCCCGGTCGTCACCGACCCGAGTATTAATTCACCGCTTCTCAGCTTGACTATGGGAGAGCGGACGGGATCCCGTATTTTCTAAGAGCTATGGTCGTATGTAGCAGGGAGAGGGCGCTGGTCGCATTATCACCACAGGGCCGGAATTCGTCAAGAAGGAAAAAGGCAGACCGGCGCTGTTGATTGTAGGTGTGCTTCATCAGGAGCCCGAGGGAGCAAACAGAGGATCCATACAGCCAGATATAGCCATGCGTAACTAACGCTTGCTTAATTTACCACCGCATTTACTGCATACTGCCTAGTCAGCTAACCTTATCCCTGTTTTTGCGGATGGCTATTCCCGAGGTTGGCTGGCTCTCCACTTCCACCTCATCCAAGCCTAACCGTATAGCCAAGCACTAGATAAAGTACAATCCCTTAAACAGAAAACTCGCAAGTACACGGCGCATCCATGAATGGCGCCACTAATGAGGCTATTTCTTCTTCCTCCAACTAAGCCAAGTGATCTCTCTCCAAGAGCCCCTTCACAAGTTCCGAAAGTATCGCCTCGGCAGTCCCAGACATGTACTTCTGAACTTGATGCCCAATAACACACAATGCTCTCACTCATCGAGAGGGCCTTTCATCTTGAAGAATGTAGTTGTACTGTGCCCCTCTCGCTCCCAAACAAGCATTTTTCAAGCTTCTGGGCCCTTTTGGTACGTACCGTGCTCTTGCCATTGGTATCATTCCAGTTTAGGAGCGGCACAGCAAAGAGGGCCATCGGGTGGTGTCTGCAGAGAAGATGCGGTTTCTTCCCCTGGCTCTTGCTGTTATTCAAGATGTTCTTCGATAGACCATACTCGTCGGCATTGCACTTAGTTCCCATTAAAAAGAAATAGCAGTCAATATCTCTCCAACGAGATATGGATTAGTCCTGTCTGCGTGACTGGATTAGTGTCCAAAATACATAGTGTCTAAACTTTAAGGACATCCTCAATCTTCTTGACAAGTTTCAATGAACGCTTTTTGGCAAATTTAGTTTCACTAACAATCTATTTGAGCTATTTAGGCCCTAGGTTAATCAGCCACTCCTTGGCGAAAACATACTATGGCGAGGATTCCCCGTTTGTCACTAGCCCGAGTACTAATTTACCGTCTGTGAGTACGTTGAGCGTATGTACAGAATGTGTTCCCAACCGTAAGTCTATGAATTCTATTGTGGCGGTTTCGGAAATGAACTTGCCTTCCATGACGAGAACCTTCACTGACTGGGGCATATATCCTGAATCTAATATCAAGGTGTGTTTCATAAGCTGCCAGATGGTCCAGCTATATGATCTGAGTGACTGCTGGATAAGCAATAGAAATGATTCGGATCTGAAAGTAATACTAGAGACTAATTCAATCGCTTTTGCTTGTCATGTTTCACCATCGCCTCAATTGCTGACGTGTACAACTCGTGCATGGTTTGGTGAGGTGACCACATGACCACCACATCCAGGTGCTCTCCAAGCCATTCCCCATGGAGCTCAAACACTAGAGGCTTGTCTGAGACAAATGCATCCGTACTAGCCTTGACCACGATCTTGGTGATTCGTGGTATCCCTTTCTTCATTGTCTCCACAACTTCCTCGGCCGTCACTGCCAGTACGTTGATATCATGTCTCAACTCCTCCAGCGCCATCTCGGTAACCTTGAATTGCATTTTGGCGAGTTCGTGATCCATCGTCGCCTTTTTGTACAGTTCCTCGAAAGGTGTCTTCTTGAGATCAGCCTCCATCTTGGCGATTCGTATGCGAGCCTCTGCCAACTGAGGATTCACCCTGCTCCTTTCCCTGTCGAGTTCCAATTTGAGGCTCGTCATGGCAGCTTCTAGCTCTTTGCTTTTTGTTATGCAGAGGTTGAGGATATCGATATGCGCCTGAAGCTCCTGCCTTCGGTCTGTGCACATTTCGTGGACAAATCCATAGAGGCCTTGAGACTCTAGCTTACCCAAGGCGTTTCCAACCTGAACAACTTTCTCCGCCGCGTCCGTGCAGTCCCTTTCAAGATCCCTAACCGCAGGTATCTCCATGAAGGCCTTGACGAAATGGTGGGCTTCTGCATCGACAGCCTTTCCAAAATGGGATCCTTCCAAACCGAGTGTTGCCTCGGCTAGTTTCATGGCCCAGTATCCCTTCTCCCAAAAGCCGCAGCTCGCCAAATTTCTCTCGCAAGTTTCTTTCCAGAGCCATTTCTCCTTTTCCTCAGCTGAAGAAACAGTTAGCACAACACAAATAACAACAAGGGCGGAAGTAAAGCTCCAATGTACCTTCCCATATTGCCCAACTCTCGTCCGCAGCCTCAGCACGTCTCAGCTCATCGCCCCACCTGATTTCTTTTAGATTTTGCAGTCTGTTCTTTTCAGCCTCCCATTCCTGTTGCTGATGCTGCTGGTCTTTTATCTTTTGCGTATATTCGGTGCTTAGCTTTCGCTTTTCAACGTTGAGTTTCCCCTGGATGTTGTCTCTTTGTTTCTTAAGTTTGTCGACTTCTGCTTGGTTGGCATCTCTTTTCGCTTTAGCCTCTTCGTACCTCGCTTCCAATACGTCCAATTGATTTTGAAGACGCTGCATTAAGGCTTGATCGCTTCTAATTTTGTCACGGGTTCGTTCGAGTTCGGCCTCTGATTCTTTTCGTATCTCTTCCAGTTTCTTGGCCATGGCAATGACCCTGGCCCCATCGTTTTCAAGCTGTCTCTGCATATCGGCTTCCACGTCGTCGATGCCTTTGTTTACAATCTTTCTAAATGATTCTATGCCATTCTTGATGCCATCTAAAATTGCACCAAGAACATCAGGCTCCAAGGTGGCCTCGAAGTCTGCTGTCGCTGATTCCAAGCTGTTGGAGTCAGGAATATGTATCTCTGCTTTGAGAGCGACTGATATGCCTTTGGTAAGATCTAGAGAAACATCAGCCAGAAGATGTCTCTCTGCAAGGTTGGCGTCAATCAAAACTTTCAGTTTGAAGTCATGATACCGTATCATGCCGTCAAGGAAAACCTTTTGCGTGTCTTTTGTTGCCGTAACCTTGAAAGTGGCTCGTTTGACACCCTCATCAACATTCGTCGAGCAGACTTCAAGGGCTCCAATCTTGAATTTGTCAATGCCAGCTTCGAGATCGACTCCATTTTCGTCAAATGTGGCATGAAAGTCTCCAGTCTTGTCAAATATTCTTACCTTGCCGTCCACCCGGATGCCGCGTGGATATGTCTCTCCCATCATTTCAACACCCGATGAGATGTAGAGCAGTAAGTGTTCAAAAACAATCTTGTCCTTCATACCGTCGACTTCTTTTAGAGCCTTGCAATCAATGAGAGTACCGGCCATCTGGATAAGTTCCACCACGTCGAGCTGGTCCATTTCCAGTCTGAAGACAAAATCTGCGTGTTTCACGTCGATTCCCATGTCCAATCTGGCCATGAAACTTCCGATGTCAACCTGACCTTTCAAGGCAAGTTTACTGCACAAAAGGTTAGCTGACTTCATACTTCGACCCAATGCCGCAGGAGGAACTTGCCTGGGCCCGGTGACTAGGACAGTGGCGTAGCAGAATCCCGCGCCTACTCCCAGATGAGAAAAGATCAGGTTCTCATTAAGGCCAAATGGATTGACCCATTTACTACCCTCCTCCATGTAGCTAAATTATTTATCAGCATTGTCAGCTCAACGGTCTCTTCTTGTATTCGACAGACGTACAGCTCTCCACTCGCGTCTTGGAATGATCCCATAATCCTACCCTTGACGCAAATGGGATCTGAATCCTTTACCTCCAGCGTCAAGGTCGCATCAAGATGCAGTGCAGGTCCAAGATCCCCCATCATGATGCCGGCTCCAAATTTGCCCAGACGTGCCGTGTCGGATAGTTTGACCTCGAAAGATTTTGGTAGGTGGATGCTGACATCGAATTTGCGATCAGAGTTGACGGAGATGACTAACGCAAGACCATCAATCTTCTTTTTGTCGTTGAGATGTTCCAATTGTTCAAATTTCGAGATCGTTGCACACAGCTGAACTCCTAGCGCGCAAATCCCGTTAGTCTAGCCGACAATCGTCACAGCGACAATGTCTCACCTTTGGAAATGGGATAATTGTACGTCTTGAGTTTGGCCTGTATATCCCATTCTTTTGGCCCCTCGTCGTCCTCGGACTCGACATCTCGTCCCTTGCTCTGCTCGCTTGCATCCTCGTCGTCCGTAATCTGCGCTCTTGCTTCTGAGGACGCAATAAGAGCAACATGATCAAGCTCAAGATTCAAAAAATTAGCGTCAGAAATCTCCGGCCAAGCTTGTCGTAGGTTAATGTTCTCGAGGGCGCCAAAAATAAGCCATTCACGTTCCTTCTTGTCCTTCTTCCTCGCGGTGTGGAAGCCAATAGCTGCAGTAATATTACCGAATTTCACAACCCCAAGAACAGCAAACGTACTCTCTCGTCTTTTCAAAGATTTGTTTGCTTGAGACTTCCGCTCAACACTATTGTCTGATTTTGCATTATCCGTTTCCTGCACTTCGGTGTTATTTTCATCTCCAATCGACTCAGTTTGCTCCTGATGATGCTTGAAAGCAATAAAAATGTCCAAGCCAGCTTTTTCGATGGTCATCTCGGTTTCTGGAACCTGGACGTCGGAGATGCCTCCTGTAATTCTAAGTCCTTCACTAGCGAAAACGAGGCTTGCACTGGCGCTTGAGTGTTCGTTGAAATTGACATGGCCGCTCAACTCAAGTGCATTTCTAGATTTTTTGCTTTCTTCGGACTTCTTCCTGGAAAGGGTCAGCTCAACCTTTTGAAAGGTGAGCTCGTGTCCCGATATTTCGTCGTTTGTGGCACTTTCATGATCATTTGGAAGTCGTTTTCCAGTGACCTGGGCGTGGATCTTCTTTAGATCACTGAGTTTCAGGTCACCAATCTCGGCCTTAATCATATGATCATCTGTTCATGTTAGATTTCTTCCTAGCTCCACTATATTCGTTTTTGACATACCATCTGCGAAGTGCCCTTCAACCTGGAATGATCCGCCGCCTAACTTCATGTTCGCAGAAATCTCTAGTCGAACGGATTTCTTGAATTCTCCTTCGTTGAAGGACAGCTTAGCTTTGGCGTCTGACAACTGTGATGAATATGTTAGTAATGTTCGGGGACCAAGCCAGGAGAAGGCAGCTTACCGTAAGTCGTTCGACTCCATATATATTTTCCCACTTATCAACGTTCAAAACAAGGTTCCACTGTCTTTTGTTCGCATCTTCTTCCTTCTTATCCCCCCTCTCTGAAGACGGGACGATGTCTCTAGCCATTCGGTAACTAAAAGTGACCGGGGCATTCGCATGTGGTAGTTTGGTTAAAATGACAGCTCCAAAAAAACCAAACCCGAAGTGCCATGACCTGCCGCCTTTCTCTTTTGTTTCATGATCCTTGCTCTTAAGCGTGTTTCCATTCTTCTCAGCACCATCGACCGCTTCGGAAGATTTCTCCGCACCTTCATGCTCCTCGATTTGTGTCGAGTCTGCTGAATCCTCATCTTCTCCCTTTTCATCCCCACTGCTATCTTCCTCTGACTCCTTGTCCACACCTACTTTTGCAGCGGTTATTTCAATACCTACTGTTTTAAACTGAAGAATGTTCCATCCGGTATGGGCAAAGTCTTTTATAAAACCTTGAAGAATGAGCCTATTCATCTTTGGGGGTTTGGACCAATCCCGAGTTTCGCTCAGATGTGCACTGAGGTGAACACTGCTGGGGGGGTACTCTGCTTCAAACACATTCCTGATCGCGTCACTAACCCACTGGAAGCCATCTTTAAGTGGGACATCAACTTCCAGACGAAGCCCTGGTGCGAAAAGGGGGTTAGTTTTATCCTCAGAGTAAGTGAGCATCAGGTTCTCCACGGGGATGTCTTTGATTCTGTCATCATCAATGAAGTCAAAGAGCGTATGAAGAGAAATCCCATTAAGCGATAAACTCTTGTCCTTGAGCGTGACTCTCTCTCCTGTCGACTCCTCACTCTTACCCCCGTTGTATTTGTAGAGTTTTGCTGAGAGACCTTTGATGCCCCAGAAATCATCAATGTCTCCCGACAAGACGTATTGCTCAAGCGCTTCTCTTTCAACATCTCCTTTGATTTTTACTTGATCACTGTGTCTTTCTTGTTTCTCGTTGGATGGCAACGCAATTATCGGGACCGTAGCATTGGCATCCTTCGTCTTGGGCATATGAACAACTAGCTCGGCTTTTTTGTCCCCATTAACGTGAATAGGTCGAACTGGCAGCTCCACAAGTAATTTCTTATGGCTATCTGGAATAACCATACAAAGATTTCGAACGATTGTTCCGCCAATAACGGTCGATCTCTGATATTGACCGTCCGAGTGGGCACCTGCCGAAGGCGTATCGCGATCACTTGATAGAGTGGCAAGTGGTAGAAAAGTTGCCCCCATACGGTAATTTAAATCGCCATTGATCATGGTTGCCGTAGAGTAAATTGGCCAGCTGAGGTTGGCGCCCGACAGTAAGACTGCGGAGTTCAACTCTGATTCCTCACAGCTTGTCAAACATAATTGACCCAAATAATTCAAAATGGAATTGGAGCTGGGAGTCTTAGTGTTTGGAACGCTAAGGTGTTGCGCATAAGGATCGGATTCCTGGTAAAGCAATGGGTTGCTTGAACGCTGGAGGCGGTTTGTGGAGCCCTCTGGTAAGAGCCTCGCTATCTGCTCTGCAGAAAGACCAGCTTCGGCCAATATTTTGGCTGCCTTCTCTGGAGAATTCCCAGCTTGGAACATCAAAGCATCGATGTCGGCTTGAGGAATATCTTGTTGTTCTAAATAAGCACTGGATCCCTGCATAATACTAGGGTTGCGTGAATTTTGAGTCTGGGGAGACTTTAGAAAATCCTCTTGTGGAAGTATTCCTACTTGCTCTAGAGAGATGCCCTGGTATGTTGGAGCCTCAATTCCAACAGAAGACGCAGTCCAAACCTGCTGACTTCCACCGAATCCCTGGTTAGAAACCAGGTTGTTTCGATAGTGAGGCTGGGGGCGGCTTGTTGAGGCCTCTGGTAAGATCCTCGCTATCTCCTCTGCAGAAAGGCCAGCTTGGGCTAAGATTTTGGCTACCTCTTCCGGAGAATTCCCAGCTTGGGCTATCAGAGTCTCAATCTCAGCTACAGACATGGTCCGATTCTGTGGATAAGAACCGAATCCCTCGTTGAAACCAGAGAATGAGACACCATGGCTGTTTCCATAAGCCATAGTGACAATGGGAACGAGTAGCGTTCAATTTGTAAAAGAATTCTGATAGATTGTTTAGATATTTCTGCAGAAGGTGTAGCGTAGCAGCGTTGAAGAGCGGATTCAAGCTTTTATATCAAAGGATCTTTACGCGTGTCTGGATGCGGTATTACTTTTATTGAGCCTAGGTTTATTGGAATTGACTTGTCAAGTTCAGAATGGCTGGAATACGCCATAGTGGTATGCCAGCTAAATGGAACTGCATGTCGAAAGAGGAGATTTTCAGCTGAGCTGACAAACCAGATGATGCCAACACAAGCCTCAAACGCCAATATGTCGCTAAAGTGACGCCCATGAGACCCACAGTAGGGCGGCTGGCACGTCTCATACTCAACAAGTTGTTAGAAACAACTTCCAGTGGCAGAAGGCCATGGACTCCAAGTGACACCGGTCCCCACAGCACACGGGTTGACCAAGACATTGATACACTACCGTCTACCAATAATCGCCGCCATTTAACTAGTACCTAGTTACGTGAACTGAGACAAACAGACGGAATGTTGCAACCATAACCACCATGCTCCCTGTGATCGACACGATCGGCGGCCGTCCCGCATTTAGCTAAAGCGGGAGGATGAGAGAGTGGTGCACGCTAGAGTTTTTCCATCATCGACAACGCAGCAAGCAAGATTTCCGCCATTGACTGCAGCCAAGGGGATCATGCTTCCGGTGGAGGAAAAAAGGTCGGCCATGACGGATCACAGCGAATCGCGACGAGCCGCGTGCAAACCAGCCCCGTCCTAACCATGCCGAGGAGCGGGTCAAGTCGTCACCTAGCAGCTTGGGGGGCCAGCGGTTCGTTCGAAGTAGCTTACTAGCCCTTTGCAACTTCATTGCAGGTTATTTTATGCTTCATTTCCCTGTTTTCTTGCATAAGAACTGTAGGAAACGCCGCTTTCGTATTTTTTCCCCACCCCACTTGCCGTGCCGCTTGCTATCTATCTTGTTAGTTACACATGTTTAGTAAACGGCGCCTGGCCTGCAGTGGCACATTTTGCTTCCATTACCAAGAGTCAAAGTCCTCGGCAACTTGTATTGGCCAACACTTTTGGCAAGCTGAAACTAAAATGCAAGCTTACCAGAGGTGAATTCCATCTCAAGTCTTGAAATCAGTACCGGAATGGGCCAATCACCGCAATATCCAAACTTCAGCTTCCTGTGTTCGCAGTTCGGTTTGGGGGCCCAGCTAAAAATTACAACACCTATCTCGGTTTGGCTAGCTTCTCGTACACAAAGCGAAAGACGGCATCCATCCAGAGTAGAAGCCAGGCGTAGATACTGTCTATTGATTGTTGCACTGCTCCTTGCCAGCTGGCAGTGTATTTCTTGTACTACAGGAGATCAAGCAAAAGGATGGTAGAGTCTAGTTGCACTTCTCAATTTTTAAGATCCGTGCATTTTGACTAGCCACCTTGTGAAGCATTTTCACCGAACGGGATTCCGAAGAGCTAAGAATGGGGGGCAATCAGCCCATGAGCATTGCCCTCGGACTTGCTGGCGCAAATATGATCATCTCAACTAATTGTTAAAGTGTGGACTTCTGGATGGCGTAACATCCTGTGTTTATGGACATCTAATTGGGCATTGAATAGTATTTTTTTTTTCGATCTTGGTAAACGATTTGCGTATTACTTTTATTCTGTTTAATATCTACTTTGGGTCCATGTGGTTACATTGGTTGAGGGTGAACTCTAATACAGTGGCAGAGAGGACTCAAGACCAGAATGAGAGAATAGATGGCAAGGTTACTAATGGTTCAAATTTGCCGGTATAACAAGCTTATGTAGCGAGTATAGACTGATACAGCAATATCTTTAATCTATGCAGTGTCATTGGAGGGCTAATGAATTTATTTTCATCTTTCCAACGGCTAGATGCAGTGATATATAAGTCCCATCCAGTTATGTATCCACCACTTAAAAGCTCCCGCATAAAATCACTTCCTTATTCAGTCGTCCCTTAGCAACATACATAGCCATCATCTATAGGTTCCCGTATCTGGGCCCGCGGTTTCATTTCTCAGGGCAGTTGCATAGACACTTGGGCCGACATTGTTCCGGTCCAACCAACCTCCACAGTCGTAGTCCCGGGTGCTGTGAAGACAACTAGTTTCGGCCTACAGGGCGGCTTGGTGGGATGATAGGAATCGTCACTCCCTCAACCTTCTTGATGTTGGGACTCTTTGAGTTGTACTTGAGTTGGTAGTGGCCGCCACCCTGCGCACGTTTACTGTATTTATCGGGTTCCCCATCAGTAACATAGTATTGAAAACGGGCTCCATCATCAACGTCGAATTCAAGGATGTAGTCGAAAAATAGTGGCTCAGGGTTTCTATGAAGGGCGTACTGGTAAATGTACGTCGCCTCCCGAAATTCCGGCGATGTTTTGGTGTAAGTGCCATCACTAAGACTCCAGTCAACATCGTAGCTGAAGCTGGTAGGCTCTCGTTGGGCTTTAGCCTCCGACTCAGATGTTGACTGAAGAGATTGGTGCCCGGGCCCCCGAACTTGAAAGGTCACTCCATTTATGGACTTGACTTCAGTCCACTGGCTGTCATCTTGTGCTGATTGTTGGGTGGCCATGTTTGGCGAATGCGAAAAATGACTCTGTAGTAGAGTGGTGTTTTCTTAAAATAAGGAGGGTCTTGAGGGAGAGGGCAAGGTGGTAAGAATCCAGATCTGTTGTGAATTGGTAGAAAACTGGGGTGAATGGAAAACCAGACAGGAGAAGTGTCTGCATTTATACGAGAGGGGGCTTCGCGTAGAGCTGCTATCTTCCTTAGTAGTTTATGGTATGTTCAAGTCTACAAGCCGTTCAACAAATCCTGAATCGACATTTGGCGCTGGGTCCCACTCTTCAGCCAGCCATACCTTTCCCAACCATGCTGCAAAAGCTCATAAGATGCATTTCTTATTGATGCTGAGAAAGACTATTTCTAATAGTCTAGACTACGCCATATCACTTACTATATGGAGATTAGGTCTCTACCGTTTTTGCATGTATTCGGTTAGTTCTAACCTCAAATTATCTTGGTGCCTTGGCTGTATAGGATGTGGCTGAGCTGATGTGTCATATCGGGATTAGATGCAGGAGAGTTAGTGGCTCCGATTTGAATCCTGTTCGAGTTCACAACACACATGTGCTGCACATGGTTTAGGCTACTCGACCTATCTGGCATTGGTGGAACTGGTGCTATAAGCCAAGTGCATGCAGTGTTAGTGTGTAAATTTTAATTATCTAAGTGAATTAATCGATGTCAGTATTCATTGCACTCTGAGAGTCGACTATTGATAATTAGCATGCCATATAAGATATGAGTTGAACCGCGGTGACATTTACTTTTTCTCCCCGTGACACGATTCGTGGCAGATGGCAGGCAAATCATGGCAAGATGCTCATTAAGCGCCACTATGGTCTAATCCGGGCCAAAAACCCCAATTGAGTAATATTCCTTCACCCTTCAGTCCCACGATCCACCATGGAACACATCTGCTGACCCCTTACAAAACCGATAGTTTGTGTTTTCAGCTCGTCTAGCTCCGGTACGGCCCGCTTTGGTAGCTATTTAGAGATAGCGCGGTCTAGGTGGACCCTAGTATTTTGCCATATCTGGCAACCCTGTGGGTTACATGGTAACATTGGTGTGTCAGAACGCCCTGCAGCTGACAGATTCAGCTCCAGTCGGCACACCCGTTTTTAGGCAGACATTATTTCACGCGGTCGATGGTCCAGCCTTTTTGATCTCAGGCTGAGCTGATATACTCAACCACAATAACCATTCTGCCAACATCAAGGATAGAGGATGTACGCATGATCCCCTCACGCTAGTCCTTAATTTCTCACTTCACGTCGTTGATTTGCATATGGCTTACGTAAAAGAACTTACCATCTATTAGGCTCCAGGTCATCAAAGATGCGTCTTATCAACGTAGGAACCATTGATCTCGAGAATTTTCTCCATGGCAAAGTTACCAAATACGCAATACTATCGCACACGTGGGGTGATGAAGAGATCACGCTGCGAGATTTTGTCGCACGCAAAAAAACCACTCAGAAGGCTCAGAGGGGTACCTGAAATACAGAAGCCGTGTTAGTAGTCCCTCAAACGCGGCATTGGATGCGTCTGGGTTGATACGTGCTGCATAGACAAGACCCACAGTGCCGAGCTGTCAGAAGCAATCAACTTCATGTTTCGCTGATATGGAGAGGCGGAATGCTGTTTTGCTTACCTCGTCCACGTGCTTCCACATCGAGATGATTAGCTCACAGCGTCTCGCTGGTTCACCAGAGAATGAACGTTGCAAGAGCTCACAGATGTGCGACGATTTGAATTCTTCGCTTCTGATTGGTTGTCTATCTCAGCACGCCAAAACCTCGCCAGTCACACCAACGCTACAACGGGGATCGAAAAGCAATATCTTGAGCACTCCACTCAAACCTCTTACCGAGACCTTTTGGACAAGGCCAGCGCGGCAGAGAAAATGAGCTTGGCCTCGAAACGCACGACAAGCTATTGCTTGCTTGGAATTTTCGGTGTGAACATGGCTCTAATCTACGAGAAAGGCAGAAAAGCATTCGAGAGGCTACGGAAGGAAGTATTGCAGAATTCCTCTGATCCATCCATTCTGGTCTGGAACCCAATCCATCGCGGTAAGACGATAAAATTTGTGAAGCCAGGAACCTATCGCCCTTTTCTCCTGACCCTGAAATATATTGTATGGCTATCACACCCATGTTGTGCGAACCGTGGAATATTGTTGATGGCATCCGATTTGATGCTTTGGTTCCTAGTCCAGCGTGTTTTCTTCGCTGTCGCAATGTTGTAGCTGGCGATATGGTTGGTGACTGGACTATTTCAAGCTGCGGGTTGAAAATCACGCTTGCAGTACCCGAAGACAAGGACCCGTGCGCTATTCTACCGTGTCGGCTGCGGCTTGATCCCTGGTCTTTACTCCGTACTCGCTCTACCACTCGCCCGCCATTCAAAAAGATCATACTTGCGATGCGACGATCCGGCGAAAGTGATCAATCATCGTTTCTGATACATCTGGACACAGCAAAAGCTTCTACTAAAGACGACAGAGCAAATTGGCTATAGTCCCTTGGAAAAGTCCCGCTATGGCCTATGGTTGCAGGAATTGCCTCCTTCTATTCACTTCCTATGAGCACATATGTCTGATGACCCATTTCAGAGTGATGGTTCAGTACGGGTCTGGTCAACAATGAGCGAGACTAAGCTGAATTACCAAAAACGAGTTGCGTTCTTTACCAAGACGCTACATCTAATGGAAGGTCATTGCTGCATCCGCAAATTTGTTCGAGAAACATTTGAGGATCCATCTCTTGTGTCGGCCACACTTCAGCAGATTCTTTTATAAAAAAGACCCGATATACTGGCTACGAGTGATGCTAAATGTCACCCATGAACTGACAATAAAAATAGCATCTGTCTTCAAATGTTTCCCACTTGCTTCATACTTCGCTCCTAGATATCAAATAGACTGAGAATCTTTCAATGGTGTATCGTTGCATTCCTGAGAGTATTGTTCACATTGCGTTCCCCCTTCAGGTTTACGACTATTTCTACTATTATCGCATGCTGGCTCTAAATGAGAAGGGGTATTGTTGGAGGCCAAAAGTGGGTAGTGAACCTGGGTGTTGCTGGAGATACGCATCTAAAATGAGGCAAAGTATGGGTCCCGCATTCAGACGATGAGTCGGATGCAGAGCCAGACACAACACCACACAGAATGCAACAATACGACGGAACAACCACAACAGATTCATCTCGGTGATCACCGCTCTCAACGTTTGTCAAGAGTCTCAGGATTGCTACAATAACTTTTACCATGATATCCTTGTTGTATGTATGAAATAATGTTAAAAAGAAGTTCTAAAATGAATATTGCGAGCGTCACTATGACAGATTTACTTAATAAGTTATAAAGTTCATCAAAAAATAGTACAGATAAGTAAGTCCAAAGGGTTAGGGCCAGGGTTATGAGGTAAGCTAGTCTTACGCACATTAGTAAAATTCGCATTCTTTTCACCATCTAAATAGTGGGATTAGGTCAATACGCTTGCAATGAAGGATGGATTTTTTGGCGGAAGTATCAGTGGCATAGGTCATTTTTCAGCATCATGCTAGATGTGACCAACGGAGACCGAAATCAGCGTACTATCATGAAAGTCGGTTATGACGCGCTCGAAAGCGCCTGGTTGCCATTGCCAAATGTCCCCGGTATCTAAACGGTCTGTTACATCGCATCATCAATCAGCGAGTATAGATTCTACGGTGTAACTCCATTCTTATACTCGGGTCTCGATAAGGTTCACAGGAAAAGTCGATCAAGGTAATTGAAAGCCTTCACCTCAAGGTTTTAATCATTTCAGCATCGTACGGCGCAAAGGTACAGGCTGCCGGTCTGCCATTTCCATTGGCAATGATTATCGTGGTGCTCCTTGGGCGACCAAGTCAGAGCTGCCTCTCAAAGAGGATACACAACAATATACATGGTGTAATTCCTTCGAGGGCACCTTATTACTTGATGTGGGCCGTTCGGCAAGTGCCGTTTTGCTCAAGAAGTTCAGACCGAAAAGACCCACATGCAGTGCACTCTTCTAGCCTCTACAGCCCGTAGCCTGGACGTAGGTTCAGGCGCAACCAACCTTTGGATTGATCGATTGTCTAGTCTGCTGTGGCTGCTACAATTAAGGGGTTCCTTCTCAATTCTGTCAAATAAATGGCAAAATGTGGCTTCTTTAGAGTCCAGGCTGTCAGCATCTAGCGTTCTGTGGCTGGCCTAGATATTCTAGACTGTTGCCTAAGTACGCCCCAATGACGCGTATATTGGGTGATTGGCTGCCAGTCAGCTTTCTGGCAAATTGAATCAGGGGGAAGATCAGGAGCGTGCGAAGTATTGCTTCAGTCTAATCCGCCGTGCACCTATGTTCCAAGCCCAGTCTTTCATCTAGGATACGGATACCTCTTCGAAGAAGGCTTCAATTTTGTGACTACTGACCGCAACAACTACTCAAACTTTCACATGTCAAATCTAATATTGTGGAGGGCAGTCGGACATCGCGACAAAGACACCACTCTTTGAGGCCACAGAACTGTCAGCAAGTAGTGATCTCGTCATATGCTGCTGCGTCAGGTTCTGGATGTGACGTGGTACTGTTACTTCGAAGGCCATTTACACCATGACTGTTGTTCAGCCTGGGGATTGTAGGGTGACCTTCACGGCTGTCCGGACTGATAGAGTTTTCTATCAAAGTTTTTGAGGGCATCTCAAGGTTGTGCTATACACGGCTATAAGAGAGGTTAATTTTACGGTAGAGACACTATGACTAACAGTACCAAAATTCGTAAAACTATATACTTGTATTAGAATCTGCTCCCTGGTTAAGGGTTCGAGCACACAGTCGCATTTTAGGTACAAGGAAATGTCCTTCACGACTACTTATTGACACTTCTTTAGCTGAAGATCTCATCATTATCTCAATAGTAAAATTCACCATCTATGTACTGATTGAACCCTATACCCTTCGATATCATCGACTTTCAAGTTTTTCTAAGAATTGCTTACCAAATGTAAGATTTCTCTTAAGACTTGGAACCTACTCACCAAGGCGTCGTTGTTATCTAGTAGTCATGACCCGTTTTGAAGCTCATGGTAATTGATCTCATTAGGCTAATTGAATGAGAGAGGCTGGGCGTCGAGGATATAATCGACGACATCATTGGCGGAATTAGGGCATATGTCCGTGGTCTCGGCTTGTCCACTAGCGGGAATGAGAAGGCATTTGAAATTGCGGAGGAGCCATGGAGCTTGTGAGATACGGCCAGAAGCTCCACTTAGGTCAAGTGCCGTCCTTAGTGGCGCGGGACTCGAGCCTCCCCCAGAGTGCATTAGCAGTGCTAACCCGCGCCCTATGTTTAGTGTAGCCTCGGGATACGGTCAACGCGGCGGATTGTGGGAGGCGAGACGAGAAACCTTACGTCCTTACGCTAGCCAGGGTCATAGTCAATGCAATTACTGGCTTCTCGCACGGACAGTGCTTTCTGTACACAGGTCTCTGACCAAGACACGGTTGGATGCGGTGAATTGAGGGGCTGACTCGAATCAAATCGACATAAATATAACTACTGCCAAGACATTATTTTACTGCATCATAGGCCCATATTTCCTTTTTGGGGATCTCATATTATTGCTCTATCTATTTTTGGTTTCCAGCGTTAACAAATCCCGGCTGTTTTACGTGCTACTGGTCTCTTCTTCACATTTGCCCTGCTTTTTCTCAATTGTCTCTGGCAGTTCTGCAAAATGACGGCTACTTCATTCACCACGGAGGCCTTCACCTTGTTAGGGATTGCCATAATTATCATTCTTACGCGATGGGCTATACGATTAAAAACGGCTGGGCTGAGTGGCTTAAAAGCAGATGACTATTTGATGATTCTAGTCGTAGTATGTCTATTTCTCCACCCTGCCATATGCCCGCGCTGACACGATTCGCAAGATCTCTTATTCGATTGAGACGAAAATGGGCTACAGCGTAGGCGCCCTTTGGCATGGGTTTGCCAATAGCGGCATGACCGAAGAGGAGAGGGCAAACCTCAACCCCGATAGTGACGAATATCGGTGGCGTCAAGGAGGTTCAAAGAACCAGCTCAAGGGGTGGAGCGCTTATGCTTTTCTGCTCTGGGCCTTGAAGGCTGCTATGTGCACCTTTTATTTGCGACTCACAAACGGTTTGCCTGGCTATGCGGTTCGTATCTACATTGGCTTCGGCTTTCTGATTGTGACCTATGTTACTGTTGCCTGTGCTATTCTGTTCACTTGTCGACCATTTTCGAAGAACTGGCAAATTTACCCTGACCCAGGTAGTAAGTGCAACCCCATCTAAATTGATACAGTCTCGGTTAGTTAACAAAAACATCGTCTATAGACTTCTGCCAGCCCGCCGTATCTAAGGTCAACCTTTTTACAATGCTCATATTGAATAGCCTAACCGAGCTATATTTGATCTTCATCCCGATGCCGATGCTGTGGATGGCTCAAATTCCTAAACGCAAGAAGGCAGGTCTTGTATTTATCTTCTCTGGCGGCGTTTTCGTTACCATGGCTGGCACACTTCGATGTGTCTTGATCCTGCATGTGAGTTTCTACTCTGTGAGGCGGTCACATATTACTTGGCTAATATAAGTTGACAACAGAATCCTGTGGAGGGTGCTGAGCAATCAGGTAGCTGGGCGTGCCGCGAATCGTTTGTCGGCGTGGTCATGTCCAATATGCCCATGATTTTCCCTTTCATACGGAGAAAGGTGCAGGGGCTATCCATGACGGGAAGCAGCAAAAATACACCAATGTACGGAGATAGCTCGAAAAGAGTCGGAGATCCACAACCAGGATCTATTCGCCTTGATGGAGCAGACCCCTCCGCGGGCATATATCGAATGAGATCGTTGGCAACGTCATCCACATGTGCTATCACACAAGGCGCCTCGGATTTGAGCGATGAAAATATACACCATTCTAATGGTATACGCAAAGAATTTGAGGTCAATATCACGGAGGAGTACACGGCGCGGCAAAGAAATGAGCCATAGACACGACCCGATAAGATTGTTGAGTTTAGTTCAATACAGAGAGGATTGCTGATTCGGTTGTATTTTAAGGTGACTCGTTTTCCAACACGCAAATGAGCTGTTCAGGCTTAACCCAAGCTGTTCTCGGTTCCCGAGTCGGATATAATCCGTCCTTTCGTAGGTATAGAATCTTTGGCCAAGAAGAATACTCTTCCTGCGCAGCAACAATCAGTCCCTCTAGTCTAGTTCTCGGATGCCTTGGGTTAAATAAGAAGGATTGAGAACCACTTCCAAAACAAGCCTAAAATCTAGCTCCCCTCTTTGTTAAGTCACTAGGCCACAAAATGTAACACGAAAGCAGATGCACTACTCAATCCCTATGGTCAATCTATCCCCTTATATATCATTATGAAGCTATTCCTGCCGCTCCCACCGCCCCGACATTTCATATGCGACAATGGCAAAGTTATTGGCCGTATAAGTTGGGGAAACTAAGTGTTGAAAGTATTGTTTCGCTACACAAAAGCTGATGATACCCCTGCGTTCAATAACCCCTATCTCGATCACTCCCAATACCCTCACACTTGAAACATCGAGACCCGAGCCATTGAGAAGGCTGTCAAACACACCACTTTCTTCCGAATACAACAGTCTCAGTGCCAGAGCTTTCTCGTAATGTTTTCCCTTCACTTTTACTGGCCTAATTTTGAAACCGTGTCAGCGATAGACGGAAGCCATGGCTAGGGATCACAGGAGTAATGTTAATCCAGACCCGGAGGACGACCACCAAGCACATGTTGGTCCAATCGTCCGTTTTCATATACGGGAACAAGAATTGTTTAATAACCAAGAGCATGTAGGGTACCCTCAGATTCCCCTTCTATTCATGCCCTCATAGGTGAATGGGTATATGCAAGACTCCTGCGTTAAGCAGAATGTTGCACATATTGTGCCTCTGCGCACAGCCTATCTCGGTGTCCTTGTGAGCAGGCCGTTTAGTTGGTCAATGTACAATCTAATCTGATGGCATCCGACCTATTGAGTTGTGCGCATTTACATTTGTACCACTACTGATTAAATGGGTCGCTATGCAAGGTGGCCCCATGTTGAGAGCACTCCAATGCGGCGACTAACCAACGGCTTATCACTTTCACAATCACCTGCTGGCCCCTGTTGTTTGCGTCTCTTCAGATTATTCCAGGCCTTGAAACCATTGACGCCATTTGCATTTATACAACTACTGGTGTTTTTTTTGTTCATCTAACCATCCCAACCGTTTCCTTTCATGGAACAAGTCGCATGACTACTGCTTGTAGAATTGGCTAAACCATTTATAGCATTTTTTTTTGCCTTTCTTTAGCTGAGCAGTTCAGCTATTTCTCGTTTTTGTATTTTTTTCAGATGCCCCCACTACATACTAAACATAAATGAGATCACTTTATTTATTAAATATTCAAACTTGATGAAATTAAAGTAGAGAGCTAATTATTCCTATTAACCTACATACATTTAAAATAATAGGTATGATACAAATCTAAAGCAAGTGCGCATATGAGAACATTGTATCATTGAATATGTTCGAACAGTTGGGCTTAAGAAAGCAGTTGCCTCCTAACCTTAAATTCAGAGCATCTGACATATATGGAGTAAATGCCACAAAGTTGCAATCTCCGGCTGTGGTGTGTCTGCTGCTTAGGCAAGCTTCTAGACACATCTCGATTGAGTATGCCCCAATAGCAATTATATCATCACCCTCGCAGTTTTTATTGCATTCCAAGTTGTACATCATACCATCCGTATAACGATTAACAAACGCGGGAATAGGGTTTGTCCGCTCGCAATCTATGGTAAGGTTCATATAGGGTGGGGCTGCAAGGTCGGTGCCGTTGTTCGCAAATACATCGGTGGTACTAGGAGTTTGGCTGCTTAAAGAGGATGAGATGATTAGCAAATAGAAGGTGGGCATTTATTACGTTAGAAAAACACGGTTTACCATTTTGCTACCAATTTTGCCACTAGAACTGTATTAATAATGACTGCAACGGTGAATACCACTCCGGCGAGCACTGAAAGTATGAAGATCCAGGTTGACTGGCGTAGCTTAAAAATGTATCTGGTGCTATTATGTTGAACGAGTGTCTTATTTGAATTTGAGGTGTCAGAGTTAGGTTGGGCTGACGCAGAGGGTTGGTTGTTTTGAGCGGGTTGAACGGAGTCCCTTTCGCATCCTGGAAAAGTGTAGGATCTGGTATCTGTCATCTCCAAGCTTTCACCAGTTGGCACTCCTGGTGTACATCCGCTTTCGTGGGACATGAGGCAAGTATAAGCTTGAGAAAGGGCTTGAAAGCTGGCCGTGGTAGAAACGCTGCTGGGTCGAGTGCCGGGATCGGTCAGTGTCAAGTGCCATGATATAGGCACAGGCCCTAATAAGTATTTCTTGAAAGTATTGGAGACATGTCGGCTGAATGATTGGGCTAACTGCTACTCCTAAGTCTGCAAAAGGTAGCAGCTGCGCCTCCGCGCCGTATAAAAATGCGCCAGTGCAGACGCCACCCGGCAAGGTGGAAATATAAAAACAGAGCGCGTCACTGGTGACTGGACAGTGTCGTTTGTCGCCGTTTGAGGGATATTTGCGAATGCATTTGGAGATTTCCACACATTGCAGGAAATCAGGCGGGGCAGTTAGGGAGGATAGCCCCCGCCTCTCCCCGCCGGGGAAAGTTAGCATTAAAGTGGTGTGTTATGAAATGTCTATTAATTTCCTTTCCTAATAGAATACATGAAAACTTTTGTCTATGACCCCAAATAACCTATTAGTAAGTCCTCTATAATTATTAATAATATATTATAGAGATGCTCTTTTTGTACTTTCCTTTAAAGGAAATGGAAGGTTAAAGTACTAAATTTTATTTTTGCCTATTATTATTAGACCCATTACTATCTATCAATCCAAATTTCAATTGGCTACATCAACTATGACCGCTGCATTTAGCAGGTCTTGGAGCCAAGCATTGTTGCCATTTAATGCTATGAGGAACCCCTACTATACAGGGTTCACAGAGTTATTATCCAATCCTTAGATAATTTATTAAAGCTACTGCCTTTAGCATTTAATAAAACCTTTTATTTTATTAGCTTTATTATCTTCAATCTCTATATAGGACCTATTTTTAAGGACCTTACAGCCAAATATCACTAGCTACACCTTTTGCTAGTATATTAAAGGCAGTATTACTACTCAAGGCCTATTAGAAGGCAGGTAGATTTGTTCAATATCATCTCTATAAAGAGATAGTTTAATATACTTAATACTATCTAGTAAGCTAGATGTATATATGATTTAAGTAGAAAGAGGATATTAATAAGAGCATCCATTAAGAGTTAGATATTGGAAAGCTATTCTCGATTTTTTGTTTGTTTGACAGATAGATAGATAATTTGAATTGGATAGTTTAAGCTGGTGTTGGAACGTTGAATTCATTACAAAGGGATTATAGTCATTGAGGCCTGAGGCACTGGCTGGGTGCCTAGTGTGAAGGCGGCAGGAAGCGAGATCAAGAGCATCATATAACCTACTCATAATAACACCAAAAGGGGCTCTCTTTAGTTTAGTAGATAGAATAATTAATTATTATTTAAAGTAATAGACCTTATAGTAGTAGTTATTATATTTATAATTTTAAATATATTATTCTTGATTTTAGGATTTATTTATATTAATTAGTAATTAGCTAATTACTTAAATTATAGGATATTATAGATTAATAAGGTATTAATTAATAAGGTATTAAATTAAGTTTTTATTAAGAATTATTTTAATAGATAAAAAGCTCTTTATATTAATTAAAATAATATTATAATTTAAATACTAAGATATTTTATTAAAAAAGACTTTACTAAGGTAATAATAACTTCTTTATATTTACTATATAGTGTAACGGTCTGGTCAATTCCCAACTGTGGTAAACCAATCAGAGTCGATATAGTTTATGTTGGCAGAGAAGTCAGGCGCGTTAGGTACTTTAGAGCAATACAAGAGTTCACGTGGTGTTACGTCTGGTAATGGTCAATCGTAGATTGAGGTAACCAAATTGTATTGAAAGCTGATCGGCACCGTCCCTTACGGTCTGGAACCGATCCGTCTATATACTTGTCTGGGATCACTCTACCTTGGATCATCATGATCCGGATCACCGTGATCTGGATCACCGTGATCCCTTTCGTCGTGATCCCTCTAGGGTAGGTCTATCTCTATTGGCAATTCATCACATGTTAAAGTGGGTCCCTTGTCCTTCTCCGCCCTGTACCTGCATGGGTCATGACACGATGCTCCTCCTCTGTTGGTGCTTGTCCCAAGACCATATTTGTTGGCCTTAGTGTGACTTCTTCTGGTATGTCATAACTTGGACTTGTAATTATTCCGCTCCGTTCCTTGGCTAACGCGATGTCTAGCAAGAAGGCTCGCGAAAGAACTGCTCTAGCCGAAGCCATTGCATTAGACGGTTTCGAGGCCGAGATGCCGTGTACTCGTTGTTTCAAGGAGGATTTGGAGTGCAAGCTTCTTGAGGACAAGAAGCGTTGTGGCGAGTGTGTGAAGATCGGTCGTTCTTGTGACGGGGTGTTGGTGGCTTCCACATGTGTGTGATCATTTTCTCGTGATGTCTTTGTTGGTCCTGCTAACCCTTGCTTGTGTAGTGCGCACGTTGGTGAAGTCGTCTAAGAAATTGGAAGTAGACGAAGAGCAAGCTAGTGACGAGGTCGAGCGTCTTCAAGAGAAGATGGATGAGATGCAGCGGGCAATGTCGGCTGCAGTTTCTCGTCTGTCGCGGATTCGTAAAATCCGTAAGAACATTAAACGCAAACAGTCCGAGACTCTTCGTCGTGGTTTGGCTGAGGTCGACAAGGAGGATGGCGTGGATGAGTCTGTTCTTCCTGTCTTGGATGCGCATGAGGGTTGGGTGATTAGCGATATGCGGTATTTAGGTGCTACGGAGAACACTGATTTGGAGTCGTTGGGTCTGGGTGTCGAGGCGTCTGGTGTAGGTTCGTTGGGTGATTTCGAGGGTGAGATTCCTTCTTTTGATCTTAATTTCGCCGCCTAGTCTGGCGTTGTTTCTTAAGGAATTCTTCCAGCTTCTTCGAGCAGTGCGTGAGGTTTTCCCGTGGTTCCCATGAGTCCCATGTTTCATCGTATCCCTTCCATTTGACTTTGAATTCTGTTTTCTGTGTTTCCGGGTTTTCTCGCATATCGGTGATTCTTTCCACTGTGAATTCGCCTTCCACTGGTTCGACTCGTGGTTCATGTCGGGGTCCTGTTTTTACCATGATTGTATCTTCTGCTGATTCTAGCAACGAGATGTGGAATACAGGGTGTATTTTTACGTGAGGTGGTAGGTCGAGTTCGTAGTTGTTTTCTGAAATCTTCGTTTTTACTTTGTATGGTCCAATGAATTTGTAGTCCATTTTCTTGTTTTGTCGTGTTGTGTCGATGTTTTTTGTGTTGAGTAGGACCATGTCTCCCTCCGAGAAAGATGGTCCCTTCATCTTTTTCTTGTCGTAGTATTGTTTCATTTTATTTCGTACCCATTCCAATTCTGTCTTCATTTCTGCATGTAGTTGCTTGAGTCTGTCCGCTTCGAGGATTGCGTTGGCGTTTAGTTGTCCATTGATCTTGGTTCGGTACGCATCGGGGGTGAATCCGAAGTTTGCGTAGGCAGGTGTGGTTTGTATACTGCTGTGGAACGATGTGTTGTATGCTAGTTGAGCGATTGGTAACTTCTCAACCCAATTAGTTTGTTCATAGTTGACGTAGCATCGTAGGTACTGTTCAAGGATTTGGTTAATTCGTTCCGTTTGTCCATCTACCTGTGGTCTGAAAGCAGTCGTTAGTTTGTGGTTTAGGCCCATTAAGTTCATTAGGCTTTGCCAAAAACTTGACGCAAATGGTTGTCCTCTGTCCGAAATGATTTCCGTAGGTAGTCCGTGTATACTGATTATGTGTCTGAACATAAGAAATGCGAATTGTTCTTTGCTAGTTGCTTCGTAATACGGTATGTAGTATGCAAATTTTGTGAATCTGTCCACTACTACTAGGATGCTGTCATAGTTTTTTCCTGTTACCGGGTCGGTTGATAGTGGTAGTTTTGTAATAAAATCCATAGTGATCGATTCCCATGGTCGTTGTGCTGCTGGTAGGGGCTGTAATAGTCCGTACGGTTTGTGTCGTGGTGACTTCGTTTGTTTGCATATGATGCATTTCCCAATGTGTTCCGTGATTTTCTTTTTCATGTGGTCGAAAGAGTAATCTCGCTTAATTCTTTCGAGTGTTTTATTAATTCCTTGGTGTCCGTGCAACGGATGTTCGTGTATGTCTTGGATCAGGTCGTCTTGTAAGTGTTCCGGCACTTGTAGGCGTTCTGTTCTTTCTTCCAAGGGTATTTGTTCCTGGTGTTGTTGGATTTTGAGTAGTAGGTCGTTTCCTTGTTCTACTCGGTGGCTCATGGTGTTTGCCAATTTCTTGTTGGGGGGTTCATAAGAAATTCCCTTTTTGCATGTTGTAGGAGGTCTTTTCCTATCAGGTACTGGCTGATGTGCGCTGTAAGTGCTTCTGCATTATCGTGTCTCGTGCCTGTAGCTCTTCTGAAATGCTGTATCGCGTGGATTTCTTTTCCCTCGGGTATTACTTGTTTCCCGTCGATCCATTCCTTTCGAATTTTCCTTGGTTTCGTATTGTGCATCCATTCGTCGAAGGTGGGTTCTTCCAGGTTTAATAGTTCCCATAATTCTTGGTTGCAAGGCATGTTTTCTCGTTGTATTCTTGCGACAACTTTCCTTGTAGTTTGTCCAAGTAATTTCAATGGTACTTGTTCGAGATGTCCTTCTTCTGTTTTCTTGAACAGTTGTTCGCTAGTTTCGGTTTTCCCTGTGTCGAAATCGCTTCTTCGGCTTATCGCATCGGCTCTGCCGTTTTCTGTCCCTTTCTTGTGTACTATCTTGTAGTCAAACTCCGATAGGTATTCTGCGTATCTGAGTTGTCTTCCACTCAATTGTTGCGTAGTTGCAAAATGAGAGATGTTCTTGTGATCGGTGTAAACTGTGACCTTGTGGAGGCTTCCTAAGAGATAATGTCGAAATTCCTTGAAGGCGTTGACTATAGCGAGGAATTCTTTGTCATAGATCGGGTAGTTTAGTTCTGCCCCATGTAACTTGTGTGAGTAGAACGCTACTGGGTGTAATCTTCCTTGATCGTCTCTTTGTCCAATTTGCGCTCCTAGTGCAAAGTCTGAGGAATCGGTTTCTAGTTCAATAGGTTTTGTGGGATCAAACATAGCCAATACTGGTTCTGATAGTATGATGTCTCGAATCTTGTCGAAGGCTTGTTGTGTTTTTCCTTTTGTTTCCCATTTGAAGATTTTCCCTTTCTTACTTAGCTCGGTTAAGGGTGCTGCTATTTTGCCGAAATCTTTGATGAACTTTCGGTAGTAGTTTGCAAATCCTAGAAAAGATTGTACGTCTTTCAGGTTTTCTGGTCTGGGCCAGTCTTTGACTGCTGCGATTTTCTTGGGGTCCATGCGTATCTCATTGTGGGAGATAATGTGTCCCAAAAATTCGACTTCTGTGGCGTGAAACTTGCTTTTTTCTCCGGTTCGACTAGTAGGTTTGCTTCTTCGAGTGCTTTGAGAACCTTATGGACGTGTTCCGTGTGTTCTTCTTCATTGTCGGAGAAGATGAGGATGTCATCCAGGTAGCAAACGACGAATACGTCGAGGTGTTCTCGTAAGACGTGATTTATCATCCGTTGGAATGATGCAGGTGCATTTGTCAATCCAAAGGGCATGACTAAGTATTCGAACAATCCGAACTTTGTTCTAAATGCGGTTTTCCATTCGTGTCCTTCTTTGATACGGATTAGGTTGTAGGCTCCCTTGAGGTCGAGTGCTGTGAAGATTTTCTTGCCAAAGAATCTATCCTTCATTTCGCTAATGAGGGGTAGTGGCGTCCTATCCTTCATAGTTATCTCATTGAGCTGTCGGTAATCCACAACTAATCGTAGTTTCCCATTCTTTTTCGGGACAAACATGACTGGGTATCCTGCTTCGGATGTTGATACTCTGATGTATCCTTTCTTTAGCATGTCTTCGATGTATTCCTTCATTGCGCCGAGTTCGTTCTCGTTGAGTCGGTAAATGGGGAAGAAGCGGGTACTCGCTCCATCCTTCAGATCAATTCCGTGATCCCATGTTCCGTGCACTGGTAATCCTGTTTCCAGTTCTTCTGCGAATAATTTCTCGTATATTCGGTATTGTAGTGGTACGTTCTTGAGTCGTTCCTCCTCTTCTTGTTGTTTCTTTTCGTCTTCGAGGTGTTTGTCAAGCTGTTCAAATTGTCGCTTCAAGTGTGCTATCGTTTTCTTGATGCGTCGCGCGTCGCCTTGGTGTTTGTGTTTCGTTCCTTTTGGTGGAGTGCTCGCCGTAAGTCTACCTCCCTAACTTCTGTTCCGCTGTCCTCATCGGTAGAAGTTTGAGATCTCGTTTCCTCGTTGCATGAGTTATTTCCGTCTTCTTTTGGGATGTCGTCCTCGTCGAGAAACGTCATCTGGCCAGTCCTCCAGTTGATTTGAGGGTTTAGTGCTCGTAACCATGGGTACCCTAAAGTGATGTCATGTTCTCCCATTGGTAAAATGTCGAGGTTGATTCCTTGGTTTTTTCCTTCAATGAACACTTTGAGGTGATCAATTTCTCGTGTGACTTGTCCATTGTCGTATTCGAACGGGGTATTCTCCAAGTTCATTACCGTGTAGGGGTCCCTTTTCTCTTTCCATGGTAGCTTCAGCTCGTTCACTATTCTTGGGTGAATATAGTTTGCTTCTGCTCCGCAGTCCACTAATGCGTTGAGCCATCGTCCCTTAACTCGTGCTTTAATTACCAGCTTGTTCTTTTCTTCGTGGCTTCCTGTCGCGCATAGAGCTTTGTTCGGCTGTTCTTCTGATAGCTCTACTTCGTCGTCCTGGTGCTCCGTGCCAGTCGACGGTCCTAGTTTTTTGACTGTCGTTCTTCGTGCCATGTCTTGACTTTGTGTCGTAGATGCACTAAACATTCTTCGTGTTCGCAGTCGTGTCTGTACTCAGGGTTTTGGATGCATTCTTTGGGCATCGTTTCCTTGTATTCCTCTAAGAGTGCGAATCCTGATCTGTATCCATCCCATGCGGTGCGTCGGTAGTTTTCATATTGTTGTCGTGCTACCAGGTTTTCCATGGCTAGCTTCGTAGGTCTTATGGGAAAACAATTGTTAGTCACTTTGGTTTCCTTGTGGTGCTCGCATTGGTGTTCGTAACAGTTGATCCAGGATATTTCATGATGGTGTCGATGTCCCGTGAGCATTCTCGGATCATCGGTTGGTCTTAGGTTGAGTACTTCGTGTTTGCCTCTTAAGGCTTTTCTCATGGTTAAGGCTGGAATGAAGATACAAGCTCTGCTTTCTTCTTCAGATTCGCTCGTAGAGTCGTCTGATTCGTCTTGCTCCACTTCGGCTCGTCGAGTGAGGTGTGCGTCGACTTGGGCATATGCAATTCTTCTTTCCTGCTTAACTTGTTCTGGGAGCTCGTTTTCGGAGTTGGTTGCTTCTTCTTCTTCCTCTGTGGTATACGTGTAGGGTTCATTGTAATCTTCTGCTCCGGCGGCCATTGCTTCTTGTTTTCGTTGATGTTCCAGGTAGTCGAGATAATTTTTATGAGGATATGGAATTACATCTTTTTCTTCGAACTTGAGTCCTAGTTCGGTGGCTCGTCGTGCGTCTTCTGTGTTGAGGTACGGCATTCCTCCTTCTTGACTTGCTTTGTTCCACTGCGTATGCTTGTGGATCAAGTATGCTATGTGGTCGTCGTTACAATTTCCAAAGGTTGGGGGTTCGTCTGGCGAGGTTTCTCGGGCGCGTTGCTTTCCCTTGTGTACCATCGCGAGAGTTCGTCCGGTCGTTTGGATTACCTTGGGTTCGGGTACTGGTTTCCATGTCGTTTGTCCAGTAGTGTAATTGTGGCTAACCCTTCTTTTCATATTGTACTTGGCCAGTTGCTGTTCTTGGTTGTCAGGGGTTTCTTGGATTCGGCATGCTTCTTTGGCGTCTCCCAACGTTCGGTATAGTTGGTCGCTGAGTAGGGTGATGCCTTCTCCAGTGAGGTCGTATCCTGATCGGGTCATAGCTACGGTCCTAGATTGGTTAGTTGTTCGTACATACTTCTTACCTTCTGGTACGTGTCGATTTTTCTTAGGCTTGTTGCAGCGTCTTGCAATGTGACCTGGTTCTCCGCAGTTATAGCACGTAAGGCTCGTAGAGTCTCTTTGGGCGGCTCCCAGTTCCATAGGTCCTGAGTGCGTCCCGTAAGAAGTGCTGTGGTTCTGCAGCTTTTTGAACGGCTTCTTGTTGGTTTTGAACTTGTAGGGGTTGTGCGGGTTGTATTCGGTTACTCTTCCCTTCTCCCTTTGTTTCTCCTTGCGTCTTTCGAACTGTCGCTGGTCGATTTTGATGGCCATAGCCTGGTACTCGTGGAGTTCTTCAGGTCTGTCTGCCTTGTAGATCTCGTCTTTGACTTCGTCCTTCAGTCCCTGATAAAAGGCTTCCATGAGGGCTTCACTTCCCCATTCGAGTTTGGATGCGAGGCGTTTGAACTCCGTTGAGTATTCTGCACATGATTTCGTTTGTCGGAGTTGCCTGAGTTTTGTCGCGGCTTCCCTTTCTTCGTTGACAGTTCCGAAGTTATCCTTGAGTGCTTGTTCGAAGTTGTCCCAATCCTTGAAGATGTCTTGGGTTTGTTGGTCGCGTTCATCCTTCTCGTTCTCGAGGTAGTCTCTCATGATCGGTTCGAACCATGTTCCTGCGTCTCCTTGCAAGAGTGCTCTAGTGTAGCATACTTTTGCTTCTCCGGTGCTCAGATAGGTTGGGTAATATTGGAAGTGTCCTTTCATTCGGGTAAGAAAGGGTACCACATCGTCCGCTTTTCCCATGAATGGTGCTGGCATCGGGGGTTTGAGGGTTTCTCCAGGGTCTCGGTTATTGACAGCGGTTGCAGGTGCAACCGTAGCAATTCGAGTGCCTTGTTCTTGCATCTGGGCTCTAAGAGCCGTGATAGTAGCACGCATCTGCTGAATTTCGGTTGCCATTTCAGCAGTGCTTGGCGGGGTGCTATAGGCAGGTCCATTGTTGTTGTTGCCTCCCTGAGGAGTTGCTTGGTTCTGGCGAGGGGTGGACATGTTGTCGACAGTAGAGGTTATTGCTCAAAAGTGACGCGGGTAACTTTCTGAACAAGAGCTTTCAACGTGTAACGGTCTGGTCAATTCCCAACTGTGGTAAACCAATCAGAGTCGATATAGTTTATGTTGGCAGAGAAGTCAGGCGCGTTAGGTACTTTAGAGCAATACAAGAGTTCACGTGGTGTTACGTCTGGTAATGGTCAATCGTAGATTGAGGTAACCAAATTGTATTGAAAGCTGATCGGCACCGTCCCTTACGGTCTGGAACCGATCCGTCTATATACTTGTCTGGGATCACTCTACCTTGGATCATCATGATCCGGATCACCGTGATCTGGATCACCGTGATCCCTTTCGTCGTGATCCCTCTAGGGTAGGTCTATCTCTATTGGCAATTCATCACATGTTAAAGTGGGTCCCTTGTCCTTCTCCGCCCTGTACCTGCATGGGTCATGACATATAGAAGATCCTTTTAATTAGCCCTTTTAATATCTATAAGGGTATTTATTAAGATTAAGAGAAAGCTAATAATCTAAAGAAAAGCTTAGAATTAAGATATCTCTTTTTAGATATTATTACTTTAAAAATAACCCTTATAATAATAAATAAAGGCTAAGAAGAAATATTAGCTAATAAATAAGAGAAATATAAAAAGTCTATATATAAAATATATAAGGAGATTAATTAATAATACTTTAAAATATTATTAATCTTATTATATTTATAAGTATTTATTAATTATAAAGTATAGAGATTATATTATATAATAAATTATAAAGAATATTAAATAAATAATATTAATATAATAATTATATACTTTATAATATTATATAAAATAAAGAAAATCTAAGGATAAAAATTCTATAATTATTTAATAATATACTTTAAAAATTTAAAGGAATTTTTTTAAAGAAGATAATTTTAATAAAACTAAAATAACTTTATAATTATCTTATTAATAATAAGATATATATTAAAAAGGATTAAAAGAATATAATTAATAATATTATTATTATAATAGAGAAAGATAAATTCTATTATTAAAGCCTTAAAGAGATTATTAAATATTATAAGAATTATTTAATATTAAATAAACTTTATAAAAATAAGAGATTCTTTAAAGAGATTATAGGAAATAAAATATAAAAGGATAAAGATTTATTATTTATAAAAAGAGAATTAAAACTTAAGGATAGGAAACTACTTTAATTTAAAATATTACTTTAAAGGAATACTTTTTAATAAAAATAATAAATAAGTATACTATTATATAATATATTAATTATTTTAAGTATAATCTTAATTATAAAATATCTTATAAATCTTATTAAAATATATATAAAGAATATAAAATATAATAATAGTAAATATAATATATTAAATATTAAGCTATAAGTATTTTATAATCTTTATTTTAAAATAAAAATCTTAGAACTTTACTTTATTAATATATTTTTATTTATACTTAAAGATTAAGTATATAATTATTACTTTATAAATATATATAAGTATTATCTTATATTTTCCTTTAATAAAATATATATAAAAATAAGAAAGTAATTTAAATTAAAAGAAATATAATAGAAGATTCTAGCTAAATAGTAGATAATTACCTTCTATAATATAATTAAATAGAATCTTAATAAATTAAAAAATAAGGTCTTAAAAATCTTAATAAAAATATTAAAAAAGATTTAAGGAATATTACTTAAAGTAAAAGACCTTAATATAAGGCTTAGGAATTAGATTATTTAAGTATATAAAAGTATTAGAGAATGTAAGCTATATATCTTTAACTTTACCCTAATTTATAAAGGAGTATACTAATAATTTAAGATAATAATAAAAGTAATACTTATTAAAAAGGAATTATTAAGTAAGATCTAAATTAAAGGTAAAAAAGAATAATATTAAGTTAATTAAAAATACTAAGGATAAAGAAGAGATTAATTCTAATAGAATTGCTACTAGCCTAAGGATAACTACTATAGGCAAGGCTAATAATTAATATCTTCTAGAAAGAAGTACTATATATACTAAAAGCTAAGATATTAATTAAATAAATATATTAATAAAGAGAGGCAAGAGGTATATATAAAGTATAAAGTAAATTATCTTAGTAATAAAGTATATTATACCTTTTTAGCTTGATTTAAAGGTATAAATCTTTATAATAATAAGAATAAAAATACTTATAGTAAATATTTACTAAGAAGATAAGATAGTAATTAAGGAGATAATAAATAATATTAAAGAAGTAATAATAATATTTATTAAATATTCTTTATAGGTAAAATTAAGAAAAATAATATCCTATTTATTATAATTAAATTTATTAATTAAGCTATACTTTATTAAGTAATAAAGTATAATCTCTTTTATAAGAAAGTATTAATAACTTTAAAGAAATTAATATTATAATTCTCTTTAAAAGGGTATTATTCTTTAATTACTTTCTATAGTATCCTTCTAGATATTAGAGTAATAAATTTTTTTATAGAAGGCTATAATTAATTTATTATATTATAATATATAATAAGTCCTTTTATTAAATTAAATATTAAGATTATTAAAGAAGCTTTAATTATTTTTAAAGATAGAATATTAATTAAGTTAATAGGAATAGTAAAGGTATTAATATCTTTTAATATTATATTATTTTATATTCTCTTTATTAATATACTTTTTCTATTATCTCTTTAAGATATAGATAATCTTAATATTATCTTTAATAATATTAGGAATTACTTTAAGTAAGAAAGTATTAAAGTACTTATTATTTGGAGATAGGGGTATTCTTAAATATTATTTAAAATCAAGGAATTATTAGCCTAAAGTAATTTAATTAATAATAAATTATAATAATTATATTATTAATTTGGTTATTTATTAGTTAATTGACTTTATAAATTATTAATTTAATTAGGTTATTTTATTAAAAGAAAGGCAATTAAAAAGCTTATTAAAGTTTATAAATATTACTAGCTTTATATAGAACAACTAATAAGGTTTAAATTTACTCTTTATAATAATTATAACTTTAATTATAAAATTATTATAAATATTATATATTTAAAAAGTAAATTAATACTTTATATAATTAACTTAATAATTATATTTAATATTACTTAATTTCTCTCTAATATCTTAATAAAGGCAATATAAAGAGCCCTTAAATTATATTAGATTAATATTTATTAAGAACTATTTAATTAGATTATTATAAATACTAAAAAGAACTTTATATTAAGAGAGTTTTATTAAAAGGCTTAAATTATAAGTATTTTAATTAATAAGGTATTTATAGAAATATATAACTTAATTAATAAGATTAAATAATATTATAAACTACTTTAATATACTTATAAGATTATTTATATTAAAGAACTATTAATAAAGTATAATAAGGTATTATAAGTAATAATTAAAGCTATAAATAATACTATTAGCCTCAATAGACTTATACTTATACTACTTATCTTTAGATTATATCTATAGATAATCAAGGAATTAGCCCTATTACTAGAAATAATTTAATAAGCTAAGGCTATTTATAAAGCAATTAAGAAAGTCTACCGAATCTATAATAAGCATCAAGTCAAAGAAGCACTAATATCTAGGAATAGTCCTAATATATTAATCATTCTAAACCTCCTACTATAATTATAAGTTTAAATATAGTAAGAAAAAGAAGGATAGATTAGACTATATATGCTTATTATTATTAATAGTGAAATATATATAATTAAGGGAAAATGAGGACTTATTAGCTTTTAATTAATTATTATTAAATTATTTTATAAAGACCTTAATAAAAAGGAGATCCCCTAAAATAAGAAAAGAGAGGAATTATTATAAGAAGCAATAAGCTTAAAAGAATCTAATAATATATTTATATTGCCTTTATTAATATAAAGATAAAAAAAAGAATAACCTTAAAAAGAACCTATTAAATATGCTCCTGCCCTAGAGCTAATATAGAAGCATAAAAGGGATTAATCGAGAAAGAATCTTATTAAATTTAATCCTATTTTTATAACTTAAAAAAGAAGAAGAGGTCAATCTTATAAGAATTTAATAATACCTAAAGTTATAAACTTTATATAATAATTTAAATATAAGATTAAATATAGTAAAGTATTTATCTTAATAAAAGAGAAAGTTAACTTAGAACTTATAATTAAGCTTTATAAAAAGAGGATTATTATTATTTTAAGCTAACTATTTAAAAAGTTAATAATAAAAGAGATTAAAGGCTTAATTTAGCAAGGTATATTTAAATTTATTCTTTTTAATAAGAATACTTATAATAATATTTATATCTTTAAATTATAAATTATTAATAAGATTAAAAGAAAAATAATAAATATATTATATAAGAAATTATATCTTATAATATAAGAATATATTAATAAAGGAAAAGAAGTAATCCTTATATAATTACTAACTATCTAAAAATACAATTAATAACTTATTCTAACTTTAATACTATTACTAAATAATTAAAGCATCTTCTTATAGCTATATAATATTATATAGGTATATATATAATTATAAATAAAGTTAAATTAAATTATCTTAATATATATACTTAAGAGCATTAAATATTACTATTCCCTTAATACAATTATAAAGATTATTATACTACTTTATAAAATCCTAAAAGCTAGAATATATTAGTAGGTAATATATAATAAACATTATAGAGAAAAGCTCTAAATAATACCATTAACTTTTAATTTATATTTATTAATATTTTTAGATAGAAACCTAGTATTTAATATAATCGAAATATAAACTAATAATATAATTAGAGTATTTAATAAGATATTCTTATAGAAGGAAGAAGAAGAACTCCTTAAAGCTTCCTTTAAAGCTAAATTAAAAGAAAGACTAATAAAGGATAATTTATTTATCTTTAATAAAGTAATTATAATACTAATAAAAATAAATAATATTACTATCTAATAAAAAAGATAAGGTAAGAAGATAGTAATAATTAATACTAAAGATCTAAATATAATAAAATAATAATATATTAAGTAATAAATAAGAAATATATATATTATATTAATTTATTAATTAAAGGTATATTTTAATTTATTAATTATTATATAATATTAAGAGCTTAATATAAGCTATATTAAGATATTAAACTATTAACTTAAATAGTAAAAGAAGAATTCTAACCAAGGATTTATATTTATTTTAATTACTCTATTTATATTAAAGTTATTTATATTTATTAATAGCTTATTTATAAATAATATTAACTTATTATTATAATTAAAATTTATTATTATCCTTATAAATAAATAATTTACTAATAAGACCTTTATAATAAAGAGAAATATTATTTACTTTAACTTAATAAAATACTAAAAAATTACTTATAATATCCTAATATTAAAAATATATAATATAATTACTAAAACTAATATTACCTATATAATTATAACTACCCTCAATTAAATAATTAACTAATTAAAACTTCCTTATATTTTAATTATTATATATATTAATTTATACTCTTTTTATAAATACCTTATTAAGCTAAAAATAATAAAGAAAAAAGGCTAATAATTAATATTATAGCCTTATAATAATTATATAAATAATATAAGCTATATAAAATTAAATAGATTAATAAAGAGAATAATATTACTAATATACTTATAAAGGCATTACTAAACCAAGCACTTAAACAATTTATTAATAATAATAAAACAACTATCCAAATAGAAAAATAAATTATAAAAGATTAAAAAGAAAAAAAGAAAAGAAATTAAAATAACTAATAAAGGAAGGAATACTAATTTTCATTTTAAATAACTATAATCCCTCTATATAAAAGAAAAAAAGTTCTAGTATTAGAATATTAAATTTATTATAAAGGGATTACAATCATCAAGGCCTAAGGCACCAGCTAGGTGCCTAGTGTAAAGGCAGCAGGAAGCAAGATCAAGGGCATCACATGACCTACTCACAACAACACCAAAAGGGGCTCTCTTTAGCTTAGTAGATAGAATAATCAATCATCATTCGAAGCAACAGACCCTATAGCAGCAGCTGCTATATTTGTGACCTTAAATGCGTCATCCCTGACCCCGGGACTTACCCACAGCTGGGGGCGTGCCTTTTAATAAGGGTCTCTAATAGACTTTTTCTATCAAGGTATCAGAGATAATATTTCTAGGTTATCATAATATCTGGTAATTTTCTTATTTTGGGTTTGTATTGCTGTATTGACTTGACCTTGCTGGATAGCTAGACTTATGTATAGGTAGAAAAAAAAAAAAAAAAAAAAAATAGCCCCCGCCTCAGCACCGCCGCCGTATTTGCACTTTAGGTCTATATTTACCTGATGATAAGGACAGTCTGATGTGTAACTAAGACTAGTGGGGAGCCCATTCCTATCAATCAAGCTTCTCTGTAGCTTTATTGCATGGTTTTGATATCGATTCTGAACCTCGAGGGCAGATGGTAGAGCTCGCTGACAAGCAGAGCCGCTCAAAATGCGTAATTGTCAAGGGAAGCTCAACAGGCGTCTGCTTGTAATTACCCGATACTGCATTCTTGATACTGTTACCTTTGCGTCACGAGGCAAATAAATGCGCCAAATCCTGTACGTTGGTTGATAACAAAACACCACACCAATCCTCCTTCATGCAAGAAGAAAGGAAACTGGGATGGTGGGAGGTGATGGCAAAGAGTCACCCAATGAAACGACATTTCAACGCCAAGACGTGACGCAAGCATATAAAACAAAATGTATCAAAGCGCAGCCCCACTGGGGGCTAGACATACCGGCTGTACCAGCCGCAGCTTTCATCCGCGCCACTCGAGATTACGTTTTAGCAAATGGCATAGGCCTTGAAAAGTAAGCCTTGCCATGCTTAAGACTCCTGCCGATTCCTGTAAGGCCAAGTCATAGACAAGCTTAATACCATGGAAAACAACGCTATTCCGCCAGTGGGCTTGCAGAGTAAGCACGGGTTGGCTTGCTACAGTTCTTAAGCTGACATTTGGATTCTTTGATAGGCTTCCACTTGATGGACACCCTTTGGATATATGGGTGACAGTACGTCAACAGTGAATTCACACCTCCATACAAAGGTAACCGCAGTCCGGACAGCCATGATATGCAAAATGGGCATGAACTAGTGCTGATCAGATGAACAGTCCCTTACATGGCGTCGGCAAATCTTGGACTAGACTATTCTAACATAACAGGACCTCCTCTAAGCTCTTTTCCAAGACCACCCAATACACCGAGCGTTTCTAACGGCTTCATCTGGAGCAACCTACTTGACCGCGCCTGGCTGTTCGGTGGGAGGCCTGTCAATAACGGCGAAGCGCTCAATAACGATATATGGCGTATCGAAGCGAGTCAAGTGGGTCTAGATTGGACTTTGCTGCCATCGAATACAAGCGTCTCCAGTGATAGGCCGAGTTATGGCGCCGGGTGTAACGTCCCTGATTTACAAAAGGGCTACTACTTGGGAGGCCTGACCCAGGACACCAGCAATGCATCATCATCAGCAGCGGTGGTGTCTTACTCGCATAGTCTCACTATCTTCGATATGAAAACCGAGTCACTTTCGGTTATTGAAGTTCCGCAAGATATCCCTGTGATGAATCAGACATTGGTTTTTCTCAATACTGCAACCCGTAGTGGCGCACTAGTCGCTTTTGGGGGATACACCGAGAAGAACGGAACGCTGACCCTGGTGAGTACTTCATTGTACATTCTCAATAAGTCTTTAATCTCTAAACTGGCCATAGGCCGACATATCAATCATTCACCTGTTTGATATTGAATCTCAGCAATGGTTTCAACAGTCTGCCACAGATGTGCGTGGGAACCGTTTTGAATCTACCAAGCAAGCCAAGGGAGAAGTTTCCGACAATGAGTCCACATTCCCTTCACCCAGGGGGTCGTCCTGTGCAGCGGTGGGAGCGTCTCTCGACAGAACATCACAAAACATTGTCCTGATCGGGGGAAAAGATGAGGCCAAAGTACTTTCCGATAAATGGGTCCTGACCCTTCCAAAGTATCTTACCCATCCCCAAGTTGGTTTTTTGATCCCTTGAGCTTTACTGACTGGGTCTAACTAAACAGTGTCGTCTGGATCAAAGTTGAGAACAACTCGGATACTGCACCCTTGTATCCCGCAGCTGAATCAACTTGCCAGCTCATGAATTCGAGGTTCTTAACCATGTTAAGCAATTGTACCATAAATGATATCAGTCGTATGCCAAGTATCAGCAATTCTACTTGGCCTTTTCAATATGACATATCCGATCTGACGGTGCCGGAGACTTATCGCTACCAATCCGTCGGCTATTTCGTCCCAAACATAATATCAAATATCATAGGCGGAGGGTAAGCAGTCATTAGACGTAAAACTGTTATCTAGTTCGCTAATCCGTTTCCAGTTCCATCGGCTATGCTGACCATAGTCACCTAGCTGATAGTAGCTTCGCGGATCCACTACAGGATCCCAGCTTCGCGAATCCACTCGTGAGAGACCTGTTTACGCCACCCTTAGGGCTTTCCTTAAATGATAATCCATTCTTCTATGAGAAATGGGTTCTGGTTGGTGTGATATTTTTCTTAGTTGACCCTTACATCATTCTTCTACTTTCAATCCCTGGCGAATACCTTATTAGATGGCTGGCACAATGGGGTCGCCGGCGATGGAGATCATGGGCTTTTAGCGACGCATATCTGGCCTTTATTGGAATCACGACAGCCTTTCTTATTGCCCTAATAGCGTTTTTAGAATCAAGGAGCAAGCAGCTGGACCCCCTTTTTGAACGTAAGCATCCTCCTACAAAGCAGACTGCTTTTTAAAAGCTAACTCGGTTGGTATAGGTTGCACTGGTGGCCCTGTATCAGATGGAAACTGGACGGGGACAGAATTCAACACGACCTTTATTAGATCTGCGACATATGAGCGACCCTTGCAGGGACTCCTATCGCACTACTACGATGTCGGCCTCAACGGAGAGTACAGCCAGAAAAATACAACCAAAAGGTTGGGCAATGGTGTATACTGGGCATTTACCTATCTTCCGATGCTTGTGGCTGTTCTTTATGGCCGAATGTGGAAGGCCCTCGATGATGAGATCAAACGGCTTGATATTTACTATCGTCTTGGGCAGGAGTCCAAGCGAGGAAAACGAACATTTTATCTTAACTACCATTCATTCTGGTCACCACTGAGTATTTATCAAGCTGGTCGATGCAGGCACTGGGTCGTTTTCTTCTCAAGCCTCGGCATGGTGTTGGCCACCATTGTCATTCCATTAATCTCCAACTACGTCTTCTCCTGGGATGTTTATAGCGGGGCAATACTTGCGTGGTCAGGAACATACTCATGGCAGGTTGCTCTTGTTAACAGTAAATGGGCTTATAGCCTCATTGGACTATTGGCCGCGGTAGAGATTTGTTGTATGGCTGTTTATTTTCTTCTCCGCAGGCAAAGAAATACCACAAACCTTGATGTCAGAGGCATCGACGGCCTGGCGCAGCTGTTGGGTATGATAGAGGCTGGAGGATTGGATATTTCACAGAAGCTTACAACAGATTCTTTTGCGGAGTTGCAGGATACGATGGAACTTTCATCATTTCATCTGCTTTCAAACAGAATCGAGGTTGAGGTCAGATCAAGAGCCGATTCTACCTTGAGTACATGGCAGTCCTTTGAGGTAGGGTTTCACGAAGTCTTCAGTCGCATCACCAGAGAAAACAAATTCTTCCCTTTCAAGCGACGGGCTTTCGTTATTTGGCTTCTTGGATTATTTACTCTGGTGGCTATCATGGGATATCTCACTGCAAGATTTGACAACAATGCCAAGGTAGAATTGTGGAATTTTCGCATTCAATTTGATGCTAACTTGTTTCTAATCGCTGGTTTATTCATCCAGGTGAGTCAGTCCACAAATCTTCATCACCTACAACGTGGACAATGCCATGTAATCTGACTGTTGAGACAGTCGATCGTTGATCTTATCGACCAAGAGGTTCGCACCCTGGGTCCTTTCCATGCTCTCACACAACAATATCAGCCTCCAAGCGTGTTATGGGTAGACTATAACAGATGCCTCCCGTTCTGGGACATTTGGACCGCGTTCAGAAATGGGCATTATCTTGTCTGCAACACGATGATCGCGTCCCTTGCGACAACCGTCTTCACAATATTCCTCGGCTCGCTACAGCTTTCTGCGGGTTCATTCGGCTCGACCACTTTTGACAGCGATTCAGAAGCAGCAAGGGCATGTACCTTACTAATTTTTTACATATTTGTGGTTCATCTCAACATCGGGTACCACTTCAGCTGGCCAAAACCCTGGGACTTGCTCGCACCACCAACTAATATGGTACTTATGATGATGTTCCTCTTTGATTCAACTTTGCTTCGGGACGATTTACATAAAGTAGCAAACCTGAGTACTGTACAGGAGAAAATTAGCGCGCTTAATAACTCAGATAAGCGGTATGGACTTGGCTGGTTTTGGAGTGAGCGGAGCAAAAGGTGGAGGTATGGTATTGAAAGGCATCATGGGCCTAATACCATTAGAAGGACTAGACCAAACGGTACACTATAACCATAGTTACAAATACAAAAACTATGGTTATAGCTGTGGGGTAGATAGTTAACAATACTTAATTGTCAGTAATATAGTTTAGGTAGAAACTTTGGTGAGTATTATTAATAATTAGAATAATAATGATAATACTCTTATTATTACAAGTACATTTACCAATTCAATATAAAGAGGCCCTGGACTATTAAAGCAATCCAAAAGCAGAGAGAAAGATAGGACAAGATTTTCGAATTTCTTAAACCAAACATTTAAATTAACCTTATAAACTCAACCAGTTTTGCAAAAATGATTGCACGCAAAACCACAGGGACTATATTTATTCCAGCTAAGTACTGAGTGAGTAGATTGCAGGCATTGAAATTGACAATGCTTGACCTCTGCTGTAATCGGATGGGGCTCAACGCTGGGGAGATAGGATGCTCGTCAGCTATAGAATGCAAGTTTCGTGTGTTCTCATGCGTGAGCTTCCAAAAATTCTATTCCAGCAACTCAAACGGATTCTAAATTCCCATATACTAGCATATCGCCCGCCCTCCAAGTTTGGATAACAGCCGCAGTCCGCTGCTGACTTGACGTAGCTAACAGTTGTATCTGCTTGCCCGTGCATGCAATGCCCATACCCCTATTTCAGTGCCTGGAATCCTTTTTGCTCCTCAATGATCAATTCTTTGTCGTCGTGATACTCTTTGTGCGAATTGGTTTTGTTGCACATTTTCGTCAACAACTGGCCCACTGATATGGGCTAGTCTAGTAGCAGCCACAGTCACATACGACCATACCCACTAGAAAATACGGGATCCCGTCCGCTCTCCCATAGTCAAGCTGGTGAGGGGTGGATTAGTACTCGGGTCGGTGACGACCGGGGAATCCCCGCTGTTGTATGTTTTTTTGCTCCTTCATCTTGGAGCATTAGGGTAAACTTTTTGCTGCGTAATAAAAAAGAATTGCGTCCTTGATTGGCGGCTGTTCTAAACGTGGCCGAGGCGCATACTTGAGGGTTGATGTGGCATAATACTCGATGTTTGCACGATCTCCGCTTTGGAGAGAAGTCGGTCGGATTATGATTGACCCGAAACCATTAGCCGATAAAACGTCAATTGACGGGGCGACACATGAAGGCACTTGGAAGATTCACATGATTATGAACACAGGGCACACCCTTGATCAAACAACCCCAAATCCAGCAGATAACAACGACCCCTCTGAAGAAATTAGGATGAAAATCTTACAAATTATGCCTTCGGTATCGAGATTGGTCGGGGCGAATATCTAAGCGACTTAGGTCTAAAAGATCAAATGCTGACAACGTTGTATGCGCATCCAATGTTAAAGTTTGACCTCCTGGGTTGGGACTCGCATGATGTTCCCCGAGATGATGTGAAATTCCCGGTTTCTGGGCATCTTCTCCTTTTAATAGAAGCTGTACAGTCACCTATAAACTCTAGTTAATTGTGTGACTGGGTGAGTTAGGTACTGCGGTACTGGGGGACAGGTGTCGAAAAGAAGGAAGTATGTGCATATCATTGTGTATCCCCTTTAAGAGGCAGCTCTGACTTGGTCGCCCAAGGAGCACCATGATGATTATCGCGAAAAGAAATGGCGGCCCGACAGCCTGCATCCTTGCGCCGTACAATACTGAATATGATAAAACGTCGAATGCGTATCCAATACTCGATACTAATTCTGGTCTCTGGGCATCAAGGCAGGATAAGCAGAGTTCTGCACAGGAATATATTTTTTCCCATCAGTGGGACTTGAATATCTTCTTCTTCTGTCATTCTGGTTGATACAAAGCGCATCAGTCCAGAGCCGACATGATTGGACATTTTGATCTGGGAAGACTGGTTGTAAGTGGATCTGTGCACATGTTGGTGTATTGCTAAGCCTTTCTGTAATGCTGTGTTTCATATTATTGACTGTGATTTCTTGGACATGCATCGGATTTCCCCAAGTATAGGATATAGCACACAGTTTAGGAGCATTATATAACGAAACGGTACTAAGTTTGCAAGCAATAGGCTGTGTCAAGACAAGTTCAAGAACTCTAATGTCCTAGCGATGAGAGTTGATGAGGTGTAGATGTGTTTTAAATCCATCCTGGTGATCAAGAAAGAGTTGTTGGAGGTGAGACTGAAGACGCGGAGGTTTTTCTATTTTTAGCGTAGCGGTTAAGGATTGAATTCACGAAATATTGCGAGATAGCCTGCTTTATATGTGCTCCAAGTTCAAAGTGGGTTTCTAAACAGTGGCTGAGATCTTTAACCCCTTAAACGAGAGAAAATGGTGTCTAACATCTCTCCGCAAGCACGGGAATTGGCACCGAGGCAATCTTCGATAAACACATTTTTCTTTAGCCGATCCGATACTGGCCTCAACAGCCCACCTATCTCGGGTTGTAAGCTTATATGGGACGAGAGAAAAACAGTAGTATGATAGGTCAGAGAACGGTTTCGTGTTAATGTAGATAGAATGTAAATTTTGGGAGGGAGTGAGAGTTACTCCACCAAACAGGTCGGATTACTACCTAATCGTACATGCATCTGAGTGTGGAGGGGAATCTATTGGAAGGTGAACACAGCTGGCTACATACAGGCTACTGCTCAATGAGCGCAGAGTTTTAGTCCCTTGTCAGATATCATCAACCTAGGTATCACAGGACGGCCAGTGTGGTAGACTATCATGGTCACAGGTCAAGGGACATCAGGATGCCTCGAGCGCCCGGTTGAGTCATTTGTGTAATCGGACCTCCAGAGTGAGGGATCTTTTAGGAGGGCTCGCAGGGCCCAGATCGAGTGGGATATCCGGTTATGTATACCCCCTCGTAGTAGGGACTCCACTTTAAATAGCTAGCCTCAGTGAAGTCAGTCAGGTAGATCGTCAAGTCTTCTTTTGTCAATACATTCGTAGTGTACACACTGGGTCTCACATACGCAGTTTATCCAGACTATATATACTACACTTGCAACTTTTTTCCTTCCCTGTATGAGCCAGGGAAAAAAAAAACATACAACAGCGAGGATTCCCCGGTCGTCACCGACCCGAGTACTAATTCACCGCTTCTCAGCTTGACTATGGGAGAGCGGACGGGATCCCGTATTTTCTAAGAGCTATGGTCGTATGTGACTGGGATAGAAGTATTCCGCGAGATATAACGTGACAATGCCAAGCAATTACCGTCGAATGGAGACATTGATGAATCTGTAATGGGTGTTGTTGACAGGGGCACAACTGTCTGATGCATGGCCACTGCTACATCGCAAATGCAAACATGCCCCATTCTGTCTCCTAAAAACAGTCTCCGACCATCTCAAGAGAAAGTCAATATTGCCAGTTCTTTGAGAAAGTTCCATATGCGATTGATTATCGAACCCATTTTCAGGTCGTAAAAATTCACTCATCGAAGTTCTGGGTCATGGCCGCCAAGGTCGTTCGTAAAATTAGGAATGAGAAAATCGCTGCGCACGAGCCATCAGAAACTCGATGAGTTGAGACAGACAAGTCTCTTAATAAACTCTATTAAAATTAAACACACAAACAAGAGTTAACAGATACGGTTGAGAAAGACTGTAGCATAATGCAGCTATTTCAGATTTGAAATATGCTAGAGTCACAAGATTATTGATTGTCACACCTCAATGTGTGAACTGTCTATGTGGGATCGTAATTTGAATGGTGTCTTCTCGTCAATTCTTTTTATCAAGTTATCCTGCACTCCTGCAGGCACCGTATAGTGACCGTGTAAATTCACCCGTCCACATATTTTATTAAACTCTCGTTGCGTCGGGTTAAAATTGTACCGCTCCGGGCTTATATTGGTACGCGTTGTGGTAGAGTAAGCTTTGGCCAGGTCTGAGCCACAACTATGTTTGAGCTTAAAGGACTAGATAAAGCTTGACGCCATAGCATGATCGAGACTAGCCAAATTCAGCTCGACAAGCCAGAGGAAAGTTCCGTCTCTCTTGATCAAAATGAGGTCTGAACGGCCCCACGCCTAGAATCGCATGATATGAAAATACATCCCGGCTAAGTTGAGAGCTGAACTTAAGCTCACAGTATGCCGCCACTTTGCAACCTTCAGTGCTAATGATGGGAGAAAGCATCATCAGAGTTAGGACTCCAATGGACCAAGAGCATCTAGAACTCTTGTATCCTTGCCTGGAATTTAGCACTATAAGCCACCGTTGACTGTCAAACATCACATTTATACCTGCATGAATCTTTTAGTTTTCACTGGTTGTGGGACATCTTCATTTTGTCTTCAATGCACAATCAGAAATTTCGCAAACAGGCTTCTACCGCTACCCGCAGTCCCTTACGCTGCGATTTTTAGCCGTTTCATTAATTTCTGAGATTTGAGAGGCTCACTATGCCCTCCTTTACCCACCTTCTCCTTAGCTTCGCCGCTCTCTGCCATATCACAATAGCCTACGAAGGTTCCCAGACTATCACTGCTCTTCCAGAATATAAGCAACAACGAGAATGTGCTAGCTACTGCTTTGTTGACTCCAGCGGCGAGGACCTACTGGCCGCTGCCATGGATTGTTGCGTGGGGTTCAGAGACTGCCAAAAGCCGGTCGCCGAGGCGTGCTACTGCCGCAATGGCCACCGATCTTCAGCTGTCTCTTGGCTGTCGTTGTGCGTAAACCAGCGGTGCTCAACTGACCCCGTTGACTTCAGTAGTGCCGTGGCCTTGTACGACAGCTACTGCGGAGCAACAGTGGCCGCGAATCCGTCCACATGGACAACGGGAAGGATGGACGATGCGGTTTCCAGTACAGTGGAAAGGGTCAACGTTGGGGATGTCGGGACGGTCGTCTCAACAGTGGCCGCGAATCCGTCCACATGGACAACGGGAAGGATGGACGATGCGGTTTCCAGTACAGTAGAAAGGGTCAACGTTGGGGATGTCGAGACGGTCGTCTCAACAGCAACCGTTATCGTAACGCAGTTGGGAGAGTCAGATGCTGGAATCTACAGGGTACCCTATTTATTTCTGGTAAGCACTACTATCATTTTGTCAAATCGTCTGGCCGCATAGACTTGGAAGCTAAAAGCATCGGCATAGACTGTTGTGACTATTCTAACAACCATATATTGAAAGATAAATAGAGAAGATTATAAAGATCAAGTAGGAATGAATATACACAGAGTAACGTTGAGATTCTCGAATACGTGGACAATCTTGGATTGATCCTATCGATGAATAGTTTCACATGAATCTTGAAGACAGAATACGCTACACTATTCCAAGTTCAAAAATTGATCCACCCCCCCCAAAACATACCTGGCGCTTCAATATAAGGGCAGTGTCCGACCCCTGGGATGACGACAAGTTTTGAATGTGGAATCCCTTCGGCAATCGCGTTTGCTGCTTCCATGCTGCACATCGCATCTTCACCACCCCAGAGAATCAGTGTCTTGGCAGTCACATTCCCGGCTTCTCCAACGTGTGGCAGCTTATTCTCTTCCTTGGAGTCGTTGATGTTGGTCTGGAATCCGTAGGCTGCTGGCAGAGTCGGTCCATTCAGGACGTCGCGTCTGAGCATCTCGGCCTTCTTCGTATCTGAGAAGTACCAGGGAAGCAGCACATCCATGGAAGCCTGGAATTCCTCATCTGTTTTTGGACCGCCTGATGTCAACAACTCCATCAACTTTGCAAGAGCCGATGCGTATTCTGGCTCGCCCTTGCGCTTAGCGATCCAATTCTGCATATGGTTGTTTGGCGGGCTGTCAATAATTTGTGCATCAAAGAGAATGAGCTTTGCCACGCGAGAGGGATAGCGCTCCGCGTATCGCAAGGAAATGGCAGCTGCATGGGAGCCACCCATCAGCACAGGTAAAATATCCAATCCAAGATGAGTTCGAAGGTGCTCCAGATCTTCGGCCATGGTTTTGGCCGTCATCGTGGATGGATCTGCGGGCTTGCTGGATTCGCCATTGCCCCGAGGCTCAAAATACAAAACCGTATTTTCTTGCTCAAGATGAGGACCCATGCCATTCCATAGATAGCCACCTGGCATCCCCCAGCCGACAGACTGGATGATCATCAGTGGGCCGGTCCCACGGACAAGGTAGTGAAATCGAACACCATCAGCTTCGAAAAAGTGGTCACCGTGTGTCAATTGTGATGTATTCATGGCTATATCCAGTGATTGAAATGAGGAAACGTATAGTCTATGCAAGGAACAGAAAATATGGCCAGATATGTTGCGGCTGCCTCTCTTAATGTAAAGAATCAAGTCTTGGACCTTCTGCTCAGATATTAGCTTGTTACGTGGCCTTTAAATACCTATTAGTCCACAAGGTGATTACATACCTATCTAATGACAAATCTGACGAATGTAGTGAGTATAGACAAATTCGGATAAATCGTCAGATCTTAGCTTTTAACGTGGCAGAAGTCCCAATCCTGCTTATGGCTGAACGCTGACAAGAGTTATAAGTATCCTATGGGAATGAAGACCCGCAACTATGCTGTTATTGTGGACTCTTAGTCCTCGGCTACAGGGAGTAAGTTGCTCAAATCCGTAAGGTTTCATCCGGTTTTAGCCTAGTCGGAGCGATGAACTGTAAGCGATGCGCCGGACGTACCGAACACAGGTAATATATTCAACAATGGAGCCATAAAAATATAACTATTACCGTTCAATCCCATCTAAGCCTTATTACGGGTCCTAGATAGTAGTGTATAAAGTTGTGCATCTGTTTTTCATTGTAGTCGCGGTGGAATTTTAGCCTCGGCATTCCAAAACGTGATACGAAAGACTTAGAACAGGAAAGTGAGAGATTTTTCCGTTAATGGAGAGGGTTAGAATTAATTGAAAGCCTTATAAGTTGCATTGACAAGGGTAAGATTCATGTTCTTGCGTTGAGTGTGTGTAAAAGCGGTGATAAATTAAGCCTAGTTACATACTATGCTAGAGGAGCGTTGGTGATCATGAAATGACTCCACGCTGGATAATGGTGTTGCAAATATTAGCCCTTGGCGTGGCTTGGTCTCTAGTCCCTCTTTGCAATCTAGTTATGTCAATATATTTGACATCAAACCTTGGTAATGCAGATGGTTTGTGGAGACAAGAAAACAATACCCATGGTAAAATAAAGTGCTGGCCATCTAGTCTGATTGCCCACTCTCTCTCGCCACTACTATGGACACCTGTCGAGTGAATAGATACAAGATTAATCACCCCTAAAGTATCAAGGGAAGGCGTATCCAAGGAGGATTGCGCTACCAAAAATTCGATTTCTCATCACTGGTTCGTATTCATCCTATAGTCGACAACACCTCCATCTTGAAGCTTCCTGCTGCCTTCCAAGGTTCCGACCCAAATATTACAAGCATATGGAATGCAGGTGCACTCACACTACAGTTGACTGAGATCCCCCGTCTCTTCATCCCGGATCTTGTTCGAGTCACCTTCAACGGCACCATCATTGATAGTCCCACGCCCCAGGTGCTCGCTTCGCCGGTCAATCAATGCGGGGTAACAGAGATCTTCTCGGACAACGGCTAATGAAATTCGATAGAACCCATCTGCAATTCAGGCACATGATTGAAACCCATCTAGGTTCACATGCGATGTGAATACGGCAAGTTGAAGTTGTATTCCTCGGCCGATCGCCCGTTCTTACCCCTCGAATATTCCGTAGTAGAGCGGTCAGTAAGATCCGGAGTCCCATGGGGAAACATTGCCGTGTTCCACTAGTTTCAGATCAGGAAGGCATCCCGGTATGGCGCCTAATTGGCTTAAGCGAGACATTATAATGACGGCTGATATATACCCAACACCCGAATGATGACCAGAATTGTCTTTCATCCTAAGTAATGGCAGAAAATAATGTAGAGAGCTCAAGGGAGAGAAATAATTTAAATATTGTGACGTTGTCCCTTCTTTTGCGAGGCTCCCATCAACAACGCCCACTTCCACAAGTTTGAGACTAAATTTGACAACTAGCTAAAATGAAGTTCACTGCCGCTTTTTTCGTCTCTGCCCTTTCTGGCATTGCTTTCAGTCTTCCCCAGGCTGACACAACCGACTGCCCTGCAACATCGGCCATTCCCACCTGCGGCGTACGTTGCTTCCCTTGACTTGACTGTAAAAGAGACTAATACAGGATATACTGACCGAATTATGCTAGGTTCCCTGCATCACCTCTGCAGCTTCCGCTGTTGGTTGTACTAACGGTAACATCGCCTGTCAGTGCAGCAGCTCTGCAGCAGTCCAAGCCTCTGCTCTCAACTGTGTTCTCAGCAACTGCGGACTGGTCACAGCTCTCTCCGTCCAGGCAGCTGCCGCTGCTGTCTGCACATCTTGCGCATGAATGTGTATTGTGAAGAGTATTCACATGTATCAATGAGGAATGCCAGGTGCTTGTGTGCGGGACCGAAAGCTAGTGTATGCTCAGTCATGAAGTACTTGTGCAAGCTTTCATAGTCGCCAATGAAGTCTGAGATATTTATTCAGTATTATCCAAGTCTTGTTACAGTGAGCTAAATTGAATGCTTGGATCAAGTGATTTATTTTGCTGGTAGATATATGACGGTGGCCTGTTCTCATACGTAGTGTTCATCTCTGTGTCCACAAAAGCCGGCTATTCTCCAAAATTCCAGATAGTGGCACGATGAGTATTGTCAAACAAGGTGTGGATGTCTTGTTTTAGAGTTCAACTTTACTTTGCCATAATCTGGGCGTAACAAGGACGATACGAAATGTATATAGTCATCAACAGAATGCATTTGTATTTCTGTTCGAAAATGCAAGAGTGCGCCATAGCCAGTGTATCAAGTAGCTTTTGGTATAAATACGGTTCAACCATCCGTGGTACTATGAGTAATAGTGTCTATACCATACAAATAGCTCCTCTTATAACCGTGTACGGCACACCTTTAATTTTAGACCATACGTTTTTCATGCATTCCTGTCAACAACAGAGTAAGGATCCTCCATTCATCTACTGCCGCGGTAATTTAAGTTGGTCTACAAATGATAGGGGATGGAAAACCACAGGCCAATTACGTTGAGATCCCACTGCTTGACTACGATTCGAGGCTGGCTCGGTTGAAAAACAGAAAAAGGTCTTGGCTTTTGGCAATGCTGTGGTGTAAAAGGATGTACGTGGGCAATTTGGTGAGTAAGCTTAAGGAGAATGAGAGTTATCTTGGGAAACTGGGCCGCTGGACCTGTAGAGAATACGATATAATTACAGGCAGCAGCTAGAGGAGACATCCACACCAAACTCTTCATATATGCTTTTGTCGTAAGCGAGGGTAAGATTTTTGAGACACCAGAATTAAAGTCAATATCCAAACGACTACCGACACCTAGATAATAGCGTGGGTGCTTGTGCATAGAGAAATGATATTCAGAAACGAATTTAACTTGATGAGATAGTTTCTTATTATATTAATCAATAAGTTTGCTATGTGAAGCTTATAATATACTAGCTAAAGTCAATATTTGCATACCTGGTGGGGGTTAAAAAACTTGACCTCTGAGGACGATAAATGATAAAAGGGAACATAGTGTATAATAATAAGTGCCAAAAATCAGGCATAGAAATACTGTAGAAGGCAGATGCACATACATCAGACGCGGCAGAGACGACCATTCTGGGTAGGGACACCATCGATCTGGTTCGTGACGTACCAGCGGTCGCTTCCCACTCCCTAGAGAGCGTAGAAGAGACCTGTGGGATGAACACTATCCTTAATACCCAGGAGGCGGGCATACTTCTCAGTGCCATAGAGTGATTGTTTAAAATCGGGCTCAGTGGCATCACCTTCAGAAGCATAGGCACCGCTGTTGGGGGCAGCATCACGCCAAGATTTCATTCAGTTGTTGGTCAACAGCTTTCTCTTGTTGGCAATCACATCCCAAGAGCTGCCCGCATCCCAGTTAATGACGGAAATGGCCCACATGGCGGCGCTGCGCCAAGCAGGGTTGACGGCATTATCAGGATAGGGGCCAGGGCCACCAGTGATGCCGAAGCCAATAACCTGACCACCCTTGTCAGAGAGACCCTTCAGAGCCTCGTAGGTGGCATTGAACTTGGTCTCATCCATAAAATTTTCACTAATTTCTGGTCAGCCTCAAAATCTACTTTAGTTCAGGATGTGGCATGCACGTACTTTGGGAAGAGACGGCCAGCAGTCTTGTAAATAGCTCCACCAACCAGCTCACGAGGAAAGCCTGCCTGCCAAGCAGGGAGGTAGCTGCTGTATTCGGCTTCAAGGGTAACGTCAATCTCAACGCCGAGATTCTCGAAGATTTTGAAAAGGGGAGCAGTGAGAGCCTTCAATTCAACCAGGGTCATACCGGGAGCAAACCATGGCACCATGCTGAAGGTACGAGTCTCGGGACCAGTGTGCCAAATGTTCCAGTACTCATAATTGCCAGCAGCATTAAACGTGGGGATAAGCTTCCAGTAGGCACGGACGGCAAGCCAGAAAGCATCGTACGAAACAGTATCACTGGTGCTAAAAGAGAAAGACATAACAGAGGCCTTGGTCTTGGGGAACACTTTCACAGTGTAGGAGGTGACAACACCATAGGTACTACCGCCGCCACCACGTAAAGCCCAGAACAAATCGGTATTCTGGTTCTCGTTTGCGGTGATGAATCGACCATCAGCGGTAACAACCTCAATACTGAGTACCTGCGGAAAATGGTTAGTAGGCGATATTTTGGACCAGGTTGGACACTTTTCGACACTCACCTAGTCTGCACCTAGACCATAAATAGAAGACATTGGGGAGTGACCACCACCAGCAAGGTAGCCTCCAGCATAGCCAACGCTGAGACCCTCGCCGCCGACAGCAGTCACGCCATACTGCTCGGCAGCATTGTAAAGCTCTTGGCCGACGACACCAGCGCCGACCTTGAAGGCAGGGCCAGAGTAGTCACTGGTCTTATATTTGCTGTAGTATTTGACGCTCTTGAAGCGATGAGTCCAAATGGATAGAGCGCCAGCGCCGACGGAGCGACCGTTGAAGTCGTGGCCAGTGTTTTTGATGACAAGACGGAGGTTGAGGGTACGAGCAAGATTGACGGCGAGCTGCACATGGGCAACGTTCTGGGCGTCAATTACATATGAAGGGTAGCCGCCTAGCGTGCAGCTACCAGAGGGATCCTCGCTTGGTTGGCAAGTAAGCCCCTCATAGACAGGCCACATAGATGAGGTAGGATCGGCGGAGCTGCAATTGTTAGTAGGGTGTTAGACAAGGCTAAGCTTTCGACACTTACTGGAGGGAAGAGTTACTCCATTGGTCAATGACGACGTCGCACCGGGCCTCGTTGTACGCGGCGGAGCTTGAGTAGCATAGTGCACCAATGGGGACGGTCTTGATGAGAGCGCCACCAGTAACTAGGTCCAAAACCTTCCAGACGATTGAGTTGGGCCACAAAAGATCACCCGGAAATGTCTTGCACTTTGGCGGCGAAGAGAGAGAACGTTTGCTGGCCGTGTTGCTGTCATCAAAGTACAGGAGGGTTACATTGGACAGCTCAAAGTCTGTTAGGTTCGCTAGGGCTGAATCCGCCAACTGCAGCTTCTCCTCGGGCAGGTAGTCCCCTGAGAGAAGGTCTGAGGGCTGATCAACGTTATGCGACGTGGCGTCTGAGATTTGTCAGTGAATGCCTTTTCCGTAACATCTTCCATGTGGGCAGCGTACCAACTTCCTCGCCATCAACAATAATGGTCTGGGCTGTGGCTTGGGAGAGCAGTCCTGATAGGAAGCTTGCCAACACGAAGCGTCGGGTAAGCTGCATTGTGCTTGCTTGAGGCTGAAACGCCGATGACCTCTTGGTGTGTACAGATGCAAGAGTGTGATTGAATTCCCTCCAGAAAACCAATAACGTGAGCCACGTTATGTTGTACTCTAACCGGACAAAGATCGATACTGCCTCTGGAGAATTAGGAAGAGCAGTGAGATATTAAGAGGCTGAACAGAGCAGTCTTTAGGGGCAGCAATGGAGTCTAGGGCGTGTATATAACATTTGAAGTGAATTTTCAATATTGAGAGGGCTTAAATATCAGCTCAAAATGCAGGTCAACTGCTCGTTAGATGACGAGTTCCTCAATAGTCTGCGGAGCTGAGGTAGGAACATGCAGAACCGAATCTCCGTCCCCGGTAGCCTTGCGGTGGGAATGTGAAATAAGAGGCACTAGGAGCCATGAAGACTTGACTACGTTCGACTGATAGCGATCTCGGTGGGCTGTCGGCATTGAGAAAGGATCGCATAGCGGTCGTCCACAAATGCCGCAACAGGGTTATTCTTCAAAGCTGGGAGGACGGGTCGTGAAACCCTTGCAGCCGGCCTGGGCACTTGCAGGGGAAGTAGCTTGATGGGCTGGGAAATGAGGCAAAGTCTGTCTAGAAGCTCCTCGCTAGAGTTGAAATGGTCTATACTACCACCGGCCTGCTATAGCTGAACCTGGCACCAAAGACGAAGGCCAACTTTGCCAACTTAGCTCCGACTTTCCCGCGGCCTCCATGCCCCAAGCTTGGTTGACATGCATCAGCGAGGTTCCAGAATCATCGACTGATCCCCCAAGCGTGGATGCTCGTGGGGCATGGTTCCAGAAACTCCATACCAAATGTCCGACACTCCAATCAATTGGAAGGCGAGGCATTCCAACGTTCCAGCAGCCCCGGTTGGTCGTTGGTAAACATGATTCACGGCCCGCACTACGCAAGATACGGGTGGCGGTTGGTGGCGTTTTGGTGGCGTTGGTGGGATTCCATCGCTTATGCGTCTGTCGGTTAGAGCTGAAGCTGGAGAGGGTTGAGGCACGCGCGACCAGCCCGGAAATGAAACCCTGGCCGAAGAACTTGAGGATCGTTTTGAGCTTGTCTGCCATTAGGACGTCGCTAACATAAAGCTTATTTTGGCCTTCTCTTTTGGGCTTTGTGCAACCGTCTCAGCGAGCAATTTCGCAAAAACGGGTAAATTAGTGTCAATTAGCATCACTGATATTTGCATGTATTCTGCACCACTGCGGCCTGTTCGTCCCAGTGTTCGTGCTTACTAGTTGTCGGTGGCGACGCTAGAATGCGAGTTGGCCGAGCTTTCACCATGGAACGGCGTATTCACTCACGTATTATTGGCATGGGAATGTGGCTAATTTCGCATGTCTTGCACAAATGCCGCAACCTGGAGAAGCCGGGCTCCAGAAAACGTCTCGGCTCCGCACGCCCATCGCTCCAACTGTTCCAAAGGCGGAGCTGGCTTGGCGGGGGATCGGTCAAAATCTCAAATCCTCTGGTTGCGGGGAGGAATAGAGTCGATCTGAACTCCATGATAGTTACCCTAGCTTTACAAGCTCAGTGCGGTATTGATAATCTCCCAGATACATCTGCGCTATAACTATACAGCCACGGGATTCTTCCAATGTTCCTCTCGTTTCCTTCCACCTTCGCACCACGGCAGTGTTCAATGACGAATCCTTGTCTCGCTTAGCTCCAACACTTGCCCGAGACAGTCTCGACTCTTCTCCCGTAGCTAACATTTGAATGGCGCTAGGGGCATTGCCAGAAGCGAAGCGTCAATTTGTTCGGAAGCAATGACTGCCCCAGGGTTCGGTTGAAAAGGCTAAAGCTGTTTTGTTTAATTGGCTCGGATCCTTTGGGTTTCGTATCCATCGAGGCCGGCTCTCCTGGGGCCGTGCATTAGCTCAGTCCTAGCGCCGGGACAGTTGATCCTCACGGCAATGATTCCGTCGTGCCGTTGCGCTGGATGGCCTTTGCAACATCGCTAATCCAACATGCTTTGTTACAAGTCCGTACGCGCCATAGCCTATCCCTGCCCAGGGTCTTAGTGAGGTGCCGTTTTATGATACTAGTGCGCACACTGTCCGAGGAGATGGCGACGACTAGGTGACGGAATTCACAAGCCAGAGCCAGCCAGCGAAGGGTTGTTCTGTCCAGAACTCGCCCTTGGGCTCCTTTCTTAGTCGCTATTTGTGTAGGACTGGCGTTCTCGTGTCGGACCACGGGGCGGCATGGCCACACCAATTTCAGACAACCATGGCCTTCTCCCTATCTGAAATTCAAGCCTCATCAACAAACACGTGCATATATCTATTGCGCGGCCCACTTCCAGGTCCCTTGGATAGCTTTGTACATCATCCTGTCGATCAGTCGTTGACAGTGAAGATCCCTTCGTCCAGAGTTTTTCACGGGCCACAGGCTGCTCGAGGCGGTGCTGATCTGTCGGTTTTCGAGCCTGAAATTTTCCTATAGGCATCATTGTCGCTCGTTCTCTGGGATCTGCGCAACTAGCAAAGATGACGGCGATCAATATGGGCGCCTCCATCTACGGTGGTTTGCATGCTCGCTACATCGAGGTCAGCAAGTTGGGAACCACACCTCTGCAGCAAAGAGCCATTGCCATTCTATTTTTCATGACATTCTTGGCTTTCGTTGTTTGGGCTATTCGCATGTACTCGCGATGGAGCGCAAAGCAGATTGGACTTGGTATATTCTCAAATCCTTGAGCAAATAGACCTGACAGGCGAGCATAGCACTAACACTAAATCTCTCATGTAGACGACTGGTTAGTGACCATTGCAATGGCAAGTTGAAATGCCACCCGCCTCTCTAATAGGCTGCAACTAACCGCAACAGGGCTTCTCTTTGGCACTCCTTGTGCCCTACTATATGTGTGAGTAATCCAAACCCCTTTCCCAACTCCAAAGCCTCTAACCCAGCCCAGTTCTCAAGTACGATTATGTCGGCTTCAAGACGAAAGACCTTCCTGTGACCTACGATGTGGAACCCGTGTTGTTCTGGAACTGGATTATGCAAGTGTTGTACAACCCAATACTTGCCTTGGTCAAAGCCTCGATTCTCATATTCCTCCTCCGCCTTGGAGGTCATCGGCGAAGCATTCGATGGTCTGTCTATGGAGTTTTTTTTATTAATGCAAATGCACTACAAGGCCACAGTACCCTAGCCTTAGGAAATAACTAGACAATTGGATAGATTTGATGTGTAATGGAATAGGCTTAGACCCATGAAACCAAAACATCTAAAAGCAAATCTAGTATAATAGAGCTACAATTAGTCAATCATTATAATGAATTTTAGTAATATCTTTTACACTGGCCATAGCTCTTAATAAAGGATATTAAATTAACCAACTTTATGCGGCTGGAAAAGACTTGTAATAATAAACGTTTGTGCGGTTAACAGTAGAGCCAATAGTAGTTAGAGCAGCGGTTCCAAGGGAACACAGAAGTTTAAATGCCTTCAAGGTGCAATGAGTCTAAAAACCTAGACATGTAGCCAACAAAAACCGACAGCCATTTATGACATGTACATTGAATCCCGATTAAGAAATAAAGTAAGATATATCTTTAGTTTTAGAGCTTAGGCAATTCCTTAATTAATTTAATTAAGAATCTAAATAATTAAATATTATAATCTAGTAAAATAATAAAGTAATATAATAATTAATTATTATATAACTATATTATTTATATAATTAAATAATAAAAAGTTTTTTTATTTAATATAAATTTGTATTTAAAAGTAAAATTTATTTATATATAAAAAAAATCAATATATAATAATAAAAATTCCCTAATTATCTCTAACCTAAGTACTAATTTACTACTTCTCAGCTTAACTATAAGAGAGCAGACAGGATTCTGTATTTTCTAAGAGCTATGGTCGTATGTGCTAGCCTTTCGATAACAATTGCATTATGATCGCAGGTCCGAATTCGAGGTTGGTGACATGGTAAAAATACCATCATGCATGGTTATAAGAGCTACTACAGCCAAAAGGCTTAACATTTTCTGATGCGGCTGCCGCTCAGAGAGATGGCCAATAAACATGCAGCTGGTCTTCGTCGTTCTGCTGTTCAGCTGATTGCACATTCATTCTGGAGAATTCCCTCCAACGCCAACTTCATAATTCACATGTCACATCTATCTCCTGGGTGAATCTTTTCTCCAACCCTGATCCATGATCGCCCAATCGACGGGAAAGAAGCCGGTGTCCTGCATAACAGGGGCTGCGTAAATCACCTGTAACAGCATAGAACTTAGATACTATGCTAAAAGGATGTACGCTGTAATGTTGGACATATCGCAACTAGTTAGGTTATATATAGTGCAAAGCCATAGCTGTGACACCACCTTGACAATTTGATAACCATGATTAAATAAGTTACGAAAATAAGAAATAGACAGAGAGAGATAAGGATAGCCTCCTCACTTCCATATCTTCTGCACACTAGACTCCATCCCAAGCAAGCCATTCATAGCCAGGCCAGTGTTGTAATCTCTGGTATCAAGAAACCCTTTATGCCATCTCTGTTGAGCCGTTCCGCTCCAGCCTGGCAGAGACTGGACACTTCCGTCGTCCTTCACCCTGGTCGCGAAAAGATACCGCTTGTGCAGCCACTCCCATCCGGGCTGGTAGTCACTCCCGCTGCTCGAATCTAGGCCCGTGTCGTGCATCAGGTCAACCCTCGCCGCCCACGCGTGGATGGAGCCCTAGACATTGCAGCACATGTAGATAAATAGCGCGGCCGTGAGCTCGTCTTCGTATCCCTGGCCCACGCGCCAGATGATCTTGTCGGGCTTGCCGTTGCGTCCCTTCTCAATAATATCCCTATGGGTCAGCGCTTCGACCGGGATAAACATGTTGATGGCGTTGGCAAGGTCGCGGCGTCTGTTTGGCGTTCTGCTCTCGACCGGTTCCGTGTCTTCGACCGGGTTCCAAAGAAGCTCCCCCTTTTGTCGGTCCCATCCGTTCTTGATTCTGTCTCTCTCATTGTTGAGATAGAACACGGGTAGCCCGATGAAGCCTGCGCCTTCAACGAAGCCGGAGTGAAAGCCGATAACGCAGGCCTTGGGTTTGTATCTCTTGCAAAGAGTATTCCATATGCCCAGGACTTTGACCTGGGTGGGGATGCCGTTAAATGTAATATTGCGGAACCTCTTCCACAGCTCATTCACCCTCGCCTCCATCCCAGTGGCATCTGAACAAGCCATCCAGGGACCAGATATGAAGGATACATCAACTTTCCCCCCTACCTCTTGCGCAACATCTTTCTTAAACCCAAGACCTTCGGTGTAGCTAAAGTCTCCATATAACATGACATGGGAGAATCGATCTCCCTCAGGCCCCTCACATGCGACCGACTTTTCATTTGCCCGTGCGATGGACCGAGCAACGTGTTGCAAATTTTTCCTGTCCATCAAAAGGCCAATGCTAGTCTTTGGACTGCGACGGACATGAATCACGGCTAGCCTCGACACATGGTCGGGTTTGGGCAGGCGTGGCTGAGAACGCGCTTCACGCGTGACACCTCCTCCTCCTGCGTTACCTTCTGCTCCCATAAAGGAGCGTAATAGTCGTTCATCAAGTTGACGCCCCGACTCGCCTTCTTTGTAGCTGGTGAGACGAGCGACCTCGCCAAGACTTGCCGATCTAAGCGTTGCCGCAAGTTTTCAGATACTATTGTGTATTGAGTCGATGACGGGTTCTTGAACGCTGTGTCACCGTTGGGTTTCCTGAAAGCGTCGCAAATATTTGTCGTGACACTCTTTTGGCTATCAGGGGTTCCCCCAGATGGTGTTAAGGAAACGCCATAACAACGGAAGAGGGTCCAGATCCCGTGGGTCTCTTTTTGACTCTGTTCAGTCTTCTTTTCCTCTTCCGTCTTTTCTGGGACATTCTTTTTTTCCTTTGACTTTTTGGGCGTTTGGGTCAAAGTTTTTCTCAAGCTCTTTCTTGTTATGAGACTTTTTTGCGTCATCTTTACTGGCTTCGTCTTGGTTCTCTTCGCCTTTTTCAACCTTGTCCACAATCCTGATTTGCATCTCAATTTCCGGGCGCAGGAGGTGACAAATAAGGGCGTAGTAAGCTTCGCCGTACTTCTTACTGCTGAGTTCTACTGTGATCCTGCTGGCCATATTTCCGGATGATTGTGAAACCATGATATCAAAGGATTTCGTTTCTGGGTCAACGGTGGTCGTTGCTGCTGGGGATTCCCTGTCCCCCATCCAGATACCGCTGTTACGACCATGTGCCTTCCAAAAGGGATAAATAACCTCGCAAAAGTCGCAGGGTTGTTCCAAATAATGCTTCTCTCCACCAACAAAAAGGAGATCCAAAGCCGAATACTCGCCTTGGTAGCGTATGATCCTTTTCGAATACATACTGCCTTTGGTTGTATGATCACACCCGGACTTTTTTTGACGCCATAACTAAATGCATTGATTGGGATTGAGCTGTATTTTTATGTTGATTAGAATATCAAGGTATTATATATTTTCTCAAGTTTCGATTTCAAAGCAGTGATGAAACGAGTCAACTCTATTAGATGGTGGAAAAATCGGGCTGCCCTCTTCCAAGGACCATACGCGAAACATTGCTGGGTAAGAGTTTTTGCTTTTGGTAGGTAATGGCCATGTTCTTTATCATCGCCGTAGCTGAGCCGCATCCAACTAAGCACCCAGTGATGCAATGCCACGTCAGGGCATGCGACTTGAGCCGACGGGCTATGGCAGGAGCCGGTTATTGGGCGCCATTTGGACTTGGCGCATTTGCATGACGTGGGGTCAAAGTTGCGAGAAAAAGGCATAAACATCAACAAACAACTCAGACGTAGATGAATATAACAATTTAAAAGTCTCATACATAGTAAATCATCTCTTAACTCTTGAATCTGTTACATTTTAGAATATTCTGACGCTAACGCAATTACAAGTCTTGATCGTTAAGACTTATTCAACATAGTATTACTAAAGTTCGAGCCCTCCCACTGCATTACACACTGGCCCTCTCTCATACTGAGTTGCGTATCATAGACCCTACGCCAATGTTCATAACATGCGACGAGTCTGCGTACAGCCAGTGCGTTGTATTGTATTGAAAGCCAGGCTGTCTAAGTGCTATGCCCGATATATCTTCGCACAGCGCGGACCATGGCTGAGTGAGGCAGTAGGACGAGCGGCGGCTTAGATGAGGGCGAGGGTGCTTCTTGCCCGCCGTCTACCGTGCTGATGGTGATGTCTAGGGATGTCGTCATAGTGATCTCGAGGGTTGAGCTCTGAACAATTTCCAGACGATTGCAGAAATTTCGGGGCGCATGGGCCATCTGAATTCTTACCATTTCGTTTATTTCTCGCACAGTCTCTAGGGTTAGGGTTAGGGTTAGCACAACTCTCATAGACTACATACGGACAGGAAGATGACACTCTCATCACCGGACTCTGACACTTATGACCTTCATAGCGAAGAACCATAGGCTTTTAAAGCATTGGAGTATCTTTTTTTTTTTTTTTGCGAGAGACACGTGTGAGTTCGTTGAGGATATCTCCTGACCAGCACTCGTACTTTGGATCGCCGGCGGCATCCTAGCCAGCGCTGGGCTTCTTCTCGTTCATGACGTTCTGGATGGTTTGGGCCAAGAGAAGAGCGATCTCAGCGGCACCGGTGCGCGTTCCCTCGTGGTTGTCAGGGTTGGGAGCTGTCCGTCAGGCCGCGCATCTTCGTGATTGCTTCGGGGACGATGTCAGCTCGACGCCACTGGCTGCTGCGGTTGTTCCGCGGGGTGCGTGTATTCTTGGCAGAGAAACTTCTATTTTATATATAGGCTGTTAGTCTCAACCATAAATTATCACATCATGTATCATCACTAGTCAGACTGCAGCACGCGCTGGACGTCAGTAAATTCTTTCCCATTGCTTCTCATCGATTTCATTCTTACAAGTCTTGTTCATGCGAGAACTCGGAATCTAATCACCTCGAACAGACAACTCATCCAAGGGCGCATGCGGAAGCTAATAGGCATTGGTTTCACAGATTTGAGTCGCTTATTAAGAATTTAAAGGTTATTAAAGCTAGATGCATTAATTAAAATAATATAGAAAACACGAATCCGTAGACAAAAGACTGTATTTCAATATACAAACAAGCAGCAAACCTATAGCTCCGGTCCTTTTTGAGCCGAGCGAAAATCACAAGGCAGTGCCTTCTTTACCCCAAATCTCTCTGCCATTACCACCCAACACCCAACATTGCACACAGTACGCAGCGCTACTGAATCGGCCTGGTCTCCAAAACCAGTATCAAGAGCATGCTTAGCCGCGTCGTAATCAACAAAGCCCAGATTCTCCACGGCCTCTCGTGTCAGCAACCTCTTGAACATGCTGTGGAGAGGACCGTCTCTCGACCATTTCGTGGGAGTCAAGAAGGGAACTTTCTTCCGGTTGTAAAGCTCCTCGCTGACGTAAGGGCGAACCGCTTCACGAAGCACCCACTTTTCTGTCAGGGCCCGCACTGCTGACCCAGAAAACTTCCATGAGAATGGGTCTGACTCGTCGGGTGTTGTAAACTTCACCTTGGAGCTGGGCGGGAGAGAGTTTGTATACTCAGCCAAGTGATGATCCAAAAACGGGGTGCGTCCTTCAATACCGTTTGCCATCTCAAGGCGCTCTCCCTCCCAGCCCAACACGAAGTTGGGAAGAATGCTCTTTGACCACATGTAAAAGGCTGTGTTTAGAGGATGCCAAGTTTCTCGCATTTTTCTTCGGATCTCTGGTGAAAGGCTCTCAATGACCGTCTTTCGTGGATCCCATTCATTCTGATACAGCTCTTTCAGCTCTTTAGAAAAAATAGAATCAGAGAGACCCATGGCTGAAATTAATTGTGGCATACCACTGCCATTCACTTCTTTTAGGAGCTTTGGTAGTTCCTGGTCGTCCTGGGGTTTTCCACCCCAGTCCCACGCCGCAGTCGCTTCTGCGTCGGCAACTTTCTGCAAACTCTCGCGCAAAACGCCATATTTGGTCAAGACGGCTTGTGGCATGCTTAAATCGGGCTCGCGCAGATACTCGCGGAAAAAGTGCGAGTACCCGGCAAATAGCTCATCGGAGCCCTCTCCGGTAAGGACCACCTTGAATCCTTGCTCTCTGACCTTGGCCGACAACGCAAACTTGGAGACAGCATTGAGATTCAGAATGTGGTTTTCTGTGTGATAGGCGGCATCAGCAAAGTGTTCTGCAAGTTCCTCCTCGTCTATATTCTGCTTGATCACATCCAAACCTAACCACTCCGCGGTACGACTAGCGATGGCTGAAACTTGGAGGTAAGTAAGTATTCCTTCACTGGTTCATGAGATCACACACCTGATTCGTTATGGCCTGATTCATGTGGAAACTGAATCGTGAAGCAAGCAATCTGAGAAGAACTACCATTTCCCACTCGAACCTTCTCCTTACGAGACAGGTCCACTGCAATTCCCGCTACCGCTGAGGAGTCGATACCTCCCGATAGGTAGATTCCAACGGGTACGTCTGCTCGCATCCGCAGTCGGATCGCCTCTGTGAGTCGTTCGCGGACTCCAAGAACCATCTCATCGAATGAGCGCGGGTCAAGGGTCGACTAAAGTGAGTGAGCGTGCATCCTTGGATCAGGCTGAGGAAGTGGCCCTAGCATACTTTGACCGGATATTCGGAATCCCAGTACTTGTTGATTTTCATGCCAGACTTTTCTGTGATTTCCATCCAATGCCCTGGCATAAGCTTTCTTACCCCCTTAAATATTGTCCTGTCGTCGATCATGCAGCCAGCGTCTACAAGACTGCGCAAATCCCACTCTGGTTTCCATCCTAATGAGAGAAACGCCTTTGCCTCAGAAGCCAACAAAATCTTTCCGTCAAAACGGGTCCAAAAAAGCGGCTTAACCCCATATCGGTCACGGCCAGCAATGACTTTATTGACGTCTGGTCTCTCATCAACTAAAACGAAGGCAAACTCACCGCGCATGTGTTCAAAAAGACCTGGGGATCCATAGATGCGATAGAAGGCGACGACAAGTTCGCTATCGCTCTCACTCGTGAATATATATCCATGCTTGTCGATGCACATCTGGCGTAGACGATCATGGTCATAGATCTCACCGTTCACCACAGCATGAATCAAGCCGTCGTCACTATGAAGTGGCTGGCTTCCACTGGGAGAGAGATCTATAATTGATAGACGACAATGTGCGAGACCGATACTGGCATCAGCGTTGACCCAGACATCCGAGCCATCTGGCCCACGATGCTTGATGACGTCAACACTGTCGTGAAGTTGGGAAATCAACTTTTTTCGCCCTATTTCCTCGGTGCATGGATTTTTGTTGAAATTCGTAATGCAATTTTGTCCCTTAACTGCATGTACATTTCCCTGACCATCATTAAGTTGTTCATGAACAGTGTTGTCTTGGGTATGAGGGAGAAAATAAATGGCTGCGAATCCACACATGATGAGTAGCTGAAATTAAGTTATAGAAGATTGAATAGATGTGAAATAATTAGAGAGATTTAGGCTGCTCCATTGTTGTGGTCTTCGATGTATTGATATCATTTATACTCCCAATTGTGTGATGAAATCGTGGGACTCTTAGCGTTGAAGATCCTCGATCTACTTCAGTGTAGCAGGCGGCTCAGCCCTGAGACTACCAAGTCTCAGCGGAAGACATAAAATTGCTCAACTTAGCAGCTGAACTGATCACAACTGAGCTAAGTAGTAGCTTCATGTTGACTTGAAAATGGCTGCGTCCTGAGGCTAGGTATCCACGTTTTGAATGAGAAAGTCTCGGCTGAATTCCGATCACATCATGATCACATCGGCCCACAGCGGGTGGGAGTGACTATCGGCACAGCTAATCAGGGAGGTAGAACAGCTAGCTAAGTTTGACAAGTATTGTTTCGAGAGGCCAAGGCTGCCTGGAATCGACGCCACGCGTGAAAACAAGCGAGGGTGACGGGCCGTGCAGACCCATTCTTCCCAGCACCTAGCTCTCTGCCCTAGTGCAGCTGGCCAACTACGTCCAGCAGCTAAGAAGCAGCATATGTGGCATTTTGCGTGCGTGCTCCTGGTCTGTGACCAACAACCAATTCTATTCCTCAACCACACCTCTCGCTTTACCGTGACTTCACTATTGCCGTAGCCGCCAATGTGACAATTATGTCAGAGATGTGATGCCATCCGACGCCTGAATCAGATTTGTCTTATTGTATCCCAATCAAACAAAAAGGTATTAGCCATGATATTGTAGAAAGCAGAGAAGGGCCGAGTTACTAAGGACCTATTTCAATTTTAGCGCGAAGCTTCGGCCCCACGGTTCCTCTGCGTTGTAACGATGATCCACCGATACAATACTCGATCGCATCTAGGCTTCTGGTCCGTTAGGAAATAGTCGTGATACTTCTACTTCTGGTCGTAGCAGCCAGGATTTGCATACACTTTCTTTCTTCTTGGGTGCAGGCTGAGTGCGCATAATGTCTAGGCAGCACAGCGATAGCCAAAGCACATTCGTAGTCTACGCACAACCGGTAAGTGGCAACTTCAAACATGCTTGCATATATACAAACCTTCGATCTGGCAGGCCCCAAATAAGAACGAAAATGCTGACGATGTCGCTACCGCTACCGATTACATATACGCAGTACCTCCTTGGCTGGCTTTGAGAATATCTACAGCCCCCACTTTTAGTATCAAGACTGCGTATTCATATGTAGACTTCGAATCATGAAATTGCCTATATCTCATATAGTATAGTATTTTAAATCGATTAGCTGTGACAAGATATCAAAGCAAGAAAAAAGGATAAGCCAAAATGAGAACTTTCAAGAATATTTTACCTTTCTTTCCAAATTAAATCATTCAACGGCAAAGTTTTCGATTTCTTCTCGTTTCTTTCATCTCTATACGCAATCCCAGTCCATTCCACGGCGCCAAGCAATGATGATTGGTTAGGGAGACCTTCTTGTTTGAAATGTCTTTTTCAACTTCTCTAATTAGATTATTAATAATGTTTTGTTATTGATTATCATTTGTCCCATCCTTGTGACCATTAGTATCATCATCACAATAACTCCCATCTGAGCCCCATTGGTTCTATTCCCATCATGTGTCTTTCATCGGCCGTGGGCACTATCTCAATTAGCTTTTCTTTTTCTTTTTTTAAATAAGCAAGGCCTGTCTTCTTACAGTGACTGTAAACAAGATCTTGGAGGCAGATCGCAATTGCGTCGTCCAGGCATCTGACCCTCCAGCTCGTTGGTAGGAAGTATGTTGGGCTGCAGAGCCGCACTTGTACGAGGATGTATTCCAGAGCAGCTTCATATCTGTAGCAAGCCCCTATTAAGAGTCTCTTATTTCCTATATCGATTTTTCTTCCCATCGCAGCCAGCAATCGCTGCAGTTCTATTTTCGGTTCATGCCGCGTGAGTCCAAACGGGACTTTGATGGCTCGTGCAGCAACTCTCTTGGATGCGGAATTGCGGGAAAGCAAACTGCGAACATGATCTGTCAATCCAGTTGGTGCGTCCTTCCGAATGATCACTCGCCTCTTGGCGCCGGACCTGTCCAATTTAGCAGGCATTTCAGCCCCAATGATGAAATAACCCTTCTCTCCGTCTCCGAATCGTTCCCTCACCCTATCATAGTATTGGAAATGGTCATCAGGCCAGAAGAGCTCCGTGAGGTGATCCCATGTGAAATTCTTAAGATCTTCAGCCGATGTAGGCTTCCGGACAACGAATCCCCAATCAAACTTAGCCGCGTCCGTGATTTTGAAAATTGGGAGTGACTGGATCACGTTAGGCGACACGTAGGTGGTGGTAAAACAGCGTTTATCAATTTCCGTGTGTTTTGAAGATGTGGAAGAATCTCCTGTGCCTTTTCTAGCCGATATCACACTGCGAGGCCTGTCAAGGGTGGAGCGATCTTTTGGTTGTGACGCATCGGACTCCTTGTCTTGCGGGCGTTCATCCGATGCCTCAGCAGGCTGAGACCTGTACCGTGTCGTCAATGTTGTGGTGGCACTCTCCGAGTCATATCCAGAGGTGGTTTCTTTTGTTTGGAGTTGCGTTTCATGTAGCTGTTGCATGTAGGCTCTAGAATATACCTTACTTCCGGCTAGCTCCGTGATCCAAGAGATTTCATCGGGGGGCTGAATCGAGTCTTGATCACTCAATATGATCCTTGCACTCTCTCCATCAAGAGATCGAAGAACCTTGTGGGTGGTTGGGTACTGTGGGAGTAGATTGGAGAGGTCCTCGTCAGTTGCCAGAGGAATTTGCTGATTCTGTATGAGATAATTCATGACCTGTTCCGTTTCCCGGCTAATCGTGGTCAATTAATCATAGTTCGATTTCATTTGATGCTCCAACTCACCGGTTCCTCATTCCAATGTACATACTGATGTACATTCCTAGAGTAGCCTTCTGACTCTCCAGTCTCTCCAGCAATGCCCTCATTCTGCTATCCTTCCATAGGACAAGAAGTTTGGTCTTCAAATCGTAGTTATTTTTCAACTTTTTATATTCATCGTCAATGCACTGTAGAGTTCCCTGGCAGTCTAGAATAGCACGTGAAAATCCTTCCTCTACGCCGAGATTTGATGTGATATCGGAGTCCCTAGATACGATGTCTTCTACCTCTAGGAGCAAGGTGTTGATTGTTTCGACATCACCCACCACTTGGTTGATAGTATTCGGGGCATCTTGATATTCTTCAGCCAAATCCCTTATGCTGGTGGCAATTTTGATGACACTTGTAATAAGGCTAACGGTGCCCACGGTGATGCTGAGAGGATCCATGGCCTTGCAAGTCGTTGACCCTCTCAACTGATCAAATCTAGGTTCTAAAGATCAAATTCAAAGAACTGTTGGTAAGATTGTTGATTGCGAACCAATTGATTATGTGTGAGGCCTCTTTATATCCACAATCACAGCCAAGACGGGGCTGAGTCCGAGAGCTGACAATGAACGAACGAACTATTGACAACCTGCATTGAGACTAGAGAGGCTAATGAGCAACCGGCCGCCTAACTGGGTAAAGCGTGTTTAGTACTAGACTAAATGGGGCGTAGTTGTTCCTAAATTCGCTTAGCTGCTCGCTTTAGCGCAGGGTACCCAAGGCTTTCTGCTACCCTAGAAAACGCCTCGTGCGTGGTAATCAGCAAACCCAAAATGCTCCCTTGACCAAAATGAAATCGGAACTAGTGTCCCAGATCATATCGACGGTTGATTCGGACCTCATATTATAATCATTGCACCTATCCGTCACCTCTATGGGAAGCTAAGAAAGTGGCTTCTGCTTGTCGGCGTGAGGTTTACCGTACTTAGAGCTACTTTAAGTCCGCTGGTAATGTGCTACGCCCTGAAATGTGTGAGGAAAATCAGGATAACTAGCCTTGTTAGACCCACTTCCTCCAGGAACGCACCGGATGAAGTGCTTAAAACACATGGCTGTGCGGTGTATTAACTTAACCTTGCTACATAGCTGGAATTGTGTAAAGGTAAAAAGAAAAAGAAATTTGAATTATTTAAATGTGCTTTTGATTAGGTGAGATAGGAGTAATAAATTCATTTTAACAACAACTTCCCCTGTACGTGGTAAAAGAAGAGTTATATCTAACACAATCTTAATATCCCCACTGCTCCATCCAAGTCTCAAACCAATTCGTGGACACAGGTGCTAAATTAGCAAAAGTAGAGCTTTGCAACAAGGCATTACTGACTACCCAGTCAATATTAAGGGGTAAAGAGGGAATATTCTCGCCGTTCAACCCTGCAATCGTCCGGAAAAAAGATAGCAACTTGAGGCCCATCTGGGCCCGGTCTGCTATCTTGGGGGTTTTGTGGCTACTGGCCTCATGGACGATGGATGTCTCTGCGGCTTGTAAACTATCAACCCACTGTTTGAGTGGCACTACTTTCATATCAATGGACAGAGCTGCCTCTAATCGATCTTGTATACCGGGGAGTAGATCCTCCCAGCTACTGGTCCTGGGATTGAGGAGGTTGTAGTAGATTTCCTCTTGAATGCTACCTGTTTCTAAGTCCGAGTTTAGCAGCTGGCCGATGATTTTAGCTAGAAGGTCAATGGGTATCCAATCAATACTATTTGCAGAACCCAAATCAGAGGGTAGCATACGGAGGTGAGCTGATGCATCAATGATCTGTATTGGGTGTTATTAGATCATCCTGGTTCCAAAACCGTGGAAGACAGTTAATACTTACTGCTGGCACCCAATCCCTTCGCGCCCACACACCACCTGAACCCTCAGTTTCGACTGGACCTGCAACTTGACCGACTCGCAAAACTGAGAGGTTCAGGACACCTGACTGCGCTGCCTTGCTTAGCAGGTGCTCGGCTACTAGCTTAGATGCACCGTAGCCATTGACCGGGGCGTCCAAGTTCACCATCTTGGCTTCCGGCACAGAGCCCAAGAGATGGGAGGGCCAGTTCGTGGCGGCACTTATAGATGAGATGAAGTAGAAGCGGACCTTGTGTCGAGCCTCTGCGCAGATGTTGACAAGGCCCCAAAGTCCGATAAAGTGAGGTTCAAATGATGACAGAGGAAGATTAAAGTTCACCTCCCACGCGTTGTCTGTATTAAGAAATGGTTGCTTAGTCAACGTTCAGATCTTATCAAATCAACAGTTACTCACGAATAATGATGGTGGCTTGATCTTGGATTTCTTTTAGATCCGCTCGACTCAGACCAAGACTTTTTGATTGAGTATCCCATTGAATAAACTTCACCTTTTCCGCCCAATCCGGCGACAGGCCCTTGGAATTGGCCAACTCAGCCTGCTTCTCAGCAGCGTCCTTGCTGCGGTTGAAGCACCAAACCTTGGCGACTCGATCATTCTTGCATATCACGTCAAGAAGATATGAACCAATGGATCCAGTGGTGCCGGTAATGACCACGTATTCTTTCGGTTTTCTTGATGAATTGAAAGACTGCAAATGTTTGGAGAGCATATCGGACGTTGCCTTGGAAGGGTGGTTGGTGGTTAGTTGGAAGCCTTTGTGGAGTTGTGTCCATATTGCATTGCTGAGCTGTGCAATTGAGGCATTTGCATATATAGTTCCAACATCTATTTGGATTGGAGACGAAAAAGCTGAATTGAGTAACCTCGAAAGCCTAATTACCTGAAGAGAGTCTAGATTCATTGCGAAGAAGTTGTCATTGTCGTCGATATGTTCCACTCGAGACACTAACTGGATTGCTTCCCGAACACCATTGCGAACAGTTTCCTCTCTGGTTCCATCGATTTGAATCGAGTAAGGAGCCTTGGTTGGTTCCTGGTAGATTTTATCAATCTCCGTAGCAAAACTTTTCTCAATTTCATATCGTGCTAGTGTTCCTTTTTGTGTGCGCGGGAAGGGAGTGTGGACAATCTTGACGTAATTGCGGTGAATCTGGGCAAATCCTGGTAAAGACTTATTCACATCCTCAATAATTGGCCACACTGCGTCAATGACGATGTCGTGATCAGATTCGCCATGTGGATCTGGTACTGTGTAGAGCAATAAAGCCGTTTGGAAACGGCGTTGACCTGTGATGTAAGCTTCGGAGACGAGTGGATGACCCATAAGCTGCGCTTCACCAGCAAGGGGGTTGAATTTTTCCCCATTGGAGAGCACGATGAGGTCATCTTTCCGCATCTCATACTTCCAAAGTTTTGGAATTGTTGGATGAGGAGAGTACAAGTCCTTTGTTTCCCAGACGTCTAAGTCTGGAAACGTGATGAAAACAGGTTGGTTTGCAGCTAGTTCTGTTCTTTTTACAAGTACTAGCTCAAATAAATTATCCGAGTAATGCCGCATCTCATATCCTGTATGTGGGTGGAAATGGAAGTAATCCCACTCATCTGGATGCGTCAGAATGGATGGTATCCATAGTGCCTCAGTCATACCCATCGTCTGCCAGAGGTTCACCCGAGAGTGTATGACTTCGCCCACCGGCTGGGCTACAGGGCCTCCAGCTGAAGTGATAAATCTGAGCTTGGAGATCTTATCTAGCACGCGTGGAGTGTTTGAGATGTCCTGGAGCACACTAGGAGGGACAAAAGCTGAATCAAACGCAATATTATCGAGTGTGTCCTCGATACTATGCCGCGTAATGGGCCCGGTGGGTGGCAGAACTACGCTCCATCGGAAGAAGACAGCGCAAAACAAGCCAAGGCCGATGCCAGCAACCTAGTCAATGAGCACCTTAACATTAGTCCAGTTCCTTGGAGTTGTGAGGTTTCGCTGCGTATCACATACATGAAATAAGGGCATAGCACACAGCATCTTTGTACCCGTCCATGCAATCAAGGTGGGCATCTTTCCTTCAATTGGCTCCATCAGGTGAAGCGCGTCGACAGTGGCCACCGCCGCAAGAGTTAATGGCACGACTCTTGGTGGACCAGTAGATCCCGATGTATGCAGCAGTGCGAGAACATCTGATTTTCCCTGATGCCACTCTTTGTCGTAAGGATAAACCTCGACTGGAATCGGGTCCAGGAGCTCAGGTAAATCGGGTGGTTGGGTACAAGGCAATTGAACATCTTTTAGGAAATCCAGATTTTCCATGCTTGATGTTATCCAGAATTCACAACCAGTTTGACTTATCAAGGATAGATGGGCATCGACACTATTCCTTGGTGAAGATAGTAGAAGCTTGAAAATTATCAGTTGATGCTAAATGAAGGGCCTAGAGCAATACAAGCAGCGAACGGGATCTTACTCTATGTCCAATCTTTGTGGCTGAGAGCATCATTAAGAAATATCTGAGGTCATCTGAAAGTGTCATTAGAAGGTGTGAAACGTAAGCCTGTTTGATGAATTACTCTGCCCAACGTAGCATATCGTCTTTGCCGCTCTGAATCGCCCAAGTTTTGACTCGAGCCACCAACATAGCCTATTGATCGCGTTGGCGAATGTACCAGCTGTCACAACCTGGTATCCTTGTGAGGGCTGGTTGTTACGGCTAGTATAAAAGAGTGCACGATCAGGTTCGTATTGAGCCGCGTCGTCTATCACCGCCGGAAGCAATCGCTGACCATAGGTGGGGGAGGGGGGGATGGAACCCATGTTGCTGTTCTGTAATCCAAGAGAGAGGAGAGTGAGATGGTTTGGAAATGTCTTCGGATTTTCGAACTGCCTTGTGAATATTGAAGTATTTATACGAGTTAGAATATCACACGCACATGCCTGGGGCTTTTAGAAGTGTGGAGACCGATGATACCGCCGGGTATGGAAACGGAGACTTCTTTTCGGATCTTTCAAATAATGTTAGTAGTATTAGCTGATTTAATATCTAAGGAAGTATACTTTATGGCAGAGCCTAAAAGCCGAACTCCTTTTTTCCAGTTTGTCTACCTCCGGAGCTCCGTATAGCAGCCAAATCCGCCATCGGAAGGTTTCGGGCTGCCCCGACGTGCAGTCTCGGCGCCGTTGTCCCGACCTTGTCCCGACCTTGCCAACGTTCCGAATGCTGTGTGCAAGTTGTACATCTGTGTTATAATATTTGCTTCATTCCAAGGTTAAACCTCTCTGCCTTTTGCAATCATCCTTCTATATTATTTCGTACACGGCCTTGAAATCGTTTCATTGCTCAGACAGCTAAAGTACTTGGTAGAAGCACAAATATTACTTCAACATGGCAGGAGAATCGTGGAAAAACTTTGAAACTCTCCAGCTTCATGCCGGGTAAGCCATAAGCCTATTGGCTCACCTTGGACCGACCGCAAGGAATTGTGAGAAGCTGACGAATTCTCCATAGGTACAAGCCCGACCCTCACACGAGGTCAACCGCTGTGCCCATTTATGCCACCTCTGTTCGTTGCCGCCACTATCGCATTGTGCTTCTGTATAATAAAAAGACTAATTCTTTCTTTTCTAGAGCTTCACGTTCGATAATTCTGCCCAGGGAGCGCGACTTTTCGGTCTGCAGGAGGTTGGGAACATTTACAGTCGCCTAATGAACGTAAGCAATGACTAGCAAACAAATGCTAGATTTCTTACATCCTTAGCTTTACTGAATTACTTCTATGCAAAGAAACTGATATAGCAAGTTTTAGCCTACTGTAGATGTCTTGGAAAAAAGAATTGCTGCTCTCGAGGGCGGCATCGCTGCTGTTGCCACCTCCTCTGGTCAGGCCGCGCAATTCCTAACCATTTCCAATCTCGCAAGGTCTGGCGACAACATTGTTGCTAGTACGCATCTATATGGAGGCACGTATAATCAACTGAATGTGCTTTTCCCTCGCTTCGGGGTGACCACCAAGTTTGTACGCAGTGGAAAGCCTGAGGAATTTGCCGCTGCTATCGATGATAAAACCAAGGCGATCTATGTTGAGAGCATAAGTAATCCCGACTACATCGTTCCTGACTTTGAAGCAATTGCAAAGGTTGCCCACGATCATGGTATTCCACTCATAGTAGGTTTTCAGCCGTTACCACCAATAGTGAATGTCACTCCCACTGACTCGTGACCACAGGTCGACAATACTCTCGGCGCCGGTGGCTACTATATCCGCCCCATCGACCACGGCGCCGATATTGTTGTTCACTCTGCAACCAAGTGGATTGGCGGTCATGGAACGACAATTGCAGGAGTGATTGTCGATGCTGGAACATTTGACTGGAACAAAAATTCGTCTCGCTTCCCTGAAATGGTCGAGCCTTCTCCAGCATATCACGGCCTCAAGTATTGGGAAGCGTTTGGTCCTGCCACATTCATCACTCGTATCCGAATCGAGATGCTACGCGACATTGGTGCTTGTCTCAGTCCATTCTCCGCGCAGCAACTCCTACTCGGTATCGAGACACTGGGCTTGCGGGCTGAACGCCATGCTGAGAACGCAGCTAAGCTTGCTCAGTATTTTGAATCCAGTCCACACGTCGGCTGGATTCAGTGGCCCGGGTCCGAACGACACCCAACCTATGCTGAGGCAAAGAAGTACCTGAAACGAGGCTTTGGAGGCATGCTAAGCATTGGCGTGAAAGGAGGTGCTGTGGCAGGGAGCGAGGTTGTGGATGGTCTGAAGCTTGTTTCAAACTTGGCCAATGTTGGAGATGCCAAAAGCTTAGCCATTCACCCCTGGACAACAACGCACGCACAGTTATCCGACGAAGAAAAGACTGCCTCTGGTGTGACGGATGATATGATTCGTATCTCTGTTGGAATTGAACATGTCGATGACATTATCTCCGACTTTGAGCAGTCTTTTCAGCAAGCTTACGGTCAATGATTGGTGTAAATGATGCATATATATTATTCATTAGTGATAGCAGTATATCTTCAACAAAAACTGAAATAATGACTACTTTTCGAGACTGCAGACATGCCTCCTAATGCTTTAAAAAAAAGAAGAAAAAAATGAAACAAAGAAGAAGTAAATGATATTCCACTAATACGCATTGGAAACCTCTGAGTAGCCTCTGAGTAGCCCAAACTATATCAAGCAACTTCGAGTTCAATAAAAAATTTTCACAAGAAGAAGAAAAACAGTGAGAATGAGGGAGAACACATTAGCGTTGTGATAATGGCTGATTCTTGTTTGTTGACATGAAAAATACTATCCCCGAGGCGGACAGCAACGGCACACAGTAGTTAATATTTAACCTCGGATTTAAATAGTTAGTCACTCTACCAATTAATTACTTTATTAACCTCGTTCTTATCTCAGACTCCAATCGTTGGAGGGAACATGATAAGTACTGTGCTAGATTATAAAACGGGCAGTGTACTGGATTCGAATTTGCAGCCAAAATAAGCCTGGCTATTGGGGTTGGTCCTCAAAACGTATGGACGAAAATAATTTAAATGAAACTACTGGAGCTCAAATCCTTGCTTATATTAAAATTTCTTGCACGCTTGTGTGCCGTTGACAAATACTGTGCTAACTGGTCAACAGCCTACCCCTTATTTCTTTTTTTTTTTCATTTATCGACGTCAGTCTATGACTTTATTTTACTGCCTTGACTGTACTTGTCACGATTCCACATAATTTTCCAAAAGAACTATTGATATGATCTATTGTAGTGCTTAGACATGTTTAGCGAGAGCGAATACTAGAGGAACAATTGACGTCGATGAGGAGGTGTTTGGTATGTCGCAGCTCTGTAATCTCATCATTCCTCTACTCCGACACCGCCTCAACAACTTTGTCCAAGGTTGAAATTTTTTTAATTTTTTTTTTATCTTTTTATTTTTATTTTGGTCTCTCAGAGTTTCTCCGAATGGTCTGTCGGGGCGCTGTTTAGATTGGAACCCTCCGACTCTCGGTTCCGAATATCCGAAAGGCTCCGAACAAAGATGAACGCCAACGTAATGGAACACACGGCACGGTGCCACGTGATGCTTCTCGGGCTATCAGAAAGAGATGTATTCACACCTACATGATGGCATTGCATTTGATATTAAGAGGACGCACGGAAACGGGAACTGTTGTAAGATTTCACTTGTCAGAATCACAAAGCCGAGGAACCAGTCTTATTTGGGTTTATCAATCGTCAATATCAACACATCTTTTTTTCCGTTTGGGGCAGAAAAACATTTCTGCACAAAAAGAATATGTCCGCCATGGAAACAGAAGCAGTCCGGAACGCAACATGGGTGTTCAAGAATCCTCCTACCGGACTACCTCAAGCCGGCGTCAATACCGTTGTAGAAAACCGGCCCCTTAAGCTAGTGGCCCCACCCGGCGGTCTTGTTATCAAGCTTCTAATTGCTGGGCTCGACCCACATCAGAGGGATCGTATGCGAGGATCAGGAATGGTAGATTATGTACCTGGCTACAAAATTGACGAGCCCATCACCAACTTCTCCATTGCCAAGGTCATCCGCTCGGACAATGAGGCCTTTGAAGAAGGCAGCTTGATTGCTGGTAGTCTGCCCATTTCCGAGTACGGTCTAGTTCCTAAAGAGCTCATCGACGCTCGGGGCATGGCGGCTCCGCTCGTGTGGAAGGTGACCAATGACTATGGCTTGGACCTCAAGCATTATGTTGGGACACTTGGGTTGGCAGGCATGACAGCCTGGAATTCCGTTTATGGTCTCGTCAAGCCAGCCAAGGGCGAGACGATCTGGGTCAATGCTGCGTCAAGCTCAGTTGGAGAAGCCGTGGTCCAGCTGGCCAAAATGGAGGGAATGCGCGTTATTGCGAGTGTGGGCTCGGATGAAAAGCTCGACTATGTCATCAATGAGCTGGGTGCGGATGCCGGTTTCAACTATCGAAAGGAACCAGTCGACGAGGCGCTCAAGCGATTGGCTCCAGATGGATTGGACGTCGTTTTCGAGAATGTTGGAGGTGATCACTTCCAAGCCGCCATCGCAAATATGAAATGGTTTGGACGTATCATCAGTTGCGGAACTGTAATTTCTTTCCACCCACCTTCGTATATCTGGATTATGACTAACATCTATACTTGCAGGCCTCGCAGTACAACAAGCCGGTCGAGGAGCAGTATGGGGTCACCAACCTCTCGGATATCTTCCGTCGCCGCATCAAGATTCAGGGCTTCATGTTCTGGGACGAGAACATTTACTCCGACAATATTGAAAGCTTCTGGAGGACGATGCCGAAATGGATCTCTGAGGGGAAAATCAAATCCCGCTACACTGAATTTGAAGGAATTGACCATGCCGACCAGGCATTCCTTTCGATGTTTACTGGTGGGAGCTTTGGCAAAGCAGTGCTTAAGGTCGGCGAAGTCTGATGCTAGCGAGTGTCTTGAGATAGAATTGGACTCCATCTTCATCGTCGCCCTGCTGTTACATTTGAAAGGAAGAAATCCTTTGAGACTTACAAGCAAATTAGAGTAGTTAGCACGAAGAAGAGTCCATTTTGTGACCAAATCCACATGTTTATGATATCCCATCCTTGTAGATTCCTAGTCTCTAACTCTCTTAAATGAGTATATGCTGCTTACAGCTACTTTCATCACTACGCATAGGGTCCACAAGCTTAATACGAACTCTTGATTTTCTATTGATGGTATACCTACGCGTTTGGGAACATGCCGTGAGTGTGAAAACTCTGTGCTTGTTATCAAAGTTCATTAACAAAAGTTATATTAGTTCTACTTATCATGTAATAGTTACTAGATGATACAGATACTTTTCCCACAGCACAGTGGTTATGGACTCTCGAGTAGCCAAAAAATAAATAAAATCTGCATAGGCTTCTCTATTCGTATTAAACTCTGTATACGGATTGTTTTGTTTGGAACACCTGCAAAAATACAGTGCCAAGATGAAAGCGTGATGGCCAAACTTGTCATATTTTGGTTGTATTTACACTTGATTCCCGTCTCAGCCAAGCCTGCACCTAATTTATCATTATGTCCGAAAGAAATTCACGCAAGAAGCTTGTAATTAGCGAGTTTACCTGACTCGACTCAATCAGAAAAGCGTCATGCCCATCATGGCTCACAATTTCCCTCAGTCTCGCGTTAGGAACACATCGGGCAATCTGCTCCTGCTCAGATATTGTATACAAACCATCACTCCGAACACCGAGAACAAGGGTAGGCTGTTCAATCATGGATAAAGTTTGAGTCATAGTACCTGCACGATTGCGTGACAAGTCATGCGTGTCGAGTTTCCGCGTCAATGCAACGTAGCAGTTGCTATCAAAACGATTGGAGAACTTCTTAGACTGATGTTGAAGATAGGACTGTGCGGCGAAATTGCTATAGGTTGATTCAAAAGGGACCAAGCTCGTTTCAGCAGATGGCCCGTCCGACAAAGGTACTTGTTGATTATTACCATTGTTGCCCATGTCATTCACCCGTCTAATTTTCCCATTTGTTTTTGCCATTGCAACTTTACCACTAGAAGCCTCACGGCCGAATCGCCTGTCAAGAGAGTCTTTACTTCGGTATGTCAGTAAGGCCACCATACGAGCTGCCTCAAGACCAGCCACTGGGGGATCGTCCAAGCTGTAATGACCGCCATTGTATTTGACGTCACTGTAGATAGCCTGGCGTTGGGACTCGCCCCAGCATATTCCCCAAGCACTCTGGCGGCTGCATGTAGCAACAGGTACGATGCAGCGGATGTAGTCTTTGCCAAAATATGCCCACTCAAGCGCCAGCATTCCACCCATAGAGCCACCAACAACTGCTGCGACTTGACGAACCCCGAGTGAATCCAAGAGAAGGCGATGGAGGCTACTCATGCAATCAATAAGTTGTTTGGCGCATTTGGACTGAGGGTAATTTTGGCGAGATATACATACCATACATCATCACGGATTGTAGTCAAGGGGAAGTTGACACCATAATAGCCCTCAGCAGGGTTTCCATTTTTGGCTGTGACAGGACTGGCTGTTCCATATGGGCTGCCCAGGCTATTCATACAAATAACAAAGAACTTGTCGGTGTCGAAAGCTCGGCTAGGTCCGAGAAGAGGTCCCCACCAGTCACTGATGTTTGCACTTCCTGAGAGAGCGTGGCATACGACCATGGCGTTGTTCCCATCCGGAGATAGCTTGCCCCAGGTCATATAAGCCACAGGGATATTACGCATCTGAAATCCAGACTCGAGTGTAAACGACGGGAAGACGGCAGTTTTCTGTCCAGGAATGTCTACTGAAAAGTCGATTTCAGGCTGGCCATTTTTCGAGTCTGAAGCCATTTTTAGTCGACCGATGTTACCAAAAAGAATTTATAAGAAGGGGGACGACAGACCATTTCTTCTTTCTTCCCCGTTACTATTAGTATTTTCATGGGAAATTGATGTTGTCGTTGCAGTAGTCATGACGTGTGTGGGTTCACGTTGGTGCGAGTTCGTGATCATGTAGGCGTCCTAGTTTGTGCGTGCTTGTGCTTATACATACGAGTTTTCTTCTCCGCCCGGTTTAATTAAACAGAAAACTAACTAGGAATATGAACGCCATCCCCGTCATTCGCATTATCCCATTCAGGCAAATCTCCGAGCTCTTTCAAACAATGGGTCCTTGGATTCCCCACCTCCGCTCCCGGAGTTTGCGTGTCGTGACCGATCTAAGTATCCGAAATTTCGGAACCATATCGGAAGTATCACAAGTGCTCCGGGATGGGAGAGAATCACGAGAGAGATGAAATCAAAAGATTAAGGAATATTGTTCCGATTGCTCGACTGAAACCAGGCGCCAAGCAACGAAATCCGACCAAGTCGGTTCGGATGCAAAAGGGCTTGATGCCGCAATCCGGTAGCTTCTTCGGCGCAAGCTTGGTCCACCAATCTCAGAAACCGTGACGGATCAGATTCGTGGCTGGGTTACTAGTTTTATTAACAATCAGATGGTTTTGATGAATAAGCCGGTAATGCTGGATTTAGAATACTCCTCGGACAGCAGCAAAAGACCACCGAAGGAAAAACACGTGTGCGATTTAAGACCCCGACAATTCAACGCACTAGACTTTTTGCTTCCTTCTCATTCACACACTAAGCTAGTATTCACCAAAGCAAATCACCTGCAGACTCTCGGAATCTCAAACATCATCAGCAATGCGGTTTCTATGCCTTCATGGTTATGGCACGAACATCGATGTCCTCCAAGAGCAGATGGAACCAATTACAATGCATCTGCCTAGTGATTGGGAATATGAATTCTTCGAGGCAGGTATGAAGCCATCTGAATTTCTAATTCGTAAGTGTGCTCTGGTATTTCTCTTGTGGACGACTGTTGTTGGCTGGGAATCAAATGCATCGAGCTAACTTGAACTACCTAGCATTGTTTGACCAGGTTTCTGAACCAAACCACTGTTGGTACAACTTTTCTTACCCAGAGGACGTGGAGGAGGCTTATGAACGTTTGATATCGTTTATCGAATCAGAAGGGCCCTTTGATGGAATCTGGGGCTTCTCCCAGGGCGGTTCAATGGCTGCCTTGCTGTTACTCATACATCAAGAAAGGGGCCACGGCGCAAACTATCCATTCAGGATGGCCATATTCACATCAGCCTTTCTTCCACATCGCTTCAATTCCGGTGTGATCGTATGGGACGCTACGGGAAAAGATCAACTCAAGTCAGAGTATATTCCAGGAGAGTTTGATGCTGCTCAAGGACAAAATGGCGTGGATTGGACACGAGATCCTCGCACCTCGATTGAACACGACGTGATCAAAGTGGCGCGAGATAGCCTAGATTTTCCCGTCAAGGTTTTGCTCAAATACAGACCCGAAGACGTTGAGGACAGACTGACGATCCCTTCCGTCCACGTTAGAGGGGTAAAGGATCAATATAACTTTGTTAATGATTCTTTATCCGAATTGTTTGACCCAGAGACATGCAGGAAGATGACTCATCGAGGCGGTCATCATTTCCCTAGGTATTCGGAGGAGATCGTGCATTTTGCCGAGTTGATTATTGAGACAGCTTGTACTTTGAACTAGCATACATACGAATTTCCGTCATATATAGAGGCCTACAGAGAAGAGGATTATAATGGATCTTCATTGGACATGGCATAGATTGGAAGCACAAATAAAATCTTTGGAGAGATCCTGAAAGAAATAAACTGTCCACGCTCCCCATCCAGTTACACAATTATATTTCTCCTTATAAAATCATGAAGCTCATGCTCTTTTGAATCATTTCTCTCTGTTAATAATGAAAACTAGGTTATATTCTGAATGACGACAAAGCATTCCCCAATACTGGTTCAGCTTTCTACTGGCTATAGAAAGGCCCAGCTACCAATAAAAAATAACTGTTACAGCTCCTTGGCACACGTCTCTTTTGGTATTCTATCTGTTCCTAGCCGTAGAAATACACAAAAGCCCGTTACAGCCTCTCTGAAGCAGCCTCTGTGTGCTCTTATTTACTCTTAAATGGCCAAATCGTCATGTGCTCAAAGTCCCAGACCCCTTCTATCGTTAAGATGTCCATCTTGATAATATCCCTAATTTCCTCGTCACTATCCGCTTTAATTATCATAACAGTGCCGTTCTCGTAGGGCTTTTCTCCTTCCGAATCGTGCTTGGAAAGAGTGCTGCCGAAAAAGGGAACACGGCCCGCGATGACCAAGGGTGCGGCATCTTGGTTGTGTTGTTTCAACAGGGCGAGCCTTTTGGTGAGCGTATTTGGAATATCGGGTATGTGGACTAGATACTCTCGGAGCTGCGGAGCGTCTTCGGTGCTCATTTTGTAATTGCTAAGCTTATTGACAGGACGAGTAGTATATGTGTAGGGGCTAGTATGAAATCGGCTATGCGGTTGTGGTATGTGGCCAAGAGGATAATCGGAGATATGATAATAAGCTGCACTTGTCTAGAAGTCTGGCAGTGTTGTGTCTGTGGCATGGATTTATAGTAAAACTGGGGTGATAGTGATCCATGTGTCAGGATAAGCGCTATGAGATTTTAGTGGTCGGGTTGTGTGCCTGAAATCGGAAGCTTACTCGGAAGTTTTGCAAAGCTTAGAGTGTCGGCTCGGAGCCTTTTATAGTGGCGTGTGATACGCTTAGTACGGCGCCGAGAATACATACATGGCCGAATGTTCGGAGCGTGCCCTCATAGCAGCATAACATCACAATCTCTATCTGTATCTTATAGATGTAAAACACTTGGGTTTTCACTGACATTACCACGCATTACCTTTTGCGTGTTATGGTGAAATCGGCAAAGTCCTGCACCCTGGCACCGTCGACGAGAATATTCATGCAATGGAGCATGCATGGAAATTTAGGCATATAATAACGAAAAAAACATAAAAATAAAGACATTAAGAATGAAAACATCTTCAACCACTTAGTATGCCCTAACCGTAGAGCTTGCATTGTATGCATCGATAATATACTGGAGCCAGTAACTGTTATATTCTAAGTGATCCAGATAGCTAATATATGATGTCTTGATATTTTCTTTATATTGCCTACTCATAACTAAGCAGAAGTAGAATCATGCAGAAATACACTCTAGACAAAAAAGACCAAAATCACTTGCAGTAATTAAAGACGAATACAAAGTAGATTCTTTTATGATTAGATGTAACTAAATATAACTAAGGAAGTCCTTAGGAAATTCTGATCCCTATTTAATCGCGACTAGCCGGGATCAGTGACGACTTATCAATGAGCTTCTTCGCAAATGTAGGCAACGGATCGCTGCTAACTATGTCAAACACGGATACATCCGCTTGAAACTCTTTCGAAATCCATGTCCGGATCTCAATAGCTATCAAGCTGTCTATTCCGAGGGCCGGCAGTGATTTCCTCGTGTCCATGTCTTCAGGATCTGTCTTGATGATTTTAGAAACTCCTGCAACAAGATGAGCAAATGCAAGGTCGTAGAGCTCATCTCTGGATGTAGTCGCTGCAAGAAGCTTCTTGAAGTCTTGTGCGGCATTCGTGTTGCTGTTTGCGCCATCACTTCGTCTATCAAGTTGGTTGTGAATGGCAAAGCGGGAGTCCGTAAACCAATACGGGTCATTGGAAGACGACCTGTCAAGCTGGCCGCCGGTTGATGCTCCCATTGCCACCTGCGTCGGAGCACGTCCCGAGACTGCCGCCGCGACGACGTTGAGGACATCAGCCTCATCCATGCCCAACAAACCACCGTTCTTGAGCAGTTGGAAGACTTCTTCGCGCTCTGTAGACACGCCAATACCAACCACAAGACTGAGATTAATACTTGTCGCGGCTAGTCCAGAAGCTGCGCGGTGGTGCATCAGAGCATCCTGGTATGTGTTGCCTGCGTTGTAGTTGGCTTGACCACGGGAGCCAATGATTCCAGCAATAGAGGACAAGCACACAAAGAAATCCAAATCTTTTGTTAACAGTTCGTGCAAATTTCGTGTGGCTCTGAGCTTGGGTCGAAGTGACAGATTCCAATCCGACGCTGACATGTTTTCGTAAATGCCATCCTGCAGCTTCCAGTTAGTCCAAAATTGATTGGCATAGTGACTCAGGAATCCCGAGCATCTCTTAAAATGGTAAGCTTACTCTCAAATCCATGGCACAGTGAATCAAGCCCTTAATCGGGGGGAAGGTTTGTCCCACTTTGTTGAGGGCAACCTCCAGCTGAGGCTTGTCAGCAGCATCGACGGAGATTGCTGTCGCCAAAACGCCTTGGCGCTGTATTTCACTGAGAAATGTCGCCGCTTCAGGACGAGAGTTTCCGGACCGCGACAGGAATACGAGATTCCTTGCACCCTTCTCGACGAGCATCTTGGCAATAGATCTCCCAATTCCACCAAGGCCTCCAACGAGAATATAGGTGCGGTCGTGTGGTAATCGGAAAGCCATCAAGCTTTCAGGGACAACCTTTGAACTGATGTTAGCATATGTGAGTGCAGGCTTGGGCCAAAGCTTACCGGGATAATGTCATCTTGTCGTGGGCTCAGGACAATCTTGCCGATGTGACCTCCACCCTGCATAAGTCGGAACGCCTTGTCGACTTCCCCAAAAGAATATTTCATCAGGTTACTCAATGGAGCAATTGCGCCCTTTCGTAAAAGCTCAAGTACTTGATTGCCGATCTTTTGGATTCTATCAGGGTAATCCTTAACTTGGCACAAAATGTCAACGCCAGCAAAGGTAATATTGTTGAGGAATGGCCGCATCTCTAAACCGGTATTGTCATAGATGTCTCGTTTTCCAAGCTCAATAAACCGGCCAAAGGGCGCAACGCAGAGCCACGTTCTTCGCAGAGCCTCCTGTGCGAGCGAGTTAAGCACAACGTCAACCCCCCGTTGCTTGGTCAGTCGAAGAATGCCATCGGCGAAAGAGTAGTCGCGACTGTTGAAGATGTGAGACTCTTGGATTCCACACTCCTCTACCAGAAATCTCTTCTTCCTTTCGGATGAGACGGTGGCAAAGATCTCCGCCCCAATGAATTGGGCAACCTGAATGGCAGCCTGGCCTACACCTCCGGCGGCTGAGTGTATTAATACAGATTCACCACGCCCAAGTCGGGCCACGTCAATTAGTGAATGGACAGCAGTAGCATATATGCACATGACAGAAGCGGCTTGCTCGTCGCTCAAGTCATCAGGGGTTCTCTCGAAGGTCCGGGGGTCAACTCGGACACGGGTTTGGAAACAGCCTGCGTGCAACCCAAACACACGGTCACCAACGTGGAACTTTTCAACCCCGTGGCCAAGTCTGGAAACAATGCCTGCACATTCAACTCCAAGAGTTGAGTCTTCCATTTGGCCCATCGCAACCATGACGTCGCGGAAGTTGAGGCCCACCGATGTCACCTCTATCTCCATCTGGCCGTCCGCAATGGGGTTGGCAGACAGGTTTGTGATAGGGACATATTCCGAGCTATCAAGAAGCCCTGGTTCTCTGAAGGACAGCCGAAGTGCTTTGGTTGCTTGTTGAAAGGGCATTTCGGTCGCTGGAAGCATCTGACCGGACTTGGATGCATCCAGCAAGGCCTTTAGATTTGGATCAGGCAACAGACGTTCAATGAGCGCCAGGCCACCACGAACTACATACTCCGAGTCCGTGGACTCCTCTGAAGTCTTCTTGGATATGTTTTGCACAAGTCGAATGATTGAATAAACATTAGCTTCCATATCGAGAGGAGCTTGCAGGTCGAGAGCCACAGTAATAAAGGATATCCCTGGATGTTCAGCTCTGATCGTCCTTCCAAAACCCTTGACGAGACCTCTGGAACAGGTATCCAGAGTCAACCACATGGTTCCGAAGGACCCGAGAATCAATGATCGAAGTTTGGCGAAAGAGTAATCATCCAGATTCTCCAAGAAGGAACAATCAATATCCAGAGCTATTAGAGCCAAGTATGGCGAAGCATGTTGAGGAATTCTTCCAAACGCCGCCTCCTCAACAGTATAATTCTGCGCTTCCAACTCACGACTGACCTTTGTAATAGCTTGACTCAGTCCGTACGATGGGTCTTGAGGCGTGACCACAACAACCTTTCGGACTGCGCTTTCCAGCTCTGGTTTCTGGTGAGCAATAATTAGGTGTGGCGAGTTGGAAATATTGAGCTTGGTCGATGTGAAACCTGCAGATACGAGGGCCTCGTCTGTGACAGCGGAGATATCAAAGCTGCCTTTGATCAACAAAACTCCCCACCTAGTACCAATTAGCCAGATTCGCAATTGATGCCTTTACAAAAACATAATAGATGACTTACGGTTTCAATAGCTTCTTAAGACCCGCGAGGATGACAGAGTAATCACCTTCAAACTCACAAATGGACGTAGAAATCACGAGATCAAAAGCGCCATCTTGAAAGCCCTGCGAATCAAGATCTTCTGACAAGTTTAGCTTTCGATGCTGAACCACATTGTTCCATGTTTCAGATGGTGATGAGCTCTCTTCACTCGGCCCGTCGAGCTCACCAGCCAGAACCACAGACTTGATACGATCAAGAATCACATCTGCAGCCGGAAGCGAGGCCAGAGCCTCTTTGAGGAGACTCGCAGCCGATGGGTTATATTCTAGAACGTCCAGGGCTGGGCGTTTGTGGGCGAGTAGGGATACATAGTGACCCAAATTTGTCACCAGGTCCTTTCCTTGCAAAAGCCTTTGAAGTTCAGCTGCATGGGCAACTTCAACATCTAGAGATAGGTGCGGAACAATAGGTACGTGGCCAACATATTGACCGTCTGAGCTCAACGCTTCGGATGCGTTTCGAAGAGGCACAGTTTGACATCCCCGAAGAGCAATGACAGGCTTTTCTCCGTCTTCGCCAAAGGCAACGACCTCACTCACCAAACCATCTGCGCCATGCTTTTTCGAAGAGGTAAATCCATGGTACCTAGTACCCGCAGCAGAGTCAAAGTCTGCCGAGACATAGAGCGACGCTGCCGATACTGGAACCCTTGCATTGAGCTGCGTAACGTTGCCCGCGCCAGAGATCAAGACATGAACAAACACATCGAGGACGGCAGGATGGATGAAGTGAGGCGGTTCCCACTTTTGGCGGTACCATTGTTTGGTATCCAAGACCTCCGTGGAGAAGTGAGATTTGTAGTTGCAGACGTGAAGCTCTGTGATGCCACGGAATGCTGGTCCAAGAGTAAACCCTGACTTGTCAACCTTGGAGTAAAATTCAGTTGAATCTAGACTCGGCCATTCTTCCTGCATCATCTGTTCATATTCCCTCTTAAGCTCAGAGTTTGCTGCAGCCTCCTCGTCCAGAAACACCGTGTTCCTTGCTTCTCCCTGCTTGTACAGAGTGGTGATCAGGCCAGTGCAATTAGCCGTCCACACACCGCTCTCGTTTCTACTAGATACTTTAAACTCGTTCCAATGTGACGACGATGCCGCTGCATTGGGTCCAGGTCTCCACGGCGAGAGCTGGAGTTTTGTTTCAATCGTCTCGTTAAGCGGGACGACCAGGGCATTTCGGATGTTGACATTGCGAATTTGGTAGCCCGAGACGTCTGCCCGGGTCTCTACTTGACGCGTTGCTTCGATGGCCATTACAATCATGCCAGCCATAGGGTAAATGTTGGTGTTCTGGAACTGGTGTTGCTCGATCCAGGGCTGCTCCGAGATGCGGAGATAGTTGCGCCATGATGGCTCAGCTTCTGTAGATCGTTCGTCTCTTGCTCCAAGCAGTTCTAGTCGGGGATGGTTCCTGTTCTTGTAGCTGGAGACTGCAGCTGACTCGTGCCAGTAGCGATTAGACATGTTCCACGCGTAGGGCGGCAGATCGACCAGCGCAGATATTTTGCTCCCGTCAGATCGGGTGTCGCCGTAAACATTCACAAGTGGAAAATTGACAGAATGTCCGAGAACAAGCAATTCACCTACTACTTCCAAGGTTGTCTGGATAGCATCCTGGTTTCTCTTGATGGCCGAAAAATATCGAGGTGCTGTGGCTGCATCTTGAACACTGTCCAGAATCTGCTTCAAGGGCCCCTGGAGCGCCGCATGAGGCCCAATCTCAACAATCACATCATGGCTTCCCCTCTTTCCTTTGGCTTTCCCTGTCTTTCCAAGAGAACCTGAATTAGCGGCTGCCGTGACGGCTCCGGAGAAGTTAACCGGGCTGACCAAGTTGGCGACCCAATACGACGGTCCAAGCTCGTTCCCATCGATTACCTTACCCCAGACGGACGAAAACATCTTGACGCCAGCATGGCCTGACTTGGCCTCCCAAACTCCATTCAGCGAGGCAAGATACTCCTCTGAGATGAGCTCCATATGATGGGAATGATACGCCGTCGAAACACGGAGCTTCCTGGCAAATATGTCATCCGCTTTCAAGAGCGCCAAGATTTCCTCGATGCCTTCCACGTCACCTGACAAGGTCACACTTGATGGACTGTTGATGCAAGCCACCACCACTTTGCCCGTGGTGATTCGATTCAGGTACTCTCTTGCTGCTTCAACGCCCAATCCCACAGCGGCCATTGAGCCCTTCATGTCGATTTGACTAGTGAGGAACCCTCTGAAGTAAGCAATCCGCATAGCCGCTTTCTTGCCGAAAGCCCCTTTGGCGTAGGCTGCTGCAATCTCTCCGCTGGAGTGGCCTATGGTGACCTGGGGGTGCATGCCCCAACTGGCCAAGAGGTCGATGATGCCTAGCTGTAAAGCTGTGCAAGCCGGCTGGCTGATGGCAGGGTGGTCAATTTTGGATTCCTCTGCGCTGCGGTTCATTTCTGTGATTAGGTCCCATGTGCAGCCCCAAGTTTTGAGGTATGCGCTCGACTCTTGCAGAGATTGTTGGAATACAGGATACTTCTGGAGAGACCTACCCATGGCGAACCATTGCGCCCCCTGGCCCGTGAAGATAAAAGTGAGAGCCCGCGACCTGAGTACTCTCGCCGCTCTAGTTGGCGCACTATCTAGACCTTGTTGCAATTCCTGGATGGTCGAAGCCGCGACACATGACTTCCACGGAAGTTTTGATCTCTTCTCCGAGAGTGTATAGGCCAGGCGGTGCAGGAAATGATCCTCAGACTCATGCATTAGATCAAGCTCACCGAGGTAGGCTTGGAGACTCTGGCTAATTCTTTTGACGCCAGATTCTTCGTGAGAAGATAGGAGGAAAAGCCGCGGGGCTCTCCCAACATCAGAGATGTGTCCACCTCTGGAGTGACCATTTGACCCATTGGAGTTGGTGCCCTGGACCTTAACACTAGTATTGTGATGGCCTTGCAAGTTGTGATTCTTGAGAAAGTGATAAGCATCATCCAGAATTGCGTGAGCATTAGCTCCACCGTATCCAAAACTGTTGATGCTAGCACGTCTGAGTCCAGCAGGCCAATTAATCATGCTAGTTGGGATGTCAATCTTCCAGGCGTCCAGTTTAATTTTGGGATTAACATTCTCCAGGCCATATGTTGGCACGATCAAGCCACTTTCAAGACTGTATATGGTCTTGACCAGGCCGGCAATGCCACTTGCACCCTCAAGATGTCCGATGTTGCTTTTCACGGAGCCAACGTGTATAGGACGCTGTCTTGTCGGACCAAAGACGGAACCAATCACGGAACACTCAACAGGATCGCCCACCTTTGTGCCCGTGCCGTGGGCCTCGAAATAATTCGTCTCATCCACACCCAGACCAGCTGAGGCATACGTCGAAAGTATCAGTTCCTCTTGTCGAGATGCGGATGGTTGCGTGATACCAAGAGTCCGTCCATCTTGATTGCTACCCGTGCCTCGGATGACGGCGCGGATCGTGTCGCCGTCTTGGAGTGCTTTGTCTAATCGCTTCAAGACAACAAAGCCGCCTCCTTCTGCTCGGGCGTATCCGTTTGCAGCAGAATCAAACGAGTGGCACCTATCATCGGCACTAAGGAAGGACATGGAGGACATGAATACACCAAAATTGGGCAAAAGTTGTAACCCGAATCCTCCAACCAAGGCCTAACGGACAGTTGTGTCAGTAAATAATGCAGCAAAACAGTGAGAAATAAAATAAAACAAGGATCGGAAATAGTCGTACAGAATCGCTTTCACCCTGTCGGATGCTTTGGCTTGCAAGATGCAACGCAGTCAATGATGACGAACAGGCCGTGTCTATTGTGATACTCGGACCCTTCAGATTGAAGAACCACGAAATGCGGTTGGACAGCAGCGCTGCTCCGGTGCCTGTTGCCGTATATTTTGGAGCGCTGTCCATGTCGTACGCTTGCATATCCCAATAGTCATGCAGACAAGATCCTATGTAACAAGACATTTTCTGGTTGGCGACTTGATCGATTTGGAGGCCGGCTAAAGAAAGAGGCGTCAGTCAAATGGTCATTTTGCGCAACGTTGATTGCAAGCACTCCTACCATTCTCGAGACCTTCGTAAGCTAGTTCCAGCAAGATTCGTTGAACTGGGTCCATGCCCTTTGCCTCCTCGGGCGTGATGGAAAAGAAACCAGCGTCGAAACGATCGACATCTTGGGTCAAAAAGTATCCTCCCTTGGAATTGGATGTTCCCGCTCTGCCTCCATCTGGATGGTAGAAGCCATTTACGTTAAACCGGCTCTTTGGCACCGGCCCCAGAGCACTCCTTCCCTCCTTGAGTAGGTCCCATAGGCGGCTGGGCGTCGATCCATCACCGGGGAACCTTCCAGAGACGCCAATGATGGCAATGGCTGACAGGGGATCGCCGTATTGGCAAGAAGTTGAATTTCCGTCGGGGAGAGGATGGTCATGAGTGCCATTCGAGCCGCCGTTGGAGAGCGTCATAATGAATTCGGTGCGAGTTGAAGTAAAATAGGAATCAGGAGATGTGCTTGCCAGGGCCTTTTCATCGGGCTCTATGCCTTATTTTATTGGATAGAATATCAGTGTTAAATTTCTAGTGAATATCTTTTCTCGCGCGAATATTTCTGAATAAATAATCAAGCATCCAGAGCTTGTATCTTGACTTCACATCGCCCCATAACAGACTATAATTCGCACATCATCAATTGGCGTCGGAGCTCGGTGAGTTATCAGGTCCATCTGAAAATAGTCGGTACTATTTGGCAGGCCGCTTATCATTCGGCTGCTGTCATAGAGGGGCGTTCGGAAGCAAGGCGACATCCGATTAATCGGAGTTTACTCTAGCCTCCGCTCTCTCTCTTGCAAGGTCGGTCGGTCCCTTTTGGGTATGGCCCGTGTGGGGGTCATTCCCTACCCTACAGAAATAGTTCCCGACTAAGGCTGAGTTGCACGAGATTTGCTTCCAGCAACACCCGTCATAGAGCGACATGCTGTGCCTATATGAGGCCTATATTCCTTTCATGTTGTTGAAATTACAATGCATTTGCTTTTGGATGTTGCGGTGCAGCCATTCAAGAAAAACATCACCTAGTTTAAAAGATTATCCGGGCTAATATATGTACTGGTAAATGGAGCGAAGGGAGATCCTAGATAATGGTTATGATGGAATATTTTGCATGCTGCTGCTATGAAAAAGTCCTTTGATGATTTCTTTCCCTTAAAGGATTATCCTTAATCGGTTCCAATACGGATCACTCTGTATCACTTGATAAGATTGATGCCATTCAGACTCGCACACGCTCGCATACCCCTTTGAGGCTCGCGTCGTAAGCCTGGTGCGATCAAGCGAATTAACCCAATTTTTTTTAGCGCTAGATGCGGAAGCTTCCGACGCTAAGGAGATACCCACTTTTCCAAAGGATTTTCCATAAATAGCGCCCATGCAATCATACTAACTATTCCGTACGTGGAATATTATGGAGACGCTGCGCCGCGGTGGATACGCCTCTGCCTGTAGACGAATTTCGGCAATATGCGAAATTCCGTGTCGCTGTCGAAAACCCGAAATGCCGAGACTTAAACCCCTCGCGCACTCAGTGTCAGCCTCCAAATCCCGATATTCCATCTCACCACAAGAAGTCGTTTCCTTCAAATGGATGCTTCCGTCAGCGCTGGCGAGCAGCGTGTCTTACAAGAGCCCGGGCTGCGAGCTCCAAAACCCAGCAAGGCCTGTGTGCCCTGTCGCACGCGCAAGGTCAAGTGCGATGCCGCCGTGGTTGGCCTGCCCTGCAGTAGCTGTACTAGTAGACAGAGTATCGAGAGATGTGTCCTGTCGGCTCGTAAACGCCGTACCAAGTTAGTTAATTCCGAAGCCATGGTTGATTGGGCTGCTGGTATGTGTTATGTGCTTACCGGTATGTAGGAGGAAAGTAGGCACCCTTTCGAATCCCGATGAGGCTGGCCAACCAACAGATGATGTAGGTAAATAAAATCATTCGTTCTGTTTCGTCTTCATCGCTCATCTTGTTCTCTCCTTTCTGTTACTCTCTGACCGAAAGCCCCTAGGCTCTGGAGCCTTTGGCTGTAGGGTATCCGCATCAATCGGCTCAACGCCAAGAGACTCCCGATTCCTTAGCCTGCCAAAGCCCACGCCAGTCTCGGCCTGACCTGCTCTACCTGAATATTCTACGCGAAACCGTGAAAGAAGGTGCAGAATCTAGTCACCAGGGCACTAGTTCCAATACTCCCCACAGCTCAAGGCCAGAAGATAGCTTGACGCATCCGAATCGGTCGTGGAACGCGCCATTTCAATTAGACCACGTTGACAATGATTACCTCACCAGGAAGGGTGTCTTTGAGCTACCTCCTCCTCATCACTTGTAAGATCATTTAGAAATTTCTTGGCCGTGAAACTAACAGACCAACAGGGACGCCCTTATCAAGGCTTATTTCGGTTACGTTTATCCTTTTGCTCCCATCATTGACAAGGCTGCTTTTGTTGAGAACTATCAATCGGGTGACTGTTCTTTATTTCTGCTACGAGCCATGTTGACCGCGGCCAGTCTCTACGCACCAGAAGATGTGATACGAGGTTGTAACTTTGATAGTCGTTCGGCAGCACAGGAGTCCTTCTTCGTAAAGACCAAGCTGCTCCACGACTTCAATTGTGAGAGTGACCCTTTGATTATGCTGCAAGGGTCCATGATCTTAGGTGTGGTTATTCTAGACCACCCTAGTGATAGGGACTTTGACTACTGGTTCCACAACTCCGTCCGCCTTGCAGCTAAGCTTGACATCCGCACCACGTTAGTCACCATATCAACATATATTGTCACATCAGCTGAGGCCAGGACAGGTGTATTCGAGAAGATGAATCTTGCAGATTCCTAAAGTTATACAGAAGGATATGGTGGGGTCTGTACGTATGTTATCCTCATTCATCACCAGAGCTTCAATGTGTTATGTATGTCGTAATTCATATTTACGGATATCTAGTGCTGGGACATTTTTCACACGTTTCTCGACACAGGATACTCTAGGCTGCTTGAAAGAGTGCCCCGAATTAAACCCCTCGCAGAAACCGATTGGGAAGTAGAGACTTTTCCGCCGACTTTTAACTTGCTATCACCTATAACGCCCCAGCAAAAGGCGTCGCTCATTGGTCATTCTGAACTATCGCAAATTTGTAGGTTTTTTTTTTTTTTAAAAGCTGAAATACGAATTTGACATCACAAGTATAACTAACCTTGCTAAGTCGGACAGTGTTTGTCCGTCGTCACAAACGAGCCACACCAGGATCCTCGCCAACTAATGCAACCCCTTGACACATGGCGCAAGTCGCTGACTGGGAAGATGCACATCGATGACGACGTTTCTCATGGAACAGACATCTACTATCTGGATGTGCTGGCCACAAGCTACAGGTTTGAGTCTATTCTATGTCGTCTTCTGAGCCGCCGTCGGCGATGGCAATCTCAACATGCCGAGTGGAGTGATTGGGCGAAACAGCGGCTTCGGTCTGCTATTATTGAGTTGGATACTATTGCAAAGAGGGTATTGGCAAATGGTACTATTCGGGAATTTCCCATGTCTTTGTATGTGGCGTTCTGTTCAGGCATGCTGCAATATTAGCTAACAAGGATCTTTCTCAGTGTAACAACAATGCCAGCATTGCTAGCGCTGCACATAGAATCGGCGCTTGATCCAGCTGAAACAGACCTCGTCCGTTCCATGGCTCGAATATCCATTCATCAGACAATGCTCGTTCTTTCTGAGGGTCAGGAAATACCCGCCCTGAAAAGAGCTCTGCCAGTGTTTGAGGACATTCTTTCTAAAAAAGATCTGTACTCGATTTCACCAAGCAACGCCGATCGTGTATTTGCGCAGTCACATAACGAGAACGTGGTACACACGTACGCATCGCCATATACGCAGGTCAGCACGGGCATATCTCAGTTGGGGCCGAGTGAAAGCCCTGCATGCTACGATGATTTCCTCGGGTTTGACTTCTTAGAAGAGTGGCAGATTGAGCAACTAGATTTTATGGGTAGATATTAACATATTCATGAGGAATGATGAGCTACATTCGTGTTTTTTCTTTTCTTTTTTTTTTACTCATACAAATGCACTACTTACAGGACCAAAATAGCCTAACCTTAGGAAATGATTGGACAATTAAAAATATTTAATGCATCAAGGAATGTCCAGACCTATTGAACTACAGCACCCGAAAGTAAACCTGATGCAACAGAGAGCTGTGCATGATGTAACTTCTATGAAGCTTTGTAAGTACCCTCGACAGCACAATTCATATTGAAGAGACCAATTTTATACGAGCCTCAGCTGGACTTTTTTTTGCCTACCTAAGTAAGTAACTAAGAAGAGACGAGACTTGGATGTACTTCAAGTCTACTTCAGTATGCACTACAATTTGTATCCTATCTATGTGCCAAGCTAAAATTCCCATCTAAATTCCATCTATCCTTGTTTGTGATGCCATGATAATACATTAAACCGTTCACATATTATCTATTAACTCGACAAAAGTCTCATCATGAACCCATGCAATGAGATCAAGCTCTACAGACCTCCTCAACATCCACGTCTGTCTCATTTTCTGTGATGACAACCTGCTGCGCACGCATCTTCTCCAGCACCTTGACTGCTTCGGAAGCATACTCGCACTTCATGCGTATCTGATGACCGTACTTATAGAATAGGAACGGGCATGGCACACATGCAAGCGCCAAGAACGCAGGAATACAACTAGCCCATTGATTCCCAAGATTCTCATACATCTGACGGGTAAACAGAGGGAAAGCGAACCCGAATAGCGACCGAAGCAGCGAGTTGGCAGCAAGCACAGAAGCCGCAAAGACGACATCTATAGAGTAAGCATATATATAGTACAATCGGAAATGGGCCAGGACTAACAGGAGTCAATCAGATAGTTTGAGAGCGAAAGGAACACCATGACGAGCCCGCATGCGAAAAGCATGGCGCCAATGATGGGCACCATCCAGTGAACAGAGGGATAGGTCGTCCAGGCAAAGAGGAATAGACCGGTGGGAAGAAAGACGGAACCGATGATTGATAGAGGGAGTCTGGCTTCTGGCTCGATTTCATTCCCCTTAACAGATGCCAAGCGTACAAAGCGCTTGTTATCAACAGCAGCAGCCAGCGTCGCAAGTATAACGCCGATGGCGACTCCAATGAATGGAAGCCCGCCGATACCAGCACTCCAGCCTCGACTGCCCTGGAAGACGATGGGAAACGCTGCAAAGCACATGTACAATGTACCGTAAATGATGGCAATGTATACTGATGTTAGTAAGACAATAGGTTCCTTAAATAGCAAGACTAAAGGCCGGGTGAGGGAGATCTTGAGTTGATGTGACAATGACTTTGGTGATTGTCCAGCATCAAGTGTAGATATGTATATTTTCCCCGTCTTCTTGGACAGCATCTGGGCTCGACGACGCAGAATGAATGGCGCATATGTTTCTGGGACTAAGATGGTCGTAGCAATCCAAAGAACACCACTGAAGATCGCAACTAAACCATGAAGCCAGCGCCAACCTTCTGTCTCGCCAAGAAAGCCGCCCACAATGGGCCCTGACAAATGATTAGCTAAATATCATGCTGAATTTTGTCATACGACCTACCGAATGCAGGTCCCAGAAAGGGAGCCATGGCAAACACACCCATAGCAAGTCCACGCTCAGCCTTGGTGAACATGTCGGCAATAACTCCTCCAGCATTTGTCAGTGAGGATGAGCCAAATGCACTAGCGAAGAAGCGAAGAACGAGCAACGCAGGCATAGTCTGTGCACACGTAGCCCCAACGCTGAAGGCTACCAAAGCTGTGAAGGTGATGACAAAGATTACTTGTCGTCCGTACAGCTCAGAAAGAGGAGCCCATATCAATGGTCCCACTGCAAAACCCAAAACAAAGAGTGAGACTCCCAGCGTGGCTACCTCCTCAGAGGTGTTGAAGCTAGAAATGACCTGGCTGATACAGCCCGAATAAGCGGAGCTGGCAAATGTCACGGCCAGAGTGGCCATGGCCTCAAGACCAGTGATGGTCCATTTTCTCCCAGTCGAAAAGGTAAGGGCATCTTCGAAGTCGTTGGGTAGAAATTCGACGAGATAGGGAGAGCTTTCCGTTCCGTCACCGGTATACCTGTAATCGCAGATGGCTTCGTCAAGCCTTGGATGAAGAGAGGTGACCCATTGTGTGGGTCTCGAGTATTTGACTTCCTGAGATATGCCATCATCGGCAGTGATGGTCAGGGACGACCTGGAGGCGACGGGCGGGAGGACGGTCATAGCTGAGATGGCAGTAATAGCTATCTGGTTCGGAATTGAGACTGATATGGATTCATTATGTTGATATTTTATAATACGTAGCACATTATCTCGGAAAATGAGTTCGGGATTTCAGAGTCGCGATTAGCGCGGGCTATAAACGCGCGGGCTTATAAACAAACCCCAGAATCCACACATCATTCATTGGAGCTATTCTTTTATCCGACAGAGCCGTCTACTAAGCGGTAAATTAGAGGCTAACAGTGGAGAAAGGGGAATTCCTGGTTTGATTGATAAATTATGGCACATTCTCTCACTATGGAGGGCTGGGTGACGGATAAATGCACCAATCTTCCTGTATTGCCGGTGGGGCTTTCTAGAGTCTACTAATGAGTCTGCCATGGGCTATCGAGGCAAGACCTAAGGTCAAGATTGATCGAGGGATAGACTACTATCTATAGACGGCTAGTAGCTATCCGTTGTTGTTTTTTATCTTGATAGGAAGGCCAAAAGAGGGCACTCCGGCAATTGGGCGAGCGATTCGGCCAGTATCCTGATCAAGACCGAACCTTCTTAGAGGACTAGAGTAAAACGCGAGTGAGAAGGCCTTCTGGTGCAGTCTAGAGCTGGCGTCTCGGTGTACATTTGTTGGCAAGGGAGCAATTTTAAGCTGTCCCGCTTCCTGTAGTGCGGGAGCCAAATTTACAGACGACAAGACAAGCTCCAAGGTGAGGCAGCATTAAATGCACCACAGAATAGTGCACCTGGATCGCACACAATGCCCGAGATTCAGGGCCAAGGAGACGGTAGCAGACAAAATGGCCGCCGGCATGCCGCACCTCAATACTGAAGTTTGCGGTGTTCTTCGCACGCTGTCTGAGCCAGGAGCTTTGACTCTGCTAATGGGCGGAATGCCAAACATGTATGCAACGACGAGCACCCCCACGCCATGGTCTGGAAGCGCCATGGAATAACATCCTTCGCCCCTCACCTGTAGTGCCTTCGCTTAATCCAGAGCCAACAAGGAGGGTGGACCCTTGATTCCCCTGAAAGCGGACTAGCTTGCTTATTGGTGTTAGGTAGCCTGGTTTATTCAGTAGTAATCCACGGAACGCCATCATCGTGGGGGTGGATTGATTAGATTATCGGTGTCATCACCATGCACCATGCCATGTCCGATCAGTCGGCGGGTTTGACCTGAAGTCGGCATTCGGAAGCTGATAATGTCAGCCGCTGCATGTAGCCGAGCGTCTGTGCAGTTCGGAGACATGGGTTCGTGGGGTAAGCGGTGGCGTGTTCTCGATGCATAGGCACACTACACTACCCACCGAGTCTGTCCGACACAAGCAACGTACAGACTAGTTGCAATCCGTAAACGATGATGTGGTTTGTCTATTTCTCCGATAGTCAAAAAGGAAAGGGGTTATTATATAAGGCTAGCAACAAGTGCGTGGTAATGAAATGGCTCTCTTGAGACCAACACACATGCTCTGATTGACTGATTCTCATTGAACGAAAAAAATATATATATTCATTTGCAGTTGTTGCAAAGCATCATATCATCGCGAAAATGTCGGCTTCTCAAGCTTTGGACTCGCAGGTCTTGTGCATCCAAGACCTGAAAAAGGCAGCGTCGGAGAAAATGTCTCCGATGTATCGAGGTATGCTGATATATTCTCGGTGATCGGATGAGAGTTGACCTCGACGACAGATTACTACAACGGCGGCTCTATGGACAACATAACGTAAGTGCTCATCAGAAACTGACGAATTTAATGCTGGCAGACTGACGCGACTCTTTCTCGTCCGTGGTAGACTTGGCAACAACGAAGCCGCATTTGATCGATACATGCTCCGACCTAGAGTGTTGCGAGACGTTTCTGATATCGACACTAGCACCACTTTGTGGGGGAAAACGGCAGCACTTCCCCTCGGACTTTCTCCGTCGGCTATGCATCGACTTGCTCACGCTGATGGCGAGGTCGGAACGTCGAAAGCGTGCGCAGCTCGTCACGTTCCTATGGTTCTCTCAGCCTTGTCAAACGACAGCCTTGAAGACGTTTCGGCCCAGAGTAACGATGGATCGACGCCATACGCGATCCAGGTCAGTCCGATGAAAAACCGCCAAATCACAGCCAACCTTCTCCATCGAGCAAAAGGTCAGCGCATTAGTTGATTCTAGGGCCCTAGAATTCCATGAAATTTTACTAACACTTTTCTAGCTGCCGGCTACAAAGCCGTTGTTTTGACTGTTGATGCTCCCATGTTTGGCCGACGTCTAGAAGATATACGGAACGGCTTCAGGATTCCCGCAGATTGTACTTTTCCAAACCTCAGCTCACAATCTCCATCCGAGTCTGGTGGCTTGGGCGGTGGAATTCCTGACTTGTCTTTCAGTATTACATACATTCATATCTTTTTCATCTTGTCTATTTTCTAATGCCTGACTTCTAGATACCGCTGCAACTTGGGAAGAAGAGATTGAATGGATGCGAAGCCACACTGATTTGGAACTCTGGGTAAAAGGAGGTCAGTAAAATGGGATATATGTAGCCCCGATCGCTTTTGATTCATTTTGCACCGATAAAAATTTGTACTGATCGATATTCACAGTGACGTGCCAAGAGGATGTTTCCCTTGCGATACAGCACGGGCTGGATGGAGTCATCATTTCTAATCATGGCGGTAGACAACTGGATACTACTCCCGCAACCATCGATATCCTTCGCGAAGTGGCACCACTGGCCAAAGGAAAAATTCGTCTAGCAATGGATGGTGGTATTCGGCGTGGTTCAGACATTTTCAAGGCAATTGCCCTTGGCGCAGACTTTGTATTTGCGGGGAGGATCGCAATCTGGGGTTTGGCAGTAAGACACCGATCGTTATTTCCTCTCTGTTTACGCCTGGCATGTGGAATGAATCATCGATGCTAATTCTCTGCTCCCACTATCTAGTACAATGGCTCCGAAGGCGTAGGACTAGCTCTTGATCTTCTCACCAAGGAGTTTAATTTATGCATGGCGCTAGCTGGCTGTCGAAAAGTAGCCGACATCACTCCGCGTCATTTGTCTATTTTGCAAAACAATGGCATCCTCGGGAATGTTTATTAGACATAGGACTATGGTTTATTAGTTGAGGCATTGGGTGATGCGATGAATAACCGTAAGCAGGATATTCAGCAGGCCATGATATAGCTGTGCTTGGCGCTTCGGCTTCTATCTCATAGACAAGTAGGTAAATAGGTTTTATCTGAGCCACAGACTTCATCAATAAACTGCATTTTTATCGATTTTCTTTCATAATTGCTAATGCACCACAAGGCTGAAATGACTAGCTTTATGAAACTCGTAGGCAACTGAAGACATTAGGTGTCTAATAGCATGAGGCTCGGAGTCATCAAATCCAATATCCGAAACTAAATCCGATGCAACATGTGCATACTAAGGAGACCAAGCTTGCACAATTAGATGAAATATGTGACAATTGTTTACGTTATCAAACAGAATATTAACATTGAATGTAGTATGAATGATGTGGCCATCCCGCATGTATATAGAGTTAGAATACAAGGAGACGATGGCCTGAGGCCTGAGGCGATTATTAGGCATCTGCTTTTTTTTTTCAAACATCACACACGTGACGACAGCTCAGAGACATAACAACAAAAGACCTTCACTCCCCAACACCATCTCCAATGCGAGCCAGTAAACAAGCACAACTTCCACCCAACAAACAACATGTCCTCAGGCTCGAGCAGTGATGATGCATATGACTCAGGCGAGACACCCCAGCTCTAGCTCGATATAAGCGAACTCTTAGGTCGCATGACTGATGTTCTTCAAACTCAATGTACTGGGGCCAAGCAATTGACAAAGGGAGCCAACCATGAAATCTATGTCCTATTCTTCGAAAAATCCCACACCATCCACAAAGGCCTAGCAGAATCTGGGAGTCGTTGCATTGCCCGTTTCACTCGAGTCAAATCAGATGCCGCTGTTACCAGGGATATCAGCGAGATTGCCACCTTGCAATATCTGAAGAAGCACACAAAGATTCCGGTCCCTTATATCTATTTTCAAGACTTGAGGCTAGAAAATAGCGCCGGTGCTCCTTACATTCTTATCCACTATCTTCCGGTCGTCACCTCTACAAGATTTCGCACTCCTTGGCCCTCGACCACAAAAAGGCCTTTCTTTCGCAAATAGCCCCAATTATCACTCAACTTGCATCGCTTCATTTTGACTCAATCGGATGCCTCCAGGGCCACAAGGTTGGACCTATCATCAATCCATCATCAAGCAAATTGAGAGGATCATTTTCTACAGCAAAAGAATATATACATTCATTCATATCAACTGACTCTGTTAAGTTACCAAAGCTTATTGACCTTTTTCAACAAATTCAAAAGGAGTTGGATGTCTTTTGAATCAAATCAAGATACCTGTTACCTTCAGCTACCATTTTCCATCATTCATCCTGATTTTGATGGCCAAAACCTGTTATTCATTAAGCAATCCAATGGATTACCACCCAAGCTATCAGGAGTCATTGATTTTGAATACTCTTATACTGGCCCTTTATGCTTTCTATATGAGTATCCTATCTTTATTCAAGATGTATTGTAGTATAAAGAACTTTATACTCAAAACTCTATACTCCGATCTCATTTCATTCAAGAGGTTTACAGAGGGCTACCAGATACCAAGTCACGGGCTGTCTTTATTCAGTGTATGAATGAAAAGAACTTTATATTAAACAGCTTTCAAACATCATTTATGTCTATAGACAGTACTAAGGATACTATAATTGGCTTAGCTCAGTCATACTTGGAGGGTCTAAGGGAGAGGAACCCGCCTACCTACTCTGGCAGATTGGATTATACTCTAGAGTTATATTCAGAAACTGGGGAATTAATGTCTCGAAAGAGCTGAATAGTTAGTTAAGCGGACGCTGTTTTCTATACCTGTGGATTCCACCATATTCTATTCTTCAGACTAATTAATGTTCAACGTAATCATCAGCACCCTTTAGATCTAGCTGCAGTGGTAATCTTGACCTTGTCTCTGACTATTTTTCGCTCAAAAGAAAAGAAGCCCGCCATAGAAGGAAGTAGATTAAATTCAATGTTGTCGCAGAACATTTGTGTCAATTTGATCTGTAAATCTCATATATCATCTTATACACCCATTTTACTAGCTCACAAGGATTAGATTGACTACTCGCTAAGAATACAGACTGAAGAATTGATCCAAATTCACGAAACCATTCTTAGATGTATACCTGGTGTCAAATATATAGTACATAAAAGGGGAGGAGTCTAGGTGGAAAAGGGAGATCAAAACCACACACAGCTCATACGCAGCTGGAGGTTGGAGGTTGGAGGCTGAAAGAGTCGCTGGTTAGCAGCAAACAAGTAGCTGATATCCAGCTGCAATTCAGTCAAGATGACATCATAAATAACGAAAGAGGTAATAGATCGAACTATCCCTCAAAATGGCAGTCAAATTTAACATGTTGAAGGGCATATATGCTGGTCTTCTGGTGTTGTAGAATTCATTATCACATTGGGGGCGCGTAGGGTAGCGTGCGATTTTGATGACGAGCGGCGGCGACTATGACTACCTGGTTTTGGCGAACTGTTGGTGTAAGCGCCCACAGAGATAGGACTTTTGTTGGTCTATTTGAATTTGTGACGCTTTGGCACCCCCTGCATTAGTGAGATATAGGTTATGTGCTAGGGGTCAGGCTTAGAATCATTGAGAAAATCATCATTGCACGTAGACCATTTGCTCTCACATTGGCCAAACAGTGAGCATAGAACCTGTGAGGTCTTTCTAAATTGGCTTAATAAGTTCGCTGTATATTTTTTAAATCTTGGAAGAAAGTCGACTTTTCAAATTCCAAATTACTTGGTTAGTTATGAGGAAGGGCCATGTAATCACAAGCTCGAAATTTACACCAACAAGCGATTTCGCCACATGGGACGACCCAACATAGTCCTTCGCGCACAGCCACCTGATCATTCCGCACTTGCGTGAAATGGAAAAAAACAGTTGGGCGTCAAAAGATACTATCCAAAACGGCATCTAGATTTTTATTTTTCATTTCAGTTCAGTCATGTGAGTGCATAATTCTCCGTGTTTGTGCCAAGAATCGGTGACAAGTTCTTGAATGAATCCCGTATTTTCTAGTAGGTATGCTCATATGTGAAAACACCCTGTGTTGGTTTCATTTATGACCACCTCGCATCACTTGGCCTTCTGCTATCACATATTGTGAATGTCGTGAATGAACTAGTCTGCCCAACGGGTTAATAGCCCGATCTCACCAACCACCCCCATGACGCGCACGGTTCAAATTGGCATGCATATATCGTCGACTTCGGGGCTAGGACCATATGACCGCGACAAACACAACCAAAACCCGCTGGTGGCCTTCTCCAATGACAGTGACTAAAACCGCTAAGCTGGCGATTGCCTCAACGGTCAAGAGGAAGCCTTGGAGGCCGCTAGAGCATACTGGCAGCAAAATCTATAGGAGACCAGGATGCGCCTTGAATTGGCTGGATAAGAGCCCCGATGTAGAATGTGACGTCTATAGCCTCACCTGACGTGGCTTTCATTTGAAGTCTATCGATTTTAGAAACAAGATTCGGCAACGGCATGCAGACAGATCTGCTGACGGGCCGCATCCTATGCACACCACACTTGACGGTGTGAGATGAATTAAGCCGGATACTTGGTAGTTGTAATTGGTGCCTAAAGTCCCCTGTAATGTTTAGCAATCACGATTTGCTAACATTATCCAATTAATCTTATTTCCAACGGCATTACGGAAATAGGTGTTTCTTTTCTCAATCCCCCCAAAGTCTAACCTGAGGCTGATGATGACGCCGAGATCGGCAAACCGAACCCTGATGAAACCTCTCGAAGGGCCGAAAAAGGCGGGTTCTTGTACAATATGGAGTTATATCCCCACGGGCTTTCACTTCACTTCCGCCATAATCCCGAGACCGAAACCCCGGAGCCGAAATGCCGACGTTCCACAGCAAACTTTTAAAGCCACAGAGAACCCGATCTTAATGCCATAAGAGCTCTTATTTCCAGAAGGAAAATAAAATTATATTTTAAATCTATCCATTTCCATGTTTGTTTTCTGTTTTCAACATGGCGACAACATTTGATTCCGATACCAGCTTTCCATGTCACAGCATCTGATAACCGGATCCTGTGCCTGTTTCTGTTTTTAGTGCTTACTACTCTTTAGCCCACCAAAATCCTCAAAACCGGCTAGCTGTATTCAGCTATATCTCGGTATGTGGCTTTCTCCTCGGTTGCACGCAAACAATATCGGTGGGGTGAGAGATTCATGAGAGGTATTAAGGATTCTTCGTTTTTTTCTCTAAATTAAAATTCTAATCTCTTGTCATATATTTAGCTTTTAGAGGTCTTTAATCCTCGCCATCTTAAGTTTTAAAGAACGGACACATCGCGTGTCATCGTGATTTCCATTTGGGTCCTCTCCTAACTTTATCACCGCATTGAGGAGGGACTGACAATGGTGCCCTCTAAAAAGTCCGATAGCTCCATCTATGCCGTCTTTAGACGATGACGAGATGCGATAATGCTCTGGCAGGCCCATCAGCAATTCAATTTGTTGAAGTTGATTTTCTATCAAGTGAACCAGCAGGCTTCCAGATAGCTTGTGATTGGGAGGAATTGGTAATCCTCCCAGGTACAACGTTGGAGTGGATTCTGATGGTGCCGCAACCGTCAGAATCCTTGGACCACTTGCCAGATATTCCAAAACCTTGGTGAAGAGAACGTCGTAAATAGAGACGATTTGAATGTAACAGGACAAAGCCACGAGCAGTTGGGCAGTTCGCAGGCATGATGGACCAGAGGTATATGATACTGTCAATGACGTGTTCGCAGCTAGTCCCGGCGGTCGGAGGCTTACAAGGAGATTTTCAAGTTCTGTTGATGCCTTGGAAACCTGAACCAGAGGGTGTAAGTCGGAGCTCTCTCGTTCTGGGCCAATCTTGTTTTCAGAGAAGGTCAGATTGAGGGTACCTTTGACGTCCCAGGGCACCGATCGGATGGAATAGAGCTGCCCGCAGAGATCCGAGTGCAGGTTTGACAGTAGCATTTCAACACAGTCTGCTGGTGTAGGCAACCCAGGGTCTGTGGGGCTGGTTATAGCCACGGGTATTTCGCAAAACTGGTCTGCGGCAGTTTGGGATGAATTAAGATCCCCTCCAGTCTGTGGCTGTGCAACAATGCCTAATGACGTGCTGTGTGGACTTGTTAAGTGAGAGAATAAACAAGTGTTAATATCATGGTTTAAGATATCGTCGGAATGACGTATGCTGATGCTGTCCAGGAAACTTTCTTGAAAGAGATCATAATCTAGATCAACCATGTTTGTATCTGCGCCGCTGCTACTGCTGTTATCCGCAGATGTGTTGCTTGTCCGTGACGAGGAAGAACCGCTGGTCTGATCGACACGGGGTTGTTGATGCGATGGTGGGCGACCTGTGGGTCGGGCCATGCTCGTGACGCATTTTGCGCCCGATTTCAAGCATCTGAGACATGTGTCGGTGGATTGGCCTTCGTCGCGGTGACATCGTAGCTTTTGGCCACGGCAGCGATCGCATGCAGAACGTTTCCAAGGAGATCTAGATGAATTGCCTCCCGCCATCTTAAGTGCAGGTGCTACAACGTACGGCGATTAAATATAGTATGCGAGAACTGTGCTCCAAAACCAGTATGAGTATGAAAACTTTAACAAGAGGCGCCACTCATTGCGATGAACTCCCCGGGGGTGCGGACGGCTTAAATGCAAACCCGAAATAGAAGGCTGCCCAATAGCACGCGTAAGCTGAGATGGGGATGGTATTCCGTTCCTCACAATAACTAGGACTGTTGGTCGGCGACCAATGCACCAGTCTCCTAAAGCGGAGGCTAAAATCCCTCAACCAGATGCGCCATGCAGCGATGGTTCGACATGCTTACAGGGCCATTGTAGGAGGCTATACCATGCTGCTTCATCAAGCAGGCACTCTGCTCAAAGCATAGCCAAGACTGCAGTTTCCCCCCCTCTCGCATAACTGACCTAGAAGTTGGAGCGACCTTGATGGATGTTGCCCTTACAAGATATGCTGCAATAAACGGCTGTTTGGCTTGGAGCCCGAAGATTATATAAATCTGTAACCTTGCAATTAAACACCATCACCCCTGTTGGCGCAAAATCCGAAGTTCCGAGGCCACACACACAGCCGGCCGGAATAGTAGGTCGCCGATTGTGGAGACGGAAAGATAGATCCCGCCCTACCACAGAGCCGCATGCGTATGAGCATGTGCAATAAATGAAAGACCCTGGTCCCGTTGGACGCACCTTCATCCTTCTTTTTTGCCACACCTGATCTTAGCTGCAGTCAGATGCAATCGTCCCGAGCCGCATATACGGAAGTCCTGGGTACCCATGTGGCCAAAGATACTTGTGCCGTAACAGTATTCGCAGCTATCATTGCAGGCCCCCGTCCCGTGTGTGGGGCGCTAAACTTTGGTTAATTTATCAGCCACCTATCGCTAGCACCGTCAACAAACATCACGTACTCTCACACATCCAATAACTAATCTGATTAGACTGCGCTCGATCGCTGATCTTGGCTGTTTCCCTCAACCTCTCTCATCACCCACAGAGCTGGTGAAGAGATGAAGCTAGTGGGTTAGCACGCTAATAAACTGAATAGTTGATCAGTCGTATGCATCTGAGAGCCGTGAGCAACACCCACAAGGCCACAAGAAACACCATTCAGGTTCAGATCATATCAGAAGCTGCTGCAACGCGCAACCAGAATTTACTTGTGCAGAAACGCATTATATACTATCAGTGCTATGCCTTCCTCGCAAATGCCTGGGTTTACTTGTCTCAACCGAACGCTTATAGTGTCGGGTAAGACAATTAGACCAGAAATCGTGACAAGCAGACTTAACGCAAGGTGGTAGATTTACGTATTTATATGTTGGTCCGCTTCATAGCTTGAGATAGCATGATTAACCCATAGTCCGGGGACAAGAGTAAATTATAAAACGAGGTGTTGTGCCGCAATTTACATAATCGATCACACGTCGATTCCTTCTCAAGTGACGCGGAGGGAGTAGGAGAAAGAAGAATAAAGAGTGAAGTAATTTTTATGGCCTTACAATTAGATATTCTTTTATCTATTTTAACCTATATGCGTGTCTCTGTAAGGGACTCAGCTTCCGGCTCGGTTCTATAGGGTAGAAGAGAAGGCAAGGAACTAGGACTAGTTAAGCGAGATAAAGAGGCGGTAAAAGGGTAAAAGGCGGTAAAGAGGGAAGAAAAGAACCTGCTTCTTTAAGTGTGCAATAAAAAGTCAATCAACCCCTCACTGCGTTGCCGTTAGGCAAGTTTATAACAGTCTCGCTGTGTAGGAGAATAGGAATAGGCTCTACGGCGATGTGAGAAAGAGTGAAAGGAAATTTTACTCTCTCAACTCTAAATGCATGCCGATAAATTAACTTAAATCGAAAAAATATTTTTGACAATGCTGTAAATCTACCTTGTTTACCAGTGCTGCATCCAGTTCTTTTCCTGTTCACTATACACATCCGACAACCTAACTGTCCATGTCGGGAGTGTGATTACAAGTAAATGTTGAATGCATGATCGTATAATTTCTAGCCTGAGGCCACACTTTATATTCTCACTAACATACCAACAGCTTTTAAGGGGTTTTCCACTCCCCCACGCATTCTGCCATCTCCAAAATTCTCACGATATTCTTTTTAGGGATTCCAATTCAATCAAGATGGCACAGCCTAAGCATTACAAAGTGCAAAACTCTCTGATACATGTCGAGGAAGAAGATTGTAACCTAGTCATCAGAGCGACTGGTGGCCAAGTATTCTACTGCAAAATCGACCCTTCCGAATTTACTCGGTCTCCGCTCGTGTATGAGCACTATTTGAAGTGCCTTAATTTTCTACGGTCCGATGACGAAGAAGAAGAAGAAATGTACCCCGACGTCTGCGCAAAAGATGTATATGGCTGGCTTGCGGGATGCTTTGAACCCTTGATTATTGCCCACGCACCACCCCCGGAGCCAGCCTTTCTTAGAACACAACCAACTTTGGAGCAGTATTTGTTTCCTTCTGAGTACTTTATTTGCGCTCTTGAGGTTAACGATGAGAAGCTACAACCATACCAGCTCAAGACTAAAGATATTGAGTGGGGAGATGCTGAAATGCTCAAATTGGATAGCAGCTTTATTTGTGGACTGGATCAGTGGACTTGCTGCTATGATACTTCCAATGTCAGGGCTTCAGACGACCGCCCTCAAGACCAACTCATCGAATACCCAAGAAAGGTTATTGTTGATGGACCAGATGGAATGCCGATTCCATGTTTCTTCAAAAAAGTCGAGGTGCCATTTGGCCAACATAGTCCCCCGGAATAGCTTATAACGCATCAAAAGATCATTGTAGCTAATATTGACCCCCCTCCGCAAACCTATATTAATCAGTTACATGGTGTTGTTCGACGAGGGAATAATGGATTAGTCGGGATGCTCCTTCCCTGGATCGATCAGGCTCAGATGCTATCCCCTTACTTAGTCAAAGCGAGCTCTTCTCAGTTGAGGAAGCCCTGGACAACTCAAATCAAAACATCAATTGAGGCACTGCATAAGAAGGGGATTATTTGGGGTGATGCCAAGGACGCGAATGTCTTGGTTGACCAGGATAAGAATGCCTGGATTGTTGACTTTAGTGGTAGCTACACGCTTGGCTGGGTTGATGAAGATAAGGCGGGTACATTTGAAGGGGATGAGCAAGGTTTGAAGAAGATTCTAGATATGCTTGGGTCTGGAGATAGTTAGACGAGAGAAAGAATAGGCTAGGCCACAAGAGGTGAAGAGTGGGGGTCAATATAGTTATTTGTAAGGGACTGGATTATGACCCTAGCAAAGGATAATAAAATTGAAAGTGTATCTTACATTATCACAATGAAAGCCTCGTTTCCTTACAATAAAATATCCCGTGTGATACAAAATCACAAATTTGAAGGTCCAGAATACTAATTTTGTCCTTGGTCTAGTTAGTCGTACGGGGCATCACAACAATCCCCATCTCCCATCGTCAACTGCTTGCAAAGGCAAGGCATTCTGTAATTTAAGGTGCTTTAGAGAGATAGCATGATAAAGCTGGCGACATTGCAGGCTGGGTTGTGGTGGGAGCGGAGTTTGTGCTGCCGCTTGTTCATGTTAGCCACTGGTTTTTGTTGTTCGTTGCAACGCATGCCCTGCAGATTGCACTCACTAAAAAATAGAGGAGGAGCATGAAGTGCAGTTTGGTACCGTGGAGGCGGATTTAGGCTGTGTGAGCATGATGGACGTGTGGCACTCAATGTGCGAGTTGAGCAGGAAACTTGTTGTACATTTGCAGTTCATGTTATTTGACTATCTTGGTTTTCATTATCTTTCCCGCAGCCCGTATCCCTTTTTATAATGCAAACCTAGTGCCTAACTTCACGTTTTTCCATATAATTAACAGCCAGGAACACCCATTGCTTTCCATTGTGATGATATTCCTGGAGACCTATCAACTCTTTTTCATTGGATGTAAGCGTGGCAAGCAAGACCAAGGCTAGTCTCTGTTATTTGTGATTTGTTCGAGCAGAAAGTCCCAATACACTAACAGCCGGCTGTTGGACCAGTCACCTTTTGATTGTGAATATGTATCGGGCCAACTATTAATCCGCTCTTTGTACTAGTAAATGTCCCACATATTGAAGGTGACCTGCCCAACTCCAACCCATTTAAACAACTGATTGCCCAAATTCGATTGTTCGTTTACCGAAAACACGGCTTCTTCAACATCCCAACTCATCATGTTGCTCTACCATATTTTACCATGCGTCTAACCGATATGCAAGCTGGAGAGGCAATCAGAGCCAATCTGGAGCGGCTAGGCAGAACCGCCTATAGCATTGTCTATACAGAGAAAGGAAATAGCCAATCTGTCATTAAGGCGGGGGGTTATTGGATTGATGGTGAAATTTACGGCCAACCCGTCTTTGCGAAAGATACGAGTAATCTTCTGAAGCGCGAGGCCGCAGTATACAAAGCCCTTGGTCCACATCGGTGTATCACAAAGTTGCTTGCTCTCGAAATGCTGCCTGGTACTGATGAAGCTTGGGCATTGCGTCTTGAAAGAGCTCCTCATGGGAATCTAAGAGAATTTCTCATGGAAAATCCCCCACCAGTGATGGATCGCCGCTTGAAAATCGCAGCGGATTTAGCAGAGGCGGTGCAATATCTCCATGACCATAAAGTTATCTGGGGGGACCTCTCACCCCGAAATATACTTCTTTTTGACGATTTGCAAATTAAGCTATGTGACTTTGCTGGGTCTACTCTTGGGGATGTATATCCTAAACTCCATTTCAGCTATGAATCTCGCTATTGGACGCCATTTGAGGATTTTAATGAGTCGCGGGCTGTGGGCACTGTGGCAATGGAGCTGTGGACTCTTGGGACTGGAATTTGCGAGATCACTGAATGGGCCATACCCTATGGACCTGTTGAGGAGGACGAAATACAGCAAAGACTTGGCAAGAAGGAGTATCCCACTGTATCAAACGATAACCCTGCTCGATACATCATTGAGAAACTATGGCGTTGGGAATTCAATTCGGCAAACGAGGTCGCTCTTGCGTTAAGGAAGCTTATTATTTAGAGCTCATCTTCGGTTACTTTAGCAAGAAATAGGAGGGGTTCTCCTATTGGCTTATTATTCAGACAGCATGTCATAGCGTGACGAATTAATTTACCCCTCTCACTCCTGATTCATGCATTATGGGTAATGGACTAATTCAACCAACAATTCAATTATAAATAAAGTTTCATTACTCTGCAGCTTTGAACACCAATATGTCCTTTGGTATGATAAAGCTATAGTGAGGTCATAGCTGGGAAGGCAAGCTAATTAGAGTAATTGATCCTTGGAGTATATTTATTATCACCTCACTTAGCTGATAATTGAAGTCAGTTTGGTATTGGTGGCAATCTATGTCCATTAGTGCAATTGCTCATGTGCCTGCTATTATACCGGGTTTATTGGATAATATTTGGTGTTTGTAGGTCTTGGTTTGTACATTTGGATAATGTGGAGAAGGGCACAAATTGGAACTTTATTAAAATGGAAGAGATCGTCTCGGCTTTCTTTTTAATTTACGTCTTACCTCACTATACCATGTTATAGAGCTTAAGAACATTAAACTCATTTTAATACACTGAGAGGAATCTGATCTACATTTGCGCGAGATACCACAGACTGCCGACTATTTATTGTTTTTATTAATTTCAATTACAGGGCATGTTGGGGGCAGTATCAAAAGCATGGCAGGATTCTCTTTGTTGTGTCTGGTAGCTGTGCTACCTGCGAACGGGTATTGATCTCTGAGCACAAGGCGTCCTTGCACAACCAAAGTGAGGAGTGGCGCAGGTTTACCTCGTGTTGCCTTGCTTAGGTGGAATGGTTGAAGAATCTGGGCACAGTTACGTTATAATTGGAGAGGACTGTGTTTCTAGTTGCTAAATCGTATTGTCAAGTTCTTATTAAGATTGTTATTGGCATTTCCAGTTACGGTCTTGCTGTCAGGATGGCGAATCATCATGCATCATCGATGCTTAACCTCTAGTTCACCAAGACCCTCGGACTTCTTGTTCGAGCCCAAATCCCCATAGTGCTACATTAGGAATGCTAAGGTAAATCCATTGAATTTTTAATTTTGGTTCAAGTTGCCTGCATGACGCAAGTAAAGCCGTATGGTCACTTAGCCATGCTTCTTACCTTGGTCAATGCATACAGCATAGGCCCATATCATCTTTGTTCCTAGATTTTGCCTAAAGCGTTGTAGCTCATCTTGATGACTTGGTGTGATTGCTATCTGGTTGTTCCATTAAAAATTAAGGTGGCAGAAGATTAGCTCTCTCCAAGTGCAGGATAACACCTTGCATCCTGGATGGATTTAATACAGTGATCGTAATTCAGTCACAATGATCCCAACTCATCATAATAATGTAATTGACGGCGACCTCTACCACATACGACCATAGCTCTCAGAAAATACGGGATCCCGTCCGCTCTCCCTTAGTCAAGCTGAGAAGCGGTGAATTAGTACTCGGGTCGGTGACGACCGGGGAATCCTCGCTGTTGTATGTTTCTCAATTTTTTTTCCTTTGCCAGGAAAGCCCTGTCCACGTAGCCTAGCGGGGCGGGAATAGCGGGGATGTGATCGTACCTGAATGCCAGGTAGGTATTACGGCTGTAAGCCGGATCCTCCAGGGATTAAAAAATCTTCGTGGACATGTTCACTAATTTTGTTGAAACTGGCAAAAGAAACATAATAGTTTGCCCCTGACGAGTTGAACGACTTGTGGTTCTATGATAATATCGGAATACGTACGAGACTACTTTTTCTTTTTTTTCTTGCAATAAGTGATTTATATTCTGAAACATTCAATAACTCGCTCACATTTGTATCCCACCTGTAAGCCAGAACAAAGACTTACTCGTCTCGAATCGTGCACCTGGGTGCCATTGGAGACCTTGATCCCCTCGGTACGCTGTGTCAGGTATCGAGATGTTCTGATGGAGGGAGTCTCCGATAGAAAACAAGCGGAAAAGAAAGAGGGAGGTTGTTGACTGGGTGATTCATTATTGGGATGAGCACTGAGCGTGTGAGACTGAAGAGTTGCAAGCAAGGGAAATTGACCGCTGATTCTAGGGTAATATTCTCAAATCGGACCCAACCTAGCACATACGACCACAGCCCTCAGAAAATACTGGATCCCGTCTGCTCTCCGAGCGTCAAGTTGAGGAGCGCTTGAGTAGTAGTTGGGTCGGTGACGACCAGCGAATGCCAGGTGTTGTATGTTCTTTTTATATTTGCATCTTTTTTTTTAAATCCAATCCCCCAGGAGAAATCATCTTGGCCATGTCTTCTCAAAATATTTGGACCAACCAGGAGACGCAACTGAGCTGCAGCAATATTGCCAGTCTAGACAGACTTGACCCGTGTGGAGAGCACGTTGGTGAGCGACATGTACATTATGCCAATCGCTGGCGCGTCACAATCAACCCGTTCGTTAGCAACGTTCTCTTCCAGCGCCCAGAGTCGTAGGCTCACAGGAGGCATGAAATGTCTCAGAATACAATGTAAGATACTTAAGCATGTGTATGAACTTGCATTAAATAAACTGCAAGCACCCAGTTACGTCGTACCAGTCACAATCCCAACCCTTCAAAATGCCTCCATGCCGACCGAGGCCAACGTTTAGTTGTCTGGGGTTGAGATCAAGAACCAGTCTGCAGCTCCCCTTTTTGGGCCGGTATCTGACACGACTGGTCGCATTCGGCCATGGAGCCCAAGCGTTCTTGTAATTCTGGGGAATCGAGGAGAAATCAACACTGTGTTTCGCGCAGCAACGAAATTCTGAAAATACATCCATCTACTCTATAAAATGAATAAACTATGCCACGTTTTCCTCTTCATGGCGCATGATTGCAACAGCCAGAGCCGTCGTAAGTCCACGATTGCCAATCATGTCTCTAGTTTTCCCATAGCAGCAAAAATGCCCGGCCGGCCACCCCCCATCGTTCTCCTGCAGAGACATGAAGAATTTCAAATCCTTGTGGTAAAGACTCGGGTTTACGCCAACTGTTTGACAGGCAAAGATGCGTTGCGCAAGGGCCATTGGGTTGGCGGGCGTGGCGATTCGCTCCTCGAGCCTCATCTTGACAGGCTCCAGCTGTTCTCTCAATGGATCGGGCCCGCATTCCTTGTACAAGCGGGCGACGAAATAAAGAAAGCTCTCAGGGGTGGTGTATTGTCGACTCCCGTCGATGCATGCCGCGTTTCGGACGCAGTCGACGACCCATTTTTTAGTGTCCTCCAGTCGCGGGTCGTCACCACAGCCAAAATGGTAGAATGCTCGCAGGATATTGCAACATACTTCCGGACCTGTACGGGGTCTGTCTGCAGAAAAGTAAGTTTGGATGATGCCGTCGACATCTCTATTCGCGGCCATCTTCTCCAAAACAAGACTAGGAGTCGCGACGAGACAGAGATATGCCTCCGGGAGCGAAATATACGCGGTTGCTGTCGTGTCAGCGTCAGGAGGGAAGACATTGGTTGTCAAGATGGGTTTCTCGCAAAAGTAGTTCCAAAGACCGTACTGGGCGTCGTTCTCAACATTGCCGTTGGTTGAAGAGAGTGGGAAAGAGCCTGTCTGTCCGTTGAGACCATCACTGGAAAACTTCCCGCTCCCCTGTGTCGCACCAGACGGCCAACGGAGGTAGATGAGATCTATATCATTACTGAGTTCCAATATCATAAGTTGAGAGAAGTTGTCCTTCAGAGTGACATTTTCGTGACCCCAGATGATGCTGTGATGTTCCCCGGCATTGGCTTTCAAGTACGCCTTGGCTCTCGCAAGAGGGTCTTGGAGCATGTTGCGCAACGCTGCTGTCGCCTTCTCTGGATGTTTGGGATCTACCAGTATCCCGTGAATACCTAGCGACCGGGCTGCGCAGATGTTCTCAACTGTGTCATCCACCATGATAACCTCGTTGGGTTTCACGCCAATTTGCTCAATGACGCGGTGCCAAAAAGACAGCTCGGGCTTCCTGGAACCTACATGTCCCGAGGCAAAAATTTTGGTGAACTCCAACCAAGGCAAGTCAAGGTCCCGACGCACATTCTCAAAGTGTTCCTGTTTGGGCGTTCCGTTCAGCACGTGTATGAGGTTTGGCATAAAGATAGATGCCTCTCACCTTTGATATGTTGGACATGACATGCATCTGAAGTCCCGCGTTGGAGGATTTCAAGTCGTGTATGACATCTACCATCGGCTGAACAACCTTCAAAGACTTTTGAGCATCTTCGAGTGAGCTTTCAATAAGGGAGGGCTTCATACTAAGCATAGAGCCGAAGTGCTGTTGAAAGACCACGGTTGAGCGCTTGATTTCACGACATCTCGTGCATTGCAACTCACCTCACAAGCTTCCTTGAGTGTACTCATGCCCCTTTCTAGTTTATGCCAGGTGACAGAGTTCGATATAGCCAGAAATTGCTCTGGTGCTATAGACGTGAGATCATGGCGATCCCATTCGAGAAGAACACCGCCGAGGTCGAAGATAACGGCTTTGAAGGCTGTTTTCATTGTAAGAATCTGCGTGAGGATATGGTGTGATTGTAGACTACTCTGTTTAATATTGCGAAGAGAATGTTCGGGCATTTAAATGCCTGGCCTTGATAGATGTAGGCGTCCCGGAAAAGGGTACTGTTACCAACTCGCTTATGCTTGACTAGACCACAGGCAGGAATTTGCATCATTTCGTATCTAGATCCAGTTGGATAAGTTGACCTTGGCAAGGCGAATGAGATTTTACATGGTACTAGAGTGATTGGAGTGTTCAAGGATGTCGCTCTGGGCTTGTTTGCTTTGCTACATTGGGGGGTGCGATGAACCAAGGTCCAGGGACAGGGGTAGAATTACGGAGATGACTGATCCCCTAGCCACAAAAGCCTATCAGCAACTCTGAAACATTGAGCTCATTTAAAACTAGTCGATGATAGGGTATAAAACAGCTATTCGGCCCGAAGCGACTCCGACGGGCACATCGCACCACTCTGAATGGCACAGCAATCACACAACATAAATGCATCACAAAAAGTGTACAAGTTGCCAGAGTAGGAAATGTTACATGCATGAAGTACATCACACGCCAAGCCATAACAAAATATTTTGGCAGAAGGCTTAGTGACAAGGTTTATGGTTTTTATTGCTGTCCAACCATATTGTTGATCGTCAGAATGATAGGAATAGTATGATATAATTTCTGGTGCGTAATGGTATTGAATGATCACAAAAAACCTCTAGCAGCCATACATATCAAATCCATCAAGAATTCTCAAATAGTAACTTTCTTCAACGGGGACCTTCTATATTTATATGCGCTTAAACTGCACTTTCACCTTCTCTCCTTTTCTTTTTCTGTTTTTCTTTTTACCTATACACAAGTCTAGCCCTTCTTTCTTACTGATTCACTATTATAAGCCCTTCTCTAAAACACCTTGTGTACATTATCTTGTATGCCTGCATCGTTAAGACCTAAAGTAACCGTAGCCATCCGATCTGCGACTCGACTCAAAAAAGCGACACAATAATTGAGAACTACTTCCTGCATAATCCAACATCATCCAAATTACGGATGTGGTAGCGGGGCACGCATTCTATCCCCTGTGCCGACATCAATATTGTGCTGTGTATGCCTTGAGTGTGTGTGGCATAGTCAGACGTGATCAGATGCAGCAAGTCACTCAATAGTGTCAAGCATTGAAGGAGAAAATGGCTGATGGCGGGGCTCTGAGTTCACCATGATGCATCTTGCATAGAGCTGGATGGTTCTTTTTCATTCCAGCCCTCCGCGGTAGAGTCTTGAACCAAGGTTGGTCTTGCTTTTTGCCCACACAGCTATTGATTTTCTGCATCATGGCTGGGTTTCCCGGTCTTCCGCGTCACCCGAATCACAATTCAGGGCTGCAATGAAGCGAGGCATTGCATTCTGACCTGGTGCGAATCCAAGTCAGGATTAGGAACAGAGTCGCCGCACCTTATGCTTTGATTTGAATAGGCATCATGATGTTGACGGTATATGCGGCTCCAAGGAAGCCTGCCAAATGCATAGGTGAGCGCAAAGGAACGTGGCCGAGGAAGAAGGGTAGTTCGTTATGGCATTTATTAGCGTGACTATACGTAGTACTATGGACGACACAATTGCGGGGTAAAGTGGGTCCTCACACTAGTTAAAAGAAGGCGGTTTAGCTTGAACTAGTTAAGCTACAACCTGCACCCTTCTCTCCTGTTTTTGCTTCGCCATCTTAGTTAGCCCTTCACATCTCCTCCTCTAGCCAACAGCAGAAATGCCGCCAGTCACGAATCGCCGTATGCCGCTTAGTTGTGAACCATGTCGAGAGAGAAAGATCCGGTGTCCCCGAAACGTCAACCGCGACAAGGGGCCCTGTGAATCATGCGTGCGACGGGGCATTCCACCCCGGGAATGCGTCTACCTCAGAGACTTGTACCACCGCCAGCGACCACAGCCCAGAGTGGAAGAGACGGACAATGCTACACTGCTTGAACGCATCAATAAGCTTGAGCGACTTCTCGAGGTTCGGCATCGTCATGGAGTCGAGCATCACACACCCACCCCTGCTCGCACAAGTAACTTCCAGTCTCATTTACCCTCGCCTGAGACAAATTTGCTCCTCGATTCCACTTCGGTCAGTGAGTTTGTCCTGGAACAAGATCGCCTTCCTCTTCTTCAAATGCCCACTCTCTCATCGATGACGCATTGTGGAAGCCTTGTTCGATCTAAATCTGGGCACGAACGATATGAGCCGTCATTCTCAAGATGGTCATCGATCCTCGCAGCAAACCCCCTTTCAAACGGCACTGTCTTGGAGTTTGAGGAAGATGACGATGCCATTCCTTGGCAAACTGCCAAAGTCCGTATCGTTGATTATCTTAGCCTGCTTCCACCCGTCTCTGCCTGCGACGAGCTAAAGAACATCTTCTTTAGTGTCTATGCACCGGTTTGTCCCCCCTCTGCCTGCGCTCTTTCGAGCTATCTGGATTTCTTTTGTGTTTGCTAAAAAAAAAAAAAAAATCGTCAGCTTTTCCACATTCTGCACAACCCTTCATTCGAATCAGCCTATTCTAAATTCTGCGAAGAGCCAGAACAGGCGCCCTTGTCATGGCTGGCATTGTTATTCGCTGTCATCAGCGTGGCGGTGTCTGCTGTTCAAATTGATAATGTGCTGCTCAAAGATCTCGGGCGTCGAAAGACTGCTCCCGAAAACATCTCCCTCCTTGTCAGTCGCTACAGGTCTGCAGCAATGAGATGTCTAGAAGCCGACAATTATCTGTGGAGACACAACCTTTGCACCCTCCAAACACTTGTCATTTTAATATACGGCATAAACCACACCCATGGCCAGTCATGGGCCCTTCTTGGAACGGCCAAGCATATTGCCCTATCTCTGGGCTGTCACGTGGACCCTGATGCGTTCGACCTCGACCTCATCGCCGCAGAGGAACGTAGAAGATGCTGGGCCGCGTTACAGATGCTCTATACTATTCAGAATACCACATTGGGCAGCCTAGACTGTGGGAACACATCTTCCAATGTAAAGCCTCCTCTTGATGTTGATGATGAACAGCTCAGCCAAGGACTTTCTTCTCTAACCTCTCCCCGTGCTGGCCCGTCGCAAATGTCTTATTTGCTCTTGAAATTTGAACTATATGGCCTTTGCTGTAAAATCTGCAGCGCCATCTTCAATAGCGGGCAGAAGCCAAATTCCCATCTCATTCTCCAATTGGATGCTGAAATAAAGATCCAGCAAGATGCACTCAATGAAAAATATCTTCTTGACACATCCATCACACCTCTATCCGCATTTCAGGAAGTACATTTGAACATATTGTTCGGTTATTCGCATCAGTTGACACTGCTCCTCCATCGACCTAATCTCATGGAGGACTTTGTGAGGGACTCTGATGGCAAGCTTTCATCAGATAACGTCCTCGCCTCAAGACAAAAATGTATTAATAGTTCCCGGGCCTTAATTGCTATCCATAGGATGCTCCAGAAAGTTGAAACATACAAGCCATACCAGTGGTACAACAATGGCATCGGCTCATTTCACGCCTTTCATGCTGCTGTCTTCTTGATCTTTATATACGGTACAAGCACTGATCTCGACAGGAAAACAAGAGAGCTTGTGCGAACCGACATCTACAATTCAATTGACACCTTCTCGGAAATTGAAAAGTGTGGATTGAGCAGATTTTGTACAAAAGCCACGCCGGTTCTTAGAAAACTTTTGTAAGTTCAATCCATACCAGGTGAAATATGTACCTAATTTTTGTAGGGAAATAATGGCCTCTAAATGCTCTGATCAGCAAAACCATATCCCTTTGTTAGGGTTCAAGCATTTACAATCGCTTGGAGATGGTCAAGAACCGTGCAATTACCCCGATGGCGATGGAGAGAGTCAGATGGACATACAGAGCATGGATTTCTTCTTGGGGAATCTAGAACCGCAACAATGGCTTTCGCCGTCAATGATCAACTGGGCTGAGTGGGACTCTATAATGAGCGTGCAGAGTCTTTCTGATGGATAGCCGGTATGGTTTATGGAACATGCATGTTCAAATTAGCTATCTAATTAACGGAACAGAAGTTTATTTCCTCCATTTAACCCCCGACAGCTATTTTAATGACTTTAACATTTCAAAAGACCAAATAAATCCTCAAGGAGCCTTGTGGAATGGGAATGTGGGCACATTGAATGTAGTAGCTCCGTCTCCATACAGCCCAGCACAGCCAGCCCAGTCTATATTTGCATTAGCATTGCAAAATCTCCACAGACCCACAGGCAGCTTTAAGCCTTAGTTTCTGACTTACAACTTAAGAAAGCCACCAGGTAACCAAAGGCGTAACCAGCCATAGTTGTGGCCTGGCTCTGTAACATAGTCCCCGTCGCTAGGAGTAGCAAGCAAATACTCAAGGCCAAGAAGTCTAAGAAGAGAATCCATGTGGTACCAACCGACGCCACGGTATAAATGACAGTCAGGATAAACCAAGCCCAAAGGTACAAGGCCAGTGACTGTTGAAAGTCGGGGTTGAGCTTCCCAGTCTCAGAATCGACGTAAGCCGCTATAATGCCGGTCGATGGAAGATAAATCAAGCTGTAAGAGATGTTGAATGCGGCATAGGACGAGAACAAAGTTGCCCCAAACATATTTCCAGCAATAAACTCCATAACGCCACAGATGTATTGGCAAATACCACCAAATGCAATCAATACAGAAACCATGACATTCGGGATATGTACGCCGCGAGCCTGGACCCCAAAACTTGAAATTAAGAATATGCCTGCAGTTCATTCATTTTCTTCAGTTGGCAAGAGTTTTAGCTTGATGATCAGTAAGGAAGGTGTCTATACCAGTTGCAAAGGAGAGAAGCCCCAATGGTGAAGCATTGGCAATGCGGCGAGTGGGCCGAGGCGTGGGTTGGTATCCATGTTCGATATGTCTGCCAGCCTCAAAGGCTGGGCTGACCTTTGCCTGGTCATATAAGGACATTTCTTTTTCGAGTTCTGGGTACACGGTTTTGAAGAGAGGAAAGGTTGATTTGCCATAACAAATAGGATACAGCCTATTTAGAGATTTCTCTCACACTGAACCAACTCTGGTCTTCAACGTTCACCATGAAGTTTGGAAATCTCCCCTCAATATATACCCTAGACCAATTCATCCTAATTTTTTGGCCGTATTTGACGGTATCAACCATAATTCCAGCTTGCTACGCCATTTGGCAACCCTGAAAGTCACGCCTTCGCAGTCCACGCGAGAGGCATCACAAGTTTGAGGGTGGACCTGACCCCGCGAGCTAATCGGCACCATTCAGCCATCTCCGTGCATCTCCGCGCATCCCCGCGCATCTCCGCCTTGTCCGCTCCGTAGCTGTCATCACCGATTCGCTTGAGAGTAGCCTAAGCTGCTGTTTGAGTATTTGAGGCTCTTGAAAAATTGGCTAATTGGCATAACTTGCACTCTCAGTCTCATTCATCTTCGCCAAAGCAGGTAACAAAATACAACGACCACAATGGGGCTCTTTTCACAGTACGCTGCTTTCATCGATCCCAGCACGGGTTCCACCCGCATTGGACATTTCGACTTGGTAGCTCAAACCCTTCAGCCTCTGTCATACAACTCTGGTACCCCTATTTCAACTCTTTATCAGGTCATTGAGGCCGGGGCGTCCAATATTGTTCCAGATGGGAATCAATTCTCAACCAAAGATGTGACTTTCCTGCCCCCAATCAGTGGCCGTGATATCCTTGCTGTGGGCAAAAACTACATGGAGCACGCCAAAGAGTTTAACAGCTCCGGGTTTGATAGCTCTGATAAGAATGATCGACCAAGTCATCCGGTCATCTTCACCAAGAGAGCCACGAGCATTATTGCCGATGGCATGGACATCTTCCCCCATCCTTCGTTTACTCAGACTCTCGATTATGAGGGAGAGATTGGAGTCATCATCGGAAAGGCTGGTTTCCAAATTAATGAGGCTAATGCTATGGAACACGTCTGGGGTTATACGATTATCAATGATGTGACGGCTAGAGAACGCCAGAGAGATCACAAACAGTTTTTTCTCGGAAAGTCACCTGATACTTTCTGCCCCATCGTAAGTTCAATTGGACCCGATCGTACAGGGTCCTGGCCCAGACAGCTAACCTACTTTCAGGGCCCCATTGCAGTTCCCAAGGAGCAGTTGCCCTCGGTTCTTCGGCTTCAGACATACGTCAATGGAGAACTCCGACAAAATGCCACGACTGATGACTTAATCTTCTCCGTCCGCACTTTGATTAAGACTATCTCTGAAGGTCAAACCCTTCAGGCTGGCGATGTAATTGCCACTGGAACCGTACGCACTTCTTACAGAGTAATTCTCACTAGTGTTCGTATGCTAATAATGTGTAGCCTGCTGGTGTTGGTATTGGAAAGAACCCCCCGATTTATCTAAACCCTGGAGACGAAGTCGCTGTTTCTGTTACGGGGCTTGGTACACTCCGAAACAAGATTGCAGCCGCATCATCGGTGAATGCAACCGTCAACAAAGTAACGGAGGCTTCTTCGATATCTCTGACAAACACTGAAAAGTCGCTGGGCACTGGCATTGGCCTTACCAACCTCAATGGAAAGCTTCTCAATTACCAAAGCTTCGGATCTGGAACCGAGAATATCGTATTTGTCCATGGTCTGGGAGGCACTCAGGATTACTGGGCTCCTCTCATATCCAGCCTGTCCCTTGACAAAACTCACTCGCTACACCTATTCGACCTTGAAGGTCACGGGCTTAGTCCAACACACCCTCTTAGCAACTTGACGGTTGAGTCATTCGCATCAGACATCCGTTCAATTTTCGATTTTGCCAACATTTCCCAATCCAATCCTGGCATCCTCGTTGCTCATTCACTTGGTTGCTTGGTAGCGCTCCGCTTCACACTCGATAACCCAAATCTTGTCAAGAAGCTTATTCTAGTTGGCCCACCGCCGTCTCCTCTTCCTAGCGCTGCTGCTGAAGGTACTTTTGCTCGAGCGGCTTTGGTGAGAACCAAGGGCATGAACGCTGTTGTCAATGCTATTATCGAAGCTGGTACATCGGAGCAGTCAAAGAAAACAAATCCCATCGCGATCGCAGCCGTCAAATTAAGCCTACTAAGCCAAGACCCCGAGTCGTACGCGAAGGCTTGCTGGGCTCTTGCACGAGCCACCCAGAAGTTAGATGTGGAGTCAGTGAAGACAAATACATTGATAATAACTGGTGATGAGGATAAGGTGTCACCTCCAAGTTTGTGTCAACAGTACGCTGATAGGATTGGCAATAGCCGTCTTACTGTACTCAAGGAGACTGGTCACTGGCATGTGTATGAAAATATTGCTGAAATCAGCCAAACCATCCAACAGTTTCTTTAGTATATTCCATTATAGAGTTTCAATAGATTTCAGGAAATATGACGTCCCATCATGCTGCGCCGAGTTGTTTCAGGTGTCTTCAAGAGCACAGGAGAAGTTTAACCATGCAATATTACATTAGATAGATTAACCAAAAGGTTTATGGTGTATAAGGTGTATAGATCCAACGTACTGAATAAGCAGACAAAAGCTGGCTTATTCGGTGCAAAACTAACCTATTACGGTAGATCGTTAGATCAACCGGAGTTGAAGTTGTGATATCAATGCTTGACTATACAATGACACAATGACACAATCTCTTCAACCCTTCAGAGACTGGGGGTGTGCCGATCTTTTTAACTCTTTAACATTACCCAAGCTAGCTTCGGGTAATGGAATGTAAAAATCCATAGTTCAAGCTTCGCAACGGATACATGTCCAGTCTCCTATGGTTGACGAAATGGTTACTCACAGCAGAGTCCCAATCAGTTCTAAAAGATCGATTTTGCGTCTAGAATACAACTCAGTGAGAGAATTTTCACCATACCAATTACGTGACTTGGCGCGATCAAAGATGTACGTGTTGTGGCACGCCATGCAAGAAGCGCAACGTGGTTCTGACGCAATAGTAACTTCTCATCTAGCACTCCCTACTTTAAAATGATGCTTCTTTAATACATGTTTACATGTCAGATGCCCAAAACTTCCTCAATCCAACAAAAGGTAAAGGTTCCTTAAATTTATTCTTTACATCCTTGGTGATGCCTATCCGGCGAGGACGTCCAAACTCATGCATCTGCTTTTCGCCATGAAAGCGCCAAAATTGCCAACTACAGTCATGGCCTCGGAAGGATTTTATTGACTTGGAACCCCCCGGATGCTCGGCTGCAAAATCGGTGCAGTCATACACGATGTTGTCAATCACGAGCCAGATAAGCCCCGAGTTCTCAGATGCAGTGACAATCGAAGGCTCGATAAATGGTAGGTCTTCATCAGGCATATTAATTGGTACCGGTCGGTATAAAGCTGGGTTTGTAACATCTTCGATGAATTGGGCAGACGGCTGACTGAAGTGTTTTGTTTCTCCAGTATGATATGCAACTGTAGTCGTACCAACATGCTCAATGGTGGTCTCTTTTCGATGCATCCAACCCATTATGCTTGTTGTATTATGAGAGAGATTGTTGATTTAAAAGAAGCAGATGGTGTCTTGGAGAACAATCTGGTCGGTAGAGAGTTACTCAGTGCTGCAGACTTAATTAGTTGTTTTGATGAGCATCGAATTATGAACTGAACAGGGTCTCACCCTCGCGACTTCCCTTGTCTTGAACAAGGTTTTGGGTGTGGAGTTGGGGGTTGGGTTGGCGCGTGGACGGAGATAAGCGGAGGAAGCGACTTGTAACAGAGGAGCGCGGAGGAGAACGGAGGAGCGCGGACAAGGGCGGCAAAGAGCGGCGAAGAGCGGGATGGAGCTTTAGGACCAAGATCTTGTGGGGTTTGGAGTGGATCCTATCCCCAGACCATGTTTCTTGCATCCAGGATCCCTGTGGGGAAGGAGTTCTGCGGCAAGCCACAGGTCCGACTTAATAGACATAAACGACCTCTCGAATAGATCAACTTTGCAGTCAAATGACACGACAAAGCACGCTCCCAAACGCCTTAAACCTCAACGAATATGACTACGCAAAGAACGTCAGAGAGTGTGTCTTGGCCTAAAGGACCACATTCCCAGTGGAAGTCTACCGCAGATGTTGAAGTCATTCCACGCAACGTGGCCTACATCAACAATCTAAACCTTGACCCTAAACTACAGCCAAAAGAGTATCATATCCATGGTACCCATGCCGAATCTAAGATTCTCTTCATCGATGTTAATATTCTTGATTCCACTGGTCAAAAGCCATATCGAGGCGATGTGCTGATTGAAGGTAACGATATGAGACGCCTCAGCTTCCACTCCCAGCCGTACCTAATAATGCTAACCATGCTTCAAGGCGAACGCATAGTAGAAGTAGGAGAAATATCCAACAGAGTGGAATACGAAAAGAACCCCACAGTTCGCGTATTCCAGGGTAGAGGGAGAACGCTCATGTCGGGCTTGGGCGATGGGCACACTCATTTTAGCTGGAATGGAGGCGATCTCGCACGTCTCGGAGATCTGCAAGTCGAAGAGCATGTTCTTCTGACAGCCAAAAGCGCTCAGTGTTTTCTCGACTCGGGTTACACCATGTACGTCTCCATCATCTAGAGATATGGCTTGAAACAGGTGGAGACTTACTTGAAGTTCAGGTGCTTCGGAGCGGCAGCAGCAAAGGATCGACTTGATGTTGTCATTCGAGACGCCATCAATGCTGGCGACATTCCAGGCCCCCGATATCTTGCCAACGCGAGGGAGATCGCCAAACCCGATGGTGACTTGGTAGCAGGAATTACCAAATTTGCAGATGGTCCTGACGGTGTGTCGTGTCGCCGGGGGTCTTAACCCTTCCCAGCATCCAGAAATTACTAACGCCAAGACAGAAATGCGCCAGGTTATCCGTCATAATGTCGAGAACATTGGAGTTGACAACGTTAAGCTGAGCATGTCAGGAGAGGAGATCACCGAGATACGCTCCGCTCAAGATTGTTACTTCTCAGATGCCGAAACTGCCGCATGTGTGGAGGTAGCTCACTCGCTTGGAAAGAGGCTTTGTGCACACGCTCGCGCCCGTGACTCAATTAAGATGTGTGTCAAGCACGGCGTGGACGTGATATACCATGCGTCTTTCGTAGACGACGAAGGTAAATTGGGCTCATTATTTCCTTCAGGCCCCCTCAGTACTAATCCTATCTGCTTCCAGGCATGGATATGTTGGAGAAGGCGAAGGATAAGAGCTTTGTCGTCCCGGCAATCAACTGGCTGTGGGCAACGGCATATGAGGCAGAAGCATTTGGGTACACCAAGGAAGCTGCCGAAACAGCTGGCTACGTAAGAGAATTGGACGTTGCCGTTGCCGGGCTACGAGAGATGCATCGCCGTGGTATCGTGATTCTTCCTGGAGGGTAAGCCTACTCTACCCATTTTTGGCGAAGGCCATCGGCATATTAACCCTGCTTCAAGTGATTACGGCTTTGCATGGACCCCACACGGCACATATGCTCGAGATTTGGAGCATTTTGTCAAGCTTCTGGACTTTACACCTCATGAGAGCATCATCGCAGCTACAGCCGGTGTCGCTGCTCTATTGATGAGAGGACATGAACTCGGCAAGATCAAGCCTGGGTACTACGCAGACTGCATCCTGGTCGACGGCGATCCTCTCGAAGATATAACCGTCCTTCAAGACCACGACCGGCTAAATGTGATCGTGATAAATGGAAGGGTCCACAAGGCTGGGAGAAAAGAGTATATCCGAGATTTGTCAGGAGGGTTGACGTCCAGTATTGGTCACTGGGCGTTGGATTTCCCAGAGGTCAAACCAGCCATGCAGAAGTCCTATTGATCAATCGGATATTGAACAAGCGAATTGAAAGGACGATATTCAAACTGTACAGAGTATGAAGAATGAAACCATTTGAGGGTGAGATCTCGGGTTAGCTCAAACACCGCCGCAGAGTATTTTTCCGCAAGTGCCGTACTTTAACGCACTCTTCAAGGCGGATTGAATATGGATTCTATATTGTTCCATCCCATTTTTTCAATTTCATGACCGTGTGCGCTCTGGGTTCCATTCGTTAACTCCAACCTCCTACCCGCAGGAGACACACGCGCCATCTCACTGTAATAAACGAGCATGCCACGCTTGGCTGGTGCGAGTGTATCTCCGTAGTTGCGTCGGTAAACAAAACGGAGTTTCCGTCGCAAGGGTCACAGTTAGTCTTGATTCGGTTAGAGCGGGAAGCGGAGATAAGCCCCTTGCCACCTCGTCATTGGACCTCGGGGAAGAGATATCTCCGGAAGAGTACAGCCGGAGTAAACACAACATGCTGAACCCATCCTTTAGTTATCCTCCTTTGTTTTCCGGTTAACTCCAAGGCTCCAGCCGGCCATGGCTCCGAACAGCGAAACTCCACATGCGTCTGCCTCTGCATCCCTTGGAATGAGAAGACGGCGGCGATATCGTAGGCCCATCAGCTGCCAACCCTGCCGAAATGGCAAACTGCGCTGCGACCGTCAGTCTCCATGCGCGTCATGCCGCCGGCGGAACTGTGTCGCTGAATGCAAATACATCGACAACGAAAAACTGCCCGCCTTGGAGACAGTCGATTGCAGCCCTACCGCTCAGACTCCGCCCCTGCCCGTACCTTTGCAATCGCCGGAGAATTTCCACAGGAGTGAATTTGTCAGTTCGCAAGCCTCTTCTCCTCCCTTGGTGCTCCCGGCTCCTTGCAGTACTAGTCACCAACAGCCCCAAAGCCAAGCCATCTTTACACAGTCTCAATGGGATAACATATTGCAGAGACCCATCGAGCAAATGGGTCACCCCGTTTTTGAAGCCCAGGACCCATTCTGCCAACCAGGGAACCTATGTTTCCCATTCTCATTTGGCCCAAACGTCTCGACCAACGAGTTGATGACCGCTCTGCCCTCTCTCGAGTCCTGCGAATATCTTATCTCGCAATATTTCGTTCGCATATCTCCCTTCTTCCATGTTCTACATGGACCTACCTTTCAGAAGCAGTTTATGGCCTTTTCAAAGAATTCATCCAGCTGCGACCTATCATGGCTGGCGCTGCTTTTTCTCATATGCTCTGCCACCATCAACACGATGGATGACAACGATGCCATCCTCAACCATATCACATCCAATCCATCCAATGACTCCGATTTGACAACCATTTCCAACCGCTATCGCGCCATGGCTATGATATGTCTTTGTCAAGACAATTTTCTTATTCGTCATCGCCTAAGCACACTTGAGGCGTTGCTCATTCTTACTTATACCATTAGCCACAATGAGGGAGTTGAGCGCAGTTGGGTTCTTCTCGGTGAGTTTCGACGTGTTTATTGTTAGCTGCGATAATCTTCTCATATCCAATTGCAGGAATGGCATCCAATATTGGAATTGCGTTGCAGTGTAATACGTCCAAGCCGCCTCCAAATCTAAATCACATTGACATAGAACGTCGGCGGCGATGCTGGGCTGGTATTTTGATGCTACATACGTATCAGGCCATCCTATTCCGGGACGTCGATATGTCGTCTCTTACTGACATTCAGGTAAGAATGCCTGCGGATGTCAATGATGTCGACATCCTGGAGGATAAAATTCTTCAGCCTTCGACACAACCGACGCAGATGTCCGTCATCAAATTCAAGATATCTCTATTTCGGCTGTCGGCCCGCATTTGTAAACAACTTTCAGAAGAGGCACAACTCACCAAATCTAGTCTCGAAGGCCTAGATGCCGAAATAGCCTCGGAACAACGACAATGGGCTTCTACGTTTCTTGTCGACGGTGCGCCAAGTGTTCTTGACTCCTCTAGCTACGCCCTCTGGTGCGGACTAGAACCTTATGCACATCAGCTTTATCTCCTCCTACACAGGCCTTTCTCCCGCCCAACCAATCAAACACTTTATCGACCGGAATCAAGAAGGAAATGCATCGCTTCAAGCGCAGCGCTCCTGGATATCCATCGGAAGTGGGTGGACCTTCCTCGTTTGCGTAACTATCGGTGGTACGCCCATGGCATGATCGGTTCTTGCGCTCTTCATGGGGCAGTCACGCTGGCCTCATGTCTTCTTGAACAAGGTGATGGAGACGCCGACATATCGTCCTATCGAGTCGCATTCGACGCTGCTGTCCTGCGACTCGGTATGCTGCAAAAGCATAATCCACTATATGTAAAAGCATATCCGATTCTCCGGCATTTACAGTATTTCTCCCTACATTTTCATGTCTCCTCAGAGCTGACTAAAGTTATGGAATAGGACTATGCTCTCTCCAGACCAGTTTTCTTGGTCCTCAGAAGCTGCCCAGGAATTTGGGAATAATTTTGATGACTGGATTGATAATGTGCAATGGCTCAATCCCGAGTTGATAGATTGGGTGAGGCGACAATGGCTACTTCTCGAGAATCAAACTAACATTGGTAGAATTTCTGGGATGAGATCCTTAAATCGGGTGGAGATGAGGTTCCCTCTTGATAATTGACCAAATAATTTACAAATCCCGCCTGAGATCACATGAGGAGAATAAGCCATTTCGTGGGGCGTCATGCTATGGAGTACGCATATTTTTATGGTGTAAGAACGAAAAGTCATGATAGTTCATTACCCTGGATAGTTGGGACTATTCTTTCTGATACAAGGGACGGGTAAATGGGATTTACATTACAATGGTTTTTTTTTCTTCACCCCGCATGCGATGCATGCCCAGCTTGTTTTCCAAGGCCTGTAAGGCCTGCCAAAGTCAATACTTGAAGCCATGATCAGGAAGGGTCGTCGTAATACTATTCAATATTGAAAGGAAATAAGAGATGTACTCAGTGGACGTATTATTAGCTAAAATGACATTCCTAACTAGATATTATTCTAACCACCCCCCATTACTGCTTTCCCTAGCCATTGTTGTGTGGCTTGTACTATGCCTATAGCCTTCGCTTAATAGGTTGTTAGATTGGATTCAGAAATAAAGATTCATCTTTTTCCAACGAACTCAACCAACCTACAGTTATTACCAAGTTGCGAACCACAAAAGTGCTCAAAATTACAGGGTAGGCGCCACTGACTCAGCCAAGGGATCACCTTTATAACACCCAACTGGCGGGCATCATCACTGCCTTGACTGTAAGAATTCTCTTTTTGAAACCAACTGCACATTTTGGTACAATATAAAATGTGGTTTCGCAATCGCCATTTGAGGTCTGGTCATAATTTCCTTCGACGCATGCCGCATTTTCCACACTTGCAACTCATCTCGTCCGTAGTTGGCAAATCTGGATCCCACTCGCAAGATTCTCCTTTACTCAAGCATCCGCGGCGATCTTTGACATCAGAGCAGCGGAATTATCTGTCTGCAGCTGTATGGAAAATTAGGCACACTCATGGACAATGCTACAGCTAACACATTACTTTCCAGCTTCGGGTTAATCAGACGGGAGAATTGGGTGCAGTCCTGATATATGCTGCTCAGATTCCCATTGTGGTGTGTCAATATCCACACCTGAGAGAGCTCATGAAGCATATGTATGATCAGGAAGCAGGCCATCTGAATACTTTCAATAAATTGATAGCGAAGCATCGGGTACGACCGACTATCATGTATCCTCTGTGGCAGGTACTTGCTACTGGCCTTGGATGGACAACGGCAATGATGGGAAAAGAAGCAGCCATGGCCTGCACTGAAGCTGTCGAAACTGAAATTGGCAATCACTACAATGAACAAGTCCGAAAGCTCACAAAAATGACAGAGAAATGGGAGGAAGAAGGCTATGAAGTCGGACCGGAGCTGTCTGAATTGATCCAGACGTTGCGTCGTATTCGTGACGAGGAGCTAGAACACCTCGACCATGCAGTCGACCATGGCGCAAAAACGGCGCCACTTCACAATCTCTTAACTCGTTTTATCAGAGTGTCATGTATGGGAGCCATTTGGGTGAGCGAGCGAGTTTAACACCGGAATGGGTAGTCCCCAATCGGAATACGGCCACTGCTTGTCGAAACCGGGGGGGTTTCAACCTCTGTACTGAATTATGAGCCTACTGCGTGAGTAGAAGCGGAGCCTTCTTGGTGGGAAGTGAGAGCGAGTGCAGGGGTTACGAATATGCAAGGTCCCATGTTAATATGTTCACAAATGGCTTTATTGAATGTCTTATTCGTACTCGGTTGTTCAGATGACTGGTAGTTATAGGAGCTGTGGGGAATCTACGACCCGTTAGTCGCGTAATTTCCCTGAGTGGAGGTGGATTACCTCCACTCTTAACTCCGAAAAGCCAGCGTGTATCATCCTCAAGCCTTCTCCAGTCCAAATATTCGAAAATTCCGCTTTGATTTTATCTGGGGGCTATTTATTAGTATCTAAATGTGTTAACATCATCCTTTTGAGATATATTAGTCTCATCTTGTGTCTCTGCTGCTCTTGAAGCCACTCTCCATTCTCGCTGGGATTGTTCTGCATCTGTTCATTATGGATGCTGTCCTCGAATTTACAGATACTTTCATCGCAGATTATGTTTACGCCTGGCTTCTACCTTTGCCACTAGATCAATGCAACACTCATTTAAATGGCTTGTTCATTAACTCTACTTCTACTGCAATCAGCTGGCAGTATGAGCCAGCCTCGAGCCTCATACACGTTGAACCATCGTCTGCAGCGTATATGAGCTCGTGGACAAGGGATAACATTTACCGCCAAATCATGACCCTCTTTTTGCTCACATGGTTGGTGACATTTTCTGCTCTATCTCTCGTCTGAATCCATTTAACGGAGTACCATAGGTTTTTTGGGTTAATCAACTATTTTCTTTTTGCTACGATTTCATACTTCTTCATTTTCGACAGTTCAACGCTGGCCCACCCAAAATTCATTAAGAACCAGGTATGGCTGGAAATTAGGCATGCTGTTGAAGCCATGCCGCTAATGGCCTTTTTGACTGCCATCTTCTTTCTGCTTGACGTCCGTGGGTACACCAAGATGTACGACTCCACAGCTGATGGCCCTGGTCTTTGGTATGACATGGCTCAGATACCTCTATTCATACTATTTACGGACCTTGGCATCTATTGGATACATCGTGGGCTTCATCATCCACTGATCTACAAACGGTTCCATAAACCACATCACAAATGGATCTTCCCAACACCGTATGCCAGTTACGCCTTTCACCCGCTCGATGGATTCTCTCAATCAATGCCCTACCATTTATATCCTCTATTCTTCCCGTTGAACAAATTCATTTTTTTGGGCATGTTTATGTTCGTAAATATTTGGACAGTATCCATTCATGATGGCGAGTTCCTGGCTAACAATCCCATCATCAATGGCTCCGCTTGTCACGCGACACATCATTTGTACTTCAAGTAAGTCGAGCATCCATATTTCTTTCATCAATTTAACAAGAATTTGTGTCTATTTCGACTCTCGCGGAGACGTTACTCTTGTGATGGCATCTAACAACTACAGTTATAACTATGGTCAGTTCTTGACCATATGGGATCGCCTAGGAGGAAGTTACCGGCGACCAAGCCCTGACTGGTTTGATAAACGTCAGTCACGCAGTAAACGTGGCGAGGAGAATGGAGAAAGCAAATTTTTGAAGAAGGATTGAGGTCGGCAGCCACCAGATTTTGACTCAGACGATGTGTTAACGGCTGGCTGGACAATCCTCGAAGTATTGACTGGACTAGCCTGCTTGGTTCCAAGGAGACACAAATGGGACACTCATAGCTGATAAGAACTTCCCAAACCCGAACAAAAGCTTTTCTCTAATCATGTGTCGAACAACTGGATAGTCTAGTAAGTGTGTGAACGTGGCCATATGAGTGTGATACGTATTCTCTATTCCATGCGGGCCCTAGGGTTCACGTGAGTGCCACCATCCGTGCCTCGTCTGTGTTGTAGAGAGTGAAAGGTAAAATGATATATTGCATCGGAGCCAGTTGATTTTAAATAAAATCCCTCCCTCGCACTGTTTAAAAGGCCAAGGTATAGGGTTTGCTCTGTGAAAGGCTTCAGGAATTAGCTTCATTATGTTAGCTCTGGCAATAGAGGCCTTTCTTAACTATTCAAGAAAATAAAATACCAGAGAAAAAGCCGTATTTCTTTCTGGAATGTCAGTCTTAGTAGTTGAGAGATTCTCCATAGCTGTGTTCTTTGTTATCCCGCTGTGTGTAGGACTAGCCATGGTGTCTAAAAGTAGTCTAGCATTGATTGAATCAGCATCACATGACCAATCTTTGGGATTCGTCATGGTTATGCTTATGAATAGATATTCACAATTTAGGCCATTAAGTTTCAATCCATATTTTGTGAGTGTACTGACTTATTTTATGCCACAGGAAGTTTCATTGTAAAAGAATGCTAGTCTCTGCATTTTAATACAAGTGCGCAGATGAAACAATCTGCTCTTTTCCTCCACATCTCCCTTACCACTCTACATATGCCAAATCTTCTTTTACCTGCTGGACAAACGAATAGAGACCATTTTATTATTCTGCCTTGGATTTTATTTGCCTCAAGTTAGATGTGATAAATAGCATGCTGTCCATCATGCGCCCTTTTGATCCAAAGTCACATTCCGACCCTGTATCTGACCAAGAGTTTCTGGAAACGGGTAAAACACATCTTCACTCCTGCTTGAAGGCATGGGCTTTCGAAACCAGCGTATCACGCCGACGTTTGGCAGCTCCAGCACCAGCCTCGGTATCAAGATAGTAGTCCCACCAACGGAAGCTTGAAGCATAATTTCCAATGAACTTTTCATGATGTAGATCGTGATGATCAGCACCAGCCCAGAATGGTAGGAAATGGCGAAGACTCCAGGGGAAGTCATAGCCGCTATGAGCGTCAATAGCCTGGAAGAGGCGCAAAACGATCCATACATACATTGTGAAGAGATGAAAGTCGCCGGTTATCATTAGAAGTACAATCGGTGAGCCGATGACACCCAGGCCGAGGATAGCAGTCTCGATCGGCGATGCATATTCTGCAGCAAGACCAAAGGGAGCAGCGTATGTGTGGTGCATTTTGTGAATGGTTTTATAAAGCGGTCCATAGTGGAGGAGGCGATGGCTCCAATAATGCCACGTATCTTCCATGACAAAGCAAATACAGATCTGAATGACCATCTCCCAGACTGGAGGGAATGGTACATCGTACTTCATTCCAGACCAGGTCGCGATCGGGTGGAAAAACCAAATCCGGGGTAACTCCGCGGTGAAGTGACTGATAAGAACAATGAGAGCGCAATTCCATTGTTCGTTAAGCGTTGGCATCTTCTGGGATTGGATCTTATATTTGTGAAAAAGGGAAATCTTGTCCATTATCATGAATGGTAAACACCGACCGAAATAGATGACCTCATGGAGAAGAAAACTCATGATCCCGGTGGCGTAGACATCATTCTGCATAAAAAGATACCACGCCTAGATGAGACGGAAACTTAGTCTTCTGCAGAGCAGTTTGAAGTGGCAGACTTACCGCCCAGAGTTGTTCCAAGATGTTGAGATGAGGTTGACCCTGGGTCACTTGGTCTAGAATATTAATATATTCCTGAAGCAGTGGCGGGCCCATCGAGTTGAGACTAAATAAATCGGTCAATGATAAGATTGCAACGAGGAATATAAAGAGCTCACGACTGATACATGGCTAGAAGAACACCCGGAGTGAACAAGGGGCTAAAAGAACATGGTGGCTAACTTTGAGCAATCAAACTTCGGAGCCGCTTGTATGATGGGTGGTGTAATTTATATCTGCTGGTAAATCAAGGGGTGGGTTCCAACGCGCCCCAATATCGCCTGTTTCCACTTGTTGAGGAAGTTACTGAGCGTCCAAGAATCAGGGGGACAATCTCTCACCGCATTTCAGGCACCTTGAAAGGCTAGGAGCCTGAATTATTGGCGTATTCGTTTCTTCAACCGCTTTATCGGATTGGTCCGTGTCCTCGTTGACTGGAACTTCGCACATCCGGTTGTGCCGTGGCTGCAACATCTCCGTTTCTGTTGTCACGGAGAAGGCAAGCGGGTCCACTTTAAAACGGGGTTTATGTCCGTAATGAAGGTGAGGCTACCAAGTACTGTCTCCGATGCACGCGAATAGTCCCCGGAAGAGCAAGAACGTCGCACATCGAGATTCTTGAACGATTGCTAGAGAGAGCGGCTGCCTTCTCCACCTAGCCCAAGTTGCATTTGCCAGGCTGCATTAGTGCATTTTTCCACTGAGGACATCAACCTGGCTTTGATGCCATTCGCCGCCATTAGCATCAACAATGATTGTTGACATTGCATTCCCTGTCCACTACTTGCCCCAGCCGCTCCATGAGCCCCTGACATCCTGATCAAAATATGTGTTTTCAGTTTGTATCATGTGCACCTTTTCTAATCAATCGACTATCATTCTACCTTGATTTTGGACAATCCTTCATCTATCGTAATGTTGTCAACACCGAGAATCAGTCCATTCACGTTCGGAAACCAACATTCAGCTAGTTTCTAGGCACGGGAGAAACTCTTTAACCGTCAACATGGATGGTATTGACATCACGACTCCGTAGAGAATATTTTCGGCCGTATGATGAAGCTTTTTAACATCCATTCTTGGTACTTCTCACTCGTTGTTACTTCTTCTACAAACGTTCTTCCTATTTAGTTTCACAAAACATTTTATTCTTTTGGTCCAGGCACGGCCCTCAATGTTGCACGTGTGCGTTCAATGTCTTGTTATGACCCTGATAGCGAATTTGGATTCGGCGTTAACTAGTGGCTGATCTCTCGGGGCTGATTATACTCAACACGGGGCCACGGAGATACAATTATGGAGCAAGTACCCCACTTTGCCGTGCGACTCATTCAAACCTGTTCATCATGCATTTGATCCATCCGAAGCGCGGACGACGGCGTCGGCTATGCCGGCCGTAGCAAGAAACCTTGTCTCGGACGCATCTCCTTGTAATCTACAAAACCCATAGACCATTGATTCATGTTCTCACCCATTTTGCAAAAGGTGATTCTTCTTTAAATACCATTAACATTTGTCAATTCTTCTTCACTATCTGGTATCTAAGTTACAGGATCCAAATCAAGCGACATTCTGCAAGGGCTTTGAGCTTTTGGTATGCAAAAGAGCAGTCGAAAGCGAATGTTCACATAACAGAATGTCTCATCAGCAACAGGTCTTCTATGTAAACGCTCAGCCATGAACCCCTTGAATGTAAAACCGAAAACTGAGCCCTCCCCTGGTGTTCGGCAAGACCTCACGTGGGATCTCACAATCTCCGTTGCCCAAGCACGTCAACTGCTTGACTATCATCAATCAAATATTGCCTGGATGCATAACGTGATACATTGCCAGACATTCCGGAATGAGTTTGAGGATAATATCAGCCTCGAGCTTACACCCGACAAATCATGGCTCGCTCTCTACTACGCAATTATCTGTGTGCGTACTTCCACCCTGACAATTTCTACACGCGCACGACTCAACCAGGAGGTTTAGTCGTGGGCTTATGCTGATATTCCTAGACTTCGCTCTATCATGCTGACGAGGCTTCCATGAGAGATATGACCATCAGAAACGATAGTAGGTGATGTCGCGCAACTTATTGAATCTGCAGCACTTCTATTTAAATTTCCTATTAACATGACAGCAACACACGTTGCCACTGTCTTTAGGCAGTCGGTTCTGCAACTCTATGGTTCAAGCCCGATAATTTCCCACAACCTCGCGTCTGTGCAAACAATATGTATCCTCTCGCAGGTTTCACAGAATTTGGGACAGTCTGCTGTGGCATCTCGCTCCCTAAATCATGCCATCCGAATTGCACAAGGACTCGGCCTACATCACTTGAAAGAAAACCGAGCCTGGATTCATGAGAATCATGCAAGGGATGGAGTACCTGATCAAATATCAATTGACCACGAGGTCAAGAAAAGAGTATGGTGGTTCTTGGTTCGACAGGACTGGCTCCAAAGACCCTGCCAGACCCGGCCCTCAATCCACATTTGGCAATTCAGCACTCCGCTGCCTTTGAATTGCCACGACGATGTTGATCATATGATGACCAGATGCGGTTCAATTGACGAGAGATCTGCCAACATATATACGCAAAGCAGCTATACCGACTTGCTAAATAAAGGTGCGGGGCATTGTGTGCGGTCGAATCTCTTAAACCTCATCATCTCTTATTCTTACAATCATTGTTAGTATCCATTGTCATTCGACGCAATCAGGACCTTCTACGCTCCTTCAAGATACGTAAGAAATGCAGGCATGAACTCTGGAGGCTCTATGAACAGGTACTCGAAGCCGATAAGAACCTGAGATGCGCTTTGAAGGCGGTGCCAACATACGTCGAGAACGGGGGCTTGGAGAATACTCAGTCGCCCCACCTATTATCTCATATCAAACGAGTTCATCATCTCTCCATGGCACACGAGGTCCGTTTTCATCATCTTAATATGGAGACAATCAGAAAGTAACCTTGGTAGATGTTTAACAACCATCGGCAATTCTGGGCACATAGCTTCCGATATGGTTGGTATCTATCAACGGAAGTAAGTTCTTGCCATAATTACCGAATACCCATTGATCTAATCATCATCGATTTTTATTAGATGTCGTGCATATCTATCGCACAAAAATGCCTTCGCGATATTGAGCTTTGGCCGTCTAACTCCTCGACAGAAATGGTAAAAAGGATGTGGACTGTGCTGACTGATATCGTGTCGTGCTGTGTTGTGCTCTGTTTTGCATTAATACTCGATGGTGATGCTGAGAATTCGTCTGAGCGGTCTGAATTTCGACGTCTGGTGTTGATTGGCCGGAATGTAGTGTCAAGTGTAAGGTCCTGGAGCACCATCGCTATGCGTGGTACTACATTGATTGACATGCTTCTGGACTATCACAACGCTTCATCACAATGCAAAGGATTCGGCCTGCGTATTGAAGACATCGCCTACTACCTGGGGGTGAATGGTAATACAGTCGTGTCGGACAGGTCAACAGAACAGCACGACGGCGCAATTGATGGATCAGAACTTTGGGACGCTACGATAGCATTCATGCTTGGCATCAACAGTACATGATCTTCTCAATATGTACCACTACACTTCATATTAGCCAATCTAGTTTGTTCTCCAATACTCCTATGCAATCATATAATGTGGGGGAAAAAAGCCGCTTCGTGAGATTCACAGATGCATCGTATCTTAGTCTCTGACATGATCGCCATCGACCAAAGGCGCCATATGTTACCCATAATCGCCATAGATATGACTATTACGAAATAGCTCTCATGTAGGTCCGCAATCTCCGAATGCTTTGATGTGACTGTCTCCGCGGTCTCCGCGGTCTCCGTTGTATCCGTTGTCTCCGTTGTCTCCGTTACCCCTATTTTCAATTGGATTAAAATCTTCCAGAAAACAGCGAATCTGCCGGATTTAATCAAATCTGGAGAGGGTCTTTCTTTTTGTCTACCTCTTGGGCCGACAAGTTTACCAACGAGTCGAGTCCCAAGGTGGCAATCACGGATTCAACAGCAGGAAAGTGTCTCCGTATCTTCCAACAACCTGGCGGCAACTAATCTCAAAAATAGGTGACGCAGATAGCTCGAATTGAAAGAAAAAGGGGCCTAAAAAAAGGTACCCGTACGGATATACATGACAAGCAGGGACAAAAAGTGTCGAGGTGGCATGTGTTGGTCAACCCAAACTGAATCTATTTTTTGAGAAAACGCCGACTCGCCGGGCAGTGCGTCCCAGATGAACAGGTCCTGATAGGGATATCTATTACGTCTTATCGTACAAACACCTCCAAATATTTTGTTGGGTGTTATCCTGTGCTCTACGTACCAGTATTGCAGTTCAGGCTCCTCTCCGCGTTTGTGACTAGTTGTGAATCGGCAACGCAATGCTCCAAGACACATTTCATACTATAAATTCTTGCTAGTTACGCACTCACTTCTTGCTGTGTTGTTAGTTAGTAGCCAGAAGACCTTTTAGTAGATATCTCAATAATATTGATAACGATTTATTCTTAATCGAGTGTATGTGCCCATCAGATCCAAGGAAGACGTGGACACAGCGCCAAACTAGAAGGAGGGATGTCTAGGTGGAGTCAAGAGATTATTTTTGCCACCTGGCTTTGGCCTTATAACGCATAAGCCTACCTAACTGATTATAGAATACCGCCAATTCAGGGTTTTTTCGCCTTTGAGACCCCCCACGTCTGCTTCTTTTTCCTCTTCATTCCCGACCAAATGCTGCTTGAGACTCATTCTGATTTTTAAATCATGTTCAGCAGTCCATTTTGGCGCAATTGCTTTGCAACCAGCGGCAAACTGAATTCAATATCGTCCATGCCATCTTCCACTTTCTTGCTCCACAAATCTCGGTCAGCTTTACGTACTCTCTCCTACCTAGCCTTAAAATACAGAAAGAAAAACCCTTTATCAATCTCACACCAACTCATCGATTACACAACCAACTCAAATTTCACCTCCCCCGACTGTCTCCCTCCCACCACTTTTGCTAGGCCGTCTGACTACCCCCCCGATATCATGAATCCTGTCAATAAAGATATTCCTACATTCAGAGTTCTCATTATTGGTGGCTCCTACGCTGGACTTTCTGCAGCCCTTAATTTGGTTGATCTTCACCGTGGTTTGCAGCCACGCCAAAGCAGGGAGCTTTACACACATCAATCCAACCTCCCAGGCCATAATGTTGAGATCACCATCATTGATGAGCGCGATGGTTTCTGTGCGTTGAAACCCGCATCGTCAAATTTCAAAAAGATACTGAGCTAATTAATGACGCCAATAGACCATCTCATTGGATCACCTTTGGCGTTGGTCAATATCGAATATGCCAAAAAGACTTGGGTTAAATTCCAAGATATTCCAGACCTGCAACGTTCCCCTATTAACTTTATACATGGAAAAGTAACCGAAGTGGACTGCAACGACAAGAGAGCTGTGGTCATTGACAATAATACCAAGCAGCGCCTAATTCAGCCTTACGACATCCTTGTCGTCACCTCTGGTCTACGCCGCGTCTGGCCTGTTGTCCCTCAAGCACAAACACAATCCAGATTTTTGTGTGAGATAGAGCATCATACATCGGGTCTACGAGATGCTCCAGACGGTGTTGTTGTCGTTGGTGGCGGCGCTGTTGGTGTTGAAATGGCTGCAAAGTTCAAGATGCTCCTGCCAGACCTCCCTGTGACACTGGTTCACTCGCGCGATAAACTGTTGTCCTCCGAGCCACTCCCCAACGAAACCAAAGAAAGGATTCTTGAAATCTTGAAGGAATCGGGTGTCAAGGTGTTGATGAATCATCGTCTAAGTGCAGTCACCGAGATGAAAACGTCAGATGGTAAAACCAAGTCTTGTCTTAAGTTTACGAATGGTGATGAGATGACAGCTAGCAAAGTCATCCAAGCCATCTCCAAGAGCATACCCTCAACTGAGTTTCTAACAAAGTCGGCCGTAGACCCTGAGGGTTACGTCAAGGTACTACCAAAGTAAGTGTGTCTCCCGTAATGCATACGCAGCATGCTCACAACATTTAGTCTTAGCTTCCACCCCGGTACGCCCAATCACGACGACCACTTCGCTGCAGGCGATATGATTCAATGGCCTGGTATAAAACGCTGTGGTGGCGCGATGCATATGGGTCAATTAGTCGCACAAAACATTCATCAGCGCATCTTGCAAAAGCTTACCGGTCAAGAAGCAACCATGAAGGAGTTAGAGAATTTCCCACCCATGATTGCCATCGCCATTGGCAAAAATGCAGTTGCATACGCCCCTGACACTGGCACCACATGGGGTGCCGACGTGTTAGAAACTTATTTTGGAGACGACCTGGCTTTTTCATGTGAGTCTGACCGTCAATGAGCGATAATAATGACAAATATATCTCTAACCAGATCAATAGTCTGTTGGGACGCGATGCAGCTAGATGGTCCTCCTCAAAGCGCACAGGTTGAGACATAGCAGTGATTTTTGACGCGTCCAGAGAGACGGTCGACCCGCGTTTAATACTACATGTCGATAAGAACGTTAATTGAATTCACGTTGAGGGTATCTCGAATGATGCTGTACGCAGTACTTGCAGCGGGTGAGCAAACAATGTGCTTTAAGAACAGGGACGGTTTGTTCTCCAAAGTAAACCTCCTGTTAAGTACACTGGGTAATCACGAATTTATATCCAATTGGTTAGACACGCCCATTAAGTACATATACTTGATGCTTAGCGATGGGCTAAAACCACAATTCCTCTCATAAGACAAGTGATGTTACTCTTAATCGGACACGAGCACATTTGACCTCTAACAAAGCGTAAGTTATAGCCCCTTATTGCTAAGTAGTGAAATTGCATGACCTCTTTTAAAACAAAAACTTAGTTCGCACACATTTGTATTAAAGTGAAAAAACAATAAAAAGATTTTAACGAAAATAAGATCCAATTATAATAATTAAAAAAAAGAAAAAAAGAATTAAAGGGGGCAATGAATCCTACATAATTGGACTATTGGTAAAGCGGAAAAGAGCGGGCTAGATAGCAACTATCCAAGTAATCATAGGTGCTTTCGTTATAATTGATATTTAGGTATACAATCAGTGAATCAGCATACCGCTAATCGAGCATATTCAGCTAATAATCGGCATCATATCATCATATCAATATAATAACCAGTTTTCTGACTCCGCCATTCTCAACCTTGACACGGAATTTATCCACTCTAAACCATACAAAAGCAAAGTATGTGACTAAAGACGCGTGTACAATGTTAGATCAAACCTAACTACTAAAATATTGTCAGTGAAAGGGCACCATTCATAGTAGTCTCATTACCATCACACCCCATCAATGGTGTAAGGGCAAATATCTTCTATCCAATTGCATATGCATGAATTGGGCATCCCATTATAATTCCGAATCTTTAAGCGCTGCTACTGCATGACAATTAGTCGCACAGTGCTCATGGTATCCTGATGGTGGCCTCCAGTTGTGGACGCAGTACGACACAGGCATACGACAGCAAAATTTTCAGGGACACAACTACGCGGTTGACATCCTAAGCAAGCGCGGGGATACGCGGCGATGTGCGGAGATTGCCGGAGGAGATGGGCGGCGGAGAAGGAGAACGGAGATTAGAAGGAGTGGAGAAGGTGGACTAAGAATTACGATTCAGTAAGCTGAGACACGGTACAAGCCAGCTAGAATATCCTGCAACACAGATATGCTTGCAGTGGCACCCTCAGCAAAGGTCTCAATTCAGAATTAACAATCCACTTTTAGACTACCTAAGAATATCTACTACAAGAGGTTCGGCATAGGTGAATGGTGAAGTTGAAACACTACCGGGGACTAATAAAGCAGTCATAAAGCCCGGAAGGTAGACACAATCTATTTGACTGCAATCCCGACTGGAGAAGCGTGGATGTATAGATAACCCCCCGTTTCGCCATCAGTGAAAAGGACACGCCATTATCTGAGTAGGAACCACGAATTCAGATTAGATCACATCTGGAGGCCTGTTTACACTATACCATCGAGTCTCAAGAATCTTCAGGCTAGCTTACAAATCTTAAGGTTCTATACTCCAACGGCTCATAATAGATAATACCCAGGCAAAGGCATCCTCCCAACCAGGTGACATGGCTAGCGAGCTTCTTTTATGGCAGCCACGAGCGTCAAGGTGCTGCTAAAAGCAATGCGTACCGTACCAGGTGCCATGATGACGATGGTGATACGTAACATCGTTAGCTAGTTCCATGGCGCCCTCCAGGCATGTATAAACCAATGGTTCTATATCGCTTCTGTATCGTGATGAATCCAGCTGGCATCCATGGATCATGAAGTAGAAAAACGGTCGAAATATCAATACTGGATCAAATGTAGCGAATTCTCACGTGAAGTCCCAGTTCATTCGACGACTTAGATATCTGGCCCTCAAGACGCAGGTCAGTAGGTAGATTCTCCATCCTTCCAATTAGTAAAATTGGTATTTGGCTCTTCCATGAATGTTATCGTATGATGGACGTTAGGCCACTCACCAAGGTTCGATTTTGCTATCCAGCTCCGAGGCCTTGATCCGCACCGAAGCAATACCTTCGATTCAACAAGACGGCGATTTAGTCGTACAATCTCCAAATCACTTCGTTGCGTATTCTTCTTAGCGAGGTTTCAGGCAGATAATACATCCAACTACTCAGATTTGTCGAATCCTCTGAAGTCCCCGGATTCAATTAGTGTGGACGATTACATCCGCTGTCGGGATTGGAAACGCATATGGAAAAGGGAGGTCCTCAATACCAGAGCTCTTCATACATAATTCATTAGCCAGCTCGCTGTGCAAGGTCAGATGATGAGATTGCCCATGACCCCGTGGGATGGAGCTCGAATAGATCAATAGCGGGAACCTTATCATTCCAACTGCATACAAGACCAGTATAGTCTCTGGATCAAGGGGCTCTCTGAAGTTTGCAAACGATCGTGTGAGAACGAGCGTCTAGACAACAGATGAACTTTTAGCTGGAGGCTTGCCTGACTGAAGTACAGCCAAGCAGAGATTGGGTCGATACACTACATCGCGTAGACATCACAAAAGAATAGGCACTGTGTGGCCAGGAGAGATGGCGGTTGTGTGCTCAATATGGCACGATCTTTCCTGAATCATCGGTCAACAACAGGTCTTGACTTGACGTCTTCATCTGGCATCGTTTGGCTGAAGTCGGCGGAAGTTTGGGGCCCATAAGCCTTGGCAACGAGACCAAGCGCGCGCGCAATGGCCAGGACCACTTTAGTCACAGCCGGTTCTCGGTGAGTATGAACTAGCCTACAGCGAGGGCTGACGGAAGTTTGTCGTTAAATCCGGTCGATATGTAAAAGTCAGCCGCCTTCGGCAGCATCTCGGGTTCCAGGATTGGGCTTTTTGCATGGACATGCTCAAGAAACATGTTGAGCGCCGAGTGCATGGTCTCGGTATTCAGGGCGAAATCCTTGCCAGATTCTGTGTTTTGGGTGACGATGTCCGACTCTTTGATGATGGAGCCGATGTGTAAACACTCGTAGACAAACCCGACCTCGTGAATGAGGGTCAGGAATTGGCCATAAGGTTGCAGCTGGAGGCCCTTAAAAATAGGCCAGTCAAGAACGCCTTCAGCTACGGAGTGCCGCGGATACGCCAAGATCGACCTCTGTGAGCGAGATGTTCCTGTATTGCTAGTCCTCTGAGCATCCGTCACGATGACGAGATGACGGATGATCAAGACTGACACTGTATTCAGAATCTCGTTTAACTTGTCTTCGATTTGTTTCTCCGTGTTGTCTAATCTATCTATTACTAATGTGTAGGCTTGCTAAGTCGTTTCCTTCTACCTAAAATGCAACTGTATGCTCGACGCGTTGACCAAGGAGCAGCTGTGTACCTGCATATGGTCATCCTGTTGAGTGTGTCGGTGGAGGCACTTCCGCAGCCTACCTCATTTTATATTCGCCACTTGTAGAAGCAACTCCTGTTGATGCACGATACATTAATGTAGAGTCATATTCCCCATCAAGAGTAGCTGACTAACGACATGGTCATGTATGTAACAGGACCGCTGTCATTTATATCCTTAAGGCAATGCCGCTCATTGGATATTCTTCATGTTACAAAGGCTATTATATCACAAGCTTACAATTTGGATGAGTCTATATTGCCTTACTAAGCAGAAAGAATGACAGTGTGCCGAATACCAATACAGTAATAGTAGTAGTAGTAATAGTAAGGCCACCCCAGAGTTGGCTGGCTAATTCTTCCCACCTTCACCACTTCCAACGACCAGAGCGAGCTGCAAGTGTTGAGCATTCCCCTGAGCCAATTGAGGAACTTGGCAACAACTTGTGGATGGGTTCACCACGTTGGTCTTTTCATTTTTGGTCAATGTGGCAACCCATATAGACCCGACAATCCCAATCCCAACATTCCCATCAATGAGAATGCGCCACTAGCAGCTGGCAATTACTACTACTCACTCGCATAGGTATAGCCAATAATGAAACGAGAACGTCCCAGTAGCTTTTAACCCGACAGAGAGGTGCTTTCTACGGGCTTCATTTCACTATTTCTTTCTGTCGCTGAATGTATTCCCACAATCACCTGCAATGGTACAGAGCTGCTACCCTAGCACAATGGAAGGGATAGGTTGGGCCTGAGGTACAGAGAATGGGCGGGTATCTATTTCCGACGGCTTACTAGGAGGCTGGTTATTGGATGGACTAGTGCGTCAGGGGTGTGGGGGAAAGGACTCGTGACTATGCATGTCTTTGAGCTGCAACATAACAGAGACAATTGGACCACCCAAAGTCTTGAGCAGTTTAATTGGCTATGGTTGTTGTGGTTACCTAAGTTGTTACCACGCATCATGAAATGAGATAGGGAATACCAATTGACGATCACGAAGATAACTCGACAGATTGCATCTGGCCACTGCAATGTAATGTCTGGAACAAAAGCCTTGGATTGGCCCGGCTGCTTACTGCCAGCTTTTATACCCAGGTTGGGCATTCTGCACATGCAAAGGGGCCCGATACATTTAAAGGGCTGGAATTTTGCGCACTTTATCCTTCCCTGCTATCAATTCGGATTTTCAACACCTGCAAAGTGAGGGCATCGTCAGATCTGTGGCTGCCAGTGCTTTGAATCTCTAGACGACATTGTTTTTCTGCATATCTCTACAACATGGGTTCCACTTCAGAAAGCCCCGTGAACGTCGATGCCCTGGTGGTGGGCGCCGGCATGGCAGGAATATATGCCACATACCGACTTTCCCGCGCAGGTTTCAATGTCAAATGCGTCGAGGCGGCGGAAGACATCGGTGGCACGTGGTACTGGAATAAATATCCCGGTGCTATGAGTGATACGGAGACATACCTGTATCGCTTTTCATGGGATAAAGAAGATCTTCAATCTTATCCGTGGGATCGCCACTACATATACCAACCCGAAATTCTCAAGTATTTACATCATGTCGTGGAGAAACACGACCTCCGCAAGTATATGCGCTTTAATACTGAGATGAAGTCGGCGTCCTGGGACAATGGGCTCTGGAAGGTTTCGTGCGAGGAAGGCCTGGTGTTCTATGCCCGATACCTCGTCACCTGTCTGGGTATACTTTCTACTCCCAACTATCCTGATATTCCCGGCATTGCTTCATTCAAAGGCAAGGTTGTTCACACAGCCAAGTGGGATGAGCATTTAACTCTCGCCGGGAAAACTGTCGGAATCATCGGGAACGGTTCTACCGGCATCCAGGTCATGACGGCAATTGCTCCAGAGGTCAAACAATTGATCTCATTCCAGCGACGCCCTCAATATTCGGTTCCAAGTGGACAAGGGCAGATTGAACCCGGGTATCGAGAAAAGATCAACTCAAACTACGATAGGATCTTTGACGGGGTTTTTAATTCATTGATTGGATTTGGCTTCCTCGAATCAGATCGCAAGACAATGCAGGCTACGCCCGAGGAGCGCCGGGAAGCCTTCCAGAAAGTCTGGGACCAGGGAAACGGCCTTCGTTTCATGTTTGGTGCCTTTGGTGACATAACCACAGATCGTGAGGCCAACGAGGAGGCATGCAAATTTATCCGTAACAAGATTGACGAAATCGTCAAGGACCCGCGAAAGGCAAAAGCGCTTAAGCCGCGCGACACGTATGCTCGCCGTCCGCTCTGCGATTCAGGGTATTTTGAGATATTCAACCGCGAAAATGTCGACATTGTAGACCTGAGAGAGACGTCCATCCAGAAGATCGTGCCTGAGGGTATACAAATGACGGATGGGACCGTCCACAAACTCGATATTTTGATTCTAGCGACAGGGTTTGATGCAGTTGAAGGCAACTATCTTCGAACCAGCATCAAGGGGCGCGAAGGTAAATCGATTCAAAAGCACTGGGACAACGGTGCTAAGGCATACGGTGCCATCGCGTGCTCGGGGTTCCCAAACATGTTCATTGTGTCAGGGCCACAAGGCGTATTCGCCAACTACCCTCCTGTAATCGAAATGGAAATTGAACTGATTATGAATTGTATCCTGCACGCAGAGAAAATACAGTGTGTCATGGAGGTTACGCCGGCGGCCGAGCAGAAATGGAGTGATATCTGCGAGAAAGCTGTGGAGGGCACTCTATTCAAGGAAACTGAGAGTTGGTTTTTTGGCACCAATGTCAAGGGAAGGAAATGGCATACAAAACTCTACTTTGGAGGGATTAAAAACTACCATGATTGGGCGAGACAAGAAATTGATGCAGGCTTCCCAGGATTTAATACTAAGAGTAGAATAAGGACATAGACTATTCTTTAAATAGATATGGGATATATATGTTAAGTGTAAGCTAGAAGTAGTAAATATTTTAATAGTTATTTTGGGATTTACTGTCTTAGCGGGAAGAAGCTATCTTAAACAAGTGAACAGCGGCGACCGCCCACAGTAAGTCTGTGAGCTATTATTGCTTTTAAAGCCCTTAACAAATGAAAAATAATACTAGCTTAATGCTTTTAGTATGAAAATAAAGAATAAAGATATAAATAAATATAAGTAATTTATAATTAAAAGAATAAAAATATTATTAAATAATTTAAAAATTAAATAAAAATAAAATATAATATTTATTTAAATAAATAAATATAAATATTAAAAAAATAATATAATAATAAATTAATTTATAAATAAAGTTAATTAAAATATATTATATATATACATTAAATAATAAGCTTTTATAAATTTTCTTTCTACCTATATATAAGTCTAGCTATTAAATAAGATTAAGTTAATATAATAATATAAACTTAAAATAAGAAAATTATTAAATATTATAATAATTTAAAAATATTATCTTTAATATCTTAATAAAAAAAGTCTATTAAAGACCTTTATTAAAAGGTATACTTTTAACTTAATTATTTAATTTTAATTATCTATCTATCTATTAAATAAATAAAAAATTAAAAATAGTTTTTTAATATTTAACTTTTAATAAATACTCTTATTAATATTCTCTTTTTATTTAAATTATATATATATTTAATTTATTAAATAATATTAAATATATTAAATTATTTCTTTATAAAAATAATATTAAATAAATTTATTTACCTTTTAATAAGTCTTAAATAATAATACTATAATAGCTATACCTAGCTAAATAATTATAATAGAGATAATATTAATTAACTAGGTAAAATAATATATTAATTTAAGGTATAAGACTAAAGCTTACTCCCTTTAATCTAATTAAAATTATATTAAACTTTTATAGAAAATAATTATATATAAATCTTTTACTTAATTAAAATTATATTCCCTTAAAGGGGCTAGATTATAATTATTCTTTCCCTTAAGTTTACTATTCTTAATAATAATTATTTATTTTAATAATATAATCTTATAATTTATAATTAATAAGTTTTTATATAAAGGATTTATAAATTTTTATTTATTTTTAATAAAATTAATTTTAATATATTAAATATTAATATATTAAATTAATAATAAATTATTATTATCTTTAAATATAAAATAATAAAAAATTAAAAGATTATTTATTTTTTAATTATTTAATTATTTATTATTTAAATAATTATTCTTTTATAATAATAACTTTTTTTTCTTTTTTTCTTTTTTTTTTAATTATTAAAATTATTAATCTTTACTCCTTATATTATTATATTTTATACCTTTTCATTTATTTTTTAAATATTAATATATTTATTTTTTTTATTTTTTTTATAAGTATTAATAATACTTTTATTTAATATATAAAATATATTTAAAGTATTTTATAAAAAAAGAAGGCTAAATATATTAAAAATAAGCTTAAGAATATTCTAATTATAATAATATTTATTAAATATATTTATTATATTTTTAATATTATTTATTATATATATTATTAAATTTTTAATATTAATTATTATTTATATATTTTTATTATTTATTAATATATAATTATTATTTATTTATTAATTATTTAAGCTTATCTCTTTTATAAAGAGAAATATTTATAATTTATATAGTATATAAGCTTACTTAATTTATTTATTATATATAATCTTTTAAAAAGAGATTAAATTTATTAATTTATAAATAAAGGCTTTTATTATAATTATTAAGCCTTTTTATATTTTTTTTAAAGAGATTTATTATTTATTTTATTAAATAAGCTTTTAATTATTAGATATATTTCTTACTATTAAAAATTATTTATTTTAAGTTTATAGTTTAATTAATATTAAAAAGTATATTTATATAAGTATTCTTTAAGTATATTTTTATTAAGTTTTTATTATTTATTTATTTCTTTTTTAAAAGGCTTATATTATCTTTATTAACTTTAAAGTAATTTATTATTAAATTTAAACTTATTAAATTATTATTATTTATTTAATAGATTTTTATTATCTTTTTTATATATATATTTAATTTATTAATTTATTATTTATAAAAAAGAAATTATAAAAATATATTTATATTTTAAACCTTTATCTTTTATATAATAATATTAATTATAATACTTAAAAGATTATTAAAAAATAAAAAATAAATAAAATCTAAAAGTTTTTTAATTTAAGTTAATATTAAAATAAAAATATTAATAAAGTAATCCTTTTTAATACTTATTTTTATATTATTAAATTAAAATATATTTTCTTTTAATAGTCTTTTAAAGTAAATAAGTCTTTTAAGTCTAGGTTTAATTTTAAAGCTATTTCTCCTTAAACTCCTACCTAAACTAATAATAGCCCTAGCTATAATAGAACTTTAAGCTATAATAGGATTCTAGCTTATAATTATAAAAGCTCTATTTTAATCTTAAAGAAATAAAGTTTCTTTTAAATATAATTTAATTATACCTTTATTATAGCCCTTTAAAGTATTTAATTTAATAATAATTATTATATTTATATAATTATATTTATAAATTAATTATTTTTTATAATTTTCCTTACTTTTAAATTACCTTTACTTTATTATTTAAAATAATCTTAAATTATTTTTTATATATTTATTAATTTATTTTTATATAACTATTAATTATATTTTATAAATAAATTAATTTATTTAATTAAATAATATATTTCTTTTTATATTTTATTTTATTTTTAATTTATTTTATCTTTTATTTTAAATTAATATTTTTTAAATTAAATATTAAAAATAATTTATTTTTATTAATTTTATATTTTTTTTATAATTTTAAATAAATTTATATAAAATATATTATAAATATAATTATATTTATTTAAAAATACTAATTAATATATTTATATTTTTATAATATTTAATATTTAAAAAGGCTTTATTTATCTTAAAATTAATTTTCTTTTATATTTCTTTAAAAAGAGATTCTTTATAAATAAAATAATTAAATTATCTTTTTTAAAAGTTAAAGATTAATACTTTTAATTATAATATTTCTATTATTTATTTAATATCTTTTAATATTAATTTTATAATTATTCTTTTAATTTTATAAGATAATATATTATATATTTACTTTTAATATCTTCTTTTAAATAATATTATTCTTAATATAAATATAAAACTTTAAATAATAATTATATAATATCTAAAAAGTATTATATTTTATAATTAAATTCTTTATATTATTATAAATAAATTAAATAATTATTTTATTATTTATTATTAAAGTACTTTAAATAATATTTAAGTATTTAATTTATTTTTTTTATTTAATTATTAATTTAAAGATAAAAGGCTATTAAAAGCTTTTATTATATTCTTATTTAATAATATAACTCTAATTAAAATTTACTTATAAAGATTAATTCTTTATTAAAAATAATTTTACTTAAAAGATTAAATTTAATTTTAATTTTATTTATAAGAAGACTAAAGGCTCAGCGCACATGCAATGCACTAACAAGTAAAATACTATATACCTTATTACTATAGCTAAGTAAGCCCTAAGCATTATATAACTATAAAAATAAAATACTTATATTTAAAATAATATAAATTAAAGTTTAAATAATAAAAAATACTTATCTTTTAATTATTATTATTATTTTAATTAAAAATTTTTATAATTCTTTAATTTTTATATTAATTAAATAATTAATATAATAAAAATACATTAATAAGTCCTAATTAATCTAAAAGATAAATATAATAGTATATTATAAGATCTATAATTAAAAATATTATATTTAATTAAAGAATAAAATATAATCTTTATAAAACTTTTATTAATTAAAAGGCTAATTATAAAAAAGATAATATATTATTTAATATTCTATTAAAATACTTATTACTTAAGAAGGTAATTAAAGGTATTTTAATTAAAGTAAAAAGATTATTTTATAGGTATATTAGACTTTTATTAAGTGCCTTTAAAAGATAATTCTTAATTTTACTTTTAAATAGAAAGTATATATAATAAAAAGATATTAAGGCTAAGCCCTAGAAATATAAACTTATTTATAAGAATCTAAGGATTTTAATTATTATTTTAAATAATAAAATAATAATAATAAGAAAGTTAAAAATATTAAAAATTAATTTAATAATTACTTAAATACTTAATAAATAATTTATATAAGAATTAAAAGAAATCTTTATTTTATAATTATAATTTTTTAAGGAAGAAAATAATTAATATTTAAATTATTAATTAAGTTAATATTATAAAATTAGAAAATAATTTATAAGTAAATAATATTAATTAATAAAGAATTAAATAGGCTATAATAAAATTCTATTACTTAAAATAAACTAAATAAAGAATCTATATAAAAAACTTAATAAAGCCTATATAAATTGATTTTTTAGATTTTATATATTAAAAATATATTAATTTTATTTTATAAAAAAAGCAAATAAAAAATAGATTATTCTTTTTAAAATAAACTAATAAATAATTACTAATAAAGTACTTTTATATATAAATAGCTTTATATAAAGCCTTAAATATAAAAGATCTAAAAACCTAAAGAGATCTAGCTTATTAATATTACTTTAATCTTAAAAAGCTATTAAAGTAGAAATTAAATTATTAAAAGGTTAAGTTACTAAGATTATAGAAAGTAACTTAAAAGATTAAGTAGCTATAACTATATATATAAAGAGAGCTTAAATACTTACTATATAAAGATTATAAGTAAGGATTTACTTTATTTTACTAAAAAGGCCTAAGGAAAACCTAAAATATAAGGTTTAATAGTAAAGGCCTTTAAGATAAGTTTATAATAAAAGGTAAAGAATAATTAAGCTAATATCCTTAAAATAACTTATATACTCTAGACTAAATAAGGGACTAAAAACTATATATAGGGCCCTTAGTAAATATAAGCTAAATTAATATAATTTATTATAATTATAATAAATTAGAATATTATACTTTAAAGTATAAATTTCTAAAGAAAAGTACTTTATAATTATTTAATATAAGAATTATAAAGGTATAAGTAATTATTATTAAAGTTAAAGAAATAGATTTATTAAAAAATAATAAAGTATAAAAGAGATATTTAATCCCTTTATATTAAAATTAATACTTATAGAACCTATAGTTTAAAAGTAGGTAATTATTTTATAAGTTAATATAAAAAGTATTATTTATATTAATATAAATATTTATATATAAATTAATCTTATTAATTTTAAATTAATTAATTAATTAAGCTTAAAACCTATTAAAAATTAAAAAGTATTTAAATTTTAATTATTTAATAAAATAAAAAGTTCTTTAAACTTTATTTATAAGCTAATATTCTTTCTTTTAGATTTTTAAAAGTTTTTAAAGAAAATATAATAAATATTTATTAAAATTATATATCTAATTAATATTAGTAATTTACTTTTATTATTTTATTTTATAAATAAAGAAAGGATTATTATTAATATTATAAAATATATATAAAGCTATAAGCTTATATTAATTATTAAACTTAATATATTTATCTAGGAAATAATTAAAAATAATAAAAGGGTATAAATAATATATATTTATAATATACTTTTATTAAAGAAATAGATTATTCTAATACTAAAAGAAAAAATAAATATTAAAAAAAGAAAATTACTTATAAAGATTAAAGATCTTAAAGTAGCTTTTAATATAAAAGTAACTAAGGAAATGCCCTTTTTAATAAAAGTAAATTATATAATAGACTTAATAAAGAGAAAGAAACCATTATATAGTTTAATTTATCTTATTAATATTAAATAATAAAAGATATTATATAAATATATCTTAAAGTATATAATAAATAATTATATTAAGGCTTTTATAAGTAAGGCTAAAGTATTAATTTTATTTATTTTAAAAAAAGAATAAAACTTTATATATTTATATAAATTATTAAAGGCTTAATATTATAATAGTTAAAAATTGCTATTTATTACTTTTAATTAGTAATTTATTAAATTACTTATTTAAAGTATAATAAATCTTTAAAATTAATTTAAGGAATATATATTATTATATTTATATTAAGTTAAAAAATACTTAGAAAATTATATTTTATATTTATTATAAATATTTTAAATATATTATAATATTATTTAAGCTTATTAATATATTTATTACTTTTTAAATATATATTTATTAAGTATTAATTAAGTTAATAAATACTTATTATATTATATACTTAAATAATATTATTATTTACTTTAAGATTAAAGTATAATATATAGAGTATTTAAAGGAGATTTTAAAAAGATTTTAAGATTTTTAACTATATATAAAGATATTTAAGTATACTTTTTATTAATAAAAGATAAAGTTCCTTAGATATATAATTATTTAAGAAGATATTAAAATAAAGGTAAATTATATTTAAGTTATTAATAAATAATTAAACCTAAAAGAATATAAAGATATATAAATATTCCTAGGATTTTATAATTTCTATTAAAAGTTTATTTTAAATTACTTTAAAATAATTAAATCTATTTCCTTTTTATTTAAAGAAAATAAAAAAGAATATAAGTCTAGAGAATTTTATTAGCCTAATAAAATAAAGTAAGCTTTTAAAGAGCTAAAGGCTATCTTTTACTTAATAATTATATTATAGTACTAGGACTTAAGTAAAAGAATTAAAGTAAAAATAGATATATTTATAAAGGTAATATTAGGTATTTTATTATAATTATATTAAGATTAATAGAGGCTAATAATATATTAATTATATAAATTAATTAATATAGAATAGTAATAAGCTATAAGCTAATAAGAGCTTTTAATTATTATTAAGAGCCTTAAGCATTAGAGCTATTACCTCCTAAAATTAAAAGAGAAATTTATACTATTAATAGACTATACTATATTAATAAGTATTATTATTATCTTAATATATAATCTTTAAGGAAAGCTTATTAAATAAATCTACTAGCTTATTTTATTTAATTTTAATATTTAATATTAATTAAAAAAGACTAATTCTATTAATAAATTATTATAAAGACTTAACTATATAATAAGAGAAATTATATATATAGATATATTGCCTATATTAATACTTAAGCTTAAGCTAATTAAGAATCTTTTACTAAATATATAATAAATAATTACTAATCTACTAATAAGGACTATAAATATTAAAATATATATTTAAATAATAAGGGTAAGCCTAAGTATATTATAAGGGCTAATAAGATAAAAGAACTCTTCTCCTTTAAGCTATAATAAGCTTAAAATACTCTTTAATTTAATACTAAATATAATATTTATCTCTATAGTATTAATATAAGCCTAAAAAATAATAAATATAATTAAAGAATAATTAAAGAATACTCCCTAAAAAATAATTATTTAAAGAAACTAAGAGAACTTAATAGAAGTTAAGGTTATTATTTTAAAGTAATATATTCTATATTTTATAATAAAAGAGCTTATAATTAATAAAATAGTATACTTAAATTAGCCTTTATATAAATTAAAAGACCTTATTAAAAGACTATAAGCTAATAATTAATTTTCTTAATAATAAGTATAAAAGGTATAGTAAAGGGCTAGGCTTAAAGAGTAATATTATTTAAATAATTAAAGTATACTCTTCTTTAAAAAGAGATTAATTATTTTAAATTAATTTATGTTATAATTAAAGATCTTATATAGATATTATAATAATTTAAAAGTAAAATATATAAGTATAGCTAAAATCTTAGACCTAATATAAAGGAAATTTTATTAAAATAATATAATAAGTAATATATAATAATATACTAAAAGCTACTAATAATATTAAGATATATATATATTATAATATAAATTATATAAATAATTATAATTATTATTAATACTATTATACCTATTTTAAGAAATTAATATAGACTTTATTATTAAGCTATTAAATAGTACTTAAGTAAATAATAAAGAATATAATATAATCTTAATTATAATTTATTATATAATTAAATATATAATATTTATATTAACTAAAAAAATATTTATAATAATAAAAATAATATAATTATTTTATAAATATATAAAATATATTTTTAAGATTTTTAAAGAAATTATTAATAATTAAAATAAATTATTTATTAATAAATTTTAAAAAGAATTTATAAAATATTAAATAATTACTTATTAATTATTTACTATTTATTACTTTTAAATAAATAAGTAAATAAAGAGAACCAATTAAATATTAAGGAGATACTTATAATTATATATTAATAGTATATTAAGTAGGTAAGCTATTTAATTACTTAAGGCTTAATTAGCTTATAATAATAATAAATATAATACTATTAGAGTATTATTAATATAAATATTATATAACTATTAGCCTTACTTAATAGAATATATAATAGAATACCTTAAATTATAAATCTAAAATATAAATAAATACTTATAAATATTTTAATATATATATAATAAGATATATAAATAATAATAATAAGCTATAGAAATATAAGCTAAATATTATAATTAATAGTACTAACGTTAAATATATAAGTAAAATTAACTTATAAGATTATTAATAAAGAACTTTAAATTTAAAAATAAAAAGCTTATATTTAAGTTTATTAAAGTTAAAATTATAAAAAAAATTAAAAGATAAGTATACTAAATAAAACTCCTTAAGTTATATTAATAAATATATAATATTTTCTTAATATCTCTTTTAAAATCTTAAAAAAAAGCTTAATAAGCATCTACTAAAGACCCTTTAGCCCTATTAAAAATAAAAAGTAAAGATAAAGATTAAAAAGTAGAAAATATTATTACTTATAAAGAAGAGAAGGAAGAAATATTTTATAAAGTTAAGTAAGTAAAATAATTAATAAAATATAATATTTAAAAACCTATTAAATATAATAAATACTTTAAAAATAATAATATATTATTATAAAATAAAAAAATAAATATATAAAAAATAAGATAATTAAGAATATAAATAATATAATATTAATTATAATTAATTAATAAATATATATAATTAATATTATAAGAATTTATCTACTATAGCCTAAATAAAATAAATAATCTAAATTACTAAATATATAATATATAGAAATATATTATAATCTTTAAATATTAAGGTCTTTCTTATTATAAGGAGTCTTATATAAATAATTATAAGGGCAAGTAATAAAAGTAATTATAATCTCCTTAATAAAAGAAATAAATATAAATAGCTTTACTAAGAGAATAAGTATTAAATAAATATTAAAATAGTATTTAAAAGAATAATTAATAGGATATTAAATAAGGGTAAGTAATATAGGGGTTCTAAGTGCTACTATAATAGGTATCCCTTTAATAGATATATAGCTAATAAATATAAGAATTGCTATAAATAGGGCAATAGAAATACTAATAGAACTAAGATAATATATTATAAGTAATTCCTTATATAAAGAAATAGAATTAAAAGGTAAAGTACCTTTACCTATATTAAAATAAATAAAATTAATTTAAAATTAAAGAATTAATAATTTAAATTAAAATTTAAAAGTATAATAATAAATAAATAATAAGTAAAATTTAATTAATATTTATTATAAAAATAAAATATTAAATACCTTATAATTTAAAAATATAATACTATTAAGGGGAATAAAAGTAAATAATATAATAAAATTAAAATTATTATTATTATTATTATTTTTAAAGTTAGAATTTATATTTAAAAAGATAAAAATAATATTAAAAATAATAAAGATATAATAATAAAATAATATATTATACTTAATATAATTTATTTTAATAAAATAAAAAAATATATTAAAAGTATATATAAAAGAAATAATCAATAAACTATTAATATATATAATTAAGGTAATATTAAACTTTATAATAATATATTTAGTAAATTTAATAATCTTCTTAAAATAATAAAAAAAATAGAATACTAAAGTAATTATAAAAGTTATAATAATAGGTATAGTAATCTTAGGAGCCTTAGATATTATTATAGTTTTTAATTTAATAATTATAACTATTAAATATTTAAAAGATATATATTTAAAAAAGATAATAATCTTAATTAAAGGATTTATTTTAATATAATAATATTTACTAAGATAATAAGGCTTAAAAGAAGTCTTATACTTTCTAGGAGTAAGTATAGTATTAATACTATAATTAATAGGAGGCTTATTAAAATACTTAATAATATAAGTAAATATATAATTCTTCTTATATTTATTAAATATATAAAGAAGAATAGTATTATATAAAATAATAAACTCTTTAAGGAAATCCTCCTTTTTAATATTAATTATAGAAATATTAATAGATATATTTAGTATAAGGAGAGTAATCTTTAAACTCTTAATTAAAATATTATTATAAGTATAAAGAGAAATAATAATAATAATATAATAATATAATAGTATAAATTATTAGGCCTTATAGTAATTAAATTATATTAAATAAAGTTAATAATAAATTTATAAAGAATAATAGGTAAAATAAATATAGATTTAGAAATTTAATAATTATAATTCTTATATAGTAATAATCTCCTAGAGCTATAATTATACAATCTATATAATAAATATTAAATAATTATTAATAGGATTCTTTATATTATCTTTAATATAATATTAAGTATTAATAGCTTTTTTTAAAGTATAAATAATATACTAATATTAAATAAATTAAAGATATTTAATATTATTATTATTATTATTATTAATATAAGATTTAAGAGTATAAAGGTTAATAAAGTAATTTTAATATTAAATAATTATTAAAATAAGCTTAAAAGGAATTTATATAATAAATATTAATAAAGTACTTAATATATAAGACCTAAAGTAATATATAATACTATAAGATTAATTAATTAATTTATAATATATATAGTAAGTACTATATATACTTATAATATAAAATAAACTAAGGTTATTATACTTTTATAATATATAATAAAAGTAAAAGACTTTATTTTTATATTATTTAGTAAAATTATTATTATAATATTATTTAAGATTATATAAAATATTAAGGATTTAAGCTAAAATAAATATAGTAATAAAGAATAAATAAATATTATAATAAAATAAAGAAGGAATATTATAATATAAAGATTATAACCCAGCCCCTCTAAGGGGATATAATCTTAGTCAAGTAAGGGATTTATATATAATTGCTCTCTATAAGAGTTTGGTATAGTTTTGGCTAGATTAAGAGGGGTAAGCTTTAGTCTTATACCTTAAGTCAATATATTATTCTACCTAGCTAATTATTATTATCTTTATTATAATTATTTAGCTAGATATAGTTATTATAATTTTAAAGCTTTTATTATAACTTTTTAAATAGTATAGCTTAAGGTAAGGTTTATAGTTTAGTAACTATAAGTATAATTGCTAGACTAGCTCCTTATTTAAGTAAAGAGAGTTTATAGGTAAAATAAATATCTATTGAGGATAATAATTTAAATAATCCTTTATATAAAGAACCCCTTAATTAGGGAAAAGGGAAGAAGAAAGAGATCCTTAATCTTAATCTTAATAAAATTATAGGTAAGTATTTAACCTTAATTTGAATGAAAATTCTTTTAAATTGATAAGGAGTGGGCTAAGATAGAGTTAATATATAGGCTCCTTGAATATAAATATAATAGGAAATAGCTAAGCTAAGAGAGTAAAATATTACCTTTATTATAATAATTAGCTAAATATAAAGGAAAGTAGGATAGAAATAAGGCTAAAGGTATAATAATTGCTTAAGTAAAGATAATAGTAATAGTAAATAAGAAAGTTGTATAAAAGCTATTAATATAGCTATCTTAAAGGTTTTAATTATTAGCTAAAAATGCTAGGATTAGCTCTTAAACCTTAAGTATATAATTAAAGGTAAACCTTAAAAATATTATATTAATAAAGCTAAGATTTTATTAGTAAAAAACTATTTAAATATAAAAGCTTAATCTATATATAATAATTTCTTTTATTAATATTCTAAAAAGAAATAAGTAAATTTTAAGTAAAATTAAAGTAAATTCCTAAAATAGTTAAAAACCCTTATTAAAGACTAAGGTAATCTTTAAGCCTTAATATTTAAGGTATACTATAATATAGTATAAAAGAAGGGATAATTACTTCTTAATTTTTATAATTACTTTAATTCCTTAAAGAGAGATCTAAGAGATTACTTAAAATTATAAAGGATAGAGGATTACCTAAATAAGCTAATAAAAGAGCTATAAGACTATATTATCTAAGTCCTTTTTAAACTTTCTACAATTTAATTAGGATTAGTCTTTAAGGCTATAATATACTAGGATATAGGTATAGGTAATAATAAGAAAAGAAAAACTTACTAAGGCTTTAATTAGCTATTTTAAAAGAAATAAAAAGGTAATTTAAATAATACTTTATTAAACTACTAAAAGAATTAAAAGAGATTTAATAAACCCTTTAATTCTTGCCTAAAAGGTATATAAACTAACCCCTAAAATAATAAAAATCCTATAGGAGAAAATAGAAAATAATAATAATATTATAACTGTAGAAATAAAGAATATTTTATAAGCTATTGCAATAAGGAGCTAAAAGTCTAAAGAACTTAAATTAATTGGTAGGAAAAAGGTAGGAGGTAAAAGTAAACGATCCTACTAATACTTTTATACCTATACTTAAGATTATATAGTATTTATTTACCTTGATTATTATTTTTACTTTTTAAAAGCTTACTATTATTAAAGTAACCTTAAATATAAGAAGTAAAATTAATATTATTAGTTAATAATTAGCTATTAGTTTTACTTTAAGAAAGGCCTTTAATAAAGTCCTTAATCTAATTTTAATAGGGGATTAGAGAGTAAAAGCTTATAATGCCTAATACTTGTCTATTAAGATATAGGATTAGTATAGATAAGTTAAGAAGATAATTTAAATAATAATTAATATTAATAAAGATTTAAACTCTAAGAGTAAACCTATACTATTAAAAATACTTACTTTAATTTATCTTAATATTCTAATAGATATTAAGAACTAAATATAAATTTACTAAATTATATAGAAAAGCTTTTAAAAAGTTATTCCTTATAAATTTAAGAAGCTAGCTAAGAATGCTATAAAAGTCTATAATATAATAGTATATAAGGAACCCTATTAAATACTAAAAGATCTTCTCTTTAAAAAGCCTTTAAGTAATCTTATTATCCCCTTTAAAATTCTTAACTTAAAATAAATATTCTTAGAAAAAAAATTGAAAATACTTTCCTTATATAAGATTATTAATTATAATATTGATTTAGTTAAGAGTAAAACCTCTCTATTTAGCCTAATATATCCCTTATTATAAAAGGAGCTTTAAGAACTATATTAATATCTTAAGGAAAACTTAAATAAGGGCTAAATTTGACCCTTAAAGAGCTTTATAAGAGCTCTAATCCTCTTTATACTAAAATCCAATAGATCTCTTAGATTATATATTAATTATAGGGAACTTAATATAATAATAAAGAAGAATTAATATCCTTTACTTTTAATTTTAAAAATTATAAATTAAATTAAAGGAGTTAAGTATTTCTTTAAAATTGATATTAAGGATATATATTATTATATTTATATAAAGGAAGGAGATAAGTAGAAAATAGTATTTTAAATATATTATAGGTATTTTAAGTACCTAGTAATATTATTTGAATTAATTAATATACCTATAACCTTCTAAGATTATATTTATAAAGCTCTTAGCAAATTAGTAAATATAATATATATAGCTTATTTAAATAATATCCTTATCTTCTTAAGAGACTAAGAAATCTATATAAAACACCTCTAAGCTATACTTAAATACTTAAGGGATATTAAACTCTATATAAAACTTTCTAAGTATATATTCTATTAACCTTTAATTAAATTTCTAAGATTTATTCTCTTTATAAAAGGGATTATTATAAATTTAAGAAGGGTTAAAATAATTACTTAATAGGAGGAGCCAAAAACCTACCAAGAGATTTAAGTCTTTATAGGGTTTTATAACTTTTATAGGTAATTTATCTTTAACTTCTTAGTACTAGTAAAGCTGTTAATAAATCTGTTAAAAGAAAGCTAAAAGGGTAGGAAGCCTAGCAAAGTGGAATTAAATAATACAAAAAGAAAGGCATTTGTATCTTTAAAGCGGGCTTTTTAGAAGGCCCCCTTACTATATTACTTTAACCCTACTAAACCTATTTAACTTAAAATAGATGCCTTATTATTTGCAATAATAAAAATCTTATTATAGCTAGATAATAATAGCTATTTTTACCTTATAGCCTTTTAGTTATAAAAATATATTAATTATAAGTTTAGGTATAAGACCCTAGACTAAGAATTAATAGTTATTATAAAGTTATTTAAATATTAGTAATATTACCTTAAAAGGGTAGTAAGCTAAATAAAAGTCCTTAATAATCATTTTAACCTTTAATTATTTATAAAGATATTAAAGTTAAATAAGAAATAGGCTAAATAATATATATACCTAATACCTTATAATTTTATTATAAAATATTAGCTAAGTAAATAAAACCTTATTAATAGCTTATTAAGGCAACTAGATTATAAGGGAAATACTCTATATAATTTAAACTTATTAGTATTACTTAAAAAGAGATTAACTAAAATATAGGTAATTTAATTCTTATAAGAATTAAAAGATAAATTAGACTTAGAGTCTTTTAAAAAGGGAAATGCCTTAACTTATAAACAAACTAAGGCCTTAAAAAAGGAGGTATAAGAGAATAAGTCTTTTATTACCTATAATAGCTATAAGTATAATACTAAGGTATTAGAGAGTATAGCTCTTAGTGCAATTAAACTTAAGTTAATAATAAATTTATAAGCTTTTACCTAAGTATAAGTAAGCTAAATTTAAGAGAAGATAAGCTATAATCCCTTTATCTTAGTATCTATAGTTAAGAAGGCCTTGATTAAAGAGAAAATCTTTAAAGAAAACCCCTTAAAGCCCTTAGAAGAGGTAATATACTCCCTCTAGGAAAAGGACTCTAAGATATAATAAAGAATTAATAGGATAAAGCAAGAGATAATAGATAGAAGCCCTAGCAACTAATCTATAAATAAATATAGTCTCCTTTACTTTAAACATCAATTATTTATACTTAATAAAAAGGCTATAAAATAATAGTTATTATAGCTATACTATAATAATCTATTAATAAGCCACTTTAAATAAAATAAAACCCTAGAGATAATCTAGAGAAAGTTCTACTAATCTAGTATAGGTAAAGATATTTTAAAATAGGTTTAGACTTATATAATATACTAAAGAGCTAACTATAAAAGATACTACCCTTATAGTAAACTTAAGTCCTTATTAATACCCTCCTAACTATAAAAAGAAATATTAATAAACTTTATTATAAAATTATTACCCTTACTATAAAAGGGAATAAAGATAAATATAATATTTATAATTATAGATTACCTTACAAAATATACATATATAATCTTAATTTTTACTTAAATCAACATTATAAACCTAGTAAAGCTTTTTTATAATAAAATTAAACTTAAATTTAATTCCCTAAGTAGAATTATCTTTAATAAAGGATTAATCTTTATAAGTAAGTTTTAATTAGAGCTATATTATTAAATAAGAATAAAATAAAAGCTCTTAATAGCCTTTTACCCCTAAACTAATAGTTAAATAGAAAAAATAAATTAAATACTTAAATATTATTTAAGGTACTTTAATAATAAATAATAAAATAATTAGATAGCCTTACTAATAATTACTTAATTTACCTATAATAATATAAAGAACTTAACTATAGGATATAATGCTTTTTAAGCATTATATAGCTATTACCTAAAGTTTTACATTTATATTAAAGATAATATTATCTAAGGGAAAGTACTAAAGGTAAATACATAAGTATACTACCTTATAAAACTAAAAGAATAATTATAAAACTAATACTAAAAGGCACTAAATAAGCAATAGAAATACTATAATTAAAAATATTAACCCTTAACCTTTAAGAGAGGTAATTTAATTACTTTATCTATAAAGAATCTCTTTAAAAGAATATAAAAGAAAGCTAATCCTAAAATAAATAAAGCCTTTTTAAGTATTAAATATTATAGGAATATAAGTATATTAATTAATACTCCTAAATAAATATAATTATATTTATAATATATTTTATATAAGCTTATTAGAGTTATAAAAGAGGTATAAAACTAATAAAAACAAACTACTTTTAATACCTAACCTAAAAAATATTAACCTAAAATAAAAAATAAAATAAATTAAGAATAAAATAAAATATAAAGGAGAGATATACTATCTAGTTAAGTAGACTAATTAGCTTATAAAATATAATTAATAGCTACATAAAGACAAATTAATAAATATATAAAAAGTAATTTAAGACTACCTTAAATAATAAGTAAAGGCAATCTAAAAGTAGAAAAGACTATAAAAGGAAATCAATTTATAAAAATAACTATATAAGTATAATAATCACTATTAAATTAAATGCCCTAAAAGGGCTATAATAAAGGTATAACTAAATTATACCTAAAAAAAGCCTTACTTCTTTAAGGTTAAAATAAAACTTCTATAACCACAAGCTAGAATCCTACTATAACCCAAAGTTCTACTATAGCTAGGGCTACTGCTAGTTTAAGTAGGAATTTAGGGAGAAATGGCCCTAAAATTAAACCTAGACTTAAAGAACTTATTTACTTTAAAAGATTACTAAAAGAAAGTATATTCTAGCTTAATAATATAAAAATAGGCATTAAAAAGGATTACCTTATTAGTATTTCTATCTTAATATTAGCCTAAGTTAAAAAGCTTTTAGATTTTATTTATAATCTATTTCTTAGTTATTTTCTAAATACTATAGCTAGTATTATTATATAAGAGGTAAAGGTCCAAAATACAAATATACTCTTATAATTCCTTCTTCTATAAATAATAAGTTAGTAAGTCAAGTATATATATAAAAGAGATAATAAAAACCTATTAAATAAGTAATAATAGCTTAATAAACTTAAGCTTAATAATAAATTGCCTTAAAGTTAATAAAGGTAATATAAGCCTCCCAAGGAAAAAATAAATAAGTAGTAAAAATATAATAAAAATATATTTAAGGGATATCTATATAAATATACTTCTTAATATTAGTTAGATTATAAGCTTAGGATAAATAATTTTTAATAATAAGGAATATATCTAGTAATTAAAAGCCTATTTAATAAAATAAGTAATAAATCTCCTTAAAAAAGGCATAAAAAGGCTTAGTAATTATAATAAGAGCCTTTATCTATAAGTTAATAGACTTAACCTCCTTTTAGAAGGTTATATATAATAAATAAGTTAAGTAAGCTTATATATTATATAAGTTATAGGTATCCCTCTCTATAAGGGAAATAGGCCTAGATAATTAGTAAATAAGTAGTAATTATATACTAATAAATAATAAAAATATATAAATAATAATTAATATTAAAGGTTTAGTAGTATATATAGTAAATAATATTAAAAGTATAGTAAATATATTTAATAAAGATTATTATAATTAAAATATCCTTAAGCTTATTCTTAATACATTTAGCCTCCTTTTATAAAATACTTTAAGTATACCTTATATACTAAATAAAAGTATTACTAATGCTTATAGAGTAAATAAAAGGAATAAGTATATTAATATTTAAAAGATAAGAGAAAAAGTATAAAGTATAATAATATAAAGAGTAAAGGTTAATAATCCTAATAGTTAAAAAGGGATAAAGAAAGAAAAGAAAGGAAGCTATTATTATAGGAGAATAATTATTTAAATAATAAATAATTAAACAGTTAGAAGGTAAGTAATTTCTTAATTTTCTATTGCCTTATACTTAAGGGTAATAGTAATTTACTATTAACCTAATATACTAATATCCAATGCATTAGGACTAATCTTATTAAAGATAAGTAAGAACTTATAAGTCCTTTTTATAGGGACTTATTAATTATAAATTATAAGGCTATACTATTAAAATAAGTGATTATTATTAAGAATAGTAGACTTAAGGAGGAGAATAGTTATAACCTAGCCCCTTTAAGGGGATATAGTCTTAGTTAAGTAAGGGATTTATATATAACCACTCTCTATAAGAGTTTAGTATAGTTTCGGCTAGATTAAGAGGGGCAAGCTTTAGTCTTATATCTTGAGTTAATATACTATTCTACCTAGCTAATTGCTATTATCTCTATTGTAACCGTTTGGCTAGGTATAGCTATTATAAAGATATAAAGAAAATAATAATATAAAAGTAATAAATATATACTAAGTATATACTAAATATATATTAAAGTAAAGTAAGATAATAGAGACCTATAATAATAATAAATACTATAATAGGTAGATCCCTTAGTCTTATTTAATAGGGCTATAATATATAATTAACAAATATATATTTAACTAAGCTAAGCTTAAGGATTAAGCTTTAAGAAAGGGAGATAATTATAAGAAGATTAAAGGCTTAGTATATATATAATATACTAATAGGCAAAATACTATATACCCTATTACTATAGCTAAGTAAGCCTTAAGCATTATATAATTATAAGAGTAAAATACTTATATTTAAAATAATATAAGTTAAAGTTTAAGTAATAAAAGATATTTACCTTTTAGCTATTATTATTACCTTGACTAAGAACCCTTATATTATTATAAAAGAAATTTATTAAATTTATAATATTAATTTAAATAAAAATTAAAATTATATATATATATTTTATAAGATAATTTATAATTATAAATATTATATTTATATTTATTCCCTTTTATAATAAAAATAATAATCTTATAATAAAAATCTATTAATATTTTTTTTATAATTAAAAGAGTATTAATAAGAACTTAAATTTATTATAAAAATAATATCTTTTATAATTAACTTTTTAATATATTATATAAATTTAAATTTACTTTAAAATATTTTTATTTATATTAAATTAATAGAATTTTCTTTAAATAATCTTTAGAATTTTATTTTATTTAAAGTAATTTATTAATAAATTATTATAATATAATTATAATAATTATTATTTTATAGCCTTTTTATTAAATATAAATAATTAATATTTAAAATAAAAAAGATTATATTTATTTATAAATTAATTATTAAAGCTTTTATTTATTATTTTTTATTTTATTTTATTAATTCTTTATTATATTTTAAAGTTCTTTTTTTTAAAGAAAATATGTTATTTCTTTTAAAAACTTTAAAGAGTTTTTTTAAAGATCTTCGTTTTAATTAAAGCCTTTTTAACTATAAATATTAAAATAAATAAATTATAATCTATCTTCTTTTAAATCTAATTTACTTATATTTAAATAAAAGCTTATAGATTTACTATTAATTTAAATTTAATTATATTAAGAGCTATACTTTTTAATATTTTAGTATTATACTTATAGCTATTATAGGTAATAGAAGACTTATTCTCTTATACTTTCTTTTTTAAAGCCCTAGCCTACTTATAAATTAAGGTATTTTTTTTTTAAAAGATTTTAAGTTTAATTTATTTTCTAATTTTTATAAAAATTAAATTATTTATATTTTAATTAATCTTTTTTTAAGTAATATTAATAAGTTTAAATTATATAAAGTATTTCCCTTATAATTTAATTATTTTAATAGGCTATTAATAGGGTTTTATTTATTTAATTAGTATTTTATAATAAAATTATAAGGTATTAGGTATATATATTATTTAATTTACTTTTTATTTAATTTTAATATCTTTATAAATAATTAAAGATTAAAATAATTATTAAGAACTTTTATTTAGCTTATTATTTCTTTAAGGTAGTATTATTAATATTTAAATAACTTTATAATAATTATTAATTCTTAATTTAAAGTTTTATATTTAAATTTATAATTAATATATTTTTATAATTAAAAGATTATAAGGTAAAAATAGCTATTATTATTTAATTATAATAAGATTCTTATTATTATAAATAATAAAGTATTTATTTTAAGTTAAATAGATTTAATAGGGTTAAAGTAATATAATAAAAAAGCCTTTTAAAAAGCTTACTTTAAGAATATAAATATCTCTCTTTCTATATTATTTAATTCTACTTTATTAGGCTTTTTATTCTTTTAATTTCCTTTTAATAGATTTATTAATAGTTTTATTAATAGTAAGAAATTAAAGATAAATTACCTATAAAAGTTATAGAATCTTATAAAGACTTAGATCTTTTAGTAAGTTTTTAATTCCTTTTATTAAATAATTATTTTAATTATTTTTAGATTTATAGTAATTTCTTTTATAAAAAGAATAAATTTTAAAAATTTAATTAAAGATTAATAAAATATATATTTAAAGAATTTTATATAGATTTCTTAATCTTTTAAGAAAATAAGAATATTATTTAAATAAACTATATATATTATATTTATTAATTTACTAAGAGCTCTATAAATATAATCTTAAAAGATTATAAGTATATTAATTAATTTAAATAATATTATTAAATACTTAAAATATTTATAATATATTTAAAATACTATTTCTTATTTATTTTCTTTTTTTATATAAATATAATAATATATATTTTTAATATTAATTTTAAAAAAATATTTAGCTTTTTTAATTTAATTTATAATTTTTAAAATTAAAAATAAAGAATATTAATTTTTTTTATTATTACATTAAGCCCTTTATAATTAATATATAATTTAAAGGATTTATTAGATTTTAATATAAAGAAAATTAAAGCTTTTATAAAACTCTTTAAAGATTAAATTTAGCTTTTATTTAAGTTTTCCTTAAGATATTAATATAATTCTTAAAGCTCTTTTTATAATAAGGGATATATTAGGCTAAGTAAAAGGATTTTACTTTTAATTAAATTAATATTATAATTAATAATCTTATATAAAGAAAGTATTTTTAATTCTTTTTTTAAAAATATTTATTTTAAGTTAAGAATTTTAAAGGGAATAATAAAGTTAATTAAAGGCCCTTTAAAGGAAAGATCTTTTAGTATTTAATAAGGTTCCTTATATATTATTATATTATAGACTTTTATAATATTCTTAATTAATTTTTTAAATTTATAAGAGATAATTTTTTAAAAGCTTTTTTTATATAATTTAATAAATATATATTTAATTTTTAATATTTATTAAAATATTAAAATAAATTAAAATAAGTATTTTTAATAATATAAATTTACTTTTAAAATTTAAATTCATATTAATATTAATTATTATTTAAATTATCTTTTTAATTTATTTATATTAATCTTATATCTTTATAAGTAAATATTAAATATTATAAGTTTTTTTTTTCTAATCCCCTATTAAAATTAAATTAAGGATTTTATTAAAGGCTTTTTATAAAGTAAAGTTAATAATTAATAATCAATTATTAATTAATAATATTAATTTTATTTTTTATATTTAAAGTTATTTTAATAATAGTAAGCTTTTAAGGGATAAAAATAATAATTAAAGTAAATAAATATTATATAATCTTAAGTATAAATATAAGGGTATTAATAGAATTATTTACTTTTACTTTTTACTTTTTTTATTAATTAATTTAGGTTCTTTATACTTTTAATTCTTTATTATAATAATTTATAAAATATTCTTTATTTTTATAATTATAATATTATTATTATTTTTTATTTTTTTTATAAGATTTTTATTATTTTAAAGATTAATTTATATATCTTTTAAATAAAAATTAAAAGGTTTATTAAATTTCCTTTAATTCTTTTAATAATTTAATAAAATATTATTTTAATTACCCTTTTATTTCTTTTAAGATAATTAATTAGAATTTTAATAAGTTTTTCTTTTTTTATTATTATCTATATTTATATTTTAATATATTATAGCTTTAGAGATTAATTTTAATTAAATTATAAAAAGGTTAAAGAGAATTTAGATAATATAGTCTTATAGCTCTTTTAATAGCTTATTTAAGTAATCTTTTATTCTTTATAATTTTAAGTAATCTTTTAAATCTCTTTTTAAGGAATTAAAATAATTATAAAGATTAAGAGATAATTATTTTTCCTTTTATATTATATTATAATATATCTTAAATATTAAAATTTAAAGATTATTTTAGTTTTTAATAAGGGTTTTTAATTATTTTAGAAATTTATTTTAATTTTATTTAAAATTTATTTATTTCTCCTTAAAATATTAATAAAGAGAATTATTATATTTATTTCTTTTTAATTTAAATATAAGTAATAATATAAATAATATTTAATAATTTTAATAATCTTTAATAATTTATTTAATTAAGAAATAATTAATTTAATTCTTTATATAATATAATCTTAATACCCTTATAAAAACTTAAATAATTATATTTAATATAGCTTCTTTTTATTAAAATAGTAAATCCTAATATATATTCTTATATTCTTATATATAATATCTTTTTAATAATATATTCTTTATAACCTTAATTATTTATTTACTAAAAAATATATTAATAATACTTTTTATAAGTAATTACTACTTAGTTTATATATTAGCTTTTAATTAAAGTTTAATAAAAATAGATTACTTTATTATATAAATAATAAAATTAATATTATTAATCTTTTAATTATATAAAAGTTAAAATTTATTAAATATAAATTATAAGTATTTCTTAAATATAACCTTTATCTTAAGGATAAAAAATTTATTAAGAAAGAATATAATAACCTTATATAATTAATATAAAAGGGGTTTAAATTTAAGTATTTTAGTTTAAAAGATTAGAGCTTTTTGGTGGATATTTGCGATAGCTAATATGATAAGTGGATAAAAAAGATCTTAAGAGAAGTAATGATTGTTTGTAATTAAGGGAAGAAGAATAAGGGTTGAAATAGGCGATTATAGGTTAAAGGAATAAAGGGTAGGTTAGATAATAGTTATTTGAGTAATTAAAAGTGTATTTTATTATAATTATTTGGAATATAATTGGTGAGAAAATTATTATATATAAATTAAGTTTTTATATTTAAATACTTTTTTATTAATAAAATCTTAACTTTATTAATATAATATTTTTAAGATATACCTTTAATTATATATTTAAGATTTAAAAGTTAATTTTAATATTTTTAATTAATAATTAAAACCTTTAAAATAGCTATATTAATAGCTTTTATATAACTTTCTTATTTATTATTATTATTATCTTTACTTAAATAATTATTATACCTTTAATCTTATTTTTATTCTATTTTTCTTTATATCTAGCTAATTATTATAATAAAAATAGCATTTTATTTCCTTAATTTAATTATTTTTTACTATATTTATATTTAAAAAGCTTATATATTAACTTTATCTTAGCTTATTTTTTATTTATTTAAAAGGATTTTTATTTAAATTAAGATTAAATATTTATTTATAATTTTATTAAAATTAAGATTAAAGATTTCTCTTTTTTTCTTTTTCTTTAATTAAAAGGTTCTTTATATAAAAGATTATTTAAATTATTATCTTTAATAAATATTTATTTTACCTATAAACTCTCTTTATTTAAGTAAAAAGCTAAATTAATAATTATACTTATAATTATTAAATTATAAATCTTATCTTAAGTTATATTATTTAAAAAGCTATAATAAATAAAAGCTTTAAAATTATAATAATTATATTTAATTAAATAATTATAATAAAGATAATAATAATTAATTGGATAGAATAATATATTAACTTAAAATATAAAACTAAAGCTTATTCCTTTTAATCTAGCTAAAGCTATATTAAACTCTTATAAAGAATAATTATATATAAATCCCTTACTTAACTAAGACTATATCCCCTTAAAGAGGCCAGGTTATAAATACTATTCTTAATATTAATAAAAAGGTATAGTTAATAATATTTAACTATAAGGTCTTTAAAAATAAGTCTTATATAAAGATTAAAGATAATAAAGCTAATAAAATAAAAGGTTTTATTAAATATTAAAAGTAATAGTATAATAGCTATACTTAACTAAATAGTTATAATAAAGATAATAGTAATTAGCTAGGTAGAATAGTATATTAACTTAAGGTATAAGATTAAGCCTTACCCCTTTTAATTTAGCTAAAATTATATTAAACTTTTATAAAAAGTAATTATATATAAATTTTTTATTTAATTAAGATTATATTCCCTTAAAAGGATTAAATTATAATTATCTTTCTTTTTAAGTTTATTATTTCTAATAATAATTATTTATTTTAATAATATAGTTTTATAATTTATAATTAATAAGTCTTTATAAGAAAGATTTATAAGTTTTTATTTATTTTTAATAAAATTAATTTTAATATATTAAATATTAATATATTAAATTAATAATAAATTATTATTACCTTTAAAAATATAAAATAATAAAAAATTAAAAGATTATTTATCTTTTAATTATTTAATTATTTATTATTTAAATAATTATTTTTTTATAATAATAGTTTTTTTTATTTTTTTATTTATTTTTTATTTATTTTTTTTTTAATTATTAGGATTATTAATCTTTACTTTTTATATTATTATATTTTATACTTTTTCTTTTATTTTTTAAATATTAATATATTTATTTTTTTTATTTATTTTATAGGTATTAATAATACTTTTATTTAATATATAAAATATATTTAAAGTATTTTATAAAAAAAAGCTAAATATATTAAAAATAAATTTAAAAATATTTTAATTATAATAATCTTTATTAAATATATTTATTATATTTTTAATATTATTTATTATATATATTATTAAACTTTTAATATTAAATATTATTTATATATTTTTATTATTTATTAATATATAATTATTATATATTTATTAATTATTTAAGCTTATTTTCTTTATAAAGGGAAATATTTATAATTTATATAATATATAAGTTTATTTAATTTATTTATTATATATAATCTTTTAAAAGAAGATTAAGTTTATTAATTTATAAATAAAAGCTCTTATTATAATTATTAAGTCTTTTTATATCTTTTTTAAAGGGATTTATTATTTATTTTATTAAATAAGCTTTTAATTATTAAATATATTTTTTATTATTAAAAATTATTTATTTTAAGCCTATAGTTTAATTAATATTAAGAAATATATTTATATAAATATTTTTTAAATATATTTTTATTATATTTTTATTATTTATTTATTTCTTTTTTAAAAGGCTTATATTATCTTTATTAATTTTAAAGTAATTTATTATTAAATTTAAGCTTATTAAATTATTATTATTTATTTAATAGGTTTTTATTATCTTTTATATATATATATTTAATTTATTAATTTATTATTTATAAAAAGAAAATTATAAAAATATATTTATATTTTAAATTTTTATTTTTTATATAATAATATTAATTATAATATTTAAAAGATTATTAAAAAATAAATTATAAATAAAATTTAAAAGCTTTTTAATTTAAGTTAATATTAAAATAAAAATATTAATAAAATAATTTTTTTTAATATTTATTTTTATATTATTAAATTAAAATATACTTTTTTTAATAATCTTTTAAAGTAAATAAGTTTTTTAAGTTTAGGTTTAATTTTAGGATTACTTTTTTTAGACTTTTATTTAAATTAATAATAGCTTTAATTATAATAAAACTTTAAGCTATAATAGGATTTTAACTTATAATTATAAAAGTTTTATTTTAATTTTAAAAAAATAAGGCTTCTTTTAAATATAATTTAATTATATTTTTATTATAATTTCTTTTAAAGTATTTAATTTAATAATAATTATTATATTTATATAACTTACTAATTATATTCCAAATAATTATAATAAAATATGCTTTTAATTACTTAAATAGCTACTATTTAACCTACCCTTTATTCCCTTAACTTATAGTATATTATTACTTATTTTTACCCTTCTTTCTTTAATTAATATTATAAATAAATACTAACTCTTTTAAAATCTTTTCTATTTAAATATTATATTAATTATTATAAATATCTATTATAAAGCTTTACTTTATTAAATTAAGATCCTTAAATTAAAACCTATTATACTTTTTTATTATTAATTTAAAGTAATTATATTCTTTTTTAATAAAGTCTTTATTATTATTAAGATTATTTTTCTATAATATTTAAATTTTATAATTAATAAGCTTTATTTTCTTTATAATATTAAGTTTAAAGGCTTTAATTTTATTTAAAATATATTAAAATAGTTTATTATACTTAAATTTTAATTAATAATAAGTATATAAATTAAATAATAATTATTTATAAAGATTATTATTAGTATATCTTTTAATAGATAAAGTAATTAAAATTATAAAGAATATATTATTAAAAAAATATTATATATAAAAATATAAGAATATATATTAAAATTTATTATTTTAATAAAAAGAAGTTATTTTAAATATAATTATTTAAGTTTTTATAAAGATATTAAGATTATATTATATAAAGAATTAAATTAATTATTTTTTAATTAAGTAAATTATTAAAGATTATTAAAGTTATTAAATATTATTTATATTACTATTTATATAGCCTAGCTTTTAAAAGAAATTCTAATTAAGTACCTCTACTATTTATATTTAAACTAGAAATAAATTATATTTATATAGCTATTTTTATAAATTAATTTTCTTTTATAATTATTTTTATTTTTAAATTATTTTTATTTATTATTTAAAATAATTTTAAATTACTTTTTAAATAATTATTAATTATATTTTATAAATTAATTAATTTATTTAATTAAATATTATTTTTTTTTAATATTTTATTTTATTTTTAATTTATTTTATTTTTTATTTTAAATTAATATTTTTTAAATTAAATATTAAAAGTAATATATTTTTATTAATTTTATATTTTTTTTATAATTTTAATAAATTTATATAAAATATATTATAAATATAATTATATTTATTTAAAAGTATTAATTAATATATTTATATTTTTATAATATTTAATATTTAAAAAAGCTTTATTTATTTTAAAATAATTTTCTTTTATATTTTTTTAAAAAAAGATTTTTTATAAATAAAATAATTAAATTTTTTTTTTAAAAATTAAAAATTAATACTTTTTAATTATAATATTTTTATTATTTATTTAATATCGTTTAATATTAATTTTATAATTATTTTTTAATTTTATAAGATAATATATTTATATATTTACCTTTAATATTTTCTTTTAAATATTATTATTTTTAATATAAATATAAGATTTTAAATAATAATTATATAATCTTTAAAAGATATTATATTTTATAATTAAGTTCTTTATATTATTATAAGTAAATTAAATAATTATTAATAAAATTATTTAATTATTTAATTATTTATTATTAAAATATTTTAAATAATATTTAAATATTTAATTTATTTTTTTTATTTAATTATTAATTTAAAAGTAAAAGGCTATTAAAAGCTTATATTTAATTTTTATTTAATAATATAATTTTAATTAAAATTTATTTATAATAATTAATTTTTTATTAAAAATAATTTTATTTAAAAAATTAAAATTAAATTTAATTTTATTATAAAAAAGCTTTATTAAATTTATAATATTAATTTAAATAAAAATTAATATTATATATATATATCTTATAAAATAATTTATAATTATAAATATTATATTTATTTTTATTTTCTTTTATAATAAAAGTAATAATCTTATAATAAAGTTTATTAATATTTTTTTTTATAATTAGAAAAATATTAATAAAGATTTAAATTTATTATAAAAATAATATCTTTTATAATTAATTCTTTAATATATTATATAAATTTAAATTTATTTTAAAATATTTTTATTTATATTAAATTAATAAAACCTTTTTTAAATTATTTTTAGAATTTTATTTTATTTAAAATAATTTATTAATAAATTATTATAATATAATTATATTAATTATTATTTTATAATTTTTTTATTAAATATAAATAATTAATATTTAAAATAAAAGAAATTATATTTATTTATAAATTAATTATTAAAGCTTTTATTTATTATTTATTATTTTATTTTATTAATTTTTTATTATATTTTAAGGTTCTTTCTTTAAAGAAAGTATATTATTTTTTTTAAAAGCTTTAAGAGGTTTTTTTTAAAGATTTTCTTTTTAATTAAAATCTTTTTAATTATAAATATTAAAATAAATAAATTATAATTTTTTTTTTAAATTTAATTTATTTATATTTAAATAGAAGCTTATAAATTTATTATTAATTTAAATTTAATTATATTAAAAGTTATATTTTTTAATATTTTAATATTATATTTATAATTATTATAAATAATAAAAAACTTATTTTTTTATATTTTCTTTTTTAAAGTTTTAATTTATTTATAAATTAAAGTATTTTTTTTAAAAGATTTTAAATTTAATTTATTTTTTAATTTTTATAAAAATTAAATTATTTATATTTTAATTAAATTTTTTTTAAATAATATTAATAAATTTAAATTATATAAAGTATTCTTTTTATAATTTAATTATTTTAATAAATTATTAATAAGATTTTATTTATTTAATTAATATTTTATAATAAAATTATAAAATATTAAATATATATATTATTTAATTTATTTTTTTATTTAATTTTAATATTTTTATAAATAATTAAAAATTAAAATAATTATTAAGGATTTATATTTAATTTTTTTTTTAAAATAATATTATTAATATTTAAGTAACTTTATAATAATTATTAATTTTTAATTTAAGGTTTTATATTTAAATTTATAATTAATATATTTTTATAATTAAAAGGCTTATAAAATAAAAATAATTATTATTATTTAATTATAATAAGATTTTTATTATTATAAATAATAAAGTATTTATTTTAAATTAAATAAATTTAATAAGATTAAAATAATATAATAAAAAGGCCTTTTAAAAAGCTTACTTTAAGAATATAAATATTTTTTTTTTATATTATTTTATTTTATTTTATTAAACTTTTTATTTTTTTAGTTTTTTTTTAATAAATTTATTAATAGCTTTATTAATATTAAAAAATTAAAAATAAATTATTTATAAAAGTTATAAAATTTTATTAAAATTTAAATTTTTTAATAGATTTTTAGCTTTTTTTATTAAATAATTATTTTAATCTTTTTTAAATTTATAATAATTTCTTTTATAAAGAAAATAAATTTTAAAAGCTTAATTCAAAGTTATTAAAATATATATTTAAAGAGTTTTATATAAAATTTAATATCTTTAAATACTTAAATATAATTTAAAAGTATTTTATATAAATTTCTTAATCTTTTAAAAAAAATAAAAATATTATTTAAATAAGTTATATATATTATATATATTAATTTATTAAAAGCTTTATAAATATAATCTTAAAAGATTATAAATATATTAATTAATTTAAATAATATTAATAAATACTTAAAATATTTATAATATATTAAAAATATTATCTATTATTTTTTTTTATATAAATATAATAATATATATTTTTAATATTAATTTTAAAATAATATGTAACTTTTTTAATTTAATTTATAATTTTTAAAATTAAAAGTAAAAAAATTAATTTTTCTTTATAATTATATTAAGTTTTTTATAATTAATATATAATTTAAAGAATTTATTAAATTTTAATATAAAAAAATTAAAGCTTTTTTTATAATAAAGAATATATTAAGTTAAATAAAAATATTTTATTTTTAATTAAATTAATATTATAATTAATAATTTTATATAAAAGAAAGTGTTTTTAATTCTTTTTTAAAAATATTTATTTTAAATGAAGAATTTTAAAGGAAATTATAAGATTAATTAAAGGCCCTTTAAAGAGAGGATCTTTTAATATTTAATAGAATTCCTTATATATTATTATATTATAAACTTTTATAGTATTTTTAGCTAGCTTTTTAAATTTATAAAAAATAACTTTTTAAAAGCTTTTTTATATAATTTAATAAATTTATTTTTAATTTTTAATATTTATTAAAATATTAAGATAAATTAAAATAAATATTTTTAATAAAATAGATTTATTTTTAGGGTTTAAATTTTTATTAATATTAATTATATTTTAAATTATTTTTTTAATTTATTTATATTAATTTTATATTTTTATAAATAAGGATTAAATATTATAAGTTTTTATTTTTTAATTTTTTATTAAAATTAAATTAAAGACTTTATTAAGAGCCTTTTTTAAAGTAAGATTAATAATTAATTATTAATTAATAATATTAATTTTACTTTTTATATTTAAAATTATTTTAATAATAATAGACTTTTAAAAGATAAAAATAATAATTAAAATAAATAAATATTATATAATTTTATATATAAGTATAAAAGTATTAATAAGATTATTTACTTTTATTTTTTAATTTTTTTTTAATTAATTTAAATTTTTTAAATTTCTTTCTTTTTATTATAATAATTTATAAAATATTTTTTATTTTTATAATTATAATATTATTATTATTTTTTATTTTTTTTTATAAAATTTTTATTATTTTAAATATTAATTTATATATCTTTTAGATAAAAATTAAAGGATTTATTAAATCTTTTTTATTTTTTTTAATAATTTAATAAAATATTATTTTAATTATTATTTTATTTTTTTAAGGTAATTAATTAAAGCCTTAATAAGTTTTTCTTTTTTTATTATTATTTATATTTATAATTATTAAGCTTATAAATCTTATTTTAAGTTATATTATTTAGAAAGTTATAATAAAAGCTTTAAAATTATAATAATTATATTTAATTAAATAATTATAATAAAGATAATAATAATTAATTAAATAGAATAATATATTAATTTAAGGTATAAGATTAAAGTTTTTTTTTTTAATTTAATTAAAATTATATTAAATTTTTATAAAGAGTAATTATATATAAATCCTTTATTTAACTAAGATTATATTCTTTTAAAGAGGCTAGATTATAAATAGCTTTAATAAATTATTTAAGAATTAAATAATAATTTTATAAACTTTATATAGTAAGGGTTCTTTATAGTATTAAATAGTAATAATACTTAGCTTTAAGACCTATTAAATATAGTGATTATAGTTAATATAGCTAATTGAAATTCTTATAGTAGATTAATAGATAGTAATAGGTTAATAGATTATCTAGAATTATAAATAAAAGTTTTTATATATTTTATTAGAAAAGGAAATTAATAGATATTTTATAATATATTACTTTAATATTAACTTTCCCTAGTAAAAAAAGGTAATTTTTATTAAAATAAGATTAATATATATTATAAAAAATATAAGAATAAAAATATATTTATATTTTATATTATATTATATATAGGGTTATAATTTTAAATAGTAATTTTTAGTAATTAGTAATACTAATTTAATACTACTAACTAAGTACTAACTAATTACTAATAGTAATATATAAAAAGATTATATTTAATTAATAAAAGATATTATATTTAATTAATAAAAGATATTATATTTAATTAATAAAAGATATTATATTTAATTAATAATAAATTTAATATTTAAATTATAATAAAGTTAAAATTAATTTATAATAAAGCTAAAATTAGATTTATAATAAACTTAATATTTAATTTATAATATAATTTATATTAAATATTTAAAGACTTAAAAGTCCCTTTTAAATATTTATTTTTAAATTATATTATATTATATTTTTTTATTTATTAAAATAAATTCTAATAATAATTTTAATCTTAATATAGATTTTTCTAAAATTAAAACTAATGCCTTTTTATTAAAATAGGAAATAATTCCTATTTAAAAGAAAATAGTTTAATTTATAATTTAAATATAATATCTTTTAATTATAATAAAAATATAGATTTAAGTTTTAAAATTTATATTTTTTAAAGTAATTTATTTAATAAGATTATTTTACCTTATAAAAATAGAAAAAAAGAAGAATAAGAGATTAAATATATAATATAAATTTGTTTTAATTTTTTATTATTATTATTTTTTTTCTAATATTAATTATAATAAATAGGTATTATTATTTTAAAATTAAAAAAGCTAAAGGATTTTAATATTTTAATTTTATTAGATATTATAAGTTAAAATATTTAGTTATTATATATAATAAAAAAACTAAATTAATTAAAAAAAATATTTATATTTTAAAAAAGTTTATTTAATATTAATTAATATTAATATTATATTAGAAAATAAGCTTATAAAGCTAATTAATTTTTTTATAATTTTTATAAATAAAAAAATATAAATTAATAATAATTTTTTAAAAAAAGAAATTTATAAAAAGATATTACTTTTTTTAATAGAATATAATTTATTTTTTAATATTTTTAATTCTTTTAATTTTTAATATTTATTATTTTATTATAATTAAGTAAATTATTTATTTAAATATTATTAAAAAATATTAACTTTTTTTTAAAAATAGCCTTATTATAAATAAATAAAAGATTAAAGCCTTAGTCTTTTCAAGGCATAGGATAAATCTAAACGCCCTTATAGTAATATCTAAGATAAATATAAGTCTACCTTATATCCCTAGGTATCTTATTAGTTAGCTATATAATGTAAGGATAAGCTAGATACTCACTACCTTCCCCTCCTAACCTAATATAAGGCTAAAGGTCTTTACAGTTAGCCAATTTAAATATATTTTCTCCCTTAAATTAATTAAGAAATTATAAAAAGATATATCTATAGCTACTAATATAAGCATTATATCCTAATATAATATTAATACTATTTTATTAAAAAACTAATAGTCTTTAAAATCAATTATCCTATTAGTTAAGGCCTTATAGCTACTTTAATTATTATAGGAAACATTCTAATTATCCTTATTGCCAGTAGCTTAAAAGAAACCTTATATTTACATTATATAGGCTATAAATATAACTATATTTTTTTTAGAGCTTCTTAAGATAGCTTATAATTAAAACTACTTAAATTTAAATAAAAAAATTAAATTAAAGGTAATTTTTAAACTAATAATAATAACCTTAAAGAAAGAATATTTAAAAGAACCTTAAAAAATTAAAAAAATATTAATATATTATAAGAGTCTTTAAGTAAAATATTATTAATTTCTATAGATAATAAATAGATTAGAAGTAAAATATAATATCTAAATTAGTATTATTAAAGTAAGTAATAAGTAATAAAAGGCATATAATAAATGATTTAGTAATAAAGGCACTTAGCTTTATAATTATAGATTCCTTTAATTAGACTTATATAACTTTATATTTAAAGGTAATAAACTTATAGGGATATTAATTATTAAAGCTACTAATTTTAAAGAATTAAAGGCTATTAATCTAACTAAAGAATCCTATATTAATCTTACTAATAATTAATAATAATATTAAATATCTCTCTTCCTATAAAACTTATAATTAGACTTCTTAAAGAGAAATATTTATTATAATAATTTCTATACCTTTAATAATATAATAAAAAAAGGATTTTTATTATCCTTAATAAATATAATACTTTTACTATAAAAATACTAGATTAAATAACTATAATCTTAAGCTAATTTTATTAAGAAGTTAATAATAATATTTATTAAATATATTAATAGGAAAATTAACTTAAAGTAAGAAATTAAAGCTAAGAATATTAAAAGGGTAATTTGGGATATTAGGTAGTATTTTTGTTTTTTTATTAGTTAAATAGATATCTTTTTAGATAAAATAATAAAATTATTTTAAGTATTAATTTGGAATAATATTAGCAATGAGATTAAGATTAAAAAATATAGCTTTTAAGGATATTAGGGGAAGAAATTGAGGTTATTAAGTAATTGTTATTATAAGCTGTGAGTTTAGTTGGCTGGGTTTTGAAGGTAGGGGTAGTTAAGCTATATAATAGGTATAGGGTAAGTATATAAGGGCACTATAAATAGTAAATATTAGAGCTTAAAAAAAAATAAGCTTTATTTTTTAGAGGATAAATAATAATTTAATTATATAATTAAATCTATTATTATATTAAATAATTTAAGATTAAAAAATTATATTTATTATTTTTATTATATAATTATATTATATATAATTTTTATTTATTTATTTTTTATATTTTAAAGGTTAAAATCTATTAAATTAATATATATTCTAGTCCTACTCTTATTAACTTAAAGCTTAGATTTTTAGAGTTATATACTATTAAATACTTACTAATACCTTGAGCTTATAGGCTACTAGATAGCTATTATTATCACTATAAATTTTATCCCTTAATTAATAGCTTTTAGCTTATAGTAAAATAATAATACTAAGCTTTTAATATTATAATAATTAAAAATATAATTAAATTACTATTAAATAATATATTTATAATTAATTACTAATATATTAGCTTTACCTTTACCCTTAGGTGGTATTTTGGACTCCTTATTATTTATTTCTTCCTTAAATTTCTTTTATATCTCCTTTATAATATAATCTTAAAGCTACTTAATTATATAACTTTTAATAGTCTTATTTACTTTATTTAGTATATCCTTTAAGTCTAAATTATCTTCTTTTATTAATATTTTATTGCTTTTAGAAAAATTCTAAAGCCTTATTATAGTATATATGATTTTTAGTTGATCTTTAAATAGATATTTAAATGGGTTTTCCTTTAGAATTTTAAACTTCCTTTTAATTTAATTAAAGGTTTTTTTAATAGTAATTTAAATGCGAGTATAATGTAGATTGTATAATTCCTTTTTATTTTTTAATAGTTTTTAAAATTGCTTTTAATCTTTAAGATAATATTGAATATTTAAATATAGGATGAGAAGACCTTACTATAGATTAAATCTAGTATTACTAAGGTAAAACTTGCCCTTAGGAACCTTAAAGCTTTTACTATAGGCAATTTGTATTAAGGAGGTATTATAAATATGCCCTTTATCCTTAGCTAGGATATATAAAAATGTCTTATCTAATTGTATAGTAGTAAGTATATTCTAGGTAATTTGGTTCTTTTAATTTTGGTATATTGTTTGGTATACTAAAGGTATATGTGCTGTAATATATGTTCTATTAATAGTGCTAATATAGCTAGTAAAGTACTATAACCTTTATTTTTCTAGAACCTTTTAGTAGAGGAAGTTTTTATTAGGCTACCTAATGAAGGTATTATATAGCTTTACTATTTTAAAGAGAATATAATAAAAAGTCTATAATATAAAATTGTAAGTAACCCTAAAGGTAAGTGCTACTATTTATTAAGTTGCCCCCTATATATATATATATAAGAATATTATTATTTTTTACTTTAGTAATTAATTTTGGTTTCCCTTTAGTTAAGTATTATAATAAAGTTATTTATATAATTAATAAAATACTATCTTATTAATATAAAATAAGTACTTAAACTCTATATTTAATCTACTTAAAAGTTACTTTATAAATACTTATATTATCTTTGGCTTCTTTTTGTAAATATGCTCTTGTAAGGGTAAATTTAATAGTAATATTAGTAATATTATTGATATAATAATTACTCGATTTAGTAATATTTTTCCTAGTTAATTGAAAAGCTTAGCTTAAACCTTAGAATATTTAGGTATATATCCTAAAATCCCCTATAAAATCTATAATAGGGCTAATAGAGGGCCAAATATAACTAGATTTATCCTATATATTAATTTTACTATAGTAAGCCTATACCTTAAGAGTTAAGAAATAGTTAATTACTGTTAAGATACTATAATAGATATGGAAAATTAAAAAAGAGTATAAAGTAATATTTATATAACTTAGTATCTTAAAGTCTGATTAAAAACTATTGCTTTTTTAGGTCTAGTAGATAGTTTTATTTATTTTGTGTCCCTATATCTTATTAGAATATAGACCTATGCCTTGAAAAGACTAGGGCCTAAAGATATTTTAAATAATATATTTAATTTTAACTTATTATAATTTAATAAGTAATTAAAAAATTATATATTAAATTATAAAAAAGTTTTCTTAACTTTTAATAATTAAAAATCCTATTTAAATATTATTATTATTTTTATTAATAATAATTATTCCTTGCTAGGAAAAGTTAATATTAAAGTAGTATATTATAAAACATCTATTAATTTTCTCTTTTAATAAAATATATAAAAACTTTTATTTATAATCTTAAATAACCTATTTATTACTATCTACTAATTTAAATTTTAATTAACTATATTAATTATAATTATTATATTTAATAAGTCTTAAAGCTAAATATTATTACTATTTAATACTATAAAAAACCCCTATTATGTAAAGTTTATAAAGTTATTATTTAATTCTTAGATAATTTATTAAAGCTATTATTTTTAATATATAATAAAATCTTTTATTTTATTAATTTTATTATTTTTAATCTTTATATAAAATTTATATAACCCAGCCCCTCTAAGGGGACATAGTCTTAGTTAAGTAAGGGATTTACATGCAACCGCTCTTTATAAGAGTTCGGCATGGTTTCGGTTAGATTAAAAAGGGTAAGCTTTAATCTTATACCTTAAGTTAATATACTATTCTGCCCAGCTAATTATTATTATCTTTATTATAACTATTTAATTAGGTATAGCTATTATAATTTTAAAGCTTTTACTATAATTTCCTAAATAGTATAGCTTAAGGTAAGGTTTATAGCTTAATAACTATAAGTATAATTACTAGACTAGCTTTTTACTTAAGCAAAGAGAGTTTATAGGTAAAATAAATACTTATTAAGAATAATAATTTAAATAATCCTTTATATAAAGAACCTCTTAATTAGAAAAAAAGGAAGAAGAGAGAGATCCTTAACTTTAACCCTAATAAAACTATAGGTAAGTACTTAACCTTAACTTAAACAAAAACCCCCCTAAATTAATAAGGAGTAAGCTAAGATAGAGTCAATGTGTAGGCTCTTTAAATATAAATATAATAGGAAATAATTAAGTTAAGGGAGTAAAATATTACTTTTATTATAATAATTAATTAAATATAAAGGAAAGTAGGATAGAAATAAGATTAAAGGTATAGTAATTACTTAAGTAAAGATAATAATAATAGTAAATAAAGAAACTATATAAAAGCTATTAATATAGTTATCTTAAAGATTTTAATTATTAGTTAAAAATACTAGGATTAGCTTTTAAATCTTAAATATATAATTAAAAGTAAACCTTAAAAATATTATACTAATAAAGCTAAGATCCTATTAATAAAAAACTACTTAAATATAAAAGTTTAATTTATATATAATAATTTCCTTTATTAATATTTTAAAAAGAAATAAGTGAATTTTAAGTAAAATTGGGGTGAATTCTTAGAATAGTTAAAAACCCTTATTAAGAACTAAAGCAATCTTTAAGCTTTAATATTTAAGGTATACTATAATATAATATAAAAGGAGGGATAATTACCCTTTAATTTTTATAATTACCTTAATTTCCTAGAGAGAGACTTAAAAGATTACTTAAAATTATAAAAAATAAAGGATTACCTAAATAAGTTAATAAAAGAGCTATAAGATTATATTATTTAAATCCTTTTTAAACTTCTTATAATTTAATTAAAATTAGTTTTTAAGGCTATAATATACTAGAATATAAATATAGGCAATAATAAAAAGAGAAAAACTTATTAAGGCTTTAATTAATTACCTTAAAAGAGATAAAAGGATAATCTAAATAATACTCTATTAAACTATTAAAGGAACTAAAGGAGATTTAATAAATCCTTTAATTTTTATTTAAAAGGTATATAAATTAACCCCCAAAATAATAAAAATCCTATAAAAAAAGATAAAAAATAATAATAATATTATAATTATAAAAATAAGGAATATTTTATAAGCTATTATAATAAAAAGCTAAAAGTCTAAAGAACCTAAATTAACTAATAGGGAAAAAGTAGGAGGTAAAAGTAAATAATCTTATTAATACCTTTATACTTATACTTAAGATTATATAGTATCTATCTATCTTAATTACTATTTTTACCCCTTAAAAGCCTATTATTATTAAAATAACCTTAAATATAGAAAGTAAAACTAATATTATTAGTTAATAATTAGCTATTAATCTTACTTTAAGAAAGGCCTTTAATAAAGTCCTTAATCTAATTCTAGTAAAAGATTAAAAAGTAAAAGCTTATAATGCTTAATACTTGCTTATTAAGATATAGGATTAATGTAAATAGGTTAAGAAAATAATTTAAATAATAATTAGTATTAATAGGGATTTAAACCCTAAAAGCAAACCCATACTACTAGGAATACCTACCTTAATTTATCTTAATATCCTAATAAATATTAAGAATTAGATATAAGTCTATTAAATTATATAAAAAAGCTTTTAAAAAGTTGCCCCTTATAAATTTAAGAAGCTAGCTAAGAATACTATAAAAGTCTATAGTATAATAGTATATAAAGAACCCTATTAAATACTAAAAGATCTCCCCTCTAAAGGGCCTTTAAGTAATTTTACTATCCCCTTCAAAATTCTTAATTTAAAATAAATATTCTTAGAAAAAGAATTAAAAATACTTCCCTTATATAAAATTACTAATTATAATATTAACTTAATTAAGAATAAAATCTCTTTATTTAACTCAATATATCCCCTATTATAAAAGGAGCTCTAAGAATTATACTAATACCTCAAGGAAAACTTAAATAAAAGCTAAATTTAATCCTTAAAAAGCTCTATAAAAGCTCTAATCCTCTTTATACTAAAATCTAATAGATTCCTTAGGTTATATATTAACTATAGGGGACTTAATATAATAATAAAAAAGAATTAATACCCTTTACCCTTAATTTTAAAAATTATAAATTAAATTAAAGGAGCTAAATATTTCTCCAAAATTAATATTAAAAATATATATTATTATATTTATATAAAGAAAGAAAATAAATAAAAAAGTATTTTAAATATATTATAAGTATTTTAAGTACCTAATAATACCATTTAAATTAACTAATATGCCTATAACCTTCCAAGACTATATCCATAAAGCTCTTAGCAAACTAGTAGATATAGTATATATAACTTACCTAAATAATATTCTTATTTTCTTAAAAGACCAAGAAACCTATATAAAATACCTTTAAGCTATACTTAAATACTTAAGGGATACTAAACTCTATATAAAACTTTCTAAGTATATATTCTATTAACCTTTAATTAAATTTCTAGAATTTATTCTCTCTGCAAAAGGGATTACTATAGACTTAAGAAGGGTTAAGATAGTCATTTAATAAAAGGAGTTAAAAACCTACCAAGAGATCTAGGTCTTTATAAAGTTCTATAACTTCTATAAGCAATTTATCTTTAACTTCTTAATATTAATAAAGCTATTAATAAATCTATTAAAAGGAAGTCAAAAGGGTAAAAAGCCTAGTAAAATGAAATTAAATAATATAGAAAGAAGGGTATTTATATTTCTAAAGCAAGCTTTTTAAAAGGCCCTTTTACTATACTACTTTAACCCTACTAAATTCATTTAGCTTAAAATAAATATCTTATTATTTATAATAGTAGGAATCTTATTATAATTAGATAATAATAATTGTTTTTACCCTATAGCCTTCTAGTTATAAAAATACATTAACTATAAGTTTAAGTATAAGACCTTAAATTAAAAATTAATAGCTATTATAAAATTATTTAAATACTAATAATATTATCTTAAAGGGGCAATAAGCTAAATAAAAGTCCTTAATAATTATTTTAATCTTTAATTATTTATAAAAATACTAAAATTAAATAAAAGGTAAGCTAAATAATATATATACTTAATGCCTTATAATTTTATTATAAAATATTAGCTAAGTAAACAAAACCCTACTAATAGCTTATTAAAGCAATTAAATTATAAGGGAAATACTCTATATAATCTAGATCTATTAGCATTATTTAAAAAAAAATTAATTAAAATACAAGTAATTTAATTTTTATAAGAATTAAAAGATAAGTTAGATTTAAGGTCTTTTAGAAAGGGAAATGCCTTGACTTATAAATAGGCTAGGGCCTTAAAAAAGAAAGTATAAAAGAATAAGTCTCCTACTACCTATAATAGCTATAAGTATAATACTAAGGTATTAAAGAGTATAGCTCCTAATATAATTAAATCTAAATTAATAATAAATTTATAAGCTTTTATTTAAGTATAAATAAGCTAGGTTTAAGAGAAGATAGGCTATAACCCCTTTATCTTAGTATCTATAGTTAAGAAGGCCTTAATTAAAAAGGAGATCTTTAAAGAAAACCCCTTAAAGCTTCTAAAAGAGATAATATACTCTCTCTAGGAAAAGGACCCTAAGATATAGTGAAGGATTAATAGGATAAAGTAAAAGATAATAAATAGAAGCCTTAGTAATTAATCTATAAATAAATATAGTCTCCTTTACTTTAAATATTAATTATTTATGCCTAATAAAGAAGCTATAAAATAGTAGCTATTATAGCTATATTATAATGATCTATTAATAAGCTACTTTAAATAAAATAAAACTTTAGAGATAATCCAGAGAAAATTCTATTAGTTTAGTATAGGTAAAGATGTTTTAGAATGGGTTTAGACCTATATAGTATATTAAGGAGCTAATTATAAGAGATACTATTCCTATAGTAAACTTAAGTCCTTATTAATACTCTCTTAACTATAGAAAAAAATATTAATAGATTTTATTATAAAATTATTATTCTTATTATAAAAGGGAATAGAGATAAATATAATACTTATAATTATAGATTATCTTATAAAATATATATATATAATCTTAACCTTTACCTAAATTAATATTATAAATCTAATAAAGCTCTTTTATAATAAAATTAAACTTAAATTTAATTCCCTAAGTAAAATTATCTCTAATAGAGGACTAATTTTTATAAATAAGTTTTAATTAAAGTTATATTATTAAATAAGAATAAAATAAAAGCTTTTAATAATCTTTTACCTTTAAACTAATAGCTAAATAAAAAGAATAAATTAAATATTTAAATATTACTTAAAGTACTTTAGCAATAAGCAATAAAATAATTAAGCAGCCCTATTAATAATTGCTTAATTTATTTATAATAATATAAAGAACTTAACTATAGGATATAATGCCTTTTAGGCATTATATAGCTATTATTTAAAGTTTTATATTTATATTAAAGATAATATTATTTAAGGGGAGGTATTAAAGGTAGATATATAAGTATATTATCTTATAAAATTAAAAGAATAATTATAAAACTAATACCAAAAGGTACTAAATAAATAATAGAAATATTATAATTAAAAGTATTAACCTTTAACCTTTAAAAGAGATAATTTAATTACTTTATTTATAAAGAACCTCTTCCTAAAGGGATATAAAAAAAAGCTAGCCCTAAAATAAATAAGGCCCTTTTAAGTATTAGATATTATAAAAACATAAGTATATTAATTAGTACTCTTAGATAAATATAGTTATATTTATAATATATTTTATATAAACTTACTAGAGCTATAGAAGAGGTGCAAAACTAGCAAAAATAAACTACTCCTAATACTTAACCTAAAAAATATTAATCTAAAATAAAAGATAAAATAAATTAAAAATAAAATAAAATATAAAGAAGAGATATACTATTTAGTTAAGTAAACTAGTTAGCTTATAGAATATAATTAATAGCTATATAAAGATAAATTAATAAATATATAAAGAGCAATTTAAAACTACCTTAAATAATAAATAAAAGTAATTTAAAAGTAGGAAAGATTATAAAAGGAAGTTAATTTATAAAAATAACTATATAAGTATAATAATTATTACTAAACTAAATGCCTTAAAAGGGCTATAATAAAGGTATAATTAAATTATATCTAAAAGAAGCCTTACTTCTTTAAGATTAAAATAGAGCTTTTGCAATTATAAGCTAGAATCCCATTATAACTTAAAGTTCTATTATAGCTAAGGCTACTATTAATTTAAGTAGGAGTCTAGAGAGGAGTAATCCTAGAATTAGACTTAGACTTAGAGGACTTATTTACCTTAAGAGATTATTAAAAGAAAGTATATTTTAGCTTAATAATATAAAGATAGGTATTAAGAAAGATTATTTTATTAATATTTTTACTTTAATATTAGCTTAAATTGAAAAGCTTTTAGATTTTATTTATAATTTATTTCTTAGCTACCTCCTAGGTACTATAGTTAGTATTGTTATATAAGAGGTAGAGATTTAAAATATAAGTATACTTTTGTAATTCCTTCTTCTATAAATAATAAATTAATAAGTTAAGTATATATATAGAAAAGACAATAAAAACCTACTAAGTAAGTAATAATAGCCTAATAAGCTTAAGCTTAATAATAAGTTGCCTTAAAGTTAATAAAGGTAATATAAGCCTTTTAAGAAAGAAATAAATAAGTAATAAGAATATAATAAAAATATACCTAAAGAATACCTATATAAATATACTTCTTAGTATTAATTAAACTATAGGCTTAGGATAAATGATTTTTAATAGTAAGGAATATATTTAGTAATTAAAAGCCTATTTAGTAGAATAAGTAATAAACCTCCTTAAAAAAGGCATAAAAAGGCTTAGTAATTATAATAGAAGCCTTTATTTATAAGTTAATAAACTTGACCTCCTTCTAGAAGGTTATATATAGTAAATGAATTAAGTAAGCCTATATATTATATAAATTATAGGCATCCTCTTTTATAAGGGAAATAGGCTTAAATAATTAGTAAATAAGTAGTAATTATATACTAATAAATAATAAAGATATATAAATAATAATTAGTACTAAAGGTCTAGTAATATATATAATAAATAATATTAGAAGTATAATAGATATACTTAATAAAAATCACTATAATTAAAATATCCTTAGACTTATTCTTAATATATTTAGCCTTCTCTTATAGGATACTTTAAGTATATTTTATATATTAAATAAAAGTATTATTAATGCCTATAGAGTAAGTAAAAGAAATAGGTATATTAATATTTAAAAGATAAGAGAAAAGGTATAAAGTATAATAGTATAAAAAGTAAAGGTTAATAATTTTAATAATTAAAAAGGAATAAAAAAAAAAAAAGGGAAATTATTATTATAAAAGAATAATTATTTAAATAATAAATAATTAAGTAATTAAAAGGCAAATAATCTTTTAATTTTCTATTACCTTATATTTAAGGGTAATAGTAATTTACTATTAATTTAATATGCTAATATCCAATATATTAAGACTAACCTTACTAAAAATAAGTAGGAATTTATAAGTCCTTTTTATAAGGACTTATTAGCTATAAATTATAAGGCTATACTATTAGAATAAGTAATTATTATTAAGGATAGTAGATTTAAGAGGGAGGATAGTTATAATCTAGCCCCTTTAAGGGGATATAATCTTAGTTAAGTAAAGGATTTATATATAATCACTCTTTATAAGAGTTTGGCATGGTTTTGGCTAGATTAAGAGGGGCAAGCTTTAGTCTTGTACCTTGAGTTAATATACTATTCTGCCCAGTTAATTGCTATTATCTCTATTGTGACCGTTCAGCTAGGTATAGCCGTTACAATTTATTTTTAAGGATTTTATAATTAAATATTATTAATTATACCTTTTATTAATATATTAAAGATATTATTATTATTTAAAATTTATTAAAAAATAATTTAATATATTTAATATTATTTAATAAATTAAATATATATATAATTAAAAAAAAAAAAATATTAATATAAGAATTTATTAAAAATTAAATAGTTTAAGCTAAGGGTATATCTTTTAATAAAGGTCTTTAATAGACTTTTATTATTAAAATATTAGAAATAATATTTTTAGATTATTATAATATTTAGTAATTTTTTTATTTTAAGTTTATATTATTATATTAACTTAATCTTGCTAGATAGTTAAACTTATATGTAGGTAAAAAGAAAAAAAAAGAAGTATATAATTAAGGCGTGGGATAACTATATTATATATAACCTTACTAAATATAGTTAGTTAAAGAAAAGATATATTAATAAATTTGTTACTTAAAACCTCTTAATAGCTACTATTAATCTTATTATAATCTTAGCTAGTTTATTTTAAACCCCTAGGATTTACTTATAGTTTAAATTTTATAATTATATTTATTATACTTTTATTTAATTTTATTTTAAATTTTTATAATATAAATAGGTTATAATTTTTTATTAATATTATAAATATAAAGAATAAAATATAATTATATTAAAATTAAATTTAATTAAATAAATTTTATATTTATTAAAAATTAATAATAAATATTTAATAAAATAATAAATATTTAATAAAATAATAAATATTTAATAAAATAATAAATATTTAATAAAATAATAAATATAATAATTTAAAAATTAAAATATATATTTATATTTATTATAATAATAAATTTATTAATTTAATTAATTTATATATATTTTTAAATATATTCTTTTTATTATTTTCTTATAATATTAATAGCTTATACCTTTATAAATAAAAGATTATATAATAATAAAAACTATTATTATAAGAATATAAGCCTTTTAAAAAAAAGTAAATAAAAAAATATAATTAAGAAATATTTATATAAGTATATTTTTTAATATTAATTAAGTTATAAGCTTTATTTAATAAAGTTAATAGATTTATTTATTATAATATTTATTATTATTATACGTCTTTATTATTTTATTTTGTATATTTAATAAATATAATAAAAATTATATATTTATTTATATTATTACATATTTTAAGAAGCTTTTTATTAATTATAATATTAATATTATATATACTTTTAAAAAGTATAAGACTTTATTTAAGCCTTATTATTTTAGTAAATACTATTATATTAAAATAATTTCTTTAATTAAGATTATTATTATTTTTAAATATATATTCTTTAAATATCCAATAACCACAACTACTAAACCAAAAATTAAAATAATATTTAAGGTTTTTAAGATTATTATATTTATTATTATAATTCTTATAATTATTTTAATATTTTATTTTTTTTATTATTTTAAAAGGATTACTAAATATATTAAATATATTATTATAAAACTTAATATTATTTAATTATATATATTAATAATTTATTACTTATTTCTTTTATATATACTTTTAATATATTTTTTTATTTTATTAAAATAAATTATATTAAATATAATATATTCTTTTATTATTTCTTTATTATTATATTATTCAATTTTAACTCAAATTATTTACTTTTTAATCTTATATTATTTTTATTTATTTTAATATAAATAAAGATCTTTTATCTTTTAATCTTACTTTCTTATATAAAGAATTATTTATAATATATTATTTTAATTTTATTAGTATTTTTATTATTTTATATATAATAGCTTTTATATTTATTAGCTATATATTTATAAAGGGAATATTTATTATAAGAATACTTAAAACTTATATATTATTTACCTTCTTTTAATATCCTATTAATTATTCTCTTAAATATTATTTTAATATTTATTTAATATTTATTCTTTTAATAAAATTATTTATATTTATTTTTTTATTAAGAAAATTATAATTATTTTTATTATTTATTATTATAATTAATTATATAAAACTTCTTATAATAAAAAAGACTTTAATATTCAAAAATTATAATATTTTTATATATTATATATTTAATAATTTAGATTATTTATTTTATTTAAGCTATAATAAATAAATTCTTATAATATTAATTATATATATTTATTAATTAATTATAATTAATATTATATTATTTATATTTTTAATTATTTTATTTTTTATATATTTATTTTTTTATTTTATAAGAATATATTATTATTTATAAAATATTTATTAAATATTTAATAGATTTTTAAATATTATATATTATTAATTATTTTATTTATTTAATTTTATAAAATATTTTTCTTTTTCTTATTTTATAAATAATAATATTTTTTATTTTTTTAATTTTTATTTTTATTTTTTATTTTTAATAAATATTTATTAAGCTTTCTTTTAAGATTTAAAAGAAATATTAAGAAAATATTATATATTTATAAATATAATTTAAAGAATTTTATTTAATATATTTATTTTTTAATTTTAATAAATTTAAATATATACTTTTTATTTTTTAATTTAAAATTCTTTATTAATAATCTTATACATTAATTTTATTTATATTTTTAAGATTAATATTATTAATTATAATATTTAACTTATATTTTTATAATTTATTTTTATTATTTATATATTTTATTATATATATATTAAAATATTTATAAATATTTATTTATATTTTAAATTTATAATTTAAAGTATTTTATTATATATTTTATTAAATAAAGTTAATAATTATATAATATTTATATTAATAATATTTTAATAATATTATATTTATTATTATTATAAATTAATTAAATTTTAAATAATTAAAGAATTTTTTTAATTATTTAAATAGTATTACTTTTTAAGCCTAGCCTTTTATTATATTTTTTCTATTTATTATTAATAAATTAATTATTAACTTATAATCCTCTAATAAAGTCTTTTAATTTATATAAAGGCTAATTAATTTAACTATATTATTTTACTAATTATATGCTCTTTTATTATAAAATATAAAATATATTACTTTAAAATAATAATCTTAGCTTTTATTAACTTCTCTTAGCTTTTTTAAATAATTATTTTATAAGGAATATTTTTTAATTTTTTTTTAATATATTTATTATTTTTTAAGCTTATATTAATATTATAAAGATAAATATTATATTTAATATTAAATTAGAAATATTTTAAATTTATTATAATTTAAAAAAAAGAAATATTTTTATTTTATTAGCTTTTATAATATACTTTAATTTATCTTTATTATTTAAATATATATTTTAATATTTATAATCTTTATTAGTAAATTAATTAATTATTTATTATATATTTAATAGGAGATTTTTAATTAATTTAAATTTAAATATTAATATAAATAATATATTTATATATATAATATCTTTTATTATATAATTAGATTTTTATAATAATATATTAATTTTTTTTAATTAATATTAAATATTAAAATTAAATAAGATAAATTAATAGATTTATTTAATAAGCTTTTTTTAAAGATTATATATTAAGATAATAATAATATCTATTAATATAATATAATTTATTAATAATATAAATTTCTTTTTTAATTTTAAAAAATAATAATTTTAATATTTAAGACTTTTAATAATAATTAAAAGCTTTTATTAATTAATAATTTATTATTATTTATATTAATTAATTTATATAATTAATATATTATTAATTTTTATTAATTTTAATATAATTATAATAAAATATTTAATATTATTTTTATAAATATATTTATTTTTACTTTAATCTTTTTATTTAAATTTTAATATTATAATATAATTATTAAATAAAATATAATTTTTAATTCTTTAAAAGCTTATTTTATTTTATTAAATTAATAAATTCTTTTAAATTTATATTCTTTTTTATTTTTTTTAAATAAAAAAAAAATTTATTATTTTAAAATAATTTAAAATAAACTTTTAATAAAAATTATAAAATTTTAAAAATATTTATATATTTTTATATTTTTTAAATTTAATTATTTATTAATAATTTAAATATAAATTATTTTTATTTTAATATCTTTTTAAATAATTATATAATTAAAAAATTTTATTTTTTAATAAAAAGTATATTTAAATATCTTTATATATAATTTAAAAATCTTAAAATATTCTTAAAATCTTTTTTAAATATTATATATATTAATTTTTTAATTTTAAAATAAATAATAATATTATTTAAATATATAATATAATAAATATTTATTAATTTAATTAATATTTAATAAATATATATTTAAAAAGTAATAAATATATATTAATAAGCTTAAATAATATTATAATATATTTAAAATATTTATAATAAATATAAAATATAATTTTTTAAGTATTTTTTAATTTAATATAAATATAATAATATATATTTTTTAAATTAATTTTAAGTAATTTAATAAATTATTAATTAAATATAATAAATAATAATTTTTAATTATTATAATATTAAACTTTTAATTATTTATATAAATATATAAGATTTCTTTTTTAAATAAAGAAAATTAATATTTTAATTTTATTTATAAAAGCTTTAATATAATTATTTATTATATACTTTAAAATATATTTATATAATATTTTTTATTATTTAAGATTAATAAAATATAATAAATTATATAATAATTTCTTTCTTTTTATTAAGTTTATTATATAATTTATTTTTATTAAAAAAAGTATTTTTTTAATTATTTTAATATTAAAAGTTATTTTAAGATTTTTAATTTTTATAAATAATTTTTCTTTTAATATTAAAATAGCTTATTCTTTTAATAAAAGTATATTATAATAATATATATTATTTATACCCTTTTATTATTTTTAATTATTCTTTAAATAAATATATTAACCTTAATAATTAATATAAGTTTATAACTTTATATATATTTTATAATATTAATAATAATTTTTTTTATTTATAAAATAAAATAATAAAAATAAATTATTAATATTAATTAAATATATAATTTTAATAAATATTTATTATTTTTTTTTAAAAATCCTTAAAAATCTAAAAAAGAAAATATTAATTTATAAATAAAATTTAAAAAACTTTTTATTTTATTAAATAATTAAAATTTAAATATTTTTTACTTTTTAATAAATTTTAAGCTTAATTAATTAATTAATTTAAAATTAATAACATTAATTTATATATAAATATTTATATTAATATAAATAATTTTTCTTTTATTAATTTATAAGATAATTATTTATTTTTAAATTATAAGTCTTATAAATATTAATTTTAATATAAAAGAATTAAATATCTTTTTTATATTTTATTGTTTTTAATAAATTTATTTTATTAATTTTAATAATAATTATTTATATTTTTATAATTTTTATATTAAATAATTATAAAATACTTTTCTTTAAAAATTTATATTTTAAAATATATTATTTTAATTTATTATAATTATAATAAATTAAATTAACTTAGCTTATATTTATTAAAAGCTTTATATATAATTTTTAATTCTTTATTTAATTTAAAATATATAAATTACTTTACAAATATTAATTTAATTATCCCTTATCTCTTATTATAAATTTATTTTAAGAGCTTTTATTATTAAATTTTATATTTTAGATTTTTTTAAGCCTTTTTAATAAAATAAAATAAATCCTTATATATAATCTTTACATTAAAAATATTTAAGCTTTTTTTATATATATAATTATAATTATTTAATTTTTTTAGTTACTTTTTATAGCTTTAATAATTTAATTTTTTAATAACTTAATTTCTATTTTAATAGCTTTTTAAAATTAAAGTAATATTAATAAGTTAAATCCCTTTAAATCTTTAAGTCTTTTATATCTAAAGCTTTATATAAAGCTATTTATATTTTCTCTCTATCTATATATAAGTCTAGCTATTTAATAAGATTAAGTTAATATAATAATATAAATTTAAAATAAGAAAATTATTAAATATTATAATAATTTAAAAATACTATCTTTAATACCTTAATAGAAAAAGTCTATTAAAGACCTTTATTAAAAGATATATCTTACCTTAATTTAAACTATTTAATTTAAACTATTTATTTATTTATTAAATAAATAAAAAATTAAAAATAACTTTCTAATATTTAACTTTTAATAAATATTTTTATTAATATTCTTTTTTATTTAAATTATATATATATTTAATTTATTAAATAATATTAAATATATTAAATTATCTTTTTATAAAGATAATATTAAATAAATCTATTTATCTTTTAATAAACTTTAAATAATAATAATAATTTTAATATATTAATAAAAAATATAATTAATAATATTTAATTATAAAATCTTTAAAAATAAATTTTATATAATAATTAAAAATAATAAAATTAATAAAATAAAATAGTTTATTAAATATTAAAGGTAATAGTTTTAATAAATTATTTAAAGATTAAATAATAATTTTATAAATTTTATATAATTAAGGTTTCTTATAATATTAAATAATAATAATATTTAGCTTTAAAACCCATTAAATATAGTGATTATAATTAATATAGCTATTTAAAATTCTTTTAGTAAATTAATAGATAGTAATAGGTTAATAGGTTATTTAAGGTTATAAATAAAAGTTTTATATATTTTATTAAGAAAGGAACTTAATAGATATTTTATAATATACTACTTTAATACTAACTTTCTCTAGCAAGGAAAAGCTATTTATATATAAAAGTATTTTATTAATAATTATTTATTAATTTATTTTAAGAAAAATAATTTTTTTTATTTACTTTTAAAATAAAATAAAATTAATATATTTTTAATATATAAAATTTAAAAAATTAATTTATATAATCTTTATTAAGTTTTTTATATAAACTTTTTATTTAATTTATTTTAAATAATAAAATATTATTATAATCTATTTAATATTTTATTAATTAATATTATTTACTTATAAATTACTTCCTAATTTTATAATATTAATTTAATTAATAATTTAAATATTAATTACTTTCTTTTTAAGAAATTATAATTATAAAATAAAGATTTTTTTTAATTTTTATATAAATTATTTATTAAATATTTAAATAATTATTAAATTAATTTTTAATATTTTTAATTTTATTATTATTATTATTTTATTATTTAAAATAATAATTAAAATCCTTTAATTTTTATAAATAAGTTTATATTTTTAAAGTTTAGTTTTAATATTTTATTATTATATATACTTTTTATTTAAAAGTAAGATTAAAAATTATTCTTTAGAAATACTTAATAAAAGCTTAATATATTTATAACATAATTTTCTTATATTAATTAAAATACTTTTAATTTTTTAAATAATTAATATTTTAATAGAATATTAAATAATATATTATTTTTTTTATAATTAGCTTTTTAATTATTAAAAGTTTTATAAGGATTATATTTTATTTTTTAATTAAATATAATATTTTTAATTATAATTATTATAATATATTATTAATTTATTTTTATTATATTAATTTATTTTTATTATATTAATTTATTTTTATTATATTAATTATTTAATTAATATAAAAATTAAAAAATTATAAAGGTTTTTTATTAAAATAATAATATAAAAAAGTAAAAATTAATAATTTTAATAATTAAAAAGGGATTAAGGAAAAGAGGAAAAAAAAAGCTATTAATATAAAAGAATAGTTATTAAAATATTAATTAATTAAATAATTAAAAGAGAGTATTAAGGTTATATTATATAAAGAATTAAATTAATTATTTCTTAATTCTATAAATTATTAAAGATTATCAAAATTATTAAATATTACTATTTATATAACTTAACTTTTAAAAGGAATTTTAATTAAATATCTTTATTACTTATATTTAAACTAGAAATAAGTAAATTAAAATATACATAATTTTTTAATTTTTTATTATTCAATATTTAAAAGTAATAATAATTTACTATTAATTTAATATATTAATATTTAATATATTAAATTTATATTTATTAAAAATAAATAAAAATTTATAAGTTTATTTTATAAATTCTTATTAATTATAAATTATAAGATTATATTATTAAAATAAATTATTATATAATATAAGTAAAGTAAATATAAGTAATATAGAAAATAATAATAATATATATTAATTATATAAATTAAATAATAATATAGCTAATTAAATTAAAGTTATTTTAATTAATTTATTTCTAATTTAAATACAAGTAATAGAGGTGCTCAATTAGAATTTCTCCTAGAAGCTAAGCTATATAAATAATAATATAAATAATATTTAATAACTTTAATAATCTTTAATAATTTACCTAACTAAAAAATAATTAACTTAATTCTCTATATAATATAATCTTAATACTCTTATAAAAACTTAAATAATGATATTTAAAATAGCTTCTTCCCACTAAAATAATAAATCTTAATATATATCCTTATATTCTTATATATAATATCTTTTTAATAATATATCCTCCACAATCCTAATTACTTATCTACTAAAAGATATATTAATAGTAATCTTTATAAATAATTATTATTTAATTTATATATTTATTATTAATTAAAGCTTAAATATAATAAACTATTTTAATATATTTTAAATAAAATTAAAATCTTTAAACTTAATATTATAAAGAAAATAAGGCTTGTTAATTATAAAATTTAAATATTATAGGAAAATAATCTTAATAATAATAAAGACTTTATTAAAGAAGAATATAATTACTTTAAATTAATAATAAAAAAGTATAATAGGTTTTAATTTAAGGATCTTAATCTAATAAAGTAAAGCTTTATAGTAGATATTTATAATAGCTAATATAATGCTTAAATAGGAAAGATCTTAGAAGGATTAGTATTTGTTTATAATATTAATTAAAGGAAAAAGGGTAAAAATAAGTAACTATAGGTTAAGGGAATAAAGGGCGGGTCAGATAGTAGCTATCTAAGTAATTAAAAGTGCATTTTATTATAATCATTTGGAATATAATTAGTATATTTTAATTAATAATTATATTAATAATATTAAAAATAAAATAAAAATAAAAATAATAATTTAAAATTAAATAATATTAAAGATTTTAATTTTATAATAATATTTATTATATTTTTATTTAATTTTATTTTTAATTCTTATAATATAAAAAAATTATAATTACTTCTTAATATTATAAAAAATAAAATATAATTATATTAAAATTAAATTTAATTAAATAAATCTTAAGCTTATTAAGAATTAATAATAAATATTTAATAAAATAATAAGTATAATAATTTAGAAATTAAAATATATATTTATATTTATTATAATAATAAATTTATTAATTTAATTAATTAATAGATTTTTTCAGGGACCTTTTTCTTATTATTTTCTTATAATATTAATAGTTTATAAGTTATAAATAAAAGACTATATAATTAATAAAATTATTATTAAAAGTATTAATAAATTAATAATAATTTAAGTTTTAAAAGATAATAATATTTTATAATATAAATTTTAATAATTTTTAATTATTATAATAATTATTTTATTTATTATTATTTCTTTATATGTTTTATTATTAATATAAAAATATAAAAATATAATTAATATATTAATATAATAAATATAAAAAGCTATTTTTTTATTAAAATTAAATAATTATTCTTATAAATAATTTTAAAAAGATTAACAATTATAAAAAATAAATTAAAAGTTAATAAGAAAAGAATTAAAGATAAATATATATATATATAAATTACTTTATTATTTATTAATATATAGCTATTAATAGCTTATATTTTAAAAGTTATATTTAAAGTTAAAAGGAAAAATTAAATTATTAATTATTAAATAAAAGTTTTTATATATTCTTTTAAAAAAGAAAATTAATAGATATTTTATAATATATTTCTTTAATATTAATGTTTCTTAGTAGAGAATATATTTAATTATTATACTACTAATTATTAAATAGTATATTATTACTAATAATAATTAAAGCTATAAATTTAATATAAAATAAAATACCTTATATTATAGGTAATATAACGGCTAATATTAATTATTATTATAATAAGATAATATTATATACTACGCTAATAAACTAATAAATAAACTAAGTTAATTACAATGAAAAAGAGAAAGGCTATAACTTAATAAAATAGCTATAAATACAATCCTTTGTACTTCTTTTTATAATTATATAATATTTATATATAATTTATATAATTTAAATAGTAAAAAAGCTTATATAATATATAATATATAACTACTATATACTACCTTATATGTACTACTATATATATATATAAGAGAGGAGATAGTAAAAAGAGAGGCTACTTTTAATAAATTCCTTTTTATTTTTTAAGAGTAAAAAAGATTAAAAGTAAATATAATACTTATAATTATAAATTTTAATTAAAATTGAATTATTAAATAAAAATAAAATAAAAGCTTTTAATAACTTTTTACCTTAAAATTAATAGCTATATAAAGAAATTAAATATTTAAATATTATTTAAAGTAATTTAATTATAAGTAATAAAATAAGTAAATAGCTTTATTAATAATTATTTAATTTATTTATAATAATATAAAGAATCTAATTATAAAATATAATATCTTTTAAATATTATATAATTATTATTTAAAGTTTTATATTTATATTAAAAATAATATTATTAAAGAAAAAATATAAGAAATAAATATATAAATATATTATTTTATAAAATTAAAAGAATAATTATAAAACTAATATTAAAAGATATTAAATAAATGATATAAATGATATAATTATAAGTATTAATTTTCATTTTTTTTAAAAAAGTAATTTAATTATATTATTTTTAAAGAATCTTTTTTTAAAGAAATATATAAAAGAAAATTAATTTAAAAATAAATAAAGCCTTTTTAATTATTAAATATTATAAAAATATAAATATATTAATTAATATTTTAAATAAATATAATTATATTTATAATATATTTTATATAAATTTAGTAAAATTATAAAAGAAATATAAAATTAATAAAAATAAATTACTTTTAATATTTAATTTAAAAAATATTAAATTAAAATAAAAAAGTAAAATAAAAAAAAATAAAAAATAAATAAAATTAAAAATAAAATAAAATATAAAAATGAAATATATTATTTAATTAAATAAATTAATTATTTATAAAATATAATTAATAATTATATAAAAATAAATTAATAAATATATAAAAAATAATTTAAAAGTAAAAATAAATATAAAAATAAATTAATTTATAAAAATAATTATATAAGTATAATAATTATTATTAAATTAAATATTATAAAAGATTATAATAAAATTATTATTAAATTATATCTAAAAAAAAAGCCTTATTTTATTAAGATTAAAATGAAGATTTTATAATTATAAGCTAAAATCCTATTATAATTTAAAGTTTTATTATAACTAGAATTATTATTAATTTAGATAAAAATCTAGGGAAAAGTAATCTTAAAATTAAACTTAAACTTAAAGAGCTTTATTTCTAGTTTAAATACAAGTAGTAGGGGCGCTCAACCAGAATTTCTCCTAGGAGCTAGGCCACACAGGTGGTAATACAAATAGTGTTTGACAACTTTGATAGTCTTTAATGATTTGCCCGATTAAGAAACAATTAACTTAATTACTTAAAGAGCTTATTTACCTTAAAAGATTATTAAAAGAAAGTATATTTTAGCTTAATAATATAAAAATAAATATTAAAAAGGATTATTGTATTAATATTTTTATTTTAATTTTAACTTAAATTAAAATGCTTTTAAATTTTATTTATAATTTATTTTTTAAGAATTTTCTAAATATTATATAATTAATATTATTATATAAAAGATAAAGATTTAAAGTATAAAGTTATTTTTATAATTTTCTTTTTTTATAAATAATAAATTAATAAATTAAATATATATATATATATAAAATAATAAAAATCTATTAAATAAATAATAATAATTTAATAAGCTTAAATTTAATAATAAATTATTTTAAATTTAATAAAAGTATTATAAGCCTTTTAAAAAAGAAATAAATAAATAATAAAAATATAATAAAAATATATTTAAAAAATACTTATATAAATATATAAATATATATTTTAATATTAATTAATTATAAGTTTAAAATAAATAATTATTAATAATAAAAAATATATTTAATAATTAAAAGCTTATTTAAAAAATTAATAATAAATCTTTTTAAAAAAATATAAAAAGGCTTAATAATTATAATAAGAGCCTTTATTTATAGGTTAATAAACTTAATTTCCTTTTAAAAGATTATATATAGTAAATAAGTTAAATAAGCTTTTTTTTCTTTCTATCTATATATAAGTTTAACTATCTAATAAGATTAAGTTAATATAATAATATAAACCTAAACTAAGAAAATTATTAAATATTATAATAATCTAAAAATATTATCTTTAATACCTTAATAAAAAGAGTTTATTAAAGACTCTTATTAAACGGTATACCCTTAACTTAAACTATTTAATTTAAACTATTTATTTATTTATTAAATAAATAAAAAATTAAAAATAGCTTTTTAATATCTAATTTTTAATAAAAACTTTTATTAATATTTTTATTTTATTTAAAATATATATCTATTTAATTTATTAAATAATATTAATTATATAAAATTATTTTTTATAAAAATAATATTAAATAAATCTATTTATTTTTTAATAAGCTTTAAATAATAATATTATTTTTAATATATTAATAAAAAATATAATTAATAATATTTTATTATAAGATCTTTAAAAATAAATTTTATATAAAGATTAAAGATAATAAAGCTAATAAAATAAATAATTTTTTAAATATTAAAAGTAATAATTTTAATAAATTATTTAAAGATTTAATAATAATTTTATAAATTTTATATAATAAAGGTTTTTTATAATATTAAATAATAATAATATCTAACTTTAAAATTTATTAAATATAATAATTATAATTAATATAATTAATTAAAATTTAAATTTATAAATAATAATAAATTAATAAATTATTTAAGATTATAAATAAAAGTTTTTATATATTTTATTAGTAAAGGAAATTAATAGATATTTTATAATATACTACTTTAATATTAACTTTCCTTAGTAAGGAGTTAAATAAGCTTATATATTATATAAATTATAAGTATTTCTCTTTAAAAAAGAAATATACTTAAATAATTAATATGTAATAGCTATACCTCGCTAAACAGTTACAATAGAGATAATAGTAATTAACTGGGTATAACAGTATATTAACTTAAGGTATAAGATTAAAGCTTGCCCCCCTCAATCTAGCTAAAACTATGCTAAACTCTTATAGAGAACGATTGTATATAAATCCCTTACTTGATTAAAACTATATCCCCTTAAAGGGGCTAGGTTATATAATAAATAAATAATAATTATATATTAATAAATAATAAAAATATATTCCTTATTAAAAAGAATTAATATTAAGATAATATATTATAAAATATCTATTAATTTTCTTTATTAATAAAATATATAAAAAGTTTAATTTATAATCTTAAATACTCTATTAATATATTATTATTTATTAATTTAAATTTTAATTAATTATATTAATTATAATTATTATATTTAATAAATCTTAAAATTAAATATTATTATTATTTAATATTATAAAAAATCTTTATTATATAAATTTTATAAAATTATTATTTTTAATTATAATCTAGCCCCTTTAAGAGAATATAATCTTTATTAAATAAAAGATTTATATATAATTATTCTTTATAAGAGTTTAATATAATTTTAATTAAATAAAAGAAGATAAGCTTTAATCTTATATTTTAAATTAATATATTATTCTATTTAATTAATTATTATTATTTTTATTGTAATTATTTAAGTAAATATAATTATTATAACTTTAAAGTTTTTATTATAATTTCTTAGATAATATAAATTAAGATAAGATTTATAATTTAATAATTATAAATATAATTATTAATTTAGCTTTTTATTTAAATAAAGAGAGTTTATAAGTAAAATAAATATATATTAAAAATAATAATTTAAATAATCCTTTATATAAAGAACCTTTTAATTAAAAAAAAAAAAAGAGATCTTTAATTTTAATTTTAATAAAATTATAAATAAATATTGAATTTTAATTTAAATAAAAATCCCTTTAAATTAATAAAAAATAAATTAAAATAGAATTAATATATAAACTATTTAAAAATAAATATTCTAAAAAATAATTAAATTAAAAAAGTATAATACTTTTTTTATTATAATAATTAATTAAATATAAAGAAAAATTAAAAATATAATAATTATTTAAATAAAGATAATAATATTAATAAATAAGAAAGTTATATAAAAGCTATTAATATAATTATTTTAAAGATTTTAATTATTAATTAAAAATACTAAAATTAATTCTTAAATATTAAATATATAATTAAAAATAAATTTTAAAAATATTATATTAATAAAATCTTAATTTTATTAATAAAAATTATTTAAATATAAAAGCTTAATTTATATATAATAATTTTTCTTATTAATATTTTAAAAAAAATAAAATAAATCTTAAATAAAACTAAAGTAAATTCTTAAAATAATTAAAAATCTTTATTAAAAATTAAAATAATCTTCAAATTTTAATATTTAAAGTATATTATAATAAAATATAAAATAAAATAATTACTTTCTAATTTTTATTAATTATTTTAAATTTTTAAAAAAATATTTAAAAAATTATTTAAAATTATAAAATTATATTAATTAAAAAAAATTTAAATTTCTTATAATTTAATTAAAATTAATCTTTAAAATTATAATATATTAAAATATAAATATATATAATAATAAAAAAAGAAAAACTTATAAAAGCTTTAATTAATTATTTTAAAAAAGATAAAAAGATAATTAAAATAATATTTTATTAAATTATTAAAGAAATTAAAGATAATTTAATAAATCCTTTAATTTTTATTTAAAAAGTATATAAATTAATCTTTAAAATAATAAAAATCTTATAAAAGAAAATAAAAATAATAATAATATTATAATTATAAAAATAAAGAATATTTTATAAATTATTATAATAAGAAATTAAAAAAATAAAAAATTTAAATTAATTAATAAAAAAAATAAAAATAAAAATAAATAATTTTATTAATCCTTTTATATTTATATTTAAAATTATATAATATTTATTTATTTTAATTATTATTTTTATTTTTTAAAAGCTTATTATTATTAAAGTAATTTTAAATATAAAAAGTAAAATTAATATTATTAATTAATAATTAATAATTAATTTTATTTTAAAAAAGAATTTTAATAAAGTTATTAATTTAATTTTAATAAAAAATTAAAAAGTAAAAGCTTATAATATTTAATATTTATTTATAAAAATATAAAATTAATATAAATAAATTAAAAAGATAGTTTAAATAATAATTAATATTAATAAAAATTTAAACTTTAAAAGTAAATTTATATTATTAAAAATATTTATTTTAATTTATTTTAATATTTTAATAAATATTAAAAATTAAAAATAAATTTATTAAATTATATAAAAAAGCTTTTAAAAAGTTATTTTTTATAAATTTAATAAATTAATTAAAAATATTATAAAAGTTTATAATATAATAGTATATAAGGAATTCTATTAAATATTAAAAGATTTTCCTTTTAAAAGGCTTTTAATTAATTTTATTATTCTTTTTAAAATTTTTAATTTAAAATAAATATTTTTAAAAAAAAATTAAAATACTTTTTTTATATAAAATTATTAATTATAATATTAATTTAATTAAAAGTAAAATCTCTTTATTTAATTTAATATATTTCTTATTATAAAAAAAGCTTTAAAAATTATATTAATACTTTAAGAAAAATTTAAATAAAAATTAAATTTATTTTTTTAAAAAACTTTATAAAAAGCTTTAATTTATTTTATATTAAAATCTAATAAATCCCTTAAATTATATACTTAATTATAAAGGATTTAATATAAAAATAAAGAAAAATTAATATATTTTACTTTTAATTTTAATAATTATAAATTAAATTAAAAAAGTTAAATCTTTTTTAAAATTAATATTAAAAATATATATTATTATACTTATATAAAAAATAATAAATAAAAGATAATATTTTAAATATATTATAAATATTTCAAGTATTTAATAATATTATTTAAATTAATTAATATATTTAAATCCTTTCAAAATTATATTTATAAAGCTCTTAATAAATTAATAAATATAATATATATAGCTTATTTAAATAATATTTTTATTTTTTTAAGAGATTAAAAAACCTATATAAAATACCTTTAAATTATACTTAAATACCTTAAAAATATTAAATATTATATAAAATTCTTTAAATATATATTTATTAATCTTTAATTAAATTTCTAGGATTTATTTTCTTTATAAAAAGGATTATTATAAATCTAGGAAAAATTAAAATAATTATTTAAAAAAAAAACTAAAAACCTATTAAAAAATCTAAATCTTTATAAGATTTTATAACTTTTATAAGGAATTTATTTTTAATTTTTTAATATTAATAAAGCTATTAATAAATTTATTAAAAGAAAACTAAAAAAATAAAAAGCTTAATAAAGTAAAATTAAATAATATAAAAAAGAAATATTTATATTCTTAAAATAAGCTTTTTAAAAGGCCTTTTTATTATATTACTTTAATCTTATTAAATTTATTTAATTTAAAATAAATATCTTATTATTTATAATACTAAGAATCTTATTATAATTAAATAATAATTATTATTTTTATTTTATAGACTTTAATTATAAAAATATATTAATTATAAATTTAAATATAAAATCTTAAATTAAAAATTAATAATTATTATAAAATTATTTAAATATTAATAATATTATTTTAAAGAAATAATAAATTAAATAAAAGTTCTTAATAATTATTTTAATTAATTATTTATAAAAATATTAAAATTAAATAAAAAATAAATTAAATAATATATATATTAAATATTTTATAATTTTATTATAAAATATTAATTAAATAAATAAAATCTTATTAATAGCTTATTAAAATAATTAAATTATAAAGAGAATATTTTATATAATTTAAATTTATTAATATTATTTAAAAAAAAATTAATTAAAATATAAATAATTTAATTTTTATAAAAATTAAAAAATAAATTAAATTTAAAGTTTTTTAAAAAGAAAAATATTTTAATTTATAAATAAATTAAAGCCTTAAAAAAGAATATATAAAAAAATAAATCTCTTATTATTTATAATAATTATAAGTATAATATTAAAATATTAAAAAGTATAATTTTTAATATAATTAAATTTAAATTAATAATAAACTTATAAAATTTTATTTAAATATAAATAAATTAAATTTAAAAAAGATAAATTATAATTTATTTATTTTAATATTTATAATTAAAAAAGCTTTAATTAAAAAGAAAATCTTTAAAGAAAATCCTTAAAAGCTTTTAAAAAAGATAATATATTTCCTTTAAAAAAAAAATCTTAAAATATAATAAAAAATTAATAAAATAAAATAAAAACTAATAAATAAAAACTTTAATAATTAATTTATAAATAAATATAATTTTTTTTATTTTAAATATTAATTATTTATATTTAATAAAAAGATTATAAAATAATAATTATTATAATTATATTATAATAATTTATTAATAAATTACTTTAAATAAAATAAAACTTTAAAAATAATTTAAAAAGAATTTTATTAATTTAATATAAATAAAAATATTTTAAAGTAAATTTAAATTTATATAATATATTAAAAAATTAATTATAAATAATATTATTTTTATAATAAATTTAAATTCTTATTAATACTTTATTAATTATAAAAATTTTTTTTAATAAATTTTATTATAAAATTATTATTTTTATTATAAAAGAAAATAAAAATAAATATAATATTTATAATTATAAATTACTTTATAAAATATATATATATAATTTTTATTTTTATTTAAATTAATATTATAAATTTAATAAAGCTTTTTTATAATAAAATTAAAATTAAATTTAATTTTTTAAATAAAATTATTTTTAATAAAAAATTAATTTTTATAAATAAATTTTAATTAAAATTATATTATTAATTAAAAATAAAATAATAATTTTTAATAATCTTTTATTTTTTAATTAATAATTAAATAAAAAAAATAAATTAAATATTTAAATATTTAAATATTATTTAAAATACTTTAATAATAAATAATAAAATAATTAAATAATTTTATTAATAATTATTTAATTTATTTATAATAATATAAAGAATTTAATTATAAAATATAATATTTTTTAAATATTATATAATTATTATTTAAAGTTTTATATTTATATTAAAAATAATATTATTTAAAAGGAAATATTAAATATAAATATATAAATATATTATTTTAAAAAATTAAAAAAATAATTATAAAATTAATATTAAAAGATATTAAATAAATAATAAAAATATTATAATTAAAAGTATTAATCTTTAATCTTTAAAAATAATAATTTAATTATTTTATTTATAAAAAATCTCTTTTTAAAAGAATATAAAAAAAAGTTAATTTTAAAATAAATAAAGCTCTTTTAAATATTAACTATTAAATATTATAAAATTATAAATATATTAATTAATATTTTAAAGTAAATATAATTATATTATTAATATATTTTATATTAATTTATTAAAGCTATAAAAGAAATATAAATTTAATAAAAATAAATTACTTTTAATATTTAATTTAAAAAATATTAATTTAAAATAAAAAATAAAATAAATTAAAAATAAAATATATTATTTAATTAAATAAATTAATTAATTTATAAAATATAATTAATAATAATATAATAATAAATTAATAAATATATAAAAAGTAATTTAAAATTACTTTAAATAATAAATAAAAATAATTTAAAAATAAAAAAAATTATAAAAAGAAATTAATTTATAAAAATAATTATATAAATATAATAATTATTATTAAATTAAGTATTTTAAAAAGATTATAATAAAAATATTATTAAATTATATTTAAAAAAAACTTTATTTCTTTAAAATTAAAAAAAAGCTTTTATAATTATAAATTAGAATTTTACTATAAATTAAGGTTTTATTATAATTAAAGCTATTATTAATTTAAGTAAAAATCTAAGAAAAAGTAGCCCTAAATTAAATTTAAATTTAAAGGATTTATTTACTTTAAAAGATTATTAAAAGAAAGTATATTTTAACTTAATAATATAAAAATAAATATTAAAAAGAATTATTTTATTAATATTTTTATTTTAATATTAATTTAAATTAAAAAGCTTTTAAATTTTATTTATAAATTATTTTTTTAATAATTTTTTAAATATTATAATTAATATTATTATATAAATAATAAAGATTTAAAATATAAATATATTTTTATAATTTCTTTTTTTATAAATAATAAATTAATAAATTAAATATATATATAAAAAAATAATAAAAACTTATTAAATAAATAATAATAGTTTAATAAGTTTAAATTTAATAATATATTATTTTAAAATTATTAAAAATAATATAAGCCTTTTAAAAAAGAAATAAATAAATAATAAAAATATAATAAAAATATATTTAAAGAATATCTATATAAATATATATTTTAATATTAATTAAATTATAAGCTTAAAATAAATAATCTTTAATAGTAAAAAATATATTGAATAATTAAAAATTTATTTAATAAAATAAATAATAAATCTTTTTAAAAAAGATATAAAAAGGCTTAATAATTATAATTTTATTTATAAATTAATAAATTTAATTTTCTTTTAAAAAATTATATATATTAAATAAATTAAATAAGTTTATATATTATATAAATTATAAATATTTCTTTTTATAAAGAAAATAAATTTAAATAATTAATAAATAAATAATAATTATATATTAATAAATAATAAAAATATATAAATAATAATTAATATTAAAGATTTAAGAATATATATTATAAATAATATAAAAAGTATAATAAATATATTTAATAAAGATTATTATAATTAAAATATTCTTAAGCTTATTTTTAATATATTTAGCCTTTTTTTATAAAATACTTTAAAATATATTTTATATATTAAATAAAGATATTATTAATACTTATAAAGTAAATAAAAGAAATAAATATATTAATATTTTAAAAAAAACATATAAAGTATAATAATATAAAAAGTAAAGATTAATAATCTTAATAATTAAAAAAAAATAAAAAAATAAAAAGAAAATTATTTAAATAATAAATAATAAAATAATTAAAAGGTAAATAATCTTTTAATTTTCTATTACTTTATATTAAAAGTAATAATAATTTACTATTAATTTACTATATTAATACTTAATATATTAAAATTAGTTTTATTAAAAATAAATAAAAACTTATAAATCCTTCTTATAAAGACTTATTAATTATAAATTATAAAGCTATATTATTAAAATTAATAATTATTATTAAAAATAATAAACTTAAAAGGGAGGATAATTATAACTTAGCCCTTTTAAGAGAATATAGTCTTAATTAAGTAAAGAATTTATATATAATTACTCTTTATAAGAGTTTAATATAGTTTTAATTAGATTAAGAGGGGTAAGCTTTAGTCTTATATCTTAAGTTAATATACTATTTTACCTAGCTAATTACTATTATCTTTATTATAACTATTTAGCTAGGTATAGCTATTATATTAATATTTAATAAAATCTTTTATTTTATTAATTTTATTACTTTTAATATTTATTTAAGATTTATTTTTAAAAATATTATAATTAAATATTATTAATTATATTTTTTATTAATATATTAAAAATAATATTATTATTTAAAATTTATTAAAAAGTAAATAAATTTATTTAATATTATTTTTATAAAGAAATAATTTAATATATTTAATATTATTTAATAAATTAAATATATATATAATTTAAATAAAAAAAATATTAATAAAAATATTTATTAAGAATTAAATATTAAAAAATTATTTTTAATTTTTTATTTATTTAATAAATAAATAAATAATTTAAATTAAAAGTATATTTTTTAATAAAGATTTTTAATAAAAGAAGTTTATTAAAATATTTAAAATAATATTCTTAAATTATTATAATATTTAATAATTTTTTTTATTTTAAGTTTATATTATTATATTAATTTAATTTTATTAAATAATTAAACTTTTATATAAATAAAAAGAAAAATAAATATATAAATAAGAATTAATATTAAAGATTAAATAATATATATAATAAATAATATATATAATAAATAATATATATAATAAATAATATATATAATAAATAATATATATAATAAATAATATATATAATAAATAATATATATAATAAATAATGTATATAATAAGTAATATATATAATAAATAATATTAAAAGTATAATAAATATATTTAATAAAGATTATTATAATTAAAATATCTTTAAGTTTATTTTTAATATATTTAATTTTCTTTTATAAAATATTTTAAATATATTTTATATATTAAATAAGAATATTATTAATATTTATAAAATAAATAAATATAATAATATTTAAAAAAAAAAAAAATATAAGATATAATAATATAAAGAATAAATATTAATAAATTTAATAATTAAAGAAAAAAAAGTTATTATTATGAAAAAATAATTAAAAAATAATAAATTATTAAATAATTAAAAAATAAATATTTATTTAATTTTTTATTATTTTATATTTAAAGATAATAATAGTTTATTATTAATTTAATATATATTAATATTTAATATATTAAAATTAATTTTATTAAAAATAAATAAAACTTTATAAATTTATTTTATAAAAATTTATTATTTATAAATTATAAAATTATATTTTTAAAATAAATAATTATTATTAAAATTAATAAATTTAAAAAGAAAAAATAATTATAATTTAATCTTTTTAAAGAAATATAATTTTAATTAAAATAAAAATAATAAACTTTTAATTTTATATTTTAAATTAATAAATTATTCTATTTAATTAATTATTATTATTTTTATTATAATTATTTAATTAAATATAATTATTATATTAAAATTATATTATATAAAAAATTAAATTAATTATTTTTTAATAAAGTAAATTATTAAAGATTATTAAATTAATTAAATATTATTTATATTATTATTTATATAATATAATTTTTAAAAGAAATCTTAATTAAATATTTTTATTATTTATACTTAAATTAAAATAAATAAAATATTTTAATTAAATATTAATAAAATTTTATAAAATTTATTATTAAAAATTTTATAATTTAATATTATAAATTATATTATTTATTTTATTATAAAAGAAAATAAAATATTCTTTTAAAATTTATTTAATAATTAAATTAATTATATTTTTTTATAATATTATAATTAAAAATATTTTTTATTATTTTTAAATTTAATAAAATATTTAATTAAAATATTTTTATTATTTAAAATCTTTTATTAATTTAAATTATAATATTAAATATAATTTAAAAATTAATAATAATATAAATAAAAAAATTTTTTTTTAATATTTTAATAAATAAATTTAATTAATATAATAATTATAATTATTAAATTATATAAAAAATATTATTTATTAAATAAATTTTAATTTTAATTTATTTTAATTTTAATTTATTTTAATTTTAATTTATTTTAATTTTAATTTATTTTAATTTTAATTTATTTTAATTTTATAATAACTTTTTATTTAAAAAAATTAATAATTTAAAAAGAATTTTTATATTATATTATTATTTATTTTTAATTTAAATATAAATAATATAAATATTTAATTAAAATCTTTATTAATAATTAAAATATATAAATAATAATATAAATAATATTTAATAATTATTTTAATTTTATATATAATATTATTTTAATATTTAAATATTATAAATAAATATTATTTTTTAAAAATCTTTTTATTAAATTATTATTATATTTATTATATTAATAATATTTTAGTTTTTTTAAAAATCTTTATTATTTTAATTTTAATTTTATATAATATAAAAAAATTTAATTAATTTAATATTAATTTAATTTTTTTTAATTTATATTATATTATTTTTATTATAATATTTCTTTTTTTAAAAAGTTTATATTTTTAAAAATTTAATAAAATATAAAAAATAAATATAAAAATTTATTTAAAAATAATAAAATAATAATTTTAATATTAATATTATTTTATTAAATTATTTATTAATATAATATTATATAATATAAATATTTATATAATATATATATATATATATATATATATATTTAATATTTAATATACTTACTAAATTAACTAAACTAGCTCTTTATTTTAAGCTTAACCTTTTATCTCTCCTTTAAAGAGATAGTAATATAACTTATATCTTTATTATTAGTATATCTAGCGTTTCCAATCTTAATATACTATAATTCTACTAATAAAGATATAATAAAAAAGATAAATATATTAATTAATTGCTTTATTATTTATATATATATATAATAATAATATTATCTATTTTTTAAGTAGTTTAATAGTAGAATTATAGTATATTAAGATTAAAAAAGCTAGATATACTAATTATTTAATTACTAAAGTATATAATTAAATTACCTCCTTTAATTCTCTTATCTTTTAAGTAGTTATTTAAAGCTTTATTATAGCTTTAATTGTTATAATTAATATTATATTTTTAATTTATTTTATTTTTTCTTTTATCTTTTAAACTTTTTATTTTAATTATTATATACTTTATTTACTTTCTTTTATAATTCTTTTATAATATATATCTTATTATTTACTTTAATTTAATAATAATATATATATATTATAAGCCTTTATTATATTTTTTAATATTAAGCTTTAAATATCCTTTTTTAAATTAATTATATAATAATAATAAGATTAAAATATAATTTTATATTATTAAAAAAGCTTCTTAAATAATATTTTTAATATATTAAACTTTTTATTTTTTTAAGCTTTTATAATTACTTTTTTTATTTTCTTTAATTACTTAAGAAAAAGAGGCTTATTTAATAATAAAAAGATTATTTTTATTAAATATAAATAAATTATTATAAAAGAATAACTTAAATTTAAATAAAAATATATAATAAAATATATAATTTATAAAAGAAAAATTAGTATTATTTTTAATAAATAAATTTATATAATAAAAGAAAATTAAATAAATTATTTCTTAATTAAGTAAATTATAAAAGACTATTAAAGTTATTAAATACTATTTATATTACTAATTATATAGCTTAGCTTTTAATAGAGATTTTAATTTAGCACTCTTATTACTTATACTTAAACTAGAAATAAATAATAAAAGATTTTAATATTTAAATACTATTAAATTATATTTAAAAATAATATTATTTTATTAAATAATTATTATTATTAATTAAATTAAAGAATATAATAAAAAGAAAATATAATTATAATTATACTTTTTAATAAGAATTATTAAAATATTAATATTAAAGTATCTTTTATTATATAATAATATAAAAAAAATATAAAATAAAAAAATATAATTATAAATATAATTCTTTTATTTCTTTTTATAATTATATAATATTTATATATAATTTATATATAGTTAATATAATTTAAATAATAAAAAGGCTTATATAATATATAATATATAATTATTATATATTACTTTATATATATTAAGATTTATTATTTTAATAAAAAGAAGTTATATTAAATATAATTATTTAAGTTTTTATAAGAGTATTAAGATTATATTATATAAAAAATTAAATTACTTATTTTTAAATTAAATAAATTATTAAAGACTATTAAAGTTATTATAAATACTATTAAAATTATTATTTTTAATATTTAATAAAATCTTTTATTTTATTAATATTATTATTTTTAATTTTAATATAAAAATTATTTTTAAGGATTTTATAATTAATTAAATATTATTAATTATATTTTTATTAATATATTAAAAGTAATATTATTATTTAAAGCTTATTAAAAAATAAATAATTTTATTTAATATTATCTTTATAAAAAGATAATTTAATATATTTAATATTATTTAATAAGCTAAATATATATATAATTTAAATAAAAAGAAAATATTAATAAAAATCTTTATTAAAAATCTTTATTAAAAAACTATTTTTAATTTTTTATTTATTTAATAAATAAATAAATAATTTAAATTAAAAATATTTCTTTAATAAAGATTTTTAATAGTCTTTTTCTATTAAAATATTAAAAATAATTATTAATTAATAAAATTATAAAAAAATATTATTTTATTTATTAATATAAATATTATAAATATTAAAGTAAATAAAAATATAAAAATATAATTTAATTATTAAAAAAGTATTATTTTTATTATTCAAAAAATATTACTAATATATATTTTACTTTATTTAATTTAAAATTAAAATGTAAATTTAATTAATATTAATATATAAATTTTCTACTAATTATATTCTAAATAATTATATTAAAATATACTTTTAATTACTTAAATAACTATTATTTAATCTATTCTTTATTCCTTCAACTTATAGTATATTATTACCTATTTTAATCCTTCTTCTTTTTCTCTTAATTATAAATAATTATTACTTTTTTTAAGATCTTTTTTATTTATTTATTATATTAACTATTATAAATATTTATTATAAACCTTTACTTTTTTTATATTAAAATCCTTAAATATAAACCCTTTTTATATTTATTATATAAAACTATTATATTCTTTTTTAATAAACTTTTTATTTTTAAAATAAAGATTATATTTAAAGAATATTTATAATTTATATTTAATAAGTTTTAATTTTTATATAATTAAAAAATTAATAATATTAATTTTATTATTTATATAATATAATAATTTATTTTTATTAAATTCTAATTAAAAGTTAATATATAAATTAAATAATATTTATTTAAAAAAATATTATTAATATATCTTTTAATAAATAATTAATTAAAATTATAAAAATATAAAGATATATATTAGGATTTGTAATTTTAATAAAAAAAAGCTATATTAAATACAATTATTTAAATTTTTATAAAAATATTAAGATTATATTATATAAAAAATTAAATTTAATATTTTTAATTAAATAAATTATTAAAGATTATTAAATTTAATTAATATTATTATTTATATAATTTAATTTTTAAAAGAAATTTTAATTAAATAACTTTATTATTTATATTTAAACTAAAGATAAATATAAATCTCCTTTTAAATATACTTTTTAATTTTTATAAGTAATTTAATGTAAATAAGTAATAAAATTTATAATTTATTATTATATTAAATTTAAAATTTAAATAGCTTTTAAATTTAAATAATTATATTTAATATTAATTTATTAATTATATTTTAAATAATTATAATAAAATATACTTTAAGTTATTTAAATAACTACTATTTAACCTACTCTTTATTCCTTTAATTTATAATCACTTATTTTTTCTCTTTTTCCTTTAATAAATATTATAAATAAACATTAATCTTTTAAAGATTTTTTTTATTTAAATATTATATTAATTATTATAAATATTTATTATAAAACTTTATTTTATTAAATTAAAATCCTTAAATTAAAACTTATAATATTTTTTTATTATTAATTTAAAATAATTATATTCTTTTTTAATAAAGTTTTTATTATTATTAAAATTATTTTTTTATAATATTTAAAATTTATAATTAATAAATTATATTTATTTTATAATATTAAATTTAAAAGTTTTAATTTTATTTAATTTATATTATAATAATTTATTATATTTAAACTTTAATTAATAATAAATATATAAATTAAATAATATTTATTTATAAAGATTATTATTAATATATCTTTTAATAAATAAATAATAAAAATTATTAAATATTATTTATATTATTATTTATATAACTTAACTTTTAAAAGAAATTTTAATTAAATACTTTTATTATTTATATTTAAATTAAAAAAATAATTTTAATTTTAATTAAATTACTTTTTAAAACAAGTGAACAGTAACGACCACCCACAGTAAGTCCATGAGCTATCACCACTTTTAAAGCCCTTAAAGAATAAAAAATAATAATAATTAAGTGATTTTAATATAAAGAGAAGTATATAAATATAAGTATGTTATAATTAAAAGAGTAAAACTATTATTAAATAATTTAAAAGCTAAGTAAAGATAGAATATAATATTTACTTAAATAAGTAAATAAAAAAATTAAAAAAGTAATAATATAATAAAAATTCTAATTAACTTATATATTAATACTTAGATTATAATTTCCTTTATAAAGCTTAGCTTTAGTTAAGTAGTAGTATTAATATAACTTCTTTCTTATTAATATTATCTAGCCTAAAATTATCTATTAATTCTCTATTTTAAGTAAATTTAATATATTATACCTTATTATTATTATTATTATTATTATTATTATCTTTTTTATTATCTTTATTCTCTTTATTATTATTCTTATCTTTATTAATTAATATACTTTTAATTAATAAGTACTCTTTAATTATTATAGATTATTCTTTATTAATAAATATAATATTTTTACTTTTATTTTTATTGCCTAAATTAAGTATATTAAAGAAGCTTAACTTAATTATTAATATAATTTATAGTTTCTTTAATATAATTAATTTATTACTTATATTAATTATAATTAAATTAATATAAATAGATATAGGCTAATTTAAGGCATTTAATAAAGAACTAGAGCCTAATAGTATTACTAATTATTAAACTATAAGTAGCTTTTTTTTTATTTTATTAAAGTAATAAATATTAAAGTTAATTATTCTAGAATTATAAAAATATATAATTATAAAGGTAAAAGTAAAGATAATATTATAAGTTAATTTAATAATAAAATTAATTAAAGTATATTCTATATATTTACTAAGTAATAGGTTTTTATAAATTTTATATAGCTTAATAATAAATTATTTTAAATAAAAGGCTTTCTTTATTTAGAAGACTTTTATACTAAAGATATATTATATATAAAGAATAAAAAAAAGTATTAAGCCTAAATATTTAAAATAAGAATTAAGATTAAATCTTTATTATAAGGAGATAGCTTTCTTATTAGATTATAATTTAAGTAGTTAATAATCTTTCCTATATAGGATAATTTAGCTTTAAATTAAAAGGGAGATTTAGTATTATAATTCTTAATAAGCTTAATTTAAAATTCCTAAAGCTTAATAATAATTAAAAATAAAATAAATATTTAAAAGATATATATATTTTAATATAAAGGTTTATTTTTATCTTTAAATATAAGATAATTAAAGAGATTAACAGTATTATAATACTAAAAATCCTTATTATTAAGGCTAAAAAGTAAATATATTTTTAATATAATCTCTTTTAATCCTTTAATAATTCCTATATAATTATTAATTAATAAGATTATTAAAAAGTTATTATTTTATTTAAGTATTTAAAAGGTAATATTTATTAATATAATATTAATATATATTATAAAAAAGATAATAATAGAAATATACTTATACTTTATATATTATATTATATATAATAAAAATTAATTATATTAAATTAATAATATTATTATTCTTTAATTCTATACCTAAAATAAAGGAAAGCTCTTATATAAGTATAAATAAATAAAGAAAGCTACTAATACTAAACTATACTTTACTCTATTTATTAATATAAATTTTACTAAAGTAAATAAAAAGATAAAGATTAAATTTAATTACTAAAAGAGGATTATCTTTATTATTTAAAAAATATTAATAGTATATGCCCTTTTTCATCCAATCTAAGGTAAAGAAATAGATCTAGCTAATATTAATATATATATTTCCTTTTAAGTACTTATCTTTTTTAACCTTTATAATTAATTTAATATAAAAAAAAGATAAGATTTACAACTTATTATTACATTTAATTTAAGATTTAAATAGCTTTTAGATTTAAATAATTATATTTAATATTAATTGGATTAATTTCTAAAATAAAGTAAAAACTATAAATAATAATTAAGATAATATAATTAGATAGGAATAAGATTAATAGTTAGGTAAATATATATAGGTATATATATATATATATATATATAGAACTCTAAGTAAATTAATATAGATATTTATAGATAATTTCTCCTTCTTAAAAGGAATATTTATTTCCAATTAAAGATAAAAATTTAAAAGAATTTTTTAAATTATCTAATACTAAAGAGTATTATATTATTTATTATTTTACTTATAATTAAAATTAAAGACCTATTAAAGTCTTAATTATAAATTAAGATTAATAGCTTTATATTATTATAAAACTTATTTTTAACTCTTAATAAAATAAGAGAATAGTAGACTAATAATTTATAGCTTTTATAATAATACTATTAGTATTTATAGTCTTTAGGTATAAATTTAATTATTAATAACTAAGAAAATAAGTATTAATACTCTTATTAATATTAAATATATTTTATAATCTTCTTTTTATTAAATATTTATTTATTTTAGCTAAGGTATAAGGTCTAGAAAAGTAAATAGATAAAATAAAGTATTTAAGTAAAAAAAGTAAATAAAAACTAATATCCTATAAAATTTAAGTATATATATTATAATTTAGAATATATAAATAAATAATAAATTTACTATATATAGACTTTTATAATAAGTAAATATTTATAAATTTTATATTAAGACTACTAAAGAGAAAAGGAATTAATATATATATTTATAATATAATATTATAAAATAAATAAAAATAATAATAATAATATTATACTTCTAAGATAATCTTTTTATTTAATTTAATAAGAAGATATTATAAAAATATAAATAATATTACTTAAAATAATAAAAGCTTAAAATAATTAAGATTATTACTTAAAAGTATTTAAAATTTATTTTTTTATATATATAATTATTAAAATTAATAAAATAATAATAAATAATAAATAAATTTAAAAGGTAATAGTATTTTTCTAATAATAACCTAATATTAATTTAAAAAATTAAACTATTAAATACAATTAATAAATAATTTATTATTTACTTAATTAAATTAATAAATAAATAAATATAATAATTTACTTTTCTTTTAATTTAAATTAGATCTTAAAAATATAAAGAAGATATTATTTAATTATTTATAGTAATATATATAATAGCTAGACAATAGAAATAAGATATCAATTAATATTATATTTAGTATTATAGCTTAATAGCTAAAAGAGATTTAAAGAAGGCTTTCTAATAATACAAAACTACTAGTAAATATAGTAGGAGCTATTAATACTTTATTATTATTTACTCTTTTAAATTAATAAATTTAAGGGATATTTATAATACTAATATTAATACTATCTATAACTTTAAGTACTTTATTTATTAATTACTCTTAAATTTATATAGAATTTAATATTATTAATTCTTATATAAGTATAAATAATATAATTTAAAATATTAAAAAAAATTAATTAAAATCTATTTTTATTATAAAATAATAATTTATTTTATTAATTATTAAAATATAAAGAATAATTAAAGTTCTTTATACTATTATTAATTTTATAATTTCTTTTTAAGTAAAAGATAATTTAAAATTATTAAATTAAAAATTATTAATTAATATTCTAACTTAAGATATAAATAATCTAATAAATTTATTATTATTATATAATACTAAATTAGCAAAATAATAATCTACTTAAAATCTCTTAAAAAGATATAATAAATAATTATAATTATTATAGCCTTAACTTAATTAAAATCAAATAGGCTATTAGTAGGTATAGCTATATTAGCTATATTAATTAAATTAACTAAGTTAATTAAGTTAGCTATAACCTAACTATTTAGGCTAGGCTTAAATTTAAGATAGATTATTTAATAAGATAAATATTAATTAATTAGTTAATTATATAATAAATAAGCTTATTTAATTAAATTAAAAGTATAATAATAAGGAGGAATTCTTAAATACCTTTACTTAATATAATCTTATTATACTAGAGATATAAATATTTATTATTTAGGACTTTTATATTGCTCTTTATAATAAAGCAATAATATTATTATATATATATAAGATATATTATTAAAAAATAATTAAAGCTAATTTATATAAGATATTATAAGTAAAATAGGAAAAATAAAGAGATATAATAGATAGAAGCTTACTATCTCTATTTTATAGTCTATTATTACCATTTTCCTATATAAAGTATTTTTAGCTTAATTAATTTATTTTAACTTATAAAGATTACTTTAATAAGATTATAGCAAGTAAGCTAAATCTAATTATATAAGTATATTAATACTTAAATTATAAGTATATTTACTTAAAAAAGCTTTAAGATTTAATTTTAATTAAAGAAAAATTAATTAAGCTAAATATTTATTATAAATAAATTATATAATATAATATATATAATAAATCTTAAAATATAAATTAAATACTTTAATACTTAAAGTATAAAGATAATTATATTATAATATTTCTTAATAATATATAAGAAATTATAATTAATATTCTTTTATATTTACTTATTTATATATTAAATAAAGTTTATATTTTATAAAGAAATAATAAAAAGCCTATATAAAAAGATTTATTTAAGCTATTTATAATATAATATAAGAAGATAAAGAGAGTATTAGTATAATTAAAGTAGAATAATTATCTTTATAAGTATATTAAGATTAATATTATTAAAATAAAATAGTAGGATTTATAAAGAGATAGTATACTTAATATTATTTATAATTTTTTAAGATATAAGGAGTTAATAGTTAAAGAGATAGTTTATATAAGATATATTATATTATTAGGTAATTAAGGTCTTAATAAAGATATTAGTAATCCTATTAATATATAAATAGTATTAGATAAGCTTTATAAAATTTAAATATAAAGGGCTTATAGATTATTATATAGTATAGGTAAGGTAGATATAGGTAATATAGAAAATAATAATAATATAAATTAATTATATAAGCTAGATAGTAATATAGTTAATTAAATTGGGGCCACCTTAGCTAATAATTATACTAATAATATTAAGGATAAAAAGAAAAATAAAAATAATAATTTAAAATTAAAAGATATTAAAAGTCTTAATTCTATAATTATATTTATTATATTTCTATTTAATTTTACTTTAAATCCTTATAATATAAAAAAGTTATAATTTCTTATTAATACTATAGAGGGTAAGATATAGCTATACTAGGACCAAGTTTAGCTAAGTAGGTTTTAAGCCTATTAAGAATTAATAGTAAATATTTAATAAGATAGTAAATATAGTAATTTAAGAATTAAAATATATATTTATATTTGTTATAGTAATGAATTTGCTAATTTAATTGATTTATAGGTATTTTTAAAGACCTTTCCTTTATTATTTCCTTATAATATTAATAGTTTATAGCTTATAAATAAAAGGCTATATAATAATAAAAATTATTATTAAGGGTATTAATAAATTAGTAATAATCTAGGTTTTAAGAGGTAGCATATAATATAATTATTTATAATATAATTTAAAGGATTAAGGGGACTAAGGTATAAAAGAATACATTCTAGTAATAATTATTAATAATTATAATAATAGTAATCTCTTAATTATTTTAATAATAATTATTATTTATCTATAAATAGTAATAAATATATAAAGACTATTATTATATTTTACAATATAAGCCTTAATAATTAAATTAAGGTAATTCTTAATTACTATAGTAATTACTTTACTTATTATTACTTTTTTATATTTTTTATTTTTAATATAAAGATATAGTCTTATAATTAATATATTAATATAATAAGTATAGGAAGCTATTTCTTTATTAAGATTAAATAATTATTATTATAAATAACTCTAAAAAGATTAAAGGCTATAAAGAATAAACTAAAAGCTAATAATAAAAGGATTAAGGATAAATATATATATAAGCTACTCTATTACCTATTAATATATAGCTTTTAATAATTTATATTTTAAAAGTCTTATTTAAATTTAAAAAGAAGAATTAAATTACTAATTATTAAATATAATCTACCTTTAATCTAGTTTACTGTAAATCTAAATAATATTATTAATATTATAAAATTATATATTTTAGCTTATTAAAAAAAAAATAAAAAGATAATTAAATAATTTTTAAAATCATTTAATATTACTTAAAAGTATAAAGTATTATTTATATTTAATTTAATAAATTCTATAATATTCTTTTATTATAAACTCTCTCTTTTCTTTAAATATTATATTAAGATTAAAGAAAAGTTAATTTTTAAATATATTAATTAATACTTTATAATTATTAAAACTAATAAATATAATTTATTTTATATTTATAGTCTTTTTTAATTATATAATAATATTAATTTAATCTTATTATTTAAATTAAAAGATAAAGATCTATTTAATAAAGATAAAGTAAATTATAAGAAAATAATCTAATATCTTAATAGTATTTTTTATAAGGTAAGTAAGTACTTAGTTTTTTATAAAAGTTAAAAGGCAAAAATTAAATATTTAAATTATATTACTAATTAAATTACTTTTTAATATAATAAGACCTTAATAAGCTTATATATTATATAATAATAAAAGGAAGACTTAATACTATATCTAATATATTAAAGTTATTTTTTAATTTTAATTAATATATATATATCTTTAGTAATAAGATAAACTTTTATACTAATACTTTATAAAAATATATATATAAACTAATATATTTTAAATATACTATTAAAGCAAAAAATAATAATAAGTAAGATTAAAACAATATATATAAATTTAAATTCCTATATTATCTTATAAAAAAAATACATTTTAACTTACAGGGGGTTATCTATATAAAAAGATTATATTTATAAATAAATTATTAGAATAAGCCTATAGCTATTAACTTATAATATAATTATAATCTATCTTTTATTATAATATAATTAAAAGGCCTTACCCTTATCTTCTACTTAACTAATTATATAACTAAGGTAAAAAATTTAATATAAAAGTAAATAATAACTATTATAAAATATCTTCCTATATTAAAGTAAAAAAGCTAATCTTAAGAAAGAATTACTATTAATACTAAGTCTAGTAGCTTTAATATAATAAAGATTAATAAGACTTATTAATTTTTAATAAGGTTTACTAATTATTTTTCTACTAAATAAGCCTTATTAAAGGTTAAGGTTATTATTTACCTTCTTAATTATTTAATTAATTTCTTATTAATTAAATTTTAAATATTTATTAATATTAATTAGCTTTATTAGTATATATTAAAAAAGTAATTATACTTATAATAACTTATAGTATAAGAAAAAAATAATATTATATTTAATTAAAATATTTATATTAAAGAAAATAAAAGAAAGATTATAGCTCTTAATATATATTTATATTATAAATATACTTTATAAAATATTTACTTATATAATTACTTAATATTAATTTATATTTAGTATAAGATTATAAAATATAAGTCTATAAATACTAATATCCTATTTTTTAATAGCTACTTATTTTCTAATAATTAGGTCTAGATCCTATAGTAATAAAAGAATTATTATATTCCTTATATTAATAGCTATTTTTCCCCTTATATTACTTATAATAATTAAAAGAAAAATAAGATTTAAAATAATAATTAATATTATTAATAGTAAATTATAATTAAAATTAAATTATTCTTTATTATTTATATATTAAAATATATATTAAAGCTAATTAGTATTTTATTTATAACTATTATAAAGCCTTAATCTAATATCTTAATCTTTTTATATTATAAAAGAACTTTATATTTTAATCTTAAGTAAATATTAATATTATTTAGTAAATAAAAAGAAAAAGTATATTAAGGAGAATATCCTTTATAATTAATAATATATAATTACTTTAAAAGTTAATAGAAAATATTAAAAAAAATATAAGATAATAGGCTTTTATATTAGGTAAGATAAATAAAAATATTAATAAAGGCTAAAGATTTAATAATAATAATAATAATAATAAAGATTATAATAATAATTATAATTTAAATTATTATTAAAATAATTAAATAAGTTAATTAATTTATTTAATTAATATTTTTTATATTACTATTAAATAAAATTAAATTATATTTAGATTAATATAATTTATAGCTATAATATATTAATTAATAAGGTTCTAAGTTAAAATTAATAATAATCTTAATAATAAGCTAATATTAAAAGATAAAGAAAAGAAAGATAATTTTAATAATAATAATAATAATAATAATAATAGAAATAATATTATTAATAAAGATAAAGATAATAATAAGGAAAGTAATAGGGAGGATTTATTCTTTATAGATCTTCTAGTATATATATTAAGCTATACTAAAATTTCTAGTATTATAAATTATTAAAAAGGCTCTTTTAATATTATATAATAAAGAATTCTAGATATTTAAGATAATAGTAAAGAAAAAGAAAATAATAAGTAAAGCAATAGTACTATATATTATTAATATAATTATAATCTAAAAATAATTATTAATCTTATAGCTTAAATATATATTTTAATAATAAAGCTAATAATAATAATTAAATAAATTATAATCTTTATATTAATAGACTTAATAAAAGAGATTATATTAAAATATACTTTAAATAAATACTAAGCAATTATATTATTTATAATTTATTATTATTTATAGGAAATAAAATATAAAAAAGAAGAGAATAATAAGGATAATATAAAGGATAAGAATAAAGATAATAAAGATAAAGATAATAATAATAATAATAAATTTAATAATAATACTAAAATATATATTAATAAAAATTATTAAAAGTAATAATAATAAACCTATTTATACTAATTATTTAAATATCTTAGTAGTAAAGGAAGTACTAGTAAATCCTATATAATTAAGGTAATAGTAAAGTTCTTTTTAATTAAAAATATCTTCTAATAATTATTTATTATTATTATATTAAAGACTATTATAATAAATATTAATAGGATTATTATTTACTTAGCTTATAATTTAGGCTTATTTAGAAAATTATTTAAGAAGTATTTAAGGAAATTTTTAAAGGGGCTAATTAAAGCTTTATAAAAAGGGTAATAGCTTATTATAATTAATAAAATTAATATATTTAAAGTTAAAATATTACTTTATATTAATAATATACTTTATTATCTATATAATTATTATTATAAAATAATAAATAGGATTTTTATTATTTTATTTTATAGTAACTTTTACTAATTTAGCTTAATAATAAAAAGGCTATTTTTATTAAGCTTAAATAATCTACTATAAAGAGCTAGTTTAGAGTTAAAAAAGGAAATATATAATAAAGTATATAAGCTATAGAGAAAGTTTAATTTTATTATTATTCTTAATAAATAGATTTATATAATAGAAGATCTTAAGCTCTAAGTACTATTAGGCTATATTTATAAGGGGGCCTAAACTAAAAGTAATATTATTTTATTAAATAATTATTATTATTAGTTAAATTAAAGAATATAATAAAAGGAAAGTATAATTATAATTATACCTTTTAATAAAAACTATTAAAATATTAATATAAAAATACTTTTTATTATATAATAATATAAGTAAAAATACTAAAAGAAAAAGAAAATAAAAAGAGAATAAGTAAATACTAAAAGAGATAGTAGGTTATTACTATATATCTTTTTATCTATATATAGCTAGGTAAATAAAGCTAAAAGTAAGGTAAAGGCCCTAAATATATAAGGGCTTAGAGATAATAGTAATATTTATATTTTAGCTATCTTTATCTTTATTCTTAATATATTAATAATAATAATTAAAAATAAATATTAAGGCTTAAAGCTTATTAATAATATTATATATAAAGCTTAAAATATTATTATTAATAAAAGGTATTTAGGCTATAAGATAATAAAGAATACTATTATTTATTATAGCCCTCTTAGTAGTATTATATTATCTTTTAAATTAATAAAAGACTTTTAATTTATTAAGATACTTATAGGCATAATTCTACTTTAACCTATTATTTATATATATTATCTAAAATCTAAATACTTATAGTAAAAGACTAGCTTTTAATAAAAAGGTATAGTATATATAGCTGCTTATATATATACTAATTATAAGGTTTAAAGTTAGATATTAAAGAAGGCTACTTTAAAGCTTTAGGGCTTTAGTATATTAATTAGAGAGAATAGGAAGATTAAGATATTTAATTATAATTTATATAACTTATATATTTAGCTATTATACTACTAATTACTAAATAATATATTATTATTAATAATAATTAGAGATATAAACCTAATATAAAATAAAATACCTTAGATTATAATTAATATAAAGGCTAATCTTAATTATTATAATAATAAAACAATATAATATACTAAGTTAATAGACTAATAGGTAGATTAGGTTAATTACTATAATAGGGGCTAGGACTTAATAAAATAGCTATAAGTATAGCCCTTTCTTTCTTTACTTCTTTTTTTAATTATATAAAAAAAGTCTTTATATCTACATAATCCTATATAATTCTATATAATTCTATATAACTTTGAACACTAAAGCTTACAACACAATACACAACACATACTAGGGGGGGGGGGGGGGAGGTAGTAAGGAGAGAGAGAGGCCACCCCTAATAGATCCCTTTTCGTTCCTCAAGGGCATAAAATAAAAAATATAATTAAATTAAAATAAGATTAATAATTAAGTAAATATATATAAATATACAAGTGGAACAGCGGCGACCGCCCATAATAAGCCCATTGGCTGTCGCCGCTTTTCAAAGCTCTTGAGGAATAAAAAATCGATCTAATCTAGCTGTTGAAGGTCAGGCTGAATAACTGGGCCTGCAATAGCTAGGTTAACTAACTGTAGCTAGGTTAACTAACTGATTGACCAGGCTAGCCCTTCCAGCCAGGTCAACCGACCGATTGACTGACTGACTTACTAACTAACTAACTGACTGACCAATTAACCGGGCTAGCCCCTTCCAGCCAGGTCAACCGACCGACTAATTAATTAACCAGCCTAGCCCTTACACCTAGCCCAGATTAATTAACCTGATTGGCTAGCAGCTAGCTCTTCAAATCACATGATATTCACGTGCATATTACGTGCATTTATATGACTTCTAGTAACTCTCCTATATAACGACAGACTAATTACTATTACCTGCTTATACCCTAGGGGTGAGGGTAGTGAGGAGAGCAAGCCACGGCCAACAACCTCTTTTGTTCCTTAAGAGTATATATATTTATTTTTAATTTAAATATAATTAATAACAAGTGGAACAGCGGCGACCGCCTACAGTAAGCCTATTGGCTGTCGCTGCTTTTTAAAGCTCTTGAGGAACGAAAAATCGATCTAATCTAGCTGTTGAAGGTCAGGCTAAATAACTAGGCCTGCAATAGCTAGGTTAACTAACTGTAGCTAGGTTAACTAACTAATTGATCGGGCTAGCCCTTCTAGCTGGGTCGACCGATCGATTGACTGACTGACTTATTGACTGACTGACTGACTGACTAATTGACCGGGCTAGCCCCTTCCAGCTGGGTTAACCGACCGACTGATTGATTGATTGGCCTAGCCCTTACACCTAGCCCGGATTAATTAACCTGATTGGCTAGCAACTAGCTCTTTAAATCATATGATATTTATGTGCATGTTACGTGCATTTATGTGACTTCCAGTAATTCTCCTATACAACGACGGACTAACTACTATAAGTGAACAGTGGCGACCGCCTATAGTAAGTCTGTGAGCTATTGCTGCTTTTAAAGCCCTTGAGGAATGAAAAATAATAGTAATTAAGTGGTTTTAGTATAAGGAGAAGTATATAAATATAAGTAATTTATAATTAAAAGAGTAAAATTATTATTAGATAATTTAAAAGTTAAGTAAAGATAGAATATAATATTTATTTAAATAAGTAAATAAAAAGATTAAAAAAGTAATAATATAATAAAAATTTTAACTAGCTTATATATTAATACTTAGATTATAATTTCCTTTATAAAGCTTAGCTTTAGTTAAATAATAATATTAATATAATTTCTTTTTTATTAATATTATCTAGCTTAAAGTTATTTATTAATTCTCTATCCTAGGTAAATTTAATATACTATATCTTATTATTATTATTATTATTATTATTATTATTATTATTCTCTTTATTATTTTTATTCTCTTTATTATTATTTTTATTTTTATTAATTAATATACTTTTAATTAATAAATACTTTTTAATTATTATAAATTATTCTTTATTAATAAATATAATATCTTTACTTCTATTTTTATTACTTAAATTAAATATATTAAAGAGGCTTAATTTAATTACTAATATAGTTTATAATTTCTTTAATATAATTAATTTATTACTTATATTAGTTATAATTAAATTAATATAAATAGGTATAGGCTAATTTAAGGTATTTAATAAAGAATTAGAGTCTAATAGTATTATTAATTATTAAATTATAGGTGGCTTTTTCTTTTGTTTTATTAGAGTAATAAATATTAAAGCTAGTTATTTTAGAGTTATAAAAATATATAATTATAAAGGTAAAGGTAAAGATAATATTATAAGCTAATTTAATAATAAAATTAATTAAGGTATATTTTATATATTTGCTAAGTAGTGGGTTTTTATAAATTTTATATAACTTAATAATAGGTTATTTTAGGTAGAAGGCTTTTTTTATTTAAAAGATTTTTATATTAAAGATATATTATATATAAAAAATAAAGAAAAGTATTAAACTTAAATATCTAAAATAAGAATTAAAATTAAATCTTTATTATAAGAAGGTAACTTTCTTATTAGATTATAGTTTAAGTAATTAATAATCTTTCTTATATAAAATAACTTAGCCTTAAGTTAAAAGAAAGATTTAATACTATAATTCTTAATAAGCTTAATTTAAAATTTCTAAGATTTAATAGTAATTAAAAATAGAATAAATATTTAAAAGATATATATATTTTAATATAAAGGTTTATCTTTATCTTTAAGTATAAGGTAATTAAAGAAATTAATAATATTATAATATTAAAAGTCCTTATTATTAAGACTAGAAAGTAAATATATCTTTAGTATAATCTCTTTTAATCCTTTAATAATTCTTATATAATTATTAATTAATAAGATTATTAAAAAATTATTACCTTATTTAAGTATTTAAGGGATAATACTTATTAATATAATATTAATATATATTATAAAAGAAATAATAATAAAAATATATTTATACTTTATATATTATATTATATATAATAAAAATTAATTATATTAAATTAATAATATTACTATTTTTTAATTTTATACTTAGAATAGAAAAAAGCTTTTATATAAATATAAATAAATAAAAAAGGCTATTAATACTAAATTATATTTTACTTTATTTATTAATATAGATCTTATTAAAGTAAATAAAAAAATAAAAATTAAATTTAATTGCTAAGAGAGGATTATCTTTATTATTTAAAAAATATTAATAGTATATACCCTTTTTTATTTAATCTAAGGTAAAAAAGTAGATCTAGCTAATATTAATATATATATTCCCTTTTAAGTATTTATCTTTCTTAATCTTTATAATTAATTTAATATAAAGAAAGAATAAGATTTATAGCTTATTATTATATTTAGTTTAAGATTTAAATAGCTTTTAGATTTAAATAATTATATTTAGTATTAATTAGGTTAATTCCTAGGATAAAGTAGGAATTATAAATAATAATTAAGATAATATAATTAGGTAAGAATAAGATTAATAGTTAGGTAAATATATATAGGTATATATATATATGTGTATATATATGTATAAGTGTGAATATACTTATATATATATATATATAGAATTTTAGGTAGGTTAATATAAATATTTATAGATGATTTCTCCCTTTTAAAAGGAATATTTATTTTTAATTAAAGATAAAAGTTTAAAAGAATTTTTTAAATTATTTAATATTAAGGAGTATTATATTATTTATTATTTTACTTATAATTAAAATTAAAGATTTATTAAGATTTTAATTATAAATTAAAATTAATAGCTTTATATTATTATAAAATTTATTTTTAGCTTTTAGTAAAATAAAAGAATAGTAGATTAATAATTTGTAGCTTTTATAGTAGTACTATTAGTATTTATAGTCTTTAGGTATAAATCTAGTTATTAGTAGTTAAAAAGATAAATATTAATATTCTTATTAGTATTAAATATATTTTATAATTTTCTTTTTATTGGATATTTGCTATTTTAATTAAGGTATAAGGTCTAGAAAAGTAAATAAATAAAATAAAGTATTTAAATAAGAAAAGTAAGTAGAAACTAATATTTTATAGGATTTAAGTATATATATTATAATTTGAAATATATAAATAAGTAATAAATTTACTATATATAGACTTTTATAATAAGTAGATATTTATAGATTTTATATTAGGATTATTAAAGAGAAAAGGAATTAATATATATATTTATAGTATAATATTATAAAATAAATAAAGATAATAATAATAATATTATACTTTTAAGATAATCTTTTTATTTAATTTAATAAAAAGATATTATAAAAATATAAATAATATTATTTAAAATAATAAAAGCTTAAAGTAATTAAAATTATTATTTAAAAGTATTTAGGATTTATTTTTTTATATATATAATTATTAAAATTAATAAGGTAATAATAAATAATAAATAAACTTAAAAGGTAATAATACTCCTCTAATAATAACCTAATATTAACTTAAAGAATTAAACTATTAAATATAATTAATAAGTAATTTACTATTTACTTAATTAAATTAATAGATATATAAATATAATAATTTACTTTTCTTTTAGTTTAGATTAGATCTTAAAAATATAAAGAAGATATTATTTAGTTATTTATAGTAATATATATAATAGTTAGGTAATAGAGATAAGATATTAATTAGTATTATATTTAGTATTATAGCTTAATAGTTAAAAGAGATTTAAAGAAGGCTTTTTAATAATATAAAACTATTAATAGATATAGTAAGAGCTATTAGTATTTTATTATTATCTATTCTTTTAAGTTAGTAAATTTAAGGGATATCTATAGTATTAGTATTAATATTACCTATAACTCTAGGTACTCTATCTATTAATTACTTTTAAATTTATATAGGATCTAGTATTATTAATTCTTATATAAATATAAATAATATAGCTTAGAGTATTAAAGGAGGCTAATCAAAATCTACTTTTACTATAAAATAATAATTTATTTTATTAATTATTAAAATATAAAGAATAATTAAAGTTTCTTATATTATTATTAATCTTATAGTTTCTTTTTAAGTAAAAGATAATTTAGAATTATTAAATTAAAAGTTATTAATTAATATTTTAGCTTAAGATATAAATAATCTAATAAATTTATTATTATTATATAATACTAGATTAATAAAATAATAATCTACTTAGAATCTTTTAGAAAGGTATAATAAGTAACTATAACTATTATAGCCTTAACTTAATTAGAATTAAATAAGCTATTAGTAGGTGTAGTTATATTAATTATATTGGCTAAGTTGGCTAAGTTGGCTAAGTTAGCTATAATTTAATTATTTAGGCTAGGCTTAAATTTAAGATAGATTATTTAATAAGATAGATATTAATTAGCTAATTGATTATATAATAAATAAGCTTACTTAATTAGATTAAAAGTATAGTAATAAGAAGGAACTTTTAAATATCTTTACTTAGTATAATCTTATTATATTGGAGATATAAGTATTTATTGTTTAGGACTTTTATATTACTCTTTATAATAAGATAATAATATTATTATATATATATAAGATATACTATTAAAAAATAATTAAAGTTAATTTATATAAGATATTATAAGTAGAATAGGAAAAATAAAGAGATATAGTAAATAGAAGCTTATTATCTTTATTTTATAGTTTACTATTATTATTTTCTTATATAAAGTATTTTTAATTTAATTAGTCTATTTTAACTTATAAAGATTACTTTAGTAAGATTATAGTAAATAGGCTAAGTCTAGTTATATAGGTATATTAATACTTAGATTATAAGTATATTTACTTAAAGGAGCTTTAAGATTTAATTTTAATTAAGAAGAAATTAATTAAATTAAATATTTATTATAAGTAGATTATATAATATAATATATATAATAAATCTTAAAGTATAAATTAAGTATTTTAATATTTAAAGTATAAAGGTAATTATATTATAATATTTTCTAATAATATATAGGAAATTATAATTAATATTCTTTTATATTTATTTATTTATATATTAAATAAGATTTATATTTTATAAAAAAATAATAAAAAGCTTATATAAAAAGATTTATTTAAGCTATTTATAGTATAATATAAGAAAATAAAAAGGGTATTAATATAGCTAAAGTAAAATAACTATCTTTATAGGTATATTAAGATTAATATTATTAAGATAAAGTAATAGGGTTTATAAAGAGATAATATATTTAATATTATTTATAATCTTTTAAGATATAAGAAGCTAATAATTAAAGAAATAGTTTATATAGAATATATTATACTATTAAGTAACTAAAGTCTTAATAAAGATATTAATAATCCTATTAATATATAAATAGTATTAAATAAGCTTTATAAAATTTAAATATAAAGGGCTTATAGATTATTATATAATATAAGTAAGGTAGATATAAGTAATATAAAAAATAATAATAATATAAATTAATTATATAAGCTAGATAATAATATAATTAATTAAATTAGGGCTACCTTAGCTAATAATTATACTAATAATATTAAGGATAAAGAGAAGAATAAAGATAATAATTTAAAGTTAAAAAATACTAAAGGTCTTAATTTTATAATTATATTTATTATATTTTTATTTGATTTTATTTTAAATCCTTATAATATAGAAAAGTTATAATTTCTTATTAATATTATAAGGGATAAGATATAATTATACTAGGACTAAGTTTAGCTAAATAGGTCCTAAGCCTATTAAGGACTAATAGTAGATATTTAGTAAGATAGTAGGCATAGTAGTTTAGAAATTAAGGTATATGTTTATATTTACTATAATAATAAATTTACTAATTTAATTAATCTATAGATATTTTTAAAGACCTTTTCTTTATTATTTCCTTATAGTATTAATAGTTTATAGCTTGTAAATAAGAGGCTATATAATAATGAAAATTATTATTAGGGATATTGATAAATTAGTAATAATTTAGGTTTTGAGAGGTAATATATAATGTAATTATTTATAATATAATTTAAAGGGTTAAGAGGACTAAGGTATAGAAGAATATATTTTAGTGGTAGTTATTAATAATTATAGTAGTAGTAATCTTTTAATTATTCTAATAGTAGTTATTATTTGTTTATAGATAGTAATAAATATATAAAAACTATTATTATATCTTATAATATAAGCCTTAGTAATTAAACTAAGGTAGTTCTTAGTTATTATAGTAATTACTTTATTTATTATTACTTTTTTATATTTTTTATTTTTAATATAAAGGTATAGTCTTATAATTAATATATTAGTATAGTAAGTATAGGAAGCTATTTCTTTATTAAGGTTAAATAGTTATTATTATAAATAACTCTAGAAAGATTAAAGGCTATAAAAAATAAATTAAAAGCTAATAATAAAAGGACTAAAAATAAATATATATATAAGCTACTCTACTATCTATTAATATATAGCTTTTAATAGCTTATATCTTAAGAGTCTTATTTAAGTTTAAGGAGAAAAATTAAATTATTAATTATTAAATATAATTTACCTTTAATTTAGTTTATTATAAACTTAAATAATATTACTAATATTATAAAATTATATATTTTAGCTTATTAAAAGAGAAATAAAGAAATAATTAAATAATTTTTAAGATTACTTAATATTACTTAAAAGTATAAAGTATTATTTATATTTAATCTAATAAGTTTTATAATATTCTTTTATTATAAACTCTCTTTTTTTTAAATATTATATTAAAATTAAAGAAAAGTTAGTTTTTAGATATATTAATTAATACTTTATAGCTATTAAAACTAATAAATATAATTTACTTTATATTTATAGCCTTTTTTAGCTATATAGTAATATTAACCTAATCTTATTATTTAAATTAAAAAATAAAGATTTATTTAATAAAGATAAAGTAAATTATAAGAAAATAATTTAATATCTTTATAATAACTATACCTAGCTAAACAGTCACAATAGAGATAATAGTAATTAGCTAGGTAAAATAGTATATTAACTTAAGGTATAAGATTAAAGCTTGCCCCTCTTAATTTAGCTAAAACTATATTGAACTCTTATAGAGAGTAGTTATATGTAAATCCCTTACTTAACTAAGACTATATCCCCTTAAAGGGGCTAGATTATAACTATCCTTTCCCTTAAGTCTGCTATCCTTAGTAATAATTATTTATTTTAGTGGCATGGCCTTATAATTTATAGTTAATAAATCCCTATAAGAAGGACTTATAAGTTCCCACTTATCTTTAATAAGGTCAGTTTTAATGCATTGGATGTTAGTGTATTAGGTTGACAGTAAATTACTATTGCCCTTAAGTATAAGGCAATAGAAAATCAAGAGATCACTTACCTTCTAACTGCCTAGTTATTTATTATTTAAATAATTATTCTCCTATAATAATAGCTTCCCTTTTCTTCTTCTTTTATTCCTCCTTAACTATTAAGATTATTAACCTTTGCCCCTTATACTATTATACTTTATACCTTTTCTCTTATTTTTTAAATATTAATATACTTACTTCTTTTATTTACTCTATAGGCACTAGTAATACCCTTATCTAATATATAAGGTATACTTAAAATATTCTATAAAAGAAGGCTAAATGTATTAAGAATAAGTTTAAGGATATTTTAATTATAGTGACCTTTATTAAGTATATTTATTATACTTTTAATATTATTTATTATATATACTACTAGACCTTTAGTGCTAATTATTATTTATATATCTTTATTATTTATTGGTATGTAATTGCTACTTATTTACTAACTGTCTAGGCCTATTTCCCTTATAAAGGGGGATATTTATAACTTGTATAATATATAAGCTTACTTAATTTATTTACTATATATGACCTTCTAGAAGGAGGTTAAGTCTATTAATCTATAGATAAAGGCTTCTATTATAGTTACTAAGCCTTTTTATGCCTTTTTTAAGGAGGTTTATTGCTTATTCTACTAAATGGGCTTTTAGTTGCTAAATATGTTTTTTGCTATTGAAAATTATTTATCTTAAGCCTATAGTCTAACTAGTGTTAAGAAGTATACTTATATAGGTGTCCTTTGAGTGTATTTTTACTATATTCTTGCTATTTATTTATTTCTTTTTTAAAAGGCTTATATTACCTTTACTAACTTTAAGGTAATTTATTATTAAGCTTAAGCTTATTAAGCTACTATTACTTACTTAGTAGGTTTTTATTGTCTTTTTTATATATATATTTAATTTATTAACTTATTATTTATAAAAGAAGGAATTATAGGAGTATACTTATGTTTTGGACCTTTATTTCTTATATAATGATATTAGCTATAGTACCTAAAAGGTAGTCAAAAAACAGGTTATAAATAAGATCTAGAAGCTTTTTAACTTAAGCTAATATTAAGGTAGAAATACTAATAGGGCAATCCTTCTTAATACCTGTCCTTATATTGTTGAGCTGGGATATACTTTCTTCTAGTAACCTCTCAAGGTAAATAAATCCTTTAAGTCTAGGTCTAATTCTAGGGCCACTCCTCCCTAGACTTCTGCTCGAATTGGCAGTAGCCCTAGCTATAATAAAACTCTAAGTTATAGTAGGATTCTAGCTTATAGTTATAAAAGCTCTATTTTAACCCTAAAGAAATAAGGCTTCTTTTAGATATAATTTAATTATACCTTTATTGTGGCTTTTTTAAAGTACTTAGTTTAATAATAGTTATTATATTTATATAGCTATTTTTATAAATTGATTTCCTTTTATAGTTTTTCTTACTTTTAAGTTATTTTTACTTATTATTTAAGGTAATTTTAAATTGCTCTTTATATATTTATTAATTTATCTTTATATAGCTATTAGTTATATTTTATAAGCTAACCAATCTACTTAATTAAATAGTATATCTCTCCTTTATATTTTATTTTATTCTTAATTTATTCTATCTCCTATTTTAAGTTAATATCTTTTAGGTTAAGTATTAGGAGTAATTTATTTTTACTGGTTTTATATCTCTTTTATAACTCTAGTAAGCTTATATAAAATATATTATAAATATAGCTATATTTATCTAGGAGTGCCAATTAATATACCTATATTCCTATAGCATTTAATACTTAAAAGGGCCTTATTTATCTTAAGATTAACTTTCTTTTATATCCCTTTAGGAAGAGGTTCTTTATAAATAAAATAATTAAATTACCTCTTTTAAAGGTTAAGGGTTAGTACTTTTAATTATAATATTTCTATTATTTATTTAATGCCTTTTAATATTAATTCTATAATTATTCTCTTAATTCTATAAGGTAGCGTACTTATATATTTACCTTTAATACCTCCCCTTAAATAATATTATCCTTAATATAAATATAAAACTTTAGGTAATAGCTATATAATGCCTAAAAGGTATTATATCCTATAGTTAAGTTCTTTATATTATTATAAGCAAATTAAGTAATTGTTAATAGGGCTGTTTAATTATTTTATTATTTATTATTAAAGTACCTTAAGTAATATTTAAATATTTAATTTATTCTTTCTATTTGGCTATTAGTTTAAAGGTAAAAAGCTATTAAAAGCTTTTATTTTATTTTTATTTAATAGTATAACTTTAATCAAAACTTACTTATAAAAATTAATCCCCTATTAAAGATAATTCTACTTAAAGGATTAAATTTAAGTTCAATTTTATTGTAAAAGAGCTCTATTAGATCTATAGTATTAATTTAGGTAGAGATTAGGATTATATATATGTATTTTATAAAGCAATTTACAATTATAAGTATTGCATTTACCTCTATTCCCTTCTATAATAAGAGTAGTAATCCTATAATAAAGTCTATTAATATTTCTTCCTATAATTAGGAGGGTATTAATAGAGACTTAAGTTTACTATAAAGGTAGTATCTCTTATAATTAGCTCCTTAATATATTATATAAGTCTAAACCCATTTTAAAATGTCTTTATTTATACTAAACTAATAAAACTTTCTCTAAATTATCTTTAGGGTTCTATCTTATTCAAAGTAGCCTGCTAATGGGTTATTATAGTATAATTATAATAGCTATTATTTTATAGTCTTTTTATTAAGCATAAATAATCAATATTTAAAGTAAAGAAGACCATATTTATTTATAAACCAATTACTAGAGCTTTTATCTATTATCTCTTACTTTATTCTATTAATCCTTTATTATATCTTAAGGTCCTTTTCCTAGAGAGAGTATATTACCTCTTCTAAGGGCTTTAAAGGGTTTTCTTTAAAGATCTTCTCTTTAATTAAGGCCTTTTTAACTATAAATACTAAGATAGAGAGATTATAGCCCATCTTCTCTTAAACCCAGCTTACCTATACTTAGGTAAAAGCTTATAAATTTACTACTAACTCAAGTTTAATTGCACTAAGAGCTATACTCTCTAATACCTTAGTATTATACTTATAGCTATTATAAGCAGTAAGAGACTTATTCTCTTATACCTCCTTTTCTAAAGCCCTAGCTTACTTATAAATTAAGGTATTTCCCTTCTTAAAAGACCCTAAGTTTAACTTATCTTTTAATTCTTATAAGAATTAGGTTACTTATATTTTAATTAATCTCTTTTTAAGTAATATTAATAGGTTTAAATTATATAGAGTATCTTCCTTATAATCTAGTTGCCTTGATAAGCTATTAATAGGGTTTTATTTATCTAGTTAATATTTTATAATAAAATTATAAGGTATTAAGTATATATACTATTTAGCCTATTTTCTATTTAGCTTTAGTATTTTTATAAATAATTAAAGGTTAAAATAATTATTAAGAACTTTTATTTAGCTTATTGCCCCTTTAAGATAGTATTGCTAGTATTTAAATAACTCTATAATAGCTATTAATTCTTAGTCTAAAGTCCTATACCTAAACTTATAGTTAGTGTATTTTCGTGATTAGAAGGCTATAGGGTGGAAATAGCTATTATTATCTAGCTATAATAAGATTCCTACTATTATAAATAATAAGGTATTTATTTTGAGCTAAATAGGTTTAGTGGGATTAAAGTAGTATAGTAAGGGGGCCTTCTAAAAAGCCTACTTTAGGGATATAAATGCCCTTCTTTTTGTATTATTTAATTCCACTTTACTAGGCTTTCTACTCTTTTAGCTTCCTTTTAATAGATTTATTAATAGCTTTATTAATATCAAAAAGTTAAAAATAAATTACCTATAGAAGTTATAAAACCCTATAAAGACCTAAATCTCTTAGTAGATTTTTAGCTCCTCTTATTAAATAACTATCTCAACTCTTCTTAAGTCTATAGCAATCCCTTTTACAGAGAGAATAAATCCTAAAAATTTAATTGAAGGTTAATAAAATATATACTTAGAAAGTTTTGCATAGAGTTTAATATCTTTTAAGTATTTAAGTATAGCTTAAAGATATTTTATATAGGTTTCTTAGTCTTTTAAGAAGATAAGGATATTATCTAAATAAGCTATATATACTATATCTACCAATTTACCAAGAGCTCTATAAATATAATCTTAAAAGGTTACAGGTACATTAGTTAATTTAAATAGTATTACTAGATACTTAAAATGCCTATAATATATTTAAAATACTATCTTTTACTTATCTCCTTCCTTTATATAAATATAATAATATATATCCTTAATATTAATTTTAGAGAAATACTTAGTTCTTTTAATTTAGTTTATAATTTCCAAAATTAAAGGTAAAGGGTATTAATTTTTCGCTATTATTATATTAAGTCCCTTATAGTTAATATATAACCTAAGGGATTTATTAAATTTCAATATAAAAAGAATTGGAGCTTTTATAGAGCTCTTTAAAGGTTAAATTTAACTTTTATCTAAGTTTTCCCTAAGGTATTAGTATAGTTCTTAGAGCTCCTTTTATAATAAGGGATATATTAAGCTAAATAAAGGGATTTTATCTTTAATTAAATTAATATTGTAATTAGTAACCTTATATAAGGAAAGCATTTTTAATTCTTCTTTTAAAAATATTTATTTTAAATTAAGAATTTTAAAGGGAATAGTAAGATTATTTAAAGGCCTTTTAAAGGGGAGATCTTTTAGTATTTAATAGGGTTCCTTATATGCTATTATACCATAGACTTTTATAGTATTCTTAGCTAGCTTCCTAAATTTATAAGGAGTAACTTTTTAAAAGCTTTCCTATATAATTTAATAGACCTATATTTAATTCTTAATATCTATTAAAATATTAAGACAAATTAAGGTAAACATTCCTAATAGTATAAGTTTACTCTTAGGGTTTAAATCCCTATTAATATTAATTATTATTTAAATTATCTTCTTAACCTATCTATACTAATCTTATATTTTAATAAGTAAATATTAAATATTATAGGCTTTTACTCTTTAATCCCCTATTAAAATTAGATTAGAGACTTTATTAGAGGCCTTTTTTAAAGTAAGGCTAATAGTTAATTATTAACTAATAATATTAATTTTACTTTCTATATTTAAGGTCACTTTAACAATAGTAAGCTTTTAGGGGACAAAAATAGTAATTAAGGTAAATAAATATTATATAATCTTAAGTATAAGTATAAAGGCATTAATAGAATTATTTACTTTTACCTCCTACCTTTTCCCTATTGGTTGGTCTAGGTTCTCTAGACTTTTAGCTTTTTATTATAGTAGCTTGTAAAATATTCCTTACTTTCATAATTATAGTACTATTATTATTTTCTATCTTTTCCTATAGGATTTTTATTATTTTAAGGATTAATTTATATACCTTTTAGGCAAGAGTTAAAGGGTCTATTAGATCTTCCTTAATTCCTTTAATAGTTTAATAAAATATTATTTAAATTACCCTTTTATCTTTTTTAAGGTAATTAATTAAAGCCTTAATAAGTTTTTCTTTTCTTATTATTACCTATACCTATATCCTAATATATTATAGCCTTAAAGACTAATTCTAATTAGATTATAGGGAGTTTAAGAAGAACTTAAATAATATAATCTTATAGCTTTTTTATTAATTTATTTAAGTAATTCTCTATCCTTTATAATTTTAAGTGGTCTTTTAGGTCTCTCTTTAAGGAATTAAAATAATTATAAAAATTAAGGGATAATTATCTTTCCTTTTATATTATATTATAGTATACCTTGGATATTAAGGCTTAAAGATTATCTTAGTCTTTAATAAGGGTTTTTAACCATTTTAGGAATTTACTTTAGTTTTATTTAAGATTTACCTATTTCTCCTTGGAATATTAATAAAGAAAATTATTATATATAAATTAAATTTTTATATTTAAATAGTTTTTTACTAATAAGATCTTAGCTTTATTAATATAGTATTTTTAAGGTTTATCTTTAATTATATACTTAAAGTCTAAAAGCTAGTTCTAGCATTTTTAGCTAATAATTAAAACCTTTAAAATAGCTATATTAGTGGTTTTTATATAGCTTCCTTATTTACTATTACTATTATCTTCACTTAAGCAATTATTATACCTTCAATCTTATTTCTATCCTACTTTCCTTTATATTTAGCTAATTATTATAATAAGAGTAGTATTTTACTCTCTTAACTTAGCCATTTTTTATTATATTTATATCCAAAGAGCTTATATATTAACTCTATCTTAGCTTACTCCTTATTAATTTAAAGGGGTTTTTATTTAAGTTAAGGTTAAATACTTGCCTATAATTTCATTAAAATTAGGATTAAGGATCTCTCTCTTCTTCCCTTTTTCCTAATTAAGGGATTCTTTATATAAAGGGTTATTTAAATTATTATCCTTAATAGGTATTTATTTTGCCTGTAAACTCTCTCTACTTAAGTAAAGAGTTAGTCTAGTAATTATACTTATAGTTACTAAGCTATAAACCCTACCTTAAGCTATACTATCTAGAAAGCTATAGTAGAAGCTTTAGAATTATAATGGCTATACCTAGCTAAACGGTTATAATAAAAATAATAGCAATTAGCTAGATAGAATAGTATATTAACTTAAGGTATAAGACTAAAGCTTACCCCTCTCAATCTAGCCAAAACCATGCCAAACTCTTATAAAGAGCGGTTGCGTATAAATCCCTTACTTAACTAAGACTATATCCCCTTAAAGGGGCCAGGTTACAATCTTAATAATATCTTTTATAAGGTAAGTAAATACTTAATTCTTTATAAGGATTAAAAGGTAAAGATTAAATATTTAAATTATATTATTAATTAAATTACTTTTTAATATAATAAGACCTTAATAAGCTTATATATTATATAATAGTAAAGAAAAGATCTAATATTATATTTAATATATTAGAATTATTTTTTAATCTTAATTAATATATATATATCTTTAATAATAAAATAAACTTTTATACTAATACTTTATAAAGGTATATATATAAATTAATATATTTTAAATATATTATTAAAATAAAGAATAATAATAAGTAAAATTAGAATAATATATATAGATTTAAATTCCTATATTATCTTATAAAAAAAATATATTTTAACTTATAGAGGGTTATTTATATAAAGAGATTATATTTATAGGTAAATTATTAAAATAAGCTTATAATTATTAGCTTATAGTATAACTATAATCTATCTTTTATTATAATATAATTAAAAGGCTTTACCCTTATCTTTTACTTAATTAATTATATAACTAAGGTAAAAGATTTAATATAAAAGTAAATAGTAGTTACTATAAAGTATCTTTCTATATTAAAGTAAGAAAGCTAATCTTAAGAAAAAATTACTATTAGCATTAAGTTTAGTAGCCCTAATATAATAAAGATTAATAAAACTTATTAATTTTTAATAAGATTTATTAATTATTTTTCTACTAAATAAGCCTTATTAAAGGTTAAGATTATTACTTACCTTCTCAATTATCTAATCAATTTCTTATTAATTAAATTTTAAATATTTATTAATATTAATTAACTTTATTAATATATATTAAAAAAGTAATTATACTTATAGTAACTTATAGTATAAGAAGAAAATAATACTATATTTAATTAAGATATTTATATTAAAAGAGATAAAAGAAAGATTATAGCTCTTAATATATATTTATACTACAAATATACTTTACAAAATACCTACTTATATAATTACCTAATATTAGTTTATATCTAGCATAAGGCTACAAAATATAAATCTATAAATACTAATATCCCATTTTCCAATAGCTACCCATTTTCCAATAACTAAATCTAAATCCTATAATAGCAAAAGAATTATTATATTCCTTATATTAATAGCTATCTTTCCCCTTATATTACTTATAATAACTAAAAGGAAAATAAGATTTAAAATAATAATTAATATTATTAATAATAAATTATAATTAAAATCAAATTATCTTTTATTATTTATATATTAAAATATATATTAAGGCTAATTAATATTTTATTTATAATTATTATAAAGCCTTAATTTAATATTTTAATTTCTTTATACTATGAAAGAACTTTATATTTTAATCTTAAGTAAATATTAATATTATTTAATAAATAAAAAGAAAAAGTATATTAAGAAGAATATTCTTTATAATTAATAATATATAATTACTTTAAAAGTTAATAGAAAATATTAAAAAAAATATAAAATAATAAGCTTTTATATTAGATAAGATAAATAAAAATATTAATAAGGGCTAAAGATTTAATAATAATAATAATAATAATAAAGATTATAATAATAATTATAACTTAAATTATTATTAAAATAATTAAATAAATTAATTAATTTATTTAATTAATATTTTTTATATTATTATTAAATAAAATTAAATTATATTTAAATTAATATAATTTATAGCTATAATATATTAATTAATAAGGTTTTAAGCTAAAATTAATAATAGCCTTAATAATAGGCTAATATTAGAAGATAGAGAAGAGAAAGATAATCCTAATAATAATAATAATAATAGTAATAATAAAAATAATATTATTAATAAAAATAAGAAGAATAATAATAAGAAAAGTAATAGGGGGATTTATCCTTTATAGATCTTTTAATATATATATTAAGCTATATTAAAATTTCTAGTATTATAAATTATTAAAAAGGCTCTTTTAATATTATAAAGCAAAGAATCCTAAATATCTAAGATAATAATAAAAAAGAAAAAGATAATAAATAAGATAATAATACTATATATTATTAATATAATTATAATTTAAAGGTAATTATTAATCTTATAATTTAAATATATACTTTAATAATAAGACTAATAGTAATAATTAAGTAAATTATAATCCTTATATTAATAAACTTAATAAAGAAGATTATATTAAAATATACTTTAAATAAATATTAAATAATTATACTATTTATAATTTATTATTATCTATAAAAAGTAAAATATAACGAAAAAGAAAATAATAAGAATAATATAAAGAGTAAAAATAAAAATAATAAAAATAAAGATAATAATAATAATAATAAATTTAGTAATAATATTAGAATATATATTAATAAAGATTATTAAAAATAATAATAATAAATTTACTTATATTAATTATTTAGATATTTTAGTAGTAAAGGAGGTATTAATAAATCTTATATAATTAAAGTAATAATAAAGCTTTTTTTAATTAAAAATATCTTTTAATAATTACTTATTATTATTATATTAAGGATTACTATAGTAAATATTAATAGGATTATTATTTATTTAGCTTATAGTTTAAACTTATTTAAAAAGTTATTTAAAAGGTATTTAAGGAAATCTTTAAAGAGACTAATTAAAGCCTTATAGAAGGGGCAATAGCTTATTATAATTAATAAGGTTAATATACTTAGAGCTAAGATATTACTTTATATTAATAATATACTTTATTATTTATATAGTTATTATTATAAGATAATAAGTAGGATTTTTATTATTTTATTTTATAGTAACTTTTACTAATTTAGCTTAATAATAAAGAGGCTATTCTTATTAAGCTTAAATAATCTACTATAAAGAGCTAATTTAGAATTAAAGAAGAAAGTATATAATAAAATATATAGGCTATAAAGAAAGTTTAACTTTATTATTATCTTTAATAAGTAGGTTTATATAATAGAAGATCTTAAGCTTTAAGTACTATTAGGCTGTATTTATAAGGAGACTTAAATTAAAAGTAATATTATTTTATTAAATAATTACTATTATTAATTAAATTAAAGAATATAATAGGAGAAGGGTATAATTATAATTATACCTTTTAATAGAAACTATTAGAATATTAATATAAAAGTACCTTTTATTATATAATAATATAAATAGAAATACTAAAAGAAAAAGAAAATAAGAAGAGAATAAGTAAGTATTAAAAGAGATAATAAGCTATTATTATATATCTTTCTATCTATATATAGCTAAATAAATAAAGTTAAAAATAAAGTAAAGGCCCTAAATATATAAAGACTTAAAAATAATAGTAATATTTATATCTTAACTATCTTTATCTTTACCTTTAATATATTAATAATAATAATTAAAAATAAATACTAAGGCTTAAAGCTTATTAATAATATTATATATAAGGCTTAGAATATTATTATTAATAAAAGGTATTTAAGCTATAGGATAATAAAGGATATTATTATTTACTATAGCCCTTTTAATAATATTATATTATCTTTTAAATTAATAAAAGACTTTTAATTTATTAAAATACTTATAAGTATAATCCTATTTTAATCTATTACCTATATATATTATTTAAAACCTAAATATTTATAGTAAAGGACTAGCTTTTAGTAAAGAGGCATAGTATATATAGCTACCTATATATATACTAATTATAAGATCTAAGGCTAAATATTAAAGAAAATTGCTTTAAAGCTTTAAGGCTTTAGTATATTAATTAAAGAAAATAGAAAGATTAAGGTATTTAATTATAATTTATATAGCTTATATATTTAATTATTATACTACTAATTACTAAATAGTATATTATTATTAATAATAATTAAAAATATAGACCTAATATAAAATAAAATACCTTAAATTATAGTTAATATAAAGGCTAATCTTAATTACTATAATAATAAGATAATATAATACACTAAGTTAATAAATTAATAGGTAGATTAGGTTAATTATTATAATAGGGGCTAAAACTCAATAAAATAGCTACAAGTATAGCCCTTTCTTTTTTTACTTCTTTTTTTAATTATACAAAAAAAGTCTCTATATTTATATAATCCTATATAATTCTATATAATTCTATATAACTTTAAACACTAAAGCTTACAATATAGCACACAATACATACTAGGGGGGGGGGGAGGTAGTGAGGAGAGAGAGAGGCTACCCCCAATAGATCCCTTTTCATTCCTCAAGGGCATTACCCGCTTACACCCTAGGGGTGAGGGTAGTGAGGAGAGCAAGCCACGGCCAACAACCTCTTTTGTTCCTTAAGAGCAAAGTACTTAATTAGAATTTCTTTTAAAAATTAAATTATATAAATAATAAAATAAATAATTTTTAATAATTTTTAATAATTTTTAATAATTTATTTAATTATAAAATAATTAATATAATACTTTATATAATATAATTTTAATATTTATATAAAAATTTAAATAATTATATTTAAAATAATAAATCTTAATATATATTTTTATATTTTTATATATAATATAATATCTTTTAAATAATATATTCTTTATAAATTTAATTACTTATTTATTAAAAAATATATTAATAGTACTTTTTATAAGTAATTATTATTTAAGATATAAATATATAATTTTAAGTAAATTAATATAAATATTTATAAATAATTTTTTTATTTTAAAAAAAAAAAAAATTTATTTATTATTTTATTTATAATTAAAATTCTTAATTTATTAAAATTTTAATTATAAATTAAAATTAATAATTTTATATTATTATAAAATTTATATTTAGCTTTTAATAAAATAATAAAATAATAATTTATAGCTTTTATAATAATACTATTAGTATTTATAATTATAAATATAAATATTTAACTTAATTAATTTCTCTTTAATTATTATACTTTTAATTTAATTAAATAAATTTATTTATTATATAATTAATTAAATTAATAAAATAATAAATCTTTTAAATTTAAATTTAATTTTAATAATTAAATTATAATAATTAAATTATAATAATTAAATTATAATTAATTTAATTAATATAATTATATTTATTAATAATTTATTTAATTTAATTTAAATTAAGATTATACTAATTATAATTATTTAATATATCTTTTTAAAAGATTTTAAATAAATTATTATTTTATTAATTTAATATTATTTAATAATAATAAATTTATTAAATTATATATATTTTATATTAAAATATAAATTAATAATTTTTAATTTAAGAATTTTAAATTATTTTATATTTAAAAATAAAATTATAAAATTAATAATAATATAAGAAACTTTAATTATTCTTTATATTTTAATAATTAATAAATAAATTATTTAAAATTATTAATAATATTAATATTAATATTATAATTATTTTTTAAATTTATTAATTTAAAAGAATAAATTATAATAAAATAATAAAAGTTTTTATTATATTTATTAATAATTTTAAATTATTAAAAAGCTTTTTTTAAAATCTCTTTTAATTAATAAATTATATTATTAAATATTATATTAATTATTATATTATCTTTATTATTTAATTATTATATATATTATTATAAGTAATTAAATAATATCTTTTTTATATTTTTAAGATCTAATCTAAATTAAAAGAAAAGTTAATTATTATATTTATTTATATATTAATTTAATTAATTAATTAAATAATAAATTATTTAAATTAATTTTAAATTATTATAAAAGAAATATTATTATCTTTTAAATATATTTACTCTTTATTATTATTTTATTAATCTTAATAATTATATATATTATAAAATATATTTTAAATACTTTTAAATAATAATTTTAAATATATTAAGCTTTAATTATTTTAAATAATATTATTTATATTTTTATAATATCTTTTTATTAAATTTAATAAAAAGATTATTTTAAAAGTATAATAATATTATTATTATTATTTATTTTATAATATTAAATTATAAATATATATATTAATTTTTTTTTTAATAATTATAATATAAAATTTATAATTATTTATTTATCATAAAAGTCTATATATAATAAATTTATTATTTATTTATATATTTTAAATTATAATATATATATCTAAATCCTATAAAATATTAATTTTTATTTACTTTTTTTTACTTAAATATTTTATTTTATTTATTTACTTTTTTATATTTTATATTTTAATTAAAATAAATAAATATTTAATAAAAAAAAGATTATAAAATATATTTAATATTAATAATATTATTTTAAAAGCTTATAAATTATTAATTTATTATTTTATTAAAAACTAAAATTAAATTTTATAATAATATAAAATATTAATAAGTTTATAATCTTAATTATAAATAATATAATATTCTTTAATATTTAATAACTTAAAAAGTTCTTTTAAGCTTTTTATTTTTAATTAAAAATAAATATATCTTTTAAAAGAAAAAAATTATCTATAAATATTTATATTAATTTACTTAAAATTCTATATATATATATATATATGTTTATTTAATTATTAATTTTATTTTTATTTAATTATATTATTTTAATTATTATTTATAGTTTTTATTTTATTTTAAAACTTAATTTAATTAATATTAAATATAATTATTTAAATTTAAAAGTTATTTAAATTTTAAATTAAATATAATAATAAGCTATAAATTTTACTCTTTTTTTTATATTTAATTAATTATAAAAATTAAAAAAGATAAATATTTAAAATAAAATATATATATTAATATTAATTAAATTTACTTTTTAATTTTTTTATTTATTTTAATAAAATTTATATTAATAAATAAAATAAAATATAATTTAATATTAAAATATTTTTTATTTTTTTTATATTTATATAAAAACTTTTTATTTTAAATATAAAATTAAAAGATAATAATATTATTAATTTTATATAATTAATCTTTATTATATATAATATAATATATAAAATATAAATATATTATTATTATTATTTTTTTATAATATATATTAATATTATTTTAATAAAAATTATTTTTTAAATATTTAAATAAAAATAATTATTTTTTAATAATTTTATTAATTAATAATTATATAAATATTATTAAAAAATTAAAAAAGATTATATTAAAAATATATTTACTTTTTAATTTTAATAATAAAAACTTTTAATATTATAATATTATTAAATTTTTAATTATTTTAATTTATTATTTTTTTTATTAAATAATATTTATTTTTAATATTAATTTAAATTTTTTAAATTTTTTTTAATTTAATTTATTATTTTTTAATTATTATATTAAATTTTTTATAATTAATATATAATTTAATAAATTTATTTAATTTTAATATAAAAAAATTAAAATTTTTATAAATTTTTTAAAAATTAAATTAAATTTTTATTTAATTTTTTTTAAAATATTAATATAATTTTTAAAGTTTTTTTTATAATAAAAAATATATAAAATTAAATAAAAAGATTTTATTTTTAATTAAATTAATATTATAATTAATAATTTTATATAATAAAAATATTTTTAATTTTTTTTAAAAATATTTATTTTAATTAAAAATTTTAAAAATAATAATAAAATTTTTAAAAGGAAAATTTATTAATATTTAATAAAATCTTTTATATATTATAATATTATAAATTTTTATAATATTTTTAATTAATTTTTTAAAATTTTTTTATATAATTTAATAAATTTTATATATAATTTTTAATATTTATTAAAATATTAAAATAATTTAATAAATATATTTTTAATAATATAAATTTATTTTTAAAATTTAAATTTTTATTTATATTAATTATTATTTAAATTTATTTTTTTTAATTATTTATATTAATTTTATATTTTTATAAATAAATATTAAATATTAAAATTTTTTAATTTTTAATTTTTTATTAAAATTAAATTAAAAATTTTATAAAAAATTTTATAAAAAATAAAATTAATAATATTAATTTTATTTATTATATTTAAAATCTTTTTAATAATAATAAATTTTTAAAAAATAAAAATAATAATTAAAATAAATAAATATTATATAATTTTAAATATAAATATAAAATATTAATAAAAGTTTTATTTTTTTATATTTTTTTTATTAATTAATTTAAAATTTTAAAATTTTTATTATAATAATTTAATAAAATATTATTTTAATTATTTTTTATTATTATTTATATTTATATTTTAATATATTATAATTATAAAAATTAATTTAAATTAAATTATAAAAAATTATAAAAAATTTAAATAATATAATTTTATATTATATTTAATAATTTATTTAAATAACTTTTTATTTTTTATAATTTTAATTAATTTTTTAAATTTTTTTTTATAAATTTAAAATAATTATAAAAATTAAATAATAATTATTTTTTTTATATTATATTATAATATATTTTAAATATTAATATTTAAAAATTATTTTAATTTTTAATAAAAAAAATTATTATTTTAAAAATTTATTTTAATTTTATTTAAAAAATTCTTTTTTATTAAAATTAAAATAAAAAAAATTATTATATATAAATTAAAATTTTATATTTAAATAATTTTTTATTAATAAAATATTAATTTTATTAATATAATATTTTTAAAATTTAAAATTTATATAATATATTAATAAATAAAATATTATATATTTTATTATTATAATTAAATAAATTTTAAATATTATATAATTATAAAAATTATTTTTTTTATTTTAATTAAATTATATTTAATGTTTTTATAAAAATTTAATTAATTATATTTAAAATAATTTCTTTTTTTAAAATAATAAATCTTAAAATCTTTATAATTATAATTATTTAAATTAAATATAAATATTTTATTAAATTTTATAAAAATTTAATTTTTTTAAAAAACTTTAAAAAGAATTAATAAATACTTTATAATATACCACTTTAATACTAACTTTCCCTAGCAAGGAGCTAGAGACCCTATCACATAACCAGTTTAACTAAATAACAAAACAGCTTTGCTTATGCCACCAATCGACTTGTATGCTGGCGTGAAGACTCTGTGATTGACAGGAAAATGAGGATATGGTTCAACAAGGGATCAATATTCATGCCCGAAATCATGTTTGACCGTCGATATTGGGTGACTTTTATTTCCTAGCCAGAGGCGTCGCCACTTCTTTTGAAATATTGTAATAAAAAAACTCTGGGCATGAGGTAGACGGCAGTTTACTTGAGCATTGTGGGTTCTCTAGTCAGGCTGAATCTGGTGCTCAGTATTCCTAAGAAATGGTGATGAGTTTAGTTTTTAGCCTGGAGGTGATGATATTGAGAAATTTCCTATGCTTGGGAAATCCTTGAGCTTACAAATAGAGACTTTATCTCTAATAGCATGCTTGTTGATACCCTATCAAAGTTGCGTCACAATCTGCGATGATGCGAGATCAGCCCTGCATGATGAGTTCCAACCCACCCTGTCACCGAGCAGTAGGAATCAGAACTGCAATGGAAATCAGCCGGAAATAACGTAATTTTGTTGGCCATTTCTGTTAATAGAAATTGAGTTGTAACATTTCTACCAGTTTTTCTACGTAGAATCTTCAAATACAATGTTTTCATTTGGTTGCTGTTTCATCGCCCCCCACCTGCAGCCAGCTCGCCATTACAGCTCAGAATGATACAAAGGATGACAGGGCCAAAACTATCTCGCTTATAACAGATGCAGCGCCGAGGCTTTTGAAAATACATTATACGCATATTATTGGTAACGAATATTCGGATCCGCCCCCTTCTTCAAAATGGCGGGCACGTTGAAATCTCATCCCGAGACGCAGGCTCGAGTCATTGGCGCCTCAACTCCCAAATTTCTTGATCGCGATGCAGACGAAAGCTACAAACTCTTTTCTCAAGTTAAGGTTGAGCCCCCGACGGCAAAGGAAGCCAAAATAATCCGCAATAAATGTATTCGATGGATTTTACCATTCATATGCGTTGGGTACCATCTCATGTATGTGGATAAACAAACTGTACGATCTGAACTCTAACGTTTCTGTCTGGATAATATTTGGGGCAATAAATTGACTGGGCACTGCTAGCTTGGAAGTTCCTCCATCCTTGGGATTATGGACGACGCCCACCTGAGTTCGAATCAATATAATTGGCTGTCCTCCATCTTCTACTTGGGATACCTACTCGCGGAATGGCCTCAAAATTTAGCCTTGCAGAGGTTCCCAGTAGCACGATGGTTGGCGATTAACCTAATCATATGGCGAGTGTTATAAGCCGCCACTTGAAATGCTTAACTAATGCAATCATGTCTAGGGGCGCCATTTTGCTACTCCATATCCCGTGCAATAGCTTTGCTTCTCTATTTGTTGTACGCTTTTTACTTGGACTGGCTGAGGCGTGCATTGTGCCATCTTTTCTCCTCATTTTATCCATGTTCTTTACCTATGACGAACAGGCGGTCCTCATGCCCGTCATGTGGGCATGTGGAAATTCTAGCCCCATTACATCTGGTCTTCTTTCGTATGGTGTTCTTTTTATCGAGACGGGCAGCTTCTCACCATGGAAATGGTTCATGGGTCGGTATTTTTTTTTTTTTTGGTTTTCTTTTTTGGGTTTTTTTTATAAAAAAAAAAGGATTTAAGCTGACATGTATCCATTCAGTAATCACGGGCTCTCTTACTGTCGTATACGGTACATTAGTATGGTTCTTCTTTCCAGGAAGTCCACTAACGGCACATTTCTTTACCCAAGAAGAACGGGCCAAAGCCATCATCAGGATTCAATCCAATCAATCAGGAATAGAGCAAAAGCGATTCAAAAAGTATCAGTTCATCGAAGCCATGAAGGATCCCAAAACATGGCTGTTTTTTCTTCATGCTTGGTCGCAGGAAATGGCCAACGGTTTGACAAATCAATATTCGCTAATTATAAAATCATTTGGGTTCACAACCTTACAGACAACACTACTTGGCTGCATCAATGGCCTAACAGCGCTGGTGTCTCTAGGAGCTGCCGCTATAATTTTAGCCAAGACCAAGAACTGCAGAGCCTGGATATCTGCCGCCGCCTATATACCTCCTATAATCTCCTGTATTCTTTTGTTGACTCTCCCTTGGAGCAATCGCTGGGGCTTGCTTGCAGCTATATATATTAGGGCGACTGGGGGCATCCCGTATGCCGTTGTGATGATTTGGGCATCCAATTGTTCCGCCGGCCATACGAAGAAGACGGCGGTTATTGCTCTGTATCATGTTGGGTATGGACTTGGCAACATCTTATCGCCCCAGTTGTTCCAGCCGCAGTACAAGCCTCGTTATTTGGTGACATGGGGCGTCATCCTGGGCGTGGCGTGTGTATTGCCAACGATTATTGTTCTTTACTTGCGATGGTACCTCCAGGCTGAAAACACGAGGCGAGACAAGTTGGAGGCAGAGGGCCTGGTTCGTGACACGGGTGTTATTGAACACTATGATGACAGCGGCGAGAGGTCTGAAGAAGTAGTGGATGCCAGGCAGCTTGATCTGACTGATCGAGAGAATTTATCATTGTGAGTTCAGAAGTTGTTCAATGATGTTGTATAACTACTAACCTATTCGCAGCCGCTATGTTCTGTAATATTTGATTGAACGCTGAAGAACAAGAACACTACACGGTTGACTAGCAGATCAATAGAGCACTATGAGTGCTCATATCATGAACAGTTGAGAATCAAGCACGCCCATTCGTTTGGAAAATAAAGAAATGATAGTGCGCTTTCAGAAACGTATCTATTCCTAGCATGGCAGAGACTGAACGTGAAACCCCTAGACTAGTCACTGCTCACCAATCTAGTCTAGACTACTAACCAGGGGGATGTCAAGGGGGATGTCATGACGGATGGGGAGAGTGGTTGAGAGATGAGACGAATTGGTTTTTGTGTGTGTGGATTTGTGACTCTTGGTCCTCGTTGTGGCGTAAATCTAGACGGGGTGTACTTCTAGGCACACCGACTCAGCCTTGAGCTGCAAGTTGTTGGTGAGGCCGTCAACACGAATTCCCGCACTTGAACTACGACTTTACATGCGTACATAGGTAGTCTAGATGATATTAACACACCAACCCCCCTCAGGCATCGTCTCACAACGCAAATAGCATAATCATGACACCAAGTCGTCGATTTGCTCCTTTCTTGCTCCATCGCCCCATTTCCACCTAACAGGTTGTGCGGGAGCTAGAATCTTTCAACCGTGTCAGACCATCGTTGGCTTAGCTGCCTGATTTAGTCGTCAGATGCATTCGCACCGCTGTCTCAACAGGTCAACTGAGAGCTGTTGGACCCGAGAGAGCTTGATAAAGAAGGGCTACTCCTTAGGGTGGCATTGGACGGGCCGCTGAATGACATTCAACGGCCCGGATGGGTGTATAGGCATTGGTACAGGTCTCGTGAAAAGGAGAGGAGTGCGCTACAACGACCATGTAGTGACAAAGCCCTTGTTGAATGAAGTGCGTGTTTAATTTCTGATGGAATCATAACACTTAATAAAACCTAATGCTTGGAAGAATTATGCACGCCAATCAGTGTGCCAGGGCTGGTTCGCCAAAGTTATGCTCGTAGTTAAGGGGCCGACTCTGAGGCCCACAATGATGGTGCTTGGTCGGATGTACCTTTCTCGGTCGCGCATGTGTACCCAGTGCTAATTGGCTTTTACCATCGCGACGCGTCACGCATCCTTTCGCGCATTCATTGCATGTCTCCACAATTTCATACGCGTCGCGCTCACTCGCGTCCCGTCTTACAGCTTGCGCTAGTCGGTGGAGCATTTGCCGCCCTGCTTGTACCCTCTTCCCGGAGTGACCTGCTCGGATTAATTACTAGGTAATTTCCTTTTGCCCCCACATTGGAGAAAGTACCGATGGCTGGAAAACCTGTCTCAGCGGGCGGGTGACCCCATCTCACCACTGCTGGATTGGATGTGCACACGATTGGCCCTAGAAGTATCAGTGAGTCTACTCGACTTGTATGCGCGGTACTGGAGCTTGCCCATGTGAAAATAAAAGATAACATGGTGGATTAACAATCTACATTAAGCACTGGGTGGGTGGTTGAAATTTTATTCTTGCCGTATATTGCGAATAATGCGCGCATGGCTCTCTTATCCTGAACAGATTAGGAGACGGTAGGGTACTCCTTGGGAAGAGAAAACTGGTTACCACACCACTTGAAAAATAGCTGGCCCATAGTCTCTTTGTTGGGGTCCTTTACGTCCAGAGGGTTACTTGCGTCAATATCGCCATTCCAGAATGCGGCACACGAGAGCCTCTCTCCCAATTATCTCTGTTAATACCACGGTGCTTGGCACTTGCGTAAACGCCTCCAGACCATCTATTGACCATGTCTTCGATAGATGGAACAGGTAGCCATTTCTGCTCCCCGTCGCGTCACACCCCAAGACCTTCCTTGCAAAGCTGTTGAAGCAAGGCGGTGACACCCCCAAAATTCGTCCGAGGGCCAGTTCCGTACTGTTCCGGGACAGTTGCGTTGAAAGGAGGATAGCGAAGCATCTTCACCCAGATAAAAGGCTTGCTGGCGAACCTGTCCATGATGAATGTCGGATGGCCAAGCCCTTGCAGCAAAACTGGGCTTGCCCAGCTTCGAGGTTTCTTGGTAATAGTTCCAGACCGAATCACGGAACTTTTCCTCGGGGAGGTCAGGCTAGACATTTGGACGGTGAAAGCCTGGGGGCACCACGGCTGGCTCCTTGCGGCCAATATAGAAGACTTGATGTCACCATTGGCCATATTACAAGGCTCGGCACCAAATAACTATGTTCCGACAAGCGCAACTCTTTTGAATCGGGCAAAGCATCGCCGGTTCGAAAGGACATGCCAGATGCTGCATGTCCTTTTCGGCCAGGGCTATTAAAGTAAGAAATCTTGAGCTTTTCTTTTCCTCTTTAGGTAGACTAAAAAAATTGTCAATGGCCTTGAGTAACTCGCGCTGAGACCTCAACGGCACTCCATGACCCTTGACCTGGAAACCCCCATATTTTCCACCGGCCTCCAGGACTTCGGTAAAACCCTTTTTCTTGTCCCCTAGAGATTTGAGGTTCAAATATGGGCTAGGTCAATGATGGGAAGTGCATACTTTTGTGTTATAAATTTATGAAGAGCGTGGAATCAAGTTTAGATACAACGCTGCTTTGACAATGTCCTACGCAAATTTCCATAATCGTCGTACGGAGGGCCAAAAGTGACATGATGCGAATCCATCAAACCATCAAATCAAATCCACTGCCGAGTTTAATTTTCGGCGATTTAGCAACAAGTGGTGTGGTACGCCAGCGCGATATTGTTGTGCTTGTAACCATGGCTAGTAGTCATAAGTTAAGCTCGTTAGATGTTGTATTTTGAAAAGTAGTGAATAACTTACAACGAAGAAGTGGCTTATTATGTTTTCACATGACAGGAATGTGATCGGTGATGTTCGGGGTATTATTCGGATTGCCCCTGCCTCCTAGGCGATTTTGATTTTGTAATAGACAGCCGACAATCACGCATAAACGAGGTACTCTACAAAGAACAGTCCTATTTTTCATCCCTGTGATGCCATAGATATCCCATATTACCAAATGATGTTACGATGCGTTCAGTTAACTTTGTCCCTTTGTTATATAGAACCTTCGCTGTCTGTCTAACTACCTTAAAGTGCAGTGTGCTGGTTTTGGTCGTAGAATTGCTTGGATGAAGGATGAAGATAAATCGTTCCGTGTTGTGTTGTCAAGAAAATATATTCATTTCGGATTGTATCCTTTATTCTGAGATTTGTGACATGCTCTAGGGTGAAATTAATGTTGATAGATTGCCCAGTCATTAAATTGCAAGGTATAGTGTCTGTACCTCATTCCCTCCATTCCACTCCTTAATGTATGTAACTTATTGATATTGATTGGTGTTTGAACCTGATCTAATTAAAGCTTGATTCCTTGGAAATACCAGGTAATGGCCCCACTAGATCACCTTTGTGCATGGCTAACTTTGGCGATGATAAAAGCTCTCGAGGGTTCTCAGATGGCTGGTCTCGCACTGAAACGCAATGAATCCTGCTGACGTCCGAGAGGCTGGCGAGTCGAGGTAGAATGTGTTTTGCGAGGTATCCAGTTGCATCCGTAAGCAAGACATATTAACCTGATTTCCGGCTGATTGAGACCTTGATGAATTTTTGGATTGAATCAGGAATGTTGTGAGGAGTTGTCTCCTACTCCCAGTTTATGGCCTTGACGCGAAAGAGGAGGCTTTGAATCTACACAATTCACCAAATGTTTTCCCTGCTGTGTATTAGATCCACCCGCTTTCTAGCAAAGTGTCTTGCCAATCATTTTCTGGAATCAACGTTTGCACCTTCCTCATCCAACTTCTGCACAAACCCTAGTTAATCGCCACTGCAAGTGGTGGACTGACAAGTGCTACTTTCCAGACTCTTCAGGCCTTCATCGGGACCAACCTGTAAAGAAATGGGTTCATGAGCGATACTATTTTGAACCGAATGCGATCTGAAACCTCAGGTTTTCGAGGCCACTACCATCATCAATTTCATTTCTCACTCCTAAATTTGGTTCAGTCCGCTTGAGTAGGTCCAGACTCCAACTGCGGCTGAATTTGAATGTGGGGGGAGCGGCTGAACTGCTATTAACCCGACTCCGAGCCGGATAGTTAGAACACCGTCTCCGATCGAAGCGCCTCAGCTGCCCAATACGGAATTTCAGAGAAGAATATATCAGAGAAAAACGCAGAACAGGTAAACTAGATCTTATCCACTTTCGTATCCAGAAGTTAATCTACAATCCCGAAACCCTATGAGGTTTTCTACGGTGGCCTCATCGGTTCCAGCTGACTCTGGGGAAGCCGAACTCGACCCACATGGCTCTTGTCTAGCGTGTCGAGGAAGCCCAGAGAGGGTGGACTAGGTCAATTAAACTAGACGATTTTTTCGGTTTAGCCAAATCGTGTTGTCAATGAACGAGCGGAGACGGCTGAATATGAGTCCAACGGAGGGCACCCAAGTTTATAGTCTGCCCGATAAATGAGGATAAATAAACAAGAATAGTTCTTGGGCGTCTAATTCAGAATTACAGCACAGGTTCAATACTTTCACTATTGTCATTCAAAGGGCTTTTGCAAGATACTTTCGGCTAAAATATCCTCAGGCTAAGCACCATGGGGGCGTCTCCTCTCTCAGAGCCGTTGACACTGCCTTGTGGCCTCGTGCTGCCGAACCGACTTGTCAAAGCTGCCCTAGCAGAGCAAATGGCCAACAATCAAAATCTGCCGTCCACAATCCAGTTCAGCAATGCTTACGGTGCTTGGGCTGATGGAGGATGGGGATTGATTCTGTCAGGTAATGTTCAAATCGATCAACGATATCTTGGAGACGCCCACGACACTGCCATTGATGCAGCGATTCCCGAGGAAGTGACACTTGCGGCATTCAAAGAGCTCGCAATGACTTGTCGACGAAACGGCACGCCCGCAATCCTACAGATAAATCACCCGGGACGACAATCGCCCATTGGAGCCGGTAAACGAAAATTGTGTTCAAAAAACGTTGCACCAAGCGCAGTTCCGTTAAATCTTGGGTCGGACCTTGTGTCTAGATTCCTGGGAAAGCTAGTATTTGGCACCCCCCAGGAGATGACGGCTTCTGATATCGAGGACGTGATACAACGTTTCTGCCATGCGGCCAGTGTCGCCGCTGCTGCAGGTTTTGATGGTGTTCAGATTCATGCAGCACATGGTTATTTGCTCGCACAATTTATGTCAGCCAAGACAAACCATAGAACTGATGAATTTGGCGGATCGGCCGCAGCCCGGGCCAAGATTGTTGTTGATATCATTAGGGCTGTCCGGTCTGTAGTCCCAAAGACATTCTGCGTTGGCCTGAAGTTCAACTCTGTGGATCACCAACCCTCCGGTAGTGACCAGGCATCTACTGAACTACAAGATTGTCTTGAACAAGCTGTGCTGATTTCCAATGCTGGTCTGGACTTTCTGGAGGTTAGCGGCGGTACTTATGAACAGCCTCTGGTAAGAAGCAAACCCTCTCTCCTTGAACTATTTGCTTATTGGTGTTAGATGATAAACGGTATCGAGGATAAGCCGGTTCAGTCTACCCGAAGTGCGGCTCGGGAATCATTCTTTTTAGACTTTGCAAAGGAAATCCGGAAGAAGCTACCAGACACCGTCCTGATGGTGACAGGTGGATTCCGCAGTCGACTTGGAATGGAGTCAGCTATCTCTGAAGGAGCCTGTGACCTGGTTGGACTTGGAAGGCCTGCGGTTCTCAACCCAGCACTACCGATACGTACAATATTGAACCCAAACATCAGTAACGAAGAGGCCAGAGTAGTTGCCAAGAAGATTGAGACGCCGGGACTTTTGAAGAAACTTACTCCAAGATCAGTGGGCGCCGGAGTTGAAAGCGTAAGTCCACATGCCCAATACTCTTGTTAAATTTAACTAACTTGGATAAAAGAGGTGGTACAGTCAGCAAATCCAGGCAATGTAAACGTAGACGGGTTCATGGTTGCATTAACCGCACCCACTCAGCTCTTCTGGTGGCCAATGAAGCGTGGCTCGCCGAGACTATTCCCGTTTGAGATGTTGTTGATAACACAGCAAAACGAAAGTGTTCATTGATGAGTGAAGATGCGAAAATTTGTTTTAAAGTAGAGTAGAGAGTAATGAGAAATTTAATGAGACATACTCCCAGCATTGAATGCATCAACTGGAATGACCCAAAATAGCGCGGCTTCTTCAACTCCCAAGTATTCTCCACTGCAAGCTGAATGCATCCTCCTTGAGCGTTTTTTTGTCCAATTCATAAGCTTGGGTCAAAATTCTGGCCCATGCTGACACCTACCTTGCACGTTATAGCCCGCTAACCTCATGATCCAGAACCTTCATAATACCAAGCAAGAAACCATGCACTTCAACAAGTAAATGGAACCAACAAACACCAGTGCGACATGTTGTACGGCAGAGGCATCTCGGCCCCTTTCTTACGACATTTTTGGGCGCGAATCCATACAATACCTGCCGAATCCCATAGATGGGGATCTCGACCAACTTGCTCCCTTCCGTCAAACCGACGGTTTGCCACTCTCAGTGGTGTCAAGGACGGCAGCACTATTTCTTTTGACCAATATTCGTATGAATTTCTTCCTTCTGGCCCCAACTTCAGGCTGCTCGAGCTCTATCCTAAAACACACCCCCTGTCACATAATGGAGATCGTATCGTAGTATCCCTACGACCTTACCCTCTGGACTCTACCACCAGTGCATACGAGGCTCTCTCATACAATTGGGACGACCCATACGCACCAAAACTTCTAGCTCCGGAAATCCCGCGGGTCCAGATCAAGCATGGCAGTATCTCTTGTGCTGTTAGCATCGATGGACAATATACTGTTCCGGTAACACCAAACCTCTTGCTCGCCCTGCGTGCTTTGCGGTTCGAAAAGTCTCCGAGAATGCTTTGGATTGATGCTTTGTGCATTGACCAATCATCCCCACAAGAAAAAAGCATCCAGATCCCCCTGATGACTGATATTTATAGCAAGGCAGCTAAAGTCATCATTTGGGTAGGCGAAGAGGACTACTGGACATGGGGTTCAGTATCCGTTATCAAACGCTGGGCCGGCATCTATGCCGCAACACAGCGGACGGGAGCCCACCAGCCTGAGATTTTGGCGAGGTTGAAAGAGTGGCGGACATTTGAAGTAGAGGAGCAAGCATGCTTTGAAGCTTTTATTCGGCGGGCCTGGTTTACCCGAGCCTGGACCTTTCAAGAGCTGTGTCTGGCACAAGATGCAGAACTTCGCTGTGGCAGGTATTCCATTCCCTGGCCAGTATTTCGAGATGCGTGTGCAACTGTAATTGCGGCAGGTCAGGAGAATTTCGTGTTCGAGGAACATGAAAACGTTAAAACGTTGGTCCAGTTTTATAATTTATGCCGAGAGATGCCACAACAATACGAGCGAGAAAGGGATGAAAGGTTCCAGCTTTCGCGGCTGTTGCAGCGCGCCCGACTACAGCAGGTTACAGATCCTCGGGATAAGTTATACTCTTTGCTAGGAATCGCAAACCCTCCCAGGAATCAAGCAGCATACCGTGTCGATTACAAGGAAGATGCCAGAGATGTATACCACAGGTTTACACGAGACATGATCGCCGAGGACAGAGACCTGGGCGTATTATCTGCCGTCCAGCGAATACAGTCACCGACTAAGAAGTTGGAGTATCAAGCACGAGCGCGAGCATGGGAAAGCGCCAAGAAAAAATGGCATGAAGCGCAGGCACGAGGTGAAGAGGTAGGAGGCCTTGCTGGATCAACCGGTGACATCGAAAACGAACAAGTTATTTTGCTCAGAGACGCAGAAAGAGAAAACAGCCCAGAGCTATTCCGAATGCTCAAATTGGAACACATCGATTCCGTCGTTAAAGACCTTCCATCATGGGTGCCCGATTTTGCAACACAAGATCGAGTCGAATATGTGGCTACAGACAGTAATATCCGTAGTGATCTCCCTGAAGATCTCATCCGCACCAAGTTCCCGCGACCAATCACTCAGCGATTCGATGATGGGAAGCCTTTATACGGACTCCATAAGCAGCTAGCGAATTATACTGACTCGGAAAGCGTTACGTATGAGACAGGACAACCAGACCACTTGGGTGTTTGGGGGTTCAAAGTTGGGACAATCAAGAGGGTGTTTGAAATGCCTTTTACCAGTGATCCGACAGTCCGAATTTCTGTAAGCCAGGCTGACATGACTGGGTACAACAATGAAGCCCAGGTAAAAGCTGAGATGCAAAGTGACCCTAGCAGCTTGAAGCCGTGCGCGCCTCCGGCCCCGGTTCCGTTTAACTTTGACTTCACCAAGCGTTTCTGGCCATTAGAAGATCAAAGCTCGGCGGCAGATGAGCCAGTCCTCACCGAACATCAGTTTTACAAGCATACTGGCGAGCGCACAAATCTCGCTTTGCTGCGTACTCTGGCGGCAGATATGCTGCCCATCTCGCAGCGTTTACCCGAGAGGCAAAAAAAAGTGCTCTTCCCATTGCACTACGATTTTGACTTTTGGAACCATGGCCTTAACAATAGACCACGTGAATTCCCCTCGATCTTTACATCCTCTTCCCCATTCAATATCTGGAGCCCGGCTTATGGCGCTAACCCGCCCATGGTCATTGAGGCCCTGCGTCTTATCACACTGGCTTTCCGCGTTTGGCGCGCCCGCCTAGCGCTCTGGTTGCGTGGTGGTGACTCTACGACACCGTGGACAGAATTTGATGCAGCAGAGCTAAGACGTGGCTGGCGAATCCAGCAACTTTACCACAGCTTCCTGATATGGCCGTGGGACACTCTCACCACGGCTTGGCTTCAGAACTATAGTGCTAGGCCATCATTTGGCTTCACTACGCTTCTCATGGGACCACTGTTGCTTGAAGGGATGTTGAAATGGTACTGGAAGAACAAGTGGACGATTGGGACCCCGTTGGAAGGAGTACCAACCCATTGGGTATTCGCAGCCGTATGGGGAACCATTTACTGGTTTGGCATCAAGAATGGTGCCCGGTGGGCACAACGTTTCGAGCGAGACGTGAGCATGCCTGTGGGGTGGGAGAATGGTGCAGCGCGGATAGCCGACATGGTAAACAGCACATTTCCAGGTGAGGCTGATCGAGACGGTCTCCCTGGCCTTTGGGGTATTTCATGTGAGATCCAAAACGCCGTTAACCGTGCGAGCTGGAACCGCGAGTTCCTCATCACGGACAACGGATATATTGGCATTGGGCCTGTGGGTATGCGGCCGGGAGACGAGGTGTGGGTTTTGATAGGAGGCCATGTCCCGTTTGTGATGCGTCCAAGCAACCGAAGAACTGGTTCAACAGACAGTGGGTACTATCAGTTGGTTGGTGAAGGATATATTCATGGAATTATGGATGGCGAGCCTTGGCGCCGACAAGGCCTGGGTGATCTGGGTAGGACTAAGGAGAGAGTGGTTAAACTGGTATTGGTGTAATGGGACTGGGTTTACAAGGAGCATGCTTGAAAAGAAGAAAATAATTACGATAGAGGACCCAATAATTCTTCTTCGACTTGAAGTGCATGATATGATATATCTATGTGATGAAAATACTTGACCACTCGTCCTCAACATGACGTTAGGTTTTCAGAATAGGCTGGATTATCCCAGGGCAATGATAAGAATCGTGTAAACCTTGAAAATAAAAATAAAAATAAACTCTGATCTCAGCCTACTATCTGATTTCCTGTTTACTACCTTGTGTGCGAATCATGGCTGATGATTTAACAGTTGCTGCCCTGTAGTAGATGTCATTGGCTCCGAGGTCGGATATTGTTCGGACATTAGGCAATGAGGCGCGACATGCAAACTTTGTTACATTGCCATTCAAAGCTAGTTAATTACGCAAGATTGAAAAAAAAATTATGTTGGAGAAATTTGAAATATGGTTGATACATGCACATAAATCTAGCCGCTCTCTGTTAAGAAATGTGATGGTATTAGCGGATGGATGGAAGAGTTGGCTCGGTCATGCCTTACAAAAGCCAGATGCGCGATTGGCCAGTCGGGCTCCACAAAGACAAAGGGAGGAAAAACTCAAAAATTCGGGATGGCAACATTCGAGTCATGCAAAATAAGGCTCTGTGACTAGTGTGTCGAGTTTGTCTTCTGTGGCGTCCCGCAACTCAATCTTGTGTGTCTAGTTACAGACAAACAAGGGGCCCGTATTTAATGATGTAGATCAGATCTAGCCTTGGCTGGTATTGAGGATTTCCTCACCGCAAGATCCATCAATGGTGGTTCCCATTCCTTTGGGTTAAACCCACGAGGATTCGACTGTTTAGTGAAATTAGTGGCGACTTTCACCACGCCACTGACGTGTAACCAAGTTGCCACAAAAAAAATAGCTAGCCTTGGTTCGTGAGAGGGGAGTCGCGAACAAGACGGAGCCGCCGGCCATGTAATAATTAACATAACTGACTGGCCTGCAATTCGACGTGACCGTTGGCTCAAGTGACCACAGTCCGTCACCTGTGCCTGGGCCTGCTCCACTGGCTATCTAACTAACTGTTTGAGATGCTAGAGTGGTTAAAATGGGGATAGTCGCCGATAGCGGAGCCAAGCCGGGAATTTTTAAAATTAGATACGCCGCCTGTTGACGGAACCCCTTGCATGAATTGATTCTTTTGTTCCACATTCGACAGACATCCCGGAGTTCCAATCCTTGATCTGACTACGAACGAGCCTGCCTTGGAATAATAATCCTGTCGTTGATTGATACCTAGCCAATCAACCAAACCAGCACTTGTCCTAATCGCTTCGCTTGTACCCTACGCTCTCAATCTCAAGATGGGCTCAATCCCCTCCGGCCGCTTCTCCTCCATCCCCGAGGTTGAGAAGGATGAGGTCTTTGCCATCCTGGGACAGTTCCGTACAGACACGCACCCGGACCGGGTGAACCTGGGCGCAGGCGTCTACTTCTCCGACGAGGGCAAGTCTTCGCCCCTGGACGTGGTCGGAAAGATTGAGAAGAACATGCACGCGAACCACGACATCACCCGCCACGACTACATCCCCATTGAGGGCGATGACCAGTTCCTCAGCGCTGCCAGGGACTTGGTCTTCTCCTCCACCTTCCCCTCTCCACCTGGCCTGCGCAAGCCAGACCCCAGAGTCGTGTCCGTGCAGACCATTTCCGGCACTGGCGCCAACCACATTGGTGCTCGATTCCTGGCCGATCATGTGCGACCTAGTTGCGTGTGGGTTTCCGATCCCACTTGGGCCAATCACCATGTAATCTGGCAGTCCGTTGGCGTCCCTCCGCGTACATACCCGTACTACAACTCGGCCACCTGCACCCTTGACTTCGATGCCATGATGGACGTTTTGGAGAGAGATTCGCAGCCCGGCGACGTCATCTTGCTGCACGCTTGTGCACACAACCCAACAGGCTTGGACCCGACCCGGGAGCAGTGGGTGGCCATTGCCGACCTCTGCCATCGAAAGCAGCTCTTCCCATTCCTCGACAATGCGTACCAAGGCTTCGCATCAGGAGACCCAGTTCAGGACTCCTGGGCCATCCGCCACTTCCATCAGTACCAGCCACCCATGGAGATGTGCGTTGCTCAGTCATTCTCAAAGAGTCTCGGTCTCTATGGTCAACGAGCTGGCGCCTTTCACATTGTCTTGAATGATACTTCAAAATCGACCAGGGACAAGGTCCTCGGAAACTTGGCTCAGCTGATTCGCTCAGAATATTCCGTGGCACCGAGATACGGATCCTCTATTGTTAAAACCATCCTGGAGAGTGAAGACCTATCCAACGAGTGGTTGGCTGAGCTGCAAGTCATGAGCAACCGCATTCGATCCATGAGACAAGCCCTCTACGATGAGCTGACCCGTCTCAACACTCCAGGATCATGGTCGCACATCACTGACCAGGTACGTCCCCAACATCAACCCTTTCGAACTCGGCAATACTGATTCCAAGAATAGATTGGCATGTTCTCATACACCGGCCTTACTGCCGCCGAAGTAGAGGTCCTGCGAGAGCAGTACCATGTCTACATGCTTGCTTCCGGGCGAGCTTCAATTGCAGGCTGTAAGCAACCCTTGACCCTCCTCCTAGTAAGAAGCGCTGCTAATACTCACTAGTGAATTCTAAAAATGTAAAATATGTGGCCGCAGCCATCAACGCTGTGCGAACAAAGTCGCATTCTGGTTGATACCGCGAGTAGATTTGGGCGTGCCAAGAGTTTGCTCTGTTCATTCATGATGATTTACGTAGCAATGTTAACGCCACCAACTGATCAAAGATAGATAGAATAATAAACTTCCGAGAACGCTCTCACAGTTTATGCCACTTGTCGTGCCTGTCGGTTCGAGTGTTAAAGAGCCCATGGCACTTTGGAATTCACAACTGATTTAAATGACTGCTCCAACTGAGCTTCTTCTCATGTCATTTTAGCGAAGCCGAATTCATTGGTATTCTAAATAAACGCTACTTGGTATTGGTATTAGCTAAATTTTGCATTCTTAGATGTAGGTCGGTGGTCCTTCTTAGCTTACATCATCTAAAAGGCTGCGGGTTTCTTTGATCGGCTTGGAATTTACATCCCTAAGCTAAACCGTTGCTATTTCTGTTTCGCTGAATTCGTGTATACTTGTCCAAGAGCTCAATCACGGCCGTGTGGCCGTTTCTCTCGCAAACAGATCTTGCACTTTTTGATCCAGCATCTGCGCCATTCTCTAAGAGCATCTTAACAATGCTTTCGTGGCCATTTCTTGCAGCAGACACGAGGCTTCTTGTATTTTTAATGTTTGCGCCGTGCTCAATCAGCATCCGAACACTGTCTTGGTCGCCACGTTTGGCTGCAACAGAAAGTGCCCGCCCACCTTGGGCATCAGCATCAACGCCGTACCGCAGCAGGAGCTTAATGACGCCCACATGGCCATTCTGGGCTGCCCCGAACAATGATAAAGGCCCGAGACTATCTGAGCCATTAATCATTACCTCATTTTTTATTAGAAGCTCCACCACCTCGACATGGCCGCCTCGAGCGGCCTCGTACATGGCTGTATGACCAGAACCATGTTCTGAATGCACATCAACTCCATGTTCGATTAGTAGTTCAACAATGGCTCTATGGCCATTCTTAGCGGCCTCAAGCATGGCTTGGTGTCCACGTCCTTTTTGAGACTGAATATGTAAACCGTGTTCGAACAAAAGCTTGACAATATCCTCACGACCGTTCATGGCGGCAGCGGAGAGAGCATCAATTCCATCGGCGTCAGGGCGATACAAATCTGCACCGCTATCAATTACAAGCTTCGCTAGGCCTACGTGGCCTTCCTTTGCCGCCCATGTCAATGGGGATTCATGGATATTTACACAAATCAAGGCCCATGACATGATGTCTTCTATAAGGGCACTGCCGTCGTAAGCCAATGAGCTTAGCCCCAATAGTGCACGGAGAGCCTCTTCATGTTTGCCAACCAAAGCAGCAAAGAACGGATATGAAAACTCTTCTCCATATATATCAATGCACGAGTGTAAGCGGCGTCTACCTCGGATGAGATTTGAGAAATTCTGGTCCGCAAATATGTATACGAGGCTTGCCTCAGGTGTGTATTGGTCCTTATGTAATTCGGGGCGGTGATCGAAATTGTTCAAACGAATCCAATCTCGCAGTGCAAACGAGTCGAGAAAAGCATTCTGACAAATACTCCTTGCCGCGACATTTGCATGCCAGAGAATTTGATTTACAGAATACTCAAGAAATGGATGCTCATGTCGGGACTTTTCCCTCGCCTTTGATGCCTCATCATCTGACATCGAGGTTTGGTCAAGTGCTGCTGCACTCTGCTGGAGAGAATGTCTCATGTATGCTTGACAGCACTTTTTAACCCTCTCATGGCTGGTATCGGCTATGTTATCTCCAAGTTCGGGCCACAGTTCACAAAGACCGTTCTCCTTGATGAGAAAGTCTCGGACTGATTCATGGATGAACTGAACCGTAGGATGACTAGACTTTGTGATCTCTGCAAGCCCCTTTGAGGAGCTGACAACAAACCGACTTGTAATATCTCTGGTAATTGGAACAGCCATGGCTTCGGCAAATTCATCCTCGGGTAAGCCAGAGCAGACGGCATAATAAAATTCCTCTGGGCTCAAGGGACGTTTTGCATACAAGATCCATTGCACGCAAAGCAAAAAGTCCTCCATGTCTCTGGTATCGCGCCCTATGATATCCCGGAAAACGTCACTCAATTTTTCCGGGATTTGTTGGAGTCTCTTTTTGGCTGTAAAGACGCGGCCCCTCTGCAATTCTTTGTCAAGAATATCAACAACTAGTACAACCCACATGAATACACCGGCAGCCTTTTGGAGGATCTGGTCGCAAAGTTCATTGATTTGAGGGCTTGGTCCTGTTTTAAGCCGGCTGCGAACGTATTTTGCTAAATCATCCTTGTGCCCGTTCTGATTCTCCAGCGTGAGTTTGAACCCGTGTCGAAGGCGAACATACGGATAGTGTCGACTCGAGAAGCAAACTCGGACCCTTACAATACTATCACCTATATCCTGGTTAAGATCTTCAAAGTACTCGACCATGTCGCGTACTTGGTCTTCGTCACACTCGTCTAAGGCATCAATAAAGCAAGTAAAATGGCGTCGACCGAGCAGGGGGATGGATCTGCGGAGAAGTATCTCTAGGATTTCGAGGTTGGGACAGTCTTTCTGTTCTCGGGGAATGAGGCTCTCATCGTCAAGTACCATTTGAAGATCGGGGAACCGTTGCAGAAGTTGAAATAGTATCGACCTGAACATGCCTATGGTGGACTTCTCTAAATAATCGCCCCGGGCATTGAAGAAGAAGCAGGCGAGAGCAGCATCGGCACGTAGATGCATCTTTGCCCGCGTAGAGAGAAATTTCATGATTGTAGATTTGCCGCTCCCGGGTTTCCCGCTTATCCATAAGAACCCATGATGTTCGGATGATTGATCAGGGTCGGACCAGTCTCGATAACAATCGTGTTCCAGAAGCCAGTTGCAAGTTGTGGAGTGGGCAGATTTGATAGTTGACTCGCGCGACGCCATTTGGTCAAATTGCAAAGCGCGCATCAACCTTTTTCTTCTTCTCCTAGAATCGTTATCTACCAATTGAAAGTTAGCATAGCATATATAGAGCGTGCATCGTGACGTCCAACGCACCTGATTCTACTCTTGAGTGAACTGCTCGCGTAGCCTGAGCTCGGGTCCAGGGCAACTCTATTAACAATTCTTTTGTATAGGCTGCTGCAACAGCAGAGGCATACCATTGCCATTCTTTGCTCTTATGAGAATCAGAGTAGTCGCATATTCCCCGAATAACAAGGCATGGTAAGTGATCCGTCAATCCTGCGGCTTCCATTTCGAAACAGATGACATCGAGCTCCTGAGCAATTTTGTCCCTTGTTACCCCGTGCTTCATGACTTTATTTCCGGATGCAATTGCTCCATAATATATTCGAGGGACCCGATTTGGCCGTGCATGTCGCGGTATAAGCTGGCTTTGATCGCATGTTTCGCAGCTGGCCGAAGAGGAAGGGTGATCATAAGAAGCGAGGAAAAGACGATCTGCATGGCCAACAGGATATCCATATTTTTTCATGAACGGATACCGAGCGAGCATCTCTTCCAAAATTGAAGGTATTCTAGTGGGGTTGGACTCGTGGACCGCACGTAGCTTGGAGATGGCAGTTGAGAGAGCTGAGCGTGGGGCGCTTATTACAGTTGGGCGTTGAAGAAGGCCACCACCAACTACCTTGCCCATTTCATATTGCATCACTCTACGGCCAACGACAATATCGCCCAGTCGTAAATCAACACTTCCAGGAACCCCACCGCCAATTCCCACCATGAGGTATGCGCGTATACATGGAAAGCTTCGTTCCATGTTAGCGGCTACATATGCAGCGTTGATGGTTCCGTATTCGCCTAAGCCGGCGATGACGACATTGTGCGGCCCAATGTTGCCCAGGGTGTACGTGTTGGTGTCGTTGGCTTCAACGGGCAGACACTCATGAGTCCAATCGAGCATACCCAGCGCAGATGCCATCTCAATGGGGAGCGCACAGATCCAACCGATGGTGTAATCGCCATTTTGAAGCCCAGTTGGACGGTCTTGCTGCCTATACCTGGTATTGTCATGAGTGATTTTGCGTCGTTTCGAATAATTAGACGGTGCAGTCTCATTTGGCTGTCTTGTCTCGTTATCGCTGAATGGGCCCTCTGACCCGGAGTATCGACGCGCCATTTCAACTACCTGAAATGAGCAGACAGGGGATTGAGCTAACACAGCATGCTGAGTTTGGAGCCACCGAGATGGTATATAGAAGAGTCAAGAAGCCTGGGCGTGGAGATGGTCACGCGGTCGCGTGGTGAGGCAGTGAGGCGGGGTTATGGATGGTCCAATCAGACGCCGCAAACCTTTCATGAGCTGAACCCCCTTGTTGTAGTTTTCAATCCAGGTTCTTTGATGCTGACCTCGGGTGAGTGAATGACCCTGGTCCACTGCATACCTGGTTGGAAGTGAGACAATTGTTGTTTAAAAGTCTAGCAGTGCGTCACCTTGGAATATATTGTTATGCCATAATTTAGGGTGAATGGTAAATGGAAAACCTTTGTTCTTTTTCTTTTAATATTGGCAAGGACGGATTTGATAAATCGAGCCTTAAAATGAGCAAAGTAGTGTTATTATTATTACTCGAACAAAAAAACTCTCAATTTCCACCGGTTCAGCTAGCGCATCACTCCTTTGCTGCTTCATCTATAAAAACCTCGAGAGCCATGGATCATCGAATATTGGCGTCTATGCAAGCCAGAAGGCTACAAACATTAGGACAGAAGTTGTAAAAACTTCAGTAGTTGAAAGAATGGAGCCAGAGTTGGTGATTGGCGTGCAGCTATCACCTGTGCAGGGCTGGGGTGTTCCTGTGGCCGGTGCCTCCGTGGCGGTGGTGCAATTGTACCTGCAGATACGGCCAGGCGTAGGAGTGGCATTGTCCCCAGGTGGGCTTGTTGGTGTAGTGGAGTCGGTTGGCAGCTTGATGACGTTGACGCCAGGCCCGGATTTCTTGTAGAGATCATAGTACTGAATTCCATCTCCGCAGATTCCTGTGTCGGGCTGGTTGGCAAGGCAAAAGTCTTCACATTTGTCCTCAGGAGCTGGGGTGACGGTAATTTCGGTAATTTCCGCACCCCCGTTGGTTCCAAGACACCAACATCTGCCCCCGAGAGCTGTGAAGTTGCTGTAGCGCGCACAGTTTTCCAGGCAGGGCTGGAATTCGATGGCAGGCGAGCTGTGAGGCTTGTATTGGTTGCGGTCAAACTTGGCGCAGCCGACACGATCCCAGCCCGCAGGGGCAGGTGGTCGCTCAACGCCTGCTGCTTCAACAGAGAGCACCATAAGTGCTGCGACGAATAGCGATTTCACCATTGTGTCGATGTTGTCTGGACGTGTGTAGAGATTGTGAAGTTCGGATAGAAGGCAATGAGAGTATCGGTTGATGCAAAAGGATAGATAGACCTTGGGGACACGGTACAGGATAATTGTACGATTAAATAATCGCACATTCGATAAACATTCCCTGCATCTCAGATTTGAATCAGTCACGTACAGACATACTTTTGTTTTTGAGACATAAAATGAATTGGAATTGTCATGGTATTTTATGTTTAACCATAACCTGACCAATGTCTCGAACCAGCTGGAGAAGGGTGGAATTTGATTCAACCCACTTGGCCGGCATTTAACTGCGTCACTTCATTTCCCCCGTTGCACGGTGACCATTGAAATAAGCATAGGAGGATTGAAAGCACATGTTTCATGGCAGAGAGGAATTGCCAAGCCTGGCCCTCCTCCCTTGAGAACTTTGGCCGACTCACGGCCCAGTGGAAGTGGAGATTGGATTGATAAAATTAGTGATATGGCATACGAATATGAGGAGACTACATTAATTTGCAGAAGCGTGTATTAATTTGATGATTTCAGTGTAGATATTGAAGGAGTCTAATCAGAAATCGCCAAGCCGATCTGAAAGGAGTCATAGTTAGAACCGTTCTTGAACCCAGTTCGACAATCTAGCTTGTTACTTTTTATCAGACATAAAAGTTCCATTGTGGACTTTTGAAATGTGGTCTACGCGTGGTGTTTTTTATGAGTTTTTAATAGTCACTCAGCTGGTGTTTCTGTAGCTGAAGTTGTCAGCACTAGGTCTTGAGAACTTTGTCACCTCCCTAAGAACATCAATGAATTATATACTCTGGTGGAAAAGGGGACATCCAGAAAAACCAGTATGATTTACAGGTATTCTTTAGACACACGTAGAGGAGCAAGGCATGGAACTATATCTTTTCTATTTGGCGCTTGACCAGCTAGATTTTTTAGAGGGTTGTGTTCTACTATCTAATAATATTCTATACCCAACTACACGCAAAATTTGAGCCCGCGTGTTAATCTCTATTCTAAACTAACCCGACTTCTCTGGCCTTGATCTGCAGCGCCAGAAGTGCTGAAAAGTATCGGCAGAGCATGAGGTTACCACCCATGAACCAGAATCCTGGATGTCCGCTAGGGCGCCACATGGCACGGAACTCACCCTCCTCATCCAGGCCCCAGACATCGTGGAGACGATCACCAATCTCGTCTCCGAACATGAGACGTGATTGTGTCCGCATATTCTGGTAGCCTGTGGCAAAGATGATCTCGTCCGCGGGGAGAAAGGTTCCGTCGGCCATTTCGATGCCGTCTTCCTTGATTTGGCCGACTTCTTGTCCCTGCTTGATCTTGATCTTCCCATCAATGATGAGCTTGCTGGCGCCCACATCGATGTAGTATCCTCCACCGCGCAAGTAGTACTTGGCCGAGAGTCCAGCATGATCGGGGCCCTTGTCCACGTTGAAACCAGCCTTTTGCAGGCCTTCGAGGAGCTCTCGGTCAACCTCATGCTGTGCAGCTGCAATGTCGGTTTGGACACGTTTGGTCATGGCACCGGCAAGACTGAAGTTGATCACATCAGCGTCCTCTACTGGCGGGCTGTCCTCGTCGTAGAGACCCTTGTTGCCAATTTCGAGAGCGTCGGATGACAGGACGCAGGTGGACGAACGTTGCAGCATCGTGACGTCGTAACCTGACTCGTAGTAATCCTGCGCGATGTCGTGACCCGAGTTACAGCAGCCCACGATGACGGCTCGCTTGCCTTTGGAGTCAGGCTTCGCGCCGGCAAAGTCAGAGCTGTGGCAGAGCTGTCCCTTAAATGTATCCATGCCTTTGACTGTTGGGAAGTTCTTTTTGCCTGAGTGACCTGTGGCTTGGATGATGTGACGGGGATGGAAAGTGCGCTGTTCTTTGGTGTCGCCGACCTGGCGCTCTACTACCACAGTCCATTGCTTCTTATCCTCGTCCCATGATGATGAGGTGAGCTCCGTGTGGGTCCATACATTCAGCTCGAGGAGATTAACGTACGACTCCAAGAAGTCGGCCAGCTTGTCCTTGGGCGTGAATACGGGCCAAGTGTCTGGAAAGTGCAAGTATGGAAGGTGGTCGGTCCATACAGGATCGTGTAAGATGAGCCGGCGGTACCGGTTTCGCCAGGCATCCCCAACACGAGGTTGGCGGTCAATTGTTAGAGTTTCGATGTTGAGCATCTTCAAACGAGCAGCAGCTGACAGTCCTGCTTGGCCGGCACCTGTAATAAAGCACAGAAGGTCAGCATCGTGGCCAGACATATAAAGAGCCAATTTTCGTACCAACAATCAAGACGGCGGGGTCATTTTTATCAGCATTTAATTCCTTTTGGCGATTCTCCTTCCAAGTGGGGTTGCTTCCCAGTCCGTCATACTCTTTACCATGGGGGCGGCGGCGTGCGCGAGGCTCCTCAAAGCCCTTGATCTCCTGGAGTACTGTGTAGCAGGAGAAAATCTTCCACTCCCCATTAGCTCGGGTAAGTCTGAACACTCCCTGTCCCCTGCCGATCGTAGTGACAACGTTGACCATGAATATGACAACCTTGACTTCCTTGGCCACGTCCATTGCGACGAGACGAGGCGCCCGGTGGGATTTTGAACGGTCAATCTCAACTCGGGTGAGGCGGCATTCTGACTTGAGAAAGCTGGAGATCTTCTCGGGGCCCTTGAGGGCTCGATAGTCCCATGACAGACACAGGTGGTCTCGCCAATAGGACGAGTCTAAAAACAGATTTGACAGTGAATTGAAATCTTTCTGGTTCAGGGCCAAGTTGAACTTGTCTGTGATTGAAATGGCCGCCTCGTCGGGCTTCACGCCTGTGGTATCAAACGGAGCTGGGAAGCTTTCGGTGACGACATTTACAGAACCCGGCTCAACTCTGTTGTCGGCCGGGAAGTTCAGGTAGAGGGGATTCACGTCACCCATGGCTGGCAGATTTTGCAATATTCCGTGCTGACGAGGCAAAGACGAAGTTCGGAGTAGAATTTAAAATAAACAACCCCTCTGGACTCGCCTTTTGTGCCAGCAAATTGGACAGCTTGCTGGCCTCCGGAGCCGGCATGGAGCGAGCGGAGAGGTCATGTGCCAATGCAGATGGTGGCTCGGGTTGCCCATTTGGGAAGTGCACAGCAATTGCTGGATGGCTAGTCGACGCTTACGCAGGAAACTTGACCTATCTCTTGCCGTGTTGCAATTCACGGCGTGGGTCACCCTCGGGGTAACTTCATTGCGAGGCCGACTTGTGGCTTTGAGTTGAATTGCACTAGCCCTGTGCGGATAAGTGCCACTCCACCAAGGTTCATCCTCCCCCACAAAGAGTGGTTGATGATGACGATGGCTTGACGAAGTACATGTGTCACGGAAATTCGGTCTCAATTGGAAATAAAAACAAAGCTAGATACAGTAAATAGTCCTTGTATTGGCTTTCAACCATGTGCCATTTTGCCGGATAATGGCTACTATTGCCAGTATTCTCTATCTAATCAATGCTATCGTGCCCCATGGGGTAATGGAACGTGTGGATCTCGCAACAGATCTTTCAAACCCACACTCTAAAAAACTGAAGAATATTACAATTTTCTCAGATCGAGCCAATGCGAGCATGACCATTATATCATAACTCACGAGTTAAATCATCTCTTGTCACATCACAACTGGCATGGGAATATCATGTTGGACAACCTTGATTTCAATCCAGTCTGAGGGGGAGTTGCTGAGTAATAGTGTACCTGGATTAACAAAGATCCATTGCACTAACCTAAAATCGGGTTCATCACAGCTTGAACAATTTTCACCATGCCTATTTTTAGCATCAATTAAATCAATTAACGGGTAATTCTTTGGATTTGCCCAATTTGAACTCCGTGGATGGATTTAGAACCCGGCTCGATTCGAGTTTAGTCATTTTGGATAGGGTTTTTGGGTTCATCATAGCATTGAGGAAAATGCAGCGATCATGTCGGCTATGACCGCCTAGTTGGTGAGCTAGGTAACAATAAACCAGAAACTAGACACTTTCCAAAAACGGCTATCTATAGCGACGACACATTGTTTGTGTCCAATTGCTCCTCACTCTGTTATCATATCTCGATTTGTCATGGACAGCTATCGCTGCAACACCACGGTCACAATCCGCATTATTATAATCACTACGAGATGGTATTCAGTGACGATGGCTTTTGCACATACACCACATACTACAGCTGCCAGTTTGAAGCCACCATGCCCAAAAATAAATTGTTCCACGTGCCGCAAGCGACGAGTAAAGTGTGACAAGTCAACACCTCCTTGCGGCCCTTGATAGGTTAGGTTTAGAATATTTATCGGCAACTCCGGCCGATGAAAGCGGAGCTGGTAGAGCTATTTTGAATCAACTGGTATTGAATGACGGCGCTTTTTTCGAAAAGATATATGGGGTTCCTATGACCATCATGGATCTCATATCTCAAGTAACACAATTTGCCCAAGAAGCTGATGCAGAACAAAGGTCCTGTCCGGGTGTTGAGTTGTAACCTATCTACGTATTCTTTGCGAACCGCGCACGCACGATTGAGAAGCTTATTTGTGGATTTCGGTGGGAGCCAAACGGACAGGGTTCTGCCGCTGACTACATAATGCGACATGCTGGCCAGGATTCATCGCTAGATGCGAAGCGCAGGATGAAGAAGAAGAAAGATAATGAATAAGACAACGGTTTAAACATTGTGCTTGTGCATGGCGGGGCTTCGTGGCCGTTGGAGGCATAGTGGAGCCGTTGTGGAGTGTCAAAGGACGGCAAAGCGATGCTGGTAAATGTCACATGGGACCGAGTCTTTAGCAAGGGTCAAGTTGTGATTGTATGCACTTGATGTGATATCCTAAACCTGGAATCTTTTATCTCACTTTGACTCGACTTTTACTCTTCTAAAAAACAATTTCTCACTTCTCAAGCTAGGCAGCCACAACTGCATCTCATGACGGATAAGATCGGTCCGAGAGATCCAGTTTAGCTGAGCGTTTCTTGGCGGGAAATGATTGGTGGGCGGGCGCCAGGCAGAAGGCGACGGCGTCCCCAACTTGGACTAGGCGGTTGTTCAGCTACACAGCCGCTACCGTCAACAATACTCCTTTTCTACTCCTTTACTACCCTTCTTTCCTTTCTGAACCCTCTCAACTTCAGCACCTTCTTTCAAAATGCCTCTACTAAATTTGCCCGATGAACTTGTAGAAGCGATCGGGGACGCCCTCAATTACGAAAAGGATTATGCCGCACTGGCAAGCACAAACCGCCGCCTACATGGCATCGTTCTTCCCCTTCTCTACCGGTTCAATCGTTTTACAAGGATGCATTACGATTCCGCTGAACACTGGGCAATACAAAAGGGTCGCGTTGATGTGTTGCAGAAGGTCTATGACTTCGGAGTTCAATCAAAGTCCAAGGAAGCCTTTTTTAACGCTGTAGACGAGGGCCATGTCAACATCCTCAAATTTCTGTTTGACAACGAATCCCACGATAATCAGCCTGCACTTGATGAGCTTATTCACTTTGGTACTCACAGCGTTGAGGTGGTGCGCTATCTTCTTGGGCAAGGTGTCTCAGTCGATGCTAGGAACGAGTTTGGAGAAACGCCCCTCTTTTCAGCCACACTGGAGTCTATGCGAGTCCTTATCGAGCATGGGGCTGATGTGAATGCTAGAGATTATGACGGCTCAACTCCATTGGCTAAGATGGCAAAGCCCCGAACCATTAACCGAGCACAGTTTCTTATTGAACAAGGTGCAGACGTAAACGCCCGCGCATTTGAAGATGACCGCACGGCGCTTCATCAAGCTGCAACTAGAGGAAATGTGGAGGTGATCAATCTACTTATAAAGAATGGCGCGGACTTGTTCCTCAAAGATTCGGAAGGGAAGACGGCTCTTCATTGCGCTTCCGTTCGACAGAACATCGATGCTGTCAAAGCACTCATAGAACCATCCTGCTTGAGTAACAGTGACATGGTTGATAAGAGCATGCGGTGGACTCCGCTTCATGAAGCGGTAATCGCTGGCAATTTTGATGCGGCGCAGCTTTTCTTAGAGTCCAAATGTGCTTGGACCAACCAGCAGGACATCAATGGTCGGACGCCAGTTTTCTACGCTGGCAAATATGGTCAACTCGCTATTTTGAACGACCTGCTTGCTCATGACGCCAATTTGGACATAAAGGATAATTTTGGTGCGATACCAATTTTCATTGCCGTCAGAAACGAACAAACGGAAATTGTTTCGCGGCTATTGGAATACAAGAATGATTGTCTCGGAGTTCGAGACGACTTTGGCCATACCATTGTATGGTGGGCAAAGAGATGCGGAAACGGAGAGCTTCTGAATATTTTGACTGCACATGCGAACAAGCTAGGATACGACATCGATGCAAAAGAATTTGAGGCGACGGAATCAGTGATCAAACATAACCTACCATGGTGCTGGTGCGACATATGTACGCGACCTATTGGGGGCCGTCGAACAGGCCATACGTGTCCATCGTGCTGTGATGGTCATTTTGTAATCTGCAATGATTGCTTCATGGATGGCACTTTGACGTGCGAACAATCACATCGAGAAGAGAAGTGGATTCCATATGACACATGCAGGTGCCCAGTTTTCAACGAGCCGTAGGCGTGTAAAGATTATCGTGGCAACGCGCTGTTTATAGAGAATTGAACCAGAAAGGAAATCTGTGTTATCTTCATGCTAAGAGAGAACGAGTTAGTTGTAATAGAAGTAGGACATATACAAGTTGTCGTGTAAGATAATATACTCGTGGTTGTCCTCACGTTGGGATCTGCTATAGTGATTTTTTTGAACCGGAAACCGCTCACAATTTTACACATTCAGTCAGATGATCCAAAAGCCAACCAGACCCGGCGATGTAAACTCATTAATCACATGCCAGAATACCCTAGCTGAGATTGTCTGTCCAGGAAAAAAACAGACTAAAATTTGCTTTTAAGTATAAAAGATGATGCCGGATAAGGAAGATAAATTGTATAATGTTGAAGACCAAATATTCAATACTGGCGACATGTAAACTGGCTTTTAGATTTTTGGTTTGTGTGTCTGCAAAACGGCCTAAGTCGAAAAATATTTTTCAGGTTGAACAAAGTTGGTTTATGGCTATGAATTCTTGCATTGTAGAATAACCAAGCAATGAAGGTGTGCGGGTTTTAGCTCCATGGACAGCAGTCAAGACATTAATAATAGGATAGGGCCCTAGCAGTACGAGAAACATGAGTATGCTTTCACTCGATCCAGTATTCCTCATGTGAGATCTAAAAATCAACTCTAGGAGTCTGCTCTCTGGTAATCTATATAACGTATTCTACAACCTCTGACAATCACATACGACCATACCCACCAGAAAATACGGGATCCCGTCCGCTCTCCCATAGTCAAGCTGGTGAGGGGCGGATTAGTACTCGGGTCGGTGACGACCGGGGAATCCCCGCTGTTGTATGTTTCTTGCCAATTTTATTTCTTCTTTTTTCTTCCGTTTTTCAGTTCGGCGTGGCTCTTTTTTTTTTTTTTTTTTTTAGGACTCGGTTTCATTATGATGTCTATGTTGATGAGGTATCATGGTGGGTTTTAGATCATGGAATGGAGAAGCCAATATCCCGTCTTCACTGGATCGGACATCTTGTGTTGCAATGGGAGGTGCAAGAACTCCCGCATTGACCAAATTTATCAAGTTAGTGCAGTAGAACATGTTGAATATCCTTAACCTGGTACTCAAAATCTATTGCGTAATTTGCCTGTACTCGGTAATGCCTCTCAGCCATGTCCCCGACAGTCAAACTCGAGCCATCTTTACACAAAACTGTCGACAACTCTCAAATACGGCAAGTTATATTTCAGCAAAGGTAGTACGGATATATGTGCACATTGGGGACCATGTTGAAAATAGTCATCAAGTGTTACCCAAACTGGTTTTAGTATGCACGAACTAAACGTGGCCTGTGCATTAAGCCTACTAACCAGTCCGACCCCGCTTTGGAATTCAGCTTCAGCTTATCCAATTTCTACTTTTCGAAGCTTGTCTAGACTCATGATAACCCAGCAACCATTAGTTGGCAAAGGTGGTGTTTTTATTATTTTGGTCTAGCCCAGGGTGTATGTTAACGCAGACTAGGTTGTTATACATGCGAACGGCGGCGAATCAAATGTGATCGCGGATCACCAAGCTGCCTCAAATGCTCAAGGAAGGGTCTGATTTGTCCCGGATATGGCCAGCGCATAAGATGGGCTGGTGGTGCTGCGGTTCGAGGCCGCTTAGCCAAGATTCAAGGGCCCATAGACGCTGAATCTGGACCCTCATCCCATCCACCGCTTTTGAACAATGATTGGATTAGCCTATCCTCTTTTCATTCGCTTAGCAAGAAGACACTAGACAAGCTTGTCAATTACTGGGATAAAGAGGTGGCATGCCTGATGGTTTGGGTTGACTCGGACGACAATCCATATCGCCGGTACATCACTCCCTTAGCGTATAAAAACCCAGTCATTGGCTTGGCCATGGCAGCCATCTCATCCGAACATGCCTCAGGATCCATCGGAGACACTGGGTTTTCCGAGAAGGCTCGTAACGAAGCTGTTGATATGATCTCTACCTACATCCAGGACATCACGGACCATGTGATGAGAGGTAATGAACTGGGCAAAAAACTGGATGAGAAGTCCGTCGAATGCGTCTTGGCTTCGATGCTGCTTTTGTCATGCTACGAGATGGCGAATTCCGGTGGGGTAGCAGCAGACTTTCACAGGAGAGCCGCAAGGTCGCTTGTGAATACCTTCGAAACAACAGGGCAAGGCGGTGGCGTCCTGCTGAACTTTCTGAAAAACCAACTCTGCATTCATGATGTTCTCGCATGCACTACGTCGTTTGACCCATCCACAATGCAAGATGTCATATTACCTGACCCAAAAGACCAGTCTGTGCTTTTTGCCACTTACCTATCTTATTTACACGACATTACCTTGCTTTCTCGCCAGCTGCCACCCACAACAACTGGTTGGACTAGGATGGGCTTGAACTTTAATCAAATCCGAATGCGATTCGAAATAGCTCAAGGGGAAACGCTGATGGCTGCGGGACAACTTATCATTCAGCCTGAGAGTCGGCGCCGAGATTTTATTCGTGTCGTCAACATACATCATTACGCTGCATTGCTTTATGCCACCCGATGTCTTGAACTGGACATCAAACACCAACGAAAGGACCTTGTCGATGGCTTATTCCATCAGGTGACAGAAATTGTTGCTGTTAATGAATGGCTGCATGCTCTTCCATGGCCTTTCTTCATTGCTGGGGTTGAGATCCAGGGTGACAATAACAGGCAAAGGATCATATCTGATCTCTATGATAGAATCTGTAAAAAGATGCGATTCCAGAATTTCCGGGACGCCTTAAAATTCCTGCAGGAATTTTGGGCGGGAATGGAGCAAGATTGGCGGGATATGGCTCGGGGTTGGGAGCAAGCTGGGCACCCGGTGTTACTACCCTGACTAACAGCGACCGCATTATCTACAATACCATCGATGATCTAATATATGTTGATAAAATAGGCGTATAGCTCCTTTGCCGTTTTCAAATAAGTATTATGTCGCTTCTAAGGCATATCTTCATTTGTTTGACAAAAGTCATTCGGTTATATTTTTATCCAAATTTGTAAAGCTTATTACCTACGATTAGGATAAACTTAAAGAGTTAAAATTAGTAAATGTGTAAAAACTATCTAATCGAAAATTTCTAGTACTATCCCAAGCTGTGAAACTAGCCACGCGAATCAGAAAAACGTACATGTGGCGACGGTAACGGAAGTGCAGTTAGCCTGAGCTCCACGCGCATAGTTTGAGTGAGCAACTGGCCCAAACAAAACACCCTGAATGTAAATATCTCCTGCGTCTCTGGGAAGATGAAGCAGGGTTTCTTCCTGGTGATAATATTGCCATTTTAATTTCAGTACTATGAAGTTTCTGGCTGCGAACTGGCTGGGGTGGTGAATACGACCTTGCTAGAGAGTGACAAGCGTGCTGAGCGAGACCTAGGATATACGAGCACTATTAAATATGTTAATAGAGAGCTTATAGCTACTCTTTGGTGCTTTATAGGGGCTAGAGTGTATTGGGTGAATCCGGTTTTTATTGTATTTTTTATTTTGTTCTTTTGTTAAAGAAAAGGTATTTTACGAAGCGTTTAGAGAGAACACAAATCTTTTGCTGAGCTGCAAATTTGATCTTCTCTAAACACTCTTGAACAATTACGCATTGCAAGTAGAGTATTAATTATCAGTATGTGGTTGCTTTTAATTTGATGTTACAATGTATAACTATTTATCATTCACTTTTTGGAAGTCTCAACCACCTTCCACAAATCACTACCCACTCTCACGGTATTATCGCATTCCGGGAAGCTTTTATCCAAAATCTGAGAGCATGGTAAAATGTCCTCCCCAAGCGTGATGGTTCTTGTCCATCCACCTACCTCTGTCCACTGCCATCTTTCGGCGGTGATATTATCGCCGCGTCTCATAATACCTTGGCAATATTGTCCCAGAAGAATCACCATGCCTCTACTACCGCCACCCCCTGTCAACTCCAAGACTATGACTTTTGATTGTGCAGAGTTCACGGCTAGTGGCTCTTCATCACGCCACATTTCTTCGTACTCGGTCTCGATCCCGGTTTGAGGATTCACCATGGACCCTTTTTCGAGTGTCCTTCCATCGGGCTGAAGATAATTGATGCCCTCATCGTAAAGTCCTTCGGTACTTGCTGTTCGTGAGTTTATCCAGTGGTCCCACCGCCCCTGAGAAACCCCCTCTTGCCCAGTAGTAATGGATGAGGATGTCCCCGCGATGGCCCAGTCCAGCCCATCAAAAGAGACCCTCTCTAAAGCCTCGTTAGCTGGAATTATAACCATGATCATATCACTTACCCTCCTTTGTGGGCCAGGAAGATGTTGCGGTAGCTGGTCGAATCACACGGATATCAACAAATCGGCGCTCTGGTGAGGTCAAGACCAAGGTGGACGTCGGTTCAGACGCTTCGTCCGGAAGCCACCGGATGAATTCCCTAAAGGAAAGGCTGCCCATGTTGATTCAAATAAAGATCGTTTCGGCTTGGTGTTGGCGAGATGAGTGGGTTAACTTCCGACCCAACTGAGTCCCCCGCTTGTGCCGTGGAAGATAAACTTCAGGCACTCGTGAAGTTCACAGAGTGAGATATTTTTCTCGTTCAGAGATAAGCAAGATCAACTCCTGAAATTACGTCAAGGGAATTGACAGCTATCGTAGTGCGTTTTGTCCAGTCGGGACTATTGCCAACACGCCTCCACTTCATGCATCGATAAGAGGCCGACAATACACAATTTTGGGCTTCGGGAGTTCATGATCTCGGATTGCCCCGCTCCAATTCAGTACCTAATTAGGAAGTCATCTGGAGAAATGTAGTTACGTGTCCACTTTAACTGCCCCTCTCAGAAACGGACTAGTGGAAATCCGCTAATCCTCACTGGATCACTGCATGAGGCTTGGGGAAGGCCATGTTTTCTCCAATTTAGTTCCGAAAGTGGAAATGTTTTGGAGAAGAGGACCTGGCTCAGTTCAATTGTTCCTTGTGTAGTTATCACACTGAACCTTGTGAACTTTGTTTAGGATTGCCGTATATATAAGAAGCTTTAGAGCAATGAGCCCTCTTCTACAATACTTGCAACCTCCTTCCAATCATGCTATTCGATCCATAATGATCTTACTATCTTTACCGGTGCTCTCCTTTGTCGTCGTGGCAAGCCTCGCTTTTTTCCTTTGGAGATGCATCTCATCCCCATTATGGAAAGCTCCAGGCGCGTTTCTGTCTCGCTTCACAGCCCTAGAATTGCGGCTGCACGAGTTTCTAGCCAACAGAACCCTTTATGTTCACTCAATGCACACAAAGTATGGGTCCGTCGTTCGTTTGGCGCCTAATGAATTGTCCTTTACATCCTATGAGGCAGTAAAAGAGATTTATGGGTCAATGGGTAGCGGATACGACAAATCTCCCTTCTATGACCTGTTCAAAGTTTTTGGCCGCAGGTATGTTGTCTTGATTATTTGTTAATACCGACTTCTAACTGCTTAGAACAATGTTCTCAACACTTGATAAAGTAAATGTAAGTCTAGTCCACACTATGATTTTGACCTCAGCTGACATGGGAAAGCATGCAACACGAAAACGTCTATTGGCAGATAGATATGCGAACAGCAATGTCATGAAACTCGATTCGCTCAATGGTATAGAAAGCCGAGCCAAGGAGTTCGCGAAACAATGCGAAGCACCAGTTGGTCCCAGCATTGTCGATATATATGCAAGTTACACTTCATAGGTTCTCGAGATATGTAATCTGATTATCCACAGGTCAAATTACATGCCTTTGCTTGCGATGGCGTCACCCATCACCTGTTCCAACCATATGGCACAGATTGCTTGCGGAGCTCTAGCGATCAAGAAATAATGCATGAAGTAAACGCGGACGACAGTCTTCACAGTAAGTTCAGCCCAATCAATTCTTCTATTTTGAGGATAAACTCTTATCAAAATGAAAGGCCGACTCCTTATGCTTCATGCCCCGACCTTGTATAAAGTTTCTTCTGCAATTCTAGATCGCTTCATCGAGCGTCGAGCCACACCGTTGGCTGATAACTTTGCCATTTACAGAAGTGAACTAGACGGTGCGGAAGAATTCACCCTCCTTGGCCGTCTCCGCGGAAAGATCGGCGGTGAATTATCTGTAGGAGACATTGCTTCAGAATGCCTTGATCACATGGTAGCAGGGATTGATACGACTGGTGATGTATTGTGCTTCTTGATGTGGGAGCTGTCACAACCGCGCTCCTTTCGTTTTCAAGATGAGCTCCGGAAAGAAGTACAAGAGAACCCCGATGTCGCGTTTGACAAGCTACCTATTCTAGACTCGATTGTGCAAGAGGGACTACGGTGCTTTCCGGCTATTCCTATGTCGCTTCCTCGCATTGTCCCAGAAGGGGGACGGTTTATTGACGGCCTATTTGTTCCAGAGGGTACTGTAGTGAGTTGCCAGGCATACTCTGTCCAGATGCATAACACCCGAGTGTTCCCGGAGCCTCATCGTTTTGACCCTCATAGATGGGCCTCGGTTGATGGCGACGCAGAAAGAAAAAGGCACATGTTTGCATTTTCTCACGGGGGCAGAGGTTGTGTTGGTAAACAGTAAGTTGTCATAATACCATGTTGCCTCATCGATTTCTAATGCGTCGATAGTCTTGCATTGGCAGAGATGAAAATCCTGCTGCGAGAGGTCTACTCTCGTTATGAAACTGCTCCAGATTCTTCAATGACTGAACATTCAATGAGACCTCACGACCAAATAATTTCGGCGCGTCCGTTTGGCCAGAAGTGCTTATTACGCTTCAAGTCTGTCCAGAAATAGCAATTCAGATTCAACCCTCTGGTCATGAGATGACAAAATTTGGCAATAACTTCAGATGTCACCAACTCATTGTCTAATATATAAAGGACGTATCTATTTGCCCCCCGTTTTCGTTTTCCTTTAGACGTACCACAGGCGGTATTGGACACTTTGGTATACCATGGATTCTTCAGGGTGCTTCCAAGGCATTCTGAATTTATGAAGACATGATTAGCTCAACCTCACGATTCAGTATCCGCCGTATCTTATAATGGGCGACTGAGCTCGGTATTTAGAATGCAAACGGATTAAAAAAATTATTGAAATAGAAATTGATTCTTCACTTTGACAAGTACCGGGCTATCTTCAAGCATATAATTTGTAACGGTTATCAGTTCAAAGTATAGACAGTTGTTCCTAAGGCCCTAACACTCGTTGTAGTTAGTGAAATTTCTATTTCCATATTCATCAGTGTGCATTCGCTAGTTGACTTGGCGAACGACAGTTCTAAAAGTGAGTGAATCCGGCTTGAACCAGGCTAACAAGTCGTTTGAACTCGTTCATGGAAATCTCACTAGAAGCATTGTGTTATCTTCTTGATATAATTCGCGAATGCAATATTTTTGATCCAGCAACTTATGGTGGAACTATTGATGATTTGTTTCTTGTTGGTTTGACCCCTGTCGAATGACCTGATAATTTTTCACACCCATGCGTCTGTTGGCTCTGCTTTGCACCATAAAATCCCATTGGCTTGTTTGGCAACCCTTCTGCAGGGTTTAATTTATTATAAAACCCTCAAGACGTCGGTAAAGAGGGGTAAGGAAGACATTCTTGTTACCCATTTATTTGCTTTCGCTCAGTCATCGGATCCAATCCCAGAATGGCTACCCCGACAGCAGATATTGTCCTACTTGCTGATGAAGATGTCTCGTTCTTTCTCTTCATCCATTGGCACATGCTGACTTTATAATAGGACATCGATCAAGACTCTGCTATCGGTGAGGTATTTGGTGCCCAATCCAAATCGAACCGGATGGCATGGCTCGAAAATTGCAATAGGATACTGTCTCTTCAACTCAGAGTATATTAAGTTCCATTATCGACTACAGGCGAGAGAACGGGAGAACTTATCACCGGTACAAGGACGGAAGTCGGTCAATTTGAACCCTTTAAACTGCTTAAACTAACATTCACAGAATATTATCTTCCTAATGACGAAGATGAGAATGACAGATTAGGTATGATAGTCGTCAGTGTCTGGTACCTTTTATTGTCTCATTAACTCCCATCTAGATATTCAGCATAACCTCTTCATTCTGACCTTGGGCAACAAGCTGGGAATGGCGCCACCGAGCAAACCCGACTCCAAGACAAAGCGAGTGCTTGATCTTGGTTGCGGAACTGGTATTTGGTCAATAGATTATGCAGATGAGCACCCAGACGCAGAGGTAAGAGAACGCACTGCCGAATTTAGATTTCTTGGCTGACAATGTAGATCATCGGGGTCGATCTCTCGCCTATTCAGCCAAGCTTGTAATTTCTGCCTGGAAAATAATTTTCATCGCTCGAACTAACTTTGTAAAGTGTGCCTCCAAATGTTCGCTTTCTTATTGACGATGTGGAGGAGGCATGGGAATACTCAGAGCCATTTGATTATATTCACAGCAGGGCAATGAACGCTAGCATTCAAAATTGGCAAGAATATCTTCAAAACATTTTTGAGTAAGCAAAATACACATCGTGACTTCTGTAATCTATGGTTCTAAGGAATACCAGTCATCTTGCACCTGGCGGCTATGCCGAGATACAAGAGTTTAATGCCATCCTCGAGTGCGACGATGGAACCCTCATTGAACGGCACAAAGTTTTTTAGTGGTGGAAGCTTCTTCACGAGGCTTCCGCAAAAATGGGGCGCGCGTTTCAGACCTTTGAGGGCATCAAAGACATGATGGAACAGATTGGCTTCACTGACATTGTTGATACACGTTTCAAGTGGCCGACAAACCGGTGGCCCAAGGATCCAAAGTTCAAAGAGCTTGGGACATGGAGCAATGTGAATAGCTTGGCTGTGTTGGAGTCTACAATGGCTGCATTCACCAGAGGCCATGGTTGGTCAACTCAAGAACTCGAACTCTTTTTGGTTGATGTGAGGAAAGAGATCAAAACCCCGGCTATCCATGCCTATTGGCCCATGTATGAATCTCGCCACAAGCCTGTATCTCTACTAACTTTTTTTAAGCTCCTGCATTTATGGAAAGAAAACCGAGGCTTGAAGTGAATATTAGGGAAAGATGAGATGCTAAAGTTTAGTTAAGAAGAAGAGTTGTGGGAACTCCCACGTAGTGGGAGAGATGATGCTAATTCGTTGTTGCCTTCGAAAGAAAGTCAACAAATATTTCCATGGTGCCAACGGCACGCAAGGAAACCTTTACAAAAAAAAAGACTTGTAACAGTATGCATAGGATCAATTATTAAAAAGAAAAAAATGCACTCACAGGGTATAATATGAAGCAATACTCTTTTATTTGTCAGTGCAGCGCTGTGACTTATTTTGATAGCCAATCCAAGCAACCGCTATGTGATTTGATCGTGCATGGGTCGTATGCCGAAATCTTGGTCCCAGAGGACAGAGGACAGAGGACAGAGGACAGTGCAAATGGCATGGCGCGTACACAATTTGATAAGTGACCGCTGAGTGACGCGTCATCAAGGTTGAGGAAGGGTTATTCAATCCTTCAAGGTTGGCCAATGATTGTGTGAATAATTGCGGCTGGGCTTCTGCCTAATGAGTTCACGAATGCATCGTTTTTAGCTAGGTGCCTCGACTGTCATCGGAGATGGGCCAGCAGGGGCCTTGCAAAATTACTATAAGTAGAGCCGCTCTCTCTTTCATTCCGCACTTCTTTCTTTCTTTCCTCTACATCCAAGTGCAAGGGTAGTAACCTGCTCTGTGAGGCGTGAGCTGAGAGAGGTATATTGCTTGGTGCAAACTTTATTTTTGCAGACCGCTCCTTGTTGGCCTCGTCCAACCTAGGAATTTTTGGAACTCCCTTTCCCGATGGGATCTTTATTTTATTCTTTCATTGCAGATAGCCTCCTGAGGGCTGGTGCGAAGAAGGAATTGAGCCGCTGGGGGTTTCTCCACACTTGGACCCAAACAACATGTGGCTCTACTGCTCAGGGACACTATTCTAGCCCGAGCGAATGAGCCTAAGACGGTGACTGCACCCTCCAGTCGATTAGGGGCGATGCTATAACGGCAACCCAGCATAACGATTCTCTAGCCTCGTCAGCCTCGGTTCGTGGATCAATCATTGAGTATGCCGTCCCTCCATCTAGTTCGGTAGGATGCAAAGGATGATTGCTCATGTTGGTACTCAATTTACAGCAATCATCCCAGCCTGAAATCCGCCACCAGCGTCACACAGTCACGCTAACTTCAGTGACACTTAATCGAGCCCCATTAGACTAGCATTTCCATCTGGTGTTTTGCAATAAACGGTTTCGAGGACCGGTTTGTACATGTGTAGCCCTCAAGAGGCGCCGGCTTGCCTCGGTTTTGGATCATGCTAGTTAGATTCAAGTTTCAAATAAAAGCTTTCCTGTTCAGCTTCCCCGAGCAACCTCGGTTGCGTTCGGTACCTATGACATCAACAGGCCGTCTAATGCATGTGGCAGGGCGTGCGCATCCTGCCACGGAGTGGGTCTGACGACTAGCAAAGGGCGCACTCACGGGCGAAACTCGGCCTTTTCCACAGCCGGCTGTAGACATTGAAATTTGCATCCACTCGATTAAGAGCATGTTAACTAGATAGATGTTACTTCAAGCATAAACTAACTGCATAACGCAAACATAATGAAACAGTTTCCCGTCTCAATTAGAACATCGGCTTTACGTTGCCGATTTGGAATCGCACGAAATCAGAGATTTGATTGCATTGGTCAAAAACTTGGTAAATCAATGTCGTCAGTCCGCATGTTGTCCCATTTCACCAAAGTCCAGCACATCATAAATGGACACCACACAAGAGAATACATCGCGGCCACTGCAAACGGGGACGACGACATCCCAAAGTTGGCCGTGAACCAGTACATTCCTCTTGATAACCCCAACCCAGGGCCAGGTGATGTAACAATTATAGCCGCTCACGCCAATGGTTTTTCAAAGGTGCTTGCATGAGTCAGAGACATTGGCAAGTTACTAATTCCCATTAGGAGCTATATGAGCCACTGTGGGATGAGCTTCATGCGCGAACGAGCCAAAATGGCGTTCGAATACGGTCTATTTGGATCGCAGATATGTGGAACCAGGGCCAATCAGGCGTTTTGAACGAAAAAATAATTGGCAATGATCGTGAGGAATTTTCCGTCGAACTTATACAGCGACTGACTTTTACCAGCGAGTTGGTTTGACCACGCAAGAGATTTAATGAGCTTGGTCAACCAGAAACAAGATGCCATGCCCCATCCAATCATAGGAGTCGGCCATAGTATGGGAGGCACTCAACTGCACGATAACTATCCTCGTTTAATTCATATTTCAATGACTAACGCTATACCAGGTCAATTTTATCGCTATTTCACCCACGTTTATTGCGATCTCTAGTCCTGATTGATCCAGTCATACAAGTATCTAATGGTGGCGTTGTGCCAGCTGGTCTTTCCACATCTCGCCGCGACATTTGGCCATCTAGAGAGGATGCCGAGGCCGGATTCAAAAAGTCCAAGTTTTATCAGGCATGGGACCCTCGAGCTCTCAATCTTTGGGTCAAGCACGGCCTCCGCCAGCTTCCAACTGAGCTGTATCCTTCTGAAACGCCCTTGCTAGACCGCAGAGTCACGCTTACTACACCAAAGCATCAGGAGTTGTTTACATTTCTGAGACCGACCTATAGAGGCGTTCCAGGAGATATGCTAACTGACAAGGACCCAATCTTCGAAAAAGAGCACCCCGGATACCCTTTTTACCGCCCAGAGTCTCTACACGTTTTCCAACGACTACCGGAGCTGCGGCCAAGTGTCTTGTACATTTTTGGTCGCCATTCGCCATTCAGCACACCTGAATTACGCGAAGAAAAGGTGGCCAGGACTGGAGTGGGCGTGAGTGGTAGCGGTGGGTTCCCCGCAGGACGAGTGAAGCAGGTAGTCCTTGACTGTGGTCATTTCGTTGCCATGGAACGCGTTGCAGAGTGTGCAGATGTAATGGCTACCTTTGTTGAGAATGAGCAGCGGCGTTGGCAACAGGAACGCGATGAGTTCCTCAAGTACCAGGCTCAGAAAATGAGACGAGAACAGTCCACGATTGATGAAGAATGGGTCGAAAAGGTAAAACCGCGGGCTCAAGAACGGAACCAAAAACTGTGAATCACAAGTAACTTATATTCAATGTCTTGCTCTGATACAAGGCTCCTCGCTCACAATAACTCGCTGCATTTTATTGGAAATGGTATATATCCAACTTGGGACTCCTGGTAACTCCTCGGGTCTGCGATAGATCACTCTTATATAAAAGGAAATTATAGCGGGATGAAGGAATAGAAGTAGAAACATAATCTTCACTATTTACAACAGATAGAGCACACAACACAATAGGGAAATTTTCCTTCGAAATATGTCGCCCTATTTTAACGCGCAGTAGAGAAAACAGTTTCATTTTGATTGGCTTGTTAGGTGGATGCGTCCTTCTGGCTTCGGGAGCTGGCGCTCATAGCCGGTTGAGAACTGGGAAGAACCTGCTTGGACTGCTCCTTCTGCTTCATCTTGCCATACCCGTAGATGAGGCCGCTGAAAAATCCCAGGAGGATGGCCGAGACGCTACCAAATGTGACAGGAGCGCCGAAAAATACGATGCCGCAAATGGCAAGCGGGAGCTTGTTCAGATAGCCGACAAACGAGTAGGTAGTCGACGATGTCTTGCGAATGCACCAGGCAGTCGAGTACGAGATGAAGATGGCGCCCAGGCCAGAATAAAGCATGCCGATTATGAGATTGTTCCGAGACTCGGCAGGGAAGTTCTTGGTTAGGTTGGCCGAAGACCAGTCCTCGGTCACCAGCGAGCAAATGATCATAATAGGGAGGGAGATAAGGTTGTTGTAAAACATGGCTATTTGATTCCAGTCAATTTGAGTTGCAATACCTAGTGGTTCATCAAAAACTTACTGTCCCAGTTGCTAAAGTTCATCGAGGTGATGAACTTGCGCGTGCCCAGAACGTACGAGGCAGTGCAGAAGACGTTGAGACCCATCCACGCGTATCCAGCGTTCAGGGTTGAGATGGCGTCGGTGTGCCCAGCGCCGTTGAGTGCAGCCTGGATATCAGCCCACGCAGCAACGAGGGAGCTGAGCACCATGAAGCCAAAGGAGAGCAGAAGCAGCGGGGTGAGGCTGCCGCCAAACCACAGGACCTCACCATAGGCGATGACGACGATGGTCAAGTTCTTGAAGATGGTGTAGACCGGAACAGATAGAAATTGAAGAGCCTTGGTGCTGGTGTAGATCATGCCGACGAAGAAGACGGACACAGGGAGCCCTAGTTCGGTGTCAGCACATTCAGCCAAGGGTTACATAAGTGTCAGTTAGCTATCGCTGTGCGTACATTTCTTAGCCTTGCCGCTTTCCAATTCAACGAGGGTAGGGAGAAACCCCATCTGCTTCAAAACCTGGATTGCAGCTGTGCAAATAGCGGCCTATCATATCACACAAGCGTCAGCTGAGTGAGCGTCTCAATTTGGTCCCGGGGTGTCGCGGCGCATACCTGAATGGCCAGATAAAGAAAGTTCAGGTTCCAGGATGAGCCAGATACGACGTACTTGTTCACAACCGTCATGCTAATGGAGGAGATGCAGTAGGCCAGAACAGCAGCACCGGAATTGCTCTCTAGCTGGGAGAGAATGCTACCCATGCCGCGAGCCTGATGAAGAGGCTCAGGCTGTAGCAGGAAGCTCTCCCGCTCACCGGGCTCCTCGTCGTCTAGCCTGCTCATCTCGATGTCCTCGTTCTTCTTGTCGGGCATTGTGGCTGTGTTGTGGGTTGAAAAGACCCAAACCGAATTTTCTCGGCGGTCAGCTATCGCACAAGATGACGACGGACGGAGATAAGAAGAAAAAAAAAAGAAAGAAAAAATACACCTGAAGTGCTTTAGGAGTCTGCTCAATGTGAGAGGGAACGCTCAATCTGTCAAGGACAACAGGACGCAAGGGGAAACGAGACGGGCGATGAGACGTCGTCAAAAGACGTAATAATTTAGATACCTGGTTAATTTCTGCAGAGGATGCGACCGTGACGCGTCAATTCCAGCGAACCCTTGTGTTCGAGACAGCACAGCACCGGCCGGAATTCCGGAGCGCAGATTAGGGGCCCTTACAGGGGTTGGCGATTCTGAATGTGGGCCCAGCCAGATTGCTCAGCCTCCCCAAGCGTCCATTAGTTGGAGCTGCGCTTAGAGCAGCGGGGAGCCTATGTCTTGAAGTTTCGTCTCCTGGCATTTTTTTTTTTTTATTGCCATTCTGAGTCGAAATACAAGTGACGCGTGACCTAGCATAATTCGCCGCTTTTGAAGTCTCTTCAGCCACTGGCTCACCTTCGGTTCAGCCCTGTGTTAGCCCCCATCAGCTACTTGACTGTGCGACAGTCTAGTCTAGTCTAGTCTACTAAATTCTTGGACGAATTCGCCTTCTGACCCTTTTTTTTTTGAGCCCATCGCCAGTAAAATATGCAGTATTGGATAAATTTTCATCTGGTCTATGCCTCTGAGAGGTCTTTGTAATATAGAACCATTCCATTCCATCCAATGTCACAGAAGCTTTCAAGAACTACAGCACATTTGATGCCAGCATGCACATCACGGAAATGAATAAAGGTTCAAGTACAGATGCCCTCAATAATATTGCGCCTGCCTATATGCTCTCTGCCAGGCTGATTCGAGAGAACCATGCTATCAAGGGATTTTTATTATTGCAATGCACCCCCCCCCCCCCCCCATGTCTTCCATTGCATATCAAGTCTATTCAATTGTCCAGTCATTTCTGAAGGCTAGCGTACTTTGGCCTTGTAGTGCATTCGCATTAAGAAAAAAAAACTCGATGCACCCCCCATAGTACTTAAGAGCTGGATGCAATGTGGCCCTTTACCTAACTCAATATCTAAGTTGCGAAGCAATTCCTAAGCAAAGAGTCAGTTACGAACATAAGGTCAGTTATTTTCGAAGTCAGTTAACAGCCAAATCAACGCGAATTAATCTTATGAAGCTTTGGCGGACAAGGAGTTTAGCCATCAACAGATACAGTATCTCGCCAACAGATAGATACCTTCAAGGCACTCTGGATCCGTGCAAATCATACACAAGATACCATCACCCTAGTGAACGAAAGCCTGGGCGATAACAGCCTCAAAGTTCCCCTTCAATCTTAGGCCGGAGAGATGAGAATCATGTACCTCTCGCCAGTCATGTGATAAGCAATTGACTACTTCCTCTGGTCAGAACTTGCAGTAGCCTAGCGTAGCTGCACCTCGTGGATTAGCGATAAGAAAGGAATATTCTGCTACCTCACCTGCGAAGCTTCAAACGATAACTTGGCTATATTGAGAAGATGAGAGTGATGAACCCATAACTGAAGTTTAAATCGTCGCTGCCTACACTTCTGTCTCGTGGACGACCCGAAAACCAGATGTGCGCCACTACTTCCAATCCCCATCATCACGCAAAGCGAAGCTTCACAAAACCAATCGGAGAGCAAAGTAACTCGAGGCGATCAAGCACGGTTCCTACCGACCGTTAAATCCACTCAACGATACATTCTACCAAGAGACTTGCCCACAAGACTTCCTTGATAGATAGATACACACACTCACAAGCTCGCCAATTCCCACAGTTCGGGAATCATGCTAACTGATGGCAAATTCTGACAAGATTTTGAGGAGAGTGAGATGCCTTGAATTGTTGAAATTGTCACAACCTCACAAGTCCCCATTAATGATTGGGCTACCTCATACACCATTTCTGCGATTGTCAACAATGTGGCAAGGTGAAAATTCGTGGGCCGTTTGTAAGCCCAGACTAGAGAAAAGTTTCACTGGTGTAGATCAAGGCTACGAAGATCACGTTCAAGTTATTTCCAACTCCCAAATTTCGTTTGACTTTGAGGTCAGCAACTTTGTACGTCGTTGGTGCGCGACCACTGTCGCATATGGACAGCATTAAGCCTTGGTATATGAGTCGTATCGCTTGGTAAAGCAAACACTGCCTCTCTCTTCTCTACTTACTTGCGTTAGCATAGCTTTGTCCCAGGGAAATATGAAGTGTGGGCTCAACCACTTGATGAACCCAGGAGCATTTGAATGATGCAACCGTTCTGGATACAGCAAGTAGCATCAAATTATTGTCCCGTGCCATACAAGTAACCTTGCTCTTTCATGCAAACATCCTTAAGCTACCAGTGACATGAATTATTTAATTTAAGGGTACCATAAGCAGTATCTGACCAGTATGTGACCGTTTAAAGCGGCTATTCCAACGAACCCTCTGACACGTAGCATATCAAACCCAATTCTTCACAGACCGCGAATAACTAATTATTGCCCTTTAAGCTACACAGGGAAGCCAACATTTCAGTTACATAGCGATGATAGTACATGAGTAGATATACCTGTAGACGTATAGGTTGTATGCTCCTGGCTAAACTCCGTGGTAACACTTGATGCTATATGAGTCCTGGTTGAGCGCGGTGCAAGCATACTTTCCTTTGCCAACCCCAACACTCTGCACTTCATTTTGGCAGTTGCTATCCGAAAATATACTGCAGGTCGTCTGTGTCCTGAATGGGCTGAGAGGATCGGTTGTAGCAGTCAGTCCGAGCGCGCGAACAGCTTTGCTAATCTGGATGCAGCCGGAGTTTTTAGTCCAACCCTCGTACTGCCCAGCTGCACTGCATTTGCAATTTCTAAATCTAGTTAGCTCATATTTGGTGTTAAAGGTCCTGACGAACACATACCCGCAGTTATGCCAGTAAACATTGCCCTTCTTAAAGTCGGTGGCCGATACAAGAGCGGTAGCGCTGACAAGGCCGAGAATGAGAGTGTTGATGTTGACCATCTTGACGAGTTTCTGAATCGCGGTTGATAATCTAGGTTTTCGGATGAGACTGAGTGAGATTGTGTCAAAAGAAGTGTGATGATTTCCAAAAGCTATGCTGCGCCGGGGTCAGTCACTCTTTATATGTTTGCTGGCTTTCAAAACCGCCGAGACAGTTTTCCTTTATCGGCTTCGCTTAAAGGACTCAGCGATTGTGGATCAATAAACAGCAACACACAGCCTCTGCCCGTCTCCCCGCAATTGTGATCGGTGGCAAGATGCAAATGATTAGACGAGAGAGGTTGGCGAACCGCAATGCCCCACAACGCCAACGAGTACTAGTGTTGAGATTTAGGTACTTCGGTTCCGTGAGAACTACTAGAAATTTGGGAGAAATTATTCACTTATCCCATGCTTCTTGAATCATTGAAGCGTTAGACTAGTCCAAGCGTCCAAAACTTTGAGGATAGCTCGCAACTGGGTGGATACTGCCTATCAATGTCTCATCTATTGCCTATTTGGTTAGCCTTCAAAAATTGGAAATTTGGAGCCCATGGTCTGTGTTTATACAAATGTAGCCTAGTGATGTCTCGCACGCAGTTCAGCTAATTAGGCTTGTCGAATTGGAAACTATTACATGTTCTGAAAGCGGTTTTTAGTAAGCAGGGCCTGAGCTCCAAAAACGGGATTTCGAGTGGGTATTGTTGGAACTTTTGGGTAGTAATGGAACTTTGGTTGGAGACTGGGCGCCAAAAGGTAGCCGCTTACTACTGAGATAGCATAGAGGCATGACTTCACAAGAGTAGAGGAGGCTATCCGCCTCGCACTTCGTAGCAAGAACGTACCAACCTATTATAGCATAGCCGAAAAAAAGACCATTTTACACTGCGAGGGCCAAGGGAAAAGTCTCAGGGCTTGCTCATCTCATTGGAGGCCCTTCATACACCGCCAATTGTCTAAAAGAAGAGGAGAAAGCGGTGATAATATCATCGTCGCCTAAAGCCGGTGATCCTCTGGTCATCGTGGCACGACGGCGCCGGGGCTCGCGTTTGACTATCCACATGTCGGCTAGGCCTTTCATGCCGGAGCTACACACCTCATGGGGAATTTCCGTCAGGAGACCATGGGGACAGGTGGGCTGAGCGGATAGCAGAATGAATTGTGTTGTCAAGTGCAGCATGAGAGCCAGGCCAGGCTGAGCCATCCAACCGTATCCAGACAAGAAGGCGATGTAATTATACCTCCTGCATGGCTATTATTGTTGCGGTGTTCTTGGTTGGTTCCTTAATGTCTGGGCTGGCGGCTGAATGAACCATGCGGCGCCTGCAGAAAGCCGCATGCAGAAGCCAGACAAAAAGAAAAGCCTTGGATGAGTCGTCTTTGTCAAACAGGACATAGGTCAACATTGCATTAAGTATTAGTAGATTATTCGCTTCACTTTGTGCATAGCTGACAATGTGAGTTCTCGGCGGCAGATATCGGAGGAGCCGACATTTAGTGGACCTGAGCATAAATCTGACCCGGGTCATATTTCTCGCACAAAGGCATCCGATTTATCAATGAGGGAAACAGCTCATGTGATGTTATATGGCAGAAATATTACAGCCGTTTTGCTGCAGTCAGTTAGTAGCAGCCCTTGACCACGTTGGGGAATTGATTATATCCTAACCCTAACCCTAACCCTATGAGAGCTATGCTAGAATACAGGTTGAACGTGACAGCCACAAGCCTCTGCCCTTGTCAGTCACGTGATACGGAGCACGCCAAAATAGTAGCTTGATACTTTGTTGGGCGTTGGGTCACGTGACCGGACAGGGTGAAGGACGACAGTCAAAGGCATAATAGGTAAGGTCTTGATAACTAACCTAACCTGGCTCAGATTTATACCAAGGGGGTCAGTTTATGTGTATGAATTCAGATAAACCGCTGTGCTACATATGACGCTCTTCTACAATTAGAGGTGGTGAAGTTCATCGCCACCAAAACGCCACATTCGCTAGCCACTCAAAGACCAAGTGGTAAGTGAGTGGCTCATTTCTGACACATCACCGCCTGTCGGGAGGAGGAAGATTGATCAATAATCCGCTAAAAGGCCCTCTTATAGTGGGCCTAAGTGTGGCTGGTGATAGTGAGACTCAATATTAATGACGCGAGAAGCCGATGGTTTACGGCAGGGAATATTGGCAAAAAAAGACTTCCTGTGGTTCTTCCCACCTCAAATATTCTTAGTTGATAACACTTCACAAAATACGACAACATCAACAACATGCGCATCATATGTGTTGTAAATTTAGTATAGGGTAATAATTTTACCGCCGAATTCTTTCAACCAACTAAATTTATTTAATAAACATGTCCAGAGCGCAAGAGAAGTGTGAAAATGAAGTTTGTATCTTAGGGAAAGCGCTTTTCTAAAACTTATACGTGAATGTGAGATCTTCGCGCCCTCCAAGTGAAGCCTTGAGATTATCACCTAACCATTGTACCATTTCTGAATCCGTCCAAATCGCAAGCCCATCGACACAAGGTCCCTCCATCCACTCAGCAACACCATGACAACCAAATGGAAGGAAATAAGCAGTTGCACAACGAAGGGACAACCGGTCACGCGGTTGGAAACGTGTTAGTTTGAACGGTGCTTCTGTGATAAATTATACCAGTACCAAAGCACAACCTAAGTTTGTGCCAATCTAAAACATGAGGCTTGGGAGTTTGAACGAGAACATTATTTTAAAACCGTGTATTTTATAACTACTGAGATAGCTATGGAAGCGTTGAGAGCGAGTGATATCTGTACTGTAATCCTTCTCTGCAAAATTCGCCTATGTAGTGGCAGAAATCTGGAATCATCCAGCTGCTTGTCCTTTTTTTAATGTTCATCTTTTTTTTTTTATCTTTTCCTTCTTTCCTCATTTTTTTAACACCTGTTTTCTCCTTTTCTTTTCTTCTCTCTTTTTTATTTTTAACCTTTTTTTATAAAGTATCTTTTTCTTGTGACTTTCCTTTTATTAATAATTTTCATTTTTTTTTCATTTTTTTTCATTTTTTTTCATTTTTCGATTCTTTTCCTTCATCGTCCTTCCTCAGCTTAACCATACCCTGCTGACACAAGGAGGCGTTTGATACTGCTGACAGAAGGCGCATCGAGGACTGATCTGCCAGCCACCATCTGTTGGCTCAGATTTACCCTACCCTTTTCTAGCAGTAGCTTGATAATACCCCCATGGCCGTGCTCGGCAGCCACAAAAAATGGGGTTTTATCCTGGTAGTCCCTGGTGTTGCAGTCGACCTTCTCTGTGGCCAGGAGCAGTCTCACCACTCCCTCGTGTCCATTCTTAGCAGCAATGGAGAGTGGAGTTCGGTTACGATAGTCGATGCTATCATGTTCGATGTTCTTCGTCGATAAGAGAATCTTGACGATTTCTTCTTGGCCGCAGTTGGCAGCAATGAAGAGCGGAGTTCTTTTGTGCTTGCATGGGAAGTTGGGGTCAACTTGCCCTTGCCCTGCAGATAGAAGCAGACTAACGACTGCTTCGTGCCCTCTCTCTGCTGCGTAGTAAAGAGGGGTCTTTTCGTTCTCACACATGGTGTTGCAGCTGGCTATCCCTGTGGCCAGTAGCTGTTTGACTACACCTTCGTGTCCATTCATGGCAGCAAGGGCGAGCGGAGTATAGCCACCCTTGTCTTTCTTGTTGATGGCAGCATCGACGGTGGCCCAGTCTTTGTCCAGACAGCAAACGACAGTCTCCTCATAACCATTCATGGCTGCATATGCTAATGGCGTACGGCTGTAGGAGTCTGTCCAGTTAATCTTGGCCTTCATTCGCAATTCAGGGCTGAATGCTTTGGCGATACCGAAATAAGCTGCCAAATGCAGGCCAGACAGATCCTTGGGCGCACGAACAGCGGATCGGGATGACTTTGGCTGAGAGCTGAGCCAGAATGTGAAAAGGCCGCAAGTATTCGCCTTGTCCTCGGAAAGCAAAAACTCCTCAACAGCACTAGGCAGAGGAGACGCGGCTCTGGCATGATGGCCCCAGTTACAAGCCACGTATCTCAGGAGAGGTTCAATCTCAACCCGGTTGAGAAAGTCATGGTTTTGAGGATAGAGTCGGTAATCAAACATTGTGCTCTCCAGGTACTTGATACACACCGTCGAAATGATGGACTCGGCTTCGGAGAACAGGTGCGCGCGCATGCTCTCAAAGTACTCCTGGGCCGTCGAATGAATCAACCGAACAACATCATTTTTCTTCACCACCGTGATAAGACCCGCGCATGCTGTCAATATAGAGCTCATGGATGGAAGGTTTTCTGGCCCCGGCACCGGCGTCCCCGGTGTTATCGCCACCGCATATTGAAGCTCCAGCTTGGTGAGTGGACGTTTCGCATGGGTGACCCAAGTGAGTGCACTCCAAGCCAGGGATCGAGTATCGTTATCGAAGGAATCGATTCGTTTCGTTATCTCGTTATACACGTGGTAGTAGGCACCGGGCTCGCTCGGAAATTGCGACAGTGTCTTTCGAACACCAGACGTAGTCTTTTTAGTCTTCACCATCTTGAACAAGAGATAAGCGAGAAGGAACCTGGTTACCATGTTAGTTTTTCTCCGAATTTAACAAGTGCACGGGTGTTACATACGTTCCATCTGGAATCTCCCTGATCTTGCGAATTATTTCATAGCGGCATAGGTTCAGAGCCTCCGACTGCGACTGCGTGATTCGATGGTCGAGATATCGTTGAATGTCCACGCTGCTGGAACGGATTTCCAGGCTGAGACTATTGTTGAACTTTTTTGTAATCTCTGGGATGAGTCTTGAAGTGACAAGAACGTTGGCGTTGTTGGATAAAGATTGGAAATTCTGAATTGTCGTGATGAATCGCGATCGGTCGTTTTCGGCCACTTGAAGTTCCTCAAGCCCATCTAAGATGATAAAAACCCTTGAGTATTGCTTGCTTACACTTTGAAGTGCACGAAGCAGCTCGATAAACGAAGGTCTGGCGTCTTCAGGCTCATGTCTGTCATAGAGGTCTGTTACGACACGTGGGAGCGCACGCAAGCCACTGGAAAGCTGCTTGACCAGATTTGCTAGGATTTCCTCGGCGGTCTGATGCAGCCTCTGCTTGGCATTGCAGTAGACGTACGAGATTCCGACCTTTGAATTGTTTCCAAATTCGGCCATCAAGTCCTCGATGACCAGCGAGGTGAGGAATGTCTTTCCTGAGCCAGGGGCTCCTGGACAGAAGAGAGTTTGCTTAGGCTTACTCAGCCACTTTTTATATGGCTCTGTTTTCAGCATCCATTGACCTGTGCCGGGATGGCGTCGCATGGAATAATCAGCTTGCATGGAAGAGTGATCGACTGGTGAGAGCCAGGAGAGAATGTGAGCCTCATTGCGGCGAGAAGGGCTTTGAAGCCGAATGAGGGTCTTTGATGTCCCGGAAGATTTGGTTTTTGGTACTTCGAGGACTGTAGAGATTGGTGGCATAGAGTCCACGCTGGTGGGCCTCACCACATGAAGGAGTTCCCTTGCGTAGGCTGCAGATGTGAGTGCTGCGTAGCTTTGCCACTCTGCGTTTTTGTGAGTATCGCAGTAGTCGCTGATTCCTCGAATCACAAGGCAGGGAAAGTTCTTCACGAGGCCAGAGGCTTCCGTTTCAAAACATAAAATGTTCAGATCTCGATCTTTGGCATATTGGTCTCGTTCGGTAGCGTTTTTCAGCGCATCCTTTGCCGAAGCAATGATGCCATAGTGAATTGTAACTTGGCGGTTTGCCTGTCGCTGACACCGCTTAACTAAACCGATTGATCCGCACCATAGACAGTTCGCACCCGTCCTGTGAGGGTTGTCGACATCGTAGAGGCGATCCTCTTGGGGGCGTTCGAAACCCGTTACGTCGTCCATTCTCGCCATGTGTCTTGCCATCGCGTTGGGTTTTCGTGGGTCGTTTTCTCGGCGCTTCATCTCGGGGAGGGCTCCCAAGAGAACCTTTGGGGGGGGATCAAGCTGGCCGATCCGCTCAAGACGGCCATCTTCGAGGCGTTTTTTGAAGTCGTACTGGATAACACCACTGAGCCGACCCCGAGGTTCGCTCACCACAACATCACCAAGTCGGACATCATTCTCCTCCGTAGGGCAACCGCCTCCAATACCCACCAGCAATGCGAAGCGCAACCCGGGGAAAGATTGGGACATTGATTTGGCGACGGTGGCTGCGGTGCTGATGTTGGATCCTCCGGTCGGCATGCACACAATAACTACGTTATGTAGTTGGATGCGACCGAAAACATATGTGTTGCAGTCTTCAGCGTCGCCGACCTCGAGGCGTTCGTACTCCTGGTCCAGCATCCGACATGCTGCCTCATACTCCTCCTGGAGCGCGCATATCCATCCAATCTTGTATTCCTCGAGTGATGGTCCCTCAGCAGGGACTGAAGGCATCTTGGAATAACGGCGGGATGTTTCGGTAGGCATTGCAAAAAGTCATTAGATCGATCCTTATATAAACTGAAGTGGATACTCAGGGGGCTGGGAGAAATGCCAATTCTGTTGCAGAGGCATAAATTTTATTGCTTGCAAGCAGCATAAAATGTTGGAATCAGAATCCCACGAGTAATGAAGCCATCGATATGTCCAAACCCGAATACATAAATACAGATGATGTTGTCTCGGCGCATTCTTGCACTGCAGCCCGACTCCGATCGAGGCCCAATGGGGTGCATAGCCGACCTGGTCTAGTTCCGACTGCACACGTGCGTGGACCAATACTGTATGAACCATCTGTATAACGGATCAATCAGAGTCAAGAAAGCACAACCAAGCTACGGCATGGCAGCGTGGCGGCATGCTTGAGGCTAGTCCAATCTAGAGCGTCACCGCCCACGTATTGTGCGGATCTAGGCACGGTGTTCGCGGATCAAGTGTTGGTGGTGATGCAGAGAGCTGATGGAGTGCAACCACAAAACCCTGGCTCGGCTAGCTCATGCCAGCTGATGCCCAACCTGGCATTCGCTGACTGGTCGAAGTGTCGCAGACTGGGCCGGCCTCAGCAAGCTTGCCCATGGTAAACGGTCCATCGCGGGGCTCTTGTGACCTCAGATGGAGCCTGGCTTCTTTTTTTATGACATTTCCGTGCGCGAGTCAGTGGAGTTAGGCCGTGATACCATTCGATCGATTTCACGATGCGCCCCTCACGCTATGTTTTTCTTTTGCTGCCACCGGCAAGCCTGTCAGCTGATTCGACAGCCACAGGGGCTTTGGCCTCCACCACACGATGTTATCAAATGACACGGCAGCACCTGAACAGCAAAACTGGATCTGCAAGACGATAAATAAACACACAGATGGAGCATAAACAAAGGTCCAGAATTGCGAGTATGTAGTTGGAGTAGTCTCCCTGCAAGGATACAGATCCGACGGGACCACTGGATCTTGTGCAACAACACACAGATGATGTGCACACGAGCGACGATATTTACTTTATTTGACAGCCAACGGAATGATAAGGCTTGCGGTGAAAGTATGTGAGTGACGTAGTGGGAACTGGCGTGCCTTTGACCGCATCTTTCAGCTCCGTGAGCTCATGACGCACCGCTACAGACCGCTCACTCATTCCCCTATCTCCATAGTTGCATATTTTCAACCCTGAAGCCCGACGACCCACGAATGCAGGTCCCTGAGAAGATAAATACGGGTGAGACTATAGTACATGCAAGTTTCCAAAGTGTTGGCCAAAGAATTCTGTGGCGATAGAGTGTCATGCTGATTTAACCCCAATGGCTATACAATAGATGCATTGCCATTATGTGGGCGGAATTGATGAGGATAATAATACAAAAAATGAGTAACGGAGACTGAGTGTCTTCGCCATGTGAACTGTGCACCAGAGAAGATGTCTGCTGCCCTCATCGTATCTAGTTTGCTCTATGGGGTATCTCTAGGGGCTGTGGAGTTCCCATGCGGGACCAATGACAAGCTCCGAAAGAGAGATAACAGACAAACGACATGCGAGCAGGATGCATCACCCACATCCGGAGTGGGTGCGTGTCTTGCGCCAGAGTCTTTGTAGTGAAACAATTTTGGCCAAGTTCATGAGGGTTCAACCCGTGGGGTCCAGAACGAGAACAACGACTGATTGGCGTGAAATTGCGCTAGTGGAGCGATGAGGGCAAAAGCCACAAGTAAGGGCTCATGTCATCCACATTCGCACCGTAGAAAATTACGAGCTACTGGCTAGTCGAATGCAACTGCTCGTTTGAGAATGAATTGAAGCCATTGCTCTCGTCAACGTAGCATAAAATATAATAATAGCCCATCCATCAAGAAAGCCCAAAAAAGATGATGATGCTATTGTTCAAGAACAGCCAAGCCCAGCGTACTTTAATGCGCTTTGTAATTTGGAAATCAGAATGCATTACAATTAATAAGCCGCCCCTGTTCAGCAATTCTCGACACCCTAAGCTGCGCTCACAGTATTGATACCTGGCTACAAAGATGTTCCAGCAAAAAACGCCTCTCCCTTCTTCGGTGTCCTTGATCATTGTACAATACGCGTCCTGCTTAACGATAGTGGTCTCGTAACCCCAGCAAGCTTCAGGGTAAGTGTCAGCTTTGACGAGCGGGCAAAGTCCATCAATAAACCAGACTTCAGCTTGACGAAACGCGGGCCTTCACCAAGGGGCCATACCCTGAGTCCTAGCACTAATCTTGGGGCCACCATCAACGTTAAAAGCAATCTTGGGAGAGCAAATATTTAAGCTACACTATGACGCGCTGGTATTTCATTCAGAATGCTGGTTGGTATCATTCTTAGTGCACGAATATAGCATTAAAACGGGTTCTTTTCTGACGATGTTGCTGCCATCGTTTAAATGACGTGCAGTATACATTTATAAAATGAATTGTAGGTGAAATATGGAGACAAAAATCATATAAACAACATATTATAACAGGGATTCGCTGGTTGTCATTGACCTAACTACTAATATGCCCCTTACTAGCCTGACTATGGGAGAGTGGATGGCATCCCGTATTTTCTAAGAGCTATAGTCGTATGCGATAGTGAATTGCGGCACTGGGCTACAAAAGACAAAACCATTGTGCCAAGCTTACATGAATTCCTGAAAAATATCCAAAACGCGCACGCCCATTTTTCTCATTTTCAACGTGGAGCTTATCACGTAGATTTTGGATTGTTCTTTTCAAATGTGCGCCTAGAGAAATTAGAACCATCACCATTACATTCCTCCTGTAGTATGAGTACCTGATCCATATCACAGTTTATGACGTTTTACCAAGAACGGCTACCTGTAGCCTACGGCCTTACGCATACCATGGTTTTCATAGCTGTGAGCTATGCCATTCGATAGTTCTGTGGTAAAGCTCGAGTTGGACATTGCTTTTTAATTTTCCTGATTAATAGGTATTCACGAATTTAGACTACTCTGAAAACTAACTCGTTATTTAAAATAAATGTGGTATAGTTGATATTGGTATGGTCCAAGGACATATGCCAGTACATGTAAATAATCTGCAACGCCTTCTCCATTTCCCGTATTTCTTTTCAAATAATTCTCGCTTGCTATTCTTCCGCGACTAGTGCTCAGCCATTCATAACTGAGTGACACCAGTCCTTTAGCACCATGTCAAATGTTTCTGTGCTCCAGTGTGGTCCATCTCCAAAACATACGTATGATTCACAAAGGCGATCTAATAAACCATGGATCAGTGCTAAATTTTCTCCCATAGGTCTGCTTTTCTCATTTGTGTATTCGTGCTCGAACAGGGGAGCGGCCAACACTGCGAAGACTTCGTCCCCAACGACGGCTCTGATTCTCCTCTCGACTGACATTAGCGACAGCCAGCCTACTGCGGTTTCATCCCGGAATTTAGGTTCTAGCCACAAGTTGTAGCCCCCAGGTAATCCTGCAACAGACCTGCTGACAGTATATTCGTGGGTAGCTCCTTGCCCGCAATATTCCAGGCGTTCTTCAACCATTGCAAACCACTGTGCAGGATCCGTATTTTGCCAAGATTTCGTCCGATACAGCAGATCCTGTAACCTGGGAGGCTCAATGACTTTGGAGACAGGAGGTTCTGGCAGTTGTATGGAACTGCTCTTATGTGCCATGTTGTCCACCCTGTCCACCAGATGCCAGAATATTCGACCAGCAAATGTGAAGGCACCGGCACCGAGGAAAGGGAGCATGGCAACGATGGCGCCACTATATCTGTGGACTTGGAAGGGGTCTTTACGTATGCTCTCGAAATTGATTTGTCGTGAATCTACCGGCATTGAATCCCATATCGCAGGCCGAGACGAAACCCGCTCTGGACTGTGAGTGGAGAAAGGGTTGGCGTTACTTGTGTCGGCTAGACAACTACTCCGCACCTGCATTGAATTGGACATTGGGATATGCGATTGGCTGCTGGAGGTAGATGTGCCATGATGGTGTACGTTCCCGTCAAGCCTAGCCAGTTTGGCCGCTTCTTGGATTTTGATGCGTATTGCCATGCGATCGTCTTCACGAACCTCGTTTACCAAGGCACTGATGGCTTGTTTAAGCAAAGAATTCTCTTCCTCCATGAGCTTTTTGGAATGTGCTTGGCGTCTCCGAAACGCACTTTGGGCGAGCCGACCACGTTCACGGCGCCGCTGCTATGGTATTAGCATGAGAGATTGAGAGAGCCAGATGAGCAACCTACCTCGAGTTCCGCCTTATAATCATCCATGGTCCAAATATAACGCTTAATTAAACCTAACAGGTCTGTTTCTATCCACCAAGCGGTTTTCCTGTTTTCCCACTGATATTTAGTGGCATTTGTTGATGTTACGTGATGTTACGTGCGGTTTGGAATTTGTCAGCAGTTAACTGAGTTGACCCCACATTTCCATATTCAGCAAAGCTAACTCCTTCGCGGGACAAACCCACTTTACTGTTAAAGTAAATTGCCACGAAGGGAGTAGCGCTCTCTGATTTAAGACAAGCTATGATCAGATGATGCTGCTAATGAATTGGGAATCACGCAACTGTATTTGGATGTTAAGCACTGGGGCAGAGGCAAACACACAGCAAGCCAAACTTGCCATATGCGTGTTAACCATTAGCGACGATTAGAAGCGTCCACATAACAAAAGACGTTTTCCCAAGGATGTGACATGACAAATTAATGACCGGGCTACAAGTGGGGAATTGCGTTATAACTTTACGGCATGTTATGCTTGCCAGAAGAGACAACAAACTCATTACAAAGCAAAAAGGTTAGTTTGTAACTTAGAAACTTAGCATCAGCAAATAACGGTATGAGTAGCATAGTACAAGAGAATCTTCGCTCCTATAAGTAGCGGCTCGTCATCCTTGAAGCGGATGGACTGTTGACACGTTTAATCTATCAGACTCCTCATTGATAACACCCAACCCAAAGAAGAAATAAATCGAAAATTCAACGCCTCAATACCGAAAAAATGGTAAAGGTTGCAATTGCAGGTGCTAACTCCGGTAAGCTCACCATGAAACAGCCAGCTACTTCTGGCTAGCGTAGCTAAGCTAGACTAATTCGTTCTACCGGAAGGGCTGGCACTGGAAATCATTGACAAACTTGTTGAAGACCAGAAACATGAGGTCTTGGCTTTGTGTAGGAAGGTAAGTAGACAATTTTGTGCCACACGATGCGGTGTAGCGAGTTTGACACGGCGTGGTTTAGGATCCTACCCAATTTCCCCAACAAGCTGGTGTGAACTGGGTCCAAACGAGTTACAAGGATAAAGCACAACTTGTTCAGCTGTTTAAAGACGTTGAAGTGGTTCTCAACTTTATTGTTGTTCACAATGACCAAGGAAGTGAGACTGCTAAAATTCTGGTGGACGCCGCCGTTGAGGCAGGAGTCAAGCGATTCGCACCAAGTGAATGGGCTATGTAGGTTGACCGGATAATTTGAGTCAATAGCTATTGTTATTGGAAATATCTCAAAGCATTCCAAGTTGCATTGAACCAGAACACGCTAACTCTGTGTTGCAGGGGCCAAAAGCTTGCAGATATCATCGACATTATTCCTTGGTATCAGGGCAAGCTTGATATGCAGGCGTACCTGCGTAAGATAAATCATGAAAAAAAGGTATGAAACACAGCAAGCCATCCATTTCTTGGCTAGACCTCAGTTGGTACCTATAATCTAACATGAAATATCTAGGTTATTGAGTACTGCTTCTTTCAAGTTGGAATGTTCATGGAGTATACCGCTTTTCCACATCAGTTGACAAAACATGTTCCAATCATGCCTACTACCTGGCAGCTGGACGATCTGCGAATCGTATCAGTCAAAGGCCACGAGGATGACCCTCTAGTTTTCACTAGAGTCGCAGATATAGCCGTTGCAGTCCGCGGTGCTATTGAATACGAAGGTGAATGGCCGGAAATCGGCGGAATCACTGGGAGCCGACTCAGCGCCAAGGAAGCCAAAAACATTGTCGAAAAAATACGAGGTAAAATATCTTTTCCTTTTAGTGAAAAATCGATGCTTCATCAAACCATTTTACATTGTGAGCGATATGCACTGACTTGAACTTTGCCCTTTTGTCTAGGAAAGCCAGTCAAGTTGGACCTTGCAGAGGGTTCTGACTTGGAAGAGGGTATTTTGAAGGTCAAGATGCCGCTGCTTCAACACCCTTCCATTCCCGAAGACCAAACAGAAGCATGGCAGATTCCTGGTTGGATAGGTCTCTTGAATGCTGCCGCAAAGGGTGCTTGGGAAATTACTGATGAATGGAATAAGCTTTTACCTGACCAGAAGTTTATGACTTTTGAGGACTTTGTTAGGCGGACCTGGGGCGGAAATTAAGATGTTGAAATGCGATATTTCATAACCATATATTCAAGATATCTACTCTCTATATATGATATTGCTTGAAGCCTTAATTAAAATCAGGGAGGCTATCTGTATATCGACAAGAGTTATTCAACGAAATGTTCAACTCAAATGAGTCCAATAGAAAACACGTAAGAAGTATAACTTGATCAAGTAATTGCGCTTAACTGCTGATTCAAGAATCATGGGCTAACAGACAGTCAAGCTTGGATACTAAGTGAACTAAATTTTCTTTCAAAACACTAATTGTAAGTACAGCCAATTTAATCAAACAATTTATTTCCATTAGTAAGATCGTGTCTGTGTGTGATAGACCATCTCTCTTTGTTATGCTTTCATGTAGTGAACAAAGAGATGAAACCCTAATTTTACTGTGGCGTAAAATGATGCCATTGCTATGCTGAACCACATCGCATTCAGTGATTGCAGGTTTCTGTTCCTGAAAAAAAAAAAAAACAGCCAATACCCATTCATGCAAGAACAATGAATCATGGCCAAATCCCGGAAACCAACAGAGTGATTCAATGGAGAGGTTCGCGGCATACCGCCCCCTTTAGTGACACACGCACAAACAAAGAAAGACAAATCTAAATGTATCCACTCAACCATATAAGGAGGAACGATCTTCCTCAGACTAGGACCTTTTTCTTTTATGATCTCCACTTTACAGAAAGTTTGTATTATTTCATCAAGCAGTCGGTCGGCAAAGGCTATTGAGAATCAAAGAGATACTTGGCGAAAGTCTTCTTAAGAGCACCATGGAATACCACATTAAAACATTTGAGTTTCCCATCAAAGACCACGATCATGAGTTGAAGATCGTCCATAACCCTGCTTGGCCGCTACGGGCTTCGAAGCTTCGACGAAGCACCAATATCAAACTTTTACAGTCATCCAAAGAAAGACCGCGAGTTCAAGTTGTCGTTTTGGGAAACTCCCCGGATATAGTCGTGAACCCTAAACAAAACACCACTTATGGGCGAATGAAACTGCAGATTGTCGATGACGAGTATCATGTTGCTCCTGATTTACGCAGGAGTTTATCTCTCAGGATGGAAATCACAATCCAAGTACCAGAGGTAAAGACACTAAGCTTGTTAGACGTCCAAACATTGGGTGATCTGTCCTTGGAATCGGAATTTTCATGCCCAATGTTTCAAGAGGTCTCACTACAATCTAAAAATGGCAATATTTTATGCGCGCAGATCAACAACGCTGGATCCATGCATAATCCCCCCAAATATGGCAGCCTCACCGCGAAGACAACAAATGGTTATATCAAAGGGGAATTCCATTTTTGGGATTCCTGTGATCTTCAGACTACCAATGCATCTATTGAGTCCGTGGTCGAGAAGCTGCAGCATGATCCCCCGACAAATAAGGAATTCCTTGCTACAACAATGAATGGTCCTATTGTAGGGGAATTTCATTTTTGGGAATCCTGTACTCTTTCGACCACTAATTCCAATATCATATCCGAGGTGACGAAGTTGCGATGCAACGCCCCAACAAATAGGAATTTCACTGCCCTGACATGTAATGGTTTTATCACAGGAGAATTCCATATTCGAGATTCCTGTCTTCTCCAAACCAGCAATGGAACAATTAATGCCCTGATAAAGAGGGTGCGTCACCATCACATCGGTTACAAGAATGAGTTGGCGACCAGAAATAACAACGGAAGCACTTTGGTAGAAATTCAAGAAATCATGTACCCTAGTTTCAAAGAGTGGGCTCGTCTCAACAGAGATTCCGACTCGGCATCTATGCCTGAACGTTCAACAGAACACAACACCCAATTTTGGGACGGAACAAGTTTGCCTTACGAGGGTTTTATGATGACACATAAAACTTTAAACGGAAATATCACCATCATATTACCGGGTTCATGGAAGGGTTTTCAAAATTATTCTATGAGCACAAGTAATGGCCGGAAGAATGTTTTTTTCAGCGACGCATCAGACGGCCAGATGCCAGACCCCACCGGCGAATCAAGCGCCATCGTGGAGGAGTCAACCGTCTCAGCTGAAGAAAAAGGCATCATCGGGGACGAATCAAACATTGACGCAGACGGATCAAGCGTTATGACGGAAGACTTTAGCATTATTGAAGACGACTTGAGCATCATAACACACGAGGATGTGAGTGTTGGTCATTGGGAATCTGATGATGAAGATCGCCCTTTGTTACACTGGCTATCGTACGAACAGTGAAAGAATAGTTGGATTGTTGACCTTGCCGACCGTCTGAAAGGTCCAATTTTTAAGCACGTCAATCTCGTATATCTGATTACACTAAGAAAATACCTCCATTTTTCTTTGACTTTTCTTCGCAATCTACCTAGATTTTGAGTCAATTCGTTTTGAGAAACATCCATCATTTCCAACGTCGACGAAATGACTGCAGGAGTAGAGAAATGACATTCGCCTCGTGTAGATTTCGCACATAAACCGAGCGTTTCAATCACGCGCCTTCCATCCAGCGCTCCATTTGAAGAAATCCTTGCCGTGCTAGACCGAGACGGTGGTGTTATACCTGAAGATTTTATCGGGTCAGATGAATTGAAGAAAATAGAAGACGAAGTCGATGAGTCCAAAAACAATGAAGAGCAAAAATTCCACACCGGTTTTCCGTAAATCCCTAGCGAAACGAACTTGCTGTCTGGGCTAGTTGGGAGATTAAAGACCGTGGCGGATATATGCGAGAGACCGGGTCTGAAAAAACTCCGGGAAGAGATTTTAAGAGAAAGGTTTTCGATAACCTGTAAATTTTATAGTCAGTATTACGGCATCGACCCTCTCCTTAGCATCAGCATGAGCTTCCAGATTGGTATTGGCGCGCCACGACAAGGCTCTACATCACGACGATGCTATCCACGGCATAGATCATACCGTACCTTACGACCTGAAGAAAGCAACCCAATTTGCGTGTTTAATTGCTGGTTGCCAAACTACCAGAGAGAATGAGGCCACAATTTTTGTTCCTGGTAGCAATCGCTGGGAAAATCATCAGCACTAGAACCCTTGGGGGTGGTGGGACATAAACTTACAGGTCGTCGCGATGAAGGCCCTGTTGAGCTGGGCCTGGGTTTACGCGGAAGCCCACAGTAGACAAAAGAATGGGCTTGAAGATTCAATACGAATGAATTCTTCTCTCAGTAGATATGGTGTACCAATGGTCTCACCAAAATTATAGTTTAGATGATTGAGAAAAGAATTTATGGCTTAATGCACTCGGCATGGTTACGAATCAAATGAGTGGCATATAGGACAATAAGGAAACCAGAAGGGCAAGAACGAAAAAGTAACTCTTATTTGAACACATATTTTATTTTAACTTTTGTTCCATGATGAATTAACAGGAATTCATCTGTGTTGTAGAATGGAATTCCGAAGTAGAAAGTCCATCTTTTGTTTGGACCTGCAAGTCAAAATTTGTGCTCCATTCCCGGGCAGATACATCAACATCTACGGTGTAATACGCATAGGTTGGCCCGGTGCTGTTCAAGCTCATCTGGGATGGCTGAATCGATAGTCTTGGCAGCATGGCTCCCGGCTGGCTTATCTTGTGGGCCATTTGAACAACGGGCACAATGTTGGAGTCTACCAGATCATTTCGTACTGCAGCTTGGATAGTGGTGGTGAGGTTGTTGTTGCGGACTTGGCCATCGAGACAAGACCTGGTTTGCAGATACAGAATTTCGTCATTTAGTGGGTAACCGCCTGTACCGCCGTTGTCGAGAACGGTTTCTGCTGAAGTGCCATTCTGAAGGTGAATGTCAAAGCTCTTGAGACCCGCTGCCATATCGGCCGTGGTGGCAAATCTGTACCAAGTGAATACCTCTTCGAAGAAACCGTATGATTGGCCGCCTCCAACCATGCGGCTGGCCTGAACCTTGGTGCGTTTTCCTTGGCGGTCCAGGATATTGATGGCAACTTGGAGCGTGTCAGCATCACGCCCAGTGCCTTTTGTTGTGCGCACTCGGACTTTGCCTTCTAAAGCCAATTGCGTTGAGTTGGCGGTTTCGGGTTCCAGCTTGTCAATGTACGGCTTGACGTCGACGAGATCGATGGGGTCTGATAGTGTAACAGCAGCGGGGACTGTGTCGACAAGACGTTCAAATATCGCAGCACATGTCTTTTGAAAGGTCTCGGGATCTTTCAGCTGAGTCATGGTCACATTTCCATCAGAACCGAAAACACGTTTGTCGGAGTTTGTAGTTTCGTTGTGGCCGTACACCAACGGGTTTGAACCTTGACCTGCAAAATACTCATTCACAACCGCGTTGTCGAAGCTTGACGAAGTGCTGTCAAACTTGGGCTTGTTCTCATCCGAAACCTCTCCTCCCGTGATCTGAGGAAAGTTTTTGCTGTGAACTCCACCGACGGTATGGCCACACGCCACCATGGAAATCATATCCTCCTTGGTGAAGCCAGCTTTGGTAAATGCATCGATTGTCGATTCCAGGTCTTGCTCGGGTTTAGGTACTCCCTCAGGACCCGCACTAGTCGCATCGATTCGGCCCATGCGAATTGGGATCCTCATTCCGCCACAACCAGCCACCGCTGAGATGAGACCAAGGGCGAGGAGGTCGGCGCCGCTAGATCGCGGGCTGACAAATGAATGTAGCTCGGACAGAGTGTTGTTGAATGCGGAACCTTCGTTTTCTCCTCGTTCCGTCTCAAACATGATGGAGGCATCCAAACCACCAGTGCCCTTGGCCTTGTCGTGTGTAATAGCATCATGGAAAACGGTCCTGATCCATTCTGCCGAGTTTTGCTTGCCGACCTCGTTGGAACCAAACCCACAGGGAACGACCACTGCATACAAGTAAGAAACGATGCAAAACACCAACATCGTTGCGGAGATTTTTTTACTTACAATCGGTGAAACCAAAACGGATAGTGCCATCCTGCATGGCCCAAAGGTCCTCAAGCCAATCACTATCGGCAGGCCACACATACTTGGCATGGGCCAAAGTACTCAATGAGTACAATATCGGAGCAGACCTACTAATTTTCATTTTCAGCGACCAAATATGAATTAGTTAAAAAAAGAAAAAATTATAGTTCTTCTTCTCTCTGGACTTAGAGCTATTGGTTAGTATTTGAATAGATTGAGGGCTTCTAGAATTTGAACTTCTGCCGCAAATCGCTTGCAAAAGTCCCGGACCATTTTGTACAGTTCCACCCAGTCTCTCGTATTGGCAAGGTTCAGAAGGATGAAAACGAGACGCGGATGGCCATGGCGAACAAGCTACTTCCTGAATAGGCTAGACGATGTGGTCCAGGGCCAGATAGATCCCGTGTGGTGACGAGGGTGTGGCCAATGGCGACTGCCCCAATGCAAATACGAGATTGGGGAGATTGGGGTATTATGGCCATTATGCGGTTTCTCTGCCGAATTGAGTTTATCATTCTGAACTTATTGATAAGCTTGTTCTCATGTTCAAGGTCTCGCTTATAGCCCTACAAGGGCCATGGCTGTGTTGTGTGCACACCATCCAATGATGAGCGATGACAAGACGGAACTAAAACCGAAAGCGAAGCCAAATGCCACGCTGCATAAAAATAGATCAACGAATGGCCCATTGTTTTATTAGCCGAGCCAATGAACGCTCACAATTCTTAACTGGACATATTTTCGCATCTTGTATATCATACAAAATAATTCAGAGAAATGGAATTGTATTATTTTGTGAGGTTTCATCAAGACACGAATGCGGACTGTGTTGAAGGCCTTGCTATTCCATCCCATATATTCGCGTTCCGCGGATTCCGCGTTTCTCTTATGGTCTGACGGCCGTTGGCCCCACGCATTCGGTTCATTGTGCCGTGCCGAGACGGGAGATTTACGAGCAAGGATACACAGACTACACTCAGGTCAATTTACAAAGATGCATTCAAGGATACACTACTGTGCGCAAGACGCTAGAGACAAACTTCATTTCAACTGTTTTTTCTTACTAGAGAGATTCGTTTTACGATACCACGTTACATCAAAGGATATCAAACCATCAGTGCCGTTTTAACCCCCATCTTGAATCGCGCCGAATAGATCAATCTCGCACGCCCAACTCCGATATTGGGCGAAGCTTCTCTCTGGGTGGTGGTCCAGGTGGGAGGACATCCGCAAGGGTTTCGTCAGTGCCCCTTAGGTCCTCTTCCGTCTCAACATGGTCACGGATTTTGAGGAGAATGACTGGGGCAGCGAAAACCAGCGATGCACCAAGCAAAACCCAGTTGCTAATGAACTGCGACTTGAAAGAGACTTGGCGAGCATCAAGGTTCCATGAGACAGCAGCCCCAGCTGATTGGATGCCCTTGTAAAACCCAACATAGTTTGCAGATCGACGGCCAGAGTTGGTGAGGGCGCCGATGAACCTAATCTGGTTAGCATGCTTGGTGAAGAAGACAAGAAGAAATGAAGTGGCATACCAGTACACAGAAGCCTGCCATGCAGCATCATAAAAGCCATAGGATATGTACAATATAAACGGCCCGGCATATCCCGAGGTAGTCCAGTCGGTAAGTTCGAAGTTTGGACTTTGGGTGTCTTCACGAGTATATGTCTTCTCGAAGGCATAACCGCCGCCCCAGACAGAAAAAGTAAGAATAACAAGAACCAGAAGCGCAATTTTGGCACGTGTCGTCCGGCGCACACGTTCCATATCTAGAAGATAACCCCATATACCGGCAGCAGCAATCTGAGCCAGCCAGTATAGCAGGTTGTTTAAACCTCTGGTTCGTACATTAAAGTAATCGGCGTTGACAACATTGTACTGATAGGCGTAGAACCAGTTTGACGAGAAAAACATGGGAAACAGAAAAAGAACGTAAGGTTCGAATTTGAGCGTCTCGTAGAGTCCCATTAATTCACTCTGCCAGGTGGGGTTCTTCATCAAGATGACGCGGGAGCCGTCTTTTCGAATGATGTCGTGAGCATTGCAGAGCAACGTTGCAAGAGCGGCGCCAAAGAACATCAAGACAATGAAGCCGATGTAGGTCCCATTGCTGACGCCCGGAGCATCTGTAACGTTGATGTTGGTGCCAAGGGGAATCTAAATCGAGTGTTAGGAATAGGTTTCCATGGCACAGTTGCTTGAAAACGGGTTCTGGATTAAAACTTACAAAACTTCCAATGACGGCTCCCATGTTAAATATGCCCCAAAACCAAGCAAAATAGCGCCCTTTTTGGTCCTCGTTTGGATATGAAATCATGATGGTACCTTGGGCCGTCCAGAGCATAGCCGCGCAGACACCGAGCCAAGTACCTGCAAAGATGTTGAAGCCTCGGACGTCATCGTGCGACGCAACCAATAGACTGATGGCGTAGAGGCCGTATCCGGTTCCTCCGAATGCCAGAGTCCATCGAACGCCGAGCTTGTTTACAAAGGTACCGCCGAGGAAGCCGAATACTGCAAAAGCGCTGTACACGGCAGTGTTCTGTGACATGCGGCAGTAAGCATATGCATACCGATGATCATATGCGGTCAGAGCAATTGCTTACCATATCGTCACCCAATGTCTTATCTGCAACTCCGGCCCTTCCTACTCCGTTGAGAGCATTGAACATGCCCGGGCACATGAAGCACACAAAGGAGACCATGCCCAGCTGGACTTTTGGCGACGCAAACCAGGGAAAGGTGCGACCGAAGAAGCGATATTGTCGATACTTCCAGTTTCGGGGCAAGTCGACGGCGCCGGTGGAATGGTTGTACAGGAGATCATCACTGATGTTGGCGTATGACATGGCCTCGGGGTTGGCGACTGGGGCCGACTGGCCCGCGGCGGGTGTATTGAAGGACATGGCGGCAGTTCCCTGACCTTCAGGTCATTATAGAGAAAGGTTTTCAAGACTAAGGTTAAATAAAGATTCCGGGGGGAGCAGAGCATGTTGGCCTCTTTTTATTTTTTTCGGGATTCCTAGATGATGCAGAGACTGGGACGGATACCGAAGGATGCAGCCAACACGTTAGGGAATGGCGCATGTCAGACCAATTTTAGAAGCGTCCCGCGGGCCAATTGCGGTTGAAATTCGACAATGTTGGTGCTCCATGGCCGCGACTGTCAGCTGTGGCGCAATGATGGGATATCTGTGAGTTGGGTTGACGTAAGATATGCAAGTCCACGAATGCGCGGGGGAGAGGAGACGAGAGGGGAAGGGGGAGTGAGGGAGGCCCAAAATCGTCTTAACACGGCAGATTGGGAGAGTTCTGGCTACATTGCAGATGGTAATGATTGGTTTGAATGTGCCATGTCTCTCCACCTCATTACAGTACACTCGCCCGGTGTCGGGGGAGATGAGACAGACCCAGCTGCAGCAGTCAAAGCGTAGTGCAGTGCTCAGAGCATCGGCGGGTTTTTTTTAATTGATAGTCGTGCGCAGAACCATGTGTATGCATGTATGTATGCAGATCAGTAACTACAGTCCTGACAATACACATACGCAAGCTTTCTGCAACAGGTAATCCCGGGTGGCAATGCCTATGAATGTGCACCACCATCCCCCGTAAGCCACCAATGCAACCCCTCGTGGCTCGGCAGCGTTGCGGCAGAGATAGGGCTGGGAGGCCATGGCTTGCCGATGTGCCGCACTCAGCTATGGCTTGATTTGCCGAACATGTGGTCATGACTTGTCTCTCAGCCTCCGCCACACTCGGAGGATGGTCGAATCATGTCGCCGCCGACACAGCGGCACATGCATCCAAGCTGAGTCCTCAATCAACGAGGTATATGTACGCGGACCGATCCGGAAAATCAGCGTCGATCCCGATGCAAGAAACAGCAGAGAGCTGTAAAACTACTTTCTCCACATGCTGGTTCAATGAGTGAGGGGGGGTTGCAAAGCCCAATCCTGCGCCTCCACTCGCCAGCTGCAGCTCCCACCGAAAGACATGAATAGCCCAACAGCCACATTTCCTATTTCTCTTTCTCTTCGCAATTGCGCAAATTGCGGCTGGGGATTAATTCATTCTCGGAACTTTCCATTGTATCTAGGTTACTTTGAACTTCTTTTCATTTGATGGCTGGGAAACAGATCCACGTCAAAAAGTGGTTGGAATATATCTACGATACGCCTCAGTAAGTGTTATATACGGGATGGAATTGGAATATGTATGGGTTCTACCTTTCCAGATTCCTCCAAATTAAATATAGGCAAATCTTTTCATTGCAGGCGACTAGTGCTACCAGCGTTTTAAATGAGGCCAAATTAGTGGCCAACTGGTCTGATGGTTTGCTGCCACCGCTGCGATTTGATTCGCCCCTCAGACCAACACCCTTGGCTCAGCCGCAGACACGTCACGCACGCAGCCTCGCTGGAAATTGAATTTGCAAAAGATTCCCCTCAAGCCGAAAAATAGAAACTGGGCACAGAAGGGGTTTTCTTTCATGAGCCAAATTAAGTTTCAAGCGCCCGTTCGCGGCAAAAATGTTATTGCTGGAAATCACGCATCCGGCCATGGCACCATCAACAACTATTTTGCTACCCCGCCTCCATCTGCCCAAGATCGTGAGGTTGAAAGGATTCAACAGGAAATAGAAGGTCCGTACCGCTTTTCTCCAGATTTCTCATCTCGACCCAGCCCTCCCTTGCACAATCTATTTGGACTTACCTAACTAATGAGCGAAGCCTGTCTCCAGTCTCTCTACTTTCCTAACATGAACGCTCGACAGAATGATATAGTCGATGCCCATCCACACACGTGCGATTGGCTATTCATCATCCCCGAGTTCCAGGAATGGCGCGATCGCGCCAATCTACCAACCCACAATGGAGTACTCTGGATGAAGGAAAAACCAGGAACGGGCAAGTCGACCTTGATGAAGCATGCCTTGCATCACTGCCAAAATATATTCCCTGAGAACCTCATTGTGACTTATTTCTTCAATGCTCGAGGCGATATTCTTGAGAAGACTCCTCAGGGTTTCTGGCAGTCGCTCGTATACCAGTTTCTCAGCCAAGATGGTGCGCTGTGCGAAGCCTTCACCTCCACCTTTCGACAGATACAGAGGATATCTAAAAGAGATGATATGGAATGGCAAAAGCCACAACTCGAACGTTTTATAGCATCCATAATCAAGAAATGCATATCAAAACCTATTCTTCTCCTAGTCGACGCCTTGGATGAGTGCGACGAGCGGGGCGTAAGAGAGGTTGTTGACTTTCTTGAATCCTTGAGTATGACTGCTGTACAAGCTGACGTTATGCTAAGAATTTGCCTTTCAAGTCGCCATTATCCCAGCATTACTATGAAGAAAGCTCTCGAGCTGACCGTGGAGAAGAATAAAGATCACCAAGAAGATATTGCTATATACGTCAAAGACAAGTTAAGAATACAAGACTATAATATTGAGCAGAATATTTTGGAAAAGGCGAACAGTATATTCATATGGGTTATCCTAGTCGTTGCCCTATTGAACAAAGCCTACGATGAGGGTCAAGAGGAAGCCATGCATGCGGCCCTGGAAGATGTGCCAGAGAGTCTTGAAGCACTATTTGAAAGTATTTTAACAAAGGAAGGGCACAGAAAGGACGAGATGATGCATATGCTCCAATGGGTACTACTAAGCAAACGACCCTTGGCTCCTCAAGAGTTCTTTGCCATGGTGACAGGGAAAACCTCCTCCCACATCGACATCATTAAGCGACGCATCACTTCCTCATCAAACGGCCTTATTTAGATACGGAAAGGAAATCCTGACACTGTCCAATTCATTCATTTATCGGTCAAGGACTTCCTTTCTCGAAACAACCGACTACAGACACTTGATCAGACCCTAGGACTTGACCCTATCAGCGAAAGCCACAGCCAGTTGTGGGCTGACTGCTGGTTCTGGATTGAGCAGCTAGGCAAGGCTTTAATCAATAAGCAGCATATCATAGCCTTGGACAGCAATTATCCTTTTCTGGGGTACGTGTTGGATGGCATCCTCTATCATGCCGATAAAGCCTTGTCGGGACGAAAACGAAAAGGGTGGTTCGATTTATTGATATCAAGTTTCAAACCTCACAGTACCTCTGATAAAAAGGAACTTATTCAGTAGTGGCTCCAAAAGTATGACGTGTGGTTTCATTTGTGGTCTCGATGTTTCGCTGCGACCAAACCCGACCAACTCCCTTTAATGTGGCAGATTAGTATAGAAACCATGGGCGAGGACCCCCTATATGTATGCTCACTGTCACGTTACCAACACCTAGTATCGGCTCTCTTAGCTGGAAAGTCCGTTGACATCAACAAACAAGGCGGCTACTTTGGTAATGCACTACAAGCCGCTTCGTATGTTAATGAAAATGAAGAGGTTATTAGATTGCTTCTTGATAAGGGTGCCAATGTCAATGCACAAGGCGGCTTCTATGGCAATTCGCTACAGGCCGCTTCCAATCGGTTTGGCAATGAAGCAGTTGTTGGGTTTCTCCTCAGCAAGGGGGCCGATGTCAATGCACAGGGTGGTTTCTATGGTAATGCGTTACAGGCCGCTTCCTATCGTCGTGGCAATGAAGGAGTTGTTAGGCTTCTCCTTGAAAATGGTGCCGATGTCAATGCAGAGGGCGGCTATTATGGCAATGCGCTTCAGGCCGTCGCCAGTCGAGAGCAAGAAGGAATTCTCAGATTACTCCTTGAGAAGGGCGCCAATGTTAATGCACAAGGAGGGATTGACGGCAATGCACTACAGGCTGCCTCTTATGTCGGAAATAGTGAAATTGTTAGACTGCTTCTGGAGGAGGGCGCTGATATTAACCCACAAGGGGACTTCTATGGTAATGCACTATATGCTGCCGTATCACAACGGCATAAGCAGGTTATTAGACTACTTCTTGAAAATGGTGCTGACGTTAATGCACAAGGAGGTTTTTATGGCAATGCACTACAGGCTGCCTCTTATCTGGGAAGTAGGGAAATTATTAGACTGCTTCTTGAAAAGGGTGCCAACGTTAACGCTCAAAGAGGCTACTATGGTACTGCACTACAGGCTGCCTCCTATATTGGATATAGGGAAAATGTTAGACTGCTTCTGGAAGAGGGCGCTGAAATTAATGCACAAGGGGGCTTCTATGACAATGCACTACAGGCTGCCTTATCACTAGGGCACAAGAAGGTTGTTAGACTACTTCTTGAAAAGGGTGCTTACGTTAATACACAAGGAGTCCGCCATGGCAGTGCGCTACAGGCTGCCTCCGATCAAGGATGCAAGCGGGTTATTCAGAATGGCGCCCACCCCAGTACTCTTCAAACTGTCCTTTTAGAGGATGGCCCTGGGGTTTTTGGACTGCTATTTCAGATTCCCGAACTATGTCTTCATTAGCCCTTACCCAGATAGATAAACCATATACACAACTGCTCCTTGGTTAACAAGTCGAGCTATAATTGCATTTTAGGTAGAAGGAAATGAAACCATATACACACCGGATTCATCTCAATTGATCTTAATATACCAAATCCTCATTACAAACCGACGAACATGCAAGACTAACGCTGAATGGTTCGGAAAATAACAACCCCACTTTTGATTACCCCGCAGCCCCCGCTCATGAATGATGATGCCCGTTCTGAGCCACAAGCATGTGTACCCTAGGTGCTGTCGTGCGATATGACTACTCGTACGAAGAGCAATTATGGTCATGATGGCACGGCTGGATATTGAGCAGTTCAAAAGTTTACTCTTTCGCGTTGAAAGAGAGATTATATCCATGAGCAGTGAAGCAGGGCTTTTATGCTCTCTATGCAAACCTATTGGAGTTCGCCTGCAAGATATCATCAAAGCGAAAGGGCATGGTTTTTACGGTGGTGGACGAGATAGCAACAACAATATTATTGTTGGCACACTTCGACATATCCTTGATCACTTATCATGTCCGCTCTGCGGTCTTCTACTACGTCTTGTTTTGCATCTCAGATGTAATGACCTGAGGGAGAAGATGAAGGAAGCGGATTCCATTCCAACAACCATTGATGACATCAAAAATATTTTGCTAAATTTGGATGATATATCTAGTCTCACTTCTCAACCAATCATGCAAACTGAATCTGGTGACAACGCCAGTGATTCCGAATCTGAGGATTCATGGATAAAAGATACAGGCGCCTACCACTTCCAAATCTCAGTGGATGCTATTCTCCACACAGGGGCCATGTCTGTCTGGTTACCTCTAGAGGAAAGTGATGAGGTAAACGACGAAGAGTCTCAGCTGTTTATTCATCCTCACGACTATGCAGAACTCTTTGGCGACCCTCCCGACGATGTTTACTTCCCCCGACCAGATATTGGAACTCAGCGGAATTTCAAGCTACTCAAGGATTGTTTGGACTTTTGTGACGAGAACCATATCGATTGCAAACGTTCTAGTTCGTCTGCAATGCCATCCAGATTAGTGGACACGCTGGAAATGCGAGTGATGAATGTTTTACCCGGTTCAGAATTTGACTACTTGGCGCTGAGTTACGTATGGGGGAAAGACCCATTCACCACTCTAACAACGGCTACCACCAAGCTCTTGGAACAGCGCAACTCTCTTTTGCATAGCACCATGAAGCTTCCTAAGACCATCACAGACGCAATTGAAATTGGGAAGTTATTCGGCATCCGATATATCTGGATCGACAGTCTCTGCATCAAACAAGATGACCATGATGATCAGCAGATAGAGATCCGACGTATGCATGACATCTACGCCAATGCAAGATTAACCCTTGTCGCTGCTACAGGTCCAGACGCACAAGCTCCGTTGTTGGATATTGAGGCACCCCAGCTCGCCAACAAGTACCATACCATTGGAGGGAAAAGCTTCTGTCTCGATCGCCCGGAATTCCAACACCTCGTCAGTTTTACCACGTGGTTCACTCGAGGATGGACCCTCCAGGAGCTTAATTGTTCACCGAGAATACTTTACATTTTGCCGGAAAGAACTTACTACAGCTGCAATGCTGGCACATGGAACGAGGACTTTCCGCTGGATCGTACCATGCCAGCTGACATTTATGAGAGGCTTCGCGACACAGATCCAAAGGGTGTGTCATTTTCTGGCACTGGGAGCGCATCCGACTGCTACGTTGAAATGTCGGAAAAACTATCCAACCGGCAATTCACGAAAGATGAAGACGTACTGAGAGCGCTATCGGGCATGTACACCATGTTCGCCCTCAATGATTTGGGACCGGCTGCAGCTGGTGTGCCGCTCAATTTCTTAGAGGCAGGGCTCATGTGGCAGCCGGCTGGGCGTCTGAGGAGAAGGACGGCTGCACTCTCAAACTATCCACAACCCACCTGGTCGTGGGCAGGTTGGGCTGGCGCCATCACGTATCCCTTTTACGGGTTCAAAGATGCTAACCTCAAACCACTCGTAAAATGGTCGCTCTACTTGCAAGTGACTGGGAACAAGACGGGCGATTCCAGTGTCCGGTACAGTCAGGCAAATGTGGCCGGTACAGTCATGCAATCAGATGTGGATTTTGAAGTCACACGTTGGACTGCACAGGCTGATAAGCGAGGAAGCAGTCTGTCCTTTTCCAAAGGTACTGCACCTGACTTTGAGAAAAATGATCAACTTGTTCCCCTCTCCGATCAATTTATCCTCGAAAATGCAATTCTTTGCTGCCACTCGCGCACATTTACAGTAGCCATCAACAACCTCGCTAGTCCCGAGCTCCCTTCACGTGCGGGGCTGTGCTTCTTTGGTGTTCTTGACGGCAAAGACGGCGCCACAATTGGCGAGCTAAAAGTGGACACTGGCACCCTTCAAGCTTTGATCGGATCGTCTCAGATGCCTACTACCGCCGAGCTACTGCCAATTGCGGACCTTAACTTTTCCTCCCCGACTGCTGAGACCTTGGTGTGGAGAAACCGATACAGTCGACTTGGACAGTTCTCTAGAGAATTTATGGAGATTGTGGATCACGACGTGGACATGTCTATCGTTCTGTGGTTAGTTCATCAAGATGGTGTTTGGTATCGGGTCGCGCTTGGGTATGTGACAAAGGCTGGGCTAAACAAGTGCGCTGGGCGTGATAGTAGATTTGTTCTCGGGTAATCAAAAAAAAAAAAAAAAAAAAAAAAAAAAAAAAAAAAAGCCACCGATAGTACTGCAAGTCATTTCTTCTAGAGGTAGGTAGGTGCAGGAGGATAGCTGGTCGGTGGTTTGCACAGCTTTAATGCGGGTTATCCAGTGTATTATATTCCACCATACCTGAATCAAAGAGATGTGGAGAAATTGAATCATGAATCTCTGGCTCAGAATCAATTGGCGTCAGATAAAAGTATATAATTTCTAAATACACGTCAAGCTATACAGTAATTCCTATGCACTCGCGGCAACATCTCAATTTATGTGTTGGTGGGTGCGCCAACAGGATATCGAGTTCCAGATACCTCAAAGTTATCCACAATTCCCTGGATAGCCTTCATCTCTTCATCATCGAGCTTAATCAAGGTTGAGTTTTCCTTGACCCTGCTTGCAGTAGTGGCTCCTGGGATGGGAATAATAGTTGGTAGCCCGTCGCGCTTATCAAGGCCCTTGACCCATCCAATAGCAAGTTGTGCTGGGGAGCATCCTTTTTTCTCAGCAATAGCCTGTACCTGGGTGACCAGCTTGAGATTGTGCTCCACGGCTTCTTTTTGGAACCGAGGGAAAGACTCGGCAATGCCCATGCCCTTGAAGTGAGACGCATCGGTGAATCTTCCCGTGAGCATCTAATCCCACGTGTCAGCTATATGTTCAAGTTTGGAAGCTATAGGACAACTTACCCCTCTGCCGATGGGAGAATAAGCCAAAATGGGAATGTCATTCTCGGCTGCTGCTGCTGCGACGCCGTTTTTCAAGATGTCTGGAGTAAACATGCTGAGCTCCACCTCAGCTGCAAGAACCTTGACATGCTTGGCGGCCAACCGGATAGTGTCAGCACTGCATTCGGAAACATAGATACCACCGATTTTTCCAGTATCGACGTATTCCTTCTGGATGACGCTGAGTGTAGTTTCAAAGGGGACTTTGGAATCTCGTCTGGAGCAAGCAAAGGCATCAAGTTTCTTGACTCCTCCGAGCTGGGCAAGGATGTTGTCGAGAGACCTCCGAACGCCTTCGGGCGAGCCGTCTGGGATAAGAGTCTTGACGTCCTGTGCTCCCTTGATGAAAATTGTGACCTTTTCGGCATCTTCGGGGTATTTTGTAAAGTAATGCTTGAGAATGGTCATGGAGTTGTATTCTGGGGTTCCGTAGAACTCGCCACCGTTCCACAGAGTGCACCCGCTTTCGACAGCAGCACGCATAGTCTCGAGCGTCTGTTCAAGGGGAGGGGGTTGGGTCTCCACGTGAGTCCTAAGACACTATAAGTTGAGTTTCATAGACATGGGAGATGAAAATAACAAACCCATGAGGCCGTAACCGATGGGGCCAACCTTTTTTCCGAGTACTTGGGCCATTTCAAGATGAATGAGTTAGAGCTCGATGTGAATGAATCAATTGAATTGGTTCCTGGTGTGATTTTTTTTTTCTCTCCGGCAATTGAACCAGGAGGGATTTGTATTTATGTAAAGAAAGCCGGTTCATTGATTGATGGAGCTCACCTGTTTGGATGGTTTGTCATGTCGGACGGAGCAAGGTCAACCGATGTGGGGCAAGTCGGATTTAAGTCGAAGTGGCAGTGGTAATGCCGACACATTGGGTTGCTCCAATAGAAAATGGACGCAGCTAATTAGCTCCGCTCAGTCCATTCGGAGCTGATAAGAGATAAGGATAATCCCGTCGGAGCCAACCAATAGCATTTCACAGGGACCCACTTAGAGAAGCTGACAAATGTATGCTGAAGATCATCCGTCAAGGAGCAGTCACCATCAAATAGAACCAGAAGGGGTTGTTGTTCATAGACACTGGCTTTTATCCAAGACAACAAATCCGAAACAGGGCTCATGGATCATATATATTGGATTCTTAGGACATCATTTTGCATCTATCTTATTTTTGCTCCGTTGTGGAGCAACTTTGGGTGCGATGCCCATGTCGAAAATAGTCTCGAGTGTATAGGGTGGCAATGGACGGTGCAGATGATCAAACTTACTAGGGATTGGTGTTCCCAATGAACCTTGGTAACAAAAATCGATTGGATCGCACAAGTCACGTATTTCCAGTCAACTTTGCGGAACAAACCACATATCCTAAATGTTAAAGTAAAGCGTCTCTGTTGAAACGAAAATAATGCTGGAATTTTGATATCTCCGTAATGAGTCTTAATCTAAGCATAATGTAAAAATCGCTCTGAATCAAATGCAGTAATCAACATCTCCCCTTTTCTCCCCCCCGCCCACCACACTCGGATAACCAAACGAAGGCACCCTATACACCGAATGGTATCACGACGACACAACGACAAATCTAACACTCGAACACCCTTCCACTTCAATCAGCACACATAACTTTCATCCCCCAACACATTACCAAACACAAAGTACTGGAGCGCCCCCTCGAAACACAAACATGGCATTCTCACGCACACATGCAACCTGACGCACTAGATGATTGACCAAGCATTCGTCAATAACCCATACCAAGTTCATCGATTCCCATCAGGAACACCACACAGAAGCCGGCTATTCATCATTAAACAGCGTGCATCTCCACATTCATTCCGTTAAAACTGATTCGATGCTGCGCAAACCTGCTTTGCCAGAGCTGTGTACTTGTTGTATGCATCGGGAATCTCCGACCTCTGCACAGTCTGGCAAAGCGTGGCAACGTCCATCGTCTGCCATCCGTTGACGGCCTTGATTTCGTCACAAATGATGCGTGTCGAACAGTCAGCTGCCATAGAGCACCCTACATCCTTGAAATAGGTGGCGCGCATTTGGAAGAGACCAACGCTGTCCTTTTCCGCACCCATACCCTCGTTTTGGTACTGGAGCGACTCTGGCACTGCAGCATTCGCCAACATTCTAAGCTCAGACTATGTGAAATGTTAGTTTAGTCAGTGAGAATATCGCACCAGCATACCTCGGTCATTGCAATAGCAATCGCGGTTTCGCATCCGTGTAAGCCCATTTGGGCACTCTTCACTTGGGCCATGACTTGCAATGCTCGCTGGCTTTGAGCTTCATTTAGCCCAGGAAGGCTACGCTCGTGCACATGGCGAGCATGGACGGCATCATGTACAGCATCGTGGACGAGCTTACCCTTGTGGGGGTTGGCTGATATAAAAGCGGGACTGAAACTGCCCAAAACTGCCAGCACGGTTGTTGCTTTCATCTTGATCGATGGTATAAGAAGCGCTGTTTAAACTTGACAGTAGTGTGTTGCGTGAGAGGATGGCTGATCGGTCTGATCTGATGTCCTCCACAGGAAACAGCCTAGAATAAATGGAAAATCCATTTGTCTGAAAATCCTACCACAATGGTAGCGGTGAAGAATCATGAGCCGCGATTGTGATCTGCGCGCAAATGAGGCTGTCCAACATTGAGCCTCATTTGTTAGCGATCCAATAACGGTGGGATGGATGGTCGGCGGCTTGCGTCCCCCGTCTCTCGCGTACTGTCACTCAATTTCCCCGCCACATGTCCGGATGTCGGCAGAGATCCGATATACGAGGCTTGCCTAATAAAATTGCGGATCGGCTTTTGAAATTGGGGGCTGGCCTATTGTGGAGTCGATTGCCAAGTTTTCCATCCGCCATTCTGTCGTGGCGGATCTAGCCGAAGCCAGTAGCGTCGCTGATCTGACTGGCCTGACTCGGATGATAATGATCACCGCATCGTTTGTTGTTGGTTGGTGTTGGCATCTCCTGAGAAGCCCCTAGACAAGGAGGTGAAGAGAGGAAAGCGACAACAACACGTCTGCAGTGCCGAAAACGAGTGACCAACCAACACCAACCGAGGTCTTTTTCATCAAGATGTCACATTCAGTTCACAACAACACATACTGATGATTTGTGTCCATACAGAGTAATACCGTGTAAGTAAGAAAGTATATGAAGATAATCACTGGCTATGCCGCCACCACTCATCCACAATAACTGGCCTCTGAACAAAATTAGCCGCATCATTTGGATCTCCCGAACCCTTGTAAAATCCCATATTAGGGTAGGGATAGAACGGCCTCGTAAACAGAGTAGTCCCGTTTGCTGCCACTTTGGATCCGATAATGGCCTGAGGCTTTGTGCCATTTTCTACCCAAGCCGAGATAACCTCAATATCTGGGTAGTCATCGGCACCTGCCCGCCGTGCACATGGCCTACACCGGGCATCTCATAATATTTAAAGAATTGACTGACGCTCTCCAGCCCTCCCATTGCTGTCAATACCCGCTGATAATAATCTCTTGCGTACCAGGGTGCGACAGCAAAGTCTGACATGCCCTGGACCATGATAAGCTTCGAGCCAAGGTCTCTAAACTTTTGCAAGTCTGCGATGCCCCCGTACTCGATATTTTCCATGTATGCCGTGTCTTTAAGGGGCGTATCCATGCTAAAATCCCAAGCCGAAAGCCCTCCCACCGGCTCAGGCCAAAATTGCCAGAACGACAGGTAGGATTCTGTAAATGCTAGCCCAGTATTTGTTGTCGCATTTTTTGGTGTGGCGTACCAAGAAGCCCATAACGATTCGCTCCCAGCAAGTAGACCTTCCAATACCAACGTGATGTTTGTCGTGCTTTTTGGCCCCTCGTAAATCTTTTGAGCGGCAATGATGGCTTCACTGCTCAAACAAGTGGAATTTGCTTCGCCACTCGTCTCCTCAGCGCATAGCAGATCATTGATATCAAATGTACAAGCGCGAGGGTCTGTTATTATGCCATCGACGAGGCCATCCAATCCATCACATGCATCGAGAATAGCAATGGCGAGTTTCTCAGCATCATCACTTGTCATTGTAGATGTGCGACTGTCTGAGTCAATTGACGCACGGCTATTCCAATTGATTTGATATGCCGTGACCCCAGTTTCATTCAAAGCAGGAGCTGCTGCAAAAATGCCATCGAAATCATCTGGAAACCGCTGTGCCTCGACAAGGCCTTGGCGTCCACCAGTTGAACCTCCGATATGGTACGAATAAGCAGGCTTCTTCCCGTAATATTGCTCTAGAATCATTTTGCTTGCAATAGCGCAAATATGCGTTGCGCGATATCCCCAGTTGACCTTGGACTGAAAGTCGTTGTGCAATCCATCCCAACCGCTGATATCTGTCGAGAACGGAACGCCCATATCATTGGTTGAGATTCCATACCCCAGGGTTAGTGGTTTATCAGACCATGATGTACTCTCAAACTGATTAAATCCACACCCGCCACCGCAGCCGTACTGACCAAACCTCCCATTCCACTTTTCTAGTTCAGGTAGTCGAAGCCAGATGCGAATATTACTACTCATCCATACCTGAATAGAACAGTATTCCGGTGATCCAGTCGTCTCATTGGAAGGCACAGTTGAGGCCTCTCGGACAAATAAACTATCAAGCTCAACTGTTGTTGTGTAGAGAGTAATATTTGAGCAGTCAAATAAAGCATTAACAGTGGACGCCCCAAGTATGAGACTGGCGAGGAGTTCAAAAGATTTCATAATCACCATCTTATTGGTATCCTAGTCGATACCTTAAAATTTCCCGTTGTAATATCTTGGAATGTGCAATTTCAATCACTTAAATGATATGCTTCGAATGTGAGACAAGAAGTATTTGAAAACGGGAAATGATTTAATTAAATATTCGCGCGATTTTGCGAAACGCCTTGTGATAAGGGAAGACATACCCTTGCTATAAACATCTGAACTAAAAGATGATGTCGTATAATCAACAAGGGCGTTTATCACGAGGGAGGGGAACTGGGCCTTTTGAACCTTGTCATCCATCGTGTTATCACTAGCAAAAAGCTTGGTATACAATCCATGCATTACAGAAACGTACCCAGTCCAATTTTCTACTCGTGAATAAATGGTCGGCAATAAAAAGCCCACAACAGGCCACGTCAAGGGTGGGGTTTTGCCGGCTTCCGTTATCAACACCTCCTGGTTCAACTCTGATACCAGGTATCCAAGAGTGGGATTAGAGCGGGGCAGCGAACTAGATTAAATCTTACGTATTAGAGCGAAATGATTGTCTTTTATATAGAGGAAGAATAACGCTATACTACCTATGAGGCGATGGGAGATCCGCATGCTCTAGCGATGCGTCTTTTTTGGAGTTTGAGATGTGTTATTGGCATCAACCACGTGCAGTAAACTTTCTATACGGCCAGTAAATTTACATTGACCAGGAATAACATCGTTGGCGAATTAAGTTAACAGCCTCTACGTACGCTTAGCTTGTGTCGGTACTGAATTATAGAGCTACAATCCGAATGACTAGGATGTAGCAAATGAATAGCACTGGGGAAAATAGTGTGATTGGAAAGCCAAAAAGCAACCCTGCGAGCAGGGGACATGAGCCTATGACAAGACGCATAAAGTTTATTAATATACATCGATGAATCATTTGACTTTAGATATCCAAGGATTATCGCGCGCAGCACGGCTACAATTCACCATATATCAATAACGATTGCTAATTCGTTTGCATGGTTTCACTACAGTAATGTTTCACTCACTCAAATTATTTCAAAATTCGTTGCTGTTGCTGATCGATTGTATCAAACACCCAGGAAACAAAATGAGACCAGTAACTAATTATCAAACTTTACATGCTGGTGTCCGATATTGCTCATGAGAGCACAATGCTTATGGCAACTCCTGCCACCGACATGGCAGTGAATATGCGAGCAACACAAGAAGCAGCGCTGGAATCTTTAACAACTGTAGGCGTGCTGGTTGAGCCAGTTGCAGTAGCGTCGCCAGAGCCGGCTTGGGTGTTGTCGGACGCGTCGCCAGTGGCACTGGCCTTGTTTGATGCCGCGTGTGTGGCGGTGAGGAGATCTTGGCCAGCAGTGATGGTGACAGGCGACCAAGAAAACGTGGCATAGCCGCCCGCTTCGAGGTCTTGGCGGTCGGTGAAGGTTGCTATGGGGTGGCCATCATCGTTGCCGCCGACGTTGGTGGTGGTGCATGCGCCGGCGATGCTCCGAGTCATAGCGCAGTGGACAGAGAACTTCCACGGGTCTCCATGGTCGGGCACAGTAATGTACATGCCAAAGTCACCCGTCGAGGCAGCGCCGGGGGGCAGCGTCTTGCTTGCCCAAGGGCCGAGCGTGACGGAGACGTTGTAGATGCCGCATTCGCTGCTGTCGCTGCTGTCGGCGCAGTTTAGGACGTAAGTGGTGGCTGTGACATCAGCGCCAGCGACGCTAGCAACGAGGTCACTCTGGAAGTCTGGGAGGAGAAGCGAGGTGATGGTTGATGACGGCATGGTGGCAAACGAGTGAGTGTGGGGGATTTGCAGACGATCAAACCGAGAGTTAAAAGGAATGAGCTGGAGAGAAGACCAGTGAAATCTTAGAAATGCAATCTGAAGAGCCTAGATTTAAGATTGAAAAGGGGATCAAGGGCCTTTTGTTGTTATTAGTCGTTGATCGCGTCTTAGGACTAGCATCGCGGCCCACCCGTTTCATGAGACACTCCCGCGCTATTTCCCGCCACCATTCGTTCCTTTTCCAAGCTCTATAGCACCCGGGTTCAGTCTGAATGATCGAAATAATAATCAAAGCGCACCTCTACATAGATTGCGCTATGTATGTCTTGGCAATAAAGGCGACGTTCTGATATAGAGAAACGTGATCGATTATGCAAATCAAGGGCGTTCTGCTGGCCCCACATCTCCCTTGACACTGTGGATCATGCTAGCGAACTTTGTTAAACCCGACGACAAGTGCGCTTTGACAAAGGGTTGTTGCCGTCGATTTTATCACTAGTGAGAGGTCAATTGTAATTAGAATCACAACATCGCGAAATATCTGGTTTCAAAACCGCCTGCATGTGGGATTATCGTCAACCTCCTGGCTTTGTGAGTTCGTCAGAGATTTTATCCGAGACCATGATGCGATGCTCTGCTTTACTTCCAGACGCGGTGTAAAAGCACTTGGGTATGCGTCAAGCAGCTAAATGTTGCTTACTTGAGGAGCTGTGCTTGGTTTATTTCAACACTGATAGTTTGGCGTCTCTAGAAGCCGTTTTACAGCTAGGCTAATACCCAACATTGGAAAGTCAGCCAACAGGTGCCACTCACACACAACCCTAACCCTAACCCTGATGACTCTCTAAAAACTTTAATAAGCTCAAACACCTACAAATATGTTAATCTCGGTAGGCCATATAGGGGTGATACTAGAAGCCCCAAATATCATCTATTAATCCTTTCATCTCAAATCATGTTATAACTACAAGAAGTAGTCACGAGATCCCTCTTGTGCGACTGAAGTTGGGTTTGTGCGATTTTTTGCTTTTCTGCGATAAAGATTGCTGCGCAACAAGTCTATATACCTGGCTACGAAAACCGGAAAATAGGATAAATTGTAGTCAAGTTCGACTGAAATAATATTGGCACTTCCTCTTGGTCGCTCGAGTCATAATCTAACTATGAGCCAAGACTCTAGGATTTTTACTAGTTCAATCCTCGCTAATACGGAGTAGCTTCATCGAAACTGCGGGCTCAATTTAGTTTTGCCCGAATATCACACACGATAGTTCTGCTATTGCTAGAATAGAAAGTATTCCGCTCAGTTCCAGGAAGAGATTTGTCATTTGACTAGGATATGCGCGGGGTCTCGTCGTCGGAACTCCACTTGATGTCTCCGCCAGCCTTGAGCTATGGTGATGCAGTGGGTATCCGAAAGCCGATTGGGTGTGGTTCTACCATCCCAGCAAAAAGATCACCCTTCCCCGCAATCAATTTGACCGCACATTCCGCAATGAGGTGATGGAATTATCGCACAAACCATAACCATGAAGTTCTTCTGATCTCTCCAGTTCAATGATTGGCTGGGGCCGCAGTAGCCGTCCGATCTCGGGGTCATGGTGGGAAAATCGAAGAGTAAGAGAACGACCGGAGTCGAGGGATGAGCATCTACTAGTTGCACTCGCTACCCTTGTCCCGGGGACTCATGTAGTTATAAAGTTGAGACGACATGCTATTGAAGCGTTCAACACATTTGTTTTCCCTGCCATCGCTATCAAGATTAGTTGATATTTTCGAATCAGACTGAAATGTATCTGCGCAACCTTGCTTTTGCGGCTTCTATATCGAGTCTGGTGGGCACCATTCATGCCGGTGTGGTTGTTCACAAGACTGGACGTGGGCCAACAGGATATGAGGTTCAATTTACTTACAGGAACATCACTGCCAAAAATGTTACAGTCGGGGGCGGCGGTATGCACACATTCACAGATGAATACCACACATCACCGCAATCAGCAGCAACCTATAGTCCCCGTGATTATAACGCTGGAGACTTCGTTGTGAATTTGGGTCAAAGTCAAGCTGGTTGGCCCTATGTCATGCAGTCTGCCAATGGATCCTCTAGTGAAGGCGAGGAGGGACTTTGGACACTGACTATTCCTCTACCATCTGGCACCTACAGCTACGCGTTCTTGGTCGACTGCGATGTCCCAGCATCGTGTACCATCGATTCGGGCCAACTATTCGTCGACCCCGAAAACCCACCCTTTGTCAATGTCCCGGGCGATATGATATCTTCCACTGTTCAAGTTCCTTTTGACTCAAACTTTCAATATTATGAAAATCTGAATCTAAACTTTGACTATACTCTTCCCGTCTTATCCAAACACTTGCGGAGTACCATCAATCCCGTCAATTACACGTCTCCTGGATCACAACATCCAGCGCCCAATGTCCATGACTACGTGGTCTATCTTCCTGCGGGGTACGAGAACAACACCCAAACCGAATATCCTGTACTATACATTTCGCATGGCGGTGCCGGAAATGCCTATGAATGGGTGAATCTGGGTCAGGTTCACCACATTCTGGATCGATTAATTGGCGAGGGCTATATGGAACCAACAATCGCTGTGATGCCATCGTTTTACAATCTTAATAAGTCATGGGGTGATCCTCTTGTTTATGGCAGCACAAAAGGGACACCAGGCCTTGGAACCTTGCCGCAAATTCGAGAAAACTTCATGGAGTATCTCTTCCCCCATATCGAGGCGACATATGCTGTTTCCCGCAGCCCTGGAAGGCGAGGGTTTTGTGGAATGTCCAAGGGAGCAAGTCTCACTTACGAGATGTACATTAATGCAACCGACTACTTCTCTTACTATGGTCATTTCTCGGGCGCGTTTGGGTTAAATGTTCCCCCGCTGTCAGAGTATGTGAATTCAAGCATGCTCAGCTCCAATCCTCGTTTGGGTGAGGTCGGTGTTTTCTTGTCATTTGGGCAGTATGACGTGGCATTTAAAGACACCCGCAATCTGCAGGAGGCTCTTGATGATATCGAAGTTGGTTCTGTTGCGAGGTTCGTCCCGTATGGTAGCCACTATTGGAACACATGGCAGGATGCGTTTTGGAATTTTGGACGCAATGCTTTGTGGAAGAATATCCCATTTACGGATCAAACAGGCCGTCATAAAGCGAGCTAATCGGCTGTGTAAAAATATTTTCCCTGATACGAATGCGAATTAAATGATGACTGGATTTTTTTTTTTTTTTGCTATATAGTCCTGTTGATTAAAAGAAGCAACGCAACGTTTTGCTAGAATTTACCTAGCTTGAAAAGCTTTTCTAACTCTGACAATTTGTCGCTTCTGGTCGGCCTTCTCAGCAGACTTTAATAATTTGATACAACTTTCTGTGGCTAGTGATCCATTTGAAACTAATTCTCATGAATTTACTAGCCCTCCAAGTCAATAGTCCACTCCTGTAGCAGGTTTAAAATACCATGATGACCTTTCTCTTGGGCCCATGATAACGCCGTTCGTCCACAACTATCCATTGCCCGAATATCAATTCCATCTGTGTGTAACAACAACTTGGTAATACCCTCGTGGCCTTTTTCAACAGCCCACATCAAAAGCGTCCAACCGTCGTTGTCCTTCACGTTGATGTCGATGTGTTCGGCTTTTAGCAATAACTCAACTATATCCTCATGACCTTTCTCCACTGCCCGCATTAGTGGTGTCCAATTGTCTTTGTCCTTGGGGTTGACATCTATTTGCTCCTTTTCTATCAATAATTTAACAATATTGTAGTGGCCTTGCTCTGCAGCATGGGATAAACACGTCCAACCATTGTTGGTTCTGGAGTTGATATCAGCTTGATTGAAGTCGAGTAGAAGCTTGAACATATCTTCCTGTCCTCTCTGAGCAGCATGCAAGAGTGGTGTCCAGTTTTGTTTGTCTTTGGAGTTGACATATACTCGACCTGTTTCTAGAAGCCGGCTTGCAATAGACACATGGCCCCTCTGAGCTGCTAGTATTAATGGTGTTCGGCCATATGCATCTTCAACGTAGGTCTGAACCTCATGGGACTGCAGCAAAAGCTTTACCGTCTCTTCATTGCCTCTGTCAATTGCCCATAATAATGGAACCCAACCGTCTTTGTCCTTCGAATTGATATCAACTCGAGCAGTCTCCAGGAGCAATCTCACAATTGAGCTATGCCCTTCCATGGCCGCTCTGGTGAGTGCTGTCCGACCAAACATGTCCTTTTTATCAAGGTCAAACGGGAATCTCTTCAGAGCATCGATCAACATCTTAACCACCTCAAAATGGCCGTTGGTGGTAGCTATCAATAGCGGGGTAAAACCGTATATAGGCTCAATTGACCTTATATTGGCCTTTTTGCTGTCCAGTAGCAACTTGACCACTTTTTCATGGCCATTAGCAGCAGCCCATAATAATGGTGTTCGGTTATTTCGGACATCCCTGGATTCAACATCGACAGAGGATATGTTAATTAATAACTTGACAAGATCTTCCTGGCCATTTCTGGCAGCCCATGACACCAAATTGCAGCCAGTGTTTGTATCGTTTTCATTCAGATCCACCATATTCCAGCCATTTAACAAGCTGATCACTGTATAATAGCCTTTGGCAGCGGCAGCGAACAGGGCCGACGTCTTAGACTCCCTAATATCTGGATCGACGTCAAACTGTTGAGATTCAAGCAGGATGTTGAACACTGTCTTCTGAGCGCACCCAGCAGCCATTAATATTGGAACAAGGCCATCGGGATCTGTGAAGTTGTCATTTTGGCCCCTTGATTCTAGTATTTTTGTGACCATCTCCTCTTGGCCATGAGCCGCGGCGAGTGAGAGTAACGACAGTCCAGTTGTGTTGTCTCTTGCATCGATATTAGCCTTTCCAGTATCAAAAATTATCTTGATCACGGAGCTTTGGTTATAAGAAGTCGCTAATATAAGGGGAGTCCTGCCATCAACGTCCTCCGCGTTGACGTCCGCCATTCCCACATCAATTAGCATCTTGACTACCTTTTCATGTCCGTTGACCGAAGCAATTGCAAGCGGTGTAAATCCATCGGAGCTGTCCCTTGCTTCTATTTCCACGCCCCCTGTTTCTAGCAGTAGCTGGACCATGTTATCAAAACCTCGCTCAGCCGCCCACCACAGTGGGGACTTTTCTGAATTATCCTTGGCATTAATATCAACTGTTTGGGCGCTTAGGAGACTCCTGAGAACTACCTCATTTCCACTCTTAGTGGCTAAGAATATTGATGATTGCCCAGTCTCATCACTCAAGTTTAAATCAACACCGTTTGTCTCTGTTAGTGTTCGAATTATTGCCTCATGGCCATCTGCCAGGCGGAATGATGAAGTTGAAATTTCAAACAACTCCTCAAAATCGGAATCGCTTTGGTCTTCACTTGCCAATCTCTGAATGATGGCACCTGGACCATGTTCAGCAGCCCACATCAGCACTGATTGTCCAGTCCTATCCTGTAGGTTGATGTCCACCCCTTCCTTTTGTAAAAGTAGCTTGAATATCGCTTCATGGCAGTTGACAGCTGCCCAGAAAAGGGGCGAACGTCCGATGTTATCCTGCAAGTTGATATCAACCTCCTTCGTATCTAGGAGTAACTTGACAAGATCAAGATGTCCATTCTCAGCCGCCCACAGTAACGGTGACTGTCCAATTGCATTTCTCGTATTTACGTTGATGCCGGGAGTTTCTAAAAGTACCTTGACGATAGTTTCATTACCGCATGCCGCAGCACAGGATAATATTGACTGCCCGAGATTGTCCTTCAAGTTAATATCGATGTTACTCATATCCAACAACAACCTAACAATAGCCACGTGTCCATTCTCGATTGCGGTGAATAAAGGTGATTTTCCCGAGTTATCTCTGGAGTTGACATCAAGTGATGGTAAATCTAGCAATTTTCGGACTATTCCCACCTGTCCGTTTGATACGGCCCAAAAGAGTGGCGTTCTTCCATGTTTGAGATCTCGAAAGTTAAAGTCAACCCTCCCTGTGTCTATTAGACTATTTGCAATAGACTGATGGCTGCAGGAAGTTGCCCATAAGAGTGGCGTTTGGCCAAAATGATTGAGTGAGTCGATATTGACTGTTTGTGTGCTTAACATGAGATCCACTACCCCGAAATGTTCATGAGTTATAGCTAACCACAGTGCCGTTTGTCCAGAATTGTCCTTGACATTGACGTCGACATTGTCTACATCTAGGAGCATCTTGACAATGATCTCGTGTCCATGTCGTGCAGCTAAGGACAACGGTGTTCGCCCATACTCAATGTCCCTTGAGTTGACATCAACTCCTTCCATGTCTATCAGATGTCTGACAACAAAATCATTGCCATTCTCCGCGGCCCAAGACAGTGGCGTCTGACCATCAGCATCTTTGGACTGAAAATCAATATTTCCGGTTTCTAGGAGTATTTTGGCAACGTCGTCATGGCCGTTTGCTGTGGCCAAGAACAGCGGTGTTCTGCCAAAGGTATCTTTATAGTTAGGATCGGCTTTACCCCTATCGAGGAGCATTTTAACAATAGCCTCATTTCCACTTGCTGCAGCCCATGATAAAGGCGTTCGGCCGACATTGTCGGTGGGGTCATGATGAACATCCCCAGAATCTAATAGCATATTAAAAACCGATTCATGGCCGTTTATAGCTGCCCACAGTAGCGGTGTATAACCATAGGCATCTTTCGAGTTTACATCAACTTGGCCAGTGGCTAGCAAGATCTCAACCACCGCCAAATGTCCATCCTCGACGGACCATGACAATGGTGTCCGCATGTCAACATCTTTTGAGTCAACGTCGACTTTGCCTCTCTCCAATAGCATTCTGGTCACCTCTATATGGCCATTACCTGCTGCCCATGAAAAAGGCGTTCTCCCAAAACTGTCTTTCTTGTCTAGATCTTCCTGTTTACCCATAAAAAGTTCTACCCCAAGCTGAAATCCGAAATAGGCGGATAGATTTAACCCCGTCCAGTTTTCCGGATACATTAAACTGTAGCCAGGAATCCACGACATGGTTCGATCAACAGTGAGTGCCTGGCTTGCTGCTCTGACAAGAAACTCTTCCTGAAGAAAGCTGCATACTTGTGGCATTGGATGTCTACATAGCTGGGCGTGATAGCCCCAGTTTTCTGCGGCGTAGCCGTAAAACCGGTTGGCTTGCATGCGCAACTCAAACTCTTCATCCATATTGCTTGGACCATTGGAAAATATATTGAAGGAGAGATAGGTAACGCAAGCATTTGTGAGTTCTTCTTCGGCATCTGGGAACCAACGTTCTCTGGTGCGTTCCAAATACTCTTGTGCAGTATGATGCACAAGTCGGACAGTGTCGCTTGCTTTGTCTACAGTGACTAGTCCTGCGCAGATCGAAACGATGAAACCAATTGGCGATTGGTTCTCATCGTCGAACATCCGCTGGCCTATTTCGACCGCGAGGGCTTCTTGAAGTTCGGATACGGAAAGCTGTCTTCGGGCATGGATTATCCACAATAAGGTGCGCTCAGCTAGACTGATTTGGTCTTTGAGCTGACCTCTTATCCTTCCCATAGCGTCTGCATAGGCATTATCGTAAGAATTGGATCTAATGGCGATTTCGCTGAGATAGTTACGAATAGCTTTGGTTGAAACCTTGCCAACCAAACTATCAAAGTGCAATTGAGCAAGAAGAAACCTAGTCAGTTAGTATATCTCATTTAAGGATCCAGGAATCACGCACATTCCGTTTACAGTGTCCAATATCCCATTTCTTATGTCTATCCAAAGCGGAGAATCTCGGATAACAAAGGAGGGCAGCTGCGGTATCCGGCTTTCGAGATAGTACTCCAAGTCCTGTTCTTTCGCACTAATCTCTAGCCAAGTATGTCCCGTGAATATATCTGTAACGTCTGGGATGAATCTGGATGTTGCGAATAGATTTGTTCCTATTTTGGTTTGTATTTTAAAGACTTCTGACAAAAACTTGGTTCGTCGACCGTCAGAATTCTGGCATTCATCCAAGGCATCGGCGACTATGAAGGTCTTTGAGTAGATGGCCATCACAGATTGAAGAGCCTTGGCATATTCATCGATCATGGGCCGGGTTCCTTGCGTCTGATGATGCTTATGCATGTCTCTTACTACCTTGGGTAACGATGGCAGTCCTTGAGTAAACTGCTTCAAAAGGCTTGCTAGCAGACCGTTGACAGATTGTTGCTTCTTTTGCTGAATGCTGAAGTAAATGTAAGCGATGCCAATAGCGGGAACTTTTTGTCGTGTCTGAATTAAATTGTTGATTACAATCGACGTAAGGATTGTTTTACCTGCGCCTGGGATTCCCGGACAAAACAGAGTTTTCTGGTGCCCCTGGTACCAATCTTGGTATTGTGGAGAGCCCAAGAGCCATTTCCCAGTTCCAGGTTCTCTTCTGCCAAGATTATCACTCTGTTGCGGAGAATAATTGATTGGAGTTAACCAATTTAAAATTTCGAGGTCGCCCTTGTCCCCGAGGTGGGACTTTATTACCTCCACCGTTTCCTCTGTGCTAATAATGATGCTAGATACTAAGAGTCGGTTAGAAATTCCTCTCATTATTTGAGGATAACCTGCCTTGAGAAAGGATGTCGCCGATTCTGATCTCGTTCTCAATCTTATTCGGGGGTATTCGTAAAAGAAGGTCCTTCGCATACGCAGCGGCCGTCATTGCTGCGTATCCTTGCCAATCCTTGTTTTTGTGTGAATCCGAATAATCACATATGCCGCGAATGACCAAACAAGGAAAATGATTCATCAATCCTGCCGCTTCCATTTCAAAGCACATTATATTCTTTTCTCTTGATAGCACATCACGAGTGACAGCGTCCTTCATAAGTTGATTAGCTGAGGCAATTACACCGTAGTGAATGGTCGGATTATCATCATCATCCGTACGAATAGGCCGGATGATAAGGTTTTCCGGTTTTCCAGCGCAATCATTCGCGCAGTTCGCATCATCACCTAGAGGGTGGACCACATGGCTTAGAAAAAGTCGGTCGGTACCTGGGTCAGGCCGGCTGTATTTCTTCCGTAATCGTGGCATTTTGACAAGAACACCACTGACGGCTTCCTGTATTTTGTTTCCTTCAACCTCGTATTGGGCCTTCAGTCCACTAACAGCTGCTCGGAGTAGAGTAGGGGGTTGATTTAGAAAGCCAGTTAATTGGAAGCTTTGTTCTTGTATTGTCTTTCCAAAGTCATATTGAAGGACGCTGCTCTCTCCACCACGTGAGATTGTACTGACTACTATATCACCTAAGCGAATGTCGACTTTGGCAGTCGGGGCACCACCTCCGATCCCAACCATGAGGCCGATCCTGACATTAGGGAAGCTATGGAGCATATCTCTGGCAGTCCCAGCAGCCGAAGATGTGCCATATTCTCCCTCGGGCAATACAGCAATAACAACACAGTGTCGCCCAATGCGACCGAGTGTGTAGTCGTTGTTGTCATGGACAGAAACAGACTCTGGTCCTTGATGCTTCTCATCAAGAAATGCCTCGGCGGCAACGCGTTCGGTACTGAGAGCGCATATCCAGCCTACCGTGTAGTCGTTGGGATTGGACATGACTCAAATGGGATGGTCTATTTTAAACCAACTTCATTCAAAAAATGTGTCGGATGGAAAATATCTCGGTTGCATGAGGTTGCGACATCATGATTTCCAACAAGCCACGGACGCCGAAGATGATATCTCAGGCAACCAGGCAGCCGCTGTCTCATCATCCACATCACGTGACTAAACACTGATGTTTGGCAGGATTAGGATAGTTACAATTCTAACAATTCGAATACTATTGGTTAGGAAATTTTGAGTATTACGACAAAAAGAGACATCAAAAGGAAAAGGACGCGTAAAAGAATACTAGATCAGAGTTCATTCGACTATCTCATAATATCATGACCTTATTACTTTCTGTATTATCTGGCCATCTGGCCCTTTATTCCTCTGCTCATTAACCTCCACCGACTTGGTTTTCAATAGACGCTGTTTTACCACAAATTTATTCAGAAGACCCATCATATGCGAGTGAAACAGGAAAATTTAGATGCCAACTGCGAAGCCCCTTGTTAATGTTCGTCTCATCGGACCCAGAATTCTCAAAGAGGTGGCTTTATATCGAGTCAAATTCCCAATGCTATCTAATATGTTAGCTCTGGCAGTTGTAGGTGTGTATTTATTTTCATACCCTTATTATTTGAGATAGCATTGCAGAGCACATCGGTTGCTTCCCCAGTTGTTGCTGACATGAACGAACTTGCCGGCCTCCTTTCGACCTGCGCGAGCGCAAGGCATATCGCAATCGGAGTCCTTGTAGGGGTCGACACCGCCATTCATATCGTTGCAGTTGTGCCAAGCAGCGACACTAAGCTTTTGGTACTTGCACAAGGGGTTCTCGCTGATGAGGGTGACGGCCTGAGCACCAGCGATGCTGACGGCAATGAGAATAGCGGTAAACTTCATGTTTGCTGTTGGCTTAGAGGATGTAAAAAAAAAATGATATAGTTGGATAATGAAGAAGACTATGAATCAGTCGAGTTGATATCGCTCTTCCAAGCAGCTCATTATATATCAAGCTTCCAGACTAGAGGCGCAGGGACCAAGACTCAACGTCGAACGGCTCGTCGGCGAGCCCGACAACTCCGAGCTCAAACTCAAAAGAATTGGCAAAGAATGTCTGGGCGCACTACTCAAAGGACCGCTGCATATCGTATCGTATCCGCGCTGGGCACGAGCCAGGAGTAAACTTTCATGGCCACGGATAATAATACGGCAGCCCTACATTGTTCATGTACTTTATACGAAACTGTCACATCCCTGGACATCTATGATTCTAGAAGGAATTTCTAATTATTACAGTCGAAAGCCACAAGAACAACGCACAGACACCAAACCATGCTATGAATGCGTCCAACGTAGTGATGTTTTAGATCTCAGCCGACTTTGCGCATTGGGGAAAATGAGATTGGTTTCTAATTTCGGCTACAGCGTGCCCACATATTACGCTTTGGCCTCTTCGTTTTCGAAACCTTGCCAAATGAAAGACCAGTAAAAGTACATAAGGCTAGTAGCTCAATTACCCATCTTGGAAGGTGGAACTGCCAGAATGATTCTTTAGCTTGTCAATTCCTAAAAGAGACCTCGCTTATCCTATCTTGTTCACCCGATCTCGGCAGGTTGTGTTGTTTGAGAAAAGGATAATTTTTAACCTTGTTTATTTTCACAGATCTCTCTGAGAGTAGGTTAGGGTAGGCGTGGGAATAATGAGAGGATTGATTCAACCTAGAAAATTTAGCAGTGGTGGCAAACTGATGCATAATTTGATTTATAGTCATAAATAAAAATTATTATTTTCCTTGGATGTAACTGATTAAAATCTCAAACTTTTCATTTTAGAAGAAGCTCCAATATTTTGACTGTCATAAAACTTTTGCAAAACACCAAATTCGTAGGGAGTTTGTTTTTTAACCCTTTGCGGATGTCTCTGACCCGCTGCTTTGTAAATCATTGTAAGAAGGCAGCATGCCAAATAACTCTGGATCCCGACAGCTATCCAGCGCCGTGTCCAAATGTTGAGGTTGCATACTTTCCACGGTATCTTCCATGGAAAGCTGTATCGGCAAAACCAGTTTTAAAACAACTGTGGCGACGTGCAAGGTTATTTGTAGCTGGTATGTCCTAGCGACTAGACAGGAATAGAAAGTTGGGAGAAGAAATCTCTTGCAACTTGCGAAATCTGTCAAGGGTATTTCTAGTCGACTTTTGAATGTCTCGGCAGATTGGCCGCCTTTAACTCCTGCAGTCAATGTTTGACTCGGGATAGCTGATTCCCAAGTCAAGTCCATACCCATTTTTTTCAGGATACTCTCAGTGTGTGAGAATGCACCCCTTCTATCGATGATGTGGGGAGATTGTTGCATCGGTTCGTCTTCACACCAAGTTTCTGACTCGAGCTTGACTGAAACAGTGCAATTCTGCGGCAGGGACGCCTTCCCCTCAAAAGACTCTAAAAACAGATCTGCGAATACGGTTGTTTGGCGAAAACTGTACCCGTTTGTATGAAGGATGAGAGCCTGCGGTTGGTTTGCTGCCAACGTCATCTTGCCCATTGGTTTTGAGAATAAATTCTTTTTGAGTTCCTTGGACGACTTCAGATGATAAGTCTGGTTTCCAATCGGAATGCTCAAGGGAGGCCGTTCGAGAAATGCAGGTAGAAATTGGACAGTGTGTTTAGATTCGAGTTTAGAATACTGTGGAGTGCCCGAATCCAGTAGCTGAGCCAACACACCATATTCAACGCATACATCTTTCGGAATCACGGCGTCGCGCTCCCACCCCGTGCTGCTTGGTGGGGGTTGAGAATGCATGGATCTTGTTTCTTCCGTAGTGACATTGTGCGTACAAGCCACGGTGCCAAGACTCTCAGGTAGCACAAAGTAGAAAGGGACGGTGTAAGTCTGCCCCGGAAGTAGAATCTTGGATTCTGGGAGTGCGTGACGTGAGACAGGCATGTCAAGGTCAAGAAGTCGATGCCATGTCTCGAGAGGCAATTGGCTATCGAAATTTTCCACACTTGAGTCGCAAACAAACTTGATGGAAAGGTTGCCAAATGGCATTTGTTTCCGAGGTTTGATGGTCACAGTGCCTTTCACCACCGACCCTGGCCGGTAGCGTTTTGAAGCAAAATGATCATAGATTTCAATACTGAGCTCATTCTTCTTAAACGGAACAATGGATTTCAAGCATTGATTTTCTGCAGAGTCGAAAATTCTGGCAATGGGGCGCCTTTGGATGGGGACACCGGACTGTTGAGTGTATGGAGGCTCCATTTCAACGACGCTAGAGTGATGTTGTCTAAGGATAGATGGTACTAGGTCTAAGGCATCAATTGGATAAAATGCCAAGCCACTATATATCATCCATCGCTGCGAGTTGTGACGAGAAGTCGCAGTGATTAGAAATCTAACGTGTAGCCGGGTGACTCACCATGAGCTCACCCGCACTGTGGTAATCCTGAGGCGGACCAATGGATGACATTGATGGTTGCGCGATAAGTCGCTTGTGTATGACAAGCCTCTAGGCAGCCATACCAGCACAAGAATTTAGGAACCGGGGTCAGTTACTCCGCGTCACACGACACGTAATTGAGTCATCATGGTCGCAATCCTTTTGCAACCAACAAAAAACAACGTCTGCCTCAGAGATTTAGTGATGCCTGATCTGTGTCGTTGACATGAAGCATTTCGAGATCATGTAAGAGATGGAGTCTAATTGGTCCATCAAGAACAGTTCATGCCATCCAGGAGACGGCTCTTGGCAACGACGTTAATTGGCTCTTTTGACCAGGGGTGTTGCTTGAACTCCACCATTTTGCGGTTTCGCTGTCGCTTTCGCATTCCCCAATTCGCTTCGCACGATGCTTGAACAATAAGATAAAAAACTGGCCGTCATCCATAGGATCGGCAATCGCAATTTTCTCTTTCCCCCGCATTCCCACGCAGGAGGTTAAACAAGGCCCACAATCGCTTCTTTCACTCCAGGCACCAACCAATTGCTTCGTTGACAGCTATGAAGTCCATTCAAGTTACAGGACCGGGGACAGTGTCGTGGGTCGACATTCCCCAACCAGAGCATGGCCCTAAAGATGTCCTGTTGAAGATCAAGGCTTGTGGCATCTGTGGCTCAGACGCACTATACACGGATGTCGGTGGCATCCCCCCTCGACAAGGCTGCACGCCGCTAGGCCACGAGCCAGCAGCCGAGGTTGTTGCAGTAGGCAGCGAAATATTGACGCCGGATGTTCAAGTTGGCGACCACGTTGTGGTGAATATCATGTCATTCCGCGATGGCTTTGTTGGTTCCGGCGGCGCACAGGGTGCACTGAGCGAGTACGTGGTCGTCCACGACTACGAGCCACATAAGCAATTGAAGAAGATCCCAAACCATGTTCCATGGCATGTGGCAGCGCTCAACGAACCCATGGCCGTGGCGCTGCATGCTGTCAACAGAACTAGCCCCAAGCCGGGCTGCAAAGTCGTCATATTTGGTGCCGGGCCAATCGGCCTGGGTGCCGTTCTGGGTTATCGGTCCAAAGGTGCGGGGCACGTTGTCGTTGTGGATATTGTCCAGGCAAGACTCGACAAAGCACTCAAAATTGGTGCTGACGCCGTTGTGAATTCAGCCGAAGTGGGCGACCTGGCCGCAAAACTTGCTGAACTCCAGGGCGACGGGGCGACGTCTTGGGTCCGAGGCACTCGTCCTGCAACAGACATATTTCTCGATGCAGCCGGTGCTCCATCGGTGCCTATAGAGGTGTTGAAGATGGTCAAACACGGAGCCACGTATGGCGTTGTTGGCGTACACAAGAAGCCGGTCGAGATTGATCTTGCGCCGCTTCTGAAAACGGAGCTAAATATAGTTTTCAGTGTTGGTTACCCAACAGAGATTTTTGAGGTGACGGACAACATCGTTGGGGACTGGGAGAAGTATAGCGAGATTGTCAGCGACCGGATTTCATTCGATAACGCTCTTGAGGCATTGGAGTTGGCCAGGTCGGGGAAAGCGGACAAGGTGGTTGTGGTTTTTGACTAATTGATGTCCTTTATGTATTGAGCGTGTGAGTCTGATACCGCTGAGCATGTATTAATGCACTGATTACTACCAATGGCTGAACGAGTACCTTGCCAACCTTTTGTGGCCCCATAATATCTGTGTTGAGTCATCCTGCTCATCTGGCTTAACGCGATCGTCAGCCGGATGCATTCGGTAATTAACGAAATGGATCAAGCCTCTTGATTCGCTCGCTTTCGTATTGTTCGCGAAACATTTTTGCGGGTGTTCAATGCTGCTCTCTTAGATCGTGTCTAGTCCCAGAAAGGAGGCCCTCTTGTACACAAATTGCCTCTTCATCGACACTGCTGTCCGGATTTGGCGGATGAAGGATGGGATGCTCTGGATTAAGGCCGTTGAGATACCCTAGCATCTTTCTTCTAGATGCTGTTGTAATATCACGCATGCAGTTTTTTCCAAGTCCTGTCGCCCCAACCCAACGCCCGCCTCATGGGCGAGCTGGTTTTGCTGGAGCGTCTTATTAGAGACCCACTCAAGGTATCTGTGATGAGACTCATTCAGCCGCCCCGTCTCTGCCTCATGACGACTGTCTTCAACTTTTCGTTTAGGATTATTCAGACGTAATTCGACCAGTGGCTCAATCGCAAAGTAGACTACAATCATTAGGAATCACATCAAGTTTTTATCAGCCACTGCTTAAGCCCACGAAAAAGATGAAGGATAAGAAGGATGGGACCAAGTGGCATGACACAACAGAATTTGAGCCAAGCAAACCAGATGACCTCGGACAAGAAAATCACAAATTGATTCAGGCGTCTCCCTTGCAGCCAATAAAGAAAAGAACATGGGATGCCTATGAACCATTTTGTTTTGGAAAGACTGGGTTTCAGGTAGAATTAGGTTTAAAAGCCCGGACCAGATCTTTGATAACCCTCTATAAAATAGGAATATGATCCGGTACTGTGTCGCTATTGATTGAAAATGGTGGGCTATATAAAGTGATGAGTTGAGGTAGCTTTCATGTATTCGAGAGGCTGAGCCAAGAGGATACAAAATATGGAAATGAGAAGTCATGGGAATCAAATGCGATGGTAATTTTTTACTCAAGCGTCATAACATGCGGATGATGTGTTTTTCGTTTTTAAAATCGTTCTGGTTAGTGAAAATCAAGGACAAAGGATGGCGGCTGTTGATATTCGGGTGAAGTACTGAGCCCACAGGTAGTTGGTCAGTGTGGTTGAGAAGCCAATTACGACCTTGTGTCCTAGATTTAGTGTTTGATTGTTCAAGGACCAGTTCAAGGTCAGTTTGGCGGCCGGGTTAACAATTTATACATTCTTCTAGCCAGACTAGCATATGAAGTCGGTAATTTGGGGTTTCTAAATTGAAGACATTGGTAAGACGAGCGGCTAGAAAAGTTAGTGATTATGCAGGATTGTATAATCGCGGAGATGGTCAAAAGTACGGCAGACCATGGCTGTGGTTTGGTACATCAAAATGCGGGTGATATAGAACGGGCCAAACAAAAGGGCTTTCAATTTTGGAAGTGGATGAAAAATTTGATACATAGGGTGAGAACAAGATGCGGTGTTTGATGGGCAGTATCTTTTTGATTGGTACTCAAATTGCTTACCCTTGATGATAGGCAGACTTGGGGCCAGCAGTGGGTGGGAGGCTGTGTGGTGGCAAGGACAAAGTGCAACATATCGATCAGCCAGTGGCTGCAGATGGGCTGAGTGAATGGCGCCCTGTTTTGCTATTTGGCTGGTTCTCAGATGCAGTAAGCGCAGCGTGATTCGTCTTGCTTCACCGCGCAAACGTGTCAATCAGTAATTGATTGGAGGAGCATGGGGCGGTGCTGGTCTGCCACGCCGAGAGCCTGGCGAGGCTGCGCAGCTGCCATAGATAATTCGGCCAGAACCCCGCAACCGAACTCGACACATACTCCTGCTCCATGGTTTGTTCCTTGTCCCGCGCAACATGACGGATGTTATCGCGGGGCTCATCAAGGCCTTTGACGGCGCGGCAAAGGGAGCAGCCTTTATCAAGGGCATCTCGGATATCCAGGATGAGTACGAAAGCCTCCACTACGAGGTCAGCCTGTTCTCCCTCCACGCGGGTGCAGATACCTGCGACATCTACCACAACGGCTTGCTAACCGTCTTAAAAAGATTGAAGATATCCGCGACTTGATTGACGAGACACGACGAATAAAGCAACCATCTGCACAGACAGAAACACGATTGTGCAGAGTGACAAAGCGGCTGGAAAACCTCCTAAAGCAGCTAGACGAAGTCAAATGCGAAGTTCAAAGTCGGCGAGCTGGCAAGGTAGCCAAGGCAAAATGGCTTGTCAAAGGTGGGAAGATAGAAAATCTCCTAGGATGCGCAAGAAACACCAGGATGGCGCTTTTTGAGGCCATTCAGTTAGAAAACTTGGGGCAGACAATGATTGTGGTCAGCCGGACCAGTACAATGCCGAGCCAACTTTCCCTAATGGCGGAAGCAATGGCGACGGTCCAGTAAGCAGTCTTTTCAGATCAAATTGGAAGGTGTTGCTGATACAGGAACACGCAGAGCGAACCTAACCATGAATGCTGTCCTCCAACACCCTTCGAGTATGATGCAATCAAACGAGTCACCATATATCGAGGAACTACCATACAGAGCAGAAAATGGCGACGATAACTTGGGAACTGAAAACCAAGTTGTCCACATACAAGACCATGACTTTTCCAGACCTGACAGTGTCTGGGCCAAACGCCGATTTCCTGCACTTAGAAGGCGACTCTGCGCGAAGAATTGTGAATGTCACTGCCATCTCCAGGCTTCTCGTGCCCAGGGGTCAGGGTGGGTTGGGAAACTGTTCGGGTCATGGGACGTCGGCTGCTATGGGCGTGCTAAACAATGGAAGACAGACTGCGGGTGTAGCAAAAAATCACGCTTTTCTGTGGATTATCGATCTCCGGCATGGATGTGGTCAAACATTTTGTTGTTCAAAGCATCATACAGCATGCGTGGGATACAGTTTTCATTGCGATTAGCGCGGCAAGTGCCGTTGAGGGATGGCATGTGGGACAAGGTACGGGGCTCGGTAGGGACAGTGCAATATATGATAGAGAACGGGGCTGTGATTTGGCCTGATGATGCGATGGAGAATGGAATAGAGGTTCTCGAGGTGAGATATTCCATGCGAGGAAAAGACTATGCTAAAATTGATGATAGGATCTGGTCCTCGGGCAGCATTTCGGCGTCTTGGAGCTGCTGGTCAATATGTGGGAAAATATGCTGGATCAGCAGGGCGTTTCTAGGTAGGTACTCGTCCATTCAGGGGTGAGACAAGAACAAGTATTAAATGCACGATTTTTAGGCGGGTGTGGTATATCGCGAACCGGGCATTGACGAGTTGGAATCTCGGCGACGGGCAGATGCGCCTTGTTCAGCGTATAAGGTCATATTGTGAGGATGAGATGGAGAGCGAGTGGAGACTACACGAGGCTGCCAGATGGGGTGAGGGAGTAAGAGAAGCCATTGGTGAGGCCGCCGACGTGAACGAACTTGACATGACGGGGTGGGCACCACTGCATTGGGCTGCTACATATAATCAGGTCGAGGCGGCGCAGCAGCTGGTCGAGGCGGGTGCTGATGTCAATGTCAGAGATGGGAATGCGAGGACGCCGTTGATGCGAGCTGCCATGAACAAATCAGTCGAGTGCATGCGGCTTCTGATGTTAGCCGCCGGGTGCAACATGAACCTGTCGGATCATAGTGGCGAAACGGCGCTGCATTGGGCTGCCCAATATGTTTGTGCCGATGCGGTGCGGTGGCTGGTGCAGAGGGGAGCCAAGTACACACGCAACATTTGGGGTTACACGCCGCTACATCAACTCGCACTCAGCCCTGAGGAGACCCCCAACGCGGACGCGGGCGACATCCAAGAGATCGCACGATGGCTGCTGACCATGGATGATGCCCACGTCGATGAAGCCAGCAACGATGGATACACGCCCATCATGATTGCACTCCTGCACAACTTGGTGCCACTGGTGCAGATTCTTGTTCAGGCTAGCGCCTCATTAAACTTTCTCACTGTGGATACCTCCCTCAACTTGCTCCACTTTGCTGCCCTTTCCTGCACCGCCGACCTGCTGCACTTTCTCGCAGACTTGCCACTGCCCGCCATCGATATACGTCTTGGAGACTGCAACGGCAACACTCCTTGGGATTGGTTTGTATTTTGCATTAATGCCCAACCTTGGCAACTCACTGGCAGATTCAGACGACCCACGTCGGAGGACCAGTCAGCCTTTGTTGCCCTCTACAAAACCATTCGAAACAGAAATATACGACACGACATTTCACTCCTGCGGCAAGCTCAAGATGCCCTAGCAGATAATAGCGCACATGTTGCTGTCGATCACTTGAAAAATCTGGCCAAGTTCAAGTCTGATCATCACAACCACAACCAAGCTGCTTTCTATACAGGAATCTCCAAAGAAATCCAAACTGGAAGCACAGATGCACCATTCAACGCCATTCAAAATGATATCCAAGACCTTACAGACGAGATTCTGTCTTCTCCCTGGGATCAGTCTTCTCATTATGATCTTAACTTCACATCAACGGCAGATAATGACCTTGGGTATCAGTCCGAGCCGGAGCAACTGCCTTCTCACCTGTTTAGACTTGACTCATCTCCTAGTGTCGACCAGTTTTCAGATGATGACGAGGATACTTCCGATGAAGAAGAAGGGCTGTCTACCGCACGGGTAAACGTAAGGCGGAATTCTATATCATAGGATTTAAATCTTTGCTAGTAGGTCAAGCCACGATAGGTCCAGTTTATCTTTACGGCAACCATCGCCACCGAAAGACAAAAGGTAACAATTGTGAACCATTTCACCCACGTCCGTCTTTTCAAGGCATTCGAGTTTGGGTCAAAGATTTCAGTCTCTCTGGCCTCTCGCCTCCTGCGAGTCATGGTCAGGGCCTTACCGATGTACTTGAAATCAATGACCATGTAGATGAGACCCACAACAAAGCCCCAGGACTTGATGCCAATGGCCATGAGCAGGACTTTGGAGTAGCCCGTGTTCTTCGTACTGTCCTGAAGTAGGCCATACACTACATTCGTCTCTGGACTAATTAGCTTCTTACTCTAATTCCAAATTGACATCACAAGACTTGTTCACTTACAATAGTCAAGTTGGCATTGTTAAAGGCACGCCAGACACCATACGCTATACTAAGCTTATTATGGTTCCTCGCCAGCAACGGAAAGCAAATCTGTAGTGGCAAAGCGTTGATCATGTCGGCTAAGCTCGAAAAAATGAGGACCACCATTGGATGCACATCAGCAAACCCAACCAAGGCGCAAGAGACAATGAATAGAATTAGTGCGACGGTGGCATAGTGAAAGCTGTGGTCATATTTATCAATGGCTCAGCCGATAATGGGGCTGAGGAGGGAGAAGAAGCAGAAACAGGCGGGGATCCAATAGGTCCATCCGTACCAACCGGTGCCGTCGCGGATCGGGACAGCACGCCATGCCAATGGCATTGGATACGGCGCTTTCGAGACCAAAGATGAAGGCAAAGTCGCGTGTGCTGAACCAATGGTAAAACATGTACAAAACAGTCTTAGCCACGTTCAACTTTGAAGTATCAGAATGCAAACCTTGTGCGTCGTAGAGTCGAGGATGGCGACACCAAGTCCAGTAACAATGTTGCCGGTAGCAAGAACTCCCCAGAGACTATCCTGGACACAAAGACGCCTACCACAGTACCAAGAAAAGCGATAGATGTGCAGCAGATGGTGACGGGGTTGGGGCCAAACCAATCGAGAACGAGGCCGCCGAGGATGGGCAGGATGATATGCGCGCGAGGGCCGCCCATTTGTACTTCCAGAGAATGTCTGGAGGCAGAATCTCCTACACTTCTTGGATGCCATCTTCATCATCAAGCTTCTTGATGGCACCATCAGGAGATTCCTTGGTCTCTTCGACGGCGGATTCGGTTTTGGGTGCTTGCTCCATGGCAACGAACTGGTTGTCAAGCTGAATAAGCTAATTCTGGGGAGCAAAATGTTGGTAAACTAGACAAATGCAAGCATCGTGACGTGACATCTTATGTCTCCGAGTATACACCCACTCTTCCACATTGAGATTCTTTTTTCCTTTATTATTGTGCAAACATGTTTTAATCTGATTAGCTCTGGTGTGATGGATCAAGAAGTGGAGGGGCCTTACAAATCGAGAGTGGCTGCCCCTGATCAGATCAGGGTCGAAAACAATCTTAATGCGAGCGGCTGCCAGTAGTAACGCGCACTAATCGCACCTGCACTGTCGCCTCATGCATTCTTCTTCATACAACCTTCGCTGTCAAGAATAACGATATTGCTCAACAATCCTGCAAATGGATTCATCTTCTTGTCAGGTCCCAGATTGAGGTAACATAGAACGAGCGATCCCCATTTGTGTATTTTTGTTTGACGCTTGCACAAGATTTTTACATCAGTCTTAAACAAAGAACCTGGGCTTGAAGTCACTACTTTACCCCTAACCCCAACCCCAACCCCAACATTTGGTCGGGGTTTTCATAAATGATGGTTGAAGTCATTGTTAGGAACTAATTCACCATTTGTTGTCATAGAGCGTCGTTGACAATTGGCGGCAGCGATTTGGCTCAACCCTTTACATTGCGTATTTTCTTTCTCTGAAGTTGCTACATTTCCTTTCAAACATTAACTACCAAGGTCCCAGTTCTTGCTTTATATGCACTGTGTTCGACTGTTCTAACCAATTTTTCCGAATCCTAAACTTGGTCTTTTTCGCACAGTGATCGGATTTCCGTCTGACTAAACAATTTGCAATCGTGACAGATCGGGATTTTATCTATTTTAGGAAATCTAGTGTCACAGTCCACCCAAGAGTCCCACGAACTAATGCCCAGTCCATCATGCACAGTCAAAAAAGCAGCCGAGCCGCCAAGCGTGGGATGATCCCGGTCCAAATTCGAAATAACCGTGGGGTCTTGTGCAACGGAAAAGAACATGCTGGTTAGTGATAACTCCATTGGTTATTGTGGGTGTGATTACATCCCAACGAAGGTGCGGTGTATTTGCTTTCAAATCGATAGCTCGAAGAGTAAATGTAAGAGTAGATCTTACGCGCTGGCCCGGAATCTACGTACAATGTTACATCGCGATCCTGAGGTAATCCGAAAACTGCCACGTGCTAATAGTGGGCGTGAAGCTGAGACCGACAACTCCAAAAGGGTACTGACGCTACAGCTGTAGGGCTAAGTCAAAACCACGTGAGATAGACTACGATGGAGGAGTCAGTAGCAGCTCAGCCAAAACTGAGGAGCGCTAGATATCAGTGATGAATTAAAATTCTAATGTTGTTACAACCAGCAAACAGTCTATGAAACTACGATTCGGAAATTTCACCAACGTAGCTGTACCACCACAAGTAGAGGTGCACGGAACCTCGAAGCCTTCATAATCTGGTTTCCAATCATAATCACCATCTCAGGCAAGCATCTTCCGCGTATCTGTCCTCATCGTCTGAGTCCTCGTCGCCTGCCTGGTCTTCACCACTATCGTCCTCTGAATCGCCACCCAAACCTTCCGCAGTAAACATGCCCACAAGCTCTCGCCCTTCTGATACTTTATATGCAACATTTGCATACTCCAATGTTGAGCGAGATATGACTTCGAGTTCGAACTCATCAAGGTATTCAGGGACCCGTTCAGGCAGGCTGAACAGATATGACCGAGGGAGCTCCCCCATGTTGATCTTTGCCACATTAAAGGGCCAAATCTTATCCCAGTCGCCTTCTTCGTCGAATCTAACATCGTACCATGAATACTTACCGTCCCAATTTTTGTTTGTGCCATTGCGAACTAGGTAAAAGTCGCCAGGGGTTCCGTCCTCTTGGAGTTCGAGTATCAAAACAAACATTGTTTCAAGCCAGCGCTCTTTGTCGTTATTTCCTCTATTCCATTCCTCGGTTTTGGATACATCATACATAACCTTACCTGAATCGGTTGGTTTGGTCAAGTATAGAACGAAAGTGGATTTTCGGGAAGGGGAGGAGAAGTAGGGCAACAGATACAATATTAGCAAAAGTTTACTTACCAAGGGGGAGCATCAACATGACCTTTTTCTCCATGACGTTCTTGACATTGCTGCCAGCCGAGACTGAATCGGGACGAAGAGGAGTAAACCGTAGGCCAATGAACAACCTTCCTGCGAGAATGATATCCTTGTCACGGCAATAGTATGAAATCAAGGAGTCTTCTGGCCCGGGGATCTTGAAGGGGCTTCCGTGGATCCTCAAGCCAAGCGGTAGACCCTTGTAGGTGCCGTTAAGGCGTAGGTGTAGTTGAGGGGGCCTATCGGGGAATCTTGCTTCATCTATGCCACCAAGCATGCGGTTGATGGTGTCCGTGTCGTCGTTGTTAAACTTCCAGTCAGCGTTGTCGAATGCATCCTTGAATACAGAAGGATTCACTTTGAGATTGAAGTTGCGATACCTTTCAACAAACTTTTTGACCGAACGAATAACCTGCAGACTCCACCGGTGATACCCGGACACATTGTGCTCTTTCTCAACATTCCTGACATGATCCATCCAGGTGTTCGATGAAGTATCGTGACCCCAGTTATTTTCCTCGGCTTGCAGCTAAACAAAGACAGAAAGCTGGACTCGATCAGCCTCAGAGGAGTGAGCCCACTCCTTGAAGATCTTGGCCCGTACTTTGTAGTATTTTTCAGGCGAGTCTGGCCACAGCCTGTTCAGGATTTCTTTGAAGGCAGCGGTCTTAGCCATGTATTGCTGACACTCCTGAAGTAGGAGCATCTCTTCTGAAGCCATGTCGTGTTTAAGTTCTTGAGATGGGAGTCGGAGAGGTTCAATATGTTGTTGGAGTGCACAGAGAGCCGGGCGAGGAGGTCCTCGACCCCTCGGAAGCTGGAACAGGGAGTCTTGAGGAGAGAAATTCAAGCCACCGAAGCGACACAAAGGAGGAAGCCGAGCATCAGAAATAGGAGTGGCTTGGGGATTTTTATCTGGTATTGTAGGGACATCTTCTTTGGCTTTGAAGTCAAGTTTCTGCGGATCACGAGCAAGTAAGATACTTTGTGAGGCGTGGCCCTCCATGGTTACGGATAATGGTTACATATGGGAAGAGGCTCGGAAGCTTCACTTCATAAGAAAGATGCGCACTATTTATTTACTAACTACAAATGCTTCTCTGGTAGTGGTGAGGGTTTGCCGCAGGTTCTCTGGGGGTTGTGGGCCTGCTTGAGTCCACGGGGAATGGAGCTTGGATGCATGTACCTTGATAAGCCGTCATTCACTTTATTTTACTCATATTATTTATTCTTTTTTATTCTTTTTTTATGATGATGCATTTGTGTTTGCTTCAACTGTGATGAATAGCCCCGAAGTACAGTGCGTCCCAGCAATCTGTGATTCACAGTCATTCACAGAGAAGTGGGTGTGTGATTCACTGAGGACTCTTTTATTCACCGAACAGTGTGACTCGATTTGCGGTCTCTGATTCACTGTGGTTGCGCTCAAACGCATTTCAGAACAAACATGGTTTTTTTTTCCCCTCATATAAACTCCATTTCATCCCCTGCCCTTTGCATCTGGTTTCTTTCTCTCCCTTCATCATCTCTCAGGTTCATCCAGCCACTCTAAAATCTGAACACCAACACCATGACTTCTCAGTTTGAGCGAGATTACATCACCAATCCTACCTACTGCGTCCATCGGAGAGCTTGTCATCCGAAACGAGCTGCTGAGAGCTCGAAGCGACGTCAGCATCGCCGAGCAACCTGCCAATGCTTTTTGGCACATTAACGGTATGAGCTCTCAGGAACCTGTGCACAACCATGAATTAATTCTTGGAATAGTTGTGGGCATTTTCCAGAGAATGCGTGATGCCTGGGGGATTTTTTCGTCGGTTTAGAAATCAGACGAAACCGAAACCCCTCAAGACGCATGGCGTTCTCGTTGCATCGACGTCGTATTGGACCTAGGTACGGGGATTGTTCTGACCGGAGCTACCAAGGTGGCTTGCCATGACAAAAGGCCATTTATGGGTGCTGTCAAGTTCATCAGCGACGCCCGCCTTGACGGGGGCGGAGACCTTTGGTTCAAACAAACCATCGATGCTGTGACCCAAGCATTTAACTCCGACATCAAGACGCTCAATCGAGAGCGCCGATCCAAGCCTATCATGGCTGAGATTACACCTGAGGATGGCGCAGACGACATCATTTACTTTCATGTCGAGTTGGTCAAAAGAGGACCGGGCTACGATGAGCTTCCAAGTTCAGACCAAGGACCAATCTACAGCTGGGCCTTCGACGGCTACAGCTTCGAGCCAAAGCCACCCTGCTTGCGTTGCCAAAGATTCTACTCTTCCTGGGAAATGCTGGAGGCTCCGCAGACCATCCAGGGAAAGCACTGGCATGTTGCCAAGCATCTGGAGAAGGCGAAGCAATGAGTCCGAGCTGTGCAACGGAGCGACGACGATACCACGGCTGAAAGCAACAATGTTCACCCGGGGGCTTTCAGCGAATGGTCAATTTTCAGAACAGTGACGTGCAGTTCTGTACCGTTCTGTGCTGAGACAACCGTCGCAGCAAATCTCAACGCAATGCGACGTGGTGATTTGTGCTTTTACTAGAACCTGTGTCATTATTCTGGTTGCTGCACCGATGTTCAAGTCTAAGCGACGGTGTCTGCAAATGACCAATTTTCTGAGGACTTTTGGAGGGAACGGGGAGTGGATGTGGCATGTGTTGGTAATTCATGTATATTTTGTCAAAAACAAGCAGTGGGTTCGGCCAGGATTTTCCCCAGGATCACGACAAAGATGGCGGGCTGATATGCATGATGATCTAAATTATTTGTTCAAAAATGTCAAATTGTCATTCGCAGCTTTTATCCAAATGTGACATGTGAGGCAGTCGGGTGGCATTTCTGCAAGTTGCGCATCGGGCGAGGCTTGGTTTGGTCGCCATGTTGCATGTGTTGTTCCAGTGTGAGACGCAGTACTGGGCGTCAAGAAGCTGGCGGGTGGTATCTAATACGCGAGTAAAGACGGTCAATTATTCTGTTTGCGTCATGTTTAGTGAGCGCTCGATTTCCATGAACACCCACTCCACTAACAGACGATCCTCACATCCTTGCTACTAAAAAGCCGGTGGCACACCCAACTGTCAACCACACATTGCTCGCCAAACACACCTCAAACAAGAACGCCCTGGATCTGGTGATTAATGAGTTTGTAATTCACATCAACAGCATGCATGGCGAAAATTGCACTCATCTATGCATCCTTCTCTCAGAAAAAAAGCCGCTTGAATCTCCCAAAGTCTACGGGATGTTGCTTTCTTACGGCGCTGATGAAGACGTCAAGGATAACGAGGAATACTTTGTTCTCAATTACGCAGGTGAATCACTAGAGAGGGCAGAGGTGTATCCAAAACCACTGTTCACCGCAGAAATCAAAAGTGTGATTATGGTCTTGGAGCCGTACGCAACCGTTCCAGTGTTCTCGGTCAACGAGTGTGGACGAGAGGAACAGGAGTAATTTTCAATGGATGAAATGCGTAAGATGAAAGCGGGTATGGTCCGAGAAACTCCGTTATGTTGAATCATGGTTTGGGGCTACCGTTTTTATGACGGTGCTTTGTTAGTGTTCCGGTGTCGTGAATGACAATGGGACGCATTTCACTGTGCTGACGCACAACGGAGAGACGGTTGTAGGCTTGATCGCATATAATAAGGGCCACAGTTCCAGAATGCGCAAGATAAATCGCATGAACTAACCCACAACAAACATCTCTCTTTTCTTTTTTTCTTCTTTTTTTTTGCACTTCTTCACTCTTTTATTTTTCTTTTTTTCTGCTTTTCCCTCTCGCATTTGCCCAAGAGAGTGCTTGAGCGCGCCCTCTCACAGCGTAAAAGACAGGGCGGTCAGAAACGGCAGAATACCCAAACGAGCGACAAGCAATTGCTGCCTGCCTGATATTCGTTAGCCGAAGATCAGCCGTCCCGCCACATGTCATTCACACTTATCAACAATCGCATTCCACCACCTCCATCATCGGCTCGACCCGCGATGGCGAGCAGTCCCCCAACCAGCGACGACTCGACACAGCCATTTTCATGGTCTGGGTTAGTGACCAAATCCCAAGCGAACCCGTATACGTGGCTAGCTGTGCCGCTCTGCTCGATGGCGCGCTGTGCACAGAATGTTCCCTCGCAGCCGAGACCGGGAAATGCCGACTCCTACTCACCAGGCGCGCCTGTTGAAAGGACCGGGGTCTCGGTGGCCGCGGACGGTGAGTAGCGACTCTGTTTGTTCTAACAGGTCGCGTAAGGTAGTCGCACACCGTTCTGGTTGCGCCGCCTTGCTCTCTGTCTGCTTCCGTTGGCGATGCTTTCTGTGCTGCGGCGTCGCGTCGTGCGCTGAGCAGCGGGGCTTTCCTTTGAGCCAACTCTCCGCGTTGGGGGGGATGCTATGCAACTGGATCAAAGTGAAGTCTGCTCTTGCTTGTGTTTATGCTTACACGCTGTAATTCTAGGTATCCGTGGGGAACTGACGCTAAGCTTCACAATCCTCCTCTTGAGAATGCTCTTGAGAACGTGCACGACTGCGATGTGTCGACTGCCTCCGGCTCCAGCGAGCAGGGAGAGCAAGACACGCCCAAGGTAGATGTTTCTTGTCGACCCAGCATCGTGACATGGAAGAATACCGATGGCCGCGACGAATCGGCCCAAGATCTGTGCCTCGATCTATACGTGGATCCCTCCACCAACACAGCCTTCTTTAAGCTGTATGGTCAAATCTATCTGAAGAAGTCCGGCAAACGCAACCGACAAGCCATATACCTTTTTATATATCCCGAAAACATAACGACGGTCACTTGGGAACCCACAGTCCAGGACACAGCCCTCCCCAGCAGTCATTCATTATGCTTCTCCATGTCGACACCCCCCGACTTTATCATCCCCAAAGACTGCCCCCTAGAGTCGAAGAACAAGACCCAAGACCTGCTGCATTCGATTCAGGCACTCGCAAGAGTGGCCTCATTTGCCGCCCACTTCAGCGACCAGAAGACAGACTTGCGCACGCGTGAGCAGTTGGCATCGGTGGCGTCTGCATTCTCCGAGCGCACGCAGAACCGGCTGCTCTTGAACAAGGAGCGTGCCAATCTCACCACCTTGTATGCAGGCACTGGTGGACAGATTTTTGACCTCAGCGTCAAGCCCACTGCTGAGGCCGACCCACCCCCATCATACATCAAGGCCGCCCTGGATTCCGGCCAAATCCATGGTAAGCATGGCCCGTTTCATGACTCGCTACCCTCCTCTAACTCAACCAAAGACAGGAAGCGCCGGCGCACAAGCGACCCCTCTGTCGACAAGCCCGACCTAATTCTCTCCCTCCTCCATACAATAAATAATAAACTCGACACCATGAACGACCGGCTTGACAATATGGACCACCGCATCACGCAGCTTGAAGAGCAAGCTGCGAGTCCACATCGTCGGTGCAGGCATGGCACGGAAGAGATGGCAGATCTCTGGCAGAGTATAGACCACCGACTGGAGGACTCGATACTAGACATACGGTTCGAGGTTCAGGACCAACTCAAGGACACTATTCGCGAAGCCAAGCAGGACATTGAAGATTTAAATAACGGTGCTCCCGAGACAATACAGCGGTTGGTAGACGAAAGCGTGAAAGATGTCCTTGGGAAAGCGTCCCTAAGATTTAACATAGAATAAGAAACAATGCTAAATCCTGTAATTGATTCCAAACTACGCCTTCTCAACTGTGACACATGCAACCACCACGAGTCTTGCTGTGAGTCAATCAGGAGGACATGGGGGAAAGAGAACCGCACTCCAACCTCATACTCTATAGGGTAGGTCACTGAAAATGCATACGTATATTCATTGAAAAGTGAGTTTAGTAGACGTTTAATTTTTGAAGGTAACTAAAACCATAACAGTAAAATCAAGGAACAGGGCAGGATGTTGATTAGCCAATAGATTTTTCAACTTTTAGTCCTTCCTATGAAGTGTCTGTGTGCATCTATAAAAATTCCCCTTTGAGAGGGTAACTCCAACTGAATCGCTCATGGAGCAGCATGATCACGTCATGATTTAGCGACGCGTTGATCTGTAAACACACACGTAATTCTTTCTGTATTCAGCCAAGAAAACCTGCCCCGAAGAAAAAGCAAAAAGGAGGCTGCACTCGCAGCGTGGGTTTTGCTTGGCAGATGGTCATTTAGGATTGGCCCTGCGATGTCTCAGGCTAGAAAGAGTGGCATCTAGCAGAAGATAAAAAGCCCCTTCGCGCCAGCCCTTACAATATTTGTTCAACGCGGGATTCTATTGTCTTGGCAATTGGATCGGCCATCCTACCCTATCATGACAACCCATAGACGGGAGAACATCTTGGTTATGCGATACACTAATAATGCTGTATTCAACATTTTCAAAGGGGTGACAAATACGTCGGGGCGCATTTTCTCAAACGGCTTTTTGCTTTAAAGTAACAATAGTATACGCTAGACCACCATAATCAAATATTTGGATTGGGGCTAGGCGACCATTTTAATAGCTATCGTGGGTATCTGGCTGAGAGCATCATCAGTGAGCGTGGTAAGAATAAAATTGGAGCGGGGCATGGGATTTAAGCGTCTCTTCAACCAACGCGCATTTCTGTCGACAAGTGGAATCGGGCCACTAACTGAATTTTCGAAAAGGTACGTGTGTAAAGTGGTCCTACGGGAGATGCTACATCAAATCATGTCAGCCAGTCACTTTCCGCCTGATTATTGTAGCCGCCTTCCCAGCCTTCCGCTCCAGTCTGTCCTTTTTATTACCTCACATCCCATCAGCTTTGATCACAAAAAAGCCCCCGATCGCATCAGTGACTCCGCCACCATAGGCAATCGCTGATGGCTAAAGGCGAATAGCGTTAGTGACATCAATAATGAGGCGCAAAATTCTTGACCTTGTTAAACGAAACGGGAGGGGCGGTCCAAAAACCCAACCCTCCGCAGGTTTCGACAGACCACAGCCGGTATCCTCTCCTCCCACGATCCAGGTGGCTCAAAAAGTCCCTAATTGCCAACCGTCGAGCTCTGCCACTCCAGTTGCTACTGTCTCGCAAAAGAGCATCAAGGAAATACGCAGGGAAATCTGGAACGAGGCCTACGACAGAGTCAAAGCTGACGAGCCTAAATTGGTGGAAGCATACGAGAAGATTCTTTCTGCCTATCTGAATTCAAATGTATCACCAGAATTGGCAGACGAAAATACCACCAATGATATCGAGCAAAATGCAGAGGAGAGACAAGCGCAAATGAAGATACTGATTGAAAGAGGGCTCAAAAGGACCGAAAATGGAGTCCATGTCAAGGAAAAGATCAAGGACAAGATCCAATGGATGCAAACCGTCAATGATGTGGTGTCATTGGCCGTGAGGAGCGAACCGGCTGCCGCGTTGGCCTGGGGGGGTATCATCACATGCTTAGGGGTAAGAGTGTTTCTCATGTCGTCAAGTAATATTTGCTTACCAACATTTCTAGTTTATCAGCAATGGGATGTCTGAGCCAACCGAAAACCGTGATGGGATAAAATACGTCTGCGATAGGTTCGAATGGTACTGGGAACTAACGCAACTGCTTCTCGGCCCCGAAAGTGTCGTCGAATCCACAATTAAGCTTCAAGATGTACTGGGAAGCCATATCCTCAATTTGTACAAGAAACTGTTGCTCTATCAAATGCAGAGTGTCTGTCTGTATAGCAAACATTGGGCCACCGTCTTTGCCAAAGATCTCCTCAAGGTCGAAGACTGGGGTGGCAAGATTGATTCCATCAAGAAAGCCGAAACTTCACTTCGCGAAGACATAGCCCAGCACGGTTCTGAAGTCATAAAGTCGCGTCTTATGAGAATTGACGAGAAGCTGGATCGCGTGATTAAAGAAATTGAGAACCAGACGAAGACCATGCAAAAGATCGACCTGGACGAGAAGGACAATGAATGCATGAGGGAACTTGGCACCGTCAACCCCGAAACTCACAAGATTGATATTGAGAGGACCAAGGGCGGTTTGCTGAAAAACTCGTATCGTTGGATTCTCGACCACGACGACTTTTGCAAATTCCAGTCGGATGAGAATCAACATTTACTATGGATTAAGGGTGATCCAGGCAAGGGCAAGACGATGCTTCTCTGCGGTATAATTGATGAATTGAAATATAAGAACATGTCTGCGATTTCATACTTCTTTTGTCAAGCTACCGAAAGTCAGTGCAAGAGCGCAACGTCTGTGATGAGGGGTCTCATATGGCTCCTCTGCAATAAGCAGCCAGGACTGATTTCTTACGTTCGGAAGAAATACGATACCGAGGGAAAACGTATTTTTGAAGACACAAGCATGGCATTGATATCGTTGGAACAGATCCTCGCCGACATTCTCAACGACCAGTGCATGCAAGATGCCTTCCTGATTGTCGATGCCCTTGACGAGTGTCTGGACGACAGCAGAAATGAACTTGTTAAGCTGATTGTCCAGTTTTCCCACTCTTTTAGGGCAAAATGGATCGTATCGAGCCGTAATTGGCCATCAATAGAAGAGCAGTTTCAACAGGCCTCAGATGTTAGAATGCAGCTGGAACTGAACCAAAACTCAATATCACTTGCAGTAGAGGCATTTATCCGCTACAAGGTAGATGAGCTTGACAGGTCAAAGCGCTACAAGGAAGAAACGAAAACAAAAATCTACAAGGGGCTACTTGGAAAGGCCCAAGATACTTTTCTTTGGGTGGCCTTGGTATGCCAAGATTTGGCCAAGGTTCAGCCCCGGCACGTCATTGACACGTTGAATGCTGTTCCGAAAGGTTTGGATGAACTGTATGGGCGCATGTTTGAGCAAATATCTAAATCGAACGATGCTGCTATTTGCAAGAAGATTCTGGATATTACATCTATTGTCAAACGTCCAGTGACATTGGGCGAACTAAGAGAAATTGTACTGGAGCTAAAAGAATTCGAGGCCGAGGAGTTGGGAGAGATTCTCGGAGAGTGTGGCTCGTTTCTTACTCTTCAAGGGGATACCGTCTACTTTGTACACCAATCGGCCAACGATTTTCTTGTTCAGCAATCAGACCCCACAGCCACAGCAAATATCCATTACCGCATTTTCAACCACTCGCTACAGGCGTTGGAAAAGCTCAAGCGAAACCTGTATGACTTACAATCCCCAGGAACCTTGATTGATGAGGTGGTTTTCCCCACACCCGACCCCTGGTCTCATCTTCACTATTCATGTGTATACTGGGTTGATCACCTGGAGGAATCTAAAAAAGTTGGCTGTGTATCTGATGACGACATCATTGGTAAATTTATAAGGGAGAAGTTTCTATACTGGCTGGAGGCTCTAAGCTTGCAGAGAAAATTATCAGAGGGGATAAAGGCAATGCGAAAATTGAATATAATTTTGGTAAGTACGCGTTTGTGATGGTTGAAGGAAGAGAGGTAATAACTAACATGTGAGTAGCAAGAAGCAGGTGTGGATGGGGACCTGATTAAGCTCATCAAGGATGGGCAGCGATTCGTCTTGTCGCACACAAACGTGATTGAGATTGCACCCCTGCAAATTTACGCATCTGCGTTGATATTTAGTCCTAGTGGTAGTTTGATTAGGACTCACTTTGAGGATGAAATATCAGAGTGGATCGCGCTGAAGCCAAAGATGGCATCGAATTGGGAGGCATGCCTTCAGACGCTTGAAGGTCATAGTAGTCATATCGATTACGTCGCCTTCTCGCCTGATGGGCAACGGCTCGCGTCCGGTTCATGGGATAAAACAGTCAGGGTATGGGACGTGACTTCGGGCCGTTGTATGCAGTCCCTTGAAGTTGGAACCGCAGCCTCGGCAGTTGCGTTCTTGGCTGACAGTGGACGACTTGCGGTGGGACTCAAGGAGGGTGAAGTTGAATTTTGGAATATGGAAAGTGGCGTGTGTGACAAGAAACTGACCCAAGAGGAGACCGATTCCATCAGAGGCATTGCCTCGTCACCAGATGGGACAATGTTGGCATCAGCCTCGGGACTGATAATCAGCATGTGGGATGTGGCTCAGGCTCGGCGTGTCTGGAAGGTTCATGAGACAGCAGAAGCATCTGATGACCCTTTTAACCGAAACTATATCAGGGCTGTGTCGTTCTCGTCAGACGGCCAGCACCTTGCATCGAGAGCAAATCACGGTGTAGCAGTGTGGGATGCAGCCACCGGCAGCTGCCTCTGGAAAAAGGACGCGGGCCAATGTATCGTATTCGCGGGCGATGCCCTGGTCACAGGCGGGTACGAGCAGCCGATTAGAGTATGGGATCGAACTAGCGGCAGCTGTATCCAAACACTCGACAATAGCAACGACGCTCATTCAATTGCTTATTTAGGCCAAGGCCGACGTCTCGCATCCTCTCATAGCGCCGGATGCATTCGGGTCTGGAATGACGAAGGAGTCTGTGCCCACACTCATCAGGACCATTCATCCATAAGGTTGTTATCGCTGGCATCTTCTCCAGTCAAGCAGCTGCTCGCCTCACGTTCCGGTGGTAAAACTGTCAAGATCTGGGGCATGGATAACATTTCAGCCGCCCAAGAAGTTTATGACGAGACCCGTTTCGTATCCCAAATAACTCTCTCACCCGATGGCAGCAGGCTTTTCACCCTTTCAGGCACTGGGGCAATCAACATCTGGGATACATCCACTGTCACCTGCATTCGCACAATCACAACCGAAAACTGTAAAGAGATCTGCCATCTCGACCCAGACAACCGACACATTGTATTGCGGTTTCCATGCGCCATAGAGATCTGGGACCTGGCAATTGGCCGTTGCATAGAGACTATTAAGCGTCAACATAACTATCGTCGAAACATCGCCTACTCCCCAGATGGTCGGCTACTCGCTATGCCCTGCGGCAAATTAGGCATCAAAATATGGGACATGGAATCGCGAAAGATTGTGCAAACCATCGATCGCGATGGCTGGAACTTGAGCCTTTCAAACCCGAACTACACAGCAGCCTTTGCTTCATCGAGAAATAGCATTGAGATTTGTGATGTTTTCGACGGTCGTCACTTGCAAACCCTCGACAGCACTGACCCTGCCGATTTAATCACCCTGTCCAAAGACTCCCAGTGGCTCGCCGCCAAAGTGGGTAACCAGATGCGAGTGTGGTATCTGTCCACAGACACTCTCTATGATAAGTTCGAGATTGGTTCTGGGTCTAAAATTGTATTTGGGCCTTTATTTTTGTCAAATCCGACGCGTCTTGTTTTTGCCAACCAAGCCAAAATTAGGGTATGGCATGCGACTACGAAAAGGTTTACTCATAATATTGGCAGGCCTATTCAACTTAATCATTTGGGCTTCATTCAGAAGCAAGACTCCCATATCGACACGAATATTGGCACTTTGGACGTTAAAAATATGTCTTTGGTCGATATGAAGAGCATTGACAACAATGAGGGTAGTAATAACGACAGCGAGGACGACGATGACCACTCCAAAGCCGTGTCTGACGAAACAACTCACTTTATCAAATACCAAGGCTACGGTATGAGTAGCGATAGTGAATGGATAGTTCAAGGCAGCGAAAGGGTACTTCGGCTGCCGCAAGAGTATCGGTCGATCGATTCATACATAGTGGGGTCACTTGTTGCCATTCGCTGCTATTCAGGTCGTTGGATATTGATCCGACTTCGCTGAAGTTGGCGGGTTGCCTTTTGTCAAATACACCAAAGCCTGTTGCCACTGCCTAGTTTAAGCTTTCGTCATACGCCTAGTTGCGGGGAGAGGAAAATCTGAGTTAAGCGCCTTCCATGACCTGAGACGGCGACCAGCTTGTTTTCAACTAACCATAATGAATGAATGGAGGAGTTAGCAGCGCAAGGTACACTCAAAGTAATTTGTACTGAGCGGGTATATGCAGTATGAGGAATGGACTTGTAATGTTGTATCTGTTGTGGCTGTGATTTGATATTCGAAATTTGAAAAGTATGGGAATGTTAGCACGAATTGGAGTTTCCTTTCGTCAAAGTACTATTAACAGTAGGCTTTTGCAGTGTGCGGCATTTACTCTTTCCAACTGAACTGATTGGGTCTAGTGGTCTTACCTCAGACACTTTAGCTGCGTCTAATAGGTCTGGTCAGCAAGCAGGCGTCTCCCAAAGGGTTTACATGGTGAGAATGTGGACACTCCATTCTTCTACTTAGCACAACGAAAAAATATGAATCATGGGCACCGTTCAATATCCAACATACTTACTCGCCCCCAACTGGTCATTCCGCCCAGGCGGGAGGATTGAAATCGGCAACGTCATTGTTGATCCACTAATCCCCCACCGTGCCATCGTCAAGCCAGATACTGAGAAGCCTCTGCAAACAGAAGCTACTAGCGAAACCAACTACCAGTTATCTGTTGAGAAAGTGCAAAGCTTTGGCGTAAAGAGCCTAAGTCTTACCATCTGGGCCGTTTTCCTTGACAAGATTGCCCTCAAAGTTGGAGCTACCCATACACACATAACGAATGCACAGTATAAAATGCAATCGCTAGATACAGTGGCGTTAAAAAATGAGCCTTCAAACGAATATATTGAGGCCCTATGCGAGAACCCCAAGGTCAAGAATATAATGAAGCCTGGCCGACTTCTTCACAAACCAGTCTACTTGGTCACCGGTATCAAGATTGCTCGGGGATTTAGTATGTTTGGTGCGGAGAGCCGTTCAACAGACCTAGTGGCAGAGGCAACGGGAACCCTCGCGCAGTCTGCATCTATTGGCACGAGTGTAGGCACGTTATCAAAAACATGGACTGCCGGGCAATCTGAATCAGACGGTGATATCATTTTCGCCTATCAGCTAATGATGATTAAACCGAAAGGATGGACAAGGGGTAAGGAAATTGTCACGAGCGATTATCGAGCGGGTGCGCTGCTTGAGGGAGAAGAGCCTGAGGACAGTGGTGGAGATGAAGAAATTTTCGAGTTTGAACGAAGTGTGGTAGATGTGGAGAACCTTAGTGAACAAAAGAAGGACGTAAAACATTTGCAGGTGGAAGTAAATGACGTTGGATCAGTAAATATAGTTTATAGGGATCCCTAAACACCCCCACTTAGTTTACAACACAGACTTCAACAATAAAAATTGTCTTGGTGCAATATTGTATTAGAAATACGCGTGTCATAATAAGTGGCATGATTGGTTCAGAGTGTTCCTGTTCGTACACACACATTTTGCTATTTGCACAAATAAAGCTATTTGACCAGGATTTTCTACGTTTTTCTAAGAGTTTTCTAAAGATAATAATATACTCCTCTTTGTTTTGATTTTATGAATGTATTAGGCTTTATTTTTACGTGTGTAAATAGTAAAAAGTATGTGTGAATATGGTTGCTCTTGATTCATTCATTTCACCATCTATCTAACAAGAATGGCTTTCTTAAATATGTGCATGCTAAGCGTTGAGCCTAACGATAATTCTTTCAGTGCTTTTAAGCATCCATGGCAATCACCTTAGTCGTTGCCTTGGAAGTCGCGATAACGCATAGCCTATGGCATGCACCTTGGCAACACCACTTCCATTTCCATCAAACAGCTGCCAAGGAGCAAGGTACCGCCTGTGCTGCTCCTGTGTCTCTGTCATGACGTTGAATACAGACAACATTCCTCTCCGGGTGCGAATAAGACTTTCTACATCTTCAATTTCGTCAAAGCTTGTCGCCTTGCAGCCAACAAACCATATTATGGTAGCCGCAATGGCTGCAACGATGGGCGTTGCAACCGAGCAGCCCGACTTGACCAGATTTCCCGAGACCCAATCGCACGGTACTCGCTCACTAATTGTTCCGTAGAGCTCTTGTCCTCGGTTATGCGACCAAGTGTCTGGATTATAGCGTGAAATAAATGAGCCGTCGTGGCTCGTTCCGCGGACGGATATGACAGACTCACACCAGGCTGGAAACATTTCCTTCTCATTTCGCCCTTGGTTGTTGGCGGCAGCGAAAAAGAGAATCTTTCCGCCCTTGAGCCGTTCCGCATATGAAATAGCGTCCTCGATGGAGGAGACCGAATTAGTAAAGCCAAATGACAAGGATATTATGTCAACATCCCACTCTTTCGCGGCGTGGCGGATTGCCTGTATTTTGTTAGTGTAATCCATTTCCAGATGCTCCAGCTTATTCACCTCGGTAATTCTTTCTTCGGCTACAGCCAAATCTTCCGTGTTCTTTGCTACACGCGCCACAAATATCTCGGCATCTGGCAGAAGGCGGAGCAATAGTGTCAGCATCGCGGTGCCGTGCTTATTGGGATCTTCGTCAATCATGTCGCTCGATCCCGCCACGTAGTCAACCCAGTGCCCTTCCAGCCGCTCGTCCTGACCAACTCCTGGACCATCAAAGTATTCTTCATAAATATCACAGCCTGTATCAAGCACGGCTATTTTAACTGGTGGCCTATCTGCCGTTTCGAGGGACTTTAGTCGTTGATTTAGCAAATCATACTTGTCCAGCCACGTGCGGCTGTCTTTAATCTAAGAAGTGGGTTTAGTGACTGTAATTTGATTTTCGTAAATCTCTTGCATACATTACCAGAGTATTCCAAAAGACTGGATCTATTAATATTCGGTTGTAATGTGGTTGGGTGTTCCTTGATATTCGGTAGGCGCACAGTTTTAATTGCTGGCTCTTTTCTCGCCAAACTTTTCGTTCGAAGGTTGAGAGTCGAGAAACTGCTGAGTTCAATCTCACTCTTCATTAAATGGTGCTGTGGCTGCGGCAGCTTTTTCATCACGCGTTCAGCAGCAGGTGGTGGTACCTGAGACTTATAAAATGACTTTAGGTAGTTTTCGAGAGTCGCAACAACGTCCCAATACATCTTTTCCCGGAAGGCCTGATCGTCTAGTTCGTATAGCGAGTATAGATTAAGACAATTTGCAATTATGTCCAGGCATGGCTTCTCAACGAACAGCTCTTGTGAGTTGCCATGTTCGCGATTTAATGCGTTGAAGAGAGATAAGCTTGGGTCATCCTCGTCATCTGATTCTTCGTCTTCGGGTTCAATAATGACCTTGCGACCAAACAGCAGCTGCCAAAGCAAAACGCCAAGATCAAGAACAAATCGGCTGTTTGTCGAAGAGTCTTGTGGTTGTTGTGGGGCAGGTTGTTCGGCGAGCTCTCCAACAATGTAGGGCTTGGTGCTAATTCCATCTGCATGTCCCTTATCCATAGATTGTGTTATATAGATTTCTTCAACGCTCCACTTCCCTTGCAACAGTGGACTGCCTGATAAATATAGTAAAGACCTAGAAATGCTCAGCGCAAGATCAAGCTTGTCTTTCTTCCTTAGCTTCCCTCCAAAACTATTTTGTTTGGGACTGAGAAGCTGTTCTAGCGTGAGCTCAGGAGGCTCTGTGCGGCCTTGTATTTTATCGGTGGTAGAAAAGTTAGAGCACTTCCAGGTTCCATCTTGGTGCACATTGATTCGGAGAATATTCTTCGACTTTCGCCATCTTTCCAAAGCGGAGCAGATGCTTTCTTGACGCGGTGCCATGCAGGCATCTGGCGGAACCTTGCTAGTCCAAAACACTTGATGCCATTTTTTCGATCTACTCGATTCATGTTTGGCACAAAGAGACATGATCATGTCAATTTCGGGCTGAGAAAATCCGGTGAGGTGTACGTGCGCTCGGTGAGGTGCAGGGCATTGTGTGTGCTTTTCCGCGAGGATTTTGAACAAGGATTTTGTCGTTTCGCACATCTTTTGGGCTTGGTATATTTCTTTGAGGGCTGTATCTTGGTCGTTGGAGTCGTTCTCTGGTTCGTAGTATTGCTGAAATATCTGTGGCATTTGTGATTCCATTTCGACCATCAAGGAATCAAACACGCTTCTCATCGTAGAGTTGAAATCCTTTGCGGCACGAATGGTCCACCGCAAATGAACGGCTTCCTGGCCGTAGGATATTATACTAATTAATTCTGTAGGGAAGTTGTTTGTGAAGTTAGGCGAAGAACCTTGATAACTGCCCATTAGCTGGTCTCGAAACATCACCAATCGAGGGAATTTGCTCTCCGAATCCTATAAATTCTGTCAATTCGTATGCTCTAGCTGTCTTTATTCCGCAACATACAGAATTATTTTCCAACTCTGGGACAATGAGTCTCTCCAGGCACAATAAGACATCTTCCAGGGCATCGGAAACCTGGGCGACGTCCTCATCTCTAAGCTCGTACTCAGCCCGAGTCTGGGTCAACACCTGTTGCATTTCCTGCACTTCAAATCTCAAAATAGAAACCACATTTTTGAGGGCTTCTTTTTTGCGGCTAGTGGCTGGCTCTGAGCTCGGCGGCGGCGGCAATGCTTCGATGAAGGCGGGGAGGACCGCAAAGAAGAGTTCGAGAGACTCCGCATCGTCGTCGGCAAGACGGCCCATACTTATGGACGGGCCATGTAGAAGAAACAACTCAGCGGCAATTTCAAACTACAAAAGAAATGACTGCTCGATCTACGTTTCGATAACAAGTTGTTTATGGAACTGGGCGGATCAGCATCTCAGCCGCAAATAGGTGGGGTCGGCGCAAGGAAATGCCGCGTGATCATGTGAGGTAAGCCCGCTTGACCCTGGTCTCCATAGATACAATACTTCCAGAATCCTCACCTCTGCCTAGCAAAAGATTGACGAGTTTGCGTCTCCCTAAAACATGGCTGATGTTAGCCGTATCGCGGGCTCGTCAATCTATGATGCGGCTCGGGCGTGCTCAGAGCTTTTCGAAAAGCTTCTCATTTCGATCGAGAATGGAAGCGAGCGGTTCTTCCTCGTGGAAGAGCTTCGAGGGCGCTTTGGCCTCTGGATAGCATATGTAGGTGTCTACGCAGCGCCCAAGGCTTCATTAGATGCTCGCCTAGACAATCACAACAAGATCAAAGGTATGGTTCTCGAACTTGTTGATATGGTTCAAAGAAACCTACAGTGGGGTAAATAGTGTGTCTCCTCTTTTGCTGCCACAATTTTCTAAGTTGATCCCAGAACTAGTTGTAGAGTCAAACAGCACCACTGAGTCGCAGACCTCCCAGGATTCGGAAGCTGAAGATATGGACGATGCACTAGATGTGCTTGGTCTATCTGCAACAGAAGCTGCGATTGATCGGCTACTTATTTTAGCAGTAGCCATCCGCCGCTCATCCAGACGGATACAGGCGTCTAAACATGGATCCAACGACGAAAACAACAAATCCCTCTGTTGTTTACTTGTCAAAGCTAGATATCCCAACGCCAGACAGAGTTTGTGCAACCAACTAGGAGCCTCTATTTACCAACGTGGAGCCTCTTTGCTGTATCTGAAAAAGCACAATCAAAAATTAGCGTTCGAGAGACACGGGCCAAACACAACTGTTGATGATGCTGATCAAACCATCTTCTCGGAAGATGGAAGTAATGAGCCAGACAATAACACTAACCACCCAAGAGTGTACTTGAAGTCGAGAGCGATAGCACCAGAAACACTTCCATCTGTCCTATCGCCATCGGTTGCCAGCAAGGTTACAAAGACAAAGATAAAGCCATCAGGATCCATCATGAGTCAAGGTTGGACTATCAATGATGACCGGGGGGAGAGTTTCTACTATCCAAAACAGCCAGAAAGAAACAGCGATAAGAAATACCAAATTTGCAATCTGTGTGGTGATCCGCTTGAGGAGTCGGATTTGACAAAGGAAGCCTGGGAGTAGGTGCCACGCATATCTAACCCTGGTGCTGACCTTGAATTAACAATGCCATAGGGCGCATGTGGACCAAGATTTGGAGCCATACGTTTGTATTTCAGAAGAATGCAGAGATCCAACTCGCTTCTTTGCAAGACGCCGAGACTGGCTAGATCACATGCAGACACGGCATTCAATGACTTGGTCTGACAAGATTCATACCGAACAATGGTACTGCGATGTCGGTCATGACACGCTTGTTGAATTTGACACGAAAGATGCTTTTATTAAACACCTCAGCAACGAACACGGTAATCAACTCAGTAAATCTAAGCTTGAAGGGCGAGCCAGACGCAACCGCAGAATCGCCACGAGGGATCCTTTTGTTTGTCCTTTCTGTGGATGTATCCCGAATGACCTGGAGCCACGGGTGAGAGAAAAGCTTTCGCAGCATGTTGCAATTCATCTCAAGTCACTTGCTTTTCTATCTCTTTCATATGTGGAGGAAGATACGGGCGATAAAAACAGCACGACGGAGTCATCCAATAGCAATATCGAAGATGATGCAAAGATTTCTCGAACCTCAATCAGAAATCGGAACCTCGAATCTTTTGATGAAATCCCAAAAACAGAAATTCTCGGGAATGGGGCACGAAAGGTGGATGAGGATGAGTTTTCAGGTGAACCGCCTCTCCTGGACATGTCCGTGGAATGGGGTTTTCTCCCTGAAAATATTCCACAACCAGACTTTCAACTTTTAGCGAATGGGCTCAGCAGTACAATTACAGATGAAGTTATTCCAGATCAGTTTGGCTTCCAGGCCAAAGAGCCCGAAAGTTCTGTTGGTGCTTTTGAGATCGGAATGAAAGTTTGGCACAACCCCAATGATACCAAACTTTCTCAACACGCGAGTAAGAATGACATGGATCAATTCGAAACAAGTGTCGACATTTGCTTCGTCCACGGCTTTCTTGGACATCGAGATGACACTTGGGTCGTTCCTGGATCCCCTGAACCATGGCCTTTGAAGTTTCTTGCACCGAAAATACCTAGGGCACGGCTACTGGCATGGGGTTATGACGCTCCATTGCTTCGATCTGACCCTACCCGAATAATCGAATTATTAGAAGAATGGGCAGGTGTTTTCGTCAATACTTGGCAATCATCAGCCTACTCGAATCAAGGCCTTATTTTAGTTGCCCATTCAGACGGTGGTTTATTGTGCAAGAAGATTTTTCAAAGTATGAGGAATGGCTCAAGCTCAAGAAATCTGGGCCATCGTCTCAAGGGGATTATATTCATCAACACCACCCACATTCCAAACTCAAAGGAATCTCTTACTTACCACAATTCACATTACGAGCAGTTTTGGCCATATTCTAGCATCCACACGGAATTCATGCAGACTGTGGAAGAACTTGATGCCGATGAGGAGATTAAAATCGCAACTTTACATACAAAGGAAAGATCAAAGTCTACTACTATTAAAGGGTACAAGAATATTACCCTTTCTTCCATTCCAGAGCAGGACTTCTCCATTGCTGCAACTTCTGAACTCAGGTTCAATGCTATCCTAGAACTAGTACAAGTTTGGATGACACACTTTGGGCAAGTTGGGCATGTTCTTTTGCGATTGAGTATATCTAACAGTGAAAAGTTTGTCAAAACTTCTTAACGAACATTCCAAGGGTGCCATCGCGGAAAATCCATCTAATACCATAAATGTGCTAAACACTGATCCTCATCAACCTGCATTACCGGACGCTTCCGAAACAGAGGGTAGGAAGTCAAACGTCGTACCACCTCTCCCCATGCCAACAGAGGATGAGTTATCTGAGGACCACCATTCTTTGATCTCTGAGTATGATCAAAACGAAATTGATGACGAAACAGGTGTCTCAGGATTGGGAATTATCACCGATGCAACGGCTCGGGCACGCTTATCCACCTATGTCGTTGTTCGGCTTGTAAAAATAGCCGATTCTAACGAGATTGATGACGAGGGCAATCCTGTGAGACCCAGTTGGGAAAAAGTTCAAGTCACCGTAGAGGATGACATATCACAACAGGATTCGCAGAAACATATCCGACATTTGGAGGAAACAACAGAACCCGTCCTGGATAAGAAGGCAAAATGTATTCCTGCTATCCAACGGCAACTGGAGCGCGCCCAAGGAGAACTTTACCAAACTGATTCAGACAAGAGATACCAATATTCATTAGTTCAGTTTGACTCCAAATTTAAACGCCTCGACGTTGAATATAGTGAAAATAACACCAACAGGGGCAATCAGAAGGGGAAAGGAAGATATTCTGACACCTCGAAGAAGAATAGATCAAAACAGATGTACGAAAGGATTTCCATCAGAGCTTACTTTCAAAGAGCACCTGCGCCGGACCAAAATTGCGTCCAAATGCTCAGGGACCAAGAAAAGATGACAAGAAAAGTGGTGCGGTGGCCACAAGCACAACCACAGATGCCCTCGGAAGAAGGAACAAGAAAACAATCTGAGACGCCTTTTGAAGATTACTCGCGTGAAGAGGACATCTCCAATGTTGAGTCCGATGACTACGACACTGATTGGGATTGGGTACTTTCTTCTCCGAAATCCATGCCAAATAAGGCCGCAAATGAAGACAGAAAAGAAGTACCAGCGGAAAAGGATGAGACTTCATTTGAAGTGCAGCCAGATCTAATCCCAAGTTACAAGTATCTCTGCTACATCGCCGAGGCAAAAAGATGGATCAAACGCGTCATTGGAATGCAAATCCCAATCATCTCTGAATTGGATGAAGCTTTGTCAGATGGCGTGATACTCGCGGAGCTAGCTCAAGCCCTCAGCCCCGCTAGAAACTTCACCATACTGCGAGATGATAGGCATCTAAATCGACACGCATCCAACACTACCATATTCCTCCGATATCTAGAGGATGTTATGCTTCCAAAGAAATTCCATTTTGAACTAAGGGATCTGGTCGAAAGAAGGAATATCCCACGAGTAATATATTGCATTCATGCCCTTAGTTGGTTTCTTTATGAAACAGACACAGTCGACTTTCGAATAGAAAATCTCGTGGGTGCGTTGCAATTTGAGCCCCATCAACTCGAAAAGGCTCGTGATGTTATCGATAAACTTGGGGATAATATGCCCAACTTTGAGGCTCTTGCACCCGAAGAATCGAGCGATGAGCAAGAGTCAGATGACGAGGAAGAGGAAGGTAACTTAGTTGCCTCAGACCTCCCAGTATCTTTTGGCCCTAAAATTACTCAAGTCCTAAATTATATACAAGCATATTCCATCTCAAAGGAAAACAAAAATTCAATGGATTGTGAGACAAGAAAAAAGCAGATTCTAGCCGTCTCTTCAGAAAATTCTGACAGTCTTGATATCCACGATGCGGATTATTTTGACATGCATTGTCAACAACTATTTTCTCTGATAAAGGCTTGGGTTCGTCGCTTCTCCAAAGCCTCCGACTTACGTATCTGCCGGTTGACAACAGACATCAACGATGAAAACATTACATATCGGCTTGAAAGCGCCATTTTAGATGGAACCGATGTTAATGAATACCTGAAGGATCGTGTGAAGCGTCGTCACGTGTTTGTCTGCGTTGCAGTTGGCATGATCTGGGAATACATCTTCACAAGGTATCTTTTTGGTGTAGACCAAGCTACGCGCCGCAAACTGAAGGGGTTTGAAAAGTCTCTCGCAGGAAATACAGAGGTGGAGATTGTCCGACAATGGAGAGCTATAACGCTGACATTGTTGACCAAAGAGGAAGACTTTCCATCATGGAGAGATTGGAACACTGAGGCAGTCACGCAGCGAGTTTTTGAAGTTTTTAGCATTCTTCTGCCGTCGCCTAGCCACTTGGAGGACAAACTTCGATCGCAGTTGCATGAAGTTATGGTGAAAATGGTCGATATCTCTATTCAAATGCGGTGCCAGCGTGCAGAGTTTATGGTGTTGCCACCTCTACAGCCGGAGTATGATGAAGAGGGCGAATTGGCACAGGTCATCAAGTTCAATGCGTCACTTATGGTTGATAATTCGGAGGCTCACCTCAATCAGGAAGAGCTTGAGGCTCAAGAGTCGAATGTGAGCCTCGTATATTTCCCTTTAGTCGTCCAGAAGGGTGATGATGAAGGAAAGGGCGACGACGAGGTGGTGGTATATCCGGCTCAAGTACTCGTATCCCAGCACGTCCCTGAGAGTAAAGATGGCACATCCAGTGACATAAGCGATATTGAGGAATGAAATAGGATAGATGTGTTGTATAAAAAGGAAATCTTACAATTGGCACATAATTAAGGGCGCCCCGATCTAACAGTCAATGTCATGTTGTAATTGTCATTGCACGGTGTGTTGTTGTATCAGTTTAACTTGAAGCTAAGACTTGCCCTCTAAGTGAGGTCTTAAACCTACAAACTAACAAGGTTCAAAAAAGCAAAGAAAGAACAAGAAAAGTCATATTACTAAGTAAATAATTTCAGAAGCTCCTCTGCAGCAACGGCCCTTCCACCTCCATTCTTGTTACAAACATCAGCTATCATCCTGCATCTAGCAGTGTACGAGCTGTTGTTGTCCAAAACAACATCCATCAAAGCGGGTGTGAGTTCTGAACACCTCCATTTAGGGCATGCCTTCTTGCTTCCCCATCGTCCGATCCCGAGAAGCTCGGCCCGATTGGCGCAATCGTAACAATCCAACCAGCTTGGGAGGACCAATTGCGGGACACCGGCACTATCAATAATTAGTATATGATCAAGTTATAAATAGGATGGTCATAATAATTACCTCACGGCTTCATAAAATGAATTAGCGCCACCATGATTAATTGAACAGACAACGTTTCCGGTATGAAGAATGGAAATGGGCTCCGACGACAGCCAATCGACAATTCGTACCCGCCCTTCATTGATCTCATCGCCCAAGAGGCTATGGAATGCCGAACCAGGTCCAATATTAAAATCCCCGCTCTGCGATAAATCTCGCTTGAGCTTCCATAAAATTTGTAGGTTCCGAAAGCCGCTATTTCGTGAGGAGGCTTCATTTAGTACAGCCTTTAACGAGCGCGCCATGTCAATAGCCTCGGTCTCTGATGTGAGAAAATGGGTTCCAAAATTGATGTAGATCACTGGCCCAAGCTTAAGCCAGGCAACCAAATCGTCATCAACAACTGCAAGGGGTAGGTGAATCGGTCCGCAGGCAGCAATCTTGTCCATGTACTTTTTAGGGGGGCTTTTGAAGTCGAGGCCAGGAAAGTCAACTTCAGGGCGCGATGCGACAAGAACCTTGTCAATGCCATCGAGGCCGTCGTGAACGAAAGAAACGTTGGTGACAATCTCAAGTTCCGGAACGTTTGTAAGATGCCGAATCTTGGAAATTTTTGCATGGGTGATTTTGTCCGTGATCATGACGAAAATGAAGTAGAAAAGGAGGAAAATGTTGAGAGGGATTTTTGACCATGGAATTGGCATTGGAAGTGCGGAGCTGATGATGGGCCATTTCCAAAGTACAGCACCGCGTGGCTCAAAGTGGTGTATGAAATCTTTGAGGGAAAGGGGAGAGAGAACTGCCAGTATAAAATGTTTGGGCATGCGACTTTTCATGTGTTTACCAGCAGTCAAGCCAGGCACCATGAGAGGGTCAATGAGAACAACATCGGGTTCCAGTGACCGAATCAGACTACAGATCTCTTCGAAGATGGTAGAAAACTCCTCTGCTGTCCAGGACATGAATATTGCTCTTATTACAAAACGAATTGCCATGGGGGAGTGTCGCCAACCTGGCTTAAGCGAGGACACGTGGAATAGACGATTCGTAACGTCTTGGTCGTCATTGAGACATTGCAACATTGGACGACCGGAAAGCTGATGAAACTTGACGATGCTTTTGGTCCCACTTGGTGGAACAAGTGTTTTGCGTATGGTCTTTTCCAGGGGGGCAAAGGACGCAAAGTGCACTTCGACGTTGGGATCCCGCTCAAGTAATGCATGAGTGGTGGCCATGAAGACATTGGCCTGCCCCAACTCTGAGTTGGTGACCATAAGCACCTTTCTTGGAGTCATGATTAGCAGGGGGGATAGAGTTAGGGAGCCAGTTACCAAGTGCAAGGGGAATCCAGTGGTGGTCTGTTGGTTATTGCAACAAGCAACTCGCTCCTCATTTCTGAGACTTTTGTGGAGCAAGTGGCTGGGCTCTACCCGCCCATCCCGCCAGTCTAACCCGTTTTGTTGCCGAAATACGTCGATCCTGCCAAGAAATTCTTCAACGACCCACAGCAAGCTACTTGAGGTCTAGGTTTAATTTCTATGTGATGGTGTCGGTTTTGCTCAAGAGCTTCAATGTGCCCTCAAAGTTGGCTACCATTTGAAATGTAAATAAAAATAAATAACCTTTTTATTCAAATATTTCGTATGCTTATAAACTCAAAGGCCCCAGCTAAATAGTTTTATGTGTATGTGTGCATCTAGCAAAATGCGTGTATACGCGCAGGAAGACTCATTAAACTGTTAATCAATGGTGATTGATACGCACAGGCGACGGAAGCTATATGCTCACGATTCATAGGTGCACGTCGACTCTCTGCTTACTTTGCCTGCACCATGTCATCATTGGGCGCCGTCCCGCAACATGTGTGAAATAGGCAACGAGCTACGAGGTACCACTCCTCTCCTCGAACCATTCTGCAACCCAACCAATCAGAAAAATTGAATTCATCCATCAAAGTCCCTCAAAAATGGGTGTTGAAGCGACAACAATAAAGGGACTAGCGAGCCCGTTGATAGCGACTGGCGCTGCGCCTGGAGCAACCTTGCCGTATCAGAGCTCTGCCAGGCAGAACTAGTCCTGCTCGCCCCCGACTTACAGGCACTCGAGGATTCCACAAAGTCACAAAACGGATGCTCTTTTTGCCATCTTTATTGGGCCGCCATGGTCGCCAGGTTCGGACGACGGACGTGTGACCAGTGGACTCAGCAGTCGCTGGAGGCGAGGGGAAAGGACATTTCTAAACTGAAGTCCAAACACGCGTGGATGCGTGGCATCACGGTGATAGCGAATCTAAAATTCCTCAGTGCTGTCCACACCAGAAATGGGCATCTTCAGGAGGGAACGGAAAAGTTGCGCCTATCAAAGGCCTCTCAAATGCCTATCTCTTCTTCAGCAGATTCTGCGATTGGCATACAGGCACCCGACGGTTGGTTGGAAGGACCTGCTTTGAGGGTTTTTGCGTAAGTCTTTGACAAGTCGTCAGTCTCATTTATTCATCTCTCTGGTTCTTTATTTTCTGAAATGCATCAAGGAGTGACCGAGTGTTCCACAGGCTGCCAGAATTGGAAGGAGCGTTGCATATCAAGGAGCTTTGTTCAACCGTGGAAAGCGACGTGGATTTGAAAGCACGCCAAACACTAATCAATAACTAGGTGGTTGGGCGAATGCTCATCTAGTCATGGGCTATGTTCGTCATAGACTGCACTATTAACAAAGCCCTCTGCCTCATCATTACAGAAGAGAAGCAAGCAAAGTTCATGGCCCTGTCCTACTGTTGGGGACACCAACGCAAGGATCTGTCTGTGCTCAACCACGATACAGAATCAGCTCTGCTTGGTGGCAGCGTCGAAGAAAAGGTCTTTGCGCAGGCACATCGCGATGCCTCTCACGTGGCACGTCTTCTCGGCATTCCATGCCGTACGTCTAGATAGATGCACTATGCATCATCCAAGGCCATCGCGATGACTGGGCCCGCGAGTCCAAAGCCATGGGCCGAGTCTACCACAATGATTTTCCGACTGTGGCGGCCAGTAGCTCTGCCGACTCACGCGACGGCTTTATCAGAGCCCGGTCACCTTCTCAGACGTGCTGCTTCACTCGCGCGTCGCGTCTCGCTTGAGAGCAACCTCAACTTCGGGGTATAGGTGTCAAATTGCCAAACAGTCACGCGCTAACTAGTATAATCATGTCCCACTTCATTTAGCGATGTAATTGGTCAGTTTGAGACGCACTAATGTGTGAGAGGTAGTGATCGGCAGTTTTCACACCTGTTGCCCATTTTCTCACACCGCCTTGCACTTTCAGACTCCAGCTCAGATTGATGCCTCTCGCACTGCAGGCTGCAGTGTCACAGGAATCCACCGACGCGTCTATTTTGGCATGCTAGTAGTCATTATTTAGGACGATTCCTTCGTGGTATCAACGTCCAAATGATGAAGGGCTAAATTTGACAGAGCTTTAGGTGTATTATTGCAGTGAAGTTAATTTTCACACTGCGCTTCCACTGCCTCTACATCGATACTGACGCCTCCCTCAGTGAAAACGAAATTCAAGACTAGAAAATGATGTTAATATTTTAATATAACTCTCAATACGAAAAAACATGAAATGGGTATTTTTTCTCAAAATCTTGCTCAAGAACAGCTACCCTGTATCATAGTGGTTCAGGCCAAGTGCATTTCGTGCCTCTGCCCCACTTGCATAGACATCATCGAACACGAATTACATCTTGCGTTTATGATTCCAAATCTTGTCCCTAACGAAAATTACCAGAACAGTAATATAAGGCAGGAAATTGAGTTTGGGAATGCTAGCTCTCCCCATTTCAATAAGGATTTGTCATGAAATAAATATATCCATAGTTTATTACCCTCATGTCTATTCAGAGCCTCGATGCTGCTGTTTGTAGGTGGAGATTTAACTTTCGTATCGTCGACAAGGTATATTTCTCATTGGCTTTTATCTCGTGCATGTGGATATCGGACTCGGTATTTTACTACAACCCGTCGTCCCGAGCTTTGGCTTTGTTCGGGAGCCTGTTCTGACCCCTCATCGCAACTGCGATTGACGACGTGACTAGATTTCTTCCCAGGTACTTCTAACCACCTAACCTGTTCCGCAATGGCCTCCGACGACCCCTTAGCTTTATCGGAAAAAATACGCAAATGGAAAAATGCAGCGGCACAACGCAATTATCGTAAGTCTAGATTGATATATGTATTTTTTTCCTCCAACGTTGTGAATCCTTAAATACTAATATGTGGCCTGTTATCAGGACGCAGACAAAAACAAACGCGTCGCAGGCTTGAGCAGCGTGCAGCCGAGGCAGCTCTGAGGTTACGAGAGCCACAGTACACAGGTTCCATATTTTATGCCTCCATAAATGATTATTGCGTCGAAGCCACTCCCTCACCCTCAAACTCAAACATTGATCTCGTTAATTTCACAGCGAGAAACGAAGTTAATTTGGGGACCGTAGGGGTTGGCTTGTCCAGCTCTGACATCTATTCTTGCCTTCTCCTTTGTACCTCGACTCAAAATGAAAACTTTGCCCGGATTGTGTCAAGGGAAGGATTTTGTCTTTCAGACATTGTCAAGTATGGACTCATCATCCTGGGATATGCTGTTAATCCAGAGCTCTTGAAACATGCCAGTTTCATGCCAGCACAAGATTGGATACAGTGTGTCAAGTCATCATTGGGGAACATCAACTTTAAGCAAGTCGTGACAGCCGGCATCACATTCATTGCAAAATTGAAACCTCCATCCGAATCCGATGCCAAGCTTCACTCACTCAACATACTTAACCAATTGCGAAACAATCCGCCGTCGAGAATATTGGCCACATTCTCCAAAATTTCCTGCACACTAGCGATGCTCATCAATGCATCGTGCCTTGGTGTTTCTATTGACGAATTGCTGAATGGCGATTCCAAGTCACCATTTCTGAGATGCAAAGACAAGCAACAAGAATCTTGCACTGACGCAAAGCGAAAAAATGAGGTTTTTTCTTGGTTAGAAAATACCATGCCCGATCTTGCCCCTACAATGGCTCAATTAACCATTCCTCATCACCCTCGCTTTGATCTAATACCATGGCCAAACTTTCGGTCCAACTTTCTTGCTGCTATATCACATGAACCACCACTTGTTGATCAAGACGACTTTACCCTCGATCTCATGAACGATGGTGTTTGGTGTTGGGGCCCAACGAACAGCCAGACTCCAAACGGCCATTCACAAGCTGCGACGTGGGATTCAAGAAACTGGGAAGCATCGGAATGGTTCCTGAAGAAATGGGGATATTTGATTGATGGAATCGACGGCCATGTGGCAAAAAATAGTCTTTGGTGGCAGTCTCAAAGATGCGCTCAAGGAAATTGTTGGTTGTCTCGGGCAGATTCACCTTGTCACTGCCAGCAAAATAATTCTCAGCTAGTTTCTATCAATTAGAAGGTGGTCTTGTGGGAGGGGATGCAATATAGGCTTGTCATATTGAATTTTGGTGAATCCAAAACCGTTACCAGGGAATTCATTAGAAAAGAACACCACTGTCCGAGACGACCAAAGCCTTAAAAAGTCAAGCATCCGATGTCGGCACGTTATATTTGCCAGAAGCCCAACTATCAGGGAGTTAAATCTCTGTTCTAAATATGCCTTCCATGAACAAGACTAGAAATCACCAAGAACCCGAGCCGCGTTGTGGATAAAGGTGGATAAATTTCGCAACTTTCTTTCCTGATGGTACGGCACCGATTGGTGGCCCACTTTGCTGGGTAACTCTCCAAACTTTGACAATATGCCGCCTACGTCAGTTGCATTAGTGTTGGCGTTAACTGGCAGGGTTCTAAGATGAAGTTTTTCAAATACTCCACAAAATAAGGCCATTCCAGGAATATCTCTTGCAATTCTATTGCATCTTGAAAAAAAAACGTCATTTTGGCGGCGTGTCATTACCACTAGTAGGATGGAAGCTATTCAAATTCGGGTCAGAAAATCATGACACCAGTGTGTTTCTCGGAGCTGGTCACACGTATAAAAGACCATCACCGACATGAAAGTAGAGCCAACTAGACTCATCAGCCAGACCAGCAATTGCACAATAACACCCCGCTACTCCCTAAACATGCCTTTCGGAACACTGAACCACACTAACCAAGGGCTGCCTATTTTTGCGCCATCCTATCAAAATGAGGATCACTCTTTCTATGGAGTGACAGTGGTCGGCATCAAGTACCGTGTTGCTGCCGCCCAAATTCAACACCTGATCCCCGACGTGCTGGAGCTGGAAGAGGAACCGCTAGTCACGTCTCTGTTCCTTACTTACGATGAAAGCACCGTGGGCCAGTATTCCGAGTTTGTGCAACATGTCGAGGTCACGTACCTGGGCGAGAAATTCGACTACAACATTATTCTCTTGGTTGACAACGAGTCCGCCATTTTCTCTGGCCGAGAGTTGTACGGATACCCCAAGGTCTTTGGAAAAGCCGAGATCCAAGAAACTACGGGCGGCCGCCTTGTTCTCGGCAACGCCCAGCGTCCAGTTGGTCGCCCTGTCGTTGAATTTGAGTTCATTCCTGAGCAGCGAGTCCCCTCGATTCCCAAAACGGGCCAATGGGGACTCAACTTTCGCAGTATTCCCGCCTCTGTTAAAACTGGAGGGGCCAGCATCAAAGAGCTCGTGCCTGTCTTTGCGGATATGGACTTGGGCCCGACGTGGCTGGGGAAAGGGAGCCTCAACTTTCTTAGAAAGTCGGTTCTTGACCCCTGGGGCAACGTTGAGATTCTGAGATACGAGGGTGCTTACATGGCAAAGAATGTGACGTTCAAGCTTCTACTTCGGGAAAGTAATTTTACTTTGTAATTAGCATTGTTTAAAAGGCAAGTCTGTCAGCAAAGACTACCGATAGGCTTTTACACAACCAATTTCCAAGGCAAGAGAAATATTGGACTGGAGAAACTTGAGATGGTCAGCGGATGGAGACAACATTACGCCTAGTTTATTTCCACCATAATTTCTCCGCCTCTTACACTGTTTTTCTTTCTTTTTTCTTTTACATACGCAAAAAATATGAAATGTTTGTAAGACAAATTTGAATTTTGTCATTTCCATGCTGTCTATGTTGCTGCACCTGGTCCAGTGAGACCGCAAAGTTGCTTTCAACAATAAATCTGGGCTTTATGACTGCATCTTCACTAATACTTAATCAAGTCTACCCTTTTCAAAACTGGTCGTAGTGTATAGCTCGAAACCATGTGAGTACACAGTTTGTGGGTTGGTTTAGGTTGCTGAAAAGGGACAACGGCGAGTCTACCGTCAATGTTATGGGTGCTTTGAACAATTGCAGAGGAAAAAGACTGGCATCGATGAGTAAAAATAACAATGCAGCTATGTATGGTCGGTGCCCACAAAAAGAACATACAACAACGAGGATTCCCCGGTCGTCACCGACCCGAATACTAATCGGCGACCTCGAATTCAGACTTGATCCTTGTCCAGCGGCTGGAGCATGGCTGGCTCTCCACGCTGGCTCGCCAGACGAGCACAAGCGGCTAGACTTTGGGAACTATTCAAAGTGTTGAGCCACAAACAAAAGTACCTACTCGATCCCTTTTAAAAGCAAGGCTCTGTTGGTTGAGCCTAGCTGTAGAGAGAGTGCACGTCTGCCAATGAAGAAAAGAAAGAAAGAAAGAAAAAACTAGAATCATGCCAATAACGGTGATGGGAATTGTTCTATATGCCCACGCTAATACGCGACCTTTAAATTCAAGATGGGCCTGGCAATCAGTGTTTTAATAGCCAAGCCAAGAGTTATAGCTTAAATGTTGAATTTCCTTGAGGAGCAAGGATCATACTCGCAGGTATGGTATGAAAATCAGGTTTATATAGCATACTCTGGACAGTGATTTTAATTAATGCCAAACCTGTGAGCATCAAGAAAATTAAATTCATATTGTTATAAACTGTAATGACAGAGGCTGGATTTAGTTTAGTAATTGATCGTGTAGCGACAGAAATTTTGAATTATCCATGCTCAAACAGGATCCTCAATTTCAGTGCCAACCCTTTCACTTCCATCAACTGCATTGATATTAACAACGTTAATAACGTCACTTAAACCTTGGTTCCTTTGTCCCATATATCAAATAAAGCTCAATTCAATATTGTGGGTTACATTAGCCGAGCACTGGCATATGACAACTTAACAGAACTGATACCATATATTTTCCCTCTAACCTTCTTTCTCTCCAGCCCTAACCTTCACCTAGGCCACTCTCCTCGCCATCTCCATGTGCGTGACCCCCACGATTCCTTTGCTATCGCTGTAGCCGAGGACGGAGTCTCGCTTGCATTTCGTTAGAGCCTGATACAAATTAATAGCATGACCCCTGTTCGAACGAATCGACTCCACAAAGACACGTCCCAGTCTGTGCGGCACCGGCGGCTTTGAAGCAGCAACGTTGCGTTAAAAAACAACGATGACAATCACTATAGTTGCAGCACCTTGGGTAGATCCCACCCTTTTCTGGTCGAATCTTGCGACAGCTTGCCATATCTTCCTTCGATATATCAACGGTTGTATTAGCATACACACCAAGGCCAAAAAGGACCAAGGCCACACAGTATGTTGCTCTCATAGTGCCTATTATGGTTCCAATCAGAAGTTATCCTACCCATGTGAGCATCGAGAACATCATACCTGTAAAGGTGGTATTGAGCTTGCGAGTTCTTATGTATTTGCACGATAAAATGCAACAGAGTGAGGAGAGGAGTTGATGACTGATATTTTACATGGCTGATGGCAGGTATAAGTACTCTGTCCGGAAGCCAATGTCTCGCCTATGTCAACAATAGCCCGCGAATAGGAGTTGCCAATAATGATCCGTGAAAGTAAGTGATGGGCTGCTGATCAATAGGCTAAAAAAAAGTGCCCAGACCAGCTGCCGTCCTCAAACAGTATGACTTTGAGACAACAACTGCGACCGAATATCACAATGTTTTTAGAAATATGATCTGCAATTAATTAATCAAAACAGATCTATGCTCGTGAATATGATGGGTGGTTGCGGCGCACGGCGACGGCTAGTGTCCTTAGCCTCGGCTAAATCAGGCTAACTCGACGACTCATGTCTCAGAGCAAAAAGTCTTAGCTTTGCACCTGATCATATAAACAGCCCGCATATATCGGCCCTATTCGCCACCCGCTTGTTTTTGTTTGTGACAGCTCCTGGCTGGGCTGTGCGCAGCGAGCGTTGAGGGGTCATACCATGGAGAATTGCAGGGACAAACAATACAACGGTGTTCACGCAGGCGTGGAGACACCGGGACGCCAATGGGCCGATTGGCCTCAAGTTGGTTGACGAGGCTTGACAGTTGTGCCCTTTCTCACCTGGAAGGAATTGGTAGGTCTGATTTCTTGAGCTAGGACTGACATGTTGGGTAAAGTGAACCGAGTGCGGCGGGTAAACTGTTACAAATAAGCTACGGAAATTTCACTTGGCGGGAGATTTTTGCAGAGGAAAGTATAAGAGGTATATACGCCCTCATTCTGCCTTGGTCTCGCCACTACCTAAGTATTCATATCTGATGGAACATATTAGAGAGAATATGATGATTACTTCTACTTGCAGCGCTATGGTTGTTCAAACCCATTTGCCTAAAAATATTGCAAGGGGATGGGAAAGAAGGGATATGTGGGTTACACGCGAAAAATAACATAAAACATTGCGCAATCTAGCCGTACGTTCGCCTCCTGGTTTTCTACCCGAGTTGTCACAATAAGTCACGAAAAACTGAGCCTTCCAAATGCGAGGATAGCTGTAATTTGGTTCATTAATGGCAAGCAGTGCAGTAATCAACTCGTCTCAACCTCTCAGTGCAACAGTTGAACGGAATACGGTAGTGGAGCCCCCTCATCTGTAAAGCTTTGTGTCATGACATCTTGTGCTCCCGATTCACAACATGTGCATGAAAAGAACCTGGCCTGAACCACTACGGAATGCAATAGTTGACCCGTTGATTTCCGTATACATCTCTCGATACTCTGGGGGCAGCCAAAGAATTTTCTTGCTCCCTTGGATGATCCATATTCGGTCAGTGCTTAAGCCATAACCACAGTAGATAGGCGCTCTAGAAAAGCATTTGCCTGAATTGTCAACAGGGAGCCTATCCAAGTCCAAGATTCCTAAGTTAGTGTAAAGCCTAGATTCCCCGTCTGTGTCAAATCCACGAAGTTGATAGCCGTATGGCATATTGACTTCGAGGATGGGAAGTGCCTGTTCCAAATTCCATATCTGAGATAAACTTCCACCTCCATATTTGGCTAGTAGGTTGCCAGTTGGTGATATGATGCATGTGTTGAGCTCGGCATAATGTCGATCCAGACTGTGAATGAGATGACCTGTAGTAATGTCCCACACGCAAAAACACACTCGATACTCGTTTTCGATTCCACGAACCAGGATTTTGCACGTAAGTGCAACACCTACATCGTTCGTTTTATATCGACTTGGTTGCTGTTCATGCTCGAATTTTTGGATATACTGGTGCGTAGAAGCGTCCCAAACCTCTGTGGCGCTTATTGACACCATAGCTAAATGGTAGCTATCGATTGAAAAATAAACTCGATCGAAAGGAATATTGGGCTTGAGTATGGTGTGGCCTTTGGTGGCCAATTCCCATATTTGGACGTTGTCGGGCATGCTTATGGCGAGAAGCTGTTCATCTCTGGAGAAGGCGAAATTTTTGTGGTTCTCCCAAGACTGAATGTGATTGTGGTTGGCGACATTCCAGAGCTGGAACGACATACCGGCCTTGAGAACAAAGTAGGTGCTGTGTGGAGAGAAATAAATTGAGTAATGTTCCCCTTTGGTTGTGTGGATGTAGTTGTAAACGCAACTGCCGGTGGATGTGTCCCAGATGCTGAAATCAATTAATGTGGTTGAGACGAGCCATTGACCGTTGGGTGAAATTTTCATATCCCAAACACTTGCCCCAAGATGTTCTTCTGTTGTTGCTGGGGTTGATGCCATGTCCAGAATCCTAATGGTGCTTTTGTAATTGCCCGCAGCCATTACTTTCCCGTCGGCTGTTGCTGCGAGTGACACAATGAACCCGAAGTCGCTGTATGTCTGGATGCATGCGTCGTGGGCATTCCACACGTCGATTGAGCCCCGAACCGAGGCAGCTGCGAAGCCCTGGCCGCGTCCTAATGAGACGATGTGTTGGACTCCATCCTGGATTTCAATGGTTTGCACGCAAGAACCTTGGGCTGTGTCGAAGATGTTGACCATTGGGTTTTCCCGGGATCCAACAGCCACTGACCCATCGCCCAGAAACGCCACCTGCGGGTCATATCCGCTAAATTCCAGTGTCCGAATGTGCCTGCCCGTGGCCACCTCCCACAGAGTTATGCTTGTGCTGTTACCCCACGAGGCCAGCTGCCTGCCATCGCCCGAGTATATTGTGCAACGTACGTCGTCGTCGCTTTCCATTGTTTGCACGCAGCTGCCTGTGCCCAAATCCCATATCTGGATTGTGTTGGTACCTGCGCATAGTGACACAAACACATCGTTTGGTGACAAGGCCCAACCGCCCCTAATATGCTGCATGCGCAGTGTTTTAGTGCATCGCCCCGAATCGACATCCCAGAGGTAAACTTCGGTGTACGAGGCCGTCACCATCGTCTGACCGTTGCTCAAGATAGAGGCCCATGTAATAATGTCTCCTCTACGATCATCAATTGATCGAATGCACCCGCCGGAACCAACATCCCATACTTGGACATGCCGGCCGCCGTATGAAAGAACTCGCTTGCCGTCAGGTGTCATGGCCAATGATGAAAAAGGGCCATGACACTCGAGTGTCTGCACGCAATTGTCCCACTCTTGTCGCACTGCTGGTTTTAACGGAATCCATTCTGGCTCCTCTCTCTGCCACGTTTTGCGAATCAAACTTTCAGTTGGACTGAACACGAGCGCCGATGCATAAACCTGCAGGGGCGCTTTCTCAATCCCTTGTCTATAAGCAAGCACAAATCGGTGTGCATCTTCGACGAGCTTCTCTAATCCTTGCAAAGGGTTATTCTCCTGCAAGCTCTTGTTAGTGACTACTGTGGTCCTGGTTGATCTTTTCAATTTTCATAAACCTACCACCATCTTCCTGAGGTTTCTTATTGCCAGCACCGCTTCTGACATTCTGTTCATAAGGCTAAGTGCTTCGAGCCAGAATAGTAGCTGTTGCCTCATGAACGTATCGATACTTTTATTAACAAACTCATTTCTCTCATCTGCTAGTCCAAGGTGGTCGACCCAAAATAAACAAGAGTATTTCAACGTAGTCAATGGGTCTGGATTCGGATACGAAATCTCCTCGATGAGGATCCCGGGAGCCTTGAGGTCATAAATGTCCCGCTTCAATCCAATCAACGATGTCAACGATCTCTGGAACATTATATAATGTTGGCTGGGAACCCCAAATGGAAATATTTGTTTCGAATCCATCAGAAATTCCTTGACTGATTGATGCACAAAGTATACTGTGCTTCCCTCAACCGTAATAAATGACCCACAGTCTTTGACTGCATCAATCAAATCTTTCTCATCAAAACCTTTCAGTTCTGGTACGAATGTTCGAATTTCGGCTGTTGTAAGCGGCCGTTGCGCAATACAGACAGTGGCAAGGAGGTCTCGCAGCATATGCGCATCGCCCGAGGCGAAGATCTGTTCTAGCATGCGCTTGTACAATCCATCCAACCCCGTTGGCACAGATTCTAACGTGGCAATCGTCAGCCTGGGCTTGGCCCGTTCCAGTTCTTGACAGACCAAAGCCACCCAGAGAAAAGTGTCACCGGCTTTGCGAAATAACTCATCAAGGACGTGCTTCCGTGTTTTATCGTCGTATCTCTTCATGCGCGAAAGCCTCTCTACCTTGTGATTGATGTAGGTAGAAACTGCTTGGGATATGGAGTCTTTGTTTAGCTCAAGTGAGAGGCTGTCCTTGTCGGCATCATACAAATTCTCTTCAATGTCCTGCCAGTTTCGGCTTGAAACTATCCATTTAGCCTGACAGGACCCTGAAATACTTTTGATAACTTCAAGGAGGCGCTGCCTGTCACCGTCTGGGCACTCATCTAGAGCATCAACAATCAACATTGCATTCCTCATGGGTGCTTGCTGAAGTATTGCCGTGAGCATTTCTTCCAATGGCTGTAATGCACACATATCCTCGAAAATGCCTTTTCCCTGCGTGTCGTATTTCGATCGGATTAGGGAGATGAATCTCGGCTGCCTATTGCAGAGCATCCATAAGAGACCTCGTAGTACCGATGCTGCCGTCCTGAGATGAGTTTGGGTGGCTTGACAAAAGTAAAACGCCACAGTCCTTGATCTTTCCTCTGCAAACTCATCAATAATTCCACACAAGAGCATTGTTTTCCCCTTGCCTGGATCACCTTTGATCCACAGCAGTCGCCGATTTGCATCACTGCGAAATATTTTGAAATCCGAGTTTTCCAAGATCCAGGTATATGAATCCTTGAGTAATCCACCTTTTGTTTTCTCTATTTCCTTCTTGTGGTCACCAGGATCGATGACGTGCAAGTCCTGGAGGAATTGTTGTTCCTTTTCGTCATGATGAATTTGTTTCATGGTGGATTCGACTTGTTGGATGTCCCCGCGCAAATCCTTGACGGTAAGATTTATACTTGTAAGTCGTGATTTCAAAATTTGAGAGTCATGTCGATCCACATCATTCTTGATTGAAATTTCGGCCTCTTTAATCGAACAAATCTTTTCCTGCCAGTCGTCATACTTGACCAAATCTCTAAAAACAACTGAAATTGCATGGGTATCATAGAGACAGACACTCTGCATTTGAAAGATCAAAAGCTTTTTGTAGAGGTCGATAATCATGGTTCTCAATTGGGCCTGCAAACCGACCATGGACTCATTGCCCTGATCAGTGTCAAGCAGCAATCCTGCAAGCTCCCAGTACCACTCAGCTCGCTCAAGGACGTATTTTAATCCATCTCGGTTGGTACCAGGTTCTGACAACACACTGGAGAGTACCTGCTTACCATTAACGGTACAATACGCAAACAAGGTCGAAATTCATTACCTCTATACATGTTGTCGCCCCTGCCCATGCGACAGCAGCAACTGGCTCGGCTATGACAGCCGTAGATATGAATCCCTTGATATTTTCCACCGGTCGCAGCATTTCCTTGGCCTTTCCCTTGCGTTCGGCTCCCTTCTTTGTGCTTTCTTGTCCTTGATCAATCAACTTCTTCATATGAGCCTTTCTACCCAAAGCATCTCGCGGTATAATATTAACTGGCCCCTCCTGGATAGAAATGTCTGCATTGAGATGCGCAGAGAGAATGGTCTCGTACGCCTCAACTAACTTCGGCTCGTCCTCTTTCGCTTTTTCGTACGACTCGTTCCATAGTTTTTGGCGAATCTGTTCGATTTCGGTTTTTGCTGGAGGCGTTTCTAGAGCAGGGGCTGGTTCGGGACGAGACTCTGGTAGTTGTGAGTATGGCGGCGACGGGACGGCCTGATTCTTGGGATGTGGCAATGGTGATGGCGATCTGCTGAGCTTGTTTCGCAGCTTTGCTTTGATGCTGAGGAAGTTGGGCATCTGTAAAAGCAGGTTCTGGAGAAACGGGTTTTGGTGGAATTCTAATTGCCTGAAAAAGAATTTTGTTTTTAGGTCGTGGTCTACCGAAACCTGAGGCTTTTTCAATTTGTGATGATGTCGTTAGCGGTGATTTGTGTTGGGTTGAGCTTTTATCAAAATACGGCTGAAGTGAGGGGTTATTGAGTATGGCCAGTGGGAGATGCATGCATAACTATGAGCCAATGCCATGCTGTCTTCATTAGTCAGCTACATCAGTAGCCTTGCAATTAGAATGTGCTATTTGACGATATATTTGATTATGTGGGGAAGATTATGCAGAAGCGACGACGGATAAATTTTCAGTTCATTGCCTTCACATTTAAGATTTATGTTCAGTTTGCTTTTCTCTCCCAAACTCTAGAAAAATATTGGTTCTATGACAGGTAAAGTACAAAAAAGCCTTTTTACAATTTGATCATCTACTTGGATAATGTAGCCATACCCTCGCTTGGCGTTCCTCACTCAGCCAACCAGGGCCCAGTGAACCAGCCACCGCAGAATGACCCACCGTGCTCCCTAACGAACGATCCTAATAAAACCCTGGTCTTCAAACTATCCCTTTAATCTGAATAATAGGCTAAGAGTATAATTAGTTGGTCTACAGTTAGAAAGAATAAGTATTTCATTTTTATTTTTATTTTAGGCAGATTAGAAGGCAATCGCACCTCGCATGGCTAGTCTACGAAGCCCCGTACTTAGTTATTGTATCAAAACCGCTGACGTATGTGACCACAATAATATAAAAGAGAAAACAAGAACAACTTCCAGATATGATTTAAACTGTTGAAACGGATGATGTCTATTGTCGTCGCTCCCAAGTAGTTTTCAACAATGCCCGCAACCCTTGTTCATCTCCATATTTTGTGTCTTGACAACGATCAAGGATAAATTTCCAAGATTCGGCATCCTCTTCAAACGCGAGGGTCTCACATAGCTCTTCCCAATACCTTTCTTGAATACAGCAAAAGAAACTCCGTTGGAAATGGTACTTTGTTTCCATTCCATCGGGATTGTCATATCCCAGGCCTAGGGATATGTATCGCGCGCAAGGAAGCAGTGGCTTGCGTTGCACAGTCTGATAAAATACACCACTTCTCTCATCTGGTTGGTCTGTATTGGAAAACTCAAACTGCTGTAAATTTGTAAGTCCGACACGGATCCTGTCAAAGACTGACTGCCAAGTCCCTGGGAAAAAATACTGGTCCACGTCGGTATTGAGGCGCTTCTCCATCTTTTCCCAGTCATGAGTTGGAACCTTGTTCTTTGTCGTGTATCCAACTTTGGGATCAATATATGAAGCAACAAAACACCAATCTAGACGTAGAGTCTCGAGCGAGCCGAGAGAAATAATCCAGTCCAAGTCGTCGTGATGAGCAATGGTGTATCCTCCCAGATTCAGTGTTTTCAGTCGGGGACAGATCAGGCCCTTTCCATCAAATAAATGCAGCACAGAGCTCCAGTGCTCACGAAAATGCAGCGTCAATGTTGTCAATTGATTTGCCAGGGGAGAGATCCACTGGTTGCGTATATGAGGCGCAGTTGTTGTGTGCTTGAACCAAAACATGGAGCCGTAGTCCATCCAAGAGTCTTCGGTAACTCGAATGTTCAAAGAATGAAGATTTTGCGTCACTGACTTGAAAACCTGCGATGATGTGAAATCTGGGCGCGGAGCATTCTCTAGGTTTTCAATTGAGAGAGAACGGACGGGATTTGAGCCAGGTTGGATAGATCGCTCATGGATGGCTTCAAAAACCGATACCATGAGCCGCTTGCGGGTAGCGAGGTGCTTCTTGTTAAAAAAGCCGTCTTCGCCACCGACGATCCCTTCGCTTTCATCGCAGCAAGGTGTAAATCGTAGATAGACGTCCTGGATATTGGGCAATTGTTTGATGCGGAATATTGCCTTGGAAATGTCGAGATACTTGCGGTCAATCCACTTCAGCCAATTCCAATCATAACGAGCGGTGGGATCGTAGACCCTATCAGGCAAGGTGTAAATGGATACGCAGCGCACGGCTGCAGCAATCGTTTTATTATCCATCATTCGGTTCCAGCGTTTGAGCCAGGCGGGAGTTGGGATTAGGCACACCCTCTGGAAGGCGTGCATTGTAGCCAGCGTGTTCCATTTGCGACACACAAGCCTGGTCGCCAGGAGGTCAGAAGACAGGCAGGGTGTTGTTGTGGCAAAGAGGTCAAAGGCTTCATTATGGAAGTGCTGAATCCGCCGAACCTGCTCCCCGTCCTCAAGTTGGTCAAATCCATCAAGCTGTCGGGGGTCGGGAGATCTGTTTCCGGTGAGGAAACTAAGAATATAGTCCAGCAGTTCTTCAGGGAGATTGGACAGCATGATGATGATGGTCAATTGAAGTTGAGAGTACGCCGGAGGTGCCAATTAGATCCACCAGCACCATAAAACTGGAAAAAAATATCCCTCAGCGTCACGTGAAAGGTCGTGATATCTGGGCAAAGGTGTAAACGGCTCAGTGGTGTTGGGAATTAAGTTTTGACTAGGAAATGCCCTAATTTTCTGCGCGTTATTCATGCCACCTAGCGAGAAAGAAGCTAGCCTCTTGCAAACGTAGACGAGAAGTAACCAGTGGACTATGTGACTTAAGTAAATGCCACGATGATGGGCAAGAAGAATCAACTGGATAAATTATTGTCGTACTCTAGCAAATTTGCACTGGGAAATGGGGTCTTCTGTAGTAAATACGTCCTAAATCTCGGCCATTTCGAAATCCACGAATCAACACTTCTTATGGCCGCCTGATAAGCTCAATTACCAACAGGCGGGCGTATTCAGAGCATCTTTTCGGAGGTAATATATATAATCATGGTAGATCTAGGTATCAGCGTGGGTGTGTTGCTCTGATATTCTGGAGGCTTGGGCCCTGACCTTGGCAACTGCAAAGCAAGATCCCTGCCAACTCCCAATACCACTGGACTCTCTCAAAAATGTGTTTGATGCCTTCGCAGTTAGTCTGTGATTGCGACCAGATATTGCCATGGCTTTTAAATGTTAGCAAGAAACTAGAAATATTAAGTAAAACCTTGAACGTGCCTCTATGCATGTAGTAATGCTTGTTTATGTAAGTGCTACTGATGGCTCAGCACTAATAGCTGTTGATATAAAACTCTTGATATTGATAATAGGCTGTAGCTATTTCTTAATTCGATCCTATTTCTTTTCCTCGTTTTTAGTACATTCCATTCTGAGCTGAACAAGCCTTTCCCTTTTTTTTCATCCTTTCCGCTGTATCTTTACTGATGATGTTTTGAGGCTTCGTACTAATTTCTGGTGACAAAATTCCCCCCCCCCCCCCCCGACTGAGCTGAGCAGACAATATCGTCTCATACTCTTTAACTAGGTCGGGACCTTCTTCGGGAGCTTTTTCATAGGCTTTGTTCCTTTGGCCAAGACTGGGACTTCCTTGACTGGGTCTGCGACAAGCACGATTCTTGATGGAAGTGACTCGCTCTGGGTGAGCTTTGACTCGAACGAGGGCTCGGGCCCCATTTGTGGCGGCCGTCTGAGGATTTTTGGCGTAGCCGTTCTGAAAGCTTTACTGTCATGTTGACAGATGAGCTGTGCCGATGATGATTGTTATGAATATCTACGGAAAAGAAGAACTCTAGGAGTCATGTGTCTCGGAGGGGGATTACAAAGTGTAGAGTAGACGCTGCGCCAATCTCTATTGGATTGGACATTGCCAAACCCGTATCGGGGAGCGAGGATATCGTAAGCCTAGCGTGTGTCGTAGGCAACAGGCGGCAAACGAAATGATTTCATTGGCTTGCTTCATTGGGTGTGGGGAATATGCTGTTGTTGGGAGCTTTGTTATGGGGCTTGTGCATACAGTTTAAGTAGTGGTCAGCCAACCATTTGTTCATCCATAGCCCAAGACCAATCATTGAGCGACACATGATGATAACCCTTTTAGATGACATGGACCGAAGTCAGACCATGTCACTGATCGCCGAAGCGTAAGGGCACCTAGATGAGCAAACATTCAATGGGAGAAGATAAAATATTTTTCCATATTTAGGAAACTAAAAATTGGAAACAAGGAAAACAAAATGGGAGAAGGTTCAAGCAGAGAAGGGACCTTGATCTGAAGCACATCTTGTCTAGATTATTGAGCCATTGCCCGACGCGGGCCACAGAATTGCCAGAAGTTAATGAAAAGGACCGATGAAATAAGTACAGATAAATGTATAAAGGCCCTGGCCTGTTTTCTCTGCATTTTATTATTTCTCTTTGATCGTTGAACAACGAGTCACTTGGCAGAATGGTCCGTCAGCATCGTGTGCGGCGGCAAACAACAATTGGCTTTCATATGAACCATGCCTGCGCACTTCTCAGGCTACCAAGACGGCGGTCACATTAACATAGCCGCCGAAAACTCTTCTCGAATGTACATTTCAAGATGCAATGCAGGTATGTCATTCATACATGGGATAAATAGGCCCTTGTATCTTTGACAACTTGGATTTTATTATTTGAATGATGCGTGTAGATATTCTAGTTCTTGAATATCAATGTTAACTCTATGCTTATTTATTTTTAGTGTCAAGGTTAATATAAAATTAAAGGGGGTCAATGAATCCAATCCAGTTAGTCTGGCTGATGACCCATGTAATGACTTATTTACCCAGCTTACTTGGGCCTCGTGATTAGCTGAGCGGGTAAGCAACATCGGCATTATCTTTCTGTCACCTGTCAATGAAAAAAATATGGTTTTCATTGTCTTTAAAATATTTAAATTTGGCGAGAGATTCGAATTCCGACTAGAATTGAGATCTATCTTAGTGTCAATATGCAAATAGCTACCATGCTTAAAAAAGAAGTAAACTAACGAGGGTATGAATACACGTACATCGGTGGCTAAACCCCGATGCACCCTTAGCACGTTTTATTTTTGGTTCGGGCTTCTCATCTATGATGGGTGGCGGCCGCCAGCATCAAACTATGAGTCTCACATCAGATCAGTCTCACTTGTCTCCACCTCAAAATTTCCAACCATGGTTCTCCGTCAACTGTACTAAATACATATATTTCATTGATTGCTCCATCATAATGTCTTCAGTACAATCATTAACCCCTTTTTTATTTACAAAGCTCTGCAGAGAAGTGAACAATACACTACCCGAGTATTACCAAGAAATTACAGTGACATGAAACTCACCTTCGGCATCCTTGTTGGCCTCGCCGCTATTACCGCAGCCACTTCAAGCACTACGGAAGTGGTGCATGATGACCAATATGAAGACTTTCCCTCAACTCCCGACGCCCGCGTTCTGTTAGGCCATACCGGAAACATCTTCATTGCCGATTATTTCTCAGACACCTACGAGTTTTCCATCTCTCTCAATGAGACCGTTCAGGGTGACCCTTCCTGGATGGCATTTGCTCCACCAAACCGCCTTTATGCTGTCGATGAATTCTCCAACGCCCTCCGCTACTTCAAAGTAGACCTGGTAAAAAACAAGCTGCAGCTCATCGATACCCAGAACGGCAGTCTTGGCGTTGTCCACCTAGAGTTTAACCATGATCAAACCCGCCTTGTTGGCTCGGCCTTTGGTAATGGCACCGTCGACATCTGGAATATTGAAGATGGCGGTCTCGAGCTTATAAAGACTATTCCTTCAAAGGGCGAACTCGGCCCCAACAAAGAACGCCAGGCTTCTGCCCACCCTCATCAAGCTAATAGGGACCCTTCCGGGCGTTTCTTTGCTGTCAACGATCTTGGAACCGATTCGATTCTCTTGATTGACTCCAAAAATGATAAATTTAATCTCGCAAGATCCGTCTCCGTCGAGCCTGCTGGATGTGGTCCACGCCATGGCGTCTGGTTCCCTAGGGGCACCAGTGAGGCCACTCACTACATTGTTGTCTGCGAAATCACCAACCAAGTGCTCGTCTTCTCTGTCGAGTACACCAAACACGATATTGAATTCACTCAGATCCAAACCTCGTCGACATTTGGCAAGGCTTTTCCTCCAGTCAACGCCAGCTCCGCGGCTGCCGCCGAGATCGTCCTCTCACAAAACAACAAAGACATCTACATCTCTAACCGTCTTACCGGTAACGAAACCGACTCCATTGCCCACTTCAGCGCGGAACACACGAATTGGGGCGGCATCTCAGTCAAGTTTTCTGATACCGCTTCTTCAGGCGGCATCAACCCTCGCATGATCAGCCTTGGCGAGGGAGACAATGTTGTATTTTCGGCAAACTTGGATGGAGACCTGGGACTTGCAGCCCTTGAAGTTTTGAAAGATGGCTCTTTGAATGAAGCCCCGATTGCCAGTCTCCCCGGGTCCATATTCGGTGAGCCCGGCGCTGGGCCCCAGTTTGCTCAACAAATTGCTTAATTCTTGCCAAGACTGCTGTTTTAATGCTTTTATATCTTATACATACATATTATTTCATATTTGTTTTGTAGCTCAATATTAATTCTAGGCATGTTTGGAGAATCTTTAAAGTTGAATAAAATTTTAATGCTCGCATGGGATGTGTACTTAGTAGTATTCCCCCGGCTTATAAATCAGCTACCTGGTAATGTATTTTTGTTTCGAGGTTATTCAGGTCTTGGATATCCTCTCGTCCACGGTTGTCTCTGTATTTGATATCTCTTTTTCAAGAAATAATTAGAATAAAGTCAACTCTCATATGGGATGCAATATATTTTATGGCGGTGCCTTACATGAGTGAAAGAATAAAATGTTGAGGAATGTTCGTTTGTGCTTCTGGTTACATAGAATGATGGAATGGGAGCAAAGAGTTCTATGTACCCTCATTATTCGCAAAAGCTCGCCTTCACAAACTCTCTTTCAGCTAGATATACAAACTGATTCCTTTACACTAGACATACTTCTAGGGACAGCCTCTTAGATGCATTGCTACCGCGAGGGCCAGGCCTCGGTAAGTTGGCTAGTGGCGAAGGAGCAGTTGACGACGATTTTTCTGATTTCATGCGTTCGTCACGCAGGCGAGATGCAAATAATCAGTTAGCTAAGAACGTACCGGGGAGAGTCATATGTAAGGGAATAAGCATTCTTGGTTTATATCGTCGGCGTAATTAATATTCGTGCATTTCATCACAAGCATGTCACGAGCAGGTAATAATTTCAGAGTTCTGAAACCCGATGAATCAGGTTATAAATACGGAGGTAACTTTATTTTACTTTAATAATTAATGTATATGCTAGCAATAACATATTTCAGCCAGACCAAATATAAACCACAGGTCGCGTTACCCTCCAAAGAGCCATTAGGCAGGCATCTCCCGGTATCTTTCTGCCTCTAAACAGCGTAGCCGGAGGATGAGGAGCCAGTGTTACCGTAACCAGTGTTGCCAGAGCTGGAAGATCCAGAGCTGGTCTTGCCAGAACCAGATCCGGTGCTACCATAACCGGTGGAACCAGAAGAACCAGAGCCAGTCTTTCCAGACTCAGAACCGGAGTGGCCAGAGCTCTTACCAGAGCTAGAACTACCACTTCCGTAGCTAGTAGATCCAGAACCAGAAGTCTTGCCAGATTCAGAGCCAGTGTATCCAGAAGACTTGCCGGAGCTGGAACCAGTGCTGCCGTAGTTGGAAGAACCGGAGCCGGTCTTGCCAGACTCGGGTCCAGAGTGTCCAGAGCTGGAACCGCCGCTTCCGTAGCTAGTAGATCCAGATCCAGAACCAGTCTTGCCAGACTCAGAACCAGAGTGTCCAGAGCTCTTGCCAGAGCTAGAACCACCGCTTCCGTAGCCAGTAGAACCAGAACCAGATCCAGTTTTGCCAGACTCAGAACCAGAGTGGGCTGAAGTCTTGCCTGAGTTAGAACCACTGTTACCATAGCCAGTAGAACCAGAACCGGAGCTTGTCTTGCCGGACTCGTAGCCAGAGTGGCCTGAAGTCTTACCAGAGCTAGATCCAGCGTTTCCATAGCCAGTAGAACCGGAAGGCTTCTCGGAGCCGGAGCCGGTCTTGCCGGACTCGTAGCCAGAGTGGCCTGAAGCCTTACCAGACCCAGAGCCAGTGTTACCATAGTTGCTGGTCTTGCCAGACTCGGAGCCGGAGTGGCCGGAGGTCTTACCAGAGCTGGAGCCATTGCTTCCGTAGCTGGTAGAGCCAGAGGTCTTGCTAGACCCAGAGCCCGAGTGTCCTGAAGACTTCCCGGAACCAGAGCCGGTGCTACCGTAGCCGGTGGAGCCTGACGTCTTTCCCGACTCAGAACCAGAGTGACCAGAGGTCTTGCCAAAGCTAGAACCAGTGCTGCCATAGCTGCTAGTCTTGCCAGACTCGGAGCCAGAGTGGCCCGAAGACTTGCTAGTGCTACCGTAGCTGGTAGAGCCAGAAGTCTTGCCAGACTCGGAACCAGAGTGGCCAGAGCTCTTGCCAGAGCTGGAACCACCGCTTCCATAGCTGGTAGATCCAGAGCCAGAAGTCTTGCCAGAGCTAGAGCCAGTGCTTTCATATCCAGACTTGGGAACACAAGCAGTCTTGGCAGAGTTCAGGACGTATCCCTTGGAAGCGTCACAGGTGATGGTGGGGGTAGATGGGGAGCCGTAGCCAGTGCTACCGGATCCATAGTTGCTGGTGCGGGCATCAAGGCCGCGGTTGCCAACTCTGCCGCTAGGGGCAGCCGTGACGGAGCCCACAGCCATAAGGGCGGCGACGGAGAGCTGTCGGAAGAGCATGTTGATTGATATCGAAGATGATTAGAGAAAATGGGGAACGATAGGACAGGTCTATTTATAACCCAAGGATGATGAAATGCTGTGGAAGCTTGTGTGTGTGATGAGAGGAATGGATTGGAATGATTTGGAAGAACGAGTGCGAACAATGGAGCTTTATAATGGAAACTTTCAATGAGAAAAAGAAAACGGTAGTTACGGAGCTTGGGCTGATGCCGACATGGTGATGGATCAGCCCCAGGTTTCGACCAGCCAGCCCATGGGGAGCTAACCAGAAGAGGGGGAATTGTGCCATGACGATCTATTCGCAGGCTTCTCCAACTGCAGGCAAGGTCCCTTCTCCACCCCGCCACCATGCAAAATTGGCGTCCAAAAATGGCGGCTTACAGAAGCCCTCTGCTTTGATCTTTCTTCTTTGGTCTAGAACCTGAAGAAATAGGGGCACTAGCGATTCGACCGCGGGGCAGGCCCGAAGCATTCGGCTTTCTATGACACCATCATTTGGAATAGGCTTTTTTTTTTCCTATTCACTATACTTGGTCATATCGTTTGCTTTCACCTCTGCTCCGTGTAATGTTGGCCTCCTACAGCATACTGAACCGTATATGCCCCTCAATGGATCGATCTGCCTTAAATGTGGACATTCAGTCTGCCGTGCCGGTATCCGAGTTGAGGGGCAAAACTGAGAGACGAGATTGGCTGCACCGCAAAGAAGCTCGCCATTTTGAGCAGGATTACGTGGACGCTTGAAACGTGGCGCAGGGGCGAATGGCGGGTAAAAGTGGGCGAATGTTGACTGTCATGCCCTGTGTGGAAGATCAACCTGGAGAAGCGCCAGCGGGAGAGAAGGAAACATGGCGATTGGATCAGCATTTCTCGTCTAGGCCCAATACCGTGGTATTGCCGCTGACCTTCCCCTGATAAAAGGGATACCTTGACAGGCAAAACGGAGCTAAATTAAAATTAGACGCGACTACTGCGGTGTGGCGCGGGGCTATTCAGCGCCTTCAAACCCAACCGCTTTGTCCACCAATCACGTTGAGGCCGCTTCCCGTGTCGATCATGATTTGGTCATGGTGTCGACACGGGCCTTTGTTCTGAGACACTCTTTGAGTCTAGACACCTATCAAACCGTCAAGAGGCGTGAGAAAATTGGGATGTTCACTGGGGTGGCACTTAGCCATGCATAACTCTCCACTAAGAAAGCGCATATTTATAGACTAAAACATGAACATCCGACTATCACGATTCCAATCCAATGGGATTCGTGTAATACACGGAGCTGAATTATTCGTCATATGTGGCGGGTATTTCGGAGTCGTTTAGTCTGCTTGGTGCTTATGTGTCAAAATATTAGTGAGAGCAAAGCACACCTTCAAGTTCGTCGGCTACCTGCTCCCAACATCTGGAATCAGATTGACAATACTTTGCAGATTCATGAATAGAAAAGAAGTAACCGACACTAGGCTGTTATTCGAGAAACTAAGGTAAAAACTCCGAATAAAACTAGAGATACTTTCTTTAAATGTAGCTTCATACATCTTACCCTACATCTGCTGGCAACAGTTTAAGCTCTAGCCGCAAAGAGCCCAGAGACCCACAAACTCAATGTTTCAAATACAGCCCTCCTCGGAAGTCAATAGCCCACATTTAAAACTACAGGGATACCCCAGATGTATGCACAACGCATGGATCAATGGTAAAGTAGATCATGACAGACCTCGCGTTCCTACAGTAAAAACAGCAACGTCCGCGAATCGCCATGTCAATCCGATGATATTAGCGACCGGGATCGGCGATGATCACCGGGATCACCAGAGCTTGAAACCACCAGGGGGACCTGAAGGTTCTCTCTGGCTGGGACTACTTCGTATACAGGGCTGTTGCTAAACCCACAAAAAGTAAAGAATTTTACCAGCACCACTGGATATCAGTCGTGATTTTGCAGGCACTGGACGAGAGAATGGTAGGGAGGATCACTTGGAGTTTTCAGAAGAGAGAATTTGAATGGTTCCGGCCAGTCCGGTGCATGTCGATCATGGTGGGCTCGATCGTACCTCTAGTGTGACCCCACAGCTGTCTCCAAAGTTGATCCTCTTGTTGGATCCAGCGCGGATCGAGATAAATTTACCCGTTGCTCCGATGCCCCCGAGTCCACAAAAGCAAGTTTCAGGTCATGCAGGAGGAGCAATAGAGCAAAGTAATGAGTAATAGAAAACATCGTATGAGTTATCATATTGTTGGGATAGATACTAAGCGATTTGCAGAATTGGAATTTCACCTGACGTAAAGACCCTCTCGAGATTACATTTGTTCTGGCAAAATTTCCAGCTAAATTTCTTCTCATTATGAGACTTTATAGTACCCTTAGGAAATGATAGGTTCGTCAATAAGCAGTCAATGACTGCTTAACCTATTTGGGGCTTCTCTGACCATTGCGGGGCTGCAAAGAGACTTGAATGCTCAGCAAACATGAAGGCTGCTATTACTGCATCGTTGTTGTTTTCAATGGAATAGTCATAGCAGTAGCATGAAATTTATTGATGATGGTAGTCACAGGCATGGCTTGACGGTTTGGCCACATATCATCATCACACCCCAGTGTAATATTACATGCCAATTTCATGACATCTCAAATGAGATACGCAATTTCTAGGCTAATATTGATTATAATAGTATTGGAAGTTATTAGGACGCTCGTAATGATTTTCTTGGTATCTTTTTTTAACAGTTTAAACTCCCAATGTGAGTTGGTGTGAAACCTACCCTGGATGTCTTGTTAAATAGTAAGACGCTTGGACCATGGCGACAGTGGAAAAAAAAAACCATTGCGACATCTAGATTGATAACATGACATAACCTAAGATAATTGAAGTACCCCGTTTATTAGAAGTGCTAAAGGCCGAGCTTGGAAAAGTAATGTTGAAATCAAACATCAGAACCGAACTCCCATCTGCGTTCTGTATGTTAACCAAAATGGCAAGAAGCCCGAATACTATCGCATTGTGATCCACGGGGAGGTCGAGGAGAGCTACAAGGGTAACAGCGACTTTGATTTGCACCTACATGTCAAATTTCATATGTCTGCGGAGCTGGTCTTTGCGTTTCATTTTTTTTATTATTGTGTGGGTTAAACAACGCATTAGTTAAAAACTGCGGGTCGGATCTTGACTTGGTTGTTGTCAATTCGAAATATATCAGCAGAGTTCGGACCTGTAAGCACACAATGACCATCGTCTATCAATCCTCTTGGGCTCAATTCAACATCTATGTATCCTACCGAATCTATCCTTCTGTTCCATAAACCAATCAAATCTATTTTCGACATTTACTGGCTCCAAGAGGACGCGTCCACTGTTTCGAGGCTGGCAATGACACAATGGGCGTTCACTCCTCCATAGCCGAGAGCTGTAACGCCAACGTGATCGCCTTTGTTGAGTTTGAGATGACTGCGCAGCGGTTGCACGCGCGTTTTGCTTGGGTTGATAAGTTTGTTAATGTCGCCCAGTTGTCGCATTGGGGGCACGACTCCCTTGTGCACGGCGAGCGAGACCTTGATCAGCGACACCAATCCCGAAGCCGTCTCCGAGTTTCCAAAATTGCCCTTGTTGGAGCCAACGAGCAGCTCTCGAGTCACCGGCGATGGCTGGCGGGACACGGGCGAGGTGTCTCCTCGGGCGGACATTTCTTCTGCTGATGAAAATGCCTTTTCCAGACCTTGGACCTCTAGCGCGTCCCCAACGCTGGTACCACTGCCGTGCATCTCGACGTAGCGGATGTCTTGCGGGTTGACGCCCGAGTTGATAATGGCGTCGCAGACAACTTTGGCCTGGCCTGAAGAACTGGGCACTGTGAATCCGACCTTGTCAACGGACCCATCGGTACCGATGGCGTGTCCTTCGACAACGGCGTAGACACGGTCGCCTGCTGCTCTAGCTGCGCTCAAGGGCTTCAGCACCACAGCCGCCACGCCATCCGCCGGGACCGATCCGTCAGCGCGGGCATCTAGAGGGCGACAGTCGCCGGTGGCGGAGAATATCTTGCCCTCGGATGTCACGTAACCGCCTAGTTGTGGGTAAGAGATGGACACACCGCCGACAAGTGCCGTGTCGCAATCGCCGGCACGGAGAGAGTTGATGGCCTGGTGGAGGGCCACCAGTGACGATGCGCAAGCCGTGTTAATGTCGACGCTGGGCCCCGTCAGGTTAAGCTTGAAGGCCGTAAATGTGGACGCGTTGGGGTCTAGAACAACCCGGTAGCGAGTCTCGAAGCTGTCTGCGCTCTGTGGCTCCGTGTCTAGGTGCTGGAACGTATTGTGGGCGATGCCAACAAAGGTACCGACATTTGCGCCCTCTGTCTTGGAAGTCTTGATATTTGCATCATCAAGGGCTTGTTTGGCAATCATGAGAAATAGACGTTTCTATAATTTTAGTTAGCATGGGCTCTTAAATATCTCTGGCCGCATTCTCAATCTTACCTGAGGGTCAAGCCTGTTGGCTTCTGGCTCTGACAGGGCCCAGTCGCTGCGGCAAAACTCGTTGAGCCCATTGATGCTGCCGTATCGAGGAACAAAAGTCTCCCCTTCTTTTACATCAGCCTCCTTTGCACCAGATCCGTCACTCGTCGTGATACCGTCTCGCTGCTCCATTAGCAGATCCCACATCTCTTCAACAGAATCTGCACCGGGAAAGCGACCGGCCATCCCAACAATGGCAAAGAGCTCGTCCTGTGGTCTGGGAGATCCCTCCACCGAGCTTCGTGATGAATGAGACCGAGTTGTTGATGGTCTGTTATCTGAGGTGGCTGATGATATGCTGGTGGGAGTGTAACTGTTGATGACAATGGGTGATAGATATTCCGCCTGTCGGCGGATGGTAGGATGGTGGAAAACATCCAAGAGAGAGATATTAGCATCCGGGTACTGGGCAGACATCTTTTTATGCAAGGTGGTAAGCAAAAGACTATGTCCTCCGGCATCGTAAAACGTCGTTTCCGGGTCGGGAACATCACGACACCCAAGCACATCTTGCCACAAAGCGGCGATTGACGTTTCGAGGTGGGCAATATGAGACGCTGCAATCTCTGCCACGTCCACTACAGCCTTGGGGGCTGCTGTCTCGCTTACGGGCGTGACAGCCTCGCATCCCGGTCCATCTTCCTGACAGAGCTGCTCTTGCACCTGTTTGTGATCAACCTTGCCATTCGAGTTGAGAGGCAAGCTCTCGACAATAATAATTTCGCGGGGTACCGAGTAAGTTGGCAAGTCTTGAGATATTCTCTCCCGGATGGATCCGCCTTGAATGGTATTTGAGGCGGCAAAACCGACTAGGCTCTCGCCAACAACCTGGACAGAGGCCATTTTGACCTCTGGACAGTTGTCCAAAATGCTTCGTTCAACGGCTGCGAGGTCGATGCGGTATCCACGAACCTTGATCTCACGGTTATTCATGCGGCCTAGAATGTTCAAGTTACCGTCGCTGTCGATGAAACCACTGTCACCAGATCGGTACATCCTGGCAGTTTGCCCATTGTATTCGACAGTTCGGAACTTCTCAGCTGTGAGCTCAGCCTGTCCCCTGTAGCCACGAGTTACCTGTGGTCCTACGATGCAAATTTCTCCCACTTGGCCTTGCTCTAGTGGTGTGTCTGAGCCTTCGGGGCAAATCAATAATCCCGTGTTGGGGTTTGCGAGCCCGATATTGGAAGGAGAGGGGGCCTTTTCAGGGTTAGGGACCATAATGGCATTTGAGCAAATGACAGTCGTCTCTGTGGGACCGTAGGCATGTATCAACTTCAATCGCCTGCTCCACCTGTCCAAGAGCCCAGCAGATGCTGCCTCACCACCAACGGATAGCATCCTAAGGGATGGCAGACGCCGATTTTCAGGAATGCTAGACAACACAGACGGGGTAGTATGAAAGAAATTGATCTCATTCAGGTCCACCACGTCGGCAAGATAATCTCCTACCACAAGAGATGGATGCTTTACAAAGCAAAGGGTAGCTCCGTAGGACAGCGAGACGGCCCACTCCAGGATGGAAGCATCAAAGGCGAAGCTAGCAAACTGGAGGACTCGAGAGCCTGGGCCAACTTTGACAACATTTCTGGTTGAGCTCACATAGTTGCTCAGGTTTTGGTGCTCAACCATGATGGCCTTGGGAACACCAGTAGACCCAGAGGTAAAGATAATGTAGGCGAGATCAGATGGGTTCTTGTTAAAGGTGGAGTTGGGACGGCCTTCTGGAAATCCCTTCTGTGCCCAAACATTGAAGGTCTCTGGAGCGTTTGCACAATCCTTGAAGAAAGCCTCGTCGACAAGGTCCGTTATGAAGAGTTTCGATTTGGCGACACGAAGAATGGCCTGCTTTCTGGCCAACGGAAGGGCTTTATCCAGGACAATGTAGCAAGCACCAGCCTTGAGGACAGCAATGATCCAGGTTACCATCTCAAAGGAGCGCTCAATGTGGAGCACCACAACATCGCCGCTGCTGACACCGCGTTGCTGAATATCTGAGGAGAAATTAGTCATTAATGATCTCAACAAACTGAGTAAAGGTGAAGTGAATGAGAAGAAACATACATAATGCTTTACGGTCAGAAGCATCATCTAGCTCGCGATATGTCATCGATGTCTTTTCTTCTGCAGAGTACAGTGCCAGAGCATTTGGCTGTGCAGCTGCTCGTTCATGAATCCAGTCGGTAACCCGGCTCGAACTGACAGCATTCACATCTGCTAAATCTGGCCCTTTGACCAATTTTGCGACGTCTCTCTGCTCTAGGTAGGACAAGGAGCTCAGCTTGAAGCTGTTGGAAGCTTGCGACAACCGGACAGTGCTCATAAAGTCCGCCTTGAGATGCTCCACTGCAGCTTCATCAAACGTATTAGGGTCTGTAATTACACCCAGTGACACACCATCTTCCTGTTCGAGGAAACAAAAGAAGAGATCCCACACACCCTGCACAGGGTACAAGGTGCAGCGTGAGTCGGCCAACTTGGGGCTGAAGGTGACAGCCACCTTGTCCGAGGTGTACTCGCCTCGGCCTTCCTCGCGTGTTGCGTGAAGAAGAGACAAGAAGGGGAACATCTCATGCCGTTTAGCCTGTGAGATACGCTTGCCCACATTCTTAACAAGATCGGCAAAGGTGCTGTTGCTTTGCAGGAGCTCCGACACTGGCTGACGAATGGGCATGGTATTTGCCATGTGCGACAGGCAATTGGAGTACTTAGCTTCTCTCGCCCCAAAGGCAACCTGCAACGTATGATCGTGGTGTGGAGTGGGCTTTGAGTGACCTGCCATGACCAAGCCAATGACCGACGTAGCAATGCGGAACCAGGATGTGCTATAGAGTTTCGACCACGACGTAAGCTCCTCAGCAGGGAAGAATGCCCATGTATTCATCTTACGGTAGTCGTGACCAAGATCTGGGCTGGGCTGTGGCTGTATCCATTCGTATGGCCTGGTGTTGGCAACTTGTGCCATCCAGAACGATTTGGCTGCAGCAGCCGCTTCACTGCGGAGATACGCGGTTTCACGCTGCACAAACTCGCCGTAAGAAGGCGTTACTTTCGGCGATTGCCCAAGTCCATCATCTGAATTCAACTCTAGAAGTTGGCGAGAGAGGTGGCTCATACTGGTGCCATCCACAGCAATGTGATGTCCCATGGCGTAGATTGTGTATGTAGCCTGGAGCCGACCGTTGACCGCAGCAAGGTTCTGGTGGATGATCCACCTCACAGAGAATTCTAGAGAGAGATCAAATGGGCGACGCAGGGCTTGCTGCAATCTATGTTCATCGTGGACAATTTCCAGATTCTGAACACAAGTAGCAGGGTCGTGAATGGCCATAAAGGATTGGGACATGTCCTGAGCCGTTCCATCAGTATGAAATGTGGCACGAAGCATGTCATGCTGGAGGCCCAGCTGGTAAATATCTGAGTTGCGAATTAGCTGAATGTTCTTACAACCATGGAACTCATGGGCTTACGGTTCACGATATTCTCCAGAGAGAGGTCAGGCTTGGAAAAGTTGATCTTGAGGGTCAAGGCGTAATGCGTGGCCCATGGGCGGCGGATATAGTCCAGCCATAGAACCTCTTGGACCTTTGAAAGAGGGACAATGGCCACCAAATTTCCGTGAGGGGGTGAAAGGCGGAATTGAGACACAGGAGAAGCCACTGGCCCCGTGATGAAGGGCATAGGGGTGATAGCCATGATGAAATATGGTTAAAATAAAGGTTCTTAGAGCATCCAGTAACAAAGCAAGTAATTGATAAGTGATATTTGGATTTTGAAGAGAATAGAACTGAGAAGATTGAATGAGGAGTGAGATTGCTTGGAATTATCGTTCAGTCACCGGGCATGCATCAAGTATTTATTTGTGTTCAAGTCGCCCGATGATACGATGAGCATTGTCGTCGAGACTACGTCGTCCACATGTCCCGCGGCATTTTCGGTTTCCGACGCAATCTTCTCTTGAAGCTGTTTGATACCAGAAGTACACAACGACCAGGTTTACTGAACAACAGCTATGGCGAATATGCCTGTGAAGCCATACCCATGCCGTATACAACGTTGGGCGTGTCTCTTTACGTAACCTCGCTCTTATCAAAAAAGTTTAAACCAGTCTGTCGGGCCGTCCCGTCGTGGCATGACAGGGTCAGGGGTCCAGATATGGGGATGGGGGAAGAGCTCGGCAATAAGGCGATCGGTGGATTGCAAAAGTACACTTGGGGGAGCAGCGGTCTATCCCAACATACGTGACAGTGCAGAGTAGCATTAACTGCTGAATAAAATTTTAGACCACGCCCATGTAACTATAATGGCACCGATTTGGAGCATGGGTTTGGCTCTTTATTTCGGGAAATGGTTATTCGAGTTGTGCAGCACGAAGGTGTAAACCTTCCAAATGCTGTGAGCCCACTGAGGTTCTTTTTTTGGGTGGACTTTCCTGTGATTTCAGAGAGAGCTACCCTTGACTATCTATATCCTTTTATTGATACGGCATCCGGTTTCCTTTGGGTGCACGGGAATAAGCACAGAGTACCGAACTATGTATTTGAATCACGAGATCTAACCTAACAACTCATGTAAATAGAAAATATCTTGTCTTCATGTGGTTGTTCCTCAAACGGAATCACAAATTGATCTTGTCGCTTCCAGTGTGCCGGTACTAGGCTGCGATGCAGCCAAGGAATCTTGCGCCAAGAAATAACAGTTGAGCATGGGAAAAACGTACTGAATCGAACCGAGTGGGGATTGGGAGGTTTCCCCAGTCTTCCCTTGACCACACTGCGCCCGGACACCACCTGACTTGTCGTTTTGGCGGTGGAATAAAGTTGCGGCCTGCATCCCGGACGGGCCGTTGAACGCCCATGGAATTATGGCATGGTCGTGACGCCGCAATGCAAAAATTTGATACGCCCGCGTCTCTGCAGAGCCTTGGTCAATGGCGACATGATGGGGGCAAGGGGAATCCTAACGACTGGAGATAAAAACTATGGTGCATAGACAAGGAAATGAGGATATGCAATATTATAATATTAATGATTTCCAGTTGCCCGTAGGTTTCTCTAGTTCTACACAGGTAGTACGCGGAGAAAAAAAAACTCGTTAGAGGTCAAGCAGGGTGCATGGATCAACAAACAGTGGAGACTGGGTCGATCCTGTCAAGTTGAGGTACAGGGCTACTAGCTTCCGAGCGGCACGGCGAACATCAGACGTAGTGATCCTGCAGGCCTTGCTTGCGTAGACTCGGCTTTTCTTCTCCTGAATATGTCGTCTCTTGTCTCATTTCTCATACAGTTTCCTCGTCTCTTTACCCTGAGCCGCGTTTTCTTTTCCTTTTGTCCTTCCTTCTTCTCTCCTCCTTTGCCATCTCGCTCGCAACTCGTTCGACTTATGTTTTGCAAACCCACACACACACACACCCTCAGCAACAATGAGCCGTCCTCTTGAAATTCTCCGCCGCTGGGTTGATATCCCGGATAGTGCCGACAACGCCCGTCCTTGGTGGATTCTCGCTGTCGTCTGCTCAGCCATGTTTCTTGACCGTGAGTGCGAACCCGGAGGCTGCGTGACTCGGCTCAAAACAATCAGCTCATTATATTCCCAGTGGCCAACCTGTCGGCCGTAACAATTGCGTTACCCACAATAGGCAACGACTTGAACACCAATCAGGCCCAGTATCAATGGGTCATTTCTGCGTATGCCCTTACGGTAAGAAGCGAAAGCCCCCAACCGCCCGTTATTTACTTTTCGTTCTTGTTCCTGACATAGTTTAGTTTGGAAGCTTTCTACTTCTTGGGGGGCGCGGCGGAGATATTTTCGGACATCGCCGTCTGCTCCTCTTTGGCTCGTGCTTTTTTGCCCTGTTTACACTTGTATGCGCGCTCGCACCAACATTCCCAGGGCTTGTTATTGCTAGAGCCTTTCAAGGCATTGGAGCTGGCTTTACTATACCATCCGCTCAAGCTCATGTTGCCATTTACTTTCCTGATCCAAAACAGCGTGCCAAAGCCTTAGGCTTTTGGGCTGCTGCTGGCTCTGTTGGGTACATTACCGGCCTCATCCTGGGTGGTGTCCTGACGGCGAAAATAACTTGGCGCTGGATCTTTTGGATTTCCTTTATCCTATCTGTTGTCATTACCCTGGCAGCCTACGTTGTTCTTCCTCGTCCAACTCCCAAGCCTGTTCAATCAGCTTCACTAGAGTCAGCTGACGATGGAACGGACGCGCAAACTTCAGAAAAGAATCTTTTAACCCGCGTTAAAGCTGGTGTGATTCGATTTGACATCCTTGGTATTTTCTTGGGAGTACCTGGCCTACTGCTGCTTACCTATGCTTTGACATCAGCTAATGACAAGGGCTGGGGCTCAGTATCCATTGTCACAACCTTGGTTGTTTCGGTCGTTCTTCTCGCTCTGTTCATCTACAGAGAATCGCGAGCTAGTCAACCTCTTATGAATCCTCGACTCTTTCACAATCGATCCTTCAATCTAACACTAGTCCTTGCCATCGCTACCTATGCTGTTCGCCAAGCCTGCTCCTACTTTCTTACCTTGCAGCTTCAATCCTATGGCAATTCGTCATTGGATACAGCTGTTTTGTTCCTCCCTGTCGGTGTATCTGCATTAATTGCCAACTCCATCGCAGGACGATTAGTCCCCATTCTCGGAGCTCATGCTATGTTTGTGCTTGGCTGGGCGCTTTGTATCCCGGGCGTCATATTGTTTAGTTTCATCACTGAGCACACAAGCTATTGGCGGTATACCTTTCCAGGCATGATCCTATATATCGCGGGTTTAGGCGTTGTATATATCACCGCCAACTTTGTTGTTATATCTTCAGCGCCCAAGAGCGACCAAGGTGCCGTGGCAGCTATCTTTAATGTGGCACTTCAATTGGGAGGTAGTGTACTCGGTCTAGCTGTGCTGACGGCTATCGCTGATGGCATCGATAAACGCTACGGACAGCAGACGGCAGGTGACTCAGACCTATCTTTGGTCGGATACCAGAGCGTCTATTATTCTTGTATTATTTTGTGTGGTGCCTCGCTTCTCCTAACAATCTTGGCGATTGATGTGCCTGAAACTATGCGGGGTACTTTTTGGAAAAAGCAGCAAAAAGGTGGGAGTTGATCAATTAGAACGTTCGATCTTGCAAGTTAGGGTCTAGATAAATTGCTTTGCGGGTATTCGACAAGGGAAATAACGGTACATCAGTAGACCAACTGAATACAAAAGTATTAGCAAGAAAAGCAGCACTAGTAAATGACACGAAGTGGTCAACCAACCGTTCTAAATCATAGCCTTTCTTCACGTAGATGTTATGTAGTATACGACTAGAACATCTCGATGAACATCTGCGGTTTTTTTGGGCTGCGGAGGGAGATCGTTTCTCAGCTGAGCCGCATCTTCAAGGATGGATCCAAAGGTGGGGTTCGCAGTGCAGCGAGCCTTGTTCAGCCGCATGTCCTCCACCAAACCCACTGCCAGCTGCAGAAGACTCGTATCTTTGACAGACGCGTAAAATTAAATGTCGTTCCTAGCAGTTTCACGGGATATTTTAGTTGTTGATATCTAATGCAGTTAACGGTGCGGATTCCTACCAGGAAAAAAACACTAGAATGACCCGAAGTAGCTCCAAGCTCTTGTCTATCGCGACAAGGGTTTGATACGGAAGGCAGTCTCAAAACCAGATCTCAAAAGTCGTAAATTTCTCTAGATATGAGGGTCGAGATATCCACAACATCGTCTTTAGCCAGAGCGGCTTGTCTTTGTACATATCGTAGGCACTGTAGAGAACTCGGTACCTTTTGCCCTCCCCGCCACGGGGCCGAGCGTCATGTTCGCTACGAAGCACTATCCACATATGGCCAATGGGCGAATGTAAGTCGTATAGAATGTGCTTTTTGGTTAACAAACTACTTTAGGGATATGGGGCTGGAGATGGGTGGACCGCCTTACTACTGCACAGTTTCACCGGTGTCTCTCCTCCCGAACGAATTCCCGTTCAATTTCTGAGAGCGACAAGATTGTTCAGCCGGCGTTTGAACGCCCAGACAAGGGCAGAACTACAGTTTCCGTTTCCCATCGGCTCACCACTGTTCAAAATACCGACATCATATTTGTCCTGGGTGAAAGGGGCCGTCTAGTGGAGAATCAGAGATTCTTGGAAAAAGAGGCGTGTATTAGCAAATGATAAGTCTGAAACTGCATCGCTTCAGCTCAGTTATGCGAATTATGGCTAACTAAAAAAAGAACAGTGTCAAAACCGAGCTCTTGATCAATACTATATTTCTAAATTCTAGATATGCTGTATACATAATAATTAACTTTTATTCTCTCCATCGGCACTGTGCACTTAGTGAAAGCCGTAGGCTGGGGCACCCAATTTGTTGATCCAAGCCTCCATGTCTTTGACGAACTGTTTTGCAATGCGGTCACCATCGGCAGCCTCCTGCCAGCAAACGTGAATTGACAGATTTCCTCCTTTCACGCTAACAGCACTTATTTGCAAAAACGGGCCGGCAACATCAGCGCTCAGCGTGAATTTGGCATCATCAATAGACCAACCTTCGCGCTTTTCAACTGACCCATCCTTTGACTTCGGCTCGCCGTCAATTACCCCAATGTTGGTAATTATCCAGGATAGTGCTCGAGGTTTCTTCTCATTATCTCTGTGATATTCCTGCCAGTCCTTTACCAGATTCATCAAACCAATGATGCTATTTGTGAGGCCCAGCTTTAGTCTCTTTTCAATGTCGTCACGTGTGGTTTTTGCTGCCGCCCAGATGAATTTGTCCAGGTCTTGGATCGGTTGGGGCTTCCAGTTGTTGACTCGTGCCTGCGCTCTAATGTTCTCCACGAGTCCGTGCCCAAAAGTGTGGTAGATGGACGATACACAGTTCTGTATACTTTCATGGGGATTTAACCAGTCGTATCTGGGGTCCTTGCCGTTTCCAGTCATAAATCTTCGTTGATCCATTGCTGTTGCACTGCTGAAAGCAAATGCTCTCTCCTTAGGAATATAGGTGGCCAAAGATACGAGCGCGATCCCATGAAGTAAACCTGTCAGAGTGGTCTCATGACTACGGCAAGCTGTAAGAACTCTCTTTAGTATATCGTTTGCAATGGTAATGGTGCTGGTTCTTGTCGCAAATGGCTCGCAAAAAACGGGAGCCCAAATAGCTTTTGCTAGTGACTTTGATGGCGAGGAAGGTCCAAAAGTCTGCCAGACTTCGGACAGAGCAAAGCCCATTGTAATAGGATGTTTTGACAATTTTTCTTGTGCTGGTGGGAGCCTTTCTTGCGTCACATTCGCAGAAAAAATCGATGACCGGGACACAAATGTGACAGAATCATCGGGATGGTTGAGACTCTTCAGCAAAGTCTGATGAAATATCTTTCCGCTCATTCCGTCGCAATTGGCATGGTTCCACACAAACATGGCTTCAACGAAATCGCCTGTTTCGCTTCGCATCATGAGCATTCGCCATCCAGGTCGAGTTTCCAAATGGTCAAACTTGGTGTCCAGTTGGTATTGTAACCAGGCTGAGAATTTTTTGTTGTAGTTCTCGTAATCTTCAAGGACCTTCCATCTAATATGATGAGCCAGATTTATGGTATCGAGCGAAACCCAATAGGGCTTTTTTGAACTCTCGCCAACAAGTCCAACTTGTAACATGGGAAATTGAGTCACCGTCTGTGCCACTGCGCGCTCAAAAGTTCGTACGACTTCATCGTGCATCTCAAATCCCTGTAGGGGAGCGGGAAGGACATAACGGCAAGTGACTACTGTCCCACAGTAATGTCGAATATTGTGCAGACCTGATTGATACTTTTCGCTACCTTTTGTCAATGTGGTGTTTGGGTTATGTGAACGGAATTTGCTTACATGCTTCCAAGTTGACGAAGACGCGAGTTTGGCTTGGGTGAAGCCATTGTGGCTGTGCTTGGCGAAACCATTGTGTCAAAGGGGATATTTGTGAGATAAGTAGGCGCAGATTTGACTCGATTGCGAGTATAAAATATTGAAACTGATGAATCTAGGCAACGATTGTGGTTCCATGCTCCCACTGTTCTCTTATATGTGTTCAGTTCCTTTTTCATCTGGGCCTATTATTAACCGAGCGGAGTATACGGTGCAGGAATTTCCCGCAAACTCCGATTTAGTGCCCATGTTGGCGAAATACAAGCTTTGCGGTGAATTGAAGCGTGGACATGAAGCTCGTTTGCACCTTGCTTACCCGACTTTCTCGCATTCTCGGGTTGTTTGGAAAACCACCCAGGCCTACTACAACACCCAAAATGTTCTAGTCCGCGTTTGGTCAATTGATGCCGAACATCCGCTTGATCCAGCATGTGGGTCAAAATGCTGTGTTTTGGTTCGCAAGTACTTGGGCAGCTCCCCTGGACAAAGCGCAAATCTTGACACAGGGCGGTCCAAGCCTCGAATCAGCACACGCGTTTTGAATCTGAGTTGTGGCATGAACCCAGTCGCATTATTGGTTGGACCATGCCCACTGTCCTGTTGTAGCATAATTCCTCTATTTTGCCTTTGACTCGGCTTGAGCTATGAAACGCTCCAGGCAGTTCTATTTATGAACCCGAGATTCCCGACTTTTGCGAACGTGCCGAACCGCCCTCTCGCCAAGCACAAGTAGAGCCCGCAAGAACCCGTTCAAGGCTTCGAAACCCCATGTTCTTTTTTCTAGGCCCTTAGCTTGGCATCCGCCACAACACGCCAAATTGAGTCACAGAAGCTCCACGTCCCACTACATTCTTGTCCGAATTAGGCACCACAAACGGCCAACCGAAAGTTCGAAACCACCTGATGACACGAACGACTAGACAAATCGAGCTACTGGCGTCATGGGCGATGCTCAGGGAATCGCCTATGTCGCCCAATTTCTTGAGGATCAAATCGATTCACTCCAGTCGACCCACATTTGCTGGAATCAGGATGGTGTGAAGGGCCTTGTAACCTTACTTCATGCGAATATTTCTCAGCCACCATCAGTAAACATCAGTCCCTCGTATCAAGTATTTAATATCTCCAGTTCCGGAAATTCCTACTTGATCAACCTTGCCACACCCACCTTTGAGGTCAATGGCCTGACTGAATCGACGTATAAAATCCTAACATTTGTTCACAGTAGGTTTTCGCCCTCTCATAATACCGTCAAGGTCAATAAGGCTCACCATTTGTCAGTTTTTAGCATGGCCGCCGCTTTCTTTTTGGTATACCCGATCATTCTCACCCTCGAACCAATTATCGTATTGAGCGATCTCATCAACCGACCAGTCAAGAAGCAAAGGTTCAAAAAATTTGAATATATCCTGCAATCAGCTCTGTTTGCGCCCTTAGTCATTACCGGACTAGTAACTGGGATTTTGGCAATGGGATCATCCGACCATTTCAGAACAGAGCACGGTGTGAGTTTGAGTTATAAAGTTGCAAACGAAGTCATCTAATTTCCTACGACACAGGTTCTTGGGCTCATTACCGTCCTCTTGGCTATCGTTGCAACATCAATATATTTTCTTCAACCTTTCTTCAACGTTCGGCTGAAAAATACCTTGGTCGGAATGCGATGGCTCCAAATCATTCGGTACATTGACATGGTCACTTGCCAATTAATTCTTCTCGCATCCGGTTTTGCAGTGACGGATGGATTTGATGACCTGGTTGTTATGGGCGTCTGTTCAATCAATATATCGATGTCATTGAACTTTTCATTTGGCATGATGATGACTTTCGTTTGGAACAGTGCCATGGCTGCTATGACGGTGCAATGGTTGCTCTGTCGTCGTGTGAGAACGGACGAAACTGGAGTGAAGACACGCTTGTGGCCCTGTCTTCGGCGGCGACCATCTCCGCCTTCGGCAGTACAACTGAGATTCATTCGTTCTTTACCTCCAATATCTGAGTGCGAAGAATACAGATAGACCTCTCGCAATGGCATTTACACATTTGTTATCCCGACCAAAATAACATTCTATTCTGTTGTATTTTACACAACACTCGCGCCATATATTCGTCATTTCAGACTTAAAGGAAAGTGACATTACATGTGCTAAATCGGGTCATTTCCGAGACCGTATCTAACTACCCCAAGGAGAGTCCATTTGCTCTTCAGGGGCCATGTCGTCCATTCCAAATATCATATTCTGTGCCCTGATATACTTGTCCTTGTCCAAGTGGAGTGTAGAAAGCCCGACAGTTTTCCGATTCATATTCACTTGATGTAATAGGTTCACAAGCGCATCGATGTCGTCCAAACTCAACGTCTCGATTTCATAAGCCTCCCTCCTTGCAGGCCAAAAGGTCGGCTGAAATCCAGAGTTCTCCCCGCTCGCCGCATATGCACAGGACTCGAGGCTGACATTGACCAAATTAGGGAGCTTTTCCATTGCTTGTAAGATTTGTTCCCACATCTCGGTGTGGAGCTCGACTTGGACAAGGTTAATAGACATCACTAGTTCTTTTGAATACTTCATCATGTCGATAAGGGTGCCACCATTAACCGATATACCACCAAGGTGGATGAATTTGAGGCGCCGGCGGTTGAGAAAAGAGGCGGTGTCTAAATAAACAACATTGGTGCTGCTTATCGCTAGGGACTCGACATTTTCTGCAATTTTTGCAAACCCAACGACAAACATGGCATACTTTTCATTTGGAAGAGACGCGCTTTGCGGATCTATCCTCTGGCGTTCGTCTCGGTAATTAACGAGGCTCGTATATTCTTTGATGTGTAAACCCAGGTGTCGGAGAGGCTTAAGAACGGTGTTGATGGAAATGGGCGAATCGCTTTTGATAAAGTACCCAAAATCGTAGGCCAGTGGAAGGCTGAGGTCGAGTTCTACCAAATTTGGCAGTGGTACTGTGTGCAAGGTATTGGCTAGGGAGGTGATGATGACATCTTTGGTATCATGAGAGATGAATAGGTTCGTTTCGTAGATGAAGTCGAGAGAGCTGAGATTGTGAAACTTTGCCAAGCAAGGCGAAAGAAGTTGAGCTAGCTGTTCGGCGTATATGCTAAACTCGGATCGAAAGGCTTTGCAATCAATACCGATGTCAAGATGGCGAACATGTGATGCATAGGGACTGCGAGAGATGTCCCGTAGTGCTAACAGTCGAGACAGGCCATTTCTGCCGCGAAACCTGGCGTCTATATGCTGAAAGAGTCTCGGCGAAGCGCTATGGCAAAAGGCTTTGTTGACGAGACGTAGGGTGCTCAATGTCTCGCGCGTCTTGAATAATCGCAATCTGTATCGGCGACACTCATTTGCATCCCGGTGAGGTGTGCCATCAGCGGCCTCCAGGTAGAAGGTGATCTACCATTCACGTTAGCAGCGATTCACATATTGCGGGGTGGTATTTCAAGTACATACTAAATCAAGAATCTCAGTGGGGATATCCATTTTAGATATTCCACCGCGGATATAGGTGAGTGCATCGTGAGATGTGTCTCGTCGTCTCAATGCGGGGTTTTCTTAGAAGTCAACTTTTAAGTCACGTGTGTCACAAATGAACCTGAACCTTCCGGTCGCATTGACGCTGTCATATTTCCTAACACCAATCGACTATATACTGCGGTGAATTAAATTCATCATCGTGGATCTATGCTTCCCTTCCTTCTATCTAACGGGCACTTGCCCATCTCGAAACCATCACTACCAGAGACCCAATAACTACGCCCCAGGTTCTATTCTAGAACTCAGCGGCAACAAAATAGTTCTCCACGGTTACTGTCCTCGACCTATATGGAAACGGACACTGATAGGCATAGCGTCTGACACGAAATCCTACGATAATGTCAGTCTCCTTAAATTCCAGTCCAGACTCGACTGGAACGGTACCCGAAACATGTGGTTCTCCCTTTGCCAGCCTTTCGCTAGGACGGATGTAGGCGTACCACGGTTTTCTAGCTACCTTGAAGCCGGTGATCAAATAAACTTCGTTATTGCCGCTCAGGGCTGTCAGGCGTTTGTTCACGGCCTCAGACGCAAGGACTTTGGTGTCATAATCCAAGTCTGGATTGAAGTAGGTGGTAATTATATCGTCGCAAGACACATGGAGCTCCTCCTCGTCCAAGTGTGCGGATCGAACATATACCGACAACAGAGATGCGATGGCCCTAACCCAGCGGGGGCAACTTTCAAGCATTAATCGGATGGGGGTCGCATAAAATCCTTCGCTTCTCTCGTGGGGATGCATCAGCTTTTCAGGGATATCAAGGATTACACCCCGGTTTATGAGAGTAAGTGTTCGGGGGTCGCTGACAATGGTGGGTGCCGAGCTGGAGGGAGCCACCCCTTGCGGCCATACGGAAGGGCGTGACATAGTAAGTTTCATTCGGCATTTTATAAGATAGATGATATGCCTGGAGAAAGTGGTTGTTGTAAAAGGATAAGATTTTGAGAACTTATATAATGCTCAAGTTTTGTTGATAAATCGCTGATGCAAACAAAGACGGGAAAAGGAGCAAATCTGGACTGAATTTAAAACGGAAACAGCACCTTCAACATGGAAAGAAACGAACCTCTTTCATTATCATAGTCTTTTTCTGTGCCAGCTGCACTGATTCCATGTTCTTAGCAGTTGACGCTTGACGCGTCGTGACAGGAAGTAGTCTATTTTTAGATTGCATTTACTCAGAGAAAGGTGTCTCTAACAAAGGGCAAGCGTGAACGGCGTTGGGTTATTCAAAGGGGTTGCGGAACAAGCACCGGTGCATTCAAGTCGCTGCTCTATCCAACCGTGGTTGTCGAGAACGAAAAATAAACATATTACTGGGTACACCAATGGTTTCCTGTAGTCATTTTGATGCACGATTGCTTCGATGAGAAATTTCATCAAAGATGTAGACGTGAATCATGAAATGGACAATCAGGACGATACGACCTGTCTGCAGCTTAAAACAACCCCCGTTTCTTCATTAAAGCCGCTGTATAAACTCTTTTGTTGGCAGCGGCTCCAACTGCTCGCGGGTACCAACTAAGTGTGGTGCATTGGCGGTGGCGTTGAGAGAAGATAAACATTTCGGAAGTAAAAGTTGACCATCGAGTCTAGAATAGATCAAAGAATAAAAGCTTGTTAAGGAACAGCCTGGATTGGAATCGTCAGCAGCCATGTCTGAGAACATTTAGCCGATTGGTCGCGGATGATTAGTTGTAGCCCAAGTGGCTGAATCGGTCGCAAGGGACGACACCAGTGGAGGACACGGACTCAAGGTCTCGGAGCCTTGTTCCGCGCGGACACGCTGTAGACTTGCCACTAGCTGCACCAAAACAGCCAGCCTGCCGTGTTAAAATTTCCGAATGTGGACTTTAAATTGAGTTTGTTGAAACCCCCCAACGGAAGGGATAACGGAAACCCCAAAAGAATCTCGCTGTCATTCCCCGTTCGTCCCATATCGTCTCATAATTCCCTGTGAGAGATCTTGTTACGTGACCAGTTGCAGGGGTGTATCACTCCACAGTCTAACTTACTCCGGTTGGTCTAGCGTCTCACTAAACCATGCAAGGTAACGCTCCAATGCACCATTACGATTATCCGGTATGCGGTATGCGGTATGCGATGTGCGAGATCCCCTGGGGGAACGAGGAACGAGGAACGAAACAGCGGCTAATCGCAGATTTAGATCAGAGTACTAAACCACGGGGCTCACATCCATGGCGGATCCCTTTTTTTTTTTTGGGTTGGGGCTAAAATATAATAATAATAAGCCTCTTTCTGCATCTCTCTCTGTTTCTCGTTTTTACTCCATGAGATAAGAGCTTTTTGAGCAAACCAACTAGCCTTCACGTTGCACCCCCCTTCTTCATTCCGGATGTTGTGTTCGGCGTATCTATTGCACATCGACGTTGAATCTTCGGCATTCCGACTTTTTATACGATTTAATCATTCGACACGGAAAATTGTCTTTGATTCCTGCTAACCCGGAAAAGAAATTCTTGGCGGTTCAAGTGGCGGTTGTCAACCATGGAGACAACACCGCCACATGCCTCTCAAGACCCTAGCGAGATCGATGCTTCGAAGCATGTGGATCTGGAGATGAACAAACCCCCACAGTCGATCAACGACCAAGCAACCGTCGACACGGCCGAGAAATCAAGCCTGACATCACACACTCTCCAACCCGATGATGACGGCGACGTCAACGATCCCAACACCGTCTGGTGGGATGGCGACAAGGATCCCGAGAACCCACGGAACTGGCCCATGAAGCAGAAATACATCAACGGATTCTTAATCAGCATGTGCACCTTTGTCACCCCGCTAGCATCGTCCATTTTCGCCCCAGGCGTGCCGCAGCTCATGGTGGACTTTCGGGAATCGAGCACCGAGCTCGCGTCGTTTGTTGTGTCGGTTTACGTGCTGGGGTTCGCAATAGGACCAATGCTGTTTGCCCCCTTGTCCGAAGTGTATGGTCGCGTCCCAATCTACCATGTTTGCAATGTCTGTTTCGTCGCCTTTACTGTTGCCTGCGCCGAGGCTCCTTCGATGGCGGCCCTCATTGCCTTTCGCTTCTTCGCTGGATGCTTTGGCTCGTCAGTCTTGACAAATGGTGGAGGCAGCATCGCGGACATGTTCATTCCCGAACAGCGCGCAGCCGTCATGGGTGCCTTTTCTCTAGGGCCTCTCCTCGGTCCCATCATTGGACCTGTCATCGGTGGTGTCTTGTCAGATACGAAAGGCTGGCGGTGGGCGTTTTGGGTCATCGCCATTATTGGCGGCTTCCTCTTCATCTGCATGCTTCTATTTCTGCGTGAGACCTTTGCGCCAGTCATTCTAGAGCGAAAAGCAGCCCGGTTGCGCAAAGAAACTGGAAACATGCAGCTCCGCTCCAAACTGGACACTGGTCTCTCCGCACAAGAGCTCTTTAAACGAGCCATCATTCGGCCCCTCAAGATGCTGACTCGCTCTCCCATCTGCGCCATATTTGCAGTATACTTGATGTTTGCATATGGCTATCTATATCTCTTGTTCACTTCCGTCACGTTTGTATTCCAGAAGACGTATCAGTTTAGCGCCCAAAGTTCGGGTTTGGTTTATCTCGGGCTCGGAATTGGTTGTTTACTGGGAATGTTTACTTTTGCTTGGGACAGTGGCAGAGAGCTTAAGAAGGCAACTGCTGAGGGAGCCGCCAAACCTGAGGTCCGTCTTAAGCTTCTTCCCTATGGAGCTGCCGTCTTTCCCATTGGTTTCTTCATCTATGGTTGGACCGCCCATTATGAGACGCACTGGATTGCCCCCATCATCGGCCTTTGCGTGATTGGTGTTGGTAAGTAACCGTGACAAATATTCACTGCAATGAAATCACAAGACTAACCGTGAATGAATAGGCAATCTCATCATGTTCATGTCTGTCAGTGTCTACTTGGTTGATGCTTTCGAGACCTATGCCGCATCAGCACTGGCTGCCAATACAATTATGCGATCGATTGCCGGAGCCGTCCTTCCTCTATGTGGTCTCAAAATGTACGACTCACTGGGGATTGGATGGGGCAACACCCTACTTGGCTTGGTCGCAATAATTCTGGTCCCTGGCGCAATTCTTGTTCTCAGATACGGTGAGAAACTACGCGTCAAATTCGCTATCAAGGATTTGTAAATATTATCACATCTCCCATACAGCAACGCTTAAAAGCCATTGTATTTTTTGTTTTGGGGGGGAGGTTTGATATCAGCTCCTGTTTTGCAACATTGTGTTTCTTTCCTCTACATGCTCAAAAGCCAGTGCAAAAGAGCACTGACTGCCTGGGCAAACAGCACCAGTCATCTGATTTCACTATGCATAGCCATGTTCATCATATCTGTCTTTTTAATATTAGAATCAGCAAACAGCGAAATAAACTACACACTTTATTGGTATGGTTCAATTCTTTTTGGCATTTGGTTCTTCAGACATCTAGTGACATGCTCGTATCATTCACGTCGACACAATTTTCCATGGCCTTTTTTGGCCACTCAATCCACTCATGCCACTTCGGTTCCAATGAGCGCTCTACTATTCGCAGCACACTAGCGCTCCACCCTTTGCTTACCCAGCTAGGATGTTCAAAAGGCCGGGCCACAGCGGCATAATGGGCGAGGATGATGAGGGCGATGGGGTGGTCCTCGCTGATTAATTGGGTGAAGAAATGAGTCAATGTGATGGGCCACATCCAGACTCGACGCGCGCCAACAACTATCTCTACAGAGATGCTTGCGAAATATGTGTTTCGTAGGGACTCGATTGCCAAAAGGCACGCTGACTGATTGTTGATAACTTCTAGTGTCGGAGCAAGCCCTCTTGCAAGAACACAGAGCTGGTCCATTCGCACCTGAAACGGTCCGTCCAGAGGCTCGGTGACGGGGTCCCATGTGTACACCAGAGGCGCAAGAGGCCCGTCTTGGCTCCAGGAGTCCACTGGTTTGAACGCAATGATGCTCCTAATTCCTTGCAGCAGCCCAAAAGAATGTGCCACAGCGCTGGAAGAATTGCTAGTGTCTGGTTCTTGCGGGTTTGCAATTGACCACATGGTAAGCAGGAAAATAAATGTTGCGAGGAAGAAGAAGGGTTCAAAATTTTCGCTGTTTATATCATTCAGGTGGACGGTAAAATATTGCAGGGCAAGGCTCTGGTAGTGAGTTGATACGAGCACATACTCCCTCTTCTTTTCCGGGTGCGTGTGTGCATAGTGCAGAGCCGACACAGCGAGGAGTCCGTGCAGCAGGAATTCCTGGAATTGTTAGTGCTCAGCAATAACATTGCAGTGTTGTGTTGGGACATTACGTTGGAGAAAGCCGCCTCGGGGACTGTAGTTTTCCACACTTCAGCCACGGCTGGATCCCGAGAAAGAGTCAAATACACTTCAGTGCTATAGTGGTGAAGAAGCCGCAGGCTTTGTGTCCACTGAGTAGAGAATTGATCACACGGTTCACTTTCGTTGTAGCTCGCTGGCGTGGGGAAGGGCGACTGCGGAGACAGGGCTGAGTGGGGAATCGGCGTTGAATGGTCTTGGGCTTCCAAGGGAATTATCTCTTGGTCCGGTTGATTTTCTTGACTTCTGCGAGAATGTGAAGAGACTGCTGGCCCTGCAGCATGAGCCGCATCCGCAGTGGCGCATCTTACGGTGACATTTTGCATCAAACTACACTCAACGTCGAACCGGACGCAGTTCCGACAGGGGCGCTGTTCATCGCACTATAGAAACGGGGATTAGCGATTGACAAAGATTGCCATCCATCATAGCTTGATGCGCTCACTTTGACATGGCGGGCTTTGCACCGCAAACAACCATTTCGCGATTTCCTATGGCCCAGGCGCGAGGGCTGCGGTCGCATATTTCTCTGCAAGAGACAAGTCACAACAAAATACCAGAGGTACAGTGCTTGCTTGGATTCGAGCCAGCAGCTGTGAATAATGATTAAGGAGCAGGAAGTGGTCAACTCGGATACCGGACGTCGGATTCGGAAATGGAGCGGGCGAAGACGAGCTCGGATGAAATGAGCGGGACGCAGCATTCAAAACAGGTTAGAGCGAGTCGCTTCAATTAACCCTGTGGGGTCAGTGATTTGCCCCTTGGTCAGATGCGTGTTGGCTTCGTCGGCGAATGGCCGTTTCAGAGAATAGTGACAACGCCGTCTCGCCAGGCGAGAACGAATAGCCGTGCTTATGTCGCATAATTAGTAACGTTGAATGAAACTGATGGCTGGAGTGCTTACGCGCCAAACAACGAGAAGTACGGTAGTGTCCCCGGTTAGAGTCAATAGAGGAACGGACGTCACGTATCTCATCATACGCACCGCTCACATGGTTGTATCACTTTCTCTGCACCAATACGGGCCTAAGGCATGGCGATTTCGAGTCATGTGGGGTAGCTGAATGAATGTTGTTCTCTAGTCAAATTGTGCTGCGCTGATGTAGGGTAGCTCAGTCAGCAGCTTCGTTTTGGTAAACCACACTAGTTCGGAGCCACTTTGCTTATTTCATCATGTTTATGACTTTCAAAATTGTCTAAATAACGACATTTATATGATAGTTGGATTTTCTGGTCTGATCTTATGACTGAAGCGTCTTGTGGACCTCGGTCTCGGTATCGCAGTCGTTATTCAGACAAGACCATTGACAAATTAGTGATAGAAAAAATGGTCGCTAATTCTTGGGGTGCAATGATGTCCGCTCGGCCCGCTCCGCACGGATAGGGGTCATTTTTCCGGCTTGGAATTAATTCTCAACGCACATCTGGCAACGCAGAATGACATGAGGTTATATTGTACCCTGTGAGTGTTGATATATGGCGTGTGCAAAGCAGATCTGGTTTGTATCGGTTGAGGAACGAAGGCATTGGCTGGTAAATTGACGGCTGGAGAATGACGCCATGCTCTCACGAAGCTTGAGTGAGAAGAGAAAGCCATAATAAGCCAGTGCGACCGTTGCCTATAAATTATATGAACAGCTTAGTCTAACGTGGACTGTAGAGTGATACCACCTAACTAGGGTTGGATGTCCTTGGGCTGTTTTTTTCGGGGTTTTGAGGCAAAGGGTCTGGCATACGTGTACTTGTTAGCATCGATTGGATTCCGCGGACACGTGATTTGGTCGTTGCATCAAGTATGGCGTGGCATGCTCTGTACGGGGAGATCATTTGCACAGCCAGCTCGATTCGCGGGAGATTGAAAGAAAACCACGCCACGGGGAATGGCTAGTAGCTTAACTTCCATCGGCTTTTTCGGAAAACGACGTGAATTTGCGTACCCAGGACACCCTGGACGCAGGCATAGCCGCTAATCCCAATCCGGCCAACTGGAAAATGATACTTGGGCTGTGGACTTCAAGGTGTATGTAAATCTCGACGTGATGGTGTATGTCAATCCAACTCCATTGGTGAATGGGTGCCAGAACAATTACGTTATCTATTTCAAAGCAATGAATGAGAAAGATACGTCTACAGGGTTGTTATATGGCTGCCTTGTAAATTGCCGAGGGTATGAGAATCTATAAAAGACCAATCTTGCTCCTGTTTGAATTATAATCAGACAGCTACATTCATACAAAGTCTTTTCTCCTTTGAGATCTTCAAGAATTCACATCATGTTTCTTTTCCCCGAATACAAGAAACCTCTTCATGCTGAGGAGGAGTCCGCGCTCTCTCTGACGCCAGCAGTCCCCAAAGACCCATCTGTCAACACTTGGACGCGCTTCATTACTACATTTGAAGCATCCGAGTTTACAAACTGGATGGATGAAAGCGTGTCCTGGAAATCGACATGCTACATCGGCGACTGGACACCTCTTCTGAAAATGAGAGTGCGCGGCCCCGAAGCCCAAGCCTTCTTGGAGTACTTGTCAACAAATCATTGGCCAACCTTTAGGCAATATCAAGCAAAGCATGCTATTTTGTGTCGAGACAATGGAAACATCATGGGAGAAGGTGTCGTCATGAAGCTTGGCGCGGATGATTTTGTCTTCTCCTCTGTTCCAGGAGTGACCTGGGCACTCTACCAGTTCCATTGCGGCGCCAAAAAATTTAACGCAACAGTGGATAATGTTTCTGATGACCTGTACCTCTTTCAGGTCCAAGGTCCTAAGAGCGTCGAGGTGATGGAAGCCGCCACGGGAGGTTCAGTCACTGATCTGAAATTCATGAATGCCAAAGAGATTTCGATCGATGGGCACAAATGCTTGTGTTTGCGCCAGGGAGTCTCTGGAGAGCGGGGGTTTGAGCTCTGGGGCCCTATTGCCGAAGGCCAGGCGGTGTACAAGGCTATCCTGGCCGCTGGGGCAACTTTCGGTATTCGCCAACTTGGTTGTCGTGCGAAGCCGGTGAACCATGTTTGTTACTCTTCCGCTGCTGCATACAAAAACGAAGCTAACAATAGAACAGGCTGAGGGGGCGTTTGCCACGCCAGGAATGGACTTTCTTCCAGCGGTACATGGTGATGATTCCATTCTCAAGGACTATCACCAATACCTTCATAAGACAGGACTGGCTGCCGCATCCTTTCTATATCTGGGTGCTAATGGAAATTACGGCCACAATCCATCTGTTCACCACCGCACACCGTATGATCTTGGCTGGGGCCATTTGGTGAACTTTGACCATGAATTCATCGGCAAGGAAGCCCTTGAAGTCGTCTCCAAAGGCCCAAAAAATTCTCTCGTTACCTTGGAGTGGAATTCTGAAGACGTGGCAGATGTTTATGCCTCCCTGTTCCGCGCTCAGACGTATGAGTACATGGAGCTGCCTCGTGGTTCATGTGGCGCCGTCACTGCAAGCTCCGTTCTTGTTGACGGCACGTCTGTTGGCTGCGCCGTCTCACGAGTATATAGCTACTGGTTCAAGAAAATGATTTCCCTGTGCATCATTGAGAAAAGGTTCTCTGCTATTGGCACCGAGGTCATGGTCAAATGGGGCGAAGAAGGTGGCCCACAAAAGATGATCCGAGCAGTGAGTTTACTCTCCATTTTTTTTCTTGATACATCAAAATTAACATTTTAAAAGACTGTGACGCAGACCCCGTATAAGGAGGATAAGAGAAAAAAGGCACTGCGGCCGCAGGCCTAGCGCGCTTAGTGCTTAGGCGTTAGCTAGTGGTCAGATAGCTATTTAGTTCACTGATAGACGTGGGAAATTGTACAGAGATTTTTTCACGGTTGGGATATTAGTATGCATCATGATCTGACAGGGTGAATGAATTGACAAGAAGCAATTTCCGATCAAGTGTCGTCGATTAGTTATTTCCGCATCTTGTCTATCAGAAGATATCGAATTTAGTGCAAGACAGGCCGGTCCATATTTAAAGCTATCTCTACACTCTGCCGTCTATCTAGTTCAAATAAGGCTATCGAAAGAATAATTGCTGGCGTAATTGAAAGTAGTTAGAAACAGTGAAGAGATCTCTGAATGTAGATAGATCTCGTAGTGCAACATTTATTGAGAGTGAAACAGGTCATCTCGGCGATTCAGCAAATTTTGCACATTGAATGCAATCGTTGGCTTGCAGAGCAATAGGCACATCCTTTTTCTGAACACGAAGGATGTTTATGTGGGTAAGTGTCTTCATCAAGCTGCTTTGATGAGGACACCCCAAGTTCTAGGCAAGAAACCATATGGATCTTCGGGTTCCTCAATGTCGCCGGGGTTCTGCCAGTCCCCAGCAGCGAGAATGGCTGTCTTAATATCTCGATTAGAATGGCATCCAATAAGCGAGCTCCAAACAGGATTCCAGCAAGCTATCAGGTATTAGCGATTCATCCTGCACGGTTACTGGAATCAATCTACGCTGGCGTCTCCAATGAAGCGCAGCTAGAATGCATTAAGAAGCACGTACCTTGCGTCACAGCAGTTATCGTATCCTTGCTCTTCCCATGTTCCCAAAATACAAATCTGCCTCCCGGCTTCAGCAACTTCCATACCTCCTTCATTACGCTGTTAGGATCCTCCACGGCACACAAAACCTGAATACTCAAAACCGTATCCATAGTTCCCTCTGAAACCCCCTCGCTTCTCAGGACATCGCTCTCTTCGATACCGCAAGTCAAGAGCTTGTATTTATCCTGCAAACCATGCTTTTTGAGCTTCGCAGCAATCTCAGTTTGAAAGTGAGGATTGGGTTCAACAGCGTATATGAAATCTAAGCGAGATTTATCGAAGCGGTGAATTTGGTTGCCTGGCCCGGGACCGAGTTCGAGAATTTTCCCTTGGGCCGAGGCGAGGAGAGAGGGGACAGAAGTGGTGTCCTCATGGGCAATGAAGCCACCAGCTATGAAGGTGAATTGTTGTACAATAGGTTGGGTTGAGAGGGAGAATCTTACAAGTTAGAACGAAGAAATTTGCGATGGCGGTATCTCTAATTCGTTGGGACTGTGTCAATGCGGCAAGACCGTTTTTGCGAACGGCTTCTTTGAATGTGATATAGTGCACTATTTTGAGCAGTCAGCAACTTGATTGTATTAGGTAAAGATGGGGACGCAGAGCTACCGCAAAAGGTGGCCCAAATGTGCCGGAATGGTTGAAGGATGGTACGGAGGCGGGCAATGATGGCCATGTTGATTGATCTTCTGTGATTTGTGAGCAGCAAGAAAACAAATCTGGTGGGGTATCGCTGTACACGCTTATATAAAGTGAAATGGCATTTGAATGCTGAACGCAACTGTATCTGACTGATATTCTGGCGCACACTTTTGTAAGTGAGATGTAAGAACAGAAATGTGGGAGGATTGATAAGGATGACTGAATTGCGTGCTGTGCTCTCACGTGCAGCTAAGCTGGATGTGGGATGTGGCCCGAAATCCTTCATGGTCCATTGTTCAGAAGCTGACAGCTACAGTGGGGCGATAATGAGTGATGGGGGCACGCAGGTTCCCGTGATAACGATCCCTTAGTGGTCGATGTTTAGAGCATCCTCATGCCCTAATTTAATTTTTCCAGCTTTCGAGATACAACTATTTGGCTATCAACAGTATGCCCTTTGAATAGAGGAGGAGTGCTCCTCTGGTGGATGATGTTCAGGTGGTACTTGATGTGCGACAGAAAGGAGAAAATGGCCTCAATTGACGACGCAACGAAAGGGTGATATAAAACATTTTGTTGGCATAAAGACCTTGGACCTTGGAATAAGAATTTTTGCTGGGTTGGGTGGGAAAGAGAAAGAGGGTGTAATCGGACAGAGAGAAAACAGTATGCATTTTTATCATTTAGTGGTCATCTGGTTTTTCTTAGGCATCCATTGAATACGACGTCATGCGCAGCAAAGCGGAGTTTTTGATACGGGAAACGTACTCAAGCCTATTTAAAATCCAGAACATCGGGAAGTTTTTACCAATAAGTGTACGTCGAGTGTTTTGAGCTGTTGGACATTGATGTGCTGTCTAATGACTCACTCGGCGTGGCTTTGAATTGAAATTTGACCCCGCTGCGACATACTTCATGACGTAGCCGCTGCAGCTTTCTCGCTTCAATACCAAATAAAAGTGCGATTTTCGACTTCTCTTGGGCAACTTGGATACTGCTGGTGGTATTCCTCTCAGCGAATTAGGTCGCGAATCAATATTCGACAGAGGTGTTCAAATTGTCACTTCTTGTCGTTTCACATTCGACATCATATCTGATCACCTCGGGGTTGAAGCTCCGATAAGTCACAAGGTGTATAATATCAATTTTCGCTCCAACCTAATTTTCCCTGCAACAACGCTCAACTTATTCCGTACGCTCCGGTAGAACACAGAAATGCCTGCAGAATTGCATACTCTTGGACCTGGCCAGACCGCGGCAGCCACTATGGTCGCTACCAATACCCCGGAGCTATTGGAAAGCATTCTGCTCCAGCTTGAAATGCGGACCCTGCTCACCAGCGCACAACTCGTATGTCGGTCTTGGCGGAATTTGATACAAGATTCTCCCTCGATACAGCGAACATTATTCTTTTTGCCTACCGAAAGACAATCAGGCGTTGAAAGTGAAAGCGATGAGCATGCGTACCAACGATATAATCCTTTACTTGTGGCCTGTTTTCCCGCTTGGTTCCGCACGAGCCGTAGCAGGGAAAACCTCGCAGCCAACATACCGTGGGTAGATAACAGAACAGAAGAATTTCTCCGCCCAGAGGCTAGCTGGCGCCGCATGCTTGCCTGTCAGCCGCCTTTGTATAAACTCGGGACTGTTTATCGTGCGAGCGCCCCATGGAGCACGGTGGACACGGTCCGAGTGTGTTCGCGAAAGGATGGAGTCCGAATGGCAGACCTGTTTGATATCTGCTTTAATCACGCACTGCCTACCTTTCAAGTTTATTGGTCTCCACAGATGCAAAAAATGAAAGACGAGAGGCAATCCTCTGCCCAAAATATTTGGTATCATGTGGAACGTGCAAGAAACGAAGCTCAAATCATTGTCTTCCTGTCCTCTTTCCAAGGCTGTTGCTCTGATGACGAAGATCAGCCGGTATACTACGATGCAATTTTGAAGTTTATTAGACAGTGCAAAGCTGTTATTCCACTTGAAGATGAGGATGAATGGGTTGAGACTGTACATGGAACATCGTTATTTGACTGATGAGAGGAAGTGAAACTGGGATGGTTTGAATCTGAAGGCATTATTCTGTTAACCCTAACCCTAACCCCAGAGAAATCCGATTTCTTCATTGTGTTGAGCTTGACAACATTTTCCTCAATCTTGACAGGCAAATTCAGAGCAATGTCATGGGAACGATTTTTACTATAAAAAGCACCTGCGAGAGTCACCTGTTGCATTCCTTGGCCTTATTCAGGTTAGGGTCAAACAGCCATGCTGGCGCAATAATGTTCGTCTAGCAATGGTGGTATGTAATTGAAAAGCCCTTTCAAAACCAAGAAGTGCGCTCAAGAGCATACATAGGAGAAAAAGGGTGTCATATATAGGAAATATGAAGAATAAGGTTCTTTTTCTATTATTTTACTTTGTGCGTGTCTAAGAGAGCATATCAACAAACTGCATCTCTGCTCCCGCAATGTTGCTCTTACATCGAGCATAAAATACCCAAAAAACCACCAAGAACAACGCACATACACCAAATACAACTATGCAATAATTCATATTTGCACTGGTGACTGGTAAATAAACAGGGAATAATGAAATGACAAAGATGAGAATTCCCCATAGCACAGCGATGATGTTGATTACAAAACCAAGCCCTGGAATCTTGTCCAGGTTGAAGAATCGCGATGGTAAAGCTGAACGACCTCGAATTAAGAGGAGGATTATAGGCGTAAAGTATGTGATTTGGTACGCTCCAACAGTACAACTGACAATTGCGTTCCAGGCAGTATCGCTGGCTATGTATAGAAGACCAGCAAGCATACTGATAAACACCGTAAGGAGTGTAGCAGTTACTGGTGCACCTGTGTTTGGGTTTGTTGCAGCGAAAATGGATGCATGAGGTACCCATCCTATCCGAGCAAGTGCCCAGACAACTCGAGAAGCTGCAACCAGCTTCTGCGAGCCAGCGAATAGATCCACACCAATCAATAGAATGGTGGCGACTGCCAGACCACCTGCGCGCCCAGCCGAGTTGACGTATAGTTGAAGGTAAATCTCCCCAAGTGATGAATTTACAAGGTCGTCAAGGCGGCCGAGGGAAAAGAGTAGTAAGATTGAAAAGCAAAAACAACTAAGGATTGAAAAGGAGACCGAGGACATTAACACCAGAGGGATATTCCGATGAGGCTTTTTCGTCTCCGCTGACATATGGACAGCGGCTTCAATTCCTGTGAGGGCGTAGGTTGTCTGGACAAGAGACAATATAAAGACGAGGCCCGAGTTGGACCAGCCTGAGTTATTTGTAAATTCTGTAAAGACAAACTGTGTAGATTGGGGCTGAATGTGGGAGCCCCAAAGGCCGACTGTGACAACGAGCATGATCAGAAGAAATATGGCTCCTGCAAAACTCCAAGCCGGTAGCCACGCCGGCCGAAGGGTTATAGGTATGAAGGTAAGGGAGAAGGTCCAGTATATCAAGCAAAGCTGCCAACGGGTCCATTCATAACCATGCAGGATCGTGATGAGGGCCGTTACTCCTTGAGTTGAAGCAAAGCCGTTTGACGCTAGAGCTGCAATGTACGCAATTGCATTTGTCCAACCCATAAAGAAGGAAAGAAGTGGGCCTCTACCATCGGGCGAAAGCTTGATGATCCAATACAATGCGCCTCCAGGATGTGGCCAGGCCGAGGACATTTCTGCCAGAGACAAGGTGGTGAGGATCTGAAAGAAGCCCACCACCAGAGTCCCGTACAGGTAGCTAACAGGACCACCAACATCCACAGCAACACCAATTGAAAAGAGGTAGGCGGTCCAGGACCCAGCAAAAGCAATCTGATAACTCAACAATGACCAAAAGCCGAACCTTTGCTTGAAGGTGACCGCATCTTCGTTAGTCGTCGTAATATCAATGTGGCCGACTACCTTGGGCTTATTGTCTTCGGTTGAGACTGCCATAATGAGGGCAGCTGCACATTTGCGCTCAAGACTGATAGCTGCAAAAAGAGAATGGGCTTTGAAACATCAGCAGCGGTGAGAAAAAAATGCAAGGTGAAAAAAATGGAAGCCTTGTTATTTATTGGTTGGGTGACAATGAGTGAGACAGGGCGCGCCACGTCTTGTTTCACGTTCAGATGCTGATAATGCAATCGGGTTAGTGCCATGCACAAACTACTAGCGCATCCTTTCAGCTTGCGCCTCTATCAATGGTTACTTTGTGTGCCACTGGCTGTGAAGGTCATTCAACGCCTTGAAGGTACTGACTGGCTCTATGGAAAGGTTCTCTGACGACGGTACAGCTGAGATTGAGTTGGCAGTGATCGAAAATATGCCGTGTTCATGGTCATAATTTGTTCATTAGGTACTTTGGAGAAGATGTGTAAGGAATTAATAGTGGCAGCCAATTATGGCCACTTATATATTGGCAAAGCTCGAGCATTCGTATGACTGGCCGAGTTTGTCCTGATGCTGTGTCCTGACTCCACTTGCGTGGCTCTACAGCTGCAGGACGATGATGCGTGGCCTGGGTCACGCGCAGGGATGTGTAGTCAACCATGATGCAAAAGTGAAAGCTCTGTCCTCGATCGTCCTGCAGAGAATATTTTGGATTGACGCTCTGCTGCGTAACCGCGGAGAAACACTGCAAAATGAAAAAAAAAAAAAATAAAAAAAAAATAAACACCATGATCCCTGCGGAAAGCCAGGTTTGGGGTTTGATTAGTGGAAACTGTGGGTTGTGTATGTGAAACTGATTGGATACTTGTACGATTTGCTTTTGACATACCAACCGTATTGCAATTTCTCTGTCTGCAAGAAGGCTGCAACAGGGCTTTATCTGTATATTCGGAAGATCGCTATGCAAACAACTCCAATCTGTCCATAAATAAACACCCGGATTACTGACATGAATTTCTGGCTAGGGGGTGTGTTTGGCAATGAACGAAAACACGCGTGGGGACTGTAGATTGCATCCATCAAGTTCCTTGGCTAGGAACCGAAATGTCTATTATTCATCTTTGTTTATGGTTGAGCTTTTCCTGGGGTTAGCAACTGCACGCGTTTCATGGCGTGTTCAGTGTCAAGACCCGTGACCGATGCCACAATGTGATGGGTTCTTAGACGTCTGTCAAGAGGCCACCCCTGAAACTTGTGGTTATGCTCGAGTTCCGGAATGGTCTTTCTGATGCCTTTGATTGTAATGAACAATCTTGACCAAAGGTTTCATTTTCAGTACTGGAACGATGAAGGGTAAAGTATGGCCCCAAAGCAGGCAAAGAAGAGATAACGAGGGCCATTTGACTCTCTAGATTACTCCATAAAACTAAATTACGAATTAGTATTGCGCAACCTGGCGTATTTCGACAGCGAAAAAACATTAATAGCAGCTTACCGGCTGTGCTCATTGGAGGGGAAGCTCCTATCAGCGAAGTAAATATGCAGACGAAGCGTACAAAGCCAATTGCTATTGTGAATGCGCCAAGCAAAAGTGTACAGTAAACCGCGAATTTTAACGTTTTGCTGACAACTAGGCGTGGAATGACCAGCCACGGTAATACGAATACTATTAATTACGTCAACATTGATTGCGTTGCGTGACATTTCATTTTTGACCTACCCATTAGTTCTCCGGCCATATTCAGAGACCAGCTGACTTTGAAAATCAGTACACCCTTGTAAGCAGGGCATGTTGATTCAGGCTCTAGGTCCCTGACGAAGTTAGATAAACGCCATCTCAAAAGGTTGTCATGGATTGTTGGTTTTGTTACGTACCACAGACTTCCGAGCGGACGACACATACAAAATAACACAAGGAATGTAGCCAAGGATGCCAAACCGTTATATACAATGGCTACCCACAAGAGAATTCTCGTCTTTGGCATAAAGCTTGGAAAAATATGTAAGAAAATGGCGAGCAAAGAGGCCCTACTCAAGCACATTATTAAATGGAATGGGATTAAAGTCAACCAAAATATCTTTGCCAATAATCAGTTCTGCTCACTTGCTAAACAGGACTTAAAGCTTACCTTTAAGATTGTGGGAATATCTGCCGGATCGCCACGGAAGCCCTGTAAATTGACCCCTACCTTGCTGTCAAGCGCTCCAAGCGGTACAAGAGCAGTCGCGGTGCCAGCAACGACGCATCCACATATCCAAGACGCAATAACACACACGTCACTAGTCATTAGACGTCTTTCTTGTATTTTGAGCCGTAAATATATTCGAGCCAGAATTGCGATGGTGGCAATTGATATCAGGAGCCATGAACTCGCCTAGCTTTGTTTAACGATGACCGCAACAGATTCTTCTCGGTAATCGTACCAGGATGGGCACAGGCCCTGGACCATCATAGGCTGTCATTTTTGACAAAGCGAATGTATCTCATTTTCTTTCTTAGGAAAAAAACCAAATAAATTGATGTTGGATTTCTAATGAGTGGAGATCTGCTGGCTAGTGGGGGGTGAGGTGAATGCTGAATGCAAATCGGATCTGGTGGTCGATGTCGCTCTGGCTGGTACAGAGCAAGGGTGAATAAGAAAGATGAGAAGAAAATTTGAGCCTCTGTGTCACGGCAGTATCAGTTGCCGAGTCGTGAAATTAATATGCTTTCTTGACATTCCAGACCTGCCGCACATTCGCTTGGCTTGCCGCTTGGAGGCAAGTTTTGAGACAAACACGGCTTTCGGCAAATGAAGACTCGCTGATGGCGGCGTATTACGCCACTTGTGGAGATTATAAGCCTCAAAAAAAAATGGCCAGACTTTTGACCGAAGCTATTGTGATTTGGCTCAAGGGCTGCTTAGCGGATTTTGAACTAGCCTACACGGTCCGCCGCACAATAGGGCCGCTCCTACCACCCCTTTTTCAAAAGATCAACATTCTTTTTTCCGTTTATGAGAGTAGGCTCCGGCCATGGCCTTTTTCTAAGTTGACTATTGGATCATATAGCCCTCACAAGGCGCAGCCTTGTCTCTCCATTTACCCCAGCTTCTTGTATTTACTTGCTCTTGCAGTGAGCAATAATTAAGGGTAGCCCATTGACCTATCTGCGATGATGATTAAGCTCCCAATCTCACACTATGAGAGAATGCATATTTCTTCTTGTGTGAGATCTTGTCAGCGATTGCCACCTCCACAGCATTTTATGTGTGGGGTGTGGTGGGATGTGGGCGCCGAAATATTCGACTAACTCCAACTTGCGGGAGGTAATGGGGAGTATCTGAATTGATATTGGCGGACTTATGCAGGTGGTGAATTGTAGCAATGTCAAAATGAATAAGGAAAAAAAAAAAAAAAGCTCGGAGAAAACCGCCCCGTTGGTTGCACCACCACCGCAGCCTCACCCAATAACAACATAACATCAATCTGACAGAGAGTCGAACTGAAACTGGACACCTGTCTAGCCACTCCAATAGTAAAACCTTTACGGTAAAAGGCCAGGAGCTTATGTAGGTTACGCTGATAAGTCACCGAGTGGCTGCTTTTAGGGTACGGGTACACAAAACGTCATGGAGGTATGGAGGTACCTCGTTTACTCAATAGGTTAGATAGGACGATTCAGCGTTGGCCATATGCTTACAAGCGTTCTTAATGCTTGTTGCTGGCAGCAAGCTTGCATAATAAATAGAACAATACAACAAGAGTTCTAACCGACCAATATGGAATAAGGCACATGCTAGCTCCCACTTTTAGCTCGCAAAAAAGTAGGACCTAGCCTAGAAAAAACACATTCAAGGTGGCTGGCTCGACCGGCAAACCCGACAGTCTATGTGACTCCACCAACGGTATAGAGTGCTTGGGTAGTGAAGTGATCTGTTTAAGGCTTCGGAATCGCCGTTGGAGTACATCTGGCGGGCTGGTCACTAAACCTTGCACAAGAAACTGCATTCCGGCCCGTTAACTTGGACGGGTAGCATTTAAGCCACCCATAGATTGCAAATATTTACCCAAGAAGGGAAACCTCAATATACAATCAGCAAGAAATTATTTTAGTACCGCATTGCGCAACTGGTTACTTTCGACACTGCCAGTTTTATTACATCTGGTTCGATCAGTGATGTCGCCTTTCTAGGAAATCATATTTGCGATATGGTTTCAGTGCCTATGTTGATGGTGTAGGAACTGGTTTATACTATCTAGACATGTTAATGATGAAGTAAATGATTCAAGCTAGCCTAAGATCATACTGTTTTCTAAACGATTATGCTCGGACATCACAACACTGTATTTCTTTTTTTTTTTTTTTTTTTTGGAAAGCGGTACCGTGCAGTAAAGGAAACAGCTCTAAGGCATCAAAAGCTACATCTTGAATGTGGCTGAACAAGTTTTGTTTGGCCATGTGGCCATGTACGCCCCGAAATGGACAAAGAAAAGAAAAAGTCAGATCATTGCAGACACAATGCGCGGTAAAATACGGGAATTGCCACTTCGAACAGTCTAGTGGGCGATTTCTGCACCTTATTGCTTGGGGTTGGAATGAGACCGCACCGAGAATCCTCAATAAGCGCCACCAATCCAATCACACCGGCCTAGACGACTGTGTCGAGCCCCACCCACCATTTAATAGACTAGAGAAAGCCTACGGAAGAAGTCTAAATATAATCACTTACGGCGACTGGTTTGAGCCTTTATCTAGGTTCTTGGTTGGCCCCAACCCTATCGCAGGTATCTAACCGGTTTTGGAACCGTGCACCCCCATCAGGGCCTTGCTCAAGTAGATCACAATGGTTAGACTATAGATACAAATGACCGTTTACTCTCTGGCCCTTCGCTCTGCTGCAGCAACTTCATTCCAGTAGCCCATTACCTGGGGCTTCAATGCCACATCGCGTTACTCTCGCAACTCCTAGCTGAGACTGTTTTCACCTCAACGATCATGAAGGATGTGTTTGTCCTCACATTCAACGTCAGCCGAGCCTCAAGGTTTTATTCTCCTCAGTATCGTACGGCACAAGAGTACAGGCTGCTGGGTTGCCATTTCTTTTGGCAATAATCATCGTGCTGCTCCTTGGGCGAACAAGTCAGAGCTGCCTCTCAAAGGGGATACACCACAATATACACATACACTCGTAAACACACATTCAAATACATTCATATACATACACACACATATATACTTAATCTATTAATTAGCCAAAATGGCAAACTACAATCCTACATTATCAAAAAAGACATCCCTCCAATAACAAAGTCAGCATCTCAATATATCCGCAGGGATATCCAAGCCACTAGCATTGAGCTTAACAGAGCTAATAAAAAATACCTCGACAAACTCATCCGGCTAGCGCCAAAGTACAGGACTGTCTGCCCTATCATAAAGATCAGGCTAATTCTCTGGGAATGCAAGCTCCTCAAGAGAAAATATCCTGGGGATAACTACCCCTAAGTATTACGCTTTAAATTAATAAGCAGTGACGGCACATTTGTCTTCTGGTCTTCCCCACATGATGGTATCTTCACCTGGTTTTCCCCCACATCCGATCCTGAAATCCCCGCATCCCCCACATGGCGGCCACAGCCAGTCCCATCAATATTCAAGGTCGCCACAATCCAATCGGTATATATGGGTATTGGCTTGTTCCCAAATCAATCGACTACACAAGTATGATTTATTTCTCAACTTGAAAGTATCGGAAATCAGGCATCATGTCGTTCGCAAATAATGAGATGGCCGCTGTCATTAACACTGATAAGGCAAATTTCGCTATAACGTGATGAAAGTTGATTTGCTAACACTAACAGCGAAATTTTGAAGTAGCCATAGTTGGCGCTGGAGCTGTCGGGTTGCTTGTTGCGCTGAAACTCGGCAGGGCAGGAATCGAAACTGTTGTATTAGAGGCACACAATGATATTCTTCAAGCTCCTCGAGCAATCGCGTAATCATAGCACAACCCGCCTTGAAATTTGGAGAATAATATTGACGAGGAAGTAGTTATATGCCCATTGTCTCAAGAGAATTGCGCAAACTCGGAATATTTCATAAGCTTCAGGAACAAGGGCTGATGAATGCACATGGCGCATCATGGCAGGGATTCACAGGAGAACATCTTGCCACTTTTCCTGCCCCGGAACCTGTTCTCACAATTGGTCAGGATAAGCTTGCGCGCGTTGTTCTTGATACACTCAAGAAAGAATGCCCAACTGTGAAAGTCATTTTTGGCCAACGATGTGTTGGGATGGTACAAGAAAGTGGCAAAGTGAGATTGATGACCAACAATAATGACCGTGGGTTCAATTGTACTTGATGCATAAAGAAGATGGCTGATTTTTACATAGAGGACTATTTCTTTGAAGCCAAATTTCTTATTGGCTGCGATGGTGCCAACTCTACGGTCCGGCGGATCAATATGATTCCATTCGATGGCTTTACCTGGAGGAATTTTCGATTCACCGCTGCAGATGTGGAGTACGACTTTGCCAAACATTGCGATTTGCCATTGGGAAACTTCGTAGTGGACTCGGAAAATTGGGCCGTTATTGCCAGAACAGGCAAAGAAAACGTATGGAGAGTTTGTTACGGTATGTTTCTGGCGGGCGCTCAGAGCAGTGTTGAGGGTGATACTAAACAAACTGCAATAGGCGAGCTACCCAGTCTTCCAGCAGATGAAAAACATATCCTTGAAAGAGCCACGCCTCGAATTGGCCAGTTTATAAAAGTATTTAACAAGGACGGGCATGATAGCTTTACCATTCTACGCGTAAAACCGTATTGGGCGCACCAACGATGTGCCCAGTCCTATCGTATTGGCAATGTCATCCTGGCAGGCGATGCTGCGCATAGCAACAACCCCGTCGGCGGCTTAGGTCTCACTAGTGGCATATTGGATGCTGCCGTTGTTGGAAATGTTCTTATCAGACACCTTCGAGGCGGCGAACCGGATGAGGTGATTACAAGGGGGGTTGAAGCTCGGAGAGAAACTTGGATGAAGGTGACAAATCCCATATCGCAAGCGAATTTCCGGCGACTATTCTCAGACAAAGATTCCGATATTTTGGAGCGTACAACTTTGTTCAAGAAGCTGAATGAGAAGGACCAAGAATTCCTTCAGGCATTATCAAGTTTCGATGTATTGCTTCCCGACTCCTTTGAGACTGCAGACTTATTGGACAATCAGTAAGGGTAGAAGCTCGCATTGGCTGAAGTCCAGGGGAAATTTTTAATGGTCTCATGAATACATATCTTAAACCGTCATGTCCTAAAAAATTGTGCTTATCATTATTCATATCTTTAAACGTTTTATGTTAATTTAGGGGAGAGACATCATACGACTTGGCAATTGAATCACCCGTCCCTAGCATGAAAGCCTTAGGCGTATCGAGGCTTGAGTTTGATGTACATAGTAGGCTTTTCCCAGGGCAGATTAGCCTTCTGATTGTTTCATTTCAGTGAACGAGGGTCCAATCTGAAGTCTTAACTTCTAAGATGGCCTTGAAATCAAAAGTCTCATTTCATAGTAAGCCAAGCTGGTCGATTTAATGAGTTGACACTCGTAGGAACATGGCGAAAGGCAATAGGGCACTCGATTTTTAACGAGACAGTTTCTTAGAAAAAACGTGAAATGACTGAGTGAAATCTTTCTTGTCATTTTCATAACCTTTTTCAATTTCCAGCCAGCGTTCGGGAATGAAATCATCTGGACGTGTATTGTGGTTGGATGAGTGATTTGTGGACGAATGCCCGACTCGAACCGTCGTCTAATGAAGAGAATGTTAGAGCGTAGACCGCGATGTGTTTGACGTCATTCACTTCCCCAAGTTGGGATAACTTGGCCGCAAATAACCTCTGATAGGGGACCTGAATTGCTTGGGAAGGTGTTTGCAATCGGGGGGCAGATTTGAAGACCTTCGTTCAAACACACCATCAAGTATGGCAGCCTTTTGACATTGTCATAAGTAGTATCCTCCATAGTTGGCAAAGAATTTAAAATTTCTGCCTAAAATTTCTTCATCCTCGTTTTATCCCTGAGTGGATAATATCACACCAGACATGAGAGTAGCTGTTGTTTCACTGCCAGCGATGATAGAATTTTGAACAGTACCGTCATACTCATGAGGCAATACACACCTTCCAAGTTTGAGGAAACCAGATACCAGGTCTTGTCTGCCGTCATAGATTGCTTTTCAATATTTTGCTTTTTCTTTAGCCATCAGCTGCTATTCCGCTCGTCGTCGAGGAATTTCTGAGGGAATCAGCTTTGTGAAAATTGGAGCTAGCCATGGCCAGTACTTTGAGCATCTCATATAGCCCGAGACTTTAACAGAGTCAAAGATGAGCCCAACCCAGAGATGATAATCCGAATTTTAAAGACAATCAAAAGATTGCCCAAACAACAGCTCTCACATGACATCGAAAGTAAAAGACTGCATTCGCTAGACTGAAAGTTTAATTACATAGACGGTACTTACCTTTAACCATTCAACAATATCAACCGTAGGTTTTCCAACATTGACAAACTTCTCAATCCGAGTGATCACCAACTTCGTATAGTCCGCAAGAACGTCTTACTGGCTCTTCAGCCCTGCTACTTAGTCAAACCACTAGGTAGCCCGTGGTAATACTGATGTCCTATTTAGGCGCGACGCAATTATAGCTACATCATACACAATCACCGATCACACTCACAACCTAAACCCACACAATACCCAAATAATATAATATCCAGAACACTATCATCGCTTCTGCTGGCGTCCGAATTATATTTAGTAACTGACAAATTTAGTAATTCTCTGTTTACTGAAATGGGGCAGGGCGTCCTTACTTTTAATGTCGATCACGAACTAGTGGCTCAACTAGTGCATATCCTACCTAGTTTCAAGGTGCTTGGACCTTTGATACTTGGTGGCATTCTCGGCCCTCTCGATAACTGCTCTAGTCCTATTGGGGCCTGTAGCTCGCCACTGAGCTATCCTGATGTAGTCTCTAACACATTGGGTGGCGTTGCCCCTTTCCTTTCTTGTTGACACTTTGATATCTAACCAGTGCCTGGTAATCATTTACGTGTATCACACCCATGCCTATGGTTCCACCAGTCAGGGGCATCTAAGGGCTGTGCGAAGAAACGAGCATCTTAAATAACTGTGATTTTTGCCTCTATTGCGTCCCGCATTCATTTCAAACCGACAAGCTGCATTAAACTTATGCATTGACCGCCAAACTTCCATAGCCCACAATGAGAATGTGGTCATGGCTGTGGTTTTGCTGGTTGAGTGGTCTGGGACTGTTACCAGTCGTCACAGCTCTATCCCCTCTTGGCTCTGTTATGGCTGACATGCCCAACTGCGCTGTAAGTCTTTTCCAGTATAATATCATCATCTCCATCTCTATCTATTGTCTATTATATTAACACTTTATTTCTATTAATTCTTTAGCTGAGTTGTTTGACAATGACACTTCCCGTGTCCTCTTGCCCCGTGGCGAATCAGACCTGTCTCTGCGCCGATGAGCACTTCGCAACTAAGATGGCAGCCTGCATTAAAGGTGAATGTTCAATTAAGCAAGCTCTCTGTATGTATATTAATCGTTGAGCTATATCGTTTGTATTTGCTAATAACCAACCCATGTGATCCAGATGCCCAAAACCTGACTATGACCTTATGTGATGCTCCTGTTCGGGATAAATCACGAGTCTATAAAATCGTGCTCATTTCGCTAATTTCAATGTCTACTTTGAGTGTGCTCCAGCGAGTTTTATATAAACGTATAAAGCAAACCGGCCTCGACCCTGACGATTGGGTTTTGATTATAACAATGCTTAGTGTTTACGGCAGCTCATATGTCCTAATTCATGGCCTTCTTGGTAATGGATTTGGTCGTGATATTTATACTCTAACCTCAAGCCAAATTACTTCATTTCTTCAATATTTTCAAATTTCTGCTGCCCTTTATTTTATTCAAATTAATCTCCTCAAAATCTCTCTTTTGCTCTTTTATCTTCGGATTTTCCCAAGCCGAATTGTTTGTCGTCTTTTATGGGGAACAATCATCATCTGTGGCTTGGTTGGGTTGGTTTTTACATTTATAACCATCTTTGTATGTTGGCCAATCAGCTTCACTTGGAAGGGTTGGGATGGAGAACATGAAGGAAAATGTTTAAATTTTGATGCTGTCAGTATCTCAGGCGCAATTATTAGTATTGCCATGGATGCTTGGATGCTGATTATCCCGTTGGCACAACTTAAGTCATTGGCACTTAGTTGGAAGAACAAACTCTTCACTGGAGGAATGTTTATTGTCGGTACCTTGTAAGTACTATCTGTCTCTCCGACAGTTTATATCTAACCTTCACTAGTATCACAATAGTCAGCGGATTACGACTTCAATCGGCAATCAAATTTACATCTCACGATATAAACCCTACCTGGAACTGTATACCGATTTCCCTATGGTCTATTATAGAAATTACAGTTGGTATCGTTTGTGCATGTATGCCTTCAATACGCATGTTTTTTACCGATGTTTTATGCAGTAGACGGGACAAAAAACAAAAGTCCCTTGAAGCAGCAAATGAAAAGTCCAATGGCAAAACTTTGGGAGAAGGCCCGGTTGTTGAATCAGAGTTACAACATAACAGGATGCCTCCTGGAAGGTTTGCTCGTCGAAGTCTTTATCGTCTGAGTTCATTTGCTGAGTTGGATGAAGTTGAGTTGGTTCAGGTGAAGGAATCTGAAGGGAGGAGCACGAAATCTCCCGATTTCGTTTGATATGACGATATGTGCCAAGGTCTTACAGTACTTGATAGAATTAGATTGTTTGTTTGGGGCATTTTTGGGACCACAAACTTGCTTTTGGAAAGAGATCTGTTATTTGGACGAACACAAATTCATAGCTGGACGAACAAGGTTACTTAAAGTATCTAGTCTAGCTTAAAGCTATTATAAAATCTAAATAAATTAAAAAAAAAAAGAAATTTTAAAATTATTACATAATTAAATAAATATTATAATATTTTAAATATATTTTAAATATCTAAAAAAAATTTAATTTCTTTTATAAATATTTCTATAACCATTTATATTTAATTATATTAATAACCTGTATTTACTCCACTATAGCTCATTTGTAGCTATACTACTTAATAAGCCATTTAATAGAATCTTTTGTTAGTCTTTTACTGTATTAGGCATAGTTGTTCGTCCGAATACCAGGTCTTATACTAATTCTTGTTCGTCCTAATAACAGATCTCTTGGAAATGACCCGTTTTGTTTTCCATGAATAAATCACGAGATGAGAACATTGACAGCAATTATTTGCAACACGCTGGGGTTGGAATGAAGAAGAAAAAGAAAAAAAGGTACCAAATGCAGGAACCTTTACACGTTAACCACGTATCTTGTGAAGCCATGGCTAGAGCTGAGGCTAGATGGTCACACGACAGATTCGCGCAATAATACACCCAAGCCACGTGTCTCGCTTCGACCGAGGCGAGTTTGTTCAAGCAGCGAGCTGCTGGAGGCAATTACAGAGGCTGCTAAGCTAGTGGCAGGCGTAAGTGCCGCCACTGGTGCGGCGGGCGCTGCTTCTGCCCTGAGACTGAAACCTCCGTCAAACTCAGCCTCCGCACGCACCACCTCGTCCCTTTGACCTGGCCTGACCTCGCGGCCCGCGCCGGGCAATCATTTCCAGCTTCAATTAATAACTCTAAGCCTGCTTGATTCCGCTGGGAATGGTCGGTACCGTTTTTATCAATGCACCTGAGCAGAGTCTGCCACCACAGTAACCATGAACGGAATAAGACTGGACACGACGGACGAACAGACTTCAATATCGACGCTTTTGAATGCAGAGGATAAACTTTGACACATTCGTTCCAGATAGTAAACTCGACCAACCCAAATTGCCTTTAACGCGCCGATGAGCCTTGGATTGGCGGTATTAGTGAACTTCGGATTCGAACCAACGAGGTAAGCTAAATCTAAACAAATAATATTGCAGTACATTTATGGCTTGAGGGACAGTACTATCTTCTTCTAGCACTATTGAAATAGACTAGATTTAAATATAATGCAAAAACACCTACATATACGAATACCATCTTGGGTACAAGCCTCCATGGTGCCCCAAATGACTTTGACTTTTGGTGAGCACAATGCTTGGAGATATCCGTTGCTTGGTGTTGGGCGGTGGCATCTGTTCATTAATTAGCGGTGTCAAGAAGATTGCGCTGAGCACAAATACACGACGGCAACATCAGGAAGCAAACCCTTCAAGAGCTCTTCATTTCCTCCCGGCTTTTCCGTCATCTCCTTGATGCCATATACGCGAGCAGCTTCTCGTTCAGGCCTATGGTCGATAGAGAGTAGGAAACGATCATTTCAGCTCTACGGCGGTATTTGACATATTGCTCAGGATCTGCTGACCAGGATACCTTGTGACTCCAAGAAAGTAGTAATTTTTACCTTCAGCACTAGCATATTTAGATGCAAAATTGGTCGTGACCCACGTTAGGCTTCTGATATGAACGTAGATTTTGCTCGCTTTATCAAGGATTGCTAGAAGGATTTAGACTCCTCTGCTGCCGTTCCCAATTAGAGCTACAGTCTTTCCAGTAATATCATCACTTGTATCCTTTGGCCAAGCCACAGAAAGAAGCGACTTGCTCCCAAAGGCTTTCAGGCCGTGGACATTGGGCCACTTCCAATTGTTAAAAAAGCCTGAGCGGTTGACCCGAATATTTCATTCCTCTGTGAATATTTCGGCAGTCTCACTATCCATCACACCCGCGCTGGAAACCACGAGGTCCCTGTCGCCAGTCTTGGTGATGATGACTTACCAACCCTCACGCTCCTTGTTTCAGACAGCATTGACGACCTGATTCGAAGGCTTCATATGCTGACGAATATCATTTTGTCTGTAACTGGTCCGATTTAAGATAAGACATCGTCTTGTTTGACACAGTAAGATTTCCAGAATGGGTTTGAAACTGGATGCACATTAAGAATGGATAACACCAATAACTAGAAAACTAGGCTCACTTGATAACTAGGAGTGGTAATGTTGTAGGCGCACCTTCTTGTGTGTTGACTAAAGCTTTGTATTAAAATGCGACCCTACCCAGCCAAGATGCATTCCATCGCACACTCTAAATACCATTGAAAATGGCGATTGACGACCTGCAGATTGAGCGCATTGCGCTCGTTTCCCCCGACTAGCCATCGGTATACAAGTGCATCGACGACGAACTTGAATGGCTTTGCTCGTTCTCCAAGAACCCAACGTACAAAAAGATGCTCGATAAGTTCAAGGTCTTCGGCAAGCTCCGCCCGGGGATGCGCCTAATTTGTTATTCTCCTAGACGAAATATTAGACACAGATGCGTAGTTGCACAAAGCGAATATCCGTAGCTACTCCAAGATATTCATAGACTCCGTTGATAAGAAATGAGAATTCAAAACACGGACTAGCTACCCTATAGATAGAGTGGCATCTCAAGCGTCCATTGAAGTTCACCAGAGCAGGGAAATTTTGCGCTCCCACAGTGTACGCGATCAGATTCGGAGCTGGAGTTTGACGGAACTTAAAAATTAGTGACCCGCGACATAGTGGACGCGATGCTGTATGTAAACTTCACATGGGGAGGCGGGGGCATCTGATGACCTCCTGAGACTAGTAGTGGTTACAAAATCGGCAATTGAATTCGGGATAAAATAACCGATGGTATTTGGACATGATTTTCACGTGTGGAGATTATGGCAGGCACCATATTCTTATTATATGATAATTCTGGAGATGGGGAGGGAAAAATCCTTGTGGTTGTGTTAGTATACGTTTACTTCTGTTACATCGTTCCCACTCCCATCTTACTATCACGCACCGTGCAATTGATCTCACTCAGGTATGCACTACATTAGAGCACAAAAATAGGGGTATTAATAGGCTTGCATTAAAAGAGTTATTTTTTCTTTCTCTTTTCTTTCTCTTTTCTTTCTTTTTTCTTTTTTTTTTTTTTTTTTTTTTTTTTTTTTTTTTTTTTTTTGCAAATAAATGAACGAGATATCACTTGGTGAATCGAGCTAGTGATTTCTATCTTAGTTTCTTGTTTCGTTGTTGACGTGCTCAATTGCCCTCCCGCAACTAGCGTAAGTTAGCGCCAACACCAGAAGGTATCGCCCTAAGGAAAGAAACCTTGCTCAGCAAACTAACTAGGGTGACGGGTGAAGCTTCTTATCTCCTTGAATGTGCGAAGGGAGGTCTGGCGTACCCGTCTCCACATGATACTGGGTACAACATTTGCCATACTAAATACTCGAAAATTGATGTACCCAGGGAACTTTATTTGCCACTGGTGCAATTGAAATCCTACCTAAACAGGAAAAAAGGCCTGGTGATAATTGAAAATACCTCTATTGCTACCATGAAGTAACAAAGTAGCAAAGTACCCCTAAAATTCCGCTCTCACATTGGTCAAAATGTTAGTGCGTGACCTCAAACCTCCCTTCGCACATTCAAGGAGATGTCATTAAGTTGGTTCGGAAGTGAGAGGAACCACTATCAGCCACAAATGCTGGGGTTCAGGACCGCAGGTAAACGCCACCAAATAATACTGTTGATCCACTGCTTCGCAAGTTGTAGATTTACGTCGAGTGAGTCGATTGCCGTTCCCACTGGTCCACTAAATGTTCCATGAGGCTTCTATAGTAACGATGGTCTGTGTGATCCAAAACATGGAAACCACATTCACCATAATGTGTTAACCGCCGGAGTTGCTTGGCTCATCTTAACCCACCGCCCTTAGCTGCATTGGCTGCGATGATCATGGTGGCGCCATTTGCTGGAGCACTCACTAGCGCTTACTCCTTGGCCAGGCACGGGCATTGTTGTGGTCCAACATTGTGAGAGTGGAGTTTGCTAGTCCAGCCATGGCGACAGTGTCTCCAACCCAATCAGAACACCTAAAATATTCTATGTATTTATGAACAAGTGATCGCTTTAGAACCTTATAATGCGTTGTTAGAAATTGACTGGAATATGTTGGGTCTCCTGAAGGGCAGAAGAGAAGCAAAAGTTGTAGCTTGAAGCCATAATGCAACCATGCAGGCAGGGCACCCCCTCACCCCCCACATTTTCGGTTGGTTGGCAACGAGGGAGAGATTGAAAAAGAGGGTCACAAAGGCCCATATTTATCGCTCGTCGGATGCGGCCTCACTTCGTTAATAATTCTTCATCTGGTAATCGCCGACTGGGGCAGCCCGATTTATCCAACAAGACTCATTTCCTTGAATGATTCTACTGGTCCCAACCCTTGCAGAATGGAATGTCTAGTCTTCGGGATGGATACCGAACTCGTGACGCGCTCACAATAATTTCTTTTAGTGCCATGGCACTCCAGAGTAGCACTCATCATCATCGATCGCACGCAAGTAAAATATAAAGCACCCGGCTGGCAGATTCACCATTTCACCCAATCTGTCGCCGAGATTAATAACTGCTTTGCAGCAAGCCCTCGAATTCTGCGACCCAACTGCTCAAATAGGACCGTCAACATGCGTACTCACCAGTTGTTGTTCATTGCTGCCGCCGCCATGAGCGTGCAGGCCATCAACCCTCTGCATCCGCGTGACCTTGAGGAATGCTACGCTGAAGCAACCGATATCATGGCCAGCCTGACCGATGTGCCAACGCCCGACGCCACTCTCCTCAGCTACATTGTCAAGCAAACACAATGGACTACCATCACCGGCAGCTGCGAGCTTCCAGCAGTCACAGGTTCATTGGGTGAAGGGTACACTTCCTACATTTCGAGCCTTACAAGCTGGGCGGCGAAGCACAGCACCGACCTCGACAACCTTCTGTCAGCCTGTAGCGATGTCCCGGAGGTGACAAGCGCCCTCAACCAGTACCCAGGCGCCACCGAGCTCTGTTCAGAATACACTTGGGTCACGGCCGATGCTACTGGTGCGATCACCAGTGCGACAACCAATGCGGCCACGGAGAAGGCTACTACGAAGGCCAGCAGTGAAGCCACCACCACTGCAACTGCTAGTAGTGCTATAGAAACCCCCGTTGCCTCAGCCGCGAAGACCTCCAGCTCCTCAAGCAGTGGCAGCGACAATGCCACCGAGACCCAAAGCGTAAATGCCGCTCCTCAAAAGACTTGCATGGCCCTCGCTGCGGCTGGCATGGCTGGTCTTGCATTTGCTGGTCTGTACTAAACGTGTGGAGTAGAGTCCTATCAACTGTGGATAATGTACGAGTAGCCATGGAAAATGTGTTAGGAGAATCGTACGAATCGAGCGCAAAATGACATCAAGCCGGTATATAATATAATCTTGTGGGGATTGGACATCAATAAATTACAGGCCATTAAAATAACCAGTATGTAATAGTCCTGACGTGGTTCCTAAGGAGTTCATGGAGCAAGAAATTGAATAATATAATTCACCCGTCTGGAACGAATCATGGATAGAGGAATAGCAATATGCAGGCTATTCAACGACCGTTCGATTCGCGCCTAGGCTGTGTGACACTTGGCTAGATACTTACTAAATGTCATCTGCTATCACTTAAAACACGACAGTGATGATGTCCTACTAGTTAAATCTTCGCCACCCACTTCAGCACCGTAATTGATCAATAGTCGGACGATGTCAATGTCTGCCACCATTATTTCTAAATGTAGTAGTGGCTTGACCAGAAATACATTGTGATCCTCCATTCTCGCTTCATGCTTTAGCAAATTCTCGACAACATCCTTTTTGCGCTTTTGAACGGCCAGCTGGAGTACAGTATATCCTCTCGTATTGGGGTTGACACTATTGCTCAACAATGACATGATTGCTGCTACCATGTTTCTGAGCCGCTTCATGTAAAGCTGTATGCGGACCTGTCCCCTAAAAATGCTGCACTTGGCGATTTTCTTGGCCATCTAGCAACTAGGTAGTTAAGGGTCTCTTATTTTTCAGCAGTCAACTTTTCCTGGTTGAGAACGACGAGGCTAGTGCGGAATGGCTGAACCTTTGCCTGTGCGTCTCCCAGACAAGGTACCATTTTCGCCTTCTTTTAGCTCGGTCTCATTGTCAAAATCAGGAATGGTGTGTTTCTGTGACTATAAATCGGCTAATAAGTGTCATTATGCTGCCCTGACCTACAAAAAAAGTGAGTCGTTTTTTTATAGCTCTGAGGATAATCTCTGAGTGTTAGCCTCTGTGCAATAGATAAAGTCCTCACAGCAACAATTTAATCAATAATGGCGTTTCCCTGCTCAGCTAATGCATGTATTGACGCAATCGCCTTAGATATTCAATAGTTAGAATGTTGCATGCAACGGTATGCTAGGAAACCAGCTGAAAGAAACTAGATGCAGATCAACTACTAGTTATTGGATAATAAAAGCGGAGCATAAATCTGGTCATGTCGTAATATGATGTGGCTCGCCACAATGCAGGGTAATCGCGCGGTTGGGTCTGGGCTTGTGCAGCTGAGCCATGGTCCCCAAATTATCCAATAGGATGATTATTCAAGCTACGATGATTTTCTACACGGCAAGATGTGCATAATTTCGCGGGACGCCATGAGTTCTCGAAATCCACTGAATTCTTGGTTTCATATCTCCTTAATTATATTTACCTCTATTTTTATCATCGAAAATTTCAACAACAGGTTCATGCTTATTTCATCTAGCAACCATGGGGTGCATGGCATGGCCCCTGAGAGACATTTGTGTTTGTGGCCATATCATTCCGCGTTTTCATCAGGGCGCCGGGGGAAGGCGAGGCTTTGTGTTAAATTGCATTTTTTTAATACTTCTAGTTTTGTTGAGTCATTGTGGTTGGGCTGAATGCAGGGCGCGGGACTAGCGCTCAGCTGAAAACTAACAAGGCTGTCAGTTGAGTTGATGTCGATCTTGGACGATGGGTGCAAGATTTGGCAAGCGCTTAGTGATGCTTGAACCCGGACTACCTTTTGTGGCTGGACAGGTTTTCATGAATCTTGACGTCACCACAATAAAAACTCGTCTTTTTACCACGCAAAAGAGATTCGTCTCATCTGTGTTGATATTTTGCAATATCAGGCTGCGAGAGTAGGTGCATCAGGCTATTTCGATCAATAGACTAATGCAGCGCACAAACGTGGGTCGCGTCAAAGACACGGCAGCCTAATCTAAATACAGTCACTCGACAGTGATTATAGGAAACTAGTAAAGCCTTGTTGTCGATAAGGGTTAGTTTAAAGATGCTTCTACACGCCAGCTTTTTCCCTTTACATTTCTCTCGTTATTTCGTTTTATAGTCATTGTTGAAATCTTTAAGGGATACACAAAAGCACCATGGCTTGGCCTTACGAATACTCAGACCTGCCAGAAGTAGTACGGCAGCCAGCTCGTGGGCCTGCCCTTCGTGACCGTCCGCGTCCACCTCCCAGCCCGAAGCTCGACCGCCTATGCTGTAACGTATCAGAAACACAACCATTAAGACTCCGATCTTCAGTACCGCTGTCGGCTGCACCGCCAAGACTGCCTCCATTGAGTCTACCACATCCACAGATTCGAGAGCCAACCCCATGTTGTGAATGTGGCGGCTTTGTCAAGACATGGAACTGCGTCCAGTGTTGTGATTACTTTTGTGATACGTGCTGGGATAAGCAACGTCCTCACAAGGTTTGTGGCTTTCACTTCCAGATGTATCTGGGCTTTGTTAAGCGTCTATCTACCATCTCTCAACCATTCCTTCCTTAGTGCTCAATTCAAATCACATTTCAGCTGATTTCACTTTCTACATGAAACAACCTGAGTTACTAACAATCCTATTCAGCCCGGAAAGTACGGAATCGACGGTCGCCAGCATGAAAAGGTTGACGAAGAGGTTATCCATCGATTGGAACAAATCTTCGGCCAGCCGACCGAAGACGAACAGCATAAGCGCCATGCTGACGATATTAATACCACTTGGTTTGGCGTCATCAAGGAAACCAACCAATTGACACTGCACTCATCCAACAGGCTTGTCAATATCCTGCATGAGAGTCAAGTGGGAGAATCATCGGAGCGATATCCTAGCTTGGTTTCTTTTGTTGGCCAGACCGGTATATATTTCTTCCCAGATTTGCTGTGTCCTTGCAAATTGCTGACTGTTGAATAAGGAGCTGGGAAAAGCACCGTCATCAAAATGTTGATCGACCGCGAGAAAGCCACATTACGAGACCCCAGCGAAGACCAAATTTTCCCGGGCCCTGTGCCTGGTCTTGTCGGTGACAACATTCCGACGACAGGTGATGTTCATCTCTACGCAGATCCCGGAACATACTATCAAGCCAGGCCAATCCTATACGCTGACTGCGAGGGGCTGACTGGAGGGGAGCATGCCCCAAGGGGATTAAAACACCGAGAAATGATGGAAAGTGTCAAAGGTCCCAGATCATTCAAGGACAAGCTGCGCAAGCGGCTGACCTGGGCTGCGGATAACCCCAAGCTTCAGTCACGGGAATATGCAGTGACCGCCCTTTTCCCCAGACTACTTTATACGTTCTCAGATGTAGTTGTTTTTGTGCTACGAGAAGTCAGGTGAGGCCAAATTTGTGTCGACGATGGACCATAAACTAATCAAGTTGAAGAACCTTTGAAACCAAGGTCTTGCAGCAGTTAGTCAATTGGGCAGCCAAGTCCTTTGATCAATCGCTCAACCAGCCGAGCCTTCCACACATTGTCATTGTAATAAATGCCACGGATAATAATATTGATGAAAAACAGTGGGATGTTGATACGGCAACCCGTGGACTGCTCGATGAATATCGCGACTCGGTGCATCAGGTGCCAGCCCTCCAGGAACTGCTAGTCAGACTACGAGCAATAGGCAAGAAGGTTAGGACTACACAAGACCTTCTCGAATATTACTACTCGTCTATTACTGTCATTCGAATTCCCTCCAAGGGTCGCTACATGCAGATGGATAATCAAGTTGGGAAACTGTACAACATCATCGCCGCCAAATCCGCCTACTCGCATGCGTACAAGCAGCAAATACGAATGCTGCTCAACGCAGAGAAGCTCCCGCAGTACGTGTATGCGGCTTATGATCACTTTTCGCGCAAGTTGGATGAGCCATTTGATTTCATGGAAGAGGCTCGCCGGCATACTCCTATGCCCCAGGATTTCAGCGGACATATTCTCAACCTCATCTTGTCCATGTACAAACACCCAGAGTGGTTCAGCTATGACGCGAGAACGCTCTTAACAAGACTTAGCCGTCCAGTTGCGTCATGTATCATGCTTGCTGCGACCAGAGAAAGCAGGCAAGGTAGGTGACTACTCTTCAACTCTGGTTAGATTCTGAGCTGACAGCATTCAGGATCATATTCTAGCCTCCTCAGGAGCACATACTCTGAGTTGTTGTGGAAAGCGTGTGAAGAGTTTTCCTCCAAGTGGCTTCATTGCGGCTTTGAGAAGAATGGTTTGAGATGTTGCGGAACCAAAACTGCTCATAAAAAAGGCCATCAGGGATGGAACGGAAAGGTCATGGCTCGTGGCCAGTACTTGTCGCCGTTTGGTGTCTCCTCATTCTTTTCTGATTGGATTGTTGAAATTGACAAGCAAATTCAGGATTTGAATAATCGTCTGCAACATGCAGTCGACAGAGATGAAAGGAAGTGCATCCCGAGAATGCATTGGGAAGTCATGTCTTCCTACTATAGGCAAATCCATCCCCGTGCGATTGGGAGGTTGAGAAGCCACGTAACTTGTCTTGGTTGTATACAAAACATTCCGGAGAATGTCCTTCCTTGTGGACACGCTTTGTGCAAGGCTTGCATTCAGTCAACTGGAGAGTCAGCGGAGCAGGGTTTGTTTAAACTCAGCCATTGTCCACTTCATCCAGAGAAGACATCCTTCTCGCCACCTGCACTGGTCAGATTTAAACCACACGAGGCCGGTGTTAGAGTATTGTGCTTGGACGGGTGAGCAACGAACTTTTGGTTTTTGTATTTGGATTGACCATAAACTAATGATTGGCAGAGGTGGAGTACGAGGTATCGTTGAGCTTGTAATTCTTCGGGAAATTGAAGAGAAGCTCGGAGGTTTCATCCCCATCCAAAACTTCTTCGACTTGATAGTCGGCACAAGGTATATAACCCTCCGAATAAGCAGGCCCCATGACTGACTAACCGAAATAGCACTGGTGGTATTATAGCCCTGGGTTTGGGAGTGAAAAGATGGTCTGTGTCAGAATGCATGACACACTTTAAAAGTCTTTGCGAGCAAGCGTTTACCATGCGCGGACCACCTGCACTCAAAGCATTCGCCATAGTTAGTCACAAAAGTGCCTACAAGACAAAGCCACTAGAGAGTGCCCTGCAATCAGCGTTCAACGACCACTCATGTCTGTTCGGCGGGCCTAAGCCATCCTACTCAACCGACATAAGGGTTGCGGTCACATCAACTCTTGCGAGTGAGAACCGACCAGTCGTCATATCAAACTACAATACGGGAGGAAGACGAGACTCTTGTAAGTATCACTCTATTAAAATTGGACGTTGGATACGACTGACTTTGGCTAGTGCCGTATAAGTTTATAAGACCGTCGGACACAACCGCAGAGCTCAAGGTCTGGGAAGCTGCTCGGGCCACCGCCGCCGCCCCGCCATACTTTAAACCCTTTATCCAAGAGAAAACGATGGCGGCTTACATAGATGGTGCGGTCCACCATAACAACCCAGTGGTGGTTGCGGATTACGAAAGAAGGCAGCTTTGGGAAGAAGTCAGTGACTGGCCCCCAGACATTGTACTGTCACTTGGTACTGGTCTTGGCAGCAAGCAGTCCCCTACAACCCAATCGCCTTCCGGCTTTATGAATCCGTCGGATAACTCGACCCAACACCAAGCACGACGTTTGCGAAACATCAGCGGCCTTAGCTACATGTGGCGTGCGGCAAATGACATGATTGACAACCAATTGGACTGTGAAGACATTTGGAACAGGCATATAACAAGGCCTCTGTCACCGGGTAGGGCAAGTAGGATTGGAGACAGAGACCGCAACAAGCGCATCAATATCAAGTTTCTTGGTCGAAGACCTGATCTTGATAGCGTCAAGGATCTGGAGAATATTGAGCGACATGTAACCAACATAGTTAGGGATGAACCTGATATCCTTGAAGTGGCCCACAAGTTGGTTGCGAGCTGTTTCTATTATGAGAAGTCTGGCCTCGTTCACGAAAGAGGGGCGAGTGGTTATAAATGCACCGGTAAGATGATTATCAACACTTGGCTAAGTAAAGTACTAACATCACCAGGAAAAATCCGTTGCAGATTTAACGATGGTTCCTACGAACTGAAGGGTCTTGGACAGATTTTACAAAGATGTATTCGAGGCACCAAGTTTACTCCGTACTTTTTTCTGCAGGAGGACTACGGCTCCTCAGACCAGAAGAACTACGAAGTAACAATTCCCGGCGAAACCATTGAGCTCATGCGTGTGAATGGTCACTTCACACTTCCAACACACCTCAGCATTGAAGGAGCATACAAGTCCAGCGTGACCCGACTCTGCCTCTGTCTTCAACCAGAAGACTACAGCCAAGGCCACAATAGTGACTATTACCACGATCCAGTCGAGCGTTTTATTCCGATCAGCGGGTTTCCAAGGGAGCTACACGCACAAGAAAGCTTTTCACTGCCCAATCCTGATGATGCGGAAGCGGGTAACGAAGTCATACAGGAGCTGCCGGCACAGTCCGTATTCGAAACACGGCCCACAAGTCCAGGATCGACTGGAAGGTGGGGATTTAGCGGACTTTTTCAGACCGTTATGAACAGATCACAAACCTCGCTATCTCTTAAATCATCAAGCCCTGATCTCAGATCCAGTACTGAAACAAGTTCGGGGCACTCGAGAGGCAAGATGTCGAGGTCGACATTGAGCAGTAGTAATACGCGCTCCTCGATCGAGACATTTGAGAGTCGCTTAGAGGGAGACAATCGCGAATGGGATGACGAGTTGCATTTTGGCGTTGCACGATGATTTTGATTTTGCTATAATGTGGTTCTCTCGGCGTTCAGGCTGCAGTTGTTACTAATTACAAGTACATAGCTAAATAAGTTTCCACCAAATGGAATCTTGTTTTCATTTTTTTTTTTTTTCATAAAAGGTGTCTACGAGTATATGGAGTTAATAGCATCTATCTTTGCGAGTAATCGGTTTATAGAATACAGAGAAACATTAATGGGACAGATAAAATTATATCTAATCTCACATTTCTAAATTAGCACAGCATCTGATAACCTCCTTATCAGGTGCCTCTTAGAAAAGAGATAAAATTAAATAATAAGACCGTACAACCGGGCCTTTGATATTTAGAGGGGACAACTATTCAGAGGGAGAATTAAACACGTATGGTATTTATGAAAACCCTCTTGCCATCTTAATTGCAAAGATCCTGGTAGAAAGCCTGCACCTTTCATGAAGACTATTTTGAAAGATCTTTCAAAATTTCCTCAAATGTTGTCTTAATCGAGTTCTTCCAATATTGCTCATTCTTTACAGGCTTCCACCCAATAGCTGTTGATTTTTCAGGTCGAGTACTGGAGCTATTACTGGACTTAGCGGACATTTTTGCGGCCTTTTTGTGGAACCTACTTGGATGCAAAGCACCTTTCTGCATAGTCGGTATCACCTCCGGTTAATTTGTCGGCAGCTTCTTGGATACTAATTGATCTTGGTGTCACTGATCTCAGCACTCCAAGCTCAAAGCCAGCCTTTCCTATTAATGATGCAACATCAATCCATTTGTGAGATCCGTTGTTGGCGAAATAGTAACCATTACGACCATGTGGGAGTGGTTCACCATGAAGAATCCTTCCCACAATTAACTCATACAGAAGCGCAAGGTCGGTTACGTCAACATGGCCCAATTTTGGTTCTCCTGTTCCAATATATTCCGAGTATCCGGAACGAATGGAATTTCGGATCAGAGTCGGAATTTGATGGGATTGCGTATTGAACGCTCCGGTTCCAAGACCGTACACTGTGGGTGGCATCACAATGTATGTCTTGACGTTGAGGTGTTCTCCAGCATCAATAACAGTAAGGTCAGTGGATCGTTGTGCATAAGACTCATGAGCTTCACGTTTTACTTCATAGTCGTACAGAGTTTCGTTTTGGTCTGTAAACGATTCCAATTGGAATGGGTATTCTCTCAGTGATGGTACCGCGACATTACTAGTCCCAGAAAGCTGTTTATCCCAGTTAACATATGAATATCATTAACAACTTAAAATTGTATAAGGTTTACCACTAACATGAATGAAATGTGGTTCGGAATCAATTTCTCTGGCTCTCCGTCCCAAGCCTTCTATGAGCGCTTTCGCAGCGGCTTTGTTAAATCCTGTTGCAACATTCACAACAATATCATTTCGACTTGCTGCATCGACCAACCCAGCGTAGTCATTAAAATCATGGACGAGAACAGTTTCAATACCTTTGCTAGCAAGAATCGTAGCTTGATCCTGTCGTCTTACTACCGCCGTTATGATGAGGGATTCACTGGCGTAAGACGAAAGCAGCTGGTTCAAAACAGTCCCTCCACTAAGAGTTATTGTTATTAATACGCTTTTAGGGCTGATCGGCGGTATATTGGGCACGCATACATAAACCCTGTCGCGCCTGTCAACAATAGTTTAGAGGGCGCCATTTTGACTCAATCAAAGCGTTTTATTAACACAGTCTATTGTCCATTTCCAGAAGGAGAGGTGCTTTCCGTTATATATGCAGAATCTTTTACGGGGTTTAAAAAATTCATGATTTGAAAAATCTCATATCGACGGGTTTGAGAAGTTATGACGTGATTTGTGGTTAGGGTGATGGGCGGTGAGCCCCGCAAATGATTACAAATGTAGACTATCGTAAGGAATTTATATTCCGCTCCAAGATTCAGGCTCTATTGCTCAAAATATACACAAGTTCTGTTAGTTGCTTCCTCAGTACTTCAAAGCTACCGCAGTCTTGGTGCTTGCAGAAGCCATAATCGGATTCTGCGTACGCTTTATCCACTCTTTAATAGATCTTTCATCCATAAGCCTAAGTCTGTGCTCACGTGCCTCCTGGATGGACAAAAAATAACATTTTGCATGCCGCATACCATAGTATGTCAACGCAACTATCGAAAATAGAGAATTCCTACTTCCAATCTTGTACCGGGTCTTATCCATAACGGTATCTTGGCATTGAACGAAACGACATGGCTTTGATCCATGGTGTCGATCATTTGCCCTCTAAGTTAGCAATAGAACGGTAGCGTTGATTGATTTTTCAGCTCCTTGTGAGATTATAGAAACCTAGTCTGACTGTCCACAAAAATGGTTGGGAAAATCCTTGTTGGAGTAGTAGATATAGTGATAGAACTCGTTATTGAACTTATTGGTTTTTCCAAAGACTTTTAGGTTATCTTATTCATTTTCTTATGCCATATTTATCTTCGTTTTCATTCCTCAATCAGCATCTCCAACCACTCCTTATAAACATAATATTTATCATCTAGATTTGAATAGCGTGCTTCAAACAACCCATCGGGGTCATTTCTTTCTTTCTTTTCTTCCCAGAACACGAGATACTCATACACTCCATCCTAAGAATATCTAATGTCTCGATCCAATTACCGAAACAAGATCATCATCGACATCTTAAATACGGCAAACAGGAATACAATAACTGCAGCATCGCGGATTGGAAAGTCATTGAGCGTACTGAAATGCTTTTGTCTTGTGTAAACAGAAGTAGGACACAAGGATGGTTTCTAAAGATCGATATTTTTAGGAGTTATCTACAAATTAGGTCACTATGCCAACCTAGAAATATAGTTTGCAATATGCTCGGAGCAGCCTCTGTACCAAGTGTGACTAATTATGCAGGCCCTGTCAGCAATGCCAAATTATGGGGCGGGCGAGGATGTGGATACGAGGCACACAAGTACTGAGAATGCTGAATTAATTGGAATAAATATGAACAAGTTAATGCTGACATTCTAATATTGTCTGAAAACGCAAATCTAACCGCGAAAATGTCAGTTCCTACTAGGCGCTATAATGTTGGGCTACTCGTGTTCGATAACGTTGCCGTCCTTGATTTTGCTGGCCCCATCGACATATTCTCTCACGTTCTGGCCAACAAAAACCCTGATAATCCCGACCGACTTTATAAATGTATGACAATTGGCCGCACTAGTTCCCTCCGTGCTGCAGACAGCTTGGCTGTCCACACCGACCTCCTTATCGAAGATGCTATGCTTGCCTTGGATCAATTCGACATCTTGGTTGTACCGGGCGCGCCCCCTGCGGTGCTAGCACCACTACTTCAACTGGAAAGTCCTGAAATGAAACTAGTAAGCGCCTTTGCCAAACTTCCGCCCAAAAGCGCCGAGAGTGGGCCTCGCATTATGTTTTCCGTTTGTGTTGGCAGCTTCTTTCTCGGTGCTGCGGGAATATTGCGGGGGCTCAACGTTTCAACGCATCATCGCGCCCAGGAAAGACTACGCCAAATATGTCATGAAGCGGGGGGTGAGCCTGCCTCTATTGTTAACAAGAGGTTCGTGGATGGTGGACTCAGCAAATTTGGACCCGTGTCTGTCATTACGTCCGGGGGTATCAGCAGCTGTTTAGATGCAGCTTTGTATATTGTTGGCGTACAGATATCAAAGGATATGGAGGCTTTCATTAAGAGGGTTATGGAGTATGAGTCTAGCGCACGGGAATAGATTCGTATAACTAGCGAATTTGTTTGCGAATACAAGCTTCGGACCTTCAAAATACTCCTCGCCTGGACACGCTAATCCTGAATTGTATATTACGCGTGCCCGGTAATGTCGGAGCAGGGATGGCGGAAGAAAGTGGGGATGAATGTGAGATGTGATAGGTGTATGACTTTGATTTAAGTTTAATAGTCGTATGTAGGAGGAGTCAGCAATCGTTTTAACTCCCTGCAAGCGTTTCCTAGATAGTAGCGATGAGCCAGGGTAAGTTTGATAAGCTCTAGCGCCCGGACGATGAACTAGGCTCAGACAATTCAGCTCTTCTTGAGAGAGGGGAGATGAGCTTTGCAATGCATTTCATGGTCTGGTGGCACAGAATGTTACAACCTCTCTAATTTTCTTTGCGCCCCCGGATAGGCTACCGTTGGGTAGAAATGAGCCGTGGCCACGATAGCATCTCTAAGATGCAGGTTTGCATCTTAATGTTCCAATGTCATGACGTACTGGACTATGCTGGGCCATATGAAGTTTTTGCGAATATTCTTCGTGATCCTGATTCCAAATCCCCCAGCCAGGCCTTCGACATTACGCTTATTGCAGCCGACAAAATCATCCGCTCGTCCCGGGGCCTATGTGTCAATCGCCATCTTTCTATTCAAGAGGCATTCGCGAGAATCAAGGAATTCGATATCCTCATCGTCCCTGGAGGGCCGGTGAGCACTTTGAGGAGTCTCTGTGAGCGCAATAGCCCCGAGCTACAGTTTCTTCGTGCCTTTGCATCTCTACCGAGACAGTCTGAAGCACGCCATCGTGTGATACTTTCTGTATGCACTGGAGCACTCTTGCTAGCCTATACGCAGTTGTTAAGAGGGCGAAGAGCAACAACACATTACAAGGCGCTTGATATCTTGAGATTTGTTTGTGATCTTGCATGTGGCGCTGACCAACACGGTACCGAGATAGTAAGAGCTCGATATGTGGATGGAGGATTCCTCGAAAATGGTACAAGAATTGTTACCAGTGGAGGGATATCTAGTGGGATTGATGCCAGCCTGTATGTTTTATCTGTTGTGGCTGGCCAAAAGATGGCAGACATTGCGAGGGATATTATGGATTTTAATCACTACCGTATCTCACCATAAATGGTTGTACTTTTTTTCTTCTGAGAATGCGAGCCATTAATAGTGAATTCTTGCCTGGCTACTGACTCAGTTGTGACAAGAAGGTAGTCTATGAATATTGGAGCAGAGACAATTGTAAATGACGAGGATATGTGAAATAAATGAGTGATCAATATATTCTAGAAGGCGCACTGTCTCGCCCGTGCGGCGGGCTCAACTGAAAAACAATTTAATCAAAATGAATCCTCCACAACTCTCTGTCGCAATTGGCAGTATATGCCGTCCTGGTATGCAGCATGGACGTGTTGTCGTTTACCACCCAATCCCCCACGTGCCAGGTAAATCTCAGGCACACTCGGTAGTCGTATAGCAACTTGGTCACAGCCTCAACAATCTCGTTGTCATCGTTGCAGATTGTCACATTGCAAGTAGAAAACTTCGTCTTCGTCTCGTCCCACTGTTCATGCCAACGGAGACACGGCAAGTTGGTCACTGTTCAGACCATGCAGTTAGTAATCCATACTCTTAGAGGTACTTCGGCGCTACTGTCACTAACCTGGATGTCGAACAACCAAGGGCAAGTTCTTCATCTTTGCATCCCAAAATCCATCGTTATCCATATTCCACTTGATCTTCTCAAATCTCTCGAGGCTATATGGCAAGCGGAGGTATCGCCAGAAAAGCTGAGAGGAAGCGAACAAAGTATAACCGGTGCCTTCAGGTGCAACTGCTGGAGTGGTAAAGAACTGGAATCCCGGCGGAATCTGAACCTGCTTCACCTCGCCGGTCTCAGGATCTTTGCGCTCTTCAAACTTGAACATTCCATCAAAGTGCATGGGCATTGCCTCATTGGAAGTGACGTTATTCCCCATCTTGGTGTGATCTTTGGCGTCCTTAACCTTTTGAACAATACCAAAGGTCCACGGAAGGATCTTGCCCGCCTCATGTCCTTTCTGTACAAACAGGGGTTCGTCGGTCGTCTCCGAGAAGCCGCGCAGGACTATCGGCGACAGGTTGATACTTAGCTGTTTGACCTTTTCCATGGGAATGACACGTCCAGATGGGGAGCCAGACACAGGACGAATTATGAGACCGCAAGGATACAAGGGCTCAACATCCACCTCAAGATCGCCCCAGTCCCAGAGGTCAGACTTCTCGCGGTAGTAATAGGGTCTTCCGTAGCGATAAATCAGGTCATGCGTGCTGGAAAAGTCCTCGGGGTGACCAGTTGTGAGCGAGCCGTCCAGATTCAGAGCTACGCTCGAATGCCAAGGCGTCGGGCCAAAACTTCCTGATGGCTGAGGAATCAGGTTGACAGGGAATTTGGTGACTGCCACACTGGGGTGAATGGAAAGGCGCACACAATCACCATGTGTGTCCCTGATTGCAGCTGCAAAGGCAGCACCTCGAGCAAGCATTCGTTTAGCAATGTCGGCGATGACCTTCTGAGCCTTGTTTCCACTGAGAGGCTGTCCGTCCGCACCACGCTTGAGCCGCTCTTGGTGCTCAAGATCTTTCTTCAGGAACCGAAGGTAGCCCTGATATGTCAGGCGGGTATCGGTGTCCTCTCGTATAGCCTTATCTGCGTCGAATCCGGGAGGCTGGTACCGAGCAATAAGTTCCCTTCGAATACAGGATGCGTGGGCCAAGTGATGAATCCGTTTCTCTTCAGCCGTCTGCAGCTCGGGACTGTGAAGACCTGTGCCACCTGATCTGCGATGTACGACTTCAAGCAAGTCCGACAACCGCAGGAATTTGATGTTCGGGAACTTCTTTTCCTGGGCCATTTGACGCAATGTTTCTCCATACGTCCAGACATCGTCATCATCAACTCCAAGGAGGTCTGAGGTGGAATTTTCATGTTAAAGCTACACTCTCTAGCTTACGAGATCAAGGACAACTTACCATTGTATACAAGACCATCCGAAGTAATGTAGCATTCTGCGCCGTGTTCATACACTTCACCAATGCTGTTACAGAGACTTTGTAAATTGGCTAGGGCCATTTCTTCGCCAAGGTCTGGAAGCGCACCAAGAACCTTGTCTTGTCGATTCGGTGATTTGAATGGAAACGCGGGGAGAACCAATTTTACTGCCACTCCCTTCTTAAGGTAATCTGACACAATCGGAAGGAATAGCTTCTTTGCCTCATATGGCTGCCCCGCATATTCCTTTTCGCGAATACCATAGCTCGCCACAATATCAAGAATATCGTTGGCGAGCTTGGACAGCTTAGCGTCTTCGGTTTCTTCGGCGTCCTTTTCAACGAGGTTCTGGATAGTTTCCTCTTGTTTGACATTCTGAACTATCGGCGGGGTGTCCTCGCTGGGAGAAATCTTTGGAAGGGTCTGATGTTGAGTTGGTTCATTTTTGGGCTCCTCCAAGTTATTGGATTTCGCGGTTGTATCATACTGAGTCCGGACTTCTAAAGCCTGAATTCTAGCAAGCAGAGTCATCAAAGTAGCCCCAACTGTGTCAGGATCTTTGAACAAGTTGGGGATAGGAGGGGGAACCTCTACAAGCGCAGGCATGGTGATGGATTGCATATTTTCTCCTTTGAACTGTAGAAAGACTTGTGATTCTGGGTTGCTCATCAACTCTGGCCTGGGGCACAAACTCATAATATAATATCCTCTGAATCCTCATATGAGCTATTTTTAAATAAGAATCAGATGTTTACACCAGCATAAAACAGTTATGCAACAAGGTTTATGACCTAGCACTAGGAGCTGAGCTTGACTATCGATTGTTGTCAGCCAATATTACTTATGTAACATGCATGCCCGTATAACCGGGAATGTTTTGCATGCTCTCGGATCATTGTGCTCTTCCGATGATCATTACTCTCAGCAAGGGACTATTCCTTTCCCACCTATACACATTGCCGCTCAGTACGCATTACGCGATATCGCAGGTTGCATACAAAATCCATAGGCCTCTTGTGGCGAATTGGAGTGTGGCATGATGACAAAAGACGGCCGTAATTTAGTTGACACCAGAACATACATGCCACTTTGAGACCCGAGGCTCGGTTACGGCATGTGATTCCTTCGATACTGAACTTACAATCATTCGATCGTTCTGCTCACCAATATCATGCAATGAATGAACTTTACCGAACTCCCTGACCAAGATTAGATAAATACATGCACCTCCTGTCAGCAGGTGTCTGACGCTGACCAAGGGTAAGATGCCTGTTGATACAATCCCTACCCTGCCAGAAAGGCTCTTCTGTGACTAACGGGATCTGGTTAGGACCACTCAGAAGGTGGAATAATCCCCCCGACCAATCTATCCGTTCGGCTTTTCCCCTTTGACCTTTTGTGAAATGCAATCTTGTGGTGGGTAATTTTTTTTCACTCTTGCAAACTTCTTTTTGCACAGGCCCGAATTGCTGAACTGCTAAACCTTAGTCTCGAAGACTTGTGTGAGACCAATGTCGAACTCAATCGCAGTATCTCGTTAGTGTTTTAATTTTCTTTTGGGAGGTGCAAATTCAATAACCAATTACTAACCACTTTGCATGAACCAGAGGGCTTTTTGTCTTTGACTTTTGCAGACAAGGTCATTGCCCGAAGTCTACAATCATCTATAAACAAGGCCAATACCGTAAACCCATCAACACAGGCATACTTTAACAGATACGCATTGTATGCGATTGAGTTACTGGACTCTCGCCTTGATGCAACAGAAAAAACATGGTTCCCTGTCTTAAGTAAACATGACAAGGAATTGGGGGAGCGAGTGACGGCATACAATCACTTGCGCGATGTATCTAGAGCCGCTCGTGACACCTTATGCAGGACTAACGACTCGAGCCACAGAAACCTTGCAGATGATGTGCCCCAGGCCCTGGGTAATCTGTGGAGAGAGGTTGAGTCAGTATTTGCTGCGGAGGCAGCTCTGCTCAAGAAGGTGGAACCCAAAGTCTCCACAGAAGATATGAGTAGACTTGAAGATGAAGACAAGAGACGCCGCCTGGCTCTGATGAAGAAGGATGGACATTTGTGGTGCGCAACATATCTAATGAGGTCGTTGACCGCAGAAGAGCGGGAGCACTTTCCACCCGGTGTGCCGAGTATGGCTAAATCAACAATGCTCATGGCAGGGAATTGGAAGTTTAGCAGGTGAGTAAGAGCAATGATTTTTACACTCCGAAATTACTAATTTGTCGCAGAGAATTCCAATTCGCGCCGGATATTTGATTCATAAGAATTCGTCAATCAATCCGATGTTGAATTTGAATGATATGTGCTGGGGGGTTGTTAGATTTCATCAATATTACTCAGACTGGATACTCCGAAAAGAATACGAAAACAGCAATGTTCTCTAGCCATGATACGTTCACATACATCTGTCTCACTCACGACTGGTCTTGATGAATCTCATTGAACTTCGTGTTTATAAAGGATAAATGTTCTTTTCAGCGAGGATAATGGAATGACACAAGTATTATTTTGACTGTCAAGCAACCCTTTGAGATCTTGATTTAAAATAATAAACCCGCTGAACTTGATCATATTCCGTACCCCACATGTACCCGGCAGCGACAAGTACGCGGTTATTCCAGACTTGTGTGGGGATAAAGAAAGAATTAAATACAATAGCAAACCAATGATTGAGATTGGTTTTCCACCTAAAGACCTTGTGATGATTCCATGAAAAGACGTTCTCGCTAATGAGTAAATCGTTGTTAGTAAATGTAAATATTAAGCTAATGGACGGCAACATACCTTCATCAAACTGGCACAAACGACGGTGAGTGCCCCGGCTGTAAGCACTAGGATATAAGTCTTGCTCATGGAATCAATAATAACATCCAACACTTTGCGTGTCATCTCCGCATCAAGCGCATCGAGAAGATTGCCACTAGTGCCTGTAATGATATCTCTGACCTTGGCAGCCGGTTCTGTAGGGAAAAGTGGCCTCAGATTATCAAAGGCCACGCTTTGAAAGACACAACCAGATATGGCGAGCGAAAGTGTAATGCCTAAATACTGGGCAAATGAGATAAACCCAGAGGCATCGGCCACTCGATTGGGTGCCACTTTGGCTTGTGCTACTCCGTATGATGCTTGAATGTAAAGACCAGCACCAGCACCAGTAATTGCCATGTAGCCATAGACACGTGAGGTTGACATGCTTTGGTCTATCGTGTGTAGTAAAGCACCGCCAGTAAGGGTCAGGCAGCCTCCCAACAAGTACCATGGCATATAGTATCCAGACTTTGTCATCAAAGCACCGCTGAGGAGTCCGCAGAAGACCATGACACAAATAAAGGGCAAGAGGCGGACTCCAGCATCAAGAGCAGAGTCACCGCGGACGAATTGGAAAAATAAAGGGATATAATAGGTTGGAACAAAGACGCAGGTTGAGGCGCATGCCATGGAAATGAAAAAAAGCCACATGTCGTACATGCGCAAGAAATCCCCGGGAAAGAGTCGGTTCGCTTTGGTGGTTCCGAAGGTAAATTTTTGCTGGGCACAAAAGACTAGGAAAACAACACCCGAGACAACCCACAGAGCAATTTCCTCGCCACTATCCCAAGCATACACAGTGCCTCCAAAGTTGATAGCCATGATGAATGGGACGAGGAAACCAACACTGAAGAGCACCCCCAAGTAGTCGAGTTGCCTGATGCGAGTAGAATACGGGACTCCCTTTTGCGGATCGCTTGAGGGAAGAAGGAACAAAAATGCAGGGGCAAATAAAGCGCCGATGCACAAGTTGATGTAAAAAGCCCATCGCCAAGTAGTGTGTCGATTCTCAGCAAATGCACCACCAACAATTGGACCGAGAACAGTCCCAGCGCCCCATGTAAAACCGATCGATGCCATATATATAGGCCTCTCGCGCATGCTTGTCGTCATAGAGAGGAGGGACAGACAGCCAACATACATTCCTGCGCCGCCGACACCAGCAAGAGCTCGACCGAAAATCATGGCATCCATGGACGGCGCTGCACCGCAAATGACACTTCCAACCTCGAAGATGATTACAGATGTAATATAGGCCCATTTGACATCAAAAAGTCCCATAATCTTGCCCCAGAAGATAATTGTCGAGAGAGTGCCGAGGACAAAGGCAACGCCGAGCCAGCCCAGTTTCTCCACGCCGCCGAGACTATTGAGGATGGATGGTTGGATATCGGCAACAATACTATTATCGAGCGAGAACAGAAAAGTAGACGACATCATGGTTGTGACGATTATAATCCACTTAAAATGCCGTTAGCACTGATCCGACGAGAAATGATTTCCAGCTGCTTTGACTTACAATGGGTTTCGAGACTCTGGATTTGACATCTATCATGGCCTTGTCGTTTGCGCCATCGTCCTCGCTTTGCACACCTTGATTTGAAGAGTCTTCCATCGCCGCCTCCAGCTGTACACCATCGCTAACAGCCGGAGACGCATCAGGCTTCTCACCTGCGATGGGCTTTTCTGAGGGCATCACGATCTATGCTCAGCGGACACAAAAGATCCGGATTCTTTTTTTCGATGGACAGATTTCGATAGGAGGCGACCAAAAAGAAACTAGTCGATACGTTTTTGCCCCCAAATTGCCATCAAGCTCAATAGATAGAAGGCCATAAATTACTGCCATCACTCGCAACATGTTACAGTCGGACATGAATTGCTCCAGGCCACGAGGTTCGATCCGTTGCGCTTCGGCATTAACAAAAGCTTATGTTGGCATCTAACTGTTTCGGGATATGCAGGTGAAGTCAGCACAGGGATCAGGTAACAGGCCACGCCACGCGAGCCTGGTGATAGCAGGGGTCAGGGATGAACCCGCTGCTATGGAACCTGGTAATGGCCAGATGCAACGGGACAAGGGTGTATGATTGCAGCCCGGCCGCGGGTTCCGGTAATCACATAGGCGGAGTAGCACTCTCAGTCTGATTGCTGTGATGACTAGACCAGGTACTAGATGTCTTTTGTATTACGGCTCATGCTGCATGCCCACCTTAACTAGAACCAGGAGGCTATCGCAAAGAGCAGTAATAGTTGTTAAAATGTATTTCTGACGTATTAAAATTCGCTATAAGTGCAGCACCACATAGTATTTGCATCGGTGCCACTCTCTGATTCTCTCTCCTTGGTTGTACAGTAGCGTAGTTCAGAGCCCGTTACTCCGCTCAATATGCTGCAGATTATAGCATCAGCCTGCCTTTGCGCAGCTATCCTACTATGGTGGCTGATTCGCATACCATCTGACATGCCAAGGAATATTCCTTCTGTTCCAATTTATGTCTCTCTCATTGGATTATGGAGCAACATGGGCCAAGATGAAATTTATCAACGGTGGCTACGGAAACCTCTCGAAGAGTACGGTGCTGTCAAGATATTCTTCGCCGGCAGATGGAATGTCCTTGTAACTCGACCAGAGTTTCTGACCGACATGTTCCGCAATGAGGATCTATATGCCAAGGCAGGTAGCCAAAAGAAGATTCCTTGGAGCGTCATAGCCACGTTAGTTGGCGACAACATAATCAATTCGCACGGAGACACCTGGAGGTTGTACACGTCAGTCTTGAAACCTGGAATCCAAAAGCAAGATTTCAAGATCGAGCCGATTGTTGACAAGACAAATACATTTGTTTCCATGCTTTTGGAAGAACAGAAAAGGGTTGGCCCATCAGCCGGTGTTCCCGTCAATGGCCTGATCCAGCGCTGGGCTATCGCCATTATGGGAGAGTGCTTTCTTGACATTGACTTTGGCTGCTTGGAGAAGGCTGGACAGAGGATTGAAGAACTTCAGTCCATCATCAAGCGGGTGCTATTTCACCCTCTTTTCTTCAACTTTCCGCTTCTGGATAAGTTCCCTTGGCTCTTCCGATCACGAAAGTATGCATACAGCATCATGCACGAATTTGAAGAGCTTCTAGTTGAGCTGGTGCAGAACCGCCCCCGAAAAGTGAATCCTTCCATCGCAAAGTCTGGCGATCAATCTGGAGAGCTGGTTGTCCACATGCTTGAACGCGCTCTCCAAGAGGGCGTCATAGACGAGACCCAGTTCCGCGCCAACCTCAAAATCGTCTTTCTTACAGCCCACGAAAATATTCAACAACTCCTGAACTCGGTTTTCTGGGAGTTGGGTACCAACGAAACAGTGCAGAGAAAGCTCCGAGAAGAGGTTCTCTCACAAAAAGTCGCATATCCCAATGCCGCCATGCTAAACGAGATGCCCTACCTAACAGCCGTTGTATACGAGATGCTACGCCTATACCCACCCGTCTCACAGCTGATCAACCGAGTCACGGTTTCTCCTGCAGTCCTTGCCACAAAAATCGAGATTCCCAATCGAACATGGGTTGGGTGGAATGCGTACGGTGTTCAAACAGACTGCGGAGTCTGGGGCAGCGACGCTATGGCATTTGTCCCTGAGAGATGGGGCAGCAACATGAAGGATATACAGGCCAAATACCGCAAGGAACAGGTAAGGGGGAACTATATCCCGTTCAACGCTCACACGCGCAAGTGTTTGGGCAGTGGCTTCGCGCTGTTGGAGGCCAAGGTTGCGCTTTTCGAGCTTGTGAGAAGAACAAAATGGACAGTTGCCCCAACATACAAATTCAAAATGACTCCAGTAAGTCGAGTCCTCGCGTCGAATATAAATACAACTAACATCTTTTAAGGGCGGAATCCTTGCGCCACTCCGCTGCGAGGTCGTTATTGAGGAATTGGATTCAGTTTTGGTCAAGAACAAGTCAGGGTAGCAGATAGGAGAGTGAAGAGAATATGCAGGCTGGCATGTCAGTGGGTGCACATTCGTGAACTCAAAGAATTATGACCGCTTCCAAGTTATGAGTTACGCAAAGTAATTTAGCTCTGGTCTCAGTAGTGCAAGAATTAGAGAAAGCGATTAGCCATATCCTACAATGTGATAACGCTACGAACCACAAAGTAGCTTTCAGTTAATTGACTAGCGAATACCAAGATTGATATGTGTCGGGCCGACATTGCCTTTATATTGTCTTTACCTACTCAAGTTTCATTTCTGTAGCATTATTTAATTACTCCGCGGCTACCCTGTAGTGTCAATTCTATAATTACACGTGGCACAAAAGTGGATGAGAATAGGGTTTGTAAGCTGCGGCCCGGGCTGATAACATCCCCCAACTTAAGCAGGACCAAATCTGTACTAACTAGAGTAGTTATAGCGCGAGTATCCTTGCTACAATCTGGGTGTGCATGCTAGACCCGTCGGGCAAAGGTTGGGCTATAACATTCCATACAATATAAGCTCGAGGAACAGCACATAATTAATTAAGTTCACATATAGCCACTATCTTGCAATGTGATGGCTATCTTTCTTTCCTGGCGCGCATAGATATGGTGTGTTATCACTAGCGCTCAGATACGTCGTCCGGGCCCGTCCGAGATCACATCGGCCCGACAAAGTAATTTTTATCACCTAGATTCTAGACCCTTTGTCCAATTGACAGATAGGGACGGCAGCGTTTAGTACCCGATTCCCTTTCAGGTAATTGTATAGTTTACTGACATTGGCTTTGAACAATCTATAGATGGACGTGGGCATGCTTCTCGGGCGCTTTACCATCCCTGTACAAGTCCCAAACGGCGTTGATTGCATCCGCATCAAGGCCATTGATGACTTGCGACTCCAGAGCCTTTATCTCGCCGCTTACTAACCAGCCCGGTAGTGCACCCCAAAACTTCTTTGCCAGATCGGGCGCGTTTTGTGATGAGCCCGAAGAGAAGACCTTGTCAAATCCAGCTTTCTTTTCGTCAAGCCGCGTTAGATCCGCTTCTCCGGGGCACAAGGTGGCCATTCTCCCCCGCTTGGAATTTGAAAGACAGCCCACGCCTAGGGTATGTTCATGGTTGACAGCGTCAATGACGTACATGCAGTCATCGCCAACAATTGCACGAACTCTGGAGATGACATCAGCCTCGTCACCGTGTCGGTCAACAACATGAGTAGCCCCGAACGACTGGAGGACTGCGGCATGTCGCGGGCCTGCGACGGCGACTATGGTGGAGAAGAGGCCAGATAGACGAGCAAATTGCACAGCGTACCGACCACAGTTGGTGCCACCTCCTACAATAACAATGGAAGAGCCCGCAATTGGCTCAGTTTTGCCTGTAGCTGCGTCGGATGGTGGGGGGAGGCCAAGTGCCGGGGAATTAAACAGTGCCCAGAATGCGGCGACGGCGTTGCTTGGAAGGCTAGCGCCGTGGTCAGCTGTTAAACCCGACGGGACCTTGGCTGTCGCATAGGTATCCAGGACGCAGTATTCTTGGAGGCCGCCCTGGTCGGCCGCCTGCTTCCCGTGATTGGTTTGACCAAAAACAAGGTCCCCAATTTCGTAACCAATTTCCGCATTCTCCGGCCCGATGGCGGCCACCGTCCCGACAATGTCGTTGCCGAGGACCATGGGAAGAGAAGTCGGAGCAATGAAGAGCCCCAAGTCTCTGGCCCGAAAGTCATACGGATTTACTGTGGAAGCAAGTCAGGGAATAATTGATCAGAAAGAGCGACAACGGAACTTACACCCGACCGCCACAACCTTGAGCAGGATTTCTCCGGCACCCGGTTTGGGAACTGGCCTCTGAATTAACTCGGCCGGCTGCCCAAACTTTGTCACAGCGATAGCATTCATTTCCGACATGGTGCAATGGGTTGTATCGTCGATTAGGATTGAAAATTGATGATGAAGGCCAGGCGCTTGATTGAGTTTTAACTCGTTTCTGATGCTCAAGCTCATTAATAAAAATTAAAATGTATTTTTATTTTGTTGCAATGGCTGGCACCGCTGACGTGAACTATGCTGACGCAGCATGCATAATGGTAATGGGGGACCCCTCAACCTTCTATCAGTCACGCATTTCACGCTAAACCACTTGATGGCTGATGGTGCATTGCAGAAATCTTTAGGGAAAATATGGAATAATGTTAAGAGCTCGGTTCTCATAGCCGTCTTGGCCGAGAAATTCCGTAATCTCTGCTTGTGTCACATAGTACGACCTTGGACCTGAGTTGGAGCAGATGAGTACGAATATCAGCACGGAGGATTTCAATACGACGATCTATTCTAGGTGTTCTCTGCCAGGACGGCACCAATCATCAGCGGCTAATTGCTCGACTACATTATCTGGCGTATCTTAATCCATAATTCTCGAGCTCAACGAGACACCATATAAAATGGTGGCAATAACACCGATTAAATTTAAATGAATGCTCATGGCATGATTACGAGAAAACAATCGTTTTGCCTGGTACATTTCCTTTGACATTTTATCCTGCGACATCTCACTGCTGGTCCCTAGCTGGATCCCGTCGCGGGTCTCTAGAAGGCGCTTCAGGTTAACTTGGGCTTCTTTTCACGACGATAAAATTAAAACAATGGCTTCTTACCACCGTGGTTTCTCTTCTTCAATGCCTCAGTTGTCCTGGGGCCATATACAAAGAGATTTAAAGCCGATGTTGCAAGCGTTACCCCGAGCAGGGCAAGATCGACTGGGTTAGAACTCAGCGCCAAGATGGACCCAGCTGGGTACGTTACTGCTGTTGCAAGTGTCAAAGCAGTCTCGCCCGTGAAGTATGCTGGGAAAACACGTTTTTGGAGAGTCATAAACTGTGCGCGAGGGAGGTGCACGTAGCAGAGCTTGTTCATAACAAAGGTCTGTCCAGCTATTAGAAGGGGAACTTTCAGGATTCAGTTTCGCAAAGTACCTGGTACAGTTGAGTTCCTACCAACGAGCCCCAGCTAATTAGGTGATAGCTGCTCAGCGATGTGAGTGCGGTTAATAGGGAGGCCATTTTCATCACCGTGCAACAATACTGTGCTTCGGAATGACAATTTCAAGGCTCAGAGAGTGATGGATGGAGTTGAACTTGTTGGTGCTCTATCTCTTGAACCTTGGCCAAGGTAGTATGGCGACCATAGATAAGTCAATCAATCGGTATGACGAATGGAGCCGCTGCACGAGCCAGGGTATGAAGCTAGTCGGATGCATGGAGAAAAAGTACTATCACATACGGAAAAATGGGGGAAGTTAAAATCATCAGGGAACCCCTGCAAGTAAACCTTATTCCATCTTTGTTGCTGTGTAGCCGCTTACTCCTACGCCAGTGTCATTCGATGCAACATAAGCGCCCGCCGCCTGCCGCAGTTACACAAACGGTTGCACCATCACATCCCGTCTCCCTTTAGAGTTGGCATTCCCCTCACTGCCCATGGAGCTCTCATTAAAATCGGCTCATTTCCAGCTGTGCCTCGCTGCCAACGACATGGGTTGGGTTCCGCACTCGCACGGATCCGTGGCAAAGGCAAATACGATAGAATCAGACGTTCACTCGGGATTTCTGAAACTATCGAATGCAGGACCTGTCAGCGTACAGGATATGTCAGCACCCAGGCTAGGCCTGCTCTAAAGATCCTTAGATGACGACGCACGCTCGACATATCAACATGGATCCACTAGGACTTAGAAAGCGACGCCAAGAATGGATGAACCAGAGACATCGCCCCATTCAACATGGCAAATAGGAAGAGGGGGTCGCAGTAGTGCGGCTTGCAACGTAGATACATCGATTGAATGGCCAAGACTACTTTGGCGTCAATAGAAGAACGCCGCTTTCCATTTACCGTCTCCCTTAACCCTGCACCTTCCTATTCCTCTGCCAGAGTTTGTTCGACCCGATCTAACGGGTATGGCCGAGACCCTGTCAGGTAATAAAGGCTACCCGTACCTGCCCGCAACGGCCCCACCCCCTGTTTTCGATCCTTCAGAATCCTAAACTCTGCTCGGATGCTAGAATCCGTTCCAAGGCAAGAAAGTTGCCCTATAGGTCCTGGTGCGGCCACACAGGATAAACGTGGTGTTTATAGTATGAACTGTGAGGTCACTAACCAAGGTGTCACCATTGCCAAAATAAATAATACGGTGCAGCCCCAAAGGCTCTTGTTTCACACTTGCGCGTCCTGCCATGGGCATAGCATGGAACCGCCCTTTGAACAATCCCTTGTAGGCGTACTCATAGGAAGTAATCAATGTGGAGTTGATACTCTAGGATATTGATTTTAGACGCCTGAGACCACAGCTCTATCATCTACTGACGAATAGTAACTGCTATGAAAAGTTGAGATGGATGATCAAGCGCCAAGCAACTCTGATAGTACTGAAAGCCAATCACCAAATTCAAACTCGCCGTCAGTAAATGACGGCGATATCCGTTCTACGGATGCAAGAGGAAGGAGACCGTCGCAAGGCCAACAAACCGAATGGGATAGTAAGTACTGGTACCTGAAAACTAAAACCATGATGATTAATTAAAAATCAAGCCAACCGAATCGATCCACATATTCCGTCTTCACAACGTCGGGTAGTCAATAGCATGGCTCGGCATCCTTCAACAGAGTTCGCCTTGTTAATATCAGAGCCCCGCATTCCAGAATTGTCAGATGCGTCCTTGGAGTCATTGATTTCAACTCTGCCAGTGTTGTCGCCCGAACCACCTGTATCAACCTCACCAACCAACATGGACGCTACAGACAGAGCTGAGCGAAGACGACTGCAGAATCGACAAGCTCAACGGAATCATAGTGAGTATTGCTGACGGCTGTAACCACCACCATCACATGAACGCTCATTTGCCACGCAGGACATAGAGTGAAGGCTTATATCTCATCACTTGAGCAGCGCGTGATTGAGAATATACTCCAGGATTCTCAATCAGAGACAAGCTTACCAATCTCTCCCCCGGAAACCATTGCATCAAAATCATCGGATGCATCACTGGAATTACCGGCAGTGACGCTACCAACCTTATCATCCTCAGAAACATGCGCCCCCACAACATCTCCAGTGGACATTCAGTCCCAGTTTTCAACACCTCTCAACTACTTTGTTTCCGAAAGCTTTACTCCACCCGCTCAAGATTGGGACCCTATACCTAGCCATGGCGGTGCATCCTGCTATGCCTGCCCGGAAAATCGCCCGCCACCTGTGTCCAACACCCAAATGCACTATTGTGAGTGTGGCTTTGTACCATTGCAGAACCACATCGCCCACCATTGCCCATTGCAGGATGGAGATGAATTTAGTAGTGGTGGAGTTTACGGACCAGGTGTGAGAGATCCTTATCTTTCACATCCGTATAGGCCTCCGATTTTGAGACAAGAAGCCCCAATCCTTCATCAGCACCGTAGTGATGCCCATGCGATGCATGTACCGGTTTGTGCATGCGTTCATCGTCATAGAGCACAGGTATCTGGGTCCTGCATGGCCCCGCGCCCTGAGCATTCCCACCTCGTCCTGTCTCCAAATATTCCCGGTACGTTATTCCTTCCGCTTAACCCCGCTCTCGCATTCGGTGAAGGCTTGTTCTCCCTTTAGCGGAACTGAAGAACAGCTAGAGCACGCCGAATTAGAAACTTGATTGAGAAATCCGCTGTGACCACGTGCGTAAAAGAAGCGGAGTTTTGATCACACAATATGGAACTTACAGTTGACGTTCAACTAGCATCCCACATTCAACCAGAAAGCTTTGGCATGCCCTCAGTCATAAGCCCAAACAACCGAAGATATCAGCAATACGCCCTTGTTCCGATGCTAGCGCCACAACTGCATGCTCGTCCTGACGCATCTCATCTGGATAACATGGCATATCCACGGCCTAGATATAGATATGATTGACGAGAAGATAAAAATGGCTGGTGCCTTAATATTGACTATAGATCATCGTTGATCACCAGTACTAGGCTGTAGACAGTTTTTTCTTGTCTCTTTTTTTTTTCTTTCTTTTTTGGAGAACTGTTTATACTTTTATCGTGAACTTGTAACTGGATTAATAATGAATTATTAAACAATGAGATTTGCGACCACTTGAATCTGTTTCTGATGACTAAATGTCATGCGTGCTAACACGTAGCTAATGTATCATTAACAACCACCAGTCAACTGCTCTTGTTGATCAACAAAGTGATATGCAGTGTCATATTAACGAAAACTCCAAAAATAATCATTAAAAAACAACATTTTGAAGCCTACTTACTACTCAACGTGATTTCAAACATGGACTGGTTTTTAAAACCTTCATTCGGGCACGGGAGGATTGACGATCGCACAAAGGAGTAAATTCACAGCTGCGCAACTTTGATGTTGAAGCCTTCCCCGGATTGGCAATACAGTGAATTAGATAGATATCATCATCGATGGCTAATATTTCAAATTTAATATTTGAACCAAATTAAATCGCAAATGACAAATCTTTTGTCAGCAGCGCTTTAACTTTTGTGCAATGCACCGATTCGGTGGTTATTAGGCTTGGGTGCTGACAACGGCTACATGAGACGGGGGAGCCCTGGCATGCTGACGCTGCTGACATTACCTTTGCATGAGACTAGTGGCGTGATTATCTGCGTGGCCGCTGTCGAACCGAAACGTATTAGAGAATAAACCGTTATGATGAAAAAGGTCGCCATGCCAATTTGCCGCGCTGGACAAATGTTCTGGTATTGTATTTTCCCGGCGATCTTGCAGCAAAATGAGTGAAAAATATGACATAATTCTGGTTGGGGGAGGCCCTGTTGGCCTGTTCCTTGGACTAAGCCTCTCGCTCAAAAATGTCAGAGTCCTGGTCATTGAGCAGGCATCAGACATACCGAATAGCCCAAAGGCACTCATGTAACAAATCCATTAATCTATCTTCACGCGATTTTTTGATGATTAATTGTAGGGCATTAGGAACTACCCGATAGTCATGAACGAGTTTGCAAAGGTTGGTATATTGGACGACGTTGTGGCAGCTGGTTTTAAAAACAGCGAGGGACTCTGCTTCCGAACGCCATATAGCGGTACAAACAAGGTGCTAGCGAAGATACCGCCAGGAAAGTCGCCAAAAGGCTCTGTGGACTATGGTGTCCAGTTGAGCCAAGCCAAACTTTGTGCAATTCTTCGAAAGCACGCGCTCGAGTCAAGCAACTTTTCTATTCTCTACAACACGCGCTATGTTTCTCATGACGAGGACAGCGATCTTGTCCACGTACAAGCTGAAGGCCCCACTGGGCCTCTGAAACTCTCTGCTCCATTTGTTGTCGCTTGTGACGGGGCCAACTCAGCTGTTCGAAAAGCCTTAGATATCCCATTCGAGGGCTTCACGTGGAAAGACTGGCAATTTGTTGCTGTGAATATCTATTACGAGTTTGACAAGCACGGCTACCCGGCTGCAAACCACGTTATTGACCCTGAAGATTGGGCTGTCATTGTAAGAGCCAGCAATGTGGAAGAAGGTCTCTGGCGCGTTGCCATGGGAATCGCACCAGACCTAAAGCCAGAAGAGGTGAAGCCATATGTTGTCGCCAAGCTAGAGCGTTTGTTGCCCGGGCCAAGACCACTAGAATACAAAATCGATGCAATCAGCCCGTACTGGGCTCATGAAAAAGTGGCAAGCACATTTCGGTCAGGGAGAGTGGTGCTGTGTGGTGATGCTGCTCATGTAAGTCGATTACCCCTCGCCTCTTGCTCAAACCAAGGCTGACACATTTGCCTAGTTGAACAATCCTCTCACCGGCCTAGGCCTAACAACCGGCCTCGTGGACTCTGCGGTCCTATCCCGCGTTATTCCTCTGGCTCTTGCGCCAGAGAATTCTACCGAAGGGAAGTGGTCAAAGCTGCTTGACCAGTACGCCAAGATTCGACGAAAAGATTTTGTTGAACGGGTGCAAAAGCAAACCATTGATGGGAAGAAGAGAATTCACTCTACCGACCCCAAGGTCGTTGCTGAACGTGACGACTTCTTCAACATGCTAAATAAGAGCCCCGGATTTGGCCTTTTCATTGCGTCAGTCATGATGGAGCCGCTGCCAGAGGAGCTCTGGCCCTCGCCTTGGTGAATAAATTTCTTAGCCGCGTTTACGAGTATGTGCTCGAAGAAAGATTGCTGACCAGGAACGTACAGGAGTTCTTTTGTCCTATCCATCAAGGGCTTCTTTAAGGCCATCCAGATCATTACGACGATAATATTTTGGAAGATTCAGGTATCTCTTTCTTAGATAGTTAATATTGTAGGTGCTCAACTTTGTAATCCAACATCGCATGAGATACATAGCACAGCTGCTTCCAACATGATCCATGTTGGCGTGCTCGAATACTTTTCATGAACGCCTCCAGATCATTCTCCTCGTTCGTCTACCACATTCAGAGTAGTACTTGTTGCCCCATAGCCATCACCAACACTTTTCATCGACTTCGTCGCTTCAGAAATCCAATTCGGGTAGACCCAGCCATGAGAAGGCCAAGATGACCTTAGCCTTTGTCCGAACACGACCTACCGGGAACAGTGGAGCTCGAGAGCTTGGGCATTCATGCCACCAAAGCCTTCTAAATCGAATGATTGGAAAAATTAGATATTGACAACAGAAGGAAGTTGATTCTGGATCTTTTCAAAAACATCTTCCCAAGTGCCATAGAATCGGTAGGCTTGCATCCCCAACTCATCAATGAAAAATGGAGTCCTGGGTAGTTCCTTCCAGTCATCCGTCGGAATTGCCCGCATATTTGTAATATCTTCCATTATATGTATGTTCGTGACAATATGGTATGTATTAAACCAAAGCGTGGTGAGGGATGGCAATATGAGTACCCAATCGAATTGATCATGACACGAGATGGCAAGACTTCGCAAATATGATGTTTTAGATTTGGAAAATTGATATCGTTTATTTCATTGAAACCCCGCTGCAACTGTCCCTGTTACTAGTCAAAGGATATTGAGAGGGATTTGAGCTCATATGCGGATGGAACAAGCCAGTCTTGAAGATATGGTTCAAATTTCCGTATCTATATCTCAAGGCCGCGGCTCCCTTCGTTGTTAGCTGCATTGAGCTTCAAATTTCGAACATCCCTCACAACTGTCTGAAAGCGGTCCGATTTAGTGAGCTCTGGAATAAGCAAGGTTTTTAAGTTATGGATGTTCAAGCAACGGACGGGTTAGAGAAGAAGGTTTTCTACAGCTCGCTGCCTGATTGCCACGAACACGGTTGTGGTGGCTTTTAGTCGTATGGTGATATTGTCAAGCTTGTCGCGGATATTATAACTCCCCTCATTTGCAACTCAGCATTCTTTTCAGGAAGGAAATATTAACATCTCTTACCCCCCTGAGCTCTTTGATTCGGCCGATCGCGTCCCTGAATGGGGCATAACTGAATGGTTCCCCGGGTCCTAGCCAACTAGATGAGTCACCTCACGCCAGAAGTCCGACCTTGGGGTTAGAGATGACAACACGTTGGACAAGGACTTTTATGACACCATTATCCATCATGGAATACCAACGAGCCGTGTTCTTGTTAGTTAGGAACCATGTGTCGGAGATATGAGGCATGCTGAGCTTGTTCCATTACCGACAAACGAGGCGAGCTTGGGAAGGGTTTTTGTTTGAGGCGGTTTTACCGCCTTCGTGGTATTTCTGGTTGGTAAAAATGGTATAACTAGAGCTGAAGTGCTTGCTCAAGCCAATAGACCACTTAACATTTATTCAAAAGACTTGCTAGATCGTTTACCACATTCTGTATTCAATCTCCCAAATAATCGTTAGAACCATCCTCTTATACCAAACACTGACTTGACTAGCTCATCTGTAACCCAAAAATCCGTCCAAGTAAACCAGGAAGCCACCTCACTGCGCTAGGCCAGAGCACCTGATGCAAAGAACGCTTTGGGAATTTGCAGCTGGGACAGGGATACTGATATTAGGAGTCAGCATGAGATTGAATTTTTAAATCAAGGATTGAGATTAACGGCCAATCTTACGCTGTGTCGAGGCCAGTGTTGAAGATTATATCACCAGAACATCCCATTGTTGGTGCAGTTTGAAAATTAGCAAAAACGTTACACGTGGTAAGTCCGCTGTTGCTATCAATCTGGATAGTTTTGAGACTTTCTATGACTCCCAGGGGGAATATTGGAGTATCATCGTTGTTCCCTCCATTATTGAAGATACCGGTCTGGCCACCATCGCTGTAGGTAACAGTTCCAACTCTGGGTCGGTTACCATCGTCCCCGTTCAAGTTGGAAGGCACCACAACAACGACCTGAGCCGAAACAAAACTGGCCATAATGCCTAAAATGAGAGGAATCATTGTGCAGGAAGTGTAGCAAGATTATGAAATGATCAATGCGAGCGGAAAGAAAAATAGACTCGAATGAGAGATGTAAGACTGAACTCGAGGTCATAGAATCCCTGGTTTTGTCTTGACATTAAATAAATACCGTACTCAAATTATCTAAATGAATTCAAAACTAAGAATAGAGAAGGCTAATCCACCTCATCACCACAAATAGACCAAGATGACTAGGATTGAAGATCTGTCTGTGAGCAATCCATATTTAGCAGATTTATTCTATGCTTTACCATAACGCAGCCAAAATATTGGTAGTAAGCTTTGGATTCTCCAAATTTAAATAATGTGGAATCAAGTACCCTATGCAACGTCACCTCAACACTCCTTTGGCTAGAGCCAAGTCTTGAGTAAGGGTGGCGAATTGTTACAAAAGTAGAAGAACTTTGCCATCGTCGATTCCAATATTAGCACAAGTTTTCCCAGTGGTTACGGTGATAAATTCACATGTCCTACACAATATCTAGCAGCAAAAGACATCACTATTTACATCTATTTACAGTAAAAAACGTATTATTAGCAAATACAAATGAATTATGTGTGTGTTATACAAAGAAATTAGTTATCTATTTCATATTAGTCAGCTTATTCCGTGATGAACTAGCTAGATCCTGAGGAATGGAATCCGTCTCAATTGGTCTTTGACTTCTTAAACAGGAACTGGCCGGACGATAGCGCTCACCTCAATATGACTAGAACTTTAAATTTGAGGACATATAAGCTCTAGGTTTCAGATAAATTTGTCATCCACAATGATTTGTGTAATGTTTGTGAACTCGTGACGTGCAGATGCATCAATGATCTCGAGAGTGCCATAAAAACTCACGAAATTCATCCATTCTGTGGGGCTTAGAGTCTGCAGATACCTAGAATTTTTGCAAGTCTTCTCATAGCTTTGTTGGTCTGATTCGATAGTCATGAGACAACTGTCTAGGACTTTTGCTATAATATCTCAGTGTAATTTCGCAGAGACTGTTGCCTACATTCTGTGAGGATCCCTTACTCTGACTGCGTTGATTTCTTCCATATCCTTGCTAAATTTTAGCTAAATTCGGACAAGCATCGTTAAGCAATAGCACAGGTACTTGGAACCCTTGCTAGAATAGACCAAAATGAATGTACAATTGTTGAAATGACTACCAGCCTATACCAACTCGCGCAACGTGTTAGCTAACTCGTAACGCACCAAGTTTCCAAAAATGCAGTAACGACTTGTAATTCAGATATTTACCTAGAGGTCAATTGCTGTATAATTTTGCATGTGCTTTAGCTCTTAATCAACCACTCCTTTGCAAGCATAGAAAAGGCCTATATTGGGTGAAAAATAAGGGACATATGATGCGCAAAATGATATGACGGTCCAAGGCCCATCGCTATTCCAATTTGAGTAAAAGCGAGGTAGGATACGGTTGTGGAATAGGCAGGCTAAAGGATTCCATGCTGTGATGTTTTTCTACTGATAGATAATAATTAAAGGAAAGCTAAATTAACACAGTATAACTAACCTATTATATTTCGCATACTCAACCGATTAGCTTCCATTCTGCTATGGCGCCTGTTCCAATCGCCTGCCGACTCTCAGATGGGCGGCAGGTTGCACAAAATCATCAATACAGCAATCTTTCATCTCCCCCTTATATCAGTGCCTCACAAACAAATTTCCCTCATCTTTGATTGGTAGCTGTTTGCGAATTTATTGAGACATGGCATCAAAACTATTGTTTCCATTTGGGATAAACATCGAGGGTTGATGTGACCATTACGTTTACCCGCCATCAATACCTCAACAATCTTAAAGAATCACGTGTCAACGGATTGTAGTGTCACAATTGATCACCAAAGCCATTTTGAAAACACCAAAAATGATCCCTTCGCTCTGGCCGGGTAAACCACAATTCCGCGCCCCACCACCAGCGTCGCATCCATCACATGTAACAAGAATGCAGTGCAGGACTTGCCTCAAATGAGCTATTGGTGGCTTCGGCACCTTCCGTACGTCTCACATTCCTATTTGTCAGTTGCTCACAACCAAAATTCTTGCAGGTGTGCTGGCGCAGTAAGAATTCCAAAACCGGATAAAGCTCCGCCCATCCCCTTGCATACCAAAAAGCAAAAAAACCTGTCATGGGTGGCGCAGTACGATTACGAGCCACTTTATTGCATGGTGCGCCTTTCCTTCAGTTTAGACCTTATCAACTGCAACGGTGAAAGCATTCTGGGTCAGCAGATGCTGAAGTTTAAAGTCGATCAGATATAGTTGGTAGTATTGTCCATGTACGTTGCGTGTATTAATTGAGATAAAGCTACAGATCATCTCACCTGCCCTGCATGCTTAGCAAAACGACGTGTTTCAAATTTTGATGACCATTGCATTGTAATTCGGAAACCAAGATGTGTCAAATAATGCCATAGGGTTAAATTGGTGGTACCAAGGCCCCTTGATCACAAAGCTGCTGATATGACTGACTTTGGCATGTCGCTTGATTTCTTTTTCGTTTCCTCTCTTCGTCACGGTATTCAGGTAGGTCCCTTGACCATACGTTTATGAATAGAGACTCAAGATGGAGGTTCCGGAAGTGCGTGCAGACTCACATGGCAAAATCTGGGGAGTTGCATCGATCGTAGTGGTACTGGGAGGTCATCAACACGGGGCCGGTGCGTCGGCTCCGAGACATTCGCGCGTGTGTCATGTGTCTGGAGCCTCAAAGCTGTCAGCAGAACGGGTTTCGGTCTTGTTGAAACCCAGTTTTGTCTGGTGTGAGCCCCTGTGCCGTCACGAATGTGGCCGGCGTGGCAGCGAGGCACAGTCACAGCAGCTTCCGCCTTTTGTTCTCGGACGTCGGGGATAGCACCCCAACGGGCATGAGTGCCTTATTTGGCACCCCCATGGCGGGCAACAAACCAATTGAAGTTAGCACGTGCATCTTTCACCTGACTACTCAGAGAAGAGATATATTGGAGATGTGTCGAGTTACATACTCGATCTATTACGGCTCAACAACCGATGCATGAACTTTCTCGGCTATCAAAAGGGCGTCTTTGGCGCGCAGGTTCATCCGCATAAAGTTAACTAATCGTGTACTTTGATCACCACAGCTTCCCCATGTGGTCACCCCCAGTCTCACCTTCATGGCTACTGCAGTTGCCAAGTTGAGTCGTGATCAATGTAGACTGCCGGCGTCTCTTCTTTCCGGAAACCAATGTTAATACCTCAAGCAGCGGCAAAGAATTTTGCTGAAAACTGATTGTCACTTAAGCGTTACCCCTCTTCCGTTTTTCCCGTTTCAATCCTACAGTTCATTTGTGCAATCTGTTTGGCGGGGCATTTTACGAAACAGGAGGGCTTAAATAGACCTTACATCCCCATAATGATATTTCCCTTGAGTTATTTTGCCAAAAAATAATAATAATAAAAATTGCCTCCTTTTGATCCACAGCGATTGAATTCGCCCATACGGGGCTTTCACCAGCAGCACGCTGGCCTGACCAATGCCCGGATCTAACCAATTGCCAGCTGGTGCCGAGGGTGCTGCGGCTTTCTCTATGATATATGCTTTTGTCAGTTTATTTTGCAGCTGTATTCTACTGTGGCTCACCATAGCCCACCGAGAAGGATGGTCGTGTAAGTGCATCTTAGTAGCCAACTAGCTAATAGCCGGAGCTGAGGCGAAGTGACTACAGATATTTGTCTACTCGCCAGCAGCACCTGTCTCAGTACTATTGCTTCCATCGCACAGCAGATTCACGACACCGTCGCCTACGAGGACGTTTTGAAGGAGCAGTTCAGAAGGCGGACTAGCGTCTGGGACAATCCAGAGCAGGCCATCGCAAATGGCTCGTTTGGATTAGACCTTGTCCTTTTCTACTTTCGTATGTGCTACAAAAGATATCCTATTTCAAGGTCTCCGTCTGAATTCTTTTGTAGAATACTATTCCTATAATGTTCAATCGCTGCTTGTCATGTTTTGGTATGTAACCAGGCACTTCAGCTAACCGTTATCAGAGATGACGCGCTAATAGTGTTGCTTGCAGGACTAGTGAGCTGGCACAGAGCGTATATGGTCTTAATGCGAAGCCAAAAACACAAGAGATCCTACGAAGGGTGAACTTGGCAGGGAAGACATTGTCCTTCCTGTTTCCCTTAGTGACGATTCTACTTCTTCGTGCGCCAGCTATACATCGAGTGTTCATCGTCTTTCTGCTTCTTGCAGATCTCCCATGTATGTCCCATTATTTATTTGAGATTTGGAACTTAGCTAAGTGCGATGCTAAAGTGATGATAAGCTTGGCGCTGGGGAGTATGTTGATGATCGCCATTCTTAGTCGCTATGTCAAGTCAAGGAAGAGTATAACAAATTGGACACCATCAAACAAGCCGTCCAGGAGTATGAGCAACTCAACTCCGTGCACAGATAGGTCCTACCTGAATAGTAATCCCGCAGGGTCTCGAGGTACACCTCCAAGGAAACAAGGCTTGCATGACCGTTGGCTCATGGTGCGCTTCATCGTCTCGTTCTTTATCTTAGTGTAGGTCTAAGCAGGCTCGTAATGGAACCATCATTCACCATATATTCTAACAACGGCTTCAGATGTTTCGAAGTCACGAACGTGTTATTCCAGCTGCAATCCATCATGAACTCAAAAACAGATGCCAAACTCAAAGAACCAGACCTGACTGCTAGCCGCGCAAGGTCGACATTTTTTCTCTTTATTCCAGGCACCACAGCCGGCATCTTCCTTTTTGTTGTTTTTGGCACCACAGCAGGTTGTCGCTCCAAAATCTGCGAAACCTTTGTTCCCCGAAAGTGGCGGAGCTACCAGCCTTCCAAAGGTTGGACGATGACTTGCAAGCGACAGACACGCTCTGGTGGTGTTGGCTTGCCTTTGGCTTCAGCAACGAAGTCAAGAGGAAAACCTCTTCACCCCAGCAACTTTGTTGTGTTGGGTGATGATACGAGCGAGATGATACCGTTCTCAAGGGGAGCTTCTTATCGACACTCCCTTTTAATGAAACCTTTGCCTCCGTTGCCCGAAAACTGAACCCAGCGACATGTTCATTGACGTTTTTTATGAAAGCATATGGATGGCTCTATCAAAAAGGGCCCGCCGATACAATGTGCGAGTTTATGAAGATGGCGGAGAGGAGATGGTGTTACAACTGACACGCTCGCCCTGCATCACCGCGTCATACAAAATATTATAAAAGAGGATAACATAATTAGGTCGGGGTTGGGTTGTGCTTTTTTCTTTCATGAGAATATGAAATTCCTTTTCCACCTTCAAGTACAAGACAATTTTGAAAGTCGACCTTGCAAACTTACAGGACCTGGACGACAACGAAGAAATTCTTGACTTATTGGCGTTACTAAACGGTCAAGGGACAATTTGGCAAGGGCTAGGCTTAGGCGACAGTCTTTAGAGTGATGTTGGCCATCATCTTCGGGTTTTTATTTTCACCACATGCATAAATTATACATGAAGTAGAACTCCGTATATAATATAGACTTCTTATACAATTGGCTATTTCGGATACAGTGCCTTCTCAGTCTTCTAACCTTATATCGCTCTCAATCTCTGGTGGTTATATAAAAGCCAAGTGCTTTGAAAGCACAGGGCTCGGTCTTATTGTTAAGTGCCTAAATGGTCACTGTGTATAGATTGGCCTTATTGGAGCTCTCCTAAGTGTGGCCAACAGCTTTTATCACTACTGAATCTCATACCTTAGTTGTATTAAAGTGAGGCCTCAAAGGTTCTTGAGCTATGAGTAAGTGATGGACATGCATAGGCCGAAGAAGTTTATCCAATACTTTGGCTAGCTGTAACTCATCACAAAACAAGGATCAAAAATCCCGGTGTTGAATGCCAATAAGGAGGAATGGAACGCAGGATTTAATAAGTTTGACAGCGAGAGTTGATGATATGGACTAGATACTACAGCTCGACTCACGACTCACGGTTTTGTCTCGAATTCCTCAGTCACGCAGGTCTTGGTTGAAGTCTCGCGCGCCCTGGTTTTAAAAGACCAGTTGTCAACCTTGTTCAAACAAATGGTGGCCAGGCAGTCAAATATTATGTTGGAGTGTAAGGCAACAACGCCCCTCCGGTCCAACTGTGAGGCTGCATCCTTGTTATTTCATGACGATAATGCTCTGTCTAGTTCTTAAAAAGTTGTTTAGAATTATACTACTTTTATGCCAGCATATTAAACCTACAGTATCGTGATCTAGGTAATAAAACAATTACCAGATGGCATATTTTAAATCAGCGTAAACCATTCATCAGAACTTGAATCCGCCTTCGAAAAGGCTTCTCCGTCCATGATACCATATATATAACAGGGCCCCACAATCTTGGCTTTTTCTCCTTCACGTCTTAACACATATGGCAATTTCCCGCCATAGAATATGACGATTTCGTCGTCAGCTTGAGCCGACATTGGTAACAGCGCTAGATAGGAGTTCACAGTCGTCCCCAAAGTCCGTCCCAATGTCACGTACGAACAACGACGAGAGTATGTATGAGTCACAGACTTGAAGATGTCATCTGATACGGTCTCCGAAGTAGCTGTGTTCATCAAAATTTTGATCCAGGCGTCAAAGATCTCTTGGTACTCTCCTGGTACTAGACGGTCGTATTTCATATTGCTTCCCCAGCATAGCGTGTGCATGAAGACATCCGCGATACTTTCTCCAGTCGGGTATGATTGCATCAAAAAGGCCAGATCGGCCCATTCACGCCATAATTGTGTCAGCGTCTGGTCAGTATACTCTAATTCATCTGGCAATGGATTTGAATTCTTCACAGAATCCACCCTCCTCCCTTTTATGCTGAGTTCAGACCAACAATCGCCAGGATCGTTTTGTATAACATGAGATCTACCAGCGGCGTTGAAAGCTTCCACGTCGAAATACGCCATGGGGGTGTCATTCCAGGCCGCCGCCCAAGATGGCAGGTTAGCAACGGAAGACTTGACAAACCCGTAGCATGATTTCATAACATCTAATTTACCTGTCTTGGTGATTATCGCTCGAGTAATATCAGCATAGAGTTCCTCGGCCGATATTTCATAGTTTGGCAGAGGAAATATATTCTCCGGGTCGGATTGTGAATCCCCAAAAAGACCTAAAATTCCGTATATTTTATCTCGTGGATCAGATGCGCGTGTATTGCGAGTGCCATCCAAAACTAGAAGTGCTTTTTCTCCCGGTGGTAACGGGCCAGTCGTATTGTCGGCCGATTTGTTGATCTTCACGAAACGTTGCATATTTATATGATGGAAGGCATCGGTGATGAAGGTAGTAATGAAGTCAAATACTTCGATTGATTGATCATCAGCCATCACCATGGAACGAATGACAATATCCAGATTATGCCAAGACTCTGCCGAATCTCCACACATGATGATGGCTGATTGCGAGAGAGCAAGCTCCTGGATAACCCACAAGCGTGTCCACCAAGGCCGGTGCAACAAGTCCCAAAATCCCCGGACGCGTGGGCTTAAGGCATCGATACCCTGTTCATGAAAGGCCCTTCGATCCTTGATGAATTCATGGTAAAGCATTCCCCCGATGAGATTCTGGCCGGATTGACTTCTGTCTGCAATCTCGACAGCAAAATCATGAATGAAACCCATGCCCAGTTTCGACAACGGCGTTGAAGTTTCTTCGTCGACAGCTTGGGATTCTTCACCAAGCCACAAGCCCACCCATGTCGCCTGGCTGTAGATATGGCGCATCAAAGCAACCTGGAGACTCTTTTCAGCATCGTTGGATTGATCGATACAAATTGCATCCACCCAGAGAATTCGATCCTCGTCGGCTGGGCGTAATCTTTTGAGTGCCGACTCGCAGTTGGCAGTGATTTGAACGAGGCCCCCGTCGCATACTAAATGTCTCAGAAGGTCAGAGTCCCCATCCTCTGTTGCCCACGTATATGACAAGGCTGCAAATTCTGGACAGGCATCAAGTGGAAATTCTTCGAGTGAGGCCTCGAGTGGTGATACCCAGGAAATAGAAGGGTGTAGTTTGAGGAGTCGAATCGAATCAGGATTTTGTATGGGCGTATATTCATATTCAGCACAAGAAACAAAGCTCTCGTCATTCATGGTCACTACAGACCTCTTGCTGTCCACTTTTACTCTCCCATGTTTTTTTTTTTTTTAAAAAAAATAGTGGCAATGTTAAGTCTCTGCGGGGCTGGGACAAATGTGGAGGCCTTTCACCTTACCCATTGTTCCGTTCAGCCACAACAGGTGGCTAGGCCATAGTGTGGCTTAGTCATCATACATCAACTTTCATGTTATATTGAAGTAAAGATAAGATAGTTGCTCTCCCAGGGATTGGCTGACTGATCTCCTTCAGGGTCGTACGGCTGCGAAGTTGTAAGTTGTTGTAATGGTCATGATATTTGTCAAATTATAGAAATAGATACAATCACAGTTTTGACTTGGATCGCTTAACATTAGGATGTTTTATTATTGCCCTTGATTTGAATAGAATAACACTGGTTAGATTTTATCACATATTTCGACAGGCGCCCTGTATCTGCCCGGATGAAACGAGGCAACCTTCTGCCTCACGCCATTCCGCATCGCTAAAATTCCATTGCTTTCAAAGCCCCTGATTCGTGCCCGCACTATCCAGGAATCAAGACACCCCTCACCAGTTTTTGACAAAAACCTCCACACAGAGACATTTCTAGATTGTAAAGCACAGCATTTCCTCCTCATCTAATAGCACTAGTTCCTCAGGAGAAGAATCCAGCCATGACGACTCCGAGAGTACCTCTAGCAGTAGCAGCAGCGACTCATCGAGCGACTCGTCTGACACAGACGACGCAGTAGACGATGCCGACGGCGATTTTAATGACATTGAAGGAGTTTTTCCAGATGAGGATGGTGAAAGCCGAATCTCCCCCCGCTATGATCCAACAGAAAATGATGACAACAGTGGGTTACTTCCAACTGTCTTGCTGAGATTGTGAGCTTACATCTGAAGGGCAATTCTATGGCGACGATGGAATGCGCATTGACGCACGCAACTTTGATGGTGATAGCACTGACAACAGTAGCACAGAGAGTGATAGCACGGATAATGAAAGAAGGCCCGCCATCAGTGAGTCTTGTCCGGGCCAACAATTAAGCCCAGGCTTTTGGACTGACATGTACAAATTCAGATCTACATCCTACCTGTATGAACGTGATGGCGAGAAACGAAGAATCCGGCGAGTTAGAGAACGACGAATGCCAATCGGATCATACGGATGAAACAGATAACGAACATCCAGATAACTCACTAGTTCTTGACGGAAGAATTCCAGAGGATCTCCAAACTGGTGGTGGCAGATCTAACCCCACAATCAAGGAGCAAGCTCTGGGACAGCCAGCTGATATTGCACCCACATGAATGGATCGGATCAGAATCTTGACATTATCTCTAACATTAACAGCTGGTCAAGACTGGTACAGTGCGATGGTTCGAAGCCAAGAGGCTCGAGAACGACACATGAGGTGCTTCGCGCTATGGGCCCGAAAACAGCGTTGGAAAATACCAATGATACAGCGGCCACAGCTTCCGCAGTCTGGAGACGATGCGAAGCAATATGGTCCAGCAGTACGTAACGTTTGTCGTGGGAGAAAAATATTCGAGGCAAGCGGATGCATCATGGGACTCGGGCCTAGTTTAATTCGACCTGGCGATCTTGTGTGCGTCATACTTGGGGGCGCTGTTCCATATGTACTACGCCCACTGGGTAACAACCCGTACTACTTTGTCGGTGAGTGTTACGTTCCTGAGTACATGTTTGGAGAGGCGGTTATGAGATAGCGGGCCAGGCACCCAGGGTGGCATCTGAATCGATTTGTCTTGAAATAAGGCAAGTTACTATATCAAGGCGGATGAAATTGGTATTTACAAATCGGCTGAAATAAGTCACTTTTAAGAGGTCAGGTTTATGTGAGCATCGAATAAAATATATTATGGAAGTTTATATATATCGTGGGCGCAGCCCTCCCACAGTGAATTATAGAATGGAAAGTAATAGTAACATAGACTTTTCATACTCGCAGTATTCATGCTCGCATCATACAATTCCGCAAAAAATGTTTAAATGTACAAGTTGACGCAGGCAGTAAGGCCGGCAACGGTAGCGAAGGCCTTGCCGACAACGCCAACGAGGATGGTAGCCTTGACGCTAACGACAAGGGGGCTGACGGTGGCGATGACGGTGGCGGCGATGGCGGGAACGAGGCCACAGACATGGGCAACGACTTCGGCAAGGATGGAGAAAACGGACTGAATGAGGACCTTGACCTCAGCCTTCAGGCCGATGCTGAGAACAAGTGCCTTGATGCTGACGACGATGCTGGTGACAAGCTTGACGACAAGGTTAAGGACGACATCAACCTGGGCCTTGGCAGAGACCTTGAGGTGAGCGGCGGCCTTGAGCTTAACAGAAACATCGACAAGAGCCTTCACAATGACTTTGATGGCGGGAACAGCGACCTTGACAACGGCATCGACTGTAATGGCGTCCTTGCCCTTGCCCTTGCCATACTTCTGAACAACAGCGTCTGAAAAATTTATTAGTACGAAACAGAAGTTCAAGTTATTGTTCAAACTTACCAATCTTAACGGTGGCCTTGGTAACCTCATCAACGCTCACTTGGAGAGAAGCAACCAAGTCGGCGTAGGTGTTGATAACAGGCTTTCCGACGCCAACAGCAGCCTTGACATCGACATCAGCCTTGACACCGACGTCAGCCTTAACATCGACATCGGCCTTGACATCGGCGACGAGAGGGGCAGCAAAGGCAGACATGGCCAGAGCGAGAACGGAGAAGAAAGCAGCCTTCATTTTGAACAGTGGAGGGGTGGTGGTGGTTGATTAAAAAAGAGTAAGAGTAAGAGTAAGAGTTGAGTGAGTGAAGAAGGCGGAGTGTTGAGATGTGAGAAAGCTGAGAGCAGAGAAGTTGAGAGAGAGAAGAAGTTGTGAGTGATGATGAAAGAAGACGACTTGAGGGAAGTTGAGGGCTTATTTATCTTGATTTCCATAGCCCTTTTCTTAACAACCACTCTTGGTTAACTGACCGTTAGGAGTGGCTCATGGCGCTAGCGCTCGCGGACGGCAGTTCTTAGCGCCATGATCCGTGATGAGCTCCATCAGGCCCAAGCCTGTGCATTGGCCAAATTGAAGCCCAGCACCAGGCTAGTGGCTTGGACATGCCGATCAATCATTTCGATGGTGGTCTGGATCCTTCTATTCTAATTTTTAAGACAGGACATTTTCGAAAGATGGGGACTTTTGCATGTACAACCATGATATTTTGACATTTCGGATGCCAGCCGAGTAGCCTTCATAGGTCATGATGGAAGAGCATAACTTGGTCCACACTTTCTTGCATTTTGGATATCATCTTACATCTCTCTGCATAGGCGATCATAGAAGATCATGAACCACTCCATGCTGCAAGTCTTCACCTGTCACCTAGTCTCAATCGGAACGTCGCACACCGGTCTCTGTTCAGCCGTCTGAGTTACTTGGATTCTGCCTCATGTCTCAATTCTAATTAGATCGGTAAAACGGAACATTCAGTCAATGGACCTGGTTGGAGATCAATAGTGCAGGTTGACGATGGCGGTGAATTTCAGCCTCTCTTTGTCATGGTAAAACAGGCAGCTGCTAGTCAGGCTTGGTTCAAGACATGCAACCTCAGCTACCAAAATCGCCTTGACAATTCCGATTGGTATTCTCAGCAGAGTCCAGTCATAACTTAATCAACCAAATATTTAGACCCCTAAAAAAAAAAAAAAAAAAAAAAAAAAAAAAAAAAAAAAAAAAAAAAGGGTGTATTATGAACAGGGGTTATGAATCGAGTGAGGCTCGGATCTTAGCCGACAGGCCCTTGTAGGTGCCAAGCAAACAACCTAGAGCAATGGACCTACAAATGCATTCCCTTTTAGCTAGATTTCTTTGTCACCGACAATGCAGAGGCTGATTCTGTTGAGAGCTATGCCCAAATCGACCCAAGCATCAATTAACAAGACTCAAACTGACTAGTCATTTTAAAGGGATCTGAGACTGCAGCTATTCACTAGAACTGGCGGGACGAGAAAACGCTGCAGGGATGCGTGCCGATCACGTTCACACAATTGCAGGTGGACTCGGCCCTTTTGGGAGCCTAACCTAACCCAGGGAGCTCAGAGCTTCTTTTCTAGATGCAGTCAGTTGCATTCGCACGGTTGCTCTTTTTCGGATGGCAGCTGCGTTTTTAATTTCTGATGCGATGGCTCGTGCAAAAAGAAATAAATAAATAAATAAATAAAGATAAGAAAAAAAAAAAGACAGACAGGTTCTGTACGCCGACTAACTAAGCCGCCCACGTAACCCACAAACATGACGCAAGCTGCTTTCGCTTCCATTTGCAGCTGCACCTTTGGCATTTCTGACATGTCATTGACACGTGACTCGAGGGATCTCGTTATTAAGCGATGAAAAGGGGCAACCTGGTGGTTGGCGCATGCATTGTCTCATCTGTTGTCTGGCATCGCTCGCTCACCCAATACCATGGTTAGCTCATGCAGGCACATTATTAACCTTTAACCGTCCTTTGCATAGTAAGACAATGTGTTGCTGCATCCTGATCCACTCGATAACTAGACCAAAAAAAAAAAAACACATGGGGGCCTGTGTTGACCGGAATCCGCGGACTGAGACCTGAGCAATGAGGAGAGAGACCAGCAGGGTGCGCCACCGGACTATTTGTGGAGTGCCCCAGCAGCAGCAGCAGCATCAGCATGTTCAAGGGAGACACCACATGCTTCTGCGTCTTGTTCTGCTTCTTCTTCCTCTCTTCCTTGTTCTTCGTCTTCATCGCCCGATCGATCCGACGTACTCAGTGGCAGACACCCATCGAAAAACATGTCCTTCAGCCCCGATTTGTTTCACTCCAGCTTATTCCAGCTCAATCGACCCTGCCTCAAAATGGAACAGGCGCCATCATCTAGGCGCCCCCACCGTGACCATCCCTTAATTATTTATTTTAGTGAGCTCGGACGCGCGAGGTCGCCTCGCTAGCGCCCACACTACTCGACTTGACAGCGGGCGCGCGCGCCTGTGGACCGCCACCGCCAAGCTACGGAACACGTAGGGCCGAGTCGCCGTTTGTCCCTGAAAAAAAAGAAAGTTGTTTAAGGAGAGGGGAGGTCGGAGGAGGGGCTAAAGCAAGGTGGCAAGTCAGCGATACTGTAGGGTATGGGATCATGTTTTCTCAAGCACAGCAACTATTGCGCATTGTCAATATGCTAAATTGAACAACGCTCTTGGTTTTTTTTTTTAGTTTTGAAATTATTTTTGTATGCAATCTTTTTTTTTCTTTCATGAATTCCGTAAAAGATATTTCAAAGGATCCAACGTTGTGAGGCTTTCATATTGAGCTGAGAGTTAGTAGTTTTTGTTGCGTTGGCTAGAAATGGAGAAAACCCAGCCAAGTAAAACACTCCCCCGATTTTTTTTTGTGATGATAATAATTTCCGATGACCTTAAAAAGCTTATTCTCATTTCCACCACAGTAGTTTTGCATTGGCACCGTGCCTTGTATAAAGCATTTTGCCATGCTCCTTGCATCATTCCTCCTAACAAGTGAAACGTTTAACATATATATGCATGCGTCCTAAGGGATTCGATCATTTTCAGCGTATTTTATTTAAACAAGTCTTGTGATGCAAAGGCACGCCTGTCGTTGGTATGATCATGCTTGAGAAAGAATAGCATTCACATCGAGCGCAGAGTGTCTCCACTTAAACCGGTGCCACCATTCAGGTAAAACGTGACATATCCCTGTGACCCGGCACTTGGATAGATAAAAGAGTGTTCATTTGGGGCACCTGATGCCACTGTAAATCCATTGGAGCATGCGTGTCTTGGTGGCTTTCCTACTGCGCCAGACTAGACAAGTTAAAATTCTCAAATGGAAGCCAAGCCCCGCAGTGGAGCGACTACTAACTGAATCAGCAGTTATGGTAGAAGGGGGGGATAAAGCTAAAAACTTGTATTTAATGGGGCAGCGGCACACAATGAATCGGCCCAACTGACACTCACCTGGTATCACGCGCGGCTCGTTGGACTACATTGGCGTAAAGCTCAAACAAGCTGTTCCATTGACCGCCCCGAGGTACACACCATATCACAAACTACAAGGATAGCTAGCGCAGGTAACCAAGATACAAGAGTGAAAATCAGGTTTGGAGATGATCGCTGCAGTTTGTTGGTCTGGACTGGTCTTTTCCAGCATCCCCCCGGAAGGAATTCCCCATCTTGGACAATGGATGCTTGGATAATCAATTAAGCGACCCCCCCTCTGCGGGAGCACCCGCGGCGATAGAGATTATTTCAACATGTGTACTTTTGGAAAAATTCTATCGGGTACAAGATGCCGATTGTGGGGCGCCGAGTTACATTTTTTATCGAATATGTGAATTGCGATGCTATGGTTACACAAAACTCCCATTTTGGCAGATGCCGCGGTAGAAGTGCCTAGTTGTGGAGAATGTATCGTAGTATTTTTTTCCCCCCGGGTTTACAAGCTGGAAATGTCTACTGGCTATTTGATCTGCCTCTAATGGTTGTGGCAGAGTGGTACGATTCGAACGCGTTCTGTTTGTCGATCATGGCCCAGAATGAAATCCATTGACACACCAGCTTGTTGCTTGCGAACGCAATAGCGAAAGCGAGAGAAATATGAGATTTTTAATACATAAGAGCGAGGTATGGTTCGTAAGAGTAGTTATTAATAGTCAAAACATATACTCTATCCTTCCGCTCAGCAGTACACGCATGAATGAAAATGGACCATACTGCCGTTTGGGTTTCGTCTGATGGCTCTCTGTCCATCCGAGAGCTGCCTACTGTCCAGCCATCTTTACTTGCACCAAGACAGCACCTAGTCCGAGTAGAGTACAGCGGCGTTAACCCGGCTGATAAAAAGCACACCGTTCATCTCGGGCTTGGGGACCGTGTCGCTGGATACGATGCAGTCGGCATCATTGTTGCTTCTGGGCCACAGACAACTTTCCAGCCCGGTGCACGTGTCTGTCTCCTTGCCAAGACGGGGATTGCCGAAAAGCAAACAGTATACGGCGCCCATCAAAAGTTCCTTGTGGCTGACGAACGAGGATGCTTTTCGTTAGGGGAAAACGTGCCCCCTGAAGTGGCGGCAACTATGCCTGTTGTTGTCGCCACCGCGGCAGACTCTCTCTTCTCCCTTTTGCATCTCAACCCCATTTCGTGCCCAGCTAACCGTGTTCCGTTACTCATTTGGGGTGGTTCGTCTGCTGTTGGTCATGCTGCTATCCAGTTTGCCCAAGCGGCTGGTGTTTGGCCAATCCTTGTGACCGCCTCTCGTCGACACCATGCTACACTTGAGAAGAGAGGAGCTACTCGGTGCTTTGACTACAGGGATGAGAATGTGCGCGGAGCAATTGTGTCGGCTGTGCAAGAGCTGGTGCCTGGTCACATCTTACGACATGCTATAGATGCAACTGGGACGAATGCTGATAACATCATGGCCGTGTGCACTGCCCCCGACGCTTCATTGGTCTGCACTGCTGGCGGGCCTCATAGTCACCCAAAGCCCTTTGCAGCCGTCATTTATGATGAAGATGTGACGCTAGGGCAGAACAGGGTGGTGATGTGTAGATCAGCCGATGCTCCTGTGATCAAGGACAAGGTGCAATGGGCCCTGGATTATCTTGGCACAAAGTTTCACCAAGTACCTGTACAACTTATTGACGGTGATGTTGGTGCTCTGGTTCATGCCATGACTGATGTTGCAGAGGGCAAAGTCTCATTTACAAAGTATGTTATGAAGTGGGGTCACGATGGGTAAGTTGGACCCAGTACGATGACGGTCAGCGCGCCTGGGTTCAACTCGGCGATTTACAAGATGAGATGCAATTTTACTTTGAGGGGCTTACATTTATCATCTACATCACCCACTCATGCGTCAGTACTTTTTCCAGTTGGTAATACGACAACATCATATCCTCCTCATTAGGCCTTTTCACCACACTCCTTGGCAAATTCCTTCAGAATTAACTATTGAGGCAGGTTAGTAAAGCGCAAAGCCATTCAACTACGAGGTTGAAAGGATCAACGTACCTCAAAATCTTGATCTGCCATTGACATGAAAACAGAACTCCTATTCAACTTGAGCTTCTGGATCCTGGGGCTATTGATACCAAACGCCACTCTGGCAAGGAAGCGTGCGTCATCTCGTACATCAGTCTCAGCCAAGACCTTTCTAAGTTTTTGCTTGTCCAACTGCTTTGGGGACGCCGGCGGGACTTCGATTGCCTTGCCTTCGATGCAGAAGGTGCAATGCCCACATGCGCTTTTATCATCAGGGAGACTCATTCCAAAATGCTCGGCGATAGAGCTGGCGAAACATTTTGGTGCTGTGATGAATTTGATGACTTCTTGAATCTTTGCTAGACCATGCTCCTCCCGCTTCTTCAAGTCTGCGTAAAGCTTGTTTGTCAATGCATCAATCTCAGCTTTGCTTTTTGGAAGTTTAGCCAGGATCTTGTATTTTGCCATTACCCCGCCAACTTTCAACTTGATGGCTCCTGTGTCGTTGCATTCGTTAAGAACCCGGATGAGATCGTTGCGACGCAATCCAGTGTTTTTTGCTATGGCGGTGGGGTCGACAGAATAAAACTTTTTGGCCTTTGAAGCGCCGGCATGGAGGGCGTTTGCTTCTGGGGTCCCCTTCCGTTTCAGGAATGAGAGATCATTCGAGATCGATTCAAATTTGTACGAGCTGTATTCAGGTGTAATAGCTCGAATTAAATTGAATCTTAGCTCGAGAGATGCGTAAATGACACTTAAAGGATTCTGTCGTATATCAAATTGAGAGGATTGCTCACAATGACTCGTCTTGAAGGAGTCACCTTTGGAGAGCTTGACCACCTCATCATTGAAGATGTCTTTGAGGAGGCCTTGAAGCGAGCGCAAAGATGGCAAATCTCCACGGGCAAAACTTTCCTTGATGTGGAAGTCACTTGGGCAGAGGTAGAGTATACATTGGCTCGGTTTACCGTCTCGACCAGCACGGCCGACCTGCTGGCAATATTCCTCAATGGTATTTGGAAGATCCCAGTGCACAATGTTGCGGATATCTTCAAATCATCACGTTAGACATGTCGTGCAAATAGAGACGGCCATAAGCATACCTGACTTGTCAATGCCCATACCAAATGCAATAGTTGCGACGACCTGACTCTCGATTAGGATTATTCTGGGGTCTCTGGGTTTTCGATCCTACAATGGGGACTCTAGAGGCCATAAAATCGGCCTGGACAAGCTTCTTGTCATCTGCCGACATGCCAGCATGGAAGTAGCTTGAACGATGGCGTTTTGCATTGAGCTGTGCTGCTAAATCTTCAGCTTGCTGATAAGAATTAGTAAGATAAACATTGTAGAAGGGCAAGGGAAATAATGGACCTTGTGCGTCGTGACATATACAAGAGTTGGGCCTGAGTGCTTGGCAAGAAAACTGAGGAGAAGCTCAAGCTTGTCTTCTTGTTTGGGCACAGCCGTTGTCTCTAGTCGAAGGCTACCGGGAATTATCAGCAGGTCACGCGTAGTTGAGGACAGGTCAAAGGGTAGGCATTACTTTGGGCGGTATGGAGACGTTCTGAAGACGCCATCAGTGGGAATGTTGAAGTTTTTACGAATGTCGTCGGCCACTTGAGGTGTAGCTGTGGCCGTCAGGCAGATGACTTTTTCAGCTTTGATTTCTTGCACGAAGCGGGCGACTGCAGTAAAGTTAGCATTGGGGACTAGGGGCTGGGGGCTGGATCACAACGGGCCTTTGAGGTAATCAGGACGAAAAGAGTGTCCCCACTGGCGATGTGTGTGTTAGATTCGTCCGTGTCAACATATTTTGAACCCACCTCGGAGATGCAGTGTGCCTCATCAACACCAATGAGACGCACACCTCCTCTGACGCTTTTGATGGTCTCGACAAAACCCTCATTGTTGAGACGCTCGGGTGCGCAGTATAGGAGCCGGAGCTGCCCTTTGCGCAGAGAGTCAGTGATTTGCTGCACCTCTTCCCAAGTTTTTGTGGAATCGAGGCAGTCCGCAGCAATTCCCTTGCGTTTGAGAGTATCGACTTGGTCCTTCATCAAAGCAATCAGAGGTGATACCACGATGGTGATACCCGATTCTCCCGGCTGTCTCTGTTTGGTCTGGCTGTCGATCTGCTCAAAGGCAATTGCAGGGATCTGTGAGACGGTGGCCCAGTCAGCCAAAGAGCGACCTAGAGAGCTAAAAACAGAATTATTACCTGGTAGCAGAGGGACTTGCCCGCGCCCGTGGGGAAAATGACGAGAGCATTGTCGCCGCTGAGGACCTGACGGATGGCCCCCTCTTGCTCGTGGCGAAAGGAGCTGTAGCCAAATACCTTGGCGAGTATGGACTGTGCTACGCGAAGATTTGCGTCTTGATCACTGGAATCATCATCACCTTTGGTGTGCTTTGCCTTTTTGGGATGAGGCAGGGTTGATGCTCGTTGGCGCTTCGCTGGTGGAGGCTGAACCAGGTCTTCTTCAACCACATCGTCGAAAAGGTCGTCGCCCGAGTCGAAATCATCATCAATCGCGTCGGGAACCATGATTTTTCTTGTTCCTTTAACGATTGACCTACTTTTCGGGGTTGGTTCAAGTGATGCAGTCGCTGAAGGATGCCATCAAAAGATAAAACGCGTGAACACATCGACATCTCACAAAGCTGACTAAGCGCACGTCAAACGAATCAGCACGCGTACTCGAGACTACTTGAAGAAATTCGGGTAGCAAAATTATTTAAAAAAAAAAAAAAAAAAAACCCCCCTCCATCTAGGATAAAGTCTGAATATTAGTTTTATTCACTGCAGATAACCTCGGATTTTTTATCATTTCGTGACTGAGCAACAACGTCACTTGAGATACGTGACTGCATGGCTGTAACATCACTGTGATCTACACAACAAATCAATCATGAACTCCTCCGGGGTTTCCATACCTTTAAATTAGGATGGCAATAGTATCAAAATTCCTTAAAATTGAAGTACCAACTACTTCTGAACGAGGTTGTAACATTGCTCGAGTGATAAGTAACACACACTTGAACCCAACAATACCCTATAGCTCGACACCAAGACACTTGTAAAACTCCTTCAAATACAGCTCTGACCTCTCGGATCCCATGATTCCCTCGCTCATCTTATTCATGACATATGTAAAAGTGATTTTGCGATCAACATCAATCACTTCCATTGAACCGCCCCATCCTCCCCAGAAACAGATGCGACCACTGGAAGGTAGCCACTTGATGGACTCTGATGATGCACCACCAACAATGCCGTATCCAATTCCAAATCTGACTGGAACGCCCAGGGCCAGATCAATACCATTGGACTGTTCCCGGAAAATCTGGTCGATGGTTGCCTGAGAAAGAAGTCTAACTCCATCAATCTCTCCGCCTAGTGCAATGAGTGAAAGGATGCGAGAAAGGCCTCGAGCGTTGGAGTGACCGTTGACAGCGCCAATATCAGCCTTGCGCCATCCTGGTGTCAGTGCCACGTGGGGATCTTTGACGGAAATGGCGAATGTCTTGAACGGGATGCTGTTTTGGTCCAATTGGGCAAAGGCCATGTTGGAGTCAACTTGGGGAGGGATGACTGAAGAGACACGGCCCCAGTCTTCTTCAAGGGCACCAATTTGGAAATCAGCTCCTAGTGGGCGGGCAATTTCCTCGGCGACAAACTGCTTCAGCGATTTTCCACTGGTGCGCTTGATGAGCTCTCCAATCAGATGTCCCAGGACGAGTGAGTGGTAGCCCGATGCCGTGCCGGGCTCCCACCATGGGGCTTGCTTGGCCAGACGTTCTGTAGCTCCAGCAGTGTCGTAGATGTCCTCCCATTCAATGGGTAGCTCCCATCCACCTACACCCGAAGTGTGTGAAAGGAAATGGCGGACAAGAACTCCTTCTTTGCCATTTTGCCCAAACTCGGGCCAATACTTGGCAACTGGTGCATCAAGGTCCAACAAGCCGCGATCAACTTGAACGAGGGCTGCAAACGTCGCAATCGTCTTCGTCGAAGACCAGATGTTGGTGATGGTATCTGTATTCCAAGGCAGAGTTCGTGCTTCGTCCGAGTAACCGCCCCAGATATCCACCGCGTTCTTCCCATCGACATTGATGACGATGGAAGCACCCACTTCTCCACCAGATTCGATTTGGTCTTTGAGTAGAGCTTGGATGCTCTCGAATTGGGCGTCGCAGTGACCTTGGATGGTCGCCATGTCTACTACAGGGCTGATATTTCTTTATCTACCTCGGGTCGGAAAAACAAAAAATTGGTTATTATTCATATACTGTCCGATTGTTAGACAGAGAGTTCCCAGATAGAGACTCTGTTGTCATGAATTGAGGCGCCACCGCCTTGATGTATTTAACCCCTCATCTGTTGGTTGACCCCTGCACCCTGTGTATTAGGTCTAGGCTGTTGTCTTCGGCGTTGATGCCCCATTGAAATCCTTTTCCGAGCAAAACAAAAAAAAGCATACGTTCTACGCCATGAATGGAGCTAATGTCACTAGCTGCAGAAAATGGAGTGGATCGTGAACAAGTAACCGAGGCAGAGCTTCTTTGTGATTCTGGGCATGGAAATTTCTACTACGAGGTGGAATATTGCTATTGCCATTCACCAAATTGAATTTATATATAAATTATGGTATTAATGGGATTTCCTCCTCTCGTCATTATCCTTCATCGCCAGAGTCAACTCCAAAGACGGCATCTCATGAGTGGGTCCCGTTGTTTCGGAGCTTGCCTATTTTGCGTCAAATCGGCAGCGCTAACCCTTACCAAGTGACCTATTGCGCGAGTTTATCATGCTTGCGCGTTTGACTTGTCGAAGCTATGGAGGGTTATCCTGGTAATAATACTGACATGAGTATCCAGGGAGCAATTGATATATTTGATCTGCGTACTAAATTCTCTCTAGCGCTCATATACTGCACGTCAATTCGGCAACCCCGTCAACGATTTGAACAGAAGGTGAATGTTTGAAACAGACATTAGAGGGAATAACACGATTGCATAAAAAATTAGAAAAACACTGTATTGACGCTACAGGCTCACCAATTGTCATCATGGGACGAATAAACCAACAGGGAATGGATAGAATCGTCCATGGCAGAGGTTCAATAGACATAGGTATTTTCAAATCTCAACTTTTATAGGATTTTAAGTTGCATGAATCAATGTTCTAGTAAAATTAATCAAAATGATGACTGGATATACCGTGCAAGGGGCTTATGGATAAGCCTGGCTGCATCCCCATCTCAGACGGCAAGAATCACTCTGGCCATGTCGATTGCCATCTATGCTCAACCACCCCGTGGCTCAAAAAAGGTATTAAAAACACAATGGGAATGCTTATTGTTCCCAACATTACTCCACGCAAATTACGCAACTCCGCAACGGCTGCCAAACCGCCATATTGAAGCCATTGATACAGGCATTTAGGGACGGTAAGTATCAACTCTGGCACTCGGAATGCGATTCGACTTGCAGGTTTTGGATAATGGGCTGAGCGCTGCCTATCAACACATGGTGTACGAGAATTGTCAATGGTGCTGTCTCTTCTTCCGGGGGGATACTGGCAGCACCACCAACATAGCGTCAAGTGTCAGGTCTGAGGCTACGGTTATAAAGCACGCAGTAGACTGGCTTCTTTAACTGGTGTGACAGGCGCCGCGATAGTTGGTTATTTGCATTATAGAACAATTAAACTTTGACAAGCGACCGGAGTTCGTACAAAATCCCAGGTCTAGTTAAGCTCGCGCATTTCCATAGTCGTAAATCACTTTAGGAAATCTATTTCTTGTTTGAAACATCTAAGAAAAGTTTGTTAGCTCTTCAATACAATACACCAAAGGAACGCAGCTAGAAATAATAAGATTTGTATTCATTCGCAACTTACTGAATTGGAAGTGGATGATATCTCCATCTTGGACAACCTGAGGAAATAAGGTCAGTAATTATACCGTTGGGGAGAATCTGAAAACCTACATATGTCTTTCCTTCTTGTCGGTATTTACCAGCAGCCTTGATTGGGCCCATGGACTTGCCACCTTCGCATAGATCGTGGAAATCTTGGAATGCGACCACTTCTGCTTTAATAAAACCCTTCTCAAAATCGCCATGGATGGCGCCAGCAGCTTGTGGTGCCAGGCAACCCCTTGGGATAGTCCAGCATCTGATTTCCTTCTCACCGGCTATATAGAATCAGCGCAAAATTCAATCAGCGGTGCAAGTTGATGAACAAACCGGTAAAGTAGTACTGCAAGCCAAGCTTTGTGAATCCTTCAGTGATGATTTTGTCCAGTTTTGATTTGACCTTGCTCTCATTGAGAAACTCGGCTTGTGCGTCTGGGTCATCCTTCATGCTGTAGAGTTTCTCTTCAAACTCAATTGAGAATGGAATAATGTCTCGTGGAGTGCCTCCGTGCTCGGTAACCCACTTGGCTATGCCGGGCAGGTACTTGCACTTCTGCCTGAGGTAATCCTTCATTGTCAAATTGACAAGGTAGATGACTGGCTTCGTGGTGATGAGCTGCATCTTTTCATTGATGAGTGCAATCTCGGCCGGAGTCCAAGTTCCATCTCTGACTGGCTGATCCTTTTCCAACAACTATTTCACGGGTGTGAGTACATTGGCATAGATAGAATTATCTGATTGGACATGTTGGACCTACGGCTCGGATCTTTGTTGTTGTCTCTGTGAAGAGAGGCAGCATCTTGTACTTACCACCTGCCTTTTTGACAATTAATTCCTCTGCAACAATTGTCTTTTCCAAAATATCTAAACGAAAATTAATTTCTGTCAAGTCAACTTGGACGACAAAACAAACCGAGATCTTTCTTGCAAAGCTCGCTCTGGATAGTATCTAGAAAACGTGTTGGTTAGCTTCGTCACTCAGGCGACTAAGATTAACTTACCCAAATCGCGGACGGGATCAATGGAGTCGTCAACATGCAAAACTTCATGATTATCGAAGGCTCTGTAATAAAGTCAGAGTCTGTTTAAAATTGTGTTGATTTTAGTGGTATCGCACCTGACAATGTGGAACATGCCATCAACGGCCTGGATATGAGAAAGAAAGGCATTTCCAAGCCCCGCTCCTTGAGAAGCGCCCTTGATCAGCCCTGCAATATCCGTAACCTGCAGATATGCTGGGTACATGGACGGAGGCTTCCAAAGGTCACAAAGGAAGTCCTACACGTTTTTTTTTTAATTTAGTTATTCGCTCATCTCCATTTTAGGCAAACACCACCAGATTGCTGCAAAGCGTTAGACTTACATATCGACTATCCGGAACAGCACATCTCGCCTCATTGGGCTCAATGGTACAAAAGGGATAGTTTTCGGCCGAAGCGCTCTGCTCAGTCAAGAGATTGAACAAACTTGATTTTCCCACATTGGGCAGGCCAACGCAACCCATCTTTAGGTTCTTTCGAACCCTGCCGAAAGCAACGACATTGTCCGTAACAGCTTCAACCTTCTTGGGGGCCATAGTGACGTTAATTGTTGGACACAAACGAGCGTTTGTGTTTGATATTTGGATCTTGGAGAGGTTAAGAGAAGAGAAATCCTTTTGCAAACTTTTCTTAGAAAGTGGTCTGATTATTCCAGCCAGGCCCACTTAAGCACTGACATGGGCACAACTTGTGTCCAGTGACTGGTGCGACCACTTAATCCCTGAGCAATGGGAACAAAGCGACTTATTTCAGGGATGCACCCCTGCTAGCTTCACAATATTTTCAATTATTTCAACATATAAAATTCAAGTTATATATGAATAAATAAATGGAATATTTCATATATGGACCCGTGCAACATGTCACCTTCTGGCTATTATACCAATTACTCTTGAGTCGATATTCGAGAAGTGTTGATAGTAACTTGTATTGATAAGTTCGATTTAGCTTGAAGTTATTTTGGCTATGGCGTGGCATTGAACTATTTCTACGACGTCTGTAGTCGAATTTTCAGTTTCGTCTGCGTTAGAAAATTAGATATCATGCAGCATATTTATCCGTTTCAGGCAGCTCACATCTGCCATTTTAGTTGTTTTCTATTCCTAGCAATTAGGGTTACATGTGAAGTGAGACCTTTATGCAGGAATTACAATGAGAGAACTAACTCCGAACTTGATAAATGGTAATATTTGAGTACACATTTATAGAAAATAGTCTTTTCGCACTTGTTATTGAACGAAGTTGGAACAATGCATCAATTATGGCTATATAACCCTAACCCTAACCCTGATATAGCATAGGATTTAACTCAAAATGGTACGGCACAATGTCGCTTGATTATAACATAATTTTGGCCGGCACTTGTCAACCCTCTTTTTCAACAAAAACTGAGTTTAATGACAGAATACATCATCAGTAAGACTCATGCTTATAACATGTCTTGGTGGGTTTGCGTAGTAGGAGCAGATAAATATGGGAAAATACGACTACTTAAGCGATTGAGGAGAGAAAGGAACTCTGTCGCCAGAATCTACAAAGTTTTGAACCTAATTGAACAGGGAAATGATGTAATGTCGTCAGAGACACTGTCACAAGAGACCATGTTGATCTCGGCATTAACTACGCACCAAGTGTCTGGTTGACTTTTAGGCCTGAACCAAAGGGTTATGGAACCTCGAGATGCTACATAATAATCAATACAGTATTTTTATATATTGAAACACACCATAGTTGGAGGAATAATGCCCCATTCGGCGGATGTTCTTGCCACAAAAGAGATTTGGCGGTCTAGGGGAGCACATGAACCTATTGATGGTTATCAAAGAACCGACAGTAGAAAGGCTACGATTGAGGAACCTTGGACGTCGTATTATTATGGGGGAAAGAAGCTTCATTTTATGGCTATCTATAGACAACTTTTACATTACGATAAGCCTAATATGCGACGTAGTATTTTGAGTGATTTGTTATTGATGACGAAAGCATCCTTGGATCACCACTGGTTCAAGAAAGGCGCGGGTCATAGTTTGGTCGTCACCGTTTTAGTTGCTTGCATGGCCATGTGACTGGGTTAGCCTCAAATTCACGTGGCTGATCTGGACAGGACTAAAAGCCACCAACTGAATCATGTCGCCAGGGTCCCAGGCTCACAGTAGACTTGGCCCCATCTATCTTACATTGCGATAGACAATGTACATCAGCCTTTATGGATCTTAAAATGGACATGGCATGAAATGCCGCGCCGCGAACAAATTACCATTGTTCAGGCAACATTCTGTCCCGTCACTTCCGCTTCGACTAAAAAATTAAGCTCAGCCTAAGATTTGACAAGTCTTGTTCCAAGAGACTGGCTAGCACCGATGCAATCATATCAGCGTTATGCTCGGCCCTTCAGCACATTGAATTATTTCGCTTATTGGTTGGTCCAGTCCGCCTTCTTCATCAAACGCCACCTTTAAACATTCCTTTTGAGCTTTGATTGCGCTCGATCCGTTTGAACTTTCAGCCACAGAACAGTAAAAATACAAGTAGCTACTTCCAATTAGTGCCAGAAAAAATAAACATTGCGAGGTAGTTCGTGGTGCACTGCTCCTTGCAGTGCTGACTTCGCGGCTTCTAATCTGAGCGTGCACGTTAATTGCATGTGCCAAGGGGTTATTGGGAACAGTCTGCCGTGTTCATGGACGCCACTAACGAGACGGCTTAGGAGGGCCTGAGGGGAATCGGTTAGCGTGGGAACTAGTGGCAGATCTAGCGTCGCCTGTCATAAATTAGCGGGGGATCGTCCATGAGATGGCGGCAGTGAAGGAGGTGCGCTACCATGACCATGAATAATAAAGAACCCGCATGAGCCCGGGATCAAAGAACCTTCAATTTCCAAAATTTTCAGTTTTGCAGTCTTGCAGTTTTACGCCGATTTGGAAGGGGGCAAAGCCATCCATACATGCGGCTGTTCTGGAGCCTTGCATTGCTTCTGGGCCTGGCTACATTACCAGGAGCCAAGGCTCAGTCTATGAACGAGATTAGCCAGTTGCCTGATTGCGCAGTAAGTTCCTTGAGGTGTCTTCCCTTATGGATTCGTTCCCTGAATGAGCCTTTAGTTACCATGCCTCGAAGCGTCCCTCACCAACTCGCCGTGTGCCATCACGGACAAGGAGTGTTTATGTACCAATACAGATGTGAAGCGTCAAAGCAGCGAATGTCTTTTACAAGCATGCAATGTGACTGAGTTGTTGAGTGCGTCTATTCCTAAAGACATCAATGTTATGCATGCCTCGTCTGCTAACCTTTTGTGCAAGACGTGACCAAAATAAGCATGAGTTACTGTAATATGCCAGTGCACGACGACTCGATCGAATATGTTGTACTTTCCAGTACTATTGGCGTTATAAGTCTGCTATTCATAGCTCAAAGATTCTTCGCCATCACCCTTTACCACCTTAATATTGGATTCGACGACTGGTTTATTCTCATGACGGGTCTTCTCAACATATCCAGCATAGCCATTGGTATTCGAGGTCTTGTTACAAATGGCATGGGTCGCGACCTGTGGACCTTGACGGTTGATCAGATTATTCATTTCGGCAAATATTTCTTCATCACAAATATCCTATACATAATTGAGATGTCATTTCTCAAGATTTCTATTATATGCTTTTACATGCGCATATTCCAAAGCCAAAAGACTTACCTAGTTCTACAGGGTACCCTCGCTTTCACGATAATACTCGGCATTTCTTTCTTCTTTGCGGCTTTGTTTGAGTGTTGGCCAGTTAGCTACTTCTGGAATCAGTTGGATAGTAACTATAAAGGAAAGTGCGTTAATATCTACGCCATCGGCTATTCACATGCGGTTATCAACATTGCCCTGGATGTTTGGATGCTGGTCATTCCTCTATCGCGCATTACCACTCTCAACATGAGATGGAAACAAAAAATTGCAGTTGCTATGATGTTTTCCGTTGGCATATTGTATGTTCTGTCCCCCCAAATCGTCTGAAATTACTGATACTAACAATAAAAAGCCTTACCGTCGTCAGCATTCTTCGATTTCATTCGCTCATACAATTTTATGTCAATCAATCATATAATCTTACGTGGGATTCTCGCCTCATTTCTAGATGGTCTATCATTGAAGTCAGCGTGGGGATTATCTGCGCTTGCATGCCTTCCCTACGTATGACACTGGTTCGCATACTTCCTAAACTGTCGACCACAGTCAAGTCTTACGGTTCAAATCGCGACACCAAGAATTCTGAGCCGACCCAGTCAAGGCTACCAGAAAGGAGAGACCCATTACAAGCTCCCATGACACCACAGTCTTTGGAATCGGGAGATTTGTCCGGGTTTGTTGAAACGGATAAGATACAGTTGGTTCAAGTATCAAAATGTCGTCCATGAAGGCAACTTTTTGTTTCATGAGATATTATTAATGACGAATATTATTTTTGATTACATCTTTCGTAGCTGATCTCTATTGGTTCATTTGCTCTTTTTCTCGTGATGCTACTCTCCTTGGCCTTCGCTTTGACCAGGCCCCTGGTGCCAGGTCTTATAAACAAAGAGCTGGATTAACATGGAAAAGCTTGAATTTTGATCAAGTTCACCAGTGACCACAGTAGAAACTCATTAGACAATAAAGGCCTTTTCCAAATAATGAATTAAATTAAAGCAAATGCACGGATACCATTGCACACTTCGCTCAGTCTAAGTGCTATTCCTTAGCAAACTGATTGTGGATAAAATTGTGAGCAGATCGGTGAATATGCTGGGGATGGGGAACTTATACTTATAATCTCTAATGCGAAAGGAGTGATTAGAAGAGAAAGTAATGAAGTGGCGGTTTCGGTGGGAAATAAAATAATCTTTCAGTTGGAATGGCGCCAAATCTAAACTGACGCTTCGCGGTGAAGGAATCAAGTGTTGATTTGCACGCCAAAAAAAAAATAAAAAAATTTATGCTTGCACTTAAAATCCCAAACAGAATTAAAATGAGTTGCTTCGCTGCTCTGCTGCTCCGTTCATCTTCGATATCAGATCTATAGTTGTATATTCCATGGAGCAATCATGGATCATTCTAAAATCATCATTACCCAATTTGAGTTTTATGCAAATCATATGCATTCGCGAAGCTTAGAGCAAATCACCCTATCTCCCACTTTTGACTAGTTACAATGCTTCCAGAACTTTGTCAAACCACCATCATTCAAAAGGCTTCACCCTACTCGCGCCACCGGAAGCATGATGTTCGCGAACAGTCTTGCCAAATCAAGCGTTGCTTTATACTTCTCATACTTCATCTTTTTTGACCATTTGTCATGTCAGAACTTCGCATATTTGAATATCCGTAATTATCTGATATAAAGTGTCATACCAGAGATCCATCCCTGTGAGTGCCAAAAGTTTCCACCTTGGTCGGATTAATTACGTAAGCCACCAAAAATTAGGACTTAATGTTTGCATTATGATGGGCGGAGGTGTCTCTCACTCAAAGGAATATTTTTGCCTCTCTCACCGGGAAAATAGAAAACCCGGGAAGATAACTCGCCGGACTAACTAACTATCCGAAATTGAGATAAGTACGTAGTCGAACAAAATCGGCCGTTTGCCGTGATCAGATTGCCAAAGTATTTCCCCAAATCCTGTTTTCCTTTCGGCATAAGCCGGATTCGTAACGACAAACAATCAATTTAGAAATTCTTGATTAATAGGTTAAATAAGCATTAGACTCTATTTTTAGTGATAATGAAGGCGAGTCGGACTCAACATTGCCGATATCCCCCAGAAAAAGTTCACAAAATCTTGTCCACCCACCTACCCTACAGATAATATGATTACGCTATTCACGTGAGTAGCTGATGCACTCAGTGACCCACAGCACTGTTGAAATCCGGGATGATATCATGTATCGCTTTAGGCATATTAAAATCATTAGGACATGGTGGCTTTATGTATGCCTTTGTTTGTGACCTAGCTGTTGCCTTGGTACGGTGAAAGGGATATCGTCAAACTCTGGATCTGCACCTGGAACAAGGTACCACTGTCATTTCATGCTACGTCTGACAGCAACCACAAAACTGCGGCGGCCCACACCCAGCCCCAATTACCGCTGGGTATTTTATCATGTCACGACGACAGGCGTCCCATTAGAAAAAGCAAATCTGGAAGGCGCTCACTTCATGCGCTCACCATCTTGGAAAGCTTTGGTCAATAAACTAACAAAAATCGATACGGCAAACCTTCTCTCAATTTGCTAGTTGTAATTCGATGGTTATGAGACGGTAATTGAGATGTTTCCTCTGATATTTTAGTGCAGGAAATATTTATGGAGGCTTCTGCAAGTTCGAGGCCTTAGCATGGACGAATCTTGGCCGGATTCCATTGCAATGTGGAATCTGATTACCTTTTTGACGATTGCACGGCAGAGATGTAGATTCGGAATATGCAATATATGTGCCAATCGCGAACTCAAATGGAGGATTTTAGTTGGTGTGTTATGTTATGCGAGAAATTAAGTCCAAAAGTAGATAAACTGTGGCTTCTGTGTGAGTTTTAGATACGAAATTTGGATAAAGTGTGTCGTGATCTCTTACGTATCTCGGGGCTCATTTGGCTGTCTCACCTTCCCTACGGTGGAGACGCGAACGGCTCCATCCGTCCTACCACAGGCGATATGCCGGTCACTACATCACCCGGTATCGGAGGAACATGTGGCGTCGGTACAAACCGCTGCCGAATTAACTAGGCGCGCTTGGTTAGATAGAGTAACTGCTGTGTAGCTCAAGCTCGGGGTGTCGGCGCCGTGTATCGCACACCACCACCTGGGATTGAAGACCCTGCTTGATGTGACCTGCCGTGTATAGGTTTGGCTGTGTTTGACAATCAACTGGATGAATTTTGCCATTTGGGGAGCATAAGTAGTACGTTGGCCTCACAATGTGCGTAGCATACAGTGGTAACAAAGGTGGAATCTGTGTTCTCTAATGCAGATGGGCAGATTCTCCTGTTGGAGGCCTGGCATACACGAGGGGAACAGACGCCAGTCGAGAAACTTCTGGTGTGATGGGAAGCCCTGACACAGTGAAGCTAGCCGAGTGATACAGGTGTGTGGTGGCAGTGTCTGTATGCTTTCATGCGCGAAAAGGGGTGGGGGGTCATATGGTCAGTTGATTGGTGTACCGAGTTATATGTGGTGGGCTTGATGAGAGAAAGATGGTGTGAAGGGACAGAAACCGAGGCGGTTATCTGACAGCGATCAAGGGGAAACTGCTGACTGGCGAGGCAATGTTTGATGGTGACCTTCAGGGGGCTATTAGGTGTGCTGCGACTGGGTGAAGATGCATTGTGCCTGTAACGACCGCGACGTCGCAAAGAGGGCTTTGACGCTTGAATGATACTCGCCAGACTGGCGGTTCGCGGTGTGATTGGGTTGTTTGGCTCTCTCCTGTTGATGAGAGGGGCATGGTTTGGAGGCGTGTCCTCCAAAACACGCCCGGCGATGCCCAAAGGCCAAGGGGCTGGAACAAGTAAGTGCTTCCAAAGTCTGAGAGGAGTGGAGTAGGTGCAGGGAGGAGAGGATGGAGAGGAAAGAAGGGGAGAGGGGAATAGATGCTTGATTATTTCCTCTTGGATTGAATTCCAAAGGATTGAAATTCTCACCTCTCAATCATCTTTTTTACCTTTGCTTGCTAGATTCTGTTGATATACAAAACGCGTAACATAAACCTTCACAAATTTCCCAAAAAACGCCAACATGGAATATCTGTTGGGTAAGTGGCTGCCTATTTATTGATTCGTCGTTCATATTGGGTCGCCGCCATTGAGTCCGCAGTTGGCGCGGCCATTGTCACAAAACCACTCAGTCTAGACGAATGGTTAAGCGCTCCATTCTAAGATTATCACTGACCGCCACGCAGTATCTTCGTACCATCCTCGTACCCCTTCAGATGATGCCCTCCATGACCCAGCGACCTCGAAGACTCGCCCCCACGAGTTGTACCAATCGATGGGTAGATCGAGCGAAAAACATATCACAATTTTCAACACTGGAGATTTTGGCTTTCCACTTGCGTTCTCCTTCAACATATGTTTGGCTGCTAAGAAAGGAGCTTTGTCTTTTGCTGTGGGCACCTGGGTGGTGGATCTGCCCTCTTGCTCTCAGCACCCAGAGCCAGCTGGTTTAAACGACTTCCTCATTATTGGACACACCCAAAGTGTGGCTTATAGAAGTTCCAACGGTTATAGTGGCCAACACATTAATCCGGGCGGCGTTTTGCGCGTCAAGCAATCCATCCGAGCCAAGTCGCATGTTCGCACCGCGGACAAGCAATGGCTGCATGAGATCCTGCCTTTCAACGCAAAATGTCACTGGAAGAAACATAAACTGATCCATAAGGACGCACTCGTCACTAAGCATGATATATTTGCATCTCGCACAAAGTATTTCCTCTCCCGCGATGGTAATTGTGAGTGCGGACGCGGTTGTCATTATGGGACGGGGTGCTGGTACGTACAAATCTTGCAATCATAGCCAGCTGAATGAGTTTCTAAAGATTGAACAGGTCAACCAGAAGCAATTAATTCAGGCTTTTATCGCCAGTCCAACTATCGAACCACCCACTGCATCTGTCCGAGTTGACTCTCAGCTCACGGCCACACTTCAGGGTGAATCAACGAGAGAAAACTCCTCCCTTTATGTTGTAAAATGACTGCTCGCACATGAAAGCTGACAGTTTGAAAGGTGGGTACAGGGTGGGAGGAGAGTGGGGGAGGGAGGGGGAGAAGTTGCTGGGAATACGAGTGAGAATGGGGGGAAGGTGTTAGAAGCGGGTGAGAAGGGTGAGCTTGGGGGCCCTAGACAAACAAAACAGCCTGGGACAGTTTGTAAAGCTTCGGTTTGCTTATTTGGATCCTAGTTTTTTACCCCAAGGCTTATTGTTAGTTTGCACTGTTAGATGGATCACGCTTGCTTTTTGTTGTTAGGCAGAGATGCCATCCCTTTGACTGTGTTGTTGCTTGTGGGACTCACATGTTCCCATGAATAGTAAGGAGCTATTATCGTGGTAGCAAAAGTACTCATAGTTTCGTGCTCCTTCTCAGCGTGTTAACGTACCTGTGTTACTACGCTATGGTGCGCTAATTGAGACCTAGACCCCACAAGCAACAACACAGTCAAAGTGGAATATTCCACTGGCTTGGCAGGTTCATTTTTGTGAGGTCTTACTCCACTTCTTGTACATGAACAGAAAAATTAAAACCAGTCGCTCTTTAACCCCCCCCTGTGATGTGGTAAATCTGTCATGCTGTGACCCTACTTCAACCCTTACGAAGGCCCATCCTGGATGGTTTTCTCTCTTGGAGTCGCCTCGAGATACGTTGATGAGACGAGCGCTCAATACATTTCTCGTAGTCATGGACATAGCTGCCACCACTCTGGGGCTGCTAGAGATGAGAGACTGCTGTAAAAAGTCGCCAAATACATCCATGCTGTGGAGCCGTGGGTTGCAGAAGCCACCCCATACACCACCTACACTAAACTATTCGAGGATATTTCTCAAATTAGCATGTTATAATCATCAGATAACTATCGTGGTGTTGAGAAGATGCCGATTGTGCTAACCAGATTTAGTTAGCAAAATCAAGGCATTTGCAGACTGAGAGCTTCAGATCATGAATTTTGTGAATTTCTGCTGCTACTGACGTGCTCTGTAGGAAACCAATATTTCGTTCCGCGACTTATTAATAGCACGGATCGAGCATGTAATGATGACGTGGATATTTATCTGCTGGGCTTATTGGGCATCTTTGCAGTCGAGTATGGCAGAAAGGTTTCATCGACTGATTTAACCCCAACGATTTGTCCATTTCCTCTCTCGATATTCATACAGAGACCCACACCCGTAGAAAACTTGTGTTGTGGCAGTAGTCCATTTGTCTGCCCCCCTATCGTGGTTAAAGGTGTAAATATTGTGACGTGGATTCGAACCTGTGACCTCTTGAAATTCGGTCAAACGGGGGATCTGTTAGTCCGGCTGCAGCACCGGCCTGGGTGATAAGGAAGGCAGCACATGCTTCGTCAATACATGATTTTTGGGCCTAATTTTGTGGTCTTCTCCTTGAGGGACCATTCGATAAATTGAATTGTTCTTTATGATATCTATCACGTCTGTTTGTTTGTTTGTCCTTGACTGGCAGCACCTACAGTTACATGATCACATGGTGACGAGAGTAAAAAAGTGGGGGTGGATGGGTCATGTAGCATCAAAGCTGCTGCCGTCTCTGAGCCTGATCATTTATTACCTTGTCCCCCCAATTTAGACAAAAATCGGATTAACTCAATGAATTGCAACAGACCTGATGGTCTTGATCTCCCTGTCAGACCAGTGAAATACCTTCTGTCAAACCAAAAGCCAGCTAGCAGCTTGATCAAATGGCTCACACAGAGATCGATAGGTCATTGGGCACAATCAATGGTCTTGACAACGGTATCAAGACCCACGAGTCTGTTCCAATCCATTGAGTTAATACGGTACACACGCAGACAGGAATAAAAGAAGGACCCCAGTTCTTGACAACCGGTAGGCCAATGAAGGCATCAAGTCTGGGCAGGAGGAGTGGGTGGTCAGCGCGTAAAGTCAAACAAAACGAATCGACAAATCAAACCGACGTACGCGTGTAGGGGTGTGTGTGACATTGCGCCTGCATGTCAGCGTGGCAGCATCCGTCTCGCGTGGTGCAAGGAGATTTGCCCCCGCTTTTCAAGCTGAGTGACAATCAAGAGTTGCAAGGCATCCAAATGGTTCGCATCCGGAAAAAAGAAAAGAAAGAAAAAAAGGCATACCAGCTAAGCTGCTGACACTAGGTCTAGATTGCTGTATGCCACATCAAAGGGAATGAGAGGCTATGGGTAGAATACGTTGGTGCAATCGCCGATTGGATCAGTTTTGTTTTTTTTCCTGTTCTTTCTTTTTTTTAAAACAAAAAGAAAGAATACAGAGACAGAAAAATGCTTCCAAGATGTAACCAGGAGAACGAGAAAAAGAAGCAGAGGCGAGCCCATGACATTTTTGACACTCAAACCTACATGCGACGCGCATCTAATGTGATTTTCAACAGCAATAACGCCTTTGGAACACAGCGGGAAACTCTGCCCATGGACCGCGGGTATGTAGGCTTTGGCATTGGCTTTTTGACACCCCAGGAGTATTTCTGCGCCTAAAGAGATCCAGTGCGTGTAACAATGCATACAAGGCTCTGAGACAGCCAAGCGAAGACAGATCCCCGCTTCCAACCAACTGTTAAAAGTTGCACCACTCTGGAAAGCGGATAGTCACAGGGATTCCTTTTGCCCTTTTTGCAAAGGGGGAAAAGAAGAAGCAAACAAGCAAGAACCTTTGTGACAAATAGCCGACGGCAAATCTCCTGTCTACACGGCGAGCTGCCCAATGACCAGGGCCCAGTTTGCCCCTATCCCTGTTGCTGTTTTTCGAAGCCCAATCTTCCATGGCATTCTTTTCTCCTCATTTACACCGATCGCAACATCGCTCATTGAACGTAACGAACCGTATCAAAGAGACCGAGCCCACGAATCCTCGCACATCCTCACTACACGCCTACCATGCTAGATACAGCGGGCTACACTGTAGCCTGGATTTGCACAAGCTCTTCCGTATACGAAGCTGCGCAACTTATGCTCGACACCCTCAAAGAACCACCCCCCCGGAGCGCGATCGATTACATACAAGGCAGGGTAGGAGGGTACTGTGTCATAATCATCTTGGCTGGTGGTCAAGAAGACACGTCAGAAAGAGCTGCAAAATGGATGGCAGAAAACTGCCCGGACATACAAATTGTTCTGCTGGTCAGCCTCGGCAGCGGAGTTCCCACCCCAGAACATGACATACAGCCTGGTGATGTCGTCGTGGCAAATTCCATGATCAGACATACTATCGGTGAACTTTCCAAAGAACCAAGCTATTACATACGCACTGGTCTGATCGGGTTTTCTTCCACAATTGATGGTCAATATATCCATGATTCTATCAGAAGTATTGGTAGAAAACATTCACTCATGCAATGCATGAAAGATCAGTCAGCAGCAAACAATGGCGACGTCTTTAGTCTTGCATTACGATGTGCCGATGAAACGAATTGTAAAATAGCCAACACGAAAAATTGGGCTCCTACAAGAAAGCCCACAGTGCACCACGGTCTTGTTGTTGCAATTAGTGAACAACATGACAGTCCAATTTGTCAACAGCTTGCAAAAGACGAGCAGATTCTGTGTTTTCAACGGGATGCAGGATGGCTTCCAGACAGCATTCAAAGTGTTGCCATTTGCGGCATCTACGGTTCCATCGATAACCAACAGAGTGATAGATGGCAATTGGAATGGCTTGGGGCAATAACAGCAACTATTTATGCAAAATCCCTCCTATCCCAAGACCTTCTGTCAGGAGCACCGCGATCTAGATCGGAAATTGATAATCATATTTCGCTTGGTGAGTTTGACAGAACCACCTGAATATTGAATTGATACATATTAACAGATCCTGCGTAGATGTTTATGATGTTACGGGTCCCAGTAAACTCAAATTAGAGTACATCAGAAACCCGCGTCAATTCTTTAGAGTGGGCAGAGTCTTCGCCATGATCTGGACCGAACCAAGTGAAGGCCGCAAAGGAGATCAGGGCAATTCCCCAAAGCTTTTGGGAGCTAAAGTGCATTCAAAGATGCGTCGATTCATTGTGGTCCGCAAGTGCCACCGTGCCTCATTGTGTATTCCCATTCTTACATATAGCGGGAAAGGAGTACATAAATGTGACATAAGGCTTCAAGACCATGCAAGAATCTATCAAGCGGGTGTTAAATTACCAGCCATCAAACAAGATAAGCTTTTAAGACATCCAATTGGCGTTGTCATGGAAAATGCCGGAGAGACTCCACGGTTACATCCAGAATCTCTAGCAAATTTTGGGAAAATTTACACCGTGGAGCATGGGACCCAGGTTATGAATATCGGCCGTGTGGATAATGTTCAAACGCAGTGGCTCGAGCTCAATTGGAAAAAGATGAATTGTGAAGAGTCGAAGCCTGATGAGATGAACGCCACAAAGACCAAAGAGCCCCCGGCTTGCCTTACAAAAAACGATGCGGACGAACCGCAACCATTAAGCAAAGTACCAGAGGAAACCGAGATAGTCTTTACTGAGCAGGAGAAGAAAGAAAAGGAAACAATGGGACTAGAGAACAGAATCGAGTTCGACCCAATGATGCAGAATCGTGACCAGAGGACATTAGATCATACGCCGAAGCTATGCGACACAAAAAAGAAAAATTCGTCACGAGTTGAACCGGTAGCTAAGCGGTCGAAATTGGGCCATGACTCAAAAAATGAACGGTCTGGAACTGCTCTTCCAACCCAGCACTCATACGATCCCGAAAACCATGGATTGGAACATCAGGAAAGCTGGGTAATAGTAGATCCAGCAACAACAAGTGTCCAGAAAAAGACTGTTGAGAAATCCTTTGAATCTACTGGGAGTGACGCGAAAAACGATTGCGCACGAAATGATGAGCATGGTGATGACGTTACTCGTCATTGGGCCTGTCATTTCTTCCGCCTTGACCCAATTCGATACCCTGGATGTGGTTCTTTGAAATTGAG